>CM066329.1:126086094-128714844 GCA_033807585.1 Hydrophis major
ATTCTCAAGTATGGATTGATAGTAGTAAAAAGTTTCACTGCTGACATAAGACATATTTATCACAGTTCATCTAAGTTTAACAATCCCTTTTACAGAGTGCATATTAATCTTCTCTTAATCCATAAACAGAACACCAATCATCTCAGAGACAGGAATGGGCAAGATAATTTCAATAAATGTTGTTATTACTTAAGGTACAATAGCACAACATTAGTCTCAGATAAGTGCTGAAAATTGTATTTATTCCAAACCAGCCTGCAATTTCTAAAAATTGTCCACATTGATTTGATTCCAGCTAGCATTTTGTCTTTTTAGTCGAGTATAATTATGTTTATAATTATCATTAAATGTATTAGTTGGTGGCACTATACAAAGCCACATTTGTATTTCCATCTCCTTATTATGTAGGTACTGATATAATGCATCCAATAGGTGGTTTGGAAGGCTAAAACATATAAAAAATGTATCATTTCTGTAACATCTTTGAGTACAGTTTACACCTCTTCTATATGTCCTGGACTTGACCACTCTTGTTCAACATGAATTAGATACACGGAGTCCTCGTCCAATGACAGTAAAATTATTTTCTTCCCTTTCTTTTGAGTTTACCAGAATCTTAAAAATGTGAGAGCAATATGTTCACTTCATATTTCCAGGAATTATTAGGAAGTGGATTTCTCCTATGAGATAACATGAGATATCCCCTTTGGCATTCAAACTCATTACAGACTGCAAGTATCCAATTGTGCAAGTTCTTGAAAGATCCCATTGTTTCCTTGACAGGGAAAAAAACAGTTGGTCTCTTCAAAACAAGTCTTTTCTCCTTAGCTTCTCAGGGAAAAAAGCAATAATTTCAGGTATATAACTAGCTTTAATCCATTTTATCTATGCACATTTGACATGCATATAAAAAGGTTGCAATGAATCTGCAAAACAGCACAGGTTAATCTTTTTGAAAAATAATTAAAAGGGTTGGAAGATGGAAAATATATCTATTACAAGTTCACTTCCACAAGAGTAGTGTCTTAGTAGCTCTTTTGGCCTAGGGCTTTAACCATATTGGCAATGACCTGCCCATAACTTGTATCACAACAGTTTGGATGTTGTGTAGCTCTTTAAAATATCACTATCCCACTTTTCTTTCCACCAACAAACAAATCATTCAGGATCAATGGTCCACAAAGCAATTGATAAAACTTGATAAAATAAATTGATAAAATAAATTTCAGCCTCACTGCATTAGTTCTAGATAAAGTCCAGCTGTTTATAATGAGATTTGCTTAGTATAGAACTGAAAAGGTATGTTGATTTTTGGTAAGAAGCAGTACCTGGATTCTTCAGCTATGGGATTTATTACTCCAGATCAGACAAACATCACAAAAATCAAACTTCAAGCTTTCTCAGTTTGCATATTTATTCTTCTCATCAGGGTTCCAATATCATTATGTTTGAAATCAGTAATGACTGCAGGGCAATTTGATCACGGTTTCTTTTCTTAAAGAAAACTCATTCTAATTTAAATTACTTTATCTTTCATTAAAATGCTTTTATGCAGTGATAATAATTTGACTCTGCTAGTAAGTGACCAAGTGGCATGTAGAGAACATATTTAAAACTAATATCTAGTATAAGAACTAATTAACAGAATAATAGTATAAGAACTAATTAACAGAATAATGTTTTATGATTATTCTTTATTCATAACTGTTCGAACAAAAGTGTGCTAACTAAACTACATAAGTATTTAATGAACATCAAAACTAATTTTCAATGTTTTCTTATTAAAATATATAACTTAGCTACACCTGTTGTTGCTCCAAATGATCAATAGAACAAACAAATAAATATTTTTTTTTTTGGATAATCCTAAAATAACATCGCAAACAAAATGATTTACAAGTATAATTAAGTGTTTCATGTTTCATTGATCACTAATAACTCTGGATTCTGTTTTGCACACTTGCTCAGGAATACCTGGGAAGAATTATGAAAAATTTATAATTTAGAGTTGCCACTACACCCTTAACCAATGGATCAGAAAACACCAGCACAATATCTATATCTTTAAACTTCCTGAAGCAGATCTATATGGTTGCTTTGCATTGACACTGATTTGATGACATATCAACAGTCAAGCAATATATTCCTAAACATTTCAGGCTTGTATCTGAATCCATCAATAAAATATTTAATTTTGTATATTCGTCTCTCTTTGAGAAAATGACAGATCAATAATTTAAATTACTTTCTTGAACATATATTTATTTCTCTACCTTGAGACCAATTATTTAATGATATAATATATCTTGACTACATATCAGAATGGTCAAACAAATGGCAACTTCAAATCTCAACAAATAAATGCTCTGTCTTACATCTTGGCAAAAAAAATCAGAAAATAAAATATAAGCTGAATAGTCAAGATCTTGTTGATGATCCAAACACTGTCAAGGACCTTGGAGTACTCATCTCAAATGATCTAAGTGCTAGATCCTACTGTAACTGCATAGCCTAATCCTACATAGCTTTTTCTCTGGTAATATCACACTACTAACTAGAGCATACAAAACATTTGCTAGACCAATACTTGAATACAGCTCATCAGTCTGGAACACGCATTACGTATCTGATATTAATACAGTTGAGAAAGTCCAGAAATATTTCACAAGAAGAGTTCTCCACTCCTCTACTCATTGCAGAATATCTTATGCCACCAGACTTGAAATTCTAGACTTAGAAAACCTTGAATTACACTGTCTTCGGTCTGATCTAAGTATAGTATATAAAATTATACATTGCAATGTCCTACCTGTCAATGAATACTTCAGCTTCAACTATAACAATACAAGAACACATAATAGATACAAACTCAAGGTAAACCGCACCAAACTTGATTGTAGGAAATACGACTTCAGCAACAGAATGGTCAATGTCTGGAATACTCTAACTGATTCTGTGGTTTCTTCCCCAAACCCCCAAAACTTTAACCTTAGACTTTCTACTATTGACCTCACCCCTTTCCTAAGAGGTCTGTAGGAGGTGTGCATAAGCGCAGCAATGTGCCTACCGCCCCTGTCCTATTATTTCTTTTTATTTTTCTTATATGTATCCATTTTATGTATTCATAACTACCGTATATACTCAAGTATAAGTCGACCCGAATATAAGCCGAGGCATCTAATTTAACCACAAAAAACTGGGAAAACTTATTGACTTGAGTATAAGCCGAGGGTGGGAAATGCAGCAGCTACTGGTAAATTTCAAAAATAAAAATAGATACCAATAAAAACTTTCACTAGGACAGTTGAGAATAAGTTTGATGTTCACAATTTCCTCTTTGAAAGAGACCAGTAAATAGGGAACAAGAAGATGAAGAAAAAGAAGTGTGTTTTTTCACACTTTTCACACTGCAGTGAACAAAAATGGCATCTTAGGAACAGGCTTATTCTCAGTCCAAAGGTTTGTTTCTGATTTCTTCCCTGATTTAAGGGAAATTTGGGAAACGATCTCACTATCAAGAAAGGTTTAATTGATTCACTAACCCAAAAGATGATGATGATGACAGTGGGAGGCAGGAGTCACTCTCTCCCTTGCAAGAAAAAAGCAAGAGCCGTTCTTATGATCTCTCCCTCTCTCTCTCTCTCCCTGTTATAAAGTCAAGCCCTTTCCAGCACGCGCGATCTGCCTTCGCCACTTTGCACCTTGCAAATGCAAAATCCTGGGGTTTTTGCATTTGCAAGGCGCAAAGCGGCGGGGGTGGATCCCGTGTGCTGGAAAGGACTTGACTGTATTACGGGGGGAGAGAGAGGGAGAGGGAGAGATCATAAGAACGGCTCTTGCTTTTTTCTTGCAAGGGAGAGAGTGACTCCTGCCTCCCACTGTCATCAACATCTTCTTCTTTTGGGTTAGTGAATCAATTAATTTGGGAAATGATCTCACTATCAGAAAACAATGCGAGCCGCCACCACCACCTCCTCCTCCCCCTCCTCCCGAGTGGACTGAAAGCAGCTGGAGCTGAGGAAATGAAGCTGAGTGGAGCGACCTCGGCTCGCATTGTTTTCTCAGCCTAGAGCTCAGAAAACAACGTGAGCCGCCACCACCACCTCCTCCCCCTCCTCTCGAGTGGACTGAAAGCAGCTGGAGCTGAGGAATCGAAGCTGAGTGGAGCAACCTCGGCTCGCATTGCTTTCTCAGCCTAGAGAAAGGGGAAGGGGGCTCATCTGGACCAAGGGTGAGTCTCCCCCTCAGTTTCCCCTGAAGGCTTTTGCCTTCTCCCTACATCTTCCCTCTGTTAAAATCCCCCCCACACACTTATTTTCGGTCGGATAGATTTCGTGTCTGAGCATTCTCACATGGCGGTGGGTCTTCCCCCCCAAAAAAACAGTTAAAAAAAGAAAAAACAATATATCCTCAAGCAAGAACTTTTATGCTTCCAATTACCCCCATGCTTAAAAGTTGCAAAGGAAACACGGAAGCAGGGAAGCGGCTGCCCAGCTTCGGAGCTCCACACCATTTTTTTTTCAGAGGGGAATCTGACTTGAGTATAAGCCGAGGGGTTTTTTTTCAGCACAAAAAATGTGCTGAAAAACTCTGCTTATATTCGAGTATATACGGTATATTTATACTTATACCTGTTATCTTATAATCGCTTGACAAAATAAATAAATAAAATAAAATAATAAATAAAATAAAATAAAATAAAGTGATTTAAACCACTGTGGCTGAATCTCCAAACATGTCTAAATTTGCAATGAAATGAAAATATTAAACAATTTAAAATAAAATATAATTTAAAAATCCTTTTAAAGTACGTGATCAATTAATCAGCTTCTGCTACCTTTTTTTGAATATATAGAAAATTAAAAATTTGGACCAAATTTTTTATTTTAATTAAACATTTCTGTAAACGTAATTGATGTGTAACAAATGAAGGAAGTGTGGTCTGAGAATGGCATGAGATCTCTTCAAAGTCTTGCCTTTTGGTCCACTGTCAAATTCTATGCAATGCTGGCAAATATTTAGAAGCCATCCATTTTCATAAAGAAGCTGTCCCAGCATTACCAACAACAGTTTTGGGGAGGTGTATAGCTTGATCATAAAATACATGCTTTGCTAAAGCATCAAAATTAAAAACAGGTAATGAGGAATTTAATACCTGAAAACTTTGGGAACTACAAACAAGAAATATTAAGCAAGCTTATAGTGTTCTGATCCTTGTATTAGCTATCAGAACATTCATCTTCATCTTAAACATTGTTAGAATCATGTCAAAGTAAGCTACAAATTAAACACAGTAAAGGAAGAATCTTTCAAGAACTACAGATCTTATGAAATTTCTGCTTTCTTATATGAGGTCTTGAAACATTTAAACATTAATACAAATGCCTTGCCATTCACAAGATTTTCATCATGGGGATGAGTGGGATGGTATCTGAGTTCTGAAAAAGTTGCTGATGCTGGATTACATGTATATAAGGACCTGAGTGGTTGATGGTAAGAAAAGGCTCTCAATATGCATTATGATTATAACACTTTAATGATTATAATGATGATTATGTACCAACAAATCATTGTCAACTGTTACCTCTACATGTATAGATTTTTCTCCCTGATGATCTGTCCTTAACCTGGTCCTTCAGTTCTTCCAATGATGCACATGTTCCTATCATAACTAAGTCCACCCAACTTTCAGGTAATCATCTTCTTCTCTTTTCTTCCACCTTTCCCAGCATTAGAACTTTATTCCAATGTTGGGTCTTCACATAATATAGGTTGGATAAGTTGAGCCTGACCATGTCTTAATGTATGCCAATAAAAGTAAATTACTCTTTAAATTTTTCTATTTTTATTTATTTTATTTCATTTGGTTTGTCAATTGCTTACAAGATAATAGGTATAAGTAAAAACATAGTTATGAATACACGGATACATATAAGAGAAATAATAGAAACAATAGGACAGGGATGGTAGACTCGTTGGTGCGCTTATGCATGCCCCCTACAGATGTCTTAGGAAAGAGGTGAAGTCAATAGTAGAGAGTCTAAGGTTAAAGTTTTTGGAGTTTGGGGAAGAAACCTCAAACTTCTCTCAAAAGTCTCTCAAACTTCTCTTCTTCATGAAAAGAACAGACTGTAATATTTTTTATGCTCATTATGGTTGGTAGTTTGTAAAACAAAATATATATTAATGACTTCTTTAAAAAAAACACTAATCTAACTTTCAGATGTTTTAAACATCGTTTTTCGCTCCTTGCTTGGTTTTAATGCTGGAAAACATGTTAAGAATTCAATTTTTTTTTAAAAAAGAGAGAGACTTATTTTATTACTTGACTGCATTAAAGAGCAAATTTTTGATCAAGCTTTGAACAAATACAAAGAAAAGGAAATAATTATAATTAGCCAGATTAAAAATAGAACATGTACCCAATCGTTGCTACTCTAACCTCTCCAAAACAACTTGCCTGCCATATTATAATTTTGTATTTCTTTTTCTTTTCTTTTTTTGGTAACAAGGATATATGAGAGTAAGATTGTTCACATAGAAAAGAGATACTAGAGGAACCTGGACTTTGCCAATGTTGAAATAACTTATTAGTAGACATACCCCACCCTAAACTAATTAGATTACAATCAACATAAGAAATAAGTATAATACATATCAAGGGGATCATTAAAACTGTTATAAACTCAGCTTTGATGTCATTGTCTCATTTTCCTTTGATGTCTCTTTTAAGAGAGAAAAAGAAAAACTGAGGATGTTTTGCTGCAAAGATAAGCACCACATCACCAAAATGATATGAATAAGTTTTAAAAAATTTGATTTATAGGCTTTTTGAAGTTCATAAAATTTAACTCTTTTTAATAATAAATATTCATCTATACAAAACCCTCAGAAAAGATATCAAAAATAATAATTTCCCCTTTGGAACTAATTATTGGTTTATGGGGCATGAGTGAAACCAGCTGATGCAAATGTTGTTACAATCTTTATCAAACATAGAATTGAGTTGGAAGTGGAAGTGGAATTGAATGGAAGTGGAATTTTGCAGCCAAGTTCATACCCTTCAATATCAGGCACACACAACACCAATGCTACACACCCTTCCTTTTCAGCTGGTCAGGTGTGGATCAGCTCCAGAGCTGGGCAGCCGCTTCCCTGATGGTGGGGCCGAGGCCGCCGCCTGGGGAGCGCCCACTGCTTTCCCTTGCCAGGGCCGGGCGGTGGCGTGTTGCCCTGTGCCGCGTGGCCCCCGCCTGGCAGTGCGCTTCTCTGCACGAGGCAGCTGGGTTGCCCAAGGAACCCGGCCGGCCAGGTGAGGGGAAGGCAGCGAGGGCCCTGCTGGGCTGGGGTGGAAAACTCGCTTGGCAAGGGGCTGGGGAAGCCTGCGGGCAAAGGACCAAGCACTCTGGGAGGCAGAGATTTGGCCAAGGCCATCAGACAGAGAGACGGCTGGTCTGTGGCTGCCCAGCTCTCTTTTCCTCCGCTCGCACCGCCCGGGCTCTGCTCAGGTGTCCAGCTGGGGCTCTGCGTGCCTCTGCAGCTGTCCGTTCAAGGGGTCATAGTTCTCTTTAAGTATCCATGGACTGAAAGGTGCCAGGAGGAGGAAGAAGAAACCTGGGAGCCACTGCGCCTGAGCCTCCGGTGCCACTGCTGCCATTGCAAAGCACCGCTGTGGATCTTTCTTTTGCCTTTCCCTTCCCGAGGCAACGTGGGACTAGAGCTGAGCGGAGCTGCGCCGGCAGTAGCAACTCCTGACTCAGGGGGCCTCCGAGGGGAGGGAAAGGAGGAGAAGAAGGGGGAAAAAGGGGGGGTTGATTCCCCCCAAAAATCGGAATTCCGATTTTAATCAGAAGAATATCATGTCTGAATATTCCACAGAAGGCTTCCAATTCTCCAGAGTGGGTTTTAACAGTGTGCAGAGAGATGTAGATAAAAAGAAAAAGAATGGAAATGCCATTGCATAATTAGACATCTGCTTATATAAATAAAATTCTATTTTATTACCTAATGACAACAATTGATGTTATTTTCTACTGCCCAAGTAAAAAAGTATTATGGTTTGGGGATCACAAATGGAAATGAATTTAACATAAGACTCCAAATAATAATAAAACAGCCTATAGGTCTAGCAATACAACTAAATTTTTAAAAGTGATTTAAATAGTCTTAGCTGTGTACCTGGACAAAATAAATTGCAGGCTTCTAAAGTGATATACATTCTGGCAAAACAAAATGGCTTTAATGCAGAAAGTTAAATTGGAATGTGCAGCATTGCTACTTCCATTACTGAATACAGAATACCATTTCATTTTTAAGCTTTAAGGCATAAAAATCACTCAGAAATGGGTTTAGATGGAATGGCATGGCTTACTTGCCCACATCTGCTTGCAAAAAGATGAGAAGCAAAGACATTTGTCTTTCATAACACTGTATGCCATGATCAAGATGATGGTCACTGTTATGTTCTGTGCATGGGTGCAAGGAACGGAGACGAGGCAGTGAACAGTGAACTTCAATTTTTTATTAATCATTCTGAACAGAGCAAAAACCTAGGGCAGCAGCAGCCCTTTTATAGGGCAAGTTGCTGATCTAGTAACCAATGAGAAATGTGGAGTGTTAACCCCTTTAACCAATGAGAGTGGCTCATTAACTGCCAATCAGATTCTCCTGAACGGACCAATCCGATATCGCTATTATCGGCCAATCAGAAGTGCTGGATTAGAACCCTGCTTTTTCTTTAAGCTTTGTTAAAACTTTATTTAAGTGCTTTTATGAGTTCATAACACCCCTTCCCCCCGGGTTCCGTTTGAGGGGTACGGTGACGTAATCCTTAAGATATATAGGTTGTTTTAACTATTAGATTTGTGCTGTCCCACCGGTTCCCATCTGCAGTCCGGCTTCGGTGGGACATTTTTGGACATATCTGGTACAGGCGGTTCTGCATTCTCACTGGACAGCTCGGTGCCGCTAATTCTGTCGTTGTTGTTGTCCTCCGATCTTTGTGGACTAGCCTCTGTTGAGGTATTCCTCTGTGGCGAGGACACTCTCCTCCTTGATTCTTCTTCACTTATCGCACCCGATTGCTGACTTCCTTCGCTTCTGCTTTCCACCATCTCGAATTCGGTTTCTTCGACATCCCCTCCCCCCCTCAGTTTGGGAGTCACAGGAGTTGTGGAAACTGGGTTGTAGCCTAGAGCGAAGCTGATCTATATGGCGTTTCCATATTTTTCCGTCGCAGGTGTGCACACGGTACAATCTGGGCCCGGTGGTTTGAATTACGGTTGCTTCGACCCATAATGGTTTGCCAGAGAGGTTTTTAGCAAAAACTAAGTCGCCTACCTTGAACTTGCGGCATTTTCCACTAGATCCACAGGGTTTCTCTGGCTCGTAAGAAGGGTGAAGCCGGTCGAGGTGGGAAGGGAGCTTGCGTCCCATCAACAGTTCAGCTGGTGTCTTGTTGGTGATGCTGTGTGGAGTGATGTGTTGGAGTAGGAGTATTCTGATTATTTTTTCATCAATGTCCCCATAGTCCATTTTGTGGAGAGTTTTTTTTTTATTAAATTGTACCATGCATTAGCCGCAGGGTGCACTGGCGAAGTTAATGCATGGTGGATGCCCCGATCCGCTAAGTATTGTTCAAATGGCAGGGAGGTGAACTGCGGTCCATTGTCGGAGACCAGAACGTCTGGCAGCCCGTGCGTTGCGAATAGCCTGTTCAATTTTTGGATGATGGATTCCGTTGTAGTATTCTTCATTTTGTGGATCTTGAGCCAGTTGGAATAGGCATCCACTGTTAGGAGGAACATATTCCTTTAGTAGGTCCCACAAAATCTAACGTGGATGCGGGACCACGGCCCCTGGGATGTTTCCCATTCTGTTGGAGTTGCTCTAGGTGGGGCACTGCTGAATTCTTGGCACTTTAAGCAAGTCTTTACCCAGGCTTCGATCTGTTTGTTAATGCCCGGCCACCACGCATAGCTTCGTGTGAGCGCTTTCATACACATGATGCTGGGGTGACCATCATGCTTTCAAAACTGCTTGTTTTGACATTCAGCTTTCAAAACTGCTTGTTGTAACCGCTCTGGGACGACGACTCTATCTCCCCATAGGATGCAGCCTTTTTGCGAAAAAAGTTCTGTCTGCCGGTTTCTGAAAGGGGTGAATTTGTCAGAGGTTTGTTCTATTGGCCATCCTCTTTCGACCCAGCTAAGAACTCACGCCAAGACAGGATCTCATTTTGTTTCGATCGCAATGTGTCTGGCTGTTAGTGGTGGTGAATGTAGCATTTCAATCTGGAGTGTTGTAAGGGTTGGAGCTGGGTCGTTGACAGTTTCCGGAAGTGGGGCATGGCTCAATGCATCAGCGTGGGGAATGGCTTTGCCCGGGCGGTGCTGTAATTTATAGTTGTACGTAGCTAAAAACTCCAACCAGCGAGTCATTCTAGGTGACAATATATAGGGGGTTGGCTTGTCTCCCGCTATAATCCCTAGCAAAGGTTTGTGGTCGGTAACAATAGTAAAAACTCGTCCATACACATATTCATGAAACCTTTTCACAGCAGATACAACAGCAAGAGCCTCTTTGTTGATCTGGCTATAGTTACATTCAGCTTTTGATAAGGTCCTTGAAAAATAGGCAATAGGGGCCTCACTACCATTTGGTAACACATGACTCAAAATGGCTCCTACTCCAAACGGTGACGCGTCACATGTAATTGTTAAGGGCAGAGTCTTGTTATACTGCATTAAAACAGCATCTGAGGTTAGTAAGTTTTTCACTAGTTGGAATGTGTGCTCCTCGCAGTGTCCCCAGACCCAGGTTGCTTTTTTGTCGAGAAGTCTATGTAGGGGCTCAGCTACGGTCGCTTTCTGGGGCAAGAATATGTTGTAAAAGTTAATGAGCCCCAGGAAAGCTTGGAGATCATTCCTATTTCTGGGTCTTGGGGCGTTTTTGATTGCCCTTAGTTTGCTATTAGTGGGGTGGATGCCTTGTTTATTGATTAGGTATCCCAGGAACTCTACTTTATCAGTACACAGTTGACATTTATTTTTTTTAACCTGAAGGCCAGAGTCTTTAAATTTCTGGAGGACCATTTTAAGACGCTTTTCTAGTATTTCTCTATTCGCGGCAGCAATTAAAACATCATCAAAGTATGGCACGACCCCCTTGATCCCTTGCAATAGTCTCTCCATCAGACTTTGAAAAATCCCTGGGGCTACGCTCACTCCGAATTGGAGTCAGTTGCACTTAAAGGCGCCTCTGTGTGTAACGATCGTCTGTGCCTCTGCGGTTTTTTTATCTACAGGCAGTTGTTGGTATGCCTGTGCTAAATCCAGTTTAGCGAAGATTTTTCCATCCCCCAGGGAATGGAGAAGGTGTTGTACCACCGGCACCGGGTGAGCGTTCTGTTGAAGGGCGTGATTAAGGGTAGCCCGGTAGTCCCTACAAATCCTTAATGAACCATCCGGTTTGATGGGTGTTACAATTGGGGTTTCCCAACGAGCGTGGTCAGTTGGTTCTAAAACACCCTGGGCTATTAATTTATCGATCTGCTCGTCAATTTTTGGTTTAAGGGCAAAAGGTACCCGACGAGGCTTAAGGCGGATGGGGGCTACTTCAAGGTTAAGGTTAAATGATATCGGGGTCCCCTTGTATTCGCCTAGTTTGTCTGTGAAAACATCCTGGAATTCCTGGACGATGGCCTCCTCCCAGTCATCGCTTCTGGTTTGCTGAATGCTGGCTACCTCGATCCCGAGTGGGGGGAACCATTGAAGGCCTAACAAGCTAGGTCAGTCACAGTCGACGACAGTCAGTGGTAATGATGCAGTACGATTTTTGAATGATACTTGGACTTGGCTGGATTCAACGACCGGAATTCGGTTCCCCTGATAATCTTTGAGTATGATTCTTTGGGCTCTGAGGTCTTGACGCCGGACGACAGGGATTAATTGTTTAAGAGTCTTCCAGGAAACCATCGAGAGGGACGATCCTGAATCGACTTCCATCACACAAGGCTGGTTTTCGATGGCGACCTTCACTCGGATCTTCTTTGCGTCTAGCGATGAGGTGTGACCGATTGTAATGGTTTGGTGTGCCTCTTCTCTTCTCGATAAAATGGCTGGTGTTTTATTTCTGTAGGAGTGGTTGTTTCATTGGCAGTTCAAATGTTCCCAACTCACAGGGCGATTCTCTGTGGTCTGGCGGTAGTTGTTTCCCCTCTGGGCTGGATCCTTGCTTGCTTCTACAGACTTTCCTGATGTGGCCTCTTTTCCCACAGAAATGGCAGAGCGCGTTGAGGAATTTGCAGTCTGATTGTGGGTGGTTTGCTCCACAACCTGCGCATTGGTGCAGTAGTCTTTGATTCCGCTGATGGCGTTGGTCACGTTCAGACCGGAGCTGGTTGACCTCCTCCTCATCACTTTCTGATGGCAATTCGAGGTCCTCGTGATGGGTCGCCGTTGTGTGCCTCTCTAGGCGAGGTGAGGTATCGCTAGCGAGTTGACGGAGTGGTGCGTTGGTGTGGTGCATTCGGGCAGCCAACTTCCTGGTTGCTTCTGCTGCAGTAGCGTCCTTGATGACATCAACAAGGTCGATGTCCCCTTTGGCCATGATCTTACTCTGTGTTGTGGGGTCATCTAATCCCATAATTATTCAGTCTCTCAGAGCTTCTTCGAGATCTGTAAACCCACAGAGGCCTCCCAGGTTCCGGAGATCAGCGATTAAATCTGCAACGCTCTCTCCTTTCCGCTGGTCCCTCTGGTAAAATTCATGTCTTCAGACAAGCGTTGGTACGGCGGGGGCATAGTGGGCCTGTAGAAAGGGCGCGAGGATGTCCCAGTCCATGGTCTTCACCTCAGCCGGTTTCGCTAGTGCCTTGGCCATCTTAAAGACGGCAGGCCCGCAATGGGTCAGGAACACTGCTCGCTTTTTTCCCGTCGTGGCATCCTTCAAGTTGTTGGTCTCCAGAAACATCTGGAACCAGTCTTTGTACGAGTCCCAGTCTTCTTGTTCCGGGTCAAATGGAGCGGGTGGTATGGTGCCGCCGGACATGGTTTCTGTTGTCGATGTGCCTTCAGCCATGTGCTCTATTTGGTGCTCTGTAGTGTTCAGTCAGCTCTGATGTCTCCGAATCCCACCCAGTGTTATGTTCTGCACATGGGTGCAAGGAACGGAGACGAGGCAGTGAACAGTGAACTTCAACTCTTTATTAATCATTCTGAACAGAGCAAAAAACCCTAGGGCAGCAGCAGCCCTTTTATAGGGCAGGCTGCTGACCTATTAGCCAATGAGAACATGGATGTGTTAAACCCTTGAACCAATGAGAGTGGCTCGTTAACAGCCAATCAGATTCTCCAGAATGGACCAATCCGATATCGCTATTATCGGCCAATCAGAAGTGCAGGATTAGAACCCTGCTTTTTCTTTAAGCTTTGTTAAAACTTTATTTAAGTGCTTTTATTAGTTCATAACAGTCACCCTGATTGATTTATCAACATCCTTATCTTGAAAGTCTTTAATAAAGACAGCTGAACATGTCAAGAATTTGCAAAAAACACTGGATCATTTTTTTACCGAAGCCATGAGAGAACCTTCTTTCATAAGGTCTGTAAAAGAGATTATATACATAAACTATTTTCAAAGTAATCAATATGCTGATAATAAGAGAAGCTCAGATGAATATTGTTTACCTAAAACTTTCAGTCTTTCTGCTCCAACGACCACTTCATTATCATCTGCAGAAAATAACAATTTCCCTGAAGTGGTTAGCACTTGAAATTTTTGGCTGTAGGCTTCCACTGCTTTGGGACCTAAAGAAAAGAAAGAATTTATTAGTCTGCATGACTAATCTAATTCTGGGAATTATATATAACTAATCTTTATTGAGCATAATGAACAGAGCTTCATGGAATAGTTTACGCTAATAAACCTGAATAAATAAATAAACATTTCTTGAAATACAGATAAACATGTCTGCCTATATTCTATTTGTAACATGTTGCTTTAAATCAATTAAACATGTATTTTACATTTGTATTCTTTAAAAAAAATCACCACTCTGTTGTTTGTTACTGACTTGAACACTATCAAAAAAAACATTATGAAGTTGTCATTACAAGCTAAAAATCCATGAAATTATGAAGCAGGAGCTTCAACATTTCCAATAAATGAAACACTTGTTCCTCTGTATCTCCATAAAGGGAAAGAAAAGATGTCTAGTAGAGATAATCTGAGAAAGAACTGATTGAGTGGCATGGAATCTATTTATGTATTATATTTTTGCAGCATATTATAGATGCCACAGAATACTATGGCTCATCTTTGACAATATCATTAAGACTAGAACTTGCACCTCCCATGCATAAAATTCTCATTTAGAAACTGAGGGTAAAAGGTAAAGTATATATGTATTTATTACAATACTCGTAGGCCATCCATCCCTACACATCTCTAAGAGACTTACAAAAACACAAAAGCAACCGTAGAAAGATAAATAAAAACAAGAAATAAAAAATTGAATAAATAAATATGGTTTTAGTTTATTCATAGACTGTTACAAAGAGGAGGTTTGCCTCAGTACTACAATAGTGGCAATACATTTCATAACAAGGGCTTACTATATAGAAAACTGAATTTATCACTGATACTTTAAATGTCTTGTCTGTATCCCTCTCATTGGCTTTAGATGAACTGCTTCAGGCAAGTAACTAAAATAGAGGTATAATAAGAGACACAAATTATCTTATTTCTGAATAGAAACTTTCCTTCCATCTGTGAAAGTTTCTCATTCATACGAGGAATTCCACTGGGGGGAAGACACATTTTGCAATCCCCAGAATTACCTTCCATAACATATTTGACAAATGTATCAATCAGTGAGAGAACACATTCAGAGAGTATGAGTTGCACCAGTGGGAATTGGCTAAAGTAATTTCTTTTCCTTATTTCTGAGTGACAGCAAATACTGAACAAAGTTCTATTTAAGAAAGCTTCTCTCTTTCCCCTCTCCCTCCCTCCCTCCCTCCATCTATCATCTATCTTTCTAACAAAAAACTAAGCCTCAAAAAGCCTTCAATACGTCTAATAAATCTTTTTTGAATAAAATGCAAGACCCCTTCTCCCACAAATCTCCATTTATGTTATTTGCCACAGTTTCTGATTAGTCCCATTTTCTAAAAATAAAAATACAGGCTGCTCTTCATTCAACATAAAATTGGGTATCACTTCTATACCTAGTAAGGTTTTCTTATTGCCTTAATCAGGAGCAAAATCATATTTAAACAACTATAATACTATACAAAGAGGCTTTCTTTGAATACATTTTACAAAAATTGGTCTGTAACAATATCTACATTATAAATTAAAGTTCTTCTAGAGACATGCTGTATATCATTTTTGGTCAACAATTAATATGTAAGGATGCTGTGTTACAATGAAGTATGAATGAAGTTCATAAGGAGTACAATTATATTAACATTGATAATTACCTGACAAGCATTTTGCTCTTCCAAAGGAGAATGCATTTTTACTCTTTTAATATATTTTGTGTTGGATTATCGCAGTGAAATTAGATTTTTTTGCATTACTTCAATAAAATGAAATCCACAGTGGAAAGGGTTATGTAGTATTGTTGCAACTGCAAATATGCCTCACTGAAACATATTCCAGTTGTCAATACTATGCTATTCTTTCCCAAAAGAGCAAGGTTAGGACATTATTATGGTATATTATATTACTGTTATTATTGTAATTTTAAAAGTTATCTAGCTAATCTCAGACTCTGCGTGGTTCATCACTTGCAGAATAATTTGGGAGCTGATTTTTACAAGTGTAAAGTCAAAGGTCAAGGCTAGGAAATAATTAAATAACTCACATTCAAACTCTTAATGTGATTATATAGTACTGTACTATAGTACCATAACGCTGAATATTATTACATGCCATTCGAAACAGATGTCACAGGGTTGAAGTTCACTGCTTGGCAGCATTATTTCACAAAGGTCCATAGACGTATGGGACATATAATTTCAAAATGCTAAAGAAAACTGTTGTGTTATCTAATGGTATAAAATTAAAACCTTGTACAAAGTATTTAAATTGTAATGTTTGCAATCAAGAAATTGTAATGTTTGCAATCAAGAAAAAAACAAGGTAACTCCTGCAAATAGGGTAAATGGATTCAAAATCAGCGAATCATTAGAGGTTGTTTTTGCTGATATTATTGAACCTAAGAAACCTAGTTTAGGTGCACCATGTAACATATTTAGTATAATTGATCATTTTTCCATATATGGTTTCTGTTATTTAATGAAAATGAAAATGGAAACATACCAGCATTTTGTAAACTGGTTAAAATTTGCTGAAAGGAAAAAGAAACAGAAAGTTATTAGCTTAGTAACAGATGATGGTACTGAATTTACCAATAAAATATTTGAAGCCAGGTTACAGAAAGCTGGCATTGAACATAAGTGTTCTGCTCCTTATAGACCACAACATAACTCATATCTTGAACGTAGAGGACAAACATTACAAGCTATGGCTAGGACTATGATTTTGGATTCTGGTTTATCAGAGAAACTTTGGGGTGAAGCAATAATGTGTGCTAACCATGTTTTGAATAACATAGTGAACTCAACGACTGGTGAATTACCATTTACTTGTTGGAATGGAAAAAAGCCAGATCTCAGTTATTTACACACATTTGGAATCCCAGCATAGGTTCATATTCCCATGCAAGTAAGGCGAAAGGGACAACATAGAGTGAGAAAATTATATTTTGTAGATTATGAAGCTAATCGTAGATCATTTAGATTTTGGGAGCCAGGTACTACTAATGGATATTGTAGTGCAAGTGCTAAATTTCTGGAGCATGTTGGCTGGAGAAAGTTTGAACAGGAATATAATAAGGTACAGGATAGTGTTGTTGTTGAGACTCCATTGTTTACCAATAATCCTAATGATAATAATATTGATGATAAGATAGTGGGGGAATCATCAATAGAAGAACCCTCTATGACTGTAGAAGACAAGGATTTGATAGGGAGGTAAAGGAAGAGGACATGCCAACAACATGTACTGAGTTGCCTAGGAGGTCAACTAGGGAGAGACATCCACCTGACAGATTTCAAGCAAGCATTGTATGTTAGGTTAATACAGAACCTTTTAACTTCAGTGAAATAAAACTGTATCCTACAAAGGATCAGGTCGCTTGGCAGGAAGCTATGAATAAGGAGTTAAAATCGTTAAAGGATTTAGAGGTGTATGAGGATGTAAAGTTACCACCAGGTGAGCGTGCAATAGGTTGCAAATGGGTGTATAAGATAAAGACTGGTGTGGATGGGACTATTACCCATAAAGCAAGATTAGTTGCTCAAGGATTTGCTCAGTCAGATAAGGACTATGATGAAGTGTTTGAACCTAGTCTGAGAGCAAATATATTGAGAGCAGCATTAGTTTGGGCAGCTAAGAATAAATGTAAAATAAACCATGTAGATGTTGAAACTGCATATCTACATGCACCTTTACAACATACCATCTATATGAAAAAGCCATTAAGTTTAAAGGATGATGAAAAAACTGATTATTGGAAATTAAAGAAAAGTCTTTATGGTCTAAAGCAATCCGGTTATGAATGGGAATAAATGTATTATAAAGGAATTAGTTTCAGTAGGTTTTGAAGCCAGTATAGCTGATCCTTGTTTGTTCTGAAGAGAAAAAGATGGTTTAATTTCTCTATTACTGTTATTTACAGATGACATAGCAATTATAACCAAAATTGAACAAGAAGCAAATGATATTGTTTATAGATTATAGAAAAAGTTCAGGATTAGAAATTTAGGGGAGATTAAGCATTATTTGAGTCTTGATATAATGAAAATGAATAAAGGTTTTAAAATTTCACAAGCCAAGAAGATTAGCCAATTATTAAAATGCTATAACATGGAGCATTGTAAATCTGCTAAGACACCAATGAGTAAGGAATTTACACATAGAGATATCAGACGTCCTATGTTTGATAAGGAAATATATCAATCCTTAGTTGGTAGTCTATCATATCTGAGTAATTGTTCTAGACCAGATATATCTTACAGTGTAAACCAATTGGCTAGATATAATGCTGAACCAAATGAAAGGCATTGGCAAGCAGCTAAGTGAATAGTTAGGTTTTTAAAACACACAATCCATTATTCATTATATTTAGAACCAAGTAATGAATTAATGTTAACTGCATATGCTGATGCAAGTTTTGCTTCTGATATAATGACTCACAAGTCAACATCATGTATTGTGGTAATATTGGGTAATGCTTTGATAGGATGGAAGTCTATTAGGCAACAACATATTAGTTTATCCACTATGGAAGCGGAATTCTCATGTTTATCTTTAATGTGTACAGAATTGATATATTATAAACAACTGTCAAAGGATATTGGAATTACTGTACGTGATCCATTTATTATTTATGAAGATAATCAATCTGCAATTAATATGGCTACTAATTTAGCTGTTAAAACAAGGTCTAAACATACTGATTTGAGATATTTGAACATTAGACAGTGTGTTCAAAATAAATTAATTCAGTTAGAATACTGCATGACTGAACATAATATTGCAGATGATTTCACGAAAGCTCAAGGTGCATTTAAGCACAAAGAGTGTTGAGAGAATTATGGTTTAAAGATGTAATGTATTATATATTGACCAACCCAAAAGGGAGAATGTTAGGAATCTGTCCAACAATTAGTTGGGTTGGCTATATAAGTGAAAATGGCGGTGCCCAACTAGGAAGGTGAGGCTCTCACTCCTGGAGCGCAATCTCCCTATAAAGCCACCACCTGCACCAGAAATCACTTTTAAAGCTGCCGCCTGCACCAGTAACTGTGAGTAAACCAGAGCCCCCAAAACAAGCCCAAAAGCACTAGATTATGAAGCCATGGAGCCCGAAAAATGCTGGCGGAAACTATTGGAAAATAATCTTATTCAGACACATATTGATTGCAGTTAAAGTGTTTTAATTCAGCGAGTTTTGCTCTTTCAAAAATCCAGCGTGTTTTGAACATCTTGTTACAGCTTATTGTCTACAGAGTAATAGCACCAGCAATCAGAGCAATAAATTCCTCCCACCCAGTAAGTCACAGCTGCTCGCAAAACAATTAACCCTTTCCTTGCAGACTCTCAATACTACCTCATTACTTTAATCAAACACTGATTAATTCATTACCTCAAAACTTACAACTTTTCTACCTCATCACCTATATCAATGATTAGATAATCAATTTCTACAATGGTTTAATTGATTTATTGTTTTAATTGATTAGTGTGATTAGAGTAGTGCAAATAGTGTGATTACTGATTAGTTTGAAAGATCAAGATTCATGTAATTTAATTGATTAGTAAAATCAGTGATTTAGTGAATTTAATTGAACAGTGTGATTAATGATTAGTGTAATTAATTGATTAGCAAATAGTGTAATTAATTGATTAGGCTGATTGTTGCTTTGGAAAATTATTTGACTAGAGAGATTATTGCAATTGATTGATTGGTGTGATATTGGCTATATTGATACCCAAAATTGTTCCATTAATTAATTTAATCAATGTACCATCTTAACAAATCTACCATGCCAAGAAAAAAATCCAATGCCAAACCACAACCTAAAGAGAAAGTAATCCCCAACAATGAACCACAAGACTCCTGCACATGCATTAAATGCTACAAAACTCTAAAAGATAATGAAAACTCCATCAAATGTTCTCTCAAATGTAACAAATACGCTCATCATGACTGCTTGGGATTACCCGAGCAAATGCTTCAATACCTAGAATCATCCAATGAGTTTCCATATCTCTGCAAATCATGCAGACCCAAACTGGATCTGTTGGACAGAGTTGATACCATTGAAACACGAATAACATCCCTTGACACCATAGTAGTATCCCTGGACGCCTTAAAAGAAAGATTATCCAACCTTGAAAAAAAAGACACAATGCAAAAACCTGAACATCCAATAGCTACAAACCACATCTCTACCCAACAACCACAACCCAATCCACAACCCAATCCACAAAAAAATCCAAATGCCATCTTATTTGGTCCAGAGAACATCAATGATAATGATGACATCACAACTGTCCAAAACATCATCAGTGATTATCAAGCATCAACCATCTCCCCTGATGAAATATTTGACATTTCCAGCATTGGCCAAGAGCTCAAAAGCAGAGACGGCTCTGTGGCCCCATGTTTCTGCAGGGTCATTTGCAAAAATGAATCAAGCAAACGTAAATTCATTTACACTATAAATTCACTCACCAAAACCAGCACCAACCATAAGAACCTCTGCTGTCGCCCTGACCTAACCATACAGCAACGTTCCCGCTCCTGTGTACTCCGCACTGAACTCAAAAACGTGTAGACAATGGAGAGAAGGACCTGTATATTGACCACCATGCTGACTGTATCAAAAGTAAGTCACACAACCCCGCAACTCAGCTTTAACCTTCAACCACAACCCTACCTCATCCCATCCACCATCATCCAAGACTAGGCACGCACACCCCTAACTACCTCAATTCCAACTACTGCTGGCCTTAAATGCAAGCTACTCAATGCAAGAAGCCTTGCGAATAAAATATCTGAATTTCTCCTCTTACTAATTATGGCTAAATTCGACATCATATTTGTCTGTGAAACATGGCTCAACGCATTTCTCCCTGACTCCATTACCACAGTAATAGACTATCATGTTTACTGATCAGATCGTGAAATTCGTAGAGGAGGTGGTGTTGCTATCTTCTATAAAAAGTCCCTACATCCAAAAAAACATCCAAGTTACCCAGGAGCTTGCTCTTCCTGAGACCATCATCTGTGAACTATCCTTAAATATCACATTTCGATTCTTACTATGTTACAGAGCACCTGATTATTACATCGAACATATAAACAAGCTAAATACACTACTAACATGGGCAGCATCCTGCCGACACGCTTTTATCTTTCTTGGTGACTTCAATCTACCTCATATTGACTGGACCCTAAATGAATGTACAACTGAACCCATACACGCAACCTTCTACAATACCGTTACAAATCTGGGACTGGAAAAACTAGTAACCAACAACACTAGACTAAACAACTGCCTCGATCTCATCTTCTGCAATAGTTTGAATTTAATAGTTTGAATACAAACTAAAGAACCCTTTTCCAGCAGTGACCACAATATGATTGACTTTTGTCTCAACATACACCCACACAAAAATCATCATAATGACGTAATCCCCAATTATAACTTCAAAAAAGGCAACTATGATCTTATAGACAACAATCTCTCATCCCTTGATTGGCAATCTCTATTCACTGGATGCAATACTGTTGAAGACCATTACAACATATTTTTACTTGAAGTCAAAAGAGTCATCAAACTATATGTACCAACAACAACTCCCAAAACAAAACAAAACAAAAAACCATAACAATAAGGAATCTTCAATCCAAAAAGGGATCACTTTAACGGAAAAACAAATCTGGTCATGTTGCCAATTTCAAAAGCCGATACAAAAATTTATGCCACCAGATAAAGACTGAATGCACCAATTATCATATTAAACAAGAGGAAAACCTTCTATGCACCAATTCCACCTGTGCTTTTTACAATTTTGTAAACAACAAACTAAAAGACTCAAGGTCCATCCCACCCCTGATAGGACCTAATGGAAAGGATTGCAACGATGACACCATTTTGAAGCCAACATCTTTAACACATTCTTCGCTCATTATTTGTAAACAGCAATGGATCATGCCCAGTAATTCCTAGTCGAACCACAGACAACTACAATGATCTAATTCATATTGATTTTACAAAAGACAATGTTGAAAAAGCACTATGCAATCTAAAACCATCTCTATCTATTGGTCCGGACAGAATATGTGCCTACTTCTTAAAAAAGCTATCCACTGCCACAGCCGAACTAAGCATAATCTTTGAAAAATCTTTCAGGACCAGCTCCTTGCCTAACCTATGGTCACAAGCCACGGTCATCCCATCTTCAAAAAGGGAGACCCCAGCCTAGTTGAAAATTACAGACCAGTCACCTGTAAAGTCATGGAATCAATTATTAACCAATCCATTATCCTCCACTTAGAGACAAACAACCTACTCTCCAATAAACAATTTGGTTTCAGGAAAAAAAACTATCCTGTAATCTGCAACTCTTACACTGCAAAAACATATGGACTACATAACTTGACCAGCGCAAAGCGATAGACGCCATCTACATAGACTTCTGTAAAGTGTTTGATTCAGTGGTACACAACAAACTACTCCTAAAACTAAAATCTTATGGTATCTCTGGACAACTGCATAACTGGATAGAAGCATTCCTGTCAAACAGACAACAAATGGTCAAAATTGGGAGTGTCCTATCAAATTCTGTACCTGTCAATAGTGGTGTCCCCCAAGGCAGTGTTCTCAGACCAACTCTCTTCATACTCTACATAAATGACCTCTGTGATCATATTAAGAGCAACTGCATTCTTTTCGCTGATGATGTAAAGCTATTCAACACCACAGACAATACTGCTACCTTTCAAAAAGATCTTGACTATGTATCAGAATGGTCAAATAAATGGCAACTTCAAATCTCAACAAATAAATGCTCTGTCTTACATATTGGCAAAAAAAAAAAAAAAAACCACCAGAAAATAAAATACAAGCTGAATAGTCAAGATCTTGTTGATGATCCAAACTCTGTAAAGGACCTTGGAATACTCATCTCTAATGATCTAAGTGCTAGAGCCCACTGTAACTACAAAGCCAAAAAGGCATTAAGAGTTGTTAACCTAATCCTGACTTCTGGTTTGTCGGCTTCGCCAGCGGCAGGGTTTCGCGATCCTGCGCGATCCCTGCTGCGCTAGCCGTTTTGGTGCCTCCGATTCGGATGGGTTTGGAGGCTAAGGCTGCCTTGCAGAGGCAGCCGAAGATAGGGGGGAGCTGGTGAGGGGTTTGGGGGTGTTGCAGTCCCCCTCCCCAGCCGGCAAAACCCCCTTTTCTCAAGGTGGTCGAGCGGCGGTCTGCAATGGCCGCCACAAAGAAGCCGGCAGCTGGGTAAGACTGAGCAGGAGAAAGAGGGGAGAAAGTTTACAAGAGAAAGTTTTTTGGCTGATCCAGGACTTTAAGAGGCGTTTAATCCTGAGAACTATGACTTTTTGAAAAATACTTTGTTTCCAGAGGAGGATTTCAAGCAGCAAAATTGAGGTGCTGAAAGGAAAGTTTACTCTCCTTCCCTATGGAATCAACAGATGGCCATTGATAAACCTGTTGTTTTTTATAAAAGGTAAAAACTTGGCTTCTTGTTATAAGTGGGAAGGGAGAGGACAAAAAAAAATATTAAGATCTTGCTGGAGGAGATGCCTTGAAGATCTTGAGACTAGAAATTGATTGCAACAAGGCTGTAAAATACAGACTGGGCTTTTTTTCTTTTCCCTTTTACTGATACCACCCCAGGAAAAGAAAGCGAGAAATTTGTGCATTGTTTGGACTGATTGATGTCTCTGGGACTTTGAGGAACTGTTTTAACTTTTGAAACATTTTGGTTGCTCTAAGAAAAACAAAGAATGGCTTTATCTGATGATGAACTTAGAAAGGAATATCAAGAAAGTAAGGATGCTGTGAAAGAAGCTTTCCTTTCTTTAGAAATGGCGTTTGCTAATTATCAGCAAACACAACAACAGATGGAGGAAATAGAAGGAGAAGAAGAAAAAGAAGAAGACGTCATCTTCAGTGAATCTAAAAAATTAATTAAGAGAGAAAGGAGAAAGAAAGGAAGGAAAATGAAGGACTTAAGACTTAAAAAAACACTTAAGAAAGGAAAAAATAAGATGCAAAACCAACTCAATGTTATTGAGCAAAAGGAGAAAGGATTACAACAGAGGGGGAAAGCTAAAAAGGCGGAGGTTAGTAGGGGGAGGTAAAAAGGCCAGGGGGGATAAGAAAAGAAGGGAAAAGGGAGGGAAAAGCCACAAAGGTATGAAACAAGATGGGAAAAAAGGATTTTTTTTTAAGGATAAAGGGTAAGGTATAATTTTTTTAAAAAAGAAGATTCTGCAAGGTACATAAGATGGTACTATGTATTAGAAATAGAAAACTAGAATGTTATAAGAATTAATAAAAGATTAAAATATTGAAATGTTTAGTAATGACAGATTTTAAAAATTAATAAAATTGTAGCACTTGTTTTTTGAAATAGACAATCAGAATGTTATAAGAGTTAATATTTAGATTTATTATCTGATTATATTAATTATTATGAATTTATTATTTTTTCTCTTTGAAGGTTAGTGGGTAGAATGTACTAAGCAGAATCAGATTGGGTATCAGGCGTTATTTTAAATATTAATTTAGGGGGAGGATAGAAAGGCATCATACTCTGATCAGTGATTTCAGGAGAAATTCTTTTATTTTTCTTACTATCGGGAATGAGATAAATGGATAATTTGGAAAGAATGGACAAAAAATACAAATACAATGATTTAAATTAAAATGAATTAAATAAAATAGAAATCAGAAGAATGAAAAGCAGGGAGAAGTCATATAGAAGATATAGAATGGTAAATAAGATAGGTAATGGTATATAAGATGAGCACGAATTTAATTGAAGTCCATACAAAGAGAGGTAATCTGGGGCCAAACTACTTTCTTAAAAGAAGTTTTATATTTTGTGTGTTGTGTATCTATGTTTTGTTTGAGAATTAATAAAACCTCGGAGGAATGTTGGATGAGAATAATGGTAATCAAGTCAGAGAGGAATGAAGATGATGACCATAAACTGGATAAATATAGAAAATAATAATAGTAACAATGAAATTGAATACAAAAAGAGAAATAATGAGAAATTTGTTAAGAGATATCTATATGTTTATATTGAAATGGTGTAAAACAGAATTATGTTGCATAAAATAATATTCTACTTGACTTGTAAAATTAATAATGGAAAGAGCTTTTATGTACTTAATGGTTAATGATGGTTTGTTTGTCTTTAAAATCAATAAAATTTGTTCCCCCCCCAAAAAAAGAGTTGTTAACCTAATCCTATGCAGCTTTTTATGTGGTAATATCACACTACTAACTAGAGCATACAAAACATTTGCTAGACCAATATTCAAATACAGCTCATCAGTCTGGAACCCACATTACGTATCTGATATTAGCACAGTTGAGAAAGTCCAGAACTATTTCATAAGAAGAGTTCTCCACTCTTCTACTCGTTGCAGAATACCTTATGCCACCAGACTTGAAATTCTAGACCTAAAAAACCTTGAATTACGCCGTCTTCGGTCTGATCTAAGTATGGTATATAAAATCATACATTGCAATGTCCTGCCTGTCAATGAATACTTCAGCTTCAACCATAACAACACAAGAGAACACAATAGATACAAACTCAAGGTTAACTACACCAAACTTGATTGCAGGAAATACGACTTCAGCAACAGAGTGGTCAATGTCTGGAATACTCTACCTGACTTCTTCCCCAAACCCCAAAAACTTTAACCTTAGACAGTCTACTATTGACCTCACCCCTTTCCTAAGAGGTCTGTAGGGGGCGTGCATAAGTGCACCAATGTGCCTATCGTCCCTGCCCTATTGTTTCTTTTATTTTTCTTATATGTACCCATTTCATATATGTATATACTTATACCTATTATCTTGTAAGCAATTGACAAATCAAAATAAATATATAAACCAACAATGTATGTTTTGTAGCTTTAAGACAAAATCACTGTATTAATTTGTACTGTGTTCCGATTGGTTGATTGTATTGCAGATTGCCATAAGAGGGAGCTAGAGATCATGGCTTGTTCTCTCTGACATGCTGTCTCTCTGACATTCTGTTGCTATCTAAGGTTTCTGTTGCTGTGTTTATACTTTGATATCTTTATTTACTGTAAATAACAAAGGCAACCGGTGAGAAGATTTTTGTAATTGGATATTTTTTTTACCATTAAATGTTTATAACCTGGACTGTTTATTGGACTGTGCTATTTCTTAAAGTAAACTTTAACTCAATTTAGTGTAGCTGTGTGTGGCTGAATAATTATTCATAACTACTTTCATAAACCTTTCCATGTGCATATCCTTGTTACTCAAGGGTTATTCTGTACATATCATAACATGTCTGAAATTAAATCTTCTTGATGCTGTTTGACAAACTCAAATATACATTTTTCATATAAATCTATAATTTATCTTCAGGAATTACAACAAAACACTTTCCCTAATGTAACACAAAATGAAGTTTTCTGATTTATAAAATATCTACACTCTTTGATTCCTGTCAATCTCTGTTTCTTCCAAGATGCAGAATCTCAAATTGGCAAACTATGGAAACCTAACAAAAGCCACAAAGTACATAGTTATAGGGCTGTACAAAAATGGAAAAAGATAGTGAGTTTGTCAGGACTTTAGATGAAATACTCCTTTGAAGTTGCTGCATGGAAGGAGAACTTCTGCTTCTAAAACTCAAAGCAAAGCTATTGCATTTTGGTGTGGTTCAGTATTTCTAATAGAAGAGTCTAGCTATGAAACCACTGGACAACGTCCCCAGTGTGACCCCCACGCCCCTCCATTTCTGAGGAGATGGAAATAAAGAGTGAGAAAATGTGGATTTCTTCCTATCAGATGTCTATCAGATGATTTTTTTTCTTATTTACAAAACTAGAATGCATTTCTTTTTAATATCAGCCACGTTGAAGAATTATTGCACAGCTACAAAACAACTCATGCAAAAACACTAGATGTGGCTTCCTCTGTTTTGCCCTTCCTGTTTCAAAGGCAAAGTTGCATTTTTTTTGAGAGCGCTTCACCTTCCAGTTTTGGCAGATGGCAGAAGTCTTCTATTAGCAAGTGTTTGTGATTCCTTTGCTCCTCTTACTATTTTCTATTGTTCAGCCATTGGTTCAACTCTTCCTGTTCTGCCTGCCAGCAGCAGATGAGCCACCAATCATACAACCATAAAGCAAGTGCTGACCAAGGCTCCTTATTGAATTATTTAACCTGCTGCCTGGAACACAAAACAAGCCAGGTGGTCTAATTTCACCCAGAATGATTCTCATCTCCCAATCCCAGGTTGCATTCTTTGCTGCTGTTGCTCCTACTGTAAGAAGCTTACCTATGCTTAGAAGTGACAGGTCTGCTGGGGAATTTCAGAAGCATCCACTTCCCTGTCAAACATTGAGTGTAGCATTTTGTGAACATAAATGGTACTCATCTGCACGAGGGATTTTAAAAAGATTTTTAAAGAAATCGTTTAAAGACAGAAAACTTCGGTGTTATGAATATTAATCAGTTTGATTCCAGTTGTTTCAGGTAAGTGTAAAGTATTCAGGGATCATCTTCTGTCTGTTTGAAATCCTTGAGAGAGCTGGCACTTTACTGATTAGTATTTATAATGGTATCAGAAATGACAATTCTATTCTGAAGTTCTGCTTGAATAAGGGAGCATTAGTTTCTAGACCAGTGAATTCTTGGTGTCCTGAACATGCCTGCTTCTTCAGTTCATCTGCAGGCTTTTTTTTCCTTCAGTTTTGCAAAGGCAAGCTGGGGTCATAATTTGTATCAATGGAGGTATATTACTGATGATTATTCCAAGGGCTAATGCTATCATCATCATCATGATGCCCTTCTGGTTCCCCTTTTCTCTTCCTCAGATATTTCCTTGCCTTACCTGTTACCAGACGTGTAAGAACTTTACTCTTCTCATTGAGAATGTTCACTGTAACATTCTGAGCAGACTGGAAGTACAGAGGGTTGCCCTAAAATAGAAGCACAAGAAAAAAAAAATTAATGAGGTGGACATCACTTCCCATGAGAAAATGCATTTTCTCTGACCTCCTTCCCAACCCAGTAGGGTGGAAATGCCTAGATCAATTTTATATCTATGTGGTAAAATTTTCCATGGCTTCTTTTCAGTTGCTTCAGAAAATGACTGGAAAAGTAGAGCACTATACAATATGACCATTTTTTTTAAGGGATAGAAATTTGCATAGATTTGCTTCTATGTGATAGCAAATCACATTTTGAAGTTTGGTTTGAGTCACGTTCTGCCTGGTATTGGTAATAAAAAAAATCTATAAACAGATAGAAGGATAAAAGAGATTGAATGGAATGTAGAATACTATTAGTCATGGCCTCTGAGCCATACATGAAGCGAACTGACCCCCACCATGAAGATGCAGCACGACCACGAACTCGAAGCCAAACAGCAAGATCACAGCTCACCAGCTCAAATCCCTCAGCAACTAAGACTAACCGGAGCACAACCAAGCCCCCACCTGAACAGAACACGCCTCCAGCCAATCAGAGCACAGCCAACCCCCAACCAATCAGAACACAGCCAAACCCCCAACCAATGAGAACACACCCCCACCCAATCAGAACACAGCCAAGCCCCCACCCAATCAAGTCACACCCCCACTAGCAGTTAAAAGGAAGAAGCAGCTGCAAACTCACATCACTCTGAGAAGCACAGAGCTGAAGACCAAGCCTGAAGATGATGAATGAGACTTCATCGAAACGTTGCCTAGATACTTCCAATCTTACACGGGATAAAACCCGAATAACAAAAGATCCACATACTAATACCCGCGCGAACCTCAGAAAACAAATATTGCACCTCTACGGGGAGGAAACCCACCATCTGACCAGGACTTATGAAAAACCTGAAGTCCAAAGAGCTTTCATTTTATGTGACCTTGCATTCCTATGCAACTGCCGAGATCAAAATTTAATTCCCACAAGCTTCCAATTGAAATTCCACACCAATGCAGCAGCCACCAAACGCATCCTAAAAAGAACAGAATTGGCCCTAATTAGAAATGAACTTCACACAAAAAGATTTCTCCTAGACCAAATCAACAAAGATCTCCTCACACTTCACCTCAGACTCAGCAACAAGATTCACCCCTTGCTTTGGGACAAATCCAAACAGCTCGCTGTCTGGAGAGCCGAAACACAGACCACCCTCAAGACAGACAGACACACACCAACAAACTCAGAAAACTACAACAACGCCAGAAACCAACTCCTCCCCCCTCACAGCCACACATGAAACAAACAGTGCACAACATCTCAGACAAGATCCTCACTGAACCCGAAACCAAGGTCCTTTCCAAAGGATTCAACTTTGCTGTCGCTCCCAAACACATCCCCACAGAAACCATCATATGCCGAGTTGAAACCAGTCTGACCAAAACCAACCCTGATGATGCTAATAGAATCAGACTCGAAATCACCGACATCCTCTGCACTAGCAAACCACCCAAAAACAACTTATCCAAAGAAGAACAAACTGCACTACTTAACCTGAAAGAAGACACCAGCATAATAATCCTACCAGCAGACAAGGGCAACGTGACAGTGGTTATGAACACATCTGATAACCAATCCAAGTTAACAACCTACTCCAAGACCCCACATACAAACCCCTAAAGACAGACCCCACCATCTACCTAGAAAAAACCACCAGATCCAAAATAAAAGCCTCCCCCATCAGTGAAGAAATCCAGCAAAGAATCATACCCAGAGAGAAATCATCCAGATGTCCTAAACTTTATGGTCTCCCCAAGATACACAAAGAAGGAACCCCACTTAGACCAATAGTCAGCTCCATAGGCTCACCTCTACAAAACCTAGCCAAATTGCTCGCCAAACAACTACAGCCCTATGCAGAATCCATCAACTCACACGTAAGAAACTCATTCCAGTTCATCAAGATCATAAAGAAACAAAACTTACAACCCAGTGACCTACTAGTGAGCTTCGATATCATATCCCTCTTCACCCAAATGCCAATAAAAGAAGCCTTGAAAGCTATCCAAAACAAATACAACCCCCCAAGCACATCCTAGATCTGACCAACCACTGCCTATCCAATACATACTTCACCTACAACGGACAAAAATACAAACAAATAGAAGGAGCACCCATGGGATTACCCCTCTCACCTGTCATCGCTAACCTCTACATGGAACACTTTGAAACACAAGCTCTAGAAAAATATGATCACAAACCCAAACTCTGGCTCAGATACGTAGATGATACCTTCATAATCTGGCCACACGGGAAAGAAAAACTGAACAACTTCCTCACACCTCAACAGCCTACACCCCAAAATACAATTCACCATAGAAACAGAAGCTAACAACCAACTTCCCTTCCTAGATGTCTTGGTATACAAAAAATCCAATGGCTCCCTAGGACACACCATCTACCAGAAGAAAACACATACAAACCGCTATCTACACGCCACCACCACCCAGCACAGATCAATTCCGTAGCCGAGACACTCATCTCCAGAACAAAATGCTTAGCCAACGAACAGCACCTAGAGACCAAACTACACACTCTCACGGGCGTGCTGACAGCCAATGGATTCCAAAGAAAGAAGATCACCCACCTAATCCAAAAACAAACCCCAACCAAAATCCAAGACAGAGAACAAGAGAATGGCAAAGCCCTCCTCCCATATATAAAAGGCACTACGGACAAAATCAGCAAGATCCTCCAAAAACACAACATTAAGACAGCATTCTGCACAAACAGAAAGATATCCACCATCCTAAGAAACCCTAAGGACAAAATCGAGTTAGAAAATCAAGGAGTATATGAAATCCCTTGCGCTGCCTGCCCCAACACATACATTAGACAAACTAATAGAAGAATAGGTGCACGCATTGAAGAACATAAGAACTCAATCAAAAAGGAAGAACCGACCGCTTCCCTGGTCCAACACCTCAAAGCCACAGGATATGAGATTGACTTTAAAAATACCAGAACTATCGCCAAAACCAAACACTTCAGCAGCAGAATAATCAGAGAAGCCATAGAGATAGAAAAAAACGCCCACACAGCATGAATAAACAAGATGATACCTCCCGCCTACCAGCCATTTGGAAACCCGCCCTCATGAACAGACGAGTACCTAACATGAAAAATGACACCAGACCCACACCCCTGAGAGCCACACAAGATGCCACCACCACACTTCCACGTAGTAAGCAGACTCACACCCACACAGCAGATGAGACATGACCACGGACCAGAAGCTGCACTGCAGCTGCATCACTACCCACTTCAAACCCCTCTGAGCCATACATGAAGTGAACTGACCCCCACCATGAAGATGCAGCACAACCACGAACTCGAAGCCAAACAGCAAGATCACAGCTCACCAGCTCAAATCCCCCAGCAACTAAGACTAACCGGAGCACAACCAAGCCCCCACCTGAACAGAACACGCCTCCAGCCAATCAGAACACAGCCAACCCCCCAAACAATCAGAACACAGCCAAACCCCCAACCAATGAGAACACACCCCCACCCAATCAGAACACAGCCAAGCTCCCACCCAATCAAGTCACACCCCCACTAGCAGTTAAAAGGAAGAAGCAGCTGCAAGCTCACATCACTCTGAGAAGCACAGAGCTGAAGACCAAGCCTGAAGATGATGAATGAGACTTCATCGAAACGTTGCCTAGATACTTCCAATCTTACGCGGGAGAAAACCCGAATAACCAAAGATCCACATACAAATACTCGCGAGAACCTCAGAAAACAAATATTGCACCTCTACGGGGAGGAAACCCACCATCTGACCAGGACTTATGAAAAACTTGAAGTCCAAAGAGCTTCCATTTTATGTGATCTCGCATTCCTATGCAACTGCCGAGATCAAAATTTAATTACCACAAGCTTCCAATTGAAATTCCACACCAACAAAGCAGCCACCAAACACATCCTAAAAAGAACAAAATTGGCCCTAATTAGAAATGAACTTCACACAAAAAGATTTCTCCTAGACCAAATCAACAAAGATCTCCTCACACTTCACCTCAGACTCAGCAACAAGATTCACCCCTTACTTTCGGACAAATCCAAACAGCTCGCTGTCTGGAGAGCCGAAACACAGACCACCCTCAAGACAGACACACACAGCAACAAACTCAGAAAACTACAACAACGCCAGAAACCAACTCCTCCCCCCTCACAGCCACACATGAAACAAACAGTGCACAACATCTCAGACAAGATCCTCACCGAAGCCGAAACCAAGGTCCTTTCCAAATGATTCAACTTTGCTGTTGCTCCCAAACACATCCCCACAGAAACCATCATATGCCGAGTTGAAACCAGTCTGACCAAAACCAACCCTGATGATGCTAATAGAATCAGACTCGAAATCACCGACATCCTCTGCACTAGCAAACCACCCAAAAACAACTTATCCAAAGAAGAACAAACTGCACTACTTAACCTGAAAGAAGACACCAGCATAATAATCCTACCAGCAGACAAGGGCAACGCGACAGTGGTTATGAACACATCTGATTACCAATCCAAGTTAACCAACCTACTCCAAGACCCCACATACAAACCCCTAAAGACAGACCCCACCACCTACCTAAGAAAAAACCACCAGATCCAAAATAAGAGCCTCCCCCATCAGTGAAGAAATCCAGGAAAGAATCATACCCAGAGAGAAATCATCCAGATGCCCTAAACTTTATGGTCTCCCCAAGATACACAAAAAGGGAACCCCACTTATACCAATAGTCAGCTCCATAGGCTCACCTCTACAAAACCTAGCCAAATTGCTCGCCAAACAACTACAGCCCTATGCAGAATCCATCAACTCACACGTAAGAAACTCATTCCAGTTCATCGAGATCATAAAGAAACAAAACTTACAACCCAGTGACCTACTAGTGAGCTTCGATGTCATATCCCTCTTCACCCAAGTGCCTATAAAAGAAGCATTGACAGCCATCCAAAACAAATACAACCCCCCCAAGCACATCCTAGATCTGACCAACCACTGCCTATCCAACACATACTTCACCTACAATGGACAAATATCAAACAAATAGAAGGAGCACCCATGGGATCCCCCCTCTCACCTGTCATCGCTAACCTCTACATGGAACACTTTGAAACACAAGCTCTAGAAAAATATGATCACAAACCCAAACTCTGGCTCAGATACGTAGATGACACCTTCATAATCTGGCCACATGGGAAAGAAAAACTGAACAACTTCCTCACACACCTCAACAGCCTACACCCCAAAATACAATTCACCATAGAAACAGAAGCTAACAACCAACTTCCCTTCCTAGATGTCTTGGTATACAAAAAAATCCAATGGCTCCCTAGGACACACCATCTACCAGAAGAAAACACATACAAACCGCTATCTACACGCACTCTCACACCACCACCCAGCATAGATCAATTCCGTAGCCGAGACACTCATCTCCAGAACAAAATGCTTAGCCGACGAACAGCACCTAGAGACCGAACTACACACTCTCACGGGCGTGCTGACAGCCAATGGATTCCAAAGAAAGAAGATCACCCACCTAATCCAAAAAGAAACCCAATCAAAATCCAAGATAGAGAACAAGAGAATGGCAAAGCCCTCCTCCCATATATAAAAGGCACTACAGACAAAATCAGAAAGATCCTCAAAAAATACAACATTAAGACAGCATTCTGCACAAACAGGAAGATATCCACCATCCTAAGAAACCCTAAGGACAAAATCGAGTTAGAAAATCAAGGAGTATACGAAATCCCTTGTACTGCCTGCCCCAACACATACATTAGACAAACTAATAGAAGAATAAGTGCACGCATTGAAGAACATAAGAACTCAATCAAAAAGGAAGAACTGACCTCTTCCCTGGTCCAACACCTCAAAGCCACAGGATATGAGATTGACTTTATAAATACCAGAACTATCGCCAAAACCGAACACTTCAGCAACAGAATAATCAGAGAAGCAACAGAGATAGAAAAAAACGCCCACGCAGCATGAATAAACGAGATGATACCTCCCGCCTACCAGCCATTTGGAAACCCACCCTCATGAACAGACGAGTACCTAACATGAAAAATGACACGAGACCCACACCCCGGAGAGCCACACAAGATGCCACCACCACACTTCCACATAGTAAGCAGACTCACACCCACACAGATGAGACACGACCACGGACCAGAAGCCGCACTGCAACTGCATTACTACCCACTTCAAACCCCTCTGAGCCATACATGAAGCGAACTGACCCCCACCATGAAGATGCAGCACGACCACGAACTCGAAGCCAAACAGCAAGATCACAGCTCACCAGCTCAAATCCCCCAGCAACTAAGACTAACTGGAGCACAACCAAGCCCCCACCTGAACAGAACACGCCTCCAGCCAATCAGAACACAGCCAAACCCCCAACCAATGAGAACACACCCCCACCCAATCAGAACACAGCCAAGCCCCCACCCAATCAAGTCACACACCCCACTAGCACTAAAAAGGAAGAAGCAGCTGCAATCTCACATCACTCTGAGAAGCACAGAGCTGAAGACCAAGCCTGAAGATGATGAATGAGACTTCATTGAAGGCTTCTGTATTGTGTTCGTCTGTGAGTTCTGGATGAACACAAAAATGCAGTAAAAAAGCTGGAACACACTTCCTCACTAGTCCAACACATGAAAGCAACAGGTCATAACATCGACTTCAATGGCACTAAAGCGCTAGCCACTATAGAAAACCCAAGCTACAGAATTATGAGAGAAGCCATAGAGATTGAAAAAAGACCTGATTTTGTAATATTTTAGGCTAGAGGCTCCCTTTTAGTTATTTCTTTTTTTAAAATATCTTTTTCTTTTCTAATTAATTCTTATTATATCTTGCTTGGAAAAGGAGGGGGAAAATGAGAGCAAAAAAACTTTGTAACACTGCCAACTAGAGGCTTGAAAATATTCTATTTCCCTGTGACCAGACAAACTGAGAAAGAAAGAACTGAGACTTTTTTTCAAGGACATTGCCATTTGATAAGATAGAGGGAAGAGCATGGGAGAGTATTATTGCAGGTGCTCTTCTGGGTTTCTATCAACAGCTGGAGTCTGGTGTTGAAATCTAGGGGGAAAATGGTGATAAGTTTTTGGAGAAGAGAGCTATAATAAGAGCCTTGGATAATTTAAACAAAGTGCAGCGTGCAGTAAAAAAGCTGGAACACACTTCCTCACTAGTCCAACACATGAAAGCCACAGGTCATAGCATCAACTTCAATGGCACCAAAACCCTAGCCACTATAGAACACCGCAGCCACAGAATCATCAGAGAAGCCATAGAGATTGAAAAAAGACCTGAAAGCGTGAATAGAAGAGATGATTCCACCAGATTGTCTATCATTTGGAAGCCTGCACTCACAAACAAAAAAATCTCCACACCATTAGCCAGGCAAACACCTGGGCACAAACAGATCCCACTGATACCTCCAGCTCAAACACACCCCAACCAGGCACCTAGATGTAACCTAGCTTCCTAACTAATGATAGCCGTCTGTTTACCCAGAGCCAAGCTGCACAAAAGGCCTCCAATAAAGGAACACTATGTTGCCAGCCAATCAAGATGCAAAAAGAGCCACAAAACAGACAGAAGATATTAGAAACATCAATCAAGCAGAACACAGCAAACTCCAAGACCAATAAACACAGACCAAGACTCCCAACCAATCAGGATGAAGAAAAAACCATTCTGGCACGGCAATAGGCTGCCCCAAATTTAAATCTGAAACCACTGTAAAAGTCTGACTCACAGATGAACATTATACAGAAGCCTGATGATGGCAGATGAGACATGGGAAAATACCTGAACAAAGCTGAATGCCATACATGTAAGTACCCGCAAAAACTTAAGAACTTAAGAAAATAGATAGATAGATAGATAGATAGATAGATAGATAGATAGATAGATATGTTATGTCTCACCTATATTCTCAAGTGAGCATACAGAGTTCCAGAGTTCAAAATGTTCAAACAAAAACAAAACCAGACTAAAAAGGATTAAAAGAACTATTTTTCCAGTCCTTGGCAGACTTCCCGGAATCTGTCTGGTAATTCAGAATTGTTCATCAATCACAGAGGCTGCTCCACACGTATGCTTTCGACTCATCTAACACTTTGCTTCCAAGCAAAGTTTGAGAATCATCACGCCTCCTTAAATCACCTGGATGGGCGTGTCAGTCTCTCTAATCAATGTCTGGCTTGATGCCTCCCCTCAGCTTGACATTTCAGTCTCCTCCTAGTTCTAGCATCAAGCCACGATCTGTCAGTTTCCCCACTCGAAGCCTCTGACTCATTTTATGGATCAGTTGCTGGCATGAATGACGTAGAAGGCTCTGGGGAGGGTTGTCTCTGTGATAAACTCTCATCCTCCTGGCTCACATCTGTGTCCTCTAATAATTCAGACTCCACATTCACAGCAGGCTCCAGCCTTCCATCTTCAGAGTCATCAGAGTCAAAACTCACAGCAGGATCGATTCTTTCAGTCACAACACTATCCCTCACCGCAGGGCCCTTCCCCCGAGTCTGACGATCAGGATGTGGTTTCAAGGGAATTGTGCATGATATATGCAAATAAGATCTGGGGCATGCACCTTGGATACATCCTGCCAAGAGCGAATCTCCGTTTCATTTTCCAGTCTTCCCACGAAGTACTGGAATTGTCCCTTCAGCCATTGTGAATCATAACTTCTGACCATTGTAGTATCCATAACAGGTTCAGTGCTGAGCCTGGATAGAGATCCTGTATCTTCTGGAGAGCGGAGAGTACATGATGGAGTGTCAGGTACTAACAGGGAGCGATGAAAAACAGGGTGAATGCGCATGGAGCGTGGTAAAGTGAGTTGATAAGCCACAGGATTAATAACTGCCTCGATAGGGAAGGGACCAATAAAGCAATGATCCAACTTCCTAATTGAACGATCGACCAGAAGATGTTTCATTGACAACCGCACCTTGTCCCCCACAGCCAACGGAGGCATCGCTCTATGCGAATGATCTGCAAAACGCTTATAATCTGCTTTCGCTCGTTCCAATTGTCTGGAAATTAATTGATGCACCGCATATAACTCTGACAAAAGATCTCGTGCCTCTGGAACTGGAGAATTTGCGATTGACAGGGGGAAAAACCTCGGATGATAACCCACATTGGCATAAAAAGGTGTCATATGGGTGGAGGTGTGCCGACAATTATTAAAGGCAAACTCTGCCAATGGAAGATAAGTCACCCAGTCGTTTTGTCGTTGATTTACAAAACATCTGAGGTATTGGGCGAGGATGCCAATTACCTTCTCAGTTCCGCCATCGGTTTCCAGATGGTGCACCAACGCTAGACATACTTGTACTCATAGGGCGTTCATTAGACTTTTCCAGAATTGAGCTGTGAACTGAACACCGCGATCTGAAACAACTCTGTCCAGTAAGCCATGTAAATGGAACACGTGTTGTATGAAAAGCCAGGCAGTAACACGAGCCAAGGGTAATCTCCTACATGGGATGAAATGGGCCATTTTAGTGAGCATGTCAATCACCACGAGCACCGTTGTATAACCCGACGAAAGGGGCAAGTGCATTAGAAAGTCCATGGAGATCGCTCCCCATGGTCTGCTCTGAGTTGGCAGTGGTTGAAGAAGTCCAGGAGGCACATCCGACGCCACTTTCGCTTGTTGACATTGTACGCAAGAAGCGACATAGGAAGACACATTGTGCCGAACCCAAGGCCACCAAAAAGTCTGGGTGACCAAGTGCAGAGTTTTGTGAAAACCAAAATGGCCAGCAGCGGGATTGTCATGACATTGCGTCATGATGAGGGCTCTAAGCTCTAAGCGTCCCCCAATAAATCCCAATGTCTTAGCAAGCCCTCTTCAAAGGACCATGGGGAATCGGGCCCAACTTCCCCCCTTCTCTGCTGCGTCCATGCGTCCAATCGCTGCGCCTCCCATATGTGAGCCCGCAAATCTACTGGATCTTGAAGTATGGCCAAGGATTCCGGTGGTAACACCGTTCATAGAGGAAGAGGATCCTTGGGACCAATATACTCAGGCTTCTGAGACAACGCGTCTGCCCTCCGATTCTGTCCACTTGGAACATAAGTGACGGAGAAATTGAACCTTGCGAAAAACAACGACCACTGAATCTGGCGTTGGTTCAACTTCTTAGCAGTAGACAAATGTTCCAAATTTCAATGATCCGTCTGAACCTCTACCTTGTGCCAAGCCCCCTCTAAATGATGTCTCCAGGTCTCAAAGGCAGCCTTAATAGCCAACAACTCCTTTTCCCAGATGGTGTAATTGCGCTCTGAAGCTGTTAGCTTCCTAGAATAGTATGCGCATGGGAAAAGAGGTGCGCCGTCCTTCGGAGCTTGTAACAGTACCGCTCCGATAGCGACATTAGAGGCATCTGTCTCGACCACAAATGGACGATTCGGATCAGGATGCCTCAATATTGGCTCGGCCACAAACGCTTTCTTTAAAATTTCAAAAGCCTGTTGTTGCGGGGCCCCCCACACAAACGGGACTTTTTTACGGAGGAACTGAGTTATGGGATCCATTACTTTAGCAAAGTCCGGGATAAAAGTCCGATAGTAGTTGGCGAATCCCAAAAGACATTGTACGTCCTTGACTTGACGAGGTGCTTCCCAACTACACAATGCCTCAACCTTTTTAGGGTCCATAGCAATGCCTTCGGGAGAAATGATTTGCCCCAAAAACTCTATCGACGACTGTAAAAAGAAACACTTCTCCAGTTTCGCGTAGAGTTTATGCTCCCAAAGACGCTGAAGCACTTGACGAACCTGTTGAAGGTGGTGATCTCTGGACTGGGAGTAAATTATAATGTCCAAATACACCACAACAAACCTATCCAACATGTCCCGGAAAATATCGTTCATCAAATGCTGGAATACAGCAGGAGCGTTGGTCAGACCAAATGGCATAATGGTGTACTCGAAATGACCATAACGAGTGCCAAACGCTGTCTTCCACTTGTCCCCATTTCTCATCCGAACCAGGTTGTAGGCCCCACACAGATTGAGTTTTGTGAAGAATGTAGCCTCCCGCAACCGCTCCATCAATTCCGGAATGAGCAGAAAGGGATAGCTATTCTTCACAGTGATAGCGTTTAATCGTTGGTAATCACAGCAGAGACGAAGTTCTCCTGACTTCTTTTTAACAAAAAGAACGGGAGCCGAAAGAGGGAACGACGAGGGTCGAATAAATCCCCAAGCTAAGTTTTTATCTAAAAACTCTCAAAGTGCAACCAACTTGGGCTCCGACATGGAGTATAACCGCCCCTTTGGCAATGGAGCATCCGATAGCAGGTCCACGGGACAATCATAAGCACGATGTGGTGGAAATCGGTCTGCCTCCTGTTCGCTGAAAACATCAGAGAAGTCTGACAGCTCCGAAGGTATTGAGACAGCAGGAGCGGCGATATCCTGGCCAGCGCAGACATGCCTCAGGTGGTCCACACATTGTAGGCTTGGAAAAGAAATGGCGTTCTGCACCCAAACCACCAACGGATCATGAAAACGTAACCAGGATACTCCGAGCACCAAAGGGAGATGGAGGTTCGAGGTGACATAAAAACTTATCGCCTCCTCATGATCCCCAATAAGCATATGCACTGGCTGAGTGGCGAAGCGAATGGGTCCTGACTTGAGTTCACACCCATCTACAGTTTCCACCTTAATGGGTGGATTCACAGGAATCAAAGGAATTCCAAAATATTTAACAAAAGCACAGTCCATAAAGCTGGTTGTAGCCCCTGAATCCACCAGCGCAACGGCGGGAATTCCCTCCTTCTGGGACTGCAGAAAGATACGAGTGTCCAAAAGTAAATGCCGAGGAGGGCCAGGATTTACTTCGGCAATTTGGGGTGGGGGTATAGGACGTGCCCGACCTAAGGTTTCCCTGAGGTCGGGCCTACCCCGTTTCCCGACGGGCCAGGAGTGGTTTCAGGCACAGGTCTGCAAGTCCCTCTCCAACTGCAGGAATTTGCAAAATGTCCCGGACCCCCACAATAAAGGCACAAGCCTTCCTGGAACCTTCTCGAACGTTCTCGTGCCGTTAGGTGAGGGCGGAGTGCGCCTAACTCCATCAGCTCCTTAGCCTTAACTGTGGTTTGGAAAACTCTCGGTGGCATGGTTTGTGCACGAGAAGACGAAGGTAGTTCCACAATGGGCCATTTACTTCCATGTTGCTGTAAACGAACTTCAATACGTAAGCACTGGATTACCAATGCATCCAGAGTTGAAGCCTGTTCTGCATGGACTAACTCATCCTTGATGGCATCAGACAAGCCTTCTTGGAACGCAGCCATGTGAGCCGGTTCGTTCCAATTAGAGTCCATACACAGCAAACGAAATTCTGCAATGTATTCCTGCAGGGTACGTTTCCCCTGATTAATGTCCCATAACCACAGTTTATATTTTAATTGGGTTCTCGAACATAACTCTCATTTGTTGGAGAAAACCCTGAAAATTGTCCAACAACGGGCTATCTTGAACCAACAAGGGAGTAGCCCATTTGGCAGCCTGCCCAGATAATAGGCTAATCATAAATCCTACCTTAGCCCGGTCGCTTGGGAAGTCTTCAGGCCTCAGAAAGATAAACAATTGGCACTGACCCATAAATGCCGGGAACATGTCCATTTGCCCTGAAAATTTCTCCGGCATGGATACCGGGCTTTTCCTCAAGGGAGGGGCTGAGGGAGCAGCAGCAAGGCTTTGCAAACTGGAAATATGATTCACCAGTTGTGTCACCTGATTTTGAAGAGTCACATTGATTTGAAGTAGTTGACTTAACTGTTGCTGTTGCTGCTCCACCAAACTCTGCAGTTGGGTTTGGTCTATCTTGTTTGAAGATGGTTTGTTAGGCTTGGAAGCAAAAATGTTATGTCTCACCTATATTCTCAAGTGAGCATACAGAGTTCCAGAGTTCAAAATATTCAAACAAAAACAAAACCAGACTAAAAAGGGTTAAAAGAACTATTTTTCCAGTCCTTGGCAGACTTCCCGGAATCTGTCTGGTAATTCAGAATTGTTCATCAATCACAGAGGCCACTCCACATGTATGCTTTCGACTCATCTAACACTTTGCTTCCAAGCAAAGTTTGGGAATCATCACGCCTCCTCAAATCACCTGGATGGGCGTGTCAGTCTCTCTAATCAATGTCTGGCTTGACGCCTCCCCTCAGCTTGACGTTTCAGTCTCCTCCTAGTTCTAGCATCAAGCCACGATCTGTCAGTTTCCCCACTTGAAGCCTCTGACTTATTTTGTGGATCAGTTGCTGGCATGAATGACGTAGAAGGCTCTGGGGAGGGTTGTCTCTGAAACTCTCATCCTCCTGGCTCACATCTGTGTCCTCTAATAATTCAGTCTCCACATTCACAGCAGGCTCCAGCCTTCCATCTTCAGAGTCATCAGAGTCAAAACTCACAGCAGGATCGATCCTTTCAGTCACAACATACATACATACATACATACATACATACATACATACATACATATATATATATATATATCTGGCATTCAGCTTTGTTCGGGTATTTTCCCATTCTATTCACTCAAGTCCCGATAAAAGAGACCCTCGAAATCATCAAAAATAAATACCAACCAGCTAAACACCTCATGGAACTAACAGAACACTGCTTAACCAACATATATTTCATATACAAAGGACAAAGATACAAACAAATTGAAGGAGCCCCCATGGGATCACCACTGTCACCTGTCATTGCAAACCTGTTCATGGAAGAATTCGAATCCAGAGCCCTGGCTAATGCCATACTCAAACCCAAACTATGGTTAAGATATATCGATGACACATTCGTGATTTGGCTCCATGGACAAGAAAACCTAAACAACTTCCTAACACACCTAAACAGCGCACACCCCAAAATCAAGTTCACCATGGAAACAGAAACAAACGAACTATCATTCCTAGATGTACTAATCTACAAGAAAACAGATGGCACACTAGGACACACCATATACCAGAAGAAAACACACACTAACCGCTACCTCAACGCCCAATCCCACCACCACCCAGCACAGATAAACTCCGTGGCTAAAACACTAATTACTAGAACCAAACGCCTGGCAGACAAGACACACATTAAGACTGAACTATGCACCCTGACTAAAATATTGACAGCCAACGGCTTCCACAAAAGCAAAATCACCAACTTGATCCACAAAAGCACACTGAGACATAATAGAGACCCAGAAGATGAACAGACCCATGGAACAGCTGTCCTGCCCTACATAAGAGGCACTACAGACAAAATTAGTAAGATTCTATACAGACACCACATCAAGATTGCCTTCAAAACAGACAGAAAAATAGCAGCCATCCTCAGGAACCCCAAAGACAAAATTGACCTGGAAAACCAAGGCATATATGAAGTCCCCTGTGCATCATGCCCGGCCACATACATTGGACAGACCAATAGAAGAATAAGCACCCGCCTGGATGAACACAAAAATGCAGTCAAAAAGCTGGAACACACTTCCTCACTTGTCCAACACATGGAAGCCACAGGTCATAACATCAACTTCAATGGCACCAAAACCCTAGCCATCATAGAAAATCCCAGCCACAGAATCATCAGAGAAGCCATAGAGATTGAAAAAAGACCACAAAGCATGAACAGAAGAGATGATTCCACCAGGCTGTCAATCATTTGGAAGCCTGCACTCACAAACAAAAAAATCTCCACACCACAAGCCAGGCAAACACCTGGGCACAAACAGATCCCCCCTGATACCTCCAGCTCAAACACACCCCAACCAGGCACCCAGATGAAACCCAGCTTCCTAACTAATGATAGCCGTCCATTTACCCGAAGCCAAGCTGCACTAAAGGCCTCCAATAAAGTAACACAATGTTGCCAGCCAATCAAGATACAAAAAGAGCCCCCCCCCCAAAAAAAACAGACAGAAGATATTAGTAGCAGAACACAGCACACTCCAAGACCAATAAACACAGACCAAGACTCTCAACCAATCAGGAGGAAGAAAAAGCCATTCTGACACAGCAATAGGCTGCCCCAAATTTAAATCTGAAACCACTGTAAAAGTCTGACTCAAGACAAACACCATACAGAAGCCTGATGATGGCAGATGAGATTCTGCTGAAACGTTGCTACAACTTTAAAAGCACCACGTGGGAAAATACCTGAACAAAGCTGAATGCCAGACATGTAAGTACCCGCGAAAACTTAAGAACACACACACACACACACACACACACACACACACACACATATATATATATATATATATATATATATATATATATATATATATATATATAGGCATAAACCTCCTTTCTAAAAAGTTACTTATAAGTTTTAACAAGGCAAATAAAACATTATTTTTAAGGCACAATTCCACATTATCACATTTCCATTTAAGCACATATATATCTTTTCCAAATTTCTCATTATTTTTCCCTTCACTTTTATTCAATTATATTTCTTTCTATCAAGGTTTTGTTAATTCTCAATCAAACATGAACAAGACATAAAAACATAAAACCTCCTTAATTATCATTTGTACATATCTTTTCCAAATTTCTCATTATTTCTTCCTTTAGTTTTATTCCTCCAAGGTTTTATTAATTCTCAATCAAACATAGCTAAGCAAAACACAAAACATAAAACATAAAGCTTCTTTTGAAAAGTGGCTTAGCCCCGGGTTACATCTTTTTTTACAGACCTAAATCAAATTCATGCTTACCTTATATATATCATTCTTATCTTATTTACCATTCTATATTTTCTATATAACTTCTCCCTTCTTTTCACTCTCTTAATTATATTTTGTTTATTTCATCTTATTTTAAAATCATTATACTTGTATCTTTTGTCCATTCTTTTCCAATTATCTATTTATCTCTTCTCTTTAACAGAAAATTTCCCCTGTAATCACTTTTAAAGTGTGATGCCTTTCTATCTTTCCCCTAAATTAACACTTAAAATAATACATAATTTCCATTCTGATTCTGCTTAGTACATTCTACATACTGCATTTTAAAATAAAAGAATAATAAATTTATAATATAGTTAAATATATAATTTCCATTCTAATTCTACTTAATACATTATTTTAAAATAAGGAAATGAAATATTAAATTTATGATAACATTAAGATAATAACAAATTAAACTATAACTAAACATTACTTATTTTACACATTCTCTTTAATATTTTATTAAATATTGAGATCTGTCATTATTAAACATTTTAATATTTTATTAAATCTATTTCAAATGCAAATACTACAATACTATCTTCTTCTTCTTCTTCTTCTTCTTCTTCTTCTTCTTCTTCTTCTTCTTCTTCTTCTTCTTCTTCTTCTTCTTCTTCTCCTCCTTCTCCTTCTCCTTCTCCTTCTCCTTCTCCTTCTTCCTCATTTATTTGCTGATATGTGGAAACGGCCATTTCTAAAAAGTGGAAGACAGCTCCCAAAGAATCCTTGCCTTCATGTTCTCTTTCCTTTAATTTTTCATATTCCATTTTTAATTCATCCACAGAAAGTGCCATTGTAAATTTTTAAGAACAACCCAAATGTTTTTAGTCTTAAAGTAATTTCCAAGTGTCAAAGTTATCAAACAATCCAAACAGACACAAAATATTTCCTCTTCTTCTCTTTGCAGTTTTTCCTCCTGAGGCAAAATCCCAAAATATATTTTAAAGCTGTATTACAGTTAGTTGCTGATCTTATAATCTTCAAGGTGTCTCCTCCAACAAATTTTTAAGATTTTTTTTAGTCCTCTCCTTCCCACTTATAACAAAGAGCTTATTTTTACCTTAAAGAAGCAGGTTTTTCAGTGCTCATTTGCTTTCTCCGTAAGGAAGGGGAGTGAACTTTCCTTTCAGCACTTTCACTGTTTTAACAACTTCTTTTGGAAACAAATGTATCAATCCAAAAGTCAGGTTTCCAGGGTGTTTAAAAGTATCTTAATATCCTGGTTCAGCCAAGAAAACTTCTTCTGATTCTTCCTGCTGCACAAATCTTATCCGGTTGAAGATTCCTTTGTGGCTGCCATTTCTGACAGCCGCTCTACCGCCTCAGGAAAAAGAAGTCTAGCTGGCTGGGGAAAGGGGTTGCAATATCCCCAGACCCCTGCCCGGATCTCCTCTATCTTCCGCTGCCCCTCCGGGATAGCGACAACCCCCAAATCCAGTTGGATCGGGGGTACCGCAGCGGCAAGCGCAGCAGGGACCCGCAGAAATATGGATTCCTGCCACCGCCGAAGCCTTGCAACCGGAAGTTTCTGTATGTTATTCAGCTTTGTTTGGGTATTTTCCTATGTCATTATAGTTGTGCTTTTAAAGTTGTAGCAACATTTTGGCCGAAACCTTGCTACAACTTTAAAAGCACAACTATAATGATGTGGGAAAATACCCGAACAAAGCTGAATAACATATATATATATATATATATATATATATATATATATATATATATATATATGTGTGTGTGTGTGTGTGTGTGTGTGTGTGTGTGTGTGTATAACCGCAGACTTTTTTTTTAAAATAATAACTCAAAGTCATCTGCGGATGATATGGAACAGCCCAAAAGAACATTATTTCAGACAGCAAAGTACAGTCTTATCTCCTCTAAATAAGTTTTGGCCCACTCCAACTTAGTGCTTCTTGTAAGCAAGCATTTAACCATTTCCAACTGCTTGCTTAAGTTAGTTTGTTAGTCAAGGGTTAAGACAACAACTTGCTGGTGGTAATTTTATATATATAGAATGGTTGCTAAACCGACCATACACAGAAAAATGTAAAAAATATCTTCATCACTCTGATCCAAAATTATTAAATACCATCATCACATAAAAGGGTGAAGAATACACATTTTCTATGCTTACTCCACCCACATCTCAAAGCTGCCAAAGCACACTGTTTGTTGCATTAAAAACCTGTGAAATTAAATTATTCTGGCACGAAGCCTATAAATAAAGTAGGTAGAGCTTGATCTAAAAAGCCAGAATTTGAGTAAGACAATTAAAAAAAGTAGCCACCCACGTCTCAAACAGAAAGACCACAACTTACAAAATTCAGATATAGCTCAGCTGCTGAACATTGACAAGGGTTTACAGGAGTTCACAGCTGATTCTGGAGGCTGAAAGGCTCCATATAAAAGAATCTGTTGGGCTTGTCATTTTGTTAATGCACAGGTAGTTAAGTAGAGTCCAAATCGTTTAGACTTAGACTAACTTTATTTTCAGTTTGAATGTACACTAATCAGCATACATTAAAATGAAATTACTTTGCATACAGCATACATAAGAGTTTCTGCCTCTAATATAAACTTAAAACATGACAAGATAAATACAAAATTATGCATGTACCAACATATACAGTATTACATTACACACAGAAACAACACAGTCTAGTTTGGATGTATACATGTACATGGAAAGAAAAATGAATCTTGCACATTTTACAGACAGATGGCTTAGGGAACAAACCTGTTACAGAATGTGGTAGTCCTACTAGAAATACTTAGAAATCTCCTCCTAGAGGGGAGCAACAGAAACAGAGCACAAAATGGATTTGTGGGGTCCCTGACAATGCCAAAGCACATAATACTTATAAGCAGTATCCTAAATAACAGGACGCGCACTTCCTATAATCTTCTCGGCTGTCCTTACACTCTCTGAATGGACTTTCTAACTGACGCAGTGCTTCTACCAAAGCAAACAGTGATGCAGTTTGTTAAAACGTTCTCGATCCTGCTTCTGTAAAAAAGTGGCCAGGATAGAAGGAGAAAGATGTGCTCTCCTCATTTGATGCAAGAAATTCAGGTGCTGGTTTGCACGCTTCACTAAGGATGACATGTGGAGAGACCAGTTCAGATTGTTAGTTATCTGCACTTTTACAGCTGCATCCTGGATACTGATGCTGGCGTCAGCTTTGGAAGCCATATTGAGATCAGATGGTCCCATGCTGACACATCTCAGCCTGGGAAAGTGGGAGGGGAGAATATATTGGAGTATATCTAGTTAGACATAATAACATTCTTTTTCTGATTCAAGGTCAGGTTGTGTTGCACATAACTGAGAGGAAGTCTTAACTGGGGACGGATGGTGATTGGGCCATGTGATGGATGATGGGTGCACGGGGTGGATTTTGTAATTTTTACTTATTGTAAGGAAGCCCAGAACTTTCAGATTCTCGATTCCACAGTTGTGCCAGTTACTATCCAAAATAAAAGGAACCTTTGAGAGATATCTGTCTCGGAGTTATTGGGTGGAACGGAGTGTTGCTGGAATACTGACAGCTAGCTCTTTCTAAAATCTACCATACAATGATCTCCTTTGTTTTATTAACATTTAGAACTAGGTTACTTTTATTGCACCAGTCCACCAGAACCTTCACCTCTTCCCTATATGCATCTTCATTGTCATCCTGGATAAGACTGCCATATCATCCGCATACTTCACAATATTTTTTGTAGCAGATTTGGCACAGCAGTTGTGGGTTATCAAGGTGAACAATAGAGGACTTAAGACACAGCCCTGTGAGGGATCTGTATTCAAGGAGATGGGATTGAAGACTTTTCTTCCAATTCACACAAACTGGGGCCTATCTATAAGGAAATCCAGTATCCAATCACATAAATGAATATTAAAACCTAATAGGCCCAGTTTGTTCACCAAATGATGAAGAATGGTTGCGTTGAACACAGAACTAAATTAATAAACATCATTCACACATAAGTATTCTTCTCCTCCAGGTGTGCCAAGCTAAGATGAAGCACATAGGAAAGTGCATCATCTTTTGACCGGTTCTTCCGATAGGCAAATTATAATGAGTCAAATGTAGGAGGAAGGCATGAAACCATATAGTTCTTTACCAATCTCTTAAAACACTTCATCATAATGGAAGTGAATGCAACTGGACAGTAATCATTAAGGCACGTGATGATAATTTTGGGGGGCACTGGTACAATGATGGCAGTCTTAAACATGAGTTTAGACACCTAGGATGACACGATTACAAATGCCAAGTGCTAACTGAATGGCAAAAGAAAATATGCCTTTAGTATAATTATAAGAAAAGTATGTTGATGAAGAAGAGATAAACGAGGGTTTGGCGTAGTGATTGTTTTTTTCTTTTTTGTAAAGACATTCTTATGATGTCTTAGGCAAAAGTCAAAATAAAGTTGATGGAATAAAATGACATTCTGCTGAAATAAATGCTTGTTTCCAACTCATCTTGATTCTTGACGAATGTATCTTTTCTTTTATGTATACTGAGAGTATTTGCACCAAGACAAATTCTTTGTGTGTGCAATCACACTTGGCCAATAAAGAATTCTATTCTATTCTATTCTATTCTATTCTATTCTATTCTATTCTATTCTATTCTATTCTATTCTGTTCTATTAAATCTAGAAACTGGAGACCATGTGTTCTTGTCCTCTCTTAGGCATAAAGCTGAATGGGTGATTTTTAAAAGACCAAGGAAGAAAGGCAATGGCAAATCACTCCTAAAAATGTTACCCAGAAAATCGTATGAACTTGTTCAGTCAAAACTTGAAGAAAAAAAAAGGAACTATTCATAAATAACATTTTAATATTCTAGCCAAGTGGTCACTAAACACTTCAACTATATATCTTTGCTATCATCCAATGACCACTTGAATCTTCCCAATGAAGATATTGTAGCCCTGTACATTGATATTTGTTCCCACATTGACATTTCTATTTAGAATGATGTATATCAGAGACATGTCCCCATTTAGAGTGATGTATATCTTGACAATTCTGATATCTCATAACTGTCTTCTCAATGAAAACAAAATTCTTTTATGCATGGTAATTTTTGACACCATACCATAACCTTCTGAAACTGAGAGATTTGGGTTTTTTTTACTTTTGTTTTTTTTGTTGTTTTCCTCTTTGAAAGATTCCTGTTTAGAAACTATTCTGATCAGTACTGCTTATCTGCTTTAATTAGATAAGCTGTTCTGGAAAAGTCAGCGGGCTTTCAGTCTCCCTTACTAACAGGAACTTTTTATTACTGGTTTACATAAAATGGGAGCATGCTGTTTAAAAATAACTATTCCATAGAGGAGCCAAGATGCATTTTGAAATACTTAATTCTTTCCCCGTTAAAGATACTTAGTTTATACATTCAGAGCTTCAGACCTTTTGTTTCTTGTGGCTTTCAGAAGGCAGTTTGTCTGATGAAAGAGCAATAGTTGCAATAGTCTGTAAGAGATTTTTCATGCTGTCACTTAATTTCCATAATTCATATGATTAAAGGCTAAAACAAGGTAACAAGCAAGGCTGGTACTGTTACAAGACATTAGCATCCAATGCCTTGTCTCAAACCTTATGCTATTTTTATCTTGAGATAGAGTATTTTATGTTCATTTGTAGCACCCAGTGTTTAAGAAAAAGCAATGATATTTCTCCTCCAATGATGACTGCAACTGATTGCAAAAATGGTTCCTCATAACAGGATGGATACTGTATGTTCTCACTGTATGAAGCCCTGATGTATTTGGAAGAGTGACTATTTGTACAATCATAATGATGATTGTGAACATCTCAACAGCTGGTAGTATGTCTGGTTCATTCCACTGATATTTTCATGGGTGAATCATATAGCATTCAAGAAGTGTGTGAACCAGAACTTTGTCTCAGCATGATGTCTCAATCAATTATCCCAGTATGTTTACATCAAATAAAACTATGATTGAATTCTGATCCCTACAATATTTTTATAGCCTTGTAACTTTCATGGGGTAAGGATATTGTTGTTCACACATCATTATCACCTACATAGGAGTGCAACATTTGTTTTTAACACCCTAGCAACAGATAACTGTTTGTAAACACTGTATGGATTTTTTTTTCTAGGTTTTTTTCTCCTCTTTTGTGATAAACAAATGCAATCATGGACAGCTATGAGCAAAATAGAGAACTGAACAGCTATGAGCATATCAGAGAATTGAACTTTCTCTCAGATGGAAAGAAAAGACTATGGCTTTCCTAAAATTCAGATGAAAAAGTATGGAAGAATCAATGATGTGATTTGAACATGAAATAGGTTCCATACTTATATCAGGAATAAAAGTTGAGAATATTTTTTTCAAACTAGAAAGAGCTAGAAAATTTCTTGCCATTCTAGCTTTTCATAGAAATTGTTTTGATTTCCGAACAAGGAGACGATGGCTGCAAAATACAATATTAATTGTGGAGTGATTCAGGTATAATTGTATGCATGAAATCCAGCATCTGAAAAACCACAGGATTTCCTGCACCCTGGAAATTTTACAGAACACTCAACTAACACACACATTGTGCTAGTAAAGGTATGGTATCAGATAAACACAAACACAGCAGGCCCTTGAGCAAGATGGAAGTGGCACAGAGAAGGATGCTTGTAGTGTAGTGTAACAACAGGCCCTAACTTTGTTCATGGATTGTAACTGTTCATACTTTCACAAAAGGGCTGCAAGTTACTCATAATATGATGGCTGGGATAGGTGTGGACAGCCTAAACTACAGTGCCTTAGAAGGCAAATACATTTGCATCAGACTCAAAAACAGAATGTTTTATACATTTAAATTAGGAAAAAATAATTTCTGTGGAGTCTTTGATATTCTCTGAACTTGGATGTATATTGCAGACATTTTATTATCTGACCAAGTAGCAGTGCTAGCGAGTGTGATGTTTGATGCCTGTTAATATATCTGCCAGATCCTTGCCAGAATTGGTGGATATATTGTTTTCTTTCTGATTGTTTGTCTGGTGTTTATCCCTGCTTATCTGAATATACGCTGCTGGACACAATGTGTTGTTTTTGTTTCCTTGTTTGTTTTTTATTGGCTTTTTTGAACAGCGTGTAAATGTGATTTATGTGTCTATTGATGGTTGATTTGCCTGAATGCCAAGCTTTGCAGGAATTGTCTAGCATTTCTGGATTTAACTTGCCTAAAAATCTCAGTTTCCCAGTTAAAACTATGGTTGAGTTGGTCCATAAATTGTGAGATTAAGGATTTTTTGACTGCTAGTTGGTTGTCATGCAGACTGGTAGTCTTCTGCCTGCCTGTCCTACAAAGTGGCTGTTACAGTCCTTACACTGTATATTATGTATGACTTCTGTTTTTTCTTTCATATACTTAAGATGTTTTGAAGGGGTTTAGTTAATTTGTGTGCTATAATGATGTCATGTGATTGTCTGTTGGAAGTTTCTGAGATGGTTTTGAATACATATACATACACACACACACACACACATATATGCATATATAGATATATATATATATATATATGCAGGTCTTGGCGTGTTCGGGTCTTTTCCCATGTAAGATTGAGAGTATCTTGGCAACATTTTGGTTTGGCTCCAAGTTTGAGGCCTGGCTATGTGTTCATAGCCTGAGCTACAGCTATTCTCTACTATTGGATTTTCTTTTCTTTTTATACTGGAGGAATCTTGTTTTATGTTTTAATGATAATAGATTGTTTATATATCCTTTCATTTATTTGAGTGCAGAAATACTGCTTTATTGTTGACAATTTTGCCTTTCATATTAATAGTAAATCAGATAAACTAATGAGCCTAAGTAATAATTTGCTGAAGAAACTGAATACAAAAACAAAACAAAATAAACAAACAAGAAGCAAATATCCAAAATATTAAAGAATTATTTAATCCATCATTTTCAGTTCCAAGAGAACCTTTATTTCACTTAGGCAAATTTCATCTTGGCCAAAGAAAACACCCTTTTCATACATGGTAATTTTGTTTTCTTTGCGAAAGAGACTTTCTTCATTCCCTAGAAGAACAACTCCATCTGCTACCAAACACATACACACCATCACTCACACAAACACACATTTCTGAAAGGACACCCACAATGTTCTCACCTAGAAACAGAATGCAATGCACATTTTTTCCACCCATATCCAAACGGGTTTTGTCTCTTCATCTTTTGCCCCAGAGTCTTAGTAGAAAAAGAAACCCACTCATTTTGTTGCTTATTCCACTCTGTATTCAGCAAAGGTTTTCTTAAATCTGACCTTTTCACTGGGAACCTGGAATCTTGTAATAGAATTCTAAAAATCACATTTCTCGTTAGCTTTTGTACCAGCTTCTCATTAAGGCTTCCCACTGTGGTTTCATTGTAACATTGTGTAGTTGGACAGGTACCTGTATTAGCTGTTCCAGACATTCAGTTCATTAAAACATGAGATTCACTGAAGAAAACAATATTTGAAAGATGGAGCAAAACTAGCAATACAATATGACCTATTCCTTAACAATGGATGAGCCACTCAACCAAACAGGGTAATTTTTACAAATAGGAAGAAAGGTATTGATGGTTATTAGCCTCAATATAGTAAGTACCACTTAGTGTCTTCATTTGCTTCATTTCCAAGAAAAAAAATAAAATCTTTTGAGTTAGAAATGGTAGTCTAGGTAACCAAGGGTCATCTTTCTAAACATTTATTAGATATTTTACACTGTACATGTACTTTGATATAATTTACAGAAAAAATACAGAAAAGAGGAAAGCAATTTTATATGTTGTATGCTTACCTACAAATTAATAATAATTAAATTTTCCTTTTATTTTAATTTTTAAAGTTGGTTAAAGACTATAACGGAGCAATTTAAATCTAAAGGCTAAGTGAGCACGAATTATCCTCAGAGAGGAAGGGATCAAGCTATTTTCTAAAGCACCCAAAGGCCAAACAAGGAATAATGGATGGAAACTGAACAAGGAGAGATTCAACCTGGAAATAAGGAGGAATTTTCAACGAGAACTATCAAACAATGGAACAGCTTGCCTTCAGAAGTTATAAGAGCATCACCACTTGAGACTTTCAAGGAGAGATTGGACTGCCATTTGTCAGAAATGGTGTAGAGTCTCCTGCTTGGGTGGGAGGTTGGACTAGATGATCTACAAGGTCCTTTCCAACTCTGCTAATCTGTATCTATCCTGAGTTTGACAGAAGGAACAAAGATGCTTTTGAAAATGTATTATTCTGATACAAAATTAACCAAAAGATATATTAATTAACAATGAAGAAAATCTATTGGGTTTGCTTTGTTTCATTAAAGAAAAGAATACATTTGAAAAGAATTTGAATTCAAGAGAATATGAGTCTAACAGAAGGAAACTAAAGTTGCCAGATTTGGGCTACAGAATTCTGGAGAACCATTTGATAACAGCAAAGAGATAATAGAAAACTTTTTTCCTTGTCATCTAGTGGCCTTCTAGACTTTTAGAGTAACTGAAATCTGGCAATGAAAATTGCTTTTAGTTGTGCCACACTGCTAGAACAATGTTTTAGATTTAACCAATGTAAGGAAACCAGAATTTTAACAGGAAACAACGTGACAGTCAATATACCAAGAATACCAAGTTTAAATTAAACTTAATGAAATCACAGTAGTGTTATTTGAATATGTTTTTATTTATTCCTATATTTGTTAGGTTTTGACTTCACATTTTGGAACTTTTAGGTAAGTTGTTCATATAACTAAACTATATTCTAAGTTTTAAGGAAGACAAATAAGTGCTGCCTGTGAATAGGATAGAAGAGGTAATGGAAATACATTAAAATGAGCACATTATATCCCGTACCCATTTATAAAGATTTTGTTAAAACCCACTGCCTCTTTCTTAAAAACAGAGTTATAATGTTACTCAGTATTTTTCTTGAAAGGTACTGTAGTGATCTGGAAGGATGTGGTAACAGTTTTGATTTACAATATCTAAATTCCTATGACCTTTCCGAAAGCTGTCTATAATGCACTACTCCATCTTACATGCTGTACCATCATTATTTTCAAATGCCTCCAATTTTTTAAAAGTGCCTCAAATAACTCTTCCCTTAGAGAACAATCAAATCAGCAGTTTAAGGCTTCAGCTTGCAGATCAACAGGCAATGGAAGCATCTTCCCAATGGCATTCCTCACCTCCCAAGTATGAATACTTGACTATTCATCTATTCAGAAAAAGTTACCTGCAAGGAGCAAACTCTGAAACTTTGCATGAAGGTTTGGTTAAGGATAATAGCAGGTGGTTCAAATGGTAATGGACAGATCCAACAATATTTGTCTAGAAAGTTGTTTACTTTTCCCACCAGTCCAAAAACCTGTTGGCCTGAACTGTTAACCCTTCCAGGTAAATCAGACAGGAAGCTAAATGACATGATTCTGTTGTAAGGCTATGTTAACAGAATCTTGCAAGCCTGAAGGTATAAATCTCCCACCGTCACTTTTAATCATCTGAACAATTAGGTGGATCCTTTCTAAGTTTTTTTCTCTGATTGTTAGGCCACTGTGGGCTCCTGCCTCTCTTGTATGATTGTTTCCTAGGCAGGCTCTCTTTCCCTTGTCTCCCATGGACATCTATATGTTCCAACACATACAATAACAGATGGTCAAACTTCTGAGTATCTTTTGCCCTCGTTTTGTCTTTTTATACCTTGAACAAAGGAAAAATATTGAGAAGGTACTCTCCTTGGAATTAACAAGAAACTTACATTTATATTCTCTTGGGAGAAAATTATAGCATCATGTTGAATGATGTGAATGAGTCCAGGGTTCTAACCAGGCTATCTACAGAATGACACAGTGACCTACAGCTGGGAAGAGGTCAACCTATATAATAATACCAAAGAAAGAAGATTAATAAAGTGCACCAATTGTTGAGTTATTTCCTTAATTTCACATGCTAGCAAAATAATGCTTTGGACCATCCAATAAAGATTAGAACCCTTATGTGGAAAAGGAAGTGACAGATGTTCAAGCTGGCTTTAGAAAAGACTGAGGAGCAACAGTCAAAATGGTTGTCACATGCTGGATAATTGAGAAAGGAAAAGAAAGGAAGGGAAGGGGAAGAGAAGGGGAAGAGAAGGAAGGAGAGGGGAGGAGAGGGAAGGGAAAGGAAAGAACACCCAAAATAAGTTAGTATATCTTCACTGATTATAGAAAGGCCTTTGAATGTGCTGATCATGCCAAGCTGTAGAACATGTTTAAAGAATCCCAGAACATTTGGTGTCTTCCCATGAAGCTTGTACTTAGGTCAAGAAGCTATAGTCTGAACAGAACATGGCAAAAAAGATAACTCCTGACTGGCAAAGGAATGTGACAAGGCTGTGCACTCTTTCCTTATTTATTCAGTCTGTATGCTGCTTATACGAATGGTCTGAAACTGGAGGAAGAAACATTAATAACCTCTCCTTAAGCTTGATGTCACCATTCTGATAGTTCAAAATGCAATTAATCTGCAAGTTCTAGTAAAAGAAGTCAAGAAATATAGTGAAAGAATAGGATTAAGATCAAATATAAAGAACATCAAACTAATATTATATCAAATGAAATAATAATCAGTCACAGAATCAACAATGAATTTTTTTGGAAATGATAGTTTCAAAACAGTATTTTGGGATCAACTATTAATAGTAAAGGAACTGGCATTCAACCACAGACTAAGATTTGCTAGAGTAGCAATGAAGGCCTTAGAAAAATAAATCAGATGCCAGGATAAGTCTATAACCCACAAAGATAAAAACTGCTATAATTTTCTTCATGACATTCTATAGAAATGAAACTTGGGCTTTGAAGAAGCAGGATAGAAAGAGCATTGATGTTTTTGAACTTTAGTTTTGAAGAAGATTGCTCGGAGAGCAAAGAAAATAAACACATGGATCACTGAACAAATTAACCAGAATTCTCACTCAAGGAGATAATAACCAGACTCAAATTGTCTTATGCTGGCCATATTATGCAAACATCCAGCTCTATGGAGAAGTCTATAACTGCAAGCTACTTCTGTTGACTGCTGCCTGCCTGCAATTTGGCAGCTCAAATCTCACCAGGCTCAAGGTTGACTCAGCCTCCCATACTTCTGAGGTTGGTAAAATGAGGACCCAAATTGTTGGGGGGTATATGCTGACACTGTAAATCACTTAGAGAGGGCTGTAAAGCATTGTAAAGTGGTGTACAGGTCTAAGTGCTATTACTACTGCTATAATAGAAATGGTGGAAGGATAGAGAGAGGACAAGCAACATAGGAGATGGATCCAAGAACAGCAGCACTGGGCACATCATTGGAAGTCCTGAAGGACCAGGCTGGGAAAGATTGTCTTGGAGAAAATGTGGGTGGCCAGAGTCAACATGTGAAGGCAGATAATCATGGTAGATTTATTTGTTACAGTGAGCTTATGCACTGGAGACAAATTCCTTGTGTGTCTAATCATACATGGCCCATAAAGAATCTATTCTTGTGATGGCAAACCTACGGCACGTGTGCCACAGGTGGCATGCAGAGCCATTTGGGCTGGTATGCGAGCTGCAGACAAACTTACCTCATTGGGCATGCACGTGCCTCACAGCTGATTTTTTGGCCTCCCAAAAGCTTGAGGCCTTTTTTGGCCTCCCAAAAGCTTGAGGAAGGCTTCTGCAGGCTTTGCAGGCTGAAAACTAGCCCTGTTTCATCACTTCCTGTTTTTCCAAAAATATTGGAAGTGACAAAACGGGGCAAGTTTTCACCTGCGAAGCCTGCAGAAGCCTTCCTCAAGCCTTTGGGAGGCCCCAAAAGGCCTCAAACTGGCTGAAAATAAGCTGGGAGATACAGGTAAGGGGGTGGATGGGTGGGGATTACGCGCACATGTGTAGGAGGCATGGGGGTGCATGCATTGCCTTCTGGTGCTGGCACGCACAATTTTTGGCACAGGAGCCCAAAAAGGTTAGCCACCATAATCTATTCTATTATTCTGTCCTGTCCTGTCCTGTCCTGTCCTGCCCTGCCCTAACTACCCTACTCTATATTCTATTCTATTCTATTCTATTCTATTCTATTCTATTCTATTCTATTCTATTCTATTCTATTCTATTCTACTCTACTCTACTCTACTCTATTCTGTGTTAGATTTCATTGAGATTAGAAGAAATGGACCTAAGTTACTCCTGCTTAGGCTGATTGAAGTATTACAATTGATTGAGTGAAAAATCTTGGAGACTTTCTTAAGTATTCAGTGGGCTACTCAAATCAGCCTGAGGACAGTTGTCTCACAGAGGCAGCATCCTTCATGCTCTTCTATTCTGTTCTCTTCTGTTTTATTCTCAACCAAAACAAAAATGTTCCCAAGTCACTGTAGGCAGGCTGTCTAAATATGACATGTATTTAACTTTTTCATCTTTAAAACTCCCTATTTTTAAAAAGCCGGTATCGCTGCTATGGAATCATAACATCTGAAAAGGATACACATGCATTACATTTATTCAGCATCCTAAAAATTATCAACCCCACCAAAAAAGATCAAGTAAACGATTACCACAAGCAGAAATACATCTATGATGACCCATAAATGATGAATTTTTAGCATTATTTGGATAAAAAGAGGTGAACAGTAGTGAAGATAGGATGACTCCTATGAACAAAATAAGCTCATGTATAAATATATTTCCAAAAGGGATTTGTGAAGAGTGGGATTGATATGCAAGCTTACGTCTCCAAATTTTATCCAGATCTAATTAGGTTTTATATCTTACTGCTATCATCTCTGCATAAAACATCTCCCCCAATCTCTAGCTATAATGGACATTCTGCATAGCTAAAAAGAGAAACTGTAGGATCTTGTCAGCTGAACAGGCTGTTATTTTTAGCCAGGGATCATTGAGTTTACATTAAAACACAAGCATGAAGGACGCTGCCTATGCAAGACAACTGTCCTCAGGCTGATTTGAGTGGCCCACTGAATTCTTAAGAAAGTCTTCAAGGTTTTTCACTCGATCAATTGTAATACTTCAATCAGCCTAAAAAGGAGTAACTTAGGTCCATTTCTTCTAACCTCAATGAAATTAATACAGTTAAAGGGCCAGTAAACCAATTATGAGACAACCACAGAGCCTGTAGTTATTTGGAGATGGGGAGGTAAGCTAGCTCCAGGCAGTGAGGGATATTTTCCAGCAAGCTTGAACATTTTTTAAGAAAAAGATGCTGAGGCTGGAAAGAAGGGAAGTGCAATTTGCAAGGAGATTACTTAGCCCAACAGTAACAGAATAGTCTTCTCCATCTTTGTGCATTCCTCATGGGTTGTCTTATACCTCCCAGCATTAATAGTCAGTTTGATCTAGTTGCTGACTGTAATACTGAGATTTGTCACCCAATTCATCCAGAAGGTACTGGCTTGATTAGAACAGCACTGAAAAGCCAATAAGCCTCAGTAAGGTTCAAGTCAGATGGTATTTGATAAACAAATGAGAAAATATTGGCTGAATTCACATACCGGAACCTGGGACTTTCTTTGCAACCTGCATACATACAATATTGTTTTAATTTTGCATTATATGGTGCCAAATTCCTGTTCTTTGATTTCTGAAGATATGACAATGCAGCGAACATCTTTGGGAGAAAATAATTTAGGAAAGAACATTTGTTTTTGAGGCCATTCAATATTAGCTGTCCTAATCTGAAACAGAATCATAAACCAAAACGAGAAGGAATCATAGATCAATTGTTTAATACAAGCAAGTGAGTTTCAGAGAAATGTCTGCAAAATGAATATAAATGTAATATCCAAATTACCAAGATTATAGTTTTCTTTGGAACTTCAGTTTCATTCATCACTCTCCTTTTTTTTTTTTATTACAACTCTCATCTACCCAAGCCAGCATGCTCCACGATAGAACAAACTATAGAAAACATTCCATCTAAACTTAAGAAAGAATTGGCCAAGGAATAGGTTTTATTGCAGAATTACTGAACAGCATGCATGCGCAAAACGTAATCAGTAGTAACACCAGTTGAATCCCATCCTTGCCTAAATTCTTTAATCCCCTCAACATACAGCTTTTAAAATCATGAAATTCTTTACCAATGTCATATCTTGTAAAAACAAAAACAGGATCTTATTTCCTACACAAAACTTTTTATGCTTTATAATTAATTACAAAATCTTATTGTAAAAGTTTCAACATTCCAATTTTATCTGGAAACTTAGTCCATTTATCTTTATCTGGAAAGATTCCAAGGAATTGGTTTATTCACTAATTCCTTGCTCTTTGATGGGGTTGCCAAGACAATACTGATGGCACTTCTTGATGACCATGTATGAAATTTCATCCACTTCTGCATCAACTGGCCACAATAATTCAGTCATCTCTCAGTTGGATTGTTATAATGCTCTACATGGGACAAGTTGCAGTTTTCCAGAATGCAGTGATATGGGAGTTTGGATTAAGTAATGTTAGGGATAACATTGTTTTACCCTAACTGGTTTAGGTAAATAATAATATGTAATCATAGTTAGTATGTTAAAGTGTCTGCAACTTTAACTGTGGGAAAGTAATTAAGGGAGTGGTTGTGAAAGCACTTTAAAAGAAGCAAGGCTGCAGCTTGCTATCTCTCTGGCTTTGATGATCCCTGATTACTGCAAGGAAACAAGTCTGCATTGCTCGAACGGGAGAGAAAACAAAGGACTGACTTGTAAGTGAATTGACATAGGGTATTCAACACGGACTTTGCTAACTGAATATCCCTGAATGGACTGACTAAATGATACATGACTATTGGACTGTTATTTTGACTATGCTATGAACTCATAATGGAATAAACTATATTTTTGATAGCACAAGCGTATCTGTTATTTTTACTGTATGTTAATAAACATACAAGCTTAGCTCACTCATTTATCTGTGTGCCTATCTGACTAAGCTGCACATTCTGTTTAGCTTGTCTCCCTAACCCTGGTTGGGGAAACCAGGCTTAACACTGGTTATGGGCCCAGAGGCTGCAAAGTCAGTTTAACTAGGATAAAACAGATTTATGTTAAAAGTGAGAGTTTGTGTTGTTATACATTACAGTAAACAGACAGCTGTGTTTTATTAATTATAGTTTTATATCCATATAAGAAAACATGACACAAGTCAATCTACAAAGTTTGTCCCTTATATCCAAGCTGGATGGAACAAACTATGTATCATGGTCTATGAAATGTAGTCTGCTTCTACGAAGAGAAGGTTTGTGGAACATAATTGAAAATCCACCAAACGTAGAAGAATGGGATCCAGAGGATGAGGAAGATAAATTAAAGATAGAAGAATTTATGCATAAAAATCAGCAAGCTATTTGCATTATTGCTTTAACCTTAACTGATAAGCAACTTGTTTATATCCATGGAGAAAAAACAGCTGTTGGGTGTTGGCAGAAGCTGAAGAGGATTTATGTTCGAGATAATGTTGGTGCTCACATAAATCTAACACGGAAACTTTTCAGTACACATCTCCATAAGAATGGTGATATGCTGAGTCATTTGAAAACTATGCAAAGCATTTTTCAAGAACTGCACGAGAAAGAGCTTATTTTCTCTGAACTACACCAAGTCTACATAATTCTATCTTCCCTTGATGAAAGCTATGATAACTATGTAACTTCCCTTGAAATATTGCCAAAGGAAAGCCTAACTTTAACTGATATAACTGGCAGATTGATTGAAGAGGCCAAAAGAAGGCTTGAAAGAGACGAATTAAGGAGGCAGCAACCTCAAAAAGAAGATAATGAAACTCCTACTGCATACGCAATTAAAAAGTGCTTTAATTGTGGAGGAAGAGGACATTTGGCAAGATTTTGTAAAAAGGCAAAACGCCAGAACGCTGGCCAGAATACAAAAAGTCATCAAAAGATAAATAAAAATCCAGAGTTAGCCATGTATACTAACGGAGCTGTAAAAAATAATTTATGGGTGGTTGATAGTGGAGCATCACATTGTATAACAAATGATAAGAAATTTTTTTTAAAAATGTCCAAGAGTACACAGCAGATATCGTTAGCCAATGGCTGGAAACTGAAAGCTAAAGGTCAAGGTATAGCATATTGTTATTTTATAAAAGAGAATGTAAAAATGTTATATGTACCACAACTTAAGTTTAATTTAATTTCAGTTAGAATTTTGGTTAAACTAGGATATGTAGTTACTTTTAGGGGAGATAACTGCATAATTGAGAAAGAAGATAAGAAAATTACTGCATCTTTAAGAGGTGAATTATATGTGTTAAATGATGGTTTAAAGGTGGCTAACACAGTTTATGAAAATAAGAAACCTCATGATGAATGTATTCACTTGTTACATCGAAGGTTAGGGCATTTAAATTTTAAAATGCTTAAGAAAACTGTTGAATTATCTAAGGGAATAAGTTTGAAACCTTGTAATAAGTATTTGCAATGTAATACCTGTAATCAAAGTAAGGCCAGGTCACACCGGCTAATAGAGTTGATGGATTTACTACCAAAGAGCCTTTAGAGGTAGTATTTGCAGATTTAATAGGTCCGAAAAAACCAAGTGTAGGAGGAGCTCATTACATACTAAGTATAATGGACCATTATTCTAGATATGGGTTTTGCTATTTAATGAAGAGCAAAACTGAAACGTATCAAAATCTCTTTAATTGGATTAAATTTGCTGAAAGGAAAACTAAAAAGAAATTAGTAACTCTTATAACAGATAATGGTACAGAATTTACAAATAATAAATTCCAGAACAGACTAAGAATGTTAGGTATTCAACATAAAAAGTCTGCACCATATAGGCCACAACATAATGCCTTTATAGAGAGAAGAGGCCAAACATTACAATCAATGGCACAAACTATAATGTCTGATTCAGGATTACCTGACAATTTGTGGAGAGAAGCAACAATGTGTGGTAATCATATATTAAATAATGTTGTTAATTCAACAACAGGTGAATTACCATTCACACTGTGGCATGGTACAAAACCTGATTTAAGTTACATGCACACATTTGGAGCACCAGCATGGGTGCATATCCCTTCACAACTTAGACACAAAGGACAGCATAGAGCTAAAAGATTATATTTTGTAGGATATACATCTAATCATAGATCTTATAGATTCTGGGAACCAGGTACATCTAGAGTTTACACCAGTGCTAGTGCTAAATTCCTAGAACATGTAGGATGGAATAGATTAGAGCAAGATTTAAATAATGAAGTAATTGTTGAACCCTACAAAAGGCAGAAAGAACAGAATAGTTATAAGAAGATTCCAATTAAAGAAGAAGTCCATGAAGAGCAAACAGGACCAGAACAAGAGGAAACAGTTGATCAAGAAGAGTTAATAAATGAAAGTCCACCTGTAAGTCCTGTAATACCTAGACGTACTACACGTGTAACTAGACCACCTGATAGGTATCAAGCAAGTATAGTTTGCCAAGTAACTAAAGTTCCAACTAGTGTAGATGAACTTAGGATGTATCCTGCTAAGGATCAGGAGAATTGGCAAAAGGCAATGGAAAAGGAACTAAATTCATTAAAGGTAATGAAAGTTTATGAAGATGCTAAATTACCTCCAGGAGAAAAATCCATTGGGTGCAAATGGATATTTAAAGTAAAAACTGGAAATGATGGGACTGTTTCCCATAAAGCTAGGTTGGTAGCTCAAGGATTTAATCAAACTGCATCTGATTACGATGAAGTTTTTGCAACAAGTCTTAAAGCAACATCTTTAAGAGCAGCATTAGTGTGGGCAGCTAAGAAAAACTATGTCATTAACCATTTAGATGTAGAAACTGCCTATCTACATGCACCATTGCAGCACACTATATATTTAAGAAAACCAATAGGTATAAAAGACAATAAAGTAAATAGTAATGATTGTTGGAAACTCAAAAAGAGTCTTTACGGGTTGAAACAATCTGGGTTTGAGTGGAACCAATATATTGTGAAAGAGTTAAACAATATAGGTTTTAAATCTGGTTTAGCAGATCCATGTGTGTTTAAAAGAGAAAAGAATGGAACGGTGTCATTATTGTTATTATTTACAGATGATATTGCTTTGATAACTAAGACTAATAATGAAACTAATGAGATTATATCATTATTAGCCAAAAAGATAAAATTAAAGCATTTAGGTGAAATTAAAAAGTATCTAGGATTGACAATTAACAAAACAAAAAATGGATTTAAGATATCTCAAGAAGATAAAATTTGCCAATTAATTAAAACGTTTAAAATGGAACTTTGTAAACTGGCAAAGACTCCAATGAGTCAGGAAGTTTGCCAAACTGATGATCAAAGTCCCAAATTTGATAAGTCCATATATCAATATTTGATTGGCAGCTTATCATATATAAGCAATTAGTCAAGGCCAGATATAGCTTATAGTGTAAATCAGCTGGCACGTTTTAATTCGGATCCACATCAATGTCATTGGCAATCATTAAAGAGAATTTTAAGATATCTTAAAGGAACAATGAACCATGCATTGTATATAGAACCAAAGGGTGATTTGAGTCTTAGTGCCTATGCAGATGCAAGTTTTGCAACTGATATAAACACTAGAAAATCAACATCTGGGATGGCTATATTATTTGGTAAAACATTAATAGGGTGGAGGTCAATCAGACAACAGCATATTAGCTTGTCCACGATGGAAGCGGAATTTTCATGTCTGTCATGATTATGCACTGATTTGATTTTGTACAAACAGTTATTATTAGACATGGGTATAACTGTAAAAGATTCTATTATTGTGTACGAGGATAATCAAGCAACTATAAAATTAGCTACTAGTATTGCTGTTAAAACTAGATCAAAGCATACTGATTTAAGATACTTAAATGTTAGAGAATCTGTAAAGAATGGGCTAATTAAATTGGAATACTGCATGACGGAAGAAAACATTGCAGACCAATTTACAAAAGCTCAAGGAGTAACTAAGTTTAAAGAGAGTTGTAACAAATATGATTTAAAGATGTAAATATTTATATTATTATTTCCTAAAAGGGGAGAATGTTAGGGATAACATTGTTTTACCCTAACTGGTTTAGGTAAATAATAATATGTAATCATAGTTAGTATGTTAAAGTGTCTGCAACTTTAACTGTGGGAAAGTAATTAAGGGAGTGGTTGTGAAAGCACTTTAAAAGAAGCAAGGCTGCAGCTTGCTATCTCTCTGGCTTTGATGATCCCTGATTACTGCAAGGAAACAAGTCTGCATTGCTCGAACGGGAGAGAAAACAAAGGACTGACTTGTAAGTGAATTGACATAGGGTATTCAACACGGACTTTGCTAACTGAATATCCCTGAATGGACTGACTAAATGATACATGACTATTGGACTGTTATTTTGACTATGCTATGAACTCATAATGGAATAAACTATATTTTTGATAGCACAAGCGTATCTGTTATTTTTACTGTATGTTAATAAACATACAAGCTTAGCTCACTCATTTATCTGTGTGCCTATCTGACTAAGCTGCACATTCTGTTTAGCTTGTCTCCCTAACCCTGGTTGGGGAAACCAGGCTTAACAAGTAGTATTCTGCAACAATGTGACATAAACTTATCCAAATAATTATATCTGATTTTAAAATATTATAGGATATAACCATAAAATATTTGCATTTAATTAACTGAAACCTCTTACTGTGTTTTCAACTTGGGCCAAGAGCTAGAAGACAAGTGAAAGAAATCAGATTTAACTTAATATATCGCTTTCTAATGACAAATATATAAGAAATATTTTTCCACATCATTCAGAATATAGTTGTTTTCAAAGCTTGCTTAATTAGAAACAAGATGACAAATTATAGCAAGAGAGATTGGCTGCTCAATGGCCTTTTTGAGGATGAAGTAACAACCACCATGATTACTTCAGGATCAAAACAGATTTTTATTGCAGTTTTTTTTTCATATCAAGAAATGGATGATCAAGGAGATGATGAAATTCAGTGTCAGATTTATGAAGACTAAGGTTTCCTCAAATTAGAAGTGTAAGGAATATAAGTCACACTGATTTCAGCTCAGTAACAAATTTGTCAAACATATACTTGTATATAAATAGGTTGGCAATGATAAAGTCTTTCCCAGCAAGCTATACAGGTAAAAGATTATTTTATTTTTCAAGACCTCTCCCTGGATGCTTGGATGACTGTGGTGTATCTCATGAAAAGAAGACACAATGCAGGGTTGTCTCAGGATGAGAGCCCAGATCAAACTCTGAAACCCTCTTTTATTAGAAGCAATCTTTGTTAACGTAGCAATTTTTGTTAGCGTCCTATCACAAATGCATGATCATTCCCATAAGCACGCAAAGCTGCAAGGTTTAAGTTTGCTACAGTTCTGGGTAAGAAATGGCAACAATTTGTCCTTGCTCCTTGTTCGTGTTGCAGCCAACTACCAGAAGGCTCTGTTGTCCTAGCACGTACACAAAGAACAAAGAATCATAGTTCCCACATTTCCCCTGTTTTTCCTTTTTAAGAGACGGGGAGTGTTTTAGTCCCAATAACAGTCTTTGTCAGGCGCGTAGGCAAGAGTGCTGTGCATGCTGATGTTATCCACGGCGTTCGTGACTTCTTTAACCATCACAAACATCTTGTCCTCGTCTGGGTCATCACATCTTCGGATGGCAGTGGTTCATATGTGTTAGTCATTTGTTGATTCCAGAGAGCCATTACCTACGCAGTGGCTTTTTTCTCAGCCAAGAGGGATAAACTGTTAGAAATAGTGCGTACAAAGATGGGTTAAGGCAATACAACACATCCCACAGCAATCATACCAATGAGCACTACACTAGCTTGCAAACCAGGCAATTTTGGGAACCAGGATCCAAACATGTCTCTAACTTGAGCAGAGTGAATAGGTGGGTGTAAACAGTGGTGGCCCCCATGTTAGTCCCGGACACCTTTGGAAAGAGATATTTCTTTTCCTGTAGATAAGATCTCTGCCAGCTGTGTGAGCCGCAGGTAACTCCTGCAGCATCGTTAGGACCTTGACCTTTGCTGATGGCAAAGCAAGCATCAAAGCATACTGAGGTGTTGGTACTCCCCTGAGTGACATTATGGGTTATGTACCCATTTTTTGTTTGACTGGTTGAGAACATTCCTGCAAGATCAGAGCTGGAGCCACCTTTGTATGCATAGACATATAGGGATGCTGTAATGGGTCCCACTGCCTTTGGCTCATAGCACTGAATGCCTTCAGCAGTGTAACATCGCGCATATTGAGTGTTGTTATGCAGACAAGGGGAGACCGTCATGGAGTTGCACTCAGGCTTCAAAGTATGATAGATCAGGGTGGATTGGGTTTTTGTTCCGCTGCGAGTAGTTTTGAGGCAGGCATTGCAAGAGGATGGGGTGCTATCAGCAGGAACGATGTGGAAGCCCAGGAAGCAAATGATGAATGCAGTGGGCAGCTTCATGATGCTGATGTAAGCAAGGCTGGTTTGGGTAGAAAAGGCCTCACTTGTCATCCGGGGACCCAGGTGTTGTTGTTGTTGTAGGAAACAGCCACATTCCCTTGTCCCCAGGTTATAAGTTCAGCAGGTCCATGCCATGTGGGATCTGGCAGCTGTCGAAAGTAGACTGGAGGTCTAGGAGCATCCTTGGATGGAGAGCAAAAGTGTCAAGAGGTGGCAGAAGAAGCAGGTGTGCCAGTCTCATTCAGGAAATTCAGTGTAAATAAGCACAAGTTAAGCTTGTTTTGCAGCGTGGGTAGCCCTGGGGTGAATTTCCCCATCGAGTTTTGAATTTTGTCAAGAGCATTCTTTAGGGTCAGATTGGCTCTTTCTACTATGGCATGCCCTTGCGAATTGTATGGAATGCCAAATTTGTGCAAAATGCCCCATTGTTTACAAAAGGTAGCAAAGTTGGTACTAGTATAGGTGGGGCCATTATCAGTTTTTAATTCCGAGGGCTTTCCCAGGCACGCAAATGACCAGATGCAGTGGTTAATGACATGTTTTGTGATCTCTCCTCTTTGTGGGGAGTCCATGATGAACCCTGAGTATGTGTCCACTGAAACATGGATATATTTGCATGGTGCAAAAGGCGCATACTGGGTTACATCCATTTGCCAAATTTGGCAGGCTTTTAAGCCTCTGGGATTTACTCCCAATGGCAGGTCAGGGGCTTGCTTGCTTCAAGTAGGGCATAGTTGAATAATTGCAGCAGCCTCTTGGGCGGTGATTTGGAATTCCTTCATAAGAGCCCTTTTATTTTGATGAAAATAGCTATGACTGTCCCAAGGGGTTAGGGGAGAAAGAGAGAAAGCGGATAGAATTGTAGCAGCGGGTGTGGCTGTTAATTGCTGCAATGCAAGCAATTTATTTGCTGGCAATGGCCATTGATCAATCCAAACAGGAACATTCGTGGTTAAGGTTAAGCGAAGGGGAAGAGGGTGAGTCATTCTAGCTGCAATTTAGCACCAAATTGAGAAAGCAAGTCCCTCCCCCACAAATTTGTGTGAAGGGGGAGGATGACGGGCTTAATTTTTGCAGTCCCTGTGAGATTTTCAGAAATCACAGGGAGCCAAAATTTACTGATGCGAGCCGTTTGAATCCCTTAATCATTTTTGCTACGACATCACCCTTTTGTAACTTCATTGGAAGAGTGGATAGCACAGAAAGGTTAATGGCTGAGAGTTTTGAGGAAGAATAAAGCAGATCGGGAACCACAGAGATTCCTTTGAGGAGGGCATGAGGGTGAGATTGTATAAGAACAGTTTTATCAGAGGAGAAGGAGGCAGAAGGAGGAAGCTGTGCGCTGATAGAGAGTGGTAGATGGGGAAAGGATATGAGCACATCTTCTGCCACTGACAATTCATACACAGTGGATGGTATATGGGCAGCCTTGGGAGAGGGGCTAGCTGCCGGCCCCTCTATTCGTTTCCCGAGGGTTCAGTTTTTGATTTTCATTGATTAGCCCAATGATAGCCTTTTTTACATTTCGGGCAGACTGTTTTTGGTCAAACATCTCCACTGGTGGAGGGCTTTGCTGCCCCCCCCCCCAACGGGGGCTCGGCATTGTGATTTAAAATGGCCAGGCTTCCCACAATTGTAACAATTACCAGATGGCTTATTACCTCTGGTGATAGCTGCAGCCATCATTTTGGAAGTGTATTGGTGTGTTCCCACCATCCTGCAGGCTTGTAGGAATTGGGCTAGAGTGGCATCTAGAGAATTAATCAAGGGAGTAAGCAAGGTTTTATAGTCTGCATTAGCGTTCCCATATGCCAATTTAAGAAGAATTTCCTGCCGAGCTGCCTCATTTGTAATTTGCCTTTGTAGGGCCATTTGGAGGCGTTCAATAAAATCAGCATAGGGTTCATTGGAATTTTGTAGAATTTTTGCAAAAGATTGTGCGGAGGTATGAGGGTCATCCAAGTGAGAGAGAGCAAGCAGAGCGGCTTGTGCAGAAAAGTTAAGAGCATTAATAGGGCTATTATATTGAGCTGTGGGAGCAGCAAAGGCACCCTCTCCTGCCAGTTCATTTGCGATAAAATTTGGATTTTGAGCTGCCAATAGGCGACAATGATGGAGAAACCCCGATCGCCATACAACAAATTGAGTCCCTGTTAGAGTCATATGAAAAAGGCTATGCCAATCAGCTGGGATCATTATATGGGCATTAGCCATCATCGTAAATAATCCCATCGTAAATGGAGCCTGAATACCATACATTTGTACAGCTTGTTTGATATCCTTGATTAATTTAATAGGGATGGGTTCCCAGTGTGGGACATTTTGTCCCTGCGCGTTCTGCGTATAAACTAACGGGAACACCGATGGGCAATCGGAGTGATCTAACTCGCCAGTTCTAACTCCCGCAGCGATGGCAGCATGAACTGCGCCCATAGGAGGGGGTAAGGCAGGAGGGAGAGCAAGAGAAGAAGAAGAGGGATTGGGTGAGGGGGGGTCAGGAGAAGGAGGGGGGGTTCATTTGCCTCCGGGGGGGCAGTCGGTTTAAGAGACACAGGCGCCACAGCGGGGGGCAAGAGTTGTTCAGCAGGATTCACATAGAAGGGGGTCCAGAAAGGGGGCCAAGTAGGGGTTGGTTGCTCTAGACAGGAGAGAGCCTCAAAAACCACCCTCCAAGCAATTAATATAGACGAAGGGGCCCTAGGACTTGCGTGAAGGTATTTTCCAATCTCCTTCCATACTGTAGTTTTGATGCTGCCTTTAGCCGGATAAGAAGGGCAGTGTTGCCAAATGTATTCTAGGAGTTCTTCAATAGAGGTTTTTGTGAGGGGGGCATGAAGGGAGCCCCCCTTTTTAAAGGTAAAAAAATTTCATTTGGTCAATTCTGATTTCCTGAATGTGAGCTGCCTGCTCCTTAGAGAATCTACCACCCATACTCACAAGGGATCTGTTGTCGCCAGCGATTCAAGCAGATGGGGTGCACCAAGTCTATTCCAGACGATGAGAATGGGTGTGCCAAAGACGTATGACTTTTGAATGGATCATGTCGGGGTCACCAGTTGTGATGGTCTCTCATGAAAAGAAGACACAATGCAGGGTTGTCTCGGGATGAGAGCCCAGATCAAACTCCGAAACCCTCTTTTATTAGAAGCAATCTTTGTTAACGTAGCAATTTTTGTTAGCGTCCTATCACAAATGCATGATCATTCCCATAAGCACACAAAGCTGCAAGGTTTAAGTTTGCTACAGTTCTGGGTAAGAAATGGCAACAATTTGTCCTTGCTCCTTGGTTGTGTTTCAGCCAACTACCAGAAGGCTCCGTTGTCCTAGCATGTGCACAAAGAACAAAGAATCATAGTTCCCACAGATGACTAGTGATTTCCTACAGTTAACCTCCGAGCATTACTTATCCTTATTTGTCTTGCATTTAACACCATCAAACTTTATTTACAAAATGTATGCTTTTTGCTGATTTAGGAAGAAGAAAACTTAAACACTTAAGTACAATACTGTCATTAAGTATGCAGATCTGTTAGACTGCTATGTGAGTGTTGTCAGAGGTCATTCGAGAATGGAAGTAGAAAGATATGCAAAAACTTGTGAAGGCAGTACAAAATGCTTTTATTAGGAGTATCTATTAATTGGAATATGCATGCTACAATATTTTGACTGTTGTGGTGATGGCGTCTGACATCTTTAAAAGGTATTATTTGATTCTCTTTTCAAAAACAAAAGACATGATCTGGGCTTTCTCAGTTGAAAAGGTCCTTGCTTTAGTTTGCTATTTTATCTCTGAAACACTTCCAGCATTTCAAATAGCCCAGATTGGTTGTTAAAATGAGATATATATATTTTTGTACTGATGACACTTTTATAAAACTTCATCCACAAAATTTATTTTAAACATAGTTTTCTTTTGGAACTACGCAGAAGTTTTGTTTTGGTGGTCCCTTTGTAGTTGGGCCAAGATGTTAGTCAGCAAAAGATTTGTTTAGTTGCTGTTTTGTCACTGATTGTGAATTTTTTTTTATACCTTAGGCATATAATGGAAGCATTAAAAGAAAAGAGACTAAGTACTAATACTAGAAACAGACCACGGTCCTGCCTGTTCTCTGATTTGCTGCAATTGTCTTTTACCACTCTCTTTGAGGTGGTGATATGCTACAAAGTAAAAGCAGAACTCTGGTGATGACCTAGTCAGGGATTATCTGTTAATGAGGACTCCTCCTGATTAGTCCTTCCCAATTAAATCAAAACTCCCAATTTTCTGCCCGCAAAAAAGAGAAAGGACTTGCATCATGATGGCTGTTATTCTGCTCTTCCTTTTCCTAGTAGTGGAGGATGATGGGGAGGAAGACCTGTTGAGATTTTTTAATGTTGTATTTATTTTCAGTGTGAAATATAAGTGAGTATATATTATCTCACACATATCCATTTGAATATTAACTAATATATGACACAATGAATTAGAGGCAAAGTAGTTACTAATAATACTTCAATCACAAGCCCTTTTCCAGAAATTAGGATATTTTTGATAGTAAGTTTGAACATCTTTCTGCAACCTCAGAGCAGGATCTTGGAATGCATCACCTTGAGAAGAATGAGGAAGATATAAGAGCAATTTGCCAAGGTAACTGATTATTCCTCATGGATATGTACAAGAGGAAGCTGAATGGCAACCTTTCATGGATAGTTTTGGATTTTTGCACTGAACTCACAATGAACTCAAACAGTTTGCCCTTGGAAGTTGTGGGAGCATCATCACTTGAGACTTTCAAGAAGAGATTGGACTGCCATTTGTGAGAAATAGTGTAGGGTCTCCCACTTGGGCAGGGGATTGGACTAGATGACCTACAAGGTCCCATCCAACTCTGATTATCTGTTAATTCAGTGGCCTAAATGACCTCTTCCATTCCAGTCAGTGTAACAACAGATGATAAATATTATGCAAAACAAAAACAAAATATGTTATTATATGTAAGCTTACAAATCTTTATTTTTAATCTTCAACCAAAATACACAAAACGAAGAACAAGATATTTAATATTTTAGCAGGTCATAATTTTGACAACTCTTCAGTTTTTTCTTTCTTTCTTTGTATTCCCTTTCAAAGATCATCATGGGAAAAATACCCAGAAGATTCTTTTATGGAAGATTGCAATATGTAGACTAGTCAATAATGGATACCAATAAACCAAACTTCCAAATAGTGAATGCTGATCAACTCTAGGCTTAAGAGTTTCTGAGCTATTCACTAGTAGATCCATGCAGTGGAAGCCAAGTATCCAGTGATTTTCCCAATTGGGGAATTTGCAGGTGTGTGCCTGGAGAATTGTACATATTACAATGTTAATATATCTGGAAAAATAAAAGAATGGGAAGATCTACTGTAATCAATATACTGCTCTGCAAATTTGAAACGAGCAAGGAATTAGACAGATCATCTCTGTTCTAGCTCTATGATAATGTGAAAAAAGTTTAATCATTTCAATTGTCATGCAAAAAATAAATCTGTTAATAATTTAGCACACTGACTTTCTGATACTGCAGCAGAAACATCTAATTGTAACAAAATGTAAAGTATAAGAGCAAGTAAGTCAGACGAAGAACAGTAGTTTATGGTTCACAGCTTCATTGGATAATGTTATTGTGGAATATAAAATACATTTACAAGTGCAATGAAAATTGTTCCCACCTATAATAATCTGGAAGTTCTCTGCCACAACTCCAGTAGAAGAATACTTGGATGCTTCAGGTCAGCTGGTAGGTATCTTGCTTGTAAATCAGACTACAGCAACCTTTAAATTCCCAATTTTGTATTTTGCCCACAGACTTTGAAGGAGTATGCAAAAGCTTCATAAATAAGCTTCACTTTGCCAAAGAATCACCTATTTAATGTCCCTTTGTGAGGCAATGGGATAATCTTCACTGTTTTCACTCTGTTTTGGAGTGATATAGCCTCTTCTCAAGAACTGCAAGGAGCCTTTCCCCACTTTTTCCAAAGTGTATCCAGATAGGCAATTTTGGCAAATGCTTTGGTACATCTAACAAGGAGTGTAGCAATCCTCTTAGGAGATCTTCACTTATATTTAGCATATGATGAGAACATGGAGAAGAGAAGTAAACATATGTATACAATCCATGTAATTATATCAAAACTTCTAAGGAGATATGGGAATGGCCTGATAACTGGTTGTTCAATTCAGCTATCCAGGCGATCGTTTCTGGTGTTTCTTTGGGCAGATCTTCTAGAATGCATGTCATGGGCAATTTTGCACAATATGTTTAATATTGTGGCACAATGGTTAAAAATTCAGTATTGCAGGCAAAGTCTGCCCATAGCCTGATGGGACTCAAAAGTTGACTCAGCCTTCCATCCTTCTGAGGTTGGTTAAAATGAGGACCTAGATTACTGGCAGCAATATATAAGTCTAAGTGCTATTGCTAATAGTTTGCATATCAGCAGCACAATTGCAACAAGAGGGATCTCTATCCCCCTGATACAGGACAGATGCACTACTTCCAGTTATCATTACTGTGTTTAGTGAACACAGAAAAGGTCTTCCATGTTAGGCCACTTTAAATGACCTGTAAATAAGCCCACAACCACTGAACCTGAAAGTACTTTGTCCTGTGCTGGTGGAGAAGACTGAGAGGAAATTACTTCCACAGCACTAGTTTAAGCAATTCAAGGACACACACATCATTGAAGCAAATCAGATAGTCTCTTCACTTTGATGAAGAGGATCATGCAGCTTCCACAGTGTGAATCACTTTGTCAGAATGAATCTATGATGCATTGCACAGACATAAAAGCTGGCCCTCTCCATCCATGCATCTTAGTTGGTGATTAACTTTAACAGTGCTGATTCTATCAGAATCCAGTGACAGAACACATGATCATTTATCTTTTTAATTCCTTTCCTCTCATATTTAATTTTGAGGAATTCAGTGAACTGAAGATTAATCTATCACTAAAAAGAGAATCTATGACAAATTGCAAGGCCTATCATCAAACTTTCTGATTTTAGGCATTTAAGCATGTATTTGCATCCAAATAACTCTGCAATTGTCTAACAGGTAATTACTCTTGATATGGTGCAAATGTTGTATTTTAGAATCAGGTGAACCCAACGTGAATGTATAGGCAAATCTAAGGACAGGTAGTCCACTCAGAGCAGCTGATAGACTTTAATAAGTGCTGATGAGGGAATAGAAGGGGAACTTACCAAATTTGCAGAAGATACTAAGCTGGCAGGAATAGCTAACACCCAAGAAGATAGGCTCAAGATCCAGATGGATCTTGACAGACTAGAACACTGAGCTGTATCTACCAAAATGAAATTCAATGTAGAGAAAAGTAAAGTCCTACACTTAGGCAAGAAAAACCAAAAGTACACATACAGTCTGGGTGAAACCAGTCTCAATAGCAGTAACTGTGAGAGGGATCTTGGAGTCTTAGTAGACAACCAGGTAATATGAGCCAGCAGTGTGCAGCAGCAGCCAAAAAAGCTAATGCAATCCTTAGTTGTATTAACAGAGAGATACAATCAAGATCAAGGGAAGTACTAATACCACTCTATAAAGCCTTAGTAAGACCACACCTAGAGTACTGCATCCAGTTTTGTTCACCACATTATAAAAAATATGTTGAGATTCTAGAAAAAGTACAGAGAAGAGCAACCAGGATGATTAGGAGACTAAAACATATGAAGAACGGTTACAGTAACTGGGCTTGGCTAGTCTAGTGAAGAGAAAGACCAGGGGAGACATGATAGAAGTATTTCCAATATTTGAGGGACTGCCATAGGGAGGAAGGGGTCAATCTATTTTCTAAAGCACCTGTAGGCCAGACAAGGAATAATGGATGGAAACTGAACAAGGAAATGGATGCAAACTTAACCTGGAAATAAGGAGAAACTTTTTGACAGTGAGAACAATCAACCAATGGAACAGCTTGACCTCGGAAGTTGTGGGAGCACCATCACTAGAGAATTTCAAGAAGAGATTGGGTTGCCATTTGTCAGAAATGGTGTTGGGTCACCATCACTTGAGACTTTCTAGAAGAGATTGGGTTGCCATTTTTCAGAAATGGTGTAGGGTCACCATCACTTGAGACTTTCAAGAAGAGATTGGGTTGCCATTTGTCAAAAATGGTGTAGGGTCACCATCACTTGAGACTTTCAAGAAGAGATTGGGCTACCATTTGTCAAAAATGGTGTAGGGTCTCCCGCTTGGGTGGGGGGTTGGACTAGATGACCTACAAGGTCCCTTCCAACTCTGATTATCTGATATCTAATCTGATTGTGTTGCTTATATTGCATGAAATTAAAAAGCTTACAAACGTCATGAGCCATTAACCCTTCCATTTGAAGAAACCCTTGACATGTTAGGAGGATTGAATGAAATTCTTTTCATTATGCTATGGGCAGCCTCAATGAGATTGCAGGTTGCCTATTTAACTCGGTTTATTATTACTAGTATAAGAAAAAAATCTTTCCACCAAATTCATACTTTAACAGCATGTTAATCACCAACATGTTTTCTATGCTTTTGTGAGCTTCTCAATGAAAGGTCCTTCCCACAGATGAATAAATAAAATAAAGTACAGTTAAACAAGGGTTTTATTAATTTTTTATCTTCTGTAATATCTTCTTCTATCTTTAAGAATGAGAAAATTAAATCATACCAGTTTTAGTGGTCGAAAAAGAGTGAGCTTATTTTGAACACAGGAATGAAAGACCAGGTTTGGTGTAATTGTTTAGACTTTCACAAGCAAAAAATGAACAAAAACAAAACCTGAACTAATTCTGGACTTCTGAGGAAGAAATGGTAAATTGAAGATGAGCAGAATGAATACCTGGTGAATAGACAGACTCTAAGTAATTTTCTGGACAAAGAGAGGACTTGAGATCACCCACAAGTACTTCACACAATTGCCTTTTCCCAAGGAAACTTCAAGGTTGTCTTTGGTAGGTTTTGATGGAAAAGCCATCAATTTGCTCAAATCATCCTTCAAAAGGACACTTTTCCTTTTCTAATTGTTATGTCTGGAAGGATGGGTCCAAGAATGGAGACGAGACTCAGAAAGTGACTACAGCTCTTTATTAGTGACTTCTGATCTGAGCAAATGCTCCTAGCCGCAGCAACCCCTTTTATAGAGCTGGCTGCGGCTAAACGGCCAATGACATTGGTTTGAGCTTGCCGTGCTTGGTTCACCCAATCGCGGCAGCCCGTTTAGCAGCCAATTGGATCAGTCTGGAGTGACCAATTGCGACCCGCTGTTAGCGGACCAATCCGCTTTGCAGGCTTTCAAGCCTGCTAGTCCGGAACACTAATCACTTTTGGAAATAGTTTGTTAGCTGCTTTTCAGCTATTAGGAAACTTTGGATCAATACATTTTAGAGCAGTGGGTTTTTCCTTCAAATTTAAGGTTTTAAATTCAAGTTTAAGGACTTAAATATATTTGAGAATAAACAGCAAAAAGGTGTTTGGGATCTTGATTTTGGAAAATTACAAATGGGCTAAGAATGCAATCGAATGTGTGGTTAACCTTGGGGGAGGGAGGGAATTTGAAATAAGATATAAAATTAATTATTAGAATACTTCCTGTGGAAAAATTGTTTTGATTTTTCTTTTTAAAAAATGATGAGAGTCTAAAGGCTGGATACTAGAGGGAACCAGAAGGAACTAAAGATTACACTTAAAGTAGAAAAACATTTAAATTTGACTTACTAAGAATGGAGCAAAATACTTTAACATCAGATGTATTAAAGGATATTTGTGAACAATGGATCCAGAAGTTAATTTTAGTTCAATAAATAATGTCTAAAAATGTCATGAAAGAGGAATACATTTTATCTGAGAAGATGGAGACTGCTCTGGACATAGATTTAAGAATGGCAGGCTACCAGAATGACATCGAAAAAGATGCTACACTGGATATACAAGTGAAATCAGCTAATGTCTCAATAATTAAAAGGAATATATAAACAACAAACCAAAAGAATGACCTGGATATTGTTCCAATATTGAATTTACAAACGGAACTTGTTAAAGCTTTGAAGAATTTTGAAGAAAGTATGCCAGCCCTCCCAGATAAAGCAGATAGGAAACATGACAACATGAACTAATTTTACTTTATCATAAGCTTACATTTACAAAACCTTGCTAATCTGAAAATACAAGCTTCCCGCCACCACTTTTAATTGCTTGATCCATTAGGATGTGTACTTCTTAACTTCTTTCTCTGACTGTGAAGGTAGAGCGGGGGTCTCCAACCCTGGCAACTTTAAGACCTGTGGACTTCAACTCTCAGATTTCCTCAGTCAGCAAAGCTGGTATAGGTTTTTACCTTTGTAAGTAGTAATTTATAATTAAATTACAATTTAAACACCTGAACAAATTTTCCTACTATAAAAATGCTCTTACTTTCTGAAACTGCAAGCAGAGGTGCTGAACTAAGTTTCAATATTTGTATATGCTAGTGTTGTGTCCGTGAAATGATGCCAGGAGTCGGTGACTTCAAATCATGCTCTTTTATTAAAGTAGGAACCGAACTGGCTCTTCGCAAAAGGTTCGCGGCTTTTATTCTTTCAGCCGCGGCGGCCACGGCCAATGGCACCGCTTTGAATCTCCTGCGATTCGAATGGACCAATCGCGGGAGATTTTTAGCGAGCCAATCGGCGCGGCTCGCCTGACCAATCAGAGTGCCCCGCGCTTTGGCCAATCAAAGCGCGGGGATCTCAAGAATGCTAATTAGGGACAGAACACCCCTCCCCTCTTGGTTCAGTCCTTACGTCGCGTAGTCATGTAGGTAGGCGGGGCTCCGTCTGAGCCTACTGGACCTGCGCAGCTCAGTCGTAGGTTGGATCCCGGCCGGTTCGGTCGGGATCTCTGCTGCTCCTGATGCCGTCGTGGGAACCAGCTGGTCGGTCGGGCCGGGCCGCTCTCCGTAGCTCCCTCCTGGGCCTCCCGGGTTGGTTGAGCTGCGGGTTTCGCCGCTCCCGCTCGGTCTTTCCGGGTCGGTCGAGCTGGCCTGGCTGTCTCTTCCTGGCAATGGGTCGTGATGACTGCTTTCCGGTAAGTATGGCTGGTTTATTCTTCTTTGGTTTTGGTCCCCTGGGTCTTCCCTCCCCCCTTGGTTTGTGTTGTGGGGGTTGGTTTCACCAGTTTGTGCGTCGGTGGTCTCTTGGTTGGCAGTCCTCGACCTTAATTGGTCGATGTGGCGTTTCCACGCTCGTCCGTCTGCTGTTTGTAGCCGGTATGAGTGTGGGCCTGTTATTTGTGTGATGACGGCCGGTATCCACAGTGGGTCTCCCGTCAGGTTTCTTGCGTATACGGGGTCGCCTGGTGCGAAAGTTCGGTGTTTGCTGTTTGAGTCTGGGGGCTTCTCCGGGTTATACGTGGGGTGTAACCTGTCGAGTGGGGACCTTAATTTCCTCCCCATTAATAGTTCGGCTGGGCTCTTATTCGTTGCGGTATTTGGGGTTATGTGTTGGGTGAAGAGTAGTTTGTTTATTTTCTCCTGGATCTCCCCGTGGTCTATTTTCCGGATGGTTTTCTTAGTGAATTGCACCATCTGTTCCGCCCTACCGTTCGCCGCCGGGTGCGCCGGTGCTGTCAGCGCGTGGCGGATGCCCCTTTCCGCTAGGAATTTTTCGAATTCCAGCGAGGTGAATTGGGGCCCGTTGTCGGAAACGACGACGTCTGGGAGGCCGTGCGTTGCAACAGTTTGCAGAGTTCTTTGATCACGGCCTCCGTGGTTATTGTTTTCAAGTTGCTTAACTCCAGCCAGTTGGAGTAAGCGTCTACTGTTATAAGGAAGGTGTGTCCTTTTGTGGGCCCGGCGAAGTCTATGTGAATCCTAGACCAAGGTCCCCTTGGGGTTTCCCACTCTAGGACGGGTGCTGTGGGTGGGCTTGGCCTAGTTTCCTGGCATCGTTGGTGTTAGGGATAACATTGTTTTACCCTAACTGGTTTAGGTAAATAATAATATGTAATCATAGTTTGTATGTTAAAGTGTCTGCAATTTTAACTGTGGGATAGTAATTAAGGGAGTGGTTGTGAAAGCACTTTAAAAGAAGCAAGGCTGCAGCTTGCTCTCTCTCTGGCTTTGATGATCCCTGATTACTGCAAGGAAACAAGTCTGCATTGCTCGAACGGGAGAGAAAACAAAGGACTGGCTTGTAAGTGAATTGACATAGGATACTCTAACACGGACTTTGCTAATTGAATATCCCTGAATGGACTGACTAAATGATACATGACTATTGGACTGTTATTTTGACTATGCTATGAACTCATAATGGAATAAACTATATATTTGATAGCACAAGCGTATCTGTCATTTTTACTGTATGTTAATAAACATACAAGCTTAGCTCACTCATTTATCTGTGTGCCTATCTGACTAAGCTGCACATTCTGTTTAGCTTGTCTCCCTAACCCTGTTTGGGGAAACCAGGCTTAACAGTTGGCACCTTGATACCCAGGTCTCAATTTGTTTGTCCATCCCTGGCCACCAAGTGTAACTTCTGGCCAGGGCTTTAGTCCTAACGATGCCAGGGTGCCCCTCGTGTAGCAGTTCCAGAACCTTCCCTTGTAGCTTTTCTGGAATGACCACACTATCCCCCCATAGTATGCACCCTTTTAATAACGAGAGTTCCGTTTGGCGGTTTCGGAATGTTTTGACGGAGTCGTCGTTGTCCCTTTCCGGCCACTCTTTCTCTACCCAATGCAACACCCGCGCCAGACGTTTGTCTTTATTAGTCTCTCGGGCAATGTCTGACGCGGTTATGGGCAGGTTGGGTAGAGTCTCTATGCTGAGGGTGGTCGTCGTGGGTGCTGGGTCGGTGTCAGGTTCCGGTAACGGCGAGCGGCTTAAGGCGTCTGCATGGGAGATCGTCTTACCCGGTCTGTGTATGAGTCCGTAGTTGTAGGCTGCCAGGAACTCGGACCACCTTGTCATTCGGGGAGACAGAATGTTCGGGGTGGCCCGGTTTCCTGCAAGGATTCCCAGCAGCGGCTTGTGGTCGGTTATGATGGTGAATGTCCGGCCGTAGAGATACTCGTGGAATCTTTTTACGGCGGCAACGATAGCCAGAGCCTCTTTGTCCAGCTGGCTATAGTTCCGCTCCGATTTGGTGAGGGTCCTTGAAAAGAATGCGATGGGCGCTTCTTTTTCGTCGGGGAGGGTATAGCTGAGGACAGCGCCGATGCCAAAAGGTGATGCGTCGCATGTGACGGCCAGAGGTAGGGTCTCGTTATACTGTATACGGACGGCGTCCGAAGTGAGGAGGTCCTTTGTTCTTTGGAAGGCGGCTTGCTCACATTTCCCCCAAGTCCAGGTCGCCGCCTTGTCCAGGAGCCTATGCAAGGGCTCCGCCACCGTCGCCTTTTGGGGCAGGAACACATTGTAAAAGTTAAATAGCCCCAGGAATGCCCGTAGTTCCGTCTTCGACTTGGATGTGGGGGCTTCTTTGATGGCCTTGATTTTTTGGTTTGTGGGGTGAATGCCATGACGGTCTAGGAGGTATCCTAGGAATTCTACCCATTCCGTGTATAATTGGCATTTCTCCCTCTTGACTTTGAGCCCGGTCTCTTTGAATTTGGTTAGGACCTCCCTTAGGCGACCCTCTAGTTCGGCTTGGTTGGTTGCCGACACTAGGACGTCGTCGAAGTAAGGTACCACCCCCTTGATGCCTTGCAATAGTCTTTCCATTAGGCTTTGGAATATTCCCGGTGCCACGCTGACTCTGAATTGGAGTCGGTTGCATTTGAATGCCCCCCGGTGGGTGACTATGGTTTGCGCTTCTGCCGTTTGCTCGTCGACTGGCTTGGCGAAAACCTTGCCCCCTCCCAGTGAGTGCAGTAGGTGTTGTACTAATGGGACGGGGTAGGCGCTTTGTTGTAGCGCGCCATTTAGGGTGGCCTTATAGTCCCCACAGATCCTCACCAACCCATTGGGCTTGATCGGGGTGACTATGGGGTCTCCCACCAGGCGTGGTCTGTGGGCTGTAGGACCCCTTGCTTGACGAGCTTGTCAATTTGCTCGTCTATCTTGGGTTTAACTGCGAATGGCACCCACCTTGGTTTCAGGCGTTTTGGGGGGACATTTGGGTCTAGGCTGAATGATATAAGGGGCCCTCGGTACTTGCCTAGGTTTCTGTCGAAGACCTCTTGGAATTCCCGGGCCAGTTGCTGCTCCCAGCTGTCGTCGGTGGTCGACTCCCGTGATTGCGATGCCGAGCGGGGCGAACCATTGCAGTCCCAGTAGGCTTGGGCGGTCGCGGTCGATGATTGTCAGGGGAAGCCTTTCGGTGTGCCCTTTATATGTGATGTTGAAGTGTTTGGTTCCGACTACCGGGATGCGGTTTCCCTGGTAGTCCCTTACGATGAGTCTCTGGCTGTCTAGGTTCCTCCTTTGGATGGTAGGCACCAAGCGCTTTATTTCATGCCATGCTATCATGGAGAGGAAGGACCCAGAGTCCACCTCCATTTTGCATGGCTGGCACTCGATGCCTACCTCCACGTGGACCTTCCAGGCATCATTGGTTATGGCATGGCCGATGGTGACCGTCTGATGGGTCTCCTCTCTTCGCCGGTTATCGCCGCCTCGCAGGGATCGTCCGTTCCGGTCCCATCTGTTGTCCGAGGGGCGATCTCTGGTCCGGGGTGATGTGCTCTCTCTCCTCCGGTCGCTCTGGTCCCATCGTGCCGGGCTGTGGTTCTTTTTTAGGCGGCAGACACGGGCGATGTGTCCCTTCTTGTCGCAATGCCGGCAGATCGATTCGAAAAACCGGCATTCCGACCTGGGGTGGTCACCGCTGCAACTGGCACAGTTGGTCCTCGACTTACGACCCCGCCGGTTCCGTGGGTCGCGGCCTGTCTGGAGGCGATGGATGTCCTCCTCGTCATCGGAAGTGCCCGATGCCGAGTGGAAGTCGCCCTGGTGGGTGGTCGTCTCGGGTTGGGCCTCGGCCGACCTCGCAGGGTTGTTGTTTCCGCTGTGGTCCCCAGCGTTCGGTCTGCGCATGTGGTTGGCGGAGGTTCAGGTTGCTTCGGCGGCTGCGGCTGCGGTGAGGGTGTCTGCTAGGCTGATGTTGCCCTTGGCCATCAGCCGGCTCTGGAGGACGGGGTCCCACAAACCGAGCACGATTCTGTCTCGCAGGGCGTCGTTCAGGTTGTCGAATTCACAGAGCCCTCCTAGACGCCGTAGCTCGGCGACAAAGTCGCTGAAGCTCTCACCCGACCATTGGTCCCGACGGTAGAATTCGTTGCGTCGGATCAGGATGGGTACCTCTGGAGCGTAGTGCCACTGAAGTATTGGCTCGAGGACGTCCCAGTCCATCGCGGTCGCATCGGCGGTTTTGGCAAGCACCTTGGCCATCTTGAATACCTTGGTCCCGCAGTGGGTCAGGAAGACGGCGCGCTTCATGGGGCCGGTGGCGTCCTTCAGGTCGCTGCACTCGAGGGACGTGCGGAATTGGTTGGAGCATGATTCCCAGTCCTCGGTGGCGGGGTTGAAGGGTGCGGGGGGTGCGATTTTCGCCATCGTGGTGGTTCGTCTGGCTTCCGTCGGACACGTGGTTCGGTTCAGGGTCTGGATCCCACCTTCGTCGCCAGAGTTGTGTCCGCGAAATGATGCCAGGAGTCAGTGACTTCAAATCATGCTCTTTTATTAAAGTAGAAACCGAACTGGCTCTTCGCAAAAGGTTTGCGGCTTTTATTCTTTCAGCCGCAGCGGCCGCGGCCAATGGCACCGCTTTGAATCTCCCGCAATTTGAATGGACCAATCGCGGGAGATTCTTAGCGAGCCAATTGGCGCGGCTCGCCTGACCAATCAGAGTGCCCCGCGCTTTGGCCAATCAAAGCGCGGGGATCTCAAGAATGCTAATTAGGGACAGAACAGCTAGCATTTTTTAAATTTTTACGCCATATACATGTGCATCAAATACAGTAGTTTCTGCTTGAAAACTTTCACTTACGCTATACAAATGCCAATAAGGATTTTATATCAACTTGTGATGGTTGTGTTTAGTTGACAGTTTCTGTAACAGAAACAGCTGCCACATTAATGATCTCTGCTTGGTTTATTCTTCTGGTTGTCTTGCCTTATCTTGCTGTTTACATTTTGCCAGAGGCAAAAAAAAATTAAATTGAAAGAAACATCTCACAATGCAAGGGGAATAATTGTACTGCCTTGAAACAGAGATATATATCACCCCATAAAGTTATAGTAGTAAGTAGTTAGATATTGCTGTGCAAAATGTTCATTTATTAGTAGCAGCTGAGTAGAATGTTTTATGAATTTACTAGTGTTTTAAAATACAAATATCTTGTTCTTGCACAACACTTAAAGTCAAGAAGCTACAAATAGTAAATGTGACTTCAAACCACTGCCTTGCTCTGAACTATTTTAAATTTCAGAAAGAGTATATAGTCTTAATTACTCAATGTAAATATTCTCAGATTTCACTCTGAGTAGGTTTCATTCTGCAATCCAATGCTAAAAAAATTATCCTCAATTTACAACCGGTTGTTTAATGACCATTTGGAGTTCTAATGGCCTCTGAGAGTGTGCTTTACAACCTATAAAGCACTTCCGGCTAAAACATTGTACCATCCCATGCCGTCATATGATCCCAGTGTGGGTATGTGGCAACTTGTTTGCATGTACAAATGGCTGCCAAGTGCTCCATGACCATTTAATCCCCATGAGCTGTGGTGGTTAGAATGCAGTACTGCAGGCTAATTCACTGCTCACTCCAGTGAGTTTGATTCTGAACGACTCAAGGTCCATTCATCCTTCCAACATTGGTAAAATGGTGACCTGGATTTTGGGGCAATATGCTGACTCTGCAAACCACTTAGAGAAGGCTATAAAGCAACTGTGAAGTGGTATATCTAAGTGCATTTGCAATCCTACCAGCTTCCCCAGAAAGTTAGCAGGGAAGCTGACTGGCAAGGTTGAGAGCTGTTGCACCTCAAGAGAGGACTCTGGGGGCTGGCTGAAAGAACTGCTTGGTGAAATGGAACTCAGACTCTGAAAAAGCTGAGCTCTGTCCTGAAACCTGCCAGAGCCTTTCCTTTGTGCACATAGGGGAGAACTGAACTTCTCTGGTAGGAGGAAGAAACAGAGCTCAAATCTCAAAATGTGTTGTTTCTTTCCACACATAGAGTGTCATGCCTCTGGTGGAGACTGACTCTGAGGAAGAGGAGGAACAGCCAACAGGGAGTGGAAGTGTGGCTCCAGAGGTGGTGGAGGAGGCTGGGGAAGGGCAGAAGCCAGCTGAGCAGTCAGAGAAGGACCCAGGCCCATCCCCTATCCATCTTAGGGCATGCAGGGAGGAGAGGATCAGGGGAAAACATGGTCTACTTGGGAGAAGAGGACCATGATCCTCTTCATGGGTTCAGGTGTGAGATCTGCATAAGAGTTTGGACCTGCATGCTAACCAACACTGGAGACAAATTAGTGTTTTATTCCTAAAGGTTTATCTTGGTCGGCATTCTTCCAACGGACTGTACTTGGTTTTCTTTCTGAAGTTGGCAATTATCTATCCTGATCTGTTGTGAAACTTTATTCAGAGCGGTTTGTTTTTGGTTTTTGCTTCGTTATCGGCTCTTTGAATTTGAACTGTGTTTCTTTCCTTTGAAGTGTTATTTTGAAAATAGTTTACTCCTCCACTGTGAACAATTAAACAGTGAAGCCAAGTTGAAGGCATTAAAGGACTTTTATTTACATTTTGGTTTTTGTTATATTTCTGAGATACTCTGGGTCATCAGAACTCAGCAGGCAGTTCTTCGCTTTGCCCACTTATGATGAAGTTGATTGCTTAATGACTGCAACCAAGAGTGCTAGGATTGCAGTTGTTGACTGAATTAGTTATATGGCCATCTCACTTAATGTTTTGTTTAACAACTAGAATTCCAGTCCCAATTATAGTTGTAAATGGATTTTTTTCAGAAGTAATTGAAGATAGGGCTTAAGACTACTTTGATATTTCATGACCAGTGGATCTAAATCAACTAGATAAATAGTGAAAAATATGGAAGCCCAAGTTACTTAGATTTTAAACATAAAATGCCATTACAAAGCTAGCATGGTGAAAACAGCTATCCTATATTTTAAAAGTCCAGCTGGGGATGCATTTTGGAAAGAAAAATGTATGTGGTATTATAGATAAATGTTTAGCCTTGCTTTTACATTAGATGAAAAAGGATCAATATTTGTGCTGAATGTAGATCATGATATCTATAAGAGGATTGGCTAATATACTCTTATGTATGAGAAAGGATCCTGATACTGAAAGAAAGCAATAAAATATCAAATTATCTCTCTATCTTTTTCCCGGTCTCTATGCTTGATTTTTTCCCCCCACAGATAGGAAAATTACAATTGTAGAAAATATATAAAGGTGGTGGGTGGGTAGGTGGGTGGATAGGAAGAAGAATTCAGAATTAGAAAGATTTGTAATGCTCTGAAACCTTTTCTGTGGCCTCAACAAATGAGAATTCTATATTAATATTATTATAAATAATAATAAATAGAAGAAACAATAATGTACTTCATTTCTATTCTACTAAGAAGGTTACAGTTGTATATCTTAGAGTTAGAATTGCTGGATATCATTGTTATTCAAATTAGTATTTTAGTACTCTAATGTAATAAGCATATCTTTCTTTTATTTCAAGAGAGCTTTTCTCTAAGCACAAATAATATAGTATAATAACCCTGAATTATGAAACACATTCAACGTTAAGATTTTTCCTTGACATGTATTTTAATATCATACAAATGAGTTTGCAAAATTGTTATTTTACAGAAATACAGCTTATTTTATTTTATTTTGTAAAGAAAATGTGTAACAAATAATAAAAGCAGGAATTTTTATGAAGAGAAACACTGAACAGGAGTGAATTAAGTGAATAATAGGCCTGTGAGAATCAGGCATTGATTGACACAGATTCTTTATTCAATTTCTAATAAAATTGTTGAACTGGATTGATTCAATTCAGATTTCCAAAACCAGGACTGAAGAAGCTTTTTGGATGAGAAGTGAAATGTCTTCAAAGAAAAACTGGAAAATTTGAATTGCCTGTATTTGTACATTTCTGACAATATAGATGACAGTAATTGTTCTGTCCTTAATTTGAATACTCGAAATCCCCGCGCTTTGATTGGCTAAGGCGCGGGGATTTCTGATTGGCCAGGCGAGCCGCGCTCATTGCTCCGATTGAGGTCTCCCGCGATTGGCTCGCTCCAAGAGCGGGAGACTTGAATCGCTGCCATTGGCCGCGGCCGTCGCAGCGAAAAGGATAAAAGCCGCGGGCTTTTTCCTTTTCGCCGGTTCGGTTCACAACTATTCAATAAAGAGCTTGAAACTTAGTCACCGACTCCTGGCTTCTTTTGCGGACACGACACTGGCGACGAAGGTGGGATCCCGACCCTGAACCGAACCCCGTGTCCAACAAGAGCCAGTTTCAGCACGGAGATGGCGAAAATCGCACCGCCCGCCCCCTTCAACCCCGCCACCGAGGACTGGGAATCGTTTTCAGATCGGTTCCGCATGTACCTCGAGTGCACCGGAATGAAGGACGCCCCGGGCCCGCTAAAACGCGCCGTCTTCCTCACACATTGCGGAACCGAGGTCTTCCAGATGGCCAAGGCATTGGCCAAGCCGGCAGACGCAACCGCTATGGACTGGGACGTCCTCGAACCTATCCTGCGGCGCCATTACGCCCCCGAGGTCCCCATCCTAATCCGGCGCAACGAATTTTACCGCCGAGATCAGAAACCAGGCGAAAAACTGAGCGATTTCGTCGCCGAGTTACGGCGCCTAGGAGGACTCTGCGAGTTTGAAGGTCTGAATAGCCTCCTCAGAGACCGATTCGTACTTGGCCTATGGGACTCTACCCTCCAGAGCCGACTTATGGCCAAAGGCGACATCAGCCTAGCAGACGCCCTCACCGCAGCCGCAGCAGCAGAAGCAACCCGCACTTCCGCTGACAGCATGCGAAAATCAGACGCGAAGGGCGGAAACAACAACCCGGCAAGGTCGGCCGACCCAAAAAACGAATCAACCGCACACTACGGAGAATTCCAGTCTACGTCCAGCACGTCGGAAGACGAGGAGGACATACATCGCGTGCAGACGGGCCGCGGCGACCAGCGGAACTGAAGAAGTCGCAGGTCGAGGACCAACTGTGCCGGATGCGGCGGCGACCACCCCAGATCAGAATGCCGATTTTTTGACTCTATCTGTAGGCATTGTGACAGACGGGGACACATCGCTCGAGTTTGCCGCCAAAAGAAGACCCGCAGCCCGCCCAGATGGGAACATCACGACCGGAAGAAGGAAAGTCCCCCGCCCAGGACCAGAGATCACCAGTCGGACGGTCGGTGGGACCGAATCCAACGATCTTCAAGAGGCAGCGACAGTCGGCGAAAGGAAGATACCCACCAGACGGTGACCATTGGCCACGCCATCTCCGACGGCGCCAGAAAGGTACACGTAGAAGTGCATATAGAAGGCCAGCCATGCAAGATGGAGGTGGACTCCGGGTCCTACCTCTCCATGATTGCATGGCACGAGATTAAACGGCTAGTGCCCACCCTCCATAAGAGGAACATTAATGCCCAAAAAATCATTATAAAAGACTACCAGGGAAACCGCGTCCCGGTAGTGGGCACCAAGAACTTTAATGTAACTTACAAAGGCCGCACCGAACAACTCCCACTCACAATCGTCGATCGCGACCGCCCGAGCCTGTTGGGCCTACAATGGTTCGCCCCGCTTGACATCGCGCTGACAGGAGTCAACCACGTCGTCGACGATGGCTGGGAACAGCGGCTAACCCAGGAGTTCCGGGAGGTCTTCGACGGAAGCCTGGGCAAGTACCAGGGGCCCCTTATCTCATTCGACCTAGACCCTAGGGTTTCCCCCAAGCGGCTAAAACCTAGGAGGGTACCATTCGCCCTAAAACCAAAAATTGACGAGCAGCTCGACAAGCTCGTCAAACAGGGGGTGTTGCAACCGATAGACCATGCCCGATGGGAGACCCCTATAGTGACACCGGTCAAGCCAGACGGGTCCGTGAGAATTTGTGGGGACTATAAGGCCACCCTAAATGGCGCGTTGCAACAAAGCGCCTACCCCGTCCCAATCGTGCAACATCTACTGCACTCCCTGGGAGGGGGCAAGGTCTTTGCCAAGCTCGATCTAGCCCAGGCATATCAGCAGTTACCGGTCGACGAAAAAACAGCGGAAGCCCAGACCATCGTTACCCATCGGGGGGCATTCAAATGTAACCGACTCCAGTTTGGAGTCAGCGTGGCACCAGGCATCTTTCAGAGCCTGATGGAACGTTTACTACAGGGCATCAAGGGGGTGGTGCCCTATTTTGATGACGTTTTAGTGGCGGCGCCAAACGAAGCCGAATTAGAAAACCGACTCAGGGAGGTCTTAACAAAATTTAAAGTAACGGGACTCAAAGTTAAACGAGAAAAATGCCAACTATGCACAGAGCGAGTGGAATTCTTGGGCTACCTTCTAGACCGGCATGGCATTCACCCTACAGTTAAAAAAGTGAAAGCCATCAAGGAAGCCCCCGCCCCAAAGTCTAAAACGGAACTACAGGCTTTCCTAGGCTTGCTGAATTTTTATAATGTTTTCCTACCCCAAAAGGCTACGGCGGCGGAGCCTCTGCATAGGCTCCTGGATAAGGCGGCGACTTGGACTTGGGGGAGACGAGAGCAAGCCGCCTTTCAAAAAACCAAAGACCTCCTCACCTCCGATGCCGTCCTGATTCAATTCAGCGAAACCTTGCCCTTGGTTGTCACTTGCGACGCATCACCTTTCGGCGTCGGCGCTGTCCTCAGCCATACTCTCCCCGACAAAAGAGAAGCACCCATCGCTTTCTTTTCCAGGACTCTAACTAAACCGGAGCGGAACTATAGCCAGCTGGACAAAGAAGCTTTGGCTATAGTTGCCGCCGTTAAGCGATTCCATGAATACCTTTATGGCCGCCTGTTTACTATTGTGACAGATCACAAGCCGTTGCTGGGCATCCTCGCTGGAAACCGAGCCACCCCGAACATTTTATCACCCCGGATGACAAGGTGGTCCGAGTTCCTGGCAGCCTACAGCTACGAACTATTGCACAAGCCAGGTAAGAAAATTTCGCACGCGGACGCTTTAAGCCGCTCGCCTTTACCAGACTCTGATCCTGACCCAGCGCCAACGACAAACACCCTTAGCATCGAAAACTTGCCCAACCTACCCATTACCGCGTCAGACATTGCCAGGGAAACTATCAAGGACAAGCGCCTGGCGCGAGTTTTACATTGGGTGGGAAAAGGCTGGCCTGAAAAGGACAGTGACGAATCCGTTAAGATATTCAGAAACCGCCAGACTGAACTTTCACTACTTAAGGGTTGTATTTTGTGGGGTGACAGGGTGGTCATCCCGGACCGGTTGCAAGGGAGGGTCTTAGAGATGCTGCATGAAGGACATCCTGGCATCATCAGAACTAAAGCCCTGGCCAGGAGTTACGCTTGGTGGCCAGGGATGGACAAACAGATAGAGGCTTGGGTAGCCAAATGCCGACGATGCCAGGAGACCAGACCCAGCCCACCCGCAGCACCCATCCTGGACTGGGAAACACCAAGGGGACCCTGGTCCAGAATCCATTTAGACTTTGCCGGTCCCACGAATGGACATACCTTTCTGATCACAGTTGACGCTTACTCTAATTGGTTAGAGGTAAGTGACATGAAATCCACTACCACTGAGGCCGTTATTAAAGAACTTTGCAAACTCTTTTCCACGCACGGCCTCCCAGACGTCGTCGTCTCAGACAACGGGCCCCAGTTTACTTCCCTCGATTTCGAGAGGTTCCTGGCGGAGAGGGGCATCCGCCACGCATTAACAGCACCGGCGCATCCGGCAGCGAACGGTAGGGCGGAACGGATGGTCCAATTTACTAAAAAAACCATCCGGAAAATGGACCACGGGGAGATCAACGACAAAATCAATAAACTTCTCTTTATACAACACATCACCCCAAACACCACCAACAACAAAAGCCCAGCCGAGTTGTTGATGGGTAGGAAGCTGAGGTCTCCGCTCGACAGGTTTCACCCAACATATAACCCGGAGCGACCCCCAGACTCCAGTACAAAATACCGGACCTTTGCCCCCGGGGACTTAGTGTACGCAAAAAATCTGACGGGGGACCCCCTATGGATCCCAGCCGTCATCACTCAAATCACAGGTCCACGGTCGTACCGGCTCCAAACCACCGATGGGCGAGCCTGGAAACGACACATAGACCAGCTCAGGTCACGAACTGCAACAGACCTCAACCCCCAAAACACGGACCAAGGGGGGAGGGAATACCCGAATAAACAAATGCAAGAAAAAATAAACCAGCAGTACTTACCGGAACGCAGCCATCGCGAGTCCCCACCGGAGAAGAACCACCCAGCCAGCTCTACCGACTCGGAGAAGCCAAGCAGGAGCGGCGAAACCCGTAGCTCAACCAACCCGGTAGGCCCAGGCGGGAGCCACGGAGAAGGAACCGGCCCGATCATCCAGCCGGTTCGCACAGAAGAGGGAGCAGCCAAGAACATGACCGCTCCGACCGAAATCCAGCCTGCAACTGAGTTGCGCAGGTCAAGTAGGACTAGGCGGAGCCCCGCCTACCTACATGACTACGCAACGTGATGGACTATACCAAGAGGGGAGGGGTGTTCTGTCCTTAATTTGAATACTCGAAATCCCCGCGCCTTGATTGGCTAAGGCGCGGGGATTTCTGATTGGCCAGGCGAGCCGCGCTCATTGGTCCGATTGAGGTCTCCCGCAATTGGCTCGCTCCAAGAGCGGGAGACTTAAATCGGTGCCATTGGCCGCGGCCGCCGCAGCGAAAAGGATAAAAGCCGCGGGCTTTTTCCTTTTCGCCGGTTCGGTTCACAACTATTCAATAAAGAGCTTGAAACTTAGTCACCAACTCCTGGCTTCTTTTGCAGACACGACAGTAATGCCTTTATTTTGTGAGTTGCCATGGGGCAAAATGAGTCAAGGGGATTGGATAGCCCATTCAGGAGCCACACTGCCTATTAATCCTTTGAAAGTTATTTGGGAATGTGTGGGAACATATAAGAAACTTTTTCCCCATCTTCAAAAATTCCTCTTGAATTTCTCAATATGCATGCATAACTTTGGGACACTTTCAGAAGCACTTTTGGTCAGTCTTGAAAAGCTGCTTGAAAAGTCAGTCTTGAAAAGCTAAAGAGAGGGTTTATAAGGCATTCCATACAATCTCTTTCAAAAATTTGCATACCTATCACACAGCATCTTTACAACTGACCCAAGTTTGTATAATTTGGAGGATTCCAAGGAACAGATGGCAAGAAGTTCCTTTCTACTGATGCCAGTATGAGCAGCATAAGACACAATAGCCATGTTATTAAAATAGTATTAACATAATTGCAACCTGGATTAGGATTGCATACTGAATTTCTAAATTTGTCATCTAGTGTGCAACCAAAGGATAATACAGCTGCTACTGTACTTACTCTGAACTGTATGCTTATTGTTTGCTTTTGTTCTGATAATTCAAAATACAGAAAGAAGGTTCCAAGGCATTCAAGTGAGATAGGTAGTATAGATAGGTAGTATATATAAAAAAGTAGATATGGTCCACCTGAACATTTTTTGACACAGGAGATTTGTTCAGAAGTAGTGATGCATTTTCTTGAAAGAAGCCTGCAGGTATCTACTACATGCTAGGATAAACCTGAACTTATTTTGGTCTTGGTGTTTATTGACCTGCATAACACTAGAAGCAAGGATTTACTTCTGACATTTTTTAACCACTAAAGGCCTTTCAGAATTTTAACCACTAAAGGCCTTTCAGAATTGTCCTCGCTTTATGTAGCCTTCAAAAGGTGACTGATTTCTTAGTTTATAATGTTTTCCTTTTTTTTTTTTTTAGCTCAGCTGAAATGTTATGTTCACTGTGTAAATACATATTAAACAAAGCTAGGAGTACTAGCTCATAATAAATTAGAGTGGCAGTTCCTGCTGTGGTTGGGTGCTTAGCAACTAAAACTTGGTAGACTTATTTAGTTATATCAGAAACAAATATAAGCCACAGTGTTTTCATATATAATAATTTATTCATTTGATAAAGGATAGCACCTAGTACAGATTCTAATCATGTAATTTGTGCATCTAGATATCTATCTGATCCAAATTACCAAATAATATTGAGCATGCTGCAGAAAGGAAAAAAAAAACAACTAAAATTCATTAATGGACACCAAGAGTCTAGCAAAATATTGTAACAGTTTATCAGCACATAAATAGATGGATCTGTTTATATTTTTCTGTTTATATTTTTATAACAAATATGAACAGTTATTTCTTAAAAAGGATATCTTCTCACATTATTACATATGACAGTGCATATATATTAGGAAATGCAAGATTATAAAAACTTTCATAGAACATACAATTAACAAATTATGCTAAGTCTAATTTTCACTCAGACTTTGTTAATGCCATTTTTAAAAGCTAGCAGATGGTTTGTGCACTAGCCCACAATAAATTATAACACTTATAAAGACAGTTATGTACCAGGAGTTGCAAAGAATCCAGGCTACAGATGACCCTTCTGATTTTTAATAATCTCTGTAATTGATGTACAGCCCCCCCCCCCAAATACACAGATGTCTAATGTGGTTTCTTGATGAAACACAAATCACTTCTATTTACTCAGGAAATGCTTCATGGTCCAGTTCATTTCTTAATTAAAGACATCAAGATGCACACAAATGGCGTTGAAAAGAATGTTTAGGGTGCTAGATGTTCAACTGGAGGTTTTAGATACTTTACTTGCTTCTCTAAACCCTGACTCATTTAGTATTTCACTTTAAAACATGACTAAAACACATTTAATCCCCATGTAACTAAAGACATCGTGGCTTCTCCTTAATTTGTTTTTCCTATCTGCTTAGAATATTAAACTATGTTATCAAATATTGGAAGTTATACATCAAGGATTTTTGTAAAAAGAACCAGTGGGATTATGGTTAGTTAATACTTAGCTGAAAAGAACGGAATAATATAAATATGATAATCCTTCAATATAAATTTATTTTGGAAAGCTAAGTATGGTTTAACCTGGACAATTCCATGGACAAATTGCCTAATTTGGCTTTCTCAGCTAACAGCTTTGTTGCATTCTTCTAAAAAGATGCGTGTCATATCTTTGTATCATTTTGTTTCATGATAAAAAGATTGATTCCTAGGAGGGAGGAACAAATTTAGACAAGATCATTTATGTATTATATTACTGAGATAAAACTAAGATTGGCTAGTTAAACAGTGAGGATCTATAGTTGTAAAAGCTGCATCCTGATAAAGAATGAGAGATAGAAGATAGCTCCTTTAAATTATGGAGTTTATGTTGATTGCAAGGGTACCATTAATTTCAAAAAGACTTACTCAAATGATTCCAGATCACATAAATTCTTGCTTGAAGATATGATCAGTAAGAGGAAATTCACATACTTTGGGGTGTGATACAAGCAGATAATGAACTAGGAAAATATGCTTGGCAGGGTTGAAGGAAATGGAAGAAGAGAAAGGGAAGAAAATAAATGAACAGGACCACTAGAATGAATTTGGAAGAATTATGGATTCTTATTAGGAATACTGTACTAATTAGCTGATCCCACCTCCACTCTGGTATTTTGAAATCCATATTATTGTACTTTAATTGTTTATTATTTCATTGCTTTATTATTGTGATTATATTTTTCTGTTTTACCATGCTAAATTTCCCAGAGTAGCCCCACTGTGAGATAGGCACCAAATAAATTTAACAAATAAAATAGATTGAAATAATGAGCATTTGTCCATAAGGTTGTCATGGCTCTGGCTTGACTCAATAGCATTCGAATAATTCATGTAGCTACAAAGATATTGCCTATTCATTCAGGTTTGTAACTGCTAATCCCCAGAAAAGATGAGAAAATATAATTTTATTAAAGGTAAGAATTATGAGATCATCAAGAATAATATTCAAAATAGATTTGATGGAGAATATAATGAATTCTATATGAATGAGAATGTTACAAAAATCAAAAACAGGTGTTAATTACTTTTCATAAAAACTTTTGTCATTTCCTCCCAATTATCCAGTGTGTAGGTTACTATTAGTTGATTTCCATAAGACCACTGTAACTGTAAAGCAAGGAAAGTAATGGAACAATGTATGGGTTTCACTGACTTGGATGATCATAGTCTGATATGTCCACTGATACTCAAGAATAGTTTAGACTCTTTGATATATTTTGCATATCCTCTTTTTATAACCTTAGTTTTCTTTGCATATGTTTGATTCTTCACAAAAAGAAGGCAAACACAGCCTTCATAGGATCAAATGTACATTAAAATTTAGAAGAATAAATGTTTCTTTTAGTTACTGCAATTAATGGCAACAGCAATACCACTTAAATTTATATACCGCTTCATAGTGCTTTACAGTCCTCTCTAAGCAGTTTACAGAGTCAGCATATTGCCCCCAACAATCTGGGTCCTCCAATTAATGTACAATTTAACAACTTTATTTACAAAACTGTGAAAGTCATTTTTACTTCTTTTGAATTTATTAAAGTGAAATCATTTATATGGGACAAATATTTTCTCTTATTCCTAAAAACAATAAGATATGAAGATTTCCTTACTATCTGTTCTTTTTAATTGTTTGCCATTACTTGATTTTAATTTACAACCAATTTGCTAAAGTTATAACTTTCAATTATAAAATAAAATTTATATTGGACAACACATGGAATATCCCATGGAACATATTAAAGAAATCATATTAAGGATATTTCATTAGTTATTTGTGACTAAATCAAACACAATGTAAAATAGGAAGCAAATTAATATACTCCAAATTAAGCAGGAAATATGACCTCATTTTGTATCACTTGAAAATTAAATAAATTCTATTCATGTTAAGGCTATTGATCAAATAAGACTATTTTAGATGCTCTGGAGTGCATACATTATATAAAAAACTATCATTAATATTCAATCTATTATTCTGAAATGGATTTTCACTTTTTTTCCAAATGTTTGAAAAATTAAATATTTTAATATATAATCCTTATTCTCTATCCTTCAAAACTTTACTTATTTCCTAATGATTTTTCAGGATATTCTGAGCAGGCATTGTCTATCTCCCTCAGCTAACAAGAACCAAGAAAAACTTATGTATAATGTTTCTCAAATAAGGAGATATATTTAAACATATATGATAAATTAAAAAAGTAAATGTTATGCGCACTAAATCAGTTCCTTAGAGTTGGCGTTAATATCAAACTACTTCTCTTAAACTTGAGATATTGATATGAATGCCTTTCAAGTCCAAAATATTTAAGTTCAAAATGCCATATCTCTATTTTGCTGGAAATGGCTCTATATGTGTGAGGGATAGTAATACATTTCCAAATATTTTTTCCATGAAACTCTGCAACTTCATATTCAGGAGGAATGTTGGTGGCTTGTGAGAAGTAGAATCAAATCAAAATCCACAAAGTTGTACAAATTGACTTTTGAGCAATAAGAAAGCAGAATTTCTCAGGCAACTGCTACCAATTTCCAACAAGATGCTGGCACAAAATATTTATAAGAGATTTCTTTTAAGGGGATTCTCACTTCTTAAGATCTGATGAACTACAACCAAAAGGGAGCATGCAGTATATGAAATTCCTCAGTCTGATTTTTATCACTCTCTCTAGATGTTAGCCAACACACAATCTCTAGGATTAGAAAAAGTATATTTATTACTAGAGGCAAAAGACAAATCAAGGTAATTATATCCCTTACTTCTGAATCTGCCACAGTGTGTAACTGGCACTATAGAAGAGGAGCACTGGACTTGTGGAATGTGGTGTACAACAAGAAGGCTGTTCCATTTGTTAATAAATAATGTTATACATTCTTCCTTCTCCTGACTTGAACTTAGTAAAGGCTTCCTAGAACACAGCTAGACTGCATATTCAAATGTAAGCACTTTAAACCATTGGGTATCAATATAAGAGTGGAATATTCATACCTATAGCAGTTTAAAACTAGTGTTTCTTTTTCATGTTAACAGACATCCTACTTTAGCTTCTGGGCCTTGGGGCAAAGGGCTAGTGGACTATTAGTATGGAATGGGTCAACTCACTGTAGCCAAATTGCTGCAGCCAATTCACCATGGTCAACTCACCATGGCCAATTTGCCACAGCCAACTCAATATGGCCTACTTGCCACAAGATAACTTGCTGCTGGATAATTCAACAATTTAATTATTTAAAATAGTTAAAAAATATTTTATTTTTTGTCGTTCACATTTCATTTTGTCCCTCCTTTGATACTCTTTCTTTAATTATTCTATTTCTCTATTTCTTCAATATTAGTATAACTCTTGTTCAGCGGAAAGTTATCACATGGCGAGTTAGATGTGGTTAGTTAAACATGGTGAGTTGCCTGTGGCAAATTGTCATAGATGCCTATTTGCACAGTCAGCGTTTCTGTTCCAAACAAAACTTTTTAATCTCAGAGGAATTTTTCCACATGAAATAACAATAACTTCCTATAACTTCCTGCCTTTACAGCAGTGGACTTAATGTTTAGTTCACATTGACTATAAGCTAGTTGTCCTGTGATTGATCCACTTTTTCACTTAACAGAGGATGAAAGATTGCTTCAACAAGCTAACTGTTCTTAAGCTGGTTTCCTGAGCAGTGTGCTGCTCGCTTACCAAGCAGAAGCTGTGAACTAACAAGCTCCTCTTTTTGACCTTAATCAGTTGATAGATATTTCCTTTCTCCTCCCATGTGGTTCATGCCTCACTGCCAAATGACATTATAAGGGAAATTGCTTGTGCTACTGTGCACTATTCTATGGGCTTTCCCCATTGTTCACCTAAATGTCCCTTTCTTCTTCTTTAGAAGCTAACTAGTAGAGCATCTAGTTGCAGAATTTAATATATTTAACAGAATTACAGGGTTGGAAGGGAGGTCTTCTACTCTAATCCCTGGTTAAAGAAGGAAAACCTATACTACATCTGACAAATGGTTAGCGAATCTCTTTTTAAAAACCTCCACAACTTCTGGAGGAAAGTCCCATTTCACTGATTAATTGTTTTAGCTTCCAGGAAATTTCTCCTTAGTCCTAGGATTCCTTCTGTTGCTCTTCCCTAGACCAGAGTGAGCAGTCCATGGGACAGAAGGAAGAGTGACCCTAAAAGGCAACCCTCTTGTAGGCAGATGCCATGAAATTTCCTGCTTGTCCATTTGACTTGTGGTGAGTAAATACTGCATTTTCATTAATAAGCCCTAGTTCAGAGATCTCAACTTTAAGACTTGTGGGCTTCAACTCCCAGAATTCCTTAGCCAGTTTTGTTGGCTGAGGAATGTTGGGAATTGAAATCAACAAGTCTTAAAATTGCCAAGTTTGGGACCGCTGCCCTAATTAGTTGTAATTATACTGACAGCTTTTCTTGGGTTCACCTTTTCCAAAATCCAATCTGCAAATTCTAAATTTGGAGGGTGGATTTCAAAATTGCAGCTGTACTAGTCATGATGTAGTAGTGACATATTTTCAGTTCTATCAAGAAATAAAACATTTTTAGAAATTCTGACTTACTGTCCTGGAGCGGATTTCTTTGGCGTAGAGAGGTTTCAAGAACTCCGAATCTCCTTCTAGCTTTAAACCTTTTTCTGTAATCCTTAGATTTCCCATTCCATCCTGAAATATAGAAAGGAGTATGATTGCTATGATTTTATAAAATCGACATTGCAAAAAAGAAAAACAAAATCTTAGAAAACACATAAGTACTGCTATTCAATCATTCTTCTGGCATAGGTTTTGTAAGAAAATTGTGTTTCGAACAAGCTAAAATTCATTTCTCCAAATGAGACACTTATTCAGGGGAACGATATCATCTGGGAGAGGAGCTATAAAAACCAAGTATTCCACACCTGAATGACTCTCTTTCTGTCTGCACAACTCATTTTTTTTTTTGTTTATTAATAACCTCATTTTGCCCAAACAACCTTACAAATATCCTATATATTTAAATATGGTCATCAGAATTCTAAAATAAAAAAGAAATAAAAATAATATTCAATTGCCAAAAAGCAATTTACCAGAATGAATGTTTTTATATCCCCCCTCCCCAAAATCTGTAGCTTTTCATTTTACTTTGTAAAATTTAGTACAGGGCTGAACATCATTCTTTTGTGGATGGCTATATCTCTTTAGAACTCTATAGATGACCATATGTAAATGAACCTTAAGGCCATTACTGTTTTTTCTTTTGCATCCTTCTTCTTTTATCTCCTTTCACAGGATTAAGAATGAATTGCTATTGACAAAGATCTGAACTGATAGTCGACAGAAAGTTCTGAAGCTAGGCTGAAGACTCATCCTTTCCCCAGACATTAAATTCAATAGTGAAACAGATTATCAAGAATCTTGTCATCTTCCATACCAAGCACTGGTTAAAACAATTCTTATGGTTTAACTGTGGATTCTGTTTCTAAGGATCCTGTCAACAACTCCAGTATCCAGAATTTTCAAAACAAAGTTTATGGATACATATGCATACATTGGCCAATGCATATTAGGCCCCTGCTTTGTGAACTTGTCAGTCTGCTTCTGGATCCAATTCAATGTGCTGGTTTCTGGCATGGGATTGGGCTATTGGAAGGACTGCTTTTTCCTGTTTATATCAGCTTGGACCACCAGGTTTCTCACAGAAGGCATGCTGTAGTTATCTTTGACTAGGAATCAACATTTGTTGGGTCCAGGAGATATGCTGTCTTTGCTATGGAATCCACCTTATGGAATATTCATCCCCCCAAATTTAGATTTGTTCCATAGCTTTTGATATTCTGAAATATGTCCATGAGGCTCCCATGGAACTAGATACTGATCAAGAGTCCATTGTTGAAGGAGCCATTTTTATTTCCTTCAAGTATGGGATTTCCAGGGTTTTTTAAAAGGATATTTATTATGATGATCTTTTATATTTATATTTGCTATTTCTATATATTTGGGGTTTTTATCTATTGTTGTGCACTTCCACAAATGAGATGGGTGGCTGTATCAATTTCATAAATAAATAAATAAAGCTGACAGGCAGGACCCAAACAGTAAGAAGTAGTATTGCCTCTCCTTCAGTTTAATTGTTGGATATGAACTGGTTTAAAGGTTCGTGGTGTTAGAAAGAATGGTGAAGTATCAGCAGATCTAGGTCTGTCAGTCAATTTTTACTTTGGTTATAGATCGGTATAAAATATATGGAATTACAGCCATTCAAAGAATAAGGATTTAATATATTAAATTAGATATTAATTACAAAGTTATAGGGATTATTAACAGAGACTATTAAAACTGTAACTCTAAATTATGAATTAAATGATAATACTTGTATTGGCTATTGAAATTATTTACTCATATCCCATTTTTATTGTTTTTATAAATAATTCAAGGTGGCAGACATACCTAATATTCCTTCTTCCTCCTATTTTCCCCTATAAAAATAACCCTGTGAGGTGATTTGGCCTGAGAATGCATGTTAAAATTAGAAAGACCAAGATTTGGTAATGCAATATAAAAAATAAAACAGAAAAACAAAACAGAGTAGAAATGTCAGACAAAACAATCTAGCCTATACAGTCATCTTCTCGGAGATTTTATTAGAAATTTAGTGTGAATTTATTATGCTATATGAAGTTATAGGTATTAGCATTTAAGATACAAAATAATATCAACCTTACAGCCACAACACTGTAAAGCTTTAACATTAAGGTTTAATTGCACAAATGGTATTTGTTGACATTATTGACTATTAAGACTATCAGAGCAATACATTATAACAGAATAGCACAATATGAATAAAATAAAACACTTAAAGTAGTTAGCCAAACAATGTAGAATGTTTGGTATAATAAACTAAGCATTTACATTGCTACCATAAAACTGTATATAATATCTGATTTATTTAATGTGATCCAAGATCAAACATGTGGAACACCAAAAGAAAAATGAATGGACACAAACAGCAAGCAGTGAAATGGGAAAAGAAATCTCAGGATTGGGATATATAAATATATCCAAGGTAATGCAGCAGCCTTTTCTCCTAACATTAAAGAGTTTGAGGAGTCTGACCAGTATACCCCACTAGAATAACCAATGGTATTTCAAATCCAAGCATGCTTCAGTATTGTGTGCAAGCTAGGATTGCTGAAAGCTAACTTGCAAGACAATGGTTTACTCTTCAGAGCAACTTTAAGGTGCTGGCTGGGGTATTCTTGGAGTTGAAATCTCTACATCTTAAAAGTCACTAAGGCTGAGAAATACTGAACTAGAGAAGACATTCAATGCAATTCTACAGTCTAGATCAGTGGGCCTCTGTGGTTTCGCATGCTCCCTCCTTCACTTGTTTACATGGCTAAGTTTCTGGCATGTCATGCCTTGATCCCAGTCCACCGACCTGGAGTTAAGGATCCCTGGTCTACATGATTCTTTCTTTGTTTTTTTCATCTTATATTTCATCTTATATGCCAAATATGCCAGATTCACTCATAACTTTCTTTAAGCTAGTTAGAGTACTTTGAAATGACCCCAGAAATCACATTACTTCATTCTAATAAAAGAAAGATAAAAAACGAAATACTGGAAATAAAACCAGTAAACTAAGAATAAAACATTTTATCTTGCCAAACACAGAAAAAGAAAAGGAAAATACTGCATTAATCCATTTCATCCATACTCACAGTAGAAATAAAAATGCATAGAGTAATAACTAGGCTGAAATTGAAGACCTCATTTTAAAGAAAGAATTCTCTTTTGGGAATTAAAAGCTCCAAGTTTACTTTGTATGTCTGTCCAGGCTATATTACAGAAAGTACAGATTTTTACTAAATGGGAAATATTTATATGATACATAAAAAGGAATTTTTCACATACAAGTGAACATGTTTTACCTATTCAATAAAGAAATAATATTGGTTTCAAGAGATTTAGTAGATCCATAAGATCAAGGTTTTTTTTTTCAAAAACAAATCAAGTTTTTGCCATTTGAGATCAAAAAGAGAAAGAGACCAGACCAGTTCAGGAATCATGATAGCTTTTACCACTTCCATTATGTCTTACTTACTCACATGTCATTTATCCTAAGATTATGCACTCTAAATTTATGTAAAGATGGACAAACTACAACCATGGATTGCATATAGCCTCTAATATCCATTTAGATTATTTTCCCTTTGCATATTTTATCTTTTCATGATTATAGAAGGAATATGACCCAGCAGTACAATGTAGCAAACAAGTTAAATAAAATTTAAACCTCATCAAGAGAAGTATAATTTCCATATTATTATTAATGTTTTTCTTATTTATATTTAGATTTATTATACAGGTAGTCCTCAAAAATGCTTATGATAACAGGAAACTTTTGTTCTCATTTCATAAATATTGCTTTTTTATGTTCAGTGTTCAGATCTTAAATTACTAGTATATATTGTCCCTTTCTTTTTATTTGAAATCTGGGTTTGAGATACAGGAGAGAAAAAAAACATTGTTAATTTTAGGATTTTCAGAGATACATGGTCAGTAGGGAAATAGGAGGCAGCTTTTGGGAAAAGACAGGCAGGTCTCTTCAGCTTACAGATGAATTACCTTGAAGCTTATGGAAAGACAGGGAGAACAATGTGAAGAACAAGAAACTAGACCGGGAGAAGGAAGAGAAAGAGGTCATTGCAAAACTTACACAAAATCCTGAATGAGAGTGTGGCAGAGCAGAAAAGGAAGCAAGGGAAAGAAAAAGAAAATGCATTTAGAAACAGCAGGGTAGAGATCTGCTCTTTGGCTTTTAAGAGAACTATTTGCAAGCAAGAAATGGAGAAAATTATGACACTTTGGAGAAAGTATCAGAAGAACAGTGGGCAACAAAGTCAGGTGCAGTATGAGGCCTAAACAACTTTACATGGGAGAAAAAGCAGTCTCCTAAGCCAGGAGAAGGAAGACCACAGGAAAAAGGTGTGACTTTCAGTGTGTTTCTTTCCTCTTCTTCTCTTGGCAGACACAAGCAGAATAAATACATTTTGGAAGGTGGAGGAAAGCTGCTTTGATTAATTGTTCATTCAATCATTCAACATAGTTTAAACTTTAAAGTTTCTATTATACCTGTGCATACTATTAATACTTCTGTACACAGTTTCTAATGATACAAGAAAATGCCATTAAAGGTTCACAATAAGAGGTGTGTGAAATTCTTTTTATTGGATACCTCAACAAAGTAGGAAGACCCTTGTCCTTCCCTTCCTCCTCCCTCAATACTGTGAGCAGGTTTAGTAGCAGACATGAAGAGAAAAAGAGTTGAAAGATACCTTGCTTTGGATTTTTTGGGGGGAGGGAAAATGAAGTGTTAATCTTGGGACTGATTTCAGGAGTACAATAGAGACTGTATGTTATTTTATATTCTTAGCTATCCTGACTATCTTAAAATATTCTCAGTCTAGCATTGTTTTAGCTTCTCAGCTCTGGGAACCTACGCTATGTTAATTCCTAAAACTGTGCAGTTAATTCCTAAAATTCAGTGGAAAAAATACTTTCCAACAAACAGAAAAAGTTGAATCCAAGTCATTGCAGAAGACTGAAATAAGATGGCTTTTTCTAGAGGTGGTTTAACTATGTATTTTCAACATGGAATAAAACTTCTATTAAAATCTAAAGCAAACATAATATGTTAGAATTACATATAATTCTTTCCTTGCAATTTATATGCACTACACTAAAACAGTAATTATAGCCATCACATACTCTATAAACCTAAGTATCTGCTTTGTAATTAAAGAAGACATATGGAGCTAATTCATTCATTCTGCTGCAATGTTAAATATATACTGTGTGAGAAAAATGGCATACATGTATTGGATGGTATAAAGTTATAAAAAGGAAAATGGATTTTGTTGTTAACCTTGAACCAGTTCAGGCAGGAGAATAATATCCATAGTAGATTTTTGACAGAGTCAGCATTATCAGATGTACTTTTCCAACTTAGATAATAGATATTAGAGAAGAAAATCTTTTTCTTTTCATTAGTTTATCAGAATGTTTATAATTGGAGAGCACTTATGAAAAGTACTGTAGGCTTTTTCCAACTTTCTTTCCACAACAGACTTTCAGAAAAAAAATGAAATAAAATATGGGACACTTATAAATGGAAGATTATGGGTACTCCCACACGATGGTGGTCCTTGTCTGCATCATTTTGATTCCTCTGGAACATTTAACCTAATTGAGGAGTTGATAAATAGTCAGATGACCTAAGAATGGGCATTATTGAGAACCAGTTTAGTCTAGTGGTTAAGATACCAGGCTAGAAAACCTTAGCCATGAAAGCCAGCGATTTTGGGTGATTTGGGGCCAGTACACTTACTCTCAGACCAATGGTATGCACAGGGGTGTTGGTGTGGGGAAAATAGGAGAAGAAAGTTATGTTGGATATGTTTACTGACTTATTTGTAAAAATAATAAAAGTGGGATACAAAGAGAGAGAGAGAGAGAGAACTATTGGACAGTCAATGCTACACTGTCTACATACCACCCTTTCTCTGCCCTCTGTTTCAAATGTCAGTGTATTCCCCTTCAAGGGAAAAATACTTTTTTTTTTGCTAATTTTTCCCGTTACTGTTTCCTGCTACTGTGATGACATTTCTCCTATGTCACCTCTGTCCTCCTCCTCTGTGTAACTTCAAGCATGGACATACTGAAAGCCCTGCCTTGGAACTGCTGCACAATTTTGTTACCCAAATTATGGAAAGGTTGCAGATGGGAGATAGGCATTACAGATATTCTACTAATATGACTGTTCCGGACTAGCAGGCTTGAAAGCCTGCAAAGCGGATTGGTCCACTCACAGTGGGTTGTGATTGGTCACTCCAGACTGATCTGATTGGCTACTAAATGGGCTGCCGCGATTGGGCAAACCAAGTGCGGCAAGCTCAAACCACTGTCATTGGCTGTTTAGCCGCAGCCAGCTCTATAAAAGGGGCTGCTGCGGCTAGGAGCATTTGCTCAGATCGGAAGTCACTAATAAAGAGCTGTAGTCACTTTCTGAGACTCGTCTCCGTTCTTGGACCCATCCTTCCAGACATAACACTGGCGACGAAGGTGGGATGTGGAGACAGCAGAGCTGACTGAGCACTCACCAACGATCAACAGAGCACATGCCTGACAGCACGCAGACATCAACAGAATGGCCAGCAGCGCTATACCACCCGCCCCGTTCGATCCAGCCAGCGAAGACTGGGACTCATACATGGACAGGTTTCAAATGTTCCTAGAGTCCAACAATCTGAAGGATGCCACTCCCAGCAAAAAATGAGCAGTTTTCCTGATGCATTGCGGACCCGCCATTTTTAAAATGGCCAAAGTGCTCGCAAAGCCGGCTGAAGTCAAGACGATGGACTGGGATACCCCTGCTCCCATCCTCTGCAACCACTACATCCCAGCAGTACCAACTCTCATCCACAGACATGAATTTTACCAAAGGGATCAATGCGAAGGTGAGAGCATCGGGGATTTTGTAGCTGACATTTAGGTGGCCTGTGTGGCTTCGCAAATCATGAGGGATCGAGTTGTCCTTGGGCTAAGAGACCCCATGGTCCAAAGCAAAATTATGGCCAAAGGAGACATCTCCCTCGCAGACGCCATAGCTGATGCCATTGCAGCTGAAGCCACCCGCAAATCAGCAGCACGGATGCACCGGACAAATGGGGCCAGCCGCCAAATCACCAACGATACAGCAACACCATCAGAGAAATACACGTCAGCCACCCATCATGAAGATATTGAATCTTCATCAGATAGTGAAGAGGAAGAAGTCCACAGACTCAGGTCAGAGCGTGAACAACAAGACCAGCAGGGTTGTAAATCGAATTTCCAATGTGCTGGATGTGGTGGAAACCACCCACGATCTGAATGCAGATTCCTAGATGCCATCTGTCGTTTTTGTGAGAGAAGAGGGCATATTGCTAAAGTATGCCGAAACAAAAGAGGATTCAGTCCCAAATGGAAAGAAAACAGTCTGCAACAAACAGAGGGCAACCCCACCACTAATCAGGACCGCCAAACAACCAGTAAAGCCAGTATAACAGAAACTGGAAATTTACTAGTGCACCCAGATGGGAAGAAGCACATCAGACTATCTCCATCAGCCATGCTTCATCTTTAGACACCAGAAAAATCCGTGTAGAGGTCAACATTGAAAATTGACCATGCATCATGGAAGTGGACTCCGGGACTTCCCCATCCATGGCCTCCTGGAAAACCCTGAAGCAGCTGATTCCCAACATCCGCCGCCAGGACCTCAGCACTCAAAGGCTTATATTAAAGGACTACCAGGGCAACCGGATTCCGGTCATTGGTTCCAGTCATTTCCAGGTCTCCTTCAAGAACCACACAACAATACTACCTCTCATCGTCATTGACAGAGACCGACCCAGCCTACTGGGTCTACAGTGGTTCGCGCCATTAGGAATCGAAATGGCAGGCATCAATCAGACTGTAGACAAAGACTGGGAAGCGGCCCTCATCCGGGATTTCCAAGAAGTCTTCAGTTAACATCTAGGCAAGTACATGGGGTCCCCTATCTCTTTTAATCTCCGCCCTGATATCGCGCCCATTCGCCTAAAACCACACCATGTCCCTTTTGCTCTCAAACCAAAAATTGATGAGCAACTGGACAAACTAATTGCACAAGGCATGTTAGAACCCATTGATCATGCCTGATAGGAGACCCCAATTGTAACCCCCATAAAACCTGATGGATCTTTAAGAATCTGTGGGGACTACAAGGCCACCCTCAACCACGCATTACAGCAGAGCACCTATCCGGTACCCGTGGTCCAGCACCTCCTCCACTCACTTGGGGGTGGCAAAATATTTGCAAAACTTGACCTGGCGCAAGCTTATCAACAGCTACCAGTAGATGCTGAAACCACCGAAGCCCAAACCATAGTTACGCACAGAGGCATGTTCAAATGTAACAGACTCCAGTTTGGAGTAAGCGTAGCCCCAGGCATTTTCCAAAGTCTGATGGAAAGGTTGTTGCAGGGCATTAAAAGGGTCATGCCCTACTTTGACGGCGTGTTAATAGTCGCCCCAACAAGGAATCAGTTAGAACAACGACTGAGAACAGTTCCAAAATGCTTACAAAACTTCCAAGATGCTGGCCTCAAGGTAAAGAAGGAAAAGTGCCAGTTATGCACTGAGAGGTTGAATTTCTTGGCTACCTCCTTGACAAACAAGGAATTCACCCTACAGAAAAGAAATTGGCTGCCATCAAAAATGCCCCGAGACCACAAAACAAAACAGAACTTCAAGCCTTCCTGGGACTCATTAACTTTTATAACATTTTCCTACCCCAGAAGGCGACCGTTGCTGAACCCCTTCATAGACTCCTCGATAAAAAGGCTTCCTGGATTTGGGGACGATGGGAGGAGCATGCCTTTCAACATGTAAAGGATCTATAAACTTCGGATGCAGTGCCCATCCAATATAATGAAACACTTCCTTTAACTGTGACTTGTGACGCTTCACCTTTCGGAGTAGGAGCCATCCTGAGCCATGTCCTACCAAACAGCACAGAAGCGCCTATTGCATTTTTTTCAAGAACCTTGTCAAAAACAGAAAGGAACTATAGTCACCTAGACAAGGAAGCCCTATCGTATCTGCAATCAAAAGGTTCCACGAGTATGTGTATGGGAGATCATTTTCCATCATCACAGATCATAAACCATTACTTGGCATCTTGGCTAGTGACAAACCTACTCCACATATTCTATCCCCTAGAATGACACGATGGTCAGAGTTCCTAGCCGCCTACGACTACCAATTGAGGCATCGCCCAGGGAAAACCATTCCCCATGCAGATGCTTTGAGCCACTCTCCATTGCCAGAACTCCAAGATGACCCAGCTCCCACACTATCAACCCTACAAATTGAGACACTTCCCTCACCTCCACTAAAAGCTCAAGGCATTGCATTGGAAACCAAAAAAGACTCATGCTTGGCACGAGTTCTTAGCTTGGTGGAGAGGGGATGGCCACAAATTGAACCCAACGAAACCTTTAAATCCTTCAAGGACAGACAGACAGAACTCTTCTCACAAAAGGGGTGCGTATTGTGGGGAGACCGAGTGGTTATACCAGCAAAACTACAAAAAAAGTTCTACAATTACTACATGATGGGCACCCAGGCATCGTACGCATGAAAGTGCTGGCGAGGAGCTACGCCTGGTGGCCAGGTATGGACAAACAAATTGAAACCTGGGTTGCCACCTGTAGCAAATGCCAAGAGACACATTCAGCCCCACCGAAAGCCTCACCAGCTGAATGGGAAATGCCCAAGGGTCCCTGGTCGCATATCCATATCGATTTTGCGGGACCTACAAAAGGGCATACCTTCCTAAAAACAGTAGATGCATACTCGAACTGGCTTGAGGTTAACAAGATAAGGACTACCACCACAGATGCAGTCATCAAAAAATTGAACAGATTTTTCGCAATGCACGGCTTACCTGATGTCCTGGTATCCGACAATGGCCCTCAATTTACTGCCTTGGCTTTTGAACAATACTTAGCAGACCATGGCATATGACATGCACTGACATCGCCGGCTCACCCGGCGGCGAATGGTAGAGCTGAACGAATGGTTCAGTTCACAAAAAGAACTCTACAAAAAATGGAACAAGGCAACATCCACGATAAAGTCACCAGGATGCTCCTTCTCCAGCATATTACACCAAACACCATGACCAACAAAAGCCAAGCTGAGCTTCTGATGGCCAGAAAACTCAGATCGCCTCTAGACTGCTTACACCCTGCATACACCCTGGAAAAACCCCTGGGCTCCAGCAGTAAACACCGTGCCTTCAAGGTAGGAGACCCTGTATTTGCTAATAACTTTTCAGGTGACCCTCTGTGGATCCCTGCCAAAATAACTCAAATTACAGGCCCCCGCTCTTACCGGCTGGAAACCACATATGGGAGAGTGTGGAAATGCCACATCAACCAGCTGCGATTCAGGCTAACCACATCTCCCATCAGTAACTATGAAACCAGAGGGGGAAGGGAAACCAGGGGTTCTGAAATTGAACCAACATCTGGCAGAGAAGAAAGAACCCCATGATCACCACATCAAAGCCTACAGTACTCACCAGCTGAAGAAGAGCCTTGGCAATTGATCATCTCACCTAGTAGCAGCAACCGAACAGGTCCAGCGAATCCTGAGAGCACAAGCAGTAGCAACGAAAGTGGCGTGTCAATCAGCCCGAAGTCACCTGAAGGGAGTCACAGCTACGGAACTGGCTCACCGTTCCAGGCGAGCAGCCCGTTGGAACCCGAGACTGAGCAAAGACAATTCGAACAGCGCAAGTCAAGTAGACAGGTGCGAAGACCCGCCTACCTGCGAGACTATATAACCCCACCCCTTAGACGGAACCTAGAGGGGAGGGGTGTTCCAGACTAGCAGGCTTGAAAGCCTGCAAAGCGGATTGGTCCGCTAACAGTGAGTCGTGATTGGTCGCTCCAATCACTGATCCGATTAGCTACTAAACGGGCTGCCGCGATTGGGCAAACCAAGCGCGGCAAGCTCAAACCACTGTCATTGGCCATTTAGCTGCAGTCAGCTCTATAAAAGGGGCTGCTGCAGCTAGGAGTATTTGCTCAAATCGGAAGTCACTAATAAAGAGCTGCAGTCACTTTCTGAGTCTCGTCTCCATCTTGGGCCCATCCTTCCAGAAATAACAATGACCATATCTGTCTGGAGAATTCTGGAAGTTGAAGTCCACATGTCTTAAACTTGCCAAAGTTAAGAAATACTGCCCTAGATCATCCTTCCTATTGGCAGAAAATGGATCCAAGCCATTCAGAGATCTGGAAGTGTGACTCCAATCTATCTGGATGTTGTGGGCATAAAATTATGTGGATTAATTAAGGCAATTATACAATAACAATTTAATCTGAAAATAACCATGCAAGCACAATTTTCTATTACCTTTTTACATCTCCACAGGAAAAAAATCCCCAAATATCCTTCCAAGATCCAAAAATGAGAAAAACACATTGTACTAAGACAGTAAGGTCACTGAGACTTAAACTCATTCACTTATCTTTGTTCTTTCTAACTCTATCTTAATTCTTGAGTTAAGAGTTTTGTTCCATGTTAGCCATGTTTGGGCTACCACCTGCCATGTTATTTGCTGTGCGTACAGAATAGTCTCTTCTCATAGTATCTTTTTACAAAATTTTATTCAAATGTTATAAGAAGTTGTGTTCTGTGTATCAGTTGGTCTTTCTATATCCAAGTAGAAATGTTTTCTGCACAGGGATTTCGGAAACCTGCCCAAGAATTTTGTTCAATGTTACAGAGAAAAAGTGGCTTGATATTTATTACACATTTGTCTATATAAAAAATGGTTTGCAAGAGTTGTGCAAACGTTGTTCTATATTAGGAAAAGGATAGGGATCCTAAAAATGAAATCTAAAAAATGTTGTAGGCAACTAAGAAACCATAGATGCAAAATGCATTTCTGCCTCTTGCTGCATAGCATTTATTCTTCTCTAGTTGACTGGTATTTCATTTTTAAAAAAAATTAGGACTCCTCAGGAATATTATCAACAATTAGCAAGTTGTCTTGGTACTCAAGAATGAATCAATTTGGTCCTGCAGATTTTACAATAATTTAAGAGATTGTTTCTTGTCCATCTTTTTATTGGTCTGAAATTTAATTTTTTTATATTTGTTTTATATTTCTATCACAACCATCAGATGGAATATCAACTTCTTGTTTGAAAAGACAGCCAAAACAAGATTTGAATAGCTTTGCCTTTTCTCTGTTTACTTATTAGTAATTTACTGATTATATTAAACAACTGATATACTGGTTCCTTTTTGTTGTCTCAGCATTAACAGAATCTTAATTTGAGTTGTACCATTCCTGTAGAGGCATCCATGGGGGAGGAGGGTGGATTTTAAAAAAGTAAAGATGGCAGGTTCAATGACATGTCCCTGCATCTTCACTTTTAGTTGACATGTTCCCCTGGAGGTACCATTTGCTCCTGATATCTGCAACTTGGAATAGGTATTCTAGTTTTTCTATAGTACATAGTTTGTTTTTGGATTTTTCAATAGGATTTTTTGTGAAATTTGGATTCTTTTGCTGTCCTCTATTTTCTTTCCACCAGACTAATTGGCAAATGTGGTTTTCAAAATTACTTTTGGCCACATGGCTGTTGGGCAAATATAACTGAACATCAACCTGCTGGTCTGCAAGACTTGTGGTTTCTTAAAGCCATCCTTGAAAGTTGTATCCTTGTAATGAAAAAACCTATTTTGACTCAGTCCTATTTTACATTTAAACATCCATCATTTTAGCAAAAGTACATTATACTATATTTGGAATATAATATACTATATGTAATATACTACTTTTCTAAATCAACAAGTAATTTAAAAAACACTATCAGGTAGCATTTTCAGAAGCTGTTGAGACTTCGTATACAAAAAGATATTTGAATAACTTTTGCAGATGCAGCCATAAATCATAATCAAGTATAGATGAGATCCATCTTTTTGTCTCTATGAAAGAACCAGATTCAGCAGAAACTGTTCGTCCTTTCTTTTTACATATGTGCTTTGATTGTTTTATTCTTGGCTACTATTGCTTACTCATTGAACTACATGACAAAAATGAACCTATAGGGTAAAATTACTAGCTGAATATCATATCCAGGATTAAGAGAAAACAGGAAAATAGGCAGTTTTAATGATAATTAGAAAGAATACCAAAATATAAAAAATCTCTTATCCTCAAATGCACTTTGTGTACAATATGCACACAATAAACATATGCTCAGTAACATTTGCAGTTATTTCTTGCCAACTTTTGCTTTATTCAATGAGCACATTAGAACATTAAACTGGCCAAACCCATTTTCAGCTTGGAGAATCTTATTTTCATGAGCTCATTAGTTTTTGGGTACTCCTAGTCAATGTTCATCTTAAGTGTGTGAATAAAAGCCAACTGGATTTGGATAAATTCCATTTTGGTTTGTAGTCTATTGCATAATTTTATTTCCTAAGGTGGATATAAAATCAGCTAATATTTTTCTCTCCTTGCTGGAATACATAGCTCACTGCTGGATTCAACTTTTATTTGAAACCTTGGTCATTATGCTATTTGTTTTAGTGCAAAATCCAGCAGTCATTCAATGACTGTAGGCCAATTTCTTAAGCGCAGCAAAGAAAGTATAAATTGTGTTTTCTAGTTAATTTTGCAATTAATTTAGAACAAGTAAATACATTTTAATGGCAATTGATAACAGAACTTTTACAAATAAATCAGTTTATTTTATGCCCCATATAATCCTTTATCTTTTGCTTTCTGTACAAATATTTTATTACATTTCTCATATTATTATTTAATTATTATTATGGATACAAGGGATTTTATCTTAAACTGCTCCCATGTCAGACCACAGTGCTATGAAATATTGAACAAAATTACCATGACTGTTAAATATATTACCACTTTAAACATATGTAAAAGCATTTAACTGCTGGCATAAATCAAATTAGAATATGAATTTGAAATGATTAATTCTAATCAATTTTATATAAGCTTCTCACTTTGAAAATTGTCCCCAACAGCTAGTAAAATATTCATGGTGCTTAACAACAAAAAGTCTTTAGGAAATAACATTAAACTGTAGTCATGTAGTTAATATTTTCTATTTCTATAAGTTATATTTAATAAATATAAAATGAATATACATAAATTCTATATTTTCCACACTATTAGGGTCATATGATACTTCCAAAGGCATCCTTGTATTTATTATGGAGCATTTTGTTCTTGGAGGCAAAGTAAAATTATTCATTATTAAAATGAATCCTCTCTGCATTATTGCCACATTTCCCAGTACTGATAGTAATATTTTATTCACTAAACTAATTCACTAAGCTAATAGGGCTCTGAAATAATAGGGTTTCAGTAACAATGCAAAGTTTCTAACTATTCAATATGCACATTATTGAGAAATTATTTAACGCTGTAAATAAACTTGTCCCAAATTCCATAAATGGAGGCAAAATATTATAAAACCATTTTTCTTATAACTACATTGTATGCTAATATGAAAACCATGCCAATTATTATTAAAGCTAGAATCCCCTGGAAAAAATGGATTATTTGGGGATTCCAAATACTGAAAAGAGATCACAGACTAACATATAAAATACAAGGATATTTTTCCTATTAAATTCTGGATCAATGATATTAAAGTAGACAAGAAACATCAGATGTTATTCTTCTGTCTACTGACAAAAGGTTGTCTAAGATATTAATGTGAACAATTATTCCCTATCTACTTAGTCAAACCAATATTGATAGCTTTTCTACTTCTTTATTAACAAAATGAGCGAGAAGTAACTCTTCTGATAACTAAAACAACTTTTATTGAAAACAAAAAGTGAAAAGAAATTGTCATGCAGCCCAGCACATACACATGGGGGTAATAAAGGTGTAGATAGCATTTCTTATTTCTAATCCAAAGTGTGTGGCACAAGCACAAACTTTTTTCAGGTTTTTTAAGTGCTATATTTTCAAATTCTAGTGGTATTTATTAGGGTAGCAATTAAAGTTTTGAAAAAACAATATTCATATGCCATTCCATGTCTGTATGTGCAAAATGTAATACCATGCATGAAATGTTCTTTCCTGTGACATTCTACAGAAGCAAAAGTTTAATTCGGAAAAAGTAGGATAGGAAGACTTACAATGCCTTTGAATTTTATTATTGCTGAAGGTTCTTGAGAGTACCAAGGACAGCCAAGAATTTAGAAGACAAATCAATCAATCAAATCAATCCAGGTTTCACTTGCACTAGCAATGAGCAGGCTCAAATTATCAAGTTTTAAACCATTATGTGAAGTCTATAATACTGGGAAAAAAGTTAATAAAACCCAATTTGGAATCTCCACTATCAGTGTTTCCTTTGTAGTAAAGCGCCAGCAATATTTCCACTAATAACACAAACCTCACAATGCATTGGATATTCAGCCAATCATAATTACTAAAGCTTCCTTCAATACTTTACTTCCAGTTTATGCACAAGATTAACCAATTACTTGAAATAAAGAAAAAAAAATCAAACAATTATTTTGGACTTGTATGTGTAGGCATGAGTTTATTAAGTGTGAGATACATTTGTAACTAAGAGTACTATGCTTCTCTCAGAAAGGCTGTATTTTACCCCTTGACTAAGCTAATTTTCTACTTCGACAATCAGCTGTCTTACACACCTTCTTTAATGAATACATGTTCCTCTGATTAAATTAACATTTTTGTCCATCTAATTATCCTGAAAAAAACCCTATGCTGAACTGATCCAAGAGCAGCTTCATTACTGTTCACTAGTGCATGATTGCTCCCCATCATTGTCAACTCAATAGACTAATGGTCAGGAAGACATTAAGTTTGGTTAATTTGGCTTTCCTTGCCAATCAATATGCCAATCAAGTCTCTGAATTGACCCTTTAGGATAGAGACAGATGCTTTAATCTTACTGAAGAATTCATTAGCTTCCATCACTCTACTTGCCAGGTTTAGGAATATAAAGTTGAAGTTGATGAAGTAGACTCTTACATTACATTTTAGTTCATTCTTTTTTCTACTTTTTTCTTAATGTTTTTAGGTAATGTCCAGGGGTGGGTTTCTACCAGTTCGCACCTATTTGCTAGAACCAGTTGTTAACATTCTAAGCAGTTCGGAGAACCGGTTGTTAGAAGAAATTACCAGCCTAATCCTGTAAGGAAGGCAGGAAGGAAACATTCTGGTGTTGCTTACAGAAACTGTCTCTCTGTTAACCCTTGCTACATTCTTGGCAGGACTAGGCTTCCTGTCTCAGGATCTTCTCTGGAATTTTTCCCCCTCCTTTGCTGGTACTTTGCTTGTGTGGAGTGACCATTCAAAGTTACAATGGCACTGAAAAAAGTGACTTATGACCTTTTTTCACACTTATGACTGTTGCAGCATCCCCACAGTCATGAGAGGCCAGGTAAAGAGATGCGTGCCTCGACATGAGTGATGTTGAGTTGGCCAATAACATGACCACCAAGCCACGTCCACCCAGTCACATGACCACCAAGCCATGCCCACCAACTAAGCCACACCCACAGAACCGGTTGTTAAAAAATTTGAATCCTACCCCTGGTAATGTCTCATCAGAGTTATATTTACTTATACTTGGGTGCATTCTTAAGTACAAGCACCAGAAAGTTATGGAAGCATAAGTACTTCAATACCTCAGTGATTAGCTAATAAAATCAAGACAGAGAATGAACCAGTGAGTAGATTGCTATAAGCAAGCCTTAGCAAAAACTCTTACAATTCAGAGCACAGATGAATAGAGCACAGATGAATAGAGAAAGCCCCTTAAGTCAATGGAACTCTTAGGTGTCAAGTATAAATATCATCTCCTGCTTGCTGAAGGATGGAAACATTATTATTCACCTTTACAAGTGGCTATTCAGTCAAGCAGATTCAAGTTCAAAACAACAAGTACTTGGTGAAATGAATGAAAAGCTTCAATTTAACTCTGTAGCACATATGAAATAAGCACCATACAAAGTAAGAAATACTGCCTGAAATACATTTAAAACAAAGTAATAATCACATATCAAGTTTTTTCTAGAAATTAAAAAAAAATCAAAAAGTGTGTTGATCTTGGGCTATCTTTCGAAAGAAAACTAGCTTTGCCATTAAGGATTAAGAAGTGTAACCTTAATGTGTTCACTCTTTTTATTTGCAGTGTTGTGCTGCAAATGCATCGAAAGATAATTCCCAGGAATGGTGGAAACAAATGAACAGGGATAAGATGATTATTTCCTTCAACATGGAATTGCAAACTATCAAGAATTGTGGGTTGTGGGGGCTTCCTGTTTGAGCTTCTTTGGCGACAGACTGAAATCTGTGATCATGCACAGTTTTAATCTGTGCTCGCTACTGGAGCGCCCCGAGCCAGCTGGTTTCGGGGCTAAGCCACCCTGTAGAGGTGGTGAAGAGGGGGGGGACTGTCAGCAGGGTTGAGCTCCTCCCCAGCTGGCCATTACTTCCTTTCCCGAAGGTGGTTGCAGCGGTGGTCAGAAATGGCCACCTCAAAGAAGAACTTGACCGGAAAAAAATGTGCAGGAGGAAGATAAGAAGATAAGAAGATAAGAAGATAAAGTTTTGGCTGACCATGTTGAACTGGAAAAACAACAATACAAGGTACCCTGGAATTTGAATTATAAAGAACAACATTGTTCCCAAAGAAGACTTTGAAGCGGCGAATGATAGAGGGAAGGGAAAGGATTTGGTTTTTTTTCTTTTCTTCCCTACATTGACAACTAAGAGATTTAAGCAAGAAACCGGCAAAAATCCACTTTGACATTAACAGGTATTTAAGCTGAAAATAAAATGTCAAAGATATAATAAAGATTTCTGGATTCTCAAAAACTTTTAAAAGAAGGAAAAAAACAAAAGGGTGGGATCTGGAAAAATGGAGGAGACCACCTGGAGATGAAAGGAATTAACAGTGAAACTTTAACAAGATTCCTAAAAGATATATTTTAACTGAAACTTTGTAACAAGATAAGAGAACCCCAGGAAGAGAAAGTGGAAAAAGAAGCAAGAAGAAACAGCTTTGGATTATTTGGATTACTTGGTGATTTTTGGATTTTTGGCTATTGGATCTAAAGGACTAAAATTAATCGTGTGGTTGTTTAGTCATTTTTTCAGGGCTCAAAAAAAAAAAAAAAGACCCGGCCTTATTATATGAGAAACACAGTATATATAATTGAATTTAGAAAGGAGTGAAATAATTAGAAGTAAGATTGAGAAAACTAAGAGAAGGGGAAAATTAAAAAATTAAAATAGTAATAAGATATGGAATAGAACACAAAGATGAATATGAAATTGAATTTGTGTCTGTATGGAGAAATGATAACCCCGGACCATGCTATTCTCAAAAAAAGAAATTTTACTTGTATTATGTTTTGTGAAAACCAAAATAAATTTTATATATATATATATAAAAGAATTGTAGTTTGTGGAATGAAGAGCAACAATATTCTATTGCATATCATCATGGCACCTGTTTAGCTTGTGTGGTAACAGGGATATTGGGGTCTATATCATTTTACTGAAAATTCATATGCATCAAAACAGGGTTTACAGTGTCATCCTTAGTACATTCTGATCCATTAACAGTTTCTGTCTCCCATGCAACCAGTGTTTTTATCTCTTGAAGATAAAAATTTAACCCATTAATTAGATATTCCATCTCCTTTAAATTAGATTGCATTAGTATGAATGGAAACTGATTTTGGAAACAATATAAAGTACAATATTATTAAATTAGTGGTTCACTTCCCTGTATTACCATTTATTTATTTATCAGATTTGTATAGTTGCCCATTTCACACACATAAGAAATGACTAGTTTCCTGAAAAATGGGACCTACAGCATCCCATCTCTGTCAAATTTGATTGGATGGGCATTTATAATTGAATTAGATGGCGGCACGTGCACAATGCGAGGCTCAGTGTCTACCTAGAATTTGCAAGCTAATAGTTGTTTTTTTGTTTGTATCCAGTCTATTTACACAGAACAGTCTGGGTTTGACTTCCTACAGTCATCAGGAACTTTTGGAAATTGGTTTTATTTATAACAGTGACATTTTAGACATTCATCTCATCCCTGCTGAGATCTCCAAGATATTGGAGGCTATGCACTCTTCCCAGCAGGGCGGAAGTGCTCACAGGCGGCACCGAGATCGTAAACAAAGACGAGGGAGGCATGGAGGTTTGAGAGCTAAGCTAAGGCTAAGGGCACATCAACTGTCTTTACCTAGCATTTTTCTTGCTAATGTATGGTCTCTGGCAAATAAGATGGATGTACTTCGACTTCGTATTGCCACCAACAAAGGATTAATGGATTATAATGTCATCATTTTTACAGAAACATGGTTGAATAGTGGCATTTCTGATAGTGCTATTGAATTCGCTGGTTGCTATACTCTATGGCTGGACAGAACAGCGGAAGGCTCCGGTAAGATCAGAGGTGGGGGTTTATGCATTTATGTGAATAAAACCTAGTGCACAAACTCTGTTATTGTTGAGAAACATTGCTCTGCTAACGTGGAATTCCTCATGATCAAGTGTAGACCTTTTTACCTACGGAGGGAGTTCACTTCTTTAATAATAACTGCTGCATATATCCCACCAGATGCTAATGCCAAGCTAGCAATGAAAGAACTATATGCAGCCATTAGCAAACAATTAGCATTGCATCCTGAGGCTGCCTTCATTATTGATTTTAATCACTCTAACTTGAGAACAGTACTCCCTAAATTTCATCAGAGTATTTTATGTCATACAAGAGGGAATAAGATCTACACTATAGTTGAAGATGCATACAGAGTTTTCTCTCTCCCCTACCTGGGACAGTCTGATCACCTCCCATTGTTCCTACTCCCTAAATACACACAGCTCATCCAGTGTTTGAAACCTTTTGTGACTACAATCAAAGTTTGGCTGGAAGAATCAGATAATATATTGCAGGACCGATTTCAGCACATGGATTGGAGTATGTTTGCCTCTCAAGCTACCTCTGACTCTCACATGGACATTGATAAATATTCCTCCTCCGTTTTGGATCATATTAACTTCATGATCAACAGCATCACAACTGAAAAACAGATCATCATATATCCTAATCAGAAGCCATGGATGAATAGGGAGGTCCGTCTCTTGCTTAAGGCTCAAGATGTTGCTTCAGATCCAGTGACAGACAGGCCTATAGTGCATCTAGGGCCAATTTGAGAAGGGGTATTAAGAAAGCAATGCGTAGCTATAAGCTAAGTATTGAGGATTGCTTTGCTAACTCCAATACTTGACACATGTGGCAGGGCATACAGAATATTACCGACTACAAGCCTGCCTGTTTTACTCCCTCATTTGCTAATGTCTCGTTTCTTGTTGAGCTAAATGATTTTTATGCTCGCTTTGAACAAGACAACCAGGAGATAGTCACCAAGATCAGACCCTTTGTAAACTTACAGCCCTTCACACTCTCTACCACTGAAGTCTGTGCTGTTCTGAGCCGGATCAATACACGTAAAGCTGCGGGCCCCGATGGCATTTCAGGACGTGTACTTAGGGCTTGTGCTGAATAGTTTGCCTACAGCAAGAACAGATGTACTGAGGATGCTGTTTCCATAGCATTACACACCACTTTGATACACCTGGACAATAAGAATATCTATGCTAGAATGCTGTTTGTTGACTTTAGTTCAGCATTTAATATAGTCGTTCCCTCCAGGTTGATCACTAAACTTGGTGACCTTGGTATTAACACTACTCTTTGTAATTGGATACTGGACTTTTTGACAAACAGACCACAACATGTCAAGTTGAATAACTCCGCTTCATCTACTATCACAATGAGTACTGGCATACCTCAAGGCTGTGTGCTGAGCCCCTTCCTGTTCTCTCTCTTCACCTATGACTGCAGGCCTGTGTATGATTTTAACACCATTATCAAGTTCGCATTATCAAGTTTGTCAACTCCTCAGTTTGTTTGTCCCCACACATACACATTCCAACATCCCAGTCCTTCGCTAACTAGATGGAAGCTGATTTTTATTCTTCTTCAGGGCTACAGGAGATAAGGAAAAAAAAAAAAAAACTTCCAAGGGGGAGGAGAGAGGTCCAGTCTACTTTACTACTTTACTGCAATTCCACCACCCAGCCACTGCCTTTATCTCCAAAGGCCAACATCTAACAACAAAGAGTATGAAATAAAAGATGGACTATTTCTATGGTACTACTAAGTTTAAACATTGTTGTTATAGAGAGTGCAGCAAAAGAATGAAAGAAGCCCAAAATTCCAGTGAGGGCTATTCTCTGGCCGACTCCTCAGCCCATTTCTTCAAGAAACAAGTTGAATGGTTCTCCAGAACAGCCCAAGTAAGACCTCCCAGCAATAGAGCCTTTCAAAGGAACCAAGTCAGTCCAAAAAAAAAAAAAAGCTACAAAATTCATAAACGTGGTCAGCCCAGTCAGTATGGCCAGTGTCTTAACCCAGCAAGTGCTGCTGTCCTCCAACCTGTAGGATTCCAGCTTCCATAGATCCAAATTGCCCGAGCAGTCCAGAAGCCTGGCTTTCATTGAGGTTGATAAGTGCCACTCCAGAAACATCCGTCCAAACAGAGACATCATGCAGAACATAAAATTGCAAAGACATCAGCTCTGTGTCTCCCACTCACTCCAGCATCTTACATTTCAAGTGCTAGCTTATGAAAATTAAATGGCAATTCTCTTAATTCTGGATCAATCATACATATTACTTTTTAAATTCTTGTCAGTTCAGTCTAGACTTGTCCCTGCGGTTTTTTTGGCAAGGTTTCTCAGAAGTGGTCTCCTTCCTAGGCTTGAGAGAAAGTGATTAGCCCAAAGTCACCCTCTGACTTTGCACCCAACCAAGGTCTAGAATTCACAGTCTCCTGGTTTCTAACCTGTTGCCTTAACCACTACTCCAAACTGGCTCTCATATATTATTTAAGTTGTTCCAAAAGATCACACATTTCTGCCTGTTCAACTTTCTAATTCAAATGCATATATCAACACAGATCGCAATTCGAGTTGTGTTGTTCCTGTAGTTCAAACTACTAACAGGTGCAATATGTTATGAATGCAATTTTTTCATTATTATGTAAGCTCACATGCATTACTTAAATTAGGAATGCAATGGAGTATTTATATCACAATTAAAATGTTAAGTATTTCCCTAGGCACTATTCCTCCCAGTTATTTTATCTAAAAGTGAATTAATCTTCTAATATCATGGAACTGCATAATAAAAACGTTTGGTTCTTTAAGATTTAAGTTGATGCTGTAAGGAACTTTTTTTAAAAGAAAAAGAATAATAATGTTTCAAATTACAAAATGCAGTCATTTATTCTGTACTGCAAATGTGATTTCTAAAGTGAAGTGAAATGCACTAAGCAGTCAGTAAAAATATTTAAAAGGTAAAATATGGTGAGATGGGTAGCAAGCAAATTTAATAGAATAAATAAATAAATAAACTAAAATAATGCACCCCTCTCCTGTTCATTTCTACAAAAATATCTTATTTTGTTCAGTAGACTGTTTCTAAACAAGCTATATTTAGTTGCAATATTTGGTTACATTTAATTCAAATGCAAATGTTTGAGTTAAATATCCTTATAGAGTTTTTAAAATGTATATTTATCCAAAGCTAGTTACTTATTTCAATAATTAAGTTTACTCCAGAAGGAGCCACATGTGTCCCAAAAGTGAAATGTAACACATTATTAAGCATGTTGATCTGAAAGCAAATGCTACTGTGCTCTCCAATTTATGAAAATTGCATTTAGCTTCATAGTAAGTCAGGATCTGAAAACAACTAAGAACCAACAGTTTTCTTGCAAATTACTGGTAATCCTCAACTTCTGATCACAAATGGAACCAGAATATCAGTCGTTGATTGAAGCAATTGTTTAGCAAGTTGTCCATATGACTGCTTCAATCAATGACCACAAACTTGCCTTTACTGGTTGCAGTTGTTAAATGATCATGGGTTTTTAAGTGATTGTGCGCGGGTGCCTCAAAAGATTGAAGAACCCCTGGGAGACCCAGTGTCCAATGGCATGTGGAAACATGCTGCAGATCAGGAGGCAGAGGTCCTCTCTCTTGTCCACCATGCTTGAGAGACATGGGCCCTCTCCTTGTCCTACCACACCTCCAGAGCTACTTTCCTTTGATTTTTTGGCAGCTCCTAGAAGAGTTCTTCTAGTTTTCAGAACAAGCACTGTGATTCAGGGGGAACATAGGCAGTCTTTCCATGTCTCTCAGCAGACACTCACGTGCACAGGTTACATCTGCTTGTATTTAGATTTTTAAAAATTCCAGAAATCATGCTATGTATGTTCCCTATCATGGTTGTATTTATACAAGCCTTATTCTGTTGCTTTTTCTGCTGCCATTTCCTAAGTAATAGTACCTCCATAGTATTTCTCAATATTCTCATTTAAAATTATGATTGTTAATTGCTGAATTTATTATTTAATGAAATTATTTGACTTTTTTACATTGTTCTCTGCCCGGAGAATTTTTATTCATTGATTCCCAAATATTCTTGATTATTCAATAGCTGTGATATTAAACACATCTAGAAGCACAATAAATTAATTATATTAATCACTGCAAAATCATCACAAGAATTGGCTATTACATAGAAATATAGTTTTTATAAGTCATTTCCTTTACATGTATCTTTTGGAGAGAGAGTATGATCATTATTCAATCAAACCAAAGAAAAATTGGTATGGTAGAGGGCTTATTGCATTACACAGAATCCCTTTCATGTCTGAATGATATAATCCTTTTACATCACAGCTGTCAAGAAAAATATATAACTTTTATAGATATTGGCTGAATGGTATAGATTTGGACTTTTCCATTTTCTGTATGTATGTTCATATTTCACATCTTATTTAGTGTTTTGAAGGAAGAAATATGAGAACAGAAAGTTATCAAAGTTATCAATGACTAAAGATATTTGTTCAATCTTTTAAATTTTGAAACCAATTGAATTTAATATTAAAAAGAGACAAGCAGTCTGAAAGTAATTTTTAAATGCTCTGAATATTTTTCCATTAACTAGGGTTAAGATGTAATTTTAAATTTCAGATAATGCAATACTGAAGTAAAGGATTTCTTAGAGATGTATTGGAACAGATGATGGAATGGCTTATAACTTTAAGACTCATTTAGGCTTACATTCAAAACATTTACAGTAGTATTGGGTGCAAATAAAGGAAATGTATAATCATGTTTGTTCCAAAAATAATTCTTTAAAATATTGATCCACGTTTCTACTATTATTTAGCATAAAAGGACTTAGAATACTATAAGTCTGGCAAACAAACATTCTTGGATTCAGTTTCTGGAATCTCCAGAAATAGCTGAGAAACAATCCTGTTTGTTTGAAATGTTATCAGCTCTTTCGATAATAACATGCAGAATGGACCAGCAGTCTAGTCTGGATTATGCAAACTTAATATACATTGAGATTAATTCCCAGAACATACTGTATCTTATATTTCAGTTGCTCTATGGCTATGCATTGACTCATGCAATATTTTGAAGGTGGGTGTCACTGCTGTCATTCATTTTGCATTTCTTTGGAAAAGTTACAACTGCCACAGAGTTTACTTTGCAACCCCATAGCTTATCCTTCAAATATTTTAAAAAGACATTAGAAAAGTTGAGAAAATAAGTCTAAGAGCATAAACAATTTGCAGGCCTAGGTACATAATATTGCTCCCTAAACATCAGCTTCATCTTCCTTATTTGAGCCATTGCACATTATTTTGAATTTATTTATTATTTTGAATTTATTTATTTTCCAAACTTACAGGATGCCCATCTCACAAGAGTGACTCTATGTATTTAAATTGATGGACAATAGATACCATATAAATGATAGCATCTTCTGTCTTAAAGACATGCAGTTTCAAAGCAAGACTGATACACTTCTAGTAGGAAGCATTGCTGAATATTCTACTGGCCACATGTTAGTGATATTCAATTTTACAGTCGTAAAAACATGAAACAACAGCATGAAGAAGATAGGTCCTTTAAAGCTGTTTTCAGTAAACATATGAGATACATCTCCAAGTCCCGGATGGTCGAGTCCTATGTTGAACATTTCCAATACATCTCCAAAAAGCATCTCCAAATGGATTTCCAAAAGCATTTCCAATGCATCTTCAAAAGCATCTTTCAAATTTTCACAGATGATAAGGGTTAGGGTTAGGTGCACTTAAGTACTTCTACTTCTTATTCTTATACTACATTATTAATAGTCTTTGTTTTTTGTTTCCCTATTTCTTACCTAAAAGTATGAATCATCATAATCAAAAGTGATATGGAAAAGTTGCAGAACTTTCAAACCACTTTCCTATCTGTCAAATTGACTAAGTAATATTCTCTTCCACTTAACTATATATCAAATGCAAAGATGAAAATTTTCTATAATTTGGCTTTTGAGGGATGCATGCTTGTGGACTTTGCTTGTAATAGAAAAATCAAACCTTGGACAAGTTATTTGTCATTCCATGAAAGGTCCTTACTTTTATTAAACGTTGAAACAATTCTATTTTTAAGAGAGCATTTTAAGTTCATCATCACATATTGGTCTGTACTATGTGTAATTAAAAACAGTATGATGTTTCATGTTGACACTGATTGCTACAATAAAGCTCCTATGATAATACACATATTGCCAGGATCTGCATTTTGCTCTTAAATTAAAAAGAAATGAACCAACAGCTAAAACAGCTTTTAATTTAGGGAAATGCTACTTCAAAGGAAAGTTGCTATTGAGCTACTTTAGAGAAGGCCATAATTCCTTTCTTTTAATCAGGATGTGTAATTTACTTAAATAATGACAATATTGTGTACCAGTGAAGCTACAATTGCTTTCTCTTTATGAATTTTTGTTACTATTCAGAGTGGGATTTGTATGCAATTTGGCAAATATTGCATCAAACCCAGTAGATTTTTCATATATGATTGACAAAAAAATTCCAGAATTAAAATTGGGAAAATCAACTTATTTTTCAATACAAAGGAATATATGTATCTCTGGGTTGCAAGCAAACACCAAGATCAGAGAGTAGCAAGGAGTCTATGTTTATGTTATGTTATGTTACTTCACTAGTGAGTTTATTCCTTCTTTACTTTACTTATTTTCTACTAGTTCTATACCTGTGCTTCACTACAAAACTATGTGATCGGGCTTAGTTTTTTTGGGAGGAAAATAAGGGGGGGAAATTGTGCCACTGCCTACCAGCATCCATTGATATTCATCTGGCTAGCATCCTGTCAGTGTGTGAGAGAGTTTAGGGCTGTTTGGAAACTGAAACATGGAAACTGAAACAGTATTTGCTGTGTGCAAGGAGGAGACAGCAAGGGGCCTGAGTATGGCTTAGCTCAACTGTTCTTTACTGGTTGCTGCTGGGAAACTGAAACTGAAACCCCTCTCCTCTGCTTGTGTTTTGCATTTCGAACAGATTTCTTTTCAGGTGGGGAAGGGGAGTAGAACTCCTTAGCATCAGAGCGTGTTAGTAATAATATGCAAAATAGTAATGCTCTGATGATCATTTCGGAAAATCCTTTCTTAGTAAGCACCTAGAAGCCAAGAGGAACATATGTGCCAAATTTCAAGTTTGTAGGCTTTACGGTTCTGGAGATTTTGTGATGATGCGTGAGTGGTATTTCACATTTATATATATAGATTTGTTGACAGATGTTTCCAAAATGGGAGAAGAAACGGCTTAAAGAATGGTGAAAAGAAAAAATCCACTTAATAACCAGAAGACATATCAAGCAGGCAAGTATTGGCAAGATCCATATAACTAGCCAAGGCATAATATTTTTATATTTTCCCAAAGTAAGATCTATGATTCTGTCATACTTAAATACATGTATATGTATGTGGGGATATTCCCATAAAATTATGCCACAGCAGAAACTGAAATGAATTTGGTCACAGCAGATATTACCTAATCTAAACCGCAAATATTCATATGTACATGAAACATAAAGCATGTTACAATATTTAGATTTAGCTATTAGCTAAAGCCTTAGAAGATGATAAAAGAGCTGTGGATTCCATATAGAACTACTGTGCTTTTAATATTAATTTCCAGAGAGTAGGGTTCTGTTCCTTCAATGTGCTAAATGTGTTTGAAAGGGCAAGAAAGAATAATCGGAAAACTAGATGTTCTGCCATGATCTCTTTTAACTTCGTCTTATAACAATATTCTCCTTTAATCTGGCACTTAATATTGTCTCATTGTATGTAAAACAGTGCATACTGTTGACCTATATTTTTGGGACTGCAAGTACAGTGTACTGTGCTGCAAAAGATGCATTGCCTCTCATGTCCAGTGACAACAAGTCCGTAGGAGGAAAACATAATTACTCTATTGTTGTTTCAGAAGATTCATTGTGCAGATTGACAGATGACAATGTATAGACATTGTCTGAAGCTTGCAAAGTTAATTAGTTAATTAGTTAACAAGATGTATCAATGTCAGAATCCCATCTGATAGAAAGAACACCAGTGCATATAAAGTATGCATTGATAAGATTTTAAGGTTTAAAAATAAATTTAAAACTTTACATAATTTTTAAAATGAAAGGCATTAATGAAAGCTAATAATATACCTATAGTATTTCACTGTGCATTCAAAAGCATCTTTTTAAAAGCTTAAAATATCACCAATTTCCTACACTGCCAGTTTCAAACAATTTTTCCAGATATGAGTCACTTGTGCCCTCTTCACCTTGAAACTATAGATGATTACTGATACATACAGCTTACTGTTCATTTCATCTATGTGTATGTGTATTGTGTTGTTAACATCTTTTTTGTTGTCTGCTTTCCTGCAAAATCCTGGATGCTCACAACCCTTCTCAATGGAAAATATAATTTTGGCATACTGAATTTCTGATGACTTGCTATTTGAAAAAGTGAAGGTTGAGCTAGCAGTAGAATAGGATATAGATTCATAGTGTTTGTCAGGTGCATCTTAACGTGTATCAACCGAGCGTTACAGGTGCAGAATTTCTGAGAAAATTCACAACCATCATCTAAGCCCCCTTTTCCAGTACATGGGAAGAAAGCATGTTCCTTTGAAACATCTGGCAAGGGAGTAAAAAAAAGGTGGCAGGGGAGCAAAGTCTAGTGAGATGACAGAACAGGTGCTTCAAGTGTCTGACTGCCAATTCTGTTAACATCTCTTGCTGTAGGGAAAGGAAACCAAGAAGAAGTGTAGGTTCTTTGGATCTTAGTCCCACTCACATCAGGAGTAAAATAAAGGTCATTATGACAGCACTGAAGCAATAGACAGCAAGTATTGGTGGTCAATTTGCATCACAAGCAGTCACAGGAATGCCAGCTTCTTTTTAAATGTATTTCTCAATGCTTTCATGAGTCTCAGGCAGGAGTTGTAATGGAGAGAGAGGAAACCACCAGGCAGAGTTGGCATCAGTTCAACAAGAAGGCCCATTCCATATACTTTTGGCTAAACAAACATTTATAATCCCTTTCATATGGAATTACCTACATGGATATATATTTTTAAAGACCCATGAGTAGTATGTGTCTCACCACCAATGTATTTAGTCGAAATAAACTATGAAAACAAAGTTAATATCATTGCATTCCAAGATGAGGAATAAATAGTAGAGCTTGGAAAACCTAGCAATGCAGCTCAAAAAGGATGTGTAAGGAAACAAAGTAATTAAAGACTAAACTATGTTTAATTACATTTACAGAGTTCCCACTTTTACAAGTTCTTATTAAAGTGTTTTCAATATAATTTCAGAGAGAGGACAATCTTATACTGCAAAATGTTCTTCTTATCTAAATCACAGATAGTGAAACAAATCTGATTTCTCCACTTTAAAAATATATCGTTTTACTTGGTTTTATGGACATGGTTCTAAAGGCCTCATTTAAATACAGTTACCACAGATGGAGAGATAAAAACAATGACCTCTGAAGAGTCCTGGATGAAGTGCCTTGTGGGGTGTGATGTACTTCCTTCTCCTACTTCTAAGGATGTCTACAGGGACAATCATGGACTTCAGAATGGTCACTTGAGTGATCAAGGCCCTGACCCTTTTTGTGAATATTCCATGCATGCACAAAAGAATAGGTCATCATTCAGTTGGTCACGGCCTTCCTTTGTAGCCAATGTTTCTCTCTGCCAATGCTCTTCTCCCTGTTTCGATCTGATTTTTCAACACCACTGATTCCCATCATCACTGGCTTCCTGCCATTGTGGTTTCTCTTTGGGTTCCTTTTTTGCCACATTGCTTTTTGTCTTCCATTGTCTCCTTTACCTTCTCCTTCAGCAAGGAGATTATTGTTCTAGTTAGCCATTACAGGTTGCAACTTAAGATAAAATGTTGAAGGATAGTATACATTACATATATTTACAATGAGGTGTAAAATGTTTCTAAAATGTTTTTCAGTATTTCAGTTTTCAGTGTATCCATAAGGCTGGGCCACCTTATCACTTATTACAATGATCAGGGAAAAATATAAAATAAAACTAGATAAGGCTGAAACTTTAAAAGAATGACTGGTGTGGCATTATCTATATTTAGATAATGGGGACATTTGAGGTCTCTCCAACTACAATACAGGACTCTGAATCTGCCTTGCTATGGTTTGTCACCAGGAGCCCTTCTGACTTCATTGATTTAATTATAAGTCTTTTAATTATGTCAAGTTATTACAAACTTAGTGACAAGTTTTATCTTAATCACTGTAATCCTGCAACAATAGTAGCTTTTAACAATTCTTCTGGCTCAGCATTTAAATAATATGCAGATGAGCCAATGCCTTCAATGGCAAGTTACAGCATAATCATAATCATTGACCCCTTAAAGGTGTCATTAACTTACTTCTGAATTTGCAATGATTTTTAAATAAAGCCTCATACATTTTCTGTAGCTCAAATAACAAAAGTCTTAACTATGAAATGAGGCTGTGCTTATCCTCTGCTATAAGGTGGAAGATTTGAATTAAAGAACATTTACTGCATTTTGTAAATCAGCATTTTTTAAAAACAAAAATAAAGAAATGCCTATTATAGAATAGAGACGCATCTGTTCTTGAAATGTGAGGTAATATTTTCAGTCATAATTAGCTTATAAAATAAAGTACTTTAGGCAAACCTACTTAACCTTCATAATCTAAAATATAATTCCACTTCTTAGATGAGCTAAGAAGATGAAAATAGGAAAGATGAAATTTATTCCAAATTTCAAGTGGCAATTGTAATGCAAGAATGGCTTCAATCACAATAAAGGGACAGTTTCTGTTATGAACTAATAAAGGCGTTTAATAAAGTTTTAACAACCTTAAGTAAAAAGCAGGGTTCTAATCCTGCACTTCTGATTGGCCGATAATAGCGACATCGGATTGGTCCTTTCTGGGAAATCTGATTGGCTGTTAACGGGCCAACTCTCATTGGTTCAAGGGTTTAACACTTCCATGTTTTTCATTGGCTAATAGGACAGCAGCCAACCCTATAAAAGGGCTGCTGCTGCCCTAGGTGATTGCTCTGTTCAGTATGCTTAATAAAGAGTTGAAGTTCACTGTTCACTGCCTCGTCTCCGCTCCTTGCACCCATGCGCAGAACTTAACACTGGCGACGAGGATGGGATGTGGAGACATCTGAGCTGATTGAACACTCACAGAGCACCAAACAGAGCATGTGGCTGAAGGCACATCGACAATGGAAAACATGTCCAGCGGCGCCATATCACCCGCTCCATTTGACCCAGCACAAGTAGACTGGGACTCGTACATGGACTGGTTCCAGATGTTTCTGGAGACCAACAACTTGAAAGACGCAACTACGGGAAAAAAGTGAGCAGTGTTCCTGACCCATTGCAGGCCTGCCATCTTTAAGATGGCCAAGGCATTAGCGAAACTGGCTGAGGTGAAATCCATGGACTGGGATGTCCTCGTACTCCTTCTACGGGTCCACTATGCACCCGCCGTACCAAAGCTTGTCCGAAAACATGAGTTTTATCAGAGGGACCAACGGAAAGGAGAGAGCGTAGCAGATTTCATCGCGGACCTCCGGAACCTGGGAGGCCTCTGTGGGTTTGCAGACCTCCAAGAAGCTCTGAGAGACCGAATAGTTCTGGGATTAGATGACCAAATGGCGCAGAGCAAGATCATGGCCAAAGGGGACATTGATCTTGCTGATGTCATCAAAGACGCTATTGCAGCAGAAGCAACCAGGAAATTGGCCGCCCGAATGCGCCGCACCAACGCACTGCTCCGTCAACTCACCAACGATACCTCACCTCTCCGAGAGAGGCACACAACAGTGGCCCACCACGAGGACCTCGAATCTCCATCAGAAAGTGATGAGGAGGAGGTCAACCGGCTGCGGTCTGAACGCGACCAATGCAACCCGTGGAATCGAAGACTACCGTACCAATGCGCAGGTTGTGGGGCAAACCACCCGCGATCAGATTGCAAATTCCTCAACGTGCTCTGCCATTCCTGTGGGAAAAGAGGCCACATCGGGAAGGTCTGTAGAAGAAAGCGAGGATCCAGCCCAATTTGGAGAGAAAACAACTACTGCCAGACCACAGGGAATCGTCCTGTGAGTCGGGAACACTTGAACCACCAATGGAACAACCACTCCTACAGAAATAAAACACTTGCCACTTCAACAAGATGGGAAGAGGCACACCAAACCATTACCATCGGTCACGCTTCATCGTTAGATACAAAGAAGATCCAAGTGAGGGTCCCCATCGAGAACCAACCTTGTGTGATGGAAGTTGACTCAGGATCGTTCCTCTTGATGGTTTCCTGGAAGACTCTTAAACAGTTAATCCCTGCCGTCCGGCATCAAGACCTCAGAGCCCAAAGAATTATACTCAAAGATTACCAGGGGAACCGAATTCCGGTCGTTGGATCCAGCCAAGTCCAAGTATCATTCAAAAATCGTACTGCGTCATTACCGCTGACCATCATCGATCGCGACCGGCCTAGTTTGTTAGGCCTTCAATGGTTCACCCCACTCGGGATCGAGGTAGCCGGCATTCACCAAACCAGAAGCGACGACTGGGAGGAGGCCATCGTCCAGGAATTCCTGGACGTCTTTGTAGACAAGCTAGGTGAGTACAAGGGGACCCCGATATCATTTAACTTAACCCTGAAGTAGCCCCCATCCGCCTTAAGCCTCATTGGGTACCTTTTGCCCTAAAACCAAAGATTGATGAGCAGCTCGATAAATTAATAGCCCAGGGTGTTTTAGAACCAACTGACCACGCCCGTTGGGAAACCCCAATCGTAACACCCATCAAACCGGATGGATCGTTAAGGATTTGTGGGGACTACCGGGCCACCCTCAATCACGCCCTTCAACAGAGCGCTTACCCAGTTCAACACCTTCTCCATTCCCTGGGGGGCAGAAAAGTCTTTGCTAAATTGGATTTAGTGCAGGTGTACCAACAACTGCCTGTAGATAAAAAAACCGCGGAAGCACAGACGATCGTTACGCACCGAGGTGCCTTTAAATGCAACCGACTCCAGTTCGGAGTGAGCGTGGCCCCAGGGATTTTTCAAAGTCTGATGGAGAGACTTTTGCAAGGGATCAAGGGGGTCGTGCCATATTTTGATGATGTTTTAATTGCGGCCCCGAATAGAGAAGTACTAGGGAGGCATCTTAGAATGGTTCTCCAGACATTTAAAGACTCCGGCCTAAAGGTTAAAAAAAATAAATGTCAACTGTGTACAGAGAAAGTAGAGTTCCTAGGGTACCTAATCGATAAGCAAGGCATTCACCCCACCAATAACAAACTAAGAGCGATCAAAAACGCCCCAAGACCCAAGAATAGGACAGACCTCCAAGCTTTCCTGGGGCTCATTAACTTTTACAATATCTTCTTGTCCCAGAAGGCGACCGTAGCTGAGCCCCTACATGGACTTCTCGACAAAAAAGCCACCTGGGTCTGGGGACACCGAGAGGAGCACGCATTCCGACAAGTGAAAAACTTAATAACCTCCGATGCTGTTTTAATACAGTGTAACGAGACTTTGCGTTTAACCATTACGTGTGATGCGTCACCGTTTGGAGTAGGAGCCATTTTAAGTCATGTGTTACCAAATGGTAGAGAGGCCCCTATTGCCTTTTTTTCAAGGACCTTATCGAGAGCTGAACGCAACTATAGCCAAATTGACAAAGAGGCTCTTGCTGTTGTATCTGCTGTGAAACGGTTTCATGAATATGTGTATGGACAAGCTTTTACTATTATTACCGATCACAAGCCTTTGCTGGGGATTATAGTGGGAGACAAGCCAATCCCTTATATATTGTCACCTAGAATGACTCGTTGGTCAGAGTTCTTAGCTGCATGCAATTATAAATTGCAACACCGCTCGGGGAAAGCCATTCCCCACGCTGATGCATTGAGCCGTGCCCCACTTCCGGAAACCATCGACGACCCAGCTCCAACCCTAACAACACTCCAGATTGAAACCCTACATTCACCGCCGCTAACAGCCAGAGACATCGGTATTGAAACGAAACAAGATCCTGTCCTGGTGCGAGTTCTCAGCTGGGTCGAACAAGGATGGCCAGTAGAACAAACCCCTGACGACTTCACCCCTTTCAGAAACCAGCAAACAGAACTTTTCTCGCAGAAAGGCTGCATCCTATGGGGAGACAGAGTCGTCGTCCCAGAGCGGTTACAACAAGGAGTTTTGAAAGCATTGCATGACAGTCACCCCAGCATCGTGCGTTTGGAAGCGCTCGTGACACAAAGCAACACGTGGTGGCCGGGCATCGATAAGCAGATCGAAGCCTGGGTGAAGACTTGTCTAAAGTGCCAAGAAGTCAGCAGTGCCCCACCTAGAGCAACTCCAACAGAGTGGGAAACCCCCCGGGGGCCGTGCTCCCCCATCCACATTGACTTTGCGGGACCTACTAAGGGACATATGTTCCTCCTAACAGTGGATGCCTATTCCAACTGGCTCGAAATCCACAAGATGAAGACTACTACAACTGATTCAGTCATCCACAAATTAAATAAACTATTCGCAACACATGGACTGCCAGACGTTTTAGTCTCTGACAACGGACCCCAGTTCACGGCCCTGGCATTCGAACAATACTTAGCGGACTGGGGCATCCGCCATGTGCTAACCTCGCCGGTGCATCCTGCGGCCAATGGAAGGGCTGAGCGCATGGTCCAATTTCTTAAAAAAATTCTCTACAAGATGGACCAAGGGGACATTGACGACAAACTGAACAGAATACTCCTACTCCAACACATCACCCCGCACAGCGTAACCAAAAAAACGCCAGCTGAACTGTTGATGGGACACAGGCTTCGCTCCCACCTCGACCGTCTCCACCCGGCCTACACGCCAGAGAAACCCTATGGATCTAGCGGAAAGTGCCGCGAATTCAAGGAAGGTGACTTACTGTATATACTCGAGTATAAGCCGAGTTTTTCAGCCCATTTTTTGTGCTGAAAAAACCGCCCTTGGCTTATACTTGAGTCAGATTCCCCTCTGAAAAAAAAATGACCCACCGCCATGTGAGAATGCTCAGACACGAAATCTATCCGACCGAAAATAAGTGTGTGTGTGTGTGTGGGATTTTAACAGAGGGAAGATGTAGGGAGAAGGCAAAAGCGATGGAAGATCCTTCAGGGGAAACTGAGGGGGAGACTCACCCTTGGTCCAGATGAGCCCCCTTCCCTTTTCTCTAGGCTGAGAAAACAATGCGAGCCAAGGTTGCTTCGGCTCCATTCAGCTTTGTTTCCTCAGCTCCAGCTGCTTTCAGTCCACTCGGGAGGAGGGGGAGGAGGAGGTGGTGGCTCTCTCCCTTGCAAGAAAAAAGCAAGGCTCTCTCCCTTGCAAGAAAAAAGCAAGAGCCGTTCTTATGATCTCTCTCTCTCTCCCCGTAATACAGTCAAGCCCTTTCCAGCACGCAGGATCCGCCCCTGCCGCAAAAGCGGCAAGTTCTCTGGGGAGGGGTTTAAGGAAAGGAAAAGTAGTCAAAACAATGAGGAGGAGGGAGGAGGAGGACGGGAACTTTAGGCGGCTCCGGAGCTCGAGAATCTGTCCGACCGGAGGAACAGACTGTGTGGGACGAAAGTGTGTCCGTCTGTGTGCGTGGAGGGGGCGGATTATCGGGGGTGAGTTTCTAAACTTTTTCCAGTGACATAAACAGCCCGAGATCCCCGATCGTCTTTCCCCCCCACAATCTCGACCAAGCCATGGTCTCCTCCAATGAACGGGAATGAACAAACCAGGATTAGCTTCAAGAGCCCCGAGGAGCAGCAGCGGCAGCAGCAGCACCCAGCATCCTCAACTTGAAAGTTACCATAGCTACTGAAGACACAAGTGGCGGCTCTTCCTTAAACCATCTGAAACTGTGGACGGCTGCTCCGGAGGCGGGCGCGGAAGCTCCCATACAACAGGCGGGTAAAGGAGCCGCTCGCCGCCAAGTTGAGCAACTTGGAGCTCGGCGGCGCTTTGCAAGAAGAGTGAGAGAAGGAGGTGAGGCGCGGCCCGGCGCGGCTCTGCAAAAGGCTGCGCCTGCAATGCCGCCCCGGGCGCTGAATGAGGCTGACTAGCGGCGCCCGGGCTGTTCGGGACTCACCTTCGGAACATGCGAAGGCAGCCAGAGCAGATTGAGGCATCAGCCAGCGCTGCCGCAAGGACTTCGGGCTTCCACAGACGGGACGCCGCTCTGGAGTGGGAAGCGGCTGTGCCCCTGGCCAGCCAGGAGGCGGCGGCGGCGGGGGGTCTTTCCAGTTAGGGTCCAGGGGCGGCAGCCGCCCGGATGTCCTCCTCTTGGCTTTCGGCCAGCCATTTGCAGGGCTCAGCGAGTCACATCAGACTTCAGGCCAGTCTGCGCCAGGAGTTGCCCCGCCGCCGCGCACCGGGGAAGTGGTGGCCACTCGCCTTCGCTGCAGTCGGAGCTCTTCCGGGGCGCCCCTCATCTCTGTCTGACCTCGCGGTCTCTGCTGTCACAGCTGCGATCGCCTCCCGTCAGGGTGCTCGTCTGGAGGAGGAGGCGGTGGCTTGCGGAGCCTTGGCACGAACCCCCTTTCCCCGCACTCCCCCCCCGCACCCCTCTGGCAGCAGCAGGCGGAGAAAGCCCCGCTTCCCCCTGGCCTGTCTCGGGGAGAGGAAGCGAAGGGCCCCGTCTTGGCTCCCGTCCTTCTCAGATACCTCTGGGTTTTTTCCCCCTTCCAACTGGATGATGGCGATGTCCTTGAGCAAGTCTTAAAATGCCGGTGATGAGGGGCCTCCTGGCTCCCCAAAACACCTTCCTGGATATCATAGCAACCCGCTTTGATGGCACGCGTGAGTTGGCTTCCCACTCTTTTTTTTTAACTCTCCTCCTCCTCCTCCTCCTCCTCCTCCTCCTCCTCCTCCTCCTCCTCCTCCTCCTCCTCTCCTCTCCCCTTGTTGTCTGGTCTTCCCTAAGGAAACTCGAGGGCTCACAGTTCCAGGTGTTTCTCCCTGTCTTTCTCCCTGTCAATGATCTTTTCTTCCCTTCCCTTCTCTCAGCCCCATCCTCCTTCACCTTTGTCACCACAATCCTGAACAGATGAAGTTTGTACTTCTCAAGAAAGGTTGGATGTTCCTTTTGAGGAGGGAACCTAGTGTGACATTTGTATGTTGACCTACTACTGAGCCATGGCATGTGTGCACATGCAATGGAGGCATGAGGGAGAGCTGTGAAAGAGATGGTGGCTCTCCAAAACAGGATGTACATGCAGCACATACACATGCTTTTTTCTTGCAAGGGAGAGAGTGACTCCTGCCTCCCACTGTCATCATCATCATCTTTTGGGTTAGTGAATCAATTAAACCTTTCATGATAGTGAGATCGTTTCCCAAATTTCCCTTAAATCAGGGAAGAAATCAGAAACAAACCTTTGGACTGAGAATAAGCCTGTTCCTATGATGCCATTTTTGTTCACTGCAGTGTGAAAAGTGTGAAAAAACGCACTTCTTTTTCTTCATCTTCTTGTTCCCTATTTACTGGTCTCTTTCAAAGAGGAAATTGTGAACATCAAACTTATTCTCAACTGTCCTAGTGAAAGTTTTTATTGGTATCTATTTTTATTTTTGAAATTTACCAGTAGCTGCTGCATTTCCTACCCTCGGCTTACATTCGAGTCAATAAGTTTTCCCAGTTTTTGTGGTTAAATTAGGTGCCTCGGCTTATATTCGGGTCGACTTATACTCGAGTATATACGGTAGTCTTCTCTAAAAATCTTTCCAACGAACCGTTGTGGGTTGAAGCAACCGTAACCCAAGCCACCGGGCCCAGATCGTACCACGTACAAACAAGGGACGGGAAAATATGGAAATGCCATATAAATCAGCTTCGCTCTAGGTTGCAACCCAGTTCCCACGACTCCTGTGACCCTCAAACTGAGGGGGGAGGGGATGTCAAGGGAACCGAATTCGAGATGCTGGATGATGAAATCAAAGGAAGTCAGCAGCCCAGCGCGTTACCTGAAGAAGAATCAGGAATGGGGGTTGCCTCGCCACAGAGAAATACCTCAATGGAGGCGAGCCCGCAAAGACCGGAGGACAACAGAATCAGCGGCGCCGAGTCGTCCTGTGAGGATGCGGAACCGCCTGTACCAGATAAATCAAAATACGTTCCACCAAAACTGGACTACAGACAGGAACCGGTGGGACAGCGCAAATCTAATAGACAGTTGAAACAACCTGCATATCTGTGGGATTACGTCACGCACCCCTCAAACGGAACCTAGGGGGAAGGGGTGTTATGAACTAATAAAGGCGTTTAATAAAGTTTTAACAACCTTAAGTAAAAAGCAGGGTTCTAATCCTGCACTTCTGATTGGCCGATAATAGCGACATCGGATTGGTCCTTTCTGGGAAATCTGGTTGGCTGTTAACGGGCCAACTCTCATTGGTTCAAGGGTTTAACACTTCCATGTTTTTCATTGGCTAATAGGACAGCAGCCAACCCTATAAAAGGGCTGCTGCTGCCCTAGGTGATTGCTCTGTTCAGTATGCTTAATAAAGAATTGAAGTTCACTGTTCACTGCCTCGTCTCCGCTCCTTGCACCCATGCGCAGAACTTAACAGTTTCTATACTGACATTTGATTATTACCTGGTCCCTTTATTAGGACCCAGGCTAAGAGACTTAATGGTGTGGTACTCTACAAAAATTGCTTTCTTATCAATTTGTCTGCAAAATTGAATTCACTTTATAAGTGCTGCCATTCCCAGTAATGAGACTGAGTTTCTATATTCTTTTCCTGCACTCTTCAGATTGCTTTGAATTAAAATTAAGTCAACAGGAAAAAAAAAGAGGGTGTGTGTGTGTATGGAGAAAATAAACTATTATTTATTTATTTTATTGATTACATTGTATTCCACATTTGTGCTTGGGCAGATTTAAAACAAAAACATTGCAAAACCTTCTCTACCAGTATAACCTTACTGCACATCTGAGTTCATGTGTTCATATAAACATATGTTCGTATGTTCACGTAATTAATGGTGGAAGGAGCCAAGACTGGTTATCAAATTTATTGAAATCTGTCGCATTTGACCTATGCTAGATGAAACCAAAGAATTCTCTATATTTCTTGGTTGCCATCTAATGGACATTCAGAGTTTGGCAATCTGGACACAATATTATCCTATTACATGATCCAACTATTAAATGTATATGAGGAAATATATTCCTCAGTTCTGGGAAGTAATCATCCATCTCTGTGTAGTGAAGATATTCTGTTTAGCTTATGTTTGTCATGTTCAAGCTACCTTTGTGGTTTGAAATCAGCTCAACAGCTGAAACTCTTATATTTATTGTCCCTGGCTCATGTGCATACTGACTCTAATGAGCATGATGGCAGCCTTCTAGAAGCGCTTCTACATTAAGATTGTATTTTGCAAGCCCCAAACATCATGTCATCTCTTCTCTAAATACCCAATCCTAACAAAGACTGTATTACGCCACAATGGCTTCTACTTGATATTGCAAGAGATGTCTCTCTAGAAAGACCTAAAAACATGTTTGGGTGAGTTTCTCATAGCTGGGTTTAAGATGGGAGGTCATACAAATCTTTTTAAATAAATAAAGCTTCAGAAAAGGATCATTATTTAGGTACAGGACTATTTCACAAACCTTATCATGATGAGTTAGCATCAAGTGCAAAAAAAATCTTCCTACTTTTTAAAGAATTGGATCTGTTCAGAAGGTGATCCCTGATACCGACAAGGGATAATTTAAGGATGTTCACGCAATCTCATGTATGGGCTTTTTAAATATACAGCTTTTTCAATATAAACATTAAAAACAATTCACTAAATGCTATTGTTGCTACTAGGGAAGAAATTGCAGTACAATTGTACAATTAACATTGTACTGTAATAAAATTATTCTCTTATTAGTTTCTCTGCAATGTAGATCTCCCTTTATAATACCTGCCACTCTCAATAATCAGATCTGAATCATTTTGAGGCTGTGTTTCTATAGTTATTCTCCATACTCATCAAATTGCTTTGAATTAAGATAATTTTATTAAGATAGTTTTATTTTGACATTGGTTCATGTTTCATCTTTGGTGTTCTGGTGCATGCAGACATGTGAAATTATGTGGGAAGATTGCATAGGATGTTACAAACTTTATAAACATCTTTACTGTATAATATCAGAGTGCACAGAATGGAAAACTGAAGAAGAAACAGATATGTTTCCTGGAAATCTAATAATTTAGTTTCTGTCACAGTCAGTTATGTGTCTGTTAATGGATAGAGATGGGAAAACTGACTTTTACATTTATTCATACCATTCATTATTGTTATATAATCTTTGAGTCACAAAACTGATGCTTTCACACCCTGGCACAGTCAGGAATTTAAGTTTTTCCAGAAATAAAGCAAAAATTATCCCGGTGCTTATGTTTCCACTGAGCTATTGTCATATTAAGATTGTCAATCTTCCCACCTAGACCACCTTCATTATTCTCATGCACTTGGTTAGAATAAATGCTAAAGTACTATTTCATTCAAAAGAAAGCTCAAATGGCGGAAGATTTTTCCTGCAGTTGTTAATACCAGTATTAGTCAAAAGAGTCATATTTGAAAAAATGAGTAGATATTTCAACTGTTAAAATAAAATAAACGATATTCTTTGTAATTTCACATTAGGAAAATTGTATCTACTGTATTTCTCCAAGAGAAATTGAATTCTTCCAAATTAATTCCCACATATTACTGTAAGCTGAATCACTCTGCATAAGCTTATACATCTCTCCTTCTGTCTTGCAAGGAATTGGATTAATGAACTTTTGACAATTTTTTTGTGAAATTATGTTAGTCCTTATTTTTTTATGTACTCCTGATACTACTAACTTCAGACTGAACTGCAGAAGTCTTATTTATTCTATTTACTTAGTTCCTTAAATTTGTAAGCAAATCTTAAATTTAAAGTACAAATTAAATTGGGATGGATAAATTATCAATTTGAATGTCTTTGAATTTTTCAAGCTTATGCTTGGTTAAATCTTTTCCTGCTTTACTTTGTAATTTCCTGTTTTATAAAAAAGAAAAGTCTGCATGGCAATAGAAATGAATTTTCATGCACACTTTGCTGACTACATATATTACTCTGTACTCTTTTGCTATATATATTTTGAAAGCAATTTTCATGATATGCTGCATGTAAAACTGCACAATTTGTTTGTTGCGGCATTTTTCATTAATATGCATATTGGTACACATTTCTCCATCCATACTTGATCCATCAAATTTGGACACCCCATAGCTGGGAAAGGTTGATGTATTGTTGATGTATTAATATTAGTCCTTTTTAAAATGAGCAGATCATTTCTTAATTGGAAAAAATGGTACAGAGAGAATGTATCATAGTGAAATTAAAAACACAGATGACAAAGAAAGCTGGAGAACACTACTGTGACATATTCAGAAACTCTGACTGGCATGTGGTAAAAGGAAAATTGTGCATATAGTAGGAAAGATCAAAACTAGGAAATTGTAGTAAAAAACAAATAAAAGAGGCAAGGACAAGACAATTTAACAGACAGCATGAGGCATGACCAAACATTATAACTAAAGTTATTTTTCCCATTCCAAGTTCAGAATTCATATACAATTTGGATTATTGGCTCCTGTTTGAACAGCAAATGGCAGATGTGACGGGGGAGGGGGACTTTTGCAGAGGTTCATCTTTTGTATCAATTATATCCATTCTTAACCTGGAAGCCTTAAGTCAGTTCCTATCTGGATTACTGCAAGATGCTCTGCAAGGGACTAAGCTTGAAGAGCATACAGAAGCTGCAGCTGGTATAGAATGCAGTGGCACAAGCAGTTTTGGTGTTTCTTGTTATGCCTACAGTATATAACACCATAGTTCAGTAAACTGATCTGAATCTGGTAGGTGCAATTCAAGATGCTAATCCTCACTTAAAAGCTATCTATGATGAAGGGCCAGGCTACTTGTCGGACCACCTTTCTTGTCTTGTTTCTTCCCACTCTACTACACCTAGTAGATGGAGCCTACTCTGGATTTTTCTGTAAACAACCTCATGTATTTGGACTCTGGAGTTATAACTCCTCAATGGCAGCATCTTTCCTGTGGAAAGGTCCCAGCCCTGTTAGCCTTTCACAAAATATTGATGATTTGGGTCATGAGAAAGATGAGCACTGCTACTATTGGAGATTAGTTTTTAATAATTTATCCTTGGGCTCTACTTTGGGGGGTGTCACTTGAATGACACGGGCAGCTATATGTATGATAAAGAAAGAAACAAATAAATAAACAAATAACTTTAATTTTTACCAGAATCCTCCATCTTTGCTCGAAGTTCATTCCATCCACCCAATATTCACATCCTGGGGAGGAATGCTGATATTTTCTCCCCTATATGTGATTAGGGTAGAGGGGAAAAAGCTATGTTTGTGTTTTAAGCTCCAGCATCAACCATCCTCAGAAATCTGGATAATATCATAGCTACTTGTTATGATATGTACAGAATAACCCTTGAGTAACAAGGATGTGCACATGGAAATGTTTATGAATTATTATTCAGCCACACTCAGATACATTAAATTGAGTTAAAGTTTACTTTAAGAAATAGCACAGTCCAATAAATGGTACAGGTCATATATGTTTAACAGTCCAAAGAATATCCAAGTACAAAGTCTTCTTGCCAGTTGCCTTTGTCATTTACAGTAAACAAAGATATCAAAGTATAAGCACAGCATAAATACAACAGAGAACCTTAGATAGCAACAGAATGTCAGAGAGACAGAATGTCAGAGAGAGCAAGCTATGATCTCTAGCTCCCTTTTATGGTAATTTGCAATATAATCAACCAATCAGAATATAGTATAAATAAATACAGTGATTTTCTATTAAAGCTACAAACATGCATTGTTAGTTTATACTGTATATTGCCAACCCAACTAATTGGTGTACAGATTCCTAACACTACTGACCTTTCATAATGTTGTCAAAAGGCACTGAGTTTTGTTTTTATTTATTTTCCAAGAACTGTGTAGCTCTAATGAAAATCCAAACTTTTCCAACTTTAGATCCAAGCGCCAGCACATTCCTGATTGTCATCATATTGCTATTGGTATCATCTCATTGTTATCCTAAATTGCTTGCTTCACTGGTTCTTCTCCTATTTTTGGGAGCTTGGGAGAATAAATGTACACCCTCTTCCATCTGATACCTTTCATGTATTTGAAGATATAAGGAAAGTAATTATGACCAACTTTAAAAAGAAACAAGTAGAGAAAAAAAAATCTCTTTTTAGAAATGAGTTGTGGCAATACTGTTTCTCAAGATGCTGCAAACCTGGCAATCAGATGAAACAAAAGAGTGCCAAGAATGATATTCAATAGCTATGAACTTATGTGAAACTCTAACTTGAAGGAAAGGGCATCAAGCTTTGTGGTTCCCTGTGTTACTCTGAAAGAATCTTCCTCAATCTGATAACTGTAGATCAGTGGTGGGATGCTGCCAATTCAGACTGGTTCTACTGAACCCCAAACTGGTCCGATGATAAGCTGGCATGCCCTATCCTGTCCTATATTTCCATGTTTTTCAGCTCAGCTGATTCGTGCAACACAGTGGATTCCCATGCTTCAGCTATTTTACTTACCAGGGCTACCCTAGAAGGTAAGCTTAGAACTTGAAAGTGCTCTCTCACAGAACTGGTTGTTAAACCAATTGCAGTCCACCACTGCTGTAGATGGTAAGAAATATGACCAACACAGGTGTCTTCATAGTAGTCTGTGCAGTATAGATCTTACAAGGAAATCTGTACAGAGACCACAAAGTCATAAAATCTGATTTTTCTATAATGCATATCTCCCTGTATTATTTCTCTCATCAATTTCTGACCAACCTTGTCGGGTTTTGGCTTTTTCTACTTCAACCATAATATTCTCTTCTCCAAAGAAGCATGGCATAGCATAGTAGGGAGTGGAAGGTGATCAAAAGAACCATCTTGTTCAGAAAGAATGAGATCCCAAGTTTTATTTTTTTGCCTTTGGTCAGCACTATAAATCATAGGGGGAAAAAGTCCAGCTGAGAAAATAGCTGCATGTTAAATAGAAGGCTCTACCCCATGCAGGATGCCCTAAGGAAATACTATTGAAATATCCATACTGTAGTATAATCCACTTTCTACATGTCCTTAACAATCAAGTCTACTCCCTAGTATTCTAAATTCCTCCATTCCTGCATAGAACAAGTGTAATTCCTGCAATGATAAATGCCTCTCAGAAAAATTAACAATGTAAATTTCTTTGCTAAAAAAATATTTAGCAACTTTTTTTAAAAAAAGTCCTGAAAATCATTGTACACAATAAGCTATGAAAAGCATCAGAAAGACCCAGAATCATGGTCTAATGGTTTGTAACTGTAACGCCTCAGCAGATAACCAACAATTGCTGATCTTAGATACTAAGCAGAATCCTCCTTTTTTGGAGTTTTGACTGTACATTTCCCATGTACAGTCAAAACTCCAAAAAAGGATTGGGATGACCTTGGGAATCTATTGTTGGCTAAAGTGGGAGAAATTTCTGAGAAGTAGACACTCGCAAGCCATTTTTATAATGCTGCTGTGAACATCAGATGGATTTTGGAAAGTTTGACTCAAAGACACATTTACGCTTATGTACAGAAATACCTTGCAAAACCGAAAAGGTCTTTCAAGAGAAGATGGGGAGAATCAATAGCTACCTACTGTGTCCCTTTGTTTCTGCCTACTGTAACATTTTGCTTACCTACAGTAGCCATTTATGTTCTCTCCAAGATTCACTGGACAATGGTTGCCATGGGATACTGTACATTTTTCTCTTAAAAGACAGACTTTTTGTCAGCCTCTCAGAATAATTCTTACAAGTTGCTATGTCTAGGAAATTCATTTTTCAAAATTCATTTTATGTCAGCTACAACACAAGCATTTTTTCCATATTTACATAGCAATGGTGGGGTGCTTAAGAAAAGCTTCAAGGGACACAATGAAAACTGACGTGCTCTTTTCTTCTACTGTCCTAGCAACAATCAACACTATGCTACCTGTGTATGTATGTGTGTATACTTATGCACACACAAACGCATGTATACACACAGAGAGTAGCACTCATTGTTCGATACATCTATTTTATCTATATATTTACACACACACACACACACACACACACACACAATTCCTTGCAAGAACATTACATATTCCATAGGCAAAAGGAGTGAGGGGAAACTTTCTTTATGTTGAAAGCAGTCATTCACTTTAGGATGCTTTTCATTTGGCTGCATGGGCAATAAAACAGAGTTTTAGACCAAGAATAACTATCCGAACCCAAGCTCTAGTCATGTAATATATACTTTATCTATTTATTAATTCAATTTATATATCTGTCAATCTACACAGAAGACTTTGGGCAGCTCACAAATTATTAAAAACAATATAAATCAGTAAGCTAATACAACAAGTAAAAACAACAAAACCGTACAAAGTGGTTATGTGGTCATTGACAGTGAATGGATTAGTCACATAAAGTTTCATAAATAAATAAAAACTTTTGGGACTAGGTATTCAAATGTTTATTTATCATTTCCCCAATAGTAAGTCTGACTCTGAATATTATAGAACAAAAGGCTATAATTTTATCTTTTGCGTTTTTAATTTTTTATTCTACAATTACCCTTGTACTGTGAATAGGTTGGTAGGCAGTACATACATTAAAGAAAATCTAATTTTTGCACCACAGATACATGCCTTTTCAAGTATATAACTCTCCACACAGAGCAATATACAAAAGGCTATGTAATGGTTCAGATTGCCTTAAAGCAGAGCTGTCAAACTTGCGGCCCACAGGCTAGATGCATTATGTGCTGGCCATGTCCAACTCGGTTTAACAAAGGGGGAAAAAGTCCCGATACATTTTATTTATTATTTATTTATTTTTGTCAATTGCTTCCAAGATAATAGGTATAAGGAAAAAAAAATAGTTATGAATACATGGATACATATAAGAAAAATAAAAAAATAACAGAAACAATAGGACAGGGATGGTAGGCACATTGGTGCGCTTATACTCACCCCCTACAGACCTCTTAGGAAAAGGGTGAGGTCAACAGTAGACAGTCTAAGGTTAAAGTTTTTGGGGTTTGGGGAAGAAACCACAGAGTCAGGTAGAGTATTCCAGGCATTGACCACTCTGTTGCAGAAGTCGTATTTCTTGCAATCAAGTTTGGTGCGATTAACCTTGAGTTTGTATCTATTGCATGCTCTTTTATTGTTATGGTTGAAGCTGAAGTATTCATTGACAGGTAAGTCATTGCAATGTATGATTTTATATATTATACTTAGATCGGACCGAAGGTGGCTTAGTTGTAGGTTTTCTAGGTCTAGAATTTCAAGTCCGATGGCATAAGGTATTCTGCAATGAGTAGAGGAGTGGAGAACTCTTCTTGTGAAATATTTCTGGACTTTCTCAACTGTGTTAAGATCAGATACATAATGTGGGTTCCAGATTGATGAGCTGTATTCGAGTATTGGTTTAGCAAATGTTTTGTATGCTCTAATTATTAGTGTAATATTACCAGAGAAAAAGCTACATAAGATTAGGTTAACAACTCTTAACACCTTTTTGGCTATGTAGTTACAGTGGGCTCTAGCACTCAGATCATTAGAGATGAGGACTCCAAGATCCTTGACAGAGTTTGGATCATCAACAAGGTCTTGACTATTCAGCCTGTATTTTATTTTCTGATTTATTTATTTTTTTGCTAATATGTAAGACAGAGCATTTATTTGTTGAGATTTGAAGTTGCCATTTGTTTGACCATTCTGATACATAGTCAAGGTCTTTTTGAAGGGTAGCAGTATTGTCTGTGGTGTTGAATAGCTTTACATCATCAGCAAAGAGAATGCAGTTGCTCTTGATATGATCACAGAGGTCATTTATGTAGAGTATGAAAAGAGTTGGTCCTGGAACACTGCCTTGGGGGACACCAATGTTGACAAGTACAGAATTTGATAGGACGCTCCCAATATTGTTGTCTGTTTGACAGGAATGTTTCTATCCAGTTATGCAGGTGTCCAGATATACCATAAGATTTTAGCTTTAGTAGTTTGTCATGTACCACTGAATCAAAGGCTTTACAGAAGTCTATGTAGATTGCATCTATTGCTTTGCCCAGATCGAGTTGTGTGGTCCATATGTTTTTGCAGTGTAAGAGTTGCAGATTACAGGATAGTTTTTTCCTGAAACCAAATTGTTTACTAGAGAGTAGGTTGTTTGTTTCTAAGTGGAGGATGATGGATTGGTTAATAATTGATTCCATGACTTTACAGGTGATGCAGCATAAAGAGATTAGTATGTAATTTTCAACTAGGCTGGAGTCTCCCTTTTTGAAGATGGGGATGACCGTGGATATTGACCATAGGTTTGGTCCTGAAAGATTTTTCAAAGATTACACTTAGAGGTTCGGCTATAGCAGTGGATAACTTTTTAAAGAAGTAGGCACATATTCCGTCTGGTCCAATAGATAAAGATGGTTTTAGATTTCATAGTGCTTTTTCAACATTGTCTTCTATAAAATCGATATGTATTAGATCATTGTAGTTGTCTGTGGTTCGACTAGGAAATACTGGGCATGATCCATTGCTGTTTACAAATACTGAGCCGAAGAATGTGTTAAAGATGTTGGCTTCAAAATGGTGTCATCATTGCAGTCTTTACCATTAGGTCCTATCAGGGGTGGGATGGACCTTGAGTCTTTTAGTTTGTTGTTTACAAAATTGTAGAAAATGTGGGTGGAATTGATGCATAGAATGTTTTCTTCTTGTTTAATGTGGTAGCATATATGTTTTTATCTGGTAGCATAAATTTTTGTATCGGCTTTTGAAGTTGGAAACGTGACCAGATTTGTTTTCCTGCCAGAGTAATTTATTTTTGGATTGACGCTTCCTTATTTTTATGGGTAATTTGTTTTTTCTAGTTTTGGAAGTTGCTAATGGTACATATAGTTTAATGACTCTTTTGACTTCAAGTAAAAATATGTGATAATGCCATGACGATGTGAGTGTGACAACCCCTGCCTTAAAGTATAACTTAATTCATGTTTACATTTAAATAAGCAATATATATCGCTGTGCTTATTTAAATGTATGTATGTATGTATATGTGTCACACACACACACACACACACACACACATATACAAACACACACACTGAAATAACTTAAATATCCAAAAGGCATGCTTCTGAGGTTTAGAGGAAGTTTTCTTTTGTTCTAATATTCAGAAGATTGATATTATTAAGGGGGCAGGATAAAATACATGAAGGATTATTGGTGACCATTTGAAAATTCTATCAGAGTAGCCAGTGAGTGAAAATTAATTTGGGAAACAGTAATTAGTTAACATGGAAAATTCTATTGTTTTAAATTATTAAGAGATACAGTAAGAAAAGAAAGGAAAAAGGACAAGTTCAACATGATATACAGTTAAGGACTGTTAAAAGAATTAAGGATGCAATGCTTAATAAACATTTAATTGTAGTTTCCTATACTAATAAGGACTTAAAATAAAAGATAACCTTAATATCAGATTGCTGCATATTGTATAGCAATTTAACATGTAAAATTACTATTTTTATGTATTCTATTTTTCCCAAATGTAATGAGGAACATTTTCAAATGTACAGAATGTTGCAGCGCTAAATAGATAGATAGATAGATAGATAGATAGATAGATAGATAGATAGATAGATAGATAGAAAGATAGATACTGGGATACTATTGAATACAATAAATAATAGTGGAATGTCTTTTCTGGATCACCTGATCACCTTAAATTCATAGAATATTTGAGTTGGAAGTGATCATTTTACAAGTCCAGTCAATGTAGAAATTCAAATCAAAGCAATTCTTGACAGATGGTGCCTGATCTATTCCAGAGAATATGTAGTAAGGGATGCCAATTATTTGTCTGGGAATTAGTTCCATTGTAAGGTTGCTGTAATTCACCTCCCAACTCAATCTTTTCTTTCTCAGGCTAAATCTTTCCTGATTCCTTAGTCTCTCAGTATAGAACCTAGCCTTTTGAATATCCCCACTGCTATTTTCTAAGCCTGTTCCAGTTTGCAAGAATATTTCTAAAAGCTGGCAAAACCTGCACATAATATTTAAAGTGGGAACCGGAAAAAAAATGTGGAGGAACTATTATTTTGTATATTTGGAAAACATCTGTTTATGAAGCCTAAAATTTCACATGGCTTTTTGATTAGATTTTTAATTGTGGATCTCATACACATGGCAAATAAAAATGTAGGTTCAATTATGGAAAAATGTAAAATTCAAAGCAAATGGCCTTGAATTACTGAAGCTTTTGCAGAGGTGTAGAGGTGAAAGATGATTATTGAGAATAGTAAGAAAGGTATGCGATAGAAATAAAAATAAATGCTTAACCAATGGTTTAATATGGAGCAGGGATAAAAAATACCAAAATGTGATGCCCCTTTGTTATTTAATACTTTTATGAATAGGTGTATAAAGAAAATACGTGTTGATAAAAGTGGTTTGTTGATTAAGGACATTTTCTTTGGCGTATAGCTGATCAAGATTAACATGGTTTGCGGTGAATATCCGATAGCCTAATACAACGCAACAAAGACTTTGGATCTAAAAATGAACATACTGGGAAAGAAAATCAATGAAACAATTGTAATATATATCTTGATAGAATGTTTTCTAGAGGTGGGAATTGAGGAATATTAAGAGATACAAATGATGTAGAAACGGAGTGGGTGCTATATGGTATGTTGAAGGAATGAATGATTGTTAAAAAAATATAAAGAGCTACATAAATAAGATCCTTTTTCTGCTAACTTAGTTAAATGGAAATAAAACTTGGATATGTTAGAAGAAGCACAAAAGCACCTTAGGCTGAAAATTTGGGGGAAAAGGCTATAAGAATTTGCTGCTATAGATATTTGACAGATAGTCACCAGCCTCTGTTTAAACACTTTTGTGAAGGAAGCTCCACTCCACCTCCTGCCTATGAAGTCTATCCTATTATTGAATAAGTTTGTCCCATCTCCAAGTGAAATCTCCTTTCTATAAATTTTAGCCCATTGGTTCTTATCCTATGTTTCAGAATAATTCTAAACAATTGGCCTCCTCTTCTGCACAACAACTGTTCAGATATAAAACAGCTGTTAGGTCTGTATGAAGATTTCTTTTATTCCAGTGTAAAGCATACTTAGTGTATGAATTGTTACATGAATGTTTGCAACAATAGAAAGACAGAGATATAGTACATGGTTAGGTGTAAGCTTTTGCTTCACTTTTCTTGTCTCCTATAATTTCCTTGGTTTACTATATCTTTCTTTCTGAGCTTTTTTTAACACAAAAAGGAGTAGAAGAATGGGTATGTATGTAGGTAAAAAATAAATTTCAAGTATTCCACACCTCTTCTCTTTCTATTTATTCTGTTTATTTTTAACACATTGCATCCTTCAGATCCTACACAGTTGTCATGAGAGGCATCCCAGAAGATCTCCATTATAACTATTAAATCATTCTTGCCACCCTGTTCTAAAAGTTCAAGCTCATAGAAATAAGGCTGACATGCCTTATTTGTTTTCTGCTTGGGAAATTTTTGTTGAGGGGGATCTCATGGGACTTAAGAAGAATAAGAATAACTTCTAAAGAATAACTTTAGAAGTTATATTAGCCACTGAGAAGGCTCTAAAACACTAGTTTCATCCTTATTGGGTCTATGCAGGCATACTAGATTGATGGCTATATACATTTGATAGATAGATGACAGATAGATAAATAGCAGATACATAAATTCTAGAGATTATGTTCAACTTTTTAATCACCTACATATCTACATGCAGTTCACGGAACAAGTTTATGGATTTCAAATATACTTTTACCTTTACTTTTATTTTTATCTTTACCTATCTATATCTGTATCTATATCTACCTATCTATCTACCTATCATCTCTCTCTTTCTCTCTCTCTCTCTCTCCCCTCCACCCATCCATCCATCCATCCATCCATCCATCCATCTATCTATCTATCTATCTATCTATCTATCTATCTATCTATCTATCTATCTATCTATCTATCTATCTATCGGAGGGAGGTGTCAAGAGGAGCCCAATCTGGACTCTTTGCATTGCAGGAAGTAGCACAGACCTGATCTCCTTGATCTCCTGAATCCTTGACACCTTATCTTACCCTTCCCACTGAAGTCAGTGTGGCAAAATTCTTGTAACACAGTTGATTAACAATAAAATTGCTCTTGAGACTTTTCACAAGTGTTTCAGGTTGCTTTTTCATGACACGTTCAGCTGATGGTCTCTACTTCTATAAACCTACAAAATTGTTTCTTAAAGAAAGAAGGAAATTGCTTGAACATTTGATTACAAAGTGATGCAGGTATGGTGGTTCATGTTTCAGTGCATGTTAATAAGTTAATAATGACTAGCCAATTCATTCTGTCTATTAGAAAAAAGAAGCAGAACTTTCAGTCTCAACTAGGGTCCCTTTTGACTAGACTTTAGCATTATTTGCTATTTAGAGCAAAAACTGGTTTAGGTTTAACATGGCCCAGGAGAAACAGTTAACAAGGAATACTGCTAGGTGATTAGATTTTATTTAGAAAGACTTTTAATCAAAAAGTAATTAAAACAAAGCCCATTACTTTAAATATTTAATATATCATACATCTTTCCTACTGCATTATCCCATGATTGTCCTTACAAAACTATAATAAAATAGGTAGCTTGCCCACAAGAGAGAATAAGTATATTAAAAATAACTTTTCCTAACCAATTAAAAATTATCTTCAAAATAAAGCAAGGTAATGATAATAGTTGGCATTTAAATAGTGCAAATTAGCATTCATTTTATAAAGTATTTAATAATAAAGTATAAAGTATAAAATATATTATAAAGTATCTGGGATTTTTATACAGAAATTATCACCCAACTTTTATTGGAGTCACCAGCATTACTGAAATAGTATATGTACAGTATATAATTGCACATATCAGTGTCTATGTAGAGATACTGAATAGTAACACGAAATGCCCAAAATGTTACACCGAACCTATTATATTTATCAGCAAAGTGTATTCCAATGGCTTAGTCTGCTGTTAATAATGATAGCAACCTATGGCATATCAGCACAAATGTGATTATGATAAACATTGCTGTTGGGTTTTTGTCTGATATTAGGTGATGCTCGTGGAACTTATCTACTAGTCACAATAAAATAGGGTATAAGTCATGGGTAACAAGACCCATACCATATTTTTTTCTGCAAATGAGCTTTCTGAATCTACCCTCAAGAACTGCTGATGGCAAGATATCAAATTGTATTGGCATAAAACACCTGTCAATTTTTTGAATGGAGAGATGCTCAAAGCATCTAAGTGATAAGATTTAAAATGATTCTTATGACATCTCAGCTCAACTTTGAATATGGAGTTCCAAATTCAGAAAACTTTTGGCCTGATCTATTGATAAGATAAAGCCAATACACTTCAGGAAACTTCCATAGTGCTGCAGTTTGTCAACATTGGCTCTCTTCAGGAAGATTGATATTGTAGCTATTGATCAAACTTTGAGAAGCCAAACCTTACCATAGATAGTTAAGCCTTAGCCAATAACAGAATCTTTATTCCAGCTATTTACTTCCCTTAACACCTCTTTTCTATGGGGATGAGAAATTATCACTTTGTAAAAGACGGTAAACAGCAGTTGAGGGAAGACTCCACAGTTTTTCCTCCTTGGCTTCAAGCAACACATGTATAACACTATATGTGTGCTTGCATTGCTCACTTCCCTATTCTCTGCCATCTGTTACTCTTCATATTTCCTGAATACTCTCCTTTCACTAGAGGAAAATACATTGCCAAAGAAAGTGTGAGAATTAGCTCATGTAGAGCAAGAATAGCCTTTTGAATCAGACCCCAGTTAAAACATGGTCGATGTTTTAAAGGTAGTTGAAGAATTATATGGAAATGAAGTGGATGTATTTATTTAAAATATGTTCTTCAAAAAAATTTTTTTAAAAAAAAAAAGCTAGAGAATTTCTAGAATCTTGGCACTCTGGCAAATTAGCCATAAATCGACACATAGACATAAACAATATCTACATACTGTGCAAAAGAGATAATCAACAAACCAAAAAGGAAACAAAAAACCCAAAACAACCTCTTCACCAGTAATCAATATCTAAATGTGCATAGATTAACATCAGTCCAATAATCAAGTAAACAATCAAAGTCAACAATAAACAGCCTAATCAAATAACTTCTAAGACCACCCAAGGCAAGCTGCTAGAATAAATTGAGAGCAAGCCCCACTCTTTATTAGCACTGATGATGCTACCTAGTTTGAATAATAAAACATCTGAGAGAAAGCAACCAAGCTTAGAGAGCACTAAGGACCTCTCATTTCAACCCTGAGCTACAAATATTCTCCTTTATTAATTTCATTCTGAAGTCACTATGACAAGCTTGAAAAACAAAAACTAATCAAAATAAGTGGTAGGAGCAGAACACTGCATTCCAAAAAGCTATGATTTAATATAAAGGTCATGAACACTCCTATATACTTTCCCCAATGTTCTTCTGTAAATTGTGCCATCCATTAGTCAAAATTGTACATTCAATAATTCATAATTGAAGCCCTCTCCAATTCCAAAGATGTATACCAACATTGTATGACAAGGGAGTAATGTCAGCAGCTTTGTCCCAGGAATAGATCAAACTTGAAGAATGTCCTTGAAGAATGGCAAGCTGGACATTAATTGGTGGGAACTACTCTAGATGAGGGTGAGGTTGCACATGCTTGTGAATATAGCCATCTTAGCTTTCCTCTGTTATCCCTAAGGCTACCCACCAAAACCTGTATGAATTTAGCACCCACAGGCTAGCAGGGCCACTCATTAAATTGCAATGAGTGCTCATTATACCCAGTAAATGCTCATGGTATTTTAATGAGTACAACAAACATTTTGCTGGGAAAAGCTCAAGAGTGCAATAAAAGCTTACAATAGGCCTACACAAGAAGTTATTTGAAAAAGGCAACTAATGGTAAGTAATTTCAATTTTTCATACTGTAAATTTTGAACCGAGCATACAGAATGAGAAGAAATCATACAGTATGTCACATAAACATATAAACCCACATAGACAGGCAAGACACAAAAAATACAAACTTACAGCAAACAGCACTCCTTACCAGCACTGATGATGTTACCTAGTTAGGGTATTGAAACATCTTGCAATAAAACAAGTAAGCTCAGAGAGTACCAAAATAATGTTTACCTATTTTACTTTGAACTTCATGTAATCTTTTTCTTGGGCTTTGGGATATCTCTTTTTTTATTATTAAAAAAAATAATATCTGAAATCACTCCAAAAGGTTACAACATTACAATTTGATGCATTTTACAATTATGAGCAAATATTTCTGGAACCTAACCGCAATACTACAGTTTTCAGAGCTCACCAATCAAAAAAGAGCCAGACTTAGCAGAAGGTCTCATGCAAGAGTAGTATATAACTCAGCTGTAAACTATGTTTTTCAATGGAAAGTTTCAGTCCTCAATTAAAAGGTTCTTAGACAGAAGTGCAAAAGTGCTTTATCTGGCTTGACAGATGATAGCCTACATAGTTGCAACTGTGACATATGCCAAATCATAGTTGTAAATGTGTTTTGTCAAGTCTGAGGAGATCTAAAAAATGCAAAACTAGATTGGTTGAATCAGCAACTTATAATGCTACCATGCCAAACTAGTTAATGATATACACTACATGTTTAAAGCAGCCAAACCATTGTCATAAACCCAATAGCACAAAAGTTCTGGAGTTCTACTCAATTTTGTCCATACTCAGATAATTATTTCTAAGGCAGGCCCTCATTTCACCAGACCATGTAAAAGTTGTATGCATACATTGGAGGCATTTTAAAAAAACTTTTGGTCCTTAAGTGTCTCATTTCCTCCCTGGTGGTTTAATTTTTATGCCCCACAATCGATCTAGTACATTTCAAGCAATTAAGGAAAGGTAATTATTTTGATGTAGGAAAGGAAACAAAGGGACACTGGACTGTTGCTTTTATACAGATATTTTCCCTCATTGGAAAAATGTTCAAGTCATTCTGATATTTTCAGTATATAACTTCTGCTTCTCTAATGTTGCAGAATTCTGGTATACTGCTAGTATGATAAGATCTAAGTTAACTAATGCCCATCACGCAGTATAATATAACTCTGGATAAGGTTTGAACTTCAATAATTAAACAAACAAATAATTTTTTAACTTCAATCTTAGAATTTTAGTTATATTCCTTAGTTTTAGACAAACAGCATCCTATAGATATAGATGTAGCTAGTAACAGAAGTGAGAATATTCTGCATTATATTGTGCTTTATATCTGGTCCTCCTCTTTTACTTTTAAACAGTTGGTTATTTCATTCTATATTGATCTTCTATATTGATCTATATTGATCCTTGACATGATTAAAAGTATATATAATCTATTCCTTGGATCTTTTTTTCTCAGTTAAAATTTAACCTTTTGCAACTTTACAACACTGCATACGTTTTATTGTATCAGGCGTTACAAATGACTTCATGGATACACCTCAACAGATGACTTGCTAGGTATCTTGCAATTGACAGATTTACTGGGTTATGAAGATTGGAATGACCAAGGAGAATGTAACAGTTTTATAATAGAAGTGAATGTTGTACACATAAACTGAGATTTGGATCCTGTACAGCAGTATGATGATAACCTCAAAATATGTACATCTGGAAAACTCAAAAGAATCTTGCTTTCAAGGGTGGGGACATTTAATTTACTGTTTGTATGCACTAATTCCAAAAATACAATTCGGAATAAGCCAGGCCTCACATGTTGTCTTTCCTTATCATCATAGTGATTTAAAATGATTTTACCTCTCAAGTAAAGATCAAATAAATTTACAATTAATACTATCTCCTAGTCGTTTGCAACAAGATAACTGTCCTGATATGGGGTTCATTAGAAATCTGATAGAAAATGGAAAGAAAAAGTAACTTGGTTGTTCCCATGAAGGTCTTCTACAAAATTAAAAAGAAACACACAGTTGCATTTTAGACATTCAATGAAAATGTTCTTTACAGATTTGTCATAGGATTTGTTTTTCAGTCTCTTCCCCCCCAAGAACAATGATTATTATTGTTATTGTTATTTTCTTCTTCTCAAGGAACAGTGAATAGTGAAGACTGTTTTTCAGTCTTAATTACATAACAAAAGGAAATCACACTGCCCCAATGGATTTCTCTTTCATTGTATACCCACCAATCTTCAGGTCATTCATGTGTAACAGTGTAGGACAGTGTTCATTTTTAGGAATTATACTAATTATACTAACCTCCTTCTCTGTGATAAGGTTTGCTGTACAGACAAGTTTGGCAATTTTCCTCTCCAGCAAGGAAGATAGATAATTGTACATTTTATTATACTGACAACTAGGACTGAAAATAATGTAAAGTATGAAAACTTAGCATTTTCTTACAAACAAGTATTTCAAAGGTCATCAACTATCTAGGGAAATGTTTATTTCCTAAGCTGGACTTATACCTCAAGAAAGCCTTTGACAGAGTGCCTCATGATATTTACCTGACTCAAATGTTAAAATATGACAAGATGATCTCACCATTAAATGGACCCAAAGTTGTCTGAATTATTGTACTGTAATAGTGCTCACCAATCAACCCCTCCCTTCACCTGGAGAGAAATATTTAGTAGAATTCCACAAGACTTTGCATCTTGTGCTGTACAATATTTCCATCATTAATGATTTGAGGGGGGCATTTATAAAGTTGGTGCATGACAAAACTGGGTGCAGTGGCTAATACTTTAGATGAAAGGGAGAAGATTTTAAAAGAACTTTCAAAAGGACTTGGTATAACAAATTGTAAGAGCCATGGTGGCATAGTGCTTAGAATGCAATATTGCAAACTCTGCCCATTGATCCTGACCAACTCAAAGTTGACTGAGGCTTCCGTCTTTCTGAGGTCAATAAAATGAGGACCTAGATAGTTGGAGACAATATGTTGACTCTGTAAATTGCTTAGGGAAGGTTGTAAAGCACTCTGAAGTGGTATATAAGTCTAAGTGCTATTGCTATAACAAGTTATAACCAACTGCTGAGTTTTAAGCAAAGTAATATAATGGCTGACTTTATACAACTCTTTCTCCTGATTTAAAAACAAAAGGCTAACCTTCATCTGATACTTTAATCTATGCACATAGCTGACTTTAAAATGAGAAGGAGGAATGAGCCTGAAAGTATGCAAATGACTGAGAGAGTGGGAAACAGAATAAATTCAGGAGAGCTCTGTAAGCTTGAGGTATTCCTCATTTTTCTGGTTAGATTCTCTAAGAGCTGCCTTGGAAGAAAGAGAAGAGAAATTTATGCCTTGAAGCTACTAATGAAGATAGCGAAAACACTCCAAAACATTGTGTAGAACTCTTAAACTTCAAAATGTTCAATGGAACAGGACAGACCCACAAGGGAACACTTAGGTAACGATCCAAGATGTTGAGTGGAACTCTTAAAATTTATTTTACCTGTTTTAATTTTAGATTTTTAAAAAAATCTGCCTTTATTATTTTTATAAATAACTTATGATGGCAAACATATCTAATATTCATTCTTTCTCCTATTTTCCCCACAACCATAACAGAGAGAGGGGGAAGGGGGAGAGAGAGACAGAGGGAGAGAGAGTGATTGGGCCACAATCAACTATCCAACTTTCATGCCTAAGGCAGATCTAGAACTGAGAGTTACCTGATTTCTATCCTGATTTCTTAATTGCTAGACCAAACTGGCTACTGGGAGAACTCCAGAATTCAAGTACAGATCTACTGATCCTCATGTGAATTAAGAAGAGAGAAAGTAGATCCATCTCAAGTCTTGCCTGTGTCTAAAGCTTGAGCTCATTTTAACCATTCTTGAGATCCAAATTGTTAATTACTATTACAGCTGTATTATAGCTGTAAAGCCTGAAGAAAATATGTTATGTACAAGTTTTTTTTCAAGCAAAATATCATCTACTTACAATTGTGAAATTCATTACTTTGAGAATCCAGATGGTCATGGCAAGATTCACCAGGATTAAAATCATTAGAAGTAGCACAAAAAAATAGAGGCACCTCTTCCGCCAACCATAAATCCCCACTTTGTATACATGTGGTCCTTCTGAGCTCTGCATGGTGCTTCTCTGGGCATACTGTTCCTGAGGCATCTGGAAAAGAAAATATAACCAGACATCATAGGCATAAACTGTAGACATGATGAGAATATGTATTTATTTATTTAAATGATTTAAATGGCTTCCCATCTCACAACAGTGACATGAAGCAGTATACCAGGATAAAACAATAAACACACTACAAATCTCTAGGTGACCAAGGTTAATACTATAATCCTAATTGCAGGGGTGAAAGGGTAATAGGGTGAGGACAATCCAGATGTATGGAAGACTGCTTTTTCAAGTGCAGGCACAGTTTGCAGATCCAACAAGATGGTGCCTGGCATATGTGCTCTCCAAGATCTGGTGAGGGAAACAGTTGAAGTCCTACAAATAGCCTCTTAGCAAGCGTATATAAAATAAAGCATTTTGGAAATACCTGTGTACTTTTGAGATACCTTTCTTTTGGCTTTGTGATTGTAATACAAATACAGATGCTTTATTACTGAGCTGCAGAAGCCTCATTTTTAAAAAATGTAGGAGCAAAAACATTTATTGTCAAAATAGTGTTATTTATGGTATGGTTATGTTCTCCTTTCTTACTTATTCATTTTTTGCTAAAATGCAAAATAATAATAATAATAATAATAATAATAATAATAATAATAATAATAAATATTCTAAAGAAGAGATGGGGAATAATTTAACTTGATCCATATTGATCAAATGAATTGACCTAATTCACGCTTGCCAGAATTTTTTTTTTTTAAAAAAGGACTTGTATGCAATAATTACTCAGATTTCATCACTCTCTGCATTTTGCAATTATATTTTTTTGCTAATACAAACATTATTTAAAGAAAAATCTATGTTAAAGGATATTCTGTATGTTATGGAAAATAACGTGGAAGTTAATTGTTTGACGGTTTTTAATTTTTAATTTATGTACTGACCTAGAAATAGAGTAGCGTGGATTTGTGAATAAAAAATATATGTGAGATTGATACTAAGCAACAAAAAAAGGGGTTGATCTAGCTGTATTTGGGTCAGATGCAACCAGGAAACCAAAGGACTGTAGTAAAGGCTCAAACTGGATGAAACTTTTATGTGAAAATTGAGCAGATAGACCTTTATCCTGAGGTCAGAAAGAAAACAACCATATATCCACTGACTCACAAGGGCCAGAAGGCCTAAGGCTTTAAAGTCTGAAGTAGACATATAGGAAGAGCTTGATTTCTTGTATTTTGCAGAGGAGGGAGGCACACCTTCTGTGCAAATACAGCATTTAACACTAAATTAACACTATGAGCCTACAATAAAGCACAATCTACTCATGTCTTCTCTGTGAACTTCCACTGTAAGCAGATTGCTAAATGGCTGGGCAGTCAAGATTTATAGTTGAATCTACTAGGAAGTTTGACCATGGCTCTGGATGAGACTGCATGGGAAGCAAAATGTGAAACTGCTCTAGGATAGCTTTACAAGCACTGCAGATGGCCATTTCTAGTTCTCCTAGAAATTCCCCTATTAAGTCATTTGTTTCAATAATTTTACTATATATGGTTGTATTATAAACAATAAAATGAATAATCATTACTTAAAAAGAAACAAAATAGAAAAACATCAAATGTTCAAACATCTAGAAATTGTACAAGATGTTTGCTTATTTCCCCCTTTTATATTGCTCCCAAGCTATTAAATTAACTCAGAATGTTGTTCAGTCTTTACTTTTTCCTCCTTGGGGGAAGAACTCACACTTTTCTTTACTGGCCAGACCTGCTCAGTTTGAGTTAGTTTTAACGGAGATTTTAAGGTTTTCCTTTCCTTTTTAAATTATTTTCAGTTGTCTTAACTGCCATATAGGCAGAAATCCTAAATGAATGTGTGTCCCTTTAAGTTGGTGTTGACTGCTGGTGATGGCCTGGACTGATCTGGACTGCCTGGATTTGCAGGCTTTCTTGGCAATGTTTTGTGGAAGTGTTTTGGCATTGCCTGCTTCTTTTGAGAGCTGGCTGAGAGAGTCTAACTTGCTGGAGTTCCTTCACCTGGCAATGATACAGTTGGACAGATACAATTGGAGGGAGAGGTATGCCTGGTTTGTGTGTCCTTGTGTGTCCATAGACGTGTGGGAGGACAGGTTAAGAGAGCTCTCATTGACCTTACCAAGATCTTTCACTAAGAAGAATCAGCAGTGGATGAAAAGCAAGGGTGGACCTGTCCTCCCATGCTTTTATGGACCACCCAAAACACACAATTTATACATGCCTCTTTGTTCAATTGTATTGTTACCAGGGACCCCAACCCTCAAAAATGCTAAAGCATTGGCAAAAAGATTGGAAAACTCATAGAGGGAAATAAATATTCCATCACCTCTCCACTGTAATACCTTCAAAGAATAAAAGATGTGACAATAAATGAAGACGCAACTGTGCTCTTTTTTAATGTCACAGCATTCTTTACATCCATTAGTCAAACAGGATCCAAACTAAGTTGGTCATTGGGACCACAGGCTTATTCTTCCAAGCTTTTGGACTTGTGCTGGAGCCCAATCTCAGGGAACTCTCCAGGATGTGTTCTAAACAGTCCATGACAGTTCTACTACACAGTACATCTGCCCTAACCAAACATATCAAGATTCAGATACCAGAATCATGGATATCATCAGCTTTTACCTAACCACATACTTTCAGTTTGGTGGACAAATATATCAACAAATCAAAAGAACCCCATTGAATCACTGTTGTCATGTCGCTGTTGGAGACTTACTTCGAGGGAGAGGAGGAACAGCCAACAGGGAGTGGAAGTGTGGCTCCTGAGGTTGTGGAGTGAGGCTGAGGAAGGGCAGTCAGAGGAGGACTGCAGGGAGGAGAGGATAAGGGAGAATCATGAATGGTGTGATCTACGGGGGTGGGGAGGAAAGGCCTTGATCCCTTCATGGGCTGCAGCTGTGAGAACTATTTAAAAGGATGGACTATGCATGAGCCAGTGCTCGAAACAAAGGGTGAAAATATTTCTAGTCTGCCCATTCTTACTTGAGTTTAGCGTCTTTCCAGGCCTTCCCAGTGTGTATTCCAATATCTGTGGACGTCTTCAAGCCCTTATCTTGCCTGATTTCCTTCATTGCTTCAGTGTGGTTTATGTTATGTTTTCTAGTTATAATTTATAGGTATTTTTAGTTTGAAGGGCATGTCCTCCTTTTTACAACTGTTTGTGGGGGAGTTTTTTTGTCTCCAGTCAAGGATATTTGGAGCTTTAAAGCCAAGTTGGAAGATTTAAAGGGGCTTCACCTGTTTTTGTGCCTGTGTTTATTTTGTATCCCACCCTGGGTTATCACAACTGCTTTCAGGACTCATAAGAGTGACCACAATACATTGCCTAGATTCTATAACACTCTTACAGATCCAAAGTATGGATGATACATTTGGCATAAAAAAGAATCAACTAGAGAATACATACAAAGCATCTTCAAAGGAATACAATTCATAATAGAAAGAGAAAACAATAACATGCTATTTCCCCTGGATATCCTCATCAGCAGAGACAATGATGGTAAATTAGAAACACATGTCTGTCATAAAACGACCCACACTAACTCAGTGGTCCACTATCAACATAACAACCCAACTTCCCACAAGATAAGTTGTGTAAAAACATGTAAGAACACTATTTAAACAAGTACAAACACCCTGCAACAACCTTGAACATCAGAAAAAGGAAAACAACCAATTATAGAACATCTTTCAAGAAAATGGATATCCATGCAACTTTGCTCACACAACCCAATGAAGCACTACCAACACAAGCTGTGAAAAGTATAATATTGCTATATATCAAAAACATCTCAGGAACAGCTAACAATTACAACCTCATGGCATCACTGTAGCACTAAAACAAACTAAAGCCCTGAAAAATCAAAAGACCCAGAAAACCTAGAAGAAAATACAGAAGATGTCTACAACATATAGTATAAGGACTGTAACAGCCAGTATATGGGATAAACAGATATGAACACCAACCAGCAATCAGAAAACATGATGAACATTCTTTAATTTCACAAGACATGGATACAAATTAACAACAAGATTTACACTAGACCAGCAATCAAGAAAAAAACAAACAATTTCTCAATCAAGGAACTACCAAACTCTGACATCAAGCTAACAACAAATAACATCCTAATCAAGGAACCAAGATCACTCTCACCAACACTGAGAAAACAGGCCATTAGTATATAAAATGAGAGCAAACCCTTTTCTAGCACTGATGATGTTACCTACCATGTTTTCCCGAAAATATGACCTACCTCAAAAACAAGGCCTGGCTGTAATGGTCCTAGGGTAGGTGGTTAAGACATCCCCCCAAAATAAGACCTGGCTTTTGGGGCCCAAAAGAAAATAAGAGACAGTCTTATTTTCAGGGAAATGCAGTAGTTTGATAATGAAATGTCTGCAAGAAAATAACCAAATTCAGAAAACCTTGAAGCAGAAGACTAACTGAAAATATCTTTGACATATGCTCATTAGCAGGATTCTAAGCAAAAAACCTGCAGTCTGTAGATGCTTAATGAGCACCTAGGTTATCAGTTAACTTAATCAAAATGTAAATGAAATAGAACAGCTTATGTTTGTCCTTTATCTCTGATTTCAGAAGGCAATTAATTCTCAGTTTGTAAATAAATACAATCCCCATGTTCTATACCAATAATACAATCACAACCAAACAATGAAAGTTTCAAATAGTGTTCAAATAGTGTTAATTTAGGTTCTAAATTAACAGCCTGAATTCTGCATGCCTGTTGCCTCTTCTTCAGTCCAGACAGAGAAGAAAATGCCATGACCAACTTCGGCAAAGAATCTGCAACACTAACTTTATTTATATTCAGCCCAATGCAAGGATGACAGCTTCAGGTCTGCTCTAAGCAATAGGAAAGAAAATGGCAAGACGCCACAGAGAGGCTGATTGAAGCTGTAATCTTTTACCCACTTAACTGGGAATAAGTCCATTCAGCTCAGTGACTTTACTTCTAACCTTTAGCACTAAATCTCACTCTTTCTAGCTTATTATAATGTTTATAAGGCCACAGTAGTTAGATTTATTCTGGTGGCAATTGTGTACAATGTAATTAGTATGGTTCTGTCTTCTGTGTGTGTGAAAAGGAATATTGGTGGTTATTTGATGAGGAAGTGTTAATTGCCTAAGAGTTGTGCCAATTGCAAGGCTTGTGCAAGGGCACCATTGGAAAGGCAGAACAAATGTAAGACATAGTTTCTACACACGAAGGGGATGGCACTGCAGAATGTTATTTAAATACCTATTTTTTGAACTTTTTCTTCATTGAAGAAAATATATGAGCATGTGCAAGACAAAAGGACAAAAGCAGAATAAAAGAATGTAATATCCCACTATTTAGCAAGTAGAACCCTGAATCTATCTTATTTGGGGAGGGAGATGAAGGAAACTATATTTCTTTTTGAGATTTCCACTTTCCCCTTGGAGTTATAATGACAACTTGATACGCACAGAAAGAATCTTGTTTTCTCCTACAGAAATATCACATGACAATTTGACGGGAGAGGGTAGGAGGTGAAAAGCGAATGCAAAATGAAAGTGATAAAAATGTGACAAGAAAATATGGACTGGAAAAATGTCCACCCCTCTTTTAAAAAAGTTAACTATACAGATATTTTAAACTACATGTAAGTCTTCATAAATAAGGAACTTGAATTCCAAAGAAAATGAAATTCAGCTTATGGACCATCTTGACTAAATAAGTAAGCTCTGATTTTCCTCTAATGGGAAAGCCTCTCAGGAAAAAGATTACAGGCAGGTATAGGATTCTTTACTGCATCACAGAGTTTTAAACCATGTCATAAAAGAAACATGTTGCGCTATATGGAGTTTTCCCATCATTCTTGACCACATGCTGAAATATTTTGCTGCAGGAAAGTACAGTACAATATGAAGTTAAAATATCCCTTTAAAAGTAACATTATAATATTAAGTGGGCTACTCTAAATGTTATGAATTTGCTGCCTGAAAAGACAGATTGTAATGTAATTGGCAAGAAAGCAACATGCATGAATATTCTGAATGGTTTTGATTTCTCTTCTGGGTATATTGTATAAAAACAAACTTTAAAAAAAAATTACTCATGGGCATTTTATTGACACTTTGTATTTTTTATATGGGAAAGATATTTTGGAGCAAAACACATCGTGTTTTAAAACTGCCCTGCTGAATTTAAAGAAGGTCCTTCTATATCAAATATAGCCCTAATTGCCAGTGAAGTTTTATTTACTTCACAATTCATAATATATTTTGACATCCATGTGCTGTTTAGTTTTGATTTAAAAAATACATAGACTCTAGTCAGACTACAATCAGATTATTCACCTTTGTATTCACCTTTGTATTTCACTTAAATATATATTTTATATGAAACTGTCATCTCTCCCATAATTTCATTGAAAGATATCAGAAATGAAAGAAACATCAGATTCTATAATTCAGAATTATTATTTTTAATTCAAAAATACTTCTCAGGCATCTTCTTTTATCAGCTTCTATTTTGTATTTGATTTCCTGTTCCAAAAGATTGAAATTATTTTTTCCTGACTGTAGAAGAGGATGTTAATTGGAGTTCTTAAGCTCTAAACAACAGTAACAAAAAAAGAAAAAAAAAACAAGTGCAAAATATACAATGTGTTCTTGGAAATACTATAGTTATCACCAAATCTGCTGAATACCCTTGCATGTCTCAAAGGAAAGGAGGAAGGAAGGAAAAAAGGAAGAAAGTCAAACCATGAAAATAGGTTTGGTGACAAAATGTTAAGCCTGTGTTCCCCAACCAGGGTTAAGGAGACAAGCTAAACAGAATGTGCAACGTTAGTCAGATAGGCAACACAGATAAATGAGTGAGCTAAGCTTGTATGTTTGTTAACATACAGTAAAAATAACAGATATGCTTGTGCTATCAAAAATATAGTTTATTCCATTATGAGTTCATAGCATCGTCAAAATAACAGTCCATTAGTCATGTATCATTTAGTCAGTCCATTCAAGGATATTCAGTTAGCAAAGTCCGTGTAGAATATCCTATGTCAGTTCACTTACAAATCAGTCCTTTGTCTCTCTCCCGTTCGAGTCACGCAGTCTTGAGTCCATGCAATAATTAGGGATCATCAAAGCCAGAGAGAGCAAGCTGACGTTCCTTGCTTCTTTTAAAGTGCTTTGACAACCACTCCCTTAATTACATTCCTATATTTAAAGTTGCAGACACTTTAACTTATAAACCATGATTACATATTTATTATTTTACCTAAACCAGTTAGGGTAAACAATGTTATCCCTAACACAAAACATTTCAGAGGTCATCAAAAAGAAATGGCGAGATGGGGAGGTTTCCAGTTCTGCGTGGCTTCGGGGCAGCAGGAATTCGCGATCATTCGCGATTCCTGCTGTGCTTGCCGTCGAGGTGCCCCCGATCCAAATGGATCTGGGGGATATGGCTGCCCTGTAGAGGCAGCCGAAGAGAGAGGGGAGCCGGACAGGGAGTTGGGGGTGTTGCAGACTCCCTCCTCGTCCAGAAAAAACCCTTTTTCCTGAGGTGGTGGAGCGGCGGTCAGTAATGGCCACCACGAAGAAGCCTGCAACCGGGTAAGATTGTGCTGGAGGAAGCAGGAAAAGTGAAAGTGCTGGCTGAGCCGGGCTAATCAACATCTCTCAAACTCTCTGGAACTGAATTGTTTGAATTGCTGGAGGATACATTGTATCCCTAAGAAGATCGGCAAGCGGCGGAGAAAGCTGTTAAAGGGAAACTTTTTTTTTTCTACACTCTCCCACCCCATAGAAATAGCAGATGAAGATTTGAAATTTATTTGGGCATTGAAGGTGAATTATTTTGAAAGTTAAAGCCAAGGGAAAAAAGACTCTTTGGACATTGGATTTAATAATTTAAGAAATTGGAAAACCCTTATTGGAGGAATGGATTTCTGATCATTTAAAAGTTGTTGTAAGTGGGAAGGGAGAGGAAAAAAATTGGAGCAGAAGTTGAAAAAGGAGGAGATTGCCTTGAATTCTAAAGAAAGATATATGGTAATTGGACCTCTTTGATTAAACAGTAACCCCAGAAAGAGAAGTAAAAGAAGGAAAAAAAAGCATTAACTTTTGGAATTTTTTTTGAATTATTCTTGATTCAAAAAAAAAAGCATTAACTTTTGGAATCTTTTTTGAATTATTCTTGATTAAAAATACTTGGGTGACTGTTTTGGGAAAAGTTTCTCTTTTTATGATGGCATCGCTTGTGGATGTATTAAAAATTGAATATCAAAAATATAAAAAGGAGGGAAGAAGGCGGAGCCTCCTTGCTGACGGACGGTAGATCGCAACTCTCTGCGACTATCGTTCGTGCTCTTTCGTCGGAGAGCCCCAAATATCCTGATTAGGGGCTGAAACTGCCTTGGAGGGGCAGCGGAGTAAGAGGAAGCAGCAAGCCTGTTTGTGGGGAGCCGCATCTCCCCCCCTGGGCTTGGCTTTTTTTCCTCCCAAAGACGACTGCAGCGATGGTCTAAAATGGCCCTCCCGAAGAGGATGACTCAGCTTGACTAAGATTTGTGCAGGAGGGAAGAAAGAGGTGGATAACCTCTGAACTGGGACAACTGGGCAGTGTAACCAAATAAAAGTACCCCGGGATTAAGGTAATATGGAATTTTTAAGAAAAGAAAAGTGAGCTGCGAAATTACAAAGGGACAGAGAAAAAAAAAAAGGAAAATATTTTTGACAGCTAAATGGGGCTTCGAACCGGGAAAGGAAGAAGCTGGAATTAAAGATTTAATGAAATGGGACTAAAATAATTTGGGAATAATCAAGTATAAAATTAAAGCTGGACTTAATATTGCCAAAGAAAAATAATAATAAAGTTTATACATTGGAAACTGGATTGTCTTGGAATATTGAGGTTCGAAAAACCTTAAATAAAAATATAGGGGAAAAAAAGTGAAGACTTCGTATAAGGGAGAGTGTCACCTTTTGATAAAAATTTAGTTCAAATAAAAAGGAAAGCATTTTGTTTTTGAATGAACTAGTATAAAATTACAGAAATATTGAAACAAAATAAGAATTTTAGAAAGTGAAAGCAGAACCAGAATAAAGGAAAAAGCAAGGAAGGAAAGATTGTTTGTGGGACTGACTGATGTTTTTGGTATGAACCCTGAACTGGAATAGCTGAGAACTTTAACAAATTGAAAGAAAAAAGAAGGAAAGTAAAAGTGTTGTTTGTTTGTTTTTTTGTGGACTTTGAAGATTATAAAATATAAGAATGATGATATCTCTTTGGGACTTAAAAATGGAACTTAAAAATATGAGAGAATTACTACAGGAAAGAGGCGAATCACTTTGCTCTGTGCTAGAAAAAATGGAAATGGCGATTGAAGAACAAGAAGAAAGATTCTCAGAAGAGCAGGAATTGACTCAAGGAGAAGACATTTTGAATGGACAATTAACACAAAGAACATTACAAAGAAGTGGGGAAAGAAGGAAGGTTAAAAAGTTGAATTTTAAGAAAGCAATTAAAAGAGGGAATAATTGTGAAGTAAGAAAAGGCAGGAAGATTCAGCAGAAAAGGGAAAGGGAAGATATTAAGGAGATAAATTGGAATGAGAAAAGTCATGGGGAAAAAAGAGGGAGGAGAAACAGTAAGACTACTAAAATGTTGAAAGGAAATTGTTTCTTTACAATTAAAAGAAGGAATACTTGTGAAGTCAGGAAAGAATGAGAAAAGACATGGGGAAGAGAGCTGGAGGAGACTCGGGTTCGCTCCCTGGACAATGCACTGGAGAAGCAGTAAGAAACAGGCATGTGACAGAAAGAACCACAGAATTAGTAAAATGTTGAAAAGAAATTGCCTTTTCAGAGATAATGGTTGATGAATTAAAAGGGGGATTCTGCAGGGTGACAAGGGGTAATAAGAATATTTCTGCAATTAAAAATATTTAGAAAATAGGGTAATATAGATATTGATAACTCTTATTAAAGGGGGGGGGATATGCTGTGGAATCCAATTGAGAAGATGTAATGACTAATGGTTTATTGGGAATTAAGATGAGGGAATAAAGGTATATTCTAATCATTAAGGTGTCACACTCAAAATAGTAAAAGAGGGGAAACTTATACTTGTTCTTTTTTCTTTTTGTGTGGGTGTGTTAAGATCTGTATCAATTTAGAACTTATTAAATGTGTGTAATTGAAAGGGAATGTGACAGACTAAAGAACCAGCTAAATTAATAAGTTTAATATAGATTATTAAAAGCAAGGAGAGACATTGGTAACTTCATTATTACCACTATTAGGCAAATATATATTGTTTATTTGTATTTTTAAAATAAATATTAAGGATTATATTTGAAATAATTGAAATGAAATTAAATGTTTAGAATTAATGAAAGAATTTAGAATTAAACCTTATTAGTATTTATTAGGTAAATACATATTGTTTATGTTTAAAAACAAATACTAAAGGATTAATTTGAAATAATTGAAATGAAACAAAATTGATTGAAATTAAGGAAAGAGGCTAGAATTAATGTGTTTGTTTCTCTCCCTACTGAAAATTTGGAATGGAAAAGGTAATAATAGAATTAAGTATGCATATATCATTGTATAATTTCTGTCATATTTGTATGTAAAGATGATGACCCGGAAATATGTTGTCCACCAAAAAGAGATTTTTGTTTTTAATGTGAAAACTGAATAAAGTTTGTTAAAATATATATGTATATGTGTGTGTGTGTGTGTGTGTGTTTTCTTAAGCAGAATCTCATCTGTCATCATCAGGCTATGCCTGATGATGGCAGATGAGATTCTGCTGAAACGTTGCTACAACTTTAAAAGCACCACTACTATGACGTGGGAAAATACCCGAACAAAGCTGAATGCTAGACACACACACACACACACACACACACACACACACACACACACATATATATATATATATATATATATATATATATATATATATATATATATATATATATATGTTTTCTTTATATATATATATATATATATATATATATATATATATATATATATATATATATATATATATATATATATATATATAAAGGAAGAACAAAATGGAAAAGATACTTTGGGCACTTTATTTCAATTTTTAGAAATGGCGTTATGCACTTATGAAAAGTTGACTATGCAGCAGAATGACTGGAACAAAGAAGAAGAGGAAGAAGAAGCCATCTTTGATGAACAATGGGTTTTTTTCTGGGGAGGAGGAGAAAGAGGATAAGAAAAAGGGGATTTTAAGGTTTGAAAAAACAACCAAAATAGAGAAAAATGAGATGAAAGGTGGATGCAAGATTAGAAAATAACGGAAAGGGAGTAAGAAAAGGGAGGAGGAGAGACAAAGGGGTAAAAAGGCAAAGAGAAGAATAAGCAAGAGAGAAAGTGGGGAAGGAGAAGTCTTTATGGTGGGAAGCAAGATCTAAAGAAAAAAAGTTTATTTAGAAACAATGGGTGAATCTAATTGAAAAAAAAAAGGATTCTGGAAGGTACATAAGATTGGGTCTTTATATGTGTATTTCGAGTAAAATGCTTAAGATATAAATGAGTATTAATATATACGATTAGTTTTTTTTTTTTAATGATATGGATAGTGCTTATATAGGATTTTACTTAGTTATTGTTGGGTCTTTACCTTTTTTATAAAATTTATTGTGTAATTTTAGAATGTACGAAACAGAATCCCAAGAAAAAATTAAGTGTTATATGAAGTAATTTTAAGTTAGGACAATGAGTTAAAGGCGTCACTCCAATCAGCGTATAGGAGAAGTATATTAAAAGAAAAAAGATGAATGGATAGTTGGAAATAGAACAGACAAAGAATGATACTGAAAATGATAATAAGATATGGAAGGATATATAAAGTGAATATGATGTTTGAATTTGTGTCTGTGTGAAGAGTTTCAACCCAGGATCAAGCAGCCTTCAGAAAAGATGTTTTAGGTTGTTTTTTTTTTTATGTTCTGTGTTTTGTATGTTTATGAAAGGCAATAAAATTTTAATAAGCAAGAAATATAATTTGGATAACTAGAATGAAAAGGAGAAGTTGGGATAAGATATGAAGTTAAATAGATAATGTAAATATTGATATTACAATTTGGAATTATTTTGTATGTTCTATTGGCTTTCTTCTTCTTCTATTATTATTATTATTATTATTATTATTATTATTATTATTATTATTATTATTATTATTATTATTAAAGAATTTTCAAATTGTTATGCCTGGATTATTTGTGTATTGAAATGGTGAGATGGGGGTGTATTGATTGTTAAAATGACTGTGAGTAGTTCAATACCTCTGATTCATGAGATCTGTCTGTTCACAGAGAGAATGAAGGTTATTAAACTAGATTTGGTTTATCCAATTCTGCCTAACTGGTTTTTATTGTGCACTATAGAAATGTGCATGTTTGAATTTGATGCATTAACTACAAAAGTATTTTCATGTTTTACATTCTTATATGTAAGCACAAATGTGCACTCTAATGTGTTTGTGACATCATAGATATGGAACTGACTGTAGTTTTCTATTATGTATAAAGTGGTAAACGTTCACTGTCTTGTGATACAATGTTAAGAAGCTTCCAAATAGCACCAGATGTCCCTTTAGGAATGGGGCCAGTGGAATGTTAATTCTCAACTCAGCCATGGCCATCTCCTCTTTCTCTGTACACATAGATTCATAAGGTTGCAAGTGAAACAGAGTCCAGATGTTGGGAAGCTTTTGTTCCACTCTAATCTACTCTATTCAGATCCCATTTGAGGCACCACAATTGAAAAAAGGACAAACCAGAATCAATTTAGAAGAGGACCATCAAGATGGTAAGGGATCTGGAAGGCAAATCCTAGGAGGATCTGGATAAGTTTAGCCTACAAAAAAGAGGACCAAAGGAAGATATTTATTTGTTTACTTATCTCCTTAATAAATTTGTAAGGCTGCCCATGTCATACACATGACTTTGGGTGACTACTACAAGTAGTCCTTGACTTACAACAGTTCATTTAGTAATTGTTTAAAGTTATGGCGGATCTGAAAAAGTGACTTATGATTGTTTTTCACGCTTTTGACTGTTGCAGTAGCCCCATGGTCACATAATCAAAATCTGGACACTTGACAACTGGTTCATATGATGGTTGCAGTGTCTTGGGGTCATGTTATCATCTTTTGAGGCCTTCTACAAGCAAAGTCAAAGAGGAAGCCAGATTCACTTAACAAATGTGCTACTAAATTAACAACTGCAGTGTTTCACTTAACAACTATGGAAGGATTAGTAGTAAAACTCACTTAACAAGTGTCTTGCTTAGCAACATAAATTTTGGGCTAATTATGGTTCTGAGACGAGGACAACGTATAAATAAAGTGGTATAAAAATAAGTAATAAAAAACAATAAAAATTAGAAACAACATAAATAACATTAAATAGCTGCTGAATGCTCATGACATCACATCTTCAATATATAACTATGACCAAGAAAAAGGCTCACAATACAACCAGGGCCCAAGGCCTGATAGCAAAATCAGATTTTTAATGTGCTGCAAAAGGCCAGCAGAGTCAAGGCAAGTCTAATTGGGTATAGTAGCAGTCTTTTACGTAGAATTAAGTTTAAGAATAGCAAATTGTTCTAGGAAGATATAAATATTCAGGTAATGCAACTAATAATAATACTAGAGTTTGATTATTTTTATTAATAGGTAAATATTTAGCCATTGTCCTCAAATTATCTTGATTTCTTTTCTTATGAATAACTAACTGATAACCTAGTGTTGCCCGGGTATATATTTATCCCAATCCTGTATTAGACAGCAAAATCCTGTAGTCAAGACTCATGCTGTTGCACTGTCTGTTGCACAATTCTTCTATTCCTCCACAAGAGGGAGCCCTGTGAAGCCGTTACCATGGCAGAAGCCATTTTAAACCACACACACACACACACATACACATACACACACACACACACACACACACACACACACACACACACAGAGTGTGTGTTAGGAGTGCCTTACCCCCACAGTATTTATTTCCAGAGGGTAAGTCATCTGTGTACCAAGTTTGATTGAAATAGCTCGAGGTATTCTAGCATTATGCTGGAACATACATAAATACATACATACATACATGCATACATAATATAGAAGATAGATATAATGATGATGATGATGCTTAGGCCTGTTTAATTTCCAGCCCAGCCATCAAAGCAGCTTAAACAAACATTTTATCATGAAAGAAATCAGTTCTAGATAATCTGTAGAATATTCTTTTTCCTCCATTTGATTTGATTGATGTATTTTGCTTAATTTATTTTATATTGTGTATATGTATGTGTCAGGGCTGCCAACTCTCACGCAATCAGCGTGAGACTCACGCAATTCAATCAATTTTGACTGTCTCACTCTGATAAACAAAATCTCACGCTAAACCCCCAAAATCATGGAATGTACAAAAATATCCCTACATTCTCTGATTATATTCCGAATATTCCCCTTAGCTTAGGAGAAGGATGAGCTCCCAGCGCCGCCCCGCCCTGCCCAGCCACCCCGCCCTGCCCAGCCACCCCACCGCGCCTCTTTTCCCGCCTTAATCCTTCTGCCGGCATCCCGTAACTGTCACGATGTCGATCATTTTCGCTTCAGGAAAGCGAAGAGCAGGAGGCTTCTTCGCCGCCCGGGGCGCTCGCAGCCACTTTGCCCCGCCCTCTCCCTCTCTGCAATGTCCTCTGGGACAAGCCAGCTGCCCTAGGCTTTCCAAAGAAGGACACGAGGGGGCTGGCAAAGCCTCTTTACAGCCTCGGCCAGTAATAACAATGGTAAGCAAAGCCAACGGAGTGGCTTCCATTTAACCCTTTGGTGTTTAAATCTTTGGTGATGTTTCTTTATTTTCTCTGGCTGGATTTCTGACCCAGGGGAGAAAGACCATTTAAAAAAGCAAAAAGGACAGAGAGAACACCAAGAAAGAATGGGACAACCCCCCCCCCCAAAAAAAGAGATCCAACACAACTCTGAATAAAATTATTATTATTTTAAATTTTATTATTATTATAATTATTATTACCACCCCTTTACACGCCTTATGCTCTCTTTTAGCTGATCCAAAAGAGTCTTCCCAAACCAGCAAGGCGAGAAGCGCGCCAGGCTGATCTATAAAGGGGCTGGGCAGCTTTTTTGCAAAATACTTAATAGAAAGGTTGGAGGACTGACAGGATTACATCTCTGGCAGTGGATGAAGGAATCACTTTTTCCTCTTTCTCCTTTGAGTTTAAATCCTAGGTCTCCATGCACCAGATCGACAGGACTGTACTACATTATTATCATATTTTCAAACCCTTAGATAAGGACTCAATAAGGACTTTTTTTGATGCCAGTAGGCTTCTCAGCCCCAAATTGGGATAGCCCTGACTCAACTAGAACATATTCTAATCTTAACACAATTTACCATCCAAAGAGCAGTAAGACCATTAAGTTCAGAATCTAAACTTACCCAATAAATAATATACTGTTTCCTCACTGTGCTCAAGCTTCAGAATACAGTAGATGAGTTTTACAGTTAACAATATGTATATTTATATGAAGCACTCATTATTTGATTAAATGTTTAGTTTATACATGTCTGAAATTATGAACCCCTATTTCAGTCAACAAGTTAGTATATAATTAAAGACTGAGGCTATAGCATTTGATATTGGCATGTAGTATGGTATTTGATACAGAAAGAAGAATACCCATTGATGTATTTGCATTATCTCTGTAGTTGTTTCGGGTTTTTGTCTTTTTGTTGCACATTGAATTCATCCTATAGTGGTCTATAGTACATCACTAAGCTAATAAAGTCAGTTGAGGTAGAATACTGCAGTTACAAGTCAGGAACTTCAATTATTCATGGTCAGTGAACTGCATTATTAATATCTTACAAATCCGGTTCAAGTACATTGGTGCTGCTTGCATGTATGTATGTATGTATATGTCCAAATCATGACTAAAGTATGCATCAGATTGCACCATTTAAAATGTAAAATTGTCAAAGCTCCCTACCGTGGAAGGGGGGATACCCCCCTTCCACACCATCCCCCCCCCCTCGGTCGCTCCGTTCCCTCGCAGTGTCTCACTCCGAACTATCACTCAAGGTTGGCAGCCCTGATGTGTGTGTGTTTGTGTGTGTGTATGTGATTAACCCATCAGATATATCCATTTTTTAATTTATATCTACAGGCATTATTTCTCTTTAGCCTATTTCTTAATAATAATTTCTTAATAGGATTTAAAGTATTTTATGGAGTCATCATTTGTTTCTTTGCTTCAGCTAGTAATGACTTTTTCTGTTTTGTCTAAAAGTTTACTGTCAAACTCCTTCTCCTATACCTCTCTATTCGGGATTTTCATTCTGCTTATATATCCTAAAGTATTAATGTCAGCACAGTTTACACAGTTCTACAGCCCAGTTTAACTGCTGCCAATTAATGCATAAATATGGCTTCTGCTGCCCATCTATTATTAATTCAGTTTTTTATTTTAATACAGCGTTGCCTCTTAAGACAAAATAGGGCAAGTGACATGCATAGAGCAGAAGAAAAATACATGTTGAACAGCTCTGAGAAAAATAAACTTTTTCTGCTACTGAAGTCTGAGTCCAGACAAACCAAAAATGGAAGGGTTGTTCTAAAGTACTTCTCATGCCGTGCAACCACTTTTAAGCAAACAGGCCAGCTAAGGTTTAATGGTCACTGGTGAGGAAAGGCAATAAACTTTAATGCTCCAAAATAGGGCATGGATTAACAAGACACACATTCACTTTGTCATTTGCAGGAGAGAGAAGCCTGACTTTTAAAACTAATGAGTTCAGGAAATATTTATTTGGCAAAACATCTCATGAAATGAAAAGTAGCAGGTGGGGTTGAATGAAGAAGCTTGGAGAGAGAGAGAGAAAAGTTTCTCTGAAACTTTCTTGAATTATAGGATACTGCAATTGTATTATATACAATTGTATTATTTTGCCCCCATTCTGGGTAACCACCGAAAAATAAACAGGATTGTAGCATTATTGCCTTGTGATTTACAAATGGACCACTTACTTAAAAAAAAGAAAAAGAAACTCCAAACTACTCAGCCTTTGCCTCACAGTCTGCTATATCTGAATATTGGAGCTGCATTGATAGCAATTTCTGAAACATACTAGCTGATCACATATTCTGTATAATAAGCAGAACTGTCCAACTTTTTCTAGCTCACACATACTCGCCACTCTGTAAACTTTAAAAACAGTCATATGTACTGTTGGGGGGAAGGTTTGACAAATATGCCTACCCACTTAAAGAGAAAAAGCCTCCCTCCCCACCCTCTCTGCAAAAACTTCAGTAGAAGTTGAAATCAGCCAATCCCTCTCTAAATGTAGTGGTAGATCTCCAAGTCCTTTCTCCATTAAGCAAGTACCCCGACGGGTCCCTAGACTTGTAAAACAAAAGAGCAGCAATGCCCAAGAAAGCTGTATTAAGAAAGAACAAAAAACCTCTTACCTTTTCTGGGGTTGGGGGGAGCCTAAAAAACAAAACAAAAATCCAGGATATGCCAAAAAGGGGGCAAGAGGGAAGATGCCTTATTGTTTTCAGAGGAGCGCAAGGCCTACCCTGGGTTCAGAAACTGCCCCTGTCAAATTTTACAGCAGTAGAACCGTGGCCAAGTTCCTGCCCAGCCCGAAGAATTTCCTGAACAGCATTCTCCTTCTTTCTCTAACTGCTTTGAAACCACACTCTGTCTTTTACTTCAATGAGGCTTTGTCGGGCCAAGTTACAGCTACTGGTCTGGCTCCAGATAGCAATTGAAAACACATGTGTTTTGCATGAAAACTTCCCCACATACTATCGTGCCTCTGTGCCAAACACAGGGGGCTGGCATGTTTTGCATTTGGAAGGCTACAGCCAATCATTTTTGCAACAAATGTACATGCTATTTTTATTTCCAGACTGCTCTACGCTTCTCCTTTGCAAACCAAGAGAAACTTTTTTTAGTGTTTATTTCTTTCCCTGACCAAACCAAGCAAAGAAAGATTCCTTTGCAGTCCACCACCTCCCTTTACCTAGCTTTCTCTTGTGTTTTAATTTCAGTTGCATAAAGTGAAGTTTATTTTTAGAAGCTCTAGGCTCTGCTCAGCACATTGCTGTGTATCCTAATCTTGACATGTAGCACTGTAAGCTGAATATACTAAAAATACTACAATTATGCCTGAGCACTTGGATTCCTCTCTACTGTGAGTCTCTCATAATAATTCCCAAAACAGCTTTTTTTAAGATTGCCTATAAGAAAGTTTGATAGCTTAAGTTAGATATGCTTTATCTTTTGTCAAGTGACTCTCCTTGATATTTTTCAGATCCCTATGATACCATACTAGGTTTGCTTTTTAAAAATACTTTATTTTTCTGCTATTTCAGATACCCTTTCAGATAACATACAGATCTCAATCCTCTCCTCTCCTCACTTCCACCAGAAGGGGTAAAACAGCTCCTTACTTGAACAATCCCAAGCAGATAATTATCCATTTTTTAAAAAATACTCATTTTTCCCAGTGTGTTGTCATTCAGTGGACCCCTATATATTAGTCAGCCTCTAGATAGCTGGATAGAAGTGGTATTTATTTCATATTTATTCCACGTGTATGGAATAATACACATTCAAAAACAAATAGTGAATGGTACTATTTCTTACTCATTTTCTATACTTTGCATGGCTTTGCTTAATCTGATAGGGAATACTAGGATGGGGTATTTTTCTATGTCTTTTCCTGCTGCCCAAAAATTTAGAAATTTTACAGAAATATTAAATTTAAGCAGGGGTGGGATTTTACCAGTTCACACCTATTCGCTAGAACCAGTTGTTAAGATTCTAAGCAGTTCAGAAAATCAGTTGTTAGAAGAAATTACTGAGCTAATCCTGTAAGGAAGATATGAAGGAAACATTCTGGTGTTGCTTGCAGAAACTGCCTCTCTGTTAACCCTTATTACATTCTTGGCAGGACGAGACTTCCTGTCTCAGGAATGTCTCTGGAGTTTTTATCCCCTTCTTTGCTGGTACTTTGCTTGTGTGGAGTGACCATTCAAAGTTACAATGGCACTGAAAAAAGTGACTTATGACCATTTTTCACACTTACGACTGTTGCAGCATCCCCACAGTCATGAGAGGCCAGGTGAGATGCATGCCTCGATGTGAGTGATATTGAGTTGACCACGGCCAGCCAATAATATGACCACCAAGCCACGTCCACTAACTAAGCCACACCCACAGAACAGGTTGTTAAAAAAATTGAATCCCACCCCTTAATTTAACTGTCCTGTTTGCTTTATGAAGGAGAAGACCAGTTCTTCTAAATGAATCCTCATGCATCCTCATGCATGTAGCAAATAATTTTGGTTCAACTAACATAAACATAAGCTTTTTAATAACATTTAAAGGCATTTGAAGATACTTGTCAGCCAAGTTCACACCTCAGTTAAGGTGGCTGCTATCTATGGAGTTCTTTCTATAGTGAACATTAATTTTGCAAATAATACACCCACATAACAAATATAAACTTATGATTCACACACTATTGACCCAACAAATCCATCTATGCATTTTAAAAGCCAAAAGGCTGTATTACTGTTATTCTTCTCATCTTTCCTACTACCTATTTTTTTTTCTACTTAAGACTATAACTTTGTTGTTTGTATCTTTATAATTTATATTGTTTTATTTAATTTCCTAATATGATTTATGTTGATTGCTTATTTAGTGTCCCATGATTATCATTAAGTGTTGTATCTTATGATTTATGATGGATGTATTTTATAACTATGATCATGATTATAGCTTTTATGTACACTGAGGGTTTATGAACTGAAGACAAATTCCTTGTGTGTCCAATCACACTTGGCCAATAAAGAATTCTATTCTATTCTATTCTATTCTATTCTATTCTATTCTATTCTATTCTATTCTATTCTATTCTACTCTACTCACCTCTACTCTACTCTGATTTAGAAAAGGCCAAGAACCTATGTCCCACATACTGAATAATAACTATAAAATTCCCAGAGGGATGGTAATTATAAAGTCTACTACATGGACCATGACATAAGTAACATATACATAGCTCTCTGCTCTGAGAGTTTAAGGGAAGGTTGCCAGCATGTATCCTTTTAATAAATTCAAGAAACAGAGATATTTGTGAAGAGGTGGAACATGACAAGTAATTGAACTATGCACTTTAAGTCTAATGTAGATTTCTATTTTACATTTTATTATTAGTGATCATTTCAATATATTAGATGCTAAGTATTGGAACCAAGTCTTTTAAAAAAAAATGGAGAATTGTCTTTATGAAAGTACTACGTTTGTGGCAGAAAGTATTATTTTAAGGAACAGTTAGACAGGAGAGTCACTTTTCTTAGCTATGCCCCTAGTTACTTGCTATATAATATAGGCTGTGGAAATGATGCAGATCAGTAAGTTACTTAAGTGTATTTCCTGCAAACTTTTATATTCGTACATCCAGTTCTATAAAATGCCAGAGGGGAAAGAATAATCTATCTTTTTGGAGATTCACTGACTAAGTACAGCATTCCTAGTACCCCTGGCTATAAATATAAAATGAAACATGTATTACATTCCTACATGCAAAAGGAATGCTATTATGGTGGGAAGAGAGGGAGAATTAATGAGCTTGTCTTCAGGTAAGAACATTATTATTTTCTTGGAAATGGTTTTCCATGGCCTTCTTTGGAATTATTTTGTCCAGCTGTCCTGCATTTATGGATGGTTTCTCATTTAGACATATAGCTATTTAAAGAAAAGTTCATTCAAGATATAACTTGCTATAAGAGCAAGGTTTATATGATTTATTTTTAAAGTATGAGGTGACAGATATGTGCTTCCATAAAAAAAATGCCTTGCACACAGTTTCCTATGACATCCAGAATTAGGGAACGGTGTTCTGTGGAAACAAAGCTTGAATTATTCATATTGTTTTCAACATACAGCTATTCCTTTGGCTGTCTGGAAGCTGACTGTGAAAATCAGAAAACTGTGCTACAAAAGTAATCCAGAAAGCTGCAGTAGTGCTGGAAAATAAGTAAGTCTGATGCAAAGTGTCAGGAGATTTACTTGGAGAAAGAAATAAGTGAACTGAAGTGCTAAGGCAGGGGTGGGATGCTACCGGTTTGGCCTGGTTCTATAGAATCATTAGCTCTGAAGAGCAGCAGACACTGAACTGGTTCAGTGTCTGCTGCTCTGTTTGGCCCAGCTACCTGCTCGGGCTCTTACCTGTCCTTTATTTCCTGCTTTTTCAACCTCAGCTGCATTGCGCGGCACAGCTAGGGTTGAAAAAGCAGGAAATAAGAGGATTTTCAAATGCTGCGCACCTGCGCACAATGCTTGTTAACTGTCCAGGAGACACAGCTCAGGTTGGTCTACACACGTGTGCAAAACACACTCTCACCAGGAATGGGATTCTACCTGCTGGAGAACCGGCAAATTGTGCCACTGGCTGGCCCTGTCCCACCCTACCTACTGATCCTTACCTGGCATGCGTGCCATCAAACTTGCCTGCTAAGTTGCTATTTTTCCTTTTTTTCTCCCCTGACCATCTGCTGTTCTGCTGTGCCAGGAGATTTAGATTAGCGAGAAAGCAGGGAACTCTTGAATTTCTTGCTTTCTAGCTAATCTAAAAGCAGAGCTGAATCTTCCTTAGGACTGAAGCTTCTATTTTTCAGTGCAGACTCAGGTAACCGATTGCAGAATCATAGATCTCTGAAATGATTCTGCGAGCAACCCAATCTGCCTGTCTGCTTTGCCTGATTTTGGGTAAAAGTTGCTCTTTTTTTAATAAAAAAATTCAATATTTACATACATAGTGTGTGTGAGTTAATTTTGTGAGTTTGCTTGCTGGCAATTTTTTTGTGACAGACTAAGGTAGCCAATTGCAGAAAGATAGATCTCTGAATGAATCTGTGATTCTGTGACCAATTCATTCTGCCTGCCTGCTTTGCCTGATTTTTGGGTAAAAAATGCTCTTTTTTTAATAAAAAATCCAATATTTACATAAATATTTATAATATTTACATACAAGTCATGCCCAGCCAGTCACATGACCACCAAGCCATTCCCAGTCAGCAAACCACTTCCAGCCAGTCACATGACTACCAAGCCACACCCACAAATTAGGCCACATCCACAGAACCAGTTGTTCAGAAATTTGAATCCCACCCCTGTGCTAAGGGTATGACTGTATTCATCTGCAATTGATAGAGGAGTCAGAAACAAAGGAAGGACAAATGTTAATCCATTGTGGGAAAAGACCATAGGTACAGTGGTGGGATTCAAAATGTTTTACTACTGGTTTGTGGGCGTGGCTTGGTGGGCATGGCTTGGTGGGCGTGGCAAGAGAAGGATACTGTAAAATCCCCATTCCCTCCCCACTTCTGGGGGAAAGTTACTGCAAAATCCCACTCCCTCCCTACTCCATTAACCTGCTTTCCAGCTCTGTTCTCCTGTGCAGGGCAACAAAAGAAGACCCAGTCGATCAGCAGGGACTCAGGAGGCAGATAATAGATGGGGGCAGGGCCAGTCAGAGATGGTATTTGCCGGTTCTCCAAACTACTCAAAAATTTGCTATTGGTCCTCCAGAACTGGTTAGAACCTGCTGAATACTGTTAGGAATAGCTAACAGCTATTTGGGTTAGAAATATATAAACCAGGTTAGACATTTTAAAACTGTCTCTTTAAGAGCATGCTAAAAACTGCAATTGGGTGTGGTTACTCAAACAGCCATAAGATGGAGCCAGAAACCTGGTTTGTCTTGGCCTTAGTCTCAGAAGTGAGTGTGAGTAAGTCTCTGTTTCCTTCTGTTGGAGAGTATTGCCATTTTTCCTAATTGACTGATATTTCTGGATTTAATGTAAGTCTGATACTGAACTGTTTTTTGACACTGGACTTTGATATTTGGATTATTCCTGGATTGAAAAACTGACTGATTTACCTGTGAATGACTTTGGATTGCTTGTTTGAACTTTGCTTAACATTTCTGGAAGTAAAAACCTACATTTACTGTACAGTGTATATGTGTGCTGTGTATGTGTATTATTCAAACACTACTCTCAAATACATCTCCCTGTATGTGCTCATTCTCCTAATGGGGAATTACCTCAACAAATACCACCTTTGCATTGGTAGATTCAACAGAGTCCACAAAGATATCCAGGAAAGATGAGAGCTGGAACTGCTGGAATGAATGGTTAGACCAAAGATGGGCTACATAACATTGTAAAAGAGGATAAGCTATAATTGTGGTGGTAATTACATATTCGCATTAAGGATTACTTGTAAATATGGCATAAAATAAGGATAGAAATAATGACCCACAAATTGTCAAGGATGAAATTGTTTTTAATCACTTTGATTTTTCTTTTACTTTTTTTCTCTTTCTCTCTTCTCTCTTTTACTTTTCCACTCTGTTTCTTTTCTTCTTTTCTATATTTGTGTATGTGTTGTTTATTTTAATTGTAAAATTAATAAAGTTTGTTTTAAAAAAAAGTAAAAAAAAAGATATCCAGGAAAGAAGAGAAGGTTGTACAAAAGAATAGAGAAGAAAGAAATAAAACTCAGAATTTGGGAAAAATATACCTAATGGAATCTGGATCCAACTCACTTCACATGGATAGATACACCCAGAAAAATAGGCAGGGGAGAAAGGAGAGAAGTGGAAGTTTGCCTGAACAGAAAAGTAAGAAAAAGAGAAGGATTTAATAGTTTAAAAAATTTGGATTGGTTGGCAATGTGGATAGAGTCTGAAAAGTTTCATCAATGTGCAACACCCCTTGAGATTCAGCTTTGAGATGATCATGACCAAGAGGAAAAGACTGTATTCAGGCAGGCCAGGATAGAAGAAGTTGAAGAACAAACAAGCTAAGGATAAAGTAAGGCACACTGCTGCATGAAACTTATGGAGGGCAGCCTGGTTGAAATCTTCTTTACCAAGAAAAATGGAAGAAGAAAGAGGGAAGGAGGGAGAGATCTTTGAGATGATTCATTGAGGATTAATTTCCATGGGATTTAAAAGATACTGTTGTTTAAAGTTCTTCTTGTGTCTATGCAATACGCATGGGTATATGGTGATTATTTGTTTCTTAATGCAAGCTGTACAGTAAAATACAGCTATTCATGTCCACTAATGACTACAGATATATTTCTCTTCATGGAGAATGTGGCTGAAGTAATTCATTAATTTTCCCTTAGCTGGTTGGACAGTAGGCAGCAGGCTTGTTTACAGAGATTTAGAGAAAAGCTAAAAGAATCCTACTGAAAGATCCCCCGAGGAATCAGTTTCTTAACTCAAGACAGCTACTACAACAGCTACACAAATATGAAATGTGAGGAAGAGAAAGAGAGAAAAGTATGATCCCAAGATCTACAGCAAATGTTTCATTTAGTGCAAAACAACAGTACCAAATTGTGTATGATTTAGGCCAGTTACCCAATAGTGAAAAGAAGGGTTTTGGTTTGGTTCTCCCAAGTAGTTAGCTGGGGAATTCTGGGACTTGAAGTCCACATGTCTTCAAGCTGCCAATGTTAAAATAACACTGGGTTAGAAAGTTAAATCATTAAATTCTTTAAAAAGTAATTTACATCCTGTTTTTTTCCTGGACTAAAGGCAAAAAAGGCAATTTCTTGTTATCTGGGTAATAGTAATCCAAATTCCCTTTTTTTTGTTGCAGTCTAGAGAAAAGAAGGACTAAGGGTGACATGAAAGCAATATTCCAGTATTTTGAGGGGCTGCCACAAAGAAGAGGGGGACAACTTATTTTCCAGAGCACCAGAAGGCAAGACAAGAAACAATGGATGGAAACCAGAGGTGATATTCAGCAGGTTCTGACCAATTCTGGAGAACTGGTACTGGAAATTTTGAGTAGTTCAGAGAACTGGCAAATACCACCTCTGACTGGAGATTTTACAGTATCCTTCCCCTGCCACACCCACCAAGCCACTCCCACTGAACCAATAGTAAAAAAAATTGAATTCCACCACTGATGGAAACTAATTAAGGAGAGAATCAATTAAGGAATTGGAATTAAGGAGAAATTCCAACAGTGGAACAGCTTGTCTTCAGAAGTTCTGGGTCCTTCATCACTGGAGGTTTTTAAGAAAAGACTGGACCTGTCTGAAATGGTCTCTTTGTGGAGACCAAGCATCTCCTGCTTGAGTAGGGGGTTGGACTAGAAGACCTCCAAAGTCCCTTCCATCTCTATTATGATTGATTGACCTCCTGAGAGTCAATGTGGTATAGTAGTTAAAGCACAAATCTAGAAACCAGATAACTCTGAATTCTAATTCTACTTTAGGCATGAAAGTCAGCTGGGTGACTTTGGGCCAGTCCCTCTCTTTCATCCTCAAGAAACAATCAATGGCAAGAAAAACCTTGGCAAGAAAACTATAGGGACTTGTCTAGGCAGTTCCCATGTGTAAACATTGACTTGAAGACAGAAACAAATAAACAAACAAGCAAATGAATTGCACAGTAATAGTTACATTTAAGAAATCACATGCCATATCTGCATTATTTACTCAAAGTGGCTTTTAAAAAAATAATGATAATTTATAAAACATATTCAGTTATTTTTTAAAAAATCCAAGGGTATCATACTTCTTTGTGGAGACCAAATGCCAGAAGAAGGTTTTACAGTATTAGAAGTGTTCTGTCCCTAATTAGCATTCTGGAGATCCCCGCGCTTTGATTGGCCAAAGCGTGGGGCACTCTGATTGGTTAGGCAAGCCGCGCCGATTGGCTCGCTAAGAATCTCCCGCGATTGGTCCATTCGAATCGCGGGAGATTCAAAGCGGTGCCATTGGCCGCGGCCGCCGCGGCTAAAGGAATAAAAGCCGCGAGCTTTTTCCTTTGCCCCAGTTCGGTTCCAACTTTAAATAAAAGAGCATGATTTGAAGTCACCGACTCCTGGCATCATTTCGCGGACACAACACTGGCGACGAAGTTGGGATCTAGACCCTGAACCAAACCACGTGTCCGACGGAAGCCAGACGCACCACCACGATGGCGAAGATCGCACCCCCCGCACCCTTCAACCCCGCCACCGAGGACTGGGAATCGTACTCTGACCGATTCCGCATGTTCCTCGAGTGCAGCGACCTGAAGGATGCCCCCGGCCCCATGAAGCACGCCGTCTTCCTGACCCACTGCGGGACCGAGGTATTCAAGATGGCCAAGGTGCTTGCCAAACCCGCCGATGCGACTGCGATGGACTGGGACGTCCTCGAGCCAATACTTCAGTGGCACTACGCTCCAGAGGTACCCATCCTGATCCGACGCAACGAATTCTACCGTCGGGACCAATGGTCGGGTGAGAGTTTCAGCGACTTCGTCGCCGAGCTACGGCGCCTAGGAGGGCTCTGCGAATTCGACAACCTGAATGACGCCCTGCGAGACAGGATTGTGCTCGGTTTGTGGGACCCCATCCTCCAGAGCCGGCTGATGGCCAAGGGCAACATCAGCCTAGCAGACACCCTCACCGCAGCCGCAGCTGCCGAAGCAACCCCAACATCTGCCGACCGCATGCGCAGACCGAACACTGGGGACCGCAGCGGAACAACAACCCTGCGAGGTCGACCGAGGCCCAACCCGAGATGACCACCCACCAGGGCGACTTCCACTCGGCATCGGGCACTTCCGATGATGAGGAGGACATCCATCGCCTCCAGACAGGCCGCGACCCACGGAACCGGCGGGGTCGTAAGTCGAGGACCAACTGTGCCGGTTGCGGCGGCGACCATCCCAGGTCGGAATGCTGGTTTTTCGAATTGATCTGCCAGCATTGCGACAAGAAGGGACACATCGCCCGTGTCTGCCGCCTAAAAAACAACCACAGCCCGGCACGATGGGACCAGAGCGACCGGAGGAGAGAGAGCACACCACCCTGGACCAGAGATCGCCCCTCAGACAACAGATGGGACCGGAACGGACGATCCCTGCGAGGCGGCGATAACCGGCGAAGAGAGGAGAGCCATCAGACGGTCACCATCGGCCACGCCATAACCAATGACGCCCGGAAGGTCCACGTGGAGGTAGGTATCGAGGGCCAGCCATGCAAAATGGAGGTGGACTCCGGGTCCTACCTCTCCATGATAGCATGGAATGAAATAAAGCGCTTGGTGCCTACCCTCCAAAGGAGGAACCTAGACAGCCAGAGACTCATTGTAAAGGACTACCAGGGAAACCGGATCCCGGTAGTTGGAACCAAACACTTCAACATCACATACAAAAGGCACACCGAAAGGCTTCCCCTGACAATTGTCGACCGCGACCGCCCAAGCCTACTGGGACTGCAATGGTTCGCCCCGCTCGGCATCGCAGTCACGGGAGTCGACCACGTCACCGACGACAGCTGGGAGCAGCAACTGGCCCGGGAATTCCAAGAGATCTTCGACGGAAACCTAGGCAGGTACCGAGGGCCCCTTATATCATTCAACCTAGACCCAAACGTCCCCCCAAAACGCCTGAAACCAAGGTGGGTGCCATTCGCACTTAAACCCAAGATAGACGAGCAAATTGACAAGCTCGTCAAGCAAGGGGTCCTACAGCCAATAGACCACGCCCGGTGGGAGACCCCCATAGTCACCCCAATCAAGCCCGATGGGTCGGTGAGGATCTGTGGGGACTATAAGGCCACCCTAAATGGCGCGCTACAACAAAGCGCCTACCCCGTCCCAGTAGTGCAACACCTACTGCACTCACTGGGAGGGGGCAAGGTTTTCGCCAAGCTCGACCTCGCCCAGGCATACCAACAGTTGCCAGTCGACGAGCAAACGGCAGGAGCGCAAACCATAATCACCCACTGGGGGGCATTTAAATGCAACCGACTCCAATTCGGAGTCAGCGTGGCACCGGGAATATTCCAAAGCCTAATGGAAAGACTACTGCAAGGCATCAAGGGGGTGGTACCTTACTTCGACGACGTCCTAGTGTCGGCAACCAACCAAGCCGAACTAGAGGGTCGCCTAAGGGAGGTCCTAACCAAATTTAAAGAGACTGGGCTCAAAGTCAAGAGGGAGAAATGCCAACTATACACGGAACAGGTAGAATTCCTAGGATACTTCCTAGACCGTCACGGCATTCACCCCACAAACCAAAAAATCAAGGCCATCAAAGAAGCCCCCACACCCAAGTCGAAGACGGAACTATAGGCATTCCTGGGGCTACTTAACTTTTACAATGTTTTCCTGCCCCAAAAGGCGACGGTGGCGGAGCCCTTGCATAGGCTCCTGGACAAGGCGGCGACCTGGACTTGGGGGAAATGCGAGCAAGCCGCCTTCCAAAGAACAAAGGACCTCCTCACTTCGGACGCCGTTCTTATACAGTATAATGAGACCCTACCTCTGGCCGTCACATGCGACACATCACCCTTCGGCGTCGGTGCTGTCCTCAGCCATACCCTCCCCGACGGAAAAGAAGCGCCCATCGCATTCTTTTCAAGGACCCTCACCAAACCGGAGCGGAACTATAGCCAGCTGGACAAAGAGGCTCTGGCTATCGTTGCCGCCGTAAAAAGATTCCATGAGTATCTCTACGGCCGGACATTCACAATCATAACAGACCACAAGCCGCTGCTGGGAATCCTTGCAGGAAACCGGGCCACCCCGAACATTCTGTCTCCCCGAATGACAAGGTGGTCCGAGTTCCTGGAAGCCTACAACTACGGACTCATACACAGACCGGGTAAGACGATCTCCCATGCAGACGCCTTAAGCCGCTCGCCGCTACCGGAACCTGACACCGACCCAGCACCCACGACGACCACCCTCAGCATAGAGACTCTACCCAACCTTCCCATAACCGCGTCAGACATTGCCCGAGAGACTAATAAAGACAAACGTCTGGCGCGGGTGTTGCATTGGGTAGAGAAAGGGTGGCCGGAAAGGGACAACGACGAGTCCGTCAAAACATTCCGAAACCGCCAAATGGAACTCTCGTTATTAAAAGGGTGCATACTATGGGGGGATAGGGTGGTCATTCCAGAAAAGCTACAAGGGAAGGTTCTGGAACTGCTGCATGAGGGGCACCCTGGCATCGTTAGGACTAAAGCCCTGGCCAGAAGTTACGCTTGGTGGCCAGGGATGGACAAACAAATTGAGACCTGGGTAGCAAGGTGCCAACGATGCCAGGAAACTAGGCCAAGCCCACCCACAGCACCCGTCCTAGAGTGGGAAACCCCAAGGGGACCTTGGTCTAGGATTCACATAGACTTCGCCGGCCCACAAAAGGACACACCTTCCTTATAACAGTAGACACTTACTCCAACTGGCTGGAGGTAAACAACATGAAGACAACAACCACGGAGGCCGTGATCAAGGAACTCTGCAAACTCTTTGCAACGCACGGCCTCCCAGACGTCGTCGTTTCCGACAACGGGCCCCAATTCACCTCGCTGGAATTCGAAAAATTCCTAGCGGAAAGGGGCATCCGTCACGCGCTGACAGCACTGGTGCACCCGGCGGCGAACGGTAGGGCGGAACGGATGGTGCAATTCACTAAGAAGACCATCCGGAAAATAGACCACGGGGAGATCCAGGATAAAATAAACAAACTACTGTTCACCCAACACATAACCCCAAATACCACAATGAATAAGAGCCCAGCCAAACTATTAATGGGGAGGAAATTAAGGTCCCCATTTGACAGGTTACACCCCACATATAACCTGGAGAAGCCCCCAGACTCAAACAGCAAATACCGAACCTTCGCACCCGGCGACCCCGTATACGCAAGAAACCTGACGGGAGACCCACTATGGATACCAGCTGTCATCACACAAATAACAGGCCCACACTCGTACCGGCTACAAACAGCAGACGGACGAGCGTGGAAACGCCACATCGACCAATTAAGGTCGAGGACTGCCAACCAAGAGACCACCGACGCACAAACAGGCGAAACCAACCCCCACAACACAAACCAAAGGGGGAGGGAATACCCAGGGGACCAAAACCAAAGAAGAATAAACCAGCCATACTTACCGGAAAGCAGCCATCACGACCCCTCGCCAGGAAGAGACAGCCAGGCCAGCTCGACCGACCCGGAAAGACCGAGCGGGAGCGGCGAAACGCGCAGCTCAACCAACCCGGGAGGCCCAGGAGGGAGCTACGGAGAGCGGGCCGGCCCGACCGACCAGCCGGTTCCCACGACGGCATCAGGAGCAGCAGAGATCCCGACCAAACCGGCCGGGATCCAACCTACGACTGAGCTGCGCAGGTCCAGTAGGCTCAGACGCAGCCCCGCCTACCTACGTGACTACGCGACATAAGGACTGAACCAAGAGGGGAGGGGTGTTCTGTCCCTAATTAGCATTCTTGAGATCCCCGCGCTTTGATTGGCCAAAGCGCGGGGCACTCTAATTGGTCAGGCGAGCCGCGCCGATTGGCTCGCTAAGAATCTCCCGCGATTGGTCCATTCGAATTGCGGGAGATTCAAAGCGGTGCCATTGGCCGCGGCCGCCGTAGCTGAAGGAATAAAAGCCGCAAGCTTTTTCCTTTGCCCCAGTTCGGTTCCAACTTTAAATAAAAGCGCATGATTTGAAGTCACCGACTCCTGGCATCATTTCGCGGACACAACAAGAAGAAAGACAAGCAATTCTAAAGTGGAACAATTTGTGTAGCCTTGGTAATATAGCTGAATGCTAGTGCTGGCCTTTCATGTTGAAAATGCTTGACCTCTGAAGTTAAGCATGCTTTTATTTGACTAAATCATTGTATAAAAATGAACTAAATCAACATGTTGGCAATACTCCCACAGCTAGCTTAAGTTATTTTAAGTGTAGGCTATAAGTGCACCGAACTATTAGATGATATCAGAGTTACGTTTTCCTTAACATCCAGGAACACTCAGTGTAAGTTGCTCCTACCCAAACATTTAGCCTTCTGCAACATACATGCAGTAGATGTTTTGGCCTGTCCCTCTGCCCCCACATGTTACATGTATCAGAATGCCAACTACATTACATTGAGTACATGAGTAAAAATTCTGGCTTCATTTTAGTTATGTAAAAATATATTTAAAATATATTTACTTGCTTCTTCTCGCCCTCCCCCTGCTAATTTTTTTTTTTTTTTTGGAAAAAAAAGTATTTTGCCTGAAGAAAAAGACCAGGGAGTTCTTTTTTGTTATGTTTTACTTGGTCCTAATAAAGGATATGACCTAGCTATGGATTTGTATTCCTCCTCACAGCCTCCAAATTGCTTTTTTATGTCTTGAAATGGTTCTCCAAGGCCTTAAGCAGAAATCTGAAACACATTTGAAAGCTTCTCTGTTTATGGAGCCATTCAGACCATCGTAAAATATTTTAACCATTGATGACTCTTTTAAGGTATCTGGAAGATAACCTCTTACAAAAGTCCTTTATGTGAATATGTCAGGTACTTATCCTGGCATTCAGTTGACTACCTAGATACCTATGTTCCATAGGGTTATGTTTTTTATTTAAAAAACAGTCTTGTATCCTTGTATTGTATGGTATTGAGCTATCATATCTGGGCTGTAAAATCCAAGCAGGCAACAGATAACTGCAAAAGGACATAGGCCATTCCAAATATTCACTGCCATTTAGCGGTCGTCTGGTTTTTACAATGCTGATACTGAAGTCTTAGCTAGCATGTGCAGATGAAGAGAAGGGAGGGCAGGATAAAACTTATCAATGAACAGGTTTGCTGGAAAAGACTGGGGAAGTTCCTAGTTTTATCAGGTATGTAATTGCTATGGGAACTAACTGATCAGCCAATTGTTTCTCAATAGCTGACTATATGAAAGATTTTCCTGGATAAGAAAAATTTTCATATAAATCAATAGATGTTTCTATCTATTATCTGCTCACTACACATTCTGTAGACAAGGTTTCAATAAGGAAGGACCTTGTATCTGATACGAGATATAGGATTCTAAGAGTCGTATTTGTTGGATTACATAATTTTTTTTCTTTGTTCAGCAGATAGATTTGTAAAGAAATGTATATATTACAAAATAACAATCAATTGCTCTTTCCAGTTATATGTTCAAAACTAAGGTAGATGTTTGCAACAGCAGGATTCCTTTAAAGGCCAGGGATAAAGAACTTCAAACACAAATGTGCCAGTCATGAATGACAGACAAAAGCACTGTTTTGAAACAGTTCAATGTCTAGTTAACTGAAACAGACACATTTACTAACTCCCTGGTTTTTCAGCAAATAGACTATAACCTTGCATGGAAAAAAAAAAAAAAAACCACGAAAATCCACCCATAACAGACATAGAGGGGTAATAGCATTATATGACAAAAGAAATAAAAGAAGTACAATATTCCACTTTCCATTAAAACAGGGAAGACAATTTTAAATTTGAACTATTTTCTATTAATTGTATATACATATACATATACATATACATATACATATACATATACATATACATATACATATACATATACATATACATATACATATACATATACATATACATATACATATACATATACATATACATATACATATATATACATACACATACACACACACACATATCTATCTATCTATCTATCTATCTATCTATCTATCTATCTATCTATCTATCTATCTATCTATCTATCTATCTATCTATCTATCTATCTATCTATGAGAAGCACAGAGCTGAAGACCAAGCCTGAAGATGATGAATGAGACTTCATCGATACTTCCAATCTTACGTGGGAAAAAACCCGAATAACCAAAGATACACACATATATATATATATGGATCTTTGGTTATTCGGGTTTTCTCCCACGTAAGATTGGAAGTATCTAGGCAACGTTTCGATGAAGTCTCATTCATCATCTTCAGGCTTGGTCTTCAGCTCTGTGCTTCTCAGAGTGATGTGAGCTTGCAGCTGCTTCTTCCTTTTAACTGCTAGTGTGGGTGTGACTTGATTGGGTGGGGGCCTGGCTGTGTTCTGATTGGCTGGAGGCGTGTTCTGTATAAGTGGGGGCTTGGTTGTGCTCAGGTTACTCTTAGTTGCTGGGGGATTTGAGCTGGTGAGCTGTGATCTTGCTGTTTGGCTTCGAGTTCGTGGTTGTGCTGCATCTTCATGGTGGGGGTCAGTTCGCTTCATGTATGGCTCAGAGGGGTTAGAAGTGGGTAGTGATGCAGCTGCAGTGCAGCTTCTGGTCCATGGTCGTGTCTCATCTTCTGTGTGGGTGTGAGTCTGCTTTCTATGTGGAAGTGTGGTGGTGGCATCTTGTGTGGCTCTCAGGGGTGTGGGTCTGGTGTCATTCTTCATGTTAGGTACTCGTCTGTTCATGAGGGCGGGTTTCCAAATGGCTGGTAGGCGGGAGGTATCATCTCGTTTATTCATGCTGTGTGGGCGTTTTTTCTATCTCTATGGCTTCTCTGATTATTCTGCTGCTGAAATGTTCAGTTTTGGCGATAGTTCTGGTATTTTTAAAGTCAATCTCATGTCCTGTGGCTTTGAGGTGTTGGACCAGGGAAGAGGTTGTTCTTCCTTTTTGATTGAGTTCTTATGTTCTTCAATGCGTGCATTTATTCTTCTGTTAGTTTGTCCAATGTATATGGTGGGACAGGCAGTGCAAGGGATTTCGTATACTCCTTGATTTTCTAACTCGATTTTGTCCTTAGGGTTTCTTAGGATGGTGAATATCTTTCTGTTTGTGCAGAATGCTGTCTTAATGTTGTGTTTTTGGAGGATCTTGCTGATTTTGTCTGTAGTGCCTTTTATATATGGGAGGAGGGCTTTGCCATTCTCTTGTTCTCTGTCTTGGATTTTGGTTGGGGTTTCTTTTTGGATTAGGTGGGTGATCTTCTTTCTTTGGAATCCATTGGCTGTCAGCACGCCGGTGAGAGTGTGTAGTTCGGTCTCTAGATGTTGTTCGTCGGCTAAGCATTTTGTTCTGGAGATGAATGTCTCGGCTACGGAATTGATCTGTGCTGGGTGGTGGTGTGAGAGTGCGTGTAGATAGCGGTTTGTATGTGTTTTCTTCTGGTAGATGGTGTGTCCTAGGGAGCCATTGGATTTTTTGTATACCAAGACATCTAGGAAGGGAAGTTGGTTGTTAGCTTCTGTTTCCATGGTGAATTGTATTTTGGGGTGTAGGCTGTTGAGGTGTGTGAGGAAGTTGTTCAGTTTTTCTCTCCCGTGTGGCCAGATTATGAAGGTGTCATCTACATATCTGAGCCAGAGTTTGGGTTTGTGATCATATTTTTCTAGAGCTTGTGTTTCAAAGTGTTCCATGTAGAGGTTAGCGATGACAGGTGAGAGGGGGGATCCCATGGGTGCTCCTTCTATTTGTTTGTATTTTTGTCTGTTGTAGGTGAAGTATGTATTGGATAGGCAGTGGTTGGTCAGATCTAGGATGTGCTTGGGGGGGTTGTATTTGTTTTGGATGGCTGTCAAGGCTTCTTTTATTGGCACTTGGGTGAAGAGGGATATGACATCGAAGCTCACTAGTAGGTCACTGGGTTGTAAGTTTTCTTTCTTTATGATCTCGATGAACTGGAATGAGTTTCTTACATGTGAGTTGATGGATTCTGCATAGGGCTATAGTTGTTTGGTGAGAAATTTGGCTAGGTTTTTTAGAGGTGAGCCTATGGAGCTGACTATTGGTCTGAGTGGGGTTCCTTCTTTGTGTATCTTGGGGAGACCATAAAGTTTAGGGCATCTGGATGATTTCTCTCTGGGTATGATTCTTTGCTGGATTTCTTCACTGATGGGGGAGGCTTTTATTTTGGATCTGGTGGTTTTTTCTAGGTAGGAGGTGGGGTCTGTCTTTAGGGGTTTGTATGTGAGGTCTTGGAGTAGGTTGGTTAACTTGGATTGGTAGTCAGATGTGTTCATAATCACTGTCACGTTGCCCTTGTCTGCTGGTAGGATTATTATGCTGGTGTCTTCTTTCAGGTTAAGTAGTGCAGTTTGTTCTTCTTTGGATAAGTTGCTTTTGGGTGATTTGCTCGTGCATAGGATGTTGGTGATTTCGAGTCTGATTCTATTAGCATCATTAGGGTTGGTTTTGGTCAGGCTGGTTTCAACTCCGCATATGATGGTTTCTGTGGGGATGTGTTTGGGAGCGACAGCAAAGTTGAATCCTTTAGAAAGGACCTTGGTTTCGGCTTCGGTGAGGATCTTGTCTGAGATGTTGTGCACTGTTTGTTTCATGTGTGGCTGTGAGGGGGGAGAAGTTGGTTTCTGGCATTGTTGTTGTTTTCTGAGTTTGTTGGTGTGTGTGTCTGTCTTGAGGGTGGTCTGTGTTTCAGCTCTCCAGACAGCGAGCTGTTTGGATTTGTCCCAAAGTAAGGGGTGAATCTTGTTGCTGAGTCTGAGGTGAAGTGTGAGGAGATCTTTGTTGATTTGGTCTAGGAGAAATCTTTTTGTGTGAAGTTCATTTCTAATTAGGGCCAATTCTGTTCTTTTTAGGATGCGTTTGGTGGCTGCTGTGTTGGTGTGGAATTTCAATTGGAAGCTTGGGGGAATTAAATTTTGATCTCGGCAGTTGCATTGGAATGCGAGGTCACATAAAATGGAAGCTCTTTGGACTTCAAGTTTTTCATAAGTCCTGGTCAGATGGTGGGTTTCCTCCCTGTAGAGGTGCAATATTTGTTTTCTGAGTTCTCGCGGGTATTTGTATGTGGATCTTTGGTTATTCGGGTTTTCTCCCGCGTAAGATTGGAAGTATCTAGGCAACGTTTCGATGAAGTCTCATTCATCATCTTCAGGCTTGGTCTTCAGCTCTGTGCTTCTCAGAGTGATGTGAGCTTGCAGCTGCTTCTTCCTTTTAACTGCTAGTGGGGGTGTGACTTGATTGGGTGGGGGCCTGGCTGTGTTCTGATTGGGTGGGGGTGTGTTCTCATTGGTTGGTGGTTTGGCTGTGTTCTGATTGGTTGGGGGGCTGGCTGTGTTCTGATTGGCTGGAAGCGTGTTCTGTTCAGGTGGGGGCTAGGTTGTGCTCCGGTTAGTCTTAGTTGCTGGTGGATTTGAACTGGTGAGCTGTGATCTTGCTGTTTGGCAAGAATAAACGAGATGATACCTCCCGTCTGCCAGCCATTTGGAAACCCGCCCTCATGAACAAATGAGTACCTAACATGAAGAATGACACCAGACCCACACCCCTGAGAGCCACACAAGATGCCACCACCACACTTCCACATAGAATGCAGACTCACACCCACACAGAAGATGAGACACGACCATGGACCAGAAGCTGCACTGCAGCTGCATCACTACCCACTTCAAACCCCTCTGAGCCATACATGAAGTGAACTGGCCCCCACCATGAAGATGCATCACGACCACGAACTCGAAGCCAAACAGCAAGATCACAGCTCACCAGCTCAAATCCCCCAGCAACTAAGACTAACCAGAGCACAACCAAGCCCCCACCTGAACAGAATACGCCTCCAGCCAATCAGAACACAGCCAACCCCCCAACCAATCAGAACACAGCCAAACCCCCGACCAATGAGAACATACCCCTACCCAATCAGAACACAGCCAGGCCCCCACCCAATCAAGTCACACCCCCACTAGCAGTTAAAAGGAAGAAGCAGCTGCAAACTCACATCACTCTGAGAAGCACAGAGCTGAAGACCAAGCCTGAAGATGATGAATGAGACTTCATCGAAACGTTGCCTAGATACTTCCAATCTTACGCGGGAGAAAACCCGAATAACCAAAGATCCATACACACACACACACACACACACACACACACACACACACACATATATATGGGGCATACTGTTCTACTTACCTTTTCCTATTATTCTTCTATTGTAGTGGGGCTTCTGAAAAAGTTCAGACTTGTCCTATTCTAAAAGCCAAAGGCTGCTATATATTAATTATAGAGATTTGAAAGTGCTCCTTGCTATCTAGCTATCACTGGATTCATAAATGCTGGCAAAACCCACTTTTACACAATATCTTCTGACGCCGCAGTGATTCCTTTTGAAACCATTTGGATTTGGTGATGAGGAGTCATACCTTATTTGCTGTTTTCAAAGGGATTGCTGCCATCACTGTGAATCTGTCCAGTAATAAAGGTTACCACTAAGGATAACCTTCTCTTACATTAAATATTTCATTCTGCCACAATAGATTAAATGCTAGATATTGGATGTCCAGAATAAAATTCTAATGTTTCTTAAGTACTGGTAATCTTAAATACAGTAGGAAAAGCAAGAGAAAAGTCTTTTCAATACTACCAATGCCTAAATTAATGCTTCGCTAGACTAATAAAACTTAATATGAAGATGGAGAAAAATTATTATGACAGTCTCATCTTAAATTTATTTTCTTTGCAATATTTAAAGAATCTGTAACCAAGGAAGAGGTTACTCACAGAGACGCATCTTATAGCTGATGAAAGACTTCATGAAGGTTTTGAATGAATATTTTTGGAAATCATGCCTCTGGGAGAAGCAATTTTATGTAAACACAGCGTATGTGCTGGCAGAATGTCATATTTACATAATTTTATGCATTTAATTTCATAGAATATTTGCAAAAGAGAACAGAAATAAAACTTCAAAGGTCATAAAATATGAGCATCAACCTCATGGAAAAGAGGATCAAGGAAAAGGACATATATCTTTTGATGGCAAGTGTCAAAGGTTTTTAGTAGCACATGATGTAATTAATTGGATGAGCACAGAATAGCCAGAGTAGGTGTAGGAATGCTGAACTTAACCACTATTTTTCCAGAATAATTTCCAGAATCCCTATCCAGAATCAGTCCTTTCCAGCCCTTACAAACATACTTTTGTTAGCAGTTTTTCCTCCACTGGGAAATAAACTATTACTGGAATCAGTACCAAACATTTATCTCCTTTCTTTCTAATTTTTTTTCCTTATGTTGTTCTCTCTTCCTTTTTCTGACAGCTTTAGCCCTTCCCTCTCCATATTTCTCTGGGATATATTTTATGAATGCAATCATCCACCTTCTCTTTTAAAATGTAAAATCAATGGAGCAAAATGGCACCTAAAGTGAGTAATATTCTAATGGTAAAAGAAGCACATTGGCCTTATTTATTTTGGTCTCATAAATCTTTTTCATCACCTTCAAGATGACCAGATATTTACAGCTAGAAGAGACAACCTCTGAACTATTTAGTTATGCAGAGCTACAAACTATATGTTCCAAAATGCAACATTATTTTAGTTGTTTATTAATAATTTATTCATTACATACTGTAACATCATAGTTGTTTAAGGTAACACAGACCTAGATTTAATAAATATATGAAAATAATAATTAAAATTAGAATACTCATTTTGTTTCCAAAATGTGATTTGAAAGTCTTTTTTTAAATCTGCAAATCAGTTAGTTCTCTCCCTTTGATGAGAAGGAGATTCCAAAGACAGGGGATTAATATGCTATATCACTTCAAGTTAGTGCATCCATTGGAAAAGTTGTATCCATAAAATATCTTCTATGATGGAAATAAATGGTGTAGAATCTATGTGGTGAGAATAATAAGATAAGAAATGCCATGTGCTTGATTATTGTATTTTATTAAAAATAAAGTTGGTTATTCTATAGTATTTGCTACCAATAAGTCAAATTGATATGCAGATAGTAAGAGATGAATGCAATAAAAATAGAGCTTCTTATAATTCCAAGATATGGAATAGTAACTTCTATAGTAACAGTCAATACAGCTTAACCTTCGAGTTATGCAACAAAACTAATATTTAGAATTTATCTGACTCCATAATGTTTGTATAGAAAAGAATTGTCTAGGGTAGCATTTTGTTGGAGATGTAATATAGACAATACTGTCCTAAAACTCATGTTTCTACAATGTCCTATACTGAGTTTGGGGAGAAAGCAGGGGGGGTATATAAATGTGACTATGTGACAAGTTAAAATTTTCAGAGTTAATTCTCCTGAATTACATGCAATTTGACAATTTTATAATATAAATGGATTCTCTGTATCCTTATAGTTAAAAGACTGATATTGCACAATTGGAAAGATAAATTAAAGCACTAAACGACAATAATCTAGGTATTATGTACCCAGGTTAAGTGGAATTATATTCTCTCTCTCTCTCAGATATTATATGCATGGCATCTTTGATATAACTTTGATTTCCAACACAAAATTAGTATGGTATCCTAGAGTTAAAAGTGTGTAATACAATAGAACAGAAGCCCCAAGAAGATATTGATCTGGTCAAACCCGGATGAAAGAACCGGGTGTTCTGTTGGGTAGGTTGTAATATGCACCTTAAAAAATAAGCTCTTGAAAAGTAATCAGCTTTATCCTGTTTGTATCTTATTTTGCTTTAACCACCATAGAGATCACATTACATGTTATCTTAAGAATATTTCAATAGTTTAAGATAATTTTATGCCTGAGTAAGGATTTAAATCCAGATACCTATTTATCTCCACCATATTTCTCCAGAAATGCAGCCTGCTAATGTCTCCATATACCAAGGTGTGAAAATACTGCATTTAACAAAATGCATTTAAATATTTAACAAAAGGGAAATATGCTGATGTCAGAGTGAGTTATCAGCAGACTAAAATGAAACACAGAGATTTTTAGGAAAATAAATCTTAAGGGAATAATTCTTAAAACAGTTTGGTGAATGTGTTTCTGATATTTTGCACAACCCTGTTTTCACTTCCCCATTTCTCCATAGCAGTTTTAAAAATGATGTATAATTATTTTCATACTTGCCAGCCTGCAATCATCAGGAACATGTTGAGATTGCCACATGCCAATCAGTGCCCCCTTCAACTAATCAGTTACAGAGCATTCAAAATGTTCAGTTACTTCCCCATCATTGATCTTCTTTGAATTTCCATAGTCTATCCCTGAGGATCAAATCAAAAGCATCTTTAAAACTTGCATAGTCTCCCATCCCCCATCTGAAGGTACACTTTCCAATTAGAGCAGTGCTTCTGATACAAGTTTGAGATACATTGACTTCAACTCCCAGATTCCCACAAGCCCTGTATAGTTGAAATCTGCACATGATAAAGTTGCCAAGGTTGAAAAACACTGAATTAGAAGTTGCAAAATTAAATTTTCTTTGATTTCCCTCCCTTAAATCCTCGATAGGTAAAAAGAAAAGTGGAATGGGGCATAAAGCAAATAAATTGGAATGCTAAACAAGACCTTCCGGTACTCAAACTTCTTTTTTTTTTTTAGGTCTCCTATCTGATGAACTAATCAAAAGAGTAGACTCTTTTGTTTCTTTCTTTCCCTTTTTGGCTGGTTGGGGATATGGATTGAGTTTTCAGTTTGGCAGGTTGTGAAACTGATTAATCTCATAATTACTTGGAAAGCAGCGATATGAATAAAAATCACTATTTGCAGTTGTAATAGTAGATAATTATTAACACTGATGCCAATGAATGCAGTTTCCAATATTTATAATATCGATTAAGTATGCAGTGCTGGCACATAGTTAAATTGTATAAATTTTTGACGAACATGTTTTGTAGATATAGTGAGGAATTAAATTACTGCTCAATTTTTTTTTCTGAAACCAGCAATTAATAACAACAGCAATTTTCTAATCAGTATGCACTGCAGCCACAAAACACTATATTTGATATATGGTACTTCAAATACTGAAGCAATGCTGATAACTGAATTTTCTCTTTCTCCATAGAATTGATTTCCACACTTTATAGAACTATCTCTATCAACTCCAGTTTAGTACATCTTACCATGATTTGGTATATCTATTTAATTAACTGCACATTACAGATCTATATCTGAAACCATCCCTTAGGTTTATAGCTAATGTGATCACGGAATGATGAACTCTGGGTCTTAGCAGAAGATCCATTGTGGCATAGTGGTTAGAATGTAGAACTGCAAGATAATTCACTGCTCATTCCAGGAGTTCGATTCTGAGCGGCTCAAGGTTGACTCACCCTTCCATCCTTCCATGGTCAGTAAAATGAGGACGCAGATAGTTAGAGGCAATATGTTGACTGTAAACTGCTTAAAGAAGGCTGTAAAGCACTGTGAAGCGGGATATAAGTCTAAGTGATACTTAGCAAGAGAATTCTTCAGGAAGCTAAGCTGGGTACACGTGGTACAGATGAAGAAATTCAAATACTTTACCCATCCAATGTGGAATTATTTATCACCCAAGGTATTTAATGAGCAAGTTAAATACTTTTTTGAATGGAATATAATAGATGTAGAAGAGCCGGATTCATGCAGTTGTCAAGCCATAAGACTAAAAAGAACCAGGTGACTATAAATTCTAGGCTCATTTTAGCCATGAAGCAATTGGATAACTTTGGGCCAGTCGCTCTCTTTCTAAGACTTAAGAAGGTGGGAAGTCACTTCTAAAATTGTTGCCTGGAAAACACCATAGGCTTGTCCAGGCAACTGCCAGAGGTCAAGGTTGACTTGAAGGCACTGTTTGTTGTTGTTCCAAGGTGAATGGAAATGCTCTCCATAAACCCCATAGTGTGCCTATCAGTCTAAATGCCAGATCAGATTTTATTTCAGTTCAGACATGTATTGAACTACAGTTAACATGTTTGTAAACTTTAATTTGAATGCCTGGATGTATTTTATTTTAATTTATCTACATATAGAGAAAAATATACTTTAATAAAACTTGTTTCAATGAAGTTTACATTATATAGAACTTATGCCATTACTAAAATTCCTTGTGCCTTGCTGAGCTAATCTTTTATTATAGGGGGAAGGGGAAATTGCCAAATAAAATATAGATGCCTATAAAATTATATTCATATCATTCAACTGCTGAAAATGTTTCACTGCAAATTTACAAAGCTGAACGTATAAATATACAAACTGTATATTTGTACGTGGAAAATACAAACTGTAAAACATTGCCCCATAATGCCTTTTTTCTTGTATCTGCATTTCTCTGTAAGCTAATTTATTCTAACTGGAAACTCCATTTTTATGTACAATTGATGAAATTACTATAATATCCAAATACCTGTCTCTCATAAATATACCTGCTGTAAAAGTTGCAATCATATTCTGTCTCTGACTTTTTCCATTTATTTTTTTGGGGGGGAAATGTATTACTGGATAACTTACAACATTCTTCAAGTCTTCTGGGACTTTCTATCCAAGATATCAGCTACTTTACTACTTCAACAAGGTAACCATCATTTTCTTGATTTAGTTTTTTTATAAGTCTATGACACAAATCATTTCTAAAAAATATCCACCCCTACTGCCTTCCAGCTCACAAAATAAATTGGCTCAGCAACTATTTTTGAAGGCAAGGAAGAAAAAAAAACATTTTATCCTTGTCATTTTGGTTATACAGAAATAAAATCTCCTTCTGGCCAGAAATAATTCAAAGCTTCTCTGTGGGGTTGAGTTTATATGTTTTTTAACAATTACATAAGAGGAAAATATATATTTATATATATGTGTGTGTGTGTGCAACTGGCAGATTTTGAATCAAATGTAAAACCAGCTTCCCAATAAACACCTCTAACTATCGAGTAGGCAATAAACTACATTTCTATATGTTTTTCTGAGACAACCTTTTCTGATCCAGAAAGTTTTGATTCTGCAGAATAACTTGTACCTCAACAAGAAGTGTAAAAATATCCTCATTTTGATTCCTGCATTTGGGAAACAAAAATATTCAGATTGAACCAGTTGTGGAGACTTCTTAGCTATAGAATGCCTTCTATTAGATCTCCTACATCTTTCTATTTGTCATAAGAATTAATACTGCTACTTCTAACACAATTGCTTAATACAACACTTTTTCAAAAATAAAAAATGCATTTATCCCTTGTATGGTAAGGTTTAGCAGCTTCTCTAATTAAAATAAAACAAAATTTGAAAAATTTAACTAATATGATCTGATGTTCTCATTTAATTGCATGATAATCTGCTATATCTGCTAGAGAATATTAACCAGGGAAAAATGTATCAAGGTCAATTATTTTCCCTGTAGCTGGTAACTATAAAAAGTCTATACTGAGCTATGGTTCTGAATTTCTCATTGTAGAATTTCTGGAAGATCTAATACTTGCTTGACAAATAGATAGATAGATAGATAGATAGATAGATAGATAGATAGATAGATAGATAAAATAAAATAAAATAATGAAATGACATGAAATAAAATAATGAAACGAAATGAAATGAAATAATAAAATAAAATAAAATAAAAATAAAATAAAATAAAATAAAATAAAAATAAAATAAAATAATAAAATAAAATAAAATAAAATAAAATAAAATAAAATAAAATAAAATAAAATAAAATAAAATAAAATAAAATAAAATAAAATAAAATAAAATAAAATAAAATAAAATAAAATAAAATAAAATAAAATAAAATAAAATAAAATAAAATAAAATAAAATAAAATAAAATAAAATAAAATAAAATAAAATATTCTTTCACTGGAAATTTTGAAAGCTGCAACTTTAGCTTGTTTTTTGCCCTCAGCTATACCTGGCTGATATTTTGGGATCATCTTAATATTATCGAACTTAATAATATAATGTAATATAATATAATCCTGATGTACTGAGGATAATGAAGTTAAAAAATTCAAACTAGGCCAACCAACAACTTGCAAAGGATATGCTCAGGTACTTTCAAGAAGCCTTTCCAGGGACTGAATACACATCTCAAACTGGAACATTATTCCATAAAAATGTTCTGAGGTTACTTAATTAAGATGCAAATGTATTTTCCCCATGTGCGTTTCAGTTAATGTATTGTTAATAAAATCAGTCAGATATTCTTAATGATTTGAGTTCTACCGCTAATAGGGTATAATTTAATATTTTAAAATATTTCAATCAAAACAGATTTTGATGTTATTAATTAACATCGTCCTCAGAGGTCTCCTTTAAAATTATTTATCAAAATGTAAAAATTATATTAAAAAATCCATGCATAGCAGTTGAGGAATTGATAACACTGAATGGCAAATAGTCATAATTGTTTGATTGACAGACAATACCATCAAGTCAGTATAGACTCCTAGCATCCATACCAATAGATTTTCTTCCTGATTATCTGACCCTAACTGACCCTTCCAACAGTGCAGTCATGGTCACTGCAACTGAGTCCATTCACCTTTCCTTCTACCTTTCCAGTATTGTTATAGACATTTCCAGAGAGTTAGGCCTTTGCACAATTTGTCTAAATTAACATAGATTGTGACCTGGGTGAGAACTCTGGGTTGATTTGTTTGAATATCCATATGTTTATTTTCTTGGCTATTTACAGAACTTTCAGGATTCTTCTCCAACATCAAAGTTCAAAGGTATCAATCCTATTTTATTCCACTATTTCAAAGCCCAATTTTCACTTCCATAGAATGTTACAGGGAATATCATGGTTTATGTGATTTTCCCCTCTTTGTATTATGCATTTGAATATCTTTTCCAAGAGTTTCATGGCTGTTCTACCAAGTGCTCGGCCTGTAATATATTTCTTGACTCTTTGTTCCTTTACTATTGATGTTTGATCATAAAAGACAGAAATTATCCACCACTTTGATATCTCCATTGTCATTTCTAAAGTTGGCTGTTCTGCCTATTGCAAAAATAACATTATCTTAAAAGTGTTAGAAAGTTTGGTGAGTTAATTAATTAATTAGTATAGAAAGTGCTTTTCACTCTATCTTTGAAGCAATATTAAACAGATTGTGGTTTCTCTGTAGTAGTTAAGTTTTTCTGCTAACAAAATCATTTAACCATTTTCTAGAAACAAGTTCTAAATTAAGTAAAAGCTGTGATGGTAATTATTATTATTACTAACAATTTTACCATTATCTTCTCTTTAAAATTATTTATGAAGTGCTGTATGTCGTGTCCGGAAATAAGCTCAGAGTCGGTGACTTCAATTAAAAGCTCTTTATTTGTAACAAGTGAACCGAACCGGCGAAAGGCAAAAAGCCTGCGGCTTTTATACCTTTCGCAAGGCTGCCGCGGCCAACGGCAGCGATTCAAGTCTCCCGCTCTTGGTTTGCACCAATCGCGGGAGACCTAAATCGGCCAATCAGAAATCCCCGTGCCTTGGCCAATCAAGGCTCGGGGATTTCGAGTATACCATTTTCAATACATACCACCCCTCCCCCCTTGGTACGGTCCGTCAGGTGGTGTAGTCACGCAGGTAGGCGGGGCTCCGTCGAGTCCTAGTTGACCTGCGCAACTCACTTCCCTGTTGTATCTCGGCCGGAGCGGTCGTTCCTTTGGCTGCTCCTGCCTCTTCGCGAACCGGCTGGATGATCGGGCCGGTTCTTTCGCCGTGGCTCCCGCCTGGGCCTACCGGGTCGGTTGAGCTGCGGATTTCGCCGCTCCCGCTTGGCTTCTCCGAGTCGGTAGAGCTGGCCAGATGGTTCTTCTCCGGAGGGGACTCGCGATGGCTGTTTTCTGGTGAGTATTTTTGGTTTATTTTATTTTGCGATTGTCTTTCCGGGTATTCCCTCCCCCCTTGGTTCGCTTCTTGGGGGTTGAGGTCAGTTGCCGTTCGGGACCTTAACTGGTCAATATGCCGTTTCCAGGCTCGCCCATCCGTGGTTTGGAGCCGGTACGACTTTGGACCAGTGACTTGTGTTATGACGGCTGGGATCCATAGGGGGTCCCCCGTCATGTTTTTTGCGTAAACCAGGTCGCCTGGGTTAAATGTCCGGAACCTGGAGCTGGAGTCTGGGGGCTGCTCCGGGTTGTAGGTCGGGTGCAGTCTGTCAAGTGGGGACCTCAGTTTCCTGCCCATTAACAGCTCTGCCGGACTCTTGTTGGTTGTAGTGTTGGGAGTGATGTGTTGTATGAAGAGTAGGCGGTTGATTTTGTCGTTGATCTCCGCGTGGTCCATTTTCCTGAGTGTTTTTTTTGTAAATTGGACCATCCGTTCCGCCCTACCGTTCGCCGCCGGATGCGCCGGTGCTGTCAACGCGTGGCGGATGCCCTTCTCTGCCAGGAACCGTTCGAAATCGATGGAGGTGAATTGGGGCCCGTTGTCTGAGACGATGACGTCTGGGAGGCCGTGTGTGGAGAACAGTTTGCTCAGTTCTTTTATGACAGCCTCTGTGGTGGTGGATTTCATGTCAGCCACCTCTAGCCAATTTGAGTATGCGTCGACTGTGATTAAGAACGTGTGTCCATTTGTGGGGCCCGCGAAGTCGAGATGGATTCTGGACCAGGGCCCTCGTGGTGTTTCCCAATCTCGGATGGGTGCTGTGGGTGGGCTGGATCTGGTCTCCTGGCATCGGTGGCATTTGGCGACCCATGCCTCAATTTGCTTGTCCATCCCTGGCCACCAAGCGTAGCTTCTGGCCAGGGCTTTAGTCCTGACGATGCCAGGATGACCCTCATGTAGCATCCTCAAGACTTTTTCTTGCAATCTATCTGGAATTACCACCCGGTCACCCCATAGAATGCATCCCTTCAGTAGTGACAGTTCGGTCTGGCGCTGGCGGAATGTTTTAAAAGTCTCGTCATAGTCCTTTTCCGGCCAGCCCTTTTCTAACCAGTGTAAGATTCGTGCCAGACGCCTGTCCTTAATGGTTTCCCTGGCAATGTCGGATGCAGTAATAGGTAAACTTTCTATGCTCAGGGTATTTGTGGTAGGTGCTGGGTCAGGTTCAGAGTTAGGTAAAGGCGAGCGGCTTAAAGCGTCTGCGTGCGAGATTTTCTTACCTGGCTTGTGTAACAGTTCGTAATTGTAGGCTGCCAGGAATTCCGACCATCTTGTCATTCGGGGTGACAAGATGTTGGGCGTGGCTCGGTTTCCCGGGAGGATGCCCAACAGAGGCTTGTGATCCGTCACGATGGTGAACGGGCGGCCGTACAAGTATTCATGAAAACGTTTAACGGCGGCAACTATAGCCAAAGCTTCTTTGTCCAGCTGGCTATAGTTGCGCTCTGGTTTGGTCAGAGTCCTGGAGAAAAAGGCGATGGGTGCTTCTCTCTGGTCTGGGAGGGTGCGGCTGAGGACAGCGCCGACGCCGAAGGGTGATGCGTCGCAAGTGACAGCTAGTGGTAAAGTCTCACTAAATTGCATCAGGACAGCATCGGAGGTGAGGAGGTCCTTGGTTTTTTGAAAAGCGGCTTGTTCTCGCCTCCCCCAAGTCCAGGCTGCCTTCTTGTCTAGGAGTCTATGTAAGGGCTCCGCCGCCGTTGCCTTTTGAGGTAGGAAAACATTATAGAAATTTAGTAATCCTAGGAATGCTTGTAATTCCGTTTTGGATCTTGGGGTGGGGGCTTCCTTGATGGCTTTTATTTTTTTAGTTGTAGGGTGAATGCCCTTTTGGTCTAGGAGATAGCCCAAAAACTCTACTTGCTTTGTACATAGATTGCATTTCTCTCGCTTAACCTTAAGTCCTGTTTCTTTAAATTTTGTTAAGACTTGTCTGAGTCGCGTCTCTAACTCGGCTTCATTTGGCGCCGCTATTAGTACGTCGTCAAAATAGGGCACCACCCCTTTTATGCCCTGTAACAAACGTTCCATCAGGCTTTGAAAAATGCCTGGTGCCACGCTGACTCCGAATTGGAGCCGGTTACACTTGAAGGCCCCCCGATGGGTTACTATTGTTTGGGCTTCCGCCGTTTTCTCGTCTACCGGCAGCTGCTGATATGCCTGGGCAAGGTCGAGTTTTGCAAAGACTTTGCCCCCTCCTAGCGAGTGTAGCAAATGTTGTACTATAGGGACTGGGTAGGCGCTTTGTTGTAACGCGCCATTTAGGGTGGCCTTATAGTCCCCACAAATTCTCACTGACCCGTCCGGTTTTACTGGGGTCACTATAGGGGTTTCCCATCTGGCATGGTCTATCGGTTGTAATACCCCCTGTTTGACGAGTTTGTCAAGCTGCTCGTCAATTTTTGGTTTTAATGCAAACGGTACCCTTCTAGGTTTAAGTCTCTTAGGGGGGACCCTTGGATCTAAGTCAAATGAGATAAGGGGCCCCTGGTACTTGCCCAAGCCTCCATCGAACACCTCCTGGAACTCCTGGGTTAGCCGCTGTTCCCAAGCTTCGATGGTGACTTGGTTGACACCTGTCAGCGCGATGTTAAGCGGGGCGAACCATTGTAGACCCAGTAGGCTTGGGCGGTCGCGATCGACGATTGTGAGTGGTAGTTGTTCGGTGTGGCCTTTGTAGGTTATGTTGAAATTCTTGGTGCCTACTACCGGGACACGGTTCCCTTGGTAGTCTTTAATGATGATCTTTTGTGTCTGCACGTTTCTCTTTTGTAGAGTGGGCACCAGTCTTTTGATTTCACGCCATGCAATCATGGAAAGGTAGGACCCAGAGTCCACTTCCATCTTGCATGGCTGGCCTTCTATGTATACCTCTACATGTATTTTTCTGGCGCCGTTGGAGGTGGCGTGGCCGATGGTCACCGTCTGATGGGTCTCTTCTTTTCGTCGACCGTCGCCGCTTCTTTGAGATCGTTGAGCGCGGTCCCATCGACCGTCTGGCTGTCGTTCTCTGGTTCTGGGCGGGGAGTTTTCTCTCCGTCTGTCGTGCTGTTCCCATTTGGGCAGGCTGCAAGTCTTCTTTTGGCGGCAAACTCGGGCGATGTGACCCCTTCGTTCACAATGCCTACAGATTGAGTCAAAAAATTGGCATTCTGACCTGGGGTGGTCGCCGCCGCACCCGGCGCAGCTGGTCCTCGACTTACGGCCTTTTCGACTTCGTTGATCGCCGCGTCCCGTCTGTACTCGGTGAATGTCCTCCTCATCTTCAGACGTGCTGGAGTTTGACTGGTATTCACCGTAGTGTGCGGTCGCTTCACTTCTTGCGTCGGCCGACCTTGCCGGGTTGTTGTTCCCGCCCTTCGCGTCAGATCTTCGCATGCTGTCTGCCGACGTGCGTGTTGCTTCAGCGGCTGCGGCGGCTGTAAGGGCATCGGCTAGGCTGATGTCGCCCTTGGCCATAAGTCGGCTCTGCAGTGTAGGATCCCATAACCCGAGTACGAAGCGGTCTCTTATGAGACTGTTGAGACCCTCGAACTCACAGAGTCCTCCCAGGCGCCGCAGTTCTGCGACGAAATCGCTCAATTTTTCGTCGGGCTTCTGGTTTCGGCGGTAAAACTCGTTGCGCCGTATTAGGATGGGGACCTCGGGGGCATAATGGCGCCGCAGTATTGGTTCGAGGACATCCCAGTCCATGGCGGTTGCGTCTGCCGGCTTGGCTAATGCCTTAGCCATCTGGAAGACCTCTGGTCCGCAGTGTGTAAGGAAGACAGCGCGTTTCAGCGGGCCCGGGGTGTCCTTCATGCCGGCGCATTCTAGGTACATTCGGAACCGATCCGAATACGATTCCCAATCTTCGGCGGCAGGGTTGAAGGGGGCGGGCGGTGCTATCTTCGCCATTTTAGTGCTGTCGCTGGTTCTTAGGTGGACACGGGGTTCGGTTCAGGGGCGAGATCCCATCCTCGTCGCCAGTGTCGTGTCCGGAAATAAGCTCAGAGTCGGTGACTTCAATTAAAAGCTCTTTATTTGTAACAAGTGAACCGAACCGGCGAAAGGCAAAAAGCCCGCGGCTTTTATACCTTTCGCAAGGCTGCCGCGGCCAACGGCAGCGATTCAAGTCTCCCGCTCTTGGTTTGCACCAATCGCGGGAGACCTAAATCGGCCAATCAGAAATCCCCGTGCCTTGGCCAATCAAGGCTCGGGGATTTCGAGTATACCATTTTCAATACATAACACTGTACATATTAAAACATTCTCTCAAATGCCAAAACTGAGTAGTGGAATTGAATGAATTGCATTTTCTCATTAAGAATTGTTGCTAAAATGTTATTTAAACATACTACTTAACGTAACTATATTGTGCTTGTAAATTAATAGTATTCTTTATCTTGCTGTTAAGATATGACAGCTCTTATGAGTCATAGTGCAGCTTTTGCAACTAAATTTTACATAGTTTGGAACAGGAAAATAATCACAAAACTCTACATTTTTTTGGCTTGATCTGCATTATTGTACAGTTATTTTATTAAGGAATGATTCTTGAATCTATTAGCATATGAACTTTAGAAATGTTGAAATCTCTCCACTAAGGCAGGAAATTTAACAAGAAACACTTATTAGTAATTGTATTGTTTTCTACAGAGCCATGATTTTAGCACAAAGTTACCACAATTAAATTTTCAACAAGTTGAGGACCACTTCCCATTTATAAAAACCCATTAATTTCTTCAAAGGTCCTGGATAATGGAGGTAAACCTCAATATGATACAGGCTGAGCCAACACTCTGTACGATTTCATATATATGGACAGATAAGAAAGAAGAATTTCTATTACCTGCCAATTGGTCATATGCAAATGCACATACTCAAATTCATTAGTTTCTAGTTCCCTTACAAGATGGATTGTTCATGAATATTTTTTTAGACATCAACAGGAATTTTAAAAGACTAATTGTGAACAATTCTGGGTTTTTTTTGTGCCCCACATTCTTAACCTTCACCCAGTAAATGAGCAGTTTTCCTTTTCCTCCAGAAAATATATTTACTAAGATCCTATTTGTTGGCAGAAAATCCCCCAGCTCAGTTGCTCCTTTTTTCGTTACTTAATATTTAATTTTCTGTCCTTGTGATTATGGTATAAAATCGGGAGAAACACATGTTTACATCAGGCAACTGTCTAGAAAGTGCTTCAAAACAAAACAAGAGAAATAATCAAACATTTATCTTTCTGAAAAATATCAAGTGGAGCGTATTGCCTTCCTTGCCCTGAATAGAACATTTTCCATAATTTCTGGCTATCCCAATTCTTAAATCATTCTGAAAACTGAAATATTTGTGATGAAATAGTTAAGCATTTCTCATTTTACACATTTTTACTTAGAGATCAAGGAAATCTTCTGAAGTGGCCTTACAATTTCTTCTTTAAAGCACCCTTTGTCAAAGGACATGTCAAAATCTCTTTAACTTAAGAACATAGGAAACTAGTTTATACTAAGTCCATCAGCCCATATTCCACACGATTTTCAGTACTTGGTCACAGTAGCAATTAGGTTTTTATATACGGGCTTTTATCTGGAAAAATCTAAGTTTTAACTTTACATCTTCTGCATGTAAATAGTATTCAACCATATACATTCAGACTTCCCAAAGATCAATCTCTGAGTTTTACTTTTACAGAACTTATTTTAATTATTCTATTCTATATCTGGGATTCCAAGGTAAGTCTCCTCTCCAGCCATTATCCAAGGCCAGATACTTTCCCATCTCCCTCTATAATAATTGCCAAATCTCAGAATTATAGGCATTAACAGTCGAATCTGGCAGGGAGTATAGTTTGGTTTTCTGATAGAATTGAAACTAATCAAATATTGACAAGACCAAGTCCGAATCATTCTTTTCATCTGATTTATTTTTTATTACGAATAGGATAAATAATTGATTACATCTCTCTCAAACATCTATAATATCTAACAAATGGTGAACAACAAACATCTGTTTAGGAATGGCTTGCAGTACAGCTGCTTAAGAGCAATCACATTTGAAAGACAGGATGTGATGTGCCACCTCTTACCAAAACCTTTACTGACTACAAAGTTCAGAATACTATTGAGAAAAATAATATTGTTTTTTCTGAAAGAGGAGCAAGAAGAACACAAAACATAGAATATTCTCTATGTTGCTTGATTACAAGTTTTCATTTTTTTTAAAGGAAGGAAAAGAACAGCTTTTAAAATCTGGGTTTTAATTACTTCACTTGATTACCATTTCTTGCAAAGAGAGCAATGAACAAATTTTTACCTTTGTATGGACAGTGCCATAACTACTTTGATACATCTGTATCATTCATTCTTGCCTTGTGGACCTTTGTACTGTGATTAATACAATATGTAAGCAATGTTAATGGAGAAGAAGGAGAACAATCATTTATTGAGTTATCTAGAAGTCCCTGTTGCTTGTCCATTTATCAGTTGAGTTTCTCTCTAGAGGTAGGAGATCAAAATTCTGAATGGCCATCTGACAATGGAAATCAGAGCATGCATAAACACATAACCTTTCCTAAAAACACAATGCACACACAATGAGCATCTCCATTCAACAACATACTTCTCACAAGCAATTGAAAAGTGATTTATTCTTCTTTCTGCTGCAATTAGAAGCGAAAGCAGAGTAGTTCTGTACTCTGCCTAGTAAAAAACCTCATGAAGCTTTCATTCCTCTCCCTTGGGTAAGAAAGTGAATCAAATTGAATTTTTGCTGCCTAAAATAAGGAGTTCTACTTTTCCAGAGAGGAAACTGAAAGCTACAATATTTGAAAACAAGTTTTATTAATTTTACAACACAATACGCAAACAAACAAGGCATCATAACATAAAAAATCTTTTCTGAAAAAACCAATAAAACATACAAAATAATTCCAAATTATAATATATATATTTACATTATCTGTTCAGCTTCATATCTTATCCCAACTTTTTCTTTTCATTCTATTATCCAAATTATATTTCTTGCTAATTAAAATTTTATTGCTTTCCAAAAACAATACACAAACAAACAAAACATGGAACATAAAAACATAAAACATCTTTTCTGAAAGTTGCTTGATCCCGGGTTAAAACTCTTCGCACAGACACAAATTCAAAAATCATATTCACTTTATATATCATTCCATATCTTATTACCATTTTCAATTTTCTATATAGCTTCTTCCCTCTTTTATGTTTCTTAATTTTATTTTATTTATCTCATCTGAGTTCAATTCATAATACTTATCCTTCTTTGTCTGTTCTATCTCCAGCTATCCATTCATCTTTTCTCTTTAGACAAACTTCTCCTGTACACTGATTGGAGTATGACGCCTTTAACTCTTTCCCCTAGCTTAATAATACTTAATATAACACTTAACTTATATTGGGATTCTGTTTAGTACATTCTAAAATTACACAATGAATTTTATAAGAAAGGAAAATATATAACAATAACAAAAAAGAAAAGCATATGAAACCACAATCAATGCCATTAAGAAACTCATACATATTAATACTCATTTATATCTTAAGCATTTTATTCTAAATACACATATAAAAACTAAATCTTATGTACCTTACAGACTCCCTTTTTTTCAATTAAATTTACCCATTGTCTCTAAATAAGCTTTCTTTAAATCTTGCTTCCCACCATTAAGGCTTCTCTTCCCCTCCTTTCTCTCTTGCTTATTCTTTTCCTTGCCCTTTTTACCCCTTTGTCTCTCCTCCTCCCTTTTCTTCTTCTGCTTTCCCCCTTTCTGTTGTTTTCTAACCTTGTATCCACCTTTCACCTCATTTTTCTTTTTTTTGATTGTTTTTTCAGGCCTTAAAATCCCCTTTTTCTTTTCCTCTTTCTCCTCCTCCCCAAATAGAACCATTTGTCCATCCAAGATGGCTTCTTCTTTATCCCAGTCGTCCTGCTGCGCAATCAATTTTTCATAAGTGCATACTGCCATTTCTAGAAATTGAAAAAAAGTGCCCAAAGTATCTTTCCCATCTTGTTCTTCTTTTTTATATTTTTGGTATTCAATTTTTAGTTGAATGCCATCATGAAGAGAAATTTTTTTTCCAAAACAACCACCCAAGTGTTTTTATTCAAGAATAATTCCCCAAAATTCCAAAGCCACCAAAGAATCCAAATAGACTATTTCTTTTAATTTTTCTTTCTTTCTTCCGTTTCTCTTTCTGGAGTTGCGGTTTCCGGTTTGTAGCCCTTCGGAACAGGCAGGAATCCGCAATTGTGCGCGGTTTCTGCCTGTGTTCACTGCCCGAGTGCCCCGAGCCATTTGGCTTCGGGGCTAAGCCACCTCCGTAGAAGGTGGAAAAGATGGGGGGGGTCTGGCAGGGTTGAGAGATATCGCACCTCTCTTCCCTAGCCAGTGAAACCCCCTTTTCCAAAGGCAGCTGAGCGGCGATCAGCAATGGCCGCCACATAGAAGAGCTCAGCCGGAAAAAGAAAGTGCAGGAGGAGCTGTGAAAAAGTGAAAGTGATATTTGCTGACCAGGACAAGCAACAGTGAAAGTACCCTGGACTTTGAAACCTGATAAAGAAACATTGTTTCCAGAATGTGTTAAGCGGCGAATGTGGATTAAAGGAAAAGCTTTTTTTTCTTTTCACTCTCCTTCCAAACGTGACAGCGATAGAACCTTAAGAGAAATCGGAAAACTCACATTGGAGGTATGGATTTCTGAACATTTAAAGGAAAATTGCTGCTGTAAATGGGAAGGGAGAGGAAAAAAAATTGGATCAGAATTTGAAAAAGGAGGAGATTGCCTAGAATTTTAAAGAGCTTTAAATATTAATATGGTTTCTAAAAGATATATCTTAATTGGAACTCTTTGACTAAACAGCAACTCCAGAAAGAGAAAGCTACAATATTTGGATGCTGAGGAAGGTGCTTGAGATTAGGATTTCCTTAAAATAAAGGATTTCTGTTGTTCAGTTTTTCTTGTTAATTATAGCAATTTTATTTTTCCCCTTATCCTCTCCTTTCCTTCACCTTCCACAAACCTTTATTTCTTTTAACTCTGTAAAACACCTTAGCATTGTGTTTCTATCAAAAGACACTCAAAATTAGTTTTTCTTTCTGTTCAATTTTTGTCTTATAATGGAATCAATCGCTTTTTCAAAATTTTGAAGGCTTTTTTTTACAGTTTAAACAACCAGGCTAGTAAAAAAGGATACCCAATACATATTCATCTTATATCAAACAAGCTAATATTTCAGTACAAGATAACTATACATAATATATACATTACACAGAGAATAACAAAAGCAAACACTTACAGACTGAGAACAAATCTTGAAAAAACCATGATATTCACATTCATTACAAGAACTCTAAAATTAATTGTAACAGTGAAACGGCACTTTAGTTTACAAAAAGTCACGCATGCGCACACACACGTGTGTGTGTGTGTGTGCGTGTGCGTGTGCGTGTGCGTGTGTGTGTGAGAGAGAGAGAGAGAGAGAGAGAGAAGGAGAGAGAGAGTGAACTTTGTTGTCCATATAGTATTCTCAGGAATTTTCAAAGTTTAAAAATATCAATACTCTTTCTATTCTGCTTCTTCAAAGGTTCAAATGCATGGCACAGTATAGGCACAATATACCTTTTTGCTCCTCTTTCAGAAAAAATAGGAGAACAAACTCATCAAGACAAAATTCATAATCCATATGCATTTAAAAGATAAAGGCCACTGTTTTGAAGACAACAAAATCCACATTTTGAACAGAGACCACTACTGGTTTGAAAGATGGGTCAGAGACCATTTATGTCAAAATTGAACAGCTCTCTCTCAACAGAGTGGCAGATAGAAGACATCATCTATCTCCAGTCCACAACACAGTCCTTTCAGCAGTTCAAAGAAGGTTCCACACCCATTTAAACTATTAATGTGACCCTGAGGACAGAGATAAACCTCCAAATGGCTTCAACGACTCTGTAAAAGAATGCAAATGACCAGCTGTCTGCAAGAAATATAAATCCTTCCATTCTCCATCATCTAGTCAGAGCTGAAGGAGTTTCTTGAATGAGAAGCAAAGCATCTTCAAAGAAAAACAAGAAAGTCCAGTTGAAAAAAGCACCTTTGGGACTTCAAAGCGTAACTTCTCTTCCACAGAGTGTTCTGCAGACCCTGGGAGGAACACAATGTTATCACAGGGGGTCCACAAAGACTTGAAGAAGTATTATGATTTAAATCTTGAGTTAAGTCTTGGTGTATGTGCCCATGGCACAAAAGATATTTAAAGACTGTACAAATATCTTTTTTGAGGCCTTCATATTCCTCTACCAAGTACTACTCTGCAGATATTTCTTGACAGCTTGACCCTTTAAAGTTGATTCTAAAAGGCAGGACCTATCCACCACTTCAGTATCTTCATTGTCAGTTCTAGTGTTGGTTTTTCTATCTGTTTTCATTAGATTGGTCTTCCTTACACTTGATTTTTGTCCTATTTTTTCACTGACTTCCCCAACTTTTATTACTAGAGCTTATAGATCATTTGGATTTTTTACTGCCAGCATTGTGCAGATTATTGATCTTTCTTCCTTTGATTTTAAAACCATGTTCCTCTTATTTCATTCCATCTTTCCTTAATATATATTCAGCATGTACACTGAATATGTAGGAGTGGTACAGAGGTGGAGCTTTCACCTCACAACCAGGAGGCTGTGAGTTCGATCCTAGTTAGCGACAGATATTTCTTTCTCTGGGCATAATGTAATTATCTGCTGTGAACTCTGCACTGGCAACGGGAAGGGCATTCAGCCAATAAACACTCAGCTCCATGCAGTTGCCCCAACTCCACCCCTGTGTGTGTGTGTGTATTAACTAGTAACTAAGTATTAGCTATTAAGTATTAACTATTTCTAACAATCTCCTTTCTAGGGACAATTAATGTGGGGTGGGAGAGGGGAAATAACATTACACTTGTCACAAATCACCATACACAGAACACAAACTGTGTAACTTTGTAACTGCATGAATATTTAATTATATAATTCATGTCATTTGCATTATGACATCATGATGTACGCAATGTCATTGTGAGTGTTTCCAGACACGGATGCTTCTTTCAAATATATATTTCTTTTAAAAAGCTCTCTTCAGGAATCCCAGGTTGTCTGCTAGACAGGAATGGGAGACAAATATTCACTTTACATTTTAATGGTATTGTAATGAGAACTCATCCTATTTACATTTCCCCTAACTATTCATGATCTGGATTGCATGGAAAAATACTGTAACATGCAGACTTCATCAGCTAAAATATGTATTAAATTTTGCCATGAAGTTTGCAGCATAAAATACTTACATATAGCAATATAGACTTAAAACTGAATATTTAAGCATTGCAGTTAGTAAATACTTCTATAAACCTTCCAGCTTCTGGTCTTGTCCTACCCTCAAGTGCTGTGGAGAATAAAATTACACATGCTTTTCTGTGACAGTCTTTTGTTGTTTTGTCTCTGCTTAGCCTTCTGGGATGGCCGAAACTTCAAGAAATAATTACTCAAGGACTCATTCAGTGCCACCATAACTTTGAATAGTTATTGAATAAGTGCTGGTTAACCAAGGACTCCTTCTACAATAATAGGCCTTTATAATTATGCAGAACATATATTTCATTTTTGCTGTTATTTAAGCAGCCTTCCACAATATAAATATAATATTTGAATACATTCACTTTTATAAGTTGAAATTGTGTTATTCCTGTTAGTGTTGCTGTTGGATGATAGAATATGTACTCCAATGCATCTGGAGAGCAAAGATTACCTAATTTGGGATCGTTGTATTCAAGGTTGTTTTGCAGTGCTAGGGAAAGGATTAGAACTAAATATATATGAAACACAAGGAAACTGTTCTATTTTGCAGGGAGCAAGCTGAAGTATTAGCAAAAACTTTGGCAAGTAGTTATGCGTCCAGATTTCTGGATGTTCTTCTTGCTCCAAACCTGGGGTGTGTTTGTCTCAATAATTAAAGGGTTGGCATCCATTTATTTAGTTGTTATTTGATCATTATCCACCTTTTTTACAGAAGCATATCTGGTTCTGTTTTTGGCTATTTGCCAAATCTTTGGCAAATAGCCAAAGCAAGAGATCAGTTGAAATAGGAAGCAGCAATTGGTCCTTAAGTAAAGTATATTTGACATTGATTGTTAGGAAAAGTACCTTGGTTTTCTATATTACCCACTTTACTCCTTTAAATGTTTCACATCTTCTATTTTGTATCAAATATCAATCCTGGATATGTTACATCTTGAATAGAAAATATTTTGATGCTAGACCATGATGTTTGTAGGAAGTAAATGTAGAAAGCTACTCAGTTCAAGGTCAGACTGACTAATCTACTTAGTTAAGCTCTATTGACCAGAATTTCTTCTTCTATTCCAGTTCTACCTGCAGAAATCAGGGACTGAAAGTGAAGCTTCTGTACACATTCTATACCTGTGCTCTACCTAGATAACTTATCTTCTAGTCTAGTTGACATTTTGGGCTCCATTAAACATTTTTAAAGCACTCCTTACAGTGAATTGTTTCAATTTATACCCATCCTTTTTTTCCCTCCTCAACACACAGACCAAAAGTTAGCAGGTGCCTTTGCTTGTTTCTGCCCAGGCACTGCATAAAACTGAGCTCACTGCAGTGCCATAAGACTATGTATTTTCCTTTGTTTAGTTTGCTATTTTAAAGGTTGCTCAGAGCTGGTTTCATATTGTTCAGCAGGTATCCAGAAGAAAGCAAGAATATCTTGACTTTCTGCACAACATTAAAGTAACTAGAATATGGGATTAACACCCAATTAACCCTTACTTTCTATGAGGCACCTGCCAAGGTTCACAAGGGACTGCACAGACTCTTTTAACATGATTTAAAGAATTAAAGATTTAAAAATGTTTGCTTTTATACAATGAATATTAGTTGAATTAATTACAATGTTTCATCTTTCTGTTCCTTTCAATCCAAACCATGCTGACAATGTTACCATTTTCACAATGAAATACTCTTGCAGACAATAAGTTAAATACTTTTCCAATCATATACAGTAACTTACAGTCTACACAGTTGCTTGCTTAGTTTATTTAAAAAAAACTGTTCATATCTATTCTTTTTTTTTTAAACAAATTTTATTAATTTTACAGAAAACACAATACACAAACATACAAAACATAAAACATAAACAAAACTAAAAGATCTTTTCTGAAGGCGGTCTGATCCCAGGTTGAAACTCTTCACACAGACACAAATTCAAACATCATATTCACTTTATATATCCTTCCATATCTTATTATCATTTTCTTTTTTTTCTTTTTTTTATAAACCAATTTTATCAATTTTATAAAAACAATGCACAAAGAATCAAGGCATAACAGCTTATAAATTCTTTTCTAAGAAAAAATAATAAAAGAAGAAAACCAATAGAACATAATAATTCCAAATTATAGTATCAATACTTTATCTATTTAACTTCATATCTTATCCCAGCTTCTCCTTTTCATCCAAATTATTTCTTGTTAATTAAAATTTTATTGCCTTTTATCAATATACAAACCCCAAAAAGACATAACAAAACCTTTATATATCCTTCCATATCTTATTACCATTTTCAATAACATTCTTTGTCTGTTCTATTTCCAACTGTCCATTCATCTTTTTTCTTTTACTATACTTCTCCTATACACCAATTGGAGTAATGTCTTTAACTCATTACCCTAACTTAAAAGTACTTCATTTAACAATTTTTCTTGGGATTCTGTTTAATAGATTCTAAAATTACACAATGAATTTTACTCTAAATACACATATAAAAACACAATCTTATGTACCCTCCAGAATCCCTTTTTTATCCTAAATTAAATTCACCCATTGTCTCTGAATAAACTTTTTTTCTTTAGATTTTGCTTCCCCCCATTGAGGCTTCTCCTCCTCCCCTTTCTCTCTTGCTTATTCTTCTCCTTGCCCTTTTTACCCCTTTGTCTTTCCTCCTCCCTTTTCTTACTCCCTTTCCTTTGCTTTCTAACCTTGCCTCCACCTTTCCGCTCATTTTTCTCTTTTTTGGTTGTTTTTTCAATTCTTAAAATCCCCTTTTTCTTATCCTTTTTCTCCTCCTCCCCGGAAAGAACCCATTGTTCATCAAAGATGGCTTCTTCTTCCTCTTCTTCTTTGTCCCAGTCCTTCTTCTGCGTAGTCAACTTTTCATAAGTACATAACGCCATTTCTAAAAATTGAAACAAAGTGCCCAAAGTATCTTCCTTTTTATATTTTTGATATTCAGTCTTTAGTTCATCCACAAGCGATGCCATCATGAAAAGAGAAACTTTTCCCAAAACAACCACAAGTATTTTTAATCAAAAATAATTCAAAAAAAGTTCCAAAAATTAATACTTTTCTTCCTTCTTCTCTTTCTCTTTCTGGGGTTAATGTTTAATCAAAGAGGTCCAATTACCATATACCTTTCTTTGGGATTCTAGGCAATCTCCTCCTTTTTCAGCTTCTGCTCCAATTTTTTTTCCTCTCCCTTCCCACTTGCAACATCAATTTTAAATAATCAGAAATCCATACCTCTAATAAGGGTTTTCCAATTTCTTAAGTTTTTCAATGTCCAGGAACCCTTTTGTCCGTTAGCTTCAACTTTCAGAATAATTCACCTTCAATGTCCAAACATATTTCATATCTGCTGTTTCCATGGGGTGGGAGAGTGAAGAAAAAAAAAAGTTCCCTTTAACAGCTTCTCTGCCGCTTTCGATCTTCTTAGGGATACAATGAATCCTCCAGCAATTCAAACAGCTCAGTTCCAACAAATTTGAAAGATGTTGATTGACCCAGCTCAGACAGCACTTTTATTCTTCTTGCTTCCTCCAGCACAATCTTACCCGGTTGCTGGCTTCTTCGTGGTGGCCATTGCTGACCGCCGCTCCACCGACTTGGGAAAAAGGAGTTTTACAGGACGAGGAGGGGGTCTGCGACACCCCCAACCCCCTGTCCGGCTCCCCTCTCTCTTCGGCTGTCCCTACAGGGCAGCCATATCCCCCTGACCCATCTGGATCGGGGGTACCTCGGCGGCTAGCACAGCAGGAATCGCGAGCGGTCACGAATTCCTGCTGCCCCGAAGCCACACGAAACCGGAAACCATATATCTATTATTTTATTGACATTTTACCACGTGTGGTAGTTATGCCCCGAGACCAGGACATACTGGATCCAAATTAAAAACTGGTTACAAGAGATTACTGGGTATCAGATCGAGCTCAGACCGGAAATTTTCCTCCTAGGAATCATAAAAGATAGATTACAAAAAGAAGTAAAATATTTATTGTTACATATTACAACAGCCGCCAGAATAGCTTTTGCGCAGGTATGGAAAACCCAAATGTTCCTAACAAAGAATTAATAATACCTAAAGTAACAGAAAGCGCTGAGATGAATATGTTAACATTGAAACTGAAAGAAAGAGATGACTCTGAATTTTTTTTTTAATTTGGAATAATTGGTATAAATGGTTAACAAACAGAACAAAGAGATAAGACAAGAAATTTAACTGGAATAATCCTTAAGAAAGTAAAATAGTATAAATGTGTAAATTATACAGAGATATAAGATGTATAGATGCCAAGAACGCTGTTGGGACTATGATGTTTTATGATGTAATAAAAGAAACTTAATAAAAATATATTAAAAAAGAGTTACAGATTTAAAAATGTTTGTTTTCATACAATGACAATTAGTTGCATTAATTAGAATGTTTCATCTTTCTGTTCCTTTCATATCTTTCATTTCTATTATTTTATTGACATTTAGAAAAAGGGGATCTGAATATTTACTTAAAATAGAACTAATTCAACATACAATGATCCTTACTGCATATATATATGGCATAGGGTTTGGAATAATCATCATAATAATCAATATCAAGAGTCACCTCATGAAAAACTTCCGGTTTGCGTGGCTTCGGGGCAGCAAGAATTCACGACAGCTCGCGATTCCTGCTGTGCTAGCCGTCAAGGTACCCCCGATCCAGATGGGTCAGGGGGATATGGCTGCCCTGTAGGGACAGCTGAAGACAGAGGGGAGTCGGAAAGGGAGGTGGGGGCATCGCAGACCCCCCCTTTCTCCGGGAAAACCCCTTTTTCCCAAGGTGGTGGAGCGGCGGTCAGCAATGGCCGCCACGAAGAAGCCAGCAACCGGGTAAGAACTGTGCTGGAGGAAGTGTGAAGAGTGAAAGTTCTGTCTGAGCCGGGTCAAGTAACACCTTTTAAATTGCCTGGAATTGAGCTGTTTGTTGCTGGAGGATACATTGTATCCCTAAGAAGAGCGAAAAGCGGCGGAGAAGCTGTTAAAGGGAATTTTTTTTTTTTTTTTTTACTCTCCCACCCCACGGAAAAAGCAGAAATATTTGGATATATTAGACATTGAAAGTGGATTGTTTTGAAAGCTAAGATAAGAGACAAAGGGATTTTTGGACATTGAAAAATGTGAGAAATTGGAAAATCTCTGCTGGAGGTATGGATTTTTGATTATTAAAATTCTCATTGCAAGTGGGAAGGGAGGAAAAAAAAAATTGGAGCAGAAGCTGAAAAAGGAGGAGATTGATTAGAACGTCTTTGTGGATCCCAAAAGAAGATATATGGTAATTGGACCTCTTTGATTAAAAATTAATTCAGAAAGAGAAAGAGAAGAAGGAAGAAAAGTATTAACTTTTGGAACTTTTTTTCTTTTTTTTAATTGCTTTTGATTGTCTTTGATTAAAAATTCTTGTGGTTGTTTTGGAAAAAGTTTCCCTTTTCATAATGGCATCGTCTGTGGATGAACTAGAGATTGAATATCAAAAATATAAAAAAGAAGATACTTTGGGCGCTTTGTTTCAATTTTTAGAAATGGCGTTATGTTCCTTTGAAAAGTTGATTACGCAGCAGAAGGACTGGGACAAGGAAGAAGAGGAAGAAGAAGCCATCTTTGATGAACAATGGGTCCCTTCCGGAGAGGAGGAGAAAAAGGATAAGAAAAAGGGGATTTTAAGAATTATAAAAACAACCAAAAGAGAGAAAAATGAGCGAAAAGATGGAGGCAAGGTTAGAAAGCAAAGGAAAAGGAGCAAGAAAAGCGAAGAGAAAAAGCAAAGGGGTAGAAAGGGCAAGGAGAAGAATAAGCAAGAGAGAAAGGAGGGGAGGAGAAGCCTTAATGGGGGGAAGCAAGACCTAAGGAAAAAAAGTTTATTTAGAGACAATGGGTGAATTTAATTTAGATTAAAAGAGGGATTCTGGAGGGTATATAAGAGTGTGTTTTTATATGTATATTTAGAATATAAAATTTATTATGTAATTTTAGAATTTTTTTTAAACAGAATCCCAAGAAAGATTGCTATATGTAGTATTTCTAAGTTAGGGTAATGAGTTATAGATGTTACTCCAATTGGTGTACAGGAGAAGTATAGTAAAAGAAAAAAGATGAATGGATGATTGGAAATAGAACAGACAAAGAATGTTGTTGAAAATGGTAATAAGATATGGAAGGATATATATGCTTTTTTTTTTTTGGATTTTGTATATTGATAAAAGGCAATAAAATTTTAATTAATAAATAATTTGGATGGAAAAGAGAAGTAGGGACAAGATATGAAGTTAATATTATATGAAATATTGATATTATAATCTGGAAATGTTATGCCTTATTGGTCTATTATTATTATTTTTTCTTAGAAAAGAATTTATAAGCTGCTATGCCTTGATTTTTTGTGCATTGTTTTTATAAAACTGATAAAAATGGTTTTTATATATATATATAAAAAAGAAAATGATAATAAGATTTGGAAGGAGATATGGGTTGAATATGATGTTTGAATTTGTGTCTGTGTAAAGAGTTTTAACCCGGGAACAGACAACCTTCAGAAAAGATCTTTTAGTTTTGTTTATGTTTTGTGTTTGTATGTTTGTGTATTGTGCTTATGGTAAAACTAACAAAATTTGTTTTTTATAAAAAAAAAAAAAGGAAAGAATCAATAAAACCTTGGAGGAATGTTAGACGAGAATAATTTATACAAGCCAGAAAGAAAAGAATATGATGACTATAAAATGGATAAATATGGAAGAGAAATGAAATTGAATAGGAGTAAAGAGAAAAAATGAGAAATTTGCTGAAAGATGATTGTGTGTCCATATGGAGATGGGATAAATTGGAATTATGCTGTATAAAAATAATGTTTTGTTTGACTTGTAAGGATTTACAATGTTAAGAGGTTTTATGTGTTTATGTATTTAATAGTTAATGATGTGTTGTTTTATCTTTAAAATTAATAAAAATTTGTTTCAAAAAAAAAAAAGAGTCACCTCATTACATTGCTGCTTGAGATAATGTATGCTGTAAGGTAGATTTTCATTTAGTTAGTATTAGACAACTGAGATATTTCCTTATTTAAACAAAAAGGAAACAAAAAAAGGTCATGGGCAGGCAAAAAAAATCAATGGGAGAAGAAACAACTTCTAACTTCCTTCCAAATTCTTCCAGTATCCTTGTGGGAAGCTGGTAAGAACACCAGCAATTTACTTACTTATTTACTTCATCATCCCCTCCCACCTTCCCTCCCTCCCTCTTTTTCTTCTTTCTTCCATCCTTCCCTCCTTCTTCCTTCCCTCCAGCTTTTCCTTCCTTTCTCTCTCCCTATTCCTCTTTTTTAAAAAAACATTTTGCTGTAAATGTAAACCATCTGTAAACCATCCAGAGATGTTGGTAATAATTTAATAAATTATTACCAATAATACACCTGTAAACCAATCTGACTTACTGGGACATTGTATAGATCACAAATAATTTTGTCTTCAATGCCTCACTATTGCTTCTTCTCTGAAATTTCCTCTCCCTTGTCTAAATATAGTACTAGTCACCAAAGTAAAAAGCTAATGTAGGGAGAAGTTGAAGTTAGAAACATATCAATGAGGCAAATATATTGGCTGCTATTATGTAAAGGGCAATTTTCAGAATTTAAATGAGCTATAGTTACTTATTAAATATAACTATATCCATGTGCACACATGTAAAGGATAAAAATACTATTAATTATTTGATTCAATCCCCGCTTTTCTGCTCTGGCAAACACAATTATAAACACATAAATGATAATTACATCAAACAGAAAACTAACGGGCTTATTAATATACATGGGAAAAAGATATAATATAAATATAAATAGTTTTTTGTAATATAAATAGTTTTCTTTTATTTTTCATAATGTACCAACAGCATTACACTTTGTTTCTGCATGTGAATATAACTGCCTTTCACTTATTCAGGTTGAGATCTGAGGCTAAAATGAACTACTTAGATGAAAAAAAAGAATAAGGTTGCTAAGTTCTGCGCATGGGCGCAAGGAACGGAGACGAGACAGTGAAAAGTAAACTTCAAACTCTTTATTAAACATTCTGAACAGAGCAAAATCCTAGAGCAACAGCAGCCCTTTTATAGGCAAGCTGCTGCTCTAGTAACCAATAGGAAACGTGGAGTGTTAACCCCCTTAACCAATGAGAGTGGCTCGTTAACAGCCAATCAGATTCTCCTGAACGGACCAATCCGATATCACTATTATCGGCCAATCAGAAGTGCAGGGCTAGAACCCTGCTATTTTCTAAAGCTTTTGATAAACTTTATTTGAGTGTTTTATTAGTTCACAACACCCCTTCCCCCCGGGTTCCATTTGGGGGGGTGCGGTGACGTAATCTCTGAGGTAGGAAGGTTGCTTTGACTGTCTATTGGATTTACGCTGTCCCACCGGTTCTTGTCCGTAAGCCTGTTTTGGCGGGGCATTTTCAGGCAAGTCGGGTACCGGTGGTTCCTTGTTGGAAGACTCGGTGCCGCTAATGTTCTCGTCATTATCCTCTGGCCCCTGTGGGTTTGTCTCTGTTGGGTTGTTCCTCTGTGGTGAGGCCACACCCATCCCTGATCCTTCTTCACTTGTTACGCCCCATGGCTGACTTCTTTTGTTCCTGCTTTCCACCATCTCGAATTCAGTTTCTTCAACATCCCCTCCCTCCTCAGTTTGGGAGTTACCGGAGTTGCGGAAACTAGGTTGTAGCCTCGAGCGAAGCTGATCAATATGGCGTTTCCATATTTTTCCGTTGCAGGTTTTCACTCGGTACGACCTGGGTCCAATGGCTTGAATAACAGTGGCCTCGATCCACAACAGTTCGCCAGAAAGGTTTCTGGCGAAAACTAAGTCACCTATCTTGAACTCGCGGCATTTTCCGCTAGATCCACAGAGTTTCTCTGGCTCATAAGATGGGTGAAGCCGGTCGAGGTGGGAGCAGAGTTTGCGTCCCATCAATAGTTCCGCTAGAGTCTTGTTGGTGATGCTGTGTGGAGTGATGTGTTGGAGAAGGAGTATTCTATTTATCTTATCTTCAATGTCCCCATAGTCCATCTTGTAGAGGGTTTTTTTAACAAACTGTACCATGCGCTCGGCTCTTCCGTTAGCCACAGGGTGCACTGGCGAAGTTAGCACATGGCAAATACCGCGGTCCGCTAAGTATTGTTCAAAAGGAAGTGCGGTAAACTGGGGTCCGTTGTCGAATACCAGAACGTCTGGCAATCCATGCATCGCAAATAATCTGTTCAACTTCCGGATGATGGACTAGGTTGTAGTACTTTTCATTTCGTGGATCTCAAGCCAGTTTGAGTAGGCATCCACTGTTAATAGGAACGTATGTCCCTTAGTAGGTCCCGCAAAGTCAATATGAATGCGGGACCATGGTCCCCAAGGTGTTTCCCATTCTGTTGGAGTTGCTTTTGGTGGGGCATTGCTAACTTCCTGGCACTTATAACAAGTCTTTACCCAGGCTTCGATTTGTTTGTTGATGCCCGGCCACCACGCGTAGCTTTGTGCGAGCGTTTTCAAACGCATGATGCCGGGGTGGCCCTCATGCAGTGTCTTTAGTACCACTCGTTGTAACCGCTCTGGGACGACTCCTCTATCCCCCCACAGGATGCAGCCCTTTTGCGAAAAAAGTTCCTTTAGTCGATTTTTGAAGGGAATGAAGTTGTCAGGGGTTTGATCTACTGGCCATCTGCTTTCGACCCAGCTAAGAACCCGCTTTAAGATAGGATCGCGTTTTGTTTCGATTGCGATATCTCTAGCGGTTAGCGGCGGTGAATGCAGCATTTCAATCTGGAGCATTGTAAGGGTTGGAGCTGGGTCATCGACGGTTTCCGGAAGTGGTGCACAGCTCAATGGCTTTCCCCAGGCGGTGCTGCAGCTTATAATTGTACGCAGCCAAAAACTCTGACCAGCAAGTCATTCTAGGTGATAATATATAGGGGGTTGGCTTGTCTCCCGCTATAATCCCCAGCAACGGTTTGTGGTCGGTAACAATAATAAAAACTCATCCATAAACATATTCATGAAACCGTTTAACAGCAGATACAACAGCAAGAGCCTCTTTATCGATTTGACTATAGTTACGTTCAGCCTTTGATAGAGTTCTTGAAAAATACGCAATAGGGGCTTCACTACTGTTTGGTAACACATGGCTCAAAATGGCTCCTACTCCAAAGAGTGATGCATCATATGTGATTGTTAAAGGCAAAGTCTCGTTATACTGCATTAAAACAGCATCTGACATTAATAGGTTTTTCACTTGTCGGAACGAGTGCTCCTCTTGGTGCCCCCAAACCCAGGTTGCTTTTTTATCGAGAAACCGATGTAGGGGCTTGGCTACGGTTGCTTTGTGAGGCAGGAAGATGTTGTAAAAATTAATAAGCCCCAGGAAAGTCTTGGGGCGTTCTTGATTGCCCTGAACTTGCTATTGGTGGGGTGAATGCCTTGTTTATCGATTAGGTACCCCAGGAACTCTACTTTATCTGTACACAGTTGACATTTATTTTTTTTAACTTTAAGGCCAGAGTCTTTAAATTTCTGGAGAACCAGTCTAAGACGCTCCTTTAGTATTTCTCTATTCGGGACAGCAATTAAAACGTCATCAAAGTATGGTACAACCCCCTTTATTCCCTGTAATAGTCTGTCCATCAAGCTCTGAAAGATCCCTGGGGCACGCTAACTCCGAATTGGAGTCAGTTGCACTTAAAAGCACCTCAGTGCGTAACAATCGTTTGTGCCTCTGCTGTTTTTTTAATCTACAGGCAGTTGTTGGTACGCCTGTGCTAAATCCAATTTAGCGAAGACTTTTCCGCCCCCCAGGGAATGGAGGAGTTGTTGTACCATCAGCACCGGGTAAGCGTTCTGTTGAAGGGCTTGATTCAGGGTGGCATGGTAGTCCCCACAAATCCTTAATGATCCATCCGGTTTGATGGGTGTTACGATTGGGGTTTCCCAACGGGCGTGGTCAGTTGGTTCTAAAACACCCTGGGCTATTAATTTATCAAGCTGTTCGTCAATCTTTGGTTTAAGGGCAAAAGGTATTCGACGAGGCTTAAGGCGGATGGGGGCTACTTCAGGGTTAAGGCTAAATGATATAGGGGTCCCCTTGTACTTGCCTAGTTTGTCTGCAAAGACGTCCTGGAATTCCTGGATGAGGGCCTCCTCCCATCGCTGCTGGTTTGGTAAATGCTGGCTACCTCAATCCCAAGTGGAGCAAACCATTTAAGGCCTAACAAGCTCGGCCGATCAAGGTCGACGACGGTCAATGGTAAAGATGCAGTACAATTTTTGAATGAGACCTGGACTAGGCTGGATCCAATGACCGGAATTCGGTTTCCTTGATAGTCCTTGAGAATGATTCTTTGGGTTCTGAGGTCTTGCCGCCGGACGGCAGGAATCAATTGTTTAAGGGTCTTCCAGGAAACCATCGAGAGGGATGATCCTGAATCGACTTCCATCACGCAGGGCTGGTTTTCGATGGCGACCTTCACTCGGATCTTCTTTGCATCTAATGATGAGGTGTGACCAATCGTGATGGTTTGGTTTGCCTCTTCTCATTTCGTTGCATAGGCTAGTGGTTTATTTCTGTAGGAGTGGTTGTTCCATTGGTGGTTCGAATGTTCCCGATTCACAGGACGACTTCCTGTGGGTTGGTGGTAGTTGGTCCCCCTCTGAAATGGGCTGGACCCTAGCTTGCTTTGACAGACCTTTCCGATGTGGCCTCTCTTCCCACAAACATGGCAGAGCGTGTCGACGAATTTGCAGTCTGATCGTGGGTGGTTTGCCCCACAACCTGCACATTGATACTGCAGTCTCTGGTTATGCTTGTGGCATTGGTCTCGTTCAGACTGGAGCCGGTTGACTTCTTCCTCATCACTTTCTGATGACGATTCGAGGTCCTCGTGGTGGGTTGCCGTTCCATGTCCCTCAAGGCGAGGTGAGGTTTCGCTGGCGAGTTGGTGGAGCAGGGCATTGGTGCGGCTCATTCGGGCAGCTGACTTCCTGGTTGCTTCTGCTGCAGTAGCGTCAGCGATGGTATCTGCAAGGCTGATGTCGCCTTTCGCCATCAGCTTGCTTTGCATGTGTGGTGCATCTAATCCCAGAACTATTCAGTCTCTTAGAGCTTCTTCGAGGTCGGTGAACCCACAGAGGCCTCCCAGGTTCCGGAGATGCGCGATGAAATCTGCAACGCTTTCTCCTTTCTGCTGGTCTCTGGTAAAATTCATGTCTTCGTACAAGCGTTGGTACGGTAGGTGCATAGTGGGCCCATAGGAGGGGCTCGAGGACGCCCCAGTCCATGGATTTCACCTCAGCCGGTTTCACCAGTGCCTTGGCCATCTTGAAAAAAACAGGTCCGCAGTGATTCAGGAATACCGCTCTCTTTTTCCCAGTAGTGGCATCCTCCAAGTTGTTGGTCTCCAGAAACATCTGGAACCGGTCCTTCTTGTGCCAGGTCGAATGGAGGGGGTGGTATGGTGCCGCCGGTCATGGTTTCCGCCGTTGATGCGCCTTCAGCCACGTGCTCTGTTAGTGCTCTGTAGTGTTCAGTCAGCTCTGATGCCTCCGTATCCCACCTTCGTCACCAGTGTAAAGTTCTGCGCATGGGTGCAAGGAACGGAGACAAGACGGTGAAAAGTGAACTTCAAACTCTTTATTAAACATTCTGAACAGAGCAAAACCCTAGAGCAACAGCAGTCCTTTTATAGGCAAGCTGATGCTCTAGTAACCAATAGGAAACGTGGAGTGTTAACCCCCTTAACCAATGAGAGTGGCTCGTTAACAGCCAATCAGATTCTCCTGAACGGACCAATCCGATATCGCTATTATCGGCCAATCAGAAGTGCAGGGCTAGAACCCTGCTATTTTCTAAAGCTTTTTTTTTTTTTTTGAAACAAATTTTTATTAGTTTTAAAGATAAAACAACACATCATTAACTATTGAATATCATAAACACATAAAACCTCTTAACATTGTAAGTCCTTACAAGTCAAACAAAACATTATTTTTATACAGCATAATTCCAATTTATCCCATCCCCATATGGACACGCAAATATCTTTCAGCAAATTTCTCATTATTTCTCTTTACTCCTATTCAATTTCATTTCTCTTCCATATTTATCCATTTTATAGTCATCATATTCTTTTCTTTCTGGCTTGTTTAAATTATTCTCATCTAACATTCCTCCAAGGTTTTATTCATTCTTTTTCCCTTTTTTTTTTTTATAAAAAACAAATTTTGTTAGTTTTATCATAAGCACAATACACAAGACATACAAACACAAAACATAGACAAAACTAAAAGATCTTTTCTGAAGGTTGTCTGTTCCCGGGTTAAAACTCTTTACACAGACACAAATTCAAACATCATATTCAACCCATATCTCCTTCCATATCTTATTATCATTTTCTTTTTTATATATATATATAAAAACCATTTTTATCAGTTTTCTAAAAACAATGCACAAAAAATCAAGGCATAACAGCTTATAAATTCTTTTCTGAAAAAAATAATAATAATGATAAACCAATAAGGCATAACATTTCCAGATTATACTATCAATATTTCATATAATATTAACTTCATATCTTGTCCCTACTTCTCTTTTCCATCCAAATTATTTATCAATTAACATTTTATTGCCTTTTATCAATATACAAAATCAAAAAAAAAAAAAAAGCATATATATCCTTCCATATCTTATTACCATTTTCAACAACATTCTTTGTCTGTTCTATTTCCAATCATCCATTCATCTTTTTTCTTTTACTATACTTCTCCTGTACACCAATTGGAGTAACATCTATAACTCATTACCTAACTTAAAAATACTACATATAGCAATCTTTCTTGGGATTCTGTTTAAAAGATTCTAAGATTACATAATAAGTTTTATGTTCTAAATATACATATAAAAACACACTCTTATATACCCTCCAGAATCCCTCTTTTAATCTAAATTAAATTCACCCATTGTCTCTAAATAAACTTTTTTTCTTTAAGTCTTGCTTCCCCCCATTAAGGCTTCTCCTCCCCCTCTTTCTCTCTTGCTTATTCTTCTCCTTGCCCTTTCTACCCCTTTGCTTTTTCTCTTCGCTTTTCTTGTTCCTTTTCCTTTGCTTTCTAACCTTGCCTCCATCTTTTCGCTCATTTTTCTCTCTTTTGGTTGTTTTTATAATTCTTAAAAACCCCTTTTTCTTATCCTTTTTCTCCTCCTCTCCGGAAGGGACCCATTGTTCATCAAAGATGGCTTCTTCTTCCTCTTCTTCCTTGTCCCAGTCCTTCTGCTGCGTAATCAACTTTTCAAAGGAACATAACGCCATTTCTAAGAATTGAAACAAAGCGCCCAAAGTATCTTCTTTTTTATATTTTTGATATTCAATCTCTAGTTCATCCACAGACGATGCCATTATGAAAAGGGTCCAAAACAACCACAAGTATTTTTAATCAAAGACAATCAAAAGCAATTAAAAAAAGAGAAAAAAAAAGTTCCAAAAGTTAATACTTTTCTTCCTTCTTCTCTTTCTCTTTCTGAATTAATTTTTAATCAAAGAGGTCCAATTACCATACATCTTCTTTTGGGATCCACAAAGACGTTCTAGACAGTCTCCTCCTTTTTCAGTTTCTGCTCCAATTTTTTTTTCTCCCTTCCCACTTGCAATAACAATTTTAAATAATCAAAAATCCATACCTCCAGCAGAGATTTTCCAATTTCTTAAATTTTTCAATGTCCAAAAATCCCTTTGTCTCTTAGCTTAGCTTTCAAAGCAATCCACTTTCAATGTCTAATATCCAAATATTTCTGCTTTTTCCATGGGGTGGGAGAATAAAAAAAAATAAAAAAAGTTCCCTTTAACAGCTTCTCCGCCGCTTTTCGCTCTTCTTAGGGATACAATGTATCCTCCAGCAACAAGCAGCTCAATTCCAGGCAATTTGAAAGTTGTTACTTGACCCGGCTCAGACAGAACTTTCACTCTTCACACTTCCTCCAGCACAGTTCTTACCCGGTTGCTGGCTTCTTCGTGGCGGCCATTGCTGACTGCCGCTCCACCGCCTTGGGAAAAAGGGGTTTTCTTGGAGAAAGGGGGGGTCTGCGATGCCCCCACCTCCCTTTCCGACTCCCCTCTGTCTTCAGCTGTCCCTACAGGGCAGCCATATCCCCCTGACCCATCTGGATCGGGGGTACCTCGACGGCTAGCACAGCAGGAATCGCGAGCTGTCGCGAATTCCTGCTGCCCCGAAGCCACGCAAACCGGAAGTCTATTTTCTAAAGCTTTTGATAAACTTTATTTGAGTGTTTTATTAGTTCACAACAAAGGTAATGAAGGGCATTGTAAACAGGGCCTTTTGGACAGGTTCAGAGTTAACTATGTCTGCAATGCCAAGAGGTTATAAATTACCATGGACTAAAACAATAACACTGTATTTTTCATTCATTGGAAGCACTGATATTACACTACAAATTTTTCAAGTTAGTTTATACCAACATGCTGTTTCACATCAGTCTTTTCGCATCTCATTTTAAGGAAGTCTCTATGAAATTTAGGAGAGCCACTGTTCCTTTCTGAAGACAATGGACCAATAGCATTCAGAGTAGTTTCCTACATTGAGCTTGAGGACTGGATTATATTTAAAGCATATCAAACCTCATGATATATAACAGCATCAGGTTCTCTGAACATCTCTATCAATAATATTCTTGACACTTGGAGGAGAAAACAACTCATCTTTCCTTTGTAGTGGGAGTGCATAATGCATGAGGATGAAAGAACCAAATCAGGTTTTTAATGATAGTATTCAAGTATTTCTGTCTGATGGATTATTACTTTTAAGGCAAAATAATGTCAAATGCAGCCATTGTTCCCAAAAGGATGCCTACTCCAAATTAATTATTTCATGTCTATAATTTTGCTGCTATTTGGCACCTTTTCTGGGGAACCAACTGAAGAAAGCACACATTAACTGAATTGATTAATGATATAACATACATAACAGATAACATAGCAGATTCTCAAGAAGTAGTCCTTTATCTCTGAAGAAAACATCAACAATCCAAAAAGTAATATTTCTGTGACTTATAAATCCTGAAATATATATCCATATATCAAAAGTTTTCTGAACAAATCATAAAGTAGGAAGCTCTCTTTCTAGTAGTCTTAAATCAGCCTTACAGTTGTTATAAGTGTAAGCATGGAAGACAAAAATCTTCAAAGGAATGATGAAGAATTAGTAGTCTTCAGACAGAAATACCATAGGATCTACTTCTTTAATATATGGATTCAATTTTAGGATCTACTTCTTTAATATATGGATTCTACTTCTTTAATATATGGATTCAATTTTAAGATTCAGATATAATCATGAAAAGATGTGACTGTTCTGTAAAAATAGATTTTAGAGGTCCTAACTGGAGATCAACAATCAATTATACTATTATGGGGGGAAGAACAATATTTCGAGCCCAAGAGCTTAGTTTTGAAAACATAGTTCCATAATCTCAAAAACATCCTTCCCAGTTTCATTTCCTCCTATGGTCACATTGGCTGAGATTCTGGGAAAGAATCCAATATCTGAACAGCAATAGATTACTAAATGCTGCTTGCAAGAATAAATTCTCACATTTCTTTATGGCTTGTAGGCTCATTTACAACCTTCCACCTTCCTAAACTCCTATGCAATTTAATGTCATTATCAATATATTTGGGAACACCCTCTTGTGACTTTAAAAGACAAGAATCTGCAAGAATCTGGAGTTGTGTACAGATTTAAGTGAAGTCAATATGACACAAATTTTGCATGTTGGAAGATGATATACAAGCTAATCTTGAACTATTCTGATATTTCTGGTATTATGAACCTACCTGGAAAAGCATTTCATTCATAAACCAACTGTAATTGATTTTATCTAATTCTGTCTAAAGACCTTCTGACAAATTGAGAATAAAAGACTTACCCAAAAGGTGCTTTCTTTGAAAAGGAAACTGAAGAGCATAGATAAATGCTAACAACCACATGACTGCAAGGAATATTAATCCTTCCATTCTCCACCATTCAGTCTCAGAACTGATGAAGCTTCTTGGATGAGAAACAAAGTGTCTTCCAGACAACACAAGAAAATCTAATTGCCTTTTGAAAGAAAGTACCTTTGGGACAACCATGACCTGGATGACTGAGAATCTCCAAAGACAATAAGACATTTATTGAAGGAGAGAAAAACAATGGATAACTAATTGTCTGTTGCTTAAAAAAAAACCTTGAACTAGTAGTATAAAGGATGTATGTGCCCTGTTACCATTGAAATTATTTCTGAAATGTTTTCAGTCTTAAAGAAGTTATCCATAAGATTCTCAAAAAAACTAAGAATAAAAAAATAAGATTACATAGGTAAATAAGATTACAATGGCTGTAATGCCGAGTCTGTTCTTTCTGACATGGAAAGAAATATTAGTCTATAGTAGCAAAAAGGAGTCTGGTAGCCCCTTTTCCAACTCATACATTTTATGGATGAGCTGTACTTTCTTGAGCTGTACTACCCTGTACTACCCTGTAAGTCAGTGGCCAATGATCAGAAGTACCTGCTTGACCAAATGACAGGACAACTCATGAATCACTGCAAATATTAAGGAGAAACTACCAATTCTTCCTTTTGGAGATGTGGGGTTGAAAGTAGGACATTAAAAAAACCTGCAATACCTGATTGTGCTTAAAACTACCTGCTACCTTTTCTGCCCTTGCTTTACTCCATGTGACAAATTCTCTAGAATTCCTAGCACAGCCCCATCACAGCCATTAATGCCAGTAGCAGAAACACAACTTTAATGTAATTTCTAATTAAATAAAACAGCTGATTAAGATCAGTTTGGCCTAAAACACCATCAATACACTTTGCGTTTAAAACCAACCCTTTCTGTAGCCTGGAATTAGCTCTAGGGTCTACATGATTTATTCACCCTACCAAAGGCTGCATGCAGCCAGTGTGTGTTTTTTTTAAATCCAAGTAACCAGCCTAAGTTTTCTTTGGAAATGCATGTATGGGGATATCTCTTCTGCCAATGATAAGTTTAACAAGGTAATTACTGAGTCTGCATTGGTATTCTGTTTTTTTTCAAAGTAACTCTTTTTATCTTAAAACATTTGACTTCCTCATCTAATTCTAACTATTATCTTTTTGCTTATTCCCTTGCTATAGAAGGCAAACATTTCCGATAAACACAGGACTTTGTTTGTTTCTAGGACTACAGAGGGATGCTTACTTTTATTAAAACTTGAAGCAAGAGCACTCAATAGATTGAGGGTGATGTTTTATTCAAAGTGTGTATTCCACTAACACATTCCACACAACTGCCCTTTCTCTCAAAGTTATATAGGCCCATTAACATAGTATCTGATGTCACAAATACTTTAATGCATCCTTGCAGCGTTCCTTGAAGTAATGAAGTGCTTACAGAAAGGGAGAGAAAACTAAATGACTTGTCCAAAATAATCAGTGAAACTGTGAAACAGCTCTGTGGAAATTAAAAATGCTGCTAAGACCATTACTTGTATGCAAGGTAATGTTGTTCTGAAAAGTTTCAGTTTTAACTCATGCTGCTTTTTCAGCCTACAGCAATACCCATTTTTCTAAATGTGCCTATTCTATAATGCTCTTTTCCACCTCAGCCTAAAAATACAGGCTGACAATGTACATTACGATGTGGATAATATTGCATTCTCTTTCAGTTTTGTCTATGATGACACAGTGTATCATTTTCAGTGTATGCATCAGCTTGACAGAAAGCAAACACAGGAAGTATATAAAAACTTCCTTGGGGATACCTGAAACATAAACCATAAAGGGTGCAGTTGCTGATACTCTAGAATGAGTATCACACACAACTCTTACACGTAGGACTCTGAGGACCCTCAGAAGTTGCCACTCAATAATTTTAATAAGCAGAAGTAGGAAATCATTCAATAATTGGGGAACAATACTTTAGCTGTATTTCATTAATTAAATATTAGTGTAGTTAAATGTAAAAATAAATGAAATTAAATCACATCTTTTTTTTTTGCGCTAGCTTTGCTCACATCTTTGATCTGCCTACTTGTCAGAGTATGATCCTTGGTGTGGATCACAAAAGCTAAATGCGCTCCACTTTCACTCTACTCTCTGGTGATGCACATATGATTGTTTCACATCTAATCGGCTTATATATTCAATCTCCAGGGCTTCTGGGCTGATATGAAGACCTGGAGGAAGTTTTAATTATGTTTACCTTATGGCTCAATTAGGTAAGACATGAAGCAAGGTACAGCATCGGAGTAACCTCTGTATCTTTGCTGTGTTATGAAGATTTGTATCTATAGTCAAGACTAAATTTCATATTTAAATCATAAACTAAACCCTGGCAAGATCAAAGGGCTCTGGGTTTGGGGTTCTTTGGTCCATGGAGAATTGCCACTTTTGTTCTTGGATGGGGTGGCACTGCCCCAAAGAGACCCAGTGCATAATCTAGGTGTTTTTCTGGATTTGCAATACCTGATTGAAGAGCAGGTGGCAGTCGTGGCCACAAGGACCTTTCTGCAGCTGCGGGTTATACACCAGTTATGCCCTTTCCTGGACTAACAATCCCTACTCACGATCACTCATGCCCTAGTCACCTCCCATCTTGACTATTGCAACATGCTCTACATAGGGCTCCCTTTGCATCCGGAAGCTCCAGTTGGTTCAAAATGCAGTGGCCCACACAGTTTTGTGCAGACCTTGGTGTGCACACGAGTCACCTCTTCAGTGGGAGCTGTATTGGTTGCCAATTTGCTTCTGGGAGCAATTCAAGGAGCTGGTTGTCACTTTTAAAACCCTTCATAGCTTAGGACCAGATTATCTGAGGGATCGTCTCTTGCTGATCACACATCCACCCAACCCACAAGAGTGGGGAGGCAAGGAATGTTGTGGGTCCTGTCCTCTAAGGAGATACATCTGGCAGGACCCAGAAGAAGGATCTTCTCTGTGGTGGCTCCTTCTGGAACATCATCCCTCTGGAAATTAGACTGGCCTCCATTCTGATAATCTTTCAGAAGGCCCTGAAGATGTGTTTTTCCCAGCAGGCCAGAGTGGGATGGAGCACATTAAATGGCTGGTATGAGTGTGTTTTGTCAACAGGTAAGGGGGTGTTATTATTTTATTATTATTGTATTATTATTATTTTATTAATTTTATTTCTTCTCCATTGTGTTTCTATTTTCTGTAAGCTGCCTAAAGTTGCCGTGAGCAACTTTATATAAATTTTCCTAAATAAATTTAAAAAGTGATACGTAGCATTAGAATTCTCCTTTACAATAAGATATGGGGCCATCATCTTGGAGAGCTTCTTCCTCCCTCTTACCATTTATTCTCCAAAATACTTCCCCATAAAAATAAATAAATAAAAGAAGGGAGTGAAAGCTGAAAAATAAAGAACAAGCCATCTGCATGCTATATATGACAGTTCTGAACATCATAAAACTCCACACTGCCAAACCCCCACTCAGTCACATGATTTTTGGATGCTTGCATTTAAGACTGGATGCAGCATCCTGCTATCACATGACCACCATTGGCAATATTTATTTATTTTTTGCTGTTTTCCAGAAGAAAATAGCAAAAAACACTCATTGAATATGTTGGTTTTGCTTATTGAATACATGTTTTGTTTAATAACTTCAGGAACTTATTTTATGACTATCATAAAAATGGTAATAAAACTTAAGAAGGTCATATGGTAGCCCTGCTTAATAACTTCCCTTACTTACAAAATTCTTCACCCAATTGTCATAAATCTAGGACAACCTGTATAATGGGCAATAGAGTACTTTAAAACTGTAGCAGAAAAACATACCCAGAAATCACATACCCAAAGGGAGGAACATGAGTACTGAGTGGCATTTTCTGTCTTGCCCTCCCAAAAATGATTGGTGGCACATTCTGGAGATGGGCAACTGGGCAATGCACATAAAATGTAAGTCTCTCTTGTTCTTCAGTGCGTCTTCTGACTATGTCTGTTGCCATGGCAGTGCAGATTTCCTAACTCTGGAGAAGATGGTTTATTAGCTCAGCTGAATGGGAAAAGGATCCTCTTTCAGAAGTTAAAGGGTGGAAGGAATATGTGTGGAGACGCATACGCAGTCTTCCTCCCCAGTGATAATGAAGAAAAGTAAAAAATAGTGCAGTGTCACTCTCACTGTCAGCCCTTTGAGTTAGGCCAAGTCAAGAAGGATGTATGACAGGGATTTCAATAATTATTTTCAATGTTGTAAATAATGGAATCTTGAAAGCCTGCCCAAGTTTCTCTCTGCCTCATCATATATTAAGCAAAGCAAGGTGGTGGAATTTTGAATTCTTTTGTCACCTGTCCCTAGAACACACATTATATGGAGCTACCCTTGAAGAGCATTTGGAAGTTACATTTGGTGCAGAGTGCAGAGTGCAGAGGTGCAGGCAATTTTGAGGGGCCCAAAAGCAGCCCCTGTAATACCACTGCTCCACATTTGTTAGGGATAACATTGTTTACCCTAACTGGTTTAGGTAAAATAATAAATATGTTATCATGGTTTATTAGTTAAAGTGTCTGCAACTTTAACTGTAGGAATTAATGAAGGGAGTGGTTGTAATAGCACTATAAAAGAAGCAAGACAACGGCAGCTTGCTCTCTCTGACTTAATGATCCCTAATTACTTGATGAATTGAAGACTGGATTTTTCCCTACTGGAACGGGAGAGAGAAAGAGGAGCGTTGATCTTATCAATTGTGAGAAAAGACTGATTTATTGTAAGTGAACTGACATTGGATATTCTACACGGACTTTGCTAATTGAATATCCCTAAATGGACTGACTAAAAGATACATGACTAATGGACTGTTATTTTGACTATGCTATAAACTCATAATGGAATAAACTATATTCTGATAGCACAAGCGTATCTGTTATTTTTACTGTATATTAACAAACACACAAACTTATCTCACTCATTTATCTGTGTGCCTATCAGACTAACGCTGCACATTCTGTTTAGCTTGTCTCCTTAACCCTGGTTGGGGAACACAGGCTTTCAGATACAATTCATGGTATTGGTAATCCCCTTTAAAGCCTTCATCGCATGGTCTAGGCTATTTGAAGACTGTCTCATTCCACTAGGACTGGCCTGTGCTGTCAGAGGAGGCATGTTGTAGGTCCCATCAGCCAGGGAATTCTGTCTGGTGGGGTCCAGGAGAAAAGCCTTCTGTGCTGTTGCACCTGCCCTTTGGAACATCTTGCCTTCAAGAGTGACGTCGGCTCCAACCCTCCTTACCTTCCATAAGAGCTTAAAGACCTGGCTCTGCCAGCTGACTTGGGATTCCAATGGAAGGGATTCACACAGGAGTGGCTGATAGAATAACAACAGATTCCACCTTCTCCCCTTTTCATCATAGGCCCTCCCCTCCCATCTTTTTAGCTAGGTTGATTTTTATAGTATTGTATTTATATTGTTATAAATTATACAGTTTTATCTTTTAATACTGTAAGCTGCCCAGATTTACCATAAGGCAAGATGGGGAAATAATACATAAATAAATAATCTTTGCTGCAGGCTTGCTTAACAGTATTCCCTATCCCTTACATTCTTTCCCACTCACAGACTTGGCTGGCTATTTAAAGGGAGCATATAGAGTAGTCTTCCAAAATGCCTCCCTCCCAATAAAATTACTAAAAGGTCATAAAATCTCATGAAGGAATGTCAGACTCTCAAGCTATTCTGTTGCAATGATATACAATTCTTTGCTGTCTCATATAGAATCTCATGATATTTCACTGAGTTCTAATGGCTATGGTTGACACAAGAGGCATTGTGCAAAAGCAAATACTGTCTGCAGCAGAAATACATGGATGTTATTCTCCCTGTGTCACAAGCTAATCAGAGAGATGATACGGTAGTTCTTCTAGTCTGAAAAAAGCCCCATTGTTGTGCAGTTCATCTGTGGACATGGAGGTGGTCCTGTAGTCCCATTCTGGAACAGCAGAGTCTAGCACAATGGGACCATTGTTGTAGTAGCTGTGGGCATAGGAAAACATGGATCTCCTAAACAGCAGCATAGCAGAAGAACAAATTACAAAAGATGCAACTGAGGTCAAAAGGAGTGGGCACATGGGAGGGAGTAACTGTAGGGATATATCAGTCTCTAACAACATACAAGCCCAAATTGTTTACAGGGAGGGAGAAAATCAACCCAGGAGTCCTGCAATGAATTGTGACAAAGTTGGAGTGAAGAGAGAACTTTTAACTTTGGAGAAACAGATAGCTGAGTTCATGGTGATGTTTATGGAGTAGATGTTCATTGAGTAAATAAATTTCAAAAATATTTAATGAAGATTCACCTTCATATGTAGATTAGGTAAATAATATTACTAGCACACATTATTTTTGTGTAATCTTCATAGAGAAACTCATGAGAGATTTGTAGATCTTACCTTGTATAACATATTTATAAACTCTTTCAAATCTTCTTGCTGTTTTTGAGGAATAGAAGGAACTGTTTTGTTATGCCAGGAAGAGACCAAAATGGTGAGTCCATGGTCAGTAAAAGGAGAAAACCACTCTGCCTATGCTCAGAGACATTTTGTATATTTCCATTGGCTAATAAAACTATATATTATTAGCTATCAGGCCCAGACACAATTTGTAGACCTCTAATCACACATTAATGAATTCTCACATGAAGCCATTGTGTTTATTATTTAGTAGGCTAACAGATTTTTAAACAGTCCTAAAATGAATAGCTGCTTTATCCTCTATTATATATTAGCCTCTAATATATCAACAACTTTTAGTCTGTAGCTTTTTTTAAAGAAAAAGTAGCAGTTTTAAGCATGTTGTCATATTTAAAAATGAACATCCCCTCATCCTGCCAGTCACAAAGATGCCCATTTAGGGGAGAAATCATCCTTTCAACCTGCAACATTGTTTTTGTATATGTTTTCAAATTTAGACCGCACTTGCAGTCCCTTTGAGGTCTCCTTTCAAATGGAGTTTCTAAGCAAAGAACCATCTACAGTAAGCAAAACAAAACTGAAAATAGAGGCAGATTATGGCTGATGATTTGTTAGTAATTTTATCAGAGAGTTTTATCAATCTAGAGAAGAATTGGGAAAATGGGCACTTGTCTGCCAGGCCTATTGCTCTGGGATGCTTAGAAGTCTGTCCCCCAGGTTTCTGGTTCCGCGTGGCTTCGGTGGCAGCAGGAATTCGTGACTGTTCGCAATTCCTACTGCGCTTGCCGTCGAGGTGCCCCTGATCCAAATGGGTCAGGGATATGGCTGCCCCGTAGAGGCAGCCAAAGAGAGAGGGGAGCCGGACAGGGGGTTGGGGGTGTTGCAGATCCCCTCCTCGTCCAGAAAAACCCCTTTTTCCCGAGGTGGTGGAGCGGCGGTCAGTAATGGCCGCCAAGAAGAAGCCTGCAACTGGGTAAGATTGTGCTGGAAGAAGCAAGAAAAGTGAAAGTGCTGTCTGAGCCGGGTCAGTCAACATCTTTTAAAATCTCTGGAACTGAACTGTCTGAATTGCTGGAGGATACATTGTATCCCGAAGAAGATGGAAAGTGGCGGAGAAAGCTGTTAAAGGGAACTTTTTTTTCTTCACTCTCCCACCCCATAGAAACAGCAGATGAAGATTTGAAATTTATTTGGGCACTGAAGGTGAATTATTTTGAAAGTTGAAGCCAAGGGACAAAAGACTCTTTGGACATTGGACTTAATAATTTAAGAAATCGGAAAACCCTTATTGGAGGTATGGATTTCTGATCATTTAAAAAAAAAATTGTTGTTGTAAGGGGGAAGGGAGAGAAAAAAAAATTGGAGCAGAAGCTGAAAAAGGAGGAGATTGCCTAGAATCCCAAGGAAAGGTATATGGTAATTGGACCTCTTTGACTAAACAGTAACCCCAGAAAGAGAAATAGAAGAAGGAAGAAAAGTATTAATTTTTGGAACTTCTTTTGAATTACTTTTGATTAAAAATACTTGGGTGGTGGTTTTGGGAAAAGTTTCTCTTTTCATGATGGCATCGCTTGTGGATGAACTAAAGACTGAATATCAAAAATATAAAAAGGAAAAACAAGATGGAAAAGATACTTTGGGCACTCTATTTCAATTTTTAGAAATGGTGTTATGTACTTATGAAAAGTTGACTACGCAGCAGAATGACTGGGACAAAGAAGAAGAGGAAGAAGAAGCCATCTTTGATGAACAATGGGTTTTTTTCCGGGGAGGAGGAGAAAGAGGATAAGAAAAAGGGGATTTTAAGGTTTGAAAAAACAACCAAAAATGAGAAAAATGAGATGAAGGTGGATGCAAGGTTAGAAAACAACGGAAAGGGAGTAAGAAAAGGGAGGAGGAGAGACAAAGGGGTAAAAAGGGCAAGGAGAAGAATAAGCAAGAGAGAAAGGGGGGGAGGAGAAGCCTCAATAGTGGGAAGCAAGATTTAAAGAAAAAAAACTTATTTAGAGACAATGGGTGAATCTAATTGGGGAAAAAAGGGGGGGGGATTCTGGAAGGTACAAAAAATTGTGTTTTTATGTGTGTATCTAGAGTAGAATGTTTAAGATATAAATGAGTATTAATATATGTGATTAGTTTTTTTTCTCTTCTTTTTAAATGATATGGATAGTGGTTATATAGGTTTTTTCTTTAGTTATTAACTTCTCTTATAAAATTTATTGTGTAATTTTAGAATGTACTAAACAGAATCCAAGATAAATTAAATGTTATATGAAGTACTTTTAAGTTAGGGCAATGAGTTAAAGACGTCACTCCAATTAGTGTATAGGAGAAGTATAGTAAAAGAAAAAAGATAAATGGATAGCTGGAAATAGAACAGACAAAGAATGATATTGAAAATGGTAATAAGATATGGAAGAATATATAAAGTGAATATGATGTGTGAATTTTGTCTGTGTGAAGAGTTTTAACTCGGGACCATGCACCTTTCAGAAAAGATGTTTTAGGTTTTGTTTTGTTTTTTATGTTCTGTGTTTTGTATGTTTATAAAAGGCAATAAAATTTTAACTAGCAAGAAATAACTTGGATAATTAGAAGGAAAAGGAGAAGTTGGGATAAGATATGAAGTTAAATAGAGAACGTAAATATTGATTATAATCTGGAATCATTTTGTATGTTCTATTGGTTTTCTTCTTTAATTATTTTTCTTTTTAGAAAAGAATTTGTAAGCTGTTATGCCTTGATTGTTTGTGCACTGTTCTTGTAAAATTAATAAAATTTGTTTAAAAAAAAAAAAGAAGTATGTCCCCCTGTGGCCTCATTAACTGAACTCTCACAAGCTAAGCAGCAACACACTGCCCCAGATTTCCACAACTTGACACTGACATTTCTAACGCACTTTTCAGTCTTCACTGGATCAAAAGCAGCATTTTTTAAAATTTCATAATAGCCCACAACTATCCCCAGTTCAGAAAGTGTAGAGAGAAGAAAAGAGAAAAATATAACCATGTTCTTCTTAGACACGAGTTTGGGTTCTGATAGAAGAAAGTATCTGGAGCTTAGGGTTGAATTGTGAAGTTTGTGGTGCTCTCTTGAACTTGCTGGTTACCAACAACCACCAAATTCAGAGGCCACAAAAACCCCAAAGTTTGGATAGCCAAATTGTGGGCCATTGGATCAATTGAGCTTTCATCATGCTACAACTATGAGAAATCTGGAGAAGAGCTACATGGGGAACAGCCAGAACCAACAAGAGAAAATCCATGTATGAAGCAAGAAAACCTGGTTTAGGAGCTGAATGAGGCAGGTTAAATACTAAACCTGGTTTAGGAGCTGAATGAGGCTAGTTCCACCTATTTTTCAGTTAGGGTAATCAGATCTGGGCTGCAAAATACCAGATCATTATTAGGTGGCAGTACTCTCTAATAAATATTAGATTATTAGATGCATGCTCTCAGCCACAATGGCTATCACAGGAAATATTTCCCAATATAAATTGTGTGAGAAGAGGAGGAAGACTGGTGACTCTGCTTGCATAGAAACTCTCACCTTAGAAAACGTATTTCAATGTCAGCTTTATTGGAATTTCAGAATTTACGTAGCATCAGTCAGTCAAAATGCAAAGGTAAGACTAAGAAGATGGCAAGTCTAAAACCATACATTCCAAATTTGTGCAGATTTGAATATTTGTCCTCTAGGCTAATTTTGGTTCTGTAGTTTAGAATAAAATCAAAGATAATGTATTATTTTTCTATTTCCTTTTCAGACAGATACCATAAGCGAAAATGTTACAATATACAGAATTATGAAGGCTCTGAATTTGGAATAGCTGATTTTTGTCATTATTAAGAATAAGCGTACCTGAAATAAACTTTACCATTCTATCCATGCCTCAAATTTGGCTTGTCATGGAAGCTGGTGAATAGGATTTGAAACACTTAAGATATTTTTTGCAATAGCTTGAATAAATGCTGAATAGAACAGGTACAAGGAGCAATGTTGGTTAAAATATTCAGCTTCTGTTGTCAAGGTTTTCTGTTAGCCTTATAAAATAGAGACAAAAGAGAAAGACCAGGAACCTTCTTTCTGTGTGGAATTTCAATAACCAGAAGAGTGTTCTCCAGTAAAGGGTTATTCACACTGTCTAATTTCTGGATCACCAACATGAATAATAATAAATATGCTTTTTTACAGACAGAAATGGATGACATTCCACTTTATTTGCTTCTCAAATGCAACCCAAAGATATTTTCTGATGCTTTTTAAAGGTGAAGCTTATGTTGCTCTAAGGCAGGGGTGTCCAACCTTGGCAACTTTAAGACTTGTGGACTTTGCTTTGCTGGCTGAGGAATTCTGGGAGTTGAAGTCCACAAGTCTTAAAGTTGCCAAGGTTGGACACCCCTGCTCAAAGGATTCCTTGGATTCCTTTACTTTATTGCCTAATCCCAGCAATTCATTGCCTAGTTTACAGTGGGAGGAATGCACCTCACTTTATTTATTTATGACAGTTTTGCTACTTCTATTAAAATGATACTGTTATGTTTTGAGCATGGGTGAGAAAGAATGGAGACAAGCCTCTGAACGGTGAACTTCAGCTCTTTATTTACATTGTGACTTCTGCCTCGATAGCAGTTAAACCTGCCTTATTTAGGCAAACCCTGAAACTTTTAACCAATAACGAGCTAGGAGCGCTAGCTCTTATAACCAATAGGAACTCTCTGTTAAGGGCCAATCAGATTCCCTGAAATGGGCCAATCTGGTCTGGCCGCTTAACAGCCAATCAGAAGTGCAGGGCCAGAACCCTGCACTTACTCCAAGCTCACACTTTATTAAATCTTTATGCATACACAACACCCCTTCCCCCTGGCTTCTTATTTGCAGGGCGCAGTTACATAGTCCCTTAGGTAGGACGGTTGTCTTATTAGTCTCTTTGATTTCCGTTGTATTGGCTGGCTGCAATCACACTGAGGTAGATCGTTGTTTGGCAGTGGGTTGTTTCTGGTTCAGAGTTCACTTCTACGTCGTTGCCCACATTCTCTGCAATTCCCTGAGGTGCAACCGTTTCTCCCTCCAGCTCCACTTCCTGAGTCTCTATCAAGCCGTTGTTTCCTTCGAACGGGTTCTCTAGGAATTCATCTTCTTCCGTACCTTCCCCCCCCTCAGTTTGGTCATAGGGGAGTTGCGGACTGGCCGCTGGAAGCCACGATCGTAATTGATCGAGATGACGTTTCCAAAGTTTATCGTCAAGGCATTGTACAAGGTAGGATCTGGGGCCGGTTACATGTACTACTGTCGCTTCCACCCACAATTGGTTGCCCGATAGGTTTTTAGCATATACCAAGTCTCCTACGTGGAAGGTAGGACAGCAGCCGCTGGATCCTAGTGGTTTCTCCGGTTTGTAAGTTGGGTGCAACCAGTCGAGGTGGGAGCGGAGCGTTCGTCCCATTAGCAGTTCGGCGGGAGTTTTGTTGGTGACGCTATGTGGGGTGATGTGTTGCAAGAAGAGGATTCAATTGACCTTGTCGTCAATGTTGTCGTAGTCTACCTTCTGCAAGGTTTTCTTCACAAATTGGACCATGCGTTCTGCTTTGCCATTGGTCGCAGGGTACGCAGGCGAGGTGAGCACATGGCAAATGCCGCGGTCAGCGAGGTACTGCTCGAACGCTAGTGTGGTAAATTGAGGGCTGTTATCGGATACCAGAACGTCTGGTAATCCGTGGGTTGCAAAGAGTCTGTCTAAGGTTTTGATAACCGCCTCGGAGCTCGTACTCATCATGCGATGGATCTCGAGCCAATTCGAGTAGGCGTCGACGGTAAGCAGGAAGGTGTGGCCTTTGGTTGGCCCCGCAAAGTCCAAGTGAATTCAGGACCAGGGTCCACGTGGTGTCTTCCATTCAGTAGGCATGGCTTTTGGTGGGGCGTTGCTGACTTCTTGGCATTTGGGACAAGCTTTAACCCACTGTTCGATTTGCTTGTCAATGCCCGGCCACCATGCGTAGCTTCACGCAAAGGCTTTCATTTGCACGATGCCGGGGTGGCCATTGTGCAAGGTTCTCAGCAGCGCTTTCTGCAGTCGTTCTGGGATAACGACTCTATTGCCCCAGATGACACAGCCTTTCTGGGAGAAGAGCTCGGTTTGTCGAGTCTTGAATGGTGTAAAGTCATCTGATAACTGGTCCAATGGCCATCCGCGTTCTACCCAGCTTAGGACTCGTGCTAGGGTGTGGTCGCGTTTGGTTTCTCTCGTGATATCTCGGGCGGTTAGTGGCGGCGAGTTGAGTGCCTCGATTTGCAATGTGGTTACCGTTGGTGCAGGATCGTCGAGAGTCTCTGGAAGCGGTGCTCGGCTCAATGCGTCGGCGTGGGGAATGGCTTTCCCAACTATCGGTATTGCAGCCAATAGTTATAAGCAGCTAAGAATTCTGACCATCGGGTCATCCTAGGGGATAATATGTAGGGAGTGGGCTTATCTCCGGCTATTATCCCCAATAATGGTTTGTGGTCAGTCACAATAGTAAAAGCCCGGCCATACACATATTCGTGGAATCTTTTCACAGCTGAGACAGTTGCGAGGGCTTCTTTATTGATTTGTCCATAGTTTCACTCAGTTTTTGAAAGAGTCTTTGAAAAATATGTAACAGGGGCTTCATTCCCATTAGGCAGTACATGGCTCAAAATGGCGCCTACACTGAAAGGCGATGCATCACATGTTATAACTAACGGCAAAGTCTCATTATACTGCATGAGTGCAGAGTCAGAAGTGAGCAGTTTTTTAACATTTCGGAACGCCTGTTCTTCATGGTAACCCCATAGCCAATTTGCTTTTTTATCTAAGAACCGGTGTAACGGTTCAGCGACCGTTGCTTTGTGCAGCAAAAATACATTATAAAAATTGATGTGGCCTAGGAACGCCTGGAGATTGGCCTTGTTCCGTGGCCTGGGAGCGTTTTTTATCGCTTTTAGTTTACTTTCGGTAGGGTGAATGCCCTGGCTATCAATCAGGTACCCTAAAAACTCAACACTGTCAGTACATAATTTACATTTGTTTTTTTTAACCTTAAGACTGGCCTCTTGGAATTTTTTTAGGACTAATTTTACCCGGTCCTGTAAGATTTTTTTTGTAGGGGCTGCGATTAATACATCGTCAAAATAGGGGACCACGCCCTTAATTCCTTGCAATAACCTTTCCATAAGGCTCTGAAAAATCCCCGGGGCCACAATAACTCCGAATTGAAGCCGGGTACATTTAAAGGCACCTTGGTTTGGGCCTGTGCCATTTTTTCATCGACTGGTAATTGCTGATATGCCTGAGGTAAATCTAATTTAGCGAAGACTTTCCCGCCCCCCAGGGAATGGAGGAGATGCTGCACCACTGGAACTGGAAAAGCGTTCTGCTGCAGGACGTGGTTCAAAGTGGCCCAGTAATCCTCACAAATTCGGATTGACCCGTCTGGCTAAATGGGTGTTACAATTGGGGTTTCCCAAGGGGAGTGATCGATGGGCTCTAACACCCCCTGAGCTATCAGTTTGTCGAGTTGTTCATCAATTTTTGATTTTAAGGCAAACGTAACTCAACTGGGTTTTAGACGGATGGGAGCTATTTTTGGATCTAGACTGAATGAAATCGGGGTCCCCTTGTACTTGCCTAAACTTTCCACAAAGACGTCCCTGAACTCATAGATAAGGTCTTCCTCCCAGTCACCGCCGCTGACTCGGTTTATGCCAGCCACTTCAATGCCAAGTGGCGCAAACCATTGGAGGCCTAGTAGGCTAGGCCTATCTCTATCGATGACCGTTAAAGGTAAGTATGCTGTGTGTTTCTTGAAGGAGACTCGGACTCGGCAGGAACCGACGACGGGGATTTGATTCCCTTGGTAGTCCTTGAAGATGAGGCGTTGGAAGCGGAGATCTTGGCGTTGAATTGTGGGGATGAGTTGCTTGAGTGTCTTCCAGGACATCATCGAGAGGGACGATCCCGAGTCGACCTCCATGTCGGTTCTTGATGGCTACTGTGACTCGGATTTTCTTAGTGTCCAAGGCTGAGGCTGAGGCGTGACCGATAGTGATAGTATGGTGAGCCTCTTCTCTCTGCAAAGCTCGATTTCTGTAGGAGTGGTTTACTGACTCTCGCCTGACAGGACGGTTTCCTGTCGATTGGTGATAGTTAGCCCCTTTTAAGGCCTGGCTGGGTCCTGGCAAGCTGCGGCAGACCCATCCGATGTGGCCTCGTTTCCCGCACTCATGGCAGAGTGCGTCGCGGAATTTGCATTCGGACCTGGCATGGTTGGCTCCACAGCCAGCGCAAGGGCATAAGGGCTTCGGGTGATGGTCCCGGTTGGACCGCAGTCGATGGACCCCTTCTTCGTCGCTGTCTGATGACGAAGAGAGGTCCTCGTGGTGCGTGGTTGTAAGCTGTCCTTCAGACCTGGATAAAATGTCGCTTGTCGGTGGTGGTACCGGAGCGCGGTTTCGGCATAGTTGTGCAGCCAACTTCCTGGTTGCTTCTGCTGCAGTAGCATCGGCGATGGTGTCGGCAAGGCTGATGTCGCCTTTCGCCATCAGCTTGCTTTGGACACCTGGTGCATCTAGTCCCAGAACTATGCGATCTCTTAGTGCTTCTTCTAAATCGGTGAATCCGCAGAGGCCTCCCAAATTTCAGAGGTCTGCTATGAAGTCGGCCACGTTTTCTCCCTTTCGCTGGCTCCTCTGATAAAACTCGTGGCATCTCACGAGCGTAGGCACGGTCAGGGCGTAGTGATCTCATAGGAGAAGTTTGAGGTTGTCCCAATGCATGGCTTTCACTTCTCGGGGTTTGGCTAGTGCTTTAGCCATCTTAAATATGGTTGGACCGCAATGCGTTAGGAACACCGCCCGTTTCTTTCCTGGTGTGGCGTCCTTTAAGTTATTGGTTTCTAAGAACATTTGGAAGCGATCCATGTAGGACTCCCAGTCCTCCTGTACTGGATCGAACGGAGCGGGTGGTACGATGCCGGCGGACATGGTTCCATTGTTGGTGTCGTCTGTCACGTGCTCGGTGTTCTTCGAAGTTTTGTTGGTTCAGATATCTCCAAATCCCATCCTCGTCGCCAGTGTTATGTTTTGAGCATGGGTGAGAAAGAATGGAGACAAGCCTCTGAATGGTGAACTTCAGCTCTTTATTTACATTGTGACTTCTGCTTCGATAGCAGTTAAACCCGCCTTATATAGGCAAACCCTGTAACTTTTAACCAATAACGAGCTAGGAGCGCTAGCTCTTATAACCAATAGGAACTCTCTGTTAAGGGCCAATCAGATTCCACGGAACGGGCCAATCTGGTCCGGCCGCTTAACAGCCAATCAGAAGTGCAGGGCCAGAACCCTGCACTTACTCCAAGCTCACACTTTATTAAATCTTTATGCATACACAACAGATACCTCATCCTCCCATAGAACAGCTTGGTGCAGTTAGAAACTGTGAGACTATGAATTCTAGTCTCACCTTGGGCACTAGCTGGTGTCATTGGGTCAGTAATCTCTTGTACTTCCAAAAACTCTTGCTAAGAAAACTGCAAGGCTATGGTTCTGGAACTTGCTATGAGTCAAGACTCATTGGAAGGTACAAATTAACAACTCCCTTCTCCACCACTGTAAGTCTAACAGTACATTGTTGCAACATTTCCGAGTTCCCTTGACTCTTCAGTCATTTCAGATAAAAGATTCACATATGTGTAGTTAGAGTTGTCCATAGAAACATAGCAATTGACCATTGTTTTCATAGACCAGAAAACTGGGAGGACACAGCAACTGGCGAATTGTCCAGATGGGGGAGCCTGAATCCCTCTCAATATGTTGCCAAAGTTGACAGGTTTTTCTTCAAGCCAGTTTGGAGTTGAACTACCAGGAGTATAAAAAAGGAACAACTTAAAAGTGTAGCACAAATATTCCCTAAAACCCTCACATTCCAGCAATATGATAATTAATTGGGTACCCTCAAGTCAGACAGTGTCTCGTTCTGTGTGAACAGATATCCATCATTTTGACCCATCTTTTGTTGCCCTTTCAGTGAAACTCTTCATCTCATCTATCTACATTATCTACTGTCATCCACATTATCTGCTGTCTTCCCAATCTATATATTACTCTGAACCCTGCTAAGCATAGTAGATTTTTTTTCTCCACCTCATATTCTGACTTACATACCCAAAGTACATGAGGTCCTGCTTGCTTATCACTGCTTCAAGAGAGCAGACAGTTTATTTGGTGGAGGACTGGTTGGGTTTTATAGGAGTCCATGGTAACTACAGGTAGCTTTTAGTATATGACTCCAAATCTATGGCAATATGTGCATGGCTTGAATAAATGTGGAGGTCACCAAAGAAGGAAGAGATTAATGCCAGATAAACTACTGAGTAATCAGAGAAATGGGCTAATTTATTACCATAACAGATATCTAGCAGGCAACTGCTAGTATGTCATGATCAATGTTGTCTGCTCATTTTTCAGAAGTAGATAATGTAATGAAGGTAGCGGGTTTATGATTTCCCTTTTCATTGCACACTAAGCTAAGATTCAAAAGGGAGAACTACAATAAAAATGCTTCTGCTGAGGATAGTATGTATAATAAGGTAATTTTATATTAAAAATAATGTATAGAAATGACATGTTTAAGTTTTTTATACATATTTGATCAGTTGTCAATATTTTCTCACATAGGGGGTTCACAAAGACCCATTAAAGGAAAAAATAGAGCGAAACATTATCTGCATTCATTATTTTAATTACCAGTTGTTCTGCATAATGGTACATGCGCCTTCAAATATATGTATAGCTGGGTGCTTTTTAAGTTGTTCAGTAATTTATAAAATTCTTTGAGAAAGCAAAATGTAAGTTTACCCTATTCAGGTCATCAACTAAAGCATCTTTAAAAATAAAAGTAAACAGGATCTTTAGCTAATGCATGGACAATACGTCACAATGTTCACAAAATGACAAAGGGTGTAAATTGGCTAACAGCATTGGCAGCATGAACCACAGGGACAAGATGGAGGCTGAAGTTTTACAAAGCAAATATTCCAGCATAAATTCAATGGTTCAGTTCTCGTAAGAAATGTATTTCTATATTTGTCCTGGTAATTTAGCCCATCAGAACAAAATGTATTTAGACCAGACAGCAGAAAGAGTAAATATTTATCTCTTGACACTTAAAGAAAGGACAAAGCTGACAGGTTTTTGAAGCACTATGGCGTAAACCATACCAAATCCATCATGACAAAGAGTTAATTAGATGGGAAAAGTGAAAATGGAACATTAAGAAAGTATGCAAATAGAAGGATTTCATGTTAAGAGAAGCAGCAAAATGAAGAACATTTTCTGAGGACAATCAGCTAAAAGCTGTTCTAATTTCAATAAAAGCACCCCTTTTCTACAACCCATGCTGAGTATCTGTCATCTCTAAATGCACTCAAAGACTTATGTGAGAAAAATTGTTTATGGAAAGACATAAGGAAGACAATATGGAATTTAAGATCCCACACCCCCAAAAAAGAATAGATAGGTTGGAAAAGTGTCAAAAATCATGTGCAATTTTCAGCTTCAAGATCTTGCCCATCTTGAATGGTCCCATAATTGAAATAAATCCTGGAAATTTACTTGCTTAACAAATGTGTGCAATCTGTATATATCTAACAGAAGTCACATTAGAAAAAATGGCAAGGAAAAAATATAGAGTACTGATTAAAATAAATGGCTGATAAAAGTGTATATTCCAATTATAAATTAATTGATCTCCCATTTGAATATATCAGTCAATTTGAGACATTTTATCTGCCAAGTGTCAAGAATGGTTTTCCCTACTCTTAATGGCAGGAATCCCTTGTCCTCTTTGACCCCACCCTGAACTGGGATGCTAGATCATATTCAGAGAATGGAATAAATGTGGGAAAAAATTGCCACTCCTTTTACCATAAGAGCCTAATAAAGGCTCCAACAGTCTTCTTTGATTCACTTCCATATTTCCACGAGTGATACTCCAGCAATTTTTTTTCTGTTGTTTCAATCTCCAGAGGTCCTTTGCAAACCAAGCTATGCACACCATTAGGTCAGTGTACAGAAACAGTTCACCTGGATTTGATCTGGCTTAAAGCTACTATCTCATTCCAAATGGTGTCCAAGGTCTCAGTGGAACTGTGTATCAAAACCTCAGAAACAACCTCAACTACATTTTGAAATCTAATTGGCTCCAATTGGCTTCTGGAGCATGCTGATTGAACAGATTCAACATCCCTGAGGAGGAGGGTCAGATGCTGAATAAACTCAGGGAAGTCAACAGGGAAGAATCTGTCCATGACAAATGTAGAGAGTAAAGTGAATGACCTTGATGAAAGAGAAAAATCTCTTACCAAAACCAGAGAGAGAAACATTATTGGAATCCCAATAACAGAGATAGATTACAAAAACAATTTAGACAGATACCCCCTAATTCACAGGAATATAAAAGGAGGCATGGAAGCACAATCAGAGGTATATTATTATCTTACCAGAGCTAATTTAAATAAAAGTAATTTATTTATTTAGGCTTCTATGGAGTTTATTTCTTGGTCTGGTTCAGTCTGCCAAAAAGAGCTGATAACAAGGAACTGAGGGTTCCCAAGAGCAAGTCTAAGATTTCCCCAACCCCATAAGCTGGGTGAGGTTCACAATGGCCATGAACTCCCAGACTGCTTCCAACTCCATCCCTAAGGAAAGCAGTTTAAAGAAACATAAGCCTAAGGAGCTCCACCATCAAATAGCATGATGGAAGCATATTTGGTGGCATGTATTCAGGAAACAGAATAGGCTGAACAGGAAGAAACTACATCACAAACATTATTGTACTGTTTCCTGCAAGTAATTAATGAAATAAACTCCTAGGCAACCAAAGTTTCGTAAATCTCAGAGAAGCTGGAATTTACCGTCCCTTTCCTTATATCAATAATTATAAACTACAGAAAACAAGAACACATTAAAATATGACTCATGTAGCTTGAGGCACATCTGCCAGCTTCTATTTTTAAATTATTCCTGGGGTTCACCTCTATCTGGTTAATTGTGGTGGCGGTGAGGCAGGTGATCCATGACACTGATGAAATAGATACATTTAAAAACATTCCTTTACTCCTAATCTGAACAATGGCCTTGGTTATTAGTGACACTCAATCAGTGGAACTTTAAGTCAGGAAGAACCATAATGTGCGAAAGTTCCACAAAGTGGCAATAAATAAATAAATAATAATATTAAAGCACACAAAACTAATTCAGATTTAGGGAATCCTTTTTTTATCTATGTAAATCTATCTCAGGAAAATAGAGATTGATGAAGATGTCTGATAAAATGTATTTTGTGATTTTGGGTTAAAAAATTTATGATGAAGTTTTAATTAACTGCCCCATGTCATTGAGAATCGGATGCCATATAAAGTTAATAAATTATTTATTGTTTATTATTATGTTTTCTCTTCAAATATTTGCTCATAAATTTCTTGTCTAACATAAAACCTGAACTATTAAATTTTTTAAAAAATGAAAAGGATTTATGATGCACCTCCTTCAGTTATCAGAAATTGCCACTTGTCAGTCCTCCCAGGTAAACTAGACAGGAAACATGACCGATTGAACTAAGTCTACTTTATTGTAAGGTCACATATTAACATCTTCTTGCAGCTTGAAATCTTCTGCCATGTCCTTTACAGTCTGAGAAACCAGGGAAGGTTCCTTCTGGGCCTCTTTCTCTCCTATTATGCAGCTGCAGGATATGACCTCTCTTATCTGACTGTACCCTTGGCAACATCTCTTCTCTAATTTTTAAAAGTCTTTTTCAAAAATGATCACACTGTCTCAGTTCCTTTTCTACAACTCATGTTAGAGAAATCTGACAGTGACTGTGTGAATGTTATATTGATTTCTGGATACCCCTTTTAGGTTGTTTTATGCTAAAGTTAATTAATGTTAAATTAAAGCCATGTGTGTCAGCCTTGGAAGCCATATTTTACTTGGAAGCTTCAAGGCTGCCACACTTTTGTTCCTGGGAATTTGGGAGGGGGGATATCATAGAGAGGAGGAAGATTAGACTCAATAACATTCTCTCAAAAGTCAAGGACAGGTTACCCTATACCTGGAGAGGAATATCTGGAGGAGTATCTCCCATTTGAATGATGGTTGATTGGACCATATGGTGGACTGGTAGGTGCAGGGGATGGGTTTTGATTTTCAATTGGGAAGGGAAAACCTAGAACTTTCAGATTTGGATTTTCCCAGATGTGCCAATATGACTTCTTCAATAAATTCTTACTTGGATGAACTTTGTTTCTGAGTGCTGAATGAAATGGGGAGTTTCATTGGAACGCTCACAATGTGTTTTTAATTAATTTTTTTCTTAAAGAATAACTGAAAGGCAAAATAAATGCACCTAATACCTACCCACCCCCAAAAAAAGAAAAATATTTTTAAATAAATGTATCTGGTAATTACTAACTAATGTAAGAAGAAAAACAGAAATCCAGAAAAGACATTTTTAAACACAGGCTTCCATTCACAATTTCAACATTGCGAATACCAGATCTTTAAAATTTGACAAGCATCACTGAATCAAATTGATCCCTTCACCTCTGCTCAGCCAAGTTTTGAGCTTGTATAATGTATCAGTTTGTTCAACAAGGATCAGATGCTAAATCTTTTCTCAACTATAAACTGCATGATTAACAGCAATACTTTTGGGAGCCCTTAATTATTTTTGAAAAGTACAAAGTTATAAATGTATACATCTACAGAAACAATTAAAAATAAGCTAAAATTAAATAATAATTTAGATGCAATTGTTCTACAATAATTATTTCTGTAAGTGACACCTAAATAGACGAAAAGTCCTTGTAGATACAATCTTACTTCATTCTTCAACACAGTGACTAAATTAGTAGACCAGCAAAATACTGTGGACATAATATATTTAGATTTCAGGAAGGGATTCAACAAAGTAGACCACAACCTACTTCTTAATAAGCTAGAAAAAAAGTGGAATAGATAGCACTGACTCGCAACTGGCTGGCAAACCGTACTCAATGAGTAGTCCTTAATGGGTCTAAGTCCACATGGAGGGAAGTAAACAGTGGGGTGCCACAAGGTTCCGTCTTAGGTCCAGTACTCTTCAATATCTTTATTAATGACTTAGATGAGGGAATAGAAGGGGAACTTACCAAATTTGCAGATGATACTAAGCTGGCAGAAATAGCTAACACACAAGAAGATAGGCTCAAGATCCAGATAGATTTTGATAGACTAGACTACTGGGCTATATCTAATAAAATGAAATTAAATATAGAGAAAAGTAAAGTCCTAGGCAAGAAAAACCAAAAGTACACATATAGACTGGGTGAAACCAAGCTCAATAGCAGTAACTGTGAGAGGGATCTTGGAGTCTTAGTAGACAACCAGCTAAACATGAGCCAGCAGTGTGCAGCAACAGCCAAACAAGCTAATGCAATCAATCCTAAATTGCATTAACAGAGGAATGCAATCGAGATCAAATGAGGTACTAATACGACTCTATAAAGCCTTAGTAAGACCACACCTAGAGTACTGCATCCAGTTTTGTTCACCACATTATAAAAAAGATGTTGAGATTCTAGAAAAAGTACAGAGAAGAACAACCAGGATGATTATGGGACTGGAGGCTGAAACATACAATGAACGGTTGCAGGAACTAGGCTTGGCAAGTCTAGTAAAGAGAAGGATCAGGGGAGACATGATAGCAGTCTTCCAATATTTGAGGGGCTGCCATAGGGAGGAAGGGGTCAAGGTATTTTCTAAAGCACCTGCAGGCCAGACAAGGAATAATGGATGGAAACTGAACATGGAGAGATTTAACCTGGAAATAAAGACAAACTTTCTGACAGTGAGAACAATCAACCAATGGAACAGCTTGCCTTCAGAAGTTGTGGGAGCACTATTCAGAAATGCTGTAGGGTCTCCCGCTTGGGTGGGGGGTTGGACTAGATGACCTACAAGGGGTCCCTTCCAACTCTGATTATCTGTTAAATCTATTAAATCTAGTTCAAATAACAAAAAGACCTTAAATTTTGATAAATTTGTTTATAGTGTGGGTTTCTTCACTTCTTAATGAGCTGGGTCAATTTTTTCTTCTCAGGCCAGAGATGGTATTCAGCAGGTTCTGACCAGTTCTGGAGAACCGGTAGCAGAAATTTTGAATAGTTCAGAGAACTGGCAAATACCACCTCTGACTGAAGATTTTACAGTATCCTTCCCATGCCACACACACCAAGCCATGCCCACAGAACCGGTAGTAAAAAAAAATTTGAATCTCACCACTGTCTCAGGCCAATTTTTAAACTTTTTCCAAGTATCTTCCGAACCATTTCCTGACAAATAAAATGCTGTCACCTCCAGACTAGCTGTGGATGAAGGAAACACAGACAAAGTTTGATTTAACAAAGTAATTATCTCCAATGAAAAAATAAAGAAGTAAAAATAATTCCCACAATGACTTATTTTAAAGACTGCTATGTTAGTATTTAGGGGATCTCCTTCACATGGATGAAGTGAACAGAGGTTAAATTGGACTTAATAATTTATAGAAGATACGTCCTGAAACACTTGAAGTACATCCATGGATTTTTATAGTACCAGGCTAGAAAATGAGAGACCGTGAGCTGAAGTCCCACTTTAGTTATGAAAACTAGCTGGATGACTTTGGGCCAGTCACTCTCTCAGAGCCTCACCTCACATGGTTATTGTTATGGGGAAAATAGGAGGATGGAGGTGCATTAGATATGCCTTGATTAAGAGAAGATTAAGAGAAGATATGAAATAGATATGAATAAAAGGGAACATTAAAGCAGGGACAGTAGGCATGTTGGTGCACTTATGCACACCCCTTACAGATCTCTTAGGAATGGGGTGAGGTCAACAGTAGACAGTCTGAGGTTAAAGTTGGGGGTTAGTGGAAGAAACCATAGAATCAGGTAGAGTATTCCAGGCATTGACCACTCTGTTGCTGAAGTAGTATTTCCTGCAATCAAGTTTTGTGCGGTTAACCCTGAGTTTGTATCTGTTAGATCTGAGGTGGATCGGTTCGAAAGAGACGCGAGACCATTCTAGTGATTTCAGCTCTGTATTTGGAATGAGAATAGTCTGACAATGCGAGCCGCGGCAGCCCTTCTTATAGGGCTGGCTCGCGGCTCGGCGGCCAATGGCAGCACTTTGAATCTCCCGCGATCGGCACAGCCAATCGCGGTAGATTCCTAGTGCTCCAATCAGGGCTAAGCCTTCGACCAATCAGGTCTCCGCCTGTCCGGACCAATCGGTTGCGAGAGTTTCGGAGTATGCTAATATCGTACACCCCTCCCCTCTTGGTTTCGTCCGTCGGTGCGTAGTGATGTAGTCATGCAGGTAGGTGGGGCTTCGCACCTGCCTACTTGACTTGCGCGGTTCAGTTCTGGTGTGGTCGTTGACCGGTTCGGATGCCTTCTCTGTTGCTCTGGTTCCTTGGGATGGAACCGCCTGGAATGTTGAGCTGGCCCTTTCTTGGTGGCTCCCTCCTGGTCTACCTGGGCTGGTTGAGCTGCCGCTTCTGCTCCTGCCAGGTTTTTCCTGGCCGGGTGAGCTGGTTTGGCTGCTCCTTCCAGGTGAAGATTCTGGGGTTTCATGTTCTATTGGTCCTGTGTCTACAGGTGAGTAGCATCGGTTTATTGGTTTGTCTAGTCTAGATGGGGGGTGTTCTGCTTGCGTTAGTTGGTTCTCTTCAGTTCTTTCTCTATCGCTTGCCGATTCCCCTGCCCCTTCTAGTTTCTTGTTCGGGTATCTGGCTGGTGGTGATGGCTATTCTTGACCTAAGTTGGTTGATGTGCCATTTCCAGTTTTTTCCGTCGCTTGTTTCCAGTTGGTATGATAGAGGCCCAGTTATCTGGGTGATTGTTGCTGGCACCCAGAGTGGTTCTCCTGTGAGATTTTTGGCGTATACTAGGTCCCCTATGCTAAATTTTCTGTGTTTGCTGGAGGAGCCTGGGGGTTTGTCTGGGTTATATGTTGGGTGCATTCTGTCTAGTGTTGAACGTAGTTTCCTGCCCATCATTAGTTCTGCCGGGCTTTTATTTGTGGTTGCGCTAGGTGTAATGTGTTGAATGAGGAGCATTTTATTGATTTTGTCCTGTATATTGGCTGTTTCTATTTTCTGGATGGCTTTCTTGGTGTACTGGACCATGCGTTCCACCCGCCCGTTCGCCTCCGGGTTTGCCGGTGCGGTTAATGCATGGCGTATCCTTTGGCCTGCCAGAAATTGTTCAAATGCTAGTGCGGTGAACTGGGGCCCGTTGTCTGACACTATTACATCTGGCAGGCTGTGCGTAGCCAAAAGTTTACTCAGTTTCCTTATCACCGCCTCCGTTGTGGTTGACTTCATGGTGCTTACCTCCAACCAGTTGGAGTAAGCATCTACTGTGATAAGGTACATATGTCCCTTGGTTGGCCCTGCAAAATCTATATGAATCCTAGACCACGGACCTCTTGGTTTTTCCCATTCTTGGGTTGGGGTGGCGGGAGGATTGGATCTGGATTCTTGGCATTGTTTACATTTGGCAACCCAGGTTTCGATCTGTTCATCCATTCCTGGCCACCATGCGTAGCTTCTGGCCAGGCTTTTCATCTTAACCATCCCCGTGTGCCCCTCATGTAACATTCCCAATACCTTTTCCTGTAATTTTTCCGGAATTACCACTCTGTCCCCCCAAAGTAAATCCCTTTTCGGTAAAGAGTTCAGTTTGTCTGTTCCAGAAGGGTCTGAATAGTTCGTCTATGTCCCATTCTGGCCATTCTTTTCCCACCCAGCTCAAGACTCGCGCCAGCCATTTGTCTTTATTTGTTTCTCTGGCAATGTCTGGCGCAGTCACGAGTGGGTTGGATATTGTCTCTATTTGGAGTACCTCTGTTGTGAGTGCTGGGTCATCTTCCCGGTCTGGTAGGGGTGACCGGCTCAGGGCGTCTGCATGGGCGATGTCCTTGCCGGGTCAGTGTATCAGCTGATAATTGTATGCTGCTAGGAATTTGGACCACCTTGTCATTCTTGGCGATAGAATGTTCGGTGTGGCCCTGTTACCCACCAGGATTCCTAGCAGCGACTTGTGATCCATGACGATTGTAAAAGTCCTACCGTAAAGGTATTCGTGAAATTTCTTGACACCGGCGACGACTGCTAGGGCCTCTTTGTCGAGTTGGCTGTCGTTCCGCTCTGGCTTTGAAAGTGTCCTTGATGAGAAAGCGATGGGTGCTTCCCTCCTGTCTGGTAGCTGGTGGCTGAGGATGGCACCGATCCCGAATGGCGACATGTCGCAAGTTACCGTCAATGGCAGGGTCTCATTGTAATGGATTAGTACCGCGTCAGATGTTAGCAGGTTCTTTGTGCTGTTGAAGGCGCTCTCCTCCTGTGCTCCCCAGGACCAGGTAGCTGTTTTATCTAACAGCCTATGCAGCGGTTCCGCCACAGTCGCCTTTTGAGGTAGGAAGACATTGTAAAAGTTTAACAGTCCCAAGAAAGCCTGTAATTCCATTTTGTTTTTTGGTCGCAGTGCCTCCCTTATGGCTCTCAGTTTCTTTTCTGTGGGGTGAATCCCTTCTTTGTCTAGGAGGTACCCTAGAAATTTGATCCTTTCGGCCTGCAGTTGGCACTTCCCTTTCTTGACTTTAAGTCCCGAGTCGCTGAATTTCTGCAGTACCTCCCTCAACCTGGCTTCTAGTTGTTTCTGATTTTTCGCGGCCACCAAGACATCATCAAAGTAGGGCACAACCCCTTCTATTCCCTAGAGGACTCTTTCCATAAGGCTTTGGAAGACCCTGGGTGCTACGCTGACTCCAAATTGGAGCCAGTTGCAGCGGAAAGCCCCTCGGTGCATTACAATGGTTTGGACTTCTGCTGTTGTGGCGTCGACCGGCAGTTGCTGGTAGGCTTGTGCCAGGTCAAGCTTTGCAAAGATCCGGCCTCCCCCCACTGAGTGCAGAAGATGCTGGACTACTGGGACGGGGTATGCACTTTGTTGGAGTGCATGGTTTAGGGTGGCCTTGTAGTCACCATAAATTCTCACTGATCTATCTGGCTTGATGGGGGTGATAATTGGGGTCTTCCACCAGGCATGATCGATCGGTTCCAGCACCCCTTGTGCGATGAGCTTGTCAAGCTGCTCATCGATCTTGGGCTTGAGTGCAAACGGCACTCGCCTGGGCTTAAGACGGATTGGCGCGATACTTGGGTCTATGTTAAATGAGATAGGGGACCCCGGTACTTGCCTAGACTGTCATTGAAGACTTCCCGGAAGTCCCTCACAAGCGCTGCTTCCCAGTCCGCCTCTCCGATGTGGTGTAAGCTGGTTACTTCGATGCCCAGGGGTGTGAACCACTGCAGTCCCAACAGGCTCGGGCAATCTCGGTTGACAATCGTCAGGGGTAGCACTTCTGTGTGGCCCTTGAAGGTGACCTTAAAATGGCCCCTGCCAACTACAGGGATTCAGTTCCCCTGATAGTCTTTGAGGGTTAGTGTTTGGTCCTCCAGTTCATGGCAGCGGATGGCGGGAACCAGACGCTTGAGTGTGTGCCAGGAGACCATTGAGAGGTAGGATCCGGAGTCTACCTCCATTTCACATGGTTGGTCTTCTAGTCCCACCGTCACGTATACCTTCCTGGCGTCGCTTGTGGAGGAGTGGCCAATGATGACGGTTTGGTGTGTCTCCTCCCTTTGTCTTGTCTCCTAGAGTCACCTGTTCTGACCTTCTCGGCTCCATCGATTCTCCATCTGGCGATCGCAGTTTCTGGTGGGGGTGCTCTCTCTCCGTCGAGGGCTGCCTTCTTGTCGTCGCGGGCTGTAGTGTCTTTTGTTCCGGCATACCTTGGCGATGTGCCCCCGTTTCTTGCAATGCCAGCAAATGGCATCGAGAAAATGGCAGTCCGCCCGGGGGTGATCGCTGCCACAGTCGGCACACTGGAACCTCGACTTTTGACCTCGGGTCCCCCGTGGCTCCCACACTGATTGGAGGCGGTGGATTTCCTCCTTCTCGTCCTCGATTTCCGAGAAGGAATTGCCATCGCCGTGATGCGTGGTTTTGTCTCAATGGTCGGCTTCTGGTCGCTTCTGGGGGGGTTGATGTTGTTTCTCCAGCCGTCGGTCGTGGCATGATGCTCGATTGCTGCATCCGAGCCACTGATTTCTTGGGCGCTTTAGCTGCTGCGGCCTCGGTGAGGGCATTGGCAAGGGAGATGTTCCCCTTTGCCATGATGTGGCTCTGGAGGATGGGATCTCGGAGTCCTAGGACGACGCGGTCTCGCAGTGCCTCGTCCAGGTTAGCGAACTCGCACAGACCACCCAGGTCCTGTAGTGCTGCTATGAAGTCGCTGAGCCCCTCGCCCTCGTGTTGATCCCACCTGTAGAACTCATGCCGCCGGATGATGATGGCATGACGGGGGCGTAGTGGTTCCGCAGCAGGGGCTAGATATCGCCCCACTCCATTATCTTGATGTCCTCTGGTTTGGCCAGGGCTTTGGCCATTTTAAACACTGTGGGCCCGCAGTGTGTGAGAAACATGGCTCGTTTCTTGTGGCCGTTGGCATCTTTAAGATTGCTACTCTCGAGGAACATCTGGAACCTATCAGTATAGGATTCCCAGTCCTCGGTAGCAGGGTTGAAGGGAGCAGGTGGTGAGTTGATTCCGGCCATTCTGCTTGCTGCTGTGTGCTGCCTTGCCACGTGCTGGATGGTCTCCTTGTCTCACCATCCCACCCTCGTTGCCAGTGTTAGATCTGATGTGGATCGGTTTGACAGAGACGCGAGATCATTCTAGTGATTTCAGCTCTGTATTTGGAATGAGAATAGTCTGACAATGCGAGCCGCGGCAGGCCTTCATATAGGGCTGGCTCGCGGCTCGGTGGCCAATGGCAGCACTTTGAATCTCCCGCGATCGGCACAGCCAATCACGGTAGATTCCTAGTGCTCCAATCACGGCTGGGCCTTCGACCAATCAGGTCTCCGCCTGTCCGGACCAATCGGTTGCAAGGGTTTCGGAGTATGCTAATATCATACAGTATCTATTGTGTACTTGTGTATTGTTTTTAAGATCCTTTTGTTTTTAAGATCCTATTGCTTTTAAGATTCTCATAAACCTGTGATCCCTGTTAACAGCTGAATGTTGCATTTTAAACTAGTTACAGTTTGAATTGTCTTCAAAGATAACCCCATGTAAAGCACATTGCAGTAGTTTATGCAAAGGGTGATAAGGGCATGTGTTACTATCAGAAGGGCTTTGTAATTTAAATGTAAATCCTAAACTGATATTATTTGGAAAAATTCTGTAGGGCATCTAACTTTCATTGTCTCTCTGATGAAAAAGAAAGGTCAAATTTCGAGAAAAAATAATAAAGTTACAAACATATTTATTTCAGTTAAAATAAACTATTCTGCTTTCTTCTCATGTCCAGAATTGCCATTTCACATCTGCTGGCACTGAGCAAAATAAGTGTCCTCGTGACTTTGAAGAGAACAAAAAGAAAAACATTCAATTGACATAACTGAGATACTGATTAGACTTTGTCTATTTAGTTCCTGTTATGACTTAATAAAATGAAACTGTTCATTCACTCTCATCAGAGGAACCATATCAAATACATAATACATGATCTTGTTTATATAAGCTAAATCCTGATTAATGTATACCATATGAAAGCATGTGCTATTACTAATGAATAGTTCCCTCTATGGTAACCGATAATAGGTTTGCCAAACAGATAAGTTGGCACTTACCAGAATAATAGGATAAAAGATCAAAATAGAATAATAGCCAACTGGCTAGCAACTTCAAAATAGCAACATTAGCAATTAGAATGAGCACAGCTTTCAAACAAAGGTTCAAATGGGGCAGCACTATTTGGATGGCTTTCTGAACAGATGCCTGGGACAGCAATATTTATATCTGGTTCTTTTTTGGCCTACAATATGAAGCTAAAGCTGCGCTTCAACAAATAACTTTGTCAACAGCTTGAAAAAAGCCATTAAAAGAATGAATGTTTGTCTTTCTGAAATTACTTATAAATCTAACCAGGTAAGAAATTTAGAGGGAAATTAGGCCAGATCAAAGAACTTCTAAAACCCAATCAAGAAAAAAGGATCCAAGGACAAAAGCCACTGCTTTCCATCCACATACCCTTAATATGTATTCAAATGCCAAGACCTATTTATTTAATAACACTTAACTGATTAATCCCTTTTGATATGTCTTTTAAAATGGAAATCAGTTAGATATGGGGAACTATTGGATGAAAAGGGTGAACTTAAATCGATCCAAAACCTAGAGGAACAAGGTATAAGGATGAATTGGTTTTCATATGCGCAAATACATTCAAGGTATGATGAAGATTCTAAAACGGAGGGATTCTATGATAAGCAGACTGATTTAGATAAGATCTTGATGGGTACTGATGAGAAGGTGATTAAAAAATTATATGGTTATTTACTGGGAATGAAATTAGAGGAAGAACAAGTTAAAGAAACTATGATTGTTTTGGGAAAGAATTTTGGATATGGGATTGATCTAGAGAAATGGCAAAAATTGTGGTCTCAAAATTATAAAATGACAATGTCAACAACATATAAAGAAAACTTGTATAAGATGTTTTACAGGTGGCAATTTCCCCCGACAAGAATAGCAAGAATGTTTAAGAACAAATCTGAAAAATGCTGGAAATGTCATCAGATACCCGGCTCGTATTACCATATGTGGTGGACTTGTGAGGACGCTAGAAAATATTGGACTAAAATTCGCATGTGATTGGAAAAAATGACAAAGAAACACTTAGACTTGAAACCAGAGATCTTCTTATTGGGAATTTTACCTGATATATATAGTAAAGATTTGAAATACCTTATTGTAAATGTATTAACAGCGGCCAGGGTTGTATTTGCTAAAAATTGGAAGAATGAGAAAATACCATTACAGGAAGAAATTATTAAGAAAATATTGGAATGTGCTGAGATGAGCAGATTGACATTTGAAATTAGAGAGCAAGAGGATAAACAATTTTATGAAATTTGGGATCTTTTTTATAAATGGCTAGATGATAAAATACGATAATAGAATATTTTAGATAGTAAGAAATATCTTTATCTTGCTATTTTGCTATTATTTTGTTATTTGCTATTATATTTATAAAGGGGTTTTTTTAGGATTGAGTTGGTATGATTATATGATTTGTTGAATAATCTGCTTAAAGTATTGTTAGCTCATAAAGCATGAATGATTAAAAGTAAAGTCAAAAAATTTTTTTTATTTTTTTTTAGTGATTATAGGATATATAAGTTTGGATTGATAATATGAGTTGTTATGTAACATAATTGTAACTGGGACTACAGAATGAATGCACAAAAATGATGAACCAACTGACACACTGGATGTACATACGAGAGTTGAATGTTTTAATGTTTTGTTTGTCTTGTTTGTTTGTAGAAAATTAATAAAATTTTCTTTAAAAAAAAATAAAATGGAAATCAGTAGTAAATCTATTCTAGTTGTGAAATTCTTCATACTATTAAAACTGAATTTCCATTGACTGAGTTTGTCTATTATTTTTATTATCCCTGCTAATAATAATGTAACATATATCAAAGGCTAATAATAATGTAACATATATCAAAGGCATATAACTTTGTCCAGGCAGAGGACTTCTGCTGTTTTTTAAGTGGTATGCTGGGGTTGATTTCCCAAAAGTTATGGATGTGGTAAAAGTGTGATAAACAAAAAAAACCACAGTTTTATTTGCATGTGAATTTAATTGCCATTCAATTAAATTATCCAGAGAAATGTATTTTGTATCAAAAATTCCAATTGGATAACAATTTTTGGAGGTGTCTCCATGACTAAGGCTATGTGAAAGAATGCAGACCTGGACTTGGAAAGGGAGAAAGGATGATCAAACCATTAAGGAAAGATTTATGTTATTCAGCCTTGAAATAGGGAAACACGTAACTAAGAAATTGAAAATATTGGATGCATTTGTTTTAAGGTGGAGTAGAGACAACTGTCAATTTTCCTTTCTGTTGCTGAAAACAAAGGACTGATATGTTTTATGTTCTCCTGGACCACCAAAGCTTGCTCCTCTAATATACATGGTAGACAAAAGATTAGATATGAAGGGTATTCAGTCAAATTTGAATTGACTGAATTTGAATTAATAAAGTTTCACAGTAAGTTGTTTATATCCACTTTAATGTCGTGAATTAAGAAACTGGGAAGTTGTGAATTCTAGTTCTCTCCTAGGCACAAAACCAGCTGGGTAATCTTGGATCTGTTTCTCTCAGCCCTAGGAAGAAGGCAAGGGCGAATCACTTCTGAAATCTCCCAAGAAAACTGCATGGACCTATAGGCTCAGTAAACCAAAGGTTCAGGCTAAACAGGCTAACAGAAGACGCTTAGGGGCCGATCCGTTGATGGCCTGGGTCAGCTGGGCATTACAGTCAATCAGCAAAGTTTTAACCAAGAGATCTGTTGGATCAGCAAATATTCTCACTGCAAACTGAAGCATTTATCATATCTAAAGGCTAAAATGGGTGAGTTTCAAATCTCACTCATGCTTCAGCCAGACAGGGATGGATCTTGTAACAATATCACTTCATGTCAAATGAGTCATACCTTGCTTTTTCACCCTTAGAATAAAACTAATGAAATACATGAACTGCCTGGGTAGATATTGTCTGACCAATGAAGTTATGATATAATAGTAGGATGATTAGATGATTAGATCATTCCTGAGAACAAGCCATCTAATTCAGGCAAGGAGACAGTGGAATAGTGTGGGATATGGTACACAAATTTAATATCCTGTCTTGCTTTCCCAGCTACCAGTGCTATTATGGTTGGTTGGATGTTTAGACTAACTTTATCATTTTTATCCACCTATTGAGCCTTCCCAGGTACCTGGGACAGGCAGATGTTCAATAATGTCTATGGAGATTCAATAATGTCTATGGACTTGACTTTTTCATCTTTCTTATAACAATTGTTAAATCAGAAGCAAGTGATTGTCTGTTTGAATTCTATAAGTCCCAAAGAATTTTAGCAACTTCTTTTCCTAGTTATCTGATTTGTGATCTCTTCTTGCAGACAAGTGGTATTTCTTGTAGATATTCCAATGTACCATGGTTGCTACTTTGCTGCTGAAAAATTAGCCACAAAAGCCTCACCTATCAGAAAAATTGTTTGAACTCACTGAAACAAGAACACAGTTATAGAGGCAACCCTGAAGAAATTCCCAGGAGAAATAAACCCCATACTATTGGCAATGGCAAGAAGGCAGAAGCAGTATCCATTAGCAGAAGAAATCAACAGGCCAAATTATTGAGAGCAGCAAGAGATGTTACAACAACTGCGGCAAAACCATTGTACTGAAACCAAGAGGACAACAGGGCGGCATCCATTATAGGTTGATTTAATAGTGGTGAAGAATAATGTGACAGGACAGCTGATAGGAGCTGTGTGGCCCTGCACAGTCATGCAGAGCTCATCCTGCATGTACAATTTCTTGGAAAAGATATGTGTGAGGCAGATAAGGCATTAAAAGATTAATTCCAGGGGAGTTAGCATTGCATGTAGAGAATAGCACATTGCTGATATAGAAGTGAGGTACTGTGACTGAGGATTTGGTATTAATTGTAGACAGAAGAGATTGAAGACACTGAGATAGACACCAGTTCACAAAGTCTAAAAAGATATCAGTTCAGCAACAAGTGGTGACCAAAGTAGCCAGCCAAGGTGGGAAGGTCTGTGACTGAGAGTTATTGGCTGATTGTTTCTGGCGGTAAAATCTCTAAGAAAGGCCAAAATACTAAGAAAACTAACTGTGGAAAGTTGCATTTAACCCAACCAACCAACCAGCCAGCTAGCCTACCAGTCTACCAAGCTGCCAACCAGCCAACCAGGATACCAAGTTATCCACCAACCAACCAACAGCAGACAAGGAGGGTGGCAGGAAAGGCAAAAGAAAAGCCCTGTATGTCTCTTTAATTTTATTCTTAGACACAAGCACCTGGTTTTGAAAGTAATTGGCAAAGTAGCTTGAGCAAGGAAGGAAGAAAGGAACTGTATTTATTACACCCAAGGGCAAAGAATCCCAGCAGTAGCAAACCAGCAGTCGCTGTCACTATAGGAGAAAAGGAAAAGACATGAAAGAAACATCTTTGGAGTTCTGGGTAGAGAAATAAAGAGGTAGAGACAATTTAGTTCTTTACAGAAAAACTTTTGGAAGCCTCACCTGTTTAGGGATAGGGCAGATTGCCATATACTAACTTAGAACAAACTTTGAAAGTGAAAGTCAGAGAAATATATAATCAGAGAGTGGACAGGTAAGAAAAAATCTTTTTATGTATTGCATTTATTAAACAATATAAATTAAATTCATCAGGGAAAAAAAAAACCTCTATGTGATTACCATACCAAACCTCATAATCAACCAGAAAATTAAAGGGGATGGCATTAAGAAGAAAATATGGCTACCGTCCCTAGTAATATAATCCAACTGCATCAGAAAAATTAATTTCAGCTTCATATTCGTATAAGACATCATCAGGGAGAATACAATAAATGTTTCTGTGGTGAAACAGGGAAAACACCGCCATATTGGAGGGAAAAAACCTCCCCAAAACAGAAAATCAGATTGAATCGTCAGATGGCTCTGAAATGATTGGGATACTTTTGCATACGTGCAAAAACTTTTTCTGAATTGATCTTAAAATCTATATGGAATCAATATAATTTTATAACAAGTGTCCACATCAAATTTCCCCAAACTATAGGAATTGTCTAATTGAGTAAAATCAAATTGCTGAATCAAATCCTTATTCAAATACAATTTTATCTAATTACAAAAGTCAACTACTGATGTCTTCATTTTTCTCTTTCTTGATCCACCCCCATTTGCATTACCATAGAGATTTCACTTAATTTCAGATATTCTTCTTGGATAGCAGTTCAGATATTGGGAAAATATTAGGAATATTGGGGATCACTGAATAAGGACGCCAACATCTGTTCTTCTTTCTTCTTAAGTTGGCTTTATGCATTGCGAGACTTGTTTCTCATGTTCTCAGAACAAAACATATCAGAGGACATGAAAACTCTTTAACTTCACAACATATGGACAGACTTAACCATAGTTTCAACTAGGAAACCATGATAATGCAATTCAAGGAGTTGGTTGTCACCTTAAAAGCCTTCATGGCTTGGAACCACGTAATCTGAGGGACCGTCTCTTGCCCGTCACATCTACCCAACCCATTAGAGTGGGGAGGTAGGGAATGTTGCAGGCCCATCCCCGAGGGAGATACACCTGATGGAACCCAGAAGAGGGGCCTTCTCCATGGTGGCTCCCTCTCTCTGGAACATCATTTCTCCAGAGATTAGAATGCCCCCCATTCTAATATTCTTCTGGAAGGCACTGAAGACCTGATTCTGCCAGTGGGCCTGGGAAACCCAGAGCAGGATGGAGCCCATTAAATTTAAATTTTGGAAAAGGATACATCGTTCCCAAAGAAGATCTGGAAGCAGTGAACGAAAGTGAAAAGGGAAAGTTTGTTTTTTCTCACTCTCCTTCCTTACGGTGACAGCAGATGAATGAGAAATTGGAAAAACCCGCTTTGGCATCAGCAGGTAATTAAACTGGAAAATTAAAGCCAAGGGGACAATAAAGATTTCTGAACACTGAAAAAACCTTTTTTTTTTTTTTTGCTGTAAGTGGGAAGGGAGAGGAAAAGAATTAAGACTAAGATTTGGCTGGAGGAGACTGCTTGGAATTTAAAAGACTAGAGCTAAATTGTAACAAGACTTCTAAAAGATACATTTTAATTGGAACTTTGTAACTGAATTGTAACCGCAGGAAGAGAAAGTGAAAAAAGAAAAAAGTATTAATTGAAACAGCCTGTATGTATTTGGACTGATTGATGTCTTTGGGACTTTTGGAAATTATTATTTGAATGATTAAAAACATTTGGGTTGCTTAAAAATTTTTCTACAATGGCATTACTTGTGGATGAACTGAAAATGGAATTCAAAAAATATAAAGAAGAGGAACAAAAAGAGAAGGGCTCTTTTGGCTCTGTTTTTCATTTTTTAGAAATGGCGATTTCTACTTATGAGAAACTACAAGAACAAGAAGATTGGGATGAAGAAGAAGCCATCTTTAATGAGCAAGCAACTTTATCTGGGGAAGAAAGGGGGAAGCGGGGAAAGAGAATGGAGAAGTTAAGACTTAAAAAAACAATCAAAAAGGGGAAAAATAAGGTGAAAAGTGAACACAATGTCAGAAAGCAACAGAAAAGAGGAATACAGAAGAGGGTGGAGATCAAGAGACAAGGGGGTAAAAAGAGTAGAGTGGAGAAGCAAGGGAGGAAGGAAGGGAAAAGAAACTACAAAGGTTTGAAACAAGATGTAAAAAACAGAATTTATTTAGAGATAATGAGTAAAAATATAATTGAAAAAGAGATTCTGCAAAGGTACATAAGACTGTATTTGTATTAAAAATAATGTTAGAAAATTGGAACAACATATGATTATAAAATGGGATAAAATATTCAATATAATTCAGTGAAATTTTCTTATTTTTTGAACAAGATAAATGAAATGAAATATGAGAGAATTGAATTAAGAAGGAATGGGAACATTTTAATTATATAATGTTTTAAAATATAAGTGAAATGGGGTGGAAGTAACTATGTAAAATTTATAAGTGTTCCCATAGAAACATGATACCTATTTGAAAAGGAATGTGTAAAATGCTCAAGATTTAAATGAATATTAATTTTAATGACAGAGTTTAATTGGTATGGATTGTTGTTTATATATTTGTTTATGTTTATATATGTATATATGTTTATATTATATTATATATATATGCTTATATATATGTTTATATAATATAATTATATTTTTTCTTATTTTAAAATATAGTGCGTAGCTTTAGAATGTACTAAGCAGAATCCGAATGAAAATTATGTATTATTTTAAGTGTTAAACTTAGGGAAAAGATATAAAGGCGTCATACTCCAATCAGTGATTACAGGAGAAATTTTGTGTTAATGAGAAAAGATAATAGACAGCTGAAACAGGACAGACAAAGGATATAAATATAATGATTTAAATTGAAATGAAATAAATAAAATAGAATTAAGAGAGTGAAAAGAGGGGAGAAGCTAAATAGAAAATGCAGAATGGTAAATAAGATATGGAATGGTATATAAAAGTAAGCATGAACTTGAATTTATTTCTGTGCAAAAAGATGTAACCCGGGATCAAGCTGCTTTCCAAAAAGATGTTTTATGTTTTCATGTTTTGTGTTTTATTTGTATATGTTTGTCTTTTAAAAATTAATAAAATTTTTGGGGAAAAAAAAATTAAGAAAGTGGAAGAAAAGATTTAAAAATCTGTGAAGTTATTCACACAAAGACAGAAAACTAACACAATGGAGGTAGTAGAGTAGACTATACACAGGATATATTGGAGAAAGGAAAGAGCCAGTTTATATCTCTGACTGTAAGTTACCATATCTGATTATATGGTTATATGATTTAATGCATATCTTAGGCAATATTAAAAAGTTTCCATCATTAACAATTACATTGATTTGTATCTTCCCTGCTATGAATTAAATGAAGTATTTTGGATCACTCATTTTCATCAATCCCAAAGAGTATAGAATTAGTGGTATAGACGCCTAATACAAAATGTTCAAGACTAACTTACGAAAATGTGCTTCAGTATTTGGATAAATGTTCCCTTTAGAGTTATCTTAACAGTGAGAAGGATAGCATATAAATTTAATAAATAAATAAAAGTGTTACATGCTATATATTAAAATATTAAAAGTTTTAAGATGTAATAATTGTTGGACACTATATTTAATATAACAATAAGTACCATCTAGATAATATCTATAATAGTATAGAATACATACATGGAGAGATATGTGGACCAAAAAGAAAAAAGATTAAGGAAAAGATCATATAGAATATTACTTTTTATGTTGAGCCTTTTGGCCTTAAACCTTTTATCTATAGCATTAAAATTATATCCACTTCTCAAGACACAATTTTTATACCCTATGTAGAGTTTGAATATTTACATTTATAGAGGTTTATTATGTGTCTACAATTGTACTCATGCAGACCAAGAACTTTATGATGACTTAACTGCAATCCTAAATTGTATTAATTTCCTCTCCAGAGTAACAATGTTCAGATGTGGTAAAATAGTATATTGTCTTTTGAATCGTGTACTAGAAATCAGCCAGGGTTATTGAAGAAAGTTTTCTGAAAAACACTTCGCTTTAGCATTTTCTCAGAACAGGTGTATTCTATTGCTCAGTTGGCACAAGCCAAAGGTAAGGATTTTGAAAAGGGTATGAGATACTATACATGCAGCCATTTTGTCTAGCTGCAGATTCACAAAGTGCAGTGCTCACAGGAAATATGACAGTCAGCAGCCTTTTGGTCAATATGTAATTAAAAGTTGGCAACAAATATTAAGAGCATACTGTGTGTGTTTACAAAGATCAGCATGGTTAGTGGAGCGACTATATATTAAATATGTATAATCCCTTTAGGGGAATCTATGCCTACCTTCTAAGCACATTGTATGTAGTGTTTAGATAAAATAAGTTCTGTGGACTAATATTTACGATGAGATTTCAGCAGATGGTATTTTAGAAGGATGAGGCAAAGCAGCAATTAGTTCTTTTAAATACAAAAGCATTATTATAAACAATTTGTTGAGTTTCAAAGATTCACGGCAGAGCAGATAAAAAGTCTGGATAAAGAAATCATTACAACTAATGGTGCTATTAATCACATTTATTATTGATGAGAGAAAGAGAGAGAGGGCACGCATCAGCATCTATTATTCCCTTCCATGCCAACCGAGCACATTCTACACCCTCTAGAGATAACACACACATCTAGAAGTCTCTTTAATAAGTACTATCCAGCCATTACATTCTATAGAGAACTCAATTGGTGGGGAGTTTGTTTCATCCGGGCCCCACCAATTTAGCTCAGTGATATCAGCCTAATAGAGACATCCTTATGCAATGCCAATTTTTGGAAGACTTTCTTTCTGCAGATGTCATGATGCCATTGCAGCAATGGGGATATATCTGAGCAGCATTCTGGATAACATAATGAGTGAACAGCCTAGAATTATATTACTATGGGATCTGTGCTAAATGACTTGATGCCACATTAAGTCACATAGGATAAAGGAAGCTATAGAGCAATGGCCCCCAACTTTTTGGGCACCAGGGACCAGTTCCATTAAGAGAGGTTTTTCCACTGACCGGAGGGGTGTGTGGTTTTTCATATTGACTGCATCCCGTGGAGGGAGCTTCGCTTGTTTGGCAGCCCAGTTTCTGGCATGTTGCAACCTGGTGCTGGCCCACAGACCAGGAGTTCAGAGCCCCTGCTCTAGCGGTTGGACCATGATCTCTCCAATGAGGTAGAAGTACTCCTACATAGAACAAACAATTTATAATCTGGATCCAAATGAATGTCTCTTCTTAAATGTAATAAGCCAGGAAGCTCAAAGGTCAAGCAAATAACTTGTCCAAAAGAATCTGAACTGTTAGGGATAACATTGTTTACCCTAACTGGTTTAGGTAAAATAATAAATATGTAATCATAGTTTGTTAGTTAAAGTGTCTGCAACTTTAAATATGGGAATGTAATTAAGAGAGTGGTTGTGAAAGCACTTTAAAAGAAGCAAGATGACAGCTTGCTCTCTCTCTGGCTTTGATGATCCCTAATTACTGCTTGGAATCAAGACTGCATTGCTCGAACGGGAGAGAAACAAAAGACTGATTTGTAAGTGAACTGACATTAGGATATTCTGCACGGACTTTGTTAACTGAATATCCCTGAATGGACTGACTAAATGATACATGACTATTGGACTGTTATTTTGACTATGCTATGAACTCATAATGGAATAAACTATATTTTTGATAGCACAAGCGTATCTGTTATTTTTACTGTATGTTAATAAACATACAAACTAATATCACTCATTTATATGTGTGCCTATCTGACTAACGCTGCACATTCTGTTTAGCTTGTCTCCTTAATCCTGGTTGGGGAACCCAGGCTTAACACTGGTTATGGGCCCAGTCTTAACACTGGTTATGGGCCCAGAGGCTGCAAAGTCAGTTTAACTAGGATAAAACAGATTTATGTAAAAGTGAGAGTTTGTGTTGTTATACATTACAGTAAACAGACAGCTGTGTTTTATTAATTATAGTTTTATATCCATATAAAGAAAACATGGCACAAGTCAATCTACAAAATTTGTCCCTTATATCCAAGCTGGATGGAACAAACTATGTATCATGGTCTATGAAATGTAGTCTGCTTCTACGAAGAGAAGGTATGTATAACATAATTGAAAATCCACCAAATGTAGAGGAATGGGATCCAGAGGATGATGAAGATAGACTAAAGATAGAAGAGTTTATGCATAAAAATGAACACGCTATTTGCATAATTGGTTTAACCTTAACTGACCAACAGCTTGTTCATATCCACGGAGAGCAAATGGCTGTTGGGTGTTGACAGAAGCTGAAGAGGATTTATGTCCGAGATAACATTGGTGCTCACATAAATCTTACACGAAAGCTTTTCAGGACGCATCTCCAGATGAATGGTGATATGCTGAGTCATTTGAAAACTATGCAAAGCATTTTTCAAGAACTGCACGAGAAAGAGCTTATTTTCTCTGAACTACACCAAGTCTACATAATTCTATCTTCCCTTGATGAAAGTTATGACAACTACGTAACTTCCCTTGAAATTTTGCCAAAGGAAAGTTTAACTTTAACTTATATAACTGGCAGATTGATTGAAGAGGCCAGAAGAAGGCTTGAAAGAGACGATTTAAGGAGGCAGCAACCTCAAAAAGAAGATAATGAATCTCCTACTGCATACGCAATTAAAAAGTGCTTTAATTGTGGAGGAAGAGGACATTTGGCAAGATTTTGTAAAAAAGCAAAGCGCCAGAATGCTGGCCAGAATACAAAAAGTCATCAAAAGATAAATAAAAATTTAGAGTTAGCCATGTATACTAACGGAGCTGTAAAAAATAATTTATGGGTGGTTGACAGTGGAACATCCCACTGTATAACAAATGATAACAGAAATTTTATTAAAATGTCCAAGAGTACACAGCAGATATCGTTAGCCAATGGCTGGAAACTGAAAGCTAAAGGTCAAGGTATGGCATATTGTTCTTTTATAAAAGAGAATGTAAAAATGTTATATGTACCACAACTTAAGTTTAATTTAATTTCAGTTAGAATTTTGGTTAAACTAGGATATGTAGTTACATTTAAAGGAGATAACTGCATAATTGAGAAAGAAGATAAGAAAATTACTGCATCTTTAAGAGGTGAATTATATGTGTTAAATTATAATGGTTTAAAGGTGGCTAACATGGTTTATGAAAATAAGAAACCCCATGATGAATGTATTCACTTGTTACACCGAAGGCTAGGGCATTTAAATTTTAAAATGCTTAAGAGAACTGTTGAATTATCTAAGGGAATAAGTTTGAAACCTTGTAATAAGTATTTGCAATGTAATGCCTGTAATCAAAGTAAGAGCAGGGTCACACCGGCTAATAGAGTTGATGGATTTACTACAAAAGAACCTTTAGAAGTAGTATTTGCAGATTTAATAGGTCCAAAAAAACCAAGTGTAGGAGGAGCTCGTTACATATTAAGTATAATGGACCACTATTCTAGATATGGGTTTTGCTATTTAATGAAGAGCAAAACTGAAACGTATCAAAATCTCTTTAATTGGATAAAATTTGCAGAAAGGAAAACTAAAAAGAAATTAGTAACTCTTATAACAGATAATGGTACGGAATTTACAAATAATAAATTCCAGAATAGACTTAGAATGTTAGGTATTCAACATAAAAAGTCTGCACCATATAGGCCACAACATAATGCATTTATAGAGAGAAGAGGCCAAACATTACAGTCAATGGCATATACTATGTTGTCTGATTCAGGATTACCTGACAATTTGTGGGGAGAAGCAATAATGTGTGGTAATCATATATTAAACAATATTGTTAATTCAACAACAGGTGAATTACCATTCACACTGTGGCATGGTACAAAACCTGATTTAAGTTACATGCACACATTTGGAGCACCAGCATGGGTGCATATCCCTACACAACTTAGACAAAAAGAACAGCATAGAGCTAAAAGATTATTTTTTGTAGGATATAAATCTAATCATAGATCTTATAGATTCTGGGAACCAGGTACATCTAGAGTTTACAACAGTGCTAGTGCTAAATTCCTAGAACATGTAGGATGGAATAGATTAGGGCAAGATTTAAATAATGAAGTAATTATTGAACCCTACAAAAGGCAGAAAGATCAGAATTGTAAAAAGAAGAGTCCTATTAAAGAAGAAGTCCACGAAGAGCAAATAGGACCAGAACAAGAGGAAACAGTATCAGGAAGAGTTAGATAATCAAGAAGAGTTAATAAATGAAAGTCCACCTGTAAGTCCTGCAATACCTAGACGTACTACACGTGTAACTAGACCACCTGATAGGTATCAAGCAAGTATAGTTTGCCAAGTAACTAAAGTTCCAAGTAGTGTAGATGAACTTAAGATGTGTTAAGTATTCTGACATGAGTTGAAGTAAATTGGAGATAGTCTTTGTTGGTGAACTTTCAGCTCTTTATTACATAGTGACTTCTTAAAATAACAACAGTGAACCCTGCCTTATATAGGCAACCTTTGTGAGAATTGTCCAATAGCGAGCTATGAACGCAAGTACTTTAAACCAATAATAATCCTCTGTTAAGGGCCAATCGGATTCCTAAGAACTAGCCAATCCGATCTGGCCGCCTAACAGCCAATCAGAAGTGCAGGGCCAGAACCCTGCACTTAACCTCAAGCTCATACTTTATTAACTATGGTACATACATAACACCCCTTCCCCCTGGCTTCTTAATTAAGGTGTAGTTATATAATCCTTTAAGTAGGATGGTTGTCTTTTAAGTCTTTCGGATTTTCATTGGACTGGTTGATTGCAATCCTGTTGAGGTAGATTGTTGTTTGGCAGTGGATCTGCTTCTTGCTCAGGTGCAATTTCTTGTGGTGCAAACAATTCTCCTTCCTACTCCATTTCATGAGTCTCACTTGATTCGTTGCTCTCTTCGAGCAGGTTCCCTGAAACGTCATCTTCATCTTCTGTACCTCCCCTCCCCTCAGTTTGGTTATGGGAGAGTTGTTGACTGGCCGTTATGAGTCGTGACCGTAATTGGTTGGTATGCCGTTTCCACAGTCTATTGTCACAGCATTGCACTACGTAGGATTTGGGGCTGTTCACTCGTACTACCATTGCCTCTATCCATAATGGGTCGCCTGATAAGTTCCGTGCGTAAACGCGGTCTCCTACCTGGAACGTGCGACAGCAGCCACTGGATCCTATTGGCTTTTCCGGTTCGTAAGCAGGGTGCAACCGGTCGAGGTGGGAACGGAGTCTTCGTCCCATCAGTAGTTCTGCGGGAGTTCTGCCAGTGACGCTATGTGGAGTTATGTGTTGCAAAAAGAGAATTTGGTTGACTTTGTCATCGATATTATCATCGTCCATTTTTTGCAAAGTCTTTTTAACAAATTGGACCATGCGTTCCGCTCGGCCATTGGTCGCAGGGTGCGCAGGCGAGGTGAGCGCATGGCGGATGCCGCGGTCAGCGAGGTACTGCTCGAACATCAATGCCGTGAACTGTGGCCCGTTATCGGACACCAGGATGTCAGGCAATCCATGGATTGCAAAGAGTCTATTTAGGATCTTAATCACTGCCTCAGAAGTTGTGGCCGTCATACAATGAACTTCTAACCAATTGGAATATGCGTCGACTGTCAGCAGGAAGGTATATCTTTGGTTGGCCCTGCTAAATCCAGGTGGATTCTGGACCAGGGTCCACGTGGCGTTTCCCATTCAGTAGGCATGGCTTTTGGTGGGGCGTTGCTGGCTTGTTGGCAACTGGTACACGCTTTGACCCACTGCTCGATTTGCCAGTCCATGCCCGGCCACCATGCGTAGCTTCGTGCGAGTGCTTTCATCTGCACGATGCTGGGGTGGCCCTCGTGTAGGGTTTGTAATAGCGTCTTCCGGAGTCGTTCTGGGACAATGACTCTATCGCCCCAGATGACACAGCCTTTTTGTGAAAAAAGTTCAGCCTGTCTTGCTTTAAATGGCGCAAAGTCATCTGGGGCTTTGTCCAATGGCCATCCGCGTTCTACCCAGCCTAGGACTCGAGCTAGGGTATGGTCTCGTTTGGTTTCTCTCGCGATGTCTCGGGCGGTCATAGGCGGTGAGTTGAGTGTTTCGATCTGCAACGTGGTTGCCGTTGGTGCCAGATCGTCGAGAGTCTCTGGAAGCAGTGCTTGGCTTAATACGTCGGCGTGGGGAATGGCTTTCCCCGGGCGATATTGCAGGCGATAATTATAAGCAGCTAGAAATTCTGACCATCAAGTCATTCTCGGGGATAATATGTAGGGGGTTGGCTTGTTCCCGGCTATTATCCCAAGCAACAGTTTGTGGTCAGTTACAATGGTAAATGTCCTTCTATACACATATTCATGAAATTTCTTTACAGCTGAAATGATTGCAAGAGCCTCCTTATCAATTTGTCCATAGTTCCGCTCTGCATGTGAAAGAGTCTTCGAAAAGTATGCAACAGGGGCCTCGTTCCCATTAGGCAGTACATAAACTCAAAATGGCGCCCACCCCAAAGGGTGAGGCATCGCAGGTTATAACTAGTGGTAATGTCTCGTTATACTACATAAGTACAGAGTCAGATGTAAGCAATTTTTTTACATTCAGAAACGCTTGTTCTTCCCGGTAACCCCAAACCCACAATGCTTTTTTATCTAATAACCAGTGTAACGGTTCAGCAACAGTCGCCTTGTGCGGTAAAAACACATTATAGAAATTTATGAGGCCTAAGAATGCCTGGAGATCGGTCTTGTTACGGGGCCTGGGAGCATTTTTAATCGCCTTTAATTTCCTCTCCCTAGGGTGAATGCCTTGGCTATCAATGCGATACCCTAGAAACTCAACACTGTCAGTATATAAGTGACATTTATCCTTTTTTACTTAAAGTCCTGCCTCTTGGAACTTTTTAAAAACACATTTCAAATGATCCTGCAAAAAATTTTTTGTTGGTGCTGCAATTAATACGTCATCAAAATACGGAACCACGCCCTTGATTCCCTGTAACAACCTTTCCATTAGGCTTTGGAATATCCCTGGGGCCACACTCACCCCGAATTGCAATCGAGTACATTTAAAAGCACCCCTGTGCGTTACAATTGTTTGGGCTTGGGCCATCTTATTGTCCACTGGTAGTTGTTGATAAGCTTGAGCTAAATCTAATTTAGCAAAAACCTTTCCGCCCCCCAAGGAATGGAGGAGGTGCTACACCACCGGAACTGGATATGCATTCTGCTGCAGGGCGTGGTTTAGAGTAGCCCGGTAGTCCCCACAAATTCGAATTGACCCATCTGGCTTAATGGGGGTTACAATAGGAGTCTCCCATGGAGAATGATCAATGGGCTTCAACACCCCCTGTGCAATTAGTTTGTCGAGTTGTTCATCTATCTTAGCTTTAAGAGCGAAGGGAACTCAATGGGGCTTCAAACGGATTGGGGCTACTTTTGGATCTAGCCTAAAAGAGATTGGGGTCCCTTTATACTCACCTAAATGATCTGCGAAGACATCGCTGAACTCAGAAATTAGGTCCTCCTCCCACTCACAATCACCGATTCGGTTCACGCCGGCCACTTCGATGCTAAGTGGCGCGAACCATTGGAGGCCCAACAAACTAGGCCTATCTCTGTCGATGATCGTTAGAGGTAAGTACGCCGTATGCTTTTTAAAAGAGACTCGGACTCGGCAAGACCCGACTACGGGGATTCGGTTCCCCTGGTAGTCCTTGAGGATGAGGCGCTGTAATCGGAGGTCTTGGCGTTGGATTGTAGGGATGAGTTGCTTTAGCGTCTTCCACGACACCATCGAGAGGGACGATCCCGAGTCAACCTCCATATGGCAAGGTTGGTTCTCTATAGCTACCGTGACTCGAATTTTCTTAGAGTCCATGGCTGAGGCATGACCTATAGTGATAGTATGGTGAGCCTCTTCTTTTTGAATTGCTCGATTTCTGTAGGAGTGGTTTACTGGTTCTTGCCTTACAGGACGGTTTCCTGTCGATTGACGATAGTTGGTCTCTTTTGAGGCCTGGCTGGGTCCTGGTAAGCTGTGGCAGACCTGGCTGATGTGGCCTCGTTTTCCGTACTCATGGCAGAGTGCGTCGCGGAATTTGCATTCGGCCCTGGCATGGTTCGCTCCACAACCTGCGCAAGGACGTAAGGGCTTAGGGCGAGGGTCCCAGTCAGACCGCATTCGATGGACCCCTTCTTCGTCGCTGTCTGATGACGAAGAGAGGTCCTCGTGGTGCGTCGTTAGTAGCTGCGCTTCCGACTTGGATAAAATGTCGCTTGTCGATGGTGGTACCGGAGTGCGGCTTTGCCGTAGTTGTGCAGCTGACTTTTTGGTCGCCTCCGCAGCCGTGGCTTCAGCGATGGCGTCAGCAAGGTTGATGTCACCTTTCGCCATCAGCTTGCTTTGCACGCCTAGTGCATCTAATCCCAGAATTAATCGATCTCTGAGTGCTTCCTCTAAATCTGCGAACCCACAGAGGTCCCCTAAATTTCGGAGATCCGCCACGAAATCGGCCACGCTCTCTCCTTTTCGCTGGTTTCTCTGATAGAACTCATGGCGTCTCACGAGTGTAGGAACGGTTGGCACGTAATGGTTTCTCAGGATGGGTTCGAGGTCGTCCCAGCTCATGGCCTTCACTTCTCAAGGTTTCGCCAGCGCTTTAGCCATTTTAAAGACAGCCGGGCCGCAGTGCGTCAGGAACAGTGCCCGCTTCTTTGCTGGTGTGGCGTCCTTCAAATTATTTGTTTCAAGAAACATTTGGAAGCGATCCATGTAGGATTCCCAATCCTCTTGGGTTGGATCGAATGGAGCAGGTGGTACGATGCCGCCAGACATGGTTCCGTTGATGGCGCCGTCTCAACACGTGCTCGGTATCTCTTCCTGGCTTCTCAGATTCAAATGTCTCCAAATCCCACCCTCGTCGCCAGTGTTAAGTATTCTGACATGGGTTGAAGTAAATTGGAGACAGTCTTTGTTGGTGAACTTTCAGCTCTTTATTACATAGTGACTTCTCAAAACAACAACAGTGAACGCTGCCTTATATAGGCAAGTTTTGTGAGAATTGTCCAATAGTGAGCTATGAACGCAAGTACTTGAAACCAATAATAATCCTCTGTTAAGGGTCAATCGGATTCCTAAGAACTAGCCAATCCGATCTGGCCGCCTAACAGCCAATCAGAAGTACAGGGCCAGAACCCTGCACTTAACCTCAAGCTCATACTTTATTAACTATGGTACATACATAACAAGATGTATCCTGCTAAGGATCAGGAGAATTGGCAAAAGGCAATGGAAAAAGAACTAAATTCATTAAAGGTAATGAAAGTATATGAAGATGCTAAATTACCTCCAGGAGAAAAATCCATTGGATGCAAATGGATATTTAAAGTAAAAACTGGAAATGATGGGACTGTTACCCATAAAGCTAGGTTAGTAGCTCAAGGATTTAATCAAACTGCATCTGATTACGATGAAGTTTTTGCATCAAGTCTTAAAGCAACGTCTTTGAGAGCAGCATTAGTGTGGGCAGCTAAGAAAAACTATGTCATTAACCATTTAGATGTAGAAACTGCCTATCTGCATGCACCATTGCAGCACACTATATATTTGAAAAAGCCAGTCGGTATAAAAGACAATAAAGTAAATAGTAATGATTGTTGGAAACTCAAAAAGAGTCTTTACGGGTTGAAACAATCTGGGTTTGAGTGGAACCAATATATTGTGAAAGAATTAAACAATATAGGTTTTAAATCTGGTTTAGCAGATCCATGTGTGTTTAAAAGAGAAAATAATGGAACGGTGTCATTATTGTTATTATTTACAGATGATATTGCTTTGATAACTAAGACTAATAATGAAGCTAATGAGATTATATCATTATTAGCCAAAAAGATAAAATTAAAGCATTTAGGTGAAATTAAAAAGTATCTAGGATTGACAATTAACAAAACAAAAAATGGATTTAAGATATCTCAAGAAGATAAAATTTGCCAATTAATTAAAACGTTTAAAATGGAACTTTGTAAACCAGCAAAGACTCCAATGAGTCAGGAAGTTTGCCAAACTGATGATCAAAGTCCCAAATTTGATAAGTCTATATATCAATCTTTGATTGGTAGCTTATTATATATAAGCAATTGGTCAAGGCCTGATATAGCTTATAGTGTTAATCAGCTGGCACGTTTTAATTCAGATCCACATCAATGTCATTGGCAATCATTAAAGAGAATTTTAAGATATCTTAAAGGAACAATGAACCATGCATTGTGTATAGAAACAAAGGGTGATTTGAGTCTTAGTGCCTATGCAGATGCAAGTTTTGCAACTGATATAAACACTAGAAAATCAACATCTGGGATGGCTATATTATTTGGTAAGACACTAATAGGGTGGAGGTCAATCAGACAACAGCATATCAGCTTGTCCACGATGGAAGCGGAATTTTCATGTCTGTCATTATTATGAACTGACTTAATTTTGTACAAACAGTTATCATTAGACATGGGTATAACTGTTAAAGAATCCATTATTGTGTACGAGGACAACCAGGCAACTATAAAGTTAGCTACTAGTATTGCTGTAAAAACTAGATCAAAGCATACTGATTTAAGATACTTAAATGTTAGAGAATCTGTAAAGAATGGGCTAATTAAATTGGAATACTGCATGACAGAAGAAAACATTGCAGACCAATTTACAAAAGCTCAAGGAGTAAGCAAGTTTAAAGAGAGTTGTAACAAATATGATTTAAAGATGTAAATAGTTATATTTATTATTATTTCCTAAAAGGGGAGAATGTTAGGGATAACATTGTTTACCCTAACTGGTTTAGGTAAAATAATAAATATGTAATCATAGTTTGTAAGTTAAAGTGTCTGCAACTTTAAATATGGGAATGTAATTAAGGGAGTGGTTGTGAAAGCACTTTAAAAGAAGCAAGACGACAGCTTGCTCTCTCTCTGGCTTTGATGATCCCTAATTACTGCTTGGAATCAAGACTGCATTGCTCGAACGGGAGAGAAACAAAGGACTGATTTGTAAGTGAACTGACATAGGATATTCTGCATGGACTTTGCCAACTGAATATCCCTGAATGGACTGACTAAATGATATATGACTATTGGACTGTTATTTTGACTATGCTATGAACTCATAATGGAATAAACTATATTTTTGATAGCACAAGCGTATCTGTTATTTTTACTGTATGTTAATAAATATACAAACTTATATCACTCATTTATCTGTGTGCCTATCTGACTAACGCTGCACATTCTGTTTAGCTTGTCTCCTTAACCCTGGTTGGGGAACCCAGGCTTAACATGAACCATAGACACTGCTGTACTCTGACCTGCCAAACCTATGACCTTATAACTAAAGTGATCAATTTTTATCCTCACAATATCTAGTCAACATTCCGCAGTAAACTATGAGAGTTCTTTGTAATTGCACCAATTTATTGGTAATGTTAAGCCTGGGTTCCCCAACCAGGGTTAAGGAGACAAACTAAACAGAATGTGCAGCGTTAGTCAGATAGGCATACAGATAAATGTGTGAGATAAGTTTGTATGTTAGTTAACATACAGTAAAAATAACAGATACACTTGTGTTATCAAAAATATAGTTTATTCCATTTAGAGTTTTATAGCATAGTCAAAATAATAGCCCATTAGTCATGTATCGTTTTAGTCAGTCCATTCAAGGATATTCAATTAGCAAAGTCCGTGTAGAATATCCAATGTCAGTTCACTTACAATAAATCAGTCCTCTCACAGTTGATAAATCAACAGTCCTTTCTCTCTCCCATTCCAGTAGGGGAAAAATGCAGTCTTCAGTCTATCCAGTAATTAGGGATCATCAAGCCAGAGAGAGCAAGCTGCTGTGCCTTGCTTCTTTTATGGTGCTTTTACAACCACTCCCTTAATTACATTCTTACAGTTAAAGTTACAGACACTTTAACTAACAAACCATGATAACATATTTATTATTTTACCTAAACCAGTTAGGGTAAACAATGTTATCCCTAACAGGTAATATAGTGCAATAATCCACTGATATCTTTGCTCAGCAGAAATCTTTATTACAGCCAATCATGGCAGACTTGTGAGCTAATCCAGGCAAAAAACACAGCCAAGAATACAAACTCTATCTTTATTTTAAGGTTACATTAACTTACAAATTTCTGTTTCCCTTGCCTTTACAATCCAAGAAATGTTGTTTCGGAGAGGTTTGCCATGTCCTCATTCCTTCTGTATAGTCTAGACTGCAGTTCCTCCTTCTATCTCCAAAGCTCATTCCCACAAACTATTACATCTTGTGAAATTCCAAAATTTGCCTCAAGATTGGAGAAAGCCTCCAAAGCAACATGTAAGTGATTATAAAGGAGAAGAAAGAGCCAACGACTGTTATAAAGCAGGGGTGTCAAACTCAATTTCATTGAGGGATGCATCAGGGTTGTGTTTGACCTTGGGGAGCTGGCCAAGGGGGCACATGGCCAGCTCGACATCCCTCATTTTGGGGGCACCTGTAGTGGTCCGGGCATGGCTGGGGGAATCCTCCTGCAGCCCTCTGCCAGCAAAAATGGAGCTCAGTTTTTGCTGGCAGAGGCACCCATGGTAGAGGCACCATGGGCTGGTACTTCGCTGTTTCCAGGGCAACCCCATGGGCCAGATCTAAGTACTACATGGGCCAGATCTGGCCTGTGGGCCTTGAGTTTGACACCCTTGTTATAAAGCTTTTCCTGATGATACTAGAGTCAAACAAATGCTAAATAGTATAGCGTCACACTTACCTATTAGAAAAGGCTGGTTACTTTATGGAACTTTTACAGGTAGTCCTTGACTTACAACAATTCATTAAGTGACTGTCCAAAGTTACAATGGCATTGAAAAAAGTGACTTATAACCATTTTTCACAGTTATGACCTTTTCAGTATTCCATGATCATGTGATCAAAATTCAGATACTTGGCAACTGGTTCATATTTATGACCATTGCTGTGTCCCACCTTCTGACAAGCAAAGTCACAGGGGAAGCAGATTCACTTAACAACCAGGTTACCAACTTATCAATTGCAGTGTTTCACTTAACAACTGAGTCAAAAAAGGGCAAAACTCACTTAACAAATGTCTCATTTAACTACTGAAATTTTGGGCTCAATTGTTGTCGTAAGTCAGGGACCACTTTTACTTCCTTAGAAGTAGCTGAGGATGCAAACATAAAGTTTATAAAATGATTTTGTACTGTACAGTAGAGGACAAACAGACCTAAGAAATTAGATGGAATGTACAATGTTAAACAGGTAGCAATGTAGCTTTTTGATGGTGGTGCTAATGCAAATATCACATGTGGTTGACAATTAAGTTATCTTGTTTAAAAGTCTGGTTCAGTTTTGAGTGTTGCTTTTAACAATATATTAATATTCTATCTTTCTGCTATGTGTGATGGTTAATAAATGAAAAATGTAAAGTACACTGCAGTATAACTCTACTAAACAGCTGTGCTATTTTTCATTGCTATATTTAAATCCCATACAGAATCAAAACTGACTCATTTGAGATACAAGCAAAGAATATAAAAACTTGCATACATAAATCATTTTAACTACATATAACAGAAGTAGCTGTTCACTTGTTACAACTCTAGTTTTTCATATTTTTAAAAAACAATAGCTTGCAAAACAAAATTGTATAATATTTAAAAATATTTAGTAATGATACAGTTATCAAAAATGATATGGTGAACATAATATGTCCTTAATCTTAAAGGAGCTGATACAGATACAGATTAATAGAGTTGGAAGGAATCTTGTAGGTCTTCTAGTCCAACCCCCACCCACCCCCAAGCAGAAGACCCTACACCATTTCTGACAAATGGCAATCCAATCTCTTCTTGAAAGCTTCCAGTGATGAAGCTCCCACAACTTCTGAAGGCAACTTCTGTTCCATTGGTTGATTGTTCTCACTATCAAAAAATTTCTAGAGATTCAAAATAGGTTGAATCTCTATTTGGTCAGTTTCCATCCATTATTCCTTGTCTGGCCTTCAGGTGCCTTGGAACATAGCTTGACCCCTTCCTCTCTGTGGCATCTCCTCAGATATTGGAACACTGCTATTGTATCTCCGCTGGTCCTTCTCTTCACTAGACTAGCCAGGCCCAGTTCCTGTAACCGTTCTTCATATGTTTTAGTCTCCAGTCCCCTAATCATCCTGGTTGCTCTTCTCTGCATTTTTCTAGAGCTTCAACATCTTTTTTTATAGTGTGGTGACCAAAACTGGATGCAATATTCTAGGATCTCATTTCTAATCATCAAGGTCTTGGTTCATTTTATGGAAAATTTTAATAAAAGCATTGCCTGTGGTTTAAATAAATTGTACACAATAGTACAATGAGGTACCACACTTCTAAACTACTACAGATTGACTATTTCAGGTCCCCCTGGCTCATGATCAGGAATGGTACAGTTAGATATAGTACCACCCAAAAATTCTTAGAAAAAGAATCAGAGTGCACAAACATTTTAAATCCAATTTAGCTTTTACTAAACTCCTAATTATAAAGGTATTAATTATAGTGCTAGATATCCCAAAACAACTGATGTTCCACAAGATCTTTTCAAAATGTTTTGACAATCATTTTTAATATTTAGTCCGGACAGCTTCTACATTAATTTGCATGGTTCTATTTCATACATTAACATGGTAACTTGCAATTCTGAGTCATCACTATCTTAAACATTTATACTTAGGTTCATAATTCATGATTTGTAATGCTGAGAAAGATCACTGAAACACTTTCAATGTCTGAATAAATTAATATATTGGCTGATAATGTACGGATATTTTTCTCTGGATGATACAGAACATAGTGAACCGTTTATTTAATAGGTGCAATTAGACTTAATAGATTTTTTTTTGTCAAGCCATAACTAAACAAACACTTCTATGTGGTGGACTCCCATGGAAAGAATGAGACACAGAGGCTGGTGTACTCGGGATGGGAGTCTAGAGCAAATTCTAGTGCCCCCTTTTATTGAGAAATTCGTACATAGTAAGCATTCACATTGTGGATTACAATAATTAGATATAGCACACAAAACTGTTTACAATTGTCTGAGCTGCTTAATTGTTTCTGGTGTTTGTTTTTAATTTCCTTGCTTATCTCAGTGACCCTTAGGCAGACATGTATGAATAAGGTCTTAGACTAATTATTACCCAATACTGAAGTCAAAGTTTATTCCCACATTCTAGATTGGCTCCCTAAAATTGCAGAACAACTCTGACTCACAGCTTCATCATCACTGTGTTTTATAGAACTCAAGAGTCTGATATAATTGCCATCTTAAACTTACAAAAATAGATAGATTCGGCAATTTTTATGAGTGCTGACAGATTTGCTTTGGTTTGTTTACATGAACAATGTTCTTATATATTTTCAAAGTGTGAGCCAAAAAGTTAAGCAGCTGTAACAACCTAAGATTAACTTGAAATCTGATGCATTTGTTTATTTTACCTTATATTTATATCACAGCCTTACTTCACTCACTAGCATAGATGTTAACCTAAAGCAGGGCAGTCAAACTCCCAGCCTATGCGCCAGATACATCACAGCCATGCCAATGCCCAGTTTAGTGAAGGGGAAAAAAGTCCCAATACATCATATGATGCTGCTGTGATGATATGAGTTTGACACCTCTCACCTAAAGGATTACAATTTTTATTGATTTGATTGATTTTATTTGATTTGATTTGATTTGTCAATCGCTTACAAGATAATAGTATATATAAGTATAAACATGAGTAAGAATACAGGAAATAGGTATGAATAAATGGGGACAATAGGACAAGGACAGTAGGCATGATTGTGTACTTACAGACCTCTTAGGAATGGGATAAGGTCAATAAGTTGAGGATAAAGGAGTGGGGGTTAGAAGATGTAACAACAGAGTCAGGTAGTCCATTCCAGGCATTGACCTCTCTGTTGCTGAAGTCGTACTTTCTGCAATCAAGTTTGGAGCGGTTAACATTGTGTTTGTATCTATTGTATGCTCTTGTATTGTTGTGGTTGAAGCTAGATATTGTAGCAGATAATTTTGTGTACTACACTTAAGTCCAAGGCGGTGTAGTTCAAGGTTGTCCAAGCTCAAAACTTCAAGCCTGGTGATATAGGGTATTCTGTTGCGGGCAGAGGTGTAGTACTCTTCTCGTTACATACTTCTGGACTCACTCAATTGTATTAATGTTTGATCTACAGTGTGGATTCCAGACTGATGAGCTGTATTCGAGTATTGGTCTAGCAAAAGTTTTGTATGATCTAGTTAACAATTCAATATTTCCAGAAGAGAAGCTTCATAAGATTAGATTTACAACTCTTAATGCCCTTTTGGCAATGCTGTTACAGTGAGCTCTGGTGCTTAGGTCATTTGAGTACACCAAGGTCCTTGACAGAGTGAGGATCATCAACGAGATCATATCCATCTAGCTTGTATTTGGGGTACTGATTTTTTAAATCAATGTGTAGGATAGAGCATTTGTTGGTTGAGATTTGGAGTTGCCAATTGTTTGACCATTCAGACACATAATCAAGGTCGCTTTGAAGGACAGTAGCTTTGTCAGTGGTGTTAAATAGTTTTACATCATCCGCGAAGAGGACACAGGTGCTTATAAGGTGGTCACAAAGATAATTTATATGGAGTATAAAGAGTGTGGATTCTAAAACGCTGCCTTGAGTGACACTGCCGTTAACTGGAGCAAAGTTTTATACAGCACTCCCTATTTTTACTATTTGTTGCCTGTTTGATAGGAACACAGTAATCCACTAATGAAGGGATCCAGAAATACCGTAAGAATTTAATTTTATCAGTAGTTTGTCATGTACCACTGAATCAAAGGCTTTGTTTACTATGCAGCTGAATCTCACTCATCCAATTAGAACTGCTAAACAGTTATGGAGACATTGCATCCCTAAGTAAGCCCCCCTGCCACCCCAAAACTGTAAACAACCTTTATATTTCACATCAAACACTTTGTTCAATTGCATCTGACTATAAAAAGGAATCATTCCACATGTTTTATTTGTGTAGCAACCAATCAGATGACAGTATTGCCTTCCCACTTAAGCTGCCTGGCAGTTAATACTCATGGGAATACAATCATCCATACTGAAGGTAATGTGTAATTTTTATGATTTGTAGAAACAATCATCAATAACCTGATCAACCAAGATTGAAAACCCTTTTAAATCTAGGTTAAGTTCACAGATAATTACTTCACTGATAAGCTTCACAATAATGCACTGAATGTAACAATTTCATTTCATCTGTCCCAAATTCCCATTATTCAGTTTGTGTGGATAGCTCTGCATTTTGTGAGAGGGGCAAAGAATCAGTCAACTTCTTCACATTCTGTATAATTTTATATATTTGTCCAAGCTATAGATACCTAATTGTTTTAATCTTTCCTCACAGGATGATGCAAATGATTATTACTTTGGAAACCATTTTCAGCCTTTTCCCCCTTCTGTTTTAAGATTCTTTGAGAAGAGTACCTAAGTGTGGTTAAATTGTAAAACTGGAAATGTTTTTTTTAATATTTTTCCAATATTCCTTTTCATTAGTTAGCATCCATCAAAAAGTTGATTTCCTCACCCAAAAACAGAGATCAAGTTTGAAAGTGGACCAGATTTAGCTGCTGTAGAAAAAACAATCCAGAAAAAATGTCCTCATGAATCATTATCATTGAGGCAGTTCCATAGTACATTAGAAGATTGCTGACAGCAGATCTTAAGCATGTTAAGGTCTCCATTCTTTGCTTCTTAATGTTTTTGTACATATTGATGAATGAAAAATAGTAGAAAAACAATGTAAATTTTACCACAAAGCACATTTAACAAAATTAAAAATCCAGAAAATAAAGAAAGAAAAAAGAGGGAAGAAAGAACAAGAAGATTAGGATTTTAATTTTCCCTTTTTGCACATCTGCTAATTTACATTTATAAACATTTGGGCCCTTTAAAAGACAGACTTTAGTTCTTTACATTTGCTGTACTGTATAATATATGCTTGGTGTGAGAACATTCTTGTTTAAATTTGGTTATTATTTATTTTTCATATTTAAGAACAACCCATTTCCCTCACAGGGGGACTTTAGGTTGTGTACAGTAAAATATTAAAAATACAAAAACAATATATAAACTTCAGTTATGAATATATTATTTAATTTTGACATTGCTGCAAGCTTAAGTTCCTAACACATATTGTCGGAATTACATCATTCTTCCATGATTGGGAAAAATGTATTCTTGCTCCTGCTTATTTTACTTGCAAAGCAGGCTCTGAATTGGCATTAATTCAAGTATCCTTTCCATTTAAAACCACAATGTAGGTTATAAGTGCTTATTAGACTTATATGCTACCATTATTTCAGGATAAAGCACTCTATTCTCCAATTTTTCATCAAAATAACTTTTGAGGTAGATTGGGCAGACAAAGTATAATTGGTCCAAAGTCAGCTGGTTACTTTTCATGACTAAGATTGGACTTACAGCAATGGCTGTAAGGTCTACTTCTCCCTGTTGTAGTTTACTAAACCACTCTCAAATTACCATCTGGTTCCTGGCTCACCAGTGCCAATTAAAAATATTTGGAAGGTTCATTAAGTCACCAAATTAATGCTATTGTAATAGTTCAGTAATTTATTTATTATTACTCCATCTTAGTGTACTCATATAAACTATTTTTTCCATTTTTTAATTCCTGTAAAAAGGTAATCAGAAATTGATTTTGGAAGTTTTCAGCTACTTCCAGGATTTCTGCATTATGTTTCTTTCCTCATTTCACACATATTCTAAATGTATCATTACAATTGGAAATAGGTCTAAACAAGATTGACTTTTAATGCTGCCTCAAATTGAACTTCTTTAAAGTCTTAGCACATCCCATCTTGATAATGATCAGTCCAACAAGCACAGAAATATACAATCAAAAGAGGCTTCATATAGATTTTCACCTCTCTTATTATCTCTGGCATTTGAAAAGGCTAAACAAAGCAACAATGACTTTTTCTTCCATAAGCTTGTGACTATCACTTAGATTTGTCCAAAGTAACAGATGTCACTTAACCCAGTAGATTTTTAATCTTTCACAACAAGCCAGATATCTTATCTATTTCATGATTTGTACGCAACATATTTTTATTAATTCACTAAATTTCACTATCAACTATCTTAGAAGGTAAATATACTATCCTATGAAGGTCTGGACTCATCCTTGTAGAACAGGGAAGCAAAATACTTTAATACAAGTTTAAATAAATGGTTTATTTTATGAAAACATTTGAGCTGCCTATTATTACTTCTGCTGCTGAGTAACACATTGCTTAGAATTTATCTATTTTGGGTCTTTTGGTGGATCCACATTCCGTTGCTGCTCTTAGTGTAGCCAAATTTTGTTTTGGTTGCAAAAACAAACAACCCTTTAGATTGAATCCAGAATTTTGTTTGGCAGATGTAGATATGGTGGTGGAAGATCTGCTTTGTTATGTCATATCTTGCCTTCAGTCTGTTTTGTTCTAAGACAGTAATAAATGCTCCTATTACACTATAAAATGTCTATGCATAATCATACCAATGAAATGTAGATAGCCTTCAGGCCAATATGTATTTATTTCAACTGTTTGTTGTCTTCACCCTGTCAAGATAACAAAACTCCCAACAGCAATATCAAAATGATAAATAAGGAGACTATATGGAAACTTTCTACCAGTCACATAACAGTAGATATCAGCCTAGGGTGGAGTGGAGTAGAGTGGAGTAAGAATCTGCCATTCCCAGAAATGGAAATGATATATCTAACCAAGGGGGCTTTTCAAATAGTTATACTTTGCTTTCCTAGTTTTTCTTCAGGGAATCTTTCCCATGGAGCAGTTTGTAGTAATTGCCCTGTGAGGTGGCATCCTTCCCACAGAATAGTTTGTGGAAATGGGCCTTTGGGATGGGAGGAAATGTCCAACTGAGAAACCTTCATGGTGGGTTTTTTTTTTACTGTCTTCCTGGGTCTTCCAAAGATAAGTACATTTCTTCATTAAAGTGCCATTTATACCTCACTAATATTTAGTGCTTTAATAACACCACAGTGGTAATAGAGATAATTAGGCAGTTTGCAAGGAACCTACTAACTGTAATGGGTTGACGATTACTTTTGTAATCCTTAAAACAGCAGGTTCATCCAGGGATACAACCATTCACTTATGTAATTAAGTTTAGAGCCAACACAGTATCTGTCAAACGTTTTAATAACACTATGTTTTGCCATGAACTTCCAGTTTTGGGGATTATTGTGGGGCAAATTTTAAAAAATCCTTATTCTCTCTTTCGAATTTTAATTTCAGAAATTAAACTTTTGGGAAAGAGTTTCTTGTTTAAAAGGATCCGACAGTCATGAAAATAGAAACACCTAACCTATGCTTTCATAAATTTTAAAAGTGGCCCCAATAATGAAGCACCAGAAAATGACTTTGTGGCATATTTGCCAAAATAACTCATAGAAGAAGAAAATCAGTTTTGTGTAATCATTTTTTATTAAAAATATACAAAAAAAAAAAAAGTTGCCATTGTATCAGCAAATCAGCCATGTCATAATGCATTTTTTAAACATCCACCTACACCATTCTACAGTATATTTAATGTATCCCATAGGAAATGTTCTCTGTATACATGGATTTCATTCTAGCTGTCAGATTTAGAAAAGTTTTATACTGCATGAAATTCTCCTTTAAATACCTTTCAAGAGTTGCTTGGGGAAATACCAAGACTGCATGCAGTACAGCACTGAAATTAAACATATCTAGGAAATATTTTTAATATAGTGGCCAAACAACTACTTGATTATCATTACATAATTTATTCATGTGTATATTTTATGCTTATATTAGGATTAGACTTTTTTTTTCAACAATGTATTCAACAAAAACCATTTTGCTGATCTTTTTGAAAAAAAATTGTGCATAGATATATTAATTATCATACATTATTTTTTACTATATGACAAACTGATGGATTGGGTGAAAGCTTTATAAGGACAAGTCAATTGAAATACATTGCAAATATGATATGATGACAAGATTAAGCATGAAATCTGCTGAAACTGTAACTTGGTACAAAAAAAAAAATTAAGACCCATTATTTCAATAGTCAAGTCTAAATAATTTGACATATTATTAAACGCTGTGAAATACTATGCTGTACTGTGAAATAAGAATGAAATACCAACTTTATAATTTAACATTTTACTTGTACAATAAATGCATATATTTTTAGCAGTGAAGTAATTATATATGCAATACAATTTCATAGTATTTGAACAGGTCTTTAACAGTTCCTCAAGCAGAGGTAGAATGGTCATCCTTCAGTGCTATTCTAATGGATCCTGTATGGATCAGGGAGTAAATTAAGATGTTTTCTAAGATCTCACCAACTCTGTAACTTCATTATGAGTAATATGATCAGTAAAGGTGGAAGAAATCTATTTTAGTAAATATGACTTCATTTATTTGGGAGCCTGATAAGAATTACAATGGTTCTTGTTAAGCCTGGGTTCCCCAACCACGGTTAGGGAGACAAGCTAAACAGAATGTGCAGCATTAGTCAGATAGGCACACAGATAAATGAGTGATATAAGTTTGTATGTTTATTAACATACAGTAAAAATAATTAATACGCTTGTGCTATCAAAAATATAGTTTATTCCATTATGAGTTCATAGCATAGTCAAAATAACAGTCCAATAGTCATGTATCATTTAGTCAGTCCATTCAGGGATATTCAGTTAGCAAAGTCCGTGCAGAATATCCTATGTCAGTTCACTTACAAATCAGTCCTTTGTTTCTCTCCCATTGGAGCAATGCAGTCTTGATTCCAAGCAGTAATTAGGGATCATCAAAGCCAGAGAGAGAGCAAGCTGTCCTCTTGCTTCTTTGAAAGTGCTTTCACAACCACTCCCTTAATTACAATCCTATATTTAAAGTTGCAGACACTTTAACTTATAAACCATGATAACATTATTTATTATTTTACCTAAACCAGTTAGGGTAAACAATGTTATCCCTCACAGTTCTTCTTTCCTTATAGAATCTAACCTTAAATAAGCCACATTGAATTCATAATCCAAGCAGTCATCAGAAGAATAAGGCTATTACATTGTCACCAATGGTTCTTCCCATTAGTCTATCAATTCATATCAGACTTTGATTTGTCCCTGCCTCTCAATTTTGAGCTCAAGAGAATCATTACTCCTGTCTTCCAGAAACATAAAGTTCTATTCTGCAATCTACAACAACAACTGCAACTATTGCAGTAAGCACCTGGCTGAAAAATTAGAATTTTATACTATCACCCCAGTTTTCATGAGAATTTATATGCATAAATAAGAAATTTTGACAGCCAAGCTATTTGCATCAAAGGTGAAAATGCTTTGCAAAATAGATAAAAAGACAGCAGGTACTGATTTCTTATTTGGAGGGGGAGAAGCAGCAATTCCTTGTTAAAGCTAAAATATTCAGGAGCTGCCATAACTCAGAAGGAGGACATTGAATTATGATTTTTGTAAACTTCTATTAGTCAATTGGCAAAAGCGCTGATCAGATTAATATTTTCCCTGTTCACTTGCAATATTCTGAGGTTAGTGGGAAGGAAGACAAAGACATTCTAGAAACATTGGAGATGGAACCAGTACGATTCAAGTTCCTTGGCATGTGAACTTTGAAAATTTCAGTAGATATTACATTGTAGGGATATTCCATATGTCATAGTTTATTAAAAAAAACCACATTTGTTTCATAACCATAAGTAAACAATTAACATGCTAGTTTATTATAGTGTATTTGAAATCTAAAAGTTAATTCTCTAATAAACCCACAAAAGAAGGAATCTAATCTACTACTATCAGTTCCCAACATGGTAAAATATCACTGATGTGATATCACCATTTCAAATATATATATATATATATATACCCCAACCAGGCACCCAGATGAAACCCAGTTTCCTAACTAATGATAGCCGTCCATTTACCCAAAGCCAAGCTGCACTAAAGGCCTCCAATAAAGTAACACAATGTTGCCAGCCAATCAAGATACAAAAAGAGCCAAAAAAAACAGACAGAAGATATTAGAAGCAGAACACAGCAAACTCCAAGACCAATAAACACAGACCAAGACTCTCAAACAATCAGGAGGAAGAAAAAACCATTCTGGCACAGCAATAGGCTGCCCCAAATTTAAATCTGAAACCACTGTAAAAGTCTAACTCACAGACGAACACTGTACAGAAGCCTGATGATGGCAGATGAGATTCTGCTGAAACGTTGCTACAACTTTAAAAGCACCACTACTATGACGTGGGAAAATACCCGAACAAAGCTGAATGCCATACATGTAAGTACCCGCGAAAACTTAAGAAAACTTAAGAAAACAAATATATATATATCCAAATTGATTATTTATTAGGGAAATAAAATACTTTCTTTAAAACAATCCATAGGGAACCCCATAGCTAATGTTTATATTTTTTAAAATAGCCTATGAATAGAAAGAATGTGAAAAGAGACTGCAAAAAGTAGCAGGTAACTTCTGCCTTTTAGGATCAGCCCTCAATAAGGCTAGTACTTGGTAGAGCAGATATGAAGGCCTTGGAAAAGATATTCAAATGCTGTGATATGTCTATATAGACAAAGATCAGAATGATGCAAGTCATGCCATTCCCATGACACTCTATGGAAGGAAAAGTTGGACTTTGAAGAAACAGGATAGGAAGAGCATTTGAAGTTTGGTGCTGGAAAAGCCTCCTACTAATACCACAACAATCAAGAAAACAAACTACTCTCCAAACAAATTAAGCCCAGAGTTTTATTATTACTCAAGGTACAAATGATCAGGGTCAAATTATCTTACTTTAGACACATTACATGAAGACCTAACTCTCTGAAGAAGTCCCTAATGCTGCAAAAGGTGAGAGGAAAGATAAGAAAAGGATGACCAGCTACAAGGCAGACAGATTCAGTTAGAATGCTGATAAGTGCACCATTGCAAGATGTGAAAGACCAGCTTAAGTACAGATCATCATGGAGATATATTATCTATTTGGTCACTAAGAGTCATCAGTGTTAGGAATGATAGCTAGCTAACAGTTGGGTTGGAAATATATAAACCAGGCTAGTAATTTAATACTGTCTCTTTAAGAGAATGCTGGAATTGTGATTGGCTGAGGTTCCTCCAATGGCCATAAGATAGAGCCAGAAACCTGGTTTCTTTCTCCTAGCATTTTTTGTTTTTGCCGTATTGCCTTATCGTTGTTTTACTTGGATAGCTGTGAGTCTTGCAACTGTTAGTAAACTCCGTTTACTGAACTTCGTTTATGATACTTGACTTCATTTTTGGATTATCCCTGGATTCACACAAACTGCTTTAATTGTGTATGATTTGGACTGTTTGTTGGACTTCGTTTACCCATTTACTGGAAGTAAAACCTACATTTTACGATTCAGTGTATCTGTATACTAGTTGTGTGTTATTCAACGTCACTCTCACTACGTTTCCCTGAGTGCACTCATTCTCCTAATGGGGAATATCTCAGCAAACAGAAACCTAATGGCACAAAATTAAAAAAAAAAATTCCTTGGCATTTGACTTGGTTTTCCTTTCTTATTCCTACCATTTCTTTGCATGCTCCCTGCTTAATAAATTTGCTTATGCATGTATGAAACTTGGACTGCAAGTTATAATCAAAGAAAATTCAGTAGATTATTTACAATCTTAAATAAGAGAAGCACTCCCATTTGTTCCAAGAAAAGGAATGCTAAATGTTGTAGCCACTCTTTATTCCTGCTCTTAATCAGTTTGATTGGCTTATCTGTGCTATTCCCAACTTTGCAGTATCCTTTTAAAGGTGATTAGAATTCTACATAACATTCCAACCAGAGTCTCATCACAAATTACTATAATGACATTATTTCATCAGCAATTCAATCTTCAGTTATCTTTGCAATGATTCAAAAGTGGGAGTTTGCCATTTTCACATTTTTTTTTTGCCATTTTCACCATCTTAAAATACCAAGATCTCTTTCTGGGTCAATCATTGCTACATGAAATTTTATTGAAGTATAGATAAAGTTAAATCTCTTGGAATTACTCAGATTCTCTTTCTTGAGTTGACTCCTAATAGTAAACATGGCCACTTATTTTTTATTTTATTTATTTATTTTATTTGGTTTGTCAATTTCTTACAAGATAATAGATATAAGTAAAAACATAGTAATGAATACATGGATACATATAAGAAAAATAAAATAAAATAAAATAAAATAAACAATAGGATAGGGATAGTAGGCACGTTGGTGCACTTATGCACACTCCCTACAGACCTCTTAGGAAAGGAATGAAGTCAATAGTAGACAGTCTAAGGTTAAAGTTTTTGGGGTTTGGGGAAGAAACACAGAGTCAGGTAGAATATTCCAGACATTGACTCTGTTGCTGAAGTTGTATTTCCTGCAATCAAGTTTGGTGCAGTTTACCTTGAGTTTGTATCTATTGCTTGCTCTTGTATTGTTATGGTTGAAGCTGAAGTATTTGACAGGTAGGACATTGCAATCTATGATTTTATATGCTATACTTAGATCAGACCGAAGGTGGCATATTTCTCGGTATTCTAGGTCTAGAATTTCAAGTCTGGTGGCATAAGGTATTCTGCAACAAGTAGAGGAGTGGAGATCTCTTGTGAAATATTTCTGGACTTTCTCAACTGTGTTCATATCAGATACATAATGTGGGTTCCAGATTGATGAGCTGTATTCAAGTATTGGTCTAGCAAATGTTTTGTATGCTCTAGTTAGTAGTGTAATATTAGCAGAGAAAAAGCTATGTAAGATTAAGTTAACAAGTCTTAACGCCTTTTTGGCTATGTATGTGATGACCTGTCGTCTCTCAAAATAACCCAAAACTCAAAACATGCATTAAAGTCCAATAAGGCCTTCAACTTAAGTTCACTGTTTTATTAGGCACAGTTTAAAGTCACAAAAGTAAATAATGAGGAAAAAAGAAAACCAAAACAAACCGCATTGACGAGAGTTCTGAAGCAAGCCAAGATAACTAATCATAAACTCCAGGAAAATAACTGAGGAGAGTCCATGGGAAGAACGCCAGCAAAGATAAACCTCTTTCAAAGTAAACACTATACTGTGACTCCAGCAATTCTGACTGTGTAGTTACAAACTTATATACATAGCTCCTAGCTGCAAGCCACGAGGAGGATCATGGTAATCTCCTCCTGAGTAGACCTCGCTTTTCCCTGACACTCTCCTCCCTGCATGACCTAGGACGGATAGGGGATGGGCCTGGATCCTCCTCTGATTGCTCAACTGGCCTCTGCCCTTCCCAGCCTCCTCCACCACCTCTGGAGCCACTCCCTGTTGGCTGTTCCTCCTCTTCCTCAGAGTCAGTCTCCACCAGGGGCATGACAATGTAGTTACAGTGGGCTCCAGCACTCAGATCATTAGAGATGAGCACTCCAAGATCATTGACAGAGTTTGGATCATCAATTAGGTCTTGACTGTTCAGCCTGTATCTTATTTTCTGATTTTTTTTTTTGCCAGAGCATTTATTGATTGAGATTTGAAGTTGCCATTTGTTTGACCATTCTGATATATAGTCAAGGTCTTTTTGAAGGGTAGCAGTATTGTCTGTGGTGTTGAATAGCTTTACATCATCAGGGAAGAGAATGCAGTTGCTCATAATATGGTCACAGAGGTCATTTATGTAGAGTATGCAAAGAGTTGGTCCTAGAACACTGCTTTGGGGGACACCACTGTTGACAGGTACAGAATTTGATAGGACGCTCCCAATTTTGACCATTTGTTCTCTGTTTGACAAGAATGCTTCTACCCAGCTATGTAGGTGTCCAGAGATACCGTAAGATTTTAATTTTAGGAGTAGTTTGTCGTGTACCACTTCACTGATCAAGCCTACTTCATATTTACATTACAGTTTAAAAGCACCAATTTCTGGAGGAATCCCTCTTTGCATAACTCTTATGTATAAGGATTGCCCTTTTATTCCTCTGCTTGCTATTTTGTAACCATTGCCAATTTATGAAAGCTCCTTTCGTCTTCTCACACAGCCGCTGAATTTCCTCAGGAATCTTTCTTGTAATATAGTATGAATATGCAGTGAATTAATCTTTTATGATTTCTAATTTTGTGCTTTACATAGCCTAAGTAACATAAGTAGAAAGACTAAATGTTTTAAGTAAATTGACAATATGCCACTGATGAAAAGTAGATTTTCCTCCTGTTAGAATAGTGCAGCTTTCTAATGGATTTTCATCATCAGCTGAATATTGGGAATACAAATGACTTAATTTAAAATGTTAACAAGAGTTTTTTTTTTAACATATTTTTTAAAATTCTATTTATCTCCCCCCCCCCCAAAAAAAAAAAGAATATAGACAAAATGAAGCCTACTTTGATGTACAAGTTATGGGAGAGGGGCAGTCTGTTACTCTCAGATGTCTGTTAAATAAAAAAGGATAATTATAACATTACATCAATTGTAAACATGATGTAGAAATAATATAAATATAATATATGAGCAGAAGTAGCGCAATGGTTAGAATGAAGTACTTCAGACTATTTCTGCTGATAGGCTGCCTGCCAGCTTAAAGGCTGCCTGCCTGCAATTTGGCAGTTCAAATCTCACCAGGCTCAAGGTTGACTCAGCCTTCCATCCTTCCAAGGTTGGTAAAATGAGGACCCAGATTGTTGGGGGCAATATGCTGACTCTGTAAACCGCTTAGAGAGGGCTGAAAAGCACTGTAAGGTGGTATATAGATCTAAGTGCTATTGCTATATAAACTTTTCTTCATTTATTCTTGAGGACTTCAAAGACACACTCATGAAGGTACCTTTGCCTTTTACTAGAGTTGTTTTTAACATCCAGTTTGATACTTCCTGATGTGTTCATTTATTTATTATATTGATTAAGATTGTTAAGCCTGGGTTCCCCAACCAGGGTTAAGGAGACAAGCTAAACAGAATGTGCAGCGTTAGTCAGATAGGCACACAGATAAATGAGTGAGATAAGTTTGTATGTTTGTTAACATACAGTGAAAATAACAGATACGCTTGTGCTATCAAAAATATAGTTTATTCCATTTAGAGTTTATAGCATAGTCAAAATAACAGTCCACTAGTCATGTATCATTTTAGTCAGTCCATTCAAGGTTATTCAATTAGCAAAGTCCGTGTAGAATATCCAATGTCAGTTCACTTACAAACAAACCAGTCCTTTTTCTCTCCCTTTCCAGCAGGAGAAAAAATACAGTCTTCAAACTATCCAGTAATTAGGGATCATAAAGCCAGAGAGAGGGAGCTGCCATTTTCTCACTTCTTTTATGGTGCTTTTACAACCACTCCCTTAATTACATTCCTACAGTTAAAGTTGCAGACACTTTAACTAATAAACCATGATAACATATTTATTATTTTACCTAAACCAGTTAGGGTAAACAATGTTATAACTAACATTCTCCCCTTTTAGGTAATAATAATAATATAATTATTTACACTTTTAAATTATAGTAGTTACAACTTTCTTTAAACTTGATTACTCCTTGAGCTTTTGTAAATTGGTCTGCAATGTTTTCTTCTGTCATGCAGTATTCCAATTTAATTAGTCCATTCTTTACAGATTCTCTAACATTTTAGTACCTTAAATCAGTATGCTTTGATCTAGTTTTTACAGCAATATTAGTAGCTAACTTTATGGTTGCCTGGTTGTCCTTGTACACAATAATGGAATCTTTAACAGTTACACCTGTCGTGTCCGCAAAAAGACGCTCAGAGTCGGTGACTATCATTCAAGCTCTTTATTAACAGTGGGGGAACCGAACCAGCGAAGAGGAAAAAGCCTGCGGCTTTTATTCTCTTCGCTGCGGCGGCCGTGGCCAATGGCAGCGATTCAAGTCTCCCGCTCTTGGTTTGAGCCAATCGCGGGAGACCTAAATCGGGCCAATCAGCGCGGCTCGCCTGGCCAATCAGAAATCCCCGCGCCTTAGCCAATCAAGGCGCGGGGATTTCGAGTATGCAAATTCAAGACATAACACCCCTCCCCTCTTGGTATGGTCCATCATGTGGCGTAGTCATGCAGGTAGGCGGGGCTCCGTCTAGTCCTAGTTGACCTGCGCAACTCACTTGCAAGCTGGAACTTGGCCGGAGCGGTCATCTTTTTGGCTGCTCCTGCCTCTGTGTGAACCGGCTGGATGATCGGGCCGGTTCTTTCTCCGTGGCTCCCGCCTGGGCCTACCAGGTCGGTTGAGTCACGGGTTTTGCCGCTCCCGCTTGGCTTCTCCGAGTCAGTCGAGCTGGCCAGGTGGTTCTTCTCCGGAGGGGGCTCGCGATGGCTGTGTTCCGGTGAGTATTTTTGGATTATTTTTTCCTGCGCTTGTTTATCCGGGTATTCCCTCCCCCCTTGGTTCATGTCGTGGGGGTTGAGGTCTGTTGCCGTTCGTGACCTGAGCTGGTCGATGTGTCGCTTCCAGGCTCGCCCATCGGTGGTTTGGAGCCGGTACGATCGTGGACCAGTGATCTGAGTTATGACGGCTGGGATCCATAGGGGGTCCCCCGTCATATTTTTTGCGTAGACTAAGTCACCTGGGGCAAATGTCCGGTATCTGGAACTGGAGTCTGGGGGTCGCTCCGGGTTATATGTCGGGTGTAACCTGTCGAGTGGGGACCTCAGCTTCCTGCCCATTAGAAGTTCGGCAGGGCTTTTGTTGGTCGTGGTGTTGGGGGTGATGTGCTGTATAAGGAGGAGTTTGTTGATTTTGTCGTTGATCTCTCCGTGGTCCATCTTCCGGAGGGTCTTTTTCGTAAACTGAACCATCCGTTCCGCCCTACCGTTCGCCGCCGGATGCGCCGGTGCCGTTAATGCATGGCAGATACCCCTTTCTGCCAAGAATCTTTCAAAGTCGATGGAAGTAAACTGGGGCCCGTTGTCTGAGACGACGACGTCTGGGAGGCCGTGCGTGGAAAACAGTTTACACAGTTCTTTAATGACGGCCTCTGTGGTAGTGGATTTCATGTCGCTTACCTCCAACCAATTGGAGTAAGCGTCAACTGTGATTAAAAAAGTATGCCCATTTGTGGGACCAGCAAAGTCTAAATGGATTCTGGACCAGGGCCCCCGTGGTGTTTCCCAGTCCCGGATAGGTGCTGCGGGTGGGCTGGGTCTGGTCTCCTGGCACCGGTGGCATTTGGCAACCCATGCCTCTATCTGTTTGTCCATCCCTGGCCACCAAGCGTAACTCCTGGTCAGGGCTTTAGTCCTGACGATGCCAGGATGACCTTCATGTAGCATCTCTAAGACCCTCCCTTGCAATCTGTCCGGAATGACCACCCTGTCACCCCACAGAATACATCCTTTCAGTAGTGAAAGTTCAGTCTGGCACTGTCTGAATGTCTTAAAAGTCTCGTCATTGTCCTTCTCCGGCCAACCTTTTTCTAGCCAGTGCAGGATTCGCGCCAGACGCCTGTCCTTAATGGTTTCTCTGGCAATGTCTGATGCGGTAATGGGTAAGCTTTCGATACTAAGGGTGTTTGTTGTTGGTGCTGGGTCAGGTTCAGAGTCAGGTAAAGGCGAGCGGCTTAAAGCGTCCGCGTGCGAAATTTTCTTCCCTGGCTTGTGTAACAGTTCGTAACTGTAGGCTGCCAGGAACTCTGACCATCTTGTCATTCGGGGTGATAAGATGTTCGGGGTGGCTCGGTTTCCAGCGAGGATGCCCAGCAATGGCTTATGATCTGTCACAATGGTGAACGGGCGGCCATACAGGTATTCGTGGAAACACTTAACGGCGGCAACTATAGCCAAAGCTTCTTTGTCCAGCTGGCTATAGTTCCGCTCCGGTTTAGTCAGAGTCCTGGAGAAAAAAGCGATGGGTGCTTCTCTCTGGTCGGGGAGGGTGTGGCTGAGGACAGCGCCGACGCCGAAAGGTGATGCGTCGCAAGTGACAGCCAAGGGCAAGGTTTCGCTGAATTGCATCAGGACGGCGTCGGAGGTGAGGAGGTCTTTGGTTTTTTGAAAGGCGGCTTGCTCTCGTCTCCCCCAAGTCCAGGTTGCCGCCTTATCCAGGAGTCTATGTAAAGGCTCCGCTGCCGTAGCCTTTTGGGGTAGGAAAACATTATAAAAATTCAGCAAGCCTAGGAACGCTTGTAGTTCCGTTTTAGACTTTGGGGTGGGGGCTTCCTTGATGGCTTTCACTTTTTTAGTTGTAGGGTGAATGCCATGCCGGTCTAGCAGGTACCCAAGAATTCTACTTGCTTTGTGCATAGTTGGCATTTTTCTCGTTTAACTTTAAGTCCTGTCTCTTTAAATTTTGTTAAGACCTGTCTGAGTCGGTTTTCCAATTCGGCTTCGTTTGGCGCCGCCACTAATACGTCATCGAAATAGGGCACCACCCCCTTGATGCCCTGTAACAAACGTTCCATCAGGCTCTGAAAGATGCCTGGTGCCACGCTGACTCCGAATTGGAGTCGGTTACACTTGAAGGCCCCCCGATGGGTCACGATCGTTTGGGCTTCCGCCGTTTTTTCGTCTACTGGTAGTTGCTGATATGCCTGGGTGAGATCGAGCTTGGCAAAGACCTTGCCCCCTCCCAGTGAGTGCAGTAAATGTTGCACGATTGGGACTGGGTAGGCGCTTTGTTGCAACGCGCCATTTAGGGTGGCCTTATAGTCCCCGCAAATTCTCACGGACCCGTCTGGCTTTACTGGGATCACTATAGGGGTCTCCCATCTGGCATGGTCTATCGGTTGCAACACCCCTTGTTTGACGAGCTTGTCGATCTGCTCGTCAATTTTAGGCTTTAGGGCGAATGGTACCCTTCTAGGTTTAAGCCGCTTGGGGGGAACCCTTGGGTCTAGGTCAAATGAGATAAGGGGCCCCTGGTACTTGCCCAAACCTCCATCGAAAACCTCCTGGAACTCCTGGGCTAGCCGCTGTTCCCAACCGTCGTCGGCGACGTGGTTGACTCCTGTCAGCGCGATGTCAAGCGGGGCGAACCATTGTAAGCCCAGTAGGCTTGGGCGGTCGCGATCGACGATAGTGAGTGGCAGTTGTTCGGTGTGGCCTTTGTACGTTATCTTAAAGTTCTTGGTGCCCACTACCGGGACGCGATTCCCTTGGTAGTCTTTTATGATGATTTTCTGGGCCTGAATGTTCCTCTTATGGAGGGTGGGCACTAGTCTTTTAATCTCGCGCCATGCAATCATGGAAAGGTAGGACCCGGAGTCCACTTCCATCTTGCATGGCTGGCCTTCAATATGGACTTCTACGTGTACCTTTCTGGCGCCGTCGGAGATAGCGTGGCCGATGGTCACCGTCTGGTGGGTCTCTTCCTTTCGCCAACCGTCGCCGCCTCTTGAAGATCGTTGGGCACGGTCCCACCGACCGTCCGGTTGGCGCTCTCTGGTTCTGGGCGGGGGACTTTCCCTCCTCCTGTCGTGTTGTTCCCATTTGGGCGGGCTGCGGGTCTTCTTTTGGCGGCAAACTCGGGCGATGTGACCCCGTCGTTCACAATGCCTACAGATAGAGTCAAAAAATCGGCATTCTGACCTGGGGTGATCGCCGCCGCACCCGGCGCAGTTGGTCCTCGACCTACGACCTTTTCGATTTTGTTGGTCGCCGCGTCCCGTCTGCATGCGATGTATGTCCTCCTCGTCTTCCGACGTGCTGGAGGTTGACTGGCATTCTCCGTAGTGTGTGGTTGATTCGCTTCTTGGGTCGGCCGACCTTGCCGGGTTGTTGTTTCTGCCCTTCGCGTCAGATCTTTGCATGCTATCAGCAGACGTGCGGGTTGCTTCTGCGGCTGCGGCTGCGGTAAGGGCATCGGCTAGGCTGATGTCGCCTTTGGCCATAAGTCGGCTCTGGAGTGTAGGATCCCATAAACCGAGTACGAAACGGTCTCTTATGAGACTGTTCAGACCTTCAAACTCGCAGAGTCCTCCTAGGCGCCGTAGCTCTGCGACGAAGTCGCTCAATTTTTTGTCTGGTTTCTGATTTCGGCAGTAAAACTCGTTGTGCCGTATCAGGATGGGGACCTCGGGGGCATAATGGCGCCGCAGTTTGGGTTCGAGAACGTCCCAGTCCATGGCGGTTGCGTCTGCCGGCTTGGCCAGTGCTTTGGCCATCTGGAAGACCTCTGGTCCGCAGTGAGTAAGGAAGACGGCGCGTTTTAGCGGGCCCGGGGCGTCCTTCATTCCGGCGCATTCCAGGTACATACGGAACCGATCTGAGTACGATTCCCAGTCCTCGGCGGCGGGGTTGAAGGGGGCGGGCGGTGCAATCTTCGCCATCTCAGCGCTTGAGCTGGTTCTTTGATGGACACGGGGTTCGGTTCAGGGACGGGATCCCACCTTCGTCGCCAGTGTCGTGTCCGCAAAAAGACGCTCAGAGTCGGTGACTATCATTCAAGCTCTTTATTAACAGTGGGGGAACCGAACCAGCGAAGAGGAAAAAGCCCGCGGCTTTTATTCTCTTCGCTGCGGCGGCCGCGGCCAATGGCAGCGATTCAAGTCTCCCGCTCTTGGTTTGAGCCAATCGCGGGAGACCTAAATCGGGCCAATCAGCGCGGCTCGCCTGGCCAATCAGAAATCCCCGCGCCTTAGCCAATCAAGGCGCGGGGATTTCGAGTATGCAAATTCAAGACATAACAACACCCATGTCGAAGAATAACTGTTTGTACAAAATTAAGTCAGTGCATAGTAATGACAGACATGAAAATTCCGCTTCCATCGTGGACAAGCTAATATGCTGTTGTCTGATTAACCTCCACCCTTTTAGTGTCTTACCAAATAATATAGCCATCCCAGATGTTGTTTTTCTAATGTTTATGTCAATTGCAAAACTTGCATCTGCATAGGCACTAAGACTCAAATCACCCTTTGTTTCTATATACAATGCATGGTTCATTGTTCCTTTAAGATATCTTAAAATTCTCTTCAATGATTGCCAATGACATTGATGTGGATCTGAATTAAAACATGCCAACTGATTAACACTATAAGCTATATCTGGCCTTGACCAATTGCTTATATATGATAAGCTGCCAATCAAAGATTGATATATGGACTTATCAAATTTGGGACTTTGATCATCAGTTTGACAAACCTCCTGACTCATTGGAGTCTTTGCCGGTTTACAAAGTTCCATTTTATACGTTTTAATTAATTGGCAAATTTTATCTTCTTGAGATATATTAAATCCATTTTTTGTTTTGTTAATTGTCAATCCTAGATACTTTTTAATTTCACCTAAATGTTTTAATTTTATCTTTTTGGCTAATAATGATATAATCTCATTAGCTTCATTATTAGTCTTAGTTATCAAAGCAATATCATCTGTAAATAATAACAATAATGACACCGTTCCATTATTTTCTCTTTTAAACACACATGGATCTGCTAAACCAGATTTAAAACCTATATTGTTTAATTCTTTCACAATATATTGGTTCCATTGATAGCCAGATTGTTTCAACCGGTAAAGATTCTTTTTGAGTTTCCAACAATCATTATTATTTACTTTATTGTCTTTTAAAATAACTGGCTTTTTCAAATATATAGTGTGCTGCAATGGTGCATGCAAATAAGCAGTTTCTACATCTAAATGGTTAATGACATAGTTTTTCTTAGCTGCCCACACTAAAGCTGCTCTCAAAGATGTTGCCTTAAGACTTGGTGCAAAAACTTCATCGTAATCAGATGCAGTTTGATTAAATCCTTGAGCTACCAACCTAGCCTTATGGGTAACAGTCCCATCATTTCCAGTTTTTACTTTAAATATCCATTTGCACCCAATGGGTTTTTCTCCTGGAGGTAATTTGGCATCTTCATATACTTTCATTACCTTTAATGAATTTAGTTCTTTTTCCATTGCCTTTTGCCGATTCTCCTGATCCTTAGCAGGATACATCCTAAGTTCATCTATATTAGTTGGAACTTTAGTTACTTGGCAAACTATACTTGCTTGACACCTATCAGGTGGTCTAGTTACACGTGTAGTACGTCTAGGTATTATGGGACTTACAGGTGGACTTTCATTTATTAACTCTTCTTGATTATCTAACTCTTCCTGATCAACTGTTTCCTCTTGTTCTGGTCCTATTTGCTCTTCGTGGACTTCTTCTTTAATTGGACTCATTTTATAACTAGTCTGTTCTTTCTGCCTTTTGTAGGGTTCAATAATTACTTCGTTATTTAAATCTTGCTCTAATCTATTCCATCCTACATGTTCTAGGAATTTTGCACTAGCACTGATAAACTCTAGATGTACCTGGTTCCCAGAATCTATAAGATCTATGATTAGATTTATATCCTACAAAAAATAATCTTTTAGCTCTATGCTGTTCTTTGTGTCTGAGTTGTGTAGGGATATGCACCCATGCTGGTGCTCCAAATGTGTGTATGTAACTTAAATCAGGTTTTGTACCATGCCACAGTGTGAATGGTAATTCACCTGTTGTTGAATTAACAACATTATTTAATATATGATTACCACACATTATTGCTTCTCCCCATAAACTGTCAGGTAATTCTGAATCAGACAACATAGTATGTGCCATTGACTGCAGTGTTTGGCAGTGTTTGGCCTCGTCTCTCTATAAATGCATTATGTTGTGGCCTATATGGTGCAGACTTTTTATGTTGAATACCAAACATTCTAAGTCTATTCTGGAATTTATTATTTGTAAATTCCGCACCATTATCTGTTATTAGAGTTACTAATTTCTTTTTAGTTTTTCTTTCTGCAAATTTTATCCAATTAAAGAGATTTAGATACGTTTCAGTTTTGCTCTTCATTAAATAGCAAAACCCATATCTAGAATAGTGGTCCATTATACTTAATATGTATCGAGCTCCTCCTACACTTGGTTTTTTCGGACCTATTAAATTGGCAAATACTACTTCTAAAGGCTCTTTGGTAGTAAATCCATCAAGTCTATTAGCCGGTATGACCTTGGTTTTGCTTTGATTACAAGCAAAACATTGCAAATACTTATTACAAGGTTTCAAACTTATTCAATTAGATAATTCAACAGTTTTCTTAAGCATTTTAAAATTTAAATGCCCTAGCCATCGGTGTAACAAGTGAATACATTCATCATGAGGTTTCTTATTATCATAAACCGTGTTAGCCTAAATTATCATAAACCATGTTACTCTAAACCATTATCATTTAACACATATAATTCACCTCTTAAAGATGCAGTAATTTTCTTATCTTCTTTTTCAATTATGCAGTTATCTCCCCTAAAGGTAACTACATATCCTAGTTTAACCAAAATTCTAACTGAAATTAAATTAAACTTAAGTTGTGGTACATATAACATTTCTACATTCTCTTTTATGAAAGAACAATATGTTATACCTTGACCTTCAGCTTTCAGTTTCCAGCCATTGGCTAACGATATCTGCTGTGTACTCTGGGACATTTTAATAAAATTTTTGTTATCATTTGTTATACAGTGGGATGCTCCACTGTCAACCACCCATAAATTATTTTTTACAACTCCGTTAATATACATGGCTAACTCTAAATTTTTATTTTTCTTTTGGTTACTTTTAGTATTCTGGCCAGCATTCTGGCGCTTTGCTTTTTTACAAAATCTTGCCAAATGTCCTCTTCCTCCACAATTAAAACACTTTTTAATTGCGTATGCTGTAGGAAATTCATTATTTTCTTTTTGAGGTTGCTCCCTCCTTAACTGATCTCTTTCAAGTCTTCTTCTGGCCTCTTCAATCAATCTGCCAGTTATATCAGTTAAAGTTAAACTTTCCTTTGGCAAAATTTCAAGAGAAGTGATGTAATTATCATAACTTTCGTTTAGTGATGATAGAATTATGTAGATTTGGTGTAGTTCAGAGAAAATAAGTTCTTTCTCATGCAGTTCTTGAAAAATGCTTTTTATAAAAGGCGAAAGATTTATACGATCTGAAGAGAAACTAGACTATTGGCAGATCTTTTGAAAATCCAAGTTACAAATAAGGTTAAGTATCTGGGGATATATTTGACAGCAAGATGTAGCACATTAAAAGAGGATAATTATGTTAAACTCAAACAACAGATAGCTACAGATTTGAAGAAGTGGGAAAACTTGCAATTGTCATTAATAGGGAGAATTTCAACAATCAAAATGAATATTTTACCCAGAATTTTATTTTTGTTCCAAATAATACCAATTAGGCTTGGAAAAGACTATTTTGAAGATTTAAATAAAATCATGTGGAACTTTATATGGCAAGGTTAAAAAGCGAGAATAAAGCTAAAGCTTTTGCAAGACGTTAGAATTAGAGGAGGTTTTGGCCTGCCAAATTGGGAATTGTATTGTCAAGCTGCAAGTTTGATGTGGGTCAAAGAATGGATAACATTAAGAAAGCATAGATTGTTGACATTAGAAGGGCATGATTTGCTGTTGGGCTGGCATGCTTTTTTATGGTATAAGGGAACTAAAACACAGGGTTATTTTAGAAGACATTATATACGGGAGTCTTTGTGGTTAAACTGGAAGAAGATAAAAAGACAATGTTATTTGAAAATTCCAGTTTGGTTATCGACTATTGAAGCTTTTTCCTATCCTATAATTTATAAGAAGGAACAAACAGTTAGATATGGGGAACTATTGGATGAAAAGGGTGAACTCAAATCGATCCAAAACCTAGAGGAACAAGGTATAAGGATGAATTGGTTTTCATATGCGCAAATACATTCAAGGTATGATGAAGATTCTAAAACGGAGGGATTCTATGATAAGCAGACTGATTTAGATAAGATCTTGATGGGTACTGATGAGAAGGTGATTAAAAAATTATATGGTTATTTACTGGGAATTAAATTAGAGGAAGAACAAGTTAAAGAAACTATGATTGTTTGGGGGAAGAATTTTGGATATGGGATTGATCTAGAGAAATGGCAAAAATTGTGGTCTCAAAATTATAAAATGACAATGTCAACAACATATAAAGAAAACTTGTATAAGATGTTTTACAGGTGGCACTTTCCCCCGACAAGAACAGCAAGAATGTTTAAGAACAAATCTGAAAAATGCTGGAAATGTCATCAGATACCCGGCTCGTATTACCATATGTGGTGGACCTGTGAGGACGCTAGAAAATATTGGACTAAAATTCGCATGTGATTGGAAAAAATGACAAAGAAACACATAGACTTGAAACCAGAGATCTTCTTATTGGGAATTTTATCTGATATATATAGTAAAGATTTGAAATACCTGATTGCAAATGTATTAACAGCGGCTAGGATTGTATTTGCTAAAAATTGGAAGAATGAGAAAATACCATTGCAGGAAGAAATTATTAAGAAAATATTGGAATGTGCTGAGATGAGTAGGTTGACATTTGAAATTAGAGAGCAAGAGGATAAACAATTTTACGAAATTTGGGATCTTTTTTTATCAATGGCTAGATGATAAAATATGATAATAGAATATTTAGAATGCTAGACAGTAAGGAATATTTTTATTTTGCTATTTTGTTAGTACTTTGTTATTTGACATTATATTTATAAAGGGTTTTTTAGGATTGATTTGGTATGATTATATGATTTGTTACAGAATAAACTGGTTAAAGTATTGTTATCTCATAAAGCATGAATGATTAAAAGTATAGTCAAAAATTTCTTTTTTTTTTAGTAATATTAGGATATATAAGTTTGGATTGACAATATGAGTTGTTATGTAACATAATTGTAATTGAGACTACAAAATGAATGCATAAAACTGATGAACCAACTGACACACTGGATGTACATATGAGAGTTGATGTTTTAATGTTTTGTTTGTCTTGTTTGTTTGTAGAAAATTAATAAAATCTCTTTAAAAAAAAATGCTTTTTATAGAATTCAAATGACTCAGCATATCACCATTCATCTGGAGATGCGTCTTGAAAAGCTTCCGTGTAAGATTTATGTGAGCACCAACGTTATCTCGGACATAAATCCTTTTCAGCTTCTGCCAACACCCAACAGCCATTTGCTCTCCACGGATATGAACAAGTTGCTGGTCAGACAGTGTTAGTCCTATTATGCAAAAAGCTTGTTCATTCTTCTGCTTAAAGTCTTTTATTTTTTGTCTATCTTCCTCAATCTCTGGATCCCATTCCTCTACGTTTGGTGGGGTTTCAATTATGTTCCATAGACCTTCTCTTCGTAGAAGTAGACTACATTTCATAGACCAAAATACATAGTTTGTTCCATCCAGCTTGGATATTAGGGACAAACTTTGTAGATTGACTTTTGCCATGTTTTCTTATATGGATATAAAAACTATAATTAATAAAACACAGCTGTCTGTTTACTGTAACGTGTAACAACACAAACTCTCACTTTTTATATAAATCTGTTTTATCCTAGTTAAACTGACTTTACAGCCTCTGGGCCCATAACCAGTGTTAAGCCTGGGTTCAAAATCAAAAATATAGTTTATTCCATTTAGAGTTTATAGCATAGTCAAAATAACAGTCCATTAGTCATTTATCATTTTAGTCAATCCATTCAAGGTTATTCAATTAGCAAAGTCCGTGTAGAATATCCAATGTCAGTTCACTTACAAATAAATCAGTCCTTTTTCTCTGCCTTTCCAGTAGGAGAAAAAACGCAGTCTTCAAACTATCCAGTAATTAGGGATCATCAAGCCAGAGAGAGAGAGAGCTGCCGTTGTCTCGCTTCTTTTATGGTGCTTTTACAACCACTCCCTTAATTACATTCCTACAGTTAAAGTTGCAGACACTTTAACTAATAAACCATGATAACATATTTATTATTTTACCTAAACCAGTTAGGATAAACAATGTTATCCCTAACAGTATATAGATCTAAGTGCTATTGCTATATAAACTTTTCTTCATTTATTCTTGATGACTTCAAAGACACACTCATGAAGGTACCTTTGCCTTTTACTAGAGTTGTTTTTAACATCCAGTCTGATACTTCCTGATGTGTTCATTTATTTATTATATTTCAAACTACCCAATAGTCAGATATTTCTAGGCAATTAACAACAAAGCACACCAGAAGAAGAAAAAAAACCAATTAAAATGAAAACATAAATCAAACCTAATAAATATACAAATGCCACAGAAACTAGGTAGCAGCAACAAGGTCATCATGAAAACCTAAAACACACAAATTCAAATATGATTATAATATGACAAAAGTGCCACTGGGGCTCTGACTTTTCAGAGCAGCTAAATTGGGTAGCTAGTGCCACTTAAATGGGTAACAGGAAGGAAAAGGCATCATTTTTAGCTTCTCCCTTTTGAAAACTTGGAGAAATGTTAGAGCCAACACCACTGCCATAACAATTCCCTTTAAACAATTGGATCATTCCATGGGGACCTCTCCAAACATAATATTCAGGCAATTAAAAACTGAAAGATGAAATACATTTCTTCCTAATGATCCCATATTTTTTTCAGAGGGTTTTAAACATACTTATAAGATTTTTAATTACTTCTGTGTCACATGCTGTATTTCTAGGGTTTGGTTATACATTTACAATGGTAGCACCACATGTCTTGTAAATAATTCATTTATATTATTCAGCAAAACACAGCTAGTTTTAGATAACAAATGACTAATTTGTTCTGTAGAAATAATATGATCCAAAGCAAAGATGTATATTTAGCCTACGGTGCAAATGCTAGAATAACTAGCTTGCCTGTGCAGTGTAATTTCCTGTTCCCAAAAACCATTAAACATACCGTGCTTCTTCTCTTATCTCTTTCTGTCCAGTCAAGTTCTGTCTTACTTGATATGCCACTGCAAAGCTAGTAAAATCTCTCATATTTAAAACACAGCAGTATTGCAATAGAACAGGATATTTCCTTCAAGGTCAAGAAGGAAATAAGATCAAGATAACAAGCGATAACTGTGCTATGTTCTGACTTTCTTGTTTATAAATATTCAGAAAGCATTGGACATTTGCTTTTCAGGTTATAAATGCATGCTTGTAGCTGTTGAATACCAATCAAATCAACAGATAATCTAATACAAGTATAGTGCATTAAATATTACTATATAAATGATTAATTAATAACAGCTACAAGCAAGTGATTAAGATTTTATCTTAAACAAAAAGAAAAAAGTTAATCCAAGCATAAGTGTATACCTTGGCAAGTCTGATGGTTCAGAGTTGTTGATCCAGATTTTGTTTTCAGAGCAACATTGGAGTGAAGACAAATGATGTTCCTCAGATTACCACCAACATTGGAGTGAAGACAAATGATGTTCCTCAGGTTACCACCAACTCAATCAGTCTTGAGTTCCAGAAGCTCGATCTTCTGTGTTTACACACCCATGTGGCTTTGCCTGAGAGGGACTATAAGTCTTCTAATTCTTTACGAGTCATAGAAGGGGAGGGAGGGAAAGAGAGAAATTCTACAGTCACTTGTTTGGTTGATTCAGAATAAAACATAAGAAAGCATCTGATGGAATAAAATGTCACACAAAGAAGAGCTTCTGATAATCCATCATAGGTGACACTTTTTCAGAATAATCTTTGAATTCAAGAATTTGGGTGCAGAACTATTCAAATTTTCTTTAATACTTTTTTTCTTGTGAGATAATTACAAAATAAACAGAAATGGAGTCCTACTTTATTGTAATTTGAAATGGCAAGTATAAATTGACATCAATATCAAACCTCCAAATAACATGTTCAAAACAAATGTGTATTGTTCAAATTACAGGTGTAAAATTTAAAACCTAAACAGAACAATACAATTTCATGCCTTGTATGATATGATTTTTCTGATACTTTTTTTCAATTAAGCATAGATAAGCACATTGGGGACATTCTGAGAGAAAGAAACTCCCATGTGCAAAAGATACAAATGCAAATAGAAGGCAAGAAGACATAATTTACAAAGGATGGAGAATTTCTCTTAGGCTTTTTTGTAATTGCTGTGAAATCATAAATCTAATTTTTTTTCCAAAGTAAACTTCTTAAAAATGTTCAAAGATCTCTTTACCATGTGATATATTAGTATTGTAACCCATTGTTCATTATATTGCAGAAATATAGTTTACCCAATATTGGTAGTACCTAACTTCATCAAAAATGTATTTGCCTAGAAGATCATAATGCTCGGAGATATATATGTTTCATTTAAATTCCCAATTAAAAAGTTGTTCCTTATAACAGCATTGATAAAGGCTTAAACATTCTCTCCTTTGGAGAAAATTGGCTCTGATCGATCATTAGATCTCAGAGAAGAACAAAGGATAAGATATGCCCAATACTTGACTTTGATCTGCTTCAAGAGAACTTTGAACTGAAACCACATGTTTTTGAGATTGATCTGCAGCTCTTTGCTCTTTGAGCTGTTTATGTTGGGCTTGTTTGGAAAACCCTTGTCAGCTACTAATTACTTTTGCCAATATTTTATGCCTGAATCATGGAAAAATCTTTCTTCTTCCAAGATATGAAGTTCTGCCATCATGAAGGGAGATTCAATAGTACTCCTGTGAAGTGTCTCTTTGTGGATCCCTGAGAGAATAAAGAGAATCAGTTTCATAATATGCTTCTTCATTGTCTGTTCTAGTGTGAGGATGTACCTCTACTAATCAGTTATCATGCAATCTTGAAGGATAATTTTTTTTTTAGTTGAGAGGTTAGCATCAATCTCCAAAAAGGTTATAATTTTTTTGCTAAATTGCCATTGTAACCCATTGTTTAATACAATAGTTTCTACTGCTTATTACATTATATGAATTACCCAATCATGCAGATTTTGTGTTGGAATATATACTGCAGTCTTTCTAAATAATTGTATCAATTGAAATGATGATACAACTAATTATACAATAATGGTACAAATAACTGATGATAGAACTATAGTTAAAGCATTCTCCAATTGTGCTTGTTAATGCAATTCCATTTCTGAATAAAATTAGGGAGTATTTATTTATTAAAAGTTTTCTATAAATATCATCAGCAATATAATCCCTTTGTCAGAGTTCTGGTAATCAAACAAAGGTCCTCCTACGAGTAAATATGAAACAATAGAATTCTACCTCCTCCCACTCATCAACTGCTCACTCACTTGCTTCTTCATAACAATTCAAGAGACAAGTAACTTCAACTTGTATTCTTCAACAAAATGGAATGTCACTTCACAAGGCAAAGGTTATGTAGACAAATTTGGATGATGCTGTATTGTTGCAGAAATATTTCATCTCCCCAATACTAATGGTTTATATTTTAAAACAAGTCTTCTGCATCACAAATTAGAATGGAATCATTTTCTCTTGAACATGAAGACCAATCAAACTAGTTAAACATGCTTTAATTCCAGATCTAAAACCACTGCTTCATATTTGAATAAAAAAGTTTGCAATTATGTTCTCTGTATTCCACTGTGCTTTGCAATTCAGTGTTTTACTCTCATTTTTCACCCACTAGGGTAGTGCAGGTAAAACAAAGAAGGATACTCATTTTGCCAAAGTTTCTGACAGTAAGAAGCCAGAGGGTGCATTTCCACCCCCATAAGGAAGAATAAGGGAATTGTATTTTTATGTTAGAGGCAACGTAGGTTTTATTTCCAGCTATTATTGAGCTCCAGGCCAGGACTCCTAATGAGCTTTGCTGACTTTGAACAATTGGGCATACTTTTCTTTCAGTTGTGGGCTTGGGAAGAAGAATTCTGTAATAAAGTGATGAATTTTGTTTATTATTTTCACTGTATATTCTGCACTGTTTTAAAGCACTGCACTGTTTCTTCTGCCTTGGTAAATTAATATCCCTTCAGATGAAGGAATATTATTCAGAGAAAATACAATATATACAGAAAGAGTAAAATACAATACAATATAGATGTCTGCCCTAACATCATTTCTCCACCTGATCCTTTCTTCTTCTTCCTTTACCCACACACTTCCCTCTTTTAATATCTTATATCTGTGTTTTTTAAACTTGGCAATTTTAAGATGTCTAGACTTCAACTTCAACCACACAGCATCTATTATCCACTTGAGGAACACTTTCATTCATCCTTTCTTTCTTTCAACAAAACTTTACTAAATTTCAATAAAGTATAAAATGCAACAAAGCAAAAAAAAAAAAAAAAGGAAATATTGGGGATTGCAGACAAAAGAGGGGGAAGCTTTAGAGAGAAGTCATTTTCAATTTTCTTCCATACAGATAAAAATTAGTGAGTCTTTGAACTATAATAAACCATAACAAACAATAATTCTATTATTATAAACAAGTCTAATCATCAATACCCAAGGTTTTCATTTCTTTCAGTTTCAATCAAAAAATTCAAGAGTGGTTTCCAAGTAGAAACCAAGTTAGATAAAGTCTTTTCTTTAATCACTGAAATCAGTTTTGCTCTCTCCACTATTAATTTCATTAACCATTCTTCTATTATAGGTAGTCCTTCCATCTCTGAACTTAGAGAAGTCTTATCTCTAAGAACAAAGTTCTATTTTGTTTGTTTTTTTTTCAATTTATTTGTCCACACATAAAACTTCTGGCTTTAGTTGTATATTCAGTTCAGAAATTCTCTGTCTTAAAATACATATCTGATTTCAATAAGTCTTAGTTATCTTATGTGTCCACCAAAGATAATAAAAATTGCCTTTCTCCTTCACTCTTTGTTGTATTCATTTTCAGTGTCCTATCATTGTCTGAAGTTGGCTATGTATAATATAGAGATTGATTCTATCTTGATCTTCTACATTGTATTCTACTGATTCTGATTCAGCCAAAAAGACCTTTCTATATATTTTTGTTGTATTTTCTCCGTTTGTTTCCAGGGCTCTTAGATTGTTCCATTCTTCTTAGCCCTCAGTTTCAGAAGACTGATTGGTAATTAAGTGACTGGTGCCCATTTATTGATCCCATAGCAAGGGTTGCCAATTTTTTTTTTTTGAAAAAGTTTTATTGATTTTGACAACAGACAAAAAACATATAAGACATAAAACATGACATAAAAAAAAATAAAAAATAAAAATAAAAAAAATATAATATTCTTCATAAATTTACAGTGTATCGGTTGGTTTACCACTCCCTTTTATGCATCCATTTCATAGTCATCAAAATAATTATATTACGTAATAACTCACATTATCAATCATCAATAAAATATCCCAATATCATTACTGAACAATCATTTGACTATAATTTTACTAATTGATACTTAAGCGAGATAACTATAATTAAGTTAAATTATTTTATGACAAATCATGAAATCATATCAAATCTATCATAATAAAATATTCTTAAAAATTATCAAAACCAAGAAAAATTATATATTCATGATTTCCTAAATTTCTAAATATTCTATTATCATATTGTATTATCTAACCATTGATAAAAAAGATCCCAAACTTCATAAAATTGTTTATCTTCTTGTTCTCTAATTTCAAATGTCAATCTACTCATTTCAGCACATTCCAATATTTTCTCAATAATTTCTTCCTCTATTGGTATTTTCTCACTCTTCCAATGTTTAGCAAATACAATCCTAGCCGCTGTTAATACATTTACAATCAGATATTTTAAATTTTTATTATATATATCAGGTATGATTCCAATAAAAAAACCTCTGGTTTCAAATCTATGTGTTTCTTTATCATTTTTTCCAGCCATATGCGAATTCTAGTCCAATATTTCCTGGCCTCCTCACAAGTCCACCACATATGGTAATATGAGCCAGGTATCTGATGACATTTCCAGCACTTTTCAGATTTATTCTTGAACATTCTTGCTATTCTTGTCGAGGGAAAGTGCCACCTGTAAAACATCTTATACAAATTTTCTTTATATGCTGTTGACATTGTCATTTTATAATTTTGTGACCACAGTTTTTGCCATTTCTCTAAATCAATCCCATATCCAAAATTCTTCCCCAAGCAATCATTGTTTCTTTAACTTGTTCTTCCTCTAATATAATTTCCAACAAATAACTATATAATCTTTTAATCACTTTTTCATCAGTACCTGTCAAAATCCTATCTAAGTCAGTCAATTTATCATAAAATCCTTCTATTTTAGAATCTTTAAGATACCTTGCATGTATTTGCGCATATGAAAACGAATTCATCTTTATACCTTGTTCTTCTAAATTTTGCATCGTTTTAAGTTCACCCTTTTCATCCAATATTTCCCCATATCTAACTGTTTGTTCCTTCTTATAAGTTATAGGATACAAATTTATACCATTTATTGATCCCATAGCAAGGGTTGCCAATTTTTACTTCATGACATTTGAAGGATGACAAGGATGAGAGGTGGCTGTGCTCGTGAATCATCACTGACTAAAAGACAGGCAAAGTATTTCTCCCCTTAACCATAAAGTGCTGTGGCCTGAAAAAGTGTGATAATTTTTCCCCTTTCTATTGCACATCAACCTTAAACAGTTGAATGTTTTTATTGGTCAGTTTCAGGTTCAGTATTATCTAACCTGAAAAAGGGAGCTAGAACTGATTCTAAAGGAGACCAAACTCATGGTAAAAGATAGAACAAAATGTCAGCGTTCCAGAAAGCATCAACTCCAATCAATAACTCTGAGACAAACATCTTCTCAAAGATTCCTTTTATTAGAGTAGTAAACTGGCACATCTGAGAAATCCCAAATCTGAAAGTTCCAGGTTTCCCTTCAATAAGTAAAAAATTACAAATCCACCCCCTGCATCCTTCATTGCATCACATGCCCCAATCACCATGCCTCCCAACTTGAGACATCCCCTCAACCACTTCTCAGCCAGGTGCAGAAATAACATGACCTTGACTTAGAAGAAGAAGAATGCTATTATATCTAACCATATACACTCCAAGAAATTCTCCCCTCCCATTTTCCCAGGCTCAAGAATGTGGCAGTGTGGAAGCATCTGGTACTAATATGGCTTCTAAAGCTGACACAAAAAATCATTAGAATTGACAATAAAGATACTGAAGTGGTGTAAAGTAACAGGAAGTCAAGAAATAAGCTATAGATTACCACTTGTATGTAGAGTAGTGATGAAGGACCTGGAAAAGATATCCAAATGTCATCATTTTTATATAATTACAAAGAGTAGAAAAGCAACGGCTTTCCTGTGAGACTCTATGGAAATGAAATTTGGACTTTGAAGAAGTAAGATTGAAGCTTTTGAATTTTGGTGTTAAAAAAGACTTCTGCAGATACTATGGATAACCAAGAAAAAAAATTGGAGCAACTCAATCTGAAGTTCTCATTCAAGGCACAAACTGTCATATCTTAGATAGGCAAAGCTTTAGCTATCAGGAGAAAACTCTAATTCTGGGAAAGATGGAAAGAAAGAAAAGAAGAGGATGATTAACAGCAAGTCAATACAAGTTTTTTTTTTTAAGTCAAAAAAGGTGGGTGGATTCAGTTGCAGTACCAATGGAAGACTTGAATGGCCAAGTTGGGGACAGACCTTCCTGGAAAGAATATATTTATGTTGTGTTTCTAAGGGATGACATCAACCTGAAGGTACAAAATCAATCAATAAGTCAAAATTGTCATACCTAAGAACTTTTCTGCCACCTCATGTTAATTACTGATGAGTCAAAATAACATTCATCAGTAAAAAAGAGAAACAGTATATATATTTATCCATTTTATGTAAGTGAAATGGGTGTGAAGCAGTTTAAAGCAAATTATAAATGAATATACATAAAGTTTGTGTGAAGCAGTTTAAAGCAAATTATAAATGAATACACATAAAGTTTATTTGTGATTGTGGAATGAAGCAAGCACAAATCTTGTAATAAAAAAGAACAGAATTAATAACTGAATGTTATTAATTCTAATACTAACATACTAATGAAAAGTTTTCTATGCATTCTCCAGAAATATTTAGATCAAATTAGATTTATTATCTGATGGACAGTATTTACAGATGTTAATGTAATAGTGTTTCTTGCCTCTTCTAAAAATTCTCTGACATTCTTTATTAAATTCCTTGATGATATTTTTGTTTTTCTTAGCTTTGGATTTCTCTTCTTTACAATTTTCATTGTAAGTTTTGACATCTGGTTTGGGTTTTTTTTCTGTTTCTTTATTTTTTATATTTCCTTTTCACATTATTTCTATTTGTAGATTATCATAAAAGATGAAAACTCTAGGTATGGGATTCCCTATGTGTCTCTAATCTACAAGGAAGGAAATTATCTGCCCATCCATTCATATCTATTTTTTTTTAAAGCAGAGTACTAGCTTTTATGGCAATAGTTCTGGTTTTTTAACCTGAATTAATGCATTTTAACCATACTAAAAGAAAAACATGAAGGACAGTATCAGGTATATCTTGCATGCTATTGATTTTCTAAATCCAAGTAACAGGAAGATAACTTATCTTTTTTAACACGGAGTAAGCTTTTGAATAGTCTTTTATTCTTATATTTCCGAAGAATATGCATTGTGTCTGACTTTTTTGTATTGATATAGAATAATCATAAAGAACATGAAAACAAGATCATAATATTTTCCTTTTCACAAAAAACGGATTACAATGTCCCTGGTTTTTACTGGCATTGGCAAAAAGATATGTCAGGAATTAAATTAGTAATTAAAAAACATAGACTGAACTATATGCTGCTGATTCTGTATTATCTGTACTATTATTCAGCCAAGAGGCTTTTTAGAATTTGATAGAATGAATATAGTGATATGATTCAATGATACTGGATCAATAAAGATGAAACTCAAATGTTGACATGGCACTTAATTGAGGAAGAAAATAAAAAAATTGAATTAAATAATGGGGTTTAATGCCACTGCTGAATAAACAAAAACAAAAACCAAACAATACCAATGGAATAGCTGGGAATTTACTTGACAAAAATCAACAAACACTTATTTAAAAATAAGTATTCACATCTGGGAAAATATCACAAATATGAACAAAAATTTAAAACTGTGTAGGACATGAAGAAATACATTATTAAAATGAACACTGCACCAAGGCTTAATTTTCTATACTAAATGAGTGCAATTAAAATTGAAAACAAGGTTTTAAATGACAAACAAAGACAAGTAAAAAAATGTACGGTCTAATAAATGTGGAATCTGGGTTTTCCTTAACTGAAAATCTTTAGTTGCCTGGATAGAAATTACCATAATTCTAAATCTAGGTGAGGCCTACATATTTATTTATTTATTTTATTTTATTTTATTTTGTTGTGTCCGCGAAATGATGCCAGGAGTCGGTGACTTCAAATCATGCTCTTTTATTTAAAGTTGGAACCGAACTGGGGCAAAGGAAAAAGCTCGTGGCTTTTATTCTTTTAGCCGCGGCCGCGGCGGCCAATGGCACCGCTTTGAATCTCCCGCGATTCGAATGGATCAATCGCGGGAGATTCTTAGCGAGCCAATCGGCGCGGCTCACCTGACCAATCAGAGTGCCCCGCGCTTTGACCAATCAAAGCGCGGGGATCTCAAGAATGCTAATTAGGGACAGAACACCCCTCCCCTCTTGGTTCAGTCCTTACGTCGCGTAGTCACGTAGGTAGGCGGGGCTGCGTCTGAGCCTACTGGACCTGCGCACCTCAGTCGTAGGTTGGATCCCGGCCGGTTCGGTCGGGATCTCTGTTGCTCCTGATGCCGTCGTGGGAACTGGCTGGTCGGTCGGGCCGGGCTGCTCTCCGTAGCTCCCTCCTGGGCCTCCCAGGTTGGTTGAGCTGCGGGTTTCGCCGCTCCCGCTTGGTCTTTCCGGGTCGGTCGAGCTGGCCTGGCTGTCTCTTCCTGGCGAGGGGTCGTGATGGCTGCTTTCCGGTAAGTATGGCTGGTTTATTCTTCTTTGGTTTTGGTCCCCTGGGTATTCCCTCCCCCCTTAGTTTGTGTTGTGGGGGTTGGTTTCGCCTGTTTGTGCGTCGGTGGTCTCTTGGTTGGCAGTCCTCGACCTTAATTGGTCGATGTGGCGTTTCCACGCTCGTCCGTCTGCTGTTTGTAGCCGGTACGAGTGTGGGCCTGTTATTTGTGTGATGATGGCCGGTATCCATAGTGGGTCTCCCGTCAGGTTTCTTGCGTATACGGGGTCGCCGGGTGCGAAGGTTCGGTGTTTGCTGTTTGAGTCTGGGGGCTTCTCCAGGTTATACGTGGGGTGTAACCTGTCGAGTGGGGACCTTAATTTCCTCCCCATTAATAGTTCGGCTGGGCTCTTATTCGTTGTGGTATTTGGGGTTATGTGTTGGGTGAAGAGTAGTTTGTTTATTTTCTCCTGGATCTCCCCGTGGTCTATTTTCCGGATGGTTTTCTTAGTTAATTGCACCATCCGTTCCGCCCTGCCGTTCGCCGCCAGGTGCGCCGGTGCTGTCAGCGCGTGGCGGATGCCCCTTTCCGCTAGGAATTTTTCGAATTCCAGCGAGGTGAATTGGGGCCCGTTGTCGGAAACGACGACGTTTGTGAGGCCGTGCGTTGCAAAGAGTTTGCAGAGTTCCTTGATCACGGCCTCCGTGGTTGTTGTCTTCATGTTGCTTACCTCCAGCCAGTTGGAGTAAGTGTCTACTGTTATAAGGAAGGTGTGTCCTTTTGTGGGCCCGGCGAAGTCTATGTGAATCCTAGACCAAGGTCACCTTGGGGTTTCCCACTCTAGGACGGGTGCTGTGGGTGGGCTTGGCCTAGTTTCCTGACATCGTTGGCACCTTGCTACCCAGGTCTCAATTTGTTTGTCCATCCCTGGCCACCAAGCGTAACTTCTGGCCAGGGCTTTAGTCCTAACGATGCCAGGGTGCCCCTCGTGTAGCAGTTCCAGAACCTTCCCTTGTAGCTTTTCTGGAATGACCACCCTATCCCCCCATAGTATGCACCCTTTTAATAACGAGAGTTCCTTTTGGCGGTTTCGAAATGTTTTGACGGACTCGTCGTTGTCCCTTTCCGGCCACCCTTTCTTTACCCAATGCAACACCCGCGCCAGACCTTTGTCTTTATTAGTCTCTCGGGCAATGTCTGACGCGGTTATGGGCAGGTTGGGTAGAGTCTCTATGCTGAGGGTGTTCGTCGTGGGTGCTGGGTCAGTGTCAGGTTCCGGTAGCGGCGAGTGGCTTAAGGCGTCTGCATGGGAGATCATCTTACCCGGTCTGTGTATGAGTCCGAAGTTGTAGGCTGCCAGGAACTCGGATCACCTTGTCATTTGGGGAGACAGAATGTTCGGGGTGGCCCGGTTTCCTGCAAGGATTCCCAGCAGCGGCTTTTGGTCGGTTATGATTGTGAATGTCCGGCCGTAGAGATACCCGTGGAATCTTTTTACGGCAGCAACGATAGCCAGAGCCTCTTTGTCCAGCTGGCTATAGTTCCGCTCCGGTTTGGTGAGGGTCCTTGAAAAGAACGCGATGGGCGCTTCTTTTCCGTCGGGGAGGGTATGGCTGAGGACAGCGCTGACGCCGAAGGGTGATGCGTCGCATGTGACGGCCAGAGGTAGGGTCTCGTTATACTGTATAAGGACAGCGTCCGAAGTGAGGAGGTCCTTTGTTCTTTGGAAGGCGGCTTGCTCGCGTTTCCCTCAAGTCCAGGTCGCCGCCTTGTCCAGGAGCCTATGCAAGGGCTCCGCCACCGTCGCCTTTTGGGGCAGGAAAACATTGTAAAAGTTAAGTAGCCCCAGGAATGCCTGTAGTTCCGTCTTCGACTTGGGTGTGGGGGCTTCTTTAATGGCCTTGATTTTTTGGTTTGTGGGATGAATGCCGTGACGGTCTAGGAGGTATCCTAGGAATTCTACTCGTTCCATGTATAGTTGGCATTTCTCCCTCTTGACTTTGAGCCCAGTGTCTTTGAATTTGGTTAGGACCTCCCTTAGGCGACCCTCTAGTTCGGCTTGGTTGGTTGCCGACACTAGGACGTCGTCGAAGTAAGGTACCACCCCCTTGATGCCTTGTAATAGCCTTTCCATTAGGCTTTGGAATATTCCAGGTGCCACGCTGACTCCAAATTGGAGTCGGTTGCATTTAAATGCCCCCCAGTGGGTGACTATGGTTTGCGCTTCTGCCGTTTGCTCATCAACTGGCAACTGTTGGTATGCCTGGGCGAGGTCGAGCTTGGCGAAAACCTTGCCCCCTCCCAGTGAGTGCAGTAGGTGTTGCACTACTGGGACGGGGTAGGCGCTTTGTTGTAGCGCGCCATTTAGGGTGGCCTTATAGTCCCCACAGATCCTCACCGACCCATCGGGCTTGATCGGGGTGACTATAGGGGTCTCCCACCGGATGTGGTCTATTGGCTGTAGGACCCCTTGCTTGACGAGCTTGTCAATTTGCTCGTCTATCTTGGGTTTAAGTGCGAATGGCACCCGCCTTGGTTTCAGGCGTTTTGGAGGGATGTTTGGGTCTAGGTTGAATGATATAAGGGGCCCTCGGTACTTGCCTAGGTTTCCGTCGAAGACCTCTTGGAATTCCCGGGCCAGTTGCTGCTCCCAGCTGTCGTCGGTGACGTGGTTGACTCCTGTGACTGCGATGCCGAGCGGGGCGAACCATTGCAGTCCCAGTAGGCTTGGGCGGTCGTGGTCGACGATTGTCAGGGGAAGCCTTTCGGTGTGCCCTTTATAGGTGATGTTGAAGTGTTTGGTTCTGACTACTGGGATGCGGTTTCCCTGGTAGTCCTTTACGATGAGTCTCTGGCTATCTAGGTTCCTCCTTTGGATGGTAGGCACCAAGCGCTTTATTTCATTCCATGCTATCATGGAGAGGTAGGACCCGAAGTCCACCTCCATTTTGCATGGCTGGCCCTCGATGCCTACCTCCACGTGGACCTTCCGGGCGTCATTGGTTATGGCGTGGCCGATGGTGATCATCTGATGGGTCTCCTCTCTTCGCCGGTTATCGCCGCCTCACAGGGATCGTCCGTTCTGGTCCCATCTGTTGTCCGAGGGGCGATCTCTGGTCCGGGGTGGTGTGCTCTCTCTCCTCCGGTCGCTCTGGTCCTATCGTGCCGGGCTGCGGTTCTTTTTTAGGCAGCAGACACGGGCGATGTGTCCCTTCTTGTCGCAATGCCGGCAGATCGATTCAAAAAACCTGCATTCCGACCTGGGGTGGTTGCCGCCGCAACCGGCACAGTTGGTCCTCGACTTACGAACCCGCCGGTTCCGTGGGTCGCGGCCTGTCTGGAGGCGATGGATGTCCTCCTCGTCATCGGAAGTGCCCGATGCCGAGTGGAAGTCGCCCTGGTGGGTGGTTGTCTCGGGTTGGGCCTTGGTCGACCTCGCAGGGTTGTTGTTTCCGCTGCGGTCCCCAGTGTTCGGTCTGCACATGAGGTCGGCGGATGTTCGGGTTGCTTCGGCGGCTGCGGCTGCGGTGAGGGTGTCTGCTAGGTTGATGTTGCCCTTGGCCATCAGCTGGCTCTGGAGGACGGGGTCCCACAAACCGAGCACGATTCTGTCTCGCAGGGCGTCGTTCAGGTTGTCGAATTCGTAGAGCCCTCCTAGGCGTCATAGCTCAGCGACGGAGTCGCTGAAGCTCTCACCCGACCGTTGGTCCCGACGGTAAAATTCGTTGCGTTGGATCAGGATGGGTACCTCTGGAGCGTAGTGCTGCCGAAGTATTGGCTCGAGGACGTCCCAGTCCATCGCGGTCGCATCGGCGGGTTTGGCAAGCGCCTTGGCCATCTTGAATACCTCGTTCCCGCAGTGGGTGAGGAAGACGGCGCGCTTCATGGGGCCGGTGGCGTCCTTCAGGTCGCTGCACTCGAGGAACATGCGGAATCGGTCGGAGTACGATTTCCAGTCCTCGGTGGCGGGGTTGAAGGGTGCGGGGGGTGCGATTTTCGCCATTGTGGTGGTTCGTCTGGCTTCCGTCGGACACGTGGTTCGGTTCAGGGTCTGGATCCCATCCTCGTCGCCAGTGTTGTGTCCGCGAAATGATGCCAGGAGTCGGTGACTTCAAATCATGCTCTTTTATTTAAAGTTGGAACCGAACTGGGGCAAAGGAAAAAGCTCACGGCTTTTCTTCCTTTAGCCGCGGTGGCCGCGGCCAATGGCACCACTTTGAATCTCCCGCGATTCGAATGGACCAATCGCGGGAGATTCTTAGCGAGCCAATCGGCACGGCTCGCCTTACCAATCACAGTACCCCGCACTTTGGCCAATCAAAGCGCGGGGATCTCAAGAATGCTAATTAGGGACAGAACATATTTGTCAGGCAAGTATTAGATAACAGGTATAAGTATAAGCATGGTTATGAATACATGAAGTGGATATAAATAAAAAAGAAACAATAGGACAGGGATAGTAGACATGCCTTATGCATACCCCTACAGACCTCTTAGGAAAGGGGTGAGGTCAATAGTATAATATATAACACTCTTACTGCATGAGCTGCATTTGTAACAGTTTGTTCTGGACCCAATCCAAGGTAGTTACTTTTAATCCCTATATGACTTGGTTCTAGGTCCCTGAGGAGGTACCTCTCCACAATGGGATGAGTTCACCCCACTCAAGCTAGCAGAAAATCCTGCTACACATCCCATTTGCTAAGGAATTCCAGCAAGTCAAGGAAAGAGTGTTTTTTGCTGTAGCCTCAATCTTGTGGACTGCTCTACCACAGGAGGCGAGAACTGTTCCAGCCATTTTGCCTTCTAAAAGGGTATTAATACTTGGCTTGAAACCTAAAGGGAGTACTCATTTCTGGAGGTGGTTAATGGGGTAAGAACATCTCATGCCTTGCTGTCCATCTCTTGGTTTTGGTTTTTGTATAGTTTTTTTAACAATAATCTGCATATTTTTAATATTTAAATTATTATTTTTTTGTTTTATCACCCCAAAGCCACCCAGTCATGTTATAAGGGAGATGGACATCATAAAAATTAAACAAACAAGCAAACAAATAAAACTGATAACCATATAGTCCTCAATTATTAAAAATATTTGCAGTTTTTAAAACAATATATCGCTTACTTAAAATTAAGAAATGAAATAATAACAATTTAAACCTAATTCTATTATGACTATAAACTTTCCACTTTATTTTGATTGTGTGGGTTTTTTTTCTTTCCATTTTCTTAGAAATGGTTAATAAAAATATAACTATAAAAAGCTTTACATTAAACATGTAGATATACAAAGAAAGGAAGATGCATTTTGACTCAAATCAGAAATAGCCAGGTACACCACAAGATGTCACTGGTTTGCTACAACAGCTCATTCTTTGCCACATTTCATAAAAAGAAGTTTCAAATAATATTACAAATGATAAGAAACTCTAATTTTATATTCACATGCAGCCTGATGGATAAAAAGTATGCTGAAGTTTAAATATTCAGTTGTGTACCTCAGTCAGAAGAAAAGAAAATAATATACATAACACGGAGAAAAACACCAAGGATCTAGCACAAATTCCTGGCTAGACTTCTACTTGTTGCTACCTAATTAGTAATCTTTATTTATTCAATTTAACCCAACATACTCAGTGAACTTTTGATGTATTGCAATTTGTAATTTGAAATCAAACAATCAAATAGTCAAAAATGACATTCAGAGATAGCCTAAAAACACATTTTAAGCAATCAAAGAAGAAATAATGAGATAGATGCATTCAAAATTAAAAAGGATTCTTAAGTAGCTGTGTTTAATCACTTCTCAAAATCTAATAAAGAGAAAGCTATTTGAATTTCACAACTACAAGGTGTTCCAAAGCACAGCATCAACACAGAGAAACAGTGTCTGTAGACTAATTCCCTGTTTCTCCTGAACTAACACATTCTCCTGGGAATTTACCATGGACAAGTCAAACTAAGGTGGAAGAGTTACTTCTGGAGGCCTTTCTTTGCCAATCTACTAGATTATCCACTTCTTGGACATTCTAGTCTTTAAACAAAGGTTGTGATACTTTCCAGGTCTACAACTTCTTTCACAGTTCTGCTTCAGAAGAGAAGAAGATGGGACGGACTCTTCAGCCTGATTTTGCATGTGGCCAAGAGCCAATTTGTTTATCTCTATGACAAGGGCAAACAAAAAAAAACATTTAAATAAATAATTTTTCCTTATTTTTCAGCAAACCTGTTTTCCTTTCAAACTGACATACACTCAAATTGCACAGTTCACTGTTACTATGACTGACATTAAGCCTTTGAAAAACATGATTCTCTTAGCTGAAGCAAAGAGGCAATGTGATTTTCTTTGACAATAATGTGCATCAGTGCTACAAATAATTTTGGTTCAGAATTATGAGAAAAGGCTTTTTCAGCCAATTTGCTCAGTGCTGATCAAAGTGTTTCCAATCAAGCCAATATTGAACAAAATGGCTCTCCTTGATTGATTGCTCTTTGGAGTGAAGGGAATATCATGGTTTGTACAACAGCTTTGAGGAAATGCTTTATTTAAGCTTCCATCCAACAAAATCATTTTTTCAAAGATTTCCAACCCCCAAGCAACATTTCTAATATGTAATTTAATTATCAGATAAATGGATTTACTTCAGGAGTATCTACTGCCTGATAAAACCACTATTATATGACTGGCATTGTCTTAAAGAAACAAACAATTATTCTGTGAGCTTGGAAATTAATGGTTTCTGTTTCATCCTAGCCATGAAATCACTGAGGGCATTAAATACAATAATCCACAAAGCAGCCTTTTCTCTTTAGCACTGAAAAAATGGTGTATGCCTGCTTTATGTTATATTATAAAGCCTGGACAGATAATACTCCTAAATGACTTGTTTGGTTGGATGGCAACCAAATATGATCAAGGCAATATATGAACACTTCCCAACTCATCCTTTATAAAGCTTTTTCAGCTGAAGCAGGTGAAATTCCTGGGAAGCAGAGACAGATCTCTGAAGAACAGATGCAGATGATAAATAAATAAACAAATAAGTAAATAAATAAATATTATGCTGCAAACGCTTTAGAAAAAGCTTACCATATAATGATTCATTACAGAGAATTGTGAGTGAAATATTTAAAACTAATCTATCATCCATTCATAGCATAATTAATGGTAAGATTTATTGCAGAGTGCTTTGTTTCCTGTTTTTCTAATAAAGAAAAGACAACTATGCAACCACACAGTCAGCATCAACTTGAGCTCAGCCCATTAGATATGGAAGCCTAACGCTTAATTGCTTGATTTAAATTTGGTTAGTAAAAATGCATACTGTAGCATTGCTCATTTAATTACGTTAATTTATATCTGAAAGGCTAAATTTACAAAGGCAATACCATTAATTATTTATTTTGCCATTAAAGCTGAATATGTTTCTCAGCTAATTAGCTTCTTTAAGTCTCCCCCCATCTAAAGAACTTCGAACTTTATAAATTGATCTATATATTAAAAAAACCTACACTGCCTGTCTATATAGCTTTTTCCCCCCAGCTGTTTTTTTTTTTTGTTTGTTTACAACAGGAACAAGGTTATAATCATTTCATTGATAAGAATTCTTAAATTCTTAAGCATCATAAGATTAGTTTCTGGATCTCCCTTCCAATGGAAAGGTAACTCTGACTCTAAAGCTTCTCCATGATGGTCATAAGTTCTACAACTTTTACCCCTTCCAGTGAGGGAAAGGGCAAATAGGACATTCTACATGGGGTATTACAGCCAGAGGATTTAAAGCTTCTTCTTCTTCCCTCCACATATGCTTCTAGAAAGGAACAAATATTGCCCCTGATGAATAGCTGGCTTATTTATTTGCCCTCTCTGAAAATAATGTTGTCAGTTTGGAAACCATTTTTCTCTGAGGCTTCTGGGCTGCCACATTTAGTGCCTGGGAATATGGCAAGGGGACTTCAAGGAACGTTGGAAGATTAGACACAAGAACATTCCTTTCTCATAAAGTCATGGGCGTGTTACTCTTCACCTCGAGGGGAATGACTGGGGATAGTCTCCAGTTGGAGTGAAGTAATGATTGGACCATGTGATGGACTATTGGGTAATGGGGTTGGATTTTGGGTTTTCTTTGAACTAGGGAAAACCTGGAACTCTCAGATTCGGATTTCCCCAAATGTGCCAATATGACATCTCTAATAAAATGGATTTTTGGGAAGATTATATTTTAGAAGTCTTTTCCTTTGGAGGTTGTTACTTGGAATGCTGACTTTTGGTTATATATATATTTCTTTTATTGGGGGAAAAAAGCTTCACAACTTTTATTGCAGCAAATCACAGGAAAAGACAATTCCACTAGCTGTATTTTTCTCCTAATTCTTCAAAACCAGAATGGTCTACTGCTTCCAGTGAACTTAAATGGGACAATTTTGCAAATAGGCATAATACACGTACATCTAAAAATATTTCTAAACTCTTCATCAGCTGTCCAAAATTTGTTTTTCTACAGAGGCATTTTTTTCTACTTTCAATCTTTAGGTGCAGTGTTTGACTAATTAAATGCTGATTAAGCTTTCCATGATAAAGCTCAAAACCCTTTTGACATGGGTTGGTGGGGGAGAACATATGTGAGATGGTCATCTATATAAAGTATGTGTTCAAAAATTAGTGAACAATGGTTTGGTGTTAAGAACGTTCTCTGAAAAGAAAAGGAAAGGAAAGAAATGTTGGGAAAGTGAAGTAGCAAAACACGAAGCAAGATAGTATTGGTTCCAGGTTAATGAGGGTTAGTAGTAATAAACAGTATCCTAGAGTAATTCCAATTAAAGCCCAAGAAATGTTTATTCTGCATAAATAAAATGAATTCATATCCAGTGATATTCTTGTACTTTCATGTTAAAAGATCTACAGTGTGGGCAAATGCTAATTTTGGAATTCGGGAATAACACAACAAATCTAAAGAAGATAAAACACACTGAAATAAAATAATTCTTATAAAAAATAGTATCCCTGTCTCACTATAGCAACAATCTATCAGTCAGCCTTATAATTAACATTCAAATATATTTTTAGAAATTCATGGGGTACTGTTACTGAGAGCGCTGGTTTCATTAATATTTTATCTTTTATTCTTCATGAGTTGGGTAGCTAGAATGTTCGATGAACATTTATGCAGGCATGTTGATAAAATCAGAGTACTAATGGCTGCAATGATTAACATTGCATTAATATATGAGAAAAAGCCAATTTGCACACTGTCAAAAAGGATACATTAATCCCATTTGATTATGTCTTTAAATTCAGGAAGCAGTAAAGATATTTTCTCCTCTATACCTCACTATTGCAAACTTGATCCTTGAATGTAAATGGAACAATTGCTAAATTAAACTTCCGTTTTGTATCAAAATGGCATTTATTTCAAAAAACAAAAAAAAACAGCAAGGTGGCTAGACTAAGATACAGTGTTGATGAGAGTACCTTTAGAAGACTTGTAAGAGCAGATTAAGGATAGATGATCATGGAGAAATCTATCTGTACAGTCACTAAGACAATAAAAAATGACTTAATGGCATAAAGATAATAAACCACTCTCCATGATTAACTAAGCGAAAAGGCATCACTGTGTATTTGCCATTCTTTGTATCAAGTGTGATCAAGTCTGCCTGAGAAAGGCGCACAAGCAGGCAGACAATGTAGATGGTTGACTTAAATAAGGAAAAGGTAGTTACCTTATTTTTTGCATTATAAGACACAAAAAAATGTGGGTGGAAATGACTGTGCGTCTTATAGAGTGAATGTTGCCAAAGCCCCACCCACCCACCGCCTTCCACCCTTCAGCCTCTGCCTCCCAGCAATTTGCCTCCTTGCAGCAAACAGCCAGTTTCCATGCTCCCCATTTTCAGCCTTCGTGCGCCCCATTTTTGGCTTCTGCACATCCCATTTTTCACCTCCACTCATCCCATTTTCAGCCCATTCAAGGTGGCGGGGATAGGAACAAACCAAAAACAGGACACTTCGAGGCCAAAAATGGGGCATATGGAGGTCAAAAATGGGGTGCACGGAAGAAGCGATAGGTGGTGGCAGCAATGGGTGGCGGCAATCCCCACAGTCTGGAACTGATAAGCGGTATTCTGGGAGGCCGATCCAACTGCCAATCAGCTGCTCATGCTAAATCAGGCTGTGCTGAAGCTGACCAGGTTGTTTGCTGCAAGTTGGCAAATTGCTGGGAGACAGAGGCAGATTTTTCTTGTTTTCCTCCCCAAAAGCCAGGTGTGTCTTATGGTCTGGACCCTGGAGCATCTTATAGTACCAAAAATATGATATGTCCCAAATGAGTATACACACAAAAAATATAGTATGTCCCAAATGATATCACACATGAAAATGATTGGGATTCATTTTCAATAATCCAGCTGCCTCTTGAAAATGCATCTTTGGGGTCTCCACCATAATTCTCCACTATTCAGTCAGAACTGGAGAAGCTTCTTGGATGAGAAAGCGAAATGCCTTCAAGGAAAAACAAAGAAATCCAGTTGTTTTTGGGGAAAAAAAAACATATTTGGGTCTATGCACAGGATTTCACTGCTTCTGAGAAAACAGGTTTTATATGGCTGAATTTCCTACAGATTTATTGGGGAGTACACCACTATTTGGACTACTCTAACACCATTTTACATACTTCATGGACTACTTCCAGGCACAGTTACTCACTGCTAGGATGGCCATTCCCCTGGTTAGGACACAAAGATAGATAAATCAATCAATAAACAAGCAAGCTGGCAGATCTATACAGTGTTAAAATATGAGGGGTACAGCAAAAGACTACTCACAGGCACATTAATAATGCCCCCTTGACCCATCAGTAATGCCTCTTTGATAATTACCTGCAATTTGGCATGGGGACTTCTATCTTGTTGATGATTGGCATTTCTATATCTACACTAGTCTCCATTCTTGGTTGTGTCTAGTTATTTAATGTTCCTTTTAACTGGTTTACTATGGCTAGTTGTCTCTTTTGGTATTGTTTGGTTATATTAATCTTTCTGGAGGAAAGGAAAGTCTGTTTGGAATATTATATAATAAATTATCAAAATTGCAGATGACACAAAACTAAGAAAAATAACTAGGTTTCTGAAATGAAAGTGCATGTGGGGAGAAAGATGGGGTGATTTGCTTGCCAGTAGTTTAAGTAAAAATAATCTGAGCTTCCTAGTAGATCAGAAGTTGAGGCTGAGCCTGCTCTGTGAAGTCGCTAAAAGGATAATTGTCATTTGGTTATGTATTAACAGGAGCAAGGAACTTATATAACGGGAAATAATTATTCCATTCTACTCTGCCTGAGTAGACTCGTTCACTCTTGATACGTAGGGAAGATCAGAATCAATGAGCTGAAATTATGAAAAGTAGATTCAAGTTATCTAGTGGAAGGAATTTCCTGAAAAGAAAAACCATCAACAAGTGGAACACCCAATATTGCATGTCCCCAAACAAAAGCCCATGTATAATACCTTGGCAGATCCTGCTCTGAGTCAGAGTTTGGAATACAAGACATCTGAGATCCCTTTCGACTCTGATTTTATGATTCTATGACCTCATGCGATCAATATTTTTAAACATAAACAGTATGTTTTAATAAAAACCTTAGGAATGAAAATATTTTTATTACTCAAAGAGTAATTACTCAAAGAGTAATTAAAAATGATTAAGGGTGTTTAATTTTCTGCCCTATTTTCTTAAACAGAACATCTTTTAGAAAAAAAACTCAGCAGATTTTTTCCTTGAATCTGAAAGAACACCTATACAAATGAATATACATTCTTGTGAAGCACTGGTATAATAGAAATGCAGAGGCTGTGCAATACACTGCAAGCAGATGTGAAATATAATTGGCTGTTCACAGATGATTTATGCCTTTAGAATTAGCAGCTCATTATTTATTGAATATTCATACATTTCCAAAAGGTTCCTCAAAATCCTTCATGTTTTTTTAAAAAATATTGAATTGAAAACACAATAAAATTTCCAGATGGTGGGATAAAACTTTAAAGACCACAAAACACAAGTCATATAATAAAGTTACTGAAGATCAAAGGCCTGTGCATTTGGGAAGAAACTATCTTTTATGTATCTTGCCTTCAAAAATTTTTTGTTCACCAAACAATTTGAAATTAGGTAGCTGGTATGAAAAGCCCTTTAACTGGTTTGTAAGAGTTTACAGTGAGAAAGTAAGCAAAAGACCACATTTAGTAGTAGCTAACAGTTGTCAACACTATTTCTATGTATCAGGGGTGTTCAGAGGGTATGTCATAAAGATCAAAATGTTCGCTGTAATGGTGCCATCAAAGTTGTACTATCTCAGCTGGCATTTTGGCCTTTTTTTACTACACCCTGTAGACATCCCTACCATGTAATTGCAATAATCTATAAGATAACCCAGAAAATAGTGCATCCAGAACTGTGGGCACATCTGATTAACGGAGAATCAAAGCTCCAAGAAGCAAGGCAAACTTAAGTGAAGCTGAAGGCACAAACTTTCAGGCTTAGTGTTGGGGACATGAGGGAGATCTAGTCCTGGGCTCCTCATATGTGGGTGCTTCATGGTTCAGGTGCAATTCTGTCACCCTTTCTATTTAATATATGCATGATGCCTCTTGATGAAATCACCTTGCAGCATGATTATCCATTATCCATTATGTTGATCGTACAGGCTGGATACGTGATGTTAAGGTGCTCATCCAATGTCCGGGGAGTGGGGAATATGCTGTGATTAAACCCCAGCCAGACAGAATGATTCAAGATTTCAGGTGTCCTGGATCTAGAGTTATCACTTTAACTCTCCTTTAACTCTTGACAGTTAGGGGTTTCTGCTCAGCTTTTCATAGATTCATCTTGTGTGTCAACTGCATCTGTTCCTGGACCAGCTGCACTTATGATCACGTATGCTATAGTCACTTCCCTTTTGGACTACTGCAACATGTTCTATATGGCTCTGTCCTTCAGAAAAACATCAACTGACCCAGAATGCAGTAGTATGTAGAGTTTAGGGCAACCCATGGTCTGCCCATGTAACACTGGTTTCCAGCTTTGTTCTCACTGCAATTTAAAGTGCTAATTATAATCTTTAATGTCATGTATTGCATGGGGCCAGGTTATTTGAAGGACTACTTCTCCCTCAGGATATCAAGCCAACAAACTAGATTGGATGGGTAGACTTGTTCAGGTTCTCCTCAGTAAAAAGTTCTCATCTGGTGGAAATGAATCTTTTGCATAACTGTACCTATCCTATGGAACAGCCTAATATCAGAAATACAAAAGACCCCCAACTACCTTGCTTTCTGGGAATCACTTAAAACCTGGCTGTTTCCTCAGGTATTTAGTTAGGATAGCCAGTGAGGCAAGCATTTGTGTTTTTTAGAGAATAATGTTATGACATTTGATGATGTGTAAATTCTTTTAAAACCAGGTACATTGGTATATCTACCTGTTAGCTGCAGCAAACATGTTCCGTTCCATTAAAAGCAAGCTGTTTCACTTCTAATCATGGTTAGTACTTATCCAGCCCATTATTTTATCCAAATTCACCTTCATCACCTACTTGGCATCAAATTATAAAAGATACACAGAGATGGGTATTAAAGAGAAAATACAAATAATTTTCAGATCACACAGTATCCTTCCTTGAACATTATCATCATGCACTTGATGATAATCATTATCATCATGCACTTTTATTTACATGCATACACATATGAACAACACTTTGAAAATGCACTTGAGTCTCCAGAGTTCCTTTAATCAAGGGAGCATTCCAAACTTTTGGTGGTGTCATTATTCTCATCCACCAACTTCATGATGTAGAACAGAAGACGGATCATCTGATATTCTTCTTTCCATCTCTTTTCTCCTAATTTGCCCACAGCATAGCTTCAAATGGCTCTGGACAGTTCTGTGCCTTTTGACTTATGTGGATTTATAGATATTACAAACTGTTCTTATTGTTTATATGTTGCTCTCCTGCTTTTGTCTGCCCTTGGGACTATTTTTGGCAGCTGTTTAATGATTTGCATGTTTGTTCTGACCTGGATGTAGAGAATGTCTGGGAGCTTTCCAAGTGCAAACTGAAATGTCAATTACCCACTGTAATTTCCCCAAAACTTGGTCTCATCCAATGTGTTGGATCATAACTTTCATTATCCCTATCACCTTAGTTTGGGAGTTACACTCAGAGGCTTTTTAAGACTGAGCAGGTTTGAGGACAGAATATTAAACATTAAACCATTAAATTATTTCCCCTCAACACACACACTCCCACCCCTTCCTGCAGAATCCTATGCTGATGCAATTTTTTTCTCTGTTGGTGTCAATTGAAGTTAATGGCCCATTAAATGGAAAAGTAAATCCTAGCTAATTAGTTTTACTGCTATAAATGGGAAGTGTCAATTATTTGATTATTTCAAATACTAAACTGAACATAGGCTAGGGTCCTATGTGGAAGTCCATGGCAATTGCGTCCCTTATGCATGTTTCCTCCTCCCCAAAAATGTTTTGTCTAAAGGGCACTAAGTTTTTTTAAATAGTATCAGAAAGAGAAAAAGAGAAAGAAAAGGGAAAAAATACCAAAATACTTATATTGTCAAAAAAGGAACCCCAAACATAACAAATGTTTTTTAAAAAGTGAAAATACTACAGAAATAACAAAAGGTAAAGTATGTGTCATTACAACAGTAAGCAGTTACAGTTTTAATGCAAATTAACTAATACAAACTTTATACAAGGGTCTATCTCTATGTGTATATTTTTAACACACTTACATAACTACCATACTTTCTTTTCAAACTTTTATATTTTGCATGATTGATTCCCATATTTCATTACATTATCCATACAAAATCTATGTTTATAGCCAATACATTCGTAAGAATCAAGTGTAAGCAGGTCTTCAATTCATTGAATAAATGGGGCCATACATTTCCTCAGTGCTGCAATATCAGTCTTTTAGCATGGTTGGAGTTGGGCTACATCAACTGCTAATGTAACAATATAAAATGGAACACAGTAAGATAGTAAAAAGGCAAACATCTATTTAGAACTGTAAAAGAAAAAAATAAATGAAAGGAATCACAGCATGCTCAGGAGGGCCAATTTAGCCACTATAGTCTGTCTTAATAAAAACCTTTAAATCACGAAACTTCCGGTTTGTCAGCTTCGGCAGCGGCAGGGATTCACAATCCTGCACGATCCCTGCGGCACTAGCCATCTTGGTGCCTCCGATCCTGACGGGTCTGAGGCTAAGGCTACCCCACAGAGGCAGCTGAAGACAGGGGGGAGCTGGAGAGGGGTTTGAGGGTGTTGCAGACCCCCTCCCCAGTCGGCAAAACCCCCTTTTCTCAAGACGGAGGAGTGGCGGTCTGTAATGGCCGCCACAAAGAAGCCGGCAGCTGGGTAAGACTGAGCAGGAGGAAGAGGGGAGAAAGTTTACAAGAGAAAGTTTTTTGGCTGACCCAGGACTTTAAGAGATGCCTAACATCCTGAAAACTATGACTATTTTTGAACAATACTTTGTTTCCAAAGGAGAATATCAAGCGGCAAATTTGAGGTGCTGAAAGGGAAAGTTTACTCTCCTTCCCTATGGAATCAACAAATGGCCATTGAGAAACCTGTCTTTTTATAAAAGGTAAAAACTTGGCTTCTTGTTATAAGTGGGAAGGGAGAGGACAAAAAAAAGAAGAAAATATTAAGATCTTGCTGGAGGAGATACCTTGAAGATTTTGAGACTAGAAATTAATTGCAATAAGGCTTTAAAATATAGATTGGGCTTTTTTTCTTTTCCCTTCTATTGATATTACTCGAGGAAGAGAAAGTGAGAACTTTGTGCTTTGTTTGGATTGATTGATGTCTCTGGGACTTTGGGGAACTGTTCTAACTTTTGAAACATTTTGGTTGTTTTAAGAAGAAGAATAAAGAAAAGATTTACAATGGCTTTACCTGTTGATGAACTTAGAAAGGAATATGGAAAAATAAAAAAAGAAGGCAAGGACACTGTGAAAGAAGCCTTCCTTTTTTAAGAAATGGCACTTGCTATTTATCAGCAAACACAACAACAGTTGGAGGAAACAGAAGAATAAGAAGAAAAAGAAGAAAAAGAAGAAAAAGAAGAAAGAAGAAGAAGAAGAAGAAGAAGAAGAAGAAGAAGAAGAAGAAGAAGAAGAAGAAGAAGAAGAAGAAGAAGAAGAAGACACCATCTTCAATGAATCTCAAAACTTAATTAAGAAAGAAAGGAGAAAGAGAGGAAGGAAAATGAAGGACTTAAGACTTAAAAAAACACCCAGGAAAGAGAAAAATAAGATGCAAAATCAACACAATGTTAGTAAGCAAAAGAAAAAAGGAATACAGCAGAGAGGGGAAGCTAAAAAGGCGGAAGATAGGAGAGGGGGGGTAAAAAGGCCAGGTGGGATAAGAAAGAAAGGGAAAAGGGGGGGGGAGCCACAAAGGTATGAAACAAGATGGGAAAAAGGGAATTTTTTTTAGGGATAAACGGTAATGTATAATTTCTTTTAAAAAGAAGATTCTGTAAGGTACATAAGATGGTATTGTAGTATTTGTATTAGAAATAGAAAACTAGAATGTTATAAGAATTAATAAAAGATTAAAATATTGAAATGTTTAGTAATGATAGACTTTAAAATTTAACAAAATATTAAAAGGAATGTTTAAAATATTGAGTTTAATTGAAGAGTTTAATTGATTGTTGTATTGATGTTACTATAAACTTACTATTGTAGCGTTTGTTTTTGAAATAGATAATTGGAATGTTACAAGATTTAACATTTAGATTTATTATTTAACTATATTAATCATTTTGGATTTATTATTCTTTCGTCTTTTTAAAAGTTAGCTGGTAGAATGTACTAAGCAGAATCAGATTGGGTTATGGGCATTATTTTAAATATTAATTTAGGGGGAGGTTAGAAAGGCATCATACTCTGATCAGTGATTTCAGGAGAAATCTTTTTTTTTTTTTTTGTAGGGAATGAGATAAGTGGATAATTTGGAAAGAATGGACAAAAGATACAAACACAATGATTTAAATTAAAATGAATTAAATAAAATAGAATTAAGAAGAGTGAAAAGCGGGGAGAAGTTATATGGAAGATATAGAATGGTAAATAAAATAGGTAATGGTATATAAGATGAGCACGAAGCTAATTGAAGTCCATATAAATAGAGGTAATCTGGGTCCAAAAGAAGTTTTCTTAAAAGAAGTTTTATTATTGTGTGTTTTGTGTGTTTATGTTTGTTTGAGAATTAATAAAACCTCGGAGGAATGTTGGATGAGAATAATGGTAACTAAGTCAGAGAGAAATGTAGATGATGATTATAAATTGGATAAATATAGGAAATAATAATAATAATAATAATAATAATAATATCGGAGTTCAATTGAGAGTATATTATCCTACTGTCTCTGTGTATGGTTCTTGAGCTGCACAGTGGCAGAGAAAAAGGCAATTCAGAGGGTGATTAAGATGGCCCAAAACATCATTGGCTGCTCACTTCCCTCTTTGGAAGAACTGTATAGGAATAGATGTAGGAGGAAGATACTTAATATATTGAATGACTCCTCTCATCCGGGACATCAGCTCTTTGAACTATTACCATCGAGAAGGAGATTTAGGGTATTAAGAACAAGGACGACCAGATTTAAGAACAGTTTTTATCCAAGTGCAGTTTTGAGTTTGAATGCAGGGTCATAAGATTTATGTGGAAGTGAATGAGAGTAATGGGGTTTTACATTTTTAAATTGCATAGAGATCATTGTATGGTCGGTTGTGTTTAGTTTTAATTTAATTTTTTTTCTTTTAGTGGTGTTTGTCCAGTTTTTACTTGTGGAAGAGCACCTCATTTCATTGCACCAGCTTGCGAGTGTAATGACAAATAAACTCTTATCTCTTATGTCTTAATAATGATATTGAATAAGAGTAAAGAGAAATAATGAGAAATTTGCTAAGAGTTATTTATATATTTATATGGAAATGGTGTAAAACAGAACTATGTTGTATAAAATATGTCTTATTCGACTTGTAAAATTTATAATGGAAAGAGGGTTTATGTATTCAATGGTTAATGATGGTTTGTTTGTCTTTAAAATTAATAAAATTTGTTTAAAAAAAATAAAATAAATAAAAACCTTTAAATCACTAAAAATAGGATTATTTATGTTCGGTGGAAAATTGTCTGATTTGCTGAAAGGCAAACTCTGTGTTCTTAAAACATTTTGATAGAACAGATAAGAGAAACAAGTTTCCAAATTATTCAGTAAGAATCTGAGAAATCCTGTATTATAGTAAGGAGTCAGAATGACTAGATGTTGAAAAAGCATCTTGTCATGTATGCAAATGGACTACTCGAAATCCCCGTGCCTTGATTGGCTAAGGCGCGGGGATTTCTGATTGGCCAGGCGAGCCGCGCCTGATTGGCCCAATTGAAGTCTCCCGCGATTGGTTAAAGCCAAGAGCGGGAGACTTGAATCGCTGCCATTGGCCGCGGCCGCCGAAGCAAAAGATATAAAAGCCGCAAGCTTTTTGTCTTTTGCGGTTCGGTTCCACCAGTGTTAATAAAGAGCTTGAATTGAAAGTCACTGACTACGAGTCTTAATTGCGGATACGACACTGGCGACGAGGGTGGGATCTCGCCATTGAACCGAACCCCGTATCCGTTTAAGAACCAGCGACAGCAAAAATGGCGAAAATAGCACCGCCCGCTCCCTTCAACCCCGCCGCTGAGGACTGGGAATCGTACTCGGATCGATTCCGGATGTATCTGGAATGCGCCGGCATGAAGGACGCCCCGGGCCCGCTAAAACGCGCCGTCTTTCTCACACACTGCGGACCAGAGGTCTTCCAGATGGCCAAGGCATTGGCCAAACCAGCAGACGCAACCGCCATAGACTGGGACGTCCTCGAGCCCATACTGAGACGCCATTACGCCCCCGAGGTCCCCATCCTGATACGGCGAAACGAGTTTTACCGCAGAAACCAGAAACCGAACGAGAAATTAAGCGACTTTGTCGCTGAATTACGGCGCCTGGGAGGACTCTGTGAGTTTGAAGGGCTTAATAGTCTCATCAGAGACCGCTTCGTGCTCGGGCTATGGGATCCGACACTCCAGAGCCGACTCATGGCCAAAGGCGACATCAGCCTAGCCGATGCCCTCACTGCGGCCGCAGCAGCAGAAGCCACCCGCACGTCAGCAGACACCATGCGAAGATCTGACGCGAAGGGCGGGAACAACAACCCCGCGAGGTCGGCCGACACCAGAAGCGAAGCGACCGCACACTACGGCGAATACCAATCAGCCTCCAGCGCGTCAGATGACGAGGAGGACATACACCGTGTACAAATGGGACGAGGCGAACAGCGAAGTCAAAGAGGTCGCAGGTCGAGGACCAACTGCGCCGGTTGCGGCGGCGACCACCCCAGGTCAGAATGCCGATTCTTCGACGCTATCTGCAGACATTGTGACCGACGAGGCCACATCGCCCGAGTTTGCCGCCAGAAAAAACCCCGCAGCCCGCCCAAACGGGAACAACTTGACAGGAAGAGAGAAAGCTCCCCGCCCAGAGCCAGAGAGCGCCAGCCAACGGGTCGATGGGACCAGAGACAACGATCGCAAAGAAGCAGTGACAGCCGGCGTAAAGAGGAAACCCACCAGACGGTGACCATTGGCCACGCCATTTCCGACGGAGCTAGAAAGGTTCACGTAGAAGTTCACATAGAGGGTCGACCATGTAAGATGGAAGTGGACTCCGGTTCCTACCTTTCTATGATTGCTTGGCGCGAAATCAAGCAACTAGTGCCTACACTACAAAGAAGAAACGTACCTGCCCAAAAAATCATCATAAAAGACTATCAAGGTAATCGCGTTCCGGTAGTGGGCACCAAGAACTTTAACATAACCTACAAAGGCCACACAGAACAACTTCCACTCACAATAGTCGACCGCGACCGCCCTAGCCTGCTGGGGTTACAATGGTTTGCTCCGCTTAACATCGCGCTGACAGGTGTCAACCACGTATCCATTGAAGCTTGGGAACAGCGGCTAACCGAAGAATTCCAGGAGGTCTTCAATGGAGAATTGGGCAAGTACCAGGGGCCCCTTATTTCATTTGATTTAGACCCAAGGGTTCCCCCGAAGCGGCTTAAGCCTAGAAGGGTACCCTTTGCATTAAAGCCCAAAATAGACGAGCAGCTAGACAAGCTCGTCAGACAAGGGGTGTTACAACCGACAGATCACGCCAGATGGGAAACCCCTATAGTGACCCCAATAAAACCAGACGGGTCCGTGAGAATCTGCGGGGACTATAAGGCCACCCTAAATGGCGCGTTGCAACAAAGCGCCTATCCAGTCCCGGTAGTGCAACATTTACTGCACTCACTGGGAGGGGGCAAAGTTTTTGCTAAGCTCGACCTCGCACAAGCCTATCAACAACTACCTGTGGACGAGGAAACGGCAGAGGCCCAAACAATAGTGACCCACCGGGGGGCTTTTAAATGTAACAGACTTCAATTTGGGGTCAGCGTGGCACCAGGCATCTTCCAGAGCCTGATGGAACGCTTGCTGCAAGGCATCAAGGGGGTGGTGCCCTACTTCGATGACGTATTAGTGGCGGCGCCAAATGAAGCTGAACTAGAAAACCGTTTAAGACAAGTCTTAACGAAATTTAAAGAAACAGGACTTAAAGTCAAACGCGAAAAATGCCAACTTTGTACAAAGCAAGTAGAGTTTCTGGGCTACCTCCTAGACCAGCAGGGCATCCACCCCACAACAAAAAAAGTAAAGGCCATCAAAGAAGCCCCCACCCCAAAGTCCAAATTAGAGCTGCAAGCGTTCTTAGGTTTACTAAACTTCTATAATGTCTTCCTACCTCAAAAGGCTACGGCGGCGGAACCTTTACATAGACTCCTGGACAAGAAGGCAGCCTGGACTTGGGGGAGACGGGAACAAACAGCTTTTCAAAAGACCAAAGACCTCCTCACCTCTGATGCCGTCCTAATGCAATTCTGCGAAACCCTGCCTGTAGCTGTCACTTGCGACGCATCACCCTTCGGCGTCGGCGCTGTCCTCAGCCATACCCTCCCAGACCAGAGAGAAGCACCTATCGCATTTTTCTCGAGAACTCTGACTAAACCAGAGCGGAACTATAGCCAGCTGGACAAAGAAGCTTTGGCTATAGTGGCCGCCGTTAAGCGTTTCCACGAGTACCTTTATGGCCGCCCATTCAAAATAGTGACTGACCATAAACCGTTGCTGGGCATTCTCGCGGGAAACCGTCCCACACCAAACATCTTGTCACCCCGGATGACAAGATGGTCTGAATTCCTGGCAGCCTACAACTATGAACTGCTACACAAGCCAGGTAAGAAGATATCGCACGCGGACGCTTTAAGCCGTTCCCCCTTACCTGACTCTGACCCTGACCCTGCACCAACAACAAATACCCTGTCCATCGAGTGTTTACCCATTACCGCATCGGACATAGCGAGGGAAACGGTTAAGGACAAACACTTAGCGCCAATCTTACATTGGCTACAAAAAGGCTGGCCGGAAAAAGACGATAACGAGACTTTTAAACCTTTCCGCCAGCGCCAGACGGAACTTTCACTACTGAGAGGATGCATCCTTTGGGGAGACAGGGTGGTAATTCCGCCTAAATTACAGAACAGGGTCCTAGAGATGTTGCACGAGGGTCATCCTGGCATCGTCAGGACCAAAGCCCTGGCCAGGAGTTACGCTTGGTGGCCTGGCATGGACAAACAAATTGAAACATGGGTCGCCAAATGCCACCGGTGCCAGGAGACCAGATCCAGCCCACCCACGGCACCTATCCGGGACTGGGAGACACCTCGGGGACCCTGGTCCAGAATACATTTAGACTTTGCCGGCCCCACAAATGGCCACACCTTTTTAATCACAGTTGACGCATACTCAAACTGGCTAGAGGTGGCCGACATGAAATCCACCACCACAGAGGCCGTCATTAAAGAACTGTGTAAGCTGTTTGCCACCCACGGCCTCCCAGACGTCGTTGTCTCGGACAACGGGCCACAGTTTACATCCATCGATTTTGAACGGTTCCTGGCAGAAAAAGGCATCCGCCACGCGTTAACGGCACCGGCGCATCCGGCGGCGAACGGTAGGGCGGAGCGGATGGTCCAGTTTACAAAAAAGACCCTCCGGAAAATGGACCACGGGGAGATCAACGACAAGATCAACAGGCTGCTCTTCATACAGCACATCACGCCAAACACAACCACAAACAAGAGTCCTGCAGAGCTCCTGATGGGCAGGAAGCTGCGATCCCCACTCGACCGCCTACACCCAACCTACAACCCGGAGCAGCCCCCAGACTCCAGCTCCAGGTATCGGACATTTGAACCAGGCGACCTAGTATACGCCAAAAACATGACGGGGGACCCCCTATGGATCCCAGCCGTCATAACTCAGATCACTGGTCCAAAGTCGTACCGGCTCCAAACCACCGACGGGCGAGCCTGGAAACGACATATCGACCAGCTCCGGTCACGAACATTGACTAACCTCAACCCCCAAGACACGAACCAAGGGGGGAGGGAACACCCGGTTAAACAACCGCAAGAACAAATAAAAATTAAAAACTCACCAGAACGCAGCCTTCGCGAGTCACAGCCGGAGAAGAACCGTCTGGCCAGCTCTACCGACCCGGAGAAGCCAAGCGGGAGCGGCGGAATCCGCGACTCAACCGACCCGGTAGGCCCAGGCGGGAGCCGCGGCGAAGGAACCGGCCCGATCATCCAGCCGGTTCGCTCAGAGGCAGGAGCAGCCAAAAAGATGACCGCCCCTACCGAGATACAACAAGAAAATGAATTGCGCAGGTCATCTAGGACTCGACGGAGCCCCGCCTACCTGCGTGACTACACCACGTGAGAAGACCATACCAAGAGGGGAGGGGTGTCATGTATGCAAATGGACTACTCGAAATCCCCGTGCCTTGATTGGCTAAGGCGCGGGGATTTCTGATTGGCCAGGCGAGCCGCGCCTGATTGGCCCAATTGAAGTCTCCCGCGATTGGTTAAAGCCAAGAGCGGGAGACTTGAATCGCTGCCATTGGCCGCGGCCGCCGAAGCAAAAGATATAAAAGCCGCAAGCTTTTTGTCTTTTGCGGTTCGGTTCCACCAGTGTTAATAAAGAGCTTGAATTGAAAGTCACTGACTACGAGTCTTAATTGCGGATACGACACATCTGTTGAGGAAAGATAATATAACCTTTTGAACTGAAAAGTACTGATTCAGTTAATGTGTGTGTCAACTCTTGGTGATCACATAGACAGATTTTCTTTTTATAGATGTGGCTTTTTTGGTAAAAATCAGGAGTAGTTTACCATTGCTTTTCTGCCATGCAGAAACGCTACCTTGTCACTAAAGCGATTATCTGCTTTCAGCATCTTCCTGTATTGCTGCTTACCCAATTTACTGTAGGTCCCTGTTTGTTTTAGTGGGCAGCTGAAATCTTCATGCCTTGGAAGATCCTGATGAGAATATATATTCTTGGCATCCATTCCCTACCTTCATTCCTCATCCCTCCCAGGAACACCTCCCCCACAAAGAGACAGCACAGCAGACTTTGGAGGAATAACTTCACTACAAGTTTAGTATCACAAGAAAATCTTGAAAGACCTATCAAAGGACATTTCAATCAGTAAACTCAATAATGTTTTAATGAAAACTTGATTTACAAGTTTCCATCCATAGGGACTAAGCTGAACAATAAATATTATGCAAGACAACACACAAAAGATAAGACATACGACATGCAGCATACATTATTGATCTACAGGAAGATTTATAATAGAACTATAATTGTATTACTTTTGCACTGACTATCTGGGACAAAAATTGTCATTTTTTAAATATGCACTTTGCTGAATAGAATTCAAATTCATTTGTTTTCAGAAAATGCTTCAATACTAATGCTAAAGAAATTATTGTTATAACAACTGTTGTCTAATGGGTTTAAACACTAAGCACTGAAGTAATGTTCAGGATTTTGCCAGCTTTTACTGGCTGAGCATGAATGAAATTATCTTTTTAAAGTTTTAGATATTAGATGTTACACAGGAATGATCTTAGAGAAGGGAAAAGAGATCTAAGTAGAAAATGCAAGTTTAATATCAGCTTTGGAAGCCATATTGAGATTCGATGCTCCCGTGCTGCCACAATTGAGCCTGGGAAAGTGGGATGGGGGAATTGCATTCCAGCAAGCCTCCATTCCAACCAATAACTCTGAGACAGATATCTCTGAAAGGTTCCTTTTATTTGGATAGTAACTGGTACATCTGTGGAATCTCGAATCTGAAAGTTTCGGGGTTCCTTGCAAAAGTAAAAACTACAAATCCATCCCCCATACCCATTACCACCTCACATGGCCCAAATACCATCTGTCCCAAAGTAGGATTTCCTTTTCACTATGCGCACCACTACGTGACCTTGAAACAGCAGAAGAAATTTATTTTGTCTAACTAGATGTACTCAGATGAATTCCTCCCTCCCACCTTCCCAGGCTCAATTGTGGCATGTGGGAGCATCAAATCTCAATATGGCCTAATCTATAATTTCATTATTTATTCATCTCACATTTGAGAACTTCCACTGGTCTAGACTGCTGCATAAGTAATGTATCATGACTCCTGATTGAACCCAGCACCTTGTGCTACTCTGAAGAGTATACAGACGAAAATAATTAGATTCTGCTTGATGTATAGCAGAATCATGACTGCTTTTTCCCTAACAAACTGATAATTCATTCTCCACTAATACATCTATTCTCCTTGAATCAGGCCAATCAAGACCAAGCCCCTACTCTTACAAGGAGATGATACAGCTATAGCTTGAACCATGGTGGTGAGTGGTTAAAATGCAGTATTACAGGCTAATTCTGCCAACTGCCAGCAGTTCGATTGTGACAGGCTCAAGATTGACTCAACCCTCCATCCTTCTGAGGTTGATAAAATAAGGACCCAGATTGTTGGGAGCAATATGTTGACTCTTTAAACTGCTTAGATAATGCTGAAAAGCACTATGACACAGTATGTTGATCTAAATGTATTGCTATTTCTATAGTAAAGAACTGCCAGCCTACAAAAAGCTCTTGGAGACTCCTCCAATGAGAGCAATCTTTTCTAGAGGTTAGCCAACAAAGCACACTGCAGCTAAACAAGTTTCTTTCTTTTCTTTTCTTTTCTTTTCTTTTCTTTTCTTTTCTTTTCTTTTCTTTTCTTTTCTTTTCTTTTCTTTTTTTTTCTTTTCTTTTCTTTTCTTTTCTTTCTCTCTCTCTTTCTTTCTTTGTTCCAGGCTGAGGGTTTTTTTTTGTCCCTACAGCAGTAGTCAGTTGGAGATATTTCTGCTTGAATTTGTATTTAATTGTTCTATAGAAGGAGAGTATTTTTGCTTTGTTGGCAAACATCTTGCCAGGTGATTCCATGTATTCCTTACTGTACACCTACCAAAATCATTTGCTTAGGAAATGGGTGGCTGTATAAATTAGATAGATGCTGATGATGAAGAAGATAGATAGATGTTAGATAGATAGATAGATAGATAGATAGATAGATAGATAGATAGATAGACAGACAGACAGACAGACAGACAGACAATAGACAGACAGAGAGAGGCAGATGGTAGATAATTTGGAAGAGCTGGACAGGAAATCAAGCTGAGCATTGAGCATTTTAGGAATAGAATAAGTAGACAAGTTATGTAAAAAACTGAGTTACTTAAGAGATTTTATGGATGTTATCATTCAAAAGGCCAACAGTTTACAGACAACTTTGTTCATGATAATTAACAATTCTGTATTCAATGAATTGAACTCTCAATTGAACGAATTCTCTATTCACTGAAAAGTTTATAAGAAGTATTTGATTCAACATTAAGGTAGTTCCTGTTCAAGTAAGTCTATAATTAATGGTAACTATGAGTGAGAATTTTGCTAATTGGGCTAAATAAATGAGTTTCCTAGCCCTAGATTATCATCCATCTCCTTTTCAGAGCTCTTCACCCTTCCTTTATCTTTCACAAGTCAAAAGGATTTGTGGAGGGAAAAATTTATCAGAGAAATATTCTTCCAAAAGCAAACAAATAATGACTTCCTTTTAATCATACACCTGTCAATTTATAACAGATAATCAGAGTTGGAAGGGACCTTGTAGGTCATCTCGTCCAACCCTCCCACCCAAGCGAGAGACCTTATGCCATTTCTGACAAATGGCAGTCCAATCTCTTCTTAAAAGTCTCCAGTGATGATGCTCCCACAACTTCTGAAGGTAAGCTGTTCCATTGGTTGATTGTTCTCACTGTCAGAAAGTTTGTCCTTATTTCCAGGTTAAATCTCTCCTTGTTCAGTTTCCATCCATTGTTCTTTGTCTGGCCTATAGGCACTTTAGAAAATAGCTTGAAAATAGCTCCTCGGTGTTATGTTCGGCTGAGCTGAGCAGGAACTGAAGTCCATTCTCATTGGCTGAGCAGTCTGACAGCGAGCCATATAAAAGTAGGATCGATGCAGTGTAGGCACACAGAAATTTCAAGGAGTTGGAGCGTGCAGTGAAGTTACCTCAGCCAGTTGATGATATGTCCCCCACTCCGGCATTCCCATGTTTCCACCCTACAACAGAGACGTGGTATTCCTACATTAACCATTTCAAGTGTTTTTTTAAGAAGTTGTGGATTTGGTGGACATATCAAATCACAGAAAAAAAGCTTATTTCCTAAGCTCTTCGACACTGCCAGCGCTTTATTGGTGCCACAATCAGTTGAAGAGGTTTCCTGGGGAGCCCTCCAGGAAATCCTAAGTAACCATTATGCCCCCAAACCATCATGAATTGCTAGGCAGCACACTTTTCAGTGACGGGCACAAGCTGAGGGGGAGACCATCAGTATGTATATGGCTGATCTCTGAACAGCTGCATTACAATGCGGGTTTAAAGAGCTTGATGACATGCTGCTTGATCAACTAGTATGTGGAGTGAGAGACTCCAAAGATGTCTGTTAGCAAAAAGTGACCTCACTTTAAAAATGACAATTGAAGAGGCTCAAACCACTGAGATGTCCAATCTCTCTGCGGCTGAGATTCAAGGCACAATTAGCAATCCAGGGGCTAAATCAAATGCTACTGTTCATTTTGAAGAGTTTACCCCTGATGAATTATTAGATTATGGTCGTTAATCACCTCTCCAATCGCCAACAACTGCAGCAACAAAAAGGCTGGAACCCAGGGAGCAAACCACAACAGCTTCCTATAGTACAGGTTGTTTGTTTAAGTTGCAGGGGTAATCATTTAAGACCTGTCTGCCGGTTTAGAAATACTATTTGTTTACATTGCCAGTGAAAGGGCCATATAGCTAGGGTCTGCAAATCTGGAAAGAGAATACCACAATCGCAGCCTCAGCCACCAAACAGGTTCCAAAAACAAAAGGATGAATGTTTTACTATGACTAGAGCATCTTCCAGTGACTCTCTCAACAATATTCCACAACAACTGAACATTAATAAACTTCATGTAACCATTTCGTTAGAAGGTAGTCTGTCCAATGAAGATTGACACCGGTTCATCTCTATCCATACTGTCCTGGGGCACCCTAAAGAGACTGATTGCGACCATTTCAAAGAAACGGCTTCAACCTTGCAATCTGTCTCTCAAAGATTACCAGGGGCGTAACATACCAGTTAAAGGAACAGGCAAGTTTGCAATTCAATTTCAGGACTTCAAGGGACAATTACCCCTTACTATTGCATAAGGCACCTTACCTAGTTTAATGGGGTTAGACTGGTTTGATGCTCTAGGGCTAAAAGTGACAGGTATATATTGCACTCAAAACCAAGATATTGAGGCACTGTTAGCTGAATTTAAGGACATTTTCAACAACGAGTTAGGCCATTATGTAGGCACCCCAATTTCTTTTGCGTTAGACCCAGCAGTAACTCCTATCAGATTAAAACCTTGAAGTGTCCCTTTTGCATCAAAAGTGGATGCAGAAATTGATAAGTTGATGTCCCAAGGGGTCCTGCAGCCTGTAGATTATGCATTATGGGAAACTCCTATAGTGACCCCTCTTAAACATGACAGCTCTACCAGATTATGCACAGACTATAAGAGCACATTAAATAAGGCTTTGCGCACTAATGCTTATCCTGTGCCTGTAATTCAACATCTCCTCCATTCAATGGAAAAGGGCATCATATTTGCTAAGCTTGACATGGCCCAAGTATATCAACAGCTGCCTGTCACTGAAACAACTGCTCTGGCCCAAACCATTGTAACACATAGGGGAGCGTTTAAGTGTAAATTTGCAGTTTGGGGTATCTGTGGCTCCTGGCGTATTCCAATGCCTTAAGGAATGATTGCTGAGGGTATCTCTGGCATTATACCATACTTTGATGATGTCATCATTTCAGCACAAAACAAGCAAGACCTCCCGCAACACCTTAGACAAGCCCTCACTTGCTTCCAGAATTCAGGACTCAAATTAAAAAGTGATAAATGCAAATTTGGTGTTTCCCAAGTGGATTTCCTAGGATACCGCATTGATGCCCAAGGGATTCACTCTACAGAATCTAAAGTTACAGCTATAAAAAAAGCACCTATTCCTACCAACAAAAAAGAGCTGCAGGCCTTTTTAGATTTCCTAAATTTCTATGCCTCATTTCTTCCGCACAAGGCTTCTATTGCAGAACCACTTCACAGATTATTAGGCTCTCAAGCTAAATGATCATGGGGCAAATCACAACAGGATTCTTTTGACGCTATCAAAGCGATGCTTTCTTCTGACAGCGCATTGATGCAATTTAATAACCAATTGCATTTGATCCTATGTTGCAATGCATCTCCTTATGGTATAGGTTCTGTCTTATCTCACATATTGCCTAGCAGACTGGAAGGCCCTATAGCTTATTTTTCAAGGACTATGTCAGCAACAGAAAGAAATTACTTGCAAATTGATAAGGAGGCTTTGGCAGCTGTTGCCTCTGTTAAATGATTCCACGAATTCCTCTATGGCCGTCACTTCCATTTAATAATGGACCACAAACCTCTCCTGGGTATCCTGGCTGGCAACCAACAAAGTCCCTCTATTTTGTCCCCTAGGATGACCCGCTGGGCATTATTCTTAGCCACATACTCCTATACCTTGCAATACAGGGCCAGAAAGCACATTGGACATGCAGACACATTGAGCCGTTGCCCCTTGTCAGACAAAATTATACACCTTGCCCCTTCCTCATCTATACTACTAATTGATGATCATCAATTACCTAATACAGCCGCAAATGTCACGAAAGCCTCCTCTAATGATGTTATTCTCTTACAGGTATTACAGGTATTTCGTGATAAGGGGGTGGCCAGAGAGGGCTGTAGATGTCCCATTTATGCCATTCAGAGCAAAGCAGCATGAATTATCTACCCAACAGGGCTGCCTACTGTGGGGAGGTAGAGGAGTAGTTCCCAATATCCTCAGACCTAAGATTTTAAACAGCTTGCATGAGGGCCATCCAGGTATGACCCGTATGAAGGCTTTAGCTCGGAGCGATGTTTGGTGGCCTGGCATAGACTCTGATATTACCACAAGAGTTAGGGCAAGTTATACATGCCAAATGCCAAGAGTGGCACCTCCAGCCGCTACTTCTGGGGAATGGGAGTCTGCTCAGTTGCCATGGGTCAGGGTCCATATTGATCTGGCTGGGCCATTTCAGGGTCACACCTTCCTTATCATTGTGGACTCATATTTGAAGTGGGTAGAGTTGGTCCTCATGAAGTCTACAACATCAGAGATGATCATCAAGGCATTAGATCACCTTTTTGCAATCCATGGTTTTCCCAACATCCTAGTGTCGGATAACAATCCACAGTTCACAGTTTACCACAGTGACAGTGAATTTTGAGTTATTCTTGGCATGCTGGAGCATAAGGCACGTCCTTGTCGCTCCTTACCACCTGGCATCTAATGGTCAAGCAGAGAGGGCTGTGAGGGCTGCCAAGGAAGTGCTGGGGTGATTAGAGGGTGAGGACTGGCACTCTAAGTTGGCAAAGTACCTGCTAATGCAACACGTTACCCCCAGCACAGGGACCAATCGTTCCCCAGTGGAGTTATTAATGGGTTGAAAGTTAAGGAACCATATGGACAGACCCTATCCCAGTTATGCCCCAAATGTTCCCTTAAATTCTTTTAGTGGCATTAGAGTTTTCCATGTTGGGGATTTGGTTTATGCATGGAATTTTGTAGATAATCCATTTTGGCTGCCAGGGAAAATAGAGGCAGTTACTGGCCCAAAATTTTATAAAATAAGTCTTTTGGATGGCCGAGTTTGGCGCTGACATGTAGACCACGTAAGAGGGCGTTGGGCTGAGTTCTCAGAGGACCCGTCTGATAGCGAGCCGGCCAATACACAGCAACGCAAACTCGGTGTGGCTGAAAGAGAAGACCTACCTTTAGAAGTTCCTCCATCTGAGTCTGAGTCAGCCGAGAAGAGGGGTACAGCAATGTCTCCATCATCATCTGTTGACCCTGCAGGCGATCATTCTCCAATGACCAGGCAAGCCGAATTGCATAGGTCCAGCCAGAACAGACAACGCTCCGCCTATCTGAATGATTATGAATGCGCTTGACCGGTGGGAAGGGGTGTTACCTTTGGCTGAGCTGAGCAGGAACTGAAGTCCATTCTCATTGGCTGAGCAGTCTGACAGTGAGCCATGTAAAAGCGAGCTGTCAGACTGCGTCGGTTATTGTTCATGCCTGTCAGCCAACTCGCAACAGTAACGGCTATTGTGGTTACCGTAGTTACAGTTACTCCTATGGTAAAATGTTACAGTTACTAGTTACTAGTTAATAAAGGTTGACTTAGCATAATTGTGGATGTTGTTTGTGCCTCACAAAACTCTCTGTGGCAGCCCCTCAAATATTGGAACACTGCTGTCATGTCTCCCCTGGTCCTTCTCTTCACTAGACTAGCCAAGCCCAGTTCCTGTAACCATTCATATGTTTTAGTCTCCAGTCCCTTAATCATCCTGGTTGCTCTTTCATATATGTCAATTTCAGGCTCAATAACTTCTGGACAATCTTTACATCTGAAGTAAACAGTTGTAATAATGTGTGATATTCAATATTCGTACCATCTTAGATATATCAGGATTCATTGGATTGAAATCCAAATATATTTTTGGATAAACCTTTTAGCACTTTTTACAAATATATTCAGAATCATAGTTCTCTATGACAGAAATAGAAAAGTCAGGAGAAGTAGGAGGGGAAGTTACAAAAAGATAGCAATTTAATTTTCTGAGAAATATTTAAAATGGAGGAAAACAACTATGTAATTTTCACTCAGAATTATTCTCAGGTAATTATTCTGAGGTAATTACTTATATTTTTTATAGAAAAATAATTGAATTGTACACCTTAGCTTTCTGACATCAGTATTACCATCAAACTGTTTTTCCAGTCTTTCAGAAATTTTATGGGTAGTTTACCATGCACACATTGCTCTGAATCTTTTCTTTTCTGAACAGTCTTATGTCATTAACCTACCATATCTCAATTATATTTTATATAATTTAGTCCTGACCTCTCAAATCCTCATCTTACGAATGGATTTTAACAGTTTATAACAATTTATAACTGAATAACCCTTTAACCCTTTTTAAAAAAAGCTAGGCTCATAACTAAACTAATATTGTATTTTAAAAATAACAAAGAAGCATAGGTCAGAATAGATTCTAAGTATAATTTTTTCACCATACTTTCTCAGAAGGTTAATGTGTAGAATATTCACTGCAGGAGGTGCTTTAGCTGGCCTCAAGGAAAGCCAAAGTAATTGGAGGGGGGGGGGGAGTTTTAAAATATTTTAGAGATATAAATACAATAGCACTTTTAAGGACTAGCAACTGTGTTATAACATGAAAATCATGTAGAAAAGATAGAAAAAGACAAAGATCAACAGCAAAGAAGAACTTGGAAATTCCAGATAAATCTTGGCAGTTGAAGTCTTCCTTATATTAAAAAAAAAAAAAAGCAGAACATTGTATCTGAAACACTTGAAAACCAATTGAAGTCTTATATAATAAGATGAAACTATGGTGAATTCATTTTGTTGATCATACAGTTGCCTGACTTCTTAAAAAGCTCACATCTGACACTGTAGTCTCAAACATCATCTTGAATGTAAGTATGATGTATTCTGTGCTTGGAAAAATCCTCAAGATGGAATTTTCTCTCTCTTTTTTTTTATGAATTCTTGTTCAAATTTTCTGCCACATGCACTGGAGAGGCATGATGATGTAGCAATAGCACTTAGCACTTAGACTTATATACCGCTTCACAGTGCTTTTACTGTCCTCTCTAAGTGGTTTACAGAGTCAGCATATTGCCCCCAAACAACAATCTGGGTCATCATTTTACCCACCTCAGAAGGATGGAAGGCTGAGTCAACCATGAGCCTGGTGAGATTCGATCTGCCAGCAGTTAGTAGAAGTAGCCTGCAGTACTGCATTCTAACTACTGCACCACTGCAGCTCTTAAAGAGAATTCGCATGATACTGAATACATCTGCTTGGCAAAATATCCAGAGAATTTTAATTGCACTTATTACCATTACCTGTTGGGAAAGGTAAGTTTAGTTTTCACACATTAAAGTTTACCTCTTGGCATTTAGCTGAACATCTATTACTGTCTTGAATAAAGAACTTAGAATTTGGCTTAGTTTGAGAGTAATTATCTCAACCCATTTAAATCTTAACAAATACTGAGATCCCTCTTTCTGTTGGAGTTGGTTTCAATACATGCCCTTAATGCTGCAAGGCATGTATGGGAAAGATTTAACTTTGCCCAGTTTATCCTTGAAAAGCTTACATTATGATAATCTCAGTTTAAAAATAGTTTCAAAATTGGTTTTGTGAATAAACTGAGCCTCTCACAATGGAAAAAAAGGATAGCGCCTCTTAGAAACCTACCTGAAACACAATGCCAAACTGAAAATACCTGAGCCTGAATTCAAATATTTTCACACCAGGGTTATTTTAAGAGAGAACGTAAAGCTGTTATAAGCTATTTCTGAAGATCCAATCCTGTTTTTCCAAGCTTGCATGGAAATTACATTTTCAAAGCATAACATTTCTTCCTCTCCTTATCTAGCATTCTTGATTGCTGCTCATGACAGTGGAGAAGATCTACAAAAATGCAGGCCTTATAGGGATTATGTTATGGTGTTTTTAAATAGTTCTCAAAGCATAGCTCCTCCATCCCTTGAGAAAGCTTTTTTTAAAAGATGTTACTTTTACCTCTTCCAGTGTTTGAATAGTTTGTATTTTTTAAAAGAGTGAAAACATAACCATCTTGTCACAATGTGTTTCTCTCCATCAGTACTGTTTTAAAAAGCCAAGCACGCATTTTCTTGCATTTCTGTAAAATGTGTTACCATAAATGCCACACACACACACACACACACACACACACACACACACACACCTCTTCTTGGACTCCATAAAAATATGCAAAGATGGGAGAGGGAGGGTTACATGTCTGCCAATTTTTTATGTCATGGCTAATATATTGTGAAATAATACTTAAAAGACTGAAAAATTAATATTTGTGTAGATCAGGGGTGTCAAACTCATGTCATTATGGCAGCATCACGTGATGTATTGGGACTTTTCCCCCTTCATTAAACTGGGCATGGGTGTGTTCTGATCCAAGACTTGTTCAAATCAAACAAGCACAAAGTATGTATAAAAGCAAACCTTCTTAATGCGGCACTGTGAATTATGTGCATTCACAGCCAAGTGTCATATTATCCCAGATAAGAGCAAGCCCTTTCAAGGTTGTGAAAGGCTGCCAAGAACAAAAGACTAATTGCAGATAAATATCCAAAGCCAAAAGTTTCAAAAAGCAAAGCAGAGTAAGCAGGGTTTCAATGAGGACTCTGAGTAGAAAGAACTTCTTTGTTTCCTGCAAAGAAGCCAACCCCGAAGGCTGACTTTTATCCTTTATGGGAGGGGTCATCACCTTCCAGCCTTACTCCCAAGTTGCCCATGCTGCTTCAGCTGCTTTTTCTTTTGAGCAGCCCTACACACCTCTTCATTATTGCTGCCAGACTCCACAACCTCCGAAGGCAGCACCCCACTCTCCGATAGTCCTGGCGCCATCCCTGCATTACATGCAGGCCCCTTGTCTGAGTCCTTGCTGTCAGAGACCTCAGCCATCCACACCTGTTGCCGGTGAACCACAACAGGGTTTGATGCATTCGGCTCATGAGCCGGGAGTTTGACAGTCCTGGTGTAGATATTTCAGATTATAACAACTGGATGTGCAGTAAAGTACAGCTTCTTGAGACATTTTTTTGGCATCTGCAAGCTATTTCAAGTGTATCTGCAGGGCTCTGATAGCAGATAACTTGTCTAAACAATAGACATAAAATATTTTCTTCTTACAAGTTTTCCCTTAGGGAGAACTCAGACAAACTGTTTTTTCTGGTAGAAGCAGAATCTTCCATCTTGGATTAAATTGCTCAGGGCTGAAAGCAAGGAGCATTCATGGATGATGGCTCATGCAAAATGTAGTCACCGAACCAGTAGTAACACCGGTTGAATCCCACCCCTGCATATGATCCCACCAGTTCTTTGCTACAGGCAGATGGTAGCTGTGACACAGGTTCCAATGGACCATCTGAACGACTGTGTTGTGATGTTGTTTGTAGTCAGTCTGAGTGATTGTCTTGCAACAGCTCAGTATGAGATCGATGGTTTCGTCCGCTTCTTTGCAGTCTGCATTTGGCTTCATCAGCAGATTTTTGTATTCTGGCTTTGATTACATTTGTTCTGATGGCTTGTTCTTGGGCTGCAAGAATCAGGCTTTCTGTCTCTTTCTTCAGTGTTCCATTGGCCAGCCATAACCAGGTCTTTTCCTAATCTACTTTTCCTTGGACCTTTTCAAGGAACTGTCCATGCAGTGCTTTGTTACACCAGCTGTCAGCCTGAGTTTGCATTGCTGTTTTCCTGTATTGATTCTTGGTTTGCTGCACTTTGAGCATCTTCCTATTGTTGACCTCCATCTAAGCTGGTTCAACACAATTGTTGTTGTTGTTGTTGTCGTTAATTGTTGGTGAGATTCACAGCCTTTGGGACTGGTTGGTAGCTCAACAGTTTGAGTCCTATCCAAGAACCTAGGAACTGTTAAGGTAGCGTTGGAGGATATAAGCTGTTTCAAGTAGGGTGGGTTTTTTTGTAGAATCAGGGTATTCAAGTCTAATTAATTCAGAATTTCCAAATAGCAAGGTAGCCATTTAGGTATTGCTCCAACGGCTCCAATTTCAATTGGGATAACACACAATTTCTTTTTCCAAAGTTGCTCAACTTCAATTTGTAAGTCCCAGAACTGTGTGATTTTTGGTTGCTGCTTGTCTTCAATTTGTGCATCACCAGGTATTGCAATGTCAATGAATCAAACCTTTTTCTTGTCAACTATTGTTATGTCAGGTGTGTTGTGGGCCAAGTGCCTGTCAGTCTGAATTCTAAAGTCCCACAAGATCTTGACTTTTTCATTGTCCAGAACTTTCTCAACCCGATGTTCCCAGTAGTTGTTACTATACTCAAATCCAAATATCAACATCATTATCATCATCATCAATTCTTTTATTCATTAAACATGAAACTCAGTAAACTGAACATTGATGTTCCAAGTAGCACATTTTTTTACAGTTCCGCTGGTGTTATTGCAGGAAGCTGCAATTTGTTGATGGGGTTTGTAAAATTCTTGGACATGGTACCAAGTGCCCCAGTGACAATAGGTATCACTGTTACATGTTTCATCCATAACTGTGTAGTTTCAATGGCCAGGTTGTGATATTTCATGATTTTTTCCAGTTCTTTTTCTTCGACTCTGGTGTCTCTTGGTACAGCAGTATCAATACATTGTATGTTTGGCCCTTGACAACCATAATATCTGGTGTGTTGTGTTCCAAATGGTGATCCATCTGTATTCAAAAGTCCCACAACAGTATTTGAAAGTCACCACCTCATTTTCGACAACTTTTTCCAGTTTGTGTTCCCATGATTTTTCGGATACAGGCAGGTCTTACTTTTTACATAATGACCAGTGGATTAATTTAGTAACTAACTTTCTCTAATTTAGTAACTAACTAACTCAAATCTAACTTTGTAGTCAGTTTGCATGATTTTGCTGCACTTACATATTAAGTGTAAAACAGTTTCAACTTTGTTATTATAAAGTTGGCAATTTGGATTGCCAGATGATGAGGATGTTGATGAGGATGAGGATGATGAGGATGATTTGACACGAAAATGACAGTGTACACAGCAAACAAGATAACTATGCTTCCCAAGCATTTAGGACTGTGTGATGTATCAGTGGATTATGTAAGCAGATCCCAGTAAGGTGGCCTTCTGCAGCTGACCAATGGTAATTTTGTCAGCACTAATTGTTTTTAAGTGCTTTTCTAGGTCTTTAGGCACAGCACCCAGTGTGCCGAGTACCACTGGAACCACCTGCACTGGTTTATGCCAGTATCTCTGCAATTCAATTTTCAAGTCCTGATAGTGGTGATTTTTTCAAGTTGTTTCTCGTCTATTCTACTGTCACCAGGAATGGTAATGTCGATGATCCACTCTTCTCCACAATCATGATATCCGGGGTATTGTGTTCCAAAACTTTGTCAATCTTTGTCAACATTGTTGTTGTTGTTGTTGTTGTTGTTGTTGTTGTTAAATAGGTCATAAGTGAGTACTAATAAATTAGTTCATGTACAAATAGGAACTTTGTCTTTTTTGTGTAACTGAAACAAAAAGATACCATTAAAGACACTGCCTGATTCAGATAAATGTTGGAGATAAAATATTTTTGTTAGTGCAAATTGTTTTGAAAAGGACTGATTCTAGATGCTATTTCAAATACTAATAATGTTCCTGTTTTTTATATATAAGTTGCCTTTCATTTGATTTCCACATTGTCAGGAACATTACATTTTTTCCATTTCTTCCATCTCTTTGTTCATCTTTACTACTGGATGTGGCAGAATTACTATGGAGGAAGGAGAACATCCAGCTCATTTAAGGAATCAAAGGAGTCTCAGCAAGCATTCCATATATTATTAGTGTGAGCTCCATTCAATGAGCTATTTTATTTATTTAATGCTCATTTAAGTTTCAAAACAAAATATTAACAAAATGCCATTTAAATTAAAATACCAAAACAAAAATAAACTGTTTTAATCACAGCAATTAAAATATAAATAATCAAATACAATCTCCCTCATTAAAAATGCATTCTAGAATGGTTACTCTGCATGATTAATTAAATGGTACTTTATTTTGTGAAGTTTATTTTCTGTTTATTTGAATTATAACATTTTACATGTGTTGAAAAAGGAGAGCTTGAGTTATGAGTGCTCTCTGAGCTTACACCTCTTCTTGCAGATGTTTTACTATCAATTTATGTAACTTCCTACCCTGATGATAAAACATCTACAAGAAGAACAGCAAGCTCAGAAAATGCTAAGAATTCAATTATTCAATCTTGAACTACATTACGGTGAACTTGCTTCAAGAGATTCAAGATATGATTAGATCATATGGGTCAAAAATCCAGCACTGAAAAAAATGGGAGGATAGCATTAAGCAAATACATAATTAAATTAATGCATAAATTAAATTAAATCCCTACATGGCTTGGGATCAGGTTATTTGATGGACCGCCTTTCTGCTTGTTTGATTCTGTGGTCATCACCATGGGATGGGGGTAGGGGGCTAAATTGGAACTTTTAAGTGTGAATTTTAAATATTATATGCCACCCGGAGTTCCTACATGTGAGTTGGGTGGTTATATAAATTTGTTTAATGCATTGGGTGGTGGTAAGTAAGACCTTCTACAATCTGATAAATTGTGGAAGATTCATGGAGATAATACAGAATAGCAATAATGCCTCATGAAAAGCAAATGTTTGAAAGGCTAGCAATTCCACATAGATCAGTCTTCACTAGTAAAACTGGCAGGTGTTCCTTGGAATAATTTGGAAGTTGAAATGGACTTTTTACTAGGTAGTTAATTGCAAAAATCATGAATAGTTATCACTTCAGAAGTAAAGATGTTATAGAAACTTAACAAGTTTTGGCAAATTCCTGAAAACAATGGATTATTTTTTCCAAAAATTAGAGAGAAATGGAAAGAAAGCATCAATCCTTAGCAAGACTAAAAATACGCTATTCCCTCCTCCCAACAGTTCTGATTTACCAAATGATACCAAAAGACAAGCAGCTTTTGCAGTCAAGGATCAGTTATTCTTAGAGGTAAGTGTCATCCTTGGAGAAAAATTACTCTCAAAACTGCTAAAAGGCATTCCAACAGCATCTGGAGTGCAATATTTAGCTTTTCAAAACACTTTTTGACTGCATCTGAAGCCTGGACTTTAAAAAGTTACTGCAGTCACCAAATGGCAAATGTATCAACAGAAGGCTCAAGGAAAGCAGAAAGCAGCAAACAGTCAAAGTAACTTCCCTTTTATAATTTGAATATGTTAATACATTTAACTTCTATTGAAATTTAGGGGAATTGAATTGGACAGAGTATCACTATCCGCTAAATTGTTTCCTTCTTATTTTAGAATGCAAATGGGTTTATCAGGTGTCTGCTTTTCATTTCTATTCTCAGCTATTATGTACACTTAAAGATTTAAAGCTGGAATAACCAAAAATCATTTCTTTTAAAACTGTTCATGCTACATGCCCAAATACTATTTCCTATGGCTCTGGAAAACTTTGTCCCTTTTGACAAAGATAAATCTATACATAATATAAATGCTTGTCTGTATATATATATATATATATATATATATATATATATATATATATGTATGTATATATATGTATATGTATATGTATATGTATATGTATATGTATATGTATATGTATATGTATATGTATATGTATATGTATATGTATATGTGTATATATATATATATATATATATATATATATATATATATATATATATATATATATATATGAAATGGCTCTACTTAGGAATGAGCTCCACAGTAAGAGATTCCAATTAGATCAGTTAAACAAAGATTTGCTAGCACTACACCTGGAACTGAGCAGCAAAATCCACCCTCTACTTTGGGACAAGATAAAACAACTTACAACTTGGAGAGCTGAATCTGCAAACATTTACAAACAGGAAAAGCTCTTGAACAAATTAAAGAAATTAGAACATGACAAGAAAACCCCCAACAACTCACAACAACACCTGAAACAATTAGTGTACAATGTTTCCAACAGAGAACTCACCAAAACAGAAACAGAAGTCCTTACCAAAGGATTCAATTATGCTATTGCACCTCAAAAAATCCCCACAGAATCCATCATATGTGCAGTAGAATCCAGCCTAACTAAATTAAATACAGATGAAGCTGATAAAATAAGACACCAAGTTACCAACATTCTATGCACAAGCAAACCACCCAAAAGCAACTTACAGCAAAATGAAATTAAAGCGCTACAAACCCTGAAAAGAGACAGCAGCATAATCATCCTCCCAGCAGATAAAGGGAATGCCACTGTAGTAATGGACAGAAAAGACTATGAAACTAAATTGACAGACCTACTCCAAGACTCCACATACAAACCCATAAACACAGACCCAACCACATATCTGGAAAAATTAACCAAGAAGAAAATTATAACCAGCCACATAAGCAAAGAGATCCAACACACGATCATACCCAGAGAGAAATCTTCCAGATGCCCCAAACTATACGGCCTCCCAAAAATACACAAAGAAGGCATACCTCTCAGACCCATAGTCAGCTCCAGAGGAGCACCACTACAAAACCTGGCTAAACACCTAGCAAAAGAGCTACAGCCCCATGCTGAAACAGCAGCTTCTCATGTACAAAACTCATACCACTTCTTGGAAATGATCAAAGATCTACACGTGGAGCAAGAAGATCTGCTTGTAAGTTTTGACGTGGTTTCACTATTCACTCAAGTCCCGATAAAAGAGACCCTCGAAATCATCAAAAATAAATACCAACCAGCTAAACACCTCATGGAACTAACAGAACACTGCTTAACCAACACATATTTCATATACAAAGGACAAAGATACAAACAAATTGAAGGAGCCCCCATGGGATCACCACTGTCACCTGTCATTGCAAACCTGTTCATGGAAGAATTCGAATCCAGAGCCCTGGCTAATGCCATACTCAAACCCAAACTATGGTTAAGATATATCGATGACACATTCGTGATTTGGCCCCATGGACAAGAAAACCTAAAGAACTTCCTAACACACCTAAACAGCGCACACCCCAAAATCAAGTTCACCATGGAAACAGAAACAAACAAACAACTACCATTCCTAGATGTACTAATCTACAAGAAAACAGATGGCACACTAGGACACACCATATACCAGAAGAAACCACACACCAACCGCTACCTCAACGCCCAATCCCACCACCACCCAGCACAGATAAACTCCGTGGCTAAAACACTAATTACCAGAACCAAACGCCTGGCAGACAAGACACACATTAAGACTGAACTATGCACCCTGACTAAAATATTGACAGCCAACGGCTTCCACAAAAGCAAAATCACCAACTTGATCCACAAAAGCACACTGAGACAGAAGATGAACAGACCCATGGAACAGCTGTCCTGCCCTACATAAGAGGCACTACAGACAAAATTAGTAAGATTCTATACAGACACCACATCAAGACTGCCTTCAAAACAGACAGAAAAATAGCAGCCATCCTCAGGAACCCCAAAGACAAAATTGACCTGGAAAACCAAGGCATATATGAAGTCCCCTGTGCATCATGCCCGGCCACATACATTGGACAGACCAATAGAAGAATAAGCACCCGCCTGGATGAACACAAAAATGCAGTCAAAAAGCTGGAACACACTTCCTCACTTGTCCAACACATGGAAGCCACAGGTCATAACATCAACTTCAATGGCACCAAAACCCTAGCCACCATAGAAAATCCCAGCCACAGAATCATCAGAGAAGCCATAGAGATTGAAAAAAGACCAGAAAGCATGAACAGAAGAGATGATTCCACCAGGCTGTCAATCATTTGGAAGCCTGCACTCACAAACAAAAAAACCTCCACACCACAAGCCAGGCAAACACCTGGGCACAAACAGATCCCCCCTGATACCTCCAGCTCAAACACACCCACCAGATGAAACCCAGCTTCCTAAAGAATGATAGCCGTCCATTTACCCGAAGCCAAGCTGCACTAAAGGTCTCCAATAAAGTAACACAATGTTGCCAGCCAATCAAGATACAAAAAGAGCCCCCCCCCAAAAAAAGCAGACAGAAGATATCAGTAGCAGAACACAGCAAACTCCAAGACCAATAAACACAGACCAAGACTCTCAACCAATCAGGAGGAAGAAAAAAACCATTCTGACACAGCAATAGGCTGCCCCAAATTTAAATCTGAAACCACTGCAAAAGTCTGACTCACAGACAAACACCATACAGAAGCCTGATGATGGCAGATGAGATTCTGCTGAAACGTTGCTACAACTTTAAAAGCACCACGTGGGAAAATACCCGAACAAAGCTGAATGCCATATATATAAAAATCTATATTTTGCTAGCTGTACTGAGGTCATATATATTTGCTCTGATCTAGCCCAGATTTTGCCACTTTATTAGGAAAATATCATTGAAGGCTTGCTGAAGTCCAAGTATACTATTTCAAAAGAGCATTTCACTGATCTACTAAACTAGTAACTTTAACATAAGAGAAGATATGGTTAGTCTGAACTAATTTTTTTCATAGCAAATCCATAATAACTTTTGTTAATTGCATGTTTTGTAAAAACTTCATATTGAATTTGTTCATGAAACTTATCAACCTGAAACAGGTTGCAACAGTAGTTAGAGCATAAACTTGGATAATAGTCATATTAAAGGGCTGTCCATAATGTCTAAACTTATCCATTGTCTTTTCCTTCTTTCACTTTACACATTGAATTTTCCTACTCATGTTCAACATATGTGAATTTCTGCTTGATGATCATTCCCTCCTAAAATCAATTAGTTTTTATTTTGTCCATATTTGCTTTTCTTCTTTCTAAATTTCAAGTTTTCAGACCCATACATACCATTGAAAAAAATATTGCTTAAACCATGGTTGGTGCAGTATTTAGAATGCAATATTTGCAGGCCAATTCTGCTGATGACAGCAGTTCTGTTCTCACACACTCAAGGTTGATTCCGCCTTCCATCCTCCCCAAGTGGGTAAAATGAGAAACCAGGTTGTTGGGGGCAATATGCTGACTCTGTAAACTGCTTAGACAGGACTGTAAAGCTCTGTGAAGTGGTATATAAGTTTAAGTGCTGTTGCTATTGCTTTTCTGATGTTTGATGTTACTCAAAATGTCATTTTTTATTAAAGATATTCTCAATCACTGCCTGCTTTCATCCAAAGGATTAATCTTCTCTTTATTTCTCTAGCACACTATCTATCTTTGTGCATTATTTAGCCCAAGAAGGGGAAAAATATTATCTTAATTTATCATATAAAAAAACAAAGTTCCATGAATTTTTTCCAACTGTTTTTCCATCGGTCCAAAAACAAACACCTCTGGTCTCAATTATGTATTAATCTTTAAAATAATAAGAATTAGTTATAAACTTAAAGATAATTTTTATAAAATTATTTTATAAAATATAAATTAAATAAATAGTTGATATTTAGTTGAGATAGTCTAGATAGTCTAGAATAGATAGTTGAGATAGTCTAGAAAGTACAAAGGAAGCTTAAATTTAGACGGACATGTTAACAACAAGAAACATCCTTTGGTGGTCATATAAAAAGGCTAGAAAATGTTGAATTTAAATAATACATTAAGCTTAACTTCTTTACTATCAAGTATAAATTTTCTAAGCCTATAGGTTGGCATTACTTTTCTCTTTTTACATGAATTTTTTTTGCTATTCTTAACCTTTATTTTCAACTAATAAAATAATTTCATAGATACCTATTTATCAAAAATGATGAGCATTTTGATTTCTAATCTGATTTCAGCTATCATTTCTTCCAGTGTTATAATTGTTATTATACATTTGCTACCCAGGTTATAGAGACATGGGAACAATTGCATCTTTGTCTCACTCCCATTAGTATTTTAAACCATTCTATTCTCTAACCATGCTTTCCTGATTACTTGTTCCCATAGTTATTTGTTCAATGCAAAGATTCTTCAAAAGATTCTTTAGACATTTGGACACATCCAGTAACCTAAGCATCTTCCTACATTCTGGCATTATGTACACAACTGAAGGGCTTGCTTTCCAGTAAGGAAAGTAATGCACCTTTTCGTGCTTTTTTTTTTTCAGCCCCTTATTAGTTTTTGGCTAGCTGTGTGATCTCATGTCCCTCTGCCAGGTATGATATCCACCAGTTCGTTTAGCTTTTCTGTGCATGAATGGCTCTATTCCTCTTTGTAAGAGCTTATGCAAAATTTTGCTTGTGTAGAGGATTAGTACAATTCTTTTAATAATTGTGCCTTTGCTTTTGTATTCCCCCTGTTCAATATAAGTATATTCACTGGTCTTTTCCATTCACTAGGTCAGAGAGTTTGTTTGATATTTGTTGACATGGACCAGTTAATTCTTTACTGCCTTTTGTCTTGCAACTTTAAACAGTTAATTGCTGTTTTGTCTCTGTCTGTTTGACAGTTGGCCTATTGTCTCTCATACATCACCAGCTATTGAAATTGGTCCCCCAATGTATCATCTCTCTACAAAAGTTTTTGCCATTCTTTAATCTATTTACAAAATGTTTCACTGTCTTCAAATATTCCTTTACTATAGGCCTTTATCAAATCAATTCTATGATTACTGTTGGAAGTTTTTATCTTTGCTATACATTTTTTCTTGAAAAGATTTTTTTTTCTTTTCCTTTATTTTTTTTTTAAACAAATTTTATTAATTTTACAGAAAACACAATACACAAAACACAAAACATAAACAAAACTAAAAGAACTTTTCTGAAGGTTGTCTGATCCCAGGTTGAAACTCTTCACACAGACACAAATTCAAACATCATATTCACTTTATATATCCTTCCATATCTTATTATCATTTTCTTTTTTGTATATATATATAAACCATTTTTATCAATTTTATAAAAACAATGCACAAAGAATCAAGGCATAACAGCTTATAAATTCTTTTCTAAGAAAAAATAATAAAAGAAGAAAACCAATAGAACATAACAATTCCAAATTATAGTATCAATACTTTATCTATTTAACTTCATATCTTATCCCAGCTTCTCCTTTTCATCCAAATTATTTCTTGTTAATTAAAATTTTATTGCCTTTTATCAATATACAAAATCCAAAAAAAACCATAACAAAACCTTCATATATCCTTTCATATCTTATTACCATTTTCAATAACATTCTTTGTCTGTTCTATTTCCAACTAACCATTCATCTTTTTTCTTTTACTATACTTCTCCTATACACCAATTGGAATAACGTCTATAACTCATTACCCTAACTTAAAAGTACTTCATATAACAATTTTTCTTGGGATTCTGTTTAATAGATTCTAAAATTACACAATGAATTTTATACTCTAAATACACATATAAAAAAACACAATCTTATGTACCCTCCAGAATCCCTCTTTTATCCTAAATTAAATTCACCCATTGTCTCTGAATAAACTTTTTTTCTTTAGATCTTGCTTCCCCCCATTGAGGCTTCTCCTCCCCACCTTTCTCTCTTGCTTATTCTTCTCCTTGCCCTTTTTACCCCTTTGTCTCTCCTCTTCCCTTTTCTTACTCCCTTCCCTTTGCTTTCTAACCTTGCCTCCACCTTTCCACTCATTTTTCTCTTTTTTGGTTGTTTTTATAATTCTTAAAATCCCCTTTTTCTTATCCTTTTTCTCCTCCTCCCTGGAAAAAACCCATTGTTCATCAAAGATGGCTTCTTCTTCCTCTTCTTCTTTGTCCCAGTCCTTCTGCTGCATAGTCAACTTTTCATAAGAACATAACGCCATTTCTAAAAATTGAAACAAAGTGCCCAAAGTATCTTCCTTTTTATATTTTTGATATTCAGTCTTTAATTCATCCACAAGCGATGCCATCATAAAAAGAGAAACTTTTCCCAAAACAACCACAAATATTTTTAATCAAAAATAATTCAAAAAAAAATTCCAAAAATTAATACTTTTCTTCCTTCTTCTCTTTCTCTTTCTGGGGTTAATGTTTAATCAAAGAGGTCCAATTACCATATACCTTTCTTTGGGATTCTAGGCAATCTCCTCCTTTTTCAGCTTCTGCTCCAATTTTTTTTCCTCTCCCTTCCCACTTGCAACATCAATTTTAAATAATCAGAAATCCATACCTCTAATAAGGGTTTTCCAATTTCTTAAGTTTTTCAATGTCCAGAAACCCTTTTGTCCCTTAGCTTCAACTTTCAGAATCACTTTCAATGTCCAATATGTCCAAACATATCTGCTGTTTCCATGGGGTGGGAGAGTGAAGAAAAAAAAAGTTCCCTTTAACAGCTTCTCCGCCGCTTTCGATTTTCTTAGGGATACAATGTATCCTCCAGCAATTCAAACAGCTCAGTTCCAACAAATTTGAAAGATGTTACTTGACCCGGCTCAGACAGCACTTTCACTCTTCTTACTTCCTCCAGTGCAATCTTACCCGGTTGCTGGCTTCTTCATGGCGGCCATTGCTGACCGCCGCTCCACCGCCTTGGGAAAAAGGGGTTTTCCAGGATGAGGAGGGGGTCTGCGACACCCCCAACCCCCTGTCCGGCTCCCCTCTCTCTTCAGCTGTCCCTACAGGGAAGCCATATCCCCCTGACCCATCTGGATCGGGGGTACTTCGGCGGCTAGCACAGCAGGAATCGCGAGCAGTTGCGAATTCCTGCTGCCCCGAAGCCACGCGAAACCGGAAACCCCTTCTTTTCCTTTATTTGTTATATTCTCCTATTGACTTTCTTCATTGAACTATTTTTCATCTGCCTTATTTGAAACTAGAAATCTGTGTTCACTTTCTGTATTTTCTTCATGTGATCTAAGATTTTCCAGTTCTGTCTTTCTGTAACTATAATGATAGCTTATCCAGAAAGCCATTTGGAATTTTCCCTATCTGAAATCTGGGCAATTTTTTTCTAATATTGTTTAATTTCTCCATAGTTTCTCAGATTTATTTTACATAACTATCTCTGCTAAATCTTTACTTAAAGTGATGTTATCATCTGACTGTATATTAATATGGTCTTATCTTATTGGCATATCTTTGCCTTTTATTTTCCAGTACAGCAGCCATCACTTTTCATCATCTCTTCTGCATTCTGCACCTGGAAATTAACTTAATTGCATTCTTCTTTTTCTGGTTTTCTATTATGTGGTCTTTTTGAATATGTTATTCATTTGTGAACATTTATGTCTAGTATCTCTATTTACATTGCTTCAAAAACATATTAGTAATAAACAAAGAAATATTTTAGAAAAACACAATTTACATACCTCCTGTAGTATTGCATTTACATAAACTATATCTTGTAATTATAGGCTCTTCCACTTCTCCAACTTTTGTCTTACAATCTCTCATTAGTAGTTCTATATTTCATTTTGATATTTCACATGGACTCCTGAATAGCATATCATCTAAATCTCTGAGTTAGAATAATATATTCAAGTCTGTCTAAATTCACTTTTTCTTAAGATCCCCATTAACTTTGCTTTGATAATTTCAAATTCATCATATTTTATATTTCAATAATATATTGTTCTTTCAATACTGCCTGTTGTGATGAGACTTCCTAGTAGCTTTGATCTAGCTATATCATTATCTCCAGATCTAGTTTGAAAGTCTGATGGTTTTCCACAATAACTTAAGGAATACTTTCCAAATGCAGTAAGGGTCTCATACTCTGATCATCACATTCTTTTAAACATTACTGCTTTGTCTATTCCATTTTTTCATCAATACAGAAGTGGTTTTCTATGGCCTTATTCTGGGTGGTTGGTTTCCCTCATGTCTGTCCTTTGTGAATTATTTACTGATTGCAATCCATAGACTCCCTTCTCTTCTTTCAACTATACTGAAAAGAACAGTTACTTGGAATTCTTACTTCTAAGACAGAGGCCAGTGAAGGAGATAATTTCATTTTCAGCTTCATATCACTTCTAGAAACTGGAAATATCATTTTCAGCTTCATATTACAGAAAATATCATGGCCTTGGTATGCATGACTCAAAGAATGCTGAATTCCCAATGATATAAAAAAGTAGAACAATAAGATAAAAGAACAAAACAAAATCCATCAGAGTATAAAGTTCTATAGCAACTCATCAGCCACCTAACCCAAGGCCCAGGAGAACAGCAAGGTTTTCAATGATTTTTCAGAATCATCACAGACTGTGATAGTATGTGGGAATGATCTTGGGAGAAAGGAGGAAGAGCCACAGACTAGTCAACCATAATGCAAAAGGTATCTCACTCCAAGAAGAAAAATGCATGAGGAAGAATTTCAGAAGGGATCCTACCTATTTTTCAGGAAAATAAAAGAGAGATGTGCTTTCAGCTCTGTTACTGTATCCCTACAATAGTGTAAGTACTCGGCTTGTGCTTCTTGTCTAGACTACCTCAAAGGACTGACATACAATCAAGATTTCATTAGGCATTGTTTATTTAAGGAAACTTGAAGCATACTCACTGTGCCAAATTTCACTGGCTAAGCAGAAACTATTAGAAATAGGCAATCCATCAAGTAAACTGGCCCTGTGCCATGAAAACCATATAGGTGGTAACCAGCACCTTTAACTGCACTAGGAAGCTAATGAACAACCATGCAGATTGTAAGCAGTAATGTTACATGAGCACATCAAGGTATTTCCATTATAACCCACACTGTTGCATATCTGACCACCTATAGCTACTCATTGATCCTCATACACAGTGCAATGCATTAGTCCATTGTTGACTGAGACATTCCAATCAAAAAAAAGCACCACTGGCATACTAGATGAATCTATGAAAAAAGTCTCTAAGCCACAGCTGCTACCTGTTCCTCAAACTGGAGTTGTGAATTCAAGAAGACCCTCAACACACACACTCACACACACAATTGTGCATACAAATTGGTCAGAGATGAAATGAAAACCACAACTCAAACTCAAAATAATCTGAAGGGATGTAAATGAGAAGGCAAAGTAAAATGCAACCATACTTGCAAGTATAACAGCCCATAAATTTTGATGGGAAGACTCTGATTCATGCCTAGGAAGGAAGTCAACTGACAAAGAAACTGACAGAGAAGATTAATTCAGATTAATTCTTCAGATAATTTTGACTAATCCCAAAAAGTTAGAAAGGGGGAATGATACTCTTCCAGCATAAAAGACTGCAGCTGAAAGCTAGTTTAGGAAACTATAAATACATTCCAAGAGAAGACCATAACAAAACAAAAGAATCTTTACATTTTTTTTCATTTATCACCTAGAACAGGGTTCCCTAACCCCCAGGCCACATCCCACCATTTGTGCAGCCCAGTTCTCCTCTCCCCTGCTCACCCAGATGCCATGTTGCAAATGTTGGGAACCACTGAATTAGAATGCTAGAGACTTGTGATGGTGAACGTATGGCATGCGTGCCAAAGGTGGCACGCAGAGTTTTCTCAATGGACATGCGAGTCATTGCCTCAGCTCAACTCTGCCATGCATGCACGCATACCTCTCTGAACACCTCCCACTACCCAGCTGGTTTTTGGGTCTCTGTCATGCATGCATGGGGGGCATACACACAGCGGTTGTGTGCACATGTGTGGGAGTAGGGTACATGCGTGGGGGGCACATCGCAGAGAGTTACACATGCATGCTCGGGGGTCATGGGGTTACATGCTCATATATGGGGGTTGCTGAGGGGTCATGTACATATGCATGGTGGCGCATGCATGAGGTGCGTGTGTGTGTTGCATTTTAGGGATGCGCGTGCACACTTTCAGCACTTGGTACCAAAAAGGTTAGCCATCACTACTATATTTGCAATGATCATATCACAGACTACTTTTATAAAACTTTTCTATACTTCTCGACACATATAAAAACATTTGCACAATTTCTGGTCTTTTGGAATTCAAGATAACCATCTTTAGTCCTTGATTTTTAATCAGGCAAAGTGAACTGCTGGGGAATTATTTTATTAATATTATATTGTTTTCTCCAAGTGATAGGCCAAGACCAATCTGTAATTATTCTTCAGACATCATTTGCCCTTTCTGTTAATGACAAATCTCATTCAGCTCCTTTCTGTTAATGACAAATCTCATTCAGCTCCTTTCAACAGAACCTAAGTGCGGAAGAAAATACTTTGGCATCGGCCCTGATGATGATGTTATCCATTCGGCCATGTTTGACTGTCGGTTATTGTATGGGCCAGAGCTCTCCCATCTCTTTCAAACCTGCACTATTTGTTTGAATTGTTTTATGCTCTGGCTGGTGTCAGCTTTGAGGGTCAGCCATCATGTTCTCTGACAGCCTGGTGTCCTTTTTCCGCTAACCCTTCCTAACATAATTACTTTATCCAATGAATTGCTCCATGTGACATGGCATGGCATTGGCTCTACTAACCTTCAAAACTTCAGAATTGAAGCAAAAGTACACTGTAAATGCTTTACACTACATGCTGCAAAACTAAAAGGCTAATCACATGACCAATTTCTGTGACAAGAAACATAGGAAGGAGAAGGAGGAAAAAACTAATATTTACCCAAGCCACTTTTCAATTCATTTGTAAAGCTGTCCATTCTTAGAAATATCTTCTTTTTCATATGTCATCTCATATAGCTATTAGCTATATCCTATATAGCTGTTACTCATACTGTTGTAGAGCATCGGAATAACCTGAGGCAAACACGGAGCAAACTTTATCTTTTACTTTATTGTAGCAATAAAGGGTTGCCGCGGCTGCCGCGCTAACAAGGTAGCCAGCCAGCAGACAACAGCTGATGCCATTTGACAGCTCCCTTTTATAGCTGGCTTTCAAACGGCATCAGCCAATAGGAACGATCTATGTTCCCGCTGGAAACATGGACCAGAGTGAAGACTTCAGCTCAGTCTTTTCCGAACGCCACACGTACTATACAGTTCCTGAATTGGCATGGCTAGCAGATGCCTTACATCTCAATTCTATCCACGTCTCTTCAAATATCCCCATGAATTAAATGGGCTTTTCTCCCCCAGATGTGATACACTTTGACTTATGACTGGAACCACTTGCTTGATAAAAGTGAACAGAGTGGAAAAATCAGTTTAGGAATCATTAAAAGTCATCTGAGGAACAGCTTAAAAAGTAGTTATATTGAACTCCTCTCATTATAGATGTTCACAAGTCAAAATAATAATTCTGAAATAATATAGTTCTATTAGGAGGAGAAACTTAATGAAAGCTGATTGAAAAAGCTTTAAGACAGCTGCTCATATCAGAACTGAGTCTAATAATGACATTAACAAATACCATAGTTTTACAGTGACAGGAGTACATTAACTTGTGTGCCCCCATTTTAAATAAATGGACTGATACTACTACTCGATAAAATATATATTCTGCTACTATTTTAAAATGGATTCTATAGCAGGGGCTGTGGAATAAAGCAGCATTGCAGAGCTAAATTCAGTGATGTTTAATGGCTTCCAAAAGGAGGAAAGTTATGTGAAGAAATTATATTTCTAAGGAAATATAAACAACAATGAATATTTAATATTTTTTAAATCTAGAACATAGAAAAGGTTATCTGAAAAGATGTGTTATGATGCGCAACTTTTATTTTATTTATCAATTTACATGATAAAATTTACATAGTAACTTTGGGGAGTTTAATGAGGAGAAGAAGAAGGAATATCTCTAAATTTAAATATTGCATCCATCACAATTTCAACCTGGGGTTAGGTTGTGGAGAAAGGGAAAATAATTTCAACTACAAATACTAATCTTAAAATACTATTGTTCTCACTGCTCAACAGAATAGAAATTGTTTAACATTATTGACAAAATACACAAATCAATTTGAAAATAAACTATTTAGAAATATATATAGTGCAGTATTAGAAAAATAATGTATAAATTTTCTGTTTTTAATTGGATTATACTGAAAAAATGACACAAACATTTTTCACGCTTATGACCATTGCAGCATCCCCACAGTCATGTGATAAAAAAGTCAGATGCTTGACAACTGATTCATATTTATGACTGTTGCCATGTCCCAGGGATATGTGATCATCTTTTGTAAGCTACTGACAAGCAAAGTCAATGGGGAACTAGATTCACTAAACAACCATGTTATCAACTGAACAACTGCAGTGGTTCATCTAACAACTGTGACAAGAAAGGTCATAAAATGGGGTAAAACTCATTAATGTCTCTTTTCACAACATTAATTTTGGACTCCATTATGGTCATATGTCAAGGACTACCCGTATAAAATGCAGTGTTAAATTACAATATAACGTTTAAGCAAAAAAAAGTAAAAATAACCATTGATCAGTTGCATTGGTAGAAACTTGAAGGGGAACTAAAAATGCTTCACTTTTTACTTAAAAAGTTAAGTACAGATGACACCCAACTCTTTCTTTTTGTGAATAAATGCGAAGGCATAATACAGGTGAAACTTGAAAAATTAGAATATCGTGCAAAAGTTCATTTATTTCAGTAATGCAACTTAAAAGGTGAAACTAATGTATGAGATAGACTCATTAAATGCAAAGCAAGATAGTTCAAGCCGTGATTTGTCATAATTGAGATGATGATGGCTTACAGTAAGCTCATGAAAACCCCAAATCCACAATCTCAGAAAATTAGAATATTACATGCAATCAATAAAACAAGGATTGTACATAGAACAATATTGGACCTCTGAAAAGTATAAGCATGCATATGTACTCAGTACGTGGTTTGGGCCCCATTTGCAGCAATTACTGCCTCAATGCGGCATGGCATGGAAACTATTAGCCTGTGGCACTGCTGAGGTGTTATGTAAGACCAGGATGCTTCAATAGCAGCCTTCAGCTCTTCTGCATTGTTCAGTCTCATGTCTCTCATCTTTCTCTTGGCAATGCCCCATAGATTCTCTATGGGGTTCAGGTCAGGCGAATGAGTGGGATTGAATATATGCATAAATAGCAGGATACTTCTGTTATCATCAAAAACCCATGGAGTGTTGTTGTGAATGATGGTTACAATAGTGTAATTAACAAACACTGCACACTTTTTATTTTCTTATTATTTCACAGTTTACACTATCACTCATTCCAATTACAGAATCTTAAAAGTCATAGCAAAGATACTGTACTTTTAATGAAAGATTGTTAATTTTATCCTTTGTTCCATATGATTTTGTATAGAGACCTCCTTTCTTTTGCAGAAACGTATTCCAATCTTCCTATATGACATTTGGAATACATGTTTTCCTTAATGTTTAAGTTTGGAACAACTGTTGTTGCTACAAATTTTATAAGCATTTGTTGCAAACCCTGGAATTTAAAAGAGGAATTGCTGCACTGGTTTTGTCATTGGGCAGTTGGATCCTCTTGTAAATCTTGTTTCCCTACAGATTATGTTCTATTCTTGTAAATATATATCTATACTAGTTTATTTATACATACACAGACACCCTTGATTGTATTGTTCGTGCTTGTAAGTTTTTTCTAAATTGTAAGAGAATAGATTTGCAGTTAATGAAATTTCCATCTGAATCCCAACCTCAAATTATATTAGACAACCTCTGAAATTACTTGTACTAGATTGTCCTGTCCTGAAGCTAAACTAGACAGGAAAATCTCTGCAAATATCTGCCAGTCAGAACATTTTACATGTCCCAGGTAATGATCTTGATGACATGTTTTAACTAGGACAAAGAAACGTAGCTTCTTATTTGAATATGTTAGCTTTGTTACCCCTTATTGCAGTATTAAAAATCATTCCAGACTGTCTCTCACAGTATTTCCAAAAGGACAATCTTGTTATTCTATCATTTTCATGGAGCACTTTAGGATTGCTCCTAAACAGGCATAAAAGCTTAAACCACACTCTCCTCCTTTTCACACATATTGTGCATATATCCAGAGAATTTCACATGTGTATCATCACAAGCTTTATTCTTGTTTGTAAACCCAATTGGTGAATGATAGTAACTGAAGCATTTTACAGCCACTGCTCTAATATTGGGCTGAAAGGTTATTTTTTAGGTTCTGTATCTCCTATTACTTCGCTGTCACTTTACCTCTGCCTTGCTTTCATTGGCTGATTTAGCTTCTGTAACATTCAACAGTTGGCAAAAATCACTGACAATTATTATTTCACAAATGAGGAATACTATTGTACCTCTGTATCCTTTATTTGCTAGCAAAAGCCTCATGAACAAAGCAAAAGATAACAACAGTTCTGTTTCCTGTCACGTTCCCAGCGCTTCACAGCTGTACTTACTTTGAGATGCTGATCCACTTGCCAGACAGAGGGATGATTTCCAGCCATACTGTGGGAATTACGTTGAGTGCCAAAATTTCCTAGAGCAGGAATGCTGATAAGGTCAACAATCAGCATTAGACCTAAGAAATGCAAAGCAAGGTATCCGTTAAACTGTTGGAAAAGCAAGTGCTGGATTTAAACTGCAGTAGGTATAAAAAGGACTGTGGTCTCATGTGGACTGTGGGCAACTAACTGCTTCAGGTGGCATCAGCCTAGTGTGCAATAAAGATTCTTATTGAGCCGTATTGTGCTGAGCATGTCAGTAACTTTTGCTGAGTTCAAGCCGAGGAGCCTGATACATTCACTGAGTTTGCAAAATCCCTTCATAATCCAGTACAGCTATTGCTATGAAAGAAAGGGAGAGAGAGAGGGAGGGAGGGAGGGAGGGAGCTGTTTAAAAGAAATAGAAAAATGGCTCTTTGAGTGTTTAAGGTTGCAGACCCTGGGTTAGAACACTATGGTCGTTAAGTGAACCTTGTGGTCATTAAGCAAACACTGGCTGTTAAACAAGTCCATTTTCCCCAATGGGCATTTTTTAAATAGAAACCAGAAGGAATTGTTGGAAACAGGCAAAAAACAGAGAAAACCTCAGTCACAAGACTGTGTGGGATATTGTAACTGGTCATAAGTGTGTGTGTGTGTGTGTGTGTGTGAAATAAAAAATATTTTCTGTTCATTACTGTTGCTTTAGTTTGGAGACATTACTGTTGTGGCTCCGATTCCCGAGCCTGTGCTGTTAGAGGAAGAGGACTCGGAAGATGATGATGAGGAACTGGGAATGCCTTCCTCCCTAGGACCTTCCTCTCTGGCAATGCCTTCCTCCCTGATAATACCTCTGGTTTCATCAGACAACCAAGAGGAACAGCCTGAGATTAATCACGAGGAGGAGGGCATATCGGAGCAGCCCCTGACAGGGAGTCAAGTGGACGAATGTTGGCTTGATCCTAGGCAGCATCATAGGAAGAAATGTGAGCTGCAACATAGGAGGGGTGGGAGGGTCAGAGAGTGAGCTGAGTCATTGAGACACACCCCACAGGGGATAAAAGTGGGTGTGTTTTCTCCGGAAACTTTGTACGGGACAAAGTTTACTTTTCTTCCAGGTTTCGTTGTGACTGTTTTTTGTGGTCTGCTTTGGAATCTTCAGTGAGTAGTTTTTCTTGTTATCTCTTCAGACTTGGCAGGCAGAGTGTGTTTGAATGCCAAGGACATTATCAGTATAAAGGATTAATGCTGTAAAGTCCGAGTCAGCTTGCCTGCCTGTGTTTGTGTGAGTTTTTTCTCTTTTTTGGAAAGAAGAAAGGTGAGACATAACACATTACTATTTTAAAAAAAATGGGAAAGGGTTCAATTTTAGCAGACAAAAGTCTGCTAAAATATATTGTCAATGAAATCCAGGGGGGAAAAAATGTTCAGGCTCATCTAAATAAGTAACCAAAAAGACTACTGAATTGAAAGGTTTACTCACCAGAAGATCTGTGTATAAAGAATGCAAGAATCCTGAACCAATAATTTGTCCGGGAAATTATACCTTTCTTCATTTATACCTAGTATTTCTATTGACTGACTACTAATATTCTTCAGCAACATCATATATTTATTATCTTCATCATCATTTCTAGATTCAGTCATTTCAAGGCTTAACTGTCATGCATTCAGTGATTCCAGTCCACAATATTTTATGCTGCTGTGAGCTGATGATTCTTTCATTATTGCAGCAATAAAAAGGCAGCAAAATTAATAATGTCCATAAGTAATCAACTGGAACATTCAGTTAATGTAAGACAAGCTTAGGTTCAAAATTAAGAAACATTCATTTATTTTCTGTAGAGCCTAAGTGCCACCCTTTTTAGTCAAACCATTCAGGAAACATAATCAAATCAACTAATACAAGTTTATTATCAGGCTACCCTAACAGAATCTTGCAAGCCTCCCACCATTTTTTTATAGCTTAAGAAGTTAGGGAGGGTCCTTCTAATTCTCTTTTTCTCTTATTAGGCAGCTCCAGGCTATGCTCTCTCCTATCTGACATTTCCCTTGGCATCATCCCTTCCCACTATCTCCCAAAGACTTTCCCTTGTACCATTATACTAGGTGACACATTAACAAAATGCCTGCTATAGTAAATGCAATTGCCTTATACACTCAACAGGTGTGCTAATAAAGGTTATATAATGCAGTTCAAATTAAGTTGTTGGAATCCAATATTCTCAAATTAGCAAAGTTCAAATATCAACACACACAAACACACATGAGTAGTAAGAGTGGCAAACTCAAAAAAGCTCTGAGCTAATTCCCATTTGCTTTCATTTAACAGTGTTACTAGGGTTCAACGGGACCCTTAAAAAATGCTTTTGAGGTATTCCATTTCCCTATTCTTGTCTTATTGACTTCCCCTCTGGAGCTCTTTCTCTCCCCACCCCTCTTTTTCTCAGGCTTTTTTCAAAGCCTTCCCTCTTCTTTCTTTTTCTCTCCTCTTTATTCACCTTCAATTTTGATTAAAAGGAACTTTGTTCACTTTTTCCTTTAAAAACATAGATGTGTTCCAGGAGCAAAGCAGCATTTGCACATCTTTATTTCTCCAAAGGGCCTCGGGGGGGGGGGGGAGGTGTCAAGTGACAGCTGGACAGTAACTCTGCTGACTATTATTTTTATAATTACTTTTAAAATGTTTGTGGTGCAGAATGAGAGAACTTCTCAGCTACAGGACCTTGGACGTGTGCCCAGCAACTCAACCATAGCAGCAAACTGCTTTCATGACCGTTAAACATCTAAGGCACAATCATAATCTGTTGTTACAATCATTACATATCTCATCTACAACTATGAATAGGTCATAACTCCCATATTTGCCCACCACCACCTACCCCTGATGTGTCTTTAATCTGTTTACATTTATTACTTTTCACGGAACACTTACCTCAATGGTACTGCACTCTGTTCTGATGCCAATGTGTACAGGTTAACAATGCAACAGACTATTTGCCCTAGCAGTCATAACTCAAAGATAGGAGTCACTTGATGTACTTTTTTAACTATAGCTGAAATGTGTATAGTACACACTTTCAGATATTCACTTTGAAGTCAAGTTCTCTCCTGGGAACTATCTTAACTGAAAATAATGCTGCTGATATATCAAAGACACTATTGTGGTGAGAGACAATTATTAAGAGAAAAAAGTATCATCATTATTATTGCACGTGGGACCAGAACCTGTACATAGATATTCCCAAATTGAAAGGTTTTTTTAAAAAAACAAAAACAAAACTAAAATACCCTAACTTTAAATAAGAGAGCATAATGATAGATCCTGCTAGTTTTTCTCTACACATGGTTATCTCAAGGGAAAGGTAAGCATAAGAATAAAAGAGATACAATTAGTGCATGTATAATACATAGATGTGGGGTGACTGGAAATATGGGCTTTTCCATACGTACATCAGAAGGAAATTCGTGGAAATAAATGAATCCTATAAATAAGACTTTGGCTACCTGTGTCTAGTCTGGGGCATTGAAGTGGAGCAATGTTAGAGGGGTGATAATGGTAGGGAGACAGGATGTTAGAAAGGAGGGGAGGGAGGCAGTGGAAAGCAGCAGGGAGCAGGGCAGCATTGCTAGGGATAGGGTTGCAACAGATAGAACATGGCAGCAGGCCCTCCACAGCTGTCCCTGTTTCTCATCTGGCCCCTTGGGAAAATTAATTTCCCACTCCTCTGACCTCATAATTGTTACAAAAAGAGTCTTCACAGTGTTTCTTTCTTTTTTTTCCAGATGGAAGAGCTTTCGGGTATCTGTAATTTTTAAAATAATAAAGATGCTAGTTAATACAGGTAGCCCTTGAGTTACAATCGTAATGGAGCCTGCCTATTTGAGTCTCAAGTCGGGACAAACGTTAAATGAACTGTCTCAACCAGCCATCCCTACTCTCCCCAGCATACTCATTAATCAAATGTGTGGGTCACTAAGTGGAGCAGGGATGTTGCAGTGCTGGGGGAGATCCTGGGAGACCTACTGCATAGGCCTTCCCCAGCTCCTGAGATATTCTATATTCCACCATTGATTGTCTCACCAGCAAGAAAGAGCAGAGAAGGAAAATGCTGGGGGTGCCTAACTTTACTAGTTCTGTCACTGCCCTTCCTCCTGCCAAGGTACCCCTGCTTTTCTGGGGCAAAATAAGGATTGGTTCCCTAGCCTTTCGGAGCTTTCTACTCTGATCAATTGGCCACTGATCAGCTGGTTTCCAGAAGACTGCTAACCTCTCTTGCTTCTTTCTATCATTTAGGAAACCAGATCTTGCATGCAAAGGCAGCAGCTTTGGGATGAACTTCTCAAAACTTTTCTCTTACTTTAATCCCCTTCTTCCTCCAGAGAGCTACATTTCTTCAATTTAAAAAAGAAGAGTTAAGAGGGATATTCTTCTTGATCTTTGCACATGCGCGCACAAAATGTAAAATCACCGAACCGGTAGTTACACCGGTCGGATCCCACCCCTGTTTATAGCCCAATTCCCTAATGGAGACATGTTTAATACATTCCTCCATAAAGTAATCATTCAGCAGCTTGTCAGGGCTTTAATTCTTTTTGTCACATAGTTAAATATAGTGGTCTCAAAGCTGAAATTGCCTCTGATTTTCTTTTAGATTAAGTTATTGTTCTTTCATTTCTTCTTAATCATGCTTTTCTATGTGTTATCAATGCTATCAATATATTTTAAAAGAAGGTTAATTTCAAATTATGCTATCCCAAGCTATAACATCAGATAGAACTTCTGATGTAAGAATAACTCTATTTAGCCTTCCAGTCTGGACTGGAGTTTCAAAGTTCTCACGTGGTGAGGGAACTGAATTTCTCATAGGAAGCCTTACACCTCAGTTTTGTAACAATTGATTTGTATGCTACATAACAGACAAATCCCACTAACATTTTGTAAAGAAGATTCAGCCTGAGTAAGGCTCCTCAGGGAAGCCATGCTTTAGTGAGAACTGCTAACACTCAGAAGTAATAGTGTGAGATTCCTCATGCCATTACTTTAAATACACTGCTCAAAATAAATAAATAAAGGGAACACTTAAACAACACAATGTAACTCCAAGTCAATTACACTTCTGTGAGATCAAACTGTCCACTTAGGTAGCAACACTGATTGACAATCAATTTCACATGCTGTTGTGCAAATGAAATAGACAACAGGTGGAAAGCATAGGCAGTTAGCAAGACATCCCCAATAAAGGAGTGGTTCTGCAGGTGGTGGCCATAGACCACTTCTCAGTTCCTATGCTTTCTGGCTGATGGTTTGGAATGCTGGCGGTGCTTTCACTCTAGTGGTAGCATGAGATGGAGTCTACAACCCACACAAGTGGCTCAGGTAGTGCAGCTCATCCAGGATGGCACATCAATGCGAGCTGTGGCAAGAAGGTTTGCAGTGTCTGTCAGCTTAGTGTCCAGAGCATGGTGACGCTACCAGGAGACAGGCCAGTACATCAGGAGATGTGCAGGAGGCCGTAGGAGGGCAACAATCCAGCATCAGGATCTCTACCTCTGCCTTTGTGCAAGGAGGGACAGGAGGAGCACTGCCAGAGCCCTGCAAAATGACCTCCAGCGGGCCACAAATGTGCATGTGGCTGCTCAAATGGTCAGAAACAGACTCCATGAGGGTGGTATGAGGGCCCAATGTCCACAGGTGGGGGTTGTGCTTACAGCAAAATACCATGCAGGACGTTTGGCATTTACCAGAGAATACCAAGATTGGCAAATTCACCACTGGCCCCTGTGCTCTTCACAGATGAAAGCAGGTTTATATTGAGCACATGTGACAGATGTGACAGAGTCTGGAGATGCCATGGAGAATGTTCTGCTGCCTGCAACATCCTCCAGCATAACTGGTTTGGTCAGTGTGGGGTGGCATTTCTTTAGGGGGCCGCACAGCCCTCCATGTGCTCATCAGAGGTAGCCTGACTGCCATTAGGTACCGAGATGAGATCCTCAGACCCCTTGTGAGACCATATGCTGGTGTGGTTGGCCCTGGGTTCTTCCTAATGCACGACAATGCTAAACCTTATGTGACTGGAGTGTGTCAGCAGTTCCTGCAACATGAAGGCATTGATGGTGTGGACTGGCCTGCCCGTTCCCCAGATCTGAATTCAACTGACCACATCTGGGACATTATGTGTTAAGTTTGAGTATGGGCGAGAAAGAATGGAGACAAGCTTCTGAATGGTGAACTTCAGCTCTTCATTTACATCATGACTTGCTTGCTTTAACAGCAGTAAAACCTGCCTTATATAGGCAAACTTTGTAACATTTAACCAATAACGAGCTAGGAAGGTTAGCTCTTATAACCAATAAGACTTTTCTGTTAAGGGCCAATTGGATTCCCCAGAACGGGCCAATCTGGTCTGGCCGCTTAACAGCCAATTAGAAGTGCAGGGCCAGAACCCTGCACTTAACTCCAAGCTCATACTTTATTAGTTATATTGCATACACAACACCCCTTCCCCCTGGCTTCTTAGTTCAGAGCGCAGTTACATAGTCCCTTAAATAGGACGGTTGTCTTTTTAGTCTCTTTGACTTTCGTTGTATCGGCTGGTTGCAGTCCTGCTGAGGTAGATCGTTGTTTGGCAGTGGTGCTGCCTCCAGTTCAGGGTTCACTTCTATGTCGTTGCCCCCATTTTCCACAATTTCCTGAGGTGCAAACGTTTCTCCCTCCGGCTCCGCTGCCTGGGTTTCTATTAAATCGTCCTTCCCTTCGAACGGGTTTCCTAGGGCTTCATCTTCTTCCGTACCTCCCCCCCCGTTGTGGACTGACTGCTGCAAGCCGCTACCGTAATTGGTCGATATGCCGTTTCCAAAGTTTATTGTCACGGCATTGCACAAGGTAGGATCTGGGGCCGGTTACACGTACTACTGTCGCTTCCACCCACAACGGGTCGCCCGATAGGTTTTTTGCATAAACCAAGTCTCCTACCTGGAAGGTGTGACAGCGGCCACTGGATCCTAGTGGTTTCTCCGGTTCATAAGCAGGGTGCAACCAGTTGAGGTGGGAGTGGAGCTTTCGTCCCATTAACAGTTCAGCGGGGGTTTTGTTGGTGATGCTATGTGGGGTGATGTGTTGCAAGAAGAGGATCTGATTGACCTTGTCGTCAATGTTGTCGTAGTCTACCTTTTGCAAGGTTTTCTTTACAAATTGGACCATGCGTTCTGCTCGGCCATTGGTTGCAGGGTGCACAGGCGAGGTGAGCGCATGGCAGATGCCGCGGTCAGCAAGGTACTTCTCGAATGCTGGTGCAGTAAATTGTGGGCCGTTATTGGATACCAGGACATCTGGTAATCCATGGGTTGCAAAGAGTCTGTTTAAAATCTTGATGACTGCCTCGGAGGTCATAGTAGTCATGCGATGAATTTTGAGCCAATTGGAGTAGGCATCAACAGTAAGCAGGAAGGTGTGGCCCTTGGTTGGCCCCGCGAAGTCCAGGTGAATTCGGGACCAGGGTCCACGTGGTGTCTCCCATTCAGTAGGCATGGCTTTTGGATGGGCGTTGCTGACTTCTTGGCATTTGGGACAAGCTTTAACCCACTGTTCGATTTGCTTGTCAATGCCCGGCCACCATGCGTAGCTTTGTGCAAGGGCTTTCATTCGCACGATACCGGGGTGGCCATCGTGTAAGGTTCTCAGCAGCACTTTTCGGAGCCGTTCTGGGATAACGACTCTATCGCCCCAGATGACACAGCCTTTCTGGGAGAAGAGCTCGGTTTGTCGAATCTTGAACAATGTGAAGTCATCTGATAATTGGTCCAATGGCCATCCGCGTTCTACCCAATCTAGGACTCGTGCTAGGGTGTGGTCGCATTTGGTTTCTCTCACGATGTCTCGAGCGGTCAGTGGCGGCGAGTTGAGTGCCTCGATTTGCAACATGGTTACCGTTGGAGCCAGATCGTCGAGAGTTTCTGGAAGCGGTGCTCGGCTCAATGCGTCGGCATGGGGAATGGCTTTCCCCGGGCGGTATTGCAGCCGATAGTTATAAGCAGCTAAGAATTCTGATCATCGAGTCATCCTAGGGGATAATATGTAGGGAGTCGGCTTATCTCTGGCTATTATCCCTAGCAACGGTTTGTAGTCAGTCACAATAGTAAAAGCCCTGCCATACACGTATTCGTGAAATCTTTTCACAGCCGAGACGATTGCAAGGGCTTCTTTATCAATTTGTCCATAGTTACACTCCGTTTCTGAAAGAGTCTTTGAAAAATATGCAACAGGGGCTTCGTTCCCATTAGGCAGTATGTGGCTCAAAGTGGCGCCCACCCCGAAAGGTGATGCATCACAGGTTATAACTAACGGCAAAGTTTCGTTATACTGAATGAGTACAGAGTCAGAAGTGAGCAGTTTTTTAACATTTTGGAATGCCTGTTCTTCACGGTAACCCCATAACCAAATTGCCCTTTTATCTCACAAGATAGTAGAGGGATTTCAAGCAAGATTTTTGCTTTTTAGTGAAGCTCCTATATAAATAACAAAATGGTACCTGTTACAAGTAAGTATTCACTGACATTATCAGGGGTGGCATTCTACCGGTTTGGCCTGGTTCGGTAGCTCCGAAGATCAGCTGGAGGAGAACCGGTTTGCTTTGAAGATCAAGGTATTTACTTTATTTCCCCCACCAATCAGCTCTTTTCTGAAAATCAGCTGTGCCGTGTGATTTATATTAGCTAGAAAGCAGGAAATCATTGGATTTCTTGCTTTCTAGCTAATCTAAATCATGTGGCACAGCTGATTACTCCCTTTGCTGTTGTTCCGCTTCATCCAGGAGGCTTCCCTGAGGCCCAGGAGGCAAAAATGGGGTGCAGGGGGAGCTGTGCTTCCCCACCCTATTTTTTGCTCCCAGAAGGCTTCCCTGAGGCCCAGTTGACAAAAAAAATTTTTTTTTTTATTTTTTATTTTTTTTTGCCTACTGGGCCTCAGGGAAGCCTCTTGGAAGCAAAAACGGTGCCCCCACTGTCCCATTTTTGCTCCCAGGAGGCTTCCCTGAGGCCTAGTACTTCCTAACTCATTCTAATTTTCAATTGTAATTCTACAAAAACTCTGCAGGCACACTTAAGAAACAGATTCCTCTGTAGTTAGAGCATTCATTTTTTTACATTTACTTTTTTCTTTTGCATAGGGAGATAAGATACCTAAGCCCAGTCACATTACCACCTAGCCATGCCCACCTAGCTACTCCCACAGAATCAATAGTTTAAAGATTTGCATTCCACCCCTCAACATTATGCATAGTGTCACATCCACCTCCTCATCACCATGTTAAGTCACCATGCATTTAATGTTGAGGATTTCCATGGTATTTTGTTGTTTTCTATATCCTCAGGTCAGAATTTAGTGTACAGAATCACACAAAGTTGGGGGGGAAAAATCTATAGATTATTGAATCCAAACCCCTATTCCATTCACGGACACAAAATTACAGCATCACCATAAATGGATATTCAACTTTTATTTCAGTATATTAGCATACTGTCAAGCTTCTCAAAGGCTGCTTGACATTCTGTTGTCCAGTTGATACATACCTTTGTCAGTTTATCTTTTACAATGCACTTGGTAAACCAGGCTAACCCCAAGATCATACCTTTGGTTAATTGATTCCACTATCAGACTACTTCTACTGTTTGGAATTTATGTTTTAACCAGAGTCTGCTTTCCTGGTGTTTAAAGGGATTTTTTGAATAATCAATTAAGTAATGTTAGGGTGGCTGTATGAATACATTTTTCTGGGTTGATGTCAATGTTCCGACTGACAAACCCAACAAAAAGCAAACATGGCTGAGAGGATCCAATCTCTTTGTTCAAAACTGTCTGGGAGCTTTACTATAAAGTCCATGACCAGTTTGGCTCCTCCACTTGTTGTAGCAGTCCGGGGTTCTTCTCTGGTCTGTTAAAAAATCTGTGATGCTTTTCGTGCCCGAGTGTGTAGCTGCTGGAAAGTATAACAAAGTCTTTAATTACTGAAAAAATAAATGGTTCAAAACAGGTCAGATTAATGTCATACTAGGGATGTGTTCCCAAGGTTACCATGATCTCGGCTACACACTCTACAAATTCTGTGAGAAATATGAAAATATGATCTGAGAATGAAGATGCAAGAGTTCTAAATTCTGTTATTCTCCCCAGAAATTGCTTTTATAATTTCTCCACCTATTCTAGCTGTCCATTATTAGCAATATTTTCAGAGTTGCCATTGTTTCTCTATATTTTTAAAGCAAATTATTATTTTAAATCTCCTACATGATCTTAGATCTGGTAGTTGAAGACATTTACATCAATCATTTGCTATGGACAGATCACTCTGGGAGTGGGAGAGATGATGGGAGGGGAAGTTGGTTTGATGGATTTTAGTGAAGCGACAGTTTCTCAGGAAGTAGGGGGTACATTCCAGAAGCAGGGAAGAGAGAAGAGGCAACACAGCCTATCCAGAGCTAGATAGAGGACCCAAGAAGTAGAAGGATAACCACTCCTTAGGTTAGCTCTTATAACCAATAAGACTTTTCTGTTAAGGGCCAATTGGATTCCCCAGAACGGGCCAATCCGGTCCGGCCGCTTAACTGCCAATTAGAAGTGCAGGGCCAGAACCCTACACTTAACTCCAACCTCATACTTTATTAGTTATATTGCATACACAACATTATATCTCGCTCCATCCACCAATGTCATATTGCACCACAGATTGTCCAGGAGTTGGGGGATGCTTTAGTCCAGGTGTGGGAGGAGATCCCTCAGGAGACCATCCACCACCTCATCAAGAGCATGCCCAGGCATTGTAGGGAGGTCATACAGGCAAGTGGAGGCCACACACACTACTGAGACTCATTTTGACTTGTTTTAAGGACATTACATGAAAGTTGGATCAGCCAGTAGTGTTTTTTCCACTTTAATTTTGAGTGTAACTCCAAATCCAGACCTCCATGGGTTGCTAAATTTGATTTCCATTGATAATTTTTGTGTGATTTTGTTGTCAGCACATTCAACTATGTAATGAACAAAGTATTTAATAATAATATTTCATTCATTCAAATCTAGGATGTCTTATTTTTGTGTTCCCTTTATTTTTTTGAGCAGTGTAGTTTGAGGCCATACAATCCCCAAATTCCTTACTTCCATTTATATATACAGACCTTCACTTAAAGCTCTTGAATGCAGAGATGTGGTCATGTTAGGATGTCACCTTCCCATGCCATAAATACAAGAAAAAAAACATTTATGAAGAAGCTTAGAATGTTTTAGTTCTCAAACAATTAAACAACAGCTCTCCTAGCCTAACTTCCATGATTTGGAATGGGCTTAGAGGAGAATCAGAAGGAGTCTGGAAACTCAACTCTCTAAAAGAGCTATATTTAGTTTGCAAAAAAGGAAGAGTGAATGGAAACATGACAGTGGTCTGCAAATATTCAAAGGCCTCTTATATGCAAGAGGAATTGGGCCTGTCCTTGACTGAAATGAAAACAGAACAAGAATCCTGGGTTGAATTAAGATAGGAGATTCAAGTTGAATTTTAGAAAAAATATTCTATGTAGAAGTTACACAATGGATTGCTCTGTTTATAAAAATGAGGTCCACCTCTGGTTTTCAAATGTCATGAATAGTTTAGGGCAGAGGTGGTATTCAGAAGGTTCTGACCAGTTCTGGAACCAGTTCTGGAACCAGTAGCGGAAATTTTGAGTAGTTTGGAGAACTAGCAAATACCACCTCTGATTGGATATTTTACAGTATCTTTCCCCTGCCACACCCACCAAGCCACACCCACAGAACCAGTAGTAAAAAAAGTTGAATCTCACCACTGGTTTAGGGATTCATTATTGGAGCAGGAATTGGATTGGACTAGGGAGATATAAATTTCTTTCCAACCTAAACATTCTATGATTGTACAGACATATAGAATTATTCAGTCAGCCTAAACAAAAATGATAATGAGGTCAAGACACAAGAATACATTTCAAATCCACTAATATCCCAACTGCCATTACTGATTGGATTCCATTACTGACATATTGAGCAGATAAGTCAGAGGGGAACAGAAATGTCAATTGAAGGATTTTAAGAATAGGATTTATGTGGGAGATCTTATCTATTAATTTTCAGTTATACACAGGTTAAACTCCTGCAACAAATTGGAGCTATGTTTTATTCCAATACCCTCATTCCAACTCAGATGTTTAAAACCATAGCTTAAAATATATATTTATATTAGATTCTCACTGCCTGAGCTTCACTTCTGAAATCTTTAGTGACCTAGCTTAAATTTGTCACAAATGGTTTTTCATTCTTGCCATGCTCATTGCTCCAGGATAAACTGAAGATATGTAATCTGGATTATTCAATGTGATTGCGGACCTCTGAGTATCTCCATTGCAATTATTTGTTGTTGTTGTTACTATTATTGTTATTTCTTTTATTCATTAAACATGAAAATCAGTCAACTGAACATTTACAAATGTATCACAGATATTGTTGTTATTAATGTTGTTATTATTGTTATTATTATTTTTCTTCATTCATGAAAGGCTAAAAAAAATTAAAATATTGTTCTATATTTATGCTTACAACTAATAAAAAAACTGAGCATCATAACATAAATAGAGGGAAAAAACAAACTGTCAGATTAATCTGGGAGTTAGATTCTTCTCCAAGGTGACCAGACTTAATCTGTCTTCTGGAGACCCTATTGCCAGAGCTTGTCAGGACACTCATTTGTCATATGCCACCTCAAACAGTGGTCCTTGAATTGTACATACACATTAAAACAGAACGGTAATTCAACAATCATTCTTCCAGACATGTCAACTGTGAAGTATATAATCTAAAATAACCCAAGCCAGTTTGTCTGAAGTGCAAACAAGCAGTTGGTGTGCATTAAAAAAAAATCTGTAAGTGACTTTCAAAAAGTACTGCATCTGCAATGAGAGAAATACTGATGTTTGAATGAGAATTCCAGAGGGGTTATCAGAAATGTTAAGTTTTACATATCATTTGTCAATCTTACTGCATTAGCAGCTTTTAAAATACACTGACAAGACAGAATAATATTTCTTCCTGTTCTCCTTTTCTTTCTAAATAAATCCCATGTCAACTTTAATTACACTGTCAATTGCTTTTGTCCTTTAAAAAAGTTCTTCTTCTCTCAGCAAAACTACAATCAGGGTGAGAGAATCTAGTCACCCAGGTGCTACTTTCACATTAAGTGAGTAGCACAGCCACTTCATATACAATCCCTGGCCATATTTAACTTTTCTCCAATTATACTTTCAATACCTGCAGTCTTACAATTTTTCAACATTCTCACAGCATGTATAACTTCATTATTTTCTTTAATTTGGACACTATTTTTATAGCAATTGTTTCAATTCTGCTGTTTGATATTTCATTATCATTCTTGCATAAATTTCTAAATAAGTCCTTCGGCACTTTCCATACCAATTTTTAAATAACTTCTTCCATCAATAGCACAATCACTTTCTTGCTTTGTTCATAACCAGGGGTGGGATCCGACAGGGTTAACCATCAGTTCGGTGATTTATGAGGTTCGGTGGTTTATGATGTGCTTCCCTGCATGCTGTGCGAGCATGCCTGTAAATCGTCATCAGCACATTGCGTGCAGAGAAGCAGCCTTTGAAAAAGGATTTTTTTTTCCTGCATTTTAAACTGCAGCTGTGCCTCGTGCAGCAGCTGAAGTTGAAAAAGCAGGAAATAAAGGTCAGGTAAGAACCTGGGCGGGCGGGCGAGCGGGCGGGCAAAAACATCAGCAGACATAGAACCGGTTCTATGTCTGCTGCTCTTCAGAGCTACCGGTTCTACAGAGGTGGACAGAACCAGTAGAAACCCACCTCTGTTCCTAACCATCCATTAATAACATTTAGCAGAATAATTTTTCTCCTTGATTACATTCAGCATTGCACAATGTTTCCCAAATTTCATTTTTGCTTGTTCCATTATCAGTGTTTACTGAATCATAGAAAACATCAGCAAGCTATGGATTCCAACTTTCCCACATATCCATAACAACTTAGATGGCATTAATTAATATTTTCAGAAATACAGTTTTACCCTTTTATTCGCATTGCTTTTCTTCTTCTTGTTGTTGTTATGATCTCACAGTTACTTCAAGGTTTTCAGAACTCTTCATTGGAAGTAAGGTTGGAAATAAGGGTAGATAGATTGGAGACATGAATGTAGAAGAGACAGAGTGAATGCAGATTACAGGTAAACTGAAAAAAATGGACAAAAGTGAAAGAAGACAAGAGAGGATATTTGGATGTCAAGTGACAGATGCAACTACATCAAGAAAAGATAATTGGACAGAGTCTGATTGAAGATACCTAGAAATATCTTACATCCTCCTCCTACTTCTCATAACAATCTCCCCCCTCCCTCCAAGTCCTTCTCCAAGTAGGAGAGGCACCAAGTTATCATCAACATTTTATTTTAACAAGCCACTAATGAGCTGAAACTTTTTATCATTTAGCAAACTTAACTGGGATAGCAGTGATGGAGAACATGATTGAGTTAGAAGAAGAAAGTGACATGTCTCCATTGGATGTTAGACAGTGGAGCTGATTCAAATAGAAAAAAAAAAACTATAGCAGTGGATGAATAGATAAGGAGACAACATGGGAGAGGGATAATGGCTGGAGCAGTGAAACTTACAGAGGTAAATGCAAATTAAGGCTAAAGGACAAAGACAGGTGTGAAAAAAGAGCATAGAACAGTAAGGACTATCAGGATAATTACTAAAACAAACTGAGAAAGATCTTAGCATCTCAGCAAGCTGCTGGAAAAGAAAAGAAGTGGAAGGGAACTGAAAATGGGAAAAGCAACAGATTTGATTTGAAACTGAGACATTGTAATATCTAGTGCTGTTTTAGGCACAAAGCTAGCTGGGTGACCTTGAGCCAGTCACTTTCTCTTAGCCCCAGGAAGAAGGCAATGGCAGGCTAAAACTTTGCTGGGAAAACTGCAAGAAGGTATCTAGGCAATCTCTGAGAATCGGACATGAATGGAAGAAAGAAAAAATGATTGGTTTGGGAAGATATGGGGGGAGTAGCTTGGCAAGTCATTCTAAAGAAAAGGAGGGAGTAGTCAGATGCCCATTTCTCCTATTCTGGGCCAATTGCTTACCCCAAATCTAATTATCCCATTAAAACTCCTTGTGGAAGCCTATGTGATGCTTGCTTCCTTATCTGTGTCATGCTGTACAGGTTTGACAGGACTGTTGGAAGACATAAATGTTTGTTGAAAGAAGTAAAATAGGTTTGGACAGGACTTAGTTCTGTTATGTGGAAATGAGAATTAGTATGTCAAGTCTTGCAACTTGCAATGTTGGCAAATTCACGATACAAGAACTGCTTGGATTTCCGGAAAGATTTTTATTGCTAATAGGCTAATGCAGGGGTCTCCAACCTTGGCCCCTGGAAGCCTGGCGGACTTCAACTCCCAGAATTCCACAGCCAGCTTTGCTGGCTGTGGAACTCTGGGAGTTGAAGTCCGCCAGGCTTCCAGGAGCCAAGGTTGGAGACCCCTGGGCTAATGTAACAAAACCTTAAGAGCCTGCCAAGCAATTCTCTTGCTCAACTTTCATCTACCTTAATTAAAGAAAAATAGCTCTGAGCCCCTTTCTCATGCTTTCTTCCTCCCAACTCAAATGTGTCTTTTGCAACAATCCTATTTCTTTCCTGTTTTCTACAGGTTTGATAGGTCTCCATTCCATCACAGCACTTAGGCATATATAAGATTACATCCCAAAGTATCTGGGCTAAAGTTAGAAAATTAATGTGAGCTACTGTTTGCCTACAATTTTGAATAGCAGTCCAATCTGTTATATATTTATTGTGCCTTTGAATGAAGGTGCTGCTTCTAAGCATATAGGACATTATAGAGATCATGCATAAACTGTTTCAACTCCCACCCTCAAAATGCAGTGCTCTATAGAGCACTGCACACCAGACCAACTAGACACAAGAATAGTTTTTCCCCAAACACTATCAGTCTGCTAAACAAATAATTCCCTCAACACTGTCCAACTATTTATTAAGTTTGCATTACTATTACCATTAATATTCTCATCATTCCTATCACCCATCTCCTCCCACTTGTATGACTGTAACTTTATTGGTTGTATCCTTACGATTTATATTGATTGTTTCCTGGTATGATTTGATTGCTTATTGTACCCTACGACTTAAGTGTTGTACCTTATGATTCTTGATGAATGTATCTTTCTTTTTATGTACACTGAGAGCACATGTACCAAGACAATTTCCTTGTGTGTCTAATCACACTTGGTCAATAAATAATTCATTCATTCATTCTGCATGGAATAGAAATCAATATTGCAATACAGGGAGTTGTCATTATATACAGTGGGTGAAATGTGTTAAATACAATAGCTCTGGAGAAATTAGGCAAACTAAGTAGATGTAGTTTGAAAATTGTTAACCATTTGGAGGAAAGACTGGACTTATTTCTAGGTTCCTTAGTGTAAATAGAAAGGACGTTGGTACTTACCTGACATGCCCATTCTCTCTGAGCTGTGAAGAGCATCCAGTAGTGGGAGGTCCTTCAGTCTCTGCATGTCTAGGCTGGGCTTAATTTGTGGAACGCTCCTCCTCCTCCACGGAACTCCTCCTCATCGTTCCCCAGTTTTGGCGAAGATGAGAGAAATAAACACCCTCGTCCTCAATGCCCTAAAAATTCGTTGGCCGAAACAGGACCCCACCAGACAAAGGGTTGGGCTGGATGCTCTTCACAGCTCAAAGAGAATGGGTGTGTCAGGTAAGTACCAATGCCCTTTCTTCCATGAGCTGTTCAGAGAATCTAGTAGTGGGACATACCAAAGCTTGGCCTGTCCTACGGGAGGGGCTCTGTCTGGCCTGGAATCCCCTCCTAGTCCCTGTGGACCCATTCCAGAACTCTTCTGCCAAAGAAGGCCTCAGAGGATGCAAACACATCTATTTTATAATGCCTAATGAATGGCGATGGAGAGGCCCAGGTTGCAGCTCGACAAATTTCAATTATTGGTGCCTGTGTGGCCCACGCTGCCGATGTTGCGACGCTCCTTGTTGAATGAGCTGTTATGCCCATGGGAACCTGTAGTGATTGAGTCTGATATGTTTTTGCTATCGTGGCCTGTAGCCAATGGCCTATTGTAGAAGATGAGACCTTGTATCCCTGAGTGTTGGGCTGAAACAACACAAATAAGGCTTCCGTTTTTCTGAAAGTCGCTGTCCGGTTAATATATATTCTCAATGCTCACCTTACATCAAGCTAATGCCATTGTAGTTCCAACCCTTGGGGTGGTCTGGGACAAAAATTAGGAAGTATAAGCTCTTGTGCCTTGTGAAAAGCCGAGTTAATTTTGGGTATAAACGTAGGATCAGGACGAAGGACCACCCAGTCAGAATGGAAGACACAAAGATCTTGTCTGATATTCAAAGCTGCAAGTTCTGAAATACGATGAGTGGAAGTGATCGCTACAAGGAAAACTATTTTATATGTCAGAAATTGGAGACTTGGTGATTTCAAGGGTTCAAAAGGGCCCTTAGTGAGTGCAATGAGGACCTTGTTAAGGTTCCAGGTGGGATAATGGTGTACCGCCGGTGGGGGTAAATTTGTGGCTCCTCGAAGGAAACTCCGTATGCGTGGGTGATGGGAAAGAGATAGTAGATCTTCACAAGTGAGGACTGATGCCAAGGCTGCCACCTGTCTTTTCAACATATTAAGTGATAATTCCTTGTCAAGTCCTTCTTGCAAGAACTCTAGTTTTTGAGCTACAGATGGAGAGATGGGATCAATTCGAGACTTGGTACACCATTTGCAGAAACTGGACCATGTGGTGTTGTAAATGTGAGTTGTTGAGGGGCATCTGGCAGCTTGAATGGTAGCAATAACTTTGTTGGAAAACTTTTTGCTCTTCAGATGACTCCGCTTAAACTCCAGATGGTCAGGTGCAACCATTGAGGGTCCAGATGATGAAGGGGTCCCTGGGTTAGCAAGACCCTATCTGGCAGAATTGTCCATGGTGTTGATATGGATAGACTGCAGAGGTCTGCAAACCACGGCCGTCTGGGCCAGTAAGGAGCTAATAGAAGTAGCTATGCCCTGTCATCTAGCAGCTTCTGGATGACCTTGGGAAACAGTGGAAGTAGTGGGAATGCGTACAGAAGTCCCAGGGTCCAGCGACAGCGGAGTGAATTGAAGTTCTCAGCTCCTTGCAAGGGGTACCTGGAAAAAATCTCGGGAGCTGAGCATTGAGGGGGGAAGCGAACAGGTCCACCACCGGCTGTCCAAATGTCCTAACCGCCTCTTGAAACAGGGTCGGATGGAGGTGCCACTCCGATTGATCGATTGTGGTCCTGCCTAGCCAGTCTGCCTGTATATTCGACAGTCCGGAAATGTGCTCTGCTCTGATGGAAAGTAGGTTGCTCTCCGCCCAATGACACAAGCGCTCTGCTTCCCATATGAGGTGTTTTGACTGTGTGCCCCCCTGTTTGTTTATGTAAGCATTTGTTGTTATGTTGTCAGTCAATATTAGTATGTGTTGATTGTGTACCTGTGGAAGGAAGCTGCGGAGAGCCAGGTGTACTGCTCAAAGCTCCAGCCAGTTTATGCTGCATGACTGTTCTGTGGAGGACCAACAGCCTTGGGCTGTGAGTGATTGAAAGTGAGCTCCCCATCCAAACAGGTTGGCATCGGGGTGTTGGTAAGTCTGGGGCTCTTTGAAGAGACAACCTCTGTTTATGACTGTCTGGTTCACCAGTGGAGAGATATGAGGACCTTTGATGGAACCTTGACCTTGTATTAGGAGTTGCTTCGGCTGGATCGCTGGTACAGGAGCAGAAACCAATGGAGGGACCTAGTGTGGAGGCAGGCCCAAGGAATAATAGATATACATGAGATCATTTTGCCTAACAATTTTGATAGGTCAGCTAGGGGTACCCTTGTTTGTAACTCTGATCTCCTTAGCTAATTGATGGATGCTGTTTTGTCTATCTGGTGACAGGAAAACTTTGCCTTCCATTGTATCTATGATTGCCCCCAGATGGATTAATCAAGTCGATGGTGTTAAATGACTCTTTTTCCAATTTATTAGAACCTGTGTAGTTGTAGGGATTGTAGTGTGGTCTGAGTATCTCTGAGTGCTTGATGAACAGAAGATGACAAAATTAATATATCATCAAGGTAACACTGGAGTCATACAGGTACAACTCAGAGATGAGCAGCAAGAGCTGCAAGAAGTGAAGGTCCTGGGGGCAGATGCTAGTCCGAAAGGGAGAGCCACATATTCGAAATGGTGGTTATCATAACAGAATCTCAAAAATTTATAATAGAGATATGTAGGTACACCTCTGTCAGCTCTATGGATGTAAGGACGTCACCCTTTCTGATGCAAAGTAAGATAGATTGCAGGATGTGCATTTTAAAGTTAAGACGCTTCAGATCTAATATTGCTCTCCACCCCCCAGAACTTTTGGGAACAACAAAAAGATGTGAATAGAAACCTCGCCCTCGTTGATTGATAGCTACTGGTTGGATGGCTTGTATGTCCAGTAGATGATGGATAGCTGTTTCCATCAGATTACGTTTAACTGGATCTCTGGAAACAGGGCATGATATGAAAAAGTCTGGGGGAGTGGATTGAAACTCCAATGTAAGGCCAAATCTGATAATGTCTCTGACCCAGGAATCAGACATTGAGGAGTCCCATTGGTCTGCAAATAATTTAAGGCATCCACCAATGGGAGCTGGGTCCAGGGAGTTATCTTGGATGCCGGAAAGACCTATTTCCTGCTCCTTGAAAGGTCTCTTGGATTGGCCACCCCCTCGGTTCCTATCCCCAAAGTCAAACCTCTCTGGCTGCTGCCCTGGTCTGAATGATGGAGTCTCTGGTATCTGGGTGAGAAGGATCCCTGATAAAAGGGCCAAAAGGATCCCCTCTGAAAGGACTGAGGGTTTCTAGAATCTGACTTCCGAAAAAGGGAAGGTAAAATTTTCTTTTTGTTTCGGGTTTCGATTAGCAGCGGATCGAGGGCAGAGCCATACAGTCTTCTCCTGCAATAGGAGATGAAGCCAGCTTGCATTTGTGCTTAATGTCCACTTGCCAATGTTTTAACAATAATAAGTGTCATGCTGTGACATGTGAAGTAATGGCCCTGGCTGAAAACTTGACCGCATGATAAGTTGCATCAGCTGAGAATTCAGTGGCTGCTATAAGTTTTGCAATATCGTTGTACGCTCTAATGTTGGAAATAGGGACATGCTTCCGTAAGAGACAAAGCCACCTGAGAGAAGCACGGGTAAAGAAAGAAGCAGCCGTGGCCGCTCTGATGGCCCATGCATCAGACTGATGGGCCATGCGCAGGGCAAGCTCGGCCCATTTTTCTTCCGGCTTTAATGCCTCCAGTGCTTCACTGGGAATGGAGGATGAGAACGCTAATCCCACTATAGGTTCATCTACCTCAGGAGTATTCAACAATTTTGAGAAATCAGGGGCCAAATTAAAATATTTCCTGTCATATCCCATGGGGGCAGGGTACACCACTGCAGACACCCACTGTTTCTGTATCAGGTCTGAAAACATGTGAGGAACTGGAATGACATCTGCCTAGACTACCGGTTGGTTAAAATTTAGATTTTCTTGTCCTACTTCTGAAGGAGTTGGAGTGGTAGAAGGGGCTGACTTGTTCAGGCATGCAATGCTTTTTGCCTTAAACAAAAGTGATCTGAATAGTTGTGGGCGGAATAAGCCTGTCAATACAGGTTAATCAGGAACAAGGCCCTTATCCTCAGACATCCCCCTTTCTAGGGGGTCCGCTTCTGACAGGGCTGGGTCACTGTCATGTATTGATCCTGATTCAATCTGTTCCATTTGATCAATTTGATCCACTTCTTCCTCCTCCGCCTCCTGTGGCCCCTGGAGGAGCATGTCCCCCTAAAACTGTACCTGGGTATAGTGTTGCTCTGATCTGGTCAATGACCTTAGCGATTGAGAATCACAGTCAGTGGTTACAGGGTGTTCCCTGATCAGAATTGCGTGTTGAAGACCTGCTGCAATTCCCTGGTGGGTTGCCAGCTCCATCCACACCTTCATTGTCTCTGGAGCTTCCTCTGGAAGAATGTCGTCCTGTCGAAGACTGGCAGCTGTTGGAGTGAATGTAGCTTCAGGAGCCCTTTGTGTGGTCTGTGTTCCAGGTAACTGGGTCTGTTGACTCTGGGAAACCAAGCTGTGTCTGGATGAGAGAGAGAGATCTAGTGGAGGAGGAGGTTGGGAAGAGGTAGACGGTACTGGACTGGGGGGCAGAAGGTCCTGTGAGGCAGGGTGGGAAGAGGTAGACAGTACTGGACTGGGGGGCAGAAGTTCCTGTGAGGCCCTGTGTGCTCCCTTGCACACCTATCTATTTGCTTTTCTAATGCTTTATGGCGCCTGTTGGCATCCTTTTCTGAAGCTTTAGAATGACCTTTTGTCTGCTTAGATTGGTGCTGAGATTTAGCTTTGACCCTTGATGTTGAGGTCTGAGAGCTACTACCGCCTGCCATTTTGATTGAAAGAGATGCAGTATGCTCGTTATTCAAAATGATACTTTGGAGGCATTTGGCACGCCCAGGGGCCTGATCCAAGAAGGGACCGATTGCCCTGATAATATCTTATCCCCTTGTTTTTTTTGTTTTTTTTAAAGATATATGTATATATGAGTCGTATCACAGTAATATATTTTGTTATTAAGATGATATTATTATTATTATTATTATTATTATTATTATTATTATTATTATTATTATTATTATTATTATTGGAGTGAAATATATATATATATATTAATAGAAAAACAGCTTGATATAGTGAATAGCCAAACAACCAAATTAAGAACGTCTGAAAAGGCCAAGATAAGAAAGAGAGGCCTTCAACAGCTTCCCTGCACAGGCGGACACGGGCCTGGGTGCTCGTTGTTGTGCCGCTGGGTGGATAAAGCTGTGAGGGTTAAGCCAACCATAACATTGCTGGGACACTGTAATTCCTACTTTGTTTAATAGAATTCTAATAACCATAAATTAATTGTAGAGCCATATTATTACAAATCTTAAACTATGTTTTTTTTAAAAAATAGACATGACATATGATAATAACCGCATTGTTTTCTGCATTTATATGTAATGGATGGGGAAAATTTGTCTTATTGAAGACAAGCAAAGGCATTATTCTATTGTAATAGAAACCTTTTAATAAAACCTGCTTATTCCATCATTTCTTTGGATCCTACTAAATTGCAGTATTTTGTTCAAAACAAAATGGAAAGACCTAGAATAAAATGGAGCAATTTCAGCAGTGAAGAATACACCTGTAATTCAATTTCATGGCACCTCATTTCAGTATATGTTACCTTTGCTGTACTGAAAATGTGTCTGAGTGTAACAATTCTTACCTTAGTAAGCCAAATTCTCAAGACACAAGTGAGCTTTAAATGGCAAAGACTAGAAGGAATAGCAATTTGTACCATTTCCCTAAGGTTTTTTAAAATGTCTCCTTATATTCTTTTTTTTTTATTTCAAGAAACTCCTAGGAACAATTTTAAAATAATTCTTGATCATTAGTGCTACAAATATGCTTGGGTTGCAGAAAGTATCAGAAAAGAAGCTGCCCCCTGCCCCCAAACTAATGAAAGAAAAAGAGAAGGTCAGTTTTGATATAATGGAAAGCAATTAGAAAAAAAAATAGAAGATAATAGAAGAGTCTTAACCATAATTTCTGTCGTATCCGCAATTAAGACTCGTAGTCAGTGACTTTCAATTCAAGCTCTTTATTAACACTGGTGGAACCGAACCGCAAAAGACAAAAAGCTTGCGGCTTTTATATCTTTTGCTTCGGCGGCCGCGGCCAATGGCAGCGATTCAAGTCTCCCGCTCTTGGCTTTAACCAATCGCGGGAGACTCCAATCGGGCCAATCAGGCGCGGCTCGCCTGGCCAATCAGAAATCCCCGCGCCTTAGCCAATCAAGGCACGGGGATTTCGAGTAGTCCATTTGCATACATGACACCCCTCCCCTCTTGGTATGGTCTTCTCACGTGGTGTAGTCACGCAGGTAGGCGGGGCTCCGTCGAGTCCTAGATGACCTGCGCAATTCATTTTCTTGTTGTATCTCGGTAGGGGCGGTCATCTTTTTGGCTGCTCCTGCCTCTGAGCGAACCGGCTGGATGATCGGGCCGGTTCCTTCGCCGCGGCTCCCGCCTGGGCCTACCGGGTCGGTTGAGTCGCGGATTCCGCCGCTCCCGCTTGGCTTCTCCGGGTCGGTAGAGCTGGCCAGACGGTTCTTCTCCGGCTGTGACTCGCGAAGGCTGCGTTCTGGTGAGTTTTTAATTTTTATTTGTTCTTGCGGTTGTTTAACCGGGTGTTCCCTCCCCCCTTGGTTCGTGTCTTGGGGGTTGAGGTTAGTCAATGTTCGTGACCGGAGCTGGTCGATATGTCGTTTCCAGGCTCGCCCGTCGGTGGTTTGGAGCCGGTACGACTTTGGACCAGTGATCTGAGTTATGACGGCTGGGATCCATAGGGGGTCCCCCGTCATGTTTTTGGCGTATACTAGGTCGCCTGGTTCAAATGTCCGATACCTGGAGCTGGAGTCTGGGGGCTGCTCTGGGTTGTAGGTTGGGTGTAGGCGGTCGAGTGGGGATCGCAGCTTCCTGCCCATCAGGAGCTCTGCAGGGCTCTTGTTGGTGGTTGTGTTTGGCGTGATGTGCTGTATAAAGAGCAGCCTGTTGATCTTGTCGTTGATCTCCCCGTGGTCCATTTTCCGGAGGGTCTTTTTTGTAAACTGGACCATCCGCTCCGCCCTACCGTTCGCCGCCGGATGCGCCGGTGCCGTTAATGCGTGGCGGATGCCTTTTTCTGCCAGGAACCGTTCAAAATCGATGGATGTAAACTGTGGCCCGTTGTCCGAGACAACGACGTCTGGGAGGCCGTGGGTGGCAAACAGCTTACACAGTTCTTTAATGACGGCCTCTGTGGTGGTGGATTTCATGTCGGCCACCTCTAGCCAGTTTGAGTATGCGTCAACTGTGATTAAAAAGGTGTGGCCATTTGTGGGGCCGGCAAAGTCTAAATGTATTCTGGACCAGGGTCCCCGAGGTGTCTCCCAGTCCCGGATAGGTGCCGTGGGTGGGCTGGATCTGGTCTCCTGGCACCGGTGGCATTTGGCGACCCATGTTTCAATTTGTTTGTCCATGCCAGGCCACCAAGCGTAACTCCTGGCCAGGGCTTTGGTCCTGACGATGCCAGGATGACCCTCGTGCAACATCTCCAGGACCCTGTTCTGTAATTTAGTCGGAATTACCACCCTGTCTCCCCAAAGGATACATCCTCTCAGTAGTGAAAGTTCCGTCTGGCGCTGGCGGAAAGGTTTAAAAGTCTCGTTATCGTCTTTTTCCGGCCAGCCTTTTTGTAGCCAATGTAAGATTGGCGCTAAGTGTTTGTCCTTAACCGTTTCCCTCGCTATGTCCGATGCGGTAATGGGTAAACACTCGATGGACAGGGTATTTGTTGTTGGTGCAGGGTCAGGGTCAGAGTCAGGTAAGGGGGAACGGCTTAAAGCGTCCACGTGCGATATCTTCTTACCTGGCTTGTGTAGCAGTTCATAGTTGTAGGCTGCCAGGAATTCAGACCATCTTGTCATCCAGGGTGACAAGATGTTTGGTGTGGGACGGTTTCCCGCGAGAATGCCCAGCAACGGTTTATGGTCAGTCACTATTTTGAATGGGCGGCCATAAAGGTACTCGTGGAAACGCTTAACGGCGGCCACTATAGCCAAAGCTTCTTTGTCCAGCTGGCTATAGTTCCGCTCTGATTTAGTCAGAGTTCTCGAGAAAAATGCGATAGGTGCTTCTCTCTGGTCTGGGAGGGTATGGCTGAGGACAGCGCCGACGCCGAAGGGTGATGCGTCGCAAGTGACAGCTACAGGCAGGGTTTCGCAGAATTGCATTAGGACGGCATCAGAGGTGAGGAGGTCTTTGGTCTTTTGAAAAGCTGTTTGTTCCCGTCTCCCCCAAGTCCAGGCTGCCTTCTTGTCCAGGAGTCTATGTAAAGGTTCCGCTGCCGTAGCCTTTTGAGGTAGGAAGACATTATAGAAGTTTAGTAAACCTAAGAACGCTTGCAGCTCTAGTTTGGACTTTGGGGTGGGGGCTTCTTTGATGGCCTTTACTTTTTTCGTTGTGGGGTGGATGCCCTGCTGGTCTAGTAGGTAGCCCAAAAACTCTACTTGTTTTGTACAAAGTTGGCATTTTTCGCGTTTGACTTTAAGTCCTGTTTCTTTAAATTTCGTTAAGACTTGTCTTAAACGGTTTTCTAGTTCAGCTTCATTTGGCGCCGCCACTAATACGTCATCGAAGTAGGGCACCACCCCCTTGATGCCTTGCAGCAAGCGTTCCATCAGGCTCTGGAAGATGCCTGGTGCCACGCTGACCCCAAATTGAAGTCTGTTACATTTAAAAGCCCCCCGGTGGGTCACTATTGTTTGGGCCTCTGCCGTTTCCTCGTCCACAGGTAGTTGTTGATAGGCTTGTGCGAGGTCGAGCTTAGCAAAAACTTTGCCCCCTCCCAGTGAGTGCAGTAAATGTTGCACTACCGGGACTGGGTAGGCGCTTTGCTGCAGCGCGCCATTTAGGGTGGCCTTATAGTCCCCGCAGATTCTCACGGACCCGTCTGGTTTTATTGGGGTCACTATAGGGGTTTCCCATCTGGCGTGATCTGTCGGTTGTAACACCCCTTGTCTGACGAGCTTGTCTAGCTGCTCGTCGATTTTGGGCTTTAATGCAAAGGGTACCCTTCTAGGCTTAAGCCGCTTCGGGGGAACCCTTGGGTCTAAATCAAATGAAATAAGGGGCCCCTGGTACTTGCCCAATTCTCCATTGAAGACCTCCTGGAATTCTTCGGTTAGCCGCTGTTCCCAAGCTTCAATGGATACGTGGTTGACACCTGTCAGCGCGATGTTAAGCGGAGCAAACCATTGTAACCCCAGCAGGCTAGGGCGGTCGCGGTCGACTATTGTGAGTGGAAGTTGTTCTGTGTGGCCTTTGTAGGTTATGTTAAAGTTCTTGGTGCCCACTACCGGAACGCGATTACCTTGATAGTCTTTTATGATGATTTTTTGGGCAGGTACGTTTCTTCTTTGTAGTGTAGGCACTAGTTGCTTGATTTCGCGCCAAGCAATCATAGAAAGGTAGGAACCGGAGTCCACTTCCATCTTACATGGTCGACCCTCTATGTGAACTTCTACGTGAACCTTTCTAGCTCCGTCGGAAATGGCGTGGCCAATGGTCACCGTCTGGTGGGTTTCCTCTTTACGCCGGCTGTCACTGCTTCTTTGCGATCGTTGTCTCTGGTCCCATCGACCCGTTGGCTGGCGCTCTCTGGCTCTGGGCGGGGAGTTTTCTCTCTTCCTGTCAAGTTGTTCCCGTTTGGGCGGGCTGCGGGGTTTTTTCTGGCGGCAAACTCGGGCGATGTGGCCTCGTCGGTCACAATGCCTGCAGATAGCGTCGAAGAATCGGCATTCTGACCTGGGGTGGTCGCCGCCGCAACCGGCGCAGTTGGTCCTCGACCTGCGACCTCTTTGACTTCGCTGTTCGCCTCGTCCCATTTGTACACGGTGTATGTCCTCCTCGTCATCTGACGCGCTGGAGGTTGATTGGTATTCGCCGTAGTGTGCGGTCGCTTCGCTTCTGGTGTCGGCCGGCCTCGCGGGGTTGTTGTTCCCGCCCTTCGCGTCAGATCTTCGCATGGTGTCTGCTGACGTGCGGGTGGCTTCTGCTGCTGCGGCCGCAGTGAGGGCATCGGCTAGGCTGATGTCGCCTTTTGCCATGAGTCGGCTCTGGAGTGTCGGATCCCATAGCCCGAGCACGAAGCGGTCTCTGATGAGACTATTAAGCCCTTCAAACTCACAGAGTCCTCCCAGGCGCCGTAATTCAGCGACAAAGTCGCTTAATTTCTCGTTCGGTTTCTGGTTTCTGCGGTAAAACTCGTTTCGCCGTATCAGGATGGGGACCTCGGGGGCGTAATGGCGTCTCAGTATGGGCTCGAGGACGTCCCAGTCTATGGCGGTTGCGTCTGCTGGTTTGGCCAATGCCTTGGCCATCTGGAAGACCTCTGGTCCGCAGTGTGTGAGAAAGACGGTGCGTTTTAGCGGGCCCGGGGCGTCCTTCATGCCGGCGCATTCCAGATACATCCGGAATCGATCCGAGTACGATTCCCAGTCCTCGGCGGCGGGGTTGAAGGGAGCGGGCGGTGCTATTTTCGCCATCTTCGCTGTCGCTGGTTCTTAAACGGATACGGGGTTCGGTTCAATGGCGAGATCCCACCTTCGTTGCCAGTGTCGTATCCGCAATTAAGACTCGTAGTCAGTGACTTTCAATTCAAGCTCTTTATTAACACTGGTGGAACCGAACCGCAAAAGACAAAAAGCTTGCGGCTTTTATATCTTTTGCTTCGGCGGCCGCGGCCAATGGCAGCGATTCAAGTCTCCCGCTCTTGGCTTTAACCAATCGCGGGAGACTCCAATCGGGCCAATCAGGCGCGGCTCGCCTGGCCAATCAGAAATCCCCGCGCCTTAGCCAATCAAGGCACGGGGATTTCGAGTAGTCCATTTGCATACATGACAATTTCAACTGGAAAATTGTAACCATCCTAGATTAAGCTAAATTTAAAAATGCTAAGGAATTTCTGGAAGTTTATCATTCAAATAAATCAGCCACAAAAATGGCACATAGAGATGACCCTTATTTACACACCATTCAAAAGAGACAATAAAAAAACTAAGAAGGAAACTAAAAAACCAGAACACGTCCTTTTCTAGCGGTCCATACCCAGATAAACAGGGATTAACCCTAGGCAAACAATCAAGCAGAAAACAACAACACAATCAAAGAATTGCCGAGGAGAAAGCCATATGGCTTTATATCCACCAACATTGGTAGGGCAATGTAGATAAACAGGAAGCAAATCCCACACTCACTAGCACTGTTGATGTTACTCAGTCTGATAATCAAACATCTGTAAGCAAACAAGCAAGCTCAGAGAGTATCAAGGGCTACAAATTTTAAAACAAGTTATCTTTTGCTACTAGTATATTTGGCAAAGCAAAATATACCAAAAAATATCAGTTGAAAATGGGACCAGAATTTTCAGTGGAGGCATACATTCATCACGAATACATACATATGTATTTGTGATGAATGTAGATCATAGGTATCCAACCTCTTGATTTGCTTAAGCCATACAGAGTGAAGAGGTATTGTCTTGGCCCAGAACTTCTCACACTGTACAGGTAGTCCTTGACTTACGCCACAATTGAACGCCAAAACCATGTTGTAAAGTGAGAAATTTGCTAAGTGAGTTTTGCCCCATTTTACGATGTTCCTTCTCACATTTGTAAAGTGAATCACTGCAGTTGTTAAGTTAGTAAAATGGTTGTTAAGTGAATCTGCCTTCCCCATTGATTTGCTTGTCAGAATACCCCAGGACACTGCAACCATCATAAATATGAATCAGTTGTCAAGCATTCAAATCTAAATCATGTGACCATTGGGATGCTGCAAAGATCCAAAGTTTGAAAAATGGTCATGATACTTTTTCAGTGCTGTTGTAACTTTGAACAGTTACTAAGTGAACTTTTGTAAGTCGAGGACTACCTGTAAATCACTGCAGGCTAACTGCACTACCAGTTCTCAGAAATGTTCAACTGATTGCAAGTTAAACTTAGAAAAGATCATCGTTGCCTCTTATGACTTGCCTGCCAGTATGTTTATATTTTATTCCTATCAAGACTATTGTCTCAACTGCTAAAATTGTAACTAAATTATTGCAAACATTTGGGTATATCATTTACCTGATCTGGTAGAACTATAGGTTTATCTTTAAATATGCAGCTATGTTACTTCTGAAATGTATAGAAATGAAATGAACTAATTCTGCTTAACAGCTCTGATATTTATCCTTCTGTGAAAAGGGAACTATAACCTTAATGTTTTCTGATTTCATTACTCCTGGCCATTACCAAGTTACAATATTAATGAAACACTCTATAATAGAAGCAGACACCAAGTGAGAAGTTTATCCTCAGCAGTTTATAAATCTAATGAATATGCTAAAATCTTTTCCTACTAAAACCTATTTTTCATTTTTACTTCGAACACTGCATTTGTGAATTAAACTAATTGTGAAGTACGCAACACTGAGAGAATAAATAAATATCAATTACATTTTTGTATAAAAGAGGCAGTGTTGCAGGCTAATTCACTGCTAATTGTCAGAAGTTTGATCCTGACAGGTTCAAGGTAGACTCAACCTTCCATCCTTCCGAGGTTAGTAAAATGAGAATCCAGATTGTTTGGGGCAATATGCCGACATTTGTAGACTGCTCAGAGAATGCTGTAAAGCACAATGGAGTGGTGTATAAGTCTAAGTGCTACTGCTATTGGTATCAGTTACATTAATAAAACTTGATAAAATCCATTCCAAAACCCCCCAGTGTGATTGAATAGCATCAAGTTCCGCCAGGTATGAGAAAAACAGTGCTTAAACTCAGTGGAAATTAACTAGCTTTATACCTGAAGCTTCACAATCTATACTTCTCCATGCTTTCCTGCCTTAGTAAATTAATTCTATGTTGCACTTAATTAGAGTTACAACACATAGATGAGCAGCAGAATGAAGGCATTGCAATGCATATAGGATAACATATTGGCAAGCCTGAATTTTAAATTTAATAAAATTTTCTAAAAAGAATAAAGGGTAATATATTCAAATTACCGTATTAATTTGCAGATCCATTGTTTTGCATCAGTTACAGAAGCCAGAAAAGAGACATTCTTTTTTTTTTTTGGTAAATTTTATTTGAGTTTTCACAAAAAGAAAAAAAATACAAATGAAACATCTTTTTTCAAAGTAGCGTAATCCCCGGTTAAATTTCTTCGTATGGACACAAATTCAGGTTCATGCTCATTTTTATATTCTATTCCATATCTTATTACTATTTTACATTTTCTACATAGCTTCTCCCCTCTTTTAATTTTCTCAATTTTATTTTAATTATCTCATCTTAATTTAAATCATTGTATTTATATTTTTTGTCTGTCCTGTTTCAATTATCTATTATCTTTTCTCATTAAACAAAATTTCTCCTGTAGTTACTGATTGGAGTATGACGCCTTTATATCTTTTCTCTAAAGTTGTAACATTCAATATTATACATAACTTCCATTCGGATTCTGCTTGGTACATTCTTAAAATACACACTATATTCTTAAAAAAAGAAAAAAATATATATAATTAAAACAACATTCCATTCCAATTCAATTCTATCATTAATATTAATATACATTAAAGTCTTAACATCTTCAACTTTACTTTTCAATTAAATATCATACTTCTATGGGAACAATTATAAGCTTTCCATAGTTAATTCCACCCCCTCTTCACTTATATTTTATAAGACATTAACTAATTAAAATGTTCCCATTCCTTCCTAATTCAATTTTCTCATTTATTTGATTTCACTTATTTTATTCATAAACATTTCACTAAATTACACTAACTATTTTATCCCTCATTTTAATCATATGTTGTTTCCAATTTTCTAAAGTTATTTCTATTACTAATATAACAATACAATCTTATGTACCTTTACAGAATCCCTTTTTCAGTTAGATTTTCACCCATTATCTCTAAATAGGTCCTGTTTCTCTATATCTTACTCAGCCCTTTGTAACTTCTTTTCCTTTCCTTCTTCCCTCTTTTCTTCTCTCTCCCCTTTTTACCCCTTGTCTCTCTACCTCTATTTCTCTCTTCTGTATTCCCTTTTCTGTTGCTTTCGAGTATTATACTTATTTTTTGAATTATTTTTCTTTTCTTTGGTTGTTTTTTTAAGTCTTAAATTCTCCATTCTCTCCCCCCCCCCGTCCTTTTTCTTCCCCACATAAAATTGCTTGTTCATTAAAGATGGCTTCTTTTTTGTCCCAGTCTTTTTGTTTTGCAGTCGTTTCTTGTTGTTTCTCATAGTTCCAAATCTGCATTTCTAAGAATTGAAAAATGAAGCCAAAAGAATCCTTCCCTTCTTGTGCATCTTCTTTGTACTTTTTAAGTTCCATTTTCAATTCATCCAGAAGTGGTGCCATTGTATAAATTTTTAAACAACCACCCGATTGATTTTAGTCATTCAAATATAATAACCAAGAATCCAAAGATCATCAAATAATCCAAATACATGCAAGGTGTTACTTTTTACACTTTTTTTCACTTTCTCTTCCTGGGGTTACTATTTAGTTGCAAAGTTTCAGTTAAAATGTATCTTTTAGAAGTCTTGTTGAAGTTTTACTGTAGATTCTTTTTAATTCCAGGCAGTCTTCTCCCTCTTCCAGATCCTGCCCTTATTCTTTTTCTCTCCCTTCTTGTTTCGTTGCTTCTTACTCTTCTTTGGGAGCGATGTTATTTTTTGTAAGTTTAAATTCCAGGGTACCTTAGTTGTTGCTTTTACAATTTAACCCAGTCAGGCAAAACTTTCACTTCTTATCTTCCTCCTGCACATTCTTTTCCGGTCGAGTTTCTGACCACTGCTGCAACTGCCTTTGAGAAAGGGAGTAATGGCCAGCTGAGAGGAGAGATGCGGCTCTCCTTGACCCTGCTGGTGGTCTCCCCCCTCTTCACCACCTTTACGGGGTGGCTTAGCCCCAAAACCAGCCGGCTCGGGGCACTCCAGTGGCGAGCCCAGACAGAAACCGTGCACGATTGCAGATTTCTGTCTGTCGCCGAAGCCCTTCAAACTGGAACCTCAGAAAAGAGACATTCCTTACCAAGATAATTAGCTTCAAATTTTTAAGACAACCTCTGCAGTTTCCATTGTATCTCAGAGCAAGTGAATAGAGGTACACTACAGCAATGTTTTTCAACCTCAGCAACTTTAACATGTATTGACATGTATTGACTTCAATTCCCTACTGGCTGGGGAATTCTGGGAATTGAAGGCCACACATCTAAAAAGTTCCTGATGTTGATAAAAAAATGTACATCACCAAAGCAGAAAATCAGCTGAGATGCAAAGAACTGCAAAGTGGCAAACATAATGTGACCAAACTGCAAAGTGGCAAACATAATATGACCATTCTTTCTTCCAAACACCTACCGTATAACTGCTTTGACAATTTCTATAAGGCCAACGATAAAGGTGCCAATCTAATTTCAAGGGGAAGGGCACTCCAAAATATGAGGACTGTCACAGAGAAGCATTGCTTATGAGCCTTGGCCCCTTATCCTCTCTGATATTGAGACAATGTAAAGATATTGGTTAGAGAGTTTTACTGGATGAGTTGGGTGAACACCTTTATGTGAAGATGTCAGTACAGTAAGCATTCCAATGCCAAATCATACCAGACCTTATAGATCAGGGGTGTCAAACTCAAGGCCTGTGGGCAGGATCTGGCCCATGGGGTGCTTAGATCTGGTCCATGGGGCCACCCTGGAAACAACAAAGGACCAGCCTGCACAGCCCTCTTAGGTTCTGTTTTCAGCCATGATGGCCTCCTGAAGCCCTATGCCAGCAAAATGGAGCTTGGGGGGACATGATTTGACAATGCATGGGTCACTATATATTTTACTAATTAAAGTTTCCAGGTGATCTTCAAAGGCATTGCATTCATGGAAATAAACAACTGTGGATAAAAACACAAGTTACTATGTCAAGTGACCTCTACTCCAAGTAATGCTGCACCTGTAACACCAGCCCACACTGGGTAAAAGTCCTCCTGCAACCATAATATCTACCTATCAATCAAGCAGTAGACTCCCAAGACATGTACTGTTCTTTTAAGAACAGTGGCACACTCAAGTGTTAGCACTGGAGATGACAGAGACCTCTTCTTAACAAATAACTAATTCTTGCTTGGGTTCAATTTCAACCTATTTCATTCTGGCCAGAAACTGGTTTGATACTTCCAACAATTTCAAGGTCAGTTCACCCTAGAAATATACCTGAGTATCCTCTAGGTATTATTTGTCATCCTCTTATGCTGACAGTATCTCATCTAGAAAAATTATTTCTTGCAATGTTAGTTAAGTAGGGGGAATAAGAAAATTTCTCACTGTTGCTGACTGGTACCACTACTGTACATACATTCAGTAGAACAGTGTCCTCCAAACCCTTGTAGTCAATCCATGGGAATACCATGATTTATTATTTCAAATGCCATCAAAGGTATAAAAAGATCAGGAATGTTGCACTCTACAAATCCAGGTCTCAGCAGAGATCATCTACCAGAATGACCAATGCAGTTTGCATCCCATGACCCAATCTGAATTCCATCTGAAAAAAAAAAAATCTAATCTGCTTTCATGAGAGGTGTACTGTAATTCCGGGATGTCAAACTCGCAGCCCGCAGGCCGGAAGTGTCACATGCTGGCCCCCATCCCTACCCGGTTTAGCAAAGGGGAATAAAATTCTGATTTGTCACACGATATTGCCGTGACACTGCGAGTTTGACACCCCTGCTGTAATTCATAGAATACTGCTTTCTTGACACCTGTCTCAAAAAAGGAAGGTTGAAGACAGGGCAATAGTTGTCTAAAACTGTAAGGTCCAGGGTGACTTTATCAATCAGCTAATTAATGGCTTATATGGCTACCCATCTTACAGCAGCACCCCTAGCTGCCATCATGTCAGCCACCTTATCTGAAAAGGCATCCATAGGAACAATCAAAGGGAAAAGAGGCAAATGATGAAAACAGCATTCCAAAATTACAATGCAATTTCCATCCCTTCTGTGGATGATTTTCCACATATACAGTATATGAAACTGGTAAATCTTACATGAAAGAACAAAGAAACTTTTGCCATTTTGACAAAAATCTCCAATCCCGCAGATGCTTCTGCTTAGCTAGGAATAATTTAATAAGATTTACTTCCGTATAGACATATATTGGGTGGTAGGGCAAGCCAGAACTTTACTTATTTATTGTTCTGTTCAAAATAAAAGCAAAATGACGGTGCCAGGCCAAGAAAAATAATCACTCTGAAGGAAATTCTTTAATGTGGTTATCCAAGAGCTATCCTTGTGCTTCTTTCAAAATGACAGCTGGCACCTGTGGCCTTCTATGAAATACTTCTGACACTGATGGAGTGGGGCAGATGGCCAAATTGGCAGAAAGTGCCATATTTGATTGATAAAGCATTCTAAGTGTCACAGGCTTGTAGACTGTCATTAACATTCAATAATTCCTCTGCAAAAGAGGTATATCAACCAGCATAACACAGGCACTAGTAAGAATACGAGCAGTTGTAAGGTGGGGGTAAAGAAAACCCATGCTCTTTTATTTATCTAGGGACCTTGCTTTTTACCAAGCAAAAATTAAAACTTGCAGCATGCTTCCCTTTATAATGACATAATTTGTACAACTATAATGTTAAATTCTCATCAAACATATATAAATTATCAATATCAGGATATTAACAGGATGCACAGTATTAGAATACTAATTTCAAAAATTTGTTTGTTGTCTTCTAATAAGTCTTCTACTATTTAACACATCTCTATCCTGCCATTGTATAACAAAGATTATAAAAATGGGGAAACTTGATGGTGGCTTGGGAAACAATATTTTCCAATTGAGAAGTCTGACACTGGAGCCTCCTAAAGTCAAAATAGAAGTTTTGACTCTATCAAATCTAAGTCACACCTATTTCTAGGATGGGTTATTTTGGCTTCTCGTCACCAAATGGTCTAGATCAGTAGTTCCCAACGTGAGTGGTACTGCCCTCTGGGGGGGCAGTAGGATGCCTTAGGGGGGTGCTAAGAGGCAAGGGGGACAGCAGGGGGCCACTAAGAGGTGGCGGGGGTGCTGGAGGTGGGCCCTTCACAGGCCGTTGGGAATGGGATAGGGCATGGGCACTGAAGGCAGGACGCCTGCTTGCTTCAACACTTTCCCTGACCCTCTGTCGTTCTGCTGGTGCTTTGGCCTGGGCTGCCACCTTATGTGCTGGTCCTGCACCGCAACTACCACCTGCTGTAAGACATCCCCTGAAAATAAGACCTAATGGGTCTTTTTAAAAAAAACCTGGTCTCATTTTCTGGGAAACACAGTAGTTTTTGCCTGATGTGATTGAAAAAGCCAACATCTCCATTTTGTTTTCATTTCTCCTCTCTTGGACTTTTGGGGAGTGTTTTTTTAAATCCCTGGCTTGGAAAGGAGTTGAACAAAAACCAGGCGTGTTCCAGAAAACACAGATTTTCCAGAACACATCTAACCGGTTAGCAGAACTCAACAAAAAATTAGGTACAAGTTCTGCTGAACCAGTATGAACCAGCTGAATTGCTTCTGTCAATATATCTGGGCTTTTGATTCCTTGGGAAGTTTTGAAAAGCTAGCAATTTAATGCTATTTAAATAACAAAAGAGATAAAAAATAATTTAGCTTATATTCAGTTCACAAATATGAGTTATTTTACCTGTTAACGTGAAAGAATTGTGTTCCATGTTTTGGATCTTACAAACATTAACAATTCAAAGAGGATGAATAATTAACTAAATTAGAAGATATGAGGAATAGAGCAAGGGTAAGAAGTTTGATATTGTCCAGCTCTCTTAATCTATCATCATTGGCCATTCTGACTGAGACAAATGGGAATTCTAATCAAAACTGATGAAGGACGCCTATTCCTGAATCAGAACATGATTTTTTTTTTTTTAAATAGAAGGGTAAAAATCCCTTAAACTTTCAGTTTTGATACACAGAAACTTCATAGGGACGGGGGAAAATAGGAAAGGATTTTTAAGCATCCTACTATGTCACATCAGGTGGGACTGATCCCAGTCCCTTCCCACAAATATTGTGATAATATTGTATTGTGGGAGTTGAAAAATGGGAGTTAGAAAATAAGAGTTGCATTGTGGGAGTTAGAAATGTGCTATTTTTATAGCAATGCCTGCCCTATAGAACATTCTGTTGTAATGACCTGTTTTCCCCCCATGTTTTGAGAGAGAGAATAGTGTGTTAAGATGAATTAGTGCCAAGTTTTTCTTGTTTTAATGTTTCACCAGTTACATTTTATAGTTTTTAAAATGATTTTTATATGCTCTTTTATGTTTTTGATTGGGAGCTTCCCAGAGTTTGCTGAAAGATGACAGCTATATATGCATGTTTTAAACAAATAAATAAAGGTAAATAAATATAAAGTAGGCTTTTCTAGTTTTGAAGCTAATTTTTTTTAAAGGAATGAAAAATAAGATAAGGATGTTCTTGAGTGTACACAGACAAAAATCTGTAGAATTGTCCGGAGGTTTATGAAAGAGATTCACCATTCTCTTCTTTTGGGATGTTTTTCAGCTTTCCAGTTTATGCTACAGAGCTCTGGAATTGTCTGGTAATCTCCCATGCATGTACTAATCAGGCATGAGCCTGCATAGCTTCCAAATGCAGGTAACATCTGCTAGGTATTGCTTCCCGCTGTAATATATTTCAAGAACATTTGTTCATAAATTAAGAATATACAACCTGCTTCCAAAAGCACTGAATTTCATAGTAGAAACATTATACAAAACAGGAGGCATTTTTTTCCTTCCAAGAATTATATTTTGCTCTATTATTGTACTTATATTTTATGTTTTTGGTATTTTAAATTCTTCCCATCCTAAACTTTTCAAACAAAAAACATTTCACGGTGATGTGAAATTGAGATGTAGATTGAGTGAGGCAACATGATTGGTTCCTTTAATCACTATTTCTTACTTCTTAATTATTTAGTAGAACCCAACTATGGAATACTTTTCAAATGCTTATTGGGGGAAATGCCAGTGTTAACTTTCCCACATCACACTTCCTTTTCTGATTACAGTGCAAGAAATAATTTAAAAATTCCTGTCTCACCTCTATCGATGACATATGTCTTCCTCAATTTCAGGTCTTATACCAGAGGTCTGTGAGGTTGAGGGTTCTGTGCAGTATCTTAGCTGTTCCTTTCACAGTGCCAGTTTTGGTATTCTACCAGTTTGGCCAGTTTGGCAAACCGGTATTAAAAAAAAATAGCTACTGGTTCGGCCAAACTGGTATTTCTTTTTTTTCTCCTCCTGATGATCAGTTGTTCTGACTATCAGCTGTGTCAGGATCCCCCTCAATGTCTTATTGCTTCGCCCAGGAGGCTTCCCTGAGGCCCAGGAAGCAAAAAAATGGAATGCGGTGTGGGGGGTTGCTGCAAAAAAAAAGAGAAGCCACACCCATCTAGTCACATGGCCATGCCCACCTAGCCATGCCCACCTACCTACTCCCATAGAACCAATAGTAAAAATATTTGCATCCCACCCTTGCACAGTACTCTTCTGGATAGAGAGCTTTTATATTGTTCCTGGATGTCTAAGCTTAGGATCAGACCTCCAAATACTCTTAACACCTTTAACTTCCACATCCTCTCCAATTCTTCTTTCAGGTCATGGTATTTCTCCAGCTTCTCATCCTCCTTCTTCCTGAGGTTGCTGTTACTTGGCACTGTTACACTTACCACCAGTACAGTGTTCTGGTCCTTGTCTTTTACCATGATGTCTGATTGATTGGCCATTACCTGCCTGTTCTTCTTGCTATAGAAGTCCCACAGAACCTTAGCCCTCTTATTCTTTATAACTTCTGCAGAATCTTCCATCTGGACATGGGAGGGTATAGTCCACATATTGTGCAGATGTTCCTGTACAACTGTACAGCTACTTGGTTGTGTCATTCATTATATGTTGTTCCTGCCTGCATCTTACACTATATGTCCTCAGTGTTGCCTTTTAGTCTAACTCTTTCCAGCCATTGGAAAGATTTACCAATGTCTCCAATCTCAACTATCTGTTGATAGTACATTCCATGCAGAATTTTGTCTTGCCATAGCACTCCCTCTATGATACCATAGCACTTCCTCTTTGATGCACATCGCACTGTGCCTGCCCTCTTTTCTAGCTTATGTACAGTCTCCATAGAAGGAAACCTCTATGCATTGGTAGGAGCTTCCAGGTCTTCACATTGGCTTCCATATCCTTCTTCAACCAGCTCACTGCAAGAGGAGTGTATCTAAAGACTGACAGGATGTGCATGTTAATGGCATGGATCTTGTACTTTCAATTGAATTGACTCTTCAGGACTTGTCTTATCCTTTGTGAGTACTTGGATGTTGCTGTCTTCCTTGCCTTCTCTTCTAAGTTCCCATGTGATTGTGAGATACCAAGATACTTATAGCTGGTCTGTATGTCTATGTAGTTTGCTGGTAGTTCCACCTCATCAGTTTTAATGTTACTGTCTCTCTACTATCTCTGGCCATACTTCTCCAATATGAAAGACATCCCAATGTGTTCATTTTTGATCCATGTCAGTGACATCAGTGAGTGCATCGAGTATTTATTCACTCAGCATACAGCTTAATGTCATCCATGTAGAAAAATTAGTTGATGGCAGTTCCACTTCAGTTTGAAATGTTTGTTTGTGTGTGAGTCAGATATGGTATTCAGCAGGTTCAGACCAGTTCTGGAGAACCGGTAGCAGATATTTTGAGTAGTTTGGAGAACAGGCAAATACCATCTCTGACTGAAGATTTTACAGTGTCCTTCCCCTGCCACGCCCACCAAGCCACACCTAGAGAACTGGTAATAAAAAAAAATTGAATCCCACCACTGGTGTGAGTATGTGTGTGTTTGTGTGTCTATAAATAAACAGACATTTATTTTGAATTCAGGTAAATTTTAACTAATGAAAGATGAATAAGATGCCTGTGTTGATTTTTGTCCCTAATGTAAATTCTGCTGTTGCCTACTTTTTCACATTCATTCAAATGTATTTGTTCCTAATTCACCTACTTTGGTGTGTTACAAAAAAGCTGAAACTATGTTATATTTTTCTAACTGATATTACTTTGAAGAGTTAGTTTGGTGTGGTAATTGAGGCACTAGGCTAGAAACTGTTCCCGTCCCACCTTAGGCACAAAGCCAGCTGGATGACCTTGGGCCGGTCACTCTTTCTCAGCTGTGAGAAGATAAGTTATGGCAAACCATTTTGAAAACCTTGCTGAGAAAACTCCAAGGACTGATCCAGGTTATCACTGGGAGTCAACGCACAGACCCAGAACAAAGCATAAATTACCTTGCGTTAAACTTTTAGGTACTCATGAATATGTGTAGGAAGAGAGATAATGCCATAGTAACATACCAAAAAACTCTAACCATATCAAGGCAAAGGCATCTTGTAATGAAGCTGTGACATAGGGCAAGGAATGATGATGTGGTGTAATTTTCAGTTTTCAGACTAGATCAGATAGTTAATGCAGCCCATCAAACACTGTCAAATGTTCCTTTTTCAGGCTGCATTTTAATTCTCATCCTCCTAGTTCCAAATGTTGAGAGAAATACTATTTAAAGAGTAGTGGAAGGTGCCATTATTTATATTAGCATCTTAATGTGAAATGTAATTTGTTAACATGAATCCATCATTCCACTATTTATTTTATATGGGATTGCTTGTCTAATCCATTATTGAACCAGAAGCGAACTTCTCGTATATCATGCAGGCTATGTTTAGAGGTATTGTATGGCAACATGTGCACATGAGCAGTGTCCTCATACCCTGGATCCCTGGTCCATCTTTCCCAGCAATGTGTCTTTACAATGGCCAGCCAACTGCACAAGGAAATCCATAGTCACCCACCAGATGGTCTTGAGAAGTACTCACAAACTCAACAAAACTAATAGCTATTGATCCCCACGATTTCCATGACTTGGTCTGATCCTTTTTTGAGGCAAATTGGTCGCAAGCATCACATCTCATAGTAGCATATACCAAAATTTAATTATGTGTTTTATAGAAAAACATATTTTTCTTTTGCCTGTTCTACCCTGAGTTTTTATGGATGCATCTTCTGAAAGCCAAGGAAAATGTATCTTCTAGATCTCTTATCTGCCTATTGGAACTTCTGAAAAAAAATTAAAGTACTGTGCTGCAAGATCTTTCTTCTTGTTTGTCAGATAGCGAGACCCCTTATCTTTATGTGTATTCAACTCTTGAAGATGACAGCAACTCTCCAGATTTTACACTTCTGATTTCACTTTTTTAAAAATAAAATTATATGAAAAAAACTCCACCCACCCCATGAATTGATGCAATATTTAGGAAGGGTCCCCCTGCTTAATTCAGTTGGATTAATAAAGTTCACCTTTCATTCCAACTATATTGTAATAGTAGGCAACTTGACAGTGGGATACTTCTTCATGTTCATTTGCTTTCCTCATGATAAAAATATGTAAAACTGCTTTTGGTATAAAAAAAGCATTATTCTTTTAAAATGCTAGAAAAATAATTGAATATGTCTATTGATAATGGTTTTGTTGATTACAGATACTGGCTTTGATCTCCTCCCTTCAGGAAGCTTTCATCTTCTCTAAACTGAGGATTTATAATTAAGTATTTTGTATCAAGGATTCCAGTAACAAATTTTGAATTAAAAATTTATATCTCAAGAGAGTTGAATGTCGCCACTCTCGATACAACATTTTGAAAATTAAAGTAGGATGCTAAATATATTCCAGCATTGTCTAGGACTATTATACTACACAGTCTTACTTTTTTGGATAATTGAATTATCTAGGATGCCAAATTTGCATTTACTACTTCTATGGTTCCTCTTTTAAGTGTATCTTGGGAGCAATAGTGGCATCATTTTTGCAGAATAAAAGCAACTATTATATTAACAGTCCTCGTTTCTGTCATTTAAATCAATGTTGTCATCTTGAAAATCACAGACTGCAACTGTCCTCTCTTATAATGCAAATTTAAATTGCATTGTTACAGTACAGGACTGTTACCTCATAGCCATTACAACTTACTCCACTTCCTCTACATATCATAAATGTACAGTAGGAGTCTTTTATTAGCAACCTTTTACAAGCTAATTAAAGTTTCAGGCTTATTCAAAAGATAATCTGCTTTTATACACATTTTTAACATGAATTTGTCTCTGAGGCTTGCTATTGAACACAAAATCCTGTAAGATAAAAACCTGTGTAAAGGCTTTTTACTACTCAGTGTTGGGCAGCTTACTCCCATCAAGGTATTTGGTTTAAAAATTTAAATGAATACCAACAACTACATAATGTATTTATTTATATATGGGAGAGGGGGGCATGGTGCAAAGCTGACAGCCTGGATTTGAGACCCAAACACCACACAATGGGTGAGCTCCTTTTACTTTCCTCAGCTCCTGTCCACCTAGCAGTTAGAAAGCATTGAAATGTGAGTAGAGAAATAGGTACCACTTCGGTGGGAAGATGACAACATTCCATGCATCTCAGCATATAGTCTTGCTGTCCAGCTGACCACGGAAATGTCTTCAGCCCACAATGATTTCCTCAGTTAAGAAACAGAGATGAAGCCTGCCCTCTAGAGTCAGACATGACTGGAAAGGGGAAATCTTTAGTTTCCTATTAGAAATCTATTTACCTCTGTAATTTTCTATGATACTCCCTTTCAAGAGAATCTGAATGGCTTTCAACACACCATCAAGCAGGATTTAAAACTAATACTAAAATCCATTCACAGAATTGTAACTGCCACTCTTCATTCAAAATATCGCTTTACTCATCTCATCTTTTCAGAATTTTTACAAACTGTAAAAGATAAAGGGTTATTCCAAAAGAAAGGGGCATTCATTGAGAATGTTTCTAGCTATACAACAATACTGATGTTTTTCTTCTAGCAATATTTCATGTTGAAATAATTGTTGCTATTTACTCCATAATGGATATTTTATTAATAATTCATTAATATACATGGCATCATTTATACAAACCTTTAGCACTGCATTCACACAATTTGCTATTCAAACTAGTATTCTGTATCAACTATATACTTTGCAGGTATTAACAGAAAAGTTGCTATTAACAAAGGGACCTCAGAAAATAGTTGATTGACTCTTATTGGAAATCATCTTACTGGTATAAGTGAACAGTCACAAACAGTCTTTCAGGGGAATGTATATAAACACCTACACTATCACACTTGGAGTGCTGCCAGAGAACTAATTGCCAAATGCAGAGTAAGGCCAAACTTGACACAGAGACAAACAGAACTTTTCAAAGCTTGAATTGACCAGACGAACTAATTGCTTCCTGCAAAAGCTCAGATTCCCTCCTCTTTTATCCTATGGGAGGGGCCAATCATCTACAAGGTGTGGCCTTACTCCTGAGTCGATCCTGCTTTCTCAATTGTTCTTGTCTTCTGGTAGCCCTGAGCATGCGCAGGCTGGGAACTGGTTCCAGAAACTCCCCTGTCTCAGTGCTGTCTGAGGATAGCTGATGACTGTCAGCCTTCCCTGGCCCCATCCCTGACTCCAATGCAAAGCCCTCATCCGAGCCCTCCTCAGTCTGCATAATTGGCCCAGGTTCTTATCCAATCTCCTCACTACTGTCCAACTTTGCTGCCAGCTCCATCAGCCACCGGCGGGCCACAACATTCATAAATTTAAAGGCTAGATTGAAGACAAATGCTTCCCTTTGTAACAATTATAGATTCTTTCTTCCCATTCTTCAGCCAGGGACTATGATATGCATGACATACATAAACTTGGACCACAACTAGAATAGAGTGATCTACATTTTTTATTTTTCTTTCCTACTCTAGTGTTGACCAAATGATTTTTTCCCCTTGAAACCACAAGTCAATCATTTAACTATTTGACTTATCAACCACTTGGTGCAACAAAGCTGATTTCTCTTGACTGCAAAATAGGAGTTGTCTGGATTTGTCCAGCCAAAATGCAGTGAATGGATAAATGCAAGTAAAGAGCTGAAAGAGGGCTTTAATTTCCCTAAGTGTATGAACATTATGAAGTTTTATGAAAAGTTATTGAAGGATCTGGAAATGTTTAGACTTAAGAAGAGAGCTCTTTCAAGAAGAGGACTCTTTCAAAATCTGAAAATATTAGCACACAGGAGAGCAGATCCTATTTTAAAATTACCAAAGCATCCTAACAATAAGAGAGATTTGATGGTAGAACCAATTCCCAGACCCACTGAATGTTTTCAAGCAAAAGCTGGATAACATATTGGCTGCAGATGCTCTAATCTGAATTGCTGCATGCCAAAGTAATTAGACCAGGTTTTTTCCCTTGTGTGATCACTCTGCTGAACATCTAATTCCCACAGTACTGTATTATGTCTATGACTATATTTACCATGTACTATGACTATATTACAATTATCCTTATTGGTATTGGTATTATTATGATTATTATCTGCATTGGAGACAAATTCCTTGTGTGTCTAATCACTTTTAGCCAAATAAAGTGCTCTACTCTACGTTCCACTCCACTCCACCTAATACCTTAGGTAGTTATACAATACACCTGTAGTGAGAAAAATCACCTTCTCCTAGATTACACAATAAAAATCATCTAAAATTAAGGCATAACTCATTAATAATAGTGAAGAAATTTATTTTCCCAGGGGCTTAAAAGAACTAGACCTCACTGTTGTATTTGACATATAGCTAATTGCCTACTTAGTATAGCTTGGGTAGTTCTTGACTTATGATTGAGTCATTTAATGATGGTTCAATAGTACAATGACTTCCAAAAAAATCACTCATTACATGTATTTGCACCACCCCTTGGTCACGTGATTGCAATCTGGATGCTTTTCATGTGGCTCAGTTTTATGAATGGTTATAGCAATTATATTATTGTGATTTGAGACCTTTTTTTTAACCAATTTCTGGCAAAACCCAGCAATTGGGGAAGCTGGATTCACTTAATAACTTAATGATTTGTTTAACAACCAAATGATTTAATAACTGCCATGAAAATTGTCATAAAATCAGTTCTGACTAACTTATGACCTAAAGAGTTTCAGTAGAAATTCCAGTCTCAATTGTGGTCACTAGTTGAGGACTACCTGATTGGTAAAATTCTGATCTTTCAGTGCAGAAAAACATGATTGCTACAGATCTTAAATGAAAAGCAAAGCCTTATAAGACAATTCAACAGTATACCCAGCCACATTCATTATTTAATCAATCAAGTTGCCAGCAGTTCAGGCAGGTAAGGAACAGTGGCAACAGCAGCTCTTAGAAGGCTACAACCATTTCAAGAGATTCCTTGGCTTGCAACCAAAAGTGATGCCAGGAGCCTGACTTCCCCCAGCCTTGGGATGGGTGCCATATGTTGGGTCTGGTAGCAGACTGGAAAATGCTGCAACCTTCCCTGCTTCCTGCATGGACTGCTGGCAGAGTACCCTTCTCATGCACCGAATGCTGCAGTCGGGTGCACAAAGGGAACATGCTCCATGCACAGGCCAGGGGCAAGACCGAGGAGGCTGAGGAGAAGATGACCAGTGGTAACCTGTTCTCCAACTGCAAGACAAAACAGACAGTGGGACACAGTAAGCACGTCCAGTGGTGTGCATCATGTTTCATCCCATAGTCTTTGTTTGCTGTTTGAACAGCCAGCCCCTCACACACAAAGGGTGGCAGGAAACCATTTCCCCCCACACACAAAGTCCAGTGAGTGATGGGTCTTTGCTGTAGCTTCCTCACTCCTTGCCTCACCTCACCTCATTCTGCCAGATGAGACTCCCACCCATCACCCCACCCATCGGAGACCCCTGGATTCCCTCTCCAATCCCGCCCAAACCCACAGGCATCATCCACATGAGCTATGTCAAGTGGGCCATACCTCCTGACCATGCCCCATCAGTCATGACCACTCTGGCCATGCCCCTTCCCCTGGCCATGCCCTTCCCCCCCAACCTGCAGAGGACAACCACAATGCTGATCTGGCCCTCAATAAAATTGAGTTTGACACCAGTGACTTAGAATCTCATAGACAATTTTATACTATGTTTCCATGTAATAGACATATGTTATAATATTTATCTATTTATATAATGGATTAATTGTGCAATAATGCCTGCATATTGTAAGAAATGTATATGAGATTATGTAAAAAATTGTCTAGTTTTTTTTTCTTTAGAAAAAGAATTTATCTGCATTAGGAACTCTGCTTATCTAGCAGCAGACTGGGCTTGTTTGCATGACACATTAAGCAGAGAGTGGGACTTAATAGGAAGTGCACAGCTGTTTAAATTTGCACTGGAACTTCTGTATGTATAAGCATGACCCTGAGAATTTGCCTGAAATGATAAAGTTGCTATGTTCTGTTAATTCTTCTTGGAATATAAAACTATATGTATGCATTGATTTTACTATCAGTTAGTGATAACCAAAAATGCAGCAATTTTACATTTACATGTTTTTCTAAATAACAGAGCTGGTGTCTATGCAGAGCGGGATAAGTAGATAACATGCCTGTTCATGGTCATAAAGAAGAACACATCTTTGGAATGTGCCCATAAGTAGCTGTCTTTGCTCTTTGCTGTCAAAATTAGAAACCAGCATATGTTTAAATTTCAGCCATTGACAGTTTCAGACTGATTTAAAAAAAAAAAAATCTTGCATAGCTCAGTATTCTCCTTAGTGTGCAATTATTCACTACTGCCATCTCTCTTGACCTATTTTATCATTCAGAAATAGGGCATTCAATGCATTGTACAAGACTTTCATTAAAAAAAATTAATAATAATAATTTCCAGAGCTGTTGTTCCGGCATTCTGTCAAATTAGTTATTTCTTAAGTTGACACAAAAGTAGCATAGTTTTAAAAAGGTCAGGTAACATTGCTTTAATTTCATAAAGTAAGGGTAGCTTTTACAAAACACTATTTTTCCCCCCGGAAAACAGAAAGAGGAAGAGACCACTTAGATTAGAAAATGCAATAAAAACCATGGCATTTTTCCCATTTGACATATTAAATATAACACAGACTTCCTTGGATTGTCTTTGTCACAGATAGACATGAATACACTACATTTATTTATTTATCATATTTCCACACTGCCCATCTCACCAAAGTGACTCTGGGCAGTTTATGATTAATGAGAGAACTGCAAGCCTATGACAACTCAAACTATGTCTGCAAAATAAGCTCCAGTTCTTCAGACGGCAGTGATGGATGGGAACAGTGACAGTGTAGCAACACTGAACTGTTATGCCCATCTTTAGGGGTGGGGAATCCTATTCAGTCCCAAATGAACAGAATTCAATATTTTCAATATGTTGATGAATTCTAATTTAGCAGTTTTAACACAATTATATTAAGCTTGTTTAAAACCATTGCTACAAAAGATTAATACACTGGATCCCCATTTTCAAATTGGAAAATTTTCCTTGCTCCTTTTCAATGGTAGGATAAGAGCAATTGAACTTAGGAAACCACTCAGTCATGAAGGTTAAATGTACCATGTATTTTGAGAGCTAGAAAAGTCTACAGCAGGCGTGTCAAACTCAAGGCCTGTGGGCCGACAGGGTGTTGCAGAAGTGTCCATCCCTTCTCCCCCCACCGCTCCCTGCTACCACCATCCACCAGCCTGCTGAGGAGAACTACAATGATGAACTGGCCCTCGAACAAATCCAGTTTGACACTCCTGGTCTACAGAGTAGTCTGGCTACCAACAGTTGCTAGTTCACATTGTCGCCCTATCCAAGATGCACCACCAGGAGGTGAAATAGCCTCACACCCAATGTAGATGTACACTTCCAATTGTAGATCACACTGTGACCATATGTAATCTGATGGCATATACCAGTCCAGTATCTTTTTTAAAAAATATAAACGAATGGCACATTCGTTAAGTGAATCCATTCATTGGAATATGTGGTTTTGTCAGAAATCAGTAAAAATTGGTCAGATGGCCTAGCCATTGGTATTTGAAATCTTTTAAACAATTATATTTTATTGTGTTTTACTAATCTAGGTGAAATGTTAATATATTGCTATTCCATATATGATATGCCACATGCTAAATAATAGTAAATAAATAATAGTATTTAGGCTACAATGCTGAACCGGCCCTCAATCTCTGGACAAAAACTTTGTCTCATGATCATCATTGTGCAAAATAATATTGTAATGAAACACCTAAAAATTTGGGCATCCAGGAGATTTCAGTATTTGCTATTTCACTTTTTAAAAATTGACTAGCTATGATTTTATTTAAAAAAAGGATAACTTTTTGTTAATGACTATTGATATCCCTTGATGGGTTTGTTAGCTTGACATTAGGATATAAATATCTGCACAAGTAGTCCTCAACTTACAACCATACTTGACCCTGGGATTATGGTCATAAATCATTGCAGTCATAAGTCGAGGCATTCATGGGACTGGAAGTAATTTTACAGCTTTTTTCATAGTAATCATTAAGCAAACTGGAGCACCATCAGGAGAGATTTAACCTGGAAATAAGGAGAAACTTTCTGACAGTGAGAACAATCAACCAATGGAACAGCTTGCCCTCGGAAGTTGTGGGAGCACCATCACTTGAGACTTTCAAGAAGAGATTGGACTGCCATTTGTCAGAAATGGTGTAGGGTCTCCCATTTGGGCAGGGGGTTGGGCTAGATGACCTATAAGGTCCCTTCCAACTCTGATTATATGCTATCTGTTATCAAACGATGTGGTTGTTAAGTGAATGGCACATTCATTAAGTGAACCCATTCAATAGAATATGTGGCTTTTGTTGGAAATCAGTAAAAATGTTGGAAATGGCAAAAAAAAAAAACCCATCATGAATCATGTTCTGTAACTACTGAATATCAAAATGGTTCAAAAAGCTAACTCACTTGTGGCTGCCAGGCAGGGTTGCAACCATTTACAACCTGTTCCTTGGATAACTTTGAATAGTTATAAAAGACTGGTCGTTAAGCTAGACATACCTTCAATGAACTCCAATTAATGGATTCAGATAAAGTGAATTTTAATTAGTTATTTAAAAGGCAGCAAACTAGCCTTATTGAAATATATATTTCAGTGTGTGTGTGTGTGTGTGTGTGTGTATGTATACCTAGATACACACACACACACACACACATCCATACTTTATTTTAGAGTGTATATTTGATGTGGGCAGTGAACAGATAGGCTCCCCAGCTTTAATAAAGAGCTAATTTAGGAAAAGAGTATTACAGTTACCATGCAGTGATTAAATATGTATTAAAGAACAGCACAAGATACTTGAAACATTATGTCAGCTCACCTAACTGAAATCTCTAATCTTGTCAATGAGAGCCCATTTGGCATAGCAGTTAAAATGTAAGGTTCTAGAACCTGAGAAACTCTATGCTCTAGTTCTTACAGCATGAAGCCAGTTGGGTGACCTTGGGCCAGTTACTTTCTCTCAGCCCTAGGAAGGAGGCAATGGCAAACCACATCTGAAATCTTGCCAGAAACCTGCAGGGACTGGAGTAAATTCTGACTCACAAATACCTCCTGCTCCCCGGCCTCAAATAATCCTGTCAAAAATACAAATTTATAGGTTTTTTTTTTAAAGCAATAATGCCAAAGCGAAATTATTTATAGCTTAAGTTTTAAAAATAAGTTTTCTATGCTTCCAAAGGGCCATTTAAGAAATAAATAAATAAAGTGTTTCAAAATATATTTAACAAAACAAGAAAATAAGCCATATGTATTTATAACACAGTGAAAACATTTTGGATCTTATTGAAACTACATGTTGATGTGACCCATTTCCCTTAAAAAGTATTATTTCAGTGTCAGCTCAGAAATAAAACCCTCAATATGGATTATTTCAAACTCTGTACAGTTGAAAATATTTTGAGGTAAAAGCATTTTGTTCTCATCTGTTTTAATTTCTCATCTTGAAAGTAAACTGGCAACAACTTTTGTTCTACTTTATCATATACTCCAAGGCAGACATTTATTTTTCCCTCATTACCACGACACTATGACACAAACAAGAGAATTGTGTTGGGTCATGAGAATATACAACCTTGGTGTGTCTATAAGCTAGTCATTAGCTTATAATAAGCCATTTTATAAAAAAAAAAATCATGGCTTCATGAGCAAGCTATAGAAATTCCCATTATAATTCTAAGTTATAATGGATAGATTTGTGTACCATGATGAAACAGGCAAGAACACAGAATAGACTTTTCTATACAAAGCTAGAATTTTCCAAGTCTAGACTCAAGTATTGAGAAGCAATGAATATTAACACAAATATGAATATAGTAAACCAAGTAGGATAATGCATAAGAGTATCTGTAAACAAACCAGACTACTGGACAGAAAAAAAAGCCATTGAACTGTATATACACAATAAGAATATGGATTTTTGCCTCAGATAAGTATCTGGGGCTGAATATTACCTGAAATTGTCTTCATTGATAATCACAGTTGTTCATAACAAAACAAAAAATAACATTATGGAAATATTTGCAGAAATTGCTGTTGCAAAAAACAGACCATTTTCAACATTAACTTCTTGTTCATTTGGCCACTGAATTTTAAGTCTTGTGATTTACTTTTTTGTTTATTTACTTTTAATCCCCCTTTATTGTTTTTATAAATAACTCAATATCAAGATGAACATACCTAATACTCCTTCATCCTTCTATTCTTTTCCACAAAACCATATCCAGGTGGGTTGGTCCAAGAGAGAGTAACTTGCCCAAAGTTATTCAGCTCATGCCAAGCTGCACTTTCTATTTATAATTTTATCTATCGACTCTTCATATGGGGAGTGGAATCTATTTATTAATGTTTATCTAATTGAAAGACAAAATGCATTTCCTAAATGGTTGTAAACTACTGGGAAGGCCAGGTTACACATATTGAGAAAAACAGAAGACACTTTGGAAAATAAATGGGATTTTGTAATAATTACTATGCTAGTTGACTATGTTGATGGTAGCAACAGTCAGAAGCAGTCTTTGGCAATGTCTGAGTTTTGCGAGGAATAGCTAATAAAAGTTAATGTGTTTTAATAAAATGTGTTACTCAGAAAAGGTGCTTCCAGCTCCTTTCAAATAAATAGAAAGAAGTGTAAATTCTTAATGTGCAGCTGCTTTTGAAAGGCAACAAGAAAGGACTGTTTTCCTTGAGCAAATGAGTAAATAAATTTATTGCTATAATCACAGATCATAATATAGATTTTTGAGAAAGAACCTTTCCAAATGCAAATTACCATTCTTATTCCAAAAGAGCATGTTATAATCTAATACATCTGCAGCTATACTTTAACATAACTGGTGAGCATCTGGATGGAGAAAGATAATACAGTAACATAACTGTCCAATTTCCACATTTTTCAGAAATAGTTCTATTTTTCTCTGATTAAGGGTTGTATTTGTACCCTTACTTAGCAGGCTAGCTACATCTGCTTGTTCTCTTTAAATGCAAATATAACTGTTGTAATGATTCAAAGCATCTTGTCATTTACTGAAAAATAGTGGGTTTTTTTTTTTTTGATAAACTAAAAATTTCATATAGTATTCTTTAATCTCAATAATTAACAATTCGATGTACTGCCTGTGAATAATAAACAGCCGGTACAGAAGATAACAATATCAGATAGATAGATAGATAGATAGATAGATAGATAGATAGATAGATAGATAGATAGACAGACAGACAGATAGATATAGCTTTATAGCTTTATAGCTAAAAAATCAAATATAAATAATTGTCATTCCAAATCTATCATTGTAAAAATTACAGTTCATTTTGAAGAAGTGTAATGGTATGTGGGAATACCTTGTGAGACAAAAAGGAGGGCTGCAGAGTAAGCAATAATCACTGAAATGGCAGCTGTTGCATGGAAATGTTTCAGAAGGGATCTCCCTAGTTTCCTAAACTTTAAAGGTGAGAATGGGGGAGATGCATTTTCAAACTTGCAAGATTCTGTTAATGTAACCTTGCAGTAAGCTAGTACTCTTGGATATACTTCTTCCCTTAACTATCTCAACAGGCAAACAAGTGGAGATGATGTGTGATAAGCTATATGTAAATCTCCACAGACCTATAAGATTGCACTGGTCAAGTGAGAATGGGAGTGTTATAACAAACAGACATGGAGTCATCGTGGTACAGTAGTTAGAATGCAATATTGCTGGCTGCCAGCAGTTGAGCGGTTTGAATCTCACCAGGCTCAAGGTTGACTCAGCTACCATCCTTCTGAGGTGTGTAAAATAAGGACCCAGGTTATCAGGGGCAATATGGTGACTCTGTAAATCACTTAGAGAGGGCTGTAAAGAGGTATATAAGTCTTAAGTGCTACTTCTATTGCTATAGGAGAGGGGAATCGTTGTTTTTAAAAAATAAAAACTCTCTGTTGTAAAAAAACCAAACCACTATATACAGGTGAAACTCGAAAAATTAGAATATCGTGCAAAAGTTCATTTATGTCAGTAATGCAATTTAAAAGGTGAACCTAATATATGAGATAGACTCATTACATGCAAAGCAAGATAGTTCAAGCCGTGATGTGTCATAACTGAGATGATCGTGGCTTACAGCTCATGAAAACCACAAAAAGACTCCAAATATTTGTTTGGAGATTTCAATTCTATGCATGTTTGTTTTCGATAATGTCAAAGGGTGGAAATGTAACTGAAACTTCCTATTAAACATCTAGAAAGCCAACCTTTTGGACTGTCTATAGAGATTCTTCATCATCCAGGTCATCCATCTCTCCCCAAGGGGCTTTTCCAAAAGGCAAACCAAACAAGAAAGGCCAGTTACCTTTTGAAAAAGCACTTGGGGCAATTTTTGGGATTGCTATTATAAGGGAAAAGTATGACTCTGTTAGATCTGGGAGAGTGGGCGCAAAGAACGGAGACGAGGCATCGAATAGTGACTCCAACTCTTTATTAGTTACTTCAGAACAGAGCGAAATACTAGGGCAGCAGCAACTCCTTTTATAGAGCTGGCTGCTGTCACAACACCCAATGATTTGAGTTTGCCGCGCTGGGAGCGTCCAATAAGCGGCGACCCACTAACAGCCAATCAGATCAGCCAACAACGACCAATCACGATCCGCTATCAGCGGGCCAATCAGAAGTGCAGGTTTACGAGCCTGTCATGGAAGGAAAACTATTAGAATTGCAAGCTAACAAGTTTGCTTAGTTCAGAACAGACTCAATCCTAAATCCTTTACTTTCTTCAATAAATCAGTTGGAGTTACAACCTCTTCCTATGCTTCATAACATCTTTTCTTTTGCATATTTCAATCCAATAGCTTTAACTCCAGTCTATGCTTATATTTCAGTTATATTTCAGTCGTATTAAGGCATCAGCCACAGGTGATACAAAGTGCAACGAATTTTGATGTCATTAGAGATCTTATTCAGAAACTTTCATATTTGATCAGCCTGGTTTATTGAAAAAATAAGGGAAGAAAAGGGAAGAAAAGAATTAAAAATTGATCTGGTATTAAACATAGTGCAAAATTATATTTTCATGCATATGTGACAAATACTGAAAAAAGAGATGGGAGTTCACATAATCACAGTTGATTATCACCGTTCCACAAGTTTTACTGCACTGCCTATTTTATCAGCCTTGGCATTTTAATTTAATGATGCTTTTCCCAGTTAATCATTCAGGCAGATCTGATGAAACTGCAACACTTCTCTTTCTTTGGATCTATCAATAGAAATGTCCAGAAACGTTGACAAATTCTGTTTAATCGCAATTGCTGCAAGGGTGCTAATTACTTAAGTATAATATGTTAATTAGGAAGACATATTTTTGATCAGATCTTGTAATAGTTTTTTATAGACTACTATGCAATTCAATTAATCACTTTTTAGATTTACCTTTAATTGTATTTGTTCTCTTGCTTTTTTTCTGCTTGTTAAGTGAATTGTACTTTGAACAATCAGTTGAAGTCCAGCCAGCAATCAATGAATCAGTCAATCTGTAGAAAGGCTAGCAGAAAGGCTTACTTGATGACAGGTAAATCAGTGATAAGTAAAATATGTAGAATTTAAATCTGTCCACTTGTTCATGTACATTGTCACTTGCCTTTACCATCTGTTTACCATAGATCTTTTGTATCAGTATGAAAATTGCCTTTCTTAGGACTCTAGGGGTTATTTTTCCTCATAGGTACCCAACAGATATTCCCCTAATGTCTGATTCTGCAAACTAATGCACAACCAAATAGATCTTAAAGTTTTTTTAAAAAGTCATTTTAAAGAGTTCTGTTCCCATTTCCAATCAGTTGTATCTTTTACAAAAAGCTACATTTGCACCTCAATTATATTCTGAATTAGATAACAAGCTTTGGCTGGCAGAACAGGCTGACCTTTTAGAAATGTTCAAAATATTTCCAGCAAGCAGAAGTGATAGCAGAAAACATATCTTTAAAAGGCAGGCACACAAGCTATATTCCATAAGATTAAGAGAACAAATTGTCTTTGATACTGACAGCCAAATTCTGCAGCATATATATTCTTAGGACTTAATCATTTTGCAGAAAACATCAATAAGAAAAAGTTTCTAATTTTTCTGCTTTTCAGTCAAATCAGCTCTTTGCTTTTAATATAAATACTTATTTTGTACGTCAGCTTTTACATCTTCTTTTGTTGTGACTCTGCTTATGCAATGACCCACCAGTAAATTTAAAATTTATATAGGCAAGCATAGATAAACTTTTTTTAAAAAAAACTTATGGGGCCAAAGCCCCGGCCCACTTTTTTTTCTAGCATGCTTACAACCTAGAGTTCAATGTATTCCTTCATACTGTGTTTCTTTCCCATTACAAGTAGTGCAATATGATGAACATTCAACAACCTTGAAAAGTAGGACAAAATTTTAGTTAGTGCAGATTGTGAACTGTTTTGGATTTTCCTGACCATACAGTCCTAGACAACCTAAGTTATTTTCAAATTTGTTATGGACATAATATATTTGACTATACTTTCCTCTATAAAATGGCCCACAATTTAAGTGCTGTGTGATTCTACAATATATATCAATATTGATAGAGGTTGGGTTGACAATAACACAAAATAGGACTTCTATAGTGTTGTGTATGCATAAAGATTAATAAAGTGTGAGCTTGGAGTAAGTGCAGGGTTCTGGCCCTGCACATCTGATTGGCTGTTAAGCGGCCGGACCGGATTGGCCCATTCCGGGGAATCCGATTGGCCATTAATAGAGAGTTCCTATTGGTTCTAAGAGCTACCATTCCTAGCTCATTATTGGTTAAAAGTTACATGGTTTGCCTATATAAGGCGGGTTCAACTGCTGTTAAAGTGAGAAGTCACGATGTAAATAAAGAGCTGAAGTTCACCGTTCAGAGGCTTGTCTCCATTCTTTCTCGCCCATGCTCAAAACTTAACACTGGCGACGAAGGTGGGATATGGAGAAAGCTGAACCAATGAAACTTCGAAAAACACCAAGCACATGACAGATGACGCCAACAATGGAACCATGTTCGGCGGCATCGTACCAGCCGCTCCGTTTGATCCAACACAGGAAGACTGGGAGTCTTACATGGATCGTTTCCAAATGTTCCTAGAGACGAACAACTTAAAGGACGCCACAGCCGGGAAGAAACAGGCAGTGTTCCTAACGCATTGCGGTCCAACTGTATTTAAGATGGCTAAAGCACCAGCCAAACCTCGAGAAGTGAAGGCCATGGATTGGGACGACCCCGAACCTATCCTACAGGACCACTACGTCCCGACCGTGCCTACGCTCGTGAGACGCCACGAGTTTTATCAGAGAAGCCAGCGAAAGGGAGAAAGCATGGCCGACTTCATAGCAGACCTCCGAAATTTGGGAGGCCTCTGCGGATTCACCGATTTAGAAGAGGCACTAAGAGATCGCATAGTTCTGGGATTAGATGCACCAGGCGTCCAAAGCAAGCTGATGGCGAAAGGCGACATCAGCCTTGCCGATGCCATCGCCGATGCTACTGCAGCAGAAGCAACCAGGAAGTCGGCTGCACAACTATGCCGAAACCGCGCTCTGGTACCACCACCGACCAGTGAAATCTCACCTAGTTCAGAAGGGCAGCTTGCAACAACACACCACGAGGACCTCTCTTCGTCGTCAGATAGCGACAAAGAAGGGGTCCATCGATTGCGGTCCGACCGGGACCACCACCCGAGGCCCTTACGCCCTTGCGCTGGCTGAGGAGCAAACCATGCCAGGTCCGAATGCAAATTCCGCGACGCACTCTGCCATGAGTGCGGGAAACGAGGCCACATCGGACGGGTCTGCCGCAGCTTGCCAGGACCCAGCCAGGCCTTAAAAGGGGCTAACTATCACCAATCGATAGGAAACCGTCCTGTACGGCGAGAGCCAGTAAACCACTCCTACAGAATTCGAGCTTTGCAGAGAGAAGAGGCTCACCATACTATCACTATCGGTCACGCCTCAGCCTTGGACACTAAGAAAATCCAAGTCACAGTAGCCATCGAGAACCAGCCTTGCCACATGGAGGTCGACTCGGGATCATCCCTCTCAATGGTGTCCTGGAAGACACTCAAGCAACTCATCCCCACAATTCAACGCCAAGATCTCCGCTTCCAACACCTCATCCTCAAGGACTACCAAGGGAATCGAATCCCCGTCGTCGGGTCCTGCTGAGTCCAAGTCTCCTTCAAGAAGCACACAGCGTACTTACCTTTAACGGTCATCGATAGAGATAGGCCTAGCCTACTAGGCCTCCAATGGTTTACGCCACTCAGCATTGAAGTGGCCGGCGTAAACCGAGTCAGTGGCTGTGACTGGGAGGAAGGCCTTGTCTATGAGTTCAGGGATGTCTTCGCGGACAGCTTAGGCAAGTACAAGGGGACCCCAATTTCATTCAGCCTAGATCCAAAGGTAGTGCCCATTCGCCTAAAGCCCCGTCGAGTTCCGTTTGCCTTAAAGTTGAAAATCGACGAACAACTCGACAAAATGATAGCTCAGGGGGTGTTAGAGCCCATCGATCACTCCCCTTGGGAAACCCCTATTATAACATCCATTAAGCCAGACGGGTCAATCCGAATTTGTGGGGACTACCGGGCCACTTTGAACCACGCCCCACAGCAGAACGCATATCCAGTTCCGGTGGTGCAGCACCTCCTCCATTCCCTGGGGGGCGGAAAAGTTTTCGCTAAATTAGATTTAGCTCAGGCATATCAGCAATTACCAGTAGATGAAAAAATGGCACAGGCTGAAACTATTGTAACGCACCGAGGTGCCTTTAAATGTACCCGGCTGCAATTCGGGGTTAGTGTAGCCCCGGGGATTTTTCAGAGTCTTATGGAAAGGTTATTGCAAGGAATTAAGGGCATGGTCCCCTATTTTTACGATGTATTATTTGCAGCCCTACAAAAAAAATCTTACAGGACCGGTTAAAATTAGTCCTAAAAAAATTCCAAGAGGCCGGTCTTAAGGTTAAAAAAAACAAATGTAAATTATGTACTGACAGTGTTGAGTTTTTAGGGTACCTGATTGATAGCCAGGGCATTCACCCTTCCGAAAGTAAACTAAAAGCGATCAAAAACGCTCCCAGGCCACGAAACAAGGCCGATCTCCAGGCGTTCCTAGGCCTCATCAATTTTTATAATGTATTTTTGCCGCACAAAGCAACTGTCGCTGAACCGTTACACTGGTTGTTAGATGAAAAAGCAAATTGGCTATGGGGTTACCGTGAAGAACAGGTGTTCTGAAACATTAAAAAACTGCTCACTTCTGACTCTGTACTCATGCAGTATAACGAGACTTTGCCGTTTGTTATAACCTGTGATGCATCGCCTTTCGGGGTGGGCGCCATTTTGAGCCATGTACTGCCTAATGGGAACAAAGCCCCTGTTGCATATTTTTCAAAGACTCTTTCAAAGACTGAGTGAAAATATGGACAAATTGATAAAGAAGCCCTCGCAATTGTCTCAGCTGTGAAAAGATTCCACGAATACGTGTATGGCCGGGTTTTTACTATTGTGACTGACCACAAACCTTTATTGGGGATAATAGCCAGAGATAAGCCGACTCCCTACATATTATCCCCTAGGATGACCCGATGGTCAGAATTCTTAGCTGCTTATAACTATCGGCTGCAATACCGCCCGGGGAAAGCCATTCCCCACACCGACGCATTGAGCCGAGCACCACTTCCAGAGACTCTCGACGATCTTGCACCAACGGTAACCACGTTACAAATCGAGGCACTCAACTCGCCGCCACTAACTGCCCGAGATATCGCGAGAGAAACCAAACACGACCCCACCCAAGCACGAGTCCTAGGCTGGGTAGAACGTGGATGGCCATTGGACCAGCTATCAGATGACTTCACACCATTCAAATTTCGACAGACCGAGCTCTTCTCCCAGAAGGGCTGTGTCATCTGGGGCGATAGAGTCGTTATCCCAGAACGACTCCAGAAAGCGCTGCTGAGAACCTTGCACAATGGCCACCCCGTCATCGTGCGAATGAAAGCCCTTGCGCGCAGCTATGCACGGTGGCTGGGCATTGACAAGCAAATCGAACAGTGGGTTAAAGCTTGTCCCAAATGCCAAGAAGTCAGCAACGCCCCACTAAAAGCCATGCCTACTGAATGGGAGACACCACGTGGACCCTGGTCCCAAATTCACCTGGATTTCGTGGGGCCAACCAAAGGCCACACCTTCCTGCTTACCTTCGACGCCTACTCGAATTGGCTCGAAATCCATCGCATGACAACTACGACCTCCGAGGCGGTTACAAAGATCTTTTTATTTTGTGATTTTTGTCTAGTCCTTTCTCTTCTACAGGTAGTCCTTGACCTATGACTACAATTGAGCCCAAAATTTATGTTGCTAAGTGAGAAATTTCTTAAGTGAGTTTTGCCCCATTTTATGACTTTTTTTGCCATGTTTGTTTAGTGAATCTTTTAAACTTTTAAGCTAGTAACATGGTTGTTAAGTGAATTTGGCTTCCCTATTCACTGTGCTTGTCAGAAGGGTGAAAAGGGGATCGCATGACCCTCAGGACACTGCAACCATCATAAATATGAACCAGTTGTTAAACAGCTGAATGTAAATCACAAAACCATAGAGATCAGAAGTGGTATTCAGCAGGTTCTGATCAGTTCTGGACAACAGTTCGCAGAAATTTTGAGTAGTTTGGAGAACCGGCAAATACCACCTCTGACTGGCCCCACCCCCATCTATTCTCTGCCTCCAATTGAGTCCCAGCTGATTGGCTGGGTCTTCTTTTGTTGCTCTGCACAGGAGAACGGAGCTGGAAAGCAAGTTAGTGGGGTGGGGATTTTACAGTATCCTTCCCCCTGCCATGCCCACCAAGCCACGCCACAGAACCGGTAGTAATTTTTTTTGAATCCCACCGATAGAGATGCTGCAATGGTCATAAGTGTGAAAAATTCATAACTCACTTTTTTCAGTGCTGTTGTAACTTTGAAAGGTCAACTAAATGAACTGTTCTAAGTCAAGAACTACCTGTATTCTGATGTCTTTAGGTATTGTACTATCCAGACTTTTTTTTTTTCTTTCTTATCAACAGTTATCAAGTCTGGAGTATTATGTGAAGGAGCTTTTCTGTTTGAATTCTAAAGTTGCAGAGCATGTTAGCCTCTTTACTTTCTATTACTTTGTCTATTGTGTGGTTCCATCAGTTTTTGCTTGCAGGCAAATAGTATTTTCTGCAGATATTCCAATGCACCATGTTGCTACTGTGTCATGCATTGCTTGATAGTCAGTGCAATCTTTTTTTCTAAATTAAATTTTAAATTTAAGTTTTATTAAATTTCTACAAACATGAAAATATGAAAAAAATTAACAAAAATTGAAATGAAAAATAGGGAGGGGCAAAGTGCAAGAGATAAATGAGAAAAAAAGGAGAAAGAACAACAGAGAGTAACTGCTGTCTTTGGTCTCCAAATTTGCACATTGATAAATTCAGAAACTATGGTTCCTTCTAAATTAATATATTTATATTTTTAAGCTTGTCTTATCTGGGATAATGAAACTGGTAATATAACAACAATATTTCTTAATCTCAGCAATTTTAAGTCTCAGAATTAGAGTGGCACCTATTTTGTTGCACCATTAAATATGTCAAGTGATTACCTGAATAAATAAACAAGTAAATGTTACTGTTCTGGAGTTACTTGCTTTCATCAATTCCCCATTCCATTAAATTAGTATTTCTATAACTAATTAAATGTTCAGTTTGGAACTTGAATCACAATTACTTTATTTATCGATCAAATTGTAATTAGAACACCTGAAAAAAGGTCCAAGAAGAATGTACCATATTTGAAAATATTGAAATTATGTCCTTGCCACAGCTTCTAAAATTTGTAATTCCCCAATCTCAATACTGCAAAGCAAAACAAACAAACAAACCCAGCTATATCTAGAAATACCCACTGGGACAAAAATAAACAAATACACAAACTATGTATTTTTTCTTGAAAGAAATGACATATGTTTCTGCTTCTTATTCCTTATGGGAATGTTTCTCCTTATTAGGTAATATGTATAAGAATAAAGGTATACAAGTCTTCTCTATACTTTTTCTCACACACATATGCACACACTAATTACACACAGGAACATTACTATATTTTGTTATAGAAAACAAAAATAAACAGTTGCTTAATTCTTATAGCCTATTGAGAAATTTTAAAAAATGTTTTCTATGGGCTATTCCTATGTTGCAGTTAACAGATTAATTATCCTAAAACTTACACTAAAATAATAACTCATCTTCCTTTGCAATACAGATTGTTGAGAAAATGAGGCTTATATTTTACTATCTTCAGAGTGTGTCAGATTGGCACATCTCCCAGGATCATGGATCTGAGCAAGGTACTCATATGAAATGATTTAATTACATACAAACTAAAAATAATATAAATTGTGCCACAGGGCTCAGTACTCTCTTCGCTCTCTTTTAACATCTACATAAAACTGCTGGGTGAGTTCATTTTGTCACCACGGGCTGAGGTATCATCAGTATGCTGATGATACTCAACTTCATATGTCTACCCTGGGTGATTCAAGTGATGCTGTGGCTACCCTCTCACGGTGCATGGAAGCTGTGGAAGCCTGGATGGGGGAATAACAGGCTTTGGCTGAACCCTGGCTCTGGCTACATGGGTCTTTAATATCTTTAATTCTAGATGGGGTGGCACTACCCCAAACAGATGTAGTCCACAACCTGGGGTTTTTCCTGAACTTGCTTAAAGAGCGGGTGGCAGTCGCAGCTAGGAGAGACTTTGCACAATTTTGTCTTGTGTACCTGTTGTAGCCTTTCCTAAAGTCCCTGGGTCCCTGTGCTCAGTCACTCAAGTCCTAGTCATCTCACATTTAGACTACAGCAATGCATTCTACATGGGGCTATCCTTAAAGAGCAATCAGAAGCTACAGATGATGCAGAGTTGGCAGGGCCCCTAGAGTGGCCATGTTACACTACCGCTACACAAGTGCTTCCAGGTACAGTTCAAGGTGTTGGTTATTACACTTAAATCCCTGACTGCACAAGTGCTTCCAGGTGCAGTTACACTTAAATCCCTGAATGGCATGGGTCCAGATTACTTCACTGACTGTCTCATCCTGATAGGACTGGTCCACCCCATCTGTGCCAGAAGTGGAGGTATATTGCAGATTCTGTCAGTCAAGGAATTTTTGGCTGGCAGATTCAGGGGAAAGTCTTCTCTGCCCTTTGGAATATCTTACCCCCTAAGATCAAATTGGCTCCAACCTGTCTGACTTTTCATAAGAATCTGAAGTCCTTGTTCTGCCTGATGAATTAGGGTCCCCAATTGAGGAGCTTCAAACTGGAGTTGTCTGATTGAGAATTAACTCATCTCTCTCCCTTACACCCAGTGCTTTGGCTGTATCCTTCTGTCAGGGGTCTGGTAGTAACCCTCATTTAAATCATGAGTCTCTACTCTGATTTTCAAAGCTCAAAGAAGATTTATTAGGAGAAGACATGCCTGTGCTGCCTGGGTATAGCCGACTCTGAGGCACATCATTCATTGTCACCCTTGAACCTGGTTTTCCTCACCCCCTGGGTGTATCATAATTCATATTCGCCAATGGGACACATTCATAGCCCAGAGTCATCAATCATGTTCTCCAGTTAGAATTTTGCGGAGCAGAAACTTTGGTCACCTGGAAACTATCTAAAAAACATCCATGGAATGTAGTTTCATTTTTACAGCTGCTACACTACTCCCCCCTCCCTTTCTATTAGCAACTCTAAAAGACCAGATAAATATTTTATGAGTTGACACCTTCTCCATCTTATGCCAATGATTTTATTATGCTTATATTATGATTTTATTGGGTACATTTATATTTGATTATTTTAATCTTTTTTATACTGTAAGCCACCCAGAGTCTCTTTCAAACAAGATGGGTGGGAAATAAATTTCAAATAAAATTAAAATAAAATAAATATAATACAATAAAGTAATAAATAAAATAATAAAACAATAAAATAAAATAGCATAAAATGTAAAGGGCAAGAAATGTAGGTTCAAGCTTATATGATCCCTAAAATGTCCACATTTGAAAACAATGTCTCTTATATCTTTCTAACAAACTACATTGAAATCTGAATGGAAAAAAATCACATATGGGTGTAGGGATAATAAAGCCTCAATAAATTCCTCTCTTTTATGCCTTCAGGTCACTGTCAAAACAATTCTCATTTCCCCAAGCAGCAACAGACTTGTATCTTTTTCTGAGCCTTTTATAATCTAAACAGATCTATCTCTACATTACCATCCCTGTGAGAGCCTTTGGATAAAAAGAGCTGTCCCCTAAATCTCCTAAATTTACCTGAGCCTACCAATATGAAAAAAGAAATACGTGCAGTCTGAAAAGTTGAACTGCAGGAAGAAAAAATTCTAATAGCTTTCATAAGCTCTAAGTTCAAATTTAGGAATGTAAAAAATCAATTTGATGAGAAACAGAAGTGCTGTTTTCAAAGTAATGGATGTAATGATTCTATAAAGATCGGATGAATAGTATTGTTAGACATGAAGTAGGCATATTGTCTATTGTTTCAGTTTTAATATCTTTTCAATTGTGTTGACTCAGGATGGTGAAGCGTTTGAAACACAATTAGGAGAATATCCAATAATTTCAAATTGACAAAACAAAATTTAGGATCAATTAACAAAGTCCTTTTAAGAATAAATATAACTGGGAAAAATATTGTCTAGTTGGCAAATACAGTGAAGACATAACTTTAAATTGAGAGATCAGGCTGGACTGTGAAAAAAACAGACTTATAAAGCAAAGTATTTCACTCAAATGTTATTGTACTGAGATCAGTCATTGAAAATTCAATACAAATCAGTGCTAATACAAAGGCTAACTAGTACAAGAAAAATGTGTGTGCACACAGACTCTTCTACCAAGAGAAATCAAAGGTATTAAAAGGTGGGTGGAATCCAAGAATTTGCCTGGTACAAATCATACTATATTTATAAATTATAATATTACACAAATTAGGGTAATCTAATTAGGGTCCATGGACTGGCACCAGTCTAGGGCATGTTAGAAACAGAGATGCGTAAATGAGCAAAGCCCCATCTGCAGGATGCAGGCAGTACACAAAACAGACCCCTTGGGTCTGTGGAAAAATCTTCCTCTACAGAACTGGTCCCAGGTGACCAAAAGGTTCGGGAGCACTGAATGAGGGTGTAGTTTTGCTAATCTAAAATAAGTGCAGCTGTGTTGATATTCCAGATTGTTCTTGGCAAAAAAGATTTTCTGTCTTTTGACTTGGCTTCTTCTGAAAAATAACCTGGAAGGTACATTCATATTTCATATTTACTAGTGCATTCTGTTTGACAATTGGCTCACCAGATTCCTCTCAAATTGCTATTCTACAGCCAACACCCAATTGCCATCCCTGGAAGATGTTGACACCAAGCACCACTTCTTCCCTGGCCTTCAGAAAGTCTATTAAAAACATGGATATTTTACCAGGCCTGGTAGAATATGTCTATTCTACAGGGACTGGAATGCTGTGATTGCTGGTGACAAATTGTGTTTTTCATTTCTGACTTACTGAGAGTAGTGCCCTTATTTTGTTTTTGTTTTTTAAAGAAAATATTTTTTCTTTCCAATTGGCTTGGCCTGTGGGTAATATAGATAGATAGATAGATAGATAGATAGATAGATAGATAGATAGATAGATAGATAGATAGATAGATAGATAGATAGATAGATGATAAATATTATCAGAATCGGTAATTAGATAGTTTGAGTCGCTATTTGTAATTACATGGATACTTCCATGTAACTTTCTTGTGAACAATATGGAAATGACCTGTAAGAATATGTGAAGTGTTAAGATGAGCTGATCTATGAAGGCTTCATCAATTTTCCTGCTGCATGAACTTTTCATCCAAAATTCAAAATGAATAATATTAAGGCAACAGACATAAATGATACAGTGTGTTTTTTTCTCACCACCCTCTATTACAATCCTGAATATTTTATTTTACAGATAGAAAACCTAGTCTCTGTTTGATTGCCCCTCATCTCTTATAACAAAAGGATTTACAGCATGTCCTTTTCCATTTCAACATCACTTTCCTTTCTCCTTAGTAAAAAAAAAGGAAAAAAGTTTAAGCCATTTTCTGAAAATTATCTACATATGGGAACTGTCACCTCTTATTACTCTCAGAGTAAGGAATCAGTTCTGGTCAGAATAATCCTTCTCTTGAGTAACCTTCCTATCAAATAAAGGACAGTTATAGATTCATAAAACAGAGGTCACCAAGATCAGTCAGCCATGAAACAGCTTGTTACAGATATAGCCATGAAACAATGGATTTATATCACTAGTGATAGTGTGGAGAACGAATCCATACATACTCTCAATAAAACCAATGAGCCTTATTCCCAAGTGAATGTGCATAGCTGCCTGGGATAGCTGTTTGATTCCTGACACAACAAGAATTATTTAAAAGCAGCTGCTAAGTTTCAAACAGTATGATCGTCCATTAAGTAAATCCTCTAACAAGTTACCATCAAGGACAATATTTTCTCCTAGTCTATTTTAGACTTTTCTTAAATTGCATTTGCAATCTCGGGGTAAAAAGTATTAGCTCAAAATATTAGACCTACCTCAGTGGTGGGATTTAGCCAGTTCATATCAGTTCACATGAACTGGAAGCTAACTTTTTCTGCAGTTTGCTCAACTGGCTGATCCCACCACTGGTTGGCCCTGCCCCTTGCTCATCCCCTCCCAGACTCTGACCAAGAGAAGGTAAGGCCAATGGTGGGAGAGGAAGACCTGCTCTGGGCCCACCATGCTTAGCCAAAGGGCTGCCTCAGGGGGGAAACATGATGAGGCTCCGCTGCTTTTGAGGCCCAGCTCTCAGCTTCTGCAAGGCCTGAGAGAAAGAGCCTGGTCTGGGTATACAGCCCTCCATAGTAGAGCCCTTCCTGGGGAGCAAAGCTTTGGATGATCTCATCTGTCCCAAAGACCCCAAGGGGTTCCAGAGTTTTCACGTGCCTACACCAGCCAGAGCACCCTGCCTTCAGTTCCCAACAGAGCCAGCACCTGCCAGCGGTGCTCCTGGCTGGTGGCAGATGTCCCTGGTTGCATGTGTGCACCTCATTGCACCACAGCAGACTTGGACCTAACATGATGCTCTCACCAGAGGGCCACCCACTCATCAACCCACCCTCCAGGCTGGCCTGGAAGCTGTGCATTTCCCCTTTGCAGGCTAGATGCAGGACTCAAGGTGAAGGAGAGGGCAAGCAAGTAGCAGCCGCCTGGAGACCCTGCAAAAGCCAAGAGCTGAGCCTGAAAGGTGGCCGGGCCTCTCTGTGTTCCCTGAGACAGACTGTGCCTTTCAGCGAAATGCAGTGGGCCTGGAACAGGTCTCCTTCCCCCACAATTGGCCTTACTTTCCAGCCCATGAGGTTCACACCAATTTGCTCACTGCAGCTGCCCGCAAAGGTAAGGCTGTTGGCAACCTGAGCCTGGAGCATCCTCTTGGTCTAGAACACAGTAAAAAAGCCTCAATGTTTATATTGGCATTCCCCTCACCACCCATCTCTGCCTGTTTATGGCAGAGCAACTCCTCCCTCACTGGACATTAGCCATGGAGAAGCAGCCAGAGCAGGGGGCAGCAGGGAAACCTTTTGCAAAAATGCATGAGCTGGGGAGGCAAGTTGGAGATAGAAGATGGGCGGCCCGGGATCCCCTGCCAATCCCCTGTTTATTGGGGATATGGAAGGGGCAAGAAGTGGGGTAGAGAAGGGAGCAGGCTGGCTGGTCTCTTCTTCCACATTTGGAAACAGACAAAGTCTGCTTCCTCCTCTGCATCTGCATTCTTCCTGCATTGCAACATCCAGGGGAGCCACACCCAAGAGAGCTTGGTGGCACCTCAGAGTGCAAAATCAGTTTTCATTTCTTGCATGAAAGTGGGGGGGAAGAGCACATGGGATGCAGACCTACTAATGTGTGATCCCCAAAGCAACCGGATTGCAGAACGGTGCAGCCCTCTGAGCCAAAACGGCTGGTTTCCCAACTTTTTTGAGCTTAGCCTAATGCACAAATAGAGGCTCGAAACTGGACCAGCTGCATATCAGCCTGGCTGCAGTTAGGAACCCACCCAGGGCTAGCTGTCTGTCCCCAACAAAGTGCTCTCCAGTGGCATCCGACTATAGCATCCATCACTCTCTCCCAGCAAGTCAGTTAGGGAGCTTAGGGAGGTCTCAGGATTGGGATGGTTCCAGTGTTTCCAATTGGGCACCTCCTTTTTTGACTAATGCCTCTTTTTTAACCACTTTTACATTAAATAATCAACTCATGGTGGCAAACGTACTTAATGCTACTTCCTCTGTTTTACCCACAACATCAACCTTGTGAGATGGGCTGGGCTAAGGGAGAAGGATTGGCCCAAGTCTTTCAGCTTTCAAGGCTAAGGTGGGACTAGAATTCACAATCCCCTGGTGATCAGCCCACAGTCACCCAGCTGTTTCACATGACTAACATGGAACTCACAATCTTTTTGTTTCTAGCCTAGACCAAACTGGCAAAAGGTGGTTGAGCCTCACTGTGTCCTCCTCGAGGCAGCCTGTGCCCTTTGGCCAAGCATGGTGGGCCTGGAGTGCATTCATCCCCCTGCCAGCCTTACCTTTTCATATCGGGAAAGGGAAGGAAAGGTTAGAGTTGAGTGTGGTGGGGAGAGGCCAGACAAGGCAAGGCACCCCTCAATGTGAGTGATGTAGAGTTGGCCATGACCACCCAGTCACATGACACACCTACCCAGTTGGTCCTTAGGACAGAGAACCAGCTGTTAAATTATTTGAATCCCACCATGGACCTACCTTCACCTATTGTGGAACATTAGAAAATGCAAGTTTTTGGACTTCCGGTTTGCCAGGCTTCAGCGGCAGCAGGGATTCGTGATCCTGCGCGATCCCTGTTGCGCTAGCCGCCTTGGTGCCTCCGATCATGATGGGTCTGAAGAATAAGGCTGCCATGTAGAGGCAGCCAAAGATAGGGAGGATCCAGAGAGGGGTTTGGGGGTGTCGCAGACTCCCTCCTCACCCAGCATTACCTCCTTTTCTCAAGGTGGTGGAGCGGCTGTTAGTAAACAAAGAAGCCGGCAGCTGGACAAGATTGTGCTGGAGGAAGAAGGAGAAAGAAGAATCAAGAGAAGTGAAAGTGCTGGCTGAGCCAGGAAAATAACAACTCTTAAATACCCTGGAAACTGAATTGCTTGAAAGATACATTGTATCCCTAAGAAGATTGGAAAGCGGCAGAGAAAGCTGTCAAGGGGAAGCTTTTTTTTTTTCTTCACTCTCCCACCCCATAGAAATAGCAGACGGAGATCTGGAAAAATCTATTTGGGCACCGAAGGTAACTCAATTTGAAAGTTAAAGCCAAGGGATAAAGGATTCCTGGACATTGGATTTAACAACTTAAGAAATCGGAAAAACCCCTATTGGAGGTATGGATTTCTGAACATTTAAAGGAAAATCGCTGTTGTAAGTGGGAAGGGAGAGGGAAAAAAAATTGGAGCAGAATTTGAAAAAGGAGGAGATTGCCTAGAACTTTAAAGAAAGATATATCTTAATTGGAACTCTTTGATTAAACAGTAACCCCAGAAAGAGAAATAGAAGAAAGAAAAAAAGGACTAAAAGAAATAGTTTATTTGGATTCTTTGGTGACTTTGGAACTTTTTGGAATTATTCTTGATTAAAAATACTTGGGTGGTTGTTTTGGAAAAAGTTTTTCTCTTCATGATGGCATTGCTTGTGAGGAACTAAAAATTGAATATAAAAAATATAAAAAAGAAGAACAAGATGGAAAAGATACTTTGGGCATTCTTTTTCAATTTCTAGAAATGGCAGTATGCACTTATGAAAAATTGACTACGCAGCAGGACGACTGGGACAAAGAAGAAGAAGAAGCCATCTTTGATGAACAATGGGTTCTTTTTGGGGAGGAGGAGAAAGAGGAAAAGAAAAAGAGGATTTTAAGGTTTGAAAAAACAATCAAAAAAGAAAAAAATGAGATGAAAGGTTGATACAAGGTTAGAAAACAACAGAAAGGGGGTAAGCAGAAGAAGAAAAGGGAGGAGGAGAGACAAAGGGGTAAAAAGGGCAAGGAGAAAAATAAACAAGAGAGAAAGGAGGGGATGAGAAGCCTCAATGGTGGGAAGCAAGATTTAAAGAAACAAAACTTAGAGACAATGGGTAAATCTAATTGAAAAAGGGATTCTGGAAGGTACATAAGATTGTGTTTTTATATGTGTATTTAGAGTAAAATGTTTAAGATATAAACGAGTATCAATATATATGATTAGCTTTTTAATGGTATTGATAGTGGTTTTATATGCTTTTATTTTATTATTGTAGTGTTTTTGCTTTTCTCATAAAATTTATTGTATAATTTTAGAATGTACTAAACAGAATCCCTATATAGGGTAAGTGTTATATTAAGTAGTATTATGTTAGGGGAAAGAGTCAAAGGCGTCACTCCAATCAGTGTACAGGAGAAGTATATTTAAAGAGAAAAGATGAATGGATAGTTGGAAATAGAACAGACAAAGAATGATAAGTATTATGAATTGAATTGAGATGAGATAAATAAAATAAAACTAAGAAAGATAAAAAAGGGAAGAAGCTATATAGAAAATTGAAAATGGTAATAAGATATGGAATGATATATAAAGTAAATATGATTTTTGAATTTGTGTCTGTGCGAAGAGTTTTAACCCGGGATCAAGCAGCTTTCAGAAAAGAGGTTTTATGTTTTTTATGTTTTATGTTTTGTATGTTTGTGTATTGTTTTTGAAAGGCAATAAAATTTTAATTAGCAAGAAATATAATTTGGATAATAGAATGAAAAAGAGAAGTTGGGATAAGATATGAAGTTGAACAGATAACGTAAATATATATATATATTACAATTTGGAATTATTTTGTATGTTCTATTGGTTTTCTTAGAAAAGATCTTTTATGTTATGATGCCTTGATTGTTTGTGTATTGTTTTGTAAAATTAATAAAATTTGTCTTAAAAAAAGAAAATGCAAGTTTTATTGATTTATCTTCATTTCTACAAATTTTCTATGTTCTCCAAGAAGAGATTATATATTACCCTCCAAACAAGCAGTAATCTTTACTTAAAGTATCTTCTGTATTTTTCCCCATGTAACTTAGAATTCAGTTTGTTTAGGATTTATAAAGAAATTTTAATGATATACATAACTTTTAAAAGAAAGAAATTGTACATGTGAATACAAATGTAATTTGGACAAGATAATTCATACTGGATTTGGATGAAATTTACAACCTGGTAAAATTTTGATTTTAAAAAACTGAGATAGAACTTGCTTGGAAACATATCAGGAGCAAATTACTTATAATTCTAGTATTATTAAATAGTTACATTTAAAAAAATTTGCAAAACAAAAAACTTAACTGAGTAATATATAAAGAAGTGTTTATGGATAGGTAAAATTTATACTGTACTCCATAACTGCGGAAGTTGTAGTCCTCAAAAAGCACTTTCTGTAGTAGATAATATCTAAACTACAGAATGAAAGGACATCTCCAAAGAGTGTTCCAAAGGCATAGAAAGACCCACACAGAAACCCTCTGATCATCCATCCTTCCATCCATCCATCCATCCATCCATCCATCCATCCATCCATCCATCCATCCAATACTGAGATCTCAAGACATGAAGAGTTTAATTAATCAAACTAACACTTTGAATTGGGCTTCATGTGGCCTACTGGATGTATTAAAATATATATTTCAAAGTGACTCCTTTAGTTAAGCCATAGGCTTCATAGGCACAAACTTAACACATTATATTTATATTTCATGAAGTCACAATATTTCACAGAGTCTTAATTGCATAGAAATTCTATTAAAGCAATATTGACATTGTTTTTATTTACACAGAATAAATATTATGTAAATTGAGCAGCCTAACATAGCATACATATCAATTCACAAATAAACTAGAATCACCTAGAACAGCTGGGACTTGTTAATAATCATTATAGTTTCTTGTCACTCTAATAAAGCTCATGAAAAGAATGAGAATGAGTTCTTCAGATGGAGAAAATCACAAAGCAATAAGTCTGAATTTTGTTTATTTATTTATATCCTGCCTTTATTGTTTTTATAAACAAGATAGTGCACATACCTAATATACTTTCTTTCTCTTTCCCCAACAACAACAATCCTGTGATGTGGATTAGACTGAGGGAATGTGACAGGCTCAAAGTAATCCAGATGGTTTTCATGCCTAAAGTGGGATTAGAACTTATAGTCTCCTGGTTTCTAGCCTGGGGGCCTTCACTACCAGACCAAGCTTTCTGATTTCTAATAAGTTACTGTTTTTGCAGCTAATGCTCTCTAAAAATATAGTAAGAGTTATTTCAGCTATTCTACAATATGTAGAATATAGTAAATTCAATTTTACAGTCTATTATTTGTTGAGGATCGTTTATTATATGTTGAATTAAATGATGTCATACATAAAATGAGGATCCCTGATAAGAATCACTACTTAGGATTTGTTAGACATGAAGTATGTATGTATTAAAAAAAGAAGTAACAATCAAATAAAGATAGACATACAACAAATCATATAAAAATTCCAGAAGAAAACCATGAGATCTTTCAATACTGTCCAAGAATCTCATTCACCTTGTCTTACCTCAGGGCCAAATACACACACACACACACACACACACACACACACACACACACAGACACACACACATGTGAATTTGCCAAAGAAGAAAATATTCAGTATTTAACTCTACTGTAATTTTAAGTACTTTTGAGTCACATTAAGATTTATTTCTAAGTTTTATTTCTTTTCTCATTTTACAAATTCACACTTTTGCTACTACAAACACTGAATTGCCAGCATGCTTCCAGATGCAATTCAAGCTTCTGATTATTACCTATAAAGTCCCAAGAGCATAAGGCCAGATTATTTGTGGAACCACTTATCTCCCATGATTTTTGTCCAGCTTGTAATATGCCAATAAAATCCATTTACTTGGATTCAGGAACCATGCTTTCTCTGTTAGGGTGCTTATCCTCTTAAATAAGACTGTCCTAAAATTCATGGGGTTCTCACCTTGTGGTCCTTAAATATTTGGTTATTCTCCCAGCCTTGGGTTAAGATGGATGAAGACCATTGATGGATGTGTCTTTCTAATTGTTTACAGCTGTACATAGTGTTAACTGGATTCTATATTGGTCTGTTTTGTGCTGAGTTTTTAGGATGTATTATATTGTGCAATGCCAGAGTCAGCTGAAATGGCAATATAGCTGAAATGACATATAGCTGAAAGAATACATCTGCCAATCATTTTTCTTTCAATTCTTGTATCTCTACATTACATAAACTCACCTTATTATAGCCTGCCACTAGGAGAGATTTTGCTCTCCATGTACACATTCACAAATAACTTAGTGTTACATAATTGCAAAAGTAGACAGCAAATAGGTAGGTGCTGAGAAACTCACTAACACAGACTACGTACACGGAATTCGCTCCAGTAATATACAAAACAAATATCCACACTCTCTATCCTTTGTTATTACTTATCCCAGCGCAAAAATAATATGCTATTACCTACCCACAAGCAGGAATTTAAATATCTCAGCTAATATAATACAATTAATAAGATCAGACTCAAACAGAAAATGAGCAATTCATGCATGAACAGATTATGAAATCATCATAAATATTTATGCATGATAGAAAGTGAAAATGTGTCTGTGTATGTGAGAGAGAAGGGAGATCTATATATTCACACTCAAATATCGATATTGCTATAGGCTAAAACATAAAGCAGCCTGATAATATTTTTCCAGTCATTACTTTACATGGTAAGGTAAGGTGCCCAGAGTTCTGTGATTACAATACAAAATAAACAAACACTGCAATTGCACAAAGAATCATATAGTTTGGTGCTATTTTACTAAATTGAAAGGCATTTCATAGAGCCCAGAGAAGAAAACATAAACCATTATAAGTGGAAGGTCAAAGGCATAAGCTTACTAATTCTCTCTTGGTGTTTCTTTTGCAGCATCATGCTCAGTATACAATTGGATATTTCAAAAATGTTAACATTTGACATTTTCGATGAAATGTCAGCAGCATTACTGTGAATCTCTTGATGTTATGCCTTCAAAATTAACAGTACTAACACTTTTTCTCACATTTTTAAATTTATTTATTTGATTTGTCAATCACTTACAAGATAATAGGTATAAAGATAAACATAGTTATGAATACAAGAAATGAGTACATATAAGAAAAATAAAAGAAACAATAGGATAGGGACAGTAGGCACTTTGGGGCGCTTATGCACGCCCCCTACAGACCTCTTAGGAAAGGGGTGAGGTCAATAGTAGAAAGTGTAAGGTTAAAGTTTTTGGGGTTTGGGGAAGAAACCACAGAGTCAAGTAGAGTATTCCAGACATTGACCATTCTGTTGCAGAAGTTGTATTTCCTGCAATCAAGTTTGGTGCAGTTTACCTTGAGTTTGTATCTATTGTGTGCTCTTGTATTGTTGTGGTTGAAGCTGAAGTATTCATTGACAGGTAGGATTTTGCAGCAGATAATTTTATGTACTATACTTAGATCGAACCGAAGGCGACATGGTTCTAGATTTTCTAGGTCCTATAATTTCGAGTCTGTGGCATAAGGTATTCTGCAATGAGTAGAGGAGTGGAGAACTCTTCTTGTGAAATATTTCTGGACTTTCTCAACTGTGTTAATATCAGATATGTAATGTGGGTTCCAAACTGATGAGTTGTATTCAAGTATTGGTCTGGCAAATGTTTTGTATTCCCTAGTTGGTAGTGTGTATCACCAGAGAAAAAGCTACATAGGATTAGGTTAACAACTCTTAATGCCTTTTTGGCTGTGTAGTTACAGTGGGCTCTAGCACTTAGATCATTTGAGATGAGGACTCCAAGGTCCTTGACAGAGTTGGGATCATCAACAAGGTCTTGACTATTTAGTTTGTATTTTATTTTCTGATTTATTTTGCCAATATGTAAGACAGAGCATTTATTTGTTGAGATTTGAAGTTGCCATTTGTTTGACCATTCTGATACATAGTCGAGGTCTTTTTGAAGGGTAGCAGTATTGTCTGTGGTATTGGATAGCTTTACATAATCAGCGAAGAAAACGCAGTTGCTCTTGATATGATCACAGAGGTCATTTATGTAGAGTATGAAAAGAGTTGGTCTTAGAACACTACCTTGGGGGACACCACTGTTGACAGGTACAAAATTTGATAGGACACTCCCAATTTTGACCATTTGTTGTCTGTTTGACAGGAATGCTTCTGACACCAGTTATGCAGGTGTCCAGAGATACTGTAAGATTTTAGCTTTAGGAATAGTTTGTCATGAATCAAAGGCTTTACAGAAGTCTATGTAGATTGCGTCTATTGCTTTGCCCAGATCGAGTTGTGTAATCCATATGTTTTTGCAGTGTAAGAGTTGCAGATTACAGGATAGTTTTTTCCTGAAACCAAATTATTTATTAGAGAGTAGGTTGTTTGTCTCTAAGTGGAGGATAATGGATTGGTTAATAATTGATTCCATGACTTTACAGGTGATGCAGCAATAAGAGATTGGTCTGTAATTTTCAACTAGACTGGGGTCTCCCTTTTTGAAGATGGGGATGATCCTGAAAGGTTTTCCAAAGATTATGTTTAGAGGTTCGGCTATGGCAGTGGATAGCTTTTTTAAGAAGTAGGCACATATTCTGTCTGGTCCAGTAGATAGAGATTGTTTTAGATTGTGTAGTGTTTTTTCAACATTGTCTTCTGTAAAATCAATATGTATTAGATCATTGTAGTTTTCTGTGGTTCGACTAGGAAATACTGGGCTTAATCCATTGCTGTTTACAAATACTGAGCCAAAGAATGTGTTATAGAGGTTGGCTTTAAAGTTGTCATATCCTAGAAAGGGATAAGAAAGAAATATTATTGGGGGCATCACCACATCAGGAGAATGCAGTATTGCACACTAACTCTGTCCACTGCCAGATATTTGATCCTGATCAGTTCACGGTTGACTCAGCCTTCCATCCTTTCAAGGTCAATAAAATGAGGACTCAGACTGTTGGGGCAATATCTGAAGAACTCTTTATGAGTTGATTTAGGCTTCCTTCTGCATAAAGTTGCAATCTTGCTTCTCCGTTTAAAAATTCCACAGGAACTAATAAAATTAATAAATAATTTTTCTGCTTCAAACAGAGCTGTGTAACAATTTGAAATGGTACTTCACAAAGACAGCCGATCGAGGAAAATGCCATCTTGATGTTGCTGTATGAAGCAACATGGCAACTTTACTGATAAAAGCAAAAAAGAAAAGGCATGTAGATTTGCTTTGCAGCCTCTCACTTTGGCAAACAGATGTAGTTCAGCTTCCTCCAGACTACATATCAAAACTTTGATGAGCACTACAGATGAACTGTCACCACCTCCAGCACCACTAGTTGAAGCTGATTTTTTAAATCATACTTTGGAACAGTCATCTTCTCCAGCAATCCTTTGCCAAAGCCTTTTGTCAGGAACAGTTCTGGTGGAAATACTATGGTAAACAGAAGTACTACATTGAAACACATCACATTGATTTGTTATGTCAACAAAGAGAATGTCCTTTCCATAATAGAAATGTCTTTTTAAAAATGTAAGTTGCTTTACATAGGCTCATTTCCAAATTGTTTTAGTCATTATGAGCTTTTAGCAAACCCTTCCCTTGGCACTAATGTCATTCTTTAGGTTCTTCTCTGCCAGTTCCCTCCCACTCTGCTTTCGTACATAACTGTGAATATACCTTCCTTCTACATATGTTGTTAAATAATTGAATCAGGGAAAAGAATAATTACGGATGCATATGTTAAGCTGTTTCTGAATGATTGGAAGCTTTCAGGATTTTTTTTTAAAAAATCTTGTTTCTAGCTTACAGCAGGAAAAGAATTGCAACAGGAAAAAATTGGTACAATAAAGGACTTAATACCTATGAATCTTCAAGTCATGGAAAACTAGAAACAATCACATACAAATACATTTGCAAGCTTCAAGGCAATAGTGGGGAAGTAGCATTAGCTCCATGTTTAGTTGAATGTTTTTTTTCTAAGAGCCCAAAAGTATTTTCAAATCAATATAACTAAGTTTCATCAATATTAAGAGGTTCTTCTCCATTTGGTGAATTTGAAAGAGAATGTTCTTGATTAGAAAATAAATACCTTAACAGCATATTATTTGTTTCTTCTTTTTAAAGAACAGAAAGCACCTGTCATGCCACTGGTGGAGACTGACTCTGAGGAAGAGGAGGAACAGCCAACAGGCAGTGGGAGTGTGACTCCAGAGGTGGTGGAGGAGGCTGGGGAAGAGCAGAGACCAGCTGAGCAGTCAGAAGAGGATCCAGGCCCATCCCCTATCCATCCTAGGTCACGCAGGGAGGAGAGGATCAGTGAGGTCTATTCAAGAGGAGATTACCATGATCCTCCTCATGGCTTGCAGGTGGGAGCTATGTATATAAGTTTTTAACTGCACAGTTAGAATTTGCAGGAGTCAATTTTAGTGTTCACCTTGAAAGAGGCTTATCTGTGCTAGCATTCTTCCCATGGACTCTCCTCAATTATTTTCCTGGAGTTTATGGTTAGTTATCTTGGCTTGCTTCAGAACTCTCATCAATGCGGTTTGTTTTGGTTTTCTGTTTGCCTCATTAGTTACTTTTGTGACTTTAAACTGTGCCAAATAAAACAGTGAAGTTAAATTGAAGGTCTTACCGGAGTTTAATATATGTTTTGGGTTTTGGGTTATTTTGAGAGACTACGGGTCATCACATTACCATAATTATTTATCATAGGTTGAAATGCCAACTTTCTTCCTAAAGTTCAAAGATAGACCTTACATTTAAAGTGCACAGCGTATGGCCCCTGGCCACAAATATGGCCCCTCCAGAAAATGTAATCATAGTATCTGTATTTTGTCGCAAGAGAAGAAAAAGAACTATACTGTATTTCACTCATTAATATTAAATTTTATTTTAAAATTCAAACACATTCTGTTGTTCACCAACATGACATTCAAAGGCCAAGTACTCAAAAACTCTTTGACTTCTGACAAACATAATACCCATTTTCTCCAATTATATGCTAACAGCAGCAAGCTGTAAAGTTTGTTTCACTGAGAAATGGTGAAGACTTAAATAGTACTAACTCTTTTGAATATTGAAGGGTTTTTTTCCTGATAATAGCATGGATAGCCAAGGGGAAAAAATGGATCATAAAATAAATAAATCAAGAGCACAAATGACAATGCTCAAATTGTTATATTTTGGATATATTATGGAAAGAGCTAGTTCTCTTGAGAAGTCTATAATTCCGGGAAACATGGAAAGAAAGAAAAAAACAGAGAGAAAGGCAGTTGGACTCAATTATAGGGATGAAACAGGATGAAATATACATACACACACACACACACACACACACACACACACACACACACACACACACATATATATATATATATATATATATATATATATATATATATATATATATATATATGGATCTTTGGTTATTCGGGTTTTCTCCCGCGTAAGATTGGAAGTATCTGGGCAACGTTTCGATGAAGTCTTGCCCAGATACTTCCAATCTTACGCGGGAGAAAACCTGAATAACCAAAGATGTTTGCTATGGGGCAGTTTTTGCCAGAAACCAATAGTAAACACTGGTTTCTGGCAAAAATAGCATAAGTTGCCATCATGTTTTCATGGGGTGTTACAAATAGCCGTAAATGCAGGCCAGTTGCCAAATGCCCAGAATGCAGGCATGTGATTGGGGGTTGGAAGAGGGGAGATCAGAATACATGTTGTTAGTCCCATTTTTGGATCCATCATCATTTCAAAAGGTTGCTAAGCAACCAGTTGTAAGTTGAGGTGAAGATAGATAGATAGATAGATAGATAGATAGATAGATAGATAGATAGATAGATAGACAGACAGACAGACAGAGGAGGGGAGGTGGAGAGGGAGAGAACTCATACCAAATACAACCTCTCAAAATTTCAAATGCATCTAGCAGTACCATTCTATGGTTACTGCTGATTATTCCGGGAGTGTATGCCTCATCTAGCAGATTTCCCCAATCTTAAACTCAACATTTGGGCTTAAATAATGAATTCCCAGTAATAGCCTCATCTGGAAAAAAGAGCCGACATAAAATAAATCTAGATAAACAATGAGAATGATTTTATGCTTTTATGGATATTTGTACATTCTACTTACCAACATATATAGCTTAAACATATAGATTAAGCATATGAGGTGATAATGTACTGAAAGAATACAGTAGAGAGACAAGAAAATTCTATTGAAGGTTTCTAGAAAAGTATCCTGACTTGTTTCTAAGTGAATATTTATTTTGATGTAGGCCATTTTCTAAGAACTAATTCTAAACCTGCCCTTATTTGTCAAGCTGGACCTAGGGGTCAGTTAGGATTGCTGCTATTGTACCAATCTCCCAACTATATTCCTGTCTGAGCAACTTGACTATATTTTTGAGTTACAGTGGAGTAACCCCAGACTTGTGATTCTAGGGGACTTCAATCTGCCTTTGATAAAATTGGGGTCTAAAGCAACTCTGGAGTCTTATTTTTATGTGTCCAGATTGAACTTTAGACTGCCAAAGTAAAGCCAGCTTCTTAGCTTTGTTGTTAGCCAAAAATAAGTCATTGTTGGTACATGTTTCTGGTAGTAGCCAACATACCAGCAGATAGACCAACTCTGCATCTCTCCACATCCACACATGTTGTTATTTTCTAAAAGCCCCCACTGATGGATGGATGGGTGGGCGGACAGACAGATAGACTGACAGACAGATCATAGCATTATTTTTTTCCATATCAACTAAAGCTACTAGCTGAGGCAATGAAAGATGGAGAAATAAAATGTGTATGTATATTGCATTCCTCAGTTCTCTTTTTACACATTACCTCTTGCTGACCACATTCCTTCTTTAAGAGATGATACACACACAGACACACTGCTTTGTGTAAAAGAAGGGTATAGGTTAGGTTGAAATCTCAAGCAATTGCTTTTATTCTCGTTAAATATGAAATCAATTATCTATATTACAGTATTATAGTTGGTCACTATTAGGGTTTTAAAATAAGCATAATCTTGCAAAAAGCTAAAATTCATGCACTGCAATTTCAAAAAGCCAAATCTCTACTTAAGGGGAAGCTTGTTAACCTTTTTCTGATAATTTTGTCATGGCTCCCATGGCATGAAACTCCAGACAGCTTTCAGAAAACTTGCAAAAGGACAAGCAGAACTGCCAAGTGAGAAGTGTGACACAAGTTCAGAAAGATACTAGCTATGCAAGAAAGGGAAGTAATACAGTGATGTTTTAATTCAAAAGGAAACTTCACTAATCCCTGGAAAGATTTATTACCTATGTAGAAAAAAGGACTGCAGTTAGCTGCACAATAAGCTACTGGATTCCTACGGTGCAATTTAGAGTATAAATGATGGACAACTAGTCCTAAAACCCAGAAGTCAGTCAGAACTTCACGCTTACTTTCATTTGATTTAAACATTCAATATTGCTAAAATGAAAATGCTGCATAGGGAAAATTCTATAGAATGCACCACACTAAGTATCTTCATGGGCTTGAAGTTATTCTTACAAAATATTTGTAGAAAGGCTTTTCCTTCCCAATATGCCTTATTAAATCCAAACAACCAAACTGCAGTGTCTTTAATCTTTAAAAGATAGAAATAAAAAGCCAAACAGATGGTTTGAGTTTGACTGATCTTTAGGAAAATGGAAAGGTAACTACTTCTTGCTAAGCTCACATTTCATGTTGCAGATAACAGAACCAGTGGTGATATTCAAATTTTTTTACTACTGGTTCTGTGGTCATGGCTTAATTTGTGGGTGTGGCTTGGTGGTCATGTGACTGTGTGGTTATGGCTTGGTCACATGGCCAGGTGGGCATGGGTTTGTAGCCATGTGACTGGGTGGGCATGTCTTTGTGGCCATGTGGGTGGGCGTGGCCAGGTGACCATGTGACCAGCAAACTAAATACAAGTGGTCCTCGCTTCATGGCCAGTTGCTTAGCAAGTATTCTCCCCAGAGCTTCTTGACCTGTTTTGGAGTTTTGACACCCACCCACCCACCCACACACACACACACACACACTTACTTCTAACCCTGCTATTCTATGATTCTGTAAGGATCTCCTGCTGGAGGAGGGGGTTGGACTAGATGTCCTCCGAGATCCCTTGCAGGCCAGCCCTAGATTGCTGTGTGCTCCAAAGAGTCTTCTGAAGCCAGGGGTTGTGTCCTTCCTTCCTCTCCTTTTTTTTCTCTCTCCCTCCCTCCCTCCTTCCATGTATTGATCTACCCATCCATATATCTCATTCATGGTCTCTCCCTCCCTCCCTCCCTCTCTATCTTTCTTTTTCTTTCTTTGTCCCTTCCTTCCATCTCTCCCTTTCTTCGTCTATCCTTTTTCTTCCTTTCGCTTCCTTTCTTTTTTCTTCCTCTTTTTTCTTTCTTTTCTTTCTTGTTTTTCTCCCTTCCTCTCTCATTCCCTCTTCTTCTCTTTCCCTCTCTTTTTCTCTTTCTCTCCTCCCCCCCTCTGTGTGTCTCTCTCTACGGGTCTCTTCCCTCCATGTATCTCTGTCTCTGTCTCTGTGTGTGTGTGTCAGTGTCTGTCTGTCTGTCTGTCTGTCTGTCTGTCTTTCTGTCTGTCTGTCTCTCTCTCTCTCTCAAAACTGTGGCTCGCTACTTTCAAGGGACGGCGGCGAACACAGGAGCTTCCACAGGGCACGAACTACCTGAGTGGAAGGTTCCCCCACAATCTGAAGAAGGAAAGCTGCATTGACTTACTTTCTGCTGGTTGTCGTGCGGAGCATGGCAAGCAATGGGATTTGGGGTGGTGGATTGAAGGTGAGGAAGAGAGAGAGGTTGAGCTTTGCAATATTCTGTGGGGTGGAGCTCTGCAGCGTTTGGGGAGCTGTCGAGCTTTGCAGCATGGAGTGGAAGGTCAGGGGGATTTGCAGACTACACTGGCAGGGTTGGGGGAAGGAGAACAGGTGAGGAGGGGGGATTTGTGGGTGGTAGGGCTCAGAAGAGAGACCGCGTAAAAGCTCTTTCCATTCTTCCCAGGCCTTTTTCTGCCTTCGTGGATGGTGTTTTTTGCAGCATCAGTCCCACCCCCTTTTCCTTCACTCATCTCTTTCATGACCTGAGGTGGGGTGGGGGATTGAGCAGGTTGTGTGGGGGGTGGAGGGCTGAGAGGGGGTGAGCACTGAACAGAATCGCTGAGGGGAAGGCAGCGTAGAAAAGAGGCAGCCAGCCAGACCCACGCACAGAGCAGACTGGTGGGTGGGAAGCCCCTGAAAGAGGATGGGGGAGAGGAAGAAGGAGAACTGCGGGCAGTCCGAGATGCCTTGTTTTGCGCACTCAGCTGGTCAACTCCCCCGATGCAGCCAGTTTCTTTAGTTGGGGCGGCTGATGGCTGGGGGCTGGGTGAAACCACTGCTGCTGCTGCTACTAGGACTACTATTGAGACTGCCACTGGTTCGGCTCTCTGTGTGTGTTTTTCCCCCACTTTCAGCGAGTAACACCGAGGTTGGCACTTGAGGAGATAGAGGTCCCACAATCAGCTGCTGTCAAGGAGGCGGTGGTGGCGAAATTCAGCAACGGGGGCAAGCTGAAGCAAAAAGGCAGTCTTCTCCCTCATGGGGGGGGTAGGGTTGCCGCGCGCGGACAGGGTGGGTAGGTGGGAATGGCAAGCACACATGTGCATCTGCCTCTGGATCTGGAGGCACCGGTGATGTTAAATGGAAATCGATGAGATGCTTCCAGCGCAGCTGACGATCCTTGTTCAAGCGACCCTTCTCCTCCTCCACTCGCAACTGGCACAAACACAGAGACACAGAGAGTGGGGGGGAAGAGAGGGTAAGATAGTGACCTGGCCACTTTGCTGTCCCCTGCCATCACCCTTACCTTCTCAGGCCAGGTGAGGGAGGGGAGGGTGAGGGGCAGGACCAGTCACTAAACTTGGGAATGGTGGCTCCCGGCTAAGCCAGCCGAGAGGCTGCTGCTGCAGGCATTGGTGACAAGGGGGAGGGCAAGAAGCCCTGGGATATCTGTCCACCCACTTGCTTGCTGGCCAGACCGGGCTGGCCTGGGCTGGAAGAGGTGCGTCTGTCACTGGGAGAAGGAAGAAAACATGCTCCGGGAGGGCAGACGGGCAGGCAGGCAGGCTGCACATGCGCACATCCACCCGAGTTGCCCCATGGCCACCACGTGGTATGGAAAGCTAGGAAAGCAACTGGGACAAGTGGGCAACTGGGTGACAGGGTGACCCGGTTCGGGGTGTGGCCAGCCAGGGGTCACCACCAGTTCTGCGACCCATGCCAAATCATTGCTACCGGTTCTCCTGAATAGGTGCAAACCGGTTCTCCCGAATAGGTGCAAACTGGTTCTCCCGAATAGGTGCAAACCGGTTTAGCACCTCTAAACAGAACTTTCTGAAGAGCTCCACACATCAGTAACCATGACAAAATTAATGACAAAGGTGATATTTAGTTAATTTATATGCCACCCATCTTACTATCCAAATTTATTTATTAAATCAGTATGCAACCCATCTAGCCACGATCATATTATTAAAGAAGCAAATGATTTCATAATTAAGTTTAATGCCAGCAATGATTGTTGAAGTTGCTCACACAGAATGATTAACCAGCGATGTCCTGCAGATTCATCTTTTTCTCAACTTATTGAAGAAATCCCTATTTTTTCTACATTATTCTATTAAATAAACCATTTTACAAAAAATCAGAAAATAGATTATAAACTTTATAAAGAAGTGATGATAGTGATAATGGGGAGATTTATTTATTACACTTATTGACCTACATCAAAAGACTCATGGTAGCATGAACAAATGCAGCAATATGTATCAAATATGTAGTGCATGTATAAACCAACATGACTGAGGGCACACATCCAAAAGCTAATCTTTCTTGCCTAAGTATACTTCAAGTAATATATCAGGTTGGCTAAAACTAATCAGTGTATGCTTATTCATATGAATTACTCTCCACATTCATAACAAATATTTCTGTAGACAAACTGCTCCTGCCAGAAAAGCAACAAAGCAAAGCTTTAGTTTAACACTTTATTTAAAATAAATAAACCTATATTTAGTATATATTGAATTATACAAATCATGAAACTTTGAGCAGTGGATTAAGGACTTAAGCAGTTACAGGTGAAACTCAAAAAATTAGAATATCATGCAAAAGTTCATTTATTTCAGTAATGCAACTTAAACGAAATATACAAATATACAAAACTAATATATGAGATAGACTTATAACATTCAAAGCAAGATAGTTCAAGCCATCATTTGCCATAATTGTGATGATTATGGTTTACAGCTCATGAAAACCCCAAATCCACAATCTCAGAAAATTAGAATATTACATGCAATCAATAAACCCCAAATCCACAATCTCAGAAAATTAGAATATTACATGCAATCAATAAAACAAGGATTGTACATAGAACAATATCGGACCTCTGAAAAGTATAAGCATGCATATGTACTCAGTACTCGGTTTGGGCCCCTTTTGCAGCAATTACTGCCTCAATGAGGCGTGGCATGGAAGCTATCAGCCTGTGACACTGCTGAGATGTTATGGAAGACCAGGAGGCTTCAATAGCGGCCTTCAGCTCTTTTGCATTGTTCGGTCTCATGTCTCTCATCTTTCTCTTGGTAATGCCCCATAGATTCTCTATGGGATTCAGGTCAGGTGAGTTTGCTGGTCAATCAAGCACAGTAATCCCACAGTCATTGAACCAGGTTTTGGTGCTTTTGGCAGTGTGGGCAGGTGCCAAGTCCTGCTGGAAAATGATGTCAGCATCCCCATAAAGCTCATTGGGGGAAGAAAACATGAAGTGCTCCAAAATCTCCTGGTAGATGGCTGTGTTGACCCTGGACTTAACGAAGCACAGTGGACCAACACCAGCAGATGACATGGCTCCCCAAATCAACACAGACTGTGGAAAATTCACACTGGACTTCAAGCATCTTACAGTGTGTACAGTGTCTCCATTCTTCCTCCAGACTCTGGGTCCTTGGTTTCCAAATGAAATACAAAAGTTGCTGTTATCAGAAAAGAGGACTTTGGATCACTGAGCAACAGACCAGTTCTGTTTTTCTTTAGCCCAGGTAAGATGCTTCTGACGTTGTTTGTTGTTCAGGAGCAGCTTGACAAGAGGAATATGACATTTGAAGCCCATGTCCAGGATCCGTCTGTGTGTGGTGGCTCTTGATGCACTGACTCCAGCCTCAATCAAACACTCAAAGTGTTGTGAAAGTCCCCACCACTTTTGAATGGCCTTTTCCTGACAATCCTCTCCAGGCTGCAGTCATCCCTGCTGCTTGTGCACCTTTTTCTTCCACACTTTCTCCTTCCACATAACTTTCTCTTAATGTGCTTTGATACAGCACTTTGGGAACATCCAACTTCTTTTACAATTACTTTTGAGGCTTTCCCCCCTTATGGAGGGTTTCAATGATAGTTTTCTGCACAACTGTCAGGTCAGCAGTCTTTCCCATGATTGTGATTCCTACTGAACCAGACTGAGAGAACTTTTAAAGGCTCAAGAACCCTTTACAGGTGTTATGGCTTAATTAGCTGATTAGAGTGGGACACTTTGAGCCTAGAATATTGAACCTTTTCATAATATTCTAATTTTCTGCGATTGTGGATTTGGGGTTTTCATGAACTGTAAGCCATCTTCATCACAATTATGACAAATCATAGCTTGAAGTATCTTGCTTTGCATGTAATGAGTCTATCTCATATATTAGTTTCACCTTTTAAGTTGCATTACTGAAATAAATGAACTTTTGCACGACATTCTAATTTTTTGAGTTTCACCTGTATTGCAGAAACTTTGAATCTATGTCATGAGATTATATCAGGAATAATTTCTGCAGGAAAATTCTCAGATATTACATGTTATTTTGCAACATCATGATTAAAAAGCGTAGGATACATATTTAGACAATATGCATGACATCACCAGAAGCTTTCATGTGTAAACATATTGAAATCATGAGATAGGACCAGGAAAATTCCTCTCCTCCTACACCATATATTCATCCCAGAATTCCAAAAACTAATACTTTAATGTCTATGAAGTTATGAACTAATACTTTAATGTCTATCATTTTAGTTATTTTATTTTATTATTTGCCACCCATCTCATTTCAAAGTGACTCTGTGTAGCTTATAGAATTAAAAGCATTAAAACCATAAAAGATAAATATTTCTACAATGATAAAAATAAAGTTACAAGTAAAGATAAATTTATAGTTAAAAGAGGGGGAAGGAGGGAGCAAAATGTGTGCAGAGGAGGTGAAATTATATGATGCTATCTTGCTAAAAAGGATATAGACCAATATAAATGAAAGACACCCCTCTATTTCTATTCATGAGTAATAGGAATCTACTGTTAATCATTTAGATTTAGAGGGGGGAAATCATTTTACATCATGAAAGCAATAGGACAATTTCAGTAGTAACAAAGACTGTTGGTTTTCTTGCTGAAAGTATACAGGGCAATTTTGTTATAGCAAACTATGCTATATTATCAAAGCTATTTGGGATAACAAGATGATACTTTCCTGTTAGAACCTATAATAGTTTTGAAATTAGATACTTATTTACAGATAAGCTATGTGTAGGCAAAGATATTTGATTATGTATAAGATGTCATGATATACCACAGAGAAAATTGATTGGCACTTAATAATAGTCTCCTCCTGAAATTCAAATTATACAGTCATCTAGGAATAGTGCAACTCATTTGTTCAATTTCTAGAAGCAAATATTAAATGTAATTATTCCTTGTTGTAGATAAGTGAATGTTATTTTCAATTCAATATGTCAGATTAATCTTATAATTCATTTTGAAAAAGCAACCTGAACAATCATGAAGTCAAAGGCAATGGATGCATTGGACAACTTTTTTGAAATTACTTTCTCCCAACTATGTCCTGTTGGGAGAAAGGTAGTGAAGAAATGAGACCAGAATGAAGATTAAATTTTAGGCTGACCATATTTTTTATCTCAATGTTGAATTGTCCCCTGATCTAAGAAAAATATGTGCCATAAATACAAAAATAATTGGTAAATTAACTTCAATAATAAGTCAAAATTTACTTACTAAACAGAAAAACCAAAGGACTATTGACAAGCAAATAGAGAAAGTAACTTCCAACTTTTTGTTGGCTTCTTCACTGGTTTTGATTGACAGCAGCTTTCAGGGATCATTGGAAATAATATGACCTTGGAGATGCTGAAAGAGCCACAACTTTTCAAAAATAAAAAACAAAACACCTGGTCTGAATATTGCAGAAATTTCAATTCTACGTACTAATGGTTCCCGATTTGTAATACATTCTTTAAGTTAGTGGGTGTTAGGTACCTTGATTAAAAATTGTTGATATACTTTTGGGCTAACTTAACTTAAACGTAACTTAACTTAACTTAAGCATAGTACATAAAATTATATATTGCAATGTCCTATCTATCAATGACTACTTCAGCTTCAACCATAACAATACAAAAGCACACAATAGATACAAACTCAAAGTAAACCGCACCAAACTCGACTGTACAAAATACAAGTTCAGCAACAGAATGATCAATGTCTAGAATACACTACCTGTCTCTGTGGTTTCTTCCCCAAAAACTTTAACCTTGGATTGTCTACTGTTGACCTTACCCCATTCCTAAAAGGTCTGTAATAATATGCGTGATAATCGCACTAACATGCCTACAGTCCCTGTCCTAATGTTCCTTTTTATTGGTATACATTTCATGTACTCATAATCATGTTTGTACTTATACATGTTATCTAATATATGCTTGACAAAACAACAAATAAATAAAACTTGAGGCTACAAGCAATCAAACAGATGAACACAATGAAAGTTTAATAATATATAGATCATTTGTTAAAAACTTGTAATAAGTTATTATTAATGCATAATAGCAAAAATAGATAACAGTAAGCATTATACTGATTTTACCATAATATATTCAAGCAGCCTCTAAACTATATTTTCTTAAATTCATTTGAATATACTATTAATATTTGTTAGAGAAAAGGAACAATGAAATCGCTGGGTGTTTGAGATGGTTTTTAAATACTTCACCTTTTTTCAGAACCTCTAGCACTACTCAGTACATACTGGTAGAACAGATTTAAATGATGCACAAGGAGGGTCTAAGGCAGTGGTGGGATTCAAAAATTTTTTACTATCAGTTCTGTGGCTTGGTGGGTGTGACTTGGTGGGTGTAGCAGGGGAAGGATACTGTAAAATATCCATTTACACTCCACTCCAGGGGAAGAATACTGTAAAATAATTCACCATGGACGAATAGGCAGCAATATAAATCAAATAAATAAATAAAATCTCATTCCCTCCCTACCTCACTAACCAGATTTCCAGCTCCATTCTCCTGTGCAAGGCAACAAAAGAAGGCCCAGCCAATTAGCTGGGACTCGGGAGGCAGATGGGGACGGGGCCAGTCAGAGGTGGTATTTGCCGGTTCTCCGAACTACTCAAAATTTCCACTATGGGTTCTCATGAACTGGTGAGAACCTACTGGATACCACCTCTGGTCTAAGGATAAATTTGATCATAAATGGATTTTATTGAAAACAGTCAAACGGGGACTAGAATGTTGATTTTAGAAAATTAAGGGGCAAGACTGACTTAAAAGAATATTTACTGTGGGCCGTTTAATATTTTATGAAAGAATATACTAAGATTTTGAAATCATACACTAAGGTTAGAAATCATCAAAATGTAGTCACCGAACTAGTAGTAACACCAGTTGAATCTCACCCCTGATGTAAATGGTTAGGCAGTGTCACCTTCTTAGATGTTTTCTCAGTTTCCTAGTCAATTCTATAGCTCTGAGATTTCCTGCCATTTACATATTAAGCACATCTGATCCTATTTAACTTCATTTATGATCAGGCAATTTGTGTAGCAGGTGCCATCTGTCACAAATAACTTCAAATATTTTTATACAGAAGAACTGTTTATTGGAAGAGCTGCAACAATGCCTCTCAGGCCATAGAAACAGTATGTAAATTATCTGAAATTTTGGCATTTGATGTGTGATATAGGATCATCAGAAATGAGAAAGAAATAATTTTCAAATATTTTACAGGATTATTAAAAAAATCAGCTATCAATATTTCAAAATTGTCATTTTCCGGTTCCGCGTGGCTTCGGTGGCAGCAGGAATTCGTGACTGTTCGTGATTCCTACTGCGCTTGCCGCCGAGGTACCCCCGATCCAAACGGGTCAGGGGGATATGGCTGCCCTATAGGGACAGCCGAAGAGAGAGGGGAGCCGGACAGGGGGTTGGGAGTGTGCAGATCCCCTCCACGTCCGGAAAAACCCCTTTTTCCTGAGCTGGTGGAGCGGCGGTCAGTAATGGCCGCCACGAAGAAGCCTGCAACCGGGTAAGATCGTGCTGGAGGAAGCAAGAAAAATGAAAGTGCTGGCTGAGCCGGGTCAATCAACATCTTTTAAACTCATTGGAACTGAACTGTCTGAATTGCTGGAGGATACATTGTATCCCTAAGAAGAGCGGAAAGTGGCGGAGAAGCTCTTAAAGGGAACTTTTTTTTTTCTTCACTCTCCCACCCCATAGAAACAGCAGATGAAGATTTGAAATTTATTTGGGCACTGAAGGTGAACTATTTTGAAAGTTGAAGTCAAGGGATAAAAGACTTCTTGGACATTGGACTTAAAAATTTAAGGAATTGGAAAACCCTTATTAGAGGTATGGATTTTTGATCATTTAAAAATTGATGTTGCAAGTGGGAAGGGAGAGGAAAAAAATTGGAGCAGAAGTGGAAAAAGGAGGAGATTGCCTAGAATCACAAAGAAAGATATATGGTAATTGGACCTCTTTGATTAAACAGTAACCCCAGAAAGAGAAATAGAAGAAGGAAGAAAAGTATTAACTTTTGGAACTTTTTTTGAACTATTTTGGATTAAAAATACTTGGGTGGTTGTTTTGGGAAAAGTTTCTCTTTTAATGATGGCATCGCTTGTGGATAAACTAAAGACTGAATATCAAAAATATAAAAAGGAAGAACAAGATGGAAAAGATACTTTGGGCACTTTATTTCAATTTTTAGAAATGGTGTTATGTACTTATGAAAAGTTGACGACGTAGCAGAATGACTGGGACAAAGAAGAAGAGGAACAAGAAGCCATCTTTGATGAACAATGGGTTTTTTCCGGGGAGGAGGAGAAAGAGGATAAGAAAAAGGGGATTTTAAGATTTGAAAAAACAACCAAAAAAGAGAAAAATGAGAGGAAAGGTGGATGCAAGGTTAGAAAGCAATGGAAAGGGAGTAAGAAAAGGGAGGAGGAGAGACAAAGGGGTAAAAAGGGCAAGGAGAAGAATAAGCAAGAGAGAAAGGGGGGGAGGAGAAGCCTTAATGGTGGGAAGCAAGATCTAAAGAAAAAAAGCTTATTTAGAGACAATGGGTGAAGGATAAAAAAAGGGGGGGATTCTGGAAGATACATAAGATTGTGTTTTTATATGTGTATTTAGAGTAGAACCTTTCTTATAAAATTTATTGTGTAACTTTAGAATCTACTAAACAGAATCCCAAGATAAATTAAGTGTTATATGAAGTATTTTTAAGTTAGGGCAATGAGTTAAAGGCGTCACTCCAATTAGTGTATAGGAGAAGTATAGTAAAAGAAAAAAGATGAATGGATAGTTGGAAATAGAACAGACAAAGAATGTTGTTGAAAATGGTAATAAGATAGGGAAGGATATATAAAGTGAATATGATGTGTGAATTTCGTCTGTGTGAAGAGTTTTAACTCGGGATCAAGCAGCTTTCAGAAAAGATGTTTTAAGTTTTGTTATGTTTTCTGCATTTTGTATTTTGATAAAAGGCAATAAAATTTTAATTAGAAAGAAATAATTTGGATGAAAAGGAGAAGTTGGGATAAGATATGAAGTTAAATAGATAAAGTAAATATTGATATTATAATTTGGAATTATGATGTTCTATTGGTTTTCTTCTTTAATTATTACTATTTTTTTTAGAAAAGAATTTATAAGCTGTTATGCCTTGTTTGTTTGTGTACTGTTTTTGTAAAATTAATAAAATTTGTTTTTTTTTTAAAAATTGAAAATCGTCCATTAACTTCTGAACTATAATATTTAAATCCTAAATTGTAATATTTCAAGGTCTCAATATCAACATAAAGTAGATCCAGTGAAATCAATTATTTTTTTCATCCATTTCTAATTCTTAACTTCAAACCTATCTTTTTTTCTTTTTCAGATCTAGTATATTTAATCAACAACTTAATCATATACTACATGATACAATATATATATATATTAAATAGTAAAGAGTCCTTGACATTTATTTAAGACCAGATTCCTCTCCAACATCTTTCAAGCTGTACATTTTGATGATTGTTTGCAATTAGCAAATAAGTATAAAATAGTATGTACTATATCCAGACTAATAACATTGGTGCCCAATAATTTGAATAAATATTTAGGTGTAAAACAACTACAGCTATTTTTTTTGTGTGTGTGAGGCACTGACTTGCCATGATCACCCTATAACCAAGCCATCAACAATCTGCTGCAAAACATATTGAACCAAGAAAAGAATTTCTAGCACCTACCATGGAGTCCCAGCAAGGCTTCTTCATTTTAATCATGCAACAAAAAGAATGCAAAGTTCCTACAGTATTCATTCATTCTTTTACAAACCTTTTTTCAGCTAGCAAGAAATCACAGCTGTGCATGTGAGAACTAATATAAAGGCAATTCAGAATAGGATATAAAGCTGAGCACACCTGGGATTGATCAGACACAAACACCATTTAGAGAACAGATGTGAGGGAGAGGAGCAACTAACCTACTCTTTTAAATAAGAATGGATGTATTCATGACTGAAAAAGCCTTAGATTCTTCCCTGAAATATTTATTGGATTAAAACTTTGTGCTAACCATTATGTGGATTGTTTGATGTTGACTTAGGTTTTTTTTTTTTGGTGGGGGGTGAATTCCAGGGGTCTGGTGTATCTACTTAAGCCACTTTTAAGTAGAAATTTAAGTAGAAATTAAGTAGAACAGGAAGGGTTAAGCTTATAATGAAAAATACATTTCATAATTTTAATTTATGGACATGCCTGCCTGGAATATTTTTAAACAAATCTCTGTCTTGAGTGCTTTAGAATAGAATAGAATAGAATAGAATAGAATAGAATAGAATAGAATAGAATAGAATAGAATAGAATAGAATTCTTTATTAGCCAAGTGTAATTGGACACACAAGGAATTTGTCTTTGGTGCATATGCTCTCAGTGTACATAAAGAAACAATAAAATACATTTATCAAGAATCATAAGATACAGCACTTATTGATAGTCATAGGATACTAATGAGCAATCAAATCACACTAGGAAACAAATAAAACAATATAAATTGTAAAGATACAAGCAATGCAGTTATAGTCATAAGTGGGAAGAGATAGGTTCGAGGAAGGATGAGAAGAGTAATAGTAATATAGCTTTAGTAAATAATTTGACAGTGTTGTGGGAATTAGTTGTTTAGCAGAGTGATGGCATTCGGGGAAAAACTATCCTTGTGTCTAGTTGTTCTGGTGTGCAGTGCCCTATAGTGTCGTTTTGAGGGTAGATGTTGAAACAATTTATGTCCAGGATATGAGGGGTCTGTAGATATTTTCACAGCCCTCTTTTTGACTTGTAAAGTATACAGGCCCTCAATTGAAGGCAGGTTGGTAGCAATTGTTTTTTCTGCAGTTCTAATTATCCTCTGAAGTCTGTGTTTGTCCTGTTGGGTTGCAGAACCAAACCAGTTATAGAGGTGCAGATAGATGACAGACTCAATAATTCCTCTGTAGAACTGTATCAGCAGCTCCTTGGGCAGTTTGAGTTTTCTGAGTTGGCGCAGAAAGAACATTCTTTGTTCTACTTTTTTGATGATGTTTTTGACGTTAGGTGTCCATTTTAAGTCTTGAGATATAATAAAACCTAAAAACTTGAAAGTCTCTACTATTGATACTGTGATGTCTGGTATTGTAAGAGGTGGTAGTATAGGAGGGTTTATCCTAAAATCTACCAGCATTTCTACAGTTTTGTGTGTGTTTAGTTCAAGACAGTTCTGGATGTACCACAAGGCTAGTTGTTCAACCTCCCATCTGTATGCAGATTAACTGTTGTCACGAATGAGACCAATCACTGTTGTATCATCTGGAAACTTCAATACTTTAACAAACGGATCTTTTAAGATGTAGTCATTGGTACAGAGAGAGAAGTGGAGAGAGCACACAGCTCTAGGGGACTCCTGTGCTAATTATACAGGTATCTGGTGTGATTTTGCCTAGCTTCACCTGCTCTTCCTGTTTATTAGGAAGTTTATGATCCATTTACAAGTGTGGTCAGCTAGCTGATTTAGTTTAGATAGAAGAATATCTCCTGGAATGATGATATTGAATGCTGAGCTGAAGTCTTCAAAGAGGACCCTTGCATAGGTCTTTGGAAATTCAATATGTTGTAGGGTATAGTGCAGAGTCATATTAACAGCATCATTTGCCGATCTATTTGCTCGATAGACAAATTGCAAGAGGTCTAACAGCAGATCTGTGATAGTTTTCAAATGAGCCAACACTAGTTTTTCAAAGGTCTTCACAACTGCAGATGTTAAAACAACTGGTCTGAAGTCATACAGGTCCTTGATGAAGGGTTTCTTCGGCACTGGGATGATAGTAGAGTATTTGAAGCAAGAAGGAACATAGCACATCTCTAGTGATTCATTAAAGATACAGGTGAAGATGGGGGCCAGTTGGGCAGCATAACCTTTTAAGCAAGGAATTATCTTTTCTGGGCCTGGTGCTTTTCCTGGCTTTTGTCTGTGAAATACACCTTGCACCTCATTCTCTGTAATCACCAGAGGTGGTGGTCCCAATGGGATGGGGTAGGTTGTGGGAGGCTTAGCTGTTGTTGGTATGTCTTAGATGGGGATTGTGGAGATGGGTGGCAGTAGTTTTCTCTCAAACCTACAGTAAAACACATTCAGGTCATCTGCCAGTTGATTTCCTTCAGCATGGGAAGGAGGTTTGCTGTAACTGGTGATATTTTTAAGAGTTTTCTATATGTTTGCTGGTTCATTTGTTGAGAACTGATTCCTTAGCTTTTCAAAGTAGCTTGTTATTGCTACTATGATCTCCCTTTTTAATACGTTTCTGGCCTGATTGTACAACATTCTATCATCTTTTCTGTAGGCTTCCTCTTTGGTGCAACATAGCTGCTTAAGTTTAGCTGTGAACCAAGGTTACTATATATTCTCTGGTTTCTGGTCATTCACACATAGGTCTTCACAAAAACTGACATATGATGTTACAGTATATGTGAGTTCATTCAAGTCTGCAGAGGTATCTTTGAACACATTCCAATTAGTGCAGTCAAGGCAAGCCTGTAGCTTTAGTTTTGCCTCCTCAGTCCAAGTCTTCACTGATTTAATTGTTGGTTTCATGGTTTTAAGTCTTTGTCTGTAAGCAGGTACAAGGTAAATCATGCAATGATCAGACTGTCCCACAGCTGCTAAGCTTTAATACAGATTTGTTTTAAAGAACCGAAAATTCTCAAAAACTTCTTCCACACTGAGTTTCATAAAATCAGTTATCTCTTGTTATCAGATATATGGAATAATAGTATTTAATCCAAGATCATAATATAAAATACTATAATTTGATCCCTTCCATGAATAGCACAGTTGCAAAACTCTAGGCATTCACTAGGTAGTGAATAAAGGTTTTCTGTGTTGGTTAACTCTATTTTTTAAAAAAAGAAATGCAGAGAAAATATATAAAATAATTATGAAGTTGTACGAAAAGCAATAAAAATGAAATATAATTGATTAACAAATCAAAAGAAAAACAGATAAATAAATGGATTATTTTTGAAACAAATGTTAACCCTTTTCCTTTTTTTACTTTCAAAGAATACACATGCACAACATTAAATCATGGAGATAATTTTTATTCCCCAACTTCCATACATTTGCTACATATTTTATTCCAGCAAATGCAAGCAATATGAATGTGTGAAGTTTTAGTATATAAATACTATTAAGTGTTTTATTTCCACAAGCAAAAGCTATTTAGCCTACAAATTTTTTGTAAGGAAAAAAACTGAACAATGTAAACTGCAATGTAATTTGAACATAAAATTCATCAGTGTTATATATTTTTCACAGCTTTATTAGAACAAATAGAATAGGGAGAAGAGTATGTAACTCAACACAGCCAGAATTAGGCATAAGCTTTAAAAGTTACAGTTTATAGCCTACAAAGAATTATTCTCTTTTGTTATGTTTGCAGACATGAAAGTAAATTAAGTCCTCCCAAAGCTGAATACATGTAAGTACCCACGAAAACTTAAGAAAACAAATATGTGTGTGTGTGTGTGTAGGTTTAGGTGTGTTCGGGTCTTTTCCCATGTAAGATTAAGAGTATCTTGGCAATGTTTCGGTGAGGTCCCACTGGCCATCCTCAGGCTGGTGCTTTCGGCTTCGTGCCAGTGCAAGCAGTGTGTGATCGGAGCTGCCATCTCTCTATAAATACTGAGGGGGGGGGGGCTGGTGTGCTGGTCTGGTTGGCTGTGCTGCTGCCTCTTGATTGGTTGATAGAGTTGATGTTGGTGTAATGGGCTGTGTGATGGCCTTGTGCGTTTTGTTGTGGAGATATCCTGGATCTTGTGCTTTAATCTCCTGGGTCGTTTGTGTTTTGATCTCTTTTCCATTAGCCTCCTGTGCTGTAAGAGCTTGGGTAATGGGTTGTGTGGTGACCTTGTGTGTTTTATTGCTGTGGTATTGCTGTGGCATATATATGCAGGTCTTGGTGTGTTCGGGTCTTTTCCCATGTAAGATTGAGAGCATCTTGGCAATGTTTTGATGAGGTCCACTTGCCATCTTCAGGTGGGTGCTTTCGGCTTCGTGCTTGTGCGAACAAAGCATGATCGGAGTTGCCATCTCCCTATATATACTGGTGGGGAGGTTGGCTGTGTTGTCATTTCTTGATTGGTTGATGGAGTTGATGTTTCCAGATTGGCTGGCTTTTTCATAAGAACATGTGTGGCTGAGGTATTGGCTGTGTGTCTATCAGCCTCCTGTGTTGAAACGACCTGGGTAATGGGCTGTGTGATGACCTTCTGAGTTCTATTGTTTTGACATCCTATGTCTTGTGCTGTAATCTCCTGTGACCTGTGTCATGGGCTGTGTGATGAACCTTCTGAGTTCTATTGTTGTGGCATCCTGGGTCTTGTGCTGTAATCCCTTGGGTCATTAGCTGTGTTGCAACATCCTGAGGTTTTGTGGTGTAACCTCCTGAGTTCTGTGATGTGATATCCTGAGGCCTGGATATGTGTTCATGGTGTGGGACCAACACCGGACCCAAAACAACACATGACACCACCACCATTCTCCTTCACCAGACTCAAACCCAAACCCATAGACAAAAGACAACCACCATCTGGAAACCAGACCATTGCTGCATCACCAGCTGCCACACACTCAGACCCCCAAACCAAGCAAACGAACACACGCCATGAACACATATCCAGGCCTCAAACTTGGAGCCAAACTAAAACCTGGAATGTCACATCACAGCCACCCGCTCAGGATATCACATCACAGAACTCGGGAGGTTAGAATAGGAATTAAAACCTGGAGATTTGAGGAGGCATTTAAAAAGAAGAATGTTTTGAATATCAAACAAAGTAAAAAGAAACAGCAGAAAAGGGAATAGCAGAAGGAAGCTTTAAAGAGAAAAACTAGAATAAGAAAAGGAGGGGGAAAATGAAGGAAAAAAGAAGTAATAAGAAAAAGAACCAGGAAATAAAGAAATATGGAAATTGAACAAAAATGAAAAGAAATTGTCTATTTAAAAGATATAGAGATAATGGTTAGATAAGGATTAAGAAAAGGAATTCTGCAAGGTGATGTGGTGTAATATAAATGTATTCGAAGTAATAAATTATTTAGAAAGTAGAAAAATATAGATTTTTAAAATGGAAAGATTGGAACTGATACCTTCTTGTTATAAGAACACTTGTTTTTTTTACTAAACTAGAGATAAATAGAATGAATGTGAAAAAGAGAAACTATGATAAGTTTATTAATTATGTTTAATGAATTTAAGAATATACAGTAGTTGAAATGAATTGTGAGAATTGCTGTAATGAGACTAATATCAGTTTTTATGATTAATTCAATAGACTAATTTTTCTTTTTGAATTATAAATGATTTGATGTAATTGAAGGGGAAAGTGCCATGTGGAATCTGACTTAAAAGATATATAAGTGCAGTGGCCTAGAGTTGGAGCTCTCGCTTCACAATCAGGAGGCTGTGAGTTTGATCCCAGGTAGAGGCTAATACTTGCTCCTACTTGACAGGGGTTGGGCTAGATGACCTCCAAAGTCCCTTTCAACTCTGTTATTCTATGTTTTATGTAGTTGTTAGGAGATTGTTGTTATTAATTCTTTAGGTGATAATTACAAAGTTAAATGTTTATTGGGACTTAAAGAGGAACTAACCAAATGATGTACAAGGTATATGGGTGGCACAGTCTAATTGCTAATTTTGGAGGAAATCTTTTTGAAATGTTTGAATTGAGATGGAATTTATGAAATGATGAAATAAGAATATGCAATGAAATTGCAAACCTGACAGATAAAAGTATAAAGTACAATGGATATATGAGAATTATTTAAAGTTAAAAGAAATAAGTTAAGAAATTAATTGAAAATATATAAAATAAGTTTGAGGAAAGTATTTGAGAAAAGTAATAGAAAATATGTAAAGTAATGATAAAATATGAAACTAAATGTGAAAAATGAATATGTAATCAAGGTCATGTTTGTATGGAAATGTGAAAACTTGGAATCATGCTGTTCATTAAGAAAAGATGTTTTTGAAATGTGAAAAAAATAAAAAACTTTTTTTAAGAAAAGAAAGACAGCTGTAAGTACAAACACCCTAAGCCAAAAGTTCGGTCTATCCCTATATTATGTCAATTCTCTATGTGGATATACGGCCAGTACCTTTAGATGTCAATAAGTAGTAAACAGAATTACAGAGTTGGAAAGCACTTTGGAGATTTCCTAGTCCAACCCTCTGATCAGACAGGAAACCCTATACCATATTAAAATGTCCAATCTCTTCTTTAAAACTTCTAGTGTTGGAGCATCCACAAGTTCTTGAGGCAAGAAGTTCCACTGATTAATTGTTCTGTCAGGAAATTTCTCCATAGTTCCAGGTAGCTTCTCTCCTTAATTAGTTACTTTGTCAATTGTCAACTCCTTGATAAGTTTTATTTTGTCAATAAAAAGAGCATCTACCAAATTTCCAAGCAGTAGATCAAATTACATTAATTCCATGCTATGGTTTATGGCTTTTTGATGACAACAAGCACAATGCAATTATGGCTGCACATGAGTTAGATTTTAAACCTTTTACTGGACCGATTCCCCACCTCAAATGTTCCTTTGTATGGCTAAAAAAAGATGAATGAGTGTTCATAACAGAAAATGGATATACAAATGGAGCTGACCAAGTGGTCTGATTTTGTTGTTGCTATAGGTGAGGTTTATGCTTTTTTTATATTGTGGATTTTTAATGTTGTAAGCCTACCAGAGTCACTTTTGTCTGGGAGGTGAGGGTGGTAAGATGTTAGGAGAATTGTTGCTAATATTCTGCTTCATATGTAGGCTGGTTTCTTAGCAGGCTTGCAAAGAAAAAGGTTTTCACACTTAGCAATAGCTGATGTTGTTAACAATATGTGCAGTTTTTGAAGGAGTAAAATAGCAGCGAGGAAAGGTAGGCAATATTATTTTTAAAGCAGAACCAATCCTAACCAAAAGGTGTAAAACATTAAAACTATTTTCTGTTTGTTTAGTTTTATTAGGAAAATTATTATTTTAAAGGAGAAACTCACTGTGGAAATTGCCGATATATTCCTCACATCCTAAGTTTACTAACTATATGATGTTTTAATTTTTAACAAAGCACTTTTTAATCTGCATATTGACAGCTAAACACCATAATTTCTTAAACAAAAATCTCTACCATTCTGGTAATGCTAGCACTTATAAGTTGGCATCAGAAAATTGTCATGCTACAATTGACCAAATGAGATTTATATTAAAAAGCTATTTACAATTAATACCTTAAAAGCATCTATAAATTCTCAAAGAGGTAAAGGGAATTGGCTTAAGTGGTAATTCAGGCCAGATGTACTTTTTCCAATAAGTAAATAGGAAATGCTAAAGCCTGACAGATAATTATTTTTAAATTTATTCATATTTAAACAACATATGGCTGCCTAACTTGCAATTGTTACTCTGGTAAGGTGACATAGGGTTAACCTGCACAATTTATTTAAATATATTCTATATATAACTATATATTCTATATATAACTTCCTGTCACACTGCTAACAATAGGTTCTTAATGTGAATTCATTGGATGTAGTCATCTAAAGTGCAAAGGTCCATGGCTTCAAGTCTAGGATCTAGAGAGACTGCACCCCATAAAATAACATCTATTTAAAGGTAAAGTAAAGGTTTCCTGCCCAGTCGTTTCTAGCTTCTAGAGGATGGTGTTCATCTCCATTTCTTAGCCAAGGGAGCCAGCATTGTCTGAAGACATTTCCACATGATTATAGGGCAAGCTGCACAGAACACTGTTATCTTTCCACTGAAACAATATCTTTTATCTAATCACGTTTACATGCATTCAAATGGCTAGATGGGCAAGGAACTGAAGCAAGTAACAGACGCTCACTCTGTCACATGACACTTGGTCTTAAACCTGAACTGTCAGCTTTCTAGCTGACAAGCATCTTTAACTGAGCCACTGTGCCCCAAAAATATCTGTTAACATATAGCCAAAAATCAAGGTGATTATATGCTATCAGGTCTTCCAAAGGTGCATCTGTTGTTGCCACTGTAACATAGTCCATCCACCTTGCTTCCAGTTCTTCAGCTATTTACCAGCTTTCACCAACTGATGCTTCCCAATTTGTTCATCTCTTAAATAAGGTAGCCATAACTACAAAACAACAAAAGCAGGCACTGGCCAACTTGCTTTCATTGCATTAAAACCTCACTGAATGGAGCACAGATGATATCCAGATAAAGCAAGTTTCCTTGATTGAGAGAATTGTTCTGGGACAAGGTCTGTAAACTGAAGCTGAGAATTGAGGAAGTAGAAGACCTCAGCAAGATTTCAACAAATTTCTGTCCAGAGGAATTTTTGGCAGATAGTTCTGGAAACAATTTAATTATCCTGAAGAATTAGCTAGGATGAATTTAAGGAATTGCAGCAGGAAAAACATCTTAATTAACTAATGAAAATTTCCAAAATATGGGTTACTATAAATAGTGAGCTTCCTGCAAAGGGTGTATACTATTATGTCTAGATGGGTAGATAGTCATCTTTGAGGAGATTCTTTAATTTAGATTCCTACATTAATAAATCAGTGGATTCTCTCACTAATTTCTTTCTCCCAATCAACTCAACACTGACTCCCAGAGATTACAGCATTACGTCCCAGCAGTTTTCTTAATAATACTTACAGAAGTGGCTTTGCCATTATCTTATTCCTAAGTCTGAGAAAGTGATTGGCTCAAAATCACCAGGTGGCCTCAATGCCTAAAGCAGGACCAAAACTCACAGCCTTCCAGCTTCTATTTCCAGTTTTAAAAACTCGACCAAATTGGTTCTCCTCAGTTAAATGGTTTCTTCCAAATTTGATATTTTAAATACACTAAATCCTGGATAAATAAGAACCTCCAATTAATTAATTTCACCCTAAGATGTGAAATAATGTATTTTCAATGTAAATATCACTATCTGGATTTTGATTATTTTTTTTGCATTTGCTTCAAGTGATGATGCTAGTCCTGCATCATTTTATTATGAGAGAGGCAACTTTTTTTTATGACAGTATTCCACAAACCAAATGCAATCAATGTTTGAAAAAAGGACTAACATGAGTTTTGCCACAATGTTGTATATATTTTATTTATATTTTATATTCATATTTAATTTATTGTATGTGTAACATAAATATATTTTATTTTATAATTCTGGTACTTGTTAGAATTTTGAAATATTTGTTATGTACCTGCATGGTTTATTTTATTTTATTTTATTTATCAATTTATCAACTGCAGCACAAAGAGAAAAAAAGCCATTCAAAAACTGTTAAATTAAGTGACTTGTCTAGAAAAGTTTTTCTACCTTGGTAAAAATCAAAGGCATGTAGAATCCACCTGTTTTCACTGAAGAAGAAACTATTTGTCTTTAGAGAAACAATAATAAAACTGTTATTATGCTGTACAATTGGTAATAAATTTCATAAGTGCAATGCCGTGCCCACTTATAATATATAATCAGGTTAAACATCTCATTTATCTGTAGACAGTATATAACTATTACTAACTTTGTAGTGTTTATAGGAAAAAACAGAATATTGTTTTATTGGCAACTAACAGAACAATAATTGGGCAGTTCACGTGCAGATAATGTTCAAGTTCACTTGCAGAAATGTTCAAATGGGTTGAGAATAAATTAGAAGTAAGAAAAATAATATAGAATTTCTTCATATTTTTAAGACATCTTACCTAATTAAGTTAACAGTTCACAATATTTTTTCCAACAGCCACAACCTCATTCTAACAACTTTGGAATGTTAATTAGCTAATATGTCTTGAACAAATTATAACTATGTTGTTTCTACTTACAATAAAAATCACAAGCTCTTGACCTGTTGCATTGATGGAGTGGAAAATACACTCGGAGCACCATGGATGTAACTGAGTCCTGCATGAATGTAGTTTCATGACTGAGCAAGTGCAAATGTCACTTGAAGCTTGTGTAGCATTTATATAAAATATATCAGGATTGTCCAGCCTTCAAAAATGATTTGGAAGATGTGGCTGCTTTAAAGCAGGGGTCTCCAACCTTGGCAACTTTAAGCCTGGAGGACTTCAACTCCCAGAATTCTGCAGCCACCAGGCTTAAAGTTGCTTTAAAGAATCAATTTATAATGCTATAAGAATTCTAACATACATAGACCCAACATAAGGAAAAGAAGCAGTCTTACTTTTTCTCACTTCTTCCATGCTGGGGTAGTCCAGAGACATTCTGATGACGATCATGGTTGGTGTCATTGATTCATTACATTTTTCTTTTCAGCAATGTGCTAAAGATTTTCCAGTTGACCAGAACTTTCTAGTCACTCATTTCTACACATTTCCACATAATCTAAATTGCATCTGCCTCCTATGTGTCTGCTGCCTGGTAATAAAATTATGACATGTTTAACAAAGTGATGTTGTGAGACTTTGAGAACATAATATAGATTACAAATATGAAAAATCTCATTCATTTATATAAGTAAGGGTTCCATTTCACACTATCTTTATAGCTTTGGAAATGGTTATTTATCAGGAGTATTCATTAACCACAAACCCAAACTTTGAAAATCACCTAATCCAGAACTAAGAATTTTCAATTCAATCAAACACCTATTTTGAATGTATTTCACTAATATGACACTTCATTTGTCCTCTGGTCTAGCATAAGAGAAGCCTATGTGACTGTAACCTTCTTTGTTTTAGGAGAGCAAATAGGATTACATTTTCATAATATAATACTGTAGATCTTTAGTGTTATGAACTAATAAAGGTGTTTAATAAAGTTTTAACAACCTTAAGAAAAAGCAGGGTTCTAATCCTGCATTTCTGATTGGCCAATAATAGTGATATCGGATTGGTCCTTTCTGGGAAATCTGATTGGCTGTTAACGGGCCAACTCTCATTGGTTCAAGGGTTTAACACTTCCATGTTTTTCATTGGCTAATAGGACAGCAGCCAACCCTATAAAAGGGCTGCTGCTGCCCTAGGGTTTTGCTCTGTTCAGTATGCTTAATAAAGGGTTGAAGTTCACTGTCACTACCTCGTCTCCGCTCCTTGCACCCCTGTGCAGAACTTAACACTGGCGACGAAGGTGGGATGCGGAGACATCAGAGCTGACTGAACACTACAGAGCACCAAAGAGAGCACGTGGCTGAAGGCGCATTGAAAATGGAAACCATGTCCGGCGGCACCATACCACCTGCTCCATTTGACCTGGCACAAGAAGACTGGGACTCGTATATGGACCGGTTCCAGATGTTTCTGGAGACCAACAACTTGAAAGACGCAACTACGGGGAAAAAGCGAGCAGTGTTCCTGACCCATTGCGGGCCTGCCGTCTTTAAGATGGCCAAAGCACTAGCAAAACTGGCTGAGGTGAAGTCCATGGACTGGGACGTCCTCGCACCCCTTCAACAGGCCCACTATGCACCCGCCGTACCAACGCTTGTCCGAAGACATGAGTTTTATCAGAGGGACCAACGGAAAGGAGAGAGCGTCGCAGATTTCATTGCGGACCTCCGGAACCTGGGAGGCCTCTGTGGGTTTGCAGACCTCCAAGAAGCTCTGAGAGACAGAATAGTTCTGGGATTAGATGACCAGACAGGGCAGAGCAAGATCATGGGCAAAGGGGACATCGATCTTGCCGATGTCATCAAAGACGCTACTACAGCAGAAGCAACCAGGAAGTTGGCCGCCCGAATGCGCCACACCAATGCCCCGTTCCGTCAACTCGCCAACGATACCTCACCTCGCCTAGAGAGGCACACAACAGCGACCCACCACGAGGACCTCGAATCTCCATCAGAAAGTGATGAGGAGGAGATCAACCGATTCCGGTCCGAACGCGACCAACGCAACCCGCGAAATTGAAGACTACCGCACCAATGCGCGGGTTGTGGAGCAAACCACCTGCGATCAGATTGCAAATTCCTCGACGTGCTCTGCCATTCCTGTGGGAAAAGAGGCCACATCAGGAAGGTCTGTAAAAGCAAACGAAGGTCCAGCCCAATTCGGAGAGAAAACAACTATCGCCAGACCACAGGGAATCGTCCTGTGAGTCGAGAACATTTGAACCACCAAAGGAACAACCACTCCTACAGAAATAAAACACTTGCCACTTCAACGAGATGGGAAGAGGCACACCAAACCATTACCATCGGTCATGCTTCATCATTAGATGCAAAGAAGATCCGAGTGAGGGTCGCCATAGAGAACCAATCTTGTGTAATGGCAGTTGACTCAGGGTAATGGAAGTTGACTCAGGGTCGTCCCTCTCGATGGTTTCCTGGAAGACCCTTAAACAGTTGATACCTGCCATCCGGCGTCAAGACCTCAGAGCCCAAAGAATTATACTCAAAGATTGCCAGTGGAACCGAATTCCGGTCGTCGGCTCCAGCCAAGTCCAAGTATCATTCAAAAATCATACTGCGTCATTACCGCTGACCGTTGTCGATCGCAACCGGCCTAGTCTGTTAGGCCTTCAATGGTTCGCCCCACTCGGGATCAAAGTAGCCGGTATTCACCAAACCAGAAGCAATGACTGGGAGGAGGCCCTCATCCAGGAATTCCAGGACGTTTTTGCAGACAAACTAGGCGAGTACAAGTGGACCCCGATATCATTTAACCTTAACCCTGAAGTAGCCCCCATCTGCCTTAAGCCTCGTCGGGTACCTTTTGCCCTAAAACCAAAAGTCAACGAGCAGCTCGATAAATTAATAGCCCAGGGTGTTTTAGAACCAACTGACCACACCCGTTGGGAAACCCCAATCGTAACACCCATCAAACTGGATGGATCGTTAAGGATTTGTGGGGACTACCGGGCCACCCTTAATCATGCCCTTCAACAAAACATTTACCCGGTGCCGGTGGTTCAACACCTTCTCCATTCCCTGGGGGGCGGAAAAGTCTTCGCTAAATTGGATTTAGCACAGGCGTACCAACAACTGCCTGTAGATAAAAAAAAACCGTGGAAGCACAGACGATTGTTACGTACCAGGGCGCTTTTAAATGCAACCGACTCCAATTCGGAGTGAGCGTGGCCCCAGGGATTTTTCAAAGTCTGATGGAGAGACTTCTGCAAGGGATCAACGGCGTCATGCAATATTTTGATGACATTTTAATTGCAGCCCCGAATAGAGAAGTACTAGAGAGGCATCTTAAAATGGTTCTCCAGAAATTTAAAGACTCCGGCCTAAAGGTTAAAAAAAATAAATGTCAACTGTGTACAGAGAAAGTAGAGTTCCTGGGGTACCTAATCGATAAGCAAGGCATTCACCCCACTAATAGCAAACTAAAAGAGATCAAAAACGCCCCAAGACCCAAGAACAGAACAGACCTCCAAGCTTTCCTGGGGCTCATTAACTTTTACAACATCTTCTTGCCCCAGAAGGCGACCGTAGCTGAGCCCCTACATAGACTTTTCAACAAAAAAGCCACCTGGGTCTGGGGACACCGAGAGGAGCACGCGTTCCGACAAGTGAAAAACTTACTAACCTCCGATGCTGTTTTAATGCAGTATAACGAGACTTTGCCTTTAACCATTATGTGTGACGCGTCACCTTTTGGAGTAGGAGCCATTTTGAGTCATGTGTTACCAAATGGTAGTGAGGTCCCTATTGCCTATTTTTCAAGGACCTTATTGAGAGCTGAACATAACTATAGCCAAATTGACAAAGAGGCTCTTGCTGTTGTATCTGCTGTGAAACGGTTTCATGAATATGTGTATGGACGAGCTTTTACTATTATTACCAATCACAAACTTTTGCTGGGGATTATAGCAGGAGACAAGCCAACCCCTTATATACTGTCGCCTAGAATGACTCGTTGGTCGGAGTTCTTAGCTGCGTACAATTATAAATTGCAACACCGCCTGGGGAAAGCCATTCCCCATGCTGATGCAATGAGGCATGCCCCACTTCCGGAAATCACCGACGACCCAGCTCCATCCCTCATGACACTCCAGATTGAAACACTACATTCACCGCCACTAACAGCCAGAGACATCGCTATCGAAATGAAACGAGATCCTGTCCTGGCGCGAGTTCTCAGCTGGGTCGAACGAGGATGGCCAGTAGAACAAACCCCTGATGACTTCACCCCTTTCAGAAACCGGCAAACAGAACTTTTCTCGCAGAAAGGCTGCATCCTATGGGGAGACAGAGTCGTCGTCCCAGAGCAGTTACAACGAGCAGTTTTGAAAGCATTGCATGACGGTCACCCCGGCATCGTGTGTATGAAAGTGCTCGCACAAAGCTACGTGTGGTGGCCGGGCATCGATAAGCAAATCGAAGCCTGGGTGAAGACTTGTCTAAAATGCCAAGAAGTCAGCAGTGCCCCACCTAGAGCAACTCCAACGGAGTGGGAAACCCCCCGGGGGCCGTGGTCCCACATCCACATTGACTTTGCAGGACCTACTAAGTGACATACGTTTCTCCTAACAGTGGATGCCTATTCCAACTGGCTCGAAATCCACAAGATGAAGACTACTACAACTGATTCAGTCATCCACAAATTAAATAAACTATTCGCAACACATGGGCTGCCAGACGTTCTAGTCTCCGACAACGGACCCCAGTTTACCGCCCTGGCGTTTGAACAATACTTAGCGGACCAGGGTATCCGCCATGTGCTAACCTCGCCAGCGCACCCTGCGGCCAATGGCAGGGCCGAGCGCATGGTCCAATTTGTTAAAAAAAAACTCTCCACAAAATGGACTATGGGGACATTGATGACAAACTAAACAGAATACTCCTACTCCAACACATCACCCCGCACAGCATCACCAACAAGACTCCAGCTGAACTGTTGATGGGACGCAAGCTCTGTTCCCACCTTGACCGGCTCCACCCATCCTATGCGCCAGAGAAACCCTGTGGATCTAGCGGAAAATGCTGCGAGTTCATGGTAGGCGACTTAGTCTTTGCTAAAAACCTTTCTGGTGAACCATTATGGGTCGAAGCAACCGTAACTCAAATCACCAGGCCCAGATCGTACCGTGTGCAAACATTGGATGGAAAAATATGGAAACGCCATATAGATCAGCTTCGCTTTAGGCTGCAACCCAGTTCCCGCGACTTCTGTGACTCTCAAACTGAGGGGGGAGGGGATGTCAAAGAAACCGAATTCGAGATGTGGAAAGCGGAATCGATGGAAGTCAGCAGCCAGGCGCATTACATGAAGAAGAATCAGGGAGAGGGATGGCCTCGCCACAGAGGAATACCTCAACGGAGGCGAGCCCACAGAGATCAGAGGACAACAATGACAGAATTAGCGGCACCAAGTCATCCAGTGAGGATGCGGAACTGCCTGTACCAGATAGATCAAAAAACATTCCACCGAAACCGGACTACAGACAGGAAACGGTGGGACAGCGCAAATCTAATAGGCAGTTAAAACAACCTGCATATCTACGGGATTACATCACCGCACCCCTCAAACGGAACCTAGGGGGAAGGGGTGTTATGAACTAATAAAGGCGTTTAATAAAGTTTTAACAACCTTAAGAAAAAGCAGGGTTCTAATCCTGCACTTCTGATTGGCCAATAATAGCGATATCGGATTGGTCCTTTCTGGTAAATCTGATTGGCTGTTAATGGGCCAACTCTCATTGGTTCAAGGGTTTAACACTTCCATGTTTCTCATTGGCTAATAGGACAGCAGCCAACCCTATAAAAGGGCTGCTGCTGCCCTAGGGTTTTGCTCTGTTCAATATGCTTAATAAAGGGTTGAAGTTCACTGTCACTGCCTCGTCTCCGTTCCTTGCACCCATGCACAGAACTTAACATTTAGTCTGCCAATTATCACTGAATCTTATGCAAGGCTTTCTGAGTTAAGTTCCTGGAACATAGTGTTTAAAAGTTCTTGTAGCTTCTTTCTGAACAGCACATAAAATAGTTGCTGTAATTTACACCAACCATTAATTTGTACCAAATTTCAGACAGGTAGGCTGGGAGGTATATGACAGCTTGGAGTCACCCAGTGTTCCCTGGTATCCTGTGATGTGTATTACCAGCCTGGTATGTTATTTTTTTTAGCTCTGAATGAAGAAAAAATTAGCTTATTTTCTCCCTTTTTTTAAAAAAAAAAGGGGGGGGGGCTACGATGTAGAACAGGGAGAGAAAACTGGAAATGGCAAAGGAAGAAGATGGAGGAGAGTGATAGGTGGCAAATCAAAATGAATTCTAGACATCATTGACTGTTAAAGATTTGTTGAAGACTCCTGGAGATCAGTGACTGTTCTGGAAAAAACCCACTGAAAGAAGAATGGACACAATTCAAATTGGATGTAATTACAGAATCTGGCAAGTCCAATTATGCTGTGCCTCCTTCCCTTTCTTATACTCCAGTGAATCTGGGCAGCCTCTGTGTGAGAAGTTTGCAAATATTATCTCATTTTGTACTTTAAAAATTCTTCAGCTCCTTTTGCTTAGGCAACAGATTCCATCAGGATCATCTTCCTTACTCTTAACCCTGACTCTCCTTCCCTAGAGATGCTTAAAAACAGCCTGGATGGCTGTCTCTTCAGGATGCTGCAGTAATGGATTCCTGCTGTGGAAAGGGTGATTTACAAACTCCCATGCACTCCTTACATATTAATATTTGTAGGACCAAAATCAGACTAAGAGGCACACAGTGCAGATAGAAAAGAAAAAGGCATGGCAAAGATAGTGACAAACATGCACAGAATGGAGAACAGACCAAGGGACCAGCTTCTAGAGAGTAAAATAAAGATGAAAGTAGCAGCTGGGAGATGGGCAATACTTCCACATTACCACTGCATTCAATCCTCAAAGTTTTGAAAGAAAAACATATAAAGGCATTCCATTGAACTGATGTTATAATGCTGGGGGGCAGGAGTACAAACTGTGGGATCCTTGGTGCTCTCTGGACTTGTTTTTTTTTTTTTTTCAGGCGTGTCATAACCCAACTAGGCAATATCATCAGTGCAAAGTGTTAGGGATAACATTGTTTACCCTAACTGGTTTAGGTAAAATAATAAATATGTTATCATGGTTTGTTAGTTAAAGTGTCTGTAACTTTAACTGTAAGAATGTAATTAAGGGAGTGGTTGTAAAAGCACCATAAAAGAAGCAAGGCACAGCAGCTTGCTCTCTCTGGCTTGATTATCCCTAATTACTGGATAGACTGAAGACTGCGTTTTTCCCCTACTGGAACGGGAGAGAGAAAGGACTGTTGATTTATCAACTGTGAGAGGACTGATTTATTGTAAGTGAACTGACATTGGATATTCTACACGGACTTTGCTAATTGAATATCCTTGAATGGACTGACTAAAACGATACATGACTAATGGACTGTTATTTTGACTATGCTATAAAACTCTAAGTGGAATAAACTATATTTTTGATAGCACAAGCGTATCTGTTATTTTTACTGTATGTTAACTGACATACAAACTTATCTCACACATTTATCTGTATGCCTATCTGACTAACGCTGCACATTCTGTTTAGCTTGTCTCCTTAACCCTGGTTGGGGAACCCAGGCTTAACACAAAGTACCAAACCCATCAGCCTTTTCAGAAGGCCTTGAAGGTTCTGCAGTAAACAGGAATGAAAACCATCATCCCTTTGCACAAAAGGCAACAGAAAAGCAGAAATGCAGATGCGTGTGTGCGCAGGCATGTACATGTGTGCATACATGCAGAGTAGTCTGGTACTTTACGTGATGGCTTCTCCCTCATATGAAAAAAGGAGGAAATGGACTACACTCTTGTCGATTTCCCCTTATTGATTTTGTCTGGATTACCAAGGGAGAATTACAAAATTCTCAGCCTATAATTTTCCTTATGTCATATGAGGATAAATAGCCAATGTAAAGAATGAAGCAGGAATTAACTCAAATAGGGAACTGGAACCACAGTGCTGGGAGGGAGAGAGGGAAAGGAGGAAGGGAGGAAGGAAGGAAGGAACCTAACTTTGCCTTTCTCTGTTACGGAGCCAGAAATAAATTATCTCAGCTTTCTAACACTGCTGACATACAGTAATCCAGAGCCACTTTCAAACTGGCAGAGAATCCTTGTAGAGAAATGCTTAGAGGGTTTTTTTTTTTACTCCTGTTTCAGTGAATGGAGAAAATACCTAAATTGCCTTAAATCAGGAAATAAATCCTAACTCAGGATTTTTCTTTCAGAATTGCAAACATTCCAAGATACACAGTTATGAAGCAATTTATTTCATAGCTGAAAAATCCAAACTTTCCAAAATTCAAGGGGTCTCTATGATAAGAATATGGCAGGTTCCTTTTGCTTTTCTTTTAATACTTCCTAATACAGTATGCAAAAATTACACATTGCATACAATGTAGAAAATCCATAAACTTGCACTATAAAAACAAAATGCCAAATTAAGGTTATTAGGACTACAACATGTTTAAGATATATTGGAAAAACAGGTATATATTGGGGAAAAAAACATGTTTAAGATATATTGGAAAAGCTGTAGTAGATGGGATTATTCAAGTTACTGGATGATTAAGCATGGCTATGATTTTGTATTATTACTTATTACCTTGGGGCTGTCTGTTTATGTTGTAATTCTTGCAGACTCATTGGCATTAGTTTTGTTGTAAATTCAATGACACAAGGAGCACAAAAATTTACTCCTCCCTTTGATGTCTTTTGTTTGAGTAGTAGAAATGAAACAACACAGGCAAGAAGCTGTGTTAATATGTCACTCTGAAAGCTTCTTCCATCATTATTAGTTGTAGGTCTACTGAAGAAAGGCATACTATATCAGTTGCAGGAAAAGGAAAAAAAGTTGAGCCTCTTTCTCAACTGAGCTGTTAATAAAATCACATTTGCAACACTAGCTTAAGGAATTTTCATTTAAAATAGTCTTGGGTTGTTACACAGGCCATTACATTCGGTACTTCCATGCAGCAAAATGTGAAATCAATAGTCATGGAAAACCTGCTGCTGAAATGTTAACTTTATATAAAAGAGCAGGCGAATAATTTCCAAACTGTCCTGGTGTGGATTGCAAATATTCAGGTGATAAAGAAAGTTGGAGTGACTGTCTTATATTTTACATTGCTGCTGCAGTTCCCAGCATGCAACCACCACCCAAAGGTCTGCCTATGATTAGAAGCACAAGCACATGCAACATTGTGACGCCTATCAACCTAGATATAGGATGCCTATCAACATAGATATAGGATCAGCCACAATACAGAAATGAGATAACATTAAAAGAGAAGGTACTTTTTTCTTTTTCTGATCATTATGTTAGCACTGCTAGAGCTAGAAAGCCAGTTTGTCTACTGCTTAAGGCATCAGGCTAGAAACTAAAAGACCATGGGTTTTAGTCCCATCTCAGCCTTGCAAATGGCAATAGATGTTGTGTCCAAAAAGGCAGTGAGAAGGATCTGTAAAGGAGCCAGCAAAGGGAGCTATGCTCTTCTACTTCAGTCATGACAGCTGAGCAAAAAAAAAAAAAGGTGAAAGGGAAACTGAGAAGGAAGACAACTGGGCAAGGCACATCATTCTGGGGCTGCTTGCTGTTATACAAGGCAATGTTTAGGGCGGCAAAAGGGAGTGAGGGGAGTTAAAGCATGCCTGCAGTTGCAAGTATGGGTAAACACCGAATAACAGAGTTGGAAGAGTCCAATCCCTTGCTTAGGCAGGAAACCCTATACCATTTCAGACAGATCGTTGTCCAATCTCTTCTTTAAAATTTCCAGTGTTGGACCATCCACAACTTCAAGAGGCAAAGTCAGATTAATTGTTCTCACTGTCAGGAAATTTATCTCAGCTGCCTCTGGTCTCTTGGTATCCCACCTAGAAAAAGCAGCCAGGACTCACAGTTTGGAATAATCTTCGCTTTATTCCAGAAACCAAAACAATACAACGAGTAAGGACTTTTCCAAAAAAAGTCAGCTCTGAGAACCACTGCCTCTCAGAGCTTTAAATACCCTAGTTCTGCCCCTCCCACTCATCTAATCTGCCTAACATCCAGTCATTTGTTACACTAACATCTGGCTATCTGCAGCTCCCTTCACCTGTGTGCTTACTATCCTTCTTTATTATGCCGTGATTGTGCCCAGATTACCTACCACCATGGCCATTCTCCTCTGAACTTCAGCCACCGCTCATCTCTCCTTCGGATTCAGTAGCTACCCATTCCCAGCCTGCTGCAATCTCCTTGTTGCCTCCTAATGACACCCCTCCATAGTCAGCATGATCATCAGCTGCTATCTCCCTGTGATCTCCTGATGATATCATCCTAGCCTCTCTATGGGGCAGATGGGGCAGATGGGGTGATGATGATGTAAATAGCAGTTCCTTGGGCGGCTGGGGTGGCAACAAGGTAAACAGCAGTTCCTCCCACCACCCGACATTATTGTTGGGCTCCAGCGCATGTTGTTGCATGTCAAGAGCCTGACAATTTCTCCTTAGTTCTAGGTTGCTTCTTTCCTTGATTATTTCCCATCCATTGCCTTAAGGCCTTGGAGAATAGGTTGGCCCCTTCTTTCCCCCCCCCCCCAGTTTTAAAAAGTTTTATTACATATAAAAAATCCCATTTCTAAGTGAGGAATGTGTTGTCTGCATACAAATAATTTTGAGAAATAATAATCATAATATTTACAATCATATTCATTACATTGATATTGGTCTTATAATAATAATAATTGCTTATCCATTTTAATAAATTTTCCTTATAAAATTAATCCTTCTCTTATACTTCCATATTTCTAACTTCTGTTTTTATTGGCTAACTATGGTTGACCCCTTCTTGTTTGTGGCACTCCCTTAGATATTGAAATACAGCTATTACAACCCTCCCCCAATTCCTTCTTTTCATTAAACAAGACATATCCAATTCCTGAAACTTTCCATATGTTTTTGCCCTAATCAACTTTGTATAGTAACCTGAGTTTGGATCACTTGACCCCAAGGGCACTGCAACAGCTATAACTTCAGGCAGGGGATGTAAGCCCATTTTTAAAACTATCATTGTCATTTTTATTTTATTTATTTTATTTATTTATTTTTGTCAATTTCTTACAAGATGATAGGTATAAGTAAAAACATAGCTATGAATACATGGATACATTATAAGAAAACTAAAAAGAAAAAGAAACAATAGGACAGGGATGGTAGGCACATTGGTGCGCTAATGCACACCCCCTACAGACCTCTTAGGAAAGGGGTGAGGTCAACAGTAGACAGTCTGGGGTTAAAGTTTTTGGGGTTTGGGAAAGAAACCATAGTTTCAGGTAGAGTATTCCAGACATTGACCACTCTGTTGCTGAAGTCGTATTTCCTGCAATCAAGTTTGGTGCAATTAACCTTGAGTTTGTATCTATTGTTTGCTCTTATGTTGTTATGGTTGAAGTTGAAGTATTCATTGACAGGTAGGGCATTACAATGTATGATTTTATATACTATACTTAGATCGGACCGAAGGCGGCGTAGTTCTAGAGAAGGACCAGGGGAGACATGATAGCAGTCTTCCAATATTTGAGGGTCTGCCACAGGAGGAAGGGGTCAAGAACACTGCCTTGGGGGACACCACTGTTGACAGGTACAAAATTTGATAGGATGCTCCCAATTTTGACCATTTGTTGTCTGTTTGACAGGAATGCTTCTATCCAGTTATGCAGGTTGTTGAGGTAATTCCCTGTTTGGAGAATGAGCACACACAGGGAGCCGTAGTGATGAAGAATAACACACATACAGCACACAGCTACACTGTATAGTAAAATTTTTACTTCCAATAAAATGGTTAAGCAAAGTTCAACAAAACAGTCCAAGTCACTCATGGTTAAAGCAGTCAGTTTTCAGTCCAGGGATAATCCAATAACAAGTCCAGTATCAAAAACAGTTCAGTAACAGACTTACATCAAATCCAACTATGATCAGCAACACTCTCCAGAACAGGACAGGACAGGATAGGTTTCTGGCTCCAACTTATGGCTGTTTGAGGAAGCACACCCAATTACAATTTTAGCATTCCCTTAAAGAGACAGTATTAAAATGTCTATCCTGGTTTATATTTTTTCCAACCCAACTGTTAGGTGACTTACATTTCTAACACAGGTGTCCAGAGATACCGTAAGATTTTAGTTTTAGGAATAGTTTGTCATGTACCACTGAATCAAAGGCTTTATGGAAGTCTATGTAGATTGTGTCTATTGCTTTGCCCTGATTGAGTTGTGTGGTCCATATGTTTTTGCAGTGTAAGAGTTGCAGATTACAGGATAGTTTTTTCCTGAAACCAAATTGTTTATTAGAGAGTTTGTTTCTAAGTGTTTCTAAGTGGAGGATGATGCATTGGTTAATAATTGATTCCATGACTTTACAGGTGACGCAGCATAAAGAGATTGGTCTGTAATTTTCAATTAGGCTGGGGTCTCCCTTTTTGAAGATGGGGATGACCGTGGGTTGTGAACATAGTTTTGGCAAGGAGCTGGTCCTGAAAGTTTTTTCAAAGATTATGCTTAGAGGTTCCGCTATGGCAGTGGATAGCTTTTTTAAGAAGTAGGCACATATTCCATCTGGTCCAATAGATAGAGATGGTTTTAGATTGCATAGTGCTTTTTCAACATTGTCTTCTGTAAAATCAATATGTATTAGATCATTGTAGTTTTCTGTGGTTTGACTAGGAAATACTGGGCATGATCCATTGCTGTTTACAAATACTGAGCCAAAGAATGTGTTAAAGAGGTTGGCTTTAATGGTGTCATCATCGCAGCCTTTACCATTAGGTCCTTTCAGGGGTGGGATGGACTTTGAGTCTTTTAATTTGTCATTTACAAAATTGTAGAAAGCGCGGGTGGAATCAGTGCATAGAAGGTTTTCTTCTTGTTTAATGTGATAATTGGTGCATTCAGTTTTTATCTGGTGGCATAAATTTTGGTTTTGGGAGTTTTAATTACATTGAATAAATGGTCATAAGTTAAGAACTATCTGTGTACATAGAATTATTTCAGTTTCCTTAATAGGTTGAAAAATGGGCCCTAGTAATTCTGTGTTCAAGAAAACAATGATTCATTAATAGATAAACAGTTTCTACATTTTTAAAGTCCAATTTAGTTTGAAACAATATTTTAGTACTGTATCTATCAAGTAATATAGAAAAAGTATAATTCATACATTTGGAAGCAAATAATTTAGAATGAATTAGCTGAATACCAGTGTCAAAAACATGTCAAAAATCATGGGAATACTGTATAACTGTGCTACCTTTATAACATAAGTCAGCTCAATCTGAAGCTAATTTCTTTGACTGAAGAAATTAGTAATTAACCTTATTGTTTTATGAAAACCAGTAACAAAGGTGAAATGTGAGAGCAAATTTATTTCTTGACTTTACAAAACTTATAAGGTGTATATTTTTAATTATAGAACTTGTAGATATTATTCACTTTAATCGCAAAACCAATTTCTAAACTAACCCAATATGTTGTAGTTACAGCATTTAGTAACTAATTATTGATTTTTTTAATATGGATTTTAATAGAAAATGTTTAAATAACATACCAGAGAGTATGCTCACTTATGGTTTTACAAAACATGCTCTTCAAATCACAAATACTTTCTATGTAAAGAAGGAAAAGCAGGAATAATGTTCGGCATGCTTTTGTGAAAACACTCATTCACCAAGCTAAAATAATATTCAATACATTTTTAGATTTTATCTTCTCATCTTCCCAGATGTGATTATTTTGTCAATTTTTAAAATGTGTGTAGGCATATACTAAAAAACATTGTTAGGAAATATAACATTCTACAAAATATTTATAAAAAATAAATGAAGAAATAGCTAATTGTTTATCAAGGAATGTGTGCTACATGTCGTATTTCCTGATAAATAAGAGAAAATTATTCATGATACTGAAGGCATAACCATATTCTTAAGACTGCTCATCATTCCCAAACAAGATAGACATTATCTTGGGTTATTTTCTTTTGCCTCATTTTAGTTGCTTTTCTCTAATATTTTATAACTTCCTTTCAAATATCTTAGTCTTATTTTCCTTTTCTTCATGTTCACTGTTGTCTCCTGACTCTTCATATTCAAAATATTTTGAAGCTTTATTTTGGCTTCTTTTTTTTTTTTTCTTGTCTGAGATATAGAAAAAAATAATCGTTTGATTTGGGAGTGTTATATTCACACAAACAATTTTAATTGTTACTTTATGGAAACGAGGTATACTATTCAGTCCTGATGACTGAATTACAAAGTATGGATATATAATTGGAAGTATGTAGGAAAATTTTGGACTTTAATCTTAAACATGTTTGCTAGTAAGCCCTATTCTAAACATTCTGAAGTCCTATTTTAAAATTAAAAAAAGAAAATCAAATGACAGAGAGTAGCAATGTCAACCTGAGATTCAAAAGTTACGTGTGGCTTGGAGCCAGAGATGACCCAAAACTAGTTACATTTACCTGCTGTGGAGACATCTTTGAAGTAAAGTGAAGGAATTGAAATTAACCAACTTTCTCAAACACAATTCAGAGTTCCTTTACTTTAAAGACAGTGAGAATGAATGAGAGACTTTGAATGAGAGAGAGTGAGGGATAGAGAGAGAGAAAGGGAGAGAGAAAGCTACAGGTAGTGCTTCACTTACAACCACAATGGAGTCCAAAATTTCTGTTGCTAAGTGAGACATTTGTTAAGTGAGTTTTGCCCCATTTTATGATTTTTTTTGCCACAGTTGTTAAGTGAATCTGGTTTCCCCATTGACTTTGCTTGTCATAAGGTCAAAAAAGGTGATCACATGATCCCAGGACATTGCAATTGTCATAAATATGAGTCAATTTCCAAGCATCTGAATTTTAATTACATGACCATGGGGATACGTGCAAAGATCATAAGTGTGAAAAACAATCATGTCACTTTTTTCAGTTGTAACTTTGAACGGTCAATAAATTAACTGTTGTGAGTCAAAGACTACCTGTATAAGAATTCAAGCAACTTGAAATATTTTTGTATCTACAGCCAAATATACAGTAGGTTAGAGGGTTTTTTTATTTTGTTCTTTACTTTATTGTTTTTCTATAAACTGATCTGATGGGTCTTTTCACTGATAATAAAAAACAAACAAACTTGCAGACAACTGTTAATTAGTGTCCTGAAACCTAATTTGCCTGGCATCTTATTACTGTGTTTCTCAAAAAATAAGGCCGGGTCTTATTTTTTTTTTGAGCGCCGAAAAAGCGGCTAAGACTTCTTTTCGGGGGTGAATTAATTTCTTCCCCCCCACACACCAGCGCACCAACAACAGTGTCTGAGTCGCTCCTGCTTTTCCCCCGTCCCTGTAATAACAGGGAAAAAAAACATTTTGAGGTACCTGGGAGCGCCGCGCACTGCATTTTGGTTTAATCCCGAGCGGCTGGGTGGGCATGAGAAGAGCCAAGTGAGCGGCTCTGCTGCTGCTACCCTTGGTGCTCCAGCCTCAGGCTCTGCAAGTTTGCAAAAGTCCCGGTGTGCAACCTGTTCCTGCATTCCAAGCTCCCAGGCCGAGCTGCAGCTGTCCCTCTCTCACCAGCGCCGTCTCCAACAACAGTGGCAGCAGCGGCAGGAACCGTGGAAGCGTTTCAGCCATTTCTTGGGTGGGGGAACCACCTCTGTAACTTCCACAGTTCCCACCGCTGCTGCTGCTGTTGTTGGAGACAGCTCTGGTGAGAGAGGGACAGATGCAGCTCGGCCTAGGCACTTGGAATGCAGGAACGGGCTGCACACCGGGAGTTTTGCAAACTTGCAGAGCCCAAGGATGGATCACCAAGGGTAGGAGCAGCAGAGAGGCTCACTTGGCTCTTCTCACGGCCACCCAGCTGCTCAGGATTAAACCAAAACGTAGCGCGCAGCGCTCCCAGGTACCTCAAAATGTTTTTTTCCCTGTTGTTACGGGGACGGGGGAAAAGCAGGAGCGACTCAGACGCTGTTGTTTGAGACAGTGCTGGCAAGAGAGGTGCCAGCACCGGTGGGAACAGTGGAAGCTACGGAGGCCTGAGAAGCGGCTGAAACGCTGCCGGACATCCACGCCTATACCACCCACCTGCTAACCCAGGTAAGGAAGGGGTAATGGAGTCCTCTGTGCTCCACCATGATTGGCTGTTAGGAGCGGCTGATGGTGAGGCATAGCTGCCCGTGGGGCACTCCTAATGGCAAGTTCCCCCCACCTCCCCCTCCAATTTTGCATGTTTTAAATTAGGCTTAAATTTGGGGGGGAGGGGCTTAGTTTCATTTTATGCCTAGAAAACATGCTGGGTCTTCCTATTGGGGGGGCATATTGTTGGAGAAACACAGTATTATAGTCTTCTTTTAGACTTCTGAATGGCACATTTGGGTTGTTTTTGTAAAGTTATATTGGTTTTAATTCTTAATTTTCCAAAGTTGTATACACCTAAAATTGGAACAAGCTATAAATATCTTAAAACCAACAAGAAATACTATTTAAAAAATATTAAAGATTTAAAAATAGCTGGTAAGACCACACTTAGAATAATACTGTGTCCAGTTTCAGTCATCACAGTACAAAAAAGATGTTCAGATTCTAAGAGTGCAGAGAACAATAAAGTCACAAAGAAAAAGGGGACAATCTATTGTCCAAAATATCTGAGAATAAGACAAGAAATAACAGATGGAAACTTATCAAAAATAGATCTGACCAGGGACTTCCAGTTGCAAGGCTTCAGCGGCGGCAGGAATCTGTGACTCTGCGGGTCCCTGCTGCACTCGCTGCTGAAGTACCCCCTGTTAAGCCTGGTTTCCCCAACCAGGGTTAGGGAGACAAGCTAAACAGAATGTGCAGCTTAGTCAGATAGGCACACAGATAAATGAGTGAGCTAAGCTTGTATGTTTATTAACATACAGTAAAAATGACAGATACGCTTGTGCTATCAAATATATAGTTTATTCCATTATGAGTTCATAGCATAGTCAAAATAACAGTCCAATAGTCATGTATCATTTAGTCAGTCCATTCAGGGATATTCAGTTATCAAAGTCCGTGTTGAATACCCTATGTCAATACACTTACAAGTCTGTCCTTTGTTTTCTCTCCTGTTCGAGGAATGCAGTCTTGTGTCCTTGCAGTAATCAGGAACTTCAAAGCCAGAGAGAGATAGCAAGCTGCCGTCTTGCTTCTTTTAAAGTGCTTTCACAACCACTCCCTTAATTACTATCCCACAGTTAAAGTTGCAGACACTTTAACATACAAACTATGATTACATATTATTATTTACCTAAACCAGTTAGGGTAAAACAATGTTATCCCTAACACCCCCAATCCAATTGGATTTGGGGGGGATGTTGCTACCCCGGAGGGGTAACGGAAGATAGAGGAGACTTGGGCAGGGGTCTGGGGACATCGCAACCCCTTTCCCCAGCTGGCTGGACTCCTTTTTCCTGAGGTGGTGGAGCGGCTGTCAGCAATGGCAGCTACAAAGAGATCTTCAACCGGACAAGATTTGTGCAGGAGGAAGAAATAGAAAGAGAAAGTTTTTTGGCTGAACCGGGACATTAAGATAATTTTAAACATCCTGGAAATCTGACTCTTTGATTGATACATTTGTTTCCAAAAAAGGCTTCAAGTGGCAGATAAAAGTGCTGAAGGGAAAGTTTACTCCCCTTCCTTACGGAGATAGCAAACGGACATTGAAAAACCTGCTTCTTTACAGAAGGTAAAAATAAGCTCTTTGTTATAAGTGGGAAGAGAGAAGACTAAAAAATCTTTAAGAATTTGTTGGAGGAGATGCCTTGAAGATTACAAGACTAGAAATTAACTGTAATAAGGCTTTAAAATATATCTTGGGATTTTGCCCCAGGAGGAGAAAGTGCAAAGAGAAGAAGAAATATTTTGTGTCTGTTTGGATTGCTCGATAACTTTGGAACACTTGGAAATTACTTTAAGATTAAAAACATTTGGGTTGTTCTTTAAAATGGCACTATCTGTGGATGAATTAAAAATGGAATATGAAAAATTAAAGGAAGGAGAACAAGAAGGCAAGGATTCTTTGGGAGCTGTCTTCCACTTTTTAGAAATGGCGATTTCCACTTATCAGCAACTGCATGGGGAAGAAGAAGAAGAGGAAGAAGCCATCTTTAATGGACAAAAAAGTTCAATTAAGAAAGAAAATAGGAAGAGGGGAAGGAAAATTGAGAATTTAAGATTTAACAAAACAACCAAGAAAGAAAAAAATAAGATGAAAAAAAGGTACAATGTTAGAAAGCAACAGAAAAGAGAAATACAACAGAGAGCGGAAATTAAATGTTTAATAATGATAGATTTCAATATTCAATAAAATATTAAAGAGAATGTATAAAATGATTAATGTTTAATTATAGTTTAATTTGTTATTGTCTTCATGCTATCATAAATTTACTATTTCATTTTCCTATTTTAAAATAATGTATTAAGTAGAATTAGAATGGAAATTATATCTTTAACTATATTATATATTTATTGTTCTTTTATTTAAAATGCAACACGTAGAATGTACTAAGCAGAATCAGAATGGAAATTATGTATTATTTTAAGTGTCAATTTAGCAGAAAGATAGAAAGGCGTCACACTTTAAAAGTGATTACAGGGGAAATTTTCTGTTAAAGAAAAGAGATAAATAGATAATTGGAAAAGAACAGACAAAAGATACAAGTATAATGATTTTAAAATAAGATGAAATAAACAAAATATAATTAAGAGAGTGAAAAGAAGGGAGAAGTTATATAGAAAATATAGAATGGTAAATAAGATAAGAATGATATATAAGGTGAGCATGAATTTGATTTAGGTCTGTAAAAAAAGATGTAACCTGGGGCTAAGCCACTTTCCAAAAAGAAGTTTTATGTTTCGTGTTTTGGTTATCTATGTTTGATCAAGAATTAATAAAACCTTGGAGGAATAAAACCAAAGGGAGAAACAATGAGAAATTTGGAAAAGATATGTACAAATAATAATTTGGAATTATGTTGTATAAAAGAATGTCTTATTTGTTTTGACAAAACCTACAAGTAGCCTTCAGAAAGGAGGTTTTATGTTTCTATGTCTTGTTTTGTATTTTGTGTGTTTATGTTTGATTGAGAATTAATAAAACCTTGATAGAAAGAAATATAATTGAATAAAAGTGAAGGGAGAAATAATGAGAAATTTGGAAAAGACATATATGTGTTTAAATGGAAATGGGATAATTTGGAACCATACTGTACAAAATAATGTTTTATTTGCTTGTTAAAATCTATAAGCAGCTTTTAGAAAGGAGGTTTTATGTTTCTATGTCTTATGTTTTGTTTGTCAGGAGTTCTATGTTTTATGTTTTGTATTTTGTGTGTTTATATTTGATTGAGAATTAATAAAAACTTGATAGAAAGAAATATAATTGAACAAAAGTGAAGGGAGAAATAATGAGAAATTTGGAAAAGATATATATGTGCTTAAATGGAAATGTGATAATGTGGAACTATGCTATATAAAATAATGTTTTATTTGTCTTGTTAAAATCTATAAGTAACTATTAGAAAGGAGGTTTTATGCTTTTATGTTTTGTTTGTCTTTTAAAAATTAATAAAATTTGTTTTAAAAAGAAATAGATCTGACCTAGCACTAAGGAGAAATTTCCTGATAGTGAGAACAATTAATCAGTGGAACAGTTTGCATTCAGAAGTTATGGGTGCTCCATCAGTGGAAGTTTTCAAGACGAGATTGGACAGCCATTTGTCTAGAATGGTGTAGGGCTATGATGGCAAACCTATGGCACACGTGCTAGAAATGGCATGCAGAGCCATTTCTCCTGGCATGTGAGCCATCGCCCCAGATCAGGTCCACTTTGCATGTGTGCATGTCTCCCACCAGCCAGCTGATTGTCAGGTGTCTGACATGCATGCGCAGAGGTGCAGGGCGCACATGGGGGTGTTTGTATGTGCAGGGGGCAGGGGAGCATGAGGGGGTCACAAATGCAGGCACAGGGGCTCAGGAGGTCTCATTCGCATAGCATTATGGGTGCAGGCACATGTGCACGCACACATGCACTCTCAGCACACGACGACGAAAAGATTAGCTATCACTGGTATAAGATATTGTGCTTGAGCAGGGAACCGGATTAGAAGACAAGGTCCCCTCCAGCTCTGCTATTCTGTATTCTGAAATCATTACTTGGTTCATTAATAAATTCTTCTTGCAGTTTTATGATCACTGCTCTTAGGAATGAGAAATGGTGCATATAACTTTTAAAGCTGATGGAGGACTTCAAAGAAACAGGATTGACATCTTTATATTCTATTGTTAGAGAACAGTCCAAGAACAGGAATCTTAACATACATCAACCCAGATGTCCAGATTAAAATTATCATATTTTAGACATTATGCAAACATCTCTTAAGTAATCTTTGTTGTGGAGTGGCGGTAAACACTGAGGCAGACACGGAGCTAACAGTCAAGAAGATTTATTCAATGAATAAAGGGTTGCCGCAGCTGCCGAGGCTAACAGGCAGTCAGCTGGCGGCAAAGCTGATGCCGTTTGACAGCTCCTTTTATAGCCGGCTGTCAAACGGCATCAACCAATGGGAGCAGTCCACGCTCCCACCAGAAGTGCAGAGCGGATTGAAGACTGCAGTCAGTCTGTGAATGCAACACTCCTTTCCCCTGGCAAGGAGCATGCATAGTCTCTCAAGTAGGCCGGGCGTCTGCGCAGGCAGCCGGATCGCCTTAGTCCGGGTGGAGCTGCAGCAGGGAAAGAGTCCTCCGCCTCCTGGGCCGTATCGGAGCTTGAAGGAACTGGAGCCTCGTCGTCAGGTGACTCTGGCAGAGAAACAGGCGGCGGTCCAGGTAGGGTCCCTCGCTCGAAGTGCCCCGGGAGATTCTCAGCATGCGTCGGTGGGTCTGTCTCACTTGGCAGGTAACAGGGGTCATCGGTAGCCACTCTCCAGCGCCTTCTCAGCTGGTCAATGTGCCGGCGCCAGGTACGACCGTCCTCCAGCAAGACCCTGTAGGACTTAGGCCCAGTTACTGCCACGACTTACCCTGGCACCCATAAGGGATGGCCTGAGTAATTTCTTGCTTAGACCTGATCATGCAGGGCAAACTCCCTGGTCTGGCTATCCGATCCCAGGGGGGTGACTGGGGCATAATGGAGATGTAGCCTATCCAGGGTGGTTCTTAGGCCATAAGGAGCTCACCTGGGGATTTGTTGGTAGTGGCACAGGGGGTCGTATGCTGGGTTAACAGGTACCTAGAAAGCTTGGAGTGCCACTCAATTGGGCTAAACCACTCCAGGGCCTCCTTTACTGACCTGACTGCCCTTTCAGCCATCCTGTTACTAGCAGGGTGAAAGGGAGCTGTGAGGGCGTGTCTGATGCCCAGGTTAGCTAAATAAACCTCAAATTTGCAGGAGATGAACTGGGGGCCACTGTCAGACACAATGGTGTCAGGGAGGCCATGGGTAACAAATACCCTAGGTAGGGCCTTTGTAACAGCTTGAGTGGTTGTTGAGGGCAGCAGGGCCAGGTCTATCCAGTTTGAGAAAGAATCTACCATCACTAGGAATGTTCGCCCATGCACAAGGCTGGCTAGATCAATGTGCAGCTGGGACCAAGGAGCCCCAGAATTTTCCCACCTGCCAGGAGTAGATGTGGGTGGAGCCGGCCTGGTAGCCTGGCATGGCTGGCAAGCGCTTACCCAGCTGGAGATCTGAATATCCATGCCTGGCCATCACATGTAACTGCGGACCATGCCTGGATGGCCTTCATGCAGGACCTTCAAAACAGGGCCCTGCAGCTTGGAAGGGATGACTACCCTTGTTCCCCACAGTAAACAGCCCTGTAGAGATGACAGTTCTTGCTGGCGAGTCTTGAAAGGCAGGAATTCAGGGGCATAAGGAATTGTTGGCCACCCCCTTTCCACCCAGTCCAGAACTTGGGCGATTACCTGGAGGAGTGGGTAGCAATGTCATGGGCAGTGATAGGAAGATTGAGATTGTTGATCTCAAAAACAGCATTAATTGGTGCAGGATCTTCAACAGGAACAGGCAGAGGGCAGCGGCTGAGAGCATCAGCGTGGCAAAGGTTTTTTCCGGGTCAATGAACCAGTGTGTAGGAATAAGCAGCCAGAAATAAAGTCCATCTGGTCATTGGAGGACAAAATCTGAGGGGTTTGTTTTTCACCAGACAAAAGGCCTAACAGAGGCTTGTGATCTGTGATTAGTTCAAAATGGTGACCACAAAAGAATTCATGAAATTTTTTGACAGAAGCAACTACAGCCAAAGCCTCTTTGTCAATCTGGCTGTAGTTGTGCTCGGCTGAAGAAAAGGTTCTGGAGAAAAAGGCAATGGGTGCCTCAGAACCATTTGGTAGTCTATGACTCAAAACAGCTCCTATGCCAAAAGGAGAAGCATCTGCAGCTAGAACTAAAGCTGTTGATTGAACTGTATTAGTACCACGTTGGATGTGAGCAAGGATTTGACAGCATGGAAGGCATGGGCTTCCCTTGGATCCCAATGCCAGGGGGATTGTTTGTCCAAAAGTCTGTGCAGAGGCTCTGCAATGGAAGCTTTGTGAGGGAGAAATGCAGCATAGAAGTTGAGAAGCCCTAAGAAGGCCTGGAGCTCAGTCTTGTTGGAAGCTGTGGGTGCCTTGTGGATAGCCCTGACTTTGGACTCAATTGGGTGTATACCAGAGGCGTCAATTCTATAACCTAAAAAGTCTACTTGCTTAGTGGCAATGGTGCACTTGTCTTTTTTAAGTTTGAGGCTATGCTGTCTGAAACGATCAAGGACTGCTCTGACTCTTTGTAGTAATTGGGATTTGTCACTGGCTGAAATTAAAATATCATCAAAATAGGGGACTACACCTGGGAGTCCTTGGAGAAGCCTCTCCATTAGAGATTGGAAAATCCCAGGGGCTACACTTACACCAAACTGGAGGTGCCTGCATTTAAAAGCACCCCTGTGGGTGACTATGGTCTGTAGTTCTGCAGTCTGGTCGTCTACAGGCCTGTGACAGGTCTAGTTTTGCAAAAATAGTCTCAGGCTCAAAGGAATGCAGAAGGTGCTGGATGACAGGGACAGGATAGGCGCTGATTTGCAGATATCTATTCAGGGATGTCTTGTAATCAGCGCAGATTCTCACGCTGCCGTCTTTCTTAAGTGGGGTGACTATGGGGGTCTCCCACTTCACAAAGTCCACAGGCTCCAATACCCCTTGTTTGAGTAATTTATCCAGTTCCATGTCCAATTTGGGGCAGATTGCAAAGGGTACCCTATGAGGTTTCAGACAGATGGGTACTGCCTGAGGATCTACATTGAATGAAATAGGGGTGCCTGAGTAACACCCCAACCCTTCGCTGAATATATCAGCATAGTCTCTGAATATGGTATCCACTTCAGTATTTGAAATAGTGTGGATGCCTGTTACGTTGAGGCCAAGAGCAGGGAACCAGTCTAATCCTAGCAGACTAGGGAGGGCACCATCCACTACAATTAGAAGCAAGTGACCTTTAAAGTTTTTGAATTGAATAAAAAACTTGCCTTTTATGAGGACTGGGATGGTTCTGCCTTGGTAATCACGCAGAGTCAGGTGGCAGTCAAGGAGCTTCTTCTTTGACAGCCTTGGAAGTAGCCTCTTTAGGGTTTCCCAGGAAATGATGGATAGTGCAGAGCCTGTGTCAACTTTTATCTTGCAGGGTTTACCTTCTAAGGAAACAAAAATACTGATTTTGTTAGAGCCTTTGTTTGTCTGATTTGAGTGGTAACAGATATAACCGTCTTCAACTTGCCTTTGAAAGATGGGGGTTGTCTGAGTCCTCTGTGCAAAAGTTTTCCCAGCTTGGCAGACCCTGGCTAAGTGACCCTTTCTTTGACAATTCAAGCAAATGGTATTCATGAATTTGCAGGATGCCCTGAGGCGGTTTCCTCCACAGCTCAGGCAGATGGGCTGCTGCCGGGGGGGGGGGGGTAGGTTGGGGGGTAGGTTGGGTTTTGGCCTTGCTTCCTCTTGCAGGGGTTTCTGATGTCTGAGGTGGTTTATATCGTTTGATTCCTCAGAGCCCTCATCTATAGAAACCTCGTCAAAATGGATTGCTGAGCTACTTTGTCTAATGGGGTTTCCCTGGATTTCTGTTGCTGACAGTGCAGATAGCTCAGCAGCCTGTGATTCTTCGATGGCTACTGCCAGGGTTAAGTTCCTTTTGGCTAATAATCGCCTTTGTAGTCTTAAATCCCTGACCCCACAGACTATTTGGTCAAGAAGCATATCTTCCAGATAGTCTCTAAATCCACAATGCAAGGCAGCTGACCGCAGGGCAGCCATATATTTACTGATAGACTCCCCCTCAGCCTGAATTCACCTCCTGAAGGCATGTCTCCTAGCATTTTGGGATGTTTTAGGGGAGTAGTGACTGGAAAGGATCTCCTGTAACTCCTCCCATGGAATAGCCCTGACAGAACGTGGGGCTACCAGCGCCGTGGCGGTGTCAAAAACTGCAGCTCCGCAGAAGCTTAAGAAATAGGACTTCTTCCTATGGTCCGAGGCATCAGTGAGGTCTATAGCGTCCAGGAAACAGTCAAAACGGTTCCTATAGGACTCCCAAGTCTCGGCCGTCGGTCTGAAAGGCAGGAATGCAGGGTTCTAAGTCATCTCATATCGGCAGCATCTGTCTCCTCAGTGGGGAGGTTTGAACTTCGCGCTCGTGAAAACCGTCTGCGGCTGTGACAGTCAGCTCGTAGTGGCTTCAACTCTTTTTGAAAGTGACTGAGCTCAGCTGTTCTTGTCCAGCTGCCTCTTATTTGTATCCCGCCCTCAGAGCGGCAGTAAACACTGAGTCAGACACGGCGCTAACGGTCAAGAAGCTTTATTCAACGAATAAAGGGTTGCCGCAGCTGTCGAGGCTAACAGGCAGTCAGCTGGCGGCAACAGCTAATGCCGTTTGATAGCTCCTTTTATAGTCAGCTGTCAAATGGCATCAACCAATGGGAGCAGTCTGCGCTCCTGCCAGAAGTGCGGACCAGATTGAAGACTGAGATCAGTCTGTGAATGCAACAATCTTAAAAAGTCCATAATGGAAACTTCCGGTTTGCAAGGTTTCGGTGGCGGCAGGGATTCACAATACTGCGCGATCCCTGCTGCGTTCGCTGCCAAAGTTCCCTAGATCCATTTGGATCTGGAGGATATAGCTGCCCTGTAGGGGCAGCTGAAGACAGGGGGGATCCGGACAGGGGTTTGGGGGTGTCGCAGACCCCATCCCCAGCCAGCAGAACCCCCTTTTCCCAAGGCAGAGGAGCGGGGGTCAGCAATGGCCGCCACAAAGAAATCTGCAGCCAGACAAGCAGGTGCAGGAGGGAGAAAGTTGGAAGAAATATGAAAGTTGCTTTCAACCGGGACAAGGCAAGAGAAAGTGCCCGGAATCTTGAAGGCTGCTAAGGATACATTGTTTCTAATGTATGTGTTACAAGCTGCGAATATTCTAAAAGGGAAAGTTTTTTTTTTTATTATTGTTGTTTCACTCTCCTTCCTTGACAGCAGATGGAAAAAATCTTTTTGGCTGTGAATGGGAAGGGAGAGGAAAAAAAATTGGAGCAAAATTTGAAAATAAGGAGAAGATTGCCTATAATTTTAAAGAGTTGCTAAACATCAATAAGACCTTTAAAAGATATATTTTAAAAGGAACTTTGTGACTAAACTTTAACCCCAGAAAGAAAAAGTGAAGAAGGAGAAGGTATCTAAAAGAAACAGCTTGTTTGGATTGTTTGGTGATTTTGGAACTTCTGAGAACTATTTCTGATTAAAAGCACTTGGGTGGTTGTTTGGAAAAACTTTTTCTCTACACAATGGCATTACTTGTGGATGGATTGAAACTTGTATATCAAAAATATGAAAAAGAAAAGCAAGAAGGGAAGGATGCTCTTGGCACTCTTTTTCAATTTTTAGAAATGGCGGTTTGCACTTATGTAAAGCTGAATGAGCAGCAGGATGACTGGGATAAAGAAGAAGCCATTTTTGATCGGGGAAGGAAAAGAGGAAGAGAAAAAGGAAAAAAAGACTTTAAGATTTGGAAAAATAATCAAAAAAGGGAAGAATAAGGTGAAAAGGAGATATTATGTTAGAAAACAACAGAAAGGAAGAAAGCAGAATAAAAGGGAGGTGGAGAGACAAAGGGTTAAAGAGGATAAGGAGAAGAATAAGCAAGGGAGAAAGGAAGGGATGAGAAATCTTAATAGTGGGGAGCAAGATGCAAAGAAACAAAAGCTTTTTAGAGATAATGGGTAAATTTTATTGAAAAAGGGATTCTAGAAAGGCACATAAGATTGTATTTTTACATTTGTACTTAGAAATAACTTTAGAAAATTGGAAATAATATGCAATTTTAAATATGATAAAATATTTAGTATAATTTAGTGAATTTTTTGTTAAGAAAAGGGGAGCAATCCAATGAAACAATGATTTAAGATATGTGATGGGGGGGCAATAACTTTGGAAAGCATAAGTGTTCCCATAAAGGCATGATATTTAATTGAAATGGGTAAAATGCTTAAGATATAAATGATTGTTAATATTAATGATTTGTGATTTTTTTCTGAAATGAGAGATTTGAAGTAGGAGAGTGGGAACATTTTAATGAAATAATGATTTACAATACGTGATGTGGGGGGGGAATAATTATGGAAAATTGGTGCTTTCATAAAAGTGTGTAATTTAATTGAAAAGTAATATGCTAAATGTTTAAGATATAGATGTTTAAGATATAGATTAATGAATAGATTAGTAATATGCTAAATGTTTAAGATATAGATTAATGAATAGATTTGTATTTGTATTGATAATATTGTATAATTTTAGAATGTAAACGTAAAAGACAGAATCCCAATGTAAGTTATGCATTCTATATTAAGTATTAAGTATTATAAATATAGGGGGAAGAGATAAAGGCATCATACTCCAATTAGTGTACAGGAGAAATCTTTTTAAAAAAGAAGAAAGATAAATGGATAGCTGGAAATAGAACAGACAAAGAATAATAAATATTATGATTCGAATCGAGATGAGATAAATAAAATAAAATTAAGAAAATTTAAAAGAGTGGAGAAGCTATATAGAAAATTGAAAATGTTAATAAGATATGGAATGGTATGCAAAATGAATATGAATTTGAATTTGTGTCTGTACCAAGAGTTTTAACCCGGGACTAAGCAACTTTCAGAAAAGAGGTTTTTTATGTTTTTATGTTTTGTGTTTCTGTGTGTTTGTGTGTTGTATGTCTTTAAAAATTAACAAAGTTTGTTTAAAAAAAAAAGTCCATAATGCAGTTTAACTTTAAGGGTTTAGTTGTTGTTTTATCTAAACAGCACATAGGCTCAGCGCACAAACTATAAAAGCGTAGAAGGCTGAGCCTGCTGAAATTTGGTCCATAACAAATAAAAATTTCTATACTATGTCTTAAAACATCAATTGGAGTCAGAACAAACAGGATAGTCTTTGAAAAAGCTAGCCTATAAATTAACTTTCAAGTTTATAGTTAAAATAATTATTTTTTACAATTACTAAAATTAAAGCCAAAAGCAATAACGTGGAATAAAAGTCCACTCATAATAAATTACTAAAACTTCTTTACCAAAATAAGCGATAGCAATACATATGAAACTCCACCTTGGTCTTATCTTTTGCAAAGTGTGTTGTTAGAAAGCAGAAAACATAGTTTGTCTTGTATTATCTGTAATAAGGTAGACAGTTCTTCATTTTAACTAGGTGTCACTGCCAATATCAGTCCTGCTGAATGAGAAGCCAATACAGTGCTTTCTTTTCCCTACAAGTAGAATGAAACCTAGGGAGACCTGAGGCAATTAATTATACTTTCCACCAGCTGGCAGATATTTTGTATTCAGTCTGTACCTTGGTAAAAATTATGGCAGTAGATTAGACTCCTAGCACAATACATCAAGGTATCAAATGACCTACTTCTACCAAGCTGCCAACAATTAGTTATTAGCACCATGCTTCAAACCACAATAGTAGTATTACAATTCATTTGAACCTTTTTCTAAGAAGTATGGAATCTGGCAAACTATCTCTGAAAACCCTTGCCAAGAAAACTGCAGGAACCAGTATAGGCAAACTCCAAGAAATGGACAGAACTGAATGGGATAAAATAATTTTTTAAATTCTAGTAATTCCCAAGAAAATGCATTTGTCCCTTTCTCAATTTATGAAAACAACAAAAATGCATTTTATCACTAAGAGTTTTTTTTAATTATAATGCTGATTTTAATTTACTTCTAAGAGTCTTAATCTTTAGTTGATTCAAATATTGCCATAAGATTTGATTTCTTTTCAATTCTTCTTTACCTTATCTCACAAACTTCTTCAAGATTTTTAGAAACCTCTTTAGTAGATCTAATAATAGTAGATCTTTGATGACCAAGTCATTTTCTTAGTCTATCATTTGTATTTCCCCTTTAATTTTTAAAACTTCAGGCACGTTTGTTTATTTGTTTTGTATATCCCCCCCAAAAAGGCTCTTTTCCAAATGATTCTCTTGGCCTGTCAGTTGCAGTTCCATATTCTGTACTTTCTATGTCTTTGTCAGTCAAAATTTCTTGGCATCTGTCATTGTCTTCTTTTGGATCTACTTTTTACATCTTGTGTAAACTAAAGTTTCCTAAAAGTTAATTTCACTGCCAGTAAGTTGCCAAGATATTTATACTTATTTGAGCCTGGAGTTGGACTATGAAAGTCACATTTGTTTGTCTTTAGCTGCTACTCAGTAGAAGTGGTAACAATAAGTGTCAGAGAGAGTGTAAAGAGAGAATAAATAAAGAATAAAGAATATAGAATAAAGAGAGAATCAATTAATTTTCTGGGTGACAAAGTTAGTTATCTTCTGCCTTTATTATTATGTTTAAATAAGAAAGAAAACTGCTACTAAAGAATTTTAAAGAAACGAGCCAATCTTATTTCAGCAGCATCATAAGAACATGTTTCACCATAAAGAGATTACAACCACTTTCATAAATAACCAATAGCTCCATTCACTTTGAAACAAATCAGTGGTTTTTTATAATTTACTTCAGAAAATCCTTGATGTGACTTCTGATCAATAATTGATCATCCTAGATTGGCTCTTGCCATCAGTAAGAAATTTTATCTTATTTTCTCAACTAAGGAAATTATCCAGAAAGTAATTAGTTTAGGCCTGACAACTCAATTTGTCTGGAAAATAAGGTCATAAAGAGTTTATAAAAATAGGGGACCTGTATACTACTGTCAGGTGCAAGAAAGTAGGAACAGGAATAGAGTTCAAAAGCGCTATGAGTTTATTTCATGCTACTTATACACAAGAATCTTATTTATCAACAGTCAAGGCAAATTGATGCTATGTTAAGAGTCAATGAAATTCACAGGGGGTTGGACTTAGGTATCTTGTGGGAGCATAGTGATTCCAAACTGATGATGCATTTGACCCACTCTCAGGCTCAGCCAGGCCATTTCGTAAGTTACATAATAAAGTTATGCAGACTTCAAAAATAATGCAAAAGAAATGTTTTGAACTTCAATCCAGCAGCCTGGGTTTTCTTATTTATTTTTCTATTTATATAAATGTCTATTTCAATAAAAATAACTTTGATAAATGGACAGAGAATTGCCAAAGTTATACAATTAATGTTCACTGTAACATTAATAAAAGATAAGCCATAACAAGCAAAGTACATTGAGTTGCTTTTTGATATAAAAAGCAGTATGGTTTGTTTTAGCCAAATGCCAAAATCTTTACTTTTACTTGTAAGTATTTTAAAAGGGGAAGGAAAATAAAATAAAAATAATGCTAAAATTAATATAAGTAGGTATTTAATTTCTGCTTTCCCCTTCTTTGTAGCTTTGCAGTAGCTATAAACTACAAGCTATAAATATAAACTTTAGAAATCATACTCTTAAGCATTTGTATTTACCTTGTTATGTAATATATAATACTATATATATATAAGCTATTCTTGCTTAAATTTAGTTAAACTTGTTTATGTTTATATACTGTTTTATCATGCTGCATTTTCTACAAATTTAAGGTCTCAATCACATATTATGCCTTTTTCCCAGTGTTGTGCAATGTTTTCCTCAAAGCCGAATATAACTAAATACAATATCATATTTTAACTGATATATTTTGGAATTATACCTAGTTAAAATGTGGTTTCATTTCAAATTTGATTTCCTTCTGAATAATGATGTGTAAATCATTTCAATAGTCAGAACTGTTTACATGTCCACCTCAAATGATAGAACATTCCTTATGTCTCATGGCATTACCAGCTTTTATTAATATATGATTTGTCTATTTTGGCAATTGCTGAGGTTATATATCATCTGTAAAAATTATCTCTCCCAAACCACAACTTGGGGTAAATATTAATATTACTTTTTAACAGTGTTGTGTTAGAGCCATTTCTTTAAAGTTCTGCATCCAGTTTAAGATACATGTTCTATCTCAGTTTGTTCTATCTCCATTTCATATCTAAGCAGCCTCTTGTTTTGAAACTTTGCATGACTGGGGGAGGAGTTAATGAAGCAACTCTTAAAATAATCACATCTTTTTCTCAGATTCACATGGATCCTTGAAAACAGATGGTGGTATTTAATGAAGAGCACAGTGCTGCTGTGTTACATGAGGTCCAAAGCATTGTGAACCATTTGTGAACCATACTTACTGCAAAAACAAAATGCCAAGCTTTGGTCTTTTTATATATATTAATCCAACAAGGTAGAATATAGAACACTAAAACTCTGCAGACCTTTAAGAGGATGTTTCACTCCAATGAGAATTTGAACAAGCACCTTCTTCTGTCAAAATTGCTTCCCAAAAGAATGTAGTCATGCTACACTGATATGCACTTTTATGAATCCTCATCCTGCGCTGACAATCACTGTCTTTTCTAAAAATCCTGAACACTTAGAATAATAGACTGTAGATAACACAAAGTGCCTCATGCTGTAGATAACACAAAGTGCCTCATGAAAGTATATCACCTTGTTTCTTCACATCATCATGTGATGCATCATTTTGTCTTCACAGTATGAGGCATCTCATCAAGGAAAACTATTTCCACAAAATCATAGTTTTTTACATACATATACATCTTTACACTAATACAGCACAAATGTATATGGAGTTAGATATTGCTTACCACTCACATCCAAATCCACTTTCCCCTTTTTTAACTTTTGTGTCTAACTGTAAACCTACTATGAAGTTCATTTAAATGTGTTGTTCGGAACCACATTAAAATTCTTGGGCAAATATTGTATGGTTTTTTTAAAAAAAGGAATAAAAAAATTAAAGCACAGAAAATAGGAAGAAATGAGCACATAAAGAGCTACTCTTGATCTCCTAACCATGATTAGCAGACCTGGTAAAACTGGCTTACATAATTTCTTTCTTCCCTTTTAATGTTTTGATACTAAAACCATCTACATTCCTCATCTTCTTTGTTTAACTATATTTATTTGTAGATTCCTTAGGAATGCATCATAATGCTAATGTTCTTTTTTTGTTCAAACCAATACCACTAAAGAAATCAGAAGTCATGTTCAGCCCATATCTAACTAAGTAAACTGTGTGATAGTGGAACAATCTCGATATGTGTCTTTCATACTAATTATATCATATTCCCTCAAATGACAAATAAAGATTATTTATTTGTCATTAGAGGGAATATGATATAATTAGTATGAAAGACACATATCGAGATTGTTCCACTATCACACAGTTTACTTTTTATCTGCTACAAATATTTTATCTGCTACAAAATAATTTACAAAACATTTTGAAGAAATACATTCTAATTAAAATAACATCTTTGTATTTTTTAAAAAAATCTTTAGTTTTAAAAAGAAGAATTAGAAGAGGAAAGGAAAGGCTTGTTATTTTGAACACAAAATGAAGTACAAGTATGCTCTGATTTAGGTTATGCATAAAAAAACCTAATTCTTGTGACAGTATGTGAAACGTCTTGCTACATAATTGGGCAAATTACTTTGGAAGCTTTCTGTTATTTTTAATATCTAAAATGAAATGTATGAAAAACCTTACTGGGAATGAAAAATGATGTACATACACAGTTGGAGGTACCAAGACTTACATTTACACTGACCATAACATTGTAGTGATTAATTATTCTATTTCCTAGCCTTTGCAACTGAATTTGATGCCAAGATCCTTTAACAACCAAGATGAAGCAGCCAAATGTTCACTCACCCTTTGAAAAGTCAATTTGTGGTGAACATCTGGGTCTTGCAACTTATATAGAAACTGGTTTCTCTTATAAACATAATGTCCCCATTTGATCAAGCATTTGATCAAGCATAATGTCCCCATTTGTCAATTAACAATCATCTGATGTGACAAATCCACTAAATACTTGTAAGAAATGCATTGATCTTTTGATACATTTACACTGCCTATCTGGCAGTATCAAAAACAAAAAAGCATTCAGCATGCCATCAAATCACCTTTTATGATATTTATTGATTTTGGCTGAGCAAATGGACAAACTACAGGTAGTCATTGACCTACAACAGTTCATTTAGTGACAAGGCCACAGGGCCAGTTGTCCAACATCTTCTCTATATGCAGATTCATCACTGTCTTGAATGAGATCAATGTCCATTGTATCATCTGCACACTTCAAAACTTTAACACTGGGTTCCCTCGAGGTGCACTTGTGTGACCACATCACTTGGCAACAGCAATCCTAGCATTCAAGTAGATGTTGTGACATGGTGTAAGGACCTTTGGGATGGGCATGGCTTGTCAAGTGAGGGAGAATGCCTACAGGGTTACTGCAACGTGAGTATAGCTACACTGGGAGTGGCTGCTGCCCAGGTAAAGGAAAATATGCACACAGCCACTATTGTGCAAGTGTGTGGGAAGCCACAGGCACCTGCTGCCAGATGGGGAATGGTGTACAGATGACTGCAATGGGTGAGTTGCTTCACAAGGACATAATATGGCGAAAATATGAAATCCTCTAAATCTCATACTCGTAGCCAGGCTGCTCAAGAGAAAAAGTGGCAGGACTGTGAATGACTTATAGAAGCATCCCTGCCAGTTTTCCTGTTGACTTGTTTATGGGAAGTCAGTAGGAAAATCACAAACGGTAACTACATGAACCATGGAACACTGTAGTTGTTATAAGTGTAAGCTGATTTCCAAGCACATTGTGATCAAATGAGCACGGGAGTGCTAAGGTATCTAGAACTTTGAGTACCAGTTATAACTAACATTTCTTCAGTGCTACTTTAACTTTGAACAGTTACTGAAAGAGTGGTTGTTAACAAAGAACTACTGTATTACAATGTAATTTTATTTTGTTGGCTGGTTAACTTTGTATTTTTTATCATTTATGATTTCATCACTTATATATCTCCTGAGAATTATGGCTAAAGGGCAAGCAGAATTACTGTAATAAATATTTAAAATCATTAATTTGTTACATCAGTTGATTATTAATTGACAGGATAATAAAATAAAGGCAAAATATTTTGAAACAGAAATATACTGATACTTTCTTATCCAGAATGTAGCACCTTTGGTATCAAATAATGAGATAATTGTATACCAACTGTATTTTTATCTTCAAAAGTTACATTATAACTCAAAGTGATCTCATTAAACTGAGAAATACAGTACAGAACTAATTAATGCTGCAGGCTTTAAACTTTAAAATAGCCTGAATACAATTCATACAGATAGTGCAGTAATTCCATCCAGTGATCAATTTGCACAATAAGAATTTCATAGCCTTACTCAATCTTCTTTGCACTTTCAAATTTTCTCAGGAGGGTTCCCAAACTTGGAAGACACAAGAATAATATAGGAGAAGATGAACTCATTGCACAATTGGAAGACATAGCTCTGTTGGTCATAATGATTGTACCCGATTGTATTTTTTATTTTCAGAGGAAAAGACAAGTATACATATAGATCTTTATAAAATCCTGAAAATAAAAAGCAACATGTATTGGGCATGGAAGGAACAGCCTATTACCAAAGAAATGATAGGGATTGCATCAGAAAAGCTAAATTTCCAGCCCCCTCCAATAACTTCTGAAATATTTGAGTTCTGAATTAGAATTCCCAGCTTGATAATCCCAATTTATTGAAAATAAGATTAAAACATTCTTTCTGAAAAATATAATCTTTACATAAACAAAGATGATAGAAAAATATGTAAGGAAAGGTATGAAAAGCTTGGTGAAACTTGGACATTAAAGTACAAGGAGCTTTTTAAGGTCTTTCTTTGTAATACTTCACAAAAAAGCAGCTATATATTTAGTTTAGTATAATGTATGACATGCTGCTTAAATCTTGTTTTCTCATTCAACTGATGCTTTAGCACGGGTCTCTTAGACTGAACTAAAATCTTTTTTTTCTGACTGGCTTTGTCAGGACTGGTTATGTGCTCAGTTTCTCGACTGTGTGAAGGGCCTCGTTTCCTGGTTGTGTTAACATCTATGGCTTATAATATTTCTCAGTTGATGTATATGTTTACTTTTTTGTATTTTGTTTTAACTGATTTAAATTGATTTTATGATTGTTTACCATCCAATGTCATCTGTTTGACACCTAGCAGTCACACTGTGCTTTCCTGCTCCCACACACATGCACACACCACAAAAAGTTCCTCATTCAAGACACACCCCACCAATCAGATCCTCAGGTAGCATACACATTGAACAGGTCCAGTTCCCAACACCTGGCATGACAAGAGCAACTAGGCAAGTCCAGTCCAAAAGGCACAAATGAAGTCCAAGAGTGTAATCCAAAAGACAGAGCACAAAGTCATGAGATACATGAAAACACATAGCAGAAAACTAGATATGTTGTTCCAGTGATGCTCAATTTCTCAGGGCAGAATTAAATAGTATGTGATACCATGTGATGCTTCACAGGAGGTGAGGTTGTGTCTTCACTGATAATACAGCCAATGGGCATTGTGCCTCTCCCTTATGCGCCCTATGCATCCTAGGGTTTGAAGTATGGACTCCACCTCGTTCTCATCGCTAACTGCTGGCAGCTGCTCTTGGTTCCTCACCTGGAGCCTCCCGATGAACTTGCTGCAGCTGCAACTCTCTCTGCTGAGGTTCAGCCTGTTGCTCATTTGAACCACCCAGCTATTGATCGGATGATCCATCAGGCTCCAACTTACCAAACCCTGATCTGAACCACCACTTGGCTCCATGCTCCCTTCTCCCTCTTCATCCCCTTCCTCATCTCTGAATTCACATCCCAGGAAGGGTCTGGGGGAAGATCTATGATACAAATTTGTTTGAGACCCAGTATCCCCAGAAGAAAAAACAGGAGTCCTCTACAACATACAGTTCAAGGACAAACAAACAGTAAATAGGACAAACAAACAGAAACTCCTTAATTTCAAAATACATGGACTCAACCACAAGTGTCAGTTGGGAAACAATGAGCATCCTAGATCAAGCCAAGTCCAAGAACATCAGAAAATGTATGCAGACCTCCAGTCAGACAAATTGGACATCAACAGGCTTATAAAGATAAACAATATCTACCTACCATTCAAAAGAGACAATAAAAATCCCCAAAGGAAACAGGAAAACCAAAATACCTCCTCACCAGCAATCAATCCATATGAGCAGAGGCCACCAAAATTAATACTAGACCAGCAATCAAGTGAACAATGCAAAGTGAACAAAAATGAACAATAAGTGAAGAATAATGAGGCAGTGGTATGTGGCAGCAGCCAAAAAAGCTAATACAATCCTTGGTTGTATAAACAGAGGCATAGAATCGAAACACATGAAGTGAACTAGTTTATAAAATCTTAGTAAGACCACATCTCACCTGAAATACAATATCCAGGCTTGGTCACCATGTTACAAAAAAAGATGTTGAGACGTTAAAAAAAGTGCGGAGAAAAGCAACCAGGATGACTAAAGGTTAGAATCTAAAACATATGAAGAATGGTTGCAGAAAATGGGTACGGCTAGTCTAGGGAAAAAGAGAACTACAGGTGATATGATAGCAATATTCCAGTATTTAAGGGGCTGCCACAACGAACAGGGGGTCAACTTATTCTCCAAAGCACCAGAAGGCAAGACAAGAAACAATGGATGGAAGCTAATCAAAGGAGAGAGGTAAAACGGAATTAAGGAGAAACTTCCTAACAGTGAGGACAATTAACCAGTGGAACAGCTTGCCATAAGAAGTTATGGGTGTTTCATCACTGGAGGTTTTTAAGATGAGACTGAACACTTATCTGAAATGGTACAGGGTCTTCTGCTTAAGCAGGGGATTGGGTTAGAAGACCTCCAAGGTCCCTTCCAACTCTATTCTGATTGAAATACTCCAATCAAGGAACTACCAGCACAGATAAATAAGCTAACAGTAAATAACAGCCTAATCAAAGAATCACCAAGAGCACTGCATCAACACTACTGAATGGGCAAGTCATTAATATATAAAAATAAGAGGAAACTGTTAAGTCCGGCACGGCAAGGAGACCAGGACTTAGTGACTTGGTTCAGCTCATTTATTGGTCCCGAGAACGGCTCGGGTTTCGGGGGGAAAACTGCGGCTTTTTATTCCCAAGCCGCCGCGGCTGCAGCCAATGACACCACTTTGAATCTCCAGCGATTAGTTTCCACCAATCGCGGGAGATCCACAGCGGGCCAATCAGAGCAGCTTGCTCGACCAATCGGATCCCTGTGCGCTTTGACCAATCACAGCGCGGCGTCTACAAGAATGTAAATTACCGTACAGAACACCCCTCCCCTCTTGGTTCGGTCCTACGTGATGTAGTCCCGTAAGTAGGCGGGGCTCCATACTTGTCTACTGGACCTGCACAGGTCAGTTGTTGCTTGGCTCCCGGGCGGTTCGGTCGGGTTCTCTGTTGCTCTCGGCCTCATCGATGGAACTGCCTGGAAGGTCTCGCCGGGCCTCTTGTTGCAGCTCCCTCCCGGTCTACCCGGGCTGGTTGAGCTGCGGTTTCCACCGCTCCCGCCTAGTCTTTCTGGGCTGGTTGAGCTGGCCTGGCTGCTTCTTCCTGGTGAGGCTTCGAGCTGGCTCTCCATTGGTAAGTGTTGCTGGTTTCTTTCTATTGGGTTCTGGTTCCCGGGGTATTCCCTCCCCTCTTGGCTTGTATTAGGGGGGTTGTCTGTGTTTGGTTGTGTGTCGGTTGTGTTTCCTGTGATTGTTCTCGATCTTAGTTGATCGATGTGGCGTTTCCAGGATCGTCCGTCGGTTGTTTCCAGCCGGTACGAGCGGGGGCCTGTCAGTTGGGTTATGGTTGCTGGTACCCATAGTGGGTCTCCGGATAGGTTCTTTGCATAGACGGCGTCGCCTGGTGCAAAGGACTGGTGCTTGCTAGAGGAGTTGGGGGGTTTCTCCGGGTTGTATGTGGGGTGCAGCCTATCTAGTGGGGACCTTATTTTCCTCCCCATTAGTAGCTCTGCCGGGCTTTTGTTCGTTGTTGTGTTCGGGGTTATATGTTGTATGAAGAGCATTTTATTTATTTTTTCTTGGATTTCCCCGTGTTCGATTTTTTGGATGGTTTTTTCGTAAATTGAACCATCCGTTCCGCCCTTCCGTTTGCCGCCGGATGTGCCAGAGCTGTCAATGCATGTCGTATGCCCCATTCCGCTAGGAATTTTTCAAATTCTAGTGAGGTGAATTGGGGCCAGTTGTCCAACACAATAATGTCTGGGAGGCCATGGGTTGCGAATAGCTTGCTAAATTCCTTGGTCACGGCCTCTGTGATGGTGGTTTTCATGCTGCTTACCTCCAATCAGTTGGAGTAAGCATCTACCATTACAAGGAATGTATGTCCCTTAGTGGGCCCAGCAAAATCTATGTGGATCCTGGACCATGGTCCCCTGGGGGTTTCCCATTCCAGGATCAGTGCCGCGGGAGGGCTCAGTCTGGTTTCTTGGCAGCGTTCACATCTTGCCACCCAGGCCTCGATTTGCTTGTCCATCCCTGGCCACCAAGCGTAACTTCTGGACAGGGCTTTCATTCTAACTATGTCTGGGTGCCCCTCGTGTAACAACCCCAATACCTTCCCTTGTAGTTTTTCTGGAATAACAATCCTATCCCCCCACAGTACACACCCTTTTTGTAGCGAGAGTTCTGTTTGCCAGTTCCAGAATGTCTTGAATGCTTTGTCGTCGTCTTTTTCCGGCCACCCTTTTTCTACCCAATGTAACACCTGCGCCAAACGTTTGTCTTTATTAGTTTCTCAGGCAATGTCTGACACGGTTATGGGTAGATCGGGCAGAGTCTCTATGCTGAGGGTGCTCGTCATGGGTGCTGGGTCAGTGTCTAGGTCGGGTAATGGCGAGCGGCTCAAGGCGTCTGCATGGGTGATAGTCTTACTGGGTCGGTGTGTGAGCCGGTAGCTGTCGGCAACAAGGAATTCGGACCACCCTGTCATTCTGGGAGATAGGATGTTTGGGGTGGCCTGGTTCCCTGCCAGGATGCCCAGCAGCGGCTTGTGGTCTGTGATAATGGCGAATGTGCGGCCGTAGAGGTACTCGTGGAACTTCTTCACTGCTGTGACGATGGCTAGGGCCTCCTTGTCCAGCTGGCTATAGTTCCTCTCTGGTTTGGTGAGTGTCCTCGAGAAGAAAGCGATGGGTGCTTCTCTTTCATCCGGGAGTGTGTGGCTGAGGATGGCGCCGACGCCAAAGGGTGAGGCATCGCATGTGACGGCAAGTGGTAGGGTCTCATTGTATTGGATGAGGACGGCATCCGAGGTGAGCAGGTCCTTGGTCTTCCTGAAGGCGGCTTCCTCGCGTTTTCCCCAAATCCAGGTGGCCACCTTGTCCAAAAGCCTATGCAAAGGCTCCGCCGCAGTCGCCTTTTGGGGCAGGAAAACATTGTAAAAATTAAGCAGTCCCAGGAATGCCTGCAGTTCCGTTTTATTCCTGGTTGTGGGTGCCTCCTTAATGGCTCTGATTTTGTTTGCGGTTGGGTGGATGCCGTGCTGGTCCAGGAGGTACCCCAGGAACTCGACCTGCTCTGTGTAAAGCTGGCATTTTTCTCTCTTCACTTTTAGCCCGGTTTCCTTGAATTTCATTAGCACCTCCCTTAGTTCTAGTTCTAGCTGGTTGGTTGCCGACACCAGCACGTCATCGAAGTAGGGCACCACCCCCTTAATTCCTTGCAAAAGCCTCTCCATGAGGCTCTGGAAAATTCCCGGCGCCATGCTGACTCCAAACTGGAGTCGGTTACAGCGAAAAGCTCCCCAGTGGGTGACTATGGTTTGCGCCTCAGCGGTTTCTGCGTTGACCGGCAGCTGTTGGTATGCTTGTGCCAGGTCGAGCTTCGCAAAAACCTTGCCTCCCCCCAGTGAGTGTAGAAGGTGCTGCACTACTGGGACGGGGTAGGCGCTTTGTTGTAAGGCGCAATTTAGGGTGGCCTTATAGTCCCCGCAGATTCTTACCGACCCATCGGGCTTGACTGGGGTGACTATTGGGGTCTCCCACCAGTCGTGGTCAATTGGTTGTAGGACCCCTTGCTTGATGAGCTTGTCAATTTGCTCGTCTATTTTTGGCCTGAGTGCAAAGGGTACCCGCCTTGGTTTTAGGCATATTGGGGGAATGTTGGAGTCTAGGCTGAAGGAGATGGGGGGCCCTCGGTACTTGCCTAGGGTGCCATCGAACACTTCCTGGAAGTGCCATGCCAGTTGCTGCTCCCAATCGGTCTCAGCAGTGTGATGCCCGTGACTTCGATGCCGAGTTGTGCGAACCATTGCAGTCCCAAAAGGCTGGGTCGGTCTCGGTCCATGATCATCAGGGGAAGCTTTGCAGTGCGGCCCTTGAATGTTACCTTGAATTGTCCGGTTCCGACTACCGGGATGCGGTTTCCCTGGTAGTCCTTGATTATTAGTCTCTGGTTCTCCAGTCCCTTCTTGTGGATGGTAGGCACCAAGCGTTTGATTTCTTGCCAGGCGACCATGGAGAGTTAGGACCCGGAGTCCACCTCCATTTTGCATGGCTCACCTTCGATGCCTACCTCCACGTAGACCTTTCGGGCGTCGGTGGTTGATGCGTGGCCGATGATGACCGTCTGGTGGGTTTCCTCCTTCCACCGGGTTTTGCCACCTCGTCGGTTCCATCCGCTCCGGTCCTATCGGCTGTCGGCTTGGCGATCTCTGCCTCTGGGGGGTGTGCGATCTCTGCCTCTGGGGGGTGTGCTATCCCGTCTCCGCTCGCTGTGTTCCCACCGTCTGGGGCTGTAGGCCTTCCTCAATCGGCAGACTCGGGCGATGTGACCCTTTTTGTCGCAGTGTCGGCAGACTGCATTGAAGAAACGGCACTCTGCTCGAGGGTGGTTGCCTCTGCACCCGGCACATGCGGTCCCCGACTTACGACCCCACCGATTGCGCTGGTCACATCCTGTCTGGAGCCGGTGGATCTCCTCCTCCTCGTCTGTAGTGTCGGAGGCAGAGTGGAATTCGCCATGATGGGTGGTGGTCTCGTGTGACTTGCTTCCAGGTGGGCCTCGGTTGCCCATCCTGGGTCGGCGGTCATGGTGCAGTCTCCGGTGTCTGGTCTCCGCATGCAGTTCGCCGATTTCTGGGTTGCCTCGGCTGCGGTGGCTTCAGCGATGGCGTCGGTGAGGGCGATGTCTCCTTTGGTCATCAGTCGGCTCTGTAGGACTGGGTCTCAGAGTCCGAGTACGACGCGGTCCCGTAAGGCCTCATCCATGTCCGAGAACCCGCACATGCCCCCTAGGCTTCGCAGTTCAGCCACAAAATCGCTGATGCTCTCTCCCGCTCTCTGGTCCCGCCGGTAGAAATCGTGCCGCCTGATGAGGGTGGGCACAGCGAGGGCATAGTGGTTCCGGAGCAATGGTTCAAGGTCGGCCCAGTCCATCTCCTTGATGTCTGCGGGTTTCGCTAGAGCTTTTGCCATCTTGAACACTGTGGGCCCGCAGTGTGTCAGGAAGATGGCTCTTTTCTTCAGCCCAGTGGCATCCTTCATGTTGCTACATTCAAGGAACATGAGGAATCTGTCTGTGTATGATTCCCAGTCCTCGGTAGCGGGATTGAAGGGTACGGGTGGTGCGATGCTGGCCATCTCGTTGGTCTTGCTTCCTCCTGACACGTGTTGGTGGGGAATCAGCCTTGGGATCCCATCCTCGTCGCCAGTGTTAAGTCCGGTGCGGAAAGGAGACCAGGACTCAGTGACTTGATTCAGCTCATTTATTGGTCCTGAGAACGGCTCGGGTTTCGGGGGGGAAAACTGCGGCTTTTTATTCCCAAGCCGCAGCGGCCGTGGCCAATGGCACCACTTTGAATCTCCCGCGATTAGTTTCCACCAATCGTGGGAGATCCGCAGTGGGCCAATCAGAGCGGCTCGCTCGACCAATCGGATCCCTGCCCGCTTTGACCAATCCCAGTGCGGCGTCTACAAGAATGTAAATTACCGTACAGAACAGAAACCCCATTATTTTCTGCCAGGTGATGTTACGTACTTTCGTAATGAAAAATCTGCAAGAATTCTACCAAGCTAGAGAGCACCAGGAACCTCACACTTCAACCCTGAGATACAAATTTTCTCTTCTATTGAAATCACTTGTTTGAGATAAGCAATCATATAAATCGAATAAATAAAAGTGAACTCAAAAAGCAATCATGACTAAATGCAAAATCTGAGCCTAATTTCCTGTATTAAATCTCACAGAATTCAGCATCTCATTTCAAAAAGGCTGAATGTAGAATTACATCTTGAATGTCACAGGATTTATTCTTACTTGAATGAAATTCATTGACAGGATTCGGGGGGGGGGGGGGAGATGTGAAAAAAACAGCTCTCCTGCTATTAACACTGTGAATTCGACCTTAATTGTGTGATTGTTGCTACACACTCCTCATTAAATTATTTGCATACAGTAATTTATTTGAAATACAACATTTATATCTGCCTCAATGAATGACAAAGGATTAATCTTCCTTTGGTACAAAAGAGTTTAAATGACTAAGCATTTCTAAACCACATTCTATATCATCATTAAGAGCAATTATCTAGTTTCTAAAATATGTTTTTATTTCACAAAATGGATAAACATTTTTAATATGTCTTGAGTTTTATTCACTGTAAAAAAAATGGTCTCAACAACTTTCTAAAGCTTAAGTTTTTATTGTTATTCAATCATATATGTATTTATTCTTGTTCTGACCTACCTTTTATATATGAACATACAAATGTTACATGCAAAATTATTTGGGTGGGGACAAACCTACTGAATCCAGCAAGGTTTGCTTTTGAGTTGATATTTATATGATTTAACAGTTAACTTAATACCTTTTATAGAATTATATCTGAAAAAGTTTGAAAAAAATATATCATGTTCCAGGCTGGTATTGTATTTCTTGTTTAAGTGAAATATGCAAACTTCTCAGGGACCAAACAACTAAGATTTTTTCCCCAGTCCTAATTGTGAAAATTACTGTTTTGCAAACATCTACATTCCAGTAACATCACACTGTTTGTGACAAAACTGAGAAGAAACTGTCAATGATCCACGGATAAAGGAACAGCAACAAAGCATCAAACAACACAAAGTTTTCTTCTAGCTTCAAAGAATCATAAAAATTCTCTGTAAAGGAAGTGGGCCTGAATAAATGAAAAAGGAATGCAGAAATAATTGTATTTAAGGATAAAAGGGAATTTATCAAAATATTTGACACCATAAAACTTTGAAAAAATATGCATTATTAAACTATTCTTTAATATATGTCACCATATGTTTTCAAGGAAACAATAGTTCCATACGTTTGAATTTAAACATTTGAGTGGAACTTTTGCTTTTTCATGTGTATATGTGTTTTGTCACTTTTGTCAGTTTTGGACTCCTGACAACTGCTTGGACTAGTCCCTGAAATTATTTTGGCAAGATTTACAGAAAAGGTTTGGTCTTGTCTGGTTCTTAAGGCCTGCAGCTGAAGGGCAAATACTCTGGCCACCTATAGTGAGAAGACAGGACTCTGGAAAAGACTCAGGAAAAGACTCTGATGTTGGGAAAGATTGAAGAAGGGAATGGCAGACGATGAGACAGTTTGATAATGTCATTGATGCAATGTACATGGATTTGGGCATTAGCTAGTATTAGCTGGTAAGACTAGATTAGCTGGTAAGACTAGAACTCATGGATTCCCATTTTCTAGCTTGATGCCTTAAACATTATACCAAGCGGGCTCCCTTTTGTTTCATTTACTCATCTTGCAATATATAACATTCCTTTTCTACACGATTAACATTTTTTCTTTCTTCCCTCCCCCCTAAAAGCTTTAATACCTTGTGGGAAAAGGCAATGGGAAACAAGATAAAGTGCCGAATAATGGGCCTCTCAGATCAAACAGTATTCAACATGCTATTGAGGAGCAGCTGAAGATCTTTCAGAGTACTAAAGGTATTTATGATGAGCTAAGTAAAACCTTTGGGATGTCTGATGCTGTCATATCGAAAAAGAAAGTCTGAGGTTACAAAGAACAAATTACAGTAGAACACAATGTAAGAAGCATGAACACAGTGAAAGAAGAAATGAAATAGACTACAGGTTGACAGCAGGCATCAATAAATTAAACTGGAATTGGACATTTCAGACAGAAATTCATAGTTTGCTACTCAGGAAACACACAAAAAACAAAAAACAAGGAACTCATTAATTTTAAAGTCAGGAAGACTAAAGCAAAGACAGCACTTATAATACTGTGGTCGAACCATTGGTTGAAGGGGACAAAGTCCCTTAAGTGGGAGTAAAGAGGCATTTCAGCTTACCATCAGGAGGAGGAGAAGGAGGAGGAGTTTTATTGTTCAGTTCAATTTGAAATTCACAGAACAACCAAGCATAATGAGTTGGAGACTGGAAAAACAAAGTTGGGAATTTTAAGGATGAAAATGTAGTTGAATTTTATGGCCTAGGAAATCAGAATGAAGCAGGGGAGCAAATTAAACTTTTTTGCCAATTCAATGTTTCTTTGTTGCCAATGCAGTCTTCAAACAACCAAAATGATGCCTGAATACATGGACATCAGCACCTTCTAGAGCTAAAACAGAATTATTGGCTGAAAGTCACCCAGTTGGTTTCATGCCTCAAAGCAGGAGTGGAACTTGAAGTCCTTTTATATATATGATTCAAAGCAGGTACTTGAAACAAAAATATATTTTCTTAACTTTCACCATCCTCATTCATTCTCAGTATCTAAATAGTCCAAACATTGTTTACAGTATTCTTTCATTTTGTTTCCATTCAGCCATTCATATCACTTAACAGAATACAATGGTATTTTTTTCTGCTAGCAACAAGGATAATATTGCTCAGTTTCAGAACATTTCAGGCAGCACGCCACTATTAAGTTTTATTTATTTATATATTACACATTTCTTCAAGCCACTGATTAGCAATCAAGTTTGTTCTTGAAGTATATGTACAACCACAGACTTTTTTTTTTTTAAAAAAAGCACATTCATTCCCTTTTTTGAAACTTAAAGAATTATTTAAACAAAAATGGTTTTAAATCTATCTACCATGCAAGATTCCAATTCTTGCTCATTCAGAAAAGTCTTTATCATTCAGTGCATCTTGAAAAATGGATAGCATATACAGTATGTATATGAGTGTGAATGAAACCTGCCAGCTTCAATAAAATAGCATTTACTCAAACCAAAAGAGAATTTAGTTCAAATAATTCAGGCTATAATGTTATAATTAGATGTTCTGGATCAGCAAGTTTTAATTAGGTTAAAATTATGCACATCAACACTTTTTAATACTAAAAATATTTACATTCTGCAAAATATTCTGGCATGATACTTCCAAATCAAATAACAAATAAAGATGTATTATGTGCCTATCATTTTGTACTTCTAAGGTTATGATTTACTGGTTCTATGAGTCTAAAATATATATTAAATTAAACATAAATTAAAATTGTCTTAAGCAACATGTCATCATTTTCTGGGGAAAGAAGATAGCATGTCAGTTATTTTGAAGAATGCCCCATTAAATGTTTTTCATTTTAAACTAGGCACTGATGAGTTTTTCTCATTTTCCAGCTTTTTGTTATCAGCTGCCCAAGCATACAGGAACTAGTAGCAAGTTTATTTCACATGGAACTCTCAAAACTTGCAGCAGAAAAAAAATTGAATCTGCCTAATGCACCTAACAGGTATCCATTTATCATGGATAATATGATGTTGACTGCTGCAAAGAATAGGATGGAGACATTCAGGGGCAGAGAGGAGTACAGTCAACGGAGATAGGTATTTCTAATTTTAAAAAAAGTATTTATTATACTTTTAATCTATAAGCTAAACTTTACTCTGGTACCCTACCTACATAACCTGAAAAAGAGTATTTGGAATAGGGGGAATTGTTAACTGTCTCATACCCTCTGCAGTTATGACAGAGACAAAAACTTTGTCATCAATTCTCACATTTACAACTGTTGCAGGTCTGTAAAGCAAAGAAAAGCTGAAGACCAGAAGCAAAGTTATGGTTTCACTTGGCACCCATTTTGCTTAACAAACAGTTGCCGGCCCCAAAAGTGGTTGCGAAATGAAGATTACCTCTTCAGCATTCAGATGATGTAGCCAAGAAGCTTGTCTTTCATACTCAACTTTTATTACTACATGATGCTTTCTAATGGACAATATAAACAGCAGTAAACACTGATATTTTCATTATTAATTACATTTAGGAAGCTGACATTGATATTGAAAAAATATATTGATTATCTTTATATCATCTTTTTCTTTTTAAGTTCCTGTTATCCCTTTTATGAGGATGGAGTTGGGGCAACTAAATGGAGCTGATGGCCATACAGATATTTTTGTCTCTTTGCACCCTGACAGAGAAATATCTGTTGCTGCCTAAGGATTGAACTCTCAACCTTCCAAGTGGGGGATGAGTGTCTTCACCTCTAGGCTACAGCACTGTTCTTGATTATCTTTATATCATATAATTCCAATATAATCCAGATAGGCTCAGCCAAATACTGCTGCCCTTACCTGTCCAGATGAATGGGGTAGACCAAGAGGAAGTAATGAAATGAACTCACAGCCTGTTAAGACTCCAAATATTAGAGCTGTTCAGATTATGCAGATGTAATTCTCAGCATCATCATCTATTTGTGCTGTTGCAAGAAACTTCAACATTTTCTTCAGAGGTATATAGCCCAAATCCTCAAAAACACATGAACACTTAGATAGAACTACCCAAAATGCTCCAAAATTTTTACCTTCTACCAAATTGTGTTTTTATTGTATTAGAGGAAAAAGTGTTAACTATATAAAGTAATTTTTAATATTAATTAATTTTAAAATTAGTGAAATAAATTTACATTTAATTTTAATACTGCCTGTAATCACTAGTTTTAAGGTGAGGCTTTTGGCCGACAACAATCAGTCCACTATGGTCTTTCACTCAGAAGCTTCCAAATCTTTGTAATATCTCATTCTAGTTAATAAATTTTAAGCTAGTTTTCTTGTTCTAACTCAAGTTTGGAGCATCATTTGTTTTAGATTGGTTGTTCTAAAATTTAGCTCAAACTCAGAGTTTACCTGGTCCATAAGTTACATCCTAGTTCAATTTAGCAATTTAGCTTTCATATTATAAAATGGGCTAGTTCTCAACTTCCTTCCAGAAGATCTTCCAGGTTGCAGTAAATCATTAAAATAATGAGTGAACATGCATATAAGTCAAAATATATACATTTAAAAAAAAATTATTTTTCTTCCTTAGGAAAAAAATGCAAAGCAGTTATAACTGAGTTTGATACCTATAAAGCAAGTTTAATTCAAGCTCTTATATCATTATATATTACATAAGTGTTTCTCCCCCAAAGAAAAAAGTTTTTAAAATATTAAACAATTAAATCATCCTCAAATCATGGGACTCCTAAGAGCTATTGTCAGCTTTAAAATCTGTATTTTTTTCCTACTGTATCAACAACATTAGGCAACAAAATTGTGAATGCTCTATTGCCATTTTGACGTCTGCAGTATCCTTGAGACTTGAGTCTTGGGATAAAGATCATGGAACATTGGGAAAAGAAACTGTAAATGCATTCCAGGGCAAAAGGTCATCATGCTCAATAATAAAATTATTAAATATCATATTCCCATTGAAATTGAAATTTCATACAAAAATCAATGAAGCATACACAAAGCTTCCAAATGCATTCTTTTAGAAACTATGAAGCAAAATAAATTATCTCTGAAGCAATCTAAATTTATAATGTCTAAGAGGGAATTCTAATGTCACATTGTCTACTTTTCACTTGCACAATAGTGTAAGTTACTCCGTCTTGCAGACTTACTCCCTCAAATCTGCGCCATGGAATTCACAAACCTCTACAGTTAATCTAATGAGGCAAGAAACTACAAGGAGGAAAGGCTATTTGATTCAGCAGTAGTTTCCATTCCATTGGTGGAAGGAGTTTTAAAATATTATCCTAAAATTGCAATTCTTCACATGCTCAAGAGTAAGATCCATTTAATCCACTGGGTTTTATATCAGAATTGGTAGATTGACTGCAATATTTGTTTAAAATTTAACCAAAGCTTGTAATATTTTTCAGTTAATACTTCCGTTCCTTCCAGTAGAAAGCTACTTTCAAAGAATTGAACCTGTCTGAGGGAATTTATAAAGTGACTTAAGTTATGCTAATACTGCATAAAAGTGAATGAGATCATTCACAGTGTTATAGCTTGAGGTCACAGCCAAAAAGGCACTTCAGTTGTCATTAGCATGCCTTTATTTGCATCAACATTCTATCACAATGAAAAGATGTGGAATATAGCAAAGAACTTTTGTTCATAGATACTAGTCCAAGTCCTAGAACTTAATATTTATCACTAGGAGTTGCAAAGAAGAATGTTTAAATGCATCTTATTGCCAAGACTCTTTGATAATGGGAAGTATGCCACAAGATTTCTAAACCTGATGATTTTACAGAATTCATAGGAATATTTTAGCATACTTCAAAAGATGTTTTTAAGTTTCTTGTCAAATGTAAAACTTATTCCTTCTAAACCATTGGCAGATTTATTTCCAGATGCTAGAATGCCTCCAAAATGTAAACAAAATCCAAAAATGGCAGTATAAACTGAATCCATTTAAGTTTCTGTCTGCACGCTTCGCTTGTAAGATGCTTTTGCCAATATATCTTTCCCCCATTATCATGTTATTCTGGCAGATTTCCCTGATGTTAAAAACTTCACACTGGATCTGTTAAAATCAAATACAGTCTCAGAAAGACATCAGAAAATTATTAAGTGAGTTATTGAAAAGACTACCCAGCAATCCAGAGTTGTATAATTCATGGCTGAGAGATTTTGTGACTGAAAGGCTATTATTTTCCCAGAGGGATTGCTGCATAACATTCTGCTGAAAGCAAGAGAAATTCTCAGAGAGGTCTATACTTATCAACCTACCCACCCCTCCTATTTAAATCTTCCATCCATTCAATCAAAATGGCATGTCACCTTCCCCCCCTCCCCCCCAAGTTCATGCCACCCTTTCAAAACATTTAAAGTGATTCAGCTGAGAATTTACTGTTGCACAGCAGCATCCCAACAAGAAAGTGGCATCTCTAACCAGTGGTTAAAAAGAAAGGCAGGTTTTCACCCCTTCTACTGTATGTCCTATTAATCTGAAACTTGGACAAGCTTCAAATAATTGGAAATCCAGCCTTTTTGTTCATATATTAAAATCCCCCGCCTGTTGAACAGTATGGATCCATCCATCCAGGTTTCTCTGAGGAAAAAGACACAAGTAGCAGAATCTCATTCACTATGATTTTTCAGGGGGCACTTGGATTTGTCCCAAGACAACCTTGATTTACTTGCAGTGACCTCCTTTTCTTACTTGCATTCTACCAGGCAGGCTGCCTCCAGATTAACCGAGATTAAAAACCCACGAAGACCGCTTAAAGTCAGAGAAGAGCATTCCCAATCGTTAAGGCAAATCTTAACGTCAATAGATCGCAAATGTCAATAGATCATATAAGCGCCCCCCCCTCCCCGCCCCCCCCCCCAAATTAAAACATCCAGCCGATGTATAATAAGAACCGATTTTCCAGTTTGGAATGCAAATCAGGAAGTTACACTCCCGCGCGTAAAAACACGCGCCTTATGCGCGTGAGCGCGCACACACAAAACGTGTGAGGGGGGGAGAGGGGGGGCGGGAGAGAGAGAGAGAGAGAGAGAGAGAGAGAGAGAGAGAGAGACTATCTGTCATCCTTTAGAGACGGTACCCAAAACAGAGGGTGCAAAGCCGGAAACGTCCAGGCAATGTCAAATTCCTGGCTCCTTGGGAAGCAATGCGACGGCCGGGGATTTACAAATAACTGTTACAAAGCAGCCACGTTCATTGCTGCCGATCCAAAGAAACTTGGTAGCTCCTCCGCTTTCTTTCCCCACTTGACCCCAGCAGCCTCAACTTATTTCCAGAATAGTCCCCAACGAGTCAGGCTACTCACCCCACCTCAGTTGTTGGAGGGTTGTTCGGGTGTTTTTTTTCCCCGTCCCAACTTGAGCGCCTCTTCTCCAAACTGCGTCCAGAATGGAACAAACCTGGGGAGTGGGGGGAGGGGGCGCCTGTCCTGAGCAACGCGAGTTCTTCAGCAGCGCCCCTTCCAGCAGGGTAATTCCATGGAGACTGGGGAAGGGGAAGGGGAGGGGAGACAGTGGAAGCGCGAAGCGAAGCGCGAGTCGAGCGAGCCCGTTAGGAAATCATGGTACCTCCTGCTGCGGGGCCAGCGGCGCAGGCAGCTTCGGGCAAGGAGGCAGCCAAAAGGTACTCCGCCTCTGGGTTTTTGTTTTTGTTTTTTTGGCAGCTCCTGGAGTGAAACCCTCCTCACGCCCGAGCAGTGCGGGGCATCCTCGAAGGAGCGAGAACCCAGTCAGGGGCTGCTGTCTGTCACAAGTCCACCCCGCTTTCGGCACTCAGCGCATGCTGGATTGACTCGGATGCTGCTGCTGCTGCTGCTGCTGCTGCTGCTGCTGCTGCCTTAACCGGCGAAACATCGATGTGGAAAACACACCTGGACCCGCTGCTGCTCCTGCTTGCTGCAGCCGCAAACTCTCGGCTGGCCGGCAGTCGAGGAAAAAGAAGGAAATTCCCGCTTTCTCTGTCAACCTTCGTCTTCCAGGCTCGGCTTGCCCGCTGCCGGGCTTCCCCTGACGCTCGGCGCTCCCCTCCCCGCGCCTCAGCGGCACTCTCCTCGCTTCCTGCCTGCGGGATTCCTGGAGGAGTCCAGCGAAAGAGAGGCAACACAAGCAGCGCTTAACGCCAAGCTCGCCTTAGAGGCGGCAACGACAAACACAACAACCACCGGCAGCTCCAACCAGCTAGTCGAAATCTCTTCTCCCCCCTCCCCCCCCCTTGCGCGCCTTATGGCTTTCCCACGTGCTGCGTCTTTCCCCGGTTTAGGTTGACGGAGGAAGAGAGGCCAAAGGGAAACGGCATCCAGCGGCCGGGTATTCGCTCGCGCCTGCCCTACCCCCTCTGCGCGCCGTGCTACAGGGACTTTCCCCAGCCGCCGACGCCAGGAATCCCGCTTTGCCAAGCTCGCATCTTTGGAGGAAATGGAAGAAAGGCTGGCCCGTTTTCAAAACCTGCAAGATCGGGCGCCCTTGCTTTATAGCCCAGGGACCTGTTTCCAAGCTTTCTCTCTCCCAGCTCACCTGACGCTATTCGCGGTCAGCCACCCCGTTTTGGAAATTAAGCCAAAGTGCCTTTGACCAAGGGATAAATATATCCCTAAGTGTGCAGACAGCATTACAACTTGTTTGCTCCTGTTTGGATCAGGTCACTTAAGCTAGGCATGGGACAAACATGATAACCTGAATACAGTAGTTCCCCTCCCCTTCTATATCCCCCCTCATGGACATCCTCAGGAATGGTGGCGTGTGTAAAATGTGTGTGTATGCACGTGCTTGCAATGTGAAGCTCAATATTGCTTCTAAGTACTTGCATGCAAGTATGAAATCATTTTATTTGCATAGGTGGGCATCCTTGTGGTTTCTCTTCCTAGGTTGCTGCTGTTTGTCCTCATGACATTACCTTCATCTGGTTTCTAGCCCATGATTGAAATGGTTTTACAAGATATACCAATTTTTAAGGAATGATTTCCCCCTTCAGCTGGCAAGTAATCTGTGTTAGTTTCAAGGTGAGTGTATTTTGACATGCTTCACTGTATTCTGTTTATACTACAGCTCTCTACAGCCTCTCGGGTGGGGAGGGTGGATGGGTAGGAATACCCAGCACCTATTGGCCACTTCAGGCAGCAACACCAAATGCAGTCACACTTCCCTCCCTTGGAATCCTGCCTCTATTCTCTCCCTTTTCCTTCCAGTAAGATCAAAACAAAGCAGCAACTGCACTTTCCATGCAGTGAATAAAGAAGATGACCTTGACAGAGATCATTTATTTATTTGTTTATTTTATTTACACAGCCACCTATCTCACCAAAGGCGATTATGCCTAAGGCAAAAGGGACTGAAGCATTTTCAAAGTCTAGAATGGCCAGATAATACTCAGAAATGGCTCAGGCATGTGCAGTATTCAATAAGAAGGAGCACAGACTTGTAAGATTTTGTTGTAGTAAATCTCAATAAAATGACTTTTGGCTTCCCTGTGGAGTTTATTTCCTATTCAAACCTACCTTGTGGGGCTGACATATAAGTAGTTCTCTACCATCTGCTAAACATCTGAATGGAAACAGCTGTACTGATATGTAGGAATTATCCCAGGAGAAAAGGGAAGAGCTGCAGTCAGGTCAGCAGGATAAGGGGCAGTTTATACCTTCCTTGGAATCATCTCAGAAGGGACCCTCCCCAGTTTCTTGGGTTATAAGGGCATGGGAGGAATATACTTTTGGACTTGCAAAATTCTGTTAACGTAACCTTACAATAAAATAGAGATAGTTTTTCTGGTATGCTTGCCTGGATTACCTTGCAAAGCTGACATCAATAACATAAGAGATTGGCTCTCTCAAATTTCAGGAACCGCCTGGGTTATCTGAGGGACCGTCTCTTATGGGTCACATCTACCTGACCCATTAGAGTGGGAGGAAGGGAATGTTGTAGGTCTCATCCCTGAGGGAGATACACCTGGTGGGACCCAGAAGGAGGGCTTTCTCTGTGGTGGCTCCCTCTCTCTAGAATATCATTCCCCCAGAGATTAGAAGGGCCCCCACTCTAGCACTCTTTCGAAAGGCACAGAAGATCTGGTTTTACAAGTGGGCCTGGGGAACCCAGAGCAGGATAGAGCCCATCAAATGGCTAATGTGATCTGCTGTCAGGGTGGAAGGTGGGGGTTGGGAATGATTTTTTTATTTTTTTATTCAGATTTTGTTCTATTGTACTTTGTTAATTTATTTGATTCCTTTTGTTAGTTTGTATTGTTTTTTATTTTTATTTTTTGTTTTTAATATGGTTTTACATTGTGTAAGCTGTCTCAAGTCGCCATGGGCAAATAGATTGCACTATGAATTTCATAAATTAAATTAAATTTTATGTGCTATTCTCCAGTTGCTAATCAGCTGTCAGACAATCTTTTGGCAGTGAGGTTGTAGAGTGGAACTGTTGAATTTTGAAAGCATGCGAAACCCACTGTCAGGACAAAGTTCTATAGCCAGCTGATTGGTAATAGGGGAGAGAGGGAGATGCTTACAAGCAAGAAGCCTACCAGTTGATTGTTAGAATTAGCCAATAAAGTGGACAGAAAGTAACTCTGTTATGTTACTGCACATTCAGAAAAACTGCAGCTGCTTGTAAATGCAAACCATTGTTTTGGTTCTCACTTCCAGAACAATTCTGAACAACTATTCTGCCCTGCTTTCCATATAACAGCCCTTCAGAAGAGAACAATCAGGTCACCTCACATCCTTCTGTAGGCTAAACACAGTTCCTCCAACCATTTTTCACTGGGTTTTCTTTCCTGTCCCCACCCCCCTGTCATCATTCTTTTTTTTTTTCTCCTCTGGAAAAAAATGCAGTTTGTCAGTGTCCCTTCCATAACAAGCAAAACAACTGCTGACTGAAACTTTTGCACATGCACGAGATGTGACACACCTAGAACATTGGTAAAGCTTTAATTAATAACAGAATAACAGAGTTGGAAGGGAACTTGGAGGTCTTCAGGTTCCATCCCATGCTCAAGCAGGAGACCCTATGTCATTTCAGACAAATGCCTGTCCAATCTCTTCTTAAAAAACATCTTGTGATGAAGCATCCACAACTTCTGGAGGCAAGCCATTCCATTGATTAATTTTTTTCGCTGTTTAGAAATTTCTCTAAGTTCTAGGTTACATCTCTCCTTGATAAGTTTCAAATCTGTTACTTCTTGTCCTGCCTTCAATTATGATGTCAATATCACCATCCTGTTTGTTTTGAGCTCATTTACAGATGTTGCTTGTACTTTTTAAAATGCTAGAACTGGATGCAATAATCTAGATGTTGACTGACCCACAAAGAGAAACAATGCCTTCTCTTGGTCCTGAAAGGATACTTCTTAGAATATATTTCTTTTTTCATAGATGCATCACACTATGGGATGATGTTCAGCCTGTAATCTATTGCAACGTCCTTCTTGCATGTGCTGCTGTCCAATATCACCCCTCCCATATTCTTTCCTTTGAATTTTCTAATCCTGATCTAGAACTTTGTATTTGTCTCATTGGAGTACATCTGGCTAGTTTGGACCCATTTTTTAAGCTTGTCAAGTTCCCACTGAATTTTACTTCTCTAACGAGTTTGCTGCCCTTCCCATCTTTGTGTCATCTGTAAGGGAATGATTGATGTGTTGTAATCATTTGTAATCATCCAAATTATTAATTTGTTAAACAGCACAATCTAAAATGCAGTTCAAGACTTCCTTTCAGCTTGAAACAGAACCGCTGAGGTATACTGTTTGGATAGGATTGTTCAACTAGCTTTGATTATTTTTTAATAGAAATTAAAGACATCTACAATCCACTTGAGAATAAAGTCAAAAATAAAGATGGGGGAGGGCTGGGAAATGAGACGCTTTCTCTGCAAAGTAAGAAATAATTCAGACAATTGAAAAATAAAATTTAATACAGCAGGTGGCAGCATATAGCTGACTTTGACTGATTTAAAAATTTATGAAATACTTGGATGGGAGACCATGGTGAAATTCAAGATTGAAAGGTTAGACTGGGAAGCAAAAACATGTGGAAAGCACACACAGGGACACACACACACAAACACACACACAGAAAGAGTAATTCTGGATAGAGGCAATGCTAAATTTCCATGCTGCTTAGATGATTCCTTGTACAAGGATAAACATATCTTGTCTTCTCAAGATTAAACAGATCAAAAATTATCCAATCCAGAAATCATTCCTATAGTTGAAACTATTAATGTGGTTACGAAGATTAAATGTTCAGGTACTTTCTGGATTCAGACATCCCCAGTTTTTATGTGTACTCTATAAATAGGGATTTTTTTCGATTGTGTTTCTTCTAATATTATTGTTTTTAATACCAAGATTACAAAAGAATACAAAAGAATAAATAGTGATGGAAGCAACAAAATACTAAAGTCAATAACAAAAAATCTAAATGCAATCTTGAAACAGAAAAAAAGAAATTACATTAAATGATTTAATGTTTTAGGAAATGTTAAATTTCCATAATAAAAGAATAATTTGTTGATACATTCCATGTGAACTATGAATTCAAAAGGGTTTTCCAAATTGACTGTAATGCCATTCCACAGTTTCAGACAGTCCAAATCAAACATGACACTAACTCATTAATTAATAATTTTCAAAATAGAAAAACTTCCTTGCCATTTTCAAACTTGGATTATCCCAAGGAGAATTAAAAAACTAAGAAAATAATACTTACAACATCTTCCCCAAATACCCCGGTGCCTTTAATAATGGAAATAAAACAGTAAAAATACAATAATGAATAAAATAAAAAAGATAGAACAAGGCAAGACAAGATAAAAGACTATAGAAACCAAATAGATCTTATTATGGGTAATCCTCAAATTACAACTACAATTGGAACCAATATTTCCATTACAAAGCAAGGAGGCAGTTAAGTAACTCATGCTTCATTTTATGGTTTTATTTTTTTTTATTTTTGGCCATGGTTGATAAACAAAACACTGCAGTATTAAAATGAATCATATGGTCTTTAAAGCTGGTGTTTTTCCAGTGACCTTACTTGAAGGAAGTATTCTGGAAAGGTCACAAATAGCAATCACACAATCCTGGGACTTTGCAACAATTATAAATACATAAATACATAAATACATTGCAGTTGCCAAGCCCCCAAATTTTGATCACATTACCATGGCGATATTATAACAGGTATAAGCCACTTTATTTGGTGCCATTCTAACTTTGAAAGGTTGTAAATTGAGGACTATTTGTAAAACAAAACAGTCAAATAAGAATTTAGTTGTGCCTATAATGGTTTTTCAACTTAGTACTTAAATTCCGTGAATAAACAGAAATAAATAACAACTTTGTGCTGTGTTAAAGCTGAAAATCAGGAATAGATATAACTTAGATAAAATCTAGGGAAAGGATCCCTAAATGTGGCAACTTTAAGATTTCAACTTCAGCATAGCTGGCTGGAGAATTCTAGGAGTTGAAGTCCACAAGTCTTAAAGTTGCCAAGTTTGAAGACCTCTGATCTAGGGGCTTGTCCTTCGCATAGAAAATATTTTAATAAATTACAGATCTCTATAGATATCTTAAAGGCATTAAAACTGCAATATCTCTTAAGTAATTTTGTAATAATACTTATTCATGGAACATTTATCTTTTCTCATGTTCATCTAGCTATTTGTTTATATCAGAGAAAGAGTTTGATACATTTACAAATAATATACTTTATTTCTGATAATTGTTCCAAGAGAATTAGAGTAAAAAGTAGTAGTCTTATTTTTATTAACTAGCACAGATGCATTAGATCCTATAGAAAATATGTGAGACTTATTCCAACTAACTGAAAAATCTGAGAATTCACCTAAATATTGTATTATATCAATAGACATCAAAGTAATAGATTCATAATTGTTAATATTTCAAATTTAATTTTTTTTGCAAGTCAGCAAGTCAGACTGAATAAAACTTATCAAATAAAACCTACAGAGCCTACAATTGCACTTGGACTATTTTGCTGTCAGCAATATATGGGTTTTGCCAGTTGAAAAAATAAATTTTGCAAGAGCAAGAGTTACTTTGGGTTCCTTATCTGCTACTAACAATTGCATATAGAACTCTTCAGTCCATCCGAGACATGGAATTAGAAGAAATGTTTGGAAGTCTTAGAGTATGTCTCAATATAAATTTCAAAATAACTCTGCTGATGGCATCATACTAAATTGTAGTAATTTAAATGTTCAGTGAAATTCATTGCTTGTGAATCGATCTAGGTAGAATGCTGCTTTGAAATGTGCATTCTTATGTGCCAGTTCCTTGATGAGAGGTTACCATAATCTGACTATCATTCTGATTGTAATTCTATATCAAGGAACCTTTGTTTAAGCATCGCCATTGCCTGATTTTGTCCCATGGGCAGGAATCTCTTGAAAAACCTAATTTGCATATTTTTTCTCAATTTGGAATTTCTAGGATGTATGATATTTATCAATGTAAGTTCAATCAGATCTTGGGGTTAAAAGTGAACCAATATTTAATTGTGCAAACCATACTCTTATTTTGACTTTGATAAGTCCTGCCTCCAGCCTCAAGGTAAGGCATTTTGCCACCTGGAATAGCTTTCTTAAGAATTTCTGCTGTATCCTTTCCAAGTTCAGGTAATCGATTCCTAGATTTAACTGGGCTCTGTATAGCGGCTGGGGTAATGTCTTAGCTTCAGAAAGCTTGAGGGCAGATGGTATATATTGGGTACTTCTGGAGAACAAGAAAGAAAGAATTGCTGCTCAACTCCTCTGGGCATGTGGTGCTTCGTGGAGTAGTGAAGCACAAATCCCAGGAATTGAAGCTGGGGATCTGCTCTATTTTCTGCCTTCAAAAGTCCAATGCATTTTTTTAAAAAATGGCAAGACTTAGAAAATTATTTATCTGAATTGATGTTAACTTACTCAGAAGTAAAGGAGAATATTTTAATGCAGGACTAGGTCTAGGTGACTTGGTCCTATATTCAAAGTTGGGATATGTTAAAAATGCTGTTTTACAAGATTAGCTGTATACATCCCTCTATGTACACTTGATGGTAAAAATAATACTCCCCCTCCCCCAGTACCTCTGCTTTACGCAATTCAGTGAATTTCTACTGAGCACATTCAGGGAAATTCAATTCTTGTTTAGTATAAAGAAAACATCTATATAATTCCTGAGTAGGTCAACTTACAACATAGAAAAAATAAATTTTCTTTTGTTAGATTTTTAATTTTTCTCTTTCTGTGGTACTATTACATGTCAGATTACCCAGTGAAATCACCATTTGCCCAGAGGACACCCAAGAAGGCTCCTTTCCTATCCTTAGTATTTTCCCACCAAGTGGTACATACAAACCCTCACATCCTGGACATAAACTGTTTCAATTTCTTCCCTCAAGATGATGCTATAGATAGGGCATTTCACACCAAAACAACCAGACACACGAGATTCTTCTCTCATGCTATCATTCTACTAAACACCAAATTCCCACAGTACTGTCTTATGCGTAAATATATATGTAGTAGTAGGGCTGTATTACTATTATCCTTTTTATCTTTCTCATCTTCTCAACTTTCCTACTTCATTTCAGATAACCCAAAACATCACACTTTTTCCTTTGCACTTTCACAGCAGATTTCATAGATTTGCACAGATGTGAAAAAGAATTAAAATCCTATTCCATGCAGCTGGTAGCTAAGTTTTACAAAATGGTTTGTAGAGGTAGATCTAGAAAATGAATTATCTTATTTGCATTCAATTTTAAAAATCCTATTTGCTGAGATATACTGAATGCAGAATATAGTGCCATTCTTTAGATCTCAAAAATATCACAAGTGGCTTCCAGTTTGAGCTTCTTCAGCGACAGACCGAGATCTCATATCTGCGAGGCTTCGATCTGTGCTCACCGCTGGAGCACCCTGAGCCAGCTGGTTTCAGGGCTAAGCCACCCCATAGAGGTGGGGAAGAGGGGGAAGACTGCCTGCAGGGTTGAGGAGAGCCGCATCTCTTCTCCCCAGCTGGCCATTACTCCCTTTCCCGAAGACAGATGCAGCGGTGGTCAGAAATGGCCACCACAAAGAAGAACTCGACCGGAAAAGAATGTGCAGGAGGAAGATAAGAAGAGAAAGTTTTGGTTGACCGGGTCAAACAGCAAAAGCAACAAATAAGGTACCCTGGAATTGAAACCATTAAAAACAATAACATTGTTCCCTAAGAAGATTTTTAAGCTGTGAAGGAGAGAGAAAAGTGAAAAGATTTGGTTTTCTCCTTTTCCTATAATGATAGCTAAGAGACTTAAGCAAGAAATTAGAAAAAAATCCACTTTGACATCAATAGGCATTTAATGCTGAAAATAAAAAGTCAAAGGGATAATAAAGATTTCTGGATAATTAAAAGCTTTTGAAAACAGGAAAGGAGAGAAAAAGAATAAAAGGGCAGGAGAGGATTGCCTGGAATTAAAAAAGAATTAACAGCAAAATCTCAACAGGACTTCCAAAAGATACATTCTAACTGAAATGTCGCAACAAAAACCCCAGGAAGAGAAAATCGAAAAAGAAATAAGAAGATATAACTTGGGACTATCTGGATTCCTTGATGATTTCTGGATTCTTGGTTATTGTTTTGAATGACTAAAATCAATTGGGTGGTTGTTTAAAACTGTTTAAAATGGCTCCACTTTTAGAAGAACTGAAAATGGAACTTAAAAAGTACAAAGAAGATGCACAAGAAGGGAGAGGTTCTTTTGGCTTCGTATTTCAGTTTTAGAAATGGAGATTTGGAATTATGAGAAACAACCAGAAATGCCTGCAGAACAAGAAGATTGCGACAAAGAAGAAGCCATTTTTAATGAACAAGTAATCTTAGATGGGGGGAAAAAGGAAAGGGGGGAAGAGAATGGAAAGTTTAAGACTGGGAAAAACAACTCCAAAAAAAAAAAAAAAGAGTGAAAAAAAAAGTATAAAATCAGAAAGCAACAGAAGAGGGAAATGCAGAAGAGAGAATTAGAACTAGAGAGACAAGGGGGTAAAAAGGGGAGGGAGAAGATGAGAGGGAAGAAAGAAAGAAAAAACGTTGTAAAATAGCTATCGTAATTTAATGCAATGCTTGTCAATAAATAAATGTAACAAAAGGTACATTTAATGATTTATAAAACATATGTGAAGAGAAAAAAGGGAAAAATTAATTATCAAGATTATATGTGTTTTTAAGGAAGTATGATATTTAATTGAAAAGTGTTAAAGATGTTAAGATTTTAATGATTATTAATGATAGAACTGAACTGGAATGGAATGAGGGTTTATAATTACATATATTTACAATCTTTTTTTTTTTTTTAAAAGAATATAGTGTGTATTATAAGAATGTACCAAGCAGAATTCGATTGGAAGTTATGTATTATGTATTATATTAAACTTAAGGTATATATTGAAGTTCAAATAAGAATTGAATGGATGTAATTAAAAGATATAAAGGTGTCATACTCCAATTAGTAACTACAGGAGAAAATTTGTTTAATGAGAAAAGATAATATGAAATTGAAACAGAACAGACAAAAGTATAAATATAATGATTTGACTTGAGATGAGATAATCAAAATAAAATTGAGAAAATTAAAAGAGGGGAAAAACTATATAGAAAATGTAAAATAGTATAAGATATGGAATAGAATACAAAAAAGAGCATGAAATTGAGTTTTGTGTCTGTATAAAGAAGTTCAACCCGGGACCATGATATTTTCAAAAGAGATGTTTTACTTGTATTTTGTATATGTGAAAACCCAAATAAAACTTTATTTAAAAAAAAAAAATCACAATAAAGCAGTCAAAAGATCAGGAGATAATCCTGAATGCAGAAATGAAAGTTTGTAAATCATTCTTTTGCCATACTAATGGAAGTCTTAATTAGTTATCTCGCTCCATCATGTTCTAATTTGCCCTAAAGATGCACAATTCAGCTTTAAAAGAATAAATGAACAGAAAATGACACTTTTTTTTTACTGAAACCAATGCATAAGTTTGGTATTTGTGGAACAGTGTAATATTACAGATTATATCTAGCTAGTAGCTCTGACTAGAGGAATGGCATTCATCAACAGTATAATTCATCTCCAAGTGCCTTGTCCTCTTTATGTTGTTTGTACATCTCTAGAATAGATGTGGGAGTGAAGATAAAAAAGGAACATACCTTTGTTTGAAAAAGAATCTGTATGATCATGGAGATAACCGTCAGTGTATGTAAAAACTCATACTGACCGTAGAGTAACTCTGAAATTAAATTTTAGTGTGGCAAAAATTGGAGTCTGTTTGTAAATCCATGAACATGAATATAATTATAATGTTTAATAACAACTCAAATTAGACTAAAGACAAACCTAAACAAGATAAACTATTTTAGAGAAATAGATTGCAATGCAAATTAGATTTAAGGATTTGGTTTGCAAGAAGGATTGAAAGAAGTCAAACAAGCAAAACTGATAACCAAACACTCAGTGCCTTCATGTGGTGCCATGATTATGCTCGGCAAACATAATTGGCACAAACACAAAATCATTAAATCAGTTTCAGATCCATTCTTTTTACAGCTTGAGAGATAAAAAGAAATTTGAAAGGCCTGTTAAAACTAGAGATATCAATCAAAAAATTACATTCCTTTTTTATCTACCTGGCATTTTATATATTTATAAAACCGAACACTTCAACAAAACCGAACACTTCAACAACAGAATAATCAGAGAAGCCATAGAGATAGAAAAATGCCCACATAGCATGAATAAAAGAGATGACACCTCCCGCTTACGAGCCATTTGGAAACCCGCCCTCATGAACAGACGAGTACCTAACATGAAGAATGACACCAGACACACACTCACGAAGGGCACACAAGATGCCACCACCACACTTCCACGAAAAAAGCAGACTCACACCCACACAGAAGATGAGACAAGACCACGGACCAGAAGCCGCACTGCAGCTGCATCACTACCCACTTCAAACCCCTCCAAGCCATACATGAAGCGAACCGACCCCCACCATGAAGATGCAGCACGACCATGAACTCGAAGCCAAACAGCAAGATCACAGCTCACCAGCTCAAATCCCCCAGCAACTAAGACTAACCTGAGCACAACCAAGCCCCCACCTGAACAGAACACATCTCCAGCCAATCAGAACACAGCCAACCCACCAACCAATCAGACCACAGCCAAACCCCCAACCAATCAAGTCATACCCCCACCAGCAGTTAAAAGGAAGAAGCAGCTGCAAGCTCACATCACTCTGAGAAGCACAGAGCTGAAGACACAAGCCTGAAGATGATGAATGAGACTTCATCAAAATGTTGCCTAGATACTTCCAATCTTACGCGGGAGAAAACCCAAATAACCCCCCTCCCTCCAAATTTAGGCCTATTTTAAAACGTGCTAAATAAGGGGGAAGGGCATTAGGAGCGCCCCGCGGGCAGCAATTCCTCACCACCAGCCGCTCCTAACGGGTGATCATGGCGAAGCGCAGAGAGCTCCCTACTCCCACCAAACATCTTTGGCACCCACGCTGTTGCTTTCTCTTTTGCCCATTCTGCTGCTATGTTTGGAGCTGCCACTTCCTATTTGGAGTGCTGCCGCCATTTGGAGCTCCAAACATGGCAGCTCGAAATGTGGAAGTGACAGCTCCAAACATGACTGCGGGCAATTTATTTTGGTCCGTGCGAAGTTCAGAGTGAGCAAGAGAGGGAGACTGCGAGGCCTCCATCAGAGATGGCAACCTCACTAGTGGATCACAACATGGCTGGAAGCCCAAATTGGCGGAAAACGATGGTGATCTTTTTGGAGCAAGAGGAAAGGGAGAGAAGAGTTGTGAGGCGTAATTTGCAGGAGGAAGTGGGAGGGAGCCCAAGGAAGAAGGGCCGGTAGGCAACAGAGAGCATCCTGTAGCTCCGGAAGCAGCCTAGAGACGCGCCTGGGAAGAGGCGCAGATGCTGCCTTGTAGTCCCCAAACCAACTGCGTGCACCGCCTTTAGATATGTGTGCTCCGCAGTATGGCCATCTCCATGTGATCGCGACCCTGTCCTTTCCACCTGGCACCCTTGCTGCTTTCTGGCTCTTTAGCAACCAGCTTTGCGCTTGGAGCACTGCTGCTGTTTGGAGCTCCAAATGGCGCCGGCGGCAGCTCCAAATGCAGAAGCGGCAGCTCCAAACGTGAAGCTATGCAAAAATACAAAAGCCTGATGATGGTAGATGAGATTCTGCTGAAACGTTGCTACAATTTTAAAAGAACAACTGCAATGACGTGGGAAAATACCCGAACAAAGCTGAATGCTATACATGTAAGTACCCGCGAAAACTTAAGAAAACAAATATCAAACCTCTACGGGGAGGAAATAAACAGCCAGATCAAAACCTACGAGAAACTGGAAATTAAAAGAGCAGGAATACTATGTGACCTCCAATTCCTATGCAGCTGCAGAGACAACAATACAACACCAACCTGCTTCAAATTAACATTTCATCAAAGCACAGCAGCCACTAAACGTATCCTGAAAAGAACTGAAATGGCTCTACTAAGGAACCAGCTCCACAGTAAGAGATTCCAATTAGATCAGTTAAACAAAGATTTGCTAGCACTACACCTGGAATTGAGCAGCAAAATCCACCCTCTACTTTGGGACAAGATAAAACAACTTACAACTTGGAGAGCTGAATCTGAAACCACTTACAAAAATGATAAACTCTTGAAAAAATTAAAAAAATTAGAACATGACAAGAAAACCCTCAACAACTCATGACAACACCTGAAACAATTAGTATACAATGTTTCCAACAGAGAACTCACCAAAACAGAAACAGATTTCCTAACCAAAGGATTCAATTATGCTACAGCACCCAAAAAAATCCAACAGAATCCATCATATGTGCAGTAGAATCCAACCTAACCGAATAAAATACAGATGAAGATTATAAAATAAGACACCAAGTCACCAACACCCTATGCACAAGTAAACCACCCAAAAGCAACTTGCAGAAAGAAGAAATTAAAACACTACAAATCCTGAAAAGAGATAGCAGCTTAATCATACTCCCAGCAGACAAAGGGAATGCCACAGTAGTTATGGACAGAAAAGACTATGAAACAAAATTGACAGACCTATTCCAAGACTCCACATACAAACCCATAAACAGAGACCCAACCACATATCTGGAAAAATTAACCAAGAAGAAAATTATAACAAGCCACATGAGCAAAGAGATCCAACAGATAATCATCCCAAGAGAAAAATCTTCCAGATGCCCCAAACTATACGGCCTCCCAAAAATACACAAAGAAGGCATACCTCTCAGACCCATAGTCAGCTCCAGAGGAGCACCACTACAAAACCTAGCTAAACACCTAGCAAAAGAGCTACAGCCCCATGCTGAAACAGCAGCTTCACATGTACAAAACTCATACCACTTCTTGGAAATGATCAAAGATCTACATGTGGAGCAAGAAGATCTGCTTGTAAGTTTCAACGTGGTTTCACTATTCACTCAAGTTCCGATAAAAGAGACCCTTGAAATCATCAAAAATAAATACCAACCAGCTAAACACCTCATGGAACTAACAAAACACTGCTTAACCAACACATATTTCATATACAAAGGACAAAGACACAAACAAATTGAAGGAGCCCCTATGGGATCACCACTGTCACCCGTCATTGCAAACCTGTTCATGGAAGAATTTGAATCCAGAGCCCTGGCCAATGCCATCCACAAACCCAAACTATGGTTAAGATACATCGATGACACATTTGTGATTTGGCCCCATGGAAAAGAAAACCTAAACAATTTCCTAACACACCTAAACAGCACACATCCCAAAATCAAGTTCACCATGGAAACAGAAACAAACAAACAACTACCATTCCTAGATGTACTAATCTACAAAAAAACAGATGGCACACTAGGACACACCATATACCAGAAGAAAACATACACTAACCGCTACCTCAACGCCCAATCCCACCACCACCCAGCACAGATAAACTCCGTGGCTAAAACACTAATTACTAGACCCAAACGCCTGGCAGACAAGATACACATTAAGACTAAACTATGCACCCTGACTAAAGTACTGACAGCCAATGGCTTCCACAAAAGCAAAATCCACAAAAACACACTGAGACATAATAGAGACCCAGAAGATGAACAGACCTATGGAACAGCTGCCCTGCCCTACATAAGTGGTACTACAGACAAAATTAGTAAGGTACTACACAGACATCACATCAAGACTGCCTTCAAAACAGACAGAAAAATAGCAGCCATCCTTAGAAACCCCAAAGATAAAATTGACCTGGAAAACCAAGGCATATATGAAGTCTCCTGTGCAACATGCCTGGCCACATACATTGGACAGGCCAATAGAAGAATAAGTACTCGCCTGGATGAACACAAAAATGCAGTCAAAAAGCTGGAACACACTTCCTCACTAGTCCAACACATGGAAACCACAGGTCATAGCATCAACTTCAATGGCACCAAAACCCTAGCCACTATAGAAAACCCCAGCCACAGAATCATCAGAGAAGCCATAGAGATTGAAAAAAGACCAGAAAGCATGAATAGAAGGATTCCACCAGGCTGTCAATCATTTGGAAGCCTGTACTCACAAACAAAAAAATCTCCACACCACAAGCCAGGCAAACACCTGGGCACAAACAGATCCCCCCGATACCTCCATCTCAAACACATCCCAACCAGGCACCCAGATGAAATCCAGCTTCCTAACTAATGATAGCCGTCCATTTACCCGGAGCCAAGCTGCACTAAAGTCCTCCAATAAAGTAACACAATGTTGCCAGCCAATCAAGATACAAAAAGAGCCAAAAAACAGACAGAAGATATTAGAAACACCAATCAAGCAGAACACAGCAAACTCCAAGACCAATAAACACAGACCAAGACTCCCAACCAATCAGGATGAAGAAAACGCTATTCTGGCACAGCAATAGGCTGCCCCAAATTTAAATCTGAAACCACTGTAAAAGTCTGACTCACAGATGAACACTATACAGAAGCCTGATGATGGCAGATGAGATTCTGCTGAAATGTTGCTACAACTTTAAAAGAACAACTACAATGATGTGGGAAAATACCCGAACAAAGCTGAATGCCGTATATATAATGACCACAATTGAGCCCAAAATTTCTATTGCTAAATGAGACAGTTGTTAAGTGACTTTTTCTCCATTTTAAACCTTTATTGGCAAAATTGTTAAATGAATCACTGCAGTTGATGAGACAGTAGCATTGTTGTTAAGTGAATCTGATTTCCCCATTGACTTTGTTTGTCAAAAGTGATCACATGACCATGGGACACTGCAACCATCATAAGTATGTGTCAGTTGCTGAGTGTCTGAATTTTGTTCAGGATGCAGCAATGGTTGTAAGTGTGAAAAATGTTCCAAGTCTTTCTTACTGCTGTTGTAACTTTGAACGGCCACTAAATAAACTGTTGTAAGTCAAGAACTACATGTAATAATTCAAAATATTGTGACATCAAGCCAAACCCATTGCATATTGGATTTGGCCTGATGGACCAGACAAAAGAGAGGTTACCAAATCTTAGATTTATGTCTTGTGTTAGGGGAACACATAGCTGAATAAATGAACATAACTTAAATTCTGCAGTGAGAAAATAATATTCATGATTCATGACGACCCACTATTATGCTATGCAGTCTCTCACACATAGATCCATACCTTTGCCTTCCTTAGTCATCCTAATTCTAAAATTTTGGCTTAAAATGGAAGAAGTAGTGCAGGAGAAGGATGGAACAAAGATGCAATAGATCCATACATCCTCAGTGTGGTTGCTGGCAGGTTTATGAATTTAGTTTTCTATAATCAAAACTGTATAGATAGCTAGTTGCAGAGGTTGGGGCAGCTTCTTTAGCTGTTTGAACCAAGTAAGAATTATCTCATAATTCTCAGAATCAATGAACAAAAGTGGAAGTAAAACATTTTGCCTTTAGTAAAGCATTGCTAAGCATTTGGTCATCCTCACTAGCTCTTCAAAACAGTGCCCCATCATTTTAGGATGTGACTTTGCAGAATGCTAGACAATTCTGGACCTCAAAATGTTGCATACCCATGGTTTTTCTTTCTTATTTTAAATCAGGGCATGTAAAAAACCAAACAAACAAACCCTATTTTATATTCATATAACAACAAAGGAAGGTATTCCAGAATCATCAAAATATCAGCACAGGTGATCTTTGACTTATGGCCACAATTGAGGCCAACATTTCTGTTGCTAAGTGAGATTAAGTGAATTTTGCTCCATTTTACAAATTTTCTTGCCACAATTGTTAAGTTAATCACTGCAGTTGTTAAGCTAGTAACATGGTTAACTGTCAAAAGGTTGCAAAAAGTGATCACACATGGGACACTGCAATTGTCATAAATATGGGTCAATTTTGATCATCTGACATGGAGATGCTGCAATGGTATTAAATGTGAAAAAGTCACTTATAAGTCACTTTTCTCAGGGCTGTTGTAACTTCAAATGGTAACTAAATGAACTGTTGTATGTCAAAGACCACTGTACTTAATATTCAGAATGTACTTCAGATAAAAACTGTATTTGGGATCACAAAGTATGACAAGTAAAATGTTATACATTTTGGAATAGTAAATTGAGCATTATCCAGCATGATTGAAATCCAAAAATCCTCATTTAAAGAAGGCATCTTCTTAAATGAGATGCTGAAGAAATAATGCCCAGAACACTCCCATTCCATGGAAGCCTTGCCAAAGACATCCAAAAATTACAACAATTTCATCGTCAAACCTCCTGAGGCTCATCGTTTATCACATAACCCCTCAGAACACTTGCAGCTAAGAGTCCAATATTTCTGAACTCACAGGAATATCTAATTGGCCACTAGAGATCCCACTTAAAAGAAAAGTCTGTTTAGGAAAAGAGTTCTTTTCAAGAGGAATGAAAGGTCATAGCTGTAAATAATCAGCAGAGGACGAAGAAGAACAGACATGGCTGGAACTGTTTAAATAAACTTTAATCTGAAACTATATCTGGTCCAAGGCCTTCAAACAAACATTTACACATGTAGTCAGCCTTGATGTCACATTGGGACTTTGGACTTGTAGAGGACCAATTTTGAACTTGTATACAGTAGTTTTAACAATTCACAACCTTATCCAATTATTTATTGTTAGTAGAAAGTAATAATGAGCAACAGTGTATAAATAGAATAGTAAAAGTATAAATAGCAACAGTGACAAAGTTGCCAGAGCAATAACTGTAATAGTAGGCAAGATTGACATTTTAAGAAAAGTAAAATTTTGAGATAGATTGTGGCATAATTAGTTATCAGGGAAGGAGTAACATAAGCCACATTTATATGGTAGTTTTGGGGTAATGTTGCATCTGTTAATGCACATTAGTAACAGGAGAACTTGCTCAAAGCCACTACACTAAACTAACAATTGTTATTAAGGCAATGACAGGATTAGCCATTTGCAGCAAAAGGCTGTCTCAGAGATCCAATTCCGTTTAAATTTTTATTTAGTTCTCACAAATCTTAAAAGAGAGATTGCTTCTTTCTGTGAAGTTTTCCCCCTAAATACTTGCATGAATCTTTGAAACAAAAACCTTCTATGCCATCCTTTAAGGCAACATTAGCAAGAAGAACCATTTTCTGTTATTTTAATCCATCCTATGAATATGCTTTTTGCAGTCAATATTTTTAGGGAGAAGATTCATCTTTCCTCTTAATAAAAAATATATTATTTACTGTGTAAATACTGTCTCCTATACTGTATATAGGAGACAGTATTGCAGGCAAACTTTACCCACAGCCTGGAGTTTGATCCTGATGGAACTCAAGGTTGACTCAGCCTTCCATCCTTCTGAGGTCACTAACTGAGGTGTTGAGGGCAACATGCAAGATTGAAGAGGGTAACATGAAAATAAAGCTTTGACATTGTAAACCACCCAGAAAGTGCTTTAAAGCGGCAGTATATAAGCCTAAATTTTATTGCTAAATGCTGAAAGATGAAATTTGTTGCAGTGAAATAAGTATAGCTTTAAAGAAATTTCCTGAATGAGACTTTTTTTTTTTTTTTGCAAAAAGGCAAAGGGGGGATTTTTTTTTATTCCAATTTATTATAGCTACCCATTTTGGTTTTACCTAATTAATGGCAATTATTTATGACTTCTAACTAGCAAATCTTTCTTTGCTTCTGAAGATATACCTCAGCATTCTCCTTGTAAATTTGAGTAATAACAAAGTGTGAGGAAAAATATTGGGGATCCCCTTCTAGCACAATAAAGTTTGGGGTGGCTGAAAGGGGTCTCCTGTTAACATAAATTGCCTCATGCAAGTATAAAGAAAAGTTTGTAATCATCATGTGCAACTGATGAAATGGTAGCTGACATGGACACTGTAGTTCCCTATATGCTGAAATGAGGGTGGCTGAGGCTGTGGGAAAAGAGGAAGTGTATGCTTAAAGTATAGATAAAAAGAATCACGATGTAACATTAAGGATAAAGAAATGAAAAACTGCCCCTGTTGCTATGTCACATGATTTTGTGGTTTTAAGATACATACTGAAATGTTGAATAATGGGAGATAGCCAATCAGCCTCAAGCTGTCCCTTTTGACTGCTTGCCCAACTGACCCTCATTGCCATGTGATGTAAGTGCCTACAGCAAAGGCTTTATGTTTGCTATGCTTCAAATTCTAATAAATCTCTGAATCCTAAGTAAGATGTTCTATGGTGTGCTAATCTGTTCAATTGTTATTAAGTGCAGCGATGCTCAATGATCAGGTTTTTTCCCCTGACAAAAGTTTTTAAAACAACAGAAACTGTACAAGTGCACTGAAGCTTCTTTTGATTATTTTGAAACAGTAGTGGTATTTTTCTGTGAAACTGACCTAAGATTGACAAAGCTCTTTTTCTTCATTTCAGATTCACATAACTATCATGTATTCTTTTCCCACACTAATGATGAATAAATTCTGATGAATGAATTCAATTCTAGAGGAAAATGGTAACAGAGCAGAGACTTTTATATTTTCTATATAGAAGTAAGGTAGAACAAGAATACAATGCATTTTATTTGATCCACCTGAAGGCACCCTTAAAGAAGATGTATTACCTGGACTACTGTAGATCATCATGTTATATTCTGTCCTAATATGTAATTTTGTGTATTATGAACATAGCCAAGCAAAAATGTGATGTTTTTCTTCATTAGAAGGGAGCTTACAGTAACTGCGAAGTTCTTGGTGCTCTCCGAGCTAGGTTATTTTCTGCAGATATTTCATTACCCAACTGCATCTGCAGGAAAACACAAAATCTGCAGGAAAACAACCAAGTTCAGAGAGCACCACAGTTCAATCCTGAGTCACATATATTCTCTTATAGTTTACAGTGAGGACATTGGAACATGCTTTTGATCTGTTATACAGTAGGTCAAAAGACAGACATTCAGAGAGAGAAAGTATCAAGAACAAGTTTGTGTTCCTGTTATCTCCTGACACCTAAACATTAGAAAAACAATCACCAATGAATCTATTTTAGATGATCAGTTGCAGGAATGACCACTAAAAATAAGAACTTCAGAAATTTTGATTATTTTCTGATGAGCTTTTAGACTAGTATAAACAGGGTAGATTTTAGAATTTACCTTTCAATATAATTTTTCATACATTGTTACTGATAATATATTAGATATCTCAACTGCAATGAGAAAGTAGATAAACTGTCCCAAACCAATTATAGATAGTAAACTCTATTGATTTTCAAATATATGTGTTAGATGGAACATAATTCATATCTATACACATTTTAACTAGAAATCTGAACTATCACAACATTTTCATTCAATAATTCATTGTCCTTCTCTGCATCAGAACAGAGAAATCCTCATTTCTGCAGCATCCATATAAAGAACATTTCCACTGTCTGATTAGGAGTTCTAGTAGAAAAAATATTAAACATTTTTTTACATTATGAATTTTGCATTCTTTTGCTCCTTAAGTCAATTTTCATACTAAAAATAATAATATAAAATACATAATTTTCTTTCTTATAAAGCTGGCTTGGGTTTAATTTATTAGTAGGCCTTATGACTGAGAACCCTACAAATGATGCTTAGGTTTCAGAGCCTTCCTAATCTGACTAGCAAAAACTTTACCCAGCATTAGGTGAGTCATATTGCAAGAATGTGTGTGTAAATAACTAAACAATAATATAACATCTGCTTTTTCCACAATTTTTTTTTTAGTATGGGCTATCTGTATTATTCTATGCCTTGAAGCTGGTCAAATCCCCTTTGGGCGATGGAGAAATAAATATCTAAACATAACTATTTAGATGTTGGAAATTTCTTGATATAACCACATTTTGTGAGCATATGTTATTCTTGCTATGAATGAGATTTGACAATATTGTGAGATTTTAAACATTAAACAAGATTTTTTTAAAATAATAATAATTTTATTTAATGTTGGGTTTTGTGTGAAAGAGTGCTGAAGATAAAAAAAACAGTAAAGCTCTAAACAGATTTCACTCTTATTGGCTATTCGTGAATGGTCATGGTTGCTTGTTTCTGATGCTTTGGTCCACTGGGTGGGAAAATGAGAAGTCAATGACAGGAACCAGCTTCTTAATTGAGCAGTGTCTCATCTTTCTTTCTTGAGTGTATGCATGACTCAGTAAGAAGACATCTGCTGCTCAGTCTGCTACAGAGGCAGATGGTTGACATTCCCAGAAACAAACTTTTTCCAAATCAACCAATCTGTAACATGAGAAGAACACTGGTAGATTTTGCAATGTCTTACAAATAAACTGCAATAGAACAACAAAAGAAAGGAAATTCTTTAAGTTAAAAGAAAAAAATATATATTTTATTTTAAATTTTGTTTAGACTTTAACATTTTGCAAATTAAAGCTTATTTCACTTTTCTAATGTCAAAGTTCCTCAAGCTAATAAAATTCTATAGGGGCTCAGCAGCCATCTTAATCCAAATGCCAGAGAAAGAGTTTAGAAATTTCAGAACTTCTTATATATCTTTAGGATATATCTATCTATAGGATATCTATATATCTTTAGGGGGCCATGTGAATCTCTGGGGAGATGCTGTTCCAAAGAACAGGCATTAGTATAGAAGAGGCCCCCATAGATTCTTGGGACCTCACAGATTACATTGTTCAGTCAAATAAAACATACTTGATATGCCCAACTGTATACAATGGAGCAGAAACCATCAGAGATAAAAGTCACGTATATAACCAGGTCCTATGCCATTGAGGACTTTCAAGGTAGTCACCATCCAGAAGCCAAATGGTAGCCAGTACAGCTCATGGAGCAGTAGGTATCACACAAACATACCAAAGCATGTTCATTATTGCTTGCACAGTTATATTCTAGATCATTTGTAACTTCTGTGTCATCTAGAAATAGACACTCATGAGATTACTGAGGCATGATCTACCATTAAGAGAATCGCCCAATCCAGGAAGAAGGGAAATTAGTGCACAGGAGGAATTTGTACAAAGGCCTTCTTGATCACTGGTCGGATTTGCTTCTCAGACAGAAACTGTGATTATACACAGGACTAAAGATGGAAAATATCTGAAATCAAGAAAAGCAATCTTGCTAGAAAATATCTGAAATCAACCACTCAATCTTGCTAGATCCTCACAGCCATCAAGCACCATGACAACATATTGGGATAAATCACTTGGATAGTCTAGGATTGAAATGTATAATTGGGCATAATGTTCATACTAACAACAAACTGAAAGATGACCAATTATTTCACATACATATCAAATAAAAAAGACAATAGTGTTGAATCCTAAGGCATCATGCGTGAGGGACAAACCTCCACCTTATCACTGGAACCAATCACTGAGAAAGGAAGAGAAGGATTATATATGATGCTTCCTAATCTCCATGAAGGATTAGAAGGATGCCATAATTTATGACATCAAAAGCTGCTGATAAATCAAGGAAAATTGGATGGATATACCCCTTCTGCTTCTGTAAAAACTACAATTAGTGCCACCTCCTTATTAAAATCCCAGTCTAAAATCCAACTGAAAAGTATCCAGGTCATATGTTTCATTCAGGGCCCTCCTCAAAAGAAAGAATAGTAGAATTTGACCAAAAGTTCTCCAGAATATCTGGATGGCTTCTTGAGGAAAAGGTATCCCTTAATAATAGCAAAACCACCTTCTCTTTCAGAAAGCTGCCATCATTGCATGAATCCAACCAAATATTACTTCTTGAATAATCTCAACAAGCCAGAAGGAATATATTTCATAGCCCTTACCACTATGATTACAAACACATCAGTCAGATTTGTTCTTTACCTTTCTCCAACAATGCTTCAGATATTTCTTCTGGAGCTTCATCTTCCAGATTATAAAACCACACAGGGATTGGTGCATGTCTCCAATCGCATTCATGAAAGGAGGCGGTGGACAAAGAATAGTAAAAGCAAGACAAAAAAGCAATCAGAGAGTGATCATAACATCAGATTATGCTGCTATTGCCCCAAAGCAAAAATAGTGTGCAGCAACATCTGACGTGTATAAATCAGACCTGCAAGTACTTAGGATGGCTCCATGGTTGCCATAAACTTTGAATCTGTCTCAATGTCACCACTGAGAGATCAAATACAAAGGAGGTGCCCCTGAAATTATACATCTTCTTTACATTCTACTTGTTCTTGGCCTTGCATTGGTCTTAGTGTTCCTATAGATGCAGGGAGTTCTGACATTTATATTTTACATTTTCTCTATTGTTTACAATTATATGTAGGGTGATGCTGTTCTTAATTGTGCATTTAATTTCCCTGCTATGCATGCTTTGAATGGGAAGCTGTTGCACTGAAATTGTTGGCACTCAGAAAGAAAAAGCCTGTCATGTCTTATTGTCTGTAGCGGTTGTCTGTTTGCAAACAAAACAACAAAAATAATGAGAAAAGGCCTTCTTAGTTGAAGGCCTAGTTAATTAAGCTGTCCTTTGTAACATCTATAAGGAACCATCAAATTAACTAAAACTGAATTCAATTAATATGTCAGAAGGTTTCTCTCCACACTCATTAGTCATTATTGGCAATACTGGAAATTAACTCCATTATTTGACCATTCAAGAGAATCTTAATAAAATGTTGTTCTTCTAAATAATTTCAAAGATGTCTGTTTTTGTTTGTTCATAGAGCTAACAAACATGAACCATCAATACAATATAATGATTAAACAAGATGAAGGAATTTGTGAATACATTTATTTTCATAGATGTCGTACAACATTGCTAAGCAGCTTTTTAGGAATTCTAGAATAGATAATCAACACACATCTGCAGGATATGAGATGGTAGAGGGTTGACTTCAACACCAGGGTTTTTTCTCAAATTGTACTATGGTCTTTAATTGCTCTATGGCAGTGAGAGGGCATATGTGCAGATTCCAGGGCCATAGAGCACCCACAAATCACCTTGCTCAAACACAATGTTTACCATCAAAATGTTGTGACCTTTATTTGGCCTTTGAATGAAGCAAAAAGTATGTGTTAAACCACAGCACACTTTTTCTGCACACCAAGATTCTCTCAACCCATAGAGAACGTCATCGGATATTCCTTGAATGATCCTAGGAGGCTCAATTCAAAAGATGTATAAAGTTGGAAAAAAGTATCTGCTTTGTGACTTGACATGTTTCAGATGTTATATCACTTTCTAGGTCTTATTTTATTCATGAATTTATTTAATTGACTAATTACAATGGTGGCTAACTCCATAAAAAGGAAGATATAGTAACAAAACTATTAAGTATAAACTATAAACGATGGACTATGGACTATGAAACTATCAGAAGCTTCTACCAGTTTTTGAGACTTGCTCTCAAATTCTCTCATCTCTCCCCAGTCACAGGCTCTTTCGGTTATTTAGAAAATGGAATACTTTAAAGGGCTCAAAGAAGATATGTAGTAGTAGGTTAAGAAACATCAAATAGTCCATTTATAAAAGTGTTTGGTCCCCTACCATAGTGAACAACCTTTACCAGCTTGAAACTGGAATTGTTAAGATCCCCTCATTCATGCATTACTTGCAATTGCTCAATAACCTTTGTGGGGAGGGCAACATTGAGGTAGAATGGAAGGGAGGAATAAATATATATTTTCCTCTTTTCTTCACATCCATCCTGCCAATCTTTTGTTGGCAGAGTTTGAATTACACTGGACCACCTTAGGAAAATAAAACCACATTAATAACAAAGGAAAAAGGGCAACCGTCAGATTAAAAGGCACTGCTGTAGGTTTAGAGTATACAAACTAAGATTGTAGGAATAGAAATCATATTTTTTCTTGTCACATATTGTAAGCTTAGTTGCATTTGTTGTGAGGCATGAATGTTTAGGAATTGTGGGTTTAATTAATAAAACTAATTACCCAGATTAATGTGCAAATTATTCCTGTTTACATTTACATAAAGTAGATAACTCTACACATGCTATGAGACTTTTCAATTGCATAAAAAAACAAGACCGGACACAGAATTCTAGTTATCTCCATGCATCATGCCTTAAGTTAATCATGGAACATCCATGCAAATTCAACTATCCATTAAGCTCTTTATGGCCCATTAAACAGAGCTATATTTATCTGACTTTTTTTTTTAAATACCTCACAAAATAGCCTGCATTTATGTTAGGAATAGCAAACAGAAAACAAATTGTTTTGTTTAATTTGAGATGTATTTGGATTATGGGGCATATATTTCCAATAGTTGTTCTGTATTTACAGCATGGCTGTCTCGTTACATCACTGCACTATAATTGTTTGCCTGCTGAGAATGATAGCAGCAAAGTTACTTTGGGTACTATTACAACTAATTATAGTCTTGCTTTGGAATTTAGGGGCCTCCCTGCAAAGCCCTCTTCTCACCATTTACATGCAATGGACAGGAATGCATTTTGAATGCTGGATGGAATTTTAGTGATTAAATTCCTGCCATGCCACTTCCTGATGCATGGCACCACAAGCTATTTTAAAGTTTTTAAACCAGACTGTCTTCTGGTTTACTGGACTTCCAATTCTCAAAAGGGAATTTGAAATCAAATAAGACACTATTTCCCAAGATGCAAAAAGTCCCTGCATGCCTTTGTAATTCTCTCTATATATATCTGAACAAATGTCCTGCTTTATTTAGCTGCATTAATTTTGTATGCTGGAAAATATGCTGTGTGCACATATTTAAAATGTGTGCATTTAAAAAAAAAAAAAAGAAAGAATCTTTATTTGTGCCAAATGTACAAATAGGCTACATATATTTCTCTAAATTACATTGTTTCTCATGCAAAAGCTTACAAACAACCTTTTTTAAAAAAAGATAACTCAGAGTTAACACATGGAATCTCTTCTATAAAGCACAGTATCTACTACAATGTTTTCATATTAAACACATTATATTATGTTTAGTATAAAAATATACATATTATCTTCTGTGCAGTACTCAGATGTCTGTCTATTCTGATAATAGATTGACAATGTTTTCAAGCTCGATTACTTTAAGAAGTGTGGACTTCAACTCTCAGAATTCTCCCCACCAAGAATTCCCCAGGCAGCATGTGGGAAAGGATAATTCTGTGAGGAGAAAATTCTGCGAGTTGTTTAAGATGTGTGTTCAGAATTCCTCTAGCAACATGCTTGGGGAGGAGAAGAATTCTGGTTCCACACATCCTAAAATTACCAAGTCTGAAAAACACTACTTTAAAACATGAAACTAAATGAAAAAGTAATGTGTAAATATTAATGAGTACAATCTTATCTAGGGAAGGGAGAAGTTATTGGGTTTTTTATCTACAGTATGTGTTAAGTCCTGAGCATGGGCGCAAGGAACGGAGACGAGACATCAAACGGTGACTTCAACTCTTTATTGTAAAATAAGAACAGAGCAAATACTTGGGCAGCAGCAGCTCTTTTATAGAGCTGGCTGCTGTCAAAACAACCAATGATTTGAGTTTACCACTTTCACAAGCGTCCAATCAGAGGGGCCCGTTAACAGCCAATCAGACTGGCCAGAAATGACCAATCACGACTCGCTATTCACGGGCCAATGAGAAGTGCAGGATTACAAGCCTGCTGTAAAGTAAAGCTGTTTAGGGTTGTACCGCTGCGTTGGCTTAGTCCATAACAGTATGTCTTCTAGAACAGTGGTCGCCAACCAGTGGGCTGTGGGCCACTGGTGGGCCATGGAAAAATGTTGGTGGGCCACAGAAGAAATGGCCCCCGAAAGCAATTAATCTGGGTAGTGCAGTTCTTATGCCTCCCTGCTCTTTAAGGGACCCTGGAGTCAGCTTCCTGAGATGCACGCGCCAACCAGCTCCTACATCCAACAATCCCCTCTCCCGGCGTCCACTGTTAGCTCTCCCCATTAGTTCTCTAGTTTTGAATTGCTCCCACCTCTCTCTCTTTGCTTCCCCCTCCCCCCACACCCACGTGCAGGCAGGCAAGGAAAGGGAGATGGAGCCATGTGCAGCTTTTCCAGCCCTCACTACCTCTCCCAACATCGAAGTCTTGGAGATGCAGGTAAAGCTGCCGCAGTGGTAGCACCCTGAGTTGCTTACTTCTCACTGTTGCCTCCTCCTCCTCCAGCACCTCCTTCTCTGGGTAGGGCAATTCTGAACTAACCAAGCATGCTAAGGAAATTTGGGCGCTACCACTGTGGCAACTTTGTCCTGCTGCACGTAAAAACCTGGGAGGCTTGCTAAGCAAGCCCATGCCCACACTGCCTACCCCATCTGGTCTGAGGACAGAGCAGGCTGCCAGCAGGTGCTCGGCAGGTAAGGAGTCCAGGGCTGCGTGAGGTTGGGAAGCCCAGGCTGGTGCCCAAGCAGGATCAGAACCAAAGAGCCTATCACAGAGGCCATCTGTGATTAGGAATTCCAAAAGGGGGCGGGGGCAGAGAGAGAGAGAGAGAAGGTGAAAAAAGAGGAGGCGGGAGAAACTGGTCAACCTGGGCCATGCCGGAAGCAGAAGCACGCAGAGGAGTCCAGCCCCAGCCTGGCTCTCTGAGAGGAGCGAAGGCACCAAAGAGCATCTGCCACCAAGACCAGAAAGAAGCTCTGCGCACCTCCCAATTGGTGACAGGTGTGGGAGTGCTTGAGGCCAGGTGACTCCAGGGGAGAATAAAGTGAAGGAAATGGAGCCTCCTCTGAAGGATTGCTGGGCCTGGCACCATTCTAGCCCAGGTGCCTCACGGTTGGGAAAAAACCCGTCTCCACTAAGCACCAGTAATTACCAGTGAGGGGCATTGCCGAGGTGATGGCATGTAATGTGGATGGCTGCAGAAGCCCAGAAGCAGCAGGAAGCAAGAAGAGAAGAGAGTGGGGAGAGCTCCCCTGGCTAAGCATGTGGGTGAGAGAAGTGGGGAGGAGTCAAAGTGAGGGGCTCCTCTCCCTTCCTTCCTTCAGAGGGGAAGGCAAATGTTGCCTGGTCGGAAGGGTGCCCAGCCACTGAGGTGATTTCCTTTCAATTCACCAATAAAAATCACCTCCTGCCGCTTCGAGGTTTATTCAAATGCTAGTCCTGGCTGACTTCGGACTATTAAAAACAGACTGGTGGAGTCCCCTACTAATACCAGAGATGTTTTCTCTCTCTCCCCCTCCCCCTCCCACAAATAATCATTGGCTGTGGCTGGGTTTTGCAGCAAAGTGCTAAACCAAGCGAAGTGCCCCCTGGGACACCTTTCTATGCCTGTCTCCAGGTGAGGCTGGAAGATCCCCCCTCCCTCAGCTTTTCCTCGGCTGCAGATCTGAGCTCTCTCAATCCTCCACCCAGAATCTGAAAGGAACTCCCACTTTCTCCCCCTTCGCTTCCCCCAATTAATCACTGAGGGCGGCAGTCCTTCTGTAGGCGGATACCTGCTGAGAACCCCCTGGAGTGATGGCTGAGGGGCGCTGCCCACCAAGGAGAGCAAAGCCCCCTATTTGCCTCTGCTTCTCCCAGCAGCAGTTGCCCCAAGGCCCCTCACCTCCGTGTATGTGTGTGTGTGTGTAACATTTATATTTAACATAATTTTTATATTAAATATATTAGCTTAAAAAAAATCATATTAGTGGTCCTCAGGATTTAAATGTATGAGTTTGGTGGTCCCTGAGGTCCAAAAGTTTGGCAACCCCTCCTCTAGAACAGGAATCCCCAACCCCAACCCCTGTGGAATCAGTCCACCGCATGCTAGCAACCGGTCTGCCAAAGCATAGTCTTTTCTTCTCCCTATTGTAGCTAAATAACTAGTGCATCTTCCTTCTATTTAAACCTTCTCAACACCACCTGTCACATTCTGCAAAGCTAAGGAGACCATATCTTATAAGTATGGATTTGGGGTCTATGATATAAATAAACTTCTGTGACTGAAAACCTTAAGATATCTTGTTAAAGGTCTTATTCAAACTTCTTATATACATTGATTTAATGCTGTTTTCAAAATGAAGTAGAAGTTCAAAAATACTAGCATTAGTCCCATTTAGCATATCTGGTTGATTTAAATCAGGAAAGAGAGTTGATATTTACCAGTTGTATGTTGCAGGTTCTGCCATCAACAAGTATATTACAGGTTTTCTCAGCTGACAAAGGGGTTCATGTTGCTCTACTATTTGCTCTTTTTAATTCTTGGATAAGTGTTATTACAATTGTCAAAAATATAGATTGCTTTGTTTGAGTGTTTATGAATTTCCAGTTGCTTTCTATTTTTAATATTTTCATAAACAAGTACAGATACATACAAATGACTTTTGGGAAAATATACAGTGACAATTAGTAAAACAAGTTTTATCCAGGAAAACAAGGAAATGTGAGAAAGAAATTCAAACTCAAATCCTACGGGGTCAAAACCACTCTGAAGAAAGGAGGGTGCTTTGTAGATCATGAGGATCATGAGGAAACAGCAATTTCATCACTTGCTCCAAAGAAACCCGCTGCCAGGGTTCAAGCAATTGCCCTAATTAAATCATGAGCCTCAAGCCAAGCTTCAAAAAATTCAAAAATTCAACTCATAAAACATTCTTATGCTGGTTTTTGAATTGCCACTCTCTTGATCAGCAGCAGAGGTGATGCCCATTTTGGCAAGACCGAAGCTGTGACAACCGGGACATGAAGAAAATTGCCTCATCTTAATTCTCTTTGGTATATTATTTCCAGGTTCTAGAGGGCCTCCAAACCCCAAGGGATACAATTTTCACCCTTCCAGAGGACTGAGGGAAGCCTCAGGACCCTCGGGAGGGGAAAAAAATGGCCCTCTCAGAAGTTCCAGAAGTCCAAAAACGGGCCTGTTTCTGGCTTCTAGAGGGCCTCCGGACCCTGGAGGAGGCCATTTTCACCCTCCCAGAGGCTTGAGAGAAGCCCCTGGACCCTGGGGAAGGTGAAGAATGATCCTCCCAGAAGTTCCAGTGGTCCACTCCCACCATGGTCACACATACCCAGGAGCCAGGCTGGTTGCTGGGATTTTTGAATCCCATCCCTGGGTGATACCCACAGAGGGAAAGCTGATGTGAAGGACCACAACGAGGGAGCAGTTTCCCAGGAAGGACAGAGCACATTCCAAAAAAGAGAGGGCAAGAGGTAGCACAGTCCAGAAATGGATAGGAGACAGAAATTTTAGATAAGTTCTCCCTAGAATCTCCCAGAGTATATCCATTAGTCTGAAAGTAGTAAGGATTTCATCTGGAAAGATGCTGTCTGTTATGTATAAGCAGAGAAAGAACTGAACTCTGGCTAAATTGTGCCATTTACTTTGGGCTTAGCCTGATATCTCTGTTTTTATAATCCATATCAATAAGCACTCTAGTATTTCTTGTGTCTCTTTCCTGTCAACCCTGTCTTGAAAAGGTGACAAATGAACTAGGATTTTTTTTGTTTGCTTGTTTTACCAAACAAATCACACTTCATAAAAGTCCAGCAATAATTTAAAAATTTCAATTAGTGATAATTTCAATGTGAATATCATAAGTCCTGGAGTTATTTTCATTTACTTTTTAAATATCCTTCTTCATGATGTTCAACAAATCCAGGACACTTGGAGAAACAGACACAAGTTAAGAGACAAGACATTTACCCTACTTTTGCCTTGATCTTATTTTGTTTCGAGAATCTCCTTATTTCCTTACCAAGATGGATCAAGCAAAAAGTCCCAAATCAATAAGGATAGCCTATATCAGTTGGTTATTTTTATTTATGCCATAATTTGCTGCACAAAAGGATATAATTTTCCCAAGAACTAAAGGGCAGTTTCCTGATTGCACAAGATTGCTTGGTATTAACTTTTAGAGAAAGCACAAGGAGTTGGAATAAGTTTGGTTTGCATCTCACAAGTTTCACAAAAAATTGCATCTCACAAGTTCACAAAATTTACTAAATGGAATCTAATACATACTACAAACAGGAGGGAGCAAAAAAATTGCTTGTTAAAATAATTGTCAGGATGCCTTCCCTAAGTGCTTGTGTAAATATCTTATCTTTGTATGGAATTAAGTCATGTTTTTTGGTTCGTTGCTTTGGTAACGGATCTTTCCTTTCTCCATGAAGGCCATCTTCTATACTCTCGGCACAAAAAAAGGGAGATTTAACACAATAACTATTATACAATGCCCTTAACTATTATACAATACCTTTAATTTCATATGCCAGCAAAATACAATGCCAAGAGTCACTTGATTGTAAGTTGAGTGCTATATAAATATGATAAATAAATAAATAATACTTAAGTTCATCTAAGGCAGCTTAGAGCTCTTCATGGAAAAAGAAATGCCAGATGTTCAAACTGGCTTTAGAAAAAGCCAAGAAACACAAGTCATTATTGCTGATGCCTGCTGGATAGTTAAGAAAACTAAAGAATACCAGACAAATGCTATGTGCTTTATTGATTATAGAAAGGCTTTTGTTTGTCAATCATGTCAAGCTGTGGAATAGGTTTAGAAAAAAATGAATGTCAGAACATCTTATTGTCCTCATCAGAAACTTGGATCCAATCTATATGCAGGTTAAAAAGCCACAGTATTGGCAGAAGATAGTGAAACAGACTGGATCCAAGTTGGCAAAGAAGAGAGATAAGTTTCTATACTCTCCCTTATTTGTTCAACCTACATGCTAATATATATTAAAGGAAGATGGATTGGAAGAAGATCAGTGTTTATCTTAGAATGGGAAAAAGAAACATCAATAACTTGAGCTATGCTGGTGACATTGCTCTGATAGTGAAAATGCAAAGATCCGGAAAGCTCTAATAATAAACAACAAAAAGAGCACAATGAAAAAATGGGACTAAAATTAAATATAAGCAAGATATAACTAATGATCTCCCAAAAACCTGCCAGAGGTGACACTTAAGATATCAAAATGGTAAACAGCATCCTTCATTTAGGATCAACCAGCAATAGCAAAGAAACAAGCAGTGAAGAAATACACTGCAGATTAGCACTTGGTACAATAGCCATGAAAGTCTTGGCAAAGATATTCAGAGGCCAAAATGTATTTTTTTTTTTTTTAAGGAATAGTGTAAACAATGATATTCCCTGTTATACTTTAAGGAAGCTAAAGTTTGAAAAAGCAGGATAAAAAGACTAACAATGCTTTTGAACTTCATGTTAGAGAAGACTCATGTGAATACTGTCGGTTGCCAAGGAAACAAATAATGGATCAGTCAAGGCATAAAGGATCAGGCTCAAATTATCCTACTTTGGACATATTATGTGAAGATCCAGCATGCTGACTGGGGAATTCTGGGAGTTAAGATTCACATATTTTAAAGTTGTCAAGATTGAGAAACACTAGGATGTACTAAATGCCAATGGCAACACTCAAAACCTGTTTAAATACATTTCAGCAACCTCTTTCCCCCAACAACCATAGTATAATATATGCCAGATTGGTCCTTTCATTCTTGGGTTTCAAATAGTTCTGAAGTTCTAATACCAGGAACCATTTGAGTATTACCGGTAACATTAAGGCAGCCTTCCCAAGGACAGCCCTATCTCTGTCTTCCACCATACTACCTACTGTTTATTGCTGCCTGATAGAACCTATGCACCTCTATCTCTCATAGTCCTTCCCCAGGTCAAAGAGACATAATACATGAAATAATAGTATAAAAGAAATAGCACAATCAATTCTTCATTAAAATTACATTGTTCGTAATTACAATTTTTGAAAATTCAAGTATTGATACAAAAATCTTAGAAGAAAATATGCAAACTCTATACTATTATGTAGTTAATTATTTCTATTTATTGTCAAAAATGAAATTACATGACTTTTAAAAAGTTTCCATATAAGGGAAGGATGGAAAAAATGCAGAATATATATGGTTATTCGGGTTTTCTCCCGTGTAAGATTGGAAGTATCTAGGCAACGTTTCGATGAAGTCTCATTCATCATCTTCAGGCTTGGTCTTCAGCTCTGTGCTTCTCAGAGTGATGTGAGCTTGCAGCTGCTTCTTCCTTTTAACTGCTAGTGGGGGTGTGACTTGATTGGGTGGGGGCTTGGCTGTGTTCTGATTGAGTGGGGGTGTGTTCTCATTGATTGGGGGTTTGGCTGTGTTCTGATTGGTTGGGGGGTTGGCTGTGTTCTGATTGGCTGGAGGCATGTTCTGTTTAGGTGGGGGCTTGGTTGTGCTCAGGTTAGTCTTAGTTGCTGGGGGATTTGAGCTGGTGAGCTGTGATCTTGCTGTTTGGCTTTGAGTTCGTGGTCATGCTGCATCTTCATGGTGGGGGTCAGTTCGCTTCATGTATGGCTCAGAGGGGTTTGAAGTCGGTAGTGATGCAGCTGCAGTGCGGCTTCTGGTCCGTGGTCGTGTCTCATCTTCTGTGTGGGTGTGAGTCTGCTTTCTACGTGGAAGTGTGGTGGTGTCATCTTGTGTGGCTCTCAGGGGTGTGGGTCTGGTGTCATTCTTCATGTTAGGTACGCGTCTGTTCATGAGGGCGGGTTTCCAAATGGCTGGTAGGCGGGAGGTATCATCTCATTTATTCATGCTGTGTGGACGTTTTTCTATCTCTATGGCTTCTCTGATTATTCTGCTGCTGAAGTGTTCGGTTTTGGCGATAGTTCTGGTATTTTTAAAGTCAATCTCATGTCCTGTGGCTTTGAGGTATTGGACCAGGGAAGAGGTCGGTTCTTCCTTTTTGACTGAGTTCTTATGTTCTTCAATGCGTGCTTTAAAAATACCAGAACTATCGCCAAAAGCATTGGCATTTGAGGATGGCATTGGGTTTGAGGATGGCATGAAGAATTCGAATCCAGAGCCCTGGCCAATGCCATCCTCAAACCCAAACTATGGTTAAGATATATCCATTCGTGATTTGGCCCCATGGACAAGAAAACCTAAACAATTTCCTAACACACCTAAACAGCGCACACCCCAAAATCAAGTTCACCATGGAAACAGAAACAAACAAACAACTACCATTCCTAGATGTACTAATCTACAAAAAAACAGATGGCACACTAGGACACACCATATACCAGAAGAAAACACACACCAACCGCTACCTCAACGCCCAATCCCACCACCACCTAGCACAGATAAACTCCGTGGCTAAAACACTAATTACTAGACCCAAACGCCTGGCAGACAAGACACATATTAAGACTGAACTATGCACACTGACTAAAATATTGACAGCCAACGGCTTCCACAAAAGCAAAATCACCAACTTGATCCACAAAAACACACTGAGACATAATAGAGACCCAGAAGATGAACAGACCAATGGAACCGCAGTCCTGCCCGACATAAGAGGCACTACAGACAAAATTAGTAAGATTCTATACAGACAACACATCAAGACTGCCTTCAAAACAGACAGAAAAATAGCAGCATCCTCAGGAACCCCAAAGACAAAATTGACCTGGAAAACCAAGGCATATATGAAGCCCCCTGTGCATCATGCCCGGCCACATACATTGGACAGACCAATAGAAGAATAAGCATTCACCTGGATGAACACAAAAATGCAGTCAACAAGCTGGAACACACTTCCTCACTTGTCCAACACATGGAAGCCACAGGTCATAACATCAACTTCAATGGCACCAAAACCCTAGCCACTATAGAAAATTCCAGCCACAGAATCATCAGAGAAGCCATAGAGATTGAAAAAAGACCAGAAAGCATGAACAGAAGAGATGATTCCACCAGGCTGTCAATCATTTGGAAGCCTGCACTCACAAACAAAAAAATCTCCACACCACAAGCCAGGCAAACACCTGGGCACAAACAGATCCCCCCTGATACCTCCATCTCAAACACATCCCAACCAGGCACCCAGATGAAACCTAGCTTCCTAACTAATGATAGCCGTCCATTTACCCGAAGCTAAGCTGAACTAAAGGCCTCCAATAAAGTAACACAATGTTGCCAGCCAATCAAGATACAAAAAGAGCCAAAAAAACAGACAGAAGATATTAGAAGCAGAACGCAGCAAACTCCAAGACCAATAAACACAGACCAAGACTCTCAACCAATCAGGATGAAGAAAAAACCATTCTGTCACAGCAATAGGCTGCCCCAAATTTAAATCTGAAACCACTGTAAAAGTCTAACTCACAGACGAACACTATACAGAAGCCTGATGATGGCAGATGAGATTCTGCTGAAACGTTGCTACAACTTTAAAAGCACCACTACTATGATGTGGGAAAATACCCAAACAAAGTTGAATGCCATTCATACGAAAGGGCGAAAGAAGACATGTAAGTACCCGCGAAAACTTAAGAATATATATATATATATATATATATATATATATATATATATATATATATATATATATATATATATATATATATATATATAACTTTTTAAACCTCTGTTACTATTAACTTTTAACTTTTAACCTATTTTGAATATTGTTTTTAAGGAGCCATGGTGGCACTTTGGTTAGAATACAATATTGCAAGCTAAGTCTGCCCACTGCCAGGAATTTTATCCTGACTGGCTCAAGGTTGACTCAATCTTCCAAGGTCAATATTGTTATCTATAAATTCATCTGTAGTTGTACTCAAGGATTAATGTATAATATACAGTAGGTCTATAATTAGATGCTAAATGGTATGTCTAGGAATAAGGAATACAGAAAACATTTTTGGAGATGGAGGAAATATAATAAGAATATGACCTATACATTCCACTTTACAGAGAAGAAGTTGCTATATATATTCCATAGCAAATAGAGCTTTAAGAAATGCTAAACCCAAAGCTTTGATTCTGATTGCATTGTGTTAGAAAAGTCTCCTAGAATAACAGTGTTGCTGTTTTTCATTGTCTTCTAAATTCATTTGCATAAGTATAGGTAAAGCCATACTTTTTATATATGCTAATGTATTTAATTCACTCTTATAAAATTAAGAACAAGCAAAAATGATTTCTTAGAGCCTTATTTGGCCTGAGCAGAATTACTGTGCAGAGACTTAGCAACACAGCTAAAGTCTCCCGTTTAGCTTTTCTTTTTCCTTTTAACTCCTTTTAAAAGATTTTAATTCTCTGTCTTTAGATAGCTGATGCCCAAATGTATTTAGTTGAAATTTTTAAATGGCTGCCCATTCTTAAAATAAGTCTCAGCTCATAACAACATTAAAAGTTTTAAAACCAAATAAAACCTAAAAACCCAGCACCTCAATCAATCTCTCAGGGTGTCCCAAAAACCCTCTGTGGCTACCACTCTACTTCATTCTCTGGGGGGGGGGGGAAACCAGCTTTTAATGGCCTTCTGGAAGGATGGGAGGATGGGTGGGGGGCGCTGTTCAATAACCAGGAGAGAGCAGCTACAGAAAAGGCACCAGGAATATATCCACATTATTTGTGCTAACGAGAAAGGCAGAAATCCTTAGGGAGAGGCAGTCCCACAAATAGCCTGTTCCTAGACCATGGAGGAATATAAAAGTTAGGGACATCCCCTTGAATTGCACCCAGAAGAAAATGGAAAGCCAGTGTATCTTACACAGCAAGGGTGCACATATTTGACCAGTTGTAAATTTGGGGTTCAAGAGCAGCTGAAAGCTCCAACTAGTACAGAATGTGGCTGCACAAACAGCATGGTGTTAAATATGTGACACATTTAACACTACAACTGTGTGAGCTGCATTGGTTACCAGTTCTGCGTACAATTCAAGGTGCTAATTGTCACCTTTAAAACTGTATATCCATGGGATCAAGCTACTTGTTGGACTGCCTTTCTTTTATTGGCTTACCTGATGAAGTATCTTTTCCCAATAGTTTCTACTGGTACAATTCAAACCAGCAATTGGGCCTGCAGGGTATGTTGACTGACAGGAATAAGGAGATGTGCCCTCTCTACTGTAGCCCCTACCCTGTGGAAGGGAAAAGTATGGAAGAAAAAGATGCACAAGCAGCAGGGATGACCGCAGCCTGGAGAGGATTGTCAGGAAAGGGCCATTCAAAAGTGGTGGGGACTTTCACAACACTTTGAGTGTTTGATTGAGGCTGGAGTCAGTGCATCAAGAGCCACCACACACAGACGGATCCTGGACATGGGTTTCAAATGCCATATTCCTCTTGTCAAGCCACTCCTGAACAACAAACAATGTCAGAAGCGTCTTACCTGGGCTAAAGAAAAACAGAACTGGTCTGTTGCTCAGTGGTCCAAAGTCCTCTTTTCTGAGGAAAGCAACTTTTGCATCTCATTTGGAAACCAAGGACCCAGAGTCTGGAGGAAGAATGGAGAGGCACACACTGCAAGATGCTTGAAGTCCAGTGTGAAGTTTCCACAGTCTGTGTTGATTTGAGGAGCCATGTCATCTGCTGGTGTTGGTCCACTGTGCTTCATTAAGTCCAGGGTCAATGCAGCTGTCCACCAGGAGATTTTGGAGCACTTCATGCTTCCTTCTGCAGACGAGCTTTATGGGGACGCTGACGTCATTTTCCAGCAGGACTTGGCAACAAAAGCACCAAAACCTAGTTCAATGACCATGGGATTACTGTGCTTGATTGGCCAGCAAACTCGCCTGACCTGAACCGCATAGAGCAGGGGTTCCCAACCTGGGGTGCGAGATGATATTCCAGGGGGTGCGAGAAAAGTCCAGGTAAATAATAGGATATTGGCTATATGTTGGCATTTTTATTTATTATGCAATGGATTAACTTTGTTTTCATTTTAGAGTTAAGTATCGTTATTTAGTGGCCGTCACATACATAGCTGCAAAGATTCAATCCTACCATATATTTAACGCATTCAGTAGTTCCTAAAGTCTAAATTTCAGGGGGTGCGAGGTTTGAGTGAAATTTCTTTAGGGGTGCGGGGCAAAAAAAAAGTTGGGAACCACTGGCATAGAGAATCTAAGGGGCATTGCCAAGAGAAAGATGAGATACACGAGACTGAACAATGCAGAAGAGCTGAAGGATGCTATTGATGCATCCTGATCTTGCATAACACCTCAGCCGTGCCACAGGCTGATAGCTTCCATGCCAAACTGCATTGAGGCAGTAATTGCTACAGAAGGGGCCCAAACCAAGTACTGAGTATGCTTATACTTTTCAGAGGTCTGATATTGTTCTATGTACAATCCTTGTTTTATTGATTGCATGTAATATTCTAATTATCTGAGAGTGTGGATTTGGGGTTTTCATGAGCTGTAAGCCATAATCATCACAATTATGACAAATGACAGCTTGAACTATTTTGCTTTGCATGTAATGAGTCTATCTCATATATTAGTTTCACCTTTTAAGTTACATTACTGAAATAAATGAACTTTTGCACAATATTCTAATTTTTTGAGTTTCACCTGTAGTAACTGACTCAGCACTATCAATATATCAGATTCTGGTATATTTCATTAATTGAAAAAAATGTCCTTAAGCATGGCAGAAAATGTAAACTTTTCCTACTTTTCAGAAAAGTGAAATCTATAAGGCAAAGCATACATAATTTATAACAAGACATGCACAAAAGCTGACTTCTGACTGATTAATTATTAATTTGAATGGATAGAAATTAGCAAGATTTGGACTGGTCTGCAATTGTGGTACTAAGCTTTATAATATCATACTGCCATTCACCCAAAGGTAGCCAGGTGACTGTTAGATCAATGAAAGTTAGTCAGGGAATGAAATCCTGCACATAAGCAATCAAACTTAGAGAACACCAAGGATTCCTCAGTTCAACCCTAAGTTACAAATATTATTTTTTTACTGGAGCTGTCTCTTACTTAACCTTCAGACTTTTCCCAAAGATTTCTGGAAGAATTTGGCATCAGCTCAGATGCCTAGTATTTACCAGCACTTTTCAGCAAAGTTGCTAAATAAAGTGCAGGATTCCTTTACTGAGTTTCTTTTATTGCCTTTCACAGATTTCTCTCACCTACATCTTAGTTGCTTCTTCCTTCTTTGTCTGGCTGGCAGTCTTTACTAGTCTGAATGTTGCTCTGTATAAAAAAGAAATACACACACAAAAGCTGTCCATCTCATCCAACTTTCTTCTCTCTGTGTTAGTCTGCCCAAAATTTTTGAGGCCTGAATTACTTATTACAGGACCTCCACTGTCCTCTTTGGTCCTTGTCTGGAGTCTCTTTTTCCTTCTTAACCTTTGTTGCTGTCAGCTCTCTTGCACAGAGGTTGATATTTTGGGGAATTTCTGAATCTACCCAACCAATGTACCTAATTCAGGGAATGTAGGACTTTTCCCTTTTTCTTGGTATTCTTCTGCCTCTCCTTTTCTCACATAGGTATAGTTCTCATATCTTTCTTCTGTTTGATTTCAATGAGGCCAAGTCCCAACTACTAGCCAGAAAATATCAGGATATCAGGGAGTACATTTATTGCCAGTCTGGGGTAAAACAGAGGTTTAGATACAGTAACGGTGGATTCCAAGCCAGATTTGCAGGAGACTTTAGTTAAGTCTTTTGAAAGTCCTTTATTCCTGTGTAGCTTGCATCTAAACTATGTTGCCTCTTCTCACGTAAGATGCATTCTTTCTCCTCTCCTGCTTCTTCACATTCTCTCACTTTCTTTACCATCCTTCTTCTGTCAATCCTTTTCTCTTCTAGACATACATTGAGCTATCAGCTGCTTCACTTCTTTAGGCTGTACTCCTTCATCCTTTTCTTCTTCCTCCTCAGAAATTTCCTCTGGTGTTTGCTCTCTTCTCTAATGACCAGCTAGTTTCTCCTAACAGTCTCCTATTCCTTTTTAAAACCAATGAACTTTAACTTTTGCTTCTGGAAAGAAGGTTACTTACATGTAGTTGGACATGTTCTTCTGGTAAGAACGTGACACAAATAGTTGATGACCTTCATTAGAACATCAAGATGGTCTGTAAAATACCCTTCCTCCCAGGATCTGGTAGGCTCCACTCTCAGCCGTATAAATAACAATAACAATGGTAAGCAAATTTTATCTCTTATTGAGGTTGGGGAACATACCTAACAAAATTTAACTAGTTATGGATCTAAATTTAGCAATTATTGTAACAATGAACATAAGCAGAAGGGGTTGGCTGCAATGTTAACTTTGTAGTGTTTTGAAACCAAAACCATGAATTCTAATGCTGCATGTATTGTAAGGTTATAATATGTCAGAAAGCACATTTTCCCTCTCCTGCCTTTATTTTCTAGAGAACTAAGGAGAGTCTCTTCTGAAATGTTTTCTCCATCTCCATTCCTCCTCAGATTTTGCTTATTAGACCTTATTAATGCCTATTATTTTGCTTATTAATGAGGCCAGTGATGTCTAACCTTTTTGGAGTGCCCAAAGTGTGTCTGCACATCCCCAAAATGCAATACATGCACATCTCTCTTGTATGCGGCCCACCCACCATCATGCCCCGCACATGTGCCATGCCCCATGCATGCATTTTCATGCATGTGTGTGTGTGTCCCATGTGTGCACATGCATCTCCCGTGCATGTGCCCTGCCCCATGCATTCACGTGCATCCCTATGCTTGTGCTCTGCTCCCACGCACACATGTATGTCCCCCATGCATGCACCCCACCTCCGCACATTCACCCCACACTCCAAACATGTACGGCAGAGACCCGAAGACCATCTGACTGGCGGATGCACGTGCGCGCATGAGTAGCAGAGCTGAGCTGGGGCAATGGCTTGCATGACCACAGAGAGGGCTTTGAGTGCTACCTCTGGCATGTGTGCCATAGGTTCACCACCATGGACCTAGGATATGGTTTTTTCTCCTGTCTCCCAAGATTATTCTCACAGTTCCATTACCTGTAGCAAGTTAAAGTAGTAAAATGCAATTTGAGGATCATGCGGTGGTAAGACCATACACGGTCAATTTTATCTGTACTTTCAAAGATGTGAAACTGAGAGGAAATCCACTTTGGAATTTACAGTTCAAAGCTCTGAAATTGGAGGCCTTTCAACTAATTGTTGAAATAACACTAGTGGAAATGAGGGCAATGATGCAGGATAAAGACATTTCTCTGAAAGAGTGCTGAGAGAAAAAAAATGAGGAAAGTAGCACAAAAAGAGACACCTGGAAGAATAGACAAAAGGAAGCCAAGGAAATCTATCATGTGTTAAAATATCATCAGCAAACCTAGGTTTGCCAGTGACTAACAGAATCCTTTAATTCATTGAGAATTATAATTCTATTCAATCAAAAGAGAAAAATAACAAAAGCTTTAAGGCCAAGAGCCAGTTCTGCCAAGGAAGATTAGGTAAAAGCTAACAGAGAAGGTTGAATCTATTCCAGAGGTTGCATAAAAATGTGTCCAACCAATAACAAAACTCAGAAAATACATTGGGAATTATTTCATATTGCTGTTGCCCAATGTAGGTACCAGCTTGATTTTGCTGGGAATATGTATTTATGGCATACATTTCCCACATTCTTGGCTCATACCTCCCATGAACACACCACCAGCACCACAATGAGAATACAGAGCAACTTGGGGAAGGGGCAGAGGACTATTATTATGAATTAACTATTGAAAATTCATATAATGATTAAAATCTCATTAAGTTTACAGAGAATAAATGTAGTAAAATTAATTTCATTTCAGCAATGCTATAACTCTTGGAGGTATGACATTAGGCATTTTAGTGAGAAGGACAATTCTCTAGATTTTCTTAATCTAATTTATGCTTAATATATAATTATGGAGGCACATCAATTTTTTTTTACTTTTAGCTTTATCGTTGGGTATTTTAAAAACTATAATCTATAAAGGACAAAGGTGGAACATGAAATAAGAAGATATTGTGTGACACCTCACAATAATGGACCATTTTTTACTGTCTAAAATAAAAAAGGCAACATTTGGACATAGAATGATAGGTGAAGAAAATAAGAATAGCTAAATCATCAAAAGGAAGAGGATGAGCGTGTGGATTAAGTAAAACATGGCACATGAATGCCAGACAATTAAGACAGTGCCAAGTTCCTAAAGAATGCAATCTATAAGGATATTTTATAGATTCTTTACAGAGAAAAGAGAAGGAAATTAGCTAAACTCAATCTATTAAAACATGAGAGACTTTCTTATATATAACAGCATTCTGGTTACTATGTATCATAAGATGGTAGGTGCCAACATCAAATGAGTTTACCCTAGCTGTAATTAACACAAGTGGCCAACCAATTGGAAAAAGTCAATACACCTACACATGCACACATGCACACACGTACACAAAATAATGCTTAGGATCACCCAATACAGATTAGTGCCCTACGTGGAAAAATATATTCAAGATATTCATGCTGGCTTTATAAAAGGCCAATGTTCTGACCTAGGCTTCATTCAAATTAAGAAAACACAAGCTGTGTGTAAAAGCAAAACTTTTTTAATGTGACGATGGGAATTATTTGCATTCCCAGCCAAAACTCATTAAACACAATTGTCTGAGATAAGAGCATGCCTTTCAGGGTTGTAAAAGATTGTCAAGAAACAGACATCCACTTAATTAGCAGATAAACTGACAGAAGTTCCAGCAAAGACAAACCAGAATCCACAGGGCTTTGATGAAGAATCAGAATCTAATGAACTTCTTTGCTTCCTGCAAAGAGCACATCACTGAGGGCTGGCTTTTATCCCTTATGGGAGGGGCAATCTCCTCCCAACCTTACTCCTGAGTCACCCCTTTTGCTTCAGCTGCTCTCTTCTTCTAGCAGCCTTGCACACACGCGCACTGGGAACAGACTCTGCTTCTAACAGCCTTGCGCACATGCGTTCTGGGAACAGGCTCCCCGGGGTCCTCTGCTTCACTGCTGCCAGACTCCAAAGGCTCCGAAGGCAGCACCCCACTCTCACATATAGTCCTGGCCCCTTCTTTGCATCAGACACAGGGCCCTCGTCCAAGTCCTCGCCAGACTCCCTCTGCCATCCACACTGGCTGCCAATGAACCACAACAGCCAAGGAGTACAAGACATTATTGCTGAAGTATATTAGATAATTGAGAAGCCCAAAGAATACCCCCCTCCAAAAGTCAGTATGTGCTTCATTAATTATATGTTGATTTGATATTGATCATGTCAAGCTGTGGAACAGTCTAAAAGCGGGGGAGGGGCTTCCCAGAACATCGCATTGCTCTCATTTAAAACATATATATGGCCAGAATATGGTGAAGAAGACTGGTTTCAGGTTGGCAAAGGAGTGTAACAAAGATGAATACTGAACTGTATATTTATTCAACCTATATGCTGAATATATATTAAGGAAATCTGGAATGGAAAAAAGTGAGTATGGTTTTAAAACTGGAAGAAATATCAACAACCTGTGTTATACTGAGGATACTACCCCGATAACCCAAAATGCAAAAGATCTGCAAGCCCTAGTATGAAAAGTCAAAGAGCATGGTGGGATTAAAATTTAACGTAAAGATGGCCAAACTAATGACAACAGATACAACAACCAGCCTTAGTATTGACAATGAAATTACCAAAAAAACAGATAGGCTTCTTATGAAAAGACGAAAAGCACTGAAATACAAGACAGAAATGAGGGCACCTGTTGTAAATTATGCTTTTTTTAAAAAAAAAAAGTTATGGGGTGAAACTAGTGTTAAAACATTTTAAGCAAAGACATAGAGATGCCTGCTGTAATTTGTCAAAAAAAATCATTTCTAATAGTCATATAGCTTTATCTTACTTTTGTTTTTGTTTTTCAAAAAATAAGCACTTACATGCCTGCTTGAATGAGGCATCTAATTTGTTGGACTTTTGACTATGCACCAAATATATGTCCTGATTCCTTTTAGTCTAGTAAATCTCTCTCTCTCTCTCTCTCTCTCTCTGTGTGTGTGTGTGTGTGTGAGAGAGAGAGAGAGAGAGAGAGAGAGAGAGAGAGAAAACAATTATTCTAGCAATTTAGAGTGGGAGGGACAAGAAAGAGATATATTTATCCTTTTATAAGTAGAGTAACAATAGAAGAAACTTAGAAGAGAAGAAAAGCTGAATATGAGGCCAGAGTGGAAATCCTCTTTGGTTTAGAGTAAATAGCACCATAAAATTATTTTTATATTCATATATTAACCTATAAGTGAACATTGCAAGTAGGTCACTTTTTTATTTCTAGTAGAAGTATTAACATTCTACCAAGATTCTAGGACATGCAGAGAACTATTCCTGGTTCTGAAGACTATGTTACTAAAGATCATTTTATCTGCCAGCCTCACATGTAACTGTGATCTTGCTCCTTTACTACTTCAGCTTTGCCAGAAACTGCTATTGTACTAATATCTGCAGGAATTTGGGAGGAGGGACAAAAAAGCTGCAACATCGGATGCAAATTGAATCACTTGCATGGTGTACATGGATAAAACATATCTCACCACCCATTTTGTTTTGTTTGCAAATATGTCTTCTTGCTTAGTGGTGTATTTCAACCCATACTAGCATCTTAGCAATGAATTAGACCAGTGGTTGCCAACCAATGGGCTGGGGACCATTGGTGGTCTGTGAGAAAATTTTGGTGGTCTGCAGAGAAATGTCACCCCCAAAGCAATTAATCCAGGCTGCATGGGAATACAAGGTTGCACCACCCACATGGCCCATGGGAACACAAGGCTTGCGTCGCTTGCATTGTGAACAACACGAAGTAGTGAGAGGAGGGGGGGAAATGGTAGACCGTGGCCACCTGACTGCTGCTTTCCATTTCTTTCTTCTGCTGCTTTTGGCTGCACGTAAAGAAAGTAGCAAAAGTCTTTCTTTCTCTCCCCCAAACTCTGTCAGAAATGAGTCTTTGGGACCCTGCAAGGCATTCTGCTCCAAGAGGTTGCACCAGCATACAAGTCTCACAAATTTCTAGCAGAGTTTGGGGGAGAGGAAGAAATATTTCTGCTGCTTTCCTTGCATGAAGCCAAATATATATATCTCTCTCTCTCTCTCCCCCTCTCACTCCCCCCAAGAATGGAGCTGGAGATGATATCCTGCAATCCCAAATAAAGAATGATCAATCAGTAGGAAAACGGGGTGGGGAATTTTCCTGCAGACTTTTTGGAGAATTTTCCCAGGGTCTCTAGTACGCAGGATTTAAAATTATGACTTTGTTGGTCCCTGAGGTCCAAAAGGTTGGTGACCCGTGGATTAGACAACCATAGCAACACTGTATTTGTTTTAAATTGTGAACATAATAAGCTACCAATACAAAATATTGGTCCATCTGGTTTAATAGAGTCCATAGTGATATGCAGCATATTTTTTAGTTTTCAGATTGGAATTTTTCCCAGCCAAACTTGGAGAGGCCAGAGACTGAATTTAGGGCTTTGGCAAAAAAAAACAGAAGTTCTAACACTGAGATGCAACCTTTTCGTACATCCTCAAAATGTTAGTGAGCATTGTGGAAGAGAATTTGCAGGTAGCATTTTTGCAGTAGAAATGGGGGGGGCAGGGGGGATTCATTTTTTTTAATAACTAGTTCTGTGGGTGTGGCTTAGTTGGTCAGCATGGCTTAGTGGTCATGTGATTGGCTGGGTATGGCCAACTCAACATCACTCACATCGAGGCAGGCATCTCCTCACCTGGACTCTCATGACTGTGGGGATGCTGCAACAGTCGTAAGTCTGAAAAATGGTCATAAGTCACTTTTTTCAGTGCCATTGTAACTTTAAATGGTCACTCCACACAAGCAAAGTACCAGCAAAGCAGGGGAAAAATACTCCAGAGAAGTTCCTGAGACAGGAAATCTAGTCCTGCCAAGAATGTAATAAAGGTTAGCGGAGAGGCAGTTTCTGCAAGCAACACCAGAATGTTTCCTTCCTGCCTTCCTTACAGGATTAGGCCAGTAATTTCTTCTAACAACCAGTTCTCCGAACTGCTTAGAATGTTAAAACCGGTTCTAGAGAATAGGAATCCTGTAGAATCCCACCCTTGGGGGAGGGTATATTAGGCAAGAATTTGGAGTTCAGTTTATATTTCACCCTAAGGTGAAAGTTTGAGAGAGGAATGAAAAATTGCTGTTGCTCTTATTAGAGACGCACTCATATTCTTTGAAATATGAAGGGAAAAAAAGAAGAATAGTGCTACAAATTAATGAAAGTATATTCTGATAGATAGAACCAGATACTAATTACATTTACAGTGGCAATTTCTGCTGAACCAAAATAAATTTTCCTTATCAACAGTATATAAGAAGATATAGACACTTTTCTGCAGAGATTGAAAGGAATGTCCATTTTTCCCCAATGTGTTGGACTATGTCAGTTCTAGAGCATTGTTAAACCAAGCTTTGGTTTGCATGCATGAGACTTGGGTTCATTTTTTAAAAAATAGAACTCATATTTCCTATGATTCTAGATGGCAGTTAGATGAATGCACTTGAAGAGCAGTGAATCTGTTTTCTTTCTGGCAGCTTATAGCCTCCACTTTTCCTATTTCTTTTTGGCAGAATTAAGTTGAGGCTAAAGCTTTATTGGAAGCTGCTACTCATCTGAATCATGAATCTTCAGTCAGTGGCAGTTGGTTATCAAAGGATTAAAGCAGCAGCCAAAATAAAGGTAATGATGAGATGTTCCCTGTGGGAAACATCCCTATGCTTTCTGGATACATCGAATTCCATTTCTCACTATACAACATCTTAATTGTGTATTCTTTTTGCAATGGCACATTTTTGGAATGGGAAAAAAGAGGGAGGGGAGGGAGGAGGAGGGAGGGAGGGAGAGAGGGAGGAAGAGAGATAGGTATAATCAAAGTTTGATATTGCCTATCATAATACATTTAAAATCACACACAAACTGAGAAATACCAATAGAACCTTGATTTTTTTTCTAATATGCGTTGTTTCTATGCATTGAACACAAAATATTCCCTTGTAATAATATTTTTAAAACTGAATCATCTATTGTTGTTTTTCAAAGATTTAAAAGCATCTGTTTAATAGAATGAGGTAATGCATAAATTATGTGTGGTGGTCTCTCATGAAAAGAAGACGCAACACAAGGTTGTTCTGGGATGAGAGCAGAGAGCAAACTCTAACACCCCCTTTTATTAGAAGCAATCTTTGTTAATGTAGCAATTTTTGTTAGCGTCCTATCACAAATGCATTACATCACACAAAATGCACTGATCATTCACATAAGCATACAAAACTGCAAAGTTTAAGTTTGCTACAATTCTGGGTAAGAAATGGCAACAGTTTTGTCCTTGTTCCTTGCTTCGTGTTGCAGTCAACCACCAGAAAGCCTGTTGTCCTTGCACGTACACAAAGAACAAAGAATAATTTCCACATCTCCCCTGTTTTTCTTTTTTAAGAGACAGGGAGTGATTTAGTCCCAATAACAGCCTTTGTTAGGCACGCAGGCAAGAGTGTTGTGCATGCTGATGTTATCCACGGCGTTCATGGTTTCTTCAACCATCACGAACATCTTGTCCTCGTCTGGATCGTCACAGGTTGGCTCTCCTATCTCATCTTTGGATGGCAGTGGTTCATATGTGTTAGTCATTTGTTGATTCCAGAGAGCCATTACCTGCGCAGTGGCTTTTTTCTCAGCCAAGAGGGATAAACTGTTAGAAATAGTGAGTACAAAGATGGGTAATACACAAAGCAATACAACACATCCCGCAGCAATCATACCAATGAGCACTACAATAGCTTGCAAACCAGGCAATTTTGGGAACCAGGATCCAAACATGTCTCTAAAATCAAGACCATTCCATGTATGGGTACATGCGCAACCTTGATCATTCTATCAGTAATTTGTTGGATAACTTTTCTGCTATCATCTACCTCAATACAACAATTACTAAGGTTAAATTTTCCACACACTCCTCCTTAGATTCAGGTAAGTGAGTATACAAGCAAATAGGATTGCATTTGTCAGAGTACATGCAGTAGAGCTTGATTTAACAGCGATATTAATATTTTGAGGACCTCTTACTTGAGCAGAGTCAATAAGTGGGGTATACCAGTAGTTGTAAACAGTGGTGGCCCCCACGTTAGTCCCGGACACCTTTTGAAAAAGATATTTCTTTTCCTGTAGATAAGATCTCTGCCAGCTGTGTGAGCTGCAGGTAACTCCTGCAGCATCATTAGGACCTTGGCCTTTGCTGATGGCAAAGCAAACATCAAAGCATATTGAGGTGTTGATATCCCCCCGAGTGACATTATGGGTTATGTACCCATTTTTTGTTTGACTGTGTTAAGCCTGTGTTCCCCAACCAGGGTTAAGGAGACAAGCTAAACAGAATGTGCAGCGTAAGTCAGATAGGCACACAGATAAATGAGTGAGAAAAGCTTGTATGTTTGTTAACATACAGTAAAAATAACTGATACACTTGTGCTATCAAAAATATAGTTTATTCCATTTAGAGATTATAGCATAGTCAAAATAACAGTCCATTAGTCATGTATCGTTTTAGTCAGTCCATTCAAGGATATTCAATTAGCAAAGTCCGTGTAGAATATCCAATGTCAGTTCACTTACAATAAATCAGTCCTTTATCTCTCTCTCCAGTTCCAGTAGGGAAAAACGCAGTCTTCATCCAGTAATTAGGGATCATCAAGTCAGAGAGTGCAAGCTGACATTCCTTGCTTCTTTTATGGTGCTTTCACAACCACTCCCTTAATTACATTCCTATATTTAAAGTTGCAGACACTTTAACTTATAAACCATGATAACATATTTATTATTTTACCTAAACCAGTTAGGGTAAACAATGTTATCCCTAACAGACTGGTTGAGAACATTCCTGCAAGATCAGAGCTGGAGCCACCTTTGTATGCATAAACATAGAGGGATGTTGTAATGGGTCCCACTGCCTTGGGCTCATAGCACTGAATGTCTTCGGCAGTGTAACATTGCGCATATTGAGTGTTGTTATGCCGACAAGGGGAGACCATGGTGGAGTTGCACTCAGGCTTCAAAGTATGATAGATCAGGGTGGATTGGGTTTTCGTTCTGCTGCGAGTAGTTTTGATGCAGGCATCACAGGAGGATGGGGTGGCTGTCATATCGGCAGGAACGATGTGGAAACCCAGGAAGCAAATGATGAATGCAGCAGGCAGCTTCATGATGCTGATGTAGGCAAGGCTGGTTTGGGTAGAAAAGGCCTCACTTGTCATCCAGGAACCCAGATGGTGTTGTTGTTGTAGGAAACAGCCGCGTACCCTCATCCCCAAGTTATAAGTTCAGCAGGTCCATGCCATGTGGGATCTGGCAACTGTCGAAAGTAGACTGGAGGTCTAGGAGCATCCTTGGACAGAGAGCAAAAGTGTCGAGAAGCGGCAGAAGAAGCAGGTGTGCCAGTCTCATTCAGGAAATTCAGTGTAAATAAGCACAAGTTAAGCTTGTTTTGCAGCGTGGGTAGCCCTGGGGTGAGTTTCCCCATTGAGTTTTGAACTTTGTCAAGAGCATTCTTGGATAAGGTTAAGTGAAGGGGAAGAGGGTGAGTCATTCAAGCTGCAATTTAGCACCAAATTGAGAGAGCAAGTCCCTCCCCCACAAGTTTGTGTGAAGGGGGAGGATGACGGGCTTAATTTGTGCAGTCCCTGTGAGATTTTCAGAAGTCACAGGGAGCCAAAATTTACTTATGCGAGCTGTTTGAATCCCTTAATCATTTTTGCTATGACGTCACCCTTTTGTAACTTCGTTGGAAGAGTGGATAGCACAGAAAGGTTAATGGCTGAGAGTTTTGAGGAAGAATAAAGCAGATCAGGAACCACAGAGATTCCTTTGAGGAGGGCATGAGGGTGAGATTGTATAAGAACAGTTTTATCGGAGGAGAAGGAGGCAGAAGGAGGAAGCTGTGTGCTGACAGAGAGTGGTAGATGGGGAAAGGATATGAGCACATCTTCTGCCACTGATAATTCATACACAGTGGATGGTATATGGGCAGCCTTGGGAGAGGGGCTAGTTGCCGGCCCCTCTACTCGTTTCCCGAGGGTTCAGTTTTTGATTTACATTGATTAGCCCAATGATAGCCTTTCTTACATTTTGGGCAGACTGTTTTTGGTCGAACATCTCTACTGGTGGAGGGCTTTGCTGCCCCTCTCCCAGGGGCTCGGCATTGTGATTTAAAATGACCAGGCTTCCCACAATTGTAACAATTACCAGATGCTTATTACCTCTGGTGATATCTGCAGCCATCATTTCAGAAGTGTATTGGTGTGTTCCCACCACTCTGCAGGCTTGTAGGAATTGGGCTAGAGTGGCATTTGAAGAATTAATCAAGGGAGTAAGCAAGGTTTTACAGTCTGCATTAGCATTCTCATATGCCAGTTTTAGAAGAATGTCCTGCCGAGCCTCCTCATTTGTAATTTGCCTTTGTATCGCGCCCATAGGAGGGGGTAAGGCAGGAGAGGAAGGCACAGAAGGGAGAGCAAGAGAAGAAGAGGGATTGGGTGAGGGGGGGTCAGGAGAAGGAGGGGGGGTTCATTTGCCTCCGGGGGGGGGGCAGTCGGTTTAAGAGACACAGGCGCCACAGAGGGGGGCAAGAGTTGTACAGCAGGATTCACATAGGGAGGGGGTCCAGAAAGGGGGCCAAGTAGGGGTTGGTTGTTCTAGAGAGGAGAGAGCCTCAAAAACCACCCTCCAAGCAATTAATATAGACGAAGAGGCCCTAGGACTTGCGTGAAGGTATTTTCCAATCTCCTTCCATACTGTAGTTTTGATACTGCCTTTAGCCGGACAAGAAGGGCAGTGTTGCCAAATGTATTCTAGGAGTTCCTCAGTAGAGGTTTTTGTGAGGGGGGCATGAAGGGAGCCCCCCTTTTTAAAGGTAAAAAAATTTCATTTGGTCAATTCTCTGATTTCCTGAATGTGAGCTGCCTGCTCCTTAGAGAATCTACCACCCATACTCACGAGGGATCTGTTGTCGCCAGCGATTCAAGCAGATGAGGTACACCAAGTCTATTCCAGACGATGAGAATGAGTGTGCCAAAGACGTATCACTTTTGAATGGATCACGTCAGGGTCACCAGTTATGGTGGTCTCTCATGAAAAGAAGACGTAACGCAAGGTTGTTCCGGGATGAGAGCAGAGAGCAAACTCTGACACCCTCTTTTATTAGAAGCAATCTTTGTTAACGTAGCAATTTTTGTTAGCATCCTATCACAAATGCATTAGATCACACAAAATGCACTGATCATTCACATAAGCATACAAAGCTGCAAAGTTTAAGTTTGCTACAATTCTGGGTAAGAAATGGCAACAGTTTTGTCCTTGTTCTTTGCTTCGTGTTGCAGTCAACCACCAGAAGGCCCGTTGTCCTTGCACGTACACAAAGAACAAAGAATAATTCCCACAATTATGGATATTGGATAAGGGCTATGAGCCATGCTCCATAACTCAAACATAATTCAAAAACAAAATCCAGGTGCCATTAGACAGACTGGAAGAAAAGACTTCTCAGTGCTAGGATGGGTGTTACAGAGTCCATCTCAGCCAAAAGATGCAATTATTGGGGTTTTCCTGAATTTGACATAATCTCATCGAAAGAAGGGTAAGACTGCTTAAAAAACAATCACCTGACAGTTTTGGCATGACAAGCTGTCATTGAAAGCATCTCTTCTGCAAGATACCATACAGGAAGAGAAAAAGGTGCCGTTTGAGTTGTAATACCAATCAACCCACTTTGTAGCCAAAGATCCAACAAATTCTCAAATTCTGTGTTCAATGCAAACTGTGCTATAAGTGTGAATCAGAGAAGTCTGTGAGATTAGAGAACTGATCTGAGGAACATCATTCAGCAGTGATTTCGATAAAAACAATTCTCGTAACATTGCATATATTAAATGTTAGGTCAAACATTAGTGATAAAGAGAAATACTGCCATACAACACAGTGGTTTCATTTTGAATTGATTTCATCATGCTTTGTTGGCATATATTTGCAACATTTTTCATAAAGTATTTCTCTTTTTGTTATTCTTCATTTTATTGCTTTATTATTATTAATTTTATTCATTTATTTACTGGTATTTCCCCCTTTTCTATTTATGAAGAGTTTTACAAATAAACCTGAATTTCTGTGGAGGTAAAAGCTTAGGAAGTATAACATTATGGAAAAGAAGTCAAATATCTGAAGTTTGTAGTTGTAGGAAGTGGAATTCCACAAATACAAAAATGTATAAACAATAATAGTTTTGTAAAAAGTACAAAATGCAATATGGTAGACCAGCCTGGCCAGAAAATAAGAAAGATCAGGGAAGCTGCAGAAAAGGTTCATTTCTTTTTATCTTTGTTGAGTTTGTGGGCATGTAGAGATCAGTTTCTTTTTATCTTTGTTCGTTTGTGGGCATGTAGAGACCAATTTAGGCTGAAATTCTCAGCATCTTTTGAGTACGGAATGTCTCATGTGCATTCATATTACCCTCGTATAGTGTACAGATCTGTACAGTGCAGTGTAGCTAGCAATCTCTCCTAAATATTTGTCTTTTGCTCAGGATTTATGGCCTCACAAAAATCATCCTTAAATACTTGTTTTAAAGAAAATATATGTTACTTTAACTGCATCACATAGAATAAGAATAACTATACAAGCCCAGTGTAGGGACTCTACACTGTCTTGAGAGATGCAGCACAGCCTTCTTGTTTTTAAAGATGCCACCTGTGAAGAATAGGAGTGAGGAACTTAAATAACACTCGAAATAATAGAGTTGGAAGGGACCTTGGAAGACTGCTAGTCTACTGCTCAAGCAGTAGACCCTATATCTTTCCAGATACATGGCTGTTGAGTCTCTCCTTAAAAACCTTCAGTGATGGAGCACCCACAGCTTCTGGACTTGTTAATTGGACTTGTTAATTGTTCTTATTGTTAATTGTTGAACTCTTAAACTATTAATTGTTGAATTAATTTAATTGTTTAACAATTAAAATAGCAGTTAGTTATTAACAGTTAATTGTTAAATTGTTAATCTCCATTAGTTAATTGTTCTCACTGTAACAATAGATCTGTTATAAATGAATAGATTTTTGCCCAATCAGCAGAATACAATAACCCCCACACCTAGAATATCTTACTTCAAATAACTAAAATGAATACAGTCAGTGAAGTTACCCTTGGATATTTTTGGAGTAAATACCTATGAGTCCACTAACAACTGATCTGGACTTTGTAATAGCATCAGAAGACTCATTCATCTTGATTCAGCCAGTTATATTCCATGAGAGTAATTTCAGAGTTGGTCTTTTAGTATAGCCATTTATTTGTACAGTTTGATTAATCTCTAGATGTGGGACTAAGAGATTTAAAAGCTTGCTTCTATTACACTTCCCTAAGTAATACGACCTTACAATCACCAAATCACAGACATTCCCTTTACTGCTATCCATATCCATGGATATTGAAGTAGAATTCCATATTGAGAATGAGAGCAAGTAGTGGCTGTAATAGCTATTAATCCACTGATCAGCAAGGTTGTTTCAGCTGATCTAGCCAAGAAGGCAAATGTTCTGTTTTTCCTGTACCCTCCCAAAGCTGCATGCTCTGTGGAAAATAATGTCCAGCCTAGATTGGAGTGTACCATTCTTTGGCAAGGATATATAGAAGCTACACTCCCATGCTAGGACTTCAAATGAACATTCCTTGCTAAAATTTGATATCAATTCCTATCTCTCTATTGCTACTTTTATTGACCTCCAACAAATTAAATTACAAATTTTCATCCTATATATATCCATACTTAAGTTATTCTGAATAGTTTTGGATCAATCAAGAAAGGTAAGATCAGGGTGATGATTATCCCTCATTTCTTTTTCTTTCCAGCTGAATAGTGATAAGCAGTTGGTTTCCACTTCTTGAATTAATATAAAAAAGCAGATAATTTTCTTAATCCAACATTCAGTACAATATAAGAATAATTGCAACAATCCTCACCCTCTCTTCGGTTTTTAGAATAATTTGGCCATCTGATTTTTTTTATTTGGGAACTCAATTGCTGGTACTAAAAGCAAAGATGGCATTTGATATTAACTGATTAGTTTGTTTTTAAGCACATCTGTCTTAAAGGAATTTCTATAATTGGCTTTTTCCAAGTACTCCAGATAGAACAGACTTACCCTGGGATATCTAATTACTTCATTAAGGGGAGGGAGGTTCATAAAGGAGGGGAGGGAAATGATTTTACCAACCCCAAAGGTGAAATAATAACAACAGAAATTATTAATAAGGAAGCAAAGATAATGATACACTAAACAACTGTACAAATTGATTCTCTTCTAATTTTTCCCTATAATAATATTGTCTAATGACACCAGCCATTTAAAGAATACTGATTGTGCATCCCACTGTAATTTTTTTTCTTTTGACTTCATAACCTTAACTAGCTGATGTGAAGTCATTTACTGACTAACTCACAGTCAATATCAGGATTTGAACTGCCTTTTATATTATATTGAACAATATTCTTTTGTCTGCTAATCACCCCATGCTTCGAGTTATTATTTATTTATTACTTATTTAAGATTAGAAATATTCAGATTTGCATGGAATTCAGAATTGTTAATGCTAACCCACTGAAAAATGATAGCTTAGAATTAACCAAGTCACAAAAAATATCAGTCTAGTTGTCTAGAAAAAATGGTAGATTTTGTTTTTTGTTTTTTAAAGGGAATACTCATAATTGTAAAGTCATCAAGATGCTATTCATAAACTGATATTTTTTACCCTGTAGGAAAAAGGAAACAATGACAGAAATAGAGATGATAGGGTGAAATGCTAATGTTGTTTCATTAAATGAATTGTGGAGGCTGAGATAAAAAGAGAATCCTCAAAGTATAATTTCTTTAAATACCTTGTGCTTAAGATTCCCCTCTAGGCAACTGTTCATCTTTTTTTTTTCCTTTTAAAAAGCAGCATTAAATTTTATAAGAATCCCAATTAAGCTGATAACTTCCTTCAAAGTACATGCAGGCATAGGTGAAATGTGATACATTAACACTGATGGAAGATTGCCCATAAAAGCTGTTTAATTTTTTTTAAAAAAATATTCTTTGGGAATTCACACTAATTTTATTGATTTATTTTGGGGGAAATGGCACCAAAAATGCTGAGGTTTAAAGTCAGGCTTTAAATAAAGTTGAAATGAATGGGTGAAAACATATCTACCAGACTTTGAAATACAACCGCCATATCTATAGAACCAGACTATTGATTTCCTTCTTAAATTTTAGGGTGAAACCAAGATGTGAAACTAGTGCTTTTAATTTGGTAGGCAGTTTATGTTCTAAAGTTCTGTAATTGAATACAATTACACATTAGGGCAATAATTTATTGTCAGGGAATTACTGTTAGAAAATATTAAAATCAAAACACCAGTGTTTCAATGCCCCATCACTCAACAAGATTTGAAAACAGTAGAAAATTTGTGCATATAGGAGATGAAGTGGTAGAGCATAAAATATCCCAACATTCTGAATTGCTAGGATGAGGACCTAATCTATGAAAGTCCGAAAACAGTATTGAATATGTCCCAGATAGGAACAAATCTGATGTGACTAATAATCTAGAACAAATACAGGCTAATACTGAATGAACGGTATTAAGTTTGGATAAAGGCTTGGAACAAATAATAATAATAATAATAATGTGGTCTAAGGAAGATGAGAGCTATGGCAGAGGTTCAACCATACTGTCCAAGTCTCATCAGAGCAGGCAGACAAAGAGTGCCTTTCCTATCAACAATTTGGTGGGATGTAATTTACACAAACCCATACCGGATTTGTCATTGCCCACTTCAAGAAGGATCACGCTAGGTGATTGTTGGATTCCATCATTCTCAGGTTGACAAATTGCCATGGAAATTGAGCACAAGAACAAAACTATAAAATTTACCCTTGCATATCAACCTATTAATCTTTATATTCTTTGAGGTTTACATAGAAATAACGTTCATAATTTCAATCAATCTTATAGCATATAAATGCACTTTATCATTTTTACCATTTACTTTATCATCTTTATCATTTTTACTCATTTTTTAAAAAAAATATTTATATAATAATGGGCAAACAAAATTTGGTAGGGTATTCTGTGAGTTTAGCACTTTGCTTTTTGAAATCCAATTATAAATTCAGTTTTATGCCTACACAGACAAGGGATTTACAAAACAATTGCGTATCATATTACCGTATATAGTCGAGTATAAGTCGACCCGAATATAAGTCGAGGCACCCAGTTTTACCACAAAAAACTGGGAAAACTTATTGACTCGAGTATAAGTCAAGGGTGGGAAATGCAGCAGCTACTGGTAAATTTCAAAAATAAAAATAGATACCAATAAAATTACATGAATTGAGGCATCAGTAGGTTAAATGTTTTTGAATATTTATTTCAAAGAAAAACAGTAAACTAGCTCTGTAAGTGGAAAAGAGAGCCAACAAAACCAATATGATATCAACAATAACTTTAAAAGTACAAAAACCTTAGCTCAATCAGCAACCAAGCTAAAACACAAGAGTTAAAATCCTTCAAAACTGGATTCCTCCTCCTCATCTGTATGTCCAAACAGAGTCACTCTCTCCCTTGCAAGAAAAAAAGCATGTGTATGTGCTGCATGTACATCCTGTTTTGGAGAGCCACCATCTCTTTCACAGCTCTCCCTCATGCCTCCATTGCATGTGCACACATGCCATGGCTCAATAGTAGGTCAACATACAGATGTCACACTAGGTTCCCTCCTCAAAAGGAACATCCAACCTTTCTTGAGAAGTACAAACTTCATCTGTTCAGGATTGTGGTGACAAAGGTGAAGGAGGATGGGGCTGAGAGAAGGGAAGGGAAGAAAAGATCATTGACAGGGAGAAAGACAGGGAGAAACACCTGGAAGTGTGAGCCCTCGAGTTTCCTTAGGGAAGACCAGACAACAAGGGGAGAGGAGAGGAGGAGGAGGAGAGTTAAAAAAAAAAGAGTGGGAAGCCAACTCACGCGTGCCATCAAAGCCAGGGGGAAGCGGGGCTTTCTCCACCTGCTGCCGCCAGAGGAGTGCAGGGGGGGGAGTGCGGGGAAAGGGGGTTTGTGCCGAGGCTCCGCAAGCGATTACCAGATTTGCAGCTCCGTTTGTTGGTGAAGCTGGAAGCGCGCAACACAGGAGCTCGCGGGGCCCCCGGGAGCCCGTTAATGGGGAAGGAGAGGCCGCTTGGGGTCGCCAGGCTCAGGCAGCCTCCCCCGCCCCCTCCCCTAGCAGCGAAGAGCTGCTCCGGGGGCTCCCACCACGGTGCAGCCAGGCACTTTGTGTCACTGCCCCCGGAGCAGCTCTTCGCTGCTAGGCTAGGGGGCGGGGGAGGCTGCCTGAGCCTGGCGGTTTCTTGGCAAAGCTGGAAGTGCGCAACGCAGGAGCTCGCGGGGCCCCCGGGCACCCGTTAATGGGGAAGGAAAGGCCGCTTGGGGTCGCCAGGCTCAGGTAGCCTCCCCTCCCCCTCCCCTAGGAGCGAAGAGCTGCTCCGGGGGGTTCCCGCCATGGCGCAGCCAGGCACTTTGTGTCACTGCCCCCGGAGCAGCTCTTCGCTGCTAGGCTAGGAGGCGGGGGAGGCTGCCTGAGCCTGGCGGTTTCTTGGCGAAGCTGGAAACGCGCAACACAGGAGCTCGCGGGGGCCCCGGGTACCCGTTAATGGGGAAGGAGAGGCCGCTTGGGGTCGTCAGGTTCAGGCAGCCTCCCCTGCCCCCTCCCCGAGCAGCAAAGAACTGCTCCGGGGGGTTCCCGCCACGGCACAGCCAGGCACTTTGTCTCACTGCCCCCGGAGCAGCTCTTCGCTTCTTGGCGAAGCTGGAAGCGCGCAACGCAGGAGTTCGCGGCGGCCCCGGGCGCCCGTTAATGGGGAAGGAGAGGCCGCTTGGGGTCGCCAGGCTCAGGCAGCCTCTCCCGCCCCCTCCACTAGCAGCGAAGAGCTGCTCCGGGGGCTCCCACCATGGCGCAGCCAGGCACTTTGTCTCGCTGCCCCCGGAGCAGCTCTTCACTGCTAGGCTAGGGGGCGGGGGAGGCTGCCTGAGCCTGGCGGTTTCTTGGCGAAGCTGGAAGCGCGCAACACAGGAGCTCGCCGGGGCCCCGGGCGCCCGTTAATGGGGAAGGAGAGGCCGCTTGGGGTCGCCAGGCTCAGGCAGCCTCCCCCGCCCCCTCCCCTAGCAGCGAAGAGCTGCTCCTGGGGGTTCCCGCCATGGCGCAGCCAGGCACTTTGTCTCGCTGCCCCCAGAGCAGCTCTTCGCTGCTAGGCTAGGGGGTGGGGGAGGCTGCCTGAGCCTGGCGGTTTCTTGGCGAAGCTGGAAGCACGCAACACAGGAGCTCGCGGGGGCCCCGGGCACCTGTTAATGGGGAAGGAGAGGCCGCTTGGGGTCGCCAGGCTCAGGTAGCCTCCCCCGCCCCCTCCCCTAGCAGCAAAGAGCTGCTCCGGGGGGTTCCCGCCACGGCACAGCCAGGCACTTTGTCTCGCTGCCCCCGGAGCAGCTCTTTGCTTCTTGGCAAAGCTGGAAGTGCGCAACGCAGGAGCTTGCGGAGGCCCCGGGCACCCGTTAATGGGGAAGGAGAGGCCGCTTGGGGTCTCCAGGCTCAGGCAGCCTCCCCCGCCCCCTCCCCTAGCAGCGAAGAGCTGCTCCAGGGGCTCCCGCCACGGCGCAGCCAGGCACTTTGTCTCGCTGCCCCCGGAGCAGCTCTTCGCTGCTAGGCTAGGGGGCGGGGGAGGCTGCCTGAGCCTGGCGTTTCTTGGCGAAGCTGGAAGCGTGCAACGCAGGAGCTCGCGGGGGCCCCAGGCGCCCGTTAATGGGGAAGGAGAGGCCACTTGAGGTCGCCAGGCTCAGGCAGCCTCCCCTGCCCCCTCCCTGAGCAGCGAAGAGCTGCTCCGGGGGGTTCCCACCACGGCAAAGCCAGGCACTTTGTCTCGCTGCCCCCGGAGCAGCTCTTCGCTTCTTGGCGAAGCTGGAAGCGCGCAACGCAGGAGCTCGCGGAGGCCCCGGGCGCCCGTTAATGGGGAAGGAGAGGCCGCTTGGGGTCGCCTGTGTGGCCCTCAGCAGGTAGACAGCCACGGCGGCGATGCTGCCCTGGAGGCGCGATCGGTTGCAGCCATGCCAGTGCAGGCCAGCCATGGTGCCGTAGCGGCTGACTCGAGTATAAGCCGAGGGCGGTTTTTTCAGCACAAAAAATGGGCTGAAAAACTCAGCTTATACTCGAGTATATACGGTACATATTACTCTATACCCGTTGTCTGCAAGCAATGTATTCTGCTATAATAAACCATGAAAACTGCTTGTACTTTAATAATAAACATAGGCTTTGATGGTATGGGAAAGGGGATCAGAATAAATCCAACCTGACATTTCTGTCAGATGGGACTTCAGCCACTTTCCAGCCTGCCTGATGCACGAGGAATTTAGGCAAGGTTTGGAAAAGAGAGGATTGCATTGTACCTGCTTAATAGTAAATGCCAGAGGGAGAAGTTTTAAGTAATTAATATCTTAGAAGATATTAATATCTCAGAAGGTCACATCCAATAGAATGACATTTCAGTTGGGAAACTTTTAAGCTGGTATAGAAAATCTAGTTTATGTTTCCCTCTTCTTCAGCTAAGATCTCATAGCTCTATCCAGGGGTGGGATTCAAATTTTTAACAACCAGTTCTGTTGGGCATGGCTTAGGTGGTGGGTGTGGCTTGGTGGTCATGTTATTGGTTGGGTGTGGCCAACTCAATATCACTCATATCGCATCTCCTCGCCTGGCCTCTCATGACTGTGGGTATGTTGCAATAGTGGTAAGTGTGAAAAATGGTCATAAGTCACTTTTTTCAGTGCCATTGTAACTTTAAATGGTCGCTCCACACAAGCAAAGTACCAGCAAAGGAGGGGGAAAAAACTCCAGAGAAGTTCCAGAGAAAGGAAGTCTAGTCCTGCCAAGAATGTAATAAGGGTTAATAGAGAGGCAGTTTCTGTAAGCAACACCAGAATATTTCCTTACTGCTTTCCTTACAGGATTCGCCAATAATTTCTTCTAACAACCGATTCTCCAAACTGCTCAGAATGTTAACAACTGGTTCTAGCGAATAGCTGTGAACTGGTAGAATCCCACCCCTGGCTCTATCCCTAGGAAAGGTGGCACACACACACACACACACACACACACACACTACATGGTTTACTTAGCTGCAGTATCTACCATTTCATTCTTTCTTTCTTTATCTATTCATTTCATAAGGTTAAGAGTACTCTGCTGTTCCACAAAGCTCTAGGCATCTCACAAGTAAATAATTATAGCTAAAAATATTATCTAAAATATAAAGCTATAAACCATAAATTATCAGCCTGAAAGAAACAACAGCAATAATACATCTGAAATATTAAAAGCAGCAATTGACTAAGAGCAGTCATGTATGGATTCAGTTTCCATTTGCAAACTCTCTTGTACTTTTATCTCTAAGTCATAATTCAATGGCTTTTTTGGAATGAGATGGAGAAGAGGGATATAGAAATGTTGAGTGTGTTTTGGTGACATCAAATGTTCTCCCACAACAATGTTATGTAGATGTTAGATGTTTTCAGATGTGTAAGCCAAGGGATAAGATTTATTTATATAAATATGAGATACATACATGTGTGTACAAACATACAAACACACAAATTAATATAAAGTAAAAAAAACAAAGAAATCAAATAAAAAACTAGAAGTATAAGAAAGGAAAAAAATAAAGAACAAAACTAAGAAAAATAGATATAAAGAAGTAGATTACAATATCTTCTTTACAGCAATTATAATTAAAACTATAACTGCATTTTACTCTATGGTTACAGAATAACTCTCTTCTTTATATAATCTATTCTGTCTAATCATTATGATCATAAATCATAAGTTCAATTTTTTCTAAGCAGAACTTCTATAAGGGATTTGCAGTTAGCAATAAATTTAAATATTGTCTTTTCTCTGATCACAGAGAGGTCAATTTAGCCATCTCAACAAGTACTATCAACTTCATCAATCATTCCTTCACTGTGAGTAGTGCCAAATCTTTCCATCATTGTGCACACATCGTGCATCTTGCTGCAGTTTTCATGTACAAAAACAGTGTTTCATTACTTTATTTTATTTATTTTTATTTGTTTATTTTTGTCAATTGCTTACAAGATAATAGGTATAAATAAAAACATAGTTATGAATACATGGATACATATAAGAAAAATAAAAAATAAAAATAAAAGAAACAATAGGATAGGGATAGTAGGCACGTTGGTGCGCTTATGCACACTCCCAAAGACCTCTTAGGAAAGGGGTGAGGTCAATAGCAGACAGTCTAAGGTTAAAGTTTTTGGGGTTTGGGGAAGAAACCACAGAGTCAAGTAGCGTATTCCAGACATTGACCACTCTGTTGCTGAAGTCGTATTTCCTGCAATCAAGTTTGGTGCAATTAACCTTGAGTTTGTATCTATTGTGTTCTCTTGTGTTGTTATGGTTGAAGCTAAAGTATTCATTGACAGGTAGGACATTGCAATCTATGATTTTATATACCATACTTAGATCGGAACGAAGACAGTGTAATTCAAGGTTTTCTAGGTTTAGAATTTCAAGTCTGATGGCATAAGATAATCTGCAATGAGCAGAGGAGTGGAGACCTCTTCTTGTGAAATATTTCTGGACTTTCTCAACTGTGTTAATATCAGATACATAATGTGGGTTCCAGACTGATGAGCTGTATTTGAGTATTGGTGTAGCAAATGTTTTGTATGCTCTAGTTATTAGTGTAATATTACCAGAGAAAAAGAGACATCAATCCCAACAGGGAAACCTCTGATCTCAAATGTTGATCAATCTTTAAAATCTTCTGAATCAATGTGTATATTTGAATCCAGAATTTACTAGCTATTTTATACAACCACCAAATATCATAAAATTTTCCTTCTTATTGTTTACATTTCCAACATAAATTTGAAGGGCCTTTATACATTCCAGAGATTTTTTTTCTGGTGACATATACCTGTTAGGGATACACCCTAGCAGAATCTGCACGGCAGGCAGGCAAATATGTGAGATAAATGTTTTTGTAGCTTACACTCAGTAAAAACAGATACACTGTGCTAGTTAAATAGTTTATTCCAATAAGAGTTTTAGCATAGTCAAACAGTCCATATATCATTCACTAGTTCAGTCAGTTTGGGGATTATTCAGTTACAAAGTCCAGTGTCGAAAAAGAGGTCAGTAAACTTACAAATATCAGTCCAGTAATATATCTCTTCTTGCAGTAGAGATATGAAGAAGTCAAACCTCCTTTCTTCCTTCAGCAGCAGGGAACACGCAGTTAACAAATCATCAATCCATCATTGTCAGCAATCAATCCAGTAAACCAGCAATCAATCAAGTTCTCTTGCTCCCTCTTATGGCGGTTTTACAATCGCACCCCAAAAATTACATGCTTTGCAGTTTAAAGTGACATACATTTAAATTCACTATCATAGTTTATATATATTATTTTACCCAAACTACGTTAGGTAACCTTGTTATTCCTAACAATACCAACAGTACATTATTTAGTAAAAAAAACTCTTTAAAATTATAGCAAAATGTAAATCTCAATTCTTTCAATTACATATTTTCCCATTCTTCTATGTGTGAATTATAACCAATATTTTAGGTCACTTTATCATATAGTCTTTCACTTGTTTCTCTTCTGTTTCAAATTACCATAAAACTTTATATATTTTAGCAATTACATGTTCATCATTTGTATACAAAGCAATTGTCTCCTATTTTCCATTTTTGTTTTGTTTTTTCTTTTTTGCTATTTTGATATCATAATCCCAAAATGGAAGTATTTCAAACAAGGGTTCCCTTTTTTCTCTTTTGTCTTCCTGTGGCCTTAATCATTTCATTTCAAATGGCACACCATAGTTATAGTAAGCATCATAGTCTGGTTTATATTACTTTTATATGTCTCACATGATTAGGACACTGGGTTGGAGATCAGCAAGCCAGTGTTTGAGATACGAGTGCTGCTGCAGCTTGCTGAGCTACTGTCATTTGCTTCAGCTTCTTGATGGGGACATGGAAGGAGCTCTCACAGGCATCCTCTGTGCAATGGGGATGTCGTTGGCTAATCCTTTCAGCTTGGAAGCACCTTAAACAGTGCCTCCAACATGAACGGTATGGAACCTTTACCTTTTGTTTGGTAAAATCCATCAATTGTGTACATTCTATGCTAGTAAATAGCAAAAAAAAAAAAAAAAAAGATCCAGTTTGTTTATTTATTAAAAAACACTTTAACCCCCAAAATAATCTTTCAGAATTACTATCTCCTTTATCCATTTAAGTTTAACATTCTTATATTGACTCCTTGTTATGTGTTTTGCCAATTCTTTTTTTAAAAATTAAAATCTTTTTAATTCAGAAAGAATAATAACTCACCAATAGGAATTTTTATTGTTATGCTCAGAAAATTTCTCCTTGGCTGTAAATTAATTACATCTGAAAGTTTAAGGTTAAGAAATGAGGCTCATATGAAACTTATTTCCTTAATGACTGCATTATGGTTGTGAACTTGATTGAAATCTCTCAACTCCCAGCCATTCAACTCATGAGCAGACCACAAAACATCACTCCCAGCAGGCTACTTATAAGTGGCAGCTGTCCAGAGTGTAAGTTAGTGATCATACAACCTTTCTTTCTTTTTTTTCTGGAAAGAATTCTCCACTCAATATTTGCCATCTGGCCACCATTCTCTGCCTCCATGCCATCCTGCTCCTTCAGCAATATCTATTTCACCATGAGTCCTCACTGGAAGTTCCCAAAAGACAAAATTTCTAATAGTTATTTCTCCAGTATCACCTCTGAAAAATAACTTTTCCAAAAGACTAAAGTTACTATCATCACCTCCTATCTCCAAATTCTTACAACATGCAAAGAGAAAAAGAGATCTGAAAATAAATCTATGGGAATAAGGGATAACATTGCATCCAAAACTGCTCACCATTCTAGTTGTTAATATTGATTCCAGATTCCATAGTGCCATTGGTCACATATAAAATGGCCAAACACAGATACCATTAACTAAAGTACCACATGGACAAGGCATAAACATTTCCCAAAATGTTTGACTTTAACTGAAAATGGTAAACAACAATTGTTTCCTCTTTCTTTCAAGTTCTTATGCTTCTGCATGAAACAATGACTTAGTATAATTCCCTCTCAAATTCTTACAAAGATGTTTTTAAAAAGATATGTTAGTAGAATCTGATCTACTGCAAAATATCAGCTTATCTTTCTGTTTAATTAAAAGTGAGATAAAAATAAGCTTAGCTATGCATGACAAATCAGATCAAATCCTGTATGAGCATTCTGTATACCATTTATATGAAGTTTACAAAGTAAACGTAACAGTGCAAATAATATAAAAAAGCTTAACCAGAAATACAACAGAACTGGAGCTTGCCATTTCAAAAAGAACAAAAATATGAAAAAAATTTACCACAATAAATATGTTGGACTAAATACATGTAATATCATTGCATAAAAACCAATATTTTGTTCACTTCAGAATATTAATTTGCTTTCTACGTTTGAGATAACTTTATTTATCATTATACACTGAAAGCCACTATAGGGAACTAACTATAATGAACGAAACCAACCATGTAATTAATGCTAAGTGTGCCAATAAAACATCCAGCTCAGACAATTTAAAAATTTAGCACTTTTTGCAGTAACATTCAGGGTTTTTATTTTTTTCCCAGTTACAATCTAATAAAATACAACTCAGAAAAATAATCAAATCCTAACAAGAAAGAACAACTTGAACTTTAGAAATTTCCTAAAGGCCTGCAATAATTATTTTTTAAAAACCTATAATACTTCTGTTCCCATGGTCTAATGCTCACAGTGTTATCTAATCACTCAGGTTTGTATTTCTTTATGAAGTACCAAATGTTATCTTTATACAACATGCAGGTAACCCTCAACTTACCAACAACAACTGAGTCCAAAATTTCTGTTGTTAAGTGAGACATTTGTTAAATGAGTTTTATCACTGCAGTTAACCCAAATGGAAAATAAATGTTTGGGTGCATTTATCTGGAAGAGCACAATCAGAATCCTATCAGAGTTTTCTGCAATTTTCACATCATTTTATTGTTGTTATGTTGTACTTAAAGTTTCTGGAGTCTCCATTGTTTATTGAATAATTAAATAATGTACATTGTGCAGTTAAATGGAATGAAGATTTGAAAATTAAAATTGAAAGATTATAGCATAAAGCAGTGTCAATGATTATCACTGGATGTGATACCAACAAGTCTTGTATGGCAGTTATAAAATCTGCAGATTGATAAAATTTGTATCTGTCAATTGCAAAAGGCCATACTGTCCAGATCCACACATTTACTATGTTGATAGATTGTGATATCCTGGGTTCTTGGGAAGAACTTGATGCATATGAAGGTCAACTCCAACTAAAAAATTAGCAGCTGCAACTTTACATTGTTTCAAACAGATAATAATGATACTAATATCAATATTATTATCTCCACAGACAATTAACATCTTCATAGACAATGTCACCTGCAGATAAAGATTCTCAGTCATCCAGATAGAGTTGTCTGGAAGTTCAGTCATGGCAACTGGACTTCTTTTCTTGTTGGTTCAAATGTTTTCTGCTTATCCAACTAGCTTCTTCAGTCTGAGCAAGTTGGTTAAGGGGACCCCATATATGTCCTCCAGGGAGGTTTTATTTCTTACCTAATCTGGATAGACTCCTTAGGTGAATAGGCAGAGAGTTGTTGGAATGCAAATGTTTCGACTCCAGAGTCCTTTACCCCAGGTGGTTGTTTAGTGTGGCCTCTTTGGTGATCTTCTGAAGTGGTATTAATCTTCCTGGGGACTGATTAAAGAACAGCATAAAAAAGTGGGGAACTGGTTATGTCTGAGGCCTCTACCTCTACTGAGGGAAGGATTTTCCTTTTGGGCATAAATTGATTCATTCACTCCTTTCTCAAACCATCTATCTCTCCTGTCCAAAATGTGAACCTTATTGTCCTCAAAATAGTTTTTATTTTAGATGAAGTCATACTGCTGATTCTGTTTCTGTGGTGTTGCCTACTTAGCTGCTGCAAGAAGATCACACAAATTGGCTACAAACAATGGAATAGTAACAATGGTGCATTGGAAGATCTGCAAGGAATACTCCTTAGCTGCCAAGAACTGGTGAAGCCGCAAAATAGAGAAAGTAATAGAAAATGATCCGGGACTTTAGAATTCCAGCAGACAGGCACATGTCACATAACCATCCAGTCTTAACAATTTTAGATAAGAAAGACCCAAAAAAAAAAAATCTGGGATAGTGCTTGTGGCTGCACCTGGAGACAGCAGAATAGAAAATAAAGAATTGGAAAAGATAACAAAATACAAAGACTTGCAAATAGAAATAGAATGACTGTGGCAAAAGGAAGCAAAAAAATATCAATTGTAATAAGAATCCTTGGGTGTAATCCCAAAACAACTGAATCACGACTTGAACATTATCAGCACTGACAAATTTGCTATCAGTCAATTGCAAAAGGCAGCTTCACTAAGAACGTGCTTAGTTTACATCCTGAGATATATGTAATACCATTAAACTTCCACATCTCCCAATCCCAGGTCCTTGAGAAAGACTCAACAGGTGAGCAAGAATGCCAAATCTGAGCATCTGGCTGACTGTGTGACCAACCATAATACTATACCAAAACATTCAAGTGAACTGATAAATTCATGTATAACTATGTCTTTTGTCTTATTCTCCTTTTCTGGTCTTTCTAATGTATATTTGGTTGTTTGCTTATTTTTGGTTTTTTATTTCTTTCCTGTATTGCATTTCAGAACTTCTCCACAAGAGTTAAAATTGTTTTAGCAACACTGCAAAATTCCTTTTGTATCTTTGTGGAGGTTATCAGAGTGTATAAGATTACCATCGAGAACAATAAATGGCTCTAGATAAGAACTGAACAGCCAGTTCAAGGCAAGCAATTTAAAGTAGCACAATTCATAAATTCATCAATATAGATTAAAATGTACCTATATGAACGATTTGCGGAGTTTGTTTTCCAAATAATATGATATACGGTGTATGTATTTAAAAAGGTGGAAGTTAAACATTTTTAATTACAAGATTTTTCTCCTTTTCTTTATTTGCAAAAGATGTGAAGATAAAGTATCATGTATTCATACAGCAAGCATGATGTCTACAGAATATCATACTTTATTGCAAAATATCATACTTTTTCTAATCCATGCTATGCTGAATCAGAGGAATGGCATTCAAAATATGAATGAATTCCACAAAAAACTCTGTGTGTGGGGGGGGGGTATGTCACTTTAATTCCCCCCCCCTAGAAGCTGTTCCCATTCTACAGTGTTACAGTTGCCAATGCCATCTTTTTTCTTTCTTCTAGAGATCATTAGACCACACAATAATTGATGTGCCTCTGGCAACATATGCATCCTACATTTGTCTTCTCTTTCATTTGTCTTTTCAACAGATTCTTCTTCATCAGTCTGTAATTCCACATATTTGATTCACACTCCTTATTCTTTATAGGTGGACAAAAATGCCAAAAACCCATCTAAACACATGGTTAACCAAGTGATTAATCATAGTAATAATAATATCACCATCAAACAATAACATCTGCCTATCCCAGATTCTTACGGAGGGCTTGATAGGTGGATAAAAATTCCAAATCCAGTCTAAATATTTGGCTGACTGAGCAACCAAACATAAAAAAAAAATGCGAAGATGATGTTCCAGATGTTTGGGTGGGGTTAATTGGGTGAGTTTCTTTCCTAACCAAAAAAATCAAAAGACTGATGGCCCTGAAAAGGTTATACAGATTCCTTTTCTTGATCAATTAAATGAATTCCATGGAATAACCAAAATTATGTGCCTACTGCCTTGATAAAAAGGAGGGCTTATTAAGAGTCCAAGACTCAAATAACATAAGCTATTATTTCCTGCCTTGATTATTTTTACAAATAATTCTAGACAGTGAACTTATCGAACACACTTTCCTCCTCCTACATTCCTTTGTTTCTTATCAAGACACAAATCAGCAATGCAAATAGGGGCAATTTTAGGGAATGTTTATCCAATCTTACTCTGGAGAAATCATCAAGTAAGGGTTTTTCATAGGGCTTTCTTGTGAAAGAGAAATGGGAATTTCCAAATCCATAGAAGGATTTGGGCTCTGGGTTCCAGAAGAAGATGGGCCCTCCTGTAAAAAGCTGGCAAAATTTCTGGGGAATTGAAAAACAAAATCTCCCTTGTTTATCTTAAAAACACTGGAGGTTTTAAAAAAAAGAGATTAGATGACCATTTGTGTGAAATGGTATAGGGCAGGGGTGGGCAAACTACAGTCCATGGGCCACATCCAGCCTGTTGGTCTTTTTTACCCGGCCCACCGAAGATTGGTCCGTATGTAACCGCGGCCACTTTTCGGCTGCTTTCAGATGCGTTGAGAGGAGGCGGCTGAGACAGAGGGAGGGCGGCGGAGAGCGAGCAGGGCACCTGGCAGGCTTGTCAGGTGGAGCAGGAAACGGGGGCAGGAGCCCAGCAGAGCGAAGAGAGCTGAAACCTGTTGAGATCTCGCCGCAGTCCCTTCGTGGGGAGAGAAGCTGCTGAGCCGGGAGGAGCGTGGGATGCTGCCAGCTCGCCTCCCTGCCCCTCCGTCATGACTGTGAAGGAGCCCTGAGCACTGCTCTCGCGGCCACCACCGACGGAGCCCAGCTTGATTTCACCTGAGCCACATGGGAGGCGGCACCAAAGGAGCACTCTGGGGTTCAGCCAACTGCCCGCTGAGCACCTCTGGGATCCCCACCATGGCGGCATACCTTGGGGCTGCACTCCAGAAACCAGTGCCACGGGACGGCGAAGCCGAGCGGCAGGAGGAGGCACGTCGGAGCTGCAGTGGCCAGCTCAGATCTCTCAGTCCTAGGGAATCCCCCTCCGCCGAAGCGCCTGAGCACCACCAGCAGCGAGGTGCAATGGGGCCACGGGAAGAGTTGCACCCCAAGGAGCAACTGGCGGCCAGAGTGGCCGGGACTTGCAGTGGCATCGAGGGCCCGAACTGCGCGGCGGGGGCCTGGGGTGGTTTTCTCCCGTGCCCAGCTTCAGAGCGGTCCACCGTGCGCTCTTGGGCATCTGGCTCTCTGTGCCCTGGGCGCACCTTTCCCTCGCCTCTCGGCCAGGAGCAGCAGTAGCTGCTCTGCCACTGCCTCCTTCCTCCCCAACTTCTGTTGTTGTGATGCGTATTCCCGTAGACCCGAGCACCAGCAGGCACTTCACACCTCCCTCCACAGCCTTCCCCTGCAGTAAGATGGGAGAGAACAGTGGCACCTGAGGCACACCGGTCCCGGGTTCAAGAGGGAGGGTCAACCCTGCTACTAATTGGTGGTTCACAGTTTATCTGTGGGCACCAGAGGAGTTATGTTTTGGGGGGGGGGTGTTTATTTATTTTTTATCTTATAAGTGGCCAACTTGTGTAAGCTGAGGGGGTACATTCATACATACATACATACATACATACATACATACATACATACATACACACACACACACACACACAGTCATTTATTCATAGGGGAAGAATCTGTCTATCTATCTATCTATCTATCTATCTATCTATCTATCTATCTATCTATCTATCTATCTATCTATGTTGTGCAAATTTAACTATGATGCCAAACTTGAGTTTTGGAGGTTGTCTCAGAGAAAAAAATAGTTATTTTTCCTACCCCGAGTAGGTGTCTCTCCCGCTTAAAAAACAAAACTCTTTCCTCACCTCGCTTTGAAAAGGGGAACTGTTAACAAATGCAGTTTTTTATATGTATCGTATCTTGTGCTGACCCGGCCCATCTGTCAAATTTTAAAAGTCAATGCGGCCCCCAAGTCAAAAAGTTTGCCCACCCCTGGTATAGGGTTTGCTGCTTGAGCAGGGGTTTGTTCTAGAAGACCACCAAGGTCCCAACCTGGTGAGAACTCTACTTTCTCTAGTCTTTCTAGTGTTTCCCCACAACTGTAGGGTTTACTTTTTCCAGATAAACTGAGGCTCAATCCAATTCATTTTTTTTTTTACTAGCGGCTTTGTGGGCATGGCTTGGTGGGTGTGACAGGGGAAGGATACTGTTAAATCTCCAGTCAGAGGTGGGATTTGCCAGTTCTCCGAACTACTCAAAATTTCCACTACCGGTTCTCCAGAATTGGTCAGAACTTGCTGAATACCACCTCTGTTGTGACAGGAATTGACCAATGAGCTTGTCATCTTGGGCTGACATCATGGGCTGAGAGTAATTTGCCCAAAGTCAACATCTGGTTTTCATGCCTGAGGTGGGTCTAGAACTCATAGTCTCCTAGTTTCTAATCTGTTGTCTTAACATTGGATCAAACTGGCTTTCCAACTGCTCCCCCAAACCCCCCAAAGTGTTCCATATTATGTCCAGGTTCTCTTTTTCCTGAACTGACTCTTTTATGCCTTTGGAGTATAATTACCCATCACCTTTTTACTATTACAAGACTGAAAGCCTCTTTTACTGGAATCTTTCCCCACTTACCGGAAGCTATCAAGAATTCGGCCTGGGACCTTCTTTATGCAAAATATGTTTAGGCCACTGACTTACTGATTGGATTGAGCCTTACCTACAAGCCATCTATGTTTAATAACTTAACCCTTTAAGTCAAAGCAATTATACTGTGAATGTTTATATACCTTAACTTAGAGTTTCCCTTTCTGTCTAGCTTTATTTAGCTACCTATTTACACCATCATTTTCTAAAACATGATAAAGCAGTACAATTAGATAGAGTGGCAAGTGGGATCTAACTGAGAAAAAGCACATGATATTTCAGTTTAGGATTTAGAGGTCATGCAGTATAATAGGTTCATTTAAACACACCACATATAATTATTAGAATAAAGTGAAGAATCAGGAAGCATAATTTATAATTCGCTGTCCTATTCATTTTTTCCATAAAGCATCACCAAAAAAAGATTTGATGTATTAATTCACACAATTGGTACTAATTATAGAAACCATTAAAACTGTGACCTCTGTTGTCCTTCCAAACTTATTCTCGGAAGGATCAGTGTTCTTACTTTTAATCTAAATCCATCTTATTCATCTCACTTAATTTCCCAACTATTTCCAATTATAGTTTCTCAAATGTGGATCTATTGTGTCTTTTTCTAGCTTACCTCTGTAGTTTCTTTGGGAGAGATGTAATATTGAACATGTGCAATACAACTCACAAATTCAGACTCCAATAAATTATGAAGGACTGTAAAATAATAAAATAAATCTTTGGTTGCAAAAATTGTACAATAGGTTCAAAGTTCCTGTAGGTTGTTGGCCTGAGTTTTCCTTCCTTATGAATTGTATTCCTTCCTTATGGATTATTCCCTGGAACTTTAAGAAGGCAAAATGCCACACCTGTACTGCAGGCTGATTAAAAAAATGCAGAAGGCTCAATGTGTGGGTGTTGGTGGAATAGAGAAAGGTGCTAAAGTGGTCAGCCAGGCTTGGAGGAGATGAGACCAGACTGGGTAAAAAAAGACTTGGAAGCCACCATAGCTGAAAAGGGAATAGCAAAATCTTATGCAGGTAGTGCTTGACTTACTACCATTCATTTAGTGATTGTTCAAAGTTACAACAGCATTGCGGGGGAAAGTGATTTATGACCATTTAGAAACACTGTAGCATCCCCATAGTCACATGATCAAAATTGGAAGGTTGGCAACTGGCATGTATTTAGGACAGTTGCCCTGTCCCAATGTCATGGGATCACCATTTGTATCCTTCCCAGCCATCGTCTGACAAGCAAAGTCAAAGGGGAAAGCCAAACTCACTTAACAACCACATGATTTGCTTAACAACTATGATAAAAAGATCATAAAATGAGGAGCAACTTACTTAACAACTGCCTCGCTTGGCAATGGAAATTTTGGACTCAATTGTGATAGTAAGTTGAAGCTTACCTGTAAACTCACAACAAGCTTTCCAATGATGCAGACAGATCGTCTACACAGGTATGAACAAGTAAGTTTTTTCTCCCTCTTACAAACTGATAAGAACTGGGAGTCAGAGACACAACTTGGTAAATGGGAATAATACCAGGCTACTTCAAACTTCTGCAGCAGCTATTGAAGTATGAGGGCTGGAAGGTAGAAGAACATACAGGGCTAAGTATAGGATAAATGGACATTAAGTTCTGAGTAAATCCCAGTCTTAAATGAGAAGGCTTGGTAAAAGACTGTGGTACTCCTACCTTATTGTTGGAAAAGGTGATTGTTAAAAAAAAGCACAGGCAAAAATGGAAACCTCTAAATTGGTTAAGTATTGCTATTTTTCACTTTTCACCTGGGATAGAATTCTACCAGTTTGCACCTATTCGCTAGAACCGGTTGTTAACATTCTAAGCAATTTGGAGAACCGATTGTTAGAAGAAATTACTGGCCTAATCCTGTAAGGAAGGCAGGAAGGAAATATTCTGGTGTTGCTCACAGAAACTGCCTCTCTGTTAACCCTTATTACATTCTTGACAGGACTGGATTTCCTGTCTCAGGAACATCTCTGGGGTTCCCCCCCCCCCTTTGCTGGTTCTTTGCTTGTGTTGAGTGACCATTCAAAGTTACAATGGCACTGAAAAAAGTGATTTATGACCATTTTTCACACTTATGACTGTTGCAGCATTCCCATAGTCATGAGAGGCCAGGCGAGAAGTGTGCCTCAATGTGAGTGATATTGAGTTGGCCACACCCAGCCAATAACATGACCACCAAGCCATGTCCACCAACTAAGCCACACCTACAGGACCAGTTGTTTAAAAATTTGAATCCCTCCCCTGCTTATAACTCTAATATTGTCACTGTAGGCACAGTAGATATAACCTGTATATACTAGGAATGTTACATTAATATATGACAGCATATATTAGTGTGTACAAATACTGTTCAGCAATGAAGGCTCAATTAAGCTGAAGGCTCTATTGGAAAGTAAAAAAAATATCCCCAAAAAGGCAGTGGAAAACAGCTGCTCTTGTAGATTATAGGTAGTCCTTGACTTATGAATGGTTGCCTTATCGCCTTGAAATTATGATAGACTTTCCCGGGACTACTTATGACCTAGTTTTGAAGTTTTGAAGTTGTCATGGATGGGGTCTCTGTGGTCATGTGATTGCACTTTGGCACTCAGCAACTTATGTTTTCTGTGTCCCACAGGCATGTTACCATGATTTATGATATTTTCTGCTGGAAATTAGGATTTCGTATGGTTTCCAGCAAAAAAAAAAAAAGGCTGATTGCAGACTATACTGATTCACTTAACAACCACTGCAAAACAACTTTTGAATCCAAACAGACAGACATCTGATCCACACCATGCCTGGCATCACTATTGTGGAAAAGAAAAAAGTCAGGTTCATTGATATTGCAATACCAGGTGATGCATGAATTGAAGAAAAACAGCTAGAAAAAAAAAATAACAGTGTTATTTGCAAATTGAAGCTCAGTGATTGTGGAGGAAGAAATCAATGGTTGTACCAATAGTAATAGAAGCCATAGGAGCAATATCCAAAGGGCTACCCAGATAAATGGAAATTTTGAACTTATTAGACCTGGATATTCTGACTTCCTATATACTTAGATATTACCTTAATAGGTCTTAGGTCAGAGGTATCAAACTCGTGATGTCACATTGTTGACACATGATGTATCGTGACTCCCCCTCCTTTGCTAAACCAGGCATGGGCATAGCCAGTATGTGACACATCTGGCCCATGGGTCGCGAGTTTGACACCCCTGTCTTAGGTACTTAGTTAGGACTTGAACTGTTGAGTTTTTTACCAGTTGCTTCAGATGTGAATTGAATTGAAAGTTAATCAACAACAACAATAATACAAGGGGATAGTAAAGTAATACTATAGGTATCCTATGCTCTACTATGCATATTTGCTTCTGACTCACTGCTCAAACTACACTATGTGCCAGTAGATATGAAATCACTGCATGGTAAAATATGCCAGATGCTAACACATATTCAGTTCATTAATGTATGTGTCTAACAACTGGACGTTGCTCAGTTTCAAGCATAGAAGAGGTATTATTGCTATAGCAACAACTTTATTTTTCTCCCCATTATGGAAAAGAAAAAATCTCATGCATTCTAAATTTGATACATATATCTCCTTTTCTCAGCTACAATTTCAATTTTTGTAGATTTGCTGCTTTCTGGAATAACATAAGAGTACATATTACAGATATTCATTACACAAAATTGGTCCCAATTATTTTAATACATATGATTGAAATAGTATGCATTTTTTTAAAGTGTGGGAAATATGACTCATTAATATATTCATTAATTTGGATTTTCTGTAATTGTAGTCCAGAGATTTGCAGGAGAATTGGATTATTTGTTTGTTTATTTATGGTTTGAGTTTGAGGCAACTCTTGGTGGCTTACAAAAGTAATAAAACATAGATATAAAAACAATTATAAATATAAAACAGATCAAAATTATGACAGATCAAATGCAAACTATTTTTAAAGATCTCTTGAACTTCATTAGGGAGAGAGCCACAACATTTTTATGTAAGGGGAGGCATCATTTCAAAGGGCAGGTGATGTATCTGAGAAGGCCTGCTTTCTGGTTCCCAATGGGAATACTGAATCATGCCCAATACTGCCTGCACCACTGCATTGTAGACCACCTGGAGATAGTTCCCAAGTGGTCTTCCAAGCAGAGGTGACACAAAAGAAAAATGATTCGGGGAGAAGTGGGGATGGGAAGCAAGTTGGATATCTTAAAAGTATTTTCATTACAACCTATTGAAGTGGCTTCATGGATCAGCTTGCTGCTTAGGTGATAGTTGGATGAGCCACAAGTACATAATAGAAGAGAATCACTTTCTTTTCTAATATGCCTGTTAAAAGGCATCAAGGGAGACTTTATTATGTTACTTCCATAATGTTTAGAATCTCTGAGAAGAACAAAAATGGTTAACTTATAATGCGAAACTTATACCTATTACTAAATGATTTTTCTGGAAATCTGTCCTCAAGATTTTAACTGTAGGCTGTTAACAATTACATATTTTGGGGCTGCATCCTATGTCAACATAATTGATCCACCTTAACCACACAGAAGTTCTTCTCACATGCATGCCAGAATTCACTCTTATTGAAGCAAAGTGTTTCTCCATTCTGGCTTTTCCCCTTCCAACCTTTAGAAACCGGATGTAGCATTGCATCATAATAATGCTAATCAAGTGAACTTCTCTTAATTCCCACCCTTCTCTGAGCTCATATATGTCTTCCCAACTACTCTGAAAGGCCATTCAAGTCTGATGCAGTGCCTGATCAAATTTTCCCATCTCACTGATAGTTAATCAAAGCTGAACCCATGATCCAAATTCATTGGCATTTCCAGCAAGATTAGATTTCATGACAATAATGAGATTTTCATCACAATATCACAATGCAAACTCTGACACTTACATACATATGTGCAAAGTAACAATGCAAGCACAAAGGGGAAGAACTCATGTTTTCACAATCCATGTTTCCTTGTTTGCCTGCCTGTTGAAGTTTATGTTCAGACTTTACACATAAATTATTCCATTAATCAAATGAGAACTTGTAAATATTCTAATTATAACAGATAACAGATAATCAGAGTTGGAAGGGACCTTGTAGGTCATCTAGTCTAACGTCCCACCCAAGCGGGAGACCCTACACCATTTCTGACAAATGGCAGTCCAATCTCTTCTTGAAAGTCTCAAGTGATGGCGCTTCCACAACTTCCGAGGGAAAGCTGTTCCATTGGTTGATTGTTCTCACTGTCAGAAAGTTTCTCTTTATTTCCAGGTTAAATCTCTCCTTGTTCAGTTTCCATCCATTGTTCCTTGTCTGGCCTACAGGCACTTTAGAAAATAGCTTGATCCTTTCCTCTCTGTGGCAGCCCCTCAGATATTGGAAGACTGCTATTATGATATGCTTTGATCTCAGACTTCATAAGCAACTATACTTGAGTATTTTTTGAATATACACTCAGACTCTACAGTTTAAAAAAATATGAGGTTTTTTTTCTCTCATTAGAGATTTGGGGTAGCTGGTGGTTTTTTTTAAAAAAAAAAAAAACGAAGATTGGAGGTCACTTATCCAGAACATTTTTATTCTGGGAGAAAACTGGGGTAATGCATGCTTCAAAAATTATATAGTAGTGTTTATTTTTTATTCATTAAAACAGAAGCCTCTCTTTTAGCATGAGCCTGAAAATAGATGCTGCTGTTGAAAAAGGCATAGTAAAGATTTTTCCTTTAAAGATTGGTTCATTAAAGCAGCAGCATACTTTTGTCAAGCTTGCATGAAAGATTAGTAAAAATCATTTTTAAAACTTGGCTAGCTGATTACCCTATATAATAAATAGATCCTAACTTGCACTTTCATTCATGCTAAGGGGGCGCTTTCTATCAACTCCAACTGCATCTTTGTCTCTGGACCATTGTCCTGATTATTTCAAACATCTCCAACCCTTAGGAGCAGCTATCTGGGGAATTCAAAGAATTGCAGAGAGAATGAATTGCTTAGACATCCTGGCCTATATATGTAAATTTTAATCATCAAAGCTTTCCTGATCATAAATTATGTGCATTGTTAACACTTCTGCATAGAATATTCTGCAGTTGATTTTATGCATACACCATACAATAAATAGAGCAGATGATACACTGATAATGAACAAGATGCTTACTCTAGGCTGACCTGTGATTTTAACCTTGATTCTCTTAATTTTCCTCCAAATAGTAGTGAATAGTGTGGTGTGTTATTGATTTATAGTATCTTTCTGTGAATTGGCAAGATTTTGTTTTTCATCTTTTCCAGAAGCCCCCCAATGTTTATTGAGCATGATGCATCTTTGGTGTCCCGGAATAGTATTTATTTTCATTAAAGCAAGTAAAGCAATTTATGTAGAACCTGTTATTAATAATGGCTCTTTATCATTTCTGCTAAACTGCCTCTAACTACAGCATAACTGGATAATTATAGAGCTGTCTTAGTCTAAACTGTTCTCTGGGATACACTGTATCAACTTGTTTGTTAGCAGAGTGTATCTGAAGCCTGCAGATGGGGGATACCTCCAGATATAGGGTAGAAAGGATGCTAATATAACTAAAAAGTGATGAGGATTGACTTTTGTGTACCTGTGCAGAAAGTTTCCTAATTAAACTGAACAAATTGCTTCTAAATAAAGTGCTGTTTCCTATTCCCACTAAAGGCTTTTTACTACTAAATTTCCATTTTTTTTCTATTACAAGCCATTAAAAGAAGAATTGTAATTTAAATCTAGGTAGTAACAATCTTTATTTTGTGCAAATAAAATTTAGCAGAACAACTGCATTTAATGACATCATAAATTATCAACTGCTGCAAGTAATCTTTCTCCTCCTCCACCCCTTTTCTTTAAGCAAAATAACTCTCGTTGCATCAATAAACTTGCAAGGAGAGTAAAGTAAATATTGCTCACATTATTAAAAAAGTGGGCAAGTGCTTGGTAAGATGGCTCCTGATTACTTTCCCCCTGTATGTTGATCTGGGAGAGTTCCTTGGTTTACTAAACACTCCAGGAGATGCAATCTTAAAAGAGATTCCTAAAGTAATGCTGGTGAAAAAGGAGGAATAATTATAATTGTACAAGGACATGAATGCTATTTAGAGTTTACTATGGCCATAAAGAATTCACTTCTCAGAACTTATAGTAACTAGAGGATACTACCCAGCAGCCTTGGGTAAGGTTATATATTCCTTGTTAGTCATATGTCAGAACATCCATAAATTGATCTGGCTTTTCTGCTAACAACATTGTGGCCAAATCACTCATTTTACTTAATATTAGATATCTGAGGGGCAGAACTGAATTAAAGAAAAGGGAAAGACTATTCCGCAATAGTTCTGCTATTTCCTGAGTAGGTGTTTCTCCTAGCTGTTATTGAGAGAAAAGAGCCTGATTTCCCACATCCTTTTAAATATCTATATGAAACTAGTGATGAGAGAGGCGTTCTGCCATTTTACGTAAGGTGTCATCGACATATTAATTATTCCCTCCTTGGGCTGCACAGGAAATCCTGTGTTGTTGCTGTCTGAAGGCTATAAAAGATTAGATGTGACAAGCTTAAACTTAGAATAAATCCCAGTAAGATAGAGGTGTCATTTCTTAAGAAGTATCTGGTTCCAGCACTGGAGTTTTAATTCTGGAGGGGGTAGTATTACATATCTGAATATGGATCAATAAGCAGATCTATAGCTTGAGGATCCTACTCATAAAACAACAGGTGGAAGTCATAACTTGAAATGTCTTTGCTTACCTTTGATTGGTATATCAATGCGACCTTTTCTGGATCAAGCAACAATTATTCAAACCTCTAATGTTTAGGTTATTGTAACTTGTTTCATACCAATGTGACCTTTTAGACCATTTAGAAGCTACAGCTGCTGCGAAGGTATAGCTGCTCACATGCAGATAGACCAACAGCACTATAGCAGAACAACTACCTTGCAGAAATTATGTTGGTTACCACTTCATTTTCAGGTCCAATTAAAGATGCTTTATGATCACCAAGACATCCTTTATCGTAGAAAAAGACCTGTCCTTACTACCTTTTTGGCCATCTGATCAAATTACAATCTGTTAGGTGGAGCTGGGAGCCTGTGAATACTAGAAAAATATCCACAAGCTTAGATGTGACCATATTGCAATTCTGTGGAAAGACAGAAAACAGATCCCCCTCCCCCAAAGGAGCATTACTAATTGTCATAACTGCTAGATTACAAACACACTATTGGTTTTTCAAGTACAATTAACTAACATTGTAGTGTGGTAATCATGCACTTCCGAAGAAAGCAATGTTTTTATTTCACTCCAATATGATTACACAATTTCTTTTCTTTTTAAAAAAAGAAAACTGAGAAATAAATAATGTAATATGAACTTGACAGAACAATCCTTCTTAGAAGAGTTCTGACTGATGTAGACCTTGTCCACTTATGGTAGAAGATGAGGACTAATTACTGAGGCAAAAGATTAATTTTATGGTGAGATATTTTCCTATTTATGGATAAACTATTGTGATGAATTATTTTAATATTTGTACCCAAGAGACCTTGTAGAAATCTATTGCTACGAGTCAGCTAGATACAGTTGTCAATATATCCTTTGTCATCAGAACACAGTTGTTTTTTTTTTAAAGGTGCATATTATAGACGTTGTGTTCTAGCAGGGAAAATAAAATAAACATCAGATCTCAGTTGAATGATATGTTTATGAGGAAATAACATTATAAGAAGGCGTGAAAAATTTAAATTTCTCCAGTACCAATCTTCAGAGTATCAGGAAAGATAAATAAACAATACATATTCATACTGTGACTGAATTGCTATAATAATTGCTAAAAGTTAGAGTTGACAATCTGACTGCTAACTCAGATCATTCTTTCAAAGAATAAAGGATAAATTAAAGAAGATAAACTTCAGAAGTCTGCTTGGAGCTGGACAACCATAGTAGCTAAATGTGGTGAAGGCTGGTTCAGACCTATGTTTGTTTTCAAAATGAGACAGCCTATGATCAGAAATACCTCTTTTAGGAAGATCGAATAGCATTCTTCCACTCTCAGAGAAGATAGAGAAGAAAACATTAAAGATTGTAACATACCTCAGCTTTGACATCTGCAAAAAGATGGGGTATAATTGCAGCAAATAAAGCATTAAAAGAAGCTCCATTGTAAACAGAATGTTGACATCACTGTTGTGGGTGTATTATTGCTTGTGGTAAGATGGCCTTCTCTGAAACTTAGATAATGTCCAAAACTTTGTAATTGAAGCTAGGCTGGAGGAGGTAAAGGAATACTGTTGAAGTAATTCCCCGTTAGGAGAATGAGCGCATACAGGGAGACGTATAGAGAATAGTATTTGAATAATACACACACAGCATACAGAGACACTGTACAGTAAATGTAGGGTTTTACTTTCAATAAAGGTTTAAGCAAAGTTCAAAATAAGCAGTCCAAAGTCATTCACAGATTAAATCAGTCAGTTTTCAATCCAGGGATAATCCAATAACAAATTCCAATGTCAAAAACAGTTCAGTAACAAACTTACATCAAATCCAGAAATAGCAGTCAATTAGAAGAAATGGAGGAATGGCAATACTTTCCAACAGATGGAAACGGAGAGACTTACTCACACTTTCTTCTGAGACTCAGACTAAAACAAACCAGGTTTCTGGCTCCATCTTATGGTCGTTGGAGAAACCACGCCTAATTACAGTTTTGCATTTTCTTAAAGATACAGTTTTAAAATGTTTATCCCGGTTTATATATTTCTAACCCAAATAGCTGTTAGGTCACTCATATTCCTAACAAATACTAATGACTAGCTCATGTCATGTAGGCCTACATCATATCTAAATTCTCTCCCTGCCTGCAATTTCCTGATCCTTTGAATGCTCTGTTACCATCAAAAGGAAGCTCTGCCCTCATCACCTTTTCATTTGTGCATAAACAGTTGACACAATGTGGTGTCTGTCTTTTTTGTGATTTGGTAGTTGGGAAAACCATTAGCTTACTTTGTGAATCCTGAGAATGGGGGAAAATGCATTATTCAATGCTTTTCATTCAAGGTTTCTTTTTTTCTCTCCTTTTCCTCACTGAGCAGATGTTTATTTTAAACCATGAAAGGAAAGATATTACAAAAGCTGACCTCTCTCCTTCAAACCTAGCTGGCCTAAAATTATAATATTTCAAGGTAGCCTTTTGCAGTGTAATTCAAGAATGGTGAGGATTTTTTTTCTTCTTTTCATATATCTAGCAATATATTTGGCACGGAATTCATCAACATGACAAAAAGTATATAAAGTAGCTGATACTGTATATGTATGGTGAGGTGAGTCATCCATTGCATTACAGGACTGGGTATCACTTCTATTCTTTAACTAGATATCTAAGCAAAATTGCAATACATTTTAAGCAGCAGCTGCTCAACTACAAACATATCCAACTATACATATGCAATGTCTAAGAGATATCATGGTGTAATGGAAGTCCTTGTCATATGAGGAAATCTTTGGCTTTTAGATATAGTGTAATTGAGTAGTGGTGTCTACTACTTGTAAAAATCTATGGCTGCAAAGAAATATTTTTATAATAACATTATTACAGTCAGCTACTATATGTGTGATATTCTTGGCCTAGAGCTCCAGCTTCAGCAGGAGCATGATGGTTCATGGGGTTAGAATGCTGGGCTGACAATTTACAAGCCAGTGTTTGAGACTCAAGTGCTACTGTGTGAAGGGGTGAGCTCCTATCATTCATTCCAGCTCCTGAGTACCTAGGAGTTAAAAAGTGTGCAAACACAAGTATATAAATAAGTACCACTTCAGTAGATTTATTAATAAGGAAATGAAAGAAGCTCCCAACTGGGCATCCCCCAAGAAATGGTGATGTCATCAGCTTATTATTTTTCCACAATGAAAGCACCTTGATGCTTTCAACACAGAAAAAAATTAGCAGATCCTGGCCTTTTCAAAACTTATCTTTTTTTACAGAAAATCAGGGTCATGTAGTTTAATATTAATTTACTAAGCAGACTTAGTAACTAAGATATCAGTCAGCCCTGGAGCCATCTTTAATGGGAGTCTTCAGGGCTGCCACAGTAGTGTCTGGGCAAGGTGTGGGAACGGGAACGGGAAGGTAGAGATAGTGTGGGTGTCAGGATTCCAGCAATTACTCCAATTAAATCATGAGCCTCGAGCCACACTCCCGAAACTTGAAAGGATTTAGTAGTGAAGCAGAATGGAAAGTTACCAGAAAAGTATTCTTATAATTAGCAGAAGTTTCTTAGCTTATATCGCAAATATTATAGAAGTTGCTTAATATGATATTGTGAAAACACAAAATTGCTGAACCTAAGAACTAGACATGTTCCTGTAAACAAGGGTGGGTATGGAAAATAACAGAAGAATAAGAACGAATGACTAAGTAGACTTACTTCCCCTTTTGCAGTACGCTGAAACTGGGAGCTGTATAAAAGTAACCCCCTCAGGGATAGCCAGGGGTTCAGAATTTGCCATGCTAATGCTCTGAACCTTTTGCGCAAATAAACCTGTATTCTCCTTTCCTGATACTCGTGGTCTTGTGTCCTGATTTGGAAACAGGATCTGCTGCAACAGTGGAAGTTAACAAGTAAGTAGCCAACCCTGAGATATGTAATTCGGAAGCTTCAGTCATTTAATCAGTCTCTGAAGAAAATATGAATGGAATGTACTTTCAATTCCACACTGCTGCCTGCTCTTTGAAACTTCCCTCCTTCTTTCTATTGACAACTATAAAATGTGTAGACAAAATATTTTATGAGTTGACAGTGGAGTGTGTAATCATAACATTCTTTCCCTCAGGAATCAAGGATGTCTCACCAGCACCTGAGGAGAATTATCTGGAAATTGGCTGAAGTTGGGATTGGATTAGACCATGTGACACATATGTGCTTCAAGGATGGTGGGGGACTTTGGTTGAACTTTGGTGTGGGGAAAACGCAGGGCCTTCAGATTCTGGTTTTTCCCAGGTGTGCCATCTCTTTCTCCTGGGATCAATTAACTTCTCTTTTTTGAAACAAAGAGAAGAGAGAGAGGGAGGGTGGAAGGGAGGGAGGGAGGGAGAAAGGAAGGAAAGAAAGAAGGAATGAGAGACTTGTATTGGCTTGATTACAATAAAAGCGTCTTTTATAGTTTGCTGTACTGGCTTAAACATTTAGTGAAATGAAAGATTTACAGTCCCAAAGGTGCTTTTTATGAGAGACAACTGGACTTTCTGGTTTTTCTTTGAAGACATTTCATTTCTCATACAAGAAGTTTCTTTGGCTCTGACTGGATCCTTCCATTCCATCCAGTCAGAGCTGAAGAAGCTTCTTGATGAGATGCAAAACATCTTCAAAGAAAAACCAGAAAGTCCAGTTGCCTCTCATAAAAAGCTCCTTTGGGACAACCATGGCCTGGATGACTGAGAATCTCCATATGCTTTGGGAATTAAAGACAGAAGTACCAAAAGAATTTAATCCATGGCTGAGAACATGCTCAGAAAGCAGCAGAAGTTTTATATTGCCATATTTTATATCCTTAAGAATTTCTGGGCAAAACCACTATGATGTAACATGCTCAAAATCTGTGCTCAGAGATATTGCCCATCTAATTACACCTCTAATGTAATATATATCCCTGTTACTTATTTCCCAGCAGGTTCACATTAAGTTGATATTTCAATTTCTGCATAATCTTTCTCTTCTCATAGTTAAGTTCATGATGAAAACAGCATCTTGTAAGTGGCACGATCTCTTTTCTTTGAAAACAATAATTATTGCCATTCCAAAATTTTCGAAGCAATCTCTGATGGTACTGCTGCTAGACTAATTCGTACATGTTGTGAAACATAATGGGTCCTTTTAAATATATATATATATATATCCATTTTTATTTCTTCTAGTGAAAAACTAAGAACTGCATCTGTTTAGCAGGAATACTACAAACAGGAATGATTCATTCCTTTCATAAAATTAGACTTTTGTTATTCTAACAACCTCCAAACTCTTCTTCCCATCCCCAAAGTGTTTTGATCTTATTTTCCAGATATAAGATAGAAACTGCTGAAGGATAGGAGGAGTAACATTGATAGTAAATAAGCAACTTCTAACGATTTGCTGCTGCTTAGAAGCAGGCTTCAGCTAATACTATGGATGATTAGTGCAAGATTAATCACAAGAACTCTGTGTGCCATATCACAAGATGGCTTACTTTCTCATAATGGAAACATGGCCTTCAGATGTAAAATTCTATTGGGTTTTTACCAGGGGTGGGATTCTATCAGTTTGCACCTATTCTTTAGAACCAGTTGTTAAAATTCTAAGCAGTTCGGAGAACCAGTTGTTAGAAGAAATTACTGGCCTAATCCTATAAGGAAGGCAGGAAGGAAACATTCTGGTGTTGCTTACAGAAACTGCCTCTCTGTTAATCCTTATTACATTCTTGGCAGGACTAGACTTCCTGTCTCAGGAACTTCTCTGGGTTCTTTCCCCCTCCTTTTCTGGTACTTTGCTTGTGTGGAGTGACCATTCAAAGTTACAATGGCACTGAAAAAAGTGACTTATGACCATTTTTCACACTTACAACTGTTGCAGCATCCCCACAGTCATGAGAGGCCAGCCGTGGAGATGTGTGCCTCAATGTGAGTGATATTGAGTTGGCCACACCCAGCTAATAACATGACCACCAAACTACGCCCACCAACTAAGCCATGCCCACAGAACAGGTTGTTAAAAAATTTGAATCCCATCTCTGGTTGTTACTTCAGAAGGACTCATCTCCCAAATCTCATGAATCTGCATTTCAAACAAAGAGTTAGATATTGCTCCTAGTAAAGTAAACAAAATGGGAATCATGAATTATACTAAATATCAGATGTCTTGAAGGAAGTCCAGCCCTATATCAGTCTAATAAAAAATAAATATTGAAATAATTATAAAGGTTCTGTAGCATCAGTATAAATTTAGTTTTTTATTGTAGTTGTAGTGTTTATATTTCATATTCCTATAATTATTACTGTACTTTATTATATATATGAAAAGCCATTTAAAGCCCAGATGGATCGAAGCAGCATATACATTATCAAATACTTAGTCGTATCTCCCCTTGTTATTTTTACAAATAAGTCAAGCAGGCAACATTTCCAGCATACTTTCCTCTTCCTATTTTCTGCACAACAATTCTGGTTTGAGTTCCTTCAGCGACAGAGAGAAATCCGCAATCGTGTACAGTTTCAGTCTGGGCTCGCCACTGGAGTGCCCCGAGCCAGCTGGTTTCAGGGCTAAGCCACCCCGTAGAGGTGGTGAAGAGGGGGGAGACTGCCAGCAGGGTTGAGGAAAACCGCATCTGTCCTCCTCAGCTGGCCATTACTCCCTTTCCCGAAGGCGGTTGCAGCGGTGGTCAGAAATGGCCACCTCAAAGAAGAACTCGACCGGAAAAGAATGTGCAGGAGGAAGATAAGAAGTGAAAGTTTTGGCTGACCGGGTTAAATTGCAAAAGCAACAACTAAGGTACTCTGGAATTTAACTTTACAAAAAAATAACATTGCTCCCAAAGAAGAGTCGGAAGCAGCGAAGGAAAGTGAAAAGGGAAAGGTTTGGGTTTTTTTTCTTCTCTCCCTTTCCCTATACTGACAACTAGGAGACTTAAATAAGAAATTGGAAAAATCTGCTTTGACATCAACAGGCAATTAAGCTGAAAATAAAACAAAATGTCAAAGGGATAATAAAGATTTCTGGACACTAATTTTTTTTTTCATAAGCAGGAAGGGAGAGAAAAAGAATAAAAGGGCAGGATCTGGAAAGAGGGAGGAGACTGCCTGGAATTAAAAAGAATCTACAGTAAAACTTCAACAAGACTTCTAAAAAATACATTTTAACTGAAACTTTGTAACTAAACAGTAGAGCCCCAGGAAGAGAAAGTAAAAAAAAAAAGAGCAAAAAGAAACAGCTTGTGTGTATTTGGATTACTTGGTGATCTTTGGATTCTTGGTTATTGCATTTGAATGACTAAAATTAATCTGGTGGTTGTTTAAAAATGTATACAATGGCACTACTTCTGGATGAATTGAAAATGGAACTTAAAAAGTATAAAGAAGATGCACAAGAAGGGAGAGGTTGTTTGGCTTTATTTTTCAATTCTTAGAAATGGAGATTTGGAACTATGAGAAACAACAAGAAAAGACTGCAAAACAAAAAGACTGGGACAAAGAAGAAGCCATCTTTAATGAACAAGTAATTCTACGTGGGGAAGAAAAAGGAAAGGAGGGAAAGAGAATGGAGAATTTAAGATTTAAAAAAACAACCAAAGAAAAGAAAAATAATTTGAAAAATAAGTATAATACTGGAAAACAACAGAAGAGGAGAATATAGAGGAGAGAAATAGAGGTAGAGAGACAAGGGGGTAAAAGGGGGAGAGGGAAGAAGAGAGGGAAGAAGGAAAGGAAAAGAAGTTACAAAGGGCCAGAACAAGATATAGAGAAACAGGACCTATTTAGAGATAATGGGTGAAAAATTAACTGAAAAGGGGATTCTGTAAAGGTAAATAAGATTGTATTGTTTGGATTTCTGGTCTGCAGCGCTTCAGAGCAGGCAGGAATCTACAACTGTGCACGGTTTCTGCCTGTGTTCACTGCCCGAGTGCCCTGAGCCATTTGGCTTCAGGGCTAAGCCACCTCCGTAGAAGGTGGCGAAGGCAGGGGAGGTCTGGCAGGGTCGAGAGATATCACACCTCTCTTCCCTAGCCGGCTAAACCCCCTTTTCCAAAGGCAGCTGAGCGACGGTCAGCAATGGCTGCCACATAGAAGAGCTCAGCCGGAAAAAGAAAGTGCAGGAGGAGCTGTGAAGAAATGAAAGTGATCTTTGCTGACTGGGACAAAGTAACAGTGAAAGTACCCTGGAACTTAAAACTTATTAAAGATACATCGTTTCCAGAATGTGTCAAGTGGCGAATGGAAATTAAAGGAAAAGCTTTTTTTCTTTTCACTCTCCTTCCGAACGGTGACAGTGATAGAACTTTAAGAGAAATTGGAAAACTCGCATTGGAGGTATGGATTTCTGAACATTTAAAGGAAAATCTTTTTGCTGTAAGTGAGAAGGGAGAGGAAAAAAAAATTGGAGCAGAATTTGAAAACAAGGAGGAGATTGCCTAGAATTCTAAAGAGCTATTGAATATTAATAAGACTTCTAAAAGATATATCTTAATTGGAACTTTCTGATCAAACAGCAACCCCAGAAAGAGAAATGGAAGAAAGAAAAAAATATAAAAAGAAATAGCTTATTTGGATTGTTTGGTGATTTTGGAACTCTTGGGAATTATTTTTGATTAAAAACACTCGGGTGGTTGTTTTGGAAAAAAAATTTCTCTTTACAATGGCATCGCTTGTGGATGAACTAAAAATTGAATATAAAAAATATAAAAAAGAAGAACAAGATGGGAAAGATACTTTGGGCACTCTTTTTCAATTTCTAGAAATGGTGGTATGTACTTATGAAAAATTGACTATGCAGCAGGACGACTGGGACAAAGAAGAAGCCATCTTTGATGAACAATGGGTTTTTTGGGGGGGAGAAGGAGAAAGAGGAAAAGAAAAAGGGGATTTTAAGGCTTGAAAAAACAACCAAAAAATAGAAAAATGAGGTGAAAGGTGGATACAAGGTTAGAAAACAACAGAAAGGGGGAAACCAGAAGAAAAGGGAGGAGGAGAGACAAAGGGGTAAAAAGGGCAAGGAGAAGAATAAGCAAGAGAGAAAGGAAGGGATGAGAAGCCTTAATGGTGGGAAGCAAGATTTAAAGAAACAAAATTCATTTAGAGACAATGGGTAAATTTAATTGAAAACGGGATTCTGTAAGGTACATAAGATTGTGTTTTTATATGTGTATTTAGAATAAAATGCTTAAGATATAAATGAGTATTAATATGTATGATTAGTTTTTTAATGGCATTGATAGTGGTCTTATATACCTATGAATATGTTGTTGTTGTTGTTTTCTTATAAAATACATTGTGTAATTTTAGAATGTACTAAACAGAATCCCAATATAAGTTAAGTGTTATATTAAGTATTATTAAGTTAGGGGAAAGAGTTAAAGGCGTCATACTCCAATCAGTGTACAGGAGAAGTTTTTGTTCAAAGAGAAAAGATGAATGGATAACTGGAAATAGAACAGACAAAAAATGATAAGTATTATGATTTGAACTGAGATGAGATAAATAAAATAAAACTAAGAAAGATAAAAGAGGGAAGAAGCTATATAGAAAATTGAAAATGGTAATAAGATATGGAATGGTATATAAAATGAATATGATTTTTGAATTTGTGTCTGTACGAAGAGTTTTAACCCGGGATCAAGCAACTTTCAGAAAAGATGTTTTATGTTTTTATGTTCTATGTTTTGTTTGTTTGTGTATTGTTCTTGAAAAGCAATAAAATTTTAATTAGCAAGAAGTATAATTTGAATAATAGAATGAAAGGGAGAAATAAAGAGAAGTTGGGATAAGATATGAAGTTGAACAGATAATGTAAATATATATATTATAATTTGAAATTATTCTGTATGTTCTATTGGTTTTTTCAGAAAAGATCTTTTTTGCCTTGTTTATTTGTGTATTGTTTTGTAAAAACTAATAAAATTTGTTTTTTTTTTAAAAAAAAAGATTGTATTGTTATATTAGTAATAGAAATAACTTTAGAAAATTGGAAACAATGTATGATTAAAATGAAGGATAAAATAGTTAGTGTAATTTTGTGAAATGTTTGTTAATAAAATAAGTGAAATAAAATAAATGAGAAAATTGAATTTGGAAGGGATGGAAACATTTTAATTATTTAATGTTTTATAAAATATAAGTGAAGGGGGGAATTAATTATGGAAAGCTTATAATTGTTCCCATAGAAGTATGATATTTAATTGAAAAGTAATGTTAAAGAAGTTAAGATTTTAATGAATATTAACATTAATGATAGAATTGAAATGGAATGTGTTGTTTTAATTACATATATTTATAATATTTTCTTTTTTTAAGAATATAGTGTGTATTTTAAGAATGTACTAAGCAGAATCCAAATGGAAGTTATGTATTATATTGAATGTTACAACTTTAGGGTATATATTGAAGCCTAAATAAGAGTTAAATGAATAAACTTAAAAGATATAAAAGCATCATACTCCAATCAGTAACGACAGGAGAAACTTTGTTTAATGAGAAAATATAATAGATAATTGAAACATAATGATTTGAATTGAGATGAGATAATTAAAATAAAATTGATAAAATTAAAAGAGGGGAGAAGCTATGCAGAAAATGTAAAACAGTAATAAGATATGGAATAGAACATAAAAATGATCATGAAATTGAATTTGTGTCTGTACGAAGAAATGTAACCCAGGATTACGCTACTTCCAAAAAAAATGTTTTATTTGGTGTGGTTTTTTTTGTGAAAACTCAAATAAAATTTACAAAAAAAACCCCACCAATTCTGTGAAGTGGGTTGGGCTGAGAAAGAATGTTCATCTTGCTAGCTTTCATAGCTAAGATAGAAGTTGAACTTTCTAGTGCCTTAACACTAGATCAAATTGGCATTTCATAGAAAGAAGCAAAAACAAGAAGAAACAAGAAGAAATGAATCCACAGGATATCTTACATATAATTTATATAATCCCTACAAGCAGCTGCCACTTTATATCACTGAATAAAAAAGCTTAGCATGAAACCTTAGCATTACTAAACATCTATTTAATATTAACTTGAAAAACTTCTAAAGTTTGTGTTCAGAATATATCCACTGCCTCTATCAAGTAAGATAATAGTAAATACAAGATATCCAAACTAAATAAAGTAAAAAGAGCCATTTATCTAGGGAGAGGCTGTTCCATAGGGAAATCACTGGAACAGAGAAGGCATATCAATTAGGTCCTGCAAGGTGAAATTATTTTGCAGAAGGGAACTGAAGGCAGCCCACGTGCATGTGGTAGAACAGATGGAAAGCAATGTAGACAGAAAATGCCTCAAGCATTTTGAACTGGATCTGGAAACCTAGTGTGCGTCTGTGGTGTTACTTGTTTGTGCAGTTTCTTTGATGTTTTGCAGCATTCTAGGCCATCTGCAATTTCTAATTCAAGGGCCACACCATATAAAGCACGTTGCTATAGGTCAAATGGGAAATGACTATTAGATTGTGCCATCTTTTCAGAGTTCCAGAGATAACTCTGGAACTACTGGAGTACTTCAGTGCATAACAGCAGCTCTATTTTTTGTTGTTGTTGGTTGCGAAGTTGTGTCCAACCCATCATGACTTCATGGACAAAATTCCTTCAGGCCTTCTTGTCCTCTACCATCTTCTGAAGTCCATTCAAGTTCACGCCTACTGCTTCAGTGACTCCATCCAGTCACCTCATTATCTGTCATCCCCTTCTTCTATTGCTCTCAATCATTCCCAGCATTAGGTTCTTCTCCAGTGAGTCCTTCCTTCTCATTAGGTGGCCGAAGTCTCTAACCTCTAGGTACATGGACAAGATAATTTTTTTTGTGTGGGCTTGAGCTGAAGCCGGCTCTTCCCCATTCAGGCCCTCACAGACTCCAGGTACTTTGATAGAATTTCAACAGCTTGCCCAGGACAGTCAGGGAAAAGATATACAATAGAGGATCATCATTATCATATTGATGATATGTACATCATGCTGATGGAGGACTTCTTCCTCCATAAGAGAGTGAGGAGAGGATAGAGAACTAAGTCAGCAGAAGTTTGGGGCTAGACTCTTCCTCCCAACATCAACTGGAGGAAAGAAGCAAACAGCTGCAAAATAGTACTTCCCCATTCTTAATTCTTATGCTGGCCCAGAACACTATGGATGGTTATATGAAAGCCCTTGATAAATCAAAGAGGTCCAAGATGGCCACACTATCTTAAATCCACCAAAGATCATCTACCAATGTGATTAAGGCAGTCTCAGTACTATGACACAATCTGAAATCTGACTGAAAGGGTCTATTGAATTCCATAATAAAGTGGATGTATTACATTACATTATGTTGATTGTGCATTATTTGGCATCATACGTATTCTAAAATTGTCAGATTGTATTAACTTTCAAAGATAGACAGCTGCAAATGTAGGTCTTTCTTGTGGCAGGTTTGCCAACACCAATTGTGGAAACAAAATGATACATTGAATCAGATGAAAGATACCTGGATAATAGTATTGTACAGCAGCAGTCTCTAACAGAGCCGCACACCTGGAGTTGAGTGACAGGCAAGTGAGCAAAACCAAAAGCCTCCCCATCTCAATCAGTGGAAAAATGGTCTTCCATGAAACCAAGAGGTTTGGGGACTTGCTGCTGTACAGGATTGATTCGAAAACGGAAAAATAACTAGGAAAATATGATTTATTTATTTACTAAATAAACATAAAACAGAGATTTCATTTTCATGGAACTAGAACTGGTTTTATTTCTCTGACAGGGTTTAGATCATTCAGACTATAAAGGTTAGGATTGCTGGTGGTGATATTTTATCTTTGTTTCAACAGCCACTTACAAGCAGAGTCTCAGCAGCATAATCAACTGCTCTGAACCCTTCTGAATTATTCTCAGGAGGCATCTGTTCCAAGGAGTATCTGCTCTATTTTGTTCACCTCTTTCATTCTACCTTTGGTGTTCCATCTGTTCCTTCTCTGAGGTTACTGAGGTTGTAAACAGAAGGGAATGGAATTAGCTCCCAAGCAGAAATACAGTATGAGCAAAAAGGTCAGTTGCAGCTGCTAACTTTTCATAGTGCCTGTCAGAGAAAGAGAGCGCACAAGCAAGGATTAAAACTGTGGCAATACTTTTCACAAGAAAATGCAAGGAAAATCAAATTACATGTATCCATTCCTACGAATAAAACTGAGAACCTGGACAAGGCAGATTTTATAGATTTCATTCAATCTAACTATTAAAATAATACTTTTCTGCAATGAGTTCTCTTTAATTTTTACGCATCAGAGTTACATCTACTTGGGTAATTTAAGGCAATTTAAATTAAATAGTTCAATATCTGGAAATAACTCACCTTCTCCTTTCATATCTGCGTCAGAGAATAAGATTCAGAATTACAAGTAGTCCTTGCCTAACAACCCATTTGTTCAGTGGAACCACCCACTGTTCCCCAAATATTGTGTGCCATTCTCATGATGCTTCAGAAGAGTTCAGAATATTTTTCCAATAAGGAAGCAGATACCATGTGTTCATTGAGTGTTCCAAATTACAGTGGAACTGAACAAATGGTACTTATGCCTGGTCCCCAGAGTTACGGGCATTGCATGCCATCAAAATTCCTCACTTGCCAGTCTTTCAACACTTACACTGCAGGAGTGCTTCAATCCCCCCATCTCTGCCCTTTTGGCCATGTTTCATAGTGGCACACCTCAGCCGAAACAACATTACCAGGGCTGATGCAGGAGTATCAGCTGGCTGTCCCTAGTCCACACCCCCAGTCTCTGATTGCCACTGAAGAATGGTGACTATGCTATGGCCAGGTATCCCGGTACCCAGGGAAAAGCCTCCATCATCCCTGTCACCCTCACCACCTTGCACTTCACAGGTCTGCTGCACCTAGCTAACCTTACCATTTTCCTCCTGCTGTTGATGAGGTGTGTCCAGCCTGGCCCAATGGGAGAAACCTGCTGGCCAAGCCAGGCCTTATTCCCTATTTCTAAATAGTGTGTGCTTTTCTCCAAATAGGGCACACTGTTCTTACAATGATTTGGAAAGTTTGTGAGGTTTTCTGAAGCCTCAGGAGAAGGCTCCACCCGCTGTTTCCCAAATATTGTATGCCATTCTCATGATGATTCAGAAGACTTCAGGATATTTTTTTTTAAGGCTTTCTGAATCATTGCAAGAATGGTGTGCAGAATTTGGAGGATGTGAGCCAGCAGCTACCTCACATAGGACCAGACTGAGCATGCCTCAGCAGCAGCACAATAAAAATAAAGATCAGCAGGTCATGGCAGAACCTGAGCAATGGGGAACGCTGGGACTTTGTGATGTGGTGGTGGTGGTGGGGTTAGCCCCAGCATGGTGCTGAAATGATGACAGCTGACTGAGACTGCTGAAGACCCTATACCTCCATTTCAGTCCCAGCACTGTTGCTGCTGAGCAGGCCTATTGTACAAGGTGGTCAAAATAGCAGAGATTAGGGGGAGATAGGCAAGTGGGGGGAGTTGACAAGGAGGCAGAAGAGGTCGATCCTTACTTTTTCAAGGCTTGAGACTAGGAAGGGCCAAGCCGGAAAAGGCTTGGATCAGTAGATTATTGCCCAACAACTGGTAGGATTTGGTTAATGATGGCAAGGCGGACTTATGGGATTACTATCACTAAGTGATGTAGTCACATGACATTGCACTTTATAAATGCATCATTTTGCAAGATAAGTTCATATCCCAATTACTATTGTAATTCAAGGATTACCTGTAGCACAATCAGTGGATTGAAGATATGGATGATTATATTTTGTTATATTTATCCTTTGACCACTTTGATGCATAATCCTCCAAAGTGTTGTTTAAGAAGATCGCAAACAAGAATATACATTAATACTAAGATCATCATCATCATCATCATCATCATCAGTTTTTGGGAGAACAGTTGTTTATCTTGCATTAGTCAATAAAATCATCTGTATGAACTATCCAGTATTAATCTCTTCACAGCAGTGATGGCATAAATATAAATATTTCTGGTCTGTAGACATTGCACATTCTCAGTTAAATGGATCAGTTAGTATATGCCAGCAAGGTTCTTCAGATTGAAATACTGAATGAACTATAGGGGGTTAGATTTTTTTTAAAAAAAGATATAGTCTGACTCAGTATAAAACAATTCCTGAAAGTTAAATGTAACTTCGAGTCTGTGTTTAAATCAAATGTGCCCTCACATTTTTCCTTCAAAGAGGAAAAGAAGCACGACTCAATTGCAAATTTTGGAAGCTCGGCGGTTATCAATGATTTCTCATAGATACATAGATAATTACTCACAGCCTCTCACATTTTGTCAGATTTTGATCCATGTCCCTTAATTCTTTCAGTGCTATTCAAATATTCAATTCCTTTTTTTCAAAGTATCTGTTGAATTCATTTTGGGAAGGAACCATCACTCACTACCCAAATTAAGAAGCAGTCATAACTTCTTGACAATCTTTCTCTCAAGAGACCATTCTCCTTTCTCTGATGTTCCTATATTTCATTTTTCATTTATTAAAAACAGCATGAAATGCTTAGCATATGAGCTCTCAGTTCAAAGCTGAAGGATGGTGCACTTTAAGCTAATCAGCTTCTTTTGGGGGAATTGAGGGGGGTGGTAAAGGAAACTATTACATTTGAATATGTGTCTATAATTGGAAAGAATCACAGAGCATCACAGGAAAAAATATTAAGCCACAGAATAAAAAAGGCTGAATGGGTGGGGTGGGGTGAGAGAACAGAATTTAACCATAGGAATTGCAATCAGTGAGATGCATTACAATGCATCAGAGAAATATTGCCATTATTATTGAAGTGACTGGCAAAATTGATAGAGATTATAGTTGGTAGGTGCTTAGAACAACAACAAACGTTCAGTTAGAATGCAGTAATAGGAAAGACATACTGGAACCTGAAACAATGTGACAAAAAGTCTCTCTAATTATACACTGATAATGTCTTGAACTAGCAGTGACTGACTAGGAAAACAGGACAGGTCTCCTGTAAATGAAGGATAACGTCAAAGAAATGAGAAAGAGGCAGAGACAAGGGAAAGAAAACCTTTTCTTAAAATAAGCAGTTTTCTTCTTTGATATGTTCATTCACCCAAATATACTGCTGGTAGATTGTCTTTTGAAAGGAGTTCAAAAAGATGCTGTTTTTATTTATTTATTTGTTTATTTGTTTATTTATTTATTTATTCGTCAAGCAAGTATTAGATAACAGGTATAAGTATGAACATGGTTATGAATACACAAAATGGATACAAATAAAAAAAGAAACAATAGGACAGGGATGGTAGGCACGTTGGGGCAATTCAGATCCAAAAGCTGACCAGAATTGGAAACAAGCACAGTTTTTGCTACTTAATAGGAAGAGTTCTGATTTACTTTTGTTTCTATATATTGCATCACATTCGTGAACTCTTCACTTATGAGAAAAACCAAAATTGCAGGAGTGGTTCATCCCTCCTGTGGTTCTTTACAAGGTACTGAAAAGTATGTTTTTGGGGATGCCAATGGCAGATGGAAGTCAGCTCCTCTTGTGCAGAACCAATGACCATGGCAAAAAGAGCCAGTGAATGGATTAGTTCCTTGAAACTCTCTTCAGCATCAAGACAGGACAGAACAGGACTAGATTAGACTAAACTGAAGGGACCTTGGAGGTCTTCTAGTCCAACCCCTTGCCTAGGCAGGAAACTCTACACCACTTCAGACAAATGGTTATCCAATCTCTTCTTTAAAACATCAAGTATTGAAGAATTCACAACTTCTGGAGGCAAGTTGTTCCACTGATTCTAACTGTCAGGAATTTTTTTCTTAATTCTAGGTTGCTTCTCTCCTTGGTTAGTTTCTATCCATTGCTTGGTGCTTTGGAGAATAGCTTGGCTCCTTCTTCTTTGTGGGTTTCTTCCATACAGAATCTTGTGAAGAGATAGTAAAATAGCAATCTCCAGGATTTGGGAACTCTGGGAACTGGAAGGGAAATCATATTGACTAAGCTATAGTTTGGTAGCTTTAAAGGGACACTGGGTTCTATTTCATCTCTTAATTACTTAGATTGACTTTAAGAACCTTCTAGAGCAGGTGGCATTTTCCCCGACAAGAATAGCAAGAATGTCCAAGAATAAATCTGAAAAATGTTGGAAATGTCATCAGACACCTGGCTCATATTATCATATGTGGTGGACTTGTGCGGATGCTAAAAAATACTGGACTAAAATCCACACGTGGTTGGGAAAAAAATTGATGAAAAAACATATAGACTTGAAACCAGAGATATTTTTATTGGGAATTTTACCTGAAATATATAGTAAAGATTTGAAATACCTGGTTGTGAATGTATTAACAGTGTCTAGGATTGTATTTGCTAAAAACTAGAAAGATGAGAAAATACCATCACAGGAGGAAATTATTAAGAAAATATTGGAATGTGCTGAAATGAGCAGATTGACATTTGAAATTAGAGAACAGGATGATTAATAATTTTATAAAGTTTGGGATATATTCTATTAATGGTTAGACAATAAAGTATAGTAACGAAATATGTAGACTTTTAGAAAATACTAAATATATAAAGATGTATTCTTTTCTTATTATATCTACAAAATGTTTTTAGGATAGATTTGGGATGATAATATGAATTGTCACAAAACAAATTAAGTAAAATATGATTATTTTCCAAAGCATGAATGAATAAAAGTATAGTCAAATGATTAATAATGATACCGATGTATTTAATATTGGATTGAAAATACGAGATCATATACAATGTAATTGTCATTGAAGACTACGAAATGGAAGCACAAAACAATTTGTAAACCAACCGGCACACTGTATGTACATATATGGAAGATGAGAAAATACCATCACAGGAGGAAATTATTAAGAAAATATTGATGTTTTTATGTTTTGTTTGTTTATGTTTGTTTTAAAAACCAATAAAAAATTATTTAAAAAAAAAGAAAAAAAAAGAACCTTCTAGAGCAGTGGTCACCAACCAGTAGGCCAGGGACCACTAGTGGTCCACGAGAACATTTTGGTGGTCTGCAGAGAAATGTCACCCCCAAAGCAATTAATCCAGGCTGTGTGGAAACACAAGGCTGTGCCGCCCACATGACCCGTGGGAACACAAGGCTTGCATCACTTGCATTGTGAACAATATGAGATAGTGAGGGGAGGAGGGAAAGGGCAGAGGGGGGAACCTGCCCACTTGCTCCACACCCCTCACCAGGCTGCTTCTTTCCACTTCTTTCTTCTGCTTTTGGCTGCATGCAAGGTGTTGTGAATGCATAAGGTTTAATAAAAATAACTAGAGCTTGGAGTAAAGTGCAGGGTTCTGGCCCTGCACTTCTGATTGGCTGTTAATGGCAGGATCGGATTGGCCCATTCCGGGGAATCTGATTGGCCATTAACGGAGAGTTCCTATTGGTTAAGGGAGCTAGCACTCCTTGATTGTTATTGGTTAATAGTTATTGGGTTTGCCTATATAAGGAGGGTTATAACTGCCATTGAGTTGAGAAGTCACTATGTAAACAAAGAGCTGAAGTTCACCGTTCAGAGGCTTGTCTCCATTCTTTCTTGCCCATGCTCCAAACATGACACTGGCGACGAGGATAGGATATGGAGACGTCTGAATTGACGGAACTAAGAAGAACATCGAGCACGTGACTGACGGCGCTACACAACGGAACCATGTCCGTCGTCGTCGTACCACCCGCTCTGTTCGATCCAGTGCAGGAAGACTGGGAGTCCTACATGGATCGATTTCAAATGTTCTTAGAAACTAACAACTTAAAGGACAACACACCCGGGAAGAAATGGGCGGTGTTCCTAATGCATTGCGGTCCAACCATATTTAAGATGGCTAAAGCACTAGCAAAACCAAGAGAAGTGAAGGCCATGGATTGGGATGACCTCGAACCTCTACTACGAGATCACTACGCACCGACCATGCCTACGCTCGTGAGACGGCACGAGTTCTATCAGAGAAGCCAGCGAAAGGGAGAAAGCGTGGCTGATTTCATAGCAGACCTCCGAAATCTGGGAGGCCTCTGTGGATTCGCTGATTTAGAAGAGGCACTAAGAGATCTCATAGTACTGGGATTAGATGCGCCAGGCATCCAAACCAAGCTGATGGCGAAAGGCGACATCAGCCTTGCTGACGCCATCGCTGATGCTACTGCAGCAGAAGCAACCAGGAAGTCGGCTGCACAGCTACGCCGAAACCGCACTCCGGTACACCAACCGACAAGCGGCATCTTACCCAGGTCAGAAGGGCAGCTTTTAACGACACACCATGAAGATCTCTCTTCGTCGTCAGACAGCGACGAAGAAGAGGCCCATCGACTGCAGTCCGACCGGGACCACCACCCGAAGCCCCTACGCCCTTGCACTGGCTGTGGAGCCAACCATGCCAGGTCCGAATGCAAATTCCGCGACATGCTCTGCCATGGGTGCAGGAAGCGAGGCCACATCGGACGGGTCTGCCGAAGCTTACCAGGATCCAGCCAGGCCTCAAAAGAGGCTAACTATCGCCAATCAACAGGAAACCATCCTGTAAGGCGAGAACCAGTAAGCTACTCCTACAGAAATCGAACTTTGCAGCGAGAAGAGGCTCACCATACTATCACTATTGGTCACGCCTCAGCCTTGGATGCCAAGAAAATCCAAATCACAGTAGCCATCAAGAACCAGCCTTGCCACATGGAAGTCGACTCGGGATCGTCCCTCTCGATGGTGTCCTGGAAGACCCTCAAGAAACTCATCCCCACGATTCAATGACAAGACCTCCGTTCCCAAAGACTTATTCTTAAGGACTATCAAGGGAATCGAATCCCCGTCGTTGGTTCCTGCTGAGTCCGGGTCTCCTTCAAGAAGCACAGAGCGTACTTACTGCTAACTGTGATCGACAAAGACCGGCCTAGTCTGCTAGGTCTCCAATGGTTTGCGCCACTTGCCATTGAAGTGGCAGGCATAAACCGGATCAGCGAAAGCAACTGGGAGGAAGACTTCATCCATGAGTTCAAGGACGTCTTCGCGGAAAGCTTAGGCGAGTACAAGGAGACCCCAATTTTGTTCAGCCTTGACCTGAAGATAGCTCCCATCCACCTTAAGCCCCGTCGAGTTCCGTTTGCCTTAAAGCCGAAAATCGATGAACAACTCGACAAACTAATAGCTCAGGGGGTGCTAGAACTACCGATCACTCCCCCTGGGAAACCCCAATCGCAACACCCATTAAGCCAGACGGGTCGATCCGAATTTGTGGGGACTACCGGGCCACCCTGAACCACGCCCTACAGCAGAATGCATATCTGGTGCCGGTGGTACAGCACCTCCTCCACTCCCTGGGGGGCGGAAAAGTCTTCGCCAAATTAGACTTAGCTCAGGCATATCAGCAACTATCTGTTGATGAAAAAACGGCACAGGCACAAACGATTGTGACACACCGAGGTGCCTTTAAATGTACCTGGCTCCAATTCGGAGTCAGTGTAGCCCCGGGGATTTTTTAGAGCCTGATGGAGAGGTTACTACAAGGAATTAAAGGCTTGGTCCCCTATTTTGACGATGTATTAATTGCTGCACTTACAAAAAAAATCTTACAGGACCGTTTAAAATTAGTCCTTAAAAAATTCCAAGACACTGGTCTTAAGGTAAAAAGAAACAAGTGTAAATTGTGCACAGATAGTGTTGAGTTTTTAGGGTACCTAATTGACAGTCAGGATATTCACCCTACCGAAAGTAAACTTAGAGCAATAAAAAATGCTTCCAGACCTCGGAACAAGGCTGATCTCCAGGCGTTCCTAGGCCTCATCAACTTTTATAATGTATTTTTACCGCATAAAGCAACGGTCGCTGAACCGTCACACCGATTGTTAATTAAGAAAGCAAACTGCTCATGGGGTCATAGAGAAGAACAGGCGTTCCATAACGTGAAAAAACTACTGACTTCTGACTCTGTACTCATGCAGTACAACGAGACTTTGCCATTAAATATAACACGTGAAGCTTCACCTTTCGGAGTGGGCGCCATTCTGAGCCATGTACTGCCTAATGGTAATGAAGCCCCTGTTGCATATTTTTCAAAGACACTTTCAAAAACTGAGCGAAATTATGGCCAAATCGATAAAGAAGCCCTTGCAATTGTATCGGCTGTTAAAAGATTCCACGAGTACGTGTATGGCCAGGCTTTTACTATCGTGACTGACCACAAACCGTTATTGGGGATAATAGCCGGAGATAAGCCGACTCCCTACATATTATCCCCTAGGATGACCCGCTGGTCAGAATTCTTGGCTGCTTATAATTATCGGCTGCAGTACCGCCCGGGGAAAGCCATTCCCCACGCCGACGCATTGAGCCGAGCACCGCTTCCAGAGACTCTTGACGATCCTGCACCAATGGTAACCACATTGCAAATTGAAACGCTCAACTCGCCGCCATTAACTGCCCGAGATATCATGAGAGAAACCAAACGTGACCCCATCTTATCGCAGTCCTAGGCTGGGTAGAACGTGGATGGCCATTGGACCAATTATCAGATGACTTCACACCATTCAAGACAATGATCTACCTCAGCGAGATTGCAGCCAAATGACACAGCGAAAATCAAAAAGACTAATAAAGCAACTGTCCTATCTAAAGGACTATGTAACTGCGCCCTGCAAACAGAAGCCAGGGGGAAGGGGTGTTGTGAATGCATAAGGTTTAATAAAGATAACTTGACCTTGGAGTAAAGTGCAGGGTTCTGGCCCTGCACTTCTGATTGGCTGTTAACGGCAGGATCGGATTGGCCCGTTCCGGGGAATCCGATTGGCCATTAACGGAGAGTTCCTATTGCTTAAGGGAGCTAGCGCTCCTCAATTGTTATTGGTTAATAGTTATTGGGTTTGCCTATATAAGGAGGGTTATAACTGCCATTGAGTTGAGAAGTCACTATGTAAATAAAGAGCTGAAGTTCACTGTTCAGAGGCTTGTCTCCATTCTTTCTCGCCCATGCTCCAAACATGACACAAGGAAAGCAGCAAAAGTCTTTCTTTTTCTCCCACAAACTCCACCAGAAATGAGTCTTTAGGACCATGCAAGGCATCCTGCTCCAAGAGGCTGCACTGGCACAACAAGTTTCACAAAGAGTCATTTCTGGTGGAGTTTGGGGGAGAGAAAGAAAGACTTCTGCTGCTTTCCTTGCATGAAGCCAAAAGTCTCTCGCTCTCCCCCTGAAAACGGAGTTGGAGATGATATACTGCAATCCCAAATAAAGAATGATTGATTGGTAGGAAAACGGGATGGGGAATTTTCTTGCAGACTTTTTTGGGGATTTTCCAGGGTCTCTGGTCCATGGGATTTAAAATTATGAGTTTGGTGGTCCCTGAGGTCCAAAAGCAACTGCTGTTCTAGAGAGCAAGTTTTATTATGCCTAAATAATCTGCTTCTACCTGGATGAAAAAAGTTCTATGTAAATTTAAGGATGAAAAAGAAAAATAATAATTGCTGAATAACAGCAAGGGGGGGATTAGAATGCTGCTTTTGGAGAATTGGGGAACTAGATCAACTTGAAGGGGTGCCTAACACTTTAAAAAGATGCATGAAGTTTTTGCAATTAATTGTAAAAAATCTGGGAAAGTTTTGTTGATTGAAAAATAAGCAGGATATAACAAAAGACCTGAAGTGCCAGTGGGGGCTTCCTGGATTGGAGTTTTCTGACTGATAAATGAGGAATATCAGCATGCACCGGAAGGAGTGAGTTGCTCATATTTTTTTCTCTATTCACCTTCCCTTTGTAAAGCTGGCAGTGTTCAGAACAGGAAACCAGCAAGTCATTAGAATGATTTTAATACATCTGCTTAGAATCCTCATACTGTCATTGAGTCTCATTCTAACTTGCTAGTATCTATGGCAGCTATTAAGCCACACAAGGGCACGGTATTCTGCTGCAAAGAAGACAAATCCTAATACTGACGACCTCAGGGTGGCAGGTGAAGCTCCCCAATTAGTACCACATAATTTCTGCAGTATCTGGTTCCTAGTATTGATTTTTGCCACCAAATTCTCTATTTTAATTAGATTAAAATATTTTTTTATATTTTTTATTATCTTGGGGGCTGCATTACTAGCTCTTCTGATCCTCATGCTTGTTTAAAAGATGAGAGATCAAGAGTTGCAGAAATGGCATTTTTAAATCCTACAAATTGCCTTGAGAGATGTATAGACATAAAAGTGGATACAAGTATAATAAAGATGCAAATAACATATATGTTTGGTTCACTCCGTGGTGAACTTCTGTGATGTTCGCAGAGGTCTCTCATTTTCAGCTCAGCCGATTTGTGGTCTCTGCAAGGCAAGCCACCAAATAGGTTTAACTGAAAAAAAGTTCTTCCTCCGTTATGAAAATGTCCCCCGTGGATTTTCTTCCTTTTTAGAGATAAGAATTAAAACGGATCAAATTAATAGATAAGTAGGGAGGGGAAGCACAGGAAGGTAAAAAATATAGAAGTATTGACTCCTGACAGTTAAAAAGGATTTTTCCTTCATCAAAGTTTATTTAAAATGAAAGCCTTAAAATAAAATCTCTTAAAATCTTCGTCACCCAGTAATTATGTATAAATGTTGTAATTACCTTTCTCAAAGCAGCTAAGTGGCAGGTGGGGAAAAACTGAAACCCACTTAGGCAAAAAAAGTGCAAAAGATCTACAAATCAGCTGAAATTATCATTAGCAACTTTCTTTAAGTCTGAACATTCAGAAAATAAAAATCATTTTAGAATTTCCTTGATTTTCCTGCCTCCCCCCACCCCCAACATATACCATTAGGCACCAGTTTTAAATTAAGAAAGACGATAAAGGTCAATCTAAATATAGGATTAGCAAAATCATGTTTTAATTTGCTGGCTCCACAGATGGGAATTCTGATTTTTCCCCCCTCATTTTTATAATATGGTTAGACATTTGTAAATCCATGTTTGTCACGCAGGGAATAGGGAAATATCACACACACACACACACACACACACACACACACTTTGTTGCTGATTATATTATCCTTCCTTCAGACAAATATTTATCATCTGAGAAATGTAGTCCACATTTACCTCCTCGTTAAATTTAGCAAAATTAAGCCTAGGGTTATGTGAGGGCCTTCTTAAGAAAGCTGCTTGCTTGTGCTTTGCTGCTGTATGGTTACAGACTGCAATGAATTGATGGGGCAGAAGACGAAGGGCGGGGGGGGGGGGGAATGCTTGTAGTAAAATGAAAGTAAGTGCTGTATCTCCTCAAGATGTTGCCTTAAGATCACCTAGCTGGAAGATGGAGAGGGCCATGGTGGTATTCTGCCATTTCGGCCTGGTTCTGCCGAGCTGGTAGTGCTGATGAGCAGCAAAGACTGAACCGTTTCTCTCTGCCGCTCTGCTGTTGGGCCCACACCTGGGCTCCCATATTAACCTTTATTCCCTGCTTTTGAAGTGCAGCTCCTTTGCGTGGTACAACCGATTGCTGCAAAGCAGCTGTCAAAGCGACAGGGAGACTGCAGGATTGCAGGAGGTGAGTTGGAAAGCACCAGTGCCTGCGCAAAATGTGTGTCTGGTATACACATGCACATGCAAAGTGTGTGCATATGCACAAAACGTGCCCTCCAAGCCACATCCACTGAACTGGTGGTAAAAAAATTTGAAACACACCACTGGAGAGAGCCACATACCAAACTACACTTGGACTGACTGTTATGTAAACATCTTGCCTGAATCTGATTGGTTGTAAAGCTAAGACAATACGAGACAGCTAAGGGAGAGAATAGTTGAACTTAGCTGTTTTGATTCTCAGTTCTGGCTTTGCATTATTGCAATACACTTGATCTCTATTAAAACTGTGTCCTTTTCAACAAATAGAGCTAAGTATAGTTTCTATTTAGAGGTTTAAGTTGTGGCAGGTTTTTTTAAAAAAAGTTTGGTAGCTCCTAATCTGTTAACTATTAAACACCTCATATCTGATATAGGTAGCACACTGTTTCTTAAACTTGGCTCCCATAATTCATCAGCCAATGTGTGTGGAGTTGAAGTCCAGACATCTTAAAGTTGCCAAGTTTGAAAAACATAGATATAGTAAGTTTGGAAGGATATTGAGCCAAGAACAGCTTTCAGATGGAAAAGAATATATTTCTCATGTTTTCAGAGGTCCCCATTGGGGATTATAGAAGTATATGGCCAGTGGATCCTGATGAGTTCCCCATGACCATTATACAGTAAATTGGGCATGTTCTGTCATGCTCTAAAATGTGCCACTGGCAATGTCTGAACATGACCTTAAGGAGAGAAAAATATTAATCAAACATGAATTGTTTTAACTGAGCCCTTTCCAAATTAAGCAGGTGTGGCTCACAAGTCATCTCTAATTAAGTTTCTATAATAGTTATGCTTCAAGGATGATCTGATTCATGTTCATATCCATTACAGTATTTCATCTGAGCTGAAAGGTCAGTATTTTTTTTATTAAAATGTTGGCTCTTAAAATATATTACTGTCCTCTTTACTGACTATTCTGAGAGGAAGTTGAGATGCTTTTTCATTTAGGGAGATCCATTCAAGTTGAAATCTGATCCAGGTAATGCTCTCACTCAGAACTGCCATTAATAATTATGGTGTTTATTTGGGAAGGAATGATTATTCAGCACTATGGTATCTCATTAGGTCCATGATATCTCAATGGATGAGAAATGGCTGATGATTGACTGTGATAGTAATAGGCATTATGAAGTACATGCTATTAGCATATATGCATATTTTCAGTTAGCTATTCAATAAGAAAAAATTAAATAACAATGCAGCCTGAAGCTTCAATGAATGAATCACAGTACACTCATTGTCTACTGTAGGTGGTTTAAGCAAGTGGTATCTGTGTATGTACAAGAGGGATAAAAACAAAACTCAATATGTTAGTCACAACTATGTCATCAAAACTATCCATCTTTAATTTTTGATCTCTCTCCAATATATGCCCCTTGCTATAATTATTATTATATTGCTATCATTGTTGTTACTTTCACATTTTACTTGAGAGATGTTCCAGCTAAAAGAAATTCCACAAGAAGCACATCTTTAAATCATGCACAAATAACTAATAAAGTGATCCAATGCTTGTGTACCTAGAAAGCAGGACAGCTCAAAGACATTAAGTTTTACTTTGGGATGAATTTGTGCAGATTGTGCTGCAAGATGCTATATCAGACATTTTAGAAATGCTTGAAAAATCATGAAAGTTTCCATTAAAAACTCATTTGATGGTTAAAATCTCAATTGTTGAAATATACATAATTATTGAAAGGTCTTTCAAGAATAATTAGCATATAATGTTGGGTTATTTTATTATTTTTGGTTTGACAATATATCATTACTACATTGATCCATGCTACTTAATCTCTTATCTTTAATCTGTAAATATATAAACATTGCCTACTTGATGTAGAAAACAATTCACATTTTTATCCACAGTTGATGTACAAAGGATTAATAGCTTCATGAAAAGCTATGCTGATGTTGATAAACTATCCCTGAGGACACATCTTAACTGAGTGATATTCAAAAATGAATTTTATTTATTTTAGTTTTTTTCCCCTTCTTCTTCCACTGGTTGTATTTAACTTATGGCCAAACTCCTTTTTCTTTTTCAAAATTTTCTACGTTTGAAGACAAATATTTCCTGACCGTCCTGATAAAGGAAAAATTCATCTTCCCAATGGCAACTAGACATATTACTATGCAGTTCCAGACAGCAAAGTACATTTCTTAAAATTTTGAATGACTTTATCCACGGTTACTGTTCACATTCATATTATTGAGCATTAGAATTCAGCACTGATCAATGGCGGCTAATGAGATTTAATTTTGTCCAATACTGTCCTTCCAGATATGCTCTTGAACCTCAGTCATTCATCTTTATTCGATGTGGCATTCATCCCAGTTCATTGTTGTCCTTAGTAAGTCATCCTTTCTCAAGCATATTCTTTCTTGTCCATTTTGAATGGAGCATATTAAGTACAGGAATTATTGAGATAAAAATAAAAATATCTATTCAGCCTGTCTGAACTCAGGCAAAGAGAATTTTGAGTGATTTGGGGTTTTTTGGTCTGCAGGATCAGGAAATACCGTTGTCATTTTTAAAAAATATTTTTAAACCCTGAATTAGAGGAATGCCAAACAATCCTCATGGTTCAAACTGCCAATAAACATTTGTCCCTTTCAAAAACTGGAATGACACAATAATTACTATTTTTTAAATCGCTGCAAGGCCAGTAAAGGATATAATAGTGGTTTGTGATCCTTACCTGAGATAGCAAATTTTCAGTAATTTGAAAACATCCAGTTTCCTAACATGACTGTTTTTATTCTAAGATCACCAGGATCATATAGGTCAGCTAAATGCTAGCGATAAAGTGAAAGTGTTAATCTACCCCAGAAATGCAAAGCAGATTAGTATTGGAGCATGCATGAATAATAGCAGCTTTCTGTCTGAGAAATTGCAGTGGCTTCTGATATGGAGACACACTTCAATATTTTATCAGCTTACTGAACACAGTTCTTCTGGTTATTTTCCAAGTTGATAGATAAAAGGAACTAAATAAAACAGATAAAACTAGTCAAGAAGAGGCTAGTAGAATATGTATGTGATTAATTTGTGCTAGATTGTAAAGGTGAGTAATAATTTCCCATAATTTCCATTTTTTTTCTAGTATTGTCCCACAAATGCAGTCTTTTATTTCTTTTCTGGATGAACAAAGTGTGATGCCATTAGATATAACAAAAATTGACTGACTGACTGACTTGTCACTCAAGCCTGACATTGTGGGTTGATAGAGTGATTGTTCCAAAATTACCCACTTGGTTTTATGTCTACATCAAAACTAGAACTCACAGTCTTCTAGTTTCTAGCCTGGTGACTGCACTACCACACTAAAATAGCTCTCCAATTTCCAATAATTTCCATAATGATAAAAAAACAAATAATTTTTCCCCGAGTTAAAAATGCAACCAGAAGCTATGTCTGTACAATTTAATCAATCATGAAGTCTGGTTACTCTAAGTGCAGCCATGAACTCCTTTCATTAAGCAAACATCTCTGGTTTGTTTTTAAAAAGGTGCATTTCAAATACTGGATGGATATTATTTTCAGTCAAATTAACCATAAAAAATAGCTGTGGCCTGGCACTTTTTATCATCTCTGGTGGTGAACACGTGAAGAAGGTAAGAATGATTGGAATCAAGCATATATTTTAATTCAGAAAATTCTGAAACTGAACGTACAGCTGAAGCCAGAAGCTTCTTAGTGTGATCGACAGATAGAAAAAAATGTGGAACTTCGATATGACAAGGTTTCTCAGCAAGGTTTCTCTATGCTAAGAGATGGAAGGACTCACATATCTCCACAATGGAATAACGGCTGGGAAGCAGAGGTGGGATTCTATCAGTTCGCACATATTCGCTAGAACTGTGTTGTTCTCTTTCCGCATATTTGGTATGTAGAAAGTTTCTTTGTCTCTTTGCTCATTGGCAAAGCCCCCCCTCCCCACTCCCGTGCCTTGGAATGGCCTACATTCAGGGTTGGGATTCTACCAGTTCGCACGTATTCACTAGAACCGGTTGTTAACATTCTAAGCAGTTTGGAGAACCGGTTGTTAGAAGAAATTACTGGCCTAATCCTGTAAGGAAGGCAGGAAGGAAACATTCTGGTGTTGCTTAGAGAAACTGCCTCTCTATTAAACCTCATTACATTCTTGGCAGGACTAGAACGTCTCAGGAACGTCTCTGGGCCTTTTTTTCTTCCTTTGCTGGTACTTTGCTTGTGTGGAGTGACCATTTAAATGGCACTGAAAAAAGTGACTTATGACCATTTTTCATACTTACGACTGTTGCAGCATCCTCACAGTCATGAGAGGCCAGGTCAGGAGATGCATGCCTCGATGATATTGAGTTGGCCACACCCAGCCAATAACATAACCACCAAGCCATGCCCACCAACTAAGCCACGCCCACAGAACTGGTTGTTAAAAAATTTGAATCCCACCTCTGCTGGGGAGGTTAATGGAATTGGCACAGATGGCAAAATTGACTGCTTTGTTTAAAGAAAAAGCTTTATCTAGCTTCATCTCCACTTGGAAACTACTCTTGGATTTGTTTGAAACTGAAGGATATTAAATTTTAATCTTTGGTTTTGATTATTAGACTTGTTTAGAATGATAGAAGTACTATTTGCTTTGGTTTATTCTAGTTCAAAGACATTGATTTTTGGTTTTTATCAGCACTTAGCAATAGCATTTAGATGTATTTACCACTTTACAGTACTTTACAGCCCTCTCTAAATAGTTTATAGAGTCAGCATATTGCTCTCAACAATTTGGGTCCTCATTATACCCACCTCGGAAGGATGGAAGGCTGAGTCAACCTTGAGCCTGGTGAGATTTGAACTGCCAAATTGCAGGCAGTAAGCAGTCAGTGGCAATAGCCTGCAGTACTACACTCTAAACCACTGTGCCACTTCAGCCTTGAAGTAAGTCAATTCTTTCTATACTTTTCCCTCTTTTTGCCTACATTCTCCAATTTTGCTTTTCCCCTACCCTTTCCAATTTCTTTTCTTTTATTAGGTTTTTTTGCTTTTTATATTTGTATTTTTCTCAAATTTAATAAAGTTTTGGGAAAAGTAGAAATACAATAACTCTTCTTTATTATACAGTTGTATAGTATACAATAAGAAATGTTGGCAGAAAAAATTAAAAATTAAGGATCAGCACTGGACATTCTCAGTATGGGAAGCAACAAGTTCAATAATAAAAAGAACCAGTTGACTTTCCATAGAACAGCAGAGAAATGAAAGCCAAACGGAGATTCTGAAGTTTGATAATGAGCAAGTCCTTGCTTTTAAACAGGCACTGACACAATCCTAGGGCAGACTTAAGCACTCAAAGGATTTGCAGACAGAAAATCTTTTCAGGCTCTTAATTCAAAAGAGCCACTGTCCTTCTCTATGCCCTGATTTGGGATATGCTCTAAGTTATAGCTGGAATTGGCAGTTGGGAATGGATGAAACTCAGTTGGGGGTTTATGGCTAAATCTCAAGCACTAACTGCTCAACATACCAAGGTTTCTGTTGAAAGTAACTGCAGGTTCATTCTGTTGACAAGCTATCCATGTAAGCTGTTGATAACAAGCATCCATACTGACCAAAAGACACAAACTAAAAAAATATAGTGTGCCTTGCATTGGGAGCTGTATTTAAAAACAAAACAAAACTTGTGCTTTGTAGGCAGAGTCTCATACCACTTATGTAAAATACACATATATAGAAATACCTGAAGTGTTTCTTAGCAATAGTTTATCTCTGACGTTGTAGCAATTTTGTCTAAAGAAAGCTTCAGGTGAAATTCTTCATTGGCCACTATCTCATCAGTAAATTTGATCATTATTTTAGAACAAAATCAGAACTAGCTTTAATAGCTGATATGTTGAATTTAGATACCGCCCATCTCACTCATAGAGTAGCTCTAACCAGTGTACAATTAATGATTCTTGATCTGTATTCATTTTTTTTTTAATATGGCATATGTATTCAGGTTTGTAACAGAATTTGGTCTTTGACATTTTCAAGATTGTTTTAATGTTATATTTAATTAAAAAAATAAGTTTGCTACTTTCTCGATAACCTAGGATTCAGACCAATATCTTCTGGACTGGACAATCATTCCAAGGATCCCCATTAACCAACCTTCTCCCAAAGGCCCTCCAGCGTTTTCTGATAATTTCTGTAGTCAGCTCAGTTTTACTCTTTACCTTGACTGCATGCTTCTTTGACCTATCTGTGCACACACATAGCAGTCCTCTAGGGAAGAAGAGGGAAATACTAAAAGAATTTTCTAGGTCGATTTTAGCATGGAGGACTGAAATAGGCCATCTTGTTTCTCCCAATTTGGCTGAAAGTAGTCATAGATATTAGGCAGAGCTCATGAAGCATATTGCATTATTGTGATCACTAATGCAGACTCAACAAGAGTTGGTAGAATATTGGATTAGTCAGGGTGGTGCAGTGGTTAGAATGCATTACTGCTGACTGCCGGCTGCCTGCAAATTTGGCAGTTCAAATCCTATCAGGCTCAAGGTTGACTCAGACTTCTATCCCCCTGAGGTGGGTAAAATGAGGAGACAAATTGTTGAGGGCAATATGCTGACTTTGTAAACCACTTAGAGAGGGCTATAAAGCACCATGAAGTGGTATATGAGTCTAAGTGCTATTGCTACTACTATTAGGATCAGGATGACCAAGTTAAAAACCATCCTAGATGATAGAAATTCCGTAGATACATATAACTGGTGACTTAGAATAACTTTATTGTCGCTTTAAATATACACTAATCGGCATACATTAAAATGAAATTTTGTTGCATACAACTCTCAAAGAGTCACCACCTCCAATATACACTACCTAAACATGACAAAAATATAAATAAATAAATAAAAATATGCATATACCCACATATATTATATGACACAGAGAAACAACACAATATAATTTGGATGCATAAGAGTACATAGTGAGAAAAATGAATCTTGGGAGTTTACCAGGCAGATGCCATAAGGAACAAAGCTGTTACAGAATGGGGTAGTCCTGCTAGAAATACTTTGAAGTGGTCAATTTTTAATCAGCCTATTTTACAGGACATACTGCCTTGAGTTTCTAGGCATAGAATCTAACAAAATAAGTATTGTTTCACTACAAGTTTATCCTGCAAGGAAAATATCAGGTTAGATGGAGGAAGACAGAAAAAAAACAGTTTGACATTTTGTTATTGAGAGCTTCAGCTTCTAATCACAATCAATAGTTTCAATGTAATCCCCACAATATCTTTGTGGGAGGAATGTTGAAGTAATATCACAGGAATATTCAAGCATTTAATTACCCTCACTAGTTTTCCTATCTCAGAAGCAGGAATGTTTTGAGGGTGGATTTTGGTGGAGTAGTAGAGCACCAGGAAGTGTTTATTTGACAAATAAGGTGCAGAAGATGAAATAACAAGAAGGGCTTGCTTATAAACACCTCCAAAGTAGCCCTGAATATCTTTCCAACCATCTTTTCTGCAAAAAATATGAGCTAAAACCCAGCAAGTCAGTTCAGTCATGTATGGCAGTAGCCTCCCATAATTACCTTTTCCAGAGGAAGCCATTGTCAGAGAGATTCTCAGTCTTCATTTGTAACAGAAGTCTGCATGTGTGTATGCATGCACATAAAATATAGGTGAACAGCAGGTTCTTTTTTGAAATAGTAAGCAGCAAAGTTACAGCTACTATTAATTCTTAAGGATATAAATGTGAAACATGTTGATTTGGATTAATTCTGGAGTCAGATTGGGAGAGGTGTGCTTATTCCAGTCTGAATGTTATGGTTTTGTGCAGAAGATGCTATTGACTTCCAAAGAGAAATTTTAAAAGTCTTTCTTCTTACTTAAAATTTCTAGCAGACTAATTCAATTTATTTGGGTAATTTTTAAAAGCAGATCCCTCTGTGAATTAAAAAATAGTTTTGCTTTGTGCCCTAGACTGGAAATAGTTTCTACTCCCAGACAATAGCCAATTGAATTTGTTCATCAAATCAAAACAGTCTCTAAATTGAAATTAATACTGCTTCTTGTTTATTAATATCATAATATCATCATCATCATCATCATCATCATCATCATCATCATCATCATCATCATCTAATTAAAAAAATCTCAGCTAATTAAAGTAGTCAGGGATCAGAACAGGGATCGGGGAGATGCAATCAAAATTTAAGAAGGTGTCTAGCAAGTCTGGTGAATCACAACATCCAAAGTTATGTTTTAAATATATAATCATTGGGGAAGACACCCTCCATCTTCATTTCCCTGCATGGAGTTTATTAAGGGTACCTTGTGTGTTGGATTTGAATCCCAAAATGATGCTTCAAAGCTATTGAGAATGTCCATGGAGAACCTGCCTGCAACTCTTGAAATTGGGCATCTTTCTTTCCTGGGATCTTGTGGCAGCTGCACATTTATTTACAAGGCAAGACATGGTGGCATACAAAGTTGCAGACAAGGTATGTTTGCATCCTCCTCCACCTTTAAACAAAAATAAATCCAAAACATTGCACAACCCTAATACTTTTTTGACAAATAGAGACATAGTGCCTGATTCATTTTCCAAGAAATTGGCTGATTTTTAAAAAGTGTTGAAAGATGAACACAATGATTGTTCATGGAATAATGTGCTGGTTGATATTTCTTTATAGACAGCAGGAGATTATGGAGGATACTGTCTGTACAAGGATGCATCTAATAGGAGCAAATCTAGCTAAGTCTGCATTGTAGTTTTTATTCAGTAGACCAAATAGTATGTTTTTATTCAACAAAACACCAATAATAGGAATCACTTTTTATTGATCTGTTTTGCACGCAAAACTGCTGGGAGATCATGATTGCATAGACTTGCATTGATGCTATTTGACAAATAGAAAGAAGAATTGAGGTTGGTTATCTGCGAAACAAGCCAACTATCAGGTTCCCCTATAAACAGTTTGGTAAAGAGCAGGCTGTAAGTGGAGCTCTGACCCCAAGGCAGATGGCTGCCAATGATAAAAGAACTCAGATGCCAAGCTGCCGCAAGATCCTTCACTCAAAGTCCCTTCCTTTGGCTGGATCTGCACAAGTACATAGCAGTCCTCTAGGGTAGACCTGTTCACTGCCTGTCACAGTTTACGATTGGCACCTTTTGTCAAGGGATTTTTCTTTTTAGGCTTAAGAAACAAGTAGGAAATTAGCAGTGGAAATAATAGAAAGTTGGAGGGGCAAGGAGAATAAAAAGAGCCTTGTAATCAGAAGTTGGGGATTCCTGATCTTCTGCTAGGAGCAAATTCAGAAGTCAAGAGGAGAAGCTAAAGTATCCATATGAAGCTTTAGGCCAGGGGCTTAAATCTAGCCTATGGGGCCACCCTGGAAACAGTGAAGGACTGGCCTGCGGTGCCTCTACCAGTGAAATTCTAGCACGGAAAGGCTGTATGTGGCCCTCCCAGGCTCTGTTTTCACTGGCAGAGGGCTGCAGGATGTTGTTGCAGCCAAAACGGAGCCTAGGAAGGCTGCAGGATGAGCTGGTCATATTCACCCTGGCCATGCCCACTTGGGCCCCCAAGGTCAAACATAATCCTGAGGGGGCCCCTCAATGGAACCTAGTTTGACACCCCTGCTTTAGGCTATGCAAAGATTACATTGCTATGGTGGTGATATTTTCTCCTTCCCTCTCTCACAGCTCCCTTTTTCTTTTGTACCATTCTTCTGTTTATATCCCCATTAATGGCAAAAGTTTCAGAATACTCTTTCTAGCCACAGCCCTGAAACTATAGGCCTATTCTGCAATCAGGTTGGTAGAAACCACAAGGCACAGAGAAGCATAGCAGGCCTAAGGGAGCTACTTCCTCTGCCTTCACTACCATTGCGACACTGATGGCAAATAGGTTGACAGAGATGACATAGTGTGGTAGAATGTGGGCAGGAGTGGGATTCAAAATTTTTAACAACCAGTTCTGTGGGCGTGGCTTAGGTGGTGGGCATAGCTTGGTGGTCATGTGACTGGGTGGACATAACTTGGTGGTCATGTTATTGGCTGGGTGTGGCCAACTCAATATCACTCACATCGAGGCACACATCTCTGTGCTTGGCCTCTCAAGACTGTGGGGATGCTGCAACAGTCGTAAGTGTGAAAAATGGTCATAAGTCACTTTTTTCAGTGCCATTGTAACTTTGAATGGTCATTCCACACAAGCAAAGTACCAGCAAAGGAAGAGAAAAAGGCCCAGAGACGTTCCTGAGACGTTCTAGTCCTGCCAAGAATGTAATGAGGTTTAATAGACAGGCAGTTTCTGTAAGCAACACCAGAATGTTTCCTTCCTGCCTTTCTTACAGGATTAGGCCAGTAATTTCTTCTAACAACCAGTTCTCCAAACTGCTTAGAATTTTAACAACCGGTTCTAGCGAATACGTGCGAACTGGTAGAATCCCAACCCTGAATGTGGGCCATTCCAAGGCACAGGAGGGGGGGGGGCTTTGCCAATGAGCAAAGAGACAAAGAAACTTTCTGCTTACCAAATATGCAGAAAGAGAACAACACAGATACCCTTAGCAGGTTTCAATGTATGGCTAGTAGTTTTGTAGATAAATCTTGCTATAATCTGGCAAGATTTCTCTCTTTGGATGAGCAACAATAAACTACTCTGAAGTAACTACTCAGACTTACTTGATTCCTTGGCCCTGATACATAGAGATATGTGAATGCTCAAATTCTGGATTAATTTTGTCAGGGTAATGATGATTTAATAGTTGACCAGCTGCTGCAAGGTTGTAATGCTGTAATACTGCAATGAGGTAATGATGCAATAGTAGAAATGAGTCAGCAGGTTATTTGACTACTACCACTTTAGGAGGCTGTAATATAAGAGAGACCCTGTGAGGGTGTATCCCTCTCTCCATGTGTGATTCTGTGGTGTAGCTGATTACTGATTGCTGTTTGTTCAAGGCCGGTATAAAAGTATTTGTATGTATATATGCTTTTGTAGGGATAAAACCACTATATGTAAACACAAACCTGTGTGCTGTATTTGTTCCTGTGTTGTCTCACCTAGTCACACTGTGTGCACTCTGAGACAGAATTGTGGCATTCACAAAAGTGGCATAACTCTTGTTGTGTAATAGTTTGCTTTCTAAGTGCTCCAGCTATGGCGATGTCATAACACACTCTAAAAGTCTGCTGTGCTGGGTATCCATCAGGCATCTATTTTGGGGATGATCATGGAATCAGCACAAAACAACACCTGTGTTCTTTAAACAATCTTTAAAATCTAAGTAGAAAAACCAGATTCCAACTCATGTTCTAGTCCCTCACCCCAACTCCAAGTCATGCCTCAGAAAAACTAATGAGAATTGTGCTACTCTTAAAACATAGATTTAAAAAAAAGATTTTAAAAGCTGATGTTTTTAAAGAGGTACATTTTACAAGAAATTGACCTGGTTTGTGTATTTTAGTTCATTCTACCCAATGGTAAGAATTTGATGAGATGGTTAGTGATGATTTCCATAATTCCATTAAAAACATATACAGTGAAAGTTCTGTTACAAACACTCCAGACAGATTTGAGTGCAGAATGATACAGATAATCAGAATATGTGACCCTTTCAAAAAAATGCTAGGGGTAGAAACACTTTTTAATTTGATTTGATTTTAGGATCAAAGACTCATAACTCTTCTGTTATGTTCTATGAGAAGTACAAACATACACTTAGGGCCAGTGTTTTGGGATGTGAGGAATTAAAGCAGTCAACACATTTCACAGTCATGAGCACTGAGAGATTAAAATATGAACTAGAACAGCAGAACGAAGCATAAGGCGAACTTGCAGCTTTGGAAAGTGAGAAATTACTGTGATTCAGAATTATTAAAAGCTCATGGGATGAATTGAGATCCATGGACATTGGGAAACAGTGATTAAGTGTGCCATGTCCATTAATGGGCAGTGGGGAGGACACTGATCCATGGATAGTGAAATGATTATTTACATAGCTACATCAATAGTTATTAAATAAAGACAAAACAAAGATTCTGACAAAGAACATGCTATTAAGACAAAGAGAAGAGTTGGCAGACCTATTGAAAATTCAAGTTATGAACAAAGTTAAATATTTGGGGATATATTTGATGTCAAGATGTATTACATTGAAAGAGAATAATTATATTAAACTTAAACAGCAGATAGCAACTGATTTGAAAAAAATGGAAAAACTTACAATTATCATTGATAGGTAGAATTTCAACAATCAAGATGAACATTTTACCCAGAATTTTATATTTGTTCCAAACAATACCAATTAGGCTAGGTAAAGAATACTTTGAAGAATTAAATAAAATTGTGTTGAAGTATATATGGCAAGGTAAGAAAGCGAGAATAAAATTAAAACTCTTACAAGATGATAGAATTAGAGGAGGATTTGGCCTTCCTAATTGGGAGTTGTATTACCAAGCTGCAAACTTAATGTGGGTTAAAGAATGGATAATGTTAAGAAAAACTAAATTGTTGACATTAGAAGGACATGATTTATTATTGGGTTGGCATGCTTTTCTATGGTATAAGGGAACTAAATCACAGGGCTATTTTAGAAGACATTACATACGGGAATCGTTATGGTTGAATTGAGAGAAAATTAAGAAACAATGTTATTTGAAAATCCCAGTTTGGTTAACAACTATTGAAGCTTTTTCTTATTGTTGTGTCCGCAAAAAGACGCCAGGAGTCGGTGACTTCGTTCAAAGCTCTTTATTACAAGGATTGGAACCGAACCGGCGAAAAGAAAAAAGCCCGCGGCTTTTATTCTTTTCGCCGTGGCGGCCGCGGCCAATGGCAACGTTTCGAGTCTCCCGCGCTTGGAGCGAGCCAATCGCGGGAGACTCTCAACGAGCCAATCGGCGCGGCTCGCCTGACCAATTAGAAATCCCCGTGCTTTAGGAGAAGGCGGAGATTCGTTCCGGCGATACAGCTGCGATCTCAGGGCTCTGAGATCACAGCCGATATTTTCGCCCCTGGTCGGTCCTAACGGACCTAAACCGTCCCGTAGAGATGGTGATCGTGAAGGGCATTGTTCCAGGATCCCAGAGATATCGCAAAATCTCTGGTTTGATCCGGAAGAAGCCCTTTTGCTGGCGGCGGAGAGGCAGCCTCCATAGCTGCTGAAGTCGGGACAGCTCTGGAAAGAAAGTGATTGGAGTGAAGTGTGTCGGCTGGGTGAGAAAAACTCTTTGGTGCTGTAAATTCGCTAAGGTTGGAAAGTTCATCCGATATAAAGAAGAAAGCTGTGAGATTTTTTTTTGACTGAAATTGTTTTGAGCGGCGTTTTTTAAAGTGATGTCAAATTGAGGCTTGGTTTTTTTTTTTCTTTTCTTTATACTTTTTGGGAAAGATTTTACCGTGACTTTGTAGGTAACTGGATTGAATTTTCTCTTATATATATTTTTATGCTCCCTTTGATTTTATGCTCCCTTTGATTTTTTAACTTTTTTTAGGATAGTGGCTCCCTTTGGCTATTTTTTCTTTTTTTTCTGTATATATTATTACTTTTTTCTGGCGGGCGGGGAGAAAGAGCATTAAGAAACTTTGTAACACTGCCAACTAGAGGCTTGAAAGTATCTTTATGTGAATTGGAGAGAATTGCAAAAAGACCTCATCTCAAGGACTTTTTAACGTGATAAGATAGAGGGAGAGCACAGCAAAATATTATTGCAGGTGCTTTCCTGGACTGTTATCAACAACACTTGAGGTTTGGCTTTGAAGCGGCTGGAGAAGAGAGTCATAACAAGAGCCTTGGATAAATAACAAAGTGCAGTGTGTTTTCTTATATATACCCCATTCGCTAGCCTTTTTCTAAATTTTAATTTTAGTAATATTTTTATTTTTGCCTTTTATTTTAAAGGGAAAGCCTCAGAGTTTTTTTTTTTCTTTTCTTCTTTATTTTTCTTTTCTTTTTTAATGGGACTTTTTTGCTTTTCATATTTATGTTTTTGGACTACTTTGTTGTTGAGGTTGTTTTTTTTTTTTTCTTCCTTTTGGATTATTGAGATTTTTTAATTGGATTAAGGTGTGAAGAATCTGAAGGAACTTTTTGTCTTTTGTTTTTCTTTTTTCTCTTTTTGCTTTTTCTTTTTTCCTTTTTCTTTTGCTCTTAATCAATATTATTATTTTTGGATTTGTTTGTTTTTTCCTTTCTATTTTTTCCTTTTTTATGGTGGACTATCTCGTAATTGGATTAGGGTCTAGAAGAACCTGAAGATCTTTTTTCTTCCTTTTTTTCTGTTTCTTCTTTGGTTTCGTGTTTTTTACTATTGGAGTTCTCCATTTTGGATTATAATTGGCTGCTCTACCAGTTGGATTAAAAGTTAAGAAGAATTTGAAGTTTTGGAAACATTGAAATGAGCAAGAAACCAATACCATCTGGCATTTCTGCTTCTACCTCTGCTTCCCCACCAGCTGGAGGACAACGTTTAATTCAGACAATGTTGAAGCAAGATAAGGAACAAGAAAAAATAAGTTTACAGTTACAGATGATTATGCAAGGAATCCAAGATCTCAAGACAAAATCAGATATCATTGAACAAAGAACAGGAAATATTGAACAAAGAACAGAAAATATTGAACAAAGAATAGAAAATATTGAACAAAGAGCAGAAAATATTGAACAAAGAATAGAGAAGACTGATGAAAAAGTGGAAAATATTAAACAAATGATGGTTAAGTATGAGGAGAGATTCCAAAAAATTGAGGAAGAAGGAAAACAAAGAGAGAAGAAGATTGGAAATATTGACAGCAGATTAACAGCGGTTGAACAAGAAAAAGGTGGGATGTTGAGGTGGGAGATGGAAAGGTCAGAATTTTACCTCAGATTTCAAAATATAGAAGAGGAAAAAGGAGAAAATTTGGCAGCGGTAATGATAGAAATTTTGGCAGATGCTTTGGAAATTACAGAGGAAAAGATGATGGATGGAATAGATGAGATATATCGAGTCTATACAAGATATGCGATGAGAAATAAATTACCCAAGGAAGTCCATATTAGATTTACCAAAAAATCCATTAAAACGCAAATATTACAAGTAGCAAGAGAGAAAACACTGAAATACAAGGGTAAAGAGGTTGTGGTTTTAAAACAAATACCCAGAAGAGTGAGAGAGATGAGAAGAGAATATCGATTTCTGACCAAAATACTATTGGAAAACGAAGTGAATTATAGATGGCTGATTCCAGAAGGATTAATGTTTACGTGGCAAGAGCAGAGATATAGAATTGATTCAATTGAGAAAGCAGAACTTTTTCATGCAGAATTCTTTGGAGGAAGAAGAGAGGAAGCAGAGAAAGAGGCCTTATCAATTGAGTTTCAAGATGAACAACTGGAGACTGAAAAAGAGAAAGGAGCAGCAGGGGGACAGATGGATAATAAAGAACAGTGTGAAGTGAGATCCACGAGAGCTGTTAGACCTAAATATAAAGCATAATCATGGAAGAAAAAAAACTGATTACAATGAATATAAACGGACTTAATTCAGCTGTTAAAAGAAGGAAAACTTTTCATAAATTAGAGAAATTAAAATTTGATATAATTTGTTTACAAGAAGTTCACATTAAAAAAAAACATGAACAATTGTTATTACAGCCAAAATTAGGGAAAATATTTACCTCTTTGACTCAATGTAAGAAAAGAGGTGTGGTTTTATACATTAAAGAGGCTATTCCAGCAAAATTGATTTACACGGATGAAGATGGAAGAGTATTAATGGTAGAAATAATGGACAATAATATAAAAATACTCTTGATTGCAATTTATGCTCCGAATGATAAACAAGAAGAGTTTTATAAAAAGCTGCACATGAAAATAATTGGACTGGACTATGTTAATATAATTATGATGGGAGATTTTAATGGAATTGTGGACAATAAACTGGACTATATAGCAACAACAACAAAGCAAAATAGAAAGGCTCTCCCAAGCTCCTTTTTTAAAATGACAGATGAATTAACTTTAAAAGATATTTGGAGAGAAAGAAACGTTAAAGCTAAACAATATACTTTTTATTCAAATAGACATTTATCATGGTCCAGATTAGATATGATTTGGATCTCAACAGAACTAATATCTAATATTAAAGAAACAAATATTGAAACAAGTACCTGGGCAGATCATAGCCCAATGACAATTAAATGGAAGGGACAAAAAAAAAGATCGAGATGGACATTAAATAATACTATTTTAAAGGAGAAAGATTTTACACAATGGATGGAGAAGGAATTGGCTTTTTTCTTCAGAGAAAATAAAAAAGAAGATACTTCAACGCAAAATGTGTGGGACACTATGAAGGCATACGCTAGAGGTTTGATAATAGATTATACAAGAAAAAAGAATATTAGGAAAAGGCAAGCTTCTAAGGCCTTGGAAAATGAGTATAAAACTCTTGAAAAAGAATTACAGAAAATGCCACAGAAAAAGGATATTAAATTGAAGCTGGATGTAATCAAACATAAAATGGAATTAATAGAGAAAGAAGAACTGGCACAGAAAATTAGAAACTCTAAACAGAATTATTTTGAAGATGCAAATAAACCAGGTAGATGGCTAGCATATAAATTGAGAAAAGAGAAGGAATCAAGAAAAATATTGAAGTTAATAGATGAACAAGGCCAAGTTTGTTATGGGAATAAGGAGAAAAAAGAAATTATTCGAGATTTTTATGGGCAATTATATAAACAGGAGAATATTGATGAAGAAAAAGTCAAACAGTATTTACAGGAAGCTAAGTTATCAAAGATACCTAAAGAGACTGAAGAAATGCTAGAAAGCAATATAACAATGATGGAACTAAATGAAGCATTTAAGAGACAAAATAATGGGAAAGCACCGGGTCCAGATGGGCTTCCAGCAGAATTCTATAAAACATTTCAAGAATCATTGAGCATCCAATTGTTAGAATTTATGAATGAAGTTATGTTAAAAAAGATGATACCTAAAACATGGTCAGAGGCTTATATTACACTCATACCAAAGGAAGAGACTGACCCATTGCAAATTAAGAATTATAGACCTATTTCTTTATTGAATGCAGACTATAAAATCTTTGCTTCAATCTTAGCAGAAAGACTTAAAAAATATTTAAATAATTTTATTCACTCAGATCAAAATGGATTTCTGCCAAAGAGACAAATTAGAGACAATATGAGAGTAATCTTGGACACTTTGGAATACTATGAGGCTCATCCTGAAAAGCAAATGGCTTTGATATTCCTAGATGCTCAAAAAACATTTGACAACGTGAACTGGAGATTTATGTTATTATTATTGGAGCAGATGGGTTTCGCTAAAAAATTTATTCAAGCAATAGAAGCTATATATAATAAACAGACAGCAAGGGTAATGATGGAGGGGGAACTTACAGATTTTATTAATATAAGGAAAGGCACAAGACAAGGATGCCCCCTATCTCCTTTGCTATTTGTGTTGACCTTGGAAGTGTTGAATAGAAATATTAGGGATGATAAAAGCATAAAAGGAATGAAAATTAAGAAGGAAGAATTTAAGCTACAAGCTTTTGCTGATGATTTAGCTTTTATTTTGGAAGATCCGATAGAAACAGCTCCAAAGTTACTGGAAAGGATAGAGACATATGGAGAGGTGGCTGGTTTGAAAATAAATAAAGACAAAACAAAGATTTTGACAAAGAATATGTTATTGAGACAGAGAGAAGAATTGGCAGATCTTTTGAAAATTCAAGTTACAAATAAGGTTAAGTATTTGGGGATATATTTGACAACAAGATGTAGCACATTAAAGGAGAATAATTATATTAAACTTAAACAACAGATAACTACAGATTTGAAGAAGTGGGAAAACTTGCAATTGTCATTAATAGGGAGAATTTCAACAATTAAGATGAATATCTTACCTAGAATTTTATTTTTGTTTCAAACAATACCAATTAGGCTTGGAAAAGACTATTTTGAAGATTTAAATAAAATTATGTTGAAGTTTATATGGCAAGGTAAAAAAGCGAGAATAAAGCTAAAACTTTTGCAAGATGCTAGAATTAGAGGAGGTTTTGGTCTGCCTAATTGGGAATTGTATTATCAAGCTGCAAGTTTGATGTGGGTCAAAGAATGGATAACATTAAGGAAACATAGGTTGTTGACATTAGAAGGGCATGACTTGCTGTTGGGTTGGCATGCTTTTTTATGGTATAAGGGAACTAAAACACAGGGTTATTTTAGAAGACATTATGTACGGGAGTCTTTGTGGTTAAATTGGGAGAAGATAAAAAGACAATGTTATTTGAAAATTCCAGTTTGGTTATCGACCATTGAAGCATTTTCCTATCCTATAATTTACAAGAAGGAACAAACAGTTAGATATGGGGAACTTTTGGATGAAAAGGGTGAACTTAAATCGATCCAAAACTTAGAGAAACAAGGTATAAGGATGAATTGGTTTTCATATGCACAAATACACTCAAGGTATGATGAAGATTCTAAAACGGAGGGATTTTATGATAAACAGACTGAGTTAGATAAGATCTTGATGGGTACTGATGAGAAGGTGATTAAAAAATTATATGGTTATTTACTGGGAATGAAATTAGAGGAAGAACAAGTCAAAGAAACTATGATTGTTTGGGGGAAGAATTTTGGATATGGGATTGATTTAGAGAAATGGCAGAAATTGTGGTCTCAAAATTATAAAATGACAATGTCAACAGCATATAAAGAAAACTTGTATAAGATTTTTTACAGGTGGCACTTTCCTCCGACAAGAATAGCAAGAATGTTTAAGAACAAATCTGAAAAATGCTGGAAATGTCATCAGATACCCGGCTCGTATTACCATATGTGGTGGACTTGTGAGGATGCTAGAAAATATTGGACTATAATTCGCATGTGGTTGGAAAAAATGACAAAGAAACATATAGATTTGAAACCAGAGATCTTCTTATTGGGAATTTTACCTGATATATATAGTAAAGATTTGAAATACCTGATTGTAAATGTATTAACAGCGGCCAGGATTGTATTTGCTAAAAATTGGAAGAATGAGAAAATACCATTACAGGAAGAAATTATTAAGAAAATATTGGAATGTGCTGAGATGAGCAGATTGACATTTGAAATTAGAGAGCAAGAGGATAAACAATTTTACGAAATTTGGGATCTTTTTTATAAATGGCTAGATGATAAAATACGATAATAGAATATTTAGAATGCTAGATAGTAAGGAATATCTTTATTTTGCTATTATTTTGCTACTTGATATTATATTTATAAAGGATTTTTTAAGGATTGATTTGATATGACTAGATGATTTGTTATAGAGTAAACTGGTTTAAAGTATTGTTAGCTCATTAAGCATGAATGATTAAAAATATAGTCAAAAACTTCTTTTTTTAGTGATATTAGGATATATAAGTTTGGATTGACAATATGAGTTGTTATATAACATAATTGTAATTGAGACTACAGAATGAATGCACAAAAATGATGAACCAACTGACACACTGGATGTACATATAAGAGTTGATGTTTTTATGTTTTGTTTGTCTTGTTTGTTTGTAGAAAATTAATAAAAACTTTTTCAAAAGAAATCTCCGCGCTTTGGCCAATCAAAACGCGGGGATTTCGAGTATGTAAATTAGGACAGAACACCCCTCCCCTCTTGGTATAGTCCTTACGTTGCGTAGTCACGTAGGTAGGCGGGCCTCCGTCGGGTCCTACATGACCTGCGCAACTCAGTCGTCAGCGGAATCCCGGCCTGTTCGGTCGGGTTTTGGGTTGTTCCTGTTCCTGTGCAAACCAGCTGGTTGATCGGGCCGGTTCCTTCTCCGTGGCTCCCACCTGGGCCTTCCGGGTTGGTTGAGCTACGGATTTCGCTGCTCCCGCTCGGTCTTTCCGGGTTGGTCGAGCTGGCTTGGCAGTTCTTTTCCGGCGAGGGGTCGCGATGGCTGCGTCTTGGTAAGTACCGCTGGTTTATTTTTTCTTGCGCTTGGTTATTCGGGTATTCCCTCCCCCCTTGGTTTGCGTTTTGGGAGGTGGGTTCTTTTGCTGTCCTGGACCTGAGTTGGTCAATGTGTCGTTTCCATGCTCGCCCGTCTGTGGTTTGGAGCCGGTACGAGCGTGGGCCTGTAACTTGGGTGATGATGGCTGGGATCCATAGGGGGTCCCCCGTCAGGTTTTTGGCATACACGAGGTCCCCGGGTGTGAACGTTCAGTATTTTGTACTTGAGTCTGGGGGCCGCTCCGGGTTATATGTTGGGTGTAACCTGTCGAGTGGGGACCTCAGCTTTCTACCCATTAGTAATTCGGCTGGGCTTTTGTTGGTAGTGGTGTTCGGGGTTATGTGTTGTATAAAGAGGAGTCTGTTAATTTTGTCTTGGATCTCCCCGTGGTCCATTTTCCGGATGGTTTTTTTGGTAAATTGGACCATCCGTTCCGCCCTACCGTTCGCCGCCGGATGCGCCGGTGCTGTTAGTGCGTGGCGGATGCCTCTTTCCGCCAGGAACTTCTCGAAGTCGAGGGAGGTAAACTGGGGCCCGTTGTCGGAGACGACGACGTCTGGGAGGCCATGTGTTGCAAAGAGTTTGCAAAGTTCTTTGATCACGGCCTCCGTGGTTGTTGCCTTCATGTCGCTTACCTCCAACCAGTTGGAGTAAGTGTCAACCGTTATGAGAAAGGTATGTCCATTTGTGGGACCAGCAAAGTCTAAATGGATTCTGGACCAGGGCCCCCTTGGTGTTTCCCACTCCAGGATGGGTGCTGTGGGTGGGCTGGGTCTAGTCTCCTGGCATCGCTGGCACCTAGCTACCCAGGCCTCTATCTGCTTGTCCATCCCTGGCCACCAAGCGTAACTTCTGGCCAGGGCTTTAGTTTGTACGATGCCAGGATGCCCCTCATGCAACATTTCCAAAACCTTCCCTTGTAGTCTGTCCAGAATGACCACCCTGTCACCCCATAAGAGGCACCCCTTAAGCAGCGAGAGTTCGGTTTGGCGGTTCCTAAATGCCTTGCTGGACTCGTCGTTGTCCTTTTCCGGCCAACCTTTTTCCACCCAATGCAAAATCCGCGCCAGACGCCTGTCTTTAATAGTTTCCCGGGCAATGTCTGACGCGGTTATGGGTAGGTTGGGTAGGGCCTCGATGCTGAGGGTGGTCGTTGTTGGTGCTGGGTCAGGGTCGGAGTCTGGTAACGGCGAGCGGCTCAAAGCGTCCACGTGTGAAATCTTCTTACCCGGTCTGTGTATAACTTCGTAGCTGTAGGCTGCCAGGAACTCGGACCACCTTGTCATCCGGGGAGACAGAATGTTCGGGGTGGCCCGATTCCCTGCAAGGATGCCCAGCAACGACTTATGGTCTGTTACAATGGTGAAAGGGCGGCCGTATAGGTATTCATGGAACCGTTTTACGGCGGCAACTATAGCCAAAGCCTCTTTGTCCAGTTGGCTATAGTTCTGCTCTGGCTTGGTTAGGGTCCGTGAAAAGAACGCGATGGGTGCTTCTTTTCCGTCAGGGAGGGTATGGCTGAGGACAGCGCCGACGCCGAAAGGTGATGTGTCGCAAGTGACGGCCAGGGGCAGGGTTTCGTTGAATTGAATCAAGACGGCGTCGGAGGTGAGGAGGTCTTTAGTTTTTTGGAAGGCGGCTTGCTCCCGTTTCCCCCAAGTCCAGGTTGCCGCCTTATCCAGGAGCCTATGCAAAGGCTCCGCCGCCGTTGCCTTTTGGGGTAGGAAAACATTATAAAAGTTCAGTAACCCCAAGAATGCTTGAAGCTCAGTTTTTGATTTAGGGGTGGGGGCCTCTTTGATAGCTCTGACTTTTTTACTTGTGGGGTGAATGCCGTGCCGGTCTAGGAGGTAGCCCAAGAATTCCACTCGTTCCGTGCACAGTTGGCATTTCTCCCTTTTTACTTTAAGTCCCGTTACTTTAAATTTAGTTAGGACCTCTCTGAGTCGGCTTTCTAATTCGGCTTCGTTTGGCGCCGCCACTAGAATGTCATCGAAATAGGGCACCACCCCCTTGATGCCCTGCAGCAACCGTTCCATCAGGCTCTGAAAGATGCCTGGTGCCACGCTGACTCCGAATTGGAGTCGGTTGCACTTGAAAGCCCCCCGATGGGTAACGATGGTCTGGGCTTCCGCCGTTTGCTCGTCGACCGGCAACTGCTGGTATGCCTGGGCGAGATCGAGCTTGGCGAAGACCCTGCCCCCTCCCAGTGAGTGCAGTAGGTGTTGCACGATTGGGACAGGGTAGGCGCTTTGTTGCAGCGCGCCATTTAGGGTGGCCTTATAGTCCCCACAGATCCTCACCGACCCGTCTGGCTTGACCGGGGTCACTATGGGGGTCTCCCACCGGGCATGGTCTATGGGCTGCAATACCCCCTGTTTGACGAGCTTGTCAATTTGCTCGTCTATCTTAGGTTTTAGGGCGAATGGCACCCGCCTAGGTTTTAGTCATTTGGGGGGGACGCTAGGGTCTAGGTCAAACGAGATAAGGGGCCCCTGGTACTTGCCCAGGCTTCCGTCGAAGACTTCTCGGAACTCCTGGGTTAGTCGCTGTTCCCAGCCGTCGTCGGTGACGTGGTTGACTCCCGTGAGAGAGATGTCGAGCGGGGCGAACCATTGCAGTCCCAGCAGGCTTGGGCGGTCGCGATCGACGATTGTGAGGGGGAGTTGTTCGGTGCGACCCTTATATGTCACGTTAAAGTTTTTGGTGCCCACTACCGGGACGCGGTTTCCCTGGTAGTCTTTTACAATAAGTCTTTGGGCGTCTATGTTCCTCCTTCGGAGGGTAGGCACCAACCGTTTTATCTCGTGCCATGCAATCATGGAGAGGTAGGACCCGGAGTCTACCTCCATTTGGCATGGCTGGCCTTCGATGTGGACCTCGACGTGGACTTTTCGGGCGCCGTCGGAGATGGCGTGGCTGATGGTTACCGTCTGGTGGGTTTCCTCTCTCCGTCGGTTGTCGCCGCCTCTCGAGGATCGTCCGGTCCGGTCCCATCGGCTGTCCGAGTGGCGATCTCTGGGCCGGGGCGGTGTGCTTTCCCTTCTCCGGTCGTGTTGGTCCCATCGGGGTGGACTGCGAGGTTTCTTCTGGCAGCAAACCCGGGCAATGTGCCCCTTTTTTTCACAATGCCGGCAGATGGAATCAAAAAACCGGCATTCTGACCTGGGGTGGTCGCCGCCGCAACCGGCACAGTTGGTCCTCGACCTACGACCTCTGCGGTTCCGTTGGTCGCGCCCCGTCTGCAATCGATGTATGTCTTCTTCGTCTTCGGACGTGCTGATGCAGAATGGAAATCGCCGTGGTGTGTGCTTGTTTCGGTTTTTTGTTCGGTCGACCTTGCCGGGTTGTTGTTCCCGCCGCGGTCCTTCGCGTCTGGTTTATGCATGCTGTCTGCGGAGGTGCGGGTTGCTTCTGCGGCTGCGGCTGCGGTGAGGGCGTCTGCTAAACTGATGTCGCCCTTAGCCATCAGCCGGCTCTGGAGCGCGGGGTCCCACAGGCCGAGCACGAATCGGTCTCTCAGGAGGTTGTTCAGGCTGTGAAATTCGCAGAGCCCCCCTAGGCACTGCAGCTCGGCGACGAAGTCGCTCAATTTTTCACCCGGTTTCTGGTCCCGCCGGTAGAATTTGTTGCGCCGGATCAGGATGGGGACCTCGGGAGCGTAATGGCGCCGAAGGATAGGTTCGAGGACGTCCCAGTCCATGGCGGTTGCGTCGGCAGGCTTGGCCAATGCTTTGGCCATCTGGAAAACTTCGGTTCCGCAATGGGTGAGGAAGACGGCGCGTTTTAGCGGGCCCGAGGCGTCCTTCATGCCTGTGCACTCGAGGTACATGCGGAAATGGTCGGAGAACGATTCCCAGTCCTCGGTGGCGGGGTTGAAGGGGGCGGGCGGTGCGATTTTCGCCATCTCGGTGCTAAGTCTGGCTTCCGTCGGACACGGGGTTCGGTTCAGGGTCTGGATCCCATCCTCGTCGCCAGTGTCGTGTCCGCAAAAAGACGCCAGGAGTCGGTGACTTCGTTCAAAGCTCTTTATTACAAGGATTGGAACCGAACCGGCGAAAAGAAAAAAGCCCGCGGCTTTTATTCTTTTCGCCGCGGCGGCCGCGGCCAATGGCAGCGTTTCGAGTCTCCCGCGCTTGGAGCGAGCCAATCGCGGGAGACTCTCAACGAGCCAATCGTCGCGGCTCGCCTGACCAATTAGAAATCCCCGCGCTTTGGCCAATCAAAACGCGGGGATTTCGAGTATGTAAATTAGGACAGAACACTTATACTATAAATATAAGAAGGAACAAACAGTTAGATATGGGAAAATACTGGATGAAAAGGGTGAACTTAAAATGATGCAAAATTTAGAAGAACAAGGTATAAAGATGAATTGGTTTTCATATGCGCAGATACATTCAAGGTATCTTAAAGATTCTAAAACAGAAGGATTTTATGATAAATTGACTGAATTAAATAGGATTTTGACAGGTACTGATGAAAAAGTGATCAAAAAATTATGCAGTTATTTGCTGGAAATTAAATTAGAGGAAGAACAGGTTAAAGAAACTATGATTGCTTGGGGGAAGAATTTTGGATATGAGATTGATTTAGAGAAATGGCAAAAATTGTGGTCTCAAAATTATAAAATGACAATGTCAACAGCATATAAAGAAAATTTGTATAAGATGTTTTATAGGTGGCAATTTCCCCCGACAAGAATAGCAAGAATGTTCAAGAACAAATCTGAAAAGTGCTGGAAATGTCATCAGATACCTGGCTCATATTACCATATGTGGTGGACTTGTGAGGAAGCCAGGAAATACTGGACTAGAATTCGCATATGGTTGGAAAAAATGATAAAGAAACATATAGATTTGAAACCAGAGATTTTTTTATTGGGAATCTTATCTGATACATATAATAAAAACTTAAAATATTTGATTGTAAATATATTAACAGCGGCTAGGATTGGAAGAGTGAGAAAATACCATCAGGGGAAGAAATTATTAAGAAAATATTGGATTGTGCTGAAATGAGTAAATTGACATTTGAAATTAGAGAACAAGAAGATAAACAATTTTATGAAGTTTGGGACCTTTTTTTTAATCAATGGTTAGATAATACAATATAATAATAGAATATTTAGAAACTTAGGAAATAATGAATATTTTTTTTTATGTTTTGATAATATGCTTATAAAATTTTATTAAGATAGATTTGGTATGATTTTATGATTTGTTATAAAATAAATTCACTAAATTATAGTTATCTCGCTTAAGTATGAATTAATAAAATTATAGTCAAATGATTGTTTAATAATGATATTAGGATACATAATTGTTGATTGATAATATGAGTTATTATGTAACATAATTATTATGATGACTATGAAATAGTTGCACAAAAAAGAGTGGCAAACCAACTGATGCACTGTCTGTAAATTTATGAAGGAGGGTGATGTTTTTATGTTATGTCTTATGTTTTATCTTTTTTTGTTTGTTGTTAAAATCAATAAAACTTTTACTAAAAAAATAGTTATTAACCTGCTTGCATCAGTGTTGTTCAATGAACTTAGCTTCAAGGAGAGTGGGACATTATTAAGAAAGTAACAGCAGCAGTGCAAGGGCAAATTAAGATCTATAGAGAGTGGTTGAGTTTAATGTGAATACTTCAACACTGACTTCTGGAGAACAGGTTCAAAGACACAGATTCTGCCAAATCAGCTTTTCCTTCCTACCAACGTGCATCTGAAGGTTATTTTTTTCAGAACTGACGATCACATTAGGTTCAACAAAATCTCAAAGTTAGGTCCATTTCTTTGCAGAATGAGCTATTCAAACACTTGCAGAGCAAAACTGTTGCTCATTGTTTGAAGTTATATACCCACTCATCCACCCACTCATCCACAGAAATATTTTTAAAAATACAGATGTGAACGTATTTACATAAATCTTAGGACAAATTTCCAATTCACAGATGACACTGGTTATATGGAATCATTCTCCAGTGGGCATGCAGCTTTTGTTGAAATCTGCTTACAGTATATATTTGAAATTTTTAGATCATATAGGTCCATCTAGTTGTATGTTCATTGGAGAATATTTATGCAAGCAGGCTGGCTAATTGCAAAAAGGCAGGTAAGACTTCATTAATGCTTACCTGAGAAACCCCTGGAAATTCCAGAATTGTAAGGAAAATTGTGATTTTTAAAAAATTCAAACCAGAAGTAGTTGGCACCCATAATATTATATGGGTCTTCATAATTGAAACTAAAGAGGTTGAGTTAAAGTCAAGGATTTTTTTTTTATTTTTTGGATCATGCATATAATATCTACTAATGTATTTTTGTCTATAATACCTTCCTAAACTCCAGCAGGTCTCAAGTAATAGATAAACATAATAAATGTAACATGAGATAATAATGAATAATATGCAGCACATAATTTAAGCAGAGCTGAAACACAACAGAAATGGTCTCCACAGATATATCTGAAATGAAATCAGTGTTTATTATACAAAAATCTGCATTGGTAATCTGGCAAAAAAAAATGAAAATATAAAAATATTTTATTAAAAGGTGAATATGAAAAGCTCTGCTGGAGAGGATGAAACTGCAGCTTTCAGGATGTACCAAGAAAAACATGAGAGAAAGACCTTCTCCATTATTGTTTTCAAACAAATTGTATTTAAACCATGCTGCCTTGGGGTCTGGAGGCAATATATTCCCATGATTAAGAGTGACCACTGATGGCAGTATCTTTCATAAATGTCTGTGCAACATGGCAGCCTTCTATTGAGTCATACCAATGTCCCATCTCACTTGATGCTGGCAGTAATGATTGGCTGTGCTCCTTCCTGTTTTCTCGTCCCATTGGAAATGCCCAAAACTTAAAGCAAAGCCTCTTTTATATGGAGCCTCTATGTTATTCAAGATTCAGAAACAGAGCTGTGTGTTTCTAATCCATTGTTCAGTTTTGATAACATCACCCATTCAATTTGTAGTTCCCTTGCAGTGTCGTCAATATCAGATTAAAACAATGGTCTTTTCATTTGGAGTGAAGTTACTACAGGGTACAATATGTATGTAGAGAATAATCTCTCTTCTTAATAGCTTGCTTCGCTTCATTCTTCTAGTTTCAATTAACATAGTGTTGTGTTTGTAGGTCCAGGAAGAAAAGGTGACTTCATAGTTTCACAAATCCTCATTGCAGTAATTACTGAGATTTCAGAATAATAGAACAACAAACTTCTGGTCCAACCCCTTCCTCAGGCAGTAAAGCCTATACCATTTCAGACAAATGGTTGTTCAACCTCTTCTGAAAAACTTCCAGTGTTTTTAACTTCTGGAGGCAAATTGTTCTACTGATTAATTGTTCTAATTGTCAAGAAAATTTTCCTGAGTTCCAGGTTGCTTCTCTTTCTCAACTAAGTGAATCCATACCATTCTTCTGATTTCACTATAAAAACGATCTGGATTATTTTTCTTTGTTTTTGTTTTTATCCTTACAGTTGTTTCTGCAGATCCAGGGGCTCAGGTGAAGAGACTGAGGGATAAAAATGAAAAGAGTACTATCTATTTGCCCTTTACTTTCCACAAAGTGCCAGTCTGCAGATGTGTATGTGTTTATGTGTATAAATACTTAGTTAATTGTTTCACTCCTCCATATATTAGTAATGGATGATCTGATTAAAATCATAAATTATTATGGAACTCTAATTTATGCCAGGATGACCCACAACTGATATGTATGCATATGATAATTAAGAGCATGCATCATAATAAAAAAAAAATACTTGCTGTGGAAGGACAGAGATTATATTACCTGTACATAATCAAGTTCCGTTGGCCTGTGTTCTCTTTTAAAATGAGAGGCATTAAAATCTTCATCCAAAGCCCAAAAGCATTTCAACTCATTTCTAATGATTTCAGAAAGGAAAGCAATAGCAATAACAATAGCACTTAGACTTAGATACCGCTTCATGGTGCTTTACAGCCCTCTCTAAGCAGTTTGCAGAGTCAGCACATTGACCCCAACAATCTGGGTTCTCATTTTACTAACCTTGAAAGAATAGAAGGTTGAGTCAACCTTGAGCTGGTGAAAAATCCAACTGCTGGCAGAATTAGCCTGCAATACTGCATTCTAACCACTGTGCTACCATGGCTCTCTAAAAGCATCTAAAAGAATCCTGTTTTCTTTGTATTCCTGTCCATGGCCCAGAATTATAGTTCTATCTGCCTTCCTCTTTAAACTGAATGTATATATTTGATTTATGCTGACTAACCATTATTGAAATTGAAGTCAATTCCTAGAGAATACAGGTATTCCTTGACTTCCAACCATTTATTTAGCGATTGTTCAAAGTTACAATAGGAGTGAAAAAAAGTGATTTACAACTAGTTCTCATATTTACCACCAGCACAGCATCTCCACAGTCACACAATTCAGTCACTTGGCTATGGTAAGCAAGTATTTATGACACATTGCAGCATCTTGGGGTCAACTGTGTTTCTAAATTTAATGTATTCAGAAATAGTGTGAATTAAATTGGCTTTGGGATGCAAGTCTTTGCAACAGGGTGGTAAATAAGTAATTTAAATTACTAAATATTATCATATAGTGCATATACTGTCAGAGGCTATTCTTAGTAAAACATTCACCTGTTATAAGGAATAGGCAATTTTCAACATTTGGAATGTGCAAATTGCTTAAGAGGTGAAATTATTCACATATTCTAATTGGAGTCTCAGGATCATTTACAGTCACTATGGACTGAATAAGTAGAAAATGTGCTGGTGCGGATCAGCTCCCTGTTCTCTAGATGCTTGTTCATCAGGACTCTTAAGCCCTAGAAAGAGATGTTTAATTGGATGATGCAAGGAAATAGTTAACATCTGTTTATATGAAGATTATGGTATCAGCACTTTGAAAGGGATAATGATGCAACCACTCTGGATTTGGAAATTTTGATTAACCAGTTGCAAATACCTCTCTCCAGGGCAAAATGATAGTTAGTGATTAATCAATTAGAACTATGCTTGGAAGAAGCATATTAGCTAAAGCAGAAAACTACAAATTTATCCAAGCCAAGAAACACATTTAGCATTTTGAATGCATGCCAGAATTATGCTGAAGAGTATAAAGGCAGAATAGTGAGTCCAGGATGAACACAAAAATAGATTTCAGTTTTATGAATGTTTGATTGCAATTAAAATAATATCATTAATGTTTTTCCTTATGTCACATTACAAATCACAATATGAGCTTTTAGAGATCTCTGGGAATCATACCCAAAATGTTTGAGCAGTAGTGATGGTGGCAATACCAAGGACTTCAGATCATGTACTTTTGATATAGACCTATTTCGGTCTGGCTTTAAACCAGCATACATAGCAGTGAGACAACTTGCTGACTGATGTTCTTTATTGGGAGAGAGAACATGTTGATCAGCTTCTTAATGCCCTGTTCTAGGTGTTGCATCACAGCTCTTCTGCTATATCAAATAATTCCATTAATAACTTCCAGTATGCATGTAAAAAAAAATCTGCTCATTTCTGGGCAAAATGTCTTTTCCACACACATAGCAGACCACTGGAAGTTATTAATGCAGCTATTTGATATGGCAGATGCAGGCAGAGGAAATGAAACAACCAATCTTGATGGTCTTTGATATGGTTTCATGCATGGGTGAAATGACTGGAGACAATCTTAGTTGGTGAACTTTCAGCTCTTTATTACATAGTGACTTAAGAGGGTGAACAACAACAACTCTGCCTTATATAGGTGACCTTAATGTGAAATAACCAATAGGGAGCTGTAAGACGCTAGCTCCAGAACCAATAAGAGTCCTTCGTTAAAGGCCAATCGGATTTTCTGAACCCAACCAATCCGATCGAGCTGCTTAACACCCAATCAGAAGTGCAGGGCCAGAACCCTGCACTTTACCCCAAGCTTGCTTTTATTTAAACTATTTACATACATAACACCCCTTCCCCCTGGCTCCTCAATTATGGTGTGGTTATATAGTCCTTCAAATAGGACGGTTGTCTTTTGGGTCTATTAGATTTTCTTTGGACTGGCTGTGTGCAGTCCTGTTGAGGTAAAATGTTGTTTGGCGGTGGCTCAGCTTCTCGTTCTGGTGTGATTTCCCTTGGAGTGTACGATTCTTCCTCCTGCTCCATTTCCTGATTTTCACTAGATTCATCGCTCTCTTGGAACAGGTTCCCTGGAATGTCGTCTTCTTCCATTCCTTCCCCCCCTCAGTTTTGTCGTAGGGGAGTTGCTGGCTGGCCGAAAGGAGTCGTGACCGTAATTGGTCAATATGTCATTTCCACAGTCTTTCATCAACACATTTTACAATATAGGATTTGGGCCCAGTCTCACATATTATCGTTGCTTCAATCCAAACCGGGTTGCCCGATAAATTTCTTGCATAAACGGGGTCGCCTACCTTGAAGGTACGGTAGCGTCCGCTGGATCCTGCAGGCTTTTCTGGCTCGTAAGCAGGGTGCAATCGGTCGAGGCGGGAACGGAGTTTCCGCCCCATGAGAAGTTGTGCGGGAGTTCTGCCGGTTACGCTGTGTGGAGTGATGTGTTGTAGAAGTAGAATGCGGTTTATTTTTTCGTCAATATTATCATAGTCCACTTTTTGCAAAGTCTTTTTTACAAATTGGACCATGCGTTCCGCTCGGCCGTTGGTAGCAGGATGCGCCGGCGAGGTGAGCGCATGGTGGATGCCATTATCAGCAAGATACTGTTCAAACATTAGCACTGTAAACTGTGGTCTGTTGTCGGACACCAGGACGTCCGGCAATCCATGAGTTGCAAAGAGTCTATTGAGGACTTTAATGACAGCTTCGGAGGTTGTATGGGTCATTCGATGAATTTCCAACCAATTAGAGTATGCATCGACAGTCAATAGTAATGTATGTCCTTTAAACGGCCCTGCGAAATCCAGGTGGATTCTGGACCAGGGCCCGTGTGGTGTCTCCCATTCAGTCGGTGCAGCTTTTGGCAGTGCGTTGCTGTTTTGTTGCCACTTGGTGCAGGCCTTGACCCATTGCTCGATGTTTCGGTCCATGCCTGGCCACCAAGTGTAGCTCCATATGAGTGCTTTCATCCACACGATCCCAGGATGTCCTTCGTGCAAAATTTGTAACAGCGAGTTTTGGAGTCGTTCTGGAATGACGACTCTATCGCCCCAGATAACACAGCCTTTTTGCGAAAAAAGTTCAGTCTGTCTTGTTTTAAATGGCGCGAAGTCATCTGGGACCTGGTCCAATGGCCATCCACGTTCTACCCAGCCTAGGACTCGAGCTAGGGTGTGATCTCGTCTGGTCTCTCTTGCGATATCTCGAGCGGTCATAGGAGGCGAGTTGAGCATCTCGATTTGTAATGCCGATACTGTTGGTGCCAGATGGTCGAGAGTTTCTGGTAGCGGTGCTCTGCTGAGTGCGTCGGTGTGGGGAATGGCTTTCCCCGGGCAATGTAACAATCGATAATTATAAGCAGCTAGGAACTCTGACCATCGAGTCATTCTTGGGGACAATATATAGGGGGTTTGTTTGTCCCCAGCGATTATCCCCAGTAAAGGTTTGTGGTCAGTTACAATGGCAAATGTCCTTCCATATACATACTCATAGAATTTTTTTACGGCTGCCACAATTGCAAGAGCTTCCTTATCTATTTGTCCATAGTTACGTTCTGCCTGAGAAAGAGTCTTCGAAAAGTATGCAACAGGGGCCTCGTTTCCATTAGGCAGCACATGGCTCAAAATAGTGCCCACCCCAAACGGTGAGGCATCACAAGTTATAACCAATGGTAATGTTTCATTATATTGCATAAGTACAGAATCAGATGTAAGTAAATCTTTTACATTTCGAAACGCTTTTTCCTTCCAGTAACCCCAAACCCACAATGCTTTCTTATCTAATAACCAGTGTAACGGTTCAGCCACAGTCGCCTTATGTGATAAAAACACATTATAGAAATTAATAAGGCCTAAAAATGCCTGGAGATCTGTTTTATTACGGGGTCTGGGAGCATTTTTTATTGCCCTTAATTTACGCTCAGTAGGGTGGATACCCTGACTATCAATGCGATAACCTAGAAATTCAACACTGTCTGTATACAGATGACATTTATCCTTTTTTACTTTCAATCCCGCTTCTTGGAATTTCTTAAGAACACATTTTAAACGATTCTGTAGAATTTTTTTACTAGGAGCTGCAATTAACACGTCATCAAAATACGGAACCACGCCCTTGATTCCCTGCAATAATCGTTCCATTAAAGTTTGGAATATTCCCGGGGCTACACTTACCCCGAATTGCAATCGGGTGCATTTAAAAGCACCTCTGTGCGTTACTATCGTTTGAGCTTGGGCTGTTTTATCGTCCACGGGCAATTGTTGATAGGCTTGAGCTAAATCTAACTTAGCAAAAACCTTTCCGCCTCCCAGGGAATGAAGGAGGTGCTGTACCACTGGCACTGGAAACGCGTTCTGTTGGAGGGCGTGGTTTAGAGTGGCCCGGTAGTCCCCACAGATTCGGATTGACTCATCTGGTTTAATGGGGGTTACAATAGGAGTTTCCCATGGAGAATGATCAATGGGTTTCAGTACTCCTTGTTTAATTAGTTTGTCAAGTTGTTCATCTATCTTGGCCTTAAGGGCGAACAGAACTCGATGGGGCTTTAAACGGATCGGGGCGACCTTAGGGTCGAGGCTAAATGAAATTGGGGTCCCCTTATACTCGCCCAGATGATCTGCGAAGACATTGCTGAATTCAGTAATAAGGTTCTCCTCCTACTCGCAATCACCGACTCGGTTCACGCCGGCTACTTTGATGCCAAGTGGCGCGAACCATTGGAGGCCCAACAAACTAGGCCTGTCCCTATCGATGATCGTTAGAGGTGAGTATGCCGTATGCTTTTTTAAACAAGATGCGGACTTGACAAGACCCAACCACAGGGATCCGATTCCCTTGGTAGTCTTTAAGGATGAGACGTTGCATTTGAAGGTCTTGGTGTTGGATGGTAGGAATGAGTTGCTTTAATGTCTTCCACAATACCATCGAGAGGGACGATCCCAAATCGACCTCCATGTGGCAAGGTTGGTTCTCTATGGCTACTGTGACTCGAATCTTCTTAGCGTCCATGGCTGAGGCGTGACCTATAGTGATAGTATGGTGGGCCTCTTCTTTCTGCAACGCTCAATATCTGTAGGAGTGGTTTGCTGGATCTCGCCTTACAGGACGGTTTCCTGCCGATTGGCGAGAGCTGGTTCCCCTTGAGGCCTGACTTGGTCCCGGTAAACTGCGACAGACTCAACTGATGTGGCCTCGTTTTCTGCACTCATGACAGATCGCATCACGGAATTTGCAGTCTGCCCTGGGGTGGTTTGCCCCGCAACCAGCGCAAGGGCATGAGGGTTTAGAGCGAGGGACCTGGTCGAACCGCAGTCGATGGACCCCTTCTTCGTCGCTGTCTGACGACGAAGAGAGGTCCTCGTGGTGCGTCGTAACAAGCTGCTCTTCTGACTTGGATAAAAGGTCGCCTGTCTGTGGGGTCGTTGGGTTTCGGCTTCGCTGTAGTTGCGCCGCGGACTTTTTGGTCACCTCAGCGGCAGTGGCTTTGGCGATGGCGTCAGTAAGGTCGATGTCGCCTTTCACCATCAGCTTGCTTTGCACGCCCAGCGCATCTAATCCCAGAATTAAGCGGTCTCTCAGTGCTTCATCTAAGTCTGCGAATTCGCAGAGGCCTCCCAAGTGTCGGAGGTCTGCCACAAATTCAGCCACACTCTCTCCTTTTCGCTGGCTTCTTTGATAGAATTCGTGACGTCTCATGAGTGTAGGTACGGTTGGCGCGTAATGGTCTCTCAGGAGAGGTTCGAGGTTGTCCCAGCTCATTGCTTTAACTTCTCAAGGTTTCGCAAGTGCCTTTGCCATTTTAAAGACAGCCGGGCCGCAGTACGTCAGGAACAGCGCCCACTTCTTGGCTGGTGTGGTGTCCTTCAGGTTGTTTGTTTCAAGGAACATTTGGAAGCGATCCATGTAGGATTCCCAATCCTCTTGGTTTGGATCGAACAGAGCGGGTGGTACGATGCCGCTGGACATGGTTTCCGTTGGTGGCATCATCTTGGCATGTGCTCTGTTTTTCTTCCCGGTTCCTTAAGATCAGATGTCTCCAAATCCCACCTTCGTCACCAGTGATATGGTTTCAGGCATGGGTGAAATGACTGGAGACAATCTTAGTTGGTGAACTTTCAGCTCTTTATTACATAGTGACTTAAGAGGGTGAACAACAACAACTCTGCCTTATATAGGTGACCTTAATGTGAAATAACCAATTGGGAGCTGTAAGACGCTAGCTCCAAAACCAATAAGAGTCCTTTGTTAAGGGCCAATCGGATTCTCTGAACCCAACCAATCCGATCGAGCCGCTTAACACCCAATCAGAAGTGCAGGGCCAGAACCCTGCACTTTACCCCAAGCTTGCTTTTATTTAAACTATTTACATACATAACAGTCTTGATTGCACAATGCATTTTTTTCCTGAGACACTGCTATGCTATGCTATGCTTTAGCAACTGTATAGTGAGTGGACTTGAGGCAGCTCCACAGGCTAAAGCAGTGAGTTTCACATCGTGCACTAATACAGTGGTTCTCAACCTTTTCTTCATCATGAACCCCCTTTAAATACTTTTTGTAACTATGGACCATGGCCATGAACCCCGCAAGATGTAACTCAATATATAAATAATAAATATTTATGTTGGCCACCTGTTATAACATCACTGTCACCTAGGGGGTCTACAGACCACAAGTTGAAAACCACTGCCCTAATATATTCGCAATTGGATGCTGAAATGGGCTATTTTGAAACTGCAAGTGATATACAATTCAACTTCAGAATTAGCTAAATGAATCAAATAAATGGGATCTCATAGATTATATTTTTGCAAGGTTCAGTTCAGTTAGTAGTGCAGTAGAACACTGGGCTAACAATGAGCAAGCCCACGTTGGAGACCTGGGTGCTGCTGTGCGATGGAGTGAGTTCCCATCATTCGCTCCAGCTCCTCCCTACCTAGCAGTTTGAAAGTGAGTAATCACGAGTACATAAATAGGTACCACTTCGGTGGGCAATTAATGGAAACATGAAAGGAGCCCATAACCAGGCATCCCCTGGGCAACAGTGATATTGCTGTCTAATCTTTTCAACCCATGCTTCAAAAGCAACAACAGTTCAGTTTAATTCATGGTGTTGACTTTGAACTGTAATGCCTTCAAAGATAAACGATGTATTAAAATCAGCTGTGGACCCCTAGTTATGACCCCACTTGTACCTACTGTATAGACAATACTATGATGACAAAATATAAGACTTCCTTTGAGGTGGTACCCCAATTATGGAACTTTCTTCCAAGGAAATACAACTGCTACCACATTGCCTAACTATAAATGTTTAGATAGGCTTTTACAAGGAAAAACTAGTACGAAACAAGAATGTGTCACCTTGAGCCATAAGTTTAGCAGCATATACGTAAATTTGATTTCAAAAAATTCCTTCAAAGGAATTTTTAACTTATAGGTTACATTTCTAATACTTTTTATCAACTTAGTTCATTGTTTATTCTTTCATTGGTTTTGTTTCTGTGCACTGTTCTGCACTCTTCCAAAAAAAGAGTTAAATAAACATTCAGCAAATACATTTAACTGTATTAATGCTGATTCAATTCTTTACTATTACAAATCACTTTTATTTTCTAATAGAGATAATGGTAGGAGACAAATCCAATGATAAATGAATAACAAAATTAAACGGGTAATTAGTATTCCTTAAAACCTATGTGATCTTGTGCTTTTCTACTTAAAGATAAACATCACTGTGTTTTGTAGCATTACCTTCTAGCTAAACATATTTAAGACTACAGGCTAAGAATAATAGTGATTATTAAATTTATTATTGCCTAACTCTTGCATCACCCTGGTAGAACAAGTTGGAATGACTATCAGTAAAGTTTTATTAGAAAACCCCAAAGGTTTCAATTGGACTTTCTTGTTTTTTCTTTGAACACATTTCACTTCTCATCCAAGAAGCTGCTTCAGCTCTGACAGGATAGTGGGGAAAGGACGGATTTATATTCCTTGCAGACAGCTGGTCATTTGCATCCTTTTAGAACAGAGATGTCAAACTCATGTCCTCATGGCAAGTCACGTGTTGTATCATGACTTTTTCCCCCTTTTGCTAAACTGGGCATGGCCAGCATGTTGACACATCCGGTCCACGAGTTTGACAGCCCTGTTTTAGTGGGCCGTTGAAGCACTTAGAGGTTTATCTGTGTCCTCAGGCTCACCTGGTTCCTGTAATATGCATTTTTCTCTCTCTGGAAATCCATTCCTACTCCCATGCCATTCAAAGGATGTCTATCCCAAATTGTACAGCTAAAGTCTGTAGACATTCTCAGTCATCTAGTTCATGGTTGTCCTAAAGATGTTTTTTCAGGAGGCAACTGGATTTTCTTATTTTTTCTTTTCTTTTGCCACTATTAGTGGAAAGCCATTCTGTTGTGCAAGCTATTATATACCATTTACCAGGGAATTATGAGCTCAGTGTGTCATCCAAACTAACTCAGTGGCTGTTAGGAGCATAAAATGGGGTAACTGCTGTGTGCACTTGTGATCAATTTGAAGTTAGAATGGGAACAGAGTAGTAAAAGGACACAATAAAGTCTTCATTTTTCACCTGCAAAAGGCTGAAGAATGCCATGATAGGCAAAATTAATTGAGAAGCAGATAAATTAGTACCTCCTATACATAAGAGTATTTATGTTTTCTTAATCTCTTACATCCAACAATGTTTATTCAGCTTAAAAGAGGTTAAAAGTGCAGTGCAGAAATTAATTGTTATGGGAAGGATTAGAATTTGTGTATGATTTGCTTAGGAGGGATAAATAATCATTTTAAATTCCAATCATGAATGTTTGTATTAGTTGAAAGAAACTAGAGCGCTTTCATTTCTTGGTCACAGCTTTGAAATGAACACACACACAGAGCTAATACAGAATATAATTAATCTAGAATTTAGAAAACAAACATATGAATTGCTGTACAGATGAAATGCTACACAGCAAAAAGACAAATTTAACTTAAATACCAATTTCAGACATAGTAATTTAACTGTCAATAGTGAGAGCCAGCTGTTTTATTTGGCTCTCCTTTTGGTATTATTGTACCAATGTTGACTGTTGAATGTCAAGTGAAGATAAGTAGAAACTATTTCCAATCTGATTAAGGTTGTCATTTAAGCTGATATAGCTGCAGACAGAAAAGACATGTGTCAGGCTGTGCTCCCTTTAGATCCCAAGAAAGAAATACTCAGACTCCATGGTGTAGAGCAAAGTTATCCTTTTACTGGAAAATAAAGTGGAAGCTACAAATCAATTCCGAAACTGAGAAATTGGCGGGTAGAATCCACATACAAAGAATTAGGTTTGTTCCCACCCCCCAAAGTTCAAATTATTCTTCCAATTAAAACTTCTGAATAAGCTCATGTGGTCATCTCCAGATGGTGATGAGGTGTCTTGTCAAATGACCTTGACATATTTTGATAAAAGTTCGCAGTTGCGCAAAAGAGGACAGAAGATAGCCAAGAAACGGAAAGTTAAAGAAAAGAATCCCCCCTCCCCTTGCTAGCTCAGCAAGGAATGCAAACACCTCCAATCTTCTTCCCTAGCAAAATCCCCCCTCCCACCGTTGTCATGACAGCCCAGAGAAATAATGAAATAATGGCAGAAAAGCAACAGAAGAAGGTATCTTGAGGGCTGACAACATGTTTAGCATGATTAGGAATGTTATATACCAGTTTGTGATTCCTCTTCCTGCATTATTTATTCACCTGATAGCTTTTATCTTTTATCTTTTTCTTTAGAGTCTAAGTCACCAGATGCAGGCTGTCTTCTCATTTGAAATTAATTTGGCTAAAAGTATTAAAGCCCACATCATTCAATGAGCTCCGTGATTAAGTGAGAACTCTGATCCTAATTCACTACTTCCTTAACCACAAAGGTATCCTGGTTCTTCAAGAAGCTTCTATCTCAGCTTGTTTTTCATTTATGCAGCAGGAAAAAGAAAGAAAGAAATCCTCAAAGGACAGACCCAATGGTCTTTTTCTGCCATCAGTTTTCAATGATTCTATGATACAGGCAGTATTCACTCCATATGTTGCAACCTGGTTTCTGAATTAACCTGCTTTCAGTGTTCACATAATTTGTTGAACTATACACTAACTAAATGGGCAGGATTTGTACACATGGGAAGTCATAGAAAAACTACTATAATTATCTTTAGTCATGCTTGGAATAATGAGCATTCTCTGGGTCTTTAACTGATCTGGCTAAACATGTCACACAGCATATGAACACTAAATAATTTGCATTACTACTCTTCTGAGCTGTCAAAAGAGGATAAAAAAATCTCTATTTTATGCCTTTTGTGTTCTAACTTTTACACCATTATTAGCTCCCAACTAAGAAACTACTTGTCATTCTGGATCACCAAGCAATTTTTTTTTCAAATGAAAAAGCAGGCTAGCTGCTCCAACTGTGAAAACTATAGTGGGAGTTTTGTATCAAGGATGCTTTAACTTGATGGGCCAAAACTAAATTGACATTACTTAGGAGCCAAGAATGCACTCAAGCCTTCATTCATAAACTTCACACACAAAACAGCTTTAATTTTCTTTAAAGCACAAACTTGGGTGCAGCATTGGCTGTTCAATTCCTCCTTTCCAATCTGATCTCTAAAGAATCTTAATTTCTCACTCCTGATAAATTAATTGTTTTTGCTTTGTCTAATCAATTTATTGGTATTTTTATTGCCCAATTCTTTGTCCCATCCTTTCAGGGAGGGGTTTCTCCATTTCATTTGACATTTGTCAATTTTTGTCCCATGTTTTAGGTGCTTGCACCATTTTATTTTCTTCTGAGTTGCATTTGATCAATAAATCATCCCTGCTGACACCTGCAGCTTCAGGATATCTCAAGATAGCCAAAAGAGAGGGTCCTACCACCATGTTCTCTGTCTCTGTCTCTGTCTCTCTGTCTCTGTCTCTCTCTCTCTCTGCAGGTGGAAATCACTGGGGGATTTTGTTTGAGGGGAAGCCCCAAACTGCTCTCTGTGACAGAAGGGAAATAAGAAAGAAACTGTGTGCTGAGATGGGGGTAGGGAAAAAAAAGAGAAAGCTAATATTCTCTTTCAGTCTCAGATCCAAATTGGAATTTGCAGGGAGAAGGATTTTCCAGATAACAAATTGGCATACTGCTTACATATTTTATGAAGAGCATTTTCTAGATGAATAGGAAAAAGGCAGCTGAGAACTGTATTCTATGTGTTTAAGTCTAATTTATAGTCCCTGGGGATCATTGTCTCAGTTCCGGAATGTGTATACCAATTGGCACTTGTACAGAAGTGCCAATTGGTATACACATGCCGGAACTGAGACAATGATCCCCAGGGACTATAAAGACATATTTCTAAATAGGAGACCATCTTGAGATTTGCACAAAGCTTTACATTTTCCTGTATATATTGGGGTTGGCATTTTTCAAAGATTTTGCCTGTGATTTGTGTAATTCTATTCTCTACCCCTGAGTGTTTGGTTTGCCACAGCATACAAACTTTCCCCGGGGTGGATTTCTACCAGTTCTGTCCACCTCTGTAGAACCGGTAGCTCTGAAGAGCAGCAGACATAGAACTGGTTCTATGTCTGCTGATATTTTTGCCCACCTGCCCACGCGGGTTCTTACCTGACCTTTATTTCCTGATTATTCAACTTCAGCTGCTGTGCGAGGCAGAGCTGCAGTTAAAAAAGCAAGAAAAGAGGGCTGTTTCAAAGGCTGCTTCTCTGCACTCAGCATGCTGGTCACAATTTACAGGCACGCATGTGCAGCATGCAGGGAAGCACATTGTAAATCACCAAACCTCATAAATCACCTAACCGATAGTTAATCCTGTCAGATCCCACCCCTGTTTTCCCCCACCTTTTCTTTAAATAAAGGTTGATTCTGTTTATCTCTTCTGAGACAATCGGAAGGGGAGATAATTTTTGTAGTTGCTGTAAAACTGATATCCTTTTTAAGGACTGTGGGTTGACCCAGAGAGTTACTACGGGCTCCGGCAGTACAAGTAGTCCTCAACTTATGACCACAATTGAGCTAAGGGAAATGGTTGTTAACAATGAGTTTTGCCCTGTAACAACCCATTCTTGTCACAGTTGTGAAGAGAATCACTGCAGTTGTTAAGTTAGCAACACGGTTGTTAAGTAAATCTGGCTTTCCCATTGACTTTGCTTATCAGAAGGTTGCAAAAGATGATCACGTGATCCTGGGACACTGCAATGGTCATGAACTGATTTGCCAAGCATCCAAATTTTGGTCACATGACAATGGGGATGCTGCAATGGTTCTAAGTGTGAAAAATGGTCAAAAATCATTGTTTTTCCCATGCTGTTGTATCTTCAAACAGTCACTAAATGAATGGTTGTTCATTGAGGTCTATTGTAGCTCATTATCTAGGTTTTTTTCAATTCAACTAAACTCATCTACTTTTAATTCTTGATTTATTCTTGATTTTGCATAGGGGCTCAAAATGACATTCATATGCTCCCTCCTCCTCTTTTTCCCCACAGTGACCCTGAGACAGGGGTTGGCATGAGAGAAAGTGAACAGCTCAAAGTCACCCAGGCTGCTTCCATGGCTGAGCGTGGCCTCGGACTCATATCTCCCTACTCTTCTTTCATTACACTAAGTCCCTGGAACCTAAGCAGCCCTTACCTTTTCTTCCCGTTCCAAACCTCCATTATCCAACACTTAATTACAAAGAAGAATTGGTCATGTTCCCTATAGCTGTGATTACATAGAAATCTCACAACTGTGCATACCTTCAGCCCTTTCATTAGGACAAGGGGACAGGAGATTCTTGGCTCTTTCTTGGCTGTGAAGTCCTATTCTGCATCAAGGACAAGGCTGATGCTAACCTTACAGATTTAATGCAGAGATTCAGGAAAGTGGCAGGTACATTCCCTCAGCTTCCTTTCTCTGCCCACTGAGCATTACCTATTAGAAAGAAATGCACTTAGCATTTAATAGTGTCCCTATTAAGTTCTGCGCATGGGTGCAAGGAGCGGAGACGAGGCAGTGAACAGTGAACTTCAACTCTTTATTAAGCATTCTGAACAGAGCAATCACCGACGGCAGCAGTAGCCCTTTTATAGGGTTGGCTGCTGTCCTATTAGCCAATGAAAAACATGGAAGTGTTAAACCCTTGAACCAATGAGAGTTGGCCCGTTAATAGCCAATCAGATTTCCCAGAAAGGACCAATCCGATGTCGCTATTATCAGCCAATCAGAAGTGTAGGATTAGAACCCTGCTTTTTACTTAAGGTTGTTAAAACTTTATTAAATGCCTTTATTAGTTCATAACACCCCTTCCCCCTAGGTTTGAGGGGTGCGGTGACGTAATCCCATAGATATGCAGGTTGTTTCAACTGTCTATTAGATTTGCGCTGTCCCACCGGTTCCTGTCTGTAGTCCGGTTTCGGTGGAACGTTTTTTGATTTATCTGGTACAGGCGGTTCCGCATCCTCACAGGACGACTCGGCGCCACTGATTCTGTCGTTGTTGTCCTCCGGTCTCTGCGGGCTCGCCTCCATTGAGGTATTTCTCTGTGGCGAGGCAACCCCCATTCCTGATTCTTCTTCAGGCGATGCGCTGGGCTGCTGACTTCCTTCGATTTTGTCATCCAGCATCTCGAATTCGGTTCCCTCGACATCCCCTCCCCCCTCAGTTTGAGGGTCACAGGAGTTGTGGGAACTGGGTTGCAACCTAGAGCGAAGCTGATCTATATGGCGTTTCCATATTTTCCCGGTGGCTTGGTGGCTTGGGTTACGGTTGCTTTGACCCACAACGGTTCGCTGGAAAAATTTTTAGCGAAGACTAAGTCACCTTCCTTGAATTCGCGGCACTTTCCGCTAGATCCACAGGGTTTCTCTGGTGCATAGGCCGGGTGGAGATGGTCGAGGTGGGAGCGAAGCCTGCGTCCCATCAACAGTTCAGCTGGTGTTTTGCTGGTTACGCTGTGCGGGGTGATGTGTTGGAGTAGGAGTATTCTGTTCAGTTTGTCGTCAATGTCCCCATGGTCCATCTTGTGGAGAGTTTTTTTAATAAATTGGACCATGCACTCGGCCCTTCCATTGGCCACAGGTGGATGCCCCAGTCCGCTAAGTATTGTTCGAACGCCAGGGTCATGAACTGGGGTCCGTTATCGGAAACTAAAACATCTGGCAGTCCATGTGTTGCGAATAGTTTATTTAATTTGCGGATGACTGAATCGGTTGTAGTAGTCTCGATAAGGTCCTTGGAAAATAGGAAATAGGGGCCTCTCTACCATTTGGTAACAATGACTCAAAATGGCTCCTACTCCAAATGGTGACGCGTCACACATAATGGTTAAAGGCAAAATCTCGTTATACTGCATTAAAACAGCATCGGAGGTTAGTAAGTTTTTCACTTGTCGGAATGCATGCTCCTCTCGGTGTCCCCAGATCCAGGTGGCTTTTTTGTCAAGAAATCTAAGTAGGGGCTCAGCTACGGTCGCCTTCTGGGGCAAGAAGATGTTGTAAAAGTTAATGAGCCCCAGAAAAGCTTGGAGGTCTGTCCTATTCTTGGGTCTTAGGGCATTTTTGATCGCTCTTAGTTTGCTATTAGTGGGGTGAATGCCTTGCTTATTGATTAGGTACCCCAGGAACTCTAGTTTGTCTGTACACAGTTGACATTTATTTTTTTTAATCTTCAGGCGGGAGTCTTTAAATTTCTGTAGAACCATTTTAAGATGCCTCTCTAGTATTTCTCTATTCGGGGCCGCAATTAAAACATCGTCAAAATATGGCACGACCCCCTTGATCCCTTGCAAAAGTCTCTCCATCAGACTTTGAAAAATCCCTGGGGCCACGCTCACTCTGAATTGGAGTCGGTTGCATTTAAAAGTGCCTCAGGGCATAACGATCGTCTGTGCTTCCACGGTTTTTTTATCTACAGGCAGTTGTTGGTACACCTGCGCTAAATCCAATTTAGTGAAGACTTTCCCACCCCCCAGGGAATGGAGAAGGTATTGAACCACCGGCACCGGGTAAGCGTTCTGTTGAAGAGCATGATTAAGGGTAGCCCGGTAGTCCCCACAAATCCTTAACGATCCATCCGGTTTGATGGGTGTTACGATTGGGGTTTCCCAACGGGCGTGGTCAGTTGGTTCTAAAACACCCTGGGCTATTAACTTATCAAGCTGCTCATCGATCTTTGGTTTTAGGGCAAAAGGTACCCGATGAGGCTTAAGGCGGATGGGGGCTACTTCAGGTTTAAGGTTAAATGATATCGGGGTCCCCTTGTACTCACCTAGTTTGTCTGCAAAGACATCCTGGAATTCCTGGATGAGGGCCTCTTCCCAGTTGTCGCTTCTGGTTTGGTGAATGCCGGCTACCTCGATCCCGAGTGGGGCGAACCATTAAAGGCCAACAAACTAGGTCGGTCACAATGACGACGGTCAGCGGTAACGACGCAGTATGATTTTTGAATGCTACTTGGACTTGGCTGGAGCCGACGACCAGAATTCGGTTCCCCTGGTAATCTTTGAGTATAATTCTTTGGGCTCTGAGGTCTCGACACCAGACGGCAGGGATTAACTGTTTAAGGGTCTTCCAGGAAACTATCGAGAGTGATGACCCTGAGTCGACTTCCATCACGCAAGGTTGGTTCTCAATGGCAAACCTCACTCAGATCTTCTTTGCATCTAACGATGAAGCGTGACCGAAGGTAATGGTTTGGTGTGCCTCTTCCCATCTTGTTGAAGTAGCAAGTGAAGTGGCAAGTGTTTTATTTCTGTGGTTGTTCCATTGGTGGTTCAAATGTTCCCGACTCACAGGGCAATTTCCTGTGGTCTGGCGGCAGTTGTTTTCTCTCCGAATTGGGCTGGATCCTTGCTTGCTTCTACAGACCTTCCCGCTGTGGCCTCTTTTCCCACAGGAATGGCAGAGCGTGTTGAGGAATTTGCAATCTGATCGTGGGTGGTTTGCCCCACAACCCGCACATTGGTGCGGTAGTCTTCGATTCTGCAGGTTGCGTTGGTCATGTTCGGACTGGAGCCGGTTGACCTCCTCCTCATCACTTTCTGATGGAGATTCGAGGTCCTCGTGGTGGGCTGCTGTTGTGTGCCTCTTTCAGCGAGATGAGGTATCGTTGGCGAGTTGACGGAGCGTGCGTTGGTGCGGCGCATTCGGGTGGCCGACTTCCTAGTTGCTTCTGCTGCAGTAGCGTCTTTGATAACATCGGCAAGATCGATATCTCCTTTGGCCATGGTCTTGCTCTACGCCGTTTGGTAATCTAATCCCAGAACTATTCGGTCTCTCAGAGCTTCTTGGAGGTCTGCAAACCCACAGAGGCCTCCCAGGTTCCGGAGATCCGCAATGAAATCTGAGACGCTCTCTCCTTTCCGTTGTTCCCTCTGATAAAACTCATGTCTTCGGACAAGCGTTGGTACAGCAGGTGCACAGTGGGCCTGTAGAAGGGGTGCGAGGACGTCCCAGTCCATGGATTTCACCTCAGTCGGTTTCGCTAGTGCCTTGGCCATCTTAAAGACGGCAGGCCCGCAATGGGTCAGGAACACTGCTCGCTTTTTGCCTGTAGTTGTGTCTTTCAAGTTGTTGGTCTCCAGAAACACCTGGAACTGGTCCATGTACGAGTCCCAGTCTTCTTGTGCCGGGTCAAATGGAGCAGGTGTTATGGTGCCGCCGGACATGTTTTCTGTTGTCGATGTGCCTTCAGCCACGTGCTCTGTTTGGTGCTCTGTGAGTGTTCAATCAGCTCAGATGTCTCCGCATCCCACCTTCGTCGCCAGTGTTAAGTTCTGCGCATGGGTGCAAGGAGCGGAGACGAGGCAGTGAACAGTGAACTTCAACTCTTTATTAAGCATTCTGAACAGAGCAACCACCTAGGGCAGCAGCAGCCCTTTTATAGGGTTGGCTGCTGTCCTATTAGCCAATGAAAAACATGGAAGTGTTAAACCCTTGAACCAATGAGAGTTGGCCCATTAATAGCCAATCAGATTTCCCAGAAAGGACCAATCCGATGTCGCTATTATTGGCCAATCAGAAGTGTAGGATTAGAACCCTGCTTTTTACTTAAGGTTGTTAAAACTTTATTAAATGCCTTTATTAGTTCATAACAGTCCCTAACTTTGGAGATGGAGTGAGTTTAACCATCTGGCAAAAAAATTCCCTTCTGTTTCTCTTTTGCTCTGTCTGCATGTGTGAGTCTAAATGGAGTGGGGCAGGCTTTACCCCATGGATCATGGGCAGCATGAGGGATGAGCAATAAAGCCTCATGCTCACATGTGTTACTTCCACAAAACAAGGAGGCTTGTGCCAAGCAGCACCAACAACAACAATGAAGAAAAAGTTTCAAATTATACTTTTGGAAAAACAGTGTTCTTTTTCTTTTCTACCTATTTTCAAACCCATCTTAGGAATGGTTAAGCAGCTTCTTAAGTGTCAAATTTTATTTAAAGGGAAAAAGTGGGGGTGGGGGGGAAGAGTTTTTAAGTTGTTGTAAACAAAACACTCAGGGGTAGAGAATAGGGCTGCACAAATCACAGCCAACACATTAGAAAACTGTCAACCCCAATATAAGCAGGAAAACATAAGGCGTTGTGCCAGCTGGTATAAAACATACCACAATTGAGACAATGATCCCCAGGGACAATAAGTTAGACTTAAGGGGGAAAGTCATTTTAATTAATTGAATGTAAATCATAAAGTTCAGCTACAGACCATGAAATTCCACATAAGGCTTTCTAAGGGCAAATTCAACTTATTCCAAGGCTGTTTCTAATCAGAATAAATATATATTTTCTTGGTTACTTTAACAATAGAGAGTAGGATTAAAATGGAGATTTTACAAATTTCATTTAATGTATTTCAATATAGTAATCAAAGTAGGACATGATCTTTCAGTAATGTTTACTCACAGATAAAGTTTCAACAGACGAAAGGTCTTTTCCAATAAAAATGCTCTAATTGGTTAAACTTCAGATTTGTCAGGCTGGCTATTCTAGATTTTCTGCAGGTTTGTCTGCAGTTTAAACAAAATACTTGTTTCAGATTGTTGTGATCATGCAGACATTCCATAGCCAGCTTTTTTTAACAAAGAAAAAAAATCCTGCAAGCTTCTGAAAGTTGGAAAGCACATAAACGAATAAAACAGCATGCATAAATTCCATCTCTGCTGCCGTTGGCTGAAGCTAGTTGAGAAAAAGTTGGGAACAAGGAAGAGTCAATTAAACACATGCTGCTGCCTGCCAGGCAGGTCATTTTAATGCTGTTTAAAACATTTTCTGCTATATGGAGTTGGAGTTCATGGATTATAATATAATGGCATTGTTTCTAGACCCTCTATGTACATTATAGTTCCTTTCTCTGTCCTGTTGCCAAATGCAGACAAGAGCATCGGATATATGCAACATTAAACCAAAAATTCATGCTAAATACATTGCAATAATCCAAGTTCACATATGATGTTATGGATGAAACAAATAATTGTCAAGTTTATATGTTACAGTTTGGTTGACAAAACATGGGTCACGATGAATATTTTCTTACAACATGTTGTACCATGATATACTCAACTCTGTTTTAGCCTAGATTAATGTGCTTGTAAATCAAGCCAGGTTCTTGCCATGCTGATCACATTTATGATTTCCAAACACTATATTACTCTGTTTGCTTATTAATTTCTTCACGGAGGTTGCCAAAGGCCAACAGAATCTTATGTGCCTGTAATCGTAACACAGTCTAGTCAGTAGTCAGATAAATTCATTTTTGTTGTTGCTTTGTTTTCAAAGGACCATTTTGAAATGGATTTACCTTTACTAAGGATATGAGTTTTCATGGGAGATAAATGGGGGAAAAGAAGAGGCTGCATGTTTCTTTTGATTTTCTGTTACCTAGCTTTCAGCATAGACTTTCACGGAGATACAGAAAAGTCGATATTTGAGACCCCAGTCTAGAAAATGATTGAGTTTCTTTATTCCCTATGACAGATCAATATTTTTTAAAAATTCTGTTTCATCCGACTGCAACCCACTCAAAAGTTCCAAATGGAACACACTTAGAAAATTTTGCTCCAAGCTTTCCTCTTTTCCAATTTTGGGACACCCCCATTTCACCCCAGGATTGAAATATTTTACTGCAATCCTCATTTAATTTCTTGTTGTTAGTCTTGGCTGGAGGATTAGTAACAACCACTGCTGATTTTTCTCTTAGTAGCCTCTCAATTATATCTGCAATATGATTAGGTGCTATTATGGGTTAAATGGCAAGAGAAGAGAAAAGCTTTCATTATGGATTTTACTCTGTGAAGATCTTTCTTTACTGTATTATCATTTTGATTTTCAGAAAACATGAAAAAGATAGGTAGAACTTTATTTTTAACTGTATTATCATAATCAACATTCACTTCAAAAAGATGGTTCTTGAAGTTTCATAAAAGGAATGACTGGTGGTAGTACAGTAATATGGAGCACAACCAATTAAAATCATGTATAGATGGCATTTGACTCCTAGTTAACTTGAAGGAAATGTAGCTAAACATATTAGAAATGCAATTTCAAAAGTGCCAATTAGATGTATGGTGGTATCATTCCACAGAAATCAGATACCAATAATTGTCATGAAACAGATGAACCCAGTTTCTATTAACTCTATTGCCATTAATTCTTTCACATTAAAAAAAAAGATTTTCAAAAATAACTAATTATTGGGATTATCCATAGTTTGATGATCTGAATAATAGTAAATATTCCTAACTGGGCCTAACTGGGGGGCAATTGTCATTTTAAAAAAGCAATCATGTCATCCTGATTCATGTATGGAAACTATGGATTGGTTGAATCAATCATTTCTCTTTCCAACCTTCTTTCCATAAGCTTTAAGCTCTGCTTTCCTGATGAAATATGATGTGATGTGGAAAATGAGTTGCCTGTTTGATGTAAAAAGCAGAAATCTATTCCTTCTCTTTAAATAACCCAGAGACAAATTATCTGTGATATCATTTAAAATAATAAAATATATTGCAACACCTATAAGCATAGATTGGTCCATTTAAGAGGAGTACAGTGGCTCATATGGTTAAGACATTGGGTTGATGACTAACTGAGTTCCAGATCTGAGAGCTGCTCTTGACAGGGTGGGATCCTATCATTCGCTCCAGCTCCTGCCAACCTAGCAGTTTGAAAGCATGTATTTACAAGTAAATAGATAGGTACCACTTCAGTGAGCACATTAATGGGGCATGAAAAGAGCCCAAAGCTAGGTGTTTCCCCAGGCGATGGTGATGTCACTGGCTAAACCTTTAAACCTGGAAGTGCCTCGGTACTTCCCACACAAATGCACATGGTCCAATTTAGGAATTATCTTTCTAGGAAGAAGATTGCCAGGTACCAGGTTGATACATTTGGGGCATGAACCATTTCTTTCCTCTCATCTTTCTTGTCTGCATGATTCACCTTGTATCTGCCTACAGACAAAGTCTTTTTTTTTTTTTTGAAAGAAAATTTTATTAATTTTCTACAAACAGACAAGACAAACAAAACATTAAAACATTCAACTCTCATATTTACATCCAGTGTGTCAGTTGGTTCATCATTTTTGTGCATTCATTCTGTAGTCCCAGTTACAATTATGTTACATAACAACTCATATTATCAATCCAAACTTATATATCCTATAATCACTAAAAAAAAAAAAGAAATTTTTGACTATACTTTTAATCATTCATGCTTTATGAGCTAACAATACTTTAACCAAATTATTCAACAAATCATATAATCATACCAAATCAATCCTAAAAAAAAAAACCTTTATAAATATAATATCAAATAACAAAATAATAGCAAAATAGCAAGATAAAGATATTTCTTACTATCTAAAATATTCTATTATCGTATTTTATCATCTAGCCATTTATAAAAAAGATCCCAAATTTCATAAAATTGTTTATCCTCTTGCTCTCTGATTTCAAATGTCAATCTACTCATCTCAGCACATTCCAATATTTTCTTAATAATTTCTTCCTGTAATGGTATTTTCTCATTCTTCCAATTTTTAGCAAATACAATCCTGGCCGCTGTTAATACATTTACAATCAGGTATTTCAAATCTTTACTATATATATCAGGTAAAATTCCCAATAAGAAGATCTCTGGTTTCAAGTCTATATGTTTCTTTGTCATTTTTTCCAACCACATGCGAATTATAGTCCAATATGTTCTAGCATCCTCACAAGTCCACCACATATGGTAATACGAGCCGGGTATCTGATGACATTTCCAGCATTTTTCAGATTTGTTCTTAAACATTCTTGCTATTCTTGTCGGAGGAAAGTGCCACCTGTAAAACATCTTATACAAGTTTTCTTTATATGCTGTTGACATTGTCATTTTATAATTTTGAGACCACAATTTCTGCCATTTCTCTAAATCAATCCCATATCCAAAATTCTTCCCCCAAACAATCATAGTTTCTTTGACTTGTTCTTCCTCTAATTTCATTCCCAGTAAATAACCATATAATTTTTTAATCACCTTCTCATCAGTACCCATCAAGATCTTATCTAAATCAGTCTGCTTATCATAAAATCCCTCCGTTTTGGAATCTTCATCATACCTTGAATGTATTTGTGCATATGAAAACCAATTCATCCTTATACCTTGTTCCTCTAAGTTTTGGATCGATTTTAGTTCACCCTTTTCATCCAATAGTTCGCCATATCTAACTGTTTGTTCCTTCTTGTAGATTATAGGATAGGGAAATGCTTCAATGGTCGATAACCAAACTGGAATTTTCAAATAACATTGTCTTTTTATCTTCTCCCAATTTAACCACAAAGATTCCCGTACATAATGTCTTCTAAAATAACCCTGTGTTTTAGTTCCCTTATACCATAAAAAAGCATGCCAACCCAACAGCAAATCATGCCCTTCTAATGTCAACAACCTATGTTTCCTTAATGTTATCCATTCTTTGACCCACATCAAACTTGCAACTTGATAATACAATTCCCAATTAGGCAAGCCAAAACCTCCTCTAATTCTAGCATCTTGCAAAAGCTTTAGCTTTATTCTCGCTTTTTTACCTTGCCATATAAACTTCAACATGATTTTATTTAAATCTTCTTTATTTAAAATAGTCTTTTCCAAGCCTAATTGGTATTGTTTGAAACAAAAATAAAATTCTAGGTAAAATATTCATCTTAATTGTTGAAATTCTCCCTATTAATGACAATTGCAAGTTTTCCCACTTCTTCAAATCTGTAATTATCTGTTGTTTAAGTTTAATATAATTATTCTCCTTTAATGTGCTACATCTTGTTGTCAAATATATCCCCAGATACTTAACCTTATTTGTAACTTGAATTTTCAAAAGATCTGCCAGTTCTTCTCTCTGTCTCAATAGCATATTCTTTGTCAAAATCTTTGTTTTATCTTTATTTATTTTCAAACCAGCCACCTCTCCATATGTCTCTATCCTTTCCAATAACTTTGGAGCTGTTTCTAGCAGGTCTTCCAAAATAAAAGCTAAATCATCAGCAAAAGCTTGTAGCTTAAATTCTTCCTTCTTAATTTTCATTCCTTTTATGCTTTTATCATCCCTAATATTTCTATTCAACACTTCCAAGGTCAACACAAATAGCAAAGGAGATAGGGGGCATCCTTGTCTTGTACCTTTCCTTATATTAATAAAAGCTGTAAGTTCCCCCTCCATCATTACCCTTGCTATTTATTGTATATGGCTTCTATTGCTTGAATAAATTTTCTGGCAAAACCCATCTGTTCCAATAGTAATAACATAAATCTCCAGTTCACGTTATCAAATGCCTTTTGAGCATCTAGGAATATCAAAGCCATTTGCTTTTCAGGATGAGCCTCATAGTATTCCAAAGTGTCCAAGATTACTCTCATATTGTCTCTAATTTGTCTCTTTGGCAGAAATCCATTTTGATCTGGGTGAATAAAATTTTTTAAATATTTTTTAAGTCTTTCTGCTAAGATTGAAGCAAAGATTTTATAGTCTGCATTCAATAAAGAAATAGGTCTATAATTCTTAATTTGCAGTGGGTCAGTCTCTTCCTTCGGTATAAGTGTAATATAAGCCTCTGACCATGTTTTAGGTATCATCTTTTTTAACATAACTTCATTCATAAATTCTAACAATTGGATGCTCAATGATTCTTGAAATGTTTTATAGAATTCTGCTGGAAGCCCATCTGGACCCGGTGCTTTCCCATTATTTTGTCTCTTAAATGCTTCATTTAGTTCCATCATTGTTATATTGCTTTCTAGCATTTCTTCAGTCTCTTTAGGTATCTTTGGTAAATTAACTTCCTGTAAATACTGTTTGACTTTTTCTTCATCAATATTCTCTTGTTTATATAATTGCCCATAAAAATCTCGAATAATTTCTTTTTTCTCCTTATTCCCATAACAAACTTGGCCTTGTTCATCTATTAACTTCAATATTTTTCTTGATTCCTTCTCTTTTCTCAATTTATATGCTAGCCATCTACCTGGTTTATTTGCATCTTCAAAATAATTCTGTTTAGAGTTTCTGATTTTCTGTGCCAGTGCTTCTTTCTCTATTAATTCCATTTTATGTTTAATTACATCCAGCTTCAATTTAATATCCTTTTTCTGTGGCATTTTCTGTAATTCTTTTTCAAGAATTTTATACTCATCTCCCAAGGCCTTAGAAGCTTGCCTTTTCCTAATATTCTTTTTTCTTGTATAATCTATTATCAAACCTCTAGCGTATGCCTTCATTGTATCCCACACATTCTGCGTTGAAGTATCTTCTTTTTTATTTTCTCTGAAGAAAAAAGCCAATTCCTTCTCCATCCATTGTATAAAATCTTTCTCCTTTAAAATAGTATTGTTTAATGTCCATCTCGATCTTTTTTTTTGTCCCTTCCATTTAATTGTCATTGGGCTGTGATCTGCCCAAGTACTTGTTTCAATATTTGTTTCTTTAATATTGGATATTAATTCTGTTGAGATCCAAATCATATCTAATCTGGACCATGATAAATGTCTATTTGAATAAAAAGTATATTGTTTAGCTTTAACATTTTTTTCTCTCCAAATATCTTTTAAAGTTAATTCATCTGTCATTTTAAAAAAAGACCTTGGGAGAGCCTTTCTATTTTGCTTTGTTGTTGTTGCTATATAGTCCAATTTATTGCCCACAATTCCATTAAAATCTCCCATCATAATTATATTAACATAGTCCAGTCCAATTATTTTCATATGTAGCTTTTTATAAAACTCTTCTTGTTTATCATTCGGAGCATAAATTGCAATCAAGAGTATTTTTATATTATTGTCCATTATTTCTACCATTAATATTCTTCCATCTTCATCCGTGTAAATCAATTTTGCTGGGATAGCCTCTTTAATGTATAGAACCACTCCTCTTTTCTTACATTGAGTCAAAGAAGTAAATATTTTCCCCAATTTTGGCTGTACTAACAATTGTTCATGTTGTTTTTTAATATGAACTTCTTGTAGACAAATTATATCAAATTTTAATTTCTTTAATTTATGAAAAGTTTTCCTTCTTTTAACAGCTGAATTAAGTCCACTTATATTCATTGTAATCAGTTTTCTTTCTTCCATGATTATGCTTTATATTTAGGTCTAACAGCTCTTGTGGATCTCACTTCACGCTGCTCTTTACTGTCCACCTGTCCACCTACAGCTCCTTTCTCTTTTTCAGTCTCCAGTTGTTCCTTTTGAAACTCAATTAATGAGACCTCTTTCTCTGCCTCCTCTCTTCTTCTTCCAAAAAATTCTGCATGGAAAAGTTCTGCTTTCTCAATTGAATCAATTCTATGTCTCTACTCTTGCCACGTAAACATTAATCCTTCTGGAATCATCCATCTATAATTCACTTCGTTTTCCAGTAGCATTTTGGTCAGAAATCGATATTCTCTTCTCATCTCTCTCACTCTTCTGGGTATTTGTTTTAAAACCACAATCTCTTTACCTTTGTATTTCAATGTTTTCTCTCTTACCACTTGTAATATTTGTGTTTTAATGGATTTTTTGGTAAATCTAATATGGACTTCCTTTGGTAATTTATTTCTCATCGCATATCTTGTATAAACTCGATATACCTCATCTATTCCATCCATCATCTTTTCCTCTGTAATTTCCAAAGCATCTGCCAAAATTTCTATCATTACCGCTCCCAAGTTTTCTCCTTTTTCCTCTTCTATATTTTGAAATCTGAGGTAAAATTCTGACCTTTCCATCTCCCACCTCAACATCCCACCTTTTTCTTGTTCAACCGCTGTTAATCTACTATCAATATTTCCAATCTTCTTCTCTCTTTGTTTTCCTTCTTTCTCAATTTTTTGAAATCTCTCCTCATACTTAACCATCATTTGTTTAATGTTTTCCACTTTTTCATCAGTCTTCTCTATTCTTTGTTCAATATTTTCTGTTCTTTGTTCAATATTTTCTGTTCTTTGTTCAATGATGTCTGATTTTGTCTTGAGATCTTGGATTCCTTGCATAATCATCTGTAAAGTTACTCTTTCTTGTTCCTTATCTTGCTTCAACATTGTCTGAATTAAACGTTGTCCTCCAGCTGGTGGGGAAGCAGAGGTAGAAGCAGAAATGCCAGTTGATATTGGTTTCCTGCTCATTTCAATGCTTCCAAGGCTTCAAATTCTTCTTGACTTTTAATCCAACTGGTAGAGCAGCCAATTATAATCCAAAATGGAAAACTCCAATAGTAAAAGACACGAAACCAAAGAAGAAACAGCAAAAAAGGAAGAAGAAAGATCTTCAGGTTCTTCTAGACCCTAATCCAATTACGAAATAGTCCATCATAAAAAAAGAAAAAAAATAGAAAGGAGAAAAACAAATCCAAAAATAATAATATTGATTAAGAGCAAAAAAAAAGCAAAAAGAAAAAAAACAAAAAGTTCCCAGATTCTTCACACCTTAATCCAGTTGAAAAGTCTCAATAATCAAAAACAACAACAACAACAACAACAACAACAACAAAGTGGTCCAAAAACATAGATAGGAAAAGCAAAAAAGTCCCAATAAAAAAGAAAAGAAAAATAAAGAAAAAACCCTGAGGCTTTCCCTTTAAAATAAAAGACAAAAATAAAAATATTACTAGAATTGAAATTTAAAAAAAGGCTAGCGTGTGGGGTATATATAAAAAAGCACACTGCACTTTATTTATTTATCCAAGGCTCTTGTTATGACTCTCTTCTCCAGCAGCTTCAAAGCCAAACCTCAAGTGTTCTTGATAACAGTCCAGGAAAGCACCTGCAATAATATTTTGCTGTGCTCTCCCTCTATCTTATCACGTTAAAATGTTCTTGAGAAGAGGTCTTTTTGCAATTCTCTCCCATTCAAATAAAATACTTTCAAGCCTCTAGTTGGCAGTGTTACAAAGTTTCTTAATGCTCTTCCTTCCCCCCAGCCGGAAAAAAGGAGTAATATATACAGAAAAAAAAAAGAAAAAATAGCCAAAGGGAGCCTCTATCCTAAAAAAAGTTAAAAAATCAAAGGGAGCATAAAAATATATATGAGAAAATTCAATCCGGTTACCTGCAAAGTCACAGTAAAATCTCCCCCCAAAAATATAGAGAAAAGAAAAAAAAAAACCAAGCCTCAATTTGACATCACTTTAAAAAACGCCGCTCAGACAATTTCAGTCAAAAAAAAAAAAAATCTCACAGATTTCTTCTTTATTCAGGATGACCTTTCCAACCTCAGCGAATTTACAACATAAAAGAGTTTTTCTCACCCAGCCGACACACTTTCACTCCAGTCACTTTCTTTCCGGAGCTGTCCTGACTTCAGCAGCTATGGAGGCTGCCTCTCCGCCGCCAGCAAAAGGGCTTCTTCTGGATCAAACCAGAGATTTTGCGATATCTCTGGGATCCTGGAACAGTACCCTTCTCAATCCCCGTCTCTACGGGACGGTTTAGGTCCGTTGGGACCGACCAGGGGCGAAAATATCGGCTGCAATCTCAGAGCCCCGAGATCGCAGCTGTATCGCCGAAATGAAGCTCTGCCTTCTCTGCCTACAGACAAAGTCTTAAAACATGAAACCAACAATTAAATCAGTGAAGACTTGGTCAGATGAGGCAAAGCTGAAACTCCAGGTCTGCCTTGATTACACCGATTGGAATGTTTTTGAAGATGCCTCTGCAGACCTAGATGAGCTCACAGATACTGTAACATCATATGTCAGCTTCTGTGAAGACTTATGTGTACCAACAAGGAACCTGCAAATACATAGTAACAATAAACCTTGGTTCACAGCTAAACTTAAGCAGCTATGTCATTCCAAAGAGGAAGCATACAGAAAAGGTGACAGAATGCTATACAATCAGGCCAGAAACATATTAACAAGAGAGATCAGAGCAGCAAAAAGAAGCTACTCTGAAAAGTTAAGGAATCAGTTCTCAACAAATGAACCAGCAAACATGTGGAAAACTCCTAAAAACATCACTGGCTTCAGCAAGTCATCTTCCCAGGCAGAAGGAAATCAACAACTAGCAGATGGCCTGAATGTGTTTTACTGCAGGTTTGAAAGGAAACAGTCACCTATCTCCACAACCCACATCTCAAACACACCAACAACAGCCAAGCCTCCTACAACTGGCCCCAATCCATTGGGTTCACAACCTCTGATGATCACAGAAAAAGAAGTGTAAGATCTATTACACAGACAAAAGCCAGGAAAAGAACCAGGGCCAAGATAACTCCTTCTTGCTTAAAAAATCTGTGCTGACTGATTAGCCCCCATCTTTACCCGAATCTTCAATAGATCACTAGAAATGTGCTATGTTCCTTCCTGCTTCAAAGGCTCTACTATCATCCCATTGCCAAAGAAGCCCTCCATCAAGGAACTGAATGACTACAGACCAGTTGCTCTAACATCTGTAGTTATGAAAATCTTTGAAAGGCTTGTGTTGTTCCACCTGAAAACTATCATGGATCCACTGTTAAATCCCATGCAGTTTGCATATCGAGCAAATAGATGGACAGATGATGCTGTTAACATGGCTCTACATTACATCCTACAACACCTTGAATCTCGAAATACCTACGCAAGGGTCCTCTTTGTAGACTTCAGTTCAGCATTCAATACCATCATTCCAGACACTCTTCTAAGTAAATTAAAGCAACTAGCGGTACCTGAACACACTTGTAAGTGGATCATAAGCTTCCTAACAGACAGGAAGCAGTGAGTGAAGTTAAGCAGAATCACATCTGATACCTGTACAATCGGCATAGGGGCTCCACTTCTTTTTTCCCTATATACCAATGACTGAATCTCAAATGACCCATCTGTTAAAATACTGAAGTTTTCTGATGACACAACAGTGATTGGTCTCATTTGAGATAACGATGAATCCGCATATAGACAGGAGGTTATACAACTTTCCTCATAGTGTAACTGGAACAATTTGGAACTGAACACACTCAAAACCGTAGAAATGGTGGTAGACTTTAGAAAAAACCCTCCCATACTACCACCTCTTACACTACTAGACAACACAGTATCAACAGTAGAGACCTTCAAATTTCTAGGATCTATTATATCACATGACCTAAAATGTACACCTAACATCAAAAACATCATCAAAAAAACACAACAAAGAATGTTCTTTCTGCACCAACTCAGAAAGCTCAAACTGCCCAAGGAGCTGCTGATACAGTTCTACAGAGGAATCATTAGTCTATCATCTGCAACTCTATAACTGTCTAGTTTGGTTCTGCAACCCAACAGGACAGACACAGACTTCAGAGAGTAATTAGGACTGCAGAAAAAACAATTACTACCAACTTGCCTTCAATCAAGGACCTGTATACTGCACAAGTCAAAAAGAGGGCTGTGAAAATATTTGCAGACCCCTCACATCCCGGACATAAATTGTTTCAATTCCTTCTCTCAAAATGATGCTATAGAGCACTGTACACCAGAACAACTAGACACAAGAACAGTTTTTTCCTGAAAGTCATCACTCTGCTAAACAAATAATTCCCTCAACCCTGTTCAACTCTTGCAAAGTCTGCACTACTATTACTGTTAATCTTCTCATCACTCCTTATCACTCATCCCCTCCCACTTGTGACTGTATGACTTGTCGCTTGTATACTTTTGATTTGTATTGACTGTTTCCTAATATGATTTGATTGCTTATTGTACCCTATGACTATCATTAATTGTCGTAGCATCCTTGCAGTCATGTGATATAGAAACACTACTGAGCATTGGATTCAGGATGGGAGTCAAATGAGCTATTACATGCTGTTTATATGTACACTGTGAACTTATGCACCAGAGACAATATTTTTGTGTGTCCATTAAGAGGGACGATCCTGAATCGACTTCCATCAAACAAGGCTGGTTTTCGATGACGACCTTCACTCGGATCTTCTTTGCATGACTAATGGACTGTTATTTTGACTATGCTATAAAACTCTAAGTGGAATAAACTATATTTTTGATAACACAAGTGTATCTGTTATTTTTACTGTATGTTAACTAGCATACAAACTTATCTCACACATTTATCTGTATGCCTATCTGACTAACGCTGCACATTCTGTTTAGCTTGTCTCCTTAACCCTGGTTGGGGAACCCAGGCTTAACACTGGTTATGGGCCCAGAGGCTGCAAAGTCAGTTTAACTAGGATAAAACAGATTTATGTAAAAAGTGAGAGTTTGTGTTGTTACACATTACAGTAAACAGACAGCTGTGTTTTATTAATTATAGTTTTATATCCATACAAGAAAACATGGCACAAGTCAATCTACAAAGTTTGTCCCTGATATCCAAGTTGGATGGAACAAACTATATATCATGGTCTATGAAATGTAGTCTGCTTCTACGAAGAGAAGGTTTGTGGAATATAATTGAAAATCCACCAAACGTAGAAGAATGGGATCCAGAGGATGATGAAGATAAACTAAAGATAGAAGAATTTATGCATAAAAATCAGCACGCTATTTGCATTATTGCTTTAACCTTAACTGATCAGCAACTTGTTTTTATCCACGGAGAAAAAACAGCTGTTGGGTGTTGGCAGAAGCTGAAGAGGATTTATGTTCGAGATAACGTTGGTGCTCACATAAATCTAACACGGAAACTTTTCAGTACACATCTGCATAAGAATGGTGATATGCTGAGTCATTTGAAAAATATGCAGAGCATTTTTCAAGAACTGCACGAGAAAGAGCTTATTTTCTCTGATCTACACCAAGTCTACATAATTCTATCTTCCCTTGACGAAAGTTATGATAACTACGTAACTTCACTTGAAATATTGCCAAAGGAAAGCCTAACTTTAATTGATATAACTGGCAGATTGATTGAAGAGGCCAGAAGAAGGTTTGAAAGAGACGAGTTAAGGAGGCAGCAACCTCAAAAAGAAGATAATGAAACTCCTACTGCATACGCAATTAAAAAGTGCTTTAATTGTGGAGGAAGAGGACATTTGGCAAGATTTTGTAAAAAGGCAAAACTCCAGAATGCTGGCCAGAATACTAAAAGTCATCAAAAGATAAATAAAAATCCAGAGTTAGCCATGTATACTAACGGAGCTGTAAAAAATAATTTATGGATGGTTGATAGTGGAGCATCTCATTGTATAACTAATGATAAGAAAAATTTTATTAAAATGTCCCAGAGTACACAGCAGATATCGTTAGCCAATGGCTGGAAACTGAAAGCTAAAGGTCAAGGTATAGCATATTGTTCAAGAGTTTTATACTCATTTTCCAAGGCCTTAGAAGCTTGCCTTTTCCTAATATTCTTTTTTCTTGTATAATCTATTATCAAACCTCTAGCATATGCCTTCATAGTGTCCCACACATTTTGCGTTGAAGTATCCTCTTTTTTATTTTCTCTAAAGAAAAAAGCCAATTCCTTCTCCATCCATTGTGTAAAATCTTTCTCCTTTAAAATAGTATTATTTAATGTCCATCTCGATCTTTTTTTTTGTCCCTTCCATTTAATTGTCATTGGGCTATGATCTGCCCAGGTACTTGTTTCAATGCTTGTTTCTTTAATATTAGATATTAGTTCTGTTGAGATCCAAATCATATCTAATCTGGACCATGATAAATGTCTATTTGAATAAAAAGTATATTGTTTAGCTTTAACGTTTCTTTCTCTCCAAATATCTTTTAAAGTTAATTCATCTGTCATTTTAAAAAAGGACCTTGGGAGAGCCTTTCTATTTTGCTTTGTTGTTGTTGCTATATAGTCCAGTTTATTGTCCACAATTCCATTAAAATCTCCCATCATAATTATATTAACATAGTCCAGTCCAATTATTTTCATGTGCAGTTTTTTATAAAACTCTCCTTGTTTATCATTTGGAGCATAAATTGCAATCAAGAGTATTTTTATATTATTATCCATTATTTCTACCATTAATACTCTTCCATCTTCATCCGAGTAAATCAATTTTGCTGGAATAGCCTCTTTAATGTATAAAACCACACCTCTTTTCTTACATTGAGTCAAAGAGGTAAATGTTTTCCCTAATTTTGGCTGTAATAACAATTGTTCATGTTTTTTTTTAATGTGAACTTCTTGTAAACAAATTATATCAAATTTTAATTTCTCTAATTTATGAAAAGTTTTCCTTCTTTTAACAGCTAAATTAAGTCCGTTTATATTCATTGTAATCAGTTTTTTTTCCTCCATGATTATGCTTTATATTTAGGTCTAACAGCTCTCGTGGATCTCACTTCACGCTGTTCTTTACTATCAATCTGTCCCCCTATTGCTCCTTTCTCTTTTTCAGTCTCCAGTTGTTCATCTTGAAACTCAATTAATGAAGCCTCTTTCTCTGCTTCCTCTCTTCTTCCTCCGAAAAATTCTGCATGAAAAAGTTCTGCTTTCTCAATTGAGTCAATTCTATGTCTCTGCTCTTGCCACGTAAACATTAATCCTTCTGGAATCAGCCATCTATAATTCACTTCGTTTTCCAATAGTATTTTGGTCAGAAATTGATATTCTCTTCTCATCTCTCTCACTCTTCTAGGTATTTGTTTCAAGACCACAACCTCTTTACCCTTGTATTTCAATGTTTTCTCTCTTGCTACTTGTAATATTTGCGTTTTAATGGATTTTTTGGTAAATCTAATATGAACTTCCCTGGGTAATTTATTTCTCATCGCATATCTTGTATAGACTCGGTATATCTCATCTATTCCATCCATCATCTTTTCCTCTGTAATTTCCAAAGCATCTGCCAAAATTTCTATCATTACCGCTGCCAAATTTTCTCCTTTTTCCTCCTCTATATTTTGAAATCTGAGGTAAAATTCTGACCTTTCCATCTCCCACCTCAGCATCCCACCTTTTTCTTGTTCGACCGCTGTTAATCTGCTGTCAATATTTTCAATCTTCTTCTCTCTTTGTTTTCCTTCTTCCTCAATTTTTTGGAATTTCTCCTCATACTTAACCATCATTTGTTTAATATTTTCCACTTTTTCATCAGTCTTCTCTATTCTTTGTTCGATATTTTCTGTTCTTTGTTCAATAATATCTGATTTTGTCTTAAGTTCTTGAATTCCTTGCATAATCATCTGTAACTGTAAAGTTATTTTTTCTTGTTCCTTATCTTGCTTCAACATTGTCTGAATTAAACGTTGTCCTCCAGCTGGTGGGGAAGCAGAGGTAGAAGCAGCAATGCCAGATGGTATTGATTTCTTGCTCATTTCAATGTTTGCAAAACTTTAAATTCTTCTTAACTTTTAACCCAACTGGTAGGGCAGCCAATTATAATCCAAAATGGAGAACTCCAATAGTAAAAAACACGAAACCAAAGAAGAAACAGAAAAAAAGGAAGAAGACAGATCTTCGGGTTCTTCTAGACCCTAATCCAATTACGAGATAATCCACCATAAAAAAGGAAAAAATAAAAAGGAAAAAACAAACAAATCCAAAAATAATAATATTGATTAAAAGCAAAAGAAAAAGGAAAAAGCAAAAAGGGAGAGGAGAAAAACAAAAAACAAAAAATTCCTTCAGGTTCTTCACACCTTAATCCAATTAAGAAATCTCAATAATCCAAAAAATAATCCAAAAGAGGAAGAAGAAAAAAAATAAAAAAAAAATCAACCACAACAACAGAATAATCCAAAAAGATAAATATGAAAAGCAAAAAAGTCCCAATAAAAAGGAAAAAAAAATAAAGAAGAAAAGAGAAAAAACTCTGAGGCTTTCCCTTTAAAATAAAAGGCAAAAATAAAAATATTACTAAAAATTAAGATTTAAAAAAAAAGCTAACAAATGGGGTCCATATAAGAAAACACACTGCACTTTGTTATTTATCCAAGGCTCTTGTTATGACTCTCTTCTCCAGCAACTTCAAAGCCAAACCTCAAGTGTTGATAACAGTCCAGGAAAGCACCTGCAATAATATTTTGCTGTGCTCTCCCTCTATCTTATCACATTAAAAAGTCCTTGAGATGAGATCTTTTTGCAATTCTCTCCAATTCAGATAGAATACTTTCAAGCCTCTAGTTGGCAGTGTTACAAAGTTTCTTAATGCTCTTTCTCAGCCCCAACCGGAAAAAAGAATTAATATATACAAAAAAAAAGAAAAAAATGACCAAAGGAAGCCTCTATCCTAAAAAAAATAAAAAAGTCAAAGGGAGCCTAAAAGTATATATATAAGAAAATTCAGTCCGGTTTCCTAAGTCACAGTAAAATCTTTCCCAAAGAATATAGAAAAAAAACAAAAAAAAAAACACCCCAAGCCTCAATTTGACAGCACTTTAAAAACGCCGCTCAAACAATTTCAGTCAAAAAAACAAACAAACCCACAGCTTCCTCCTCTCTTCAGAATGAACTTTCCAATCTCAGCGAATTTTCAACACAAAAGAGTTTTTCTCACCCAACCGACACACTTCAATCCAGTCACTTTCTTTTCGGAGCTGTCCCGACTTCAGCAGCTATGGAGGCTGCCTCTCCGCCGCCAGCAAAAGGGCTTCTTCCGAATCTAACCAGAGACTTTGCGATGTCTCTGGGATCCTGGAACAGTGCCCTTCACAATCACCGTCTCTCCGGGACGATTTAGGTCCGTTAGGACCGACCAGGGGCGAAAATATCAGCTGCGAGCTCAGAGCCCCGAGATCGCAGCTGTAACGCCGGCACGAAGCTTACAGAATTACAGAAAATGCCACAGAAAAAGGATATTAAATTGAAGCTGGATGTAATTAAACATAAAATGGATTTAATAGAGAAAGAAGAATTGGCACAGAAAATTAGAAACTCTAAACAGAATTATTTTGAAGATGCAAATAAACCAGGTAGATGGCTAGCATATAAATTGAGAAAAGAGAAGGAATCAAGAAAAATATTGAAGTTAATAGATGAACAAGGCCAAGTTTGTTATGGGAATAAGGAGAAAAAAGAAATTATCCGAGATTTTTATGGGCAATTATATAAACAAGAGAATATTGATGAAGGAAAAGTCAAACAGTATTTACAGGAAGCTAATCTACCAAAGATACCTAAAGAGACTGAAGAAATGCTAGAAAGCAATATAACAATGATGGAACTAAATGAAGCATTTAAGAGACAAAATAATGGGAAAGCTCCGGGCCCAGATGGGCTTCCAGTAGAATTTTATAAAACATTTCAAGAATTATTGAGCATCCCATTGTTAGAAGTTATGAATGAAGTTATGTTAAAAAAGATGATACCTAAAACATGGTCAGAGGCTTATATTACACTTATACCAAAGGAAGAGACTGACCCATTGCAAATTAAGAATTATAGACCTATTTCTTTATTGAATGCAGACTATAAAATCTTTGCTTCAATCTTAGCAGAAAGACTTAAAAAATATTTAAATAATTTTATTCACTCAGATCAAAATGGATTTCTGCCAAAGAGACAAATTAGAGACAATATGAGAGTAATCTTGGACACTTTGGAATATTATGAGGCTCATCCTGAAAAGCAAATGGCTTTGATATTCCTAGATTCTCAAAAAGCATTTGACAACGTGAACTGGAGATTTATGTTATTATTATTGGAGCAGATGGGTTTTGCTAAAAAATTTATTCAAGCAATAGAAGCTATATACAATAAACAGACAGCAAGGGTAATGATGGAGGGGGAACTTACAGATTTTATTAATATAAGAAAAGGCACAAGACAAGGATGCCCCCTATCTCCTTTGTTATTTGTGTTGACCTTGGAAGTCTTGAATAGAAATATTAGGGATGATAAAAGCATAAAAGGAATGAAAATTAAGAAGGAAGAATTTAAGCTACAAGCTTTTGCTGATGATTTAGCTTTTATTTTGGAAGATCCGATTGAAACAGCTCCAAAGTTACTGGAAAGGATAGAGTCATATGGAGAGGTGGCTGGTTTGAAAATAAACAAAGATAAAACAAAGATTTTGACAAAGAATATGTTATTGAGACAGAGAGAAGAATTGGCAGATCTTTTGAAAATTCAAGTTACAAATAAGGTTAAGTATTTGGGGATATATTTGACAACAAGATGTAGCACATTAAAGGAGAATAATTATATTAAACTTAAACAACAGATAATTACAGATTTGAAGAAGTGGGAAAACTTGCAATTGTCATTAATAGGGAGAATTTCAACAATTAAGATGAATATCTTACCTAGAATTTTATTTTTGTTTCAAACAATACCAATAAGGCTTGGAAAAGACTATTTTGAAGATTTAAATAAAATTATGTTGAAGTTTATATGGCAAGGTAAAAAAGCGAGAATAAAGCTAAAGCTTTTGCAAGATGCTAGAATTAGAGGAGGTTTTGGTCTGCATAATTGGGAATTGTATTATCAAGCTGCAAGTTTGATGTGGGTCAAAGAATGGATAACATTAAGGAAACATAGGTTGTTGACATTAGAAGGGCATGATTTGCTGTTGGGTTGGCATGCTTTTTTATGGTATAAGGGAACTAAAACACAGGGTTATTTTAGAAGACATTATGTACGGGAGTCTTTGTGGTTAAATTGGGAGAAGATAAAAAGACAATGTTATTTGAAAATTCCAGTTTGGTTATCGACCATTGAAGCATTTTCCTATCCTATAATTTACAAGAAGGAACAAACAGTTAGATATGGGGAACTTTTGGATGAAAAGGGTGAACTTAAATCGATCCAAAACTTAGAAGAACAAGGTATAAGGATGAATTGGTTTTCATATGCACAAATACACTCAAGGTATGATGAAGATTCTAAAACGGAGGGATTTTATGATAAACAGACTGATTTAGATAAGATCTTGATGGGTACTGATGAGAAGGTGATTAAAAAATTATATGGTTATTTACTGGGAATGAAATTAGAGGAAGAACAAGTCAAAGAAACTATGATTGTTTGGGGGAAGAATTTTGGATATGGGATTGATTTGGAGAAATGGCAGAAATTGTGGTCTCAAAATTATAAAATGACAATGTCAACAGCATATAAAGAAAACTTGTATAAGATGTTTTACAGGTGGCACTTTCCTCCGACAAGAATAGCAAGAATGTTTAAGAACAAATCTGAAAAATGCTGGAAATGTCATCAGATACCCGGCTCGTATTACCATATGTGGTGGACTTGTGAGGATGCTAGAAAATATTGGACTATAATTCGCATGTGGTTGGAAAAAATGACAAAGAAACATATAGATTTGAAACCAGAGATCTTCTTATTGGGAATTTTACCTGATATATATAGTAAAGATTTGAAATACCTGATTGTAAATGTATTAACAGCGGCCAGGATTGTATTTGCTAAAAATTGGAAGAATGAGAAAATACCATTACAGGAAGAAATTATTAAGAAAATATTGGAATGTGCTGAGATGAGCAGATTGACATTTGAAATTAGAGAGCAAGAGGATAAACAATTTTATGAAATTTGGGATCTTTTTTATAAATGGCTAGATGATAAAATACGATAATAGAATATTTAGAATGCTAGATAGTAAGGAATATCTTTATTTTGTCATTATTTTGTTATTTGATATTATATTTATAAAGGATTTTTTAGGATTGATTTGATATGACTAGATGATTTGTTATAGAGTAAACTGGTTTAAAGTATTGTTAGCTCATTAAGCATAAATGATTAAAAATATAGTCAAAAATTTCTTTTTTTTAGTGATATTAGGATATATAAGTTTGGATTGACAATATGAGTTGTTATGTAACATAATTGTAATTGAGACTACAGAATGAATGCACAAAAATGATGAACCAACTGACACACTGGATGTATATATAAGATTTGATGTTTTTATGTTTTGTTTGTCTTGTTTGTTTGTAGAAAATTAATAAAAACTTTTTTTTTAAAAAAAAAGGTATAGCATATTGTTCTTTCATAAAAGAGAATGTAAAAATGTTATATGTACCACAACTTAAGTTTAATTTAATTTCAGTAAGAATTTTGGTTAAACTAGGATATGTAGTTACATTTAGGGGAGATAACTGCATAATTGAGAAAGAAGATAAGAAAATTACTGCATCTTTAAGAGGTGAATTATATGTGTTAAATGATAATGGTTTAAAGGTGGCTAACACAGTTTATGAAAATAAGAAACCTCATGATGAATGTATTCACTTGTTACATCGAAGGCTAGGGCATTTAAATTTTAAAATGCTTAAGAAAACTGTTGAATTATCTAAGGGAATAAGTTTGGAACCTTGTAATAAGTATTTGCAATGTAATATTTGCAATCAAAGCAAGACCAAGGTCACACCTGCTAATAGAGTTGATGGATTTACTACTAAAGAACCTTTAGAGGTAGTATTTGCTGATTTAATAGGTCCTAAAAAACCAAGTGTAGGAGGAGCTCGTTACATATTAAGTATAATGGATCACTATTCTAGATATGGGTTTTGCTATTTAATGAAGAGCAAAACTGAAACGTATCAAAATCTCTTTAATTGGATTAAATTTGCAGAAAGGAAAACTAAAAAGAAATTAGTAACTCTTATAACAGATAATGGTACAGAATTTACAAATAATAAATTCCAGAACAGACTAAGAATGTTAGGTATTCAACATAAAATGTCTGCACCATATAGGCCACAACATAATGCCTTTATAGAGAGAAGAGGCCAAACATTACAATCAATGGCACAAACTATGATGTCTGATTCAGGATTACCTGACAATTTGTGGGGAGAAGCAATAATGTGTGGTAATCATATAATAAATAATGTTGTTAATTCAACAACAGGTGAATTACCATTCACATTGTGGCATGGTACAAAACCTGATTTAAGTTACATGCACACATTTGGAGCACCAGCATGGGTGCATATCCCTTCACAACTCAGACACAAAGGACAACATAGAGCTAAAAGATTATTTTTTGTAGGATATGAATCTAATCACAGATCTTATAGATTCTGGGAACCAGGTACATCTAGAGTTTACACCAGTGCTAGTGCTAAATTCCTAGAACATGTAGGATGGAATAGATTAGAGCAAGATTTAAATAATGAAGTAGTTATTGAACCCTACAAAAGGCAGAAAGATCAGATTAGTTATAAGAAGAGTCCAATTAAAGAAGAAGTCCACGAAGAGCAAATAGGACCAGAACAAGAGGAAACAGTTGATCAGGAAGAGTTAGATAATCAAGAAGAGTTAGTAAATGAACGTCCACCTGTAAGTCCTGTAATACCTAGACGTACTACACGTGTAACTAGACCATCTGATAGGTATCAAGCAAGTATAGTTTGCCAAGTAACTAAAGTTCCAACTAGTGTAGATGAACTTAGGATGTATCCTACTAAAGATCAGGAGAATTGGCAAAAGGCAATGGAAAAGGAATTAAATTCATTAAAGGTAATGAAAGTTTATGAAGATGCTAAATTACCTCCAGGAGAAAAATCCATTGGGTGCAAATGGATATTTAAAGTAAAAACTGGAAATGATGGGACTGTTACCCATAAGGCTAAGTTAGTAGCTCAAGGATTTAATCAAACTGCATCTGATTATGATGAAGTTTTTGCACCAAGTCTTAAAGCAACATCTTTAAGAGCAGCATTAGTGTGGGCAGCTAAGAAAAACTATGTAATTAACCATTTAGATGTAGAAATTGCTTATCTACATGCACAATTGCAGCACACTATATATTTAAGAAAACCAGTAGGTATAAAAGACAATAAATTAAATAGTAATGATTGTTGGAAACTCAAAAAGAGTCTTTACGGGTTGAAACAATCTGGGTTTGAGTGGAACCAATATATTGTGAAAGAGTTAAACAATATAGGTTTTAAATCTGGTTTAGCAGATCCATGTGTGTTTAAAAGAGAAAATAATGGAACGGTGTCATTATTGTTATTATTTACAGATGATATTGCTTTGATAACTAAGACTAATAATGAAGCTAATGAGATTATATCATTATTAGCCAAAAAGATAAAATTAAAGCATTTAGGTGAAATTAAAAAGTATCTAGGATTGACAATTAACAAAACAAAAAATGGTTTTAAGATATCTCAAGAAGATAAAATTTGCCAATTAATTAAAACGTTTAAAATGGAACTTTGTAAACCGGCAAAGACTCCAATGAGTCAGGAAGTTTGCCAAACTGATGATCAAAGTCCCAAATTTGATAAGTCCATATATCAATCTTTGATTGGTAGCTTATCATATATCAGCAATTGGTCAAGGCCTGATATAGCTTATAGTGTTAATCAGCTGGCACGTTTTAATTCAGATCCACAACAATGTCATTGGCAATCATTAAAGAGAATTTTAAGATATCTTAAAGGAACAATGAACCATGCATTGTATATAGAACCAAAGGGTGATTTGAGTCTTAGTGCTTATGCAGATGCAAGTTTTGCAACTGATATAAACACTAAAAAATCAACATCTGGAATGGCTATATTATTTGGTAAGACACTAATAGGGTGGAGGTCAATCAGACAACAGCATATTAGCTTGTCCATGATGGAAGCGGAATTTTCATGTCTGTCATTACTATGCACTGACTTGATTTTGTACAAACAGTTATTATTAGACATGGGTATAACTGTAAAAGATTCCATTATTGTGTTCGAGGATAACCAAGCAGCTATAAAGTTAGCTACTAGTATTGCTGTAAAAACTAGATCAAAGCATACTGATTTAAGATACTTAAATGTTAGAGAATCTGTAAAGAATGGGCTAATTAAATTGGAATACTGCATGACAGAAGAAAACATTGCAGACCAATTTACAAAAGCTCAAGGAGTAACTAAGTTTAAAGAGAGTTGTAACAAATATGATTTAAAAATGTAAATAGTTATATTATTATTTCCTAAAAGGGGAGAATGTTAGGGATAACATTGTTTTACCCTGACTGGTTTAGGTAAATAATAATATGTAATCATAGTTTGTATGTTAAAGTGTCTGCAACTTTAACTGTGGGATAGTAATTAAGGGAGTGGTTGTGAAAGCACTTTAAAAGAAGCAAGGCTGCAGCTTGCTCTCTCTCTGGCTTTGATGATACCTGATTACTGCAAGGATACAAGACTGCATTGCTCGAACGGGAGAGAAAACAAAGGACTGACTTGTAAGTGAATTGACATAGGATATTCTAACACGGACTTTGCTAACTGAATATCCCTGAATGGACTGACTAAATGATACATGACTATTGGACTGTTATTTTGATTATGCTATGAACTCATAATGGAATAAACTATATTTTTGATAGCACAAGCGTATCTGTTATTTTTACTGTATATTAATAAACATACAAGCTTAGCTCACTCATTTATCTGTGTGCCTATCTGACTAACGCTGCACATTCTGTTTAGCTTGTCTCCCTAACCCTGGTTGGGGAAACCAGGCTTAACAGTCTCTTAGAGCTTCTTCGAGGTCAGCGAACCCACAGAGGCCTCCCAGGTTCCGGGGATCCGCGATGAAATCTGCAATGCTTTCTTCTTTCCGCTGGTCTCTCTGGTAAAATTCATGTCTTTGGACAAGCGTTGGTACGGTAGGTGCATAGTGGGCCCATAGGAGGGGCTCGAGGATGTCCCATGGATTTCCATCTCAGCCGGTTTCGCCAGTGCCTTAGCCATCTTAAAAATGGCAGGTCCACAGTGAGTCAGGAATACCGTCACTTTTTCCCAGTTGTGGCATCCTTCAAGTTGTTGGTCTCCAGAAACATCTGGAACCGGTCCATGTATGAGTCCCAGTCTTCTTGTGCCGGGTTGAATGGAGTGGGTGGTATGGTGCCACCAGTCATGGTTTCCACCATTGATGCGCCTTCAGCCACGTGCTCTGTTTAGTGCTCTGTAGTGTTCAGTCAGCTCTGACGTCTCCATATCCCACCTTCGTCGCCAGTGTTAAGTTCTGCGCATGTGCGCAAGGAACGGAGACGAGACAGTGAACAGTGAACTTCAACTCTTTATTCATCATTCTGAACAGAGCAAAAACCTAGGGTAGCAGCAGCCCTTTTATAGGCAAGCTGCTGATCTAGTAACCAATAAGAAACGTGGAGTGTTAACCCCCTTAACCAATGAGAGTGGCCCATTAACAGCCAATCAGATTCTCCTGAACGGACCAATCCGATATTGCTATTATCGGCCAATCAAAAGTGCAGGACTATAACCCTGCTATTTTCTAAAGGTTTGATAAAACTTTATTTAAGCGTTTTATTAGTTCATAACACTTAACATCCTTCTTTTCTACTTTGTTCTTTTTTCTATTAGTTCTTTTTCTAAAAAATCATTTTCAGTTTCAAGATATGTAATGTGTTTTTAGGGTCTCTTTTCCCCCACATCATGCTATTCTATTTTGGATAATTGCAAATATAAATAGGGCCTAAAGAAATCTGCTCTACCTATAAGGCAAATAATGTACTGAAAAATTACATGTCAATGGTGAGAAAATTATCTGTAGTCAGGGTTGATTTCCTTGGTGTCAAATGTAAGTTTCAATTAGTGTGGTCCTCAGCAGCTGCTTTTGTTTGCTTGTACAGCGGGAAACAATAGCATGCATCATGTGGAAGTAGTAATTTCCAACAGATGAGTTTTATCATGATGGGGAGGATATTAATCCTTCAATCAGGTAGACCCATTGATTATTTTCAGAATAAATTTCAGGGATTTCCAGAAACACTGCTGCCATTCTTTTGTAATCATTCTACTGGAAGTAAGTTTAGTGCATTTTATTCTAATTCATTTTTGAAAGAATGTAAGAAATAAATGGTACGAATGGAAGAATTGTGTACAAGTAATACAATACTGACAGATGAACAACAAATCTGGCCAATCATAAAAGTTAAATATTTGAATGCTTCATTAAAATATAATCCTATAAGATATTTCAGATCTCTTTTCTAATCAAATTCTATATGCCCTTCTTGAAACTTAAGTTCAAAAGACTTGATTAATACAACCCAAATTACTGGAAAAGATTGTAAATAATAAACAACATTGTTAATCAAACTGTAAATTATACATCAAATTAATGTACAGTACGAGCTCTGAAACTCAGATATTGGATGTGGCATGATTCCATGTATACAACTATAGTAAGCATGGTTTCCAATCCTGCAAATATTAAGATGCACCTTCTTCACAAACCACAGACTGTTTATTGCTGAACTTTCTGATTACTGCATTAAAGTCCATGACACAGAAGATTACAGTTGTCCTATACAAACTACACAGCTGGAAAAAAAATAATCTATTTTTGCTTATGTCAGAGGGAAATAAATGCCTATGCTGTGACATTAAACACAGATAAACTCTGCAAAGAGGACACTACTTTTCCACAAACAATGCTCAAATCAGTTGATGAAAAATCCATGTTGTCATATTTGTTTGCAACAAGAAATACCCAGTAGTATCTGAACAGATATGAAGTAAAATAAAAACTTTAGATTCTTTAGGATGATAAATCAAATAGGAAGAACTAGATAAATTTAGTGATTGATAATACTGGAGGGAATCTGGAGGTGAACACATGTTTTGAGTAGGCTATCTAATGTGTACATTTTTTACACCTGGTCCATAAGAAGTGATTAAAATCCAGTACTGCTGGCTAACTCACTGCTCACTCCAGAGTTGAATTTTGAGTGGTTCAAGGTTGACTCAGCCTTCCATCTTTCCAAAGTTGGTAAAATGAGGATCCAGATTGTTGGGGACAATATTCTGATTCCATAATTTGCTTAGAGAGGGCTGTGAAGCACTGTGAAGTGGTATATAAGTCTAAGTGCCATTGCTTTTGCTGGTTCCAAAAAATCAGATGAAATAATCATTTTAGAGAACAGAATAAGTGGGGATCAGAACTACCTTTTGCAACCTGAAATTTTAAAATGTAATACAAAGATCTCAAAGATCTTTCGAAAATAGTACCTGAAAAAGAAAGTGATATGCACCAGGGGACATCATCAAGGTTGCTCTGTTTTGTAATAATTTTCCTTTAGTCATTTTTGGTTTTCTTCCCAGCAGGAGGACTTGTATGGAATAAAATGGTCAGAGAGAACATGTTTGAATTCTATCAATCAGTTACTCCTATGGCTAATTAAGTTTTTTTTTTATTTCAATAAGCTCAAAAGTTTTTTTTTAAAAAAATGCAGAATTCAAAGTTCTCCATGTTGGGGCTATGCAAATAAGTCCATGATGCTAATGAAAACCAAGGAGAAGAGGAAAGCATGCTTTTACTTTCCTGCTGATTTATTTTCAAGATAGCCCAAATCACCAGAACAGATGTTGTAGATATCTACATTTGTTGGACTGGTTATTTTTTACCTCCTAATGTTAGAAGTCATATCATTTATAAGTTCAAAACTCAACAAAAGCATATTGCTGGGATTGTCTTTTCCATGTGGATATGCTAGGTGAGAGAATAGTTGAAATTTAAGAAATATTTGATTGTAAAATTGATAGGAAAACAACTCTTAGAAATCCCAACCACACTAAAGGTTCAATTTGATGTGATTCAAACATATATTTGAGACAGTGGGACAAAAATGATAGAAGCTGTTGTGAATGCATAATACCAATAAAGTTATCATTGAGCTTGAAGTCTAGTGCAGGGTTCTGGCCCTGCACTTCTGATTGGCTGTTGATGGCCTGATCGGATTGGCCCGTTTGGAGGCATCCGATTGGCCACTAGCAGACCATTCCTATTGGTTAAACGGAGCTAGCGCTCCAGGTTCGCTATTGGTTGAGTAGTTAATGAGTTGCCTATATAAGTAAGGCTTGAGCAGCCTCTGAGCTGAGCTGTCACATTATGTAAATAAAGAGTTTGAAGTTCACTGTTTCTACTGGCTCGTCTCCATCTTTCGCACCCATGCTCCAGACTTAACACTGGCGACAAGGATGGGATTGGATGACATCAGAGCCAACTAAGCATGTGATGGAAGCACACAACGGCAGAACCATCTCCGGCAGCGCAATACCACCTGCTCCATTCGATCCAGCTCAAGAGGACTGGGAGTCTTACATGGATCATTTCCAGATGTTTTTAGAAACAAACAATCTGAAGGATGCAACGGCCGGAAAGAAACGGGCAGTGTTTCTGACGCATTGCGGCCCAATGGTTTTTAAGATGGCTAAGGCATTAGCAAAACCAGCTGAGGTGAAGGCCATGGACTGGGACGTCCTCGAACTGCTGCTAAGGGCCCACTACGCACCCACCGTTCCAACGCTCGTAAGACGACATGAGTTCTACCAATGGAACCAGTGGAAAGGAGAAAGTGTCGCCGATTTTGTGGCAGACCTCCGGAACTTGGGAGGCCTTTGCGATTTCGCCAACCTGGAAGAGGCCTTGAGAGACAGAGTAGTCCTTGGACTAGACGCTCTAAACGTGCAGAGTAAAATAATGGCAAAGGGCGACATCACCCTTAAAGATGCCATAGCTGAAGCTACAGCAGCTGAGGCAACCAAGAAGTCGGCTGCTCAACTGCGCCGAATTCGCACTCCAAACCACCAACCGGACGGCGAAATTTCACCCAATGCAGAACGGCGACGTTCCACGGCACATCATGAGGACCTCTCTTCGTCGTCAGACAGCGACGAAGAAGAGGTCCATCGCCTATGGACCGACCGGGAATGACACCCAAGGTCCCAACAACAGCCCTGCGCTGGCTGCGGGGCCAACCATTTTCACGCTGACTGCAAATTCCGTGATGCACTCTGCCACATCGGGCGGGTCTGCAGAAGCCTCCTTGGACCCAGCCCGACCTCAAAGGGAATCAATCCCCGGCAATCGACAGGGAATCGCCCTGTAAGGCGAGAACCAGTAAACCACTCCTACGAAAACCGACCCGTGAATCGTCCAGCGAGACGAGAAGAGGGGCACCAAACACTCACTATTGGCCATGCCTCTTCACTAGACGCTCAGAAAATTTGGGTCAACGTGAACATTGAAAATCAACCCTGCCCAATGGAAGTAGACTCAGGATCATCTCTCTCGATGGTCTCATGGAAGACCCTCAAGCAACTCGTCCCCACAATCCGGCGCCAAGACCTTCAATTTCAACGGCTCATCCTAAAGGACTACCAGGGGAACCGAATTCCAGTTGCGGGATCCAGCCGAGTCTGAGTTACATTCAAGAACTGCACGGCGTACTTACCCCTGACGGTGATCGATAAGGACTGGCCCAACCTGTTGGGCCTACAGTGGTTTGCACCACTCGGCATCGAAGTGGCAGGCATTAATCGAATCGGCGGTCGTGACTGGGAGGAAGACTTTGCCTGCGAATTCAGGGACGTCTTCTAGGAAAAGTTAGGCGAGTACAAGGGGACCCCAATATCCTTTAGCTTTAATCCAAAGATAGCGCCCATCCTCCTTAAGCCTCGTCGAGTTCCGTTCACTCTAAAACCGAAAATCGACGAGCAGCTAGATAAGTTGATTGCCCAGGGAGTCTTAAAGCCAACGGATCATTCCCCTTGGGAAACGCCGATTGTGACACCCATTAAACTGGATGGCTCCATTAGAATTTGTGGGGATTACCGGGCCACCCTGAACCACGCCCTGCAACAGAACCCGTATCCGGTGCCGGTAGTACAGCACCTCCTCCATTCCCTGGGGGGCGGAAAAGTCTTCGCTAAATTAGACTTAGCTCAGGCTTACCAGCAATTGCCGGTTGACAAAACAACAGCACAGGCACAGACTATCGTAACACACCGTGGTGCATTTAAGTGTACAAGGCTTCAATTCGGAGTCAGTGTAGCCCCAGGGATCTTTCAGAGCCTAATGGAGAGACTATTGCAGGGGATCAAGGGTGTTGTCCCCTATTTCGATGACGTACTTATTGCTCCCCACTCAAAATATTTTGCAGGAGCGTTTAAGATTAGTATTGCAAAAATTTCAGGAAGCAGGCCTGAAAGTTAAAAAAAAATAAATAGCCAGTTGGGCTAGAAATAGGAGCAGCCTGGGAGCAAGAGTTCTCTATGAGGCAAGCCAGTAAATTACACCTTAAAAGCTAACCCAATCCCTAAAACAGCTAGAAATGCTGCATTTTTTTTTTACATTTGGACCATCTTTTGGTTAGATATCTATGGAAATATCTATGGAAATTCTCATTCATCCAGATCATGGTTGTCCCAAAGGTGGTGTTCAAAAAGCAACTGGAGTTTCTTAGGTTTTTTTTGCTTCTCATCCAAGAAGGTGGATTAGGTGACCCTGAAGCTACAGATAAAATCCCAAATGACCTCAACAACTTTCAGAGAATCAATAATTGTCCTTCAGAATGCTAATGACTAGATGAGTATGAAGAATGCTTTCATTCCCTACTATTCATCCAGAACTGAGGAAGTTTCTTGGATGAGAAATAAAATGTTTTCAAGGAAAAAACCAATAAAGTACAGTTGCCTTTTGAACAGCACTTTTGGAACATTTTGGTCAGATAGTTTCAGGCTGTTATTTGGGTATTTTGAGTAAAATTTCAGTATTTTACCTCCTTGAAGTTTCTTTGGAGCCTTGGTGGCACAGTGGTTAGAGTGCAATATTGTAGGCAAACTCTGCTGATTGCCAGCAGTTCAATCCTGTCAAGCTCAAGGTTGACTCAGCCTTCCATCCTTCCTAGGTCAGTAAAATGAGGACACAGATTGTTGGGGGCAATATGCTGATATTTATAAACTGGTGACAGAGTGCTGTAAAACACTATGGAGCAGTATAGAAGTCTCAGTGCTATTGCTATTATTCCCAAGCTTAAATCCACTTTCCAAGAAGCACTCCTTCCAAATTTGATTCACTTCTTTCTGTGATTCACTTCTTTCTGTGATATTGCTGGTGATGTCCCCGTAGCTTTTCTCAAGGAGTGAGAATTGTGCTCCTTGACCCTCAAAAAGTTGTTCAGTTTAATTTCAGTGCTTTTATTTATTTCTTGATTATTTATTAATACATCACCTGGAAATGCCTAGCATCTGGAAATACAGACTGTCCTCATAGGAATCATGAATAATTCCTTGTATGTTTGTAATTCAAAGGGATGTGTGGATAACTGTCTGGAAAATTTCAAAAAGCTCAACAGTATTTATTGTTGTGAATCAATAAATGTTTAATAAAGATCATTAAGAGCTTGAAGTAAAGTACAGGGTTCAGGCCCTGCACTTCTGATTGGCCAATAATAGCAACATCAGATTGGTCTGTTCAGGAGAATCTGATTGGCTATTAACAAGCCTCTTCCATTGGTTAATGGAGCTAGCGCTCCCTGTGTTTCATTGGTTAAATAAGTTAAGAGTTGCCTATATAAAGGGGCCCATCGTGGCCATGGAGTTGAGCTGTTTCACATGTAAATAAAGAGTTTGAAGTTCACTGTTTCACTGGCTCATCTTCATCCTTGCACCCATGCTCAGAATGTAACATTTATAGTACAAGTGAAAAAAATTGCTACCAGCACAGAAGATAACTATTACAGTCAGTATACTGCCCATTCAATTCAAACCATATTGAATTTTAGGTGCTGGACTATGTTAGCAAACACAATCCATTGTTAACTTTTATCTTGGATCCTAAAAGAGACAAAAATATATCCTTCGTCTCCATATCTGCATTCTATAACTACAGAGCAGTAAAGAATAAACTAAGCAGGGTCTGAAGACAGGTGCTTGAAGCTCTCTTTTATTTAGATTCATGGAAGATAACATTGTTTGGACAAATGACTTGAATTTCCCCAAGCAACTATAATAAATAATGTGTACAAGTAATAAAAATGACAAGGGAGTGCTTTGTGAGAATGAATGGTTCTCTCTTACATGGCTGTGTAAATCTTTGAAGGGTGCTTTGCTTTTGTGAAGTTTTCTGTGAACTCTTCCCCCAACATACCTTACAAAGCAAAGCCTCTTCACTCTCAAGAGCTAAAAGAAGTAAAGTAACCATGATCATGCTCTGCTTTGCATTCAGCTTCCTTAGGACCTCAAGTTGAACAGAAGCCTCTTTGCTGGAGAAATTAAGAGGAAGCCTATAATGTGATACTCTTCTCTTGGTGTTCTCTGAAAAGCAAGCACATGAACTTCTTTCAGGTTTTGCTCTGAAGAGAAGACTTAGAGATGACACAAGAATCACAATACTCTTTGTCAAGATGAATGTAAGATCTCCACACTGTTCTCTCCTTGAGAGGAAGGGTATGCCACTTGGGGAAGTGTTGTCCTCACAGCTTTCAATTATCATGCCTCAGAAATGTGTCAGAAATGAGGCTAGCAAACTTGTTACCTTCCCATGAGGAGAGTGGCTTCTGTTGCAACTGTTGGAGCAGAGGAATTGTGCTTGTCATATTCCCCTACAAACCCAGGTTCAGACCTCTTGCTGAAAGCTGTCCAGAGATATTTGGATATTCCTAGAAATTATGAAGTAACATTGGTATATAGTTTGCAGCAAACAGGCAGGTAGCTGTCATTTTGTACAGATACTGCTTCAATGAAAGACCAGGGATGATAGCTGAAGTTTAAAGGCAGGGTTTGCCATGATAGGAGGCGAGATCATGATTAGTAGCATGACTTCATTGAATGCATTCCTCCTTTTGAATGCACTCTTCCTTTTAGAGTCAAAATAGAATGAATAAACAAACAAACAAGCTTCTGTGCAAGGTTTTATTCTACCTGGCAGCCAGAGGAGTAATGTCCATGAAGGTACAAAGCCTTGTGGATGGACTGGAGGGGACAATATTGACAAAATGATGACTAAATAGAGGCCAGAAGGTCACTGACTTAGCTCAGGTTTCTCACCAGATAGAGAAGGCTTGTTCTATTTTCCCCTGAAAACACCATTTTTTTGCCAGATTTTTTTGACAGGGCCTTAGAAGCAGTCTAGCCCAAGGTGAAAGCTTTGTTGTGATGGCATGTTCTCAACAAACAGAAAGGAAGTCATGTTGAAGCTGGGAAAGTAAGCTTGTGGATGAGTCATGACTTACGTCCTTCAAAGGAAACATGGAGCAATTTTATGCTGGACTTCCTGCTAGGAATGTGTGAACTTATCCAGATTTTATATAGATTGGGAAGGGCAGGATTCAATGCAAGCTTGTCATTCAGAATGTTAAGTCAATGAAAGCTTTGCAACACCAGATGGCATAGTGGTTAGAATACAATATTGCAGACTAATTCTGCCAGCTGCAGCAATTTGAGTCTCACCAGTTTAAGGTTGACTCAGCCATCCATCGTTCCAAGGTTAGTAAAATGAGGACCCAGATTGTTGACTCTGTAAACCACTTAGAGAGGGTTGTAAAGCACTGTGAAACAGCATATAAGTCCAAGTGCTGTATTATAGTGAGGTGAAAGAAGTATTTGTACGCATGTTCTTTCCCAGAAATTGGAGTAAGAGTACTATAAAAAGTTTTTCTTCTTAATTAATATCAATGATAAACATGTACAAGAAAGTTATACAATTAATGTTATTTTTATATTTCTTATTTAATCTCTTACAGTATTGTAATTTATGGATAAAATTGTGAAACGACTGTTGAGTTCCATATGCAGAGATTTAAGTGACAGAAATTAAGGCAAATCATTTTGGTAATGAAAAAAGAATGGTTAACTAATCTCAGTTATTAATCTGTTGGGGCTGTAAATTGTATTTCTTCCATGGGTAACCTTGTTTTCTTAAACATATCGGTAGGCTGGACATGAAAGGGGAAAGGGGCAAATTCACAGCTTTTGAGTTCTAGTACCAGTTGGCTCAGGTTAGCTAAGGCAGGAAAAGCAAATAATAGGCTATGCAGACCATACTACAACAGGCTTCCTTCTTATAGAACAGGATGAGGTGTTTTTCAGCTTTGGTTTGTTGAACAAGGCATAGTGGCTTCATAGATACATGAAGCCATGTCATAATAGCTCATACATCATCCTTGACCATATACAATCAAATCCCATAATGGTTTAACATGGTACATAAACTCAACCAATCCTTGAGGCAGGTAGATATATGGAATTGCTGGATTTTTAACATGAATCTCCTGCATTTGTAAACTTATTTTGTAAAATTTAGTCTTCCACTTTGGCTCCATCTCAAAAAAAACCTCATGGCTGAAAAGTTGTTGAACCCTCCTAGATTTTTTAATTTTTCACATTAAAAGTAATTGAAACAAAATGAAGTTTTATGCCCAGATGCTATTTATTTGAATGACTTATTGAACTAATCTCCATGTCATATAAAAAAGAATATACTGGGGTTGACTCGAGTTGCATTAATGCTTCAGAAATAATCTAAGATTAAAACCCCATTTGCCAACCAATGCATCTTCCTGCCTTTATTAAACTCCTTATGAGAGATGTAGGTTCATAATAAATCCCATTTCATTTCTTCTTTTGTATGGAAGCCAATGTTAATGAAGTAATTTTGTTCAATTCATGGTTAGACATTGTAAACAAATGATTTCACAGTTGGAACTCAAGATAATACCTACCTAATTTCCACCTGCAATTTGAGTTATAAAATTAGTCCAGTCTACTTTAGAAGGTTATACCATGATGCTCCTCAGAATCATGCAAAGTTATCCTGTCTTGGCTTATACCATTTCTGTTTTGTATGTGTTAGCCAGCCAGAGTTGGCATCCAAATAAATTTATGAAATAAATAAACTTCTCCCATTTAAAAGAACTTCTCCCTTTTTAAATCACTTCAGTCTCATTGATTTATTCACCCAAACAGTGATAGGATCATTAATACTCTCAACAAAGTTTACTCTTTACCTATTTTCAAAGTAAGTAAATTTATCTCTCAATAATCTATGTTTTTATTTCTTATGCATTGTAGTGCACATCAGATGTGTAAATATGATCACTGCATTTATTTCTCAATTAGCAGCTCATCAGTAAAAGCAGTGCTTTCAATCTTAATAAATGTTTGTATCAGGTACAACTGTTATGAATATATGAATTAAAATAATGGGATACTATTAATGAAGCAATAATATTCTGGCTTCAGATAAAACATATAGTTAGTTCCATTATATACAGTACCAATAATGCTTACAGCCATACACTGAGTGAAATAAGAACTGAATCTATGAATCTGCTACATAAGATAAATTCACGAAGTGTGAAGAATTCCAGTTATATTCTCCACAGCAGAGTAATCCCAAATTGTCGGATTAGTTTAATGATTAGAGACAATATAACCTGCCTTCTTAATGTGTGTTGCAATGATACTTAGCTATGCAAAGCTGATGATAAACAAGCAATCCCAAAATGTAATGGATAATTTGAACAAGGTAAAATGAGTGTGAAACTTGATATTCTGGTGTGAAGAAAATGAATTAAGAATGAAGCAGCAGACACATTTTTTCTAGGGAACAGAATTTGCCACTGAAATTATGTATACATGCCATGCATAAATAAATGTAGAATATGTTGTATATAGATATTTGCATACTCGTAATACTACATTCTGATTGGACTGCCATTGCCACCTATTGATTGGTTACTTAACTACTGTTGCAATTGGTCCACCTGACGATGTGAAGTTTAAAGAACTGTCATTGGCCGCGAGCCACGAGCAGCCGCTATAAAAGAGCTTGCACGGCTCCAGTTTTGTTGAAGTTACTGAGAGCTAATAAAGAGCTGAAATTCACACTGGTCTTGAGTCAGATCTTTTCCCGTGACAGAACAGAATATACAACCACTTAACAGATCTCTACACCAGGGTAGGAAGGTTAGAGAGTGTGAGCAATGATAGTCTCCTGCAGTGGTGGTATTCAAATTTTTTTACTACCAATTCTGTGGGTGTGGCTTGTGGGCATGGTATGGCTTGGTGGGTGTGGCTTGGTGGGTGTGGCAAGGGAAGGATTCTGTAAAATCCCCATTCCCTCCCCTCCCCACTAACCTGCTTTACAGTTCCGTTCTCCTGTGCAGGGCAACAAAGAAGACCCAGACACAATCAGCTGGGACTCAGCAGGTAGAGAATAGATGGGGGTGGGGCCGACCAGAGGTGGTATTTACCAGTTTTCTGAACTACTCAAAATTTCCACAACCGGTTCTCCAGAACCTGTCAGAACTGGCTGAATACCACTTCTGATCTCCTGCATCTTTTCCCTATCATATCTGATTACTGGGTGTTTGTTTGCCTGCTTGTTTGTTTTTGTTAAGTTTGGAGCATGGGCGAGAAAGAATGGAGACAAGCCTCTGGAACGGTGAACTTCAACTCTTTATTTACATAGTGACTTCTCAACTCAATGGCAGTTATAAACCTCCTTATATAGGCAACCCCAATAACTATTAACCAATAACAATCGAGGAGCGCTAGCTCCCTTAACCAATAGGAACTCTCTGTTAATGGCCAATCAGATTCCCCGGAATGGACCAATCGATGCTGCCATTAACAGCCAATCAGAAGTGCAGGGCCAGAACCCTGCACTTTACTCCAAGCTCAAGTTCTCTTTATTAAACCTTATACATTCACAACACCCCTTCCCCCTGGCTTCTGTTTGCAGGGAGCAGTTACATAGTCCTTTAGGTAGGACAGTTGCTTTATTAGTCCTTTTGATTTTTGCTGTGTCATTTGGCTGCAATCACGCTGAGGTAGATCGTTGTTTGGCAACGGGGTCGCCTCTGGTTCAGAGTTCATTTCTTCGTTGTTGCCATTATTCTCGGTCATTCCCTGAGGTGCATCTGTTTCCCTCTCTGGTTCCACTTCCTGTGTCTCTATTACACCGTCGTTCCCTTCGAACGGGTTTTCTTCTACTTGGGATTCATCTTCTTCTGTATCTCTCCCCCCCCTCAGTTTGGTCATAAGGGAGTTCAGGAATGCCCGACGGGAGACGCGATCGTAATTGATCGATATGGCGTTTCCATAGTCTATCATCAAGGCATTGTACAAGGTAGGATCTCGGGCCGGTTACACGAACTACTGTTGCCTCCACCCACAGCGGATCGCCCGATAGGTTTTTAGCATATACCAAATCGCCTACCTGGAAGGCACGACAGCGGTTGCTGGATCCTAGTGGTTTTTCCGGTTCATAAGCTGGGTGTAACCGGTCGAGGTGGGAGTGGAGTTTTCGTCCCATTAGCAGTTTGGCGGGAGTTTTGTTGGTGACGCTATGAGGTGTGATGTGTTGTAGAAAAAGAATTCGATTGATCTTGTCATCAATGTTATCATAGTCTACCTTCTGCAAGGTTTTCTTAACAAATTGGACCATGCGCTCTGCTTTGCCATCGGTCGCAGGGTGCGCAGGTGAGGTGAGCGCATGTCGGATGCTGCGGTCAGCCAGGTACTGCTCGAACGACAGCGCTGTAAATTGGGGCCTGTTGTCAGATACCAGGGCGTCTGGTAATCCGTGGGTTGCAAATAGTCTTTCCAAGTTTTTGATAACCGCTTTAGTGGTTGTGTTCGTCATGCGGTGAATCTCGAGCCAATTCGAGTAGGTGTCGACGGTTAGCAGAAAGGTGTGGCCTTTGGTTGGCCCCGCAAAGTCCAAGTGAATACGGGACCAGGGTCCCCGTGGTGTCTCCCATTCAATAGGGATGGTTTTAGGTGGGGCGTTGCTCACTTCCTGGCATTTATGACAAGCCTTAACCCAATTTTCGATTTGCTTGTCGATGCCCAACCACCATGCGTAGCTTCATTCGCACGATACCGGGGTGGCCATCATGCAAGGTTCTCAGCAGCACTTTTTGGAGTCGTTCTGGGATAACGACTCTATCGCCCCAGATGACACAGCCCTTTTGGGAAAACAACTCCATTTGTCGAGTCTTGAATGGTGTGAAGTCATCTGATAATTGGTCCAATGGCCATCCACATTCTACCCAGCCCAGAACTCGCGCTAAGGTGGGGGCACGTTTGGTTTCTCTTGTGATATCTTGGGCCGTTAATGGTGGCGAGTTTAGTGTTTCAATTTGCAACGTGGTTACCGTTGGTGCAGGATCGTCGAGAGTCTCTGGAAGCGGTGCTCGGCTCAATGCATCGGCGTGGGGAATGGCTTTCCCCGGGCGGTATTGCAACTGATAATTATAAGCAGCCAAGAATTCTGACCAGCGAGTCATCCTGGGGGATAATATGTAGGGAGTCGGCTTTTCTGCAGCTATTATCCCCAATAACGGTTTGTGGTCAGTCACGATAGTAAAAGCCCGGCCATACACGTACTTGTGGAATCTTTTAATGGCCGATACAATTGCGAGGGCTTCTTTATCGATTTGGCCATAATTTCACTCAGTTTTTGAAAGTGTCTTTGAAAAGTATGCAACAGGGGCTTTGTTACCATTAGGCAGTACATGGCTCAGAATGGCGCCCACTCCGAATGGCGAAGCATCACATGTGATATTGAACGGCAAAGTCTCATTTTACTGCATTAGTACAGAGTCAGAAATCAGTAGTTTTTTCACATTACGGAATGCCTGTTCTTCTCTATGACCCCATAACCAGTTTGCTTTCTTGTCTAACAACCAGTGTAACAGTTCAGCCACCGTTGCTTTATGCGGTAGAAATACATTATAAAAGTTGATGAGGTCTAGGAACGCCTGGAGATCGGCCTTGTTCCGAGGCCTGGGAGCGTTTTTTATTGCTCTTAGTTTACTGTCGGTAGGGTGAATACCCTGACTGTCAATTAGGTACCCTAAAAACTCAACACTATCTGTACACAATTTACACTTATTCTTTTTTACCTTAAGACCGGCGTCTTGAAATTTTTGTAGGATTAATTTTAAACGATCCCGTAAGATTTTTTTTGTAGGTGCAGCAATTAATACATCGTCAAAATAGGGGACCATGCCTTTAATCCCTTGTAGTAGCCTCTCCATCAGGCTCTGAAAAATCCCTGGGGCTACACTGACTCTGAATTGGAGCCGGGTACATTTGAAGGCACCTCGGTGCGTCACAATCGTTTGTGCCTGTGCCGTCTTTTCATCAACAGGTAGTTGCTGATATGCCTGAGTTAAGTCTAATTTAGCGAAGACTTTTCTGCCCCCCAGGGAGTGGAGGAGATGCTGTACCACCGGCACCGGATATGCATTCTGCTGTAGGGCGTGGTTCAGGGTGGCCCGGTAGTCCCCACAAATTTGGATCAACCCGTCTGGCTTAATGGGTGTTACGATTGGGGTTTCCCAGGAGGAGTGATCGGTAAGTTCTAGCACCCCCTGAGCTATTAGTTTGTCGAGTTGTTCATCGATTTTCGGCTTTAAGGCAAACGGAACTCAATGGGGCTTAAGGCGGATGGGAGCTATCTTTGGATCAAGGCTGAACGAAAATGGGGTCCCCTTGTACTCGCCTAAACTTTCCACGAAGACGTCCTTGAACTCATGGATGAGGTCCTCCTCCCAGTCACTTCCGCTGATTCGGTTTATGCCTGCCACTTCAATGCCAAGTGGCGTGAACCATTGGAGACCTAGCAGACTAGGCTGATCTTTGTCGATCACAGTTAGCGGTAAGTATGCTGTGTGCTTCTTGAAGGAGACCCGGACTCGGCAGGAACCAACGACAGGGATTCGATTCCCTTGATAGTCCTTAAGAATGAGTTTTTGGAAACGGAGGTCTTGGCGCTGAATCGTGGGGATGAGTTGCTTGAGGGTCTTCCAGGACACCATCGAGAAGGGACGATCCCGAGTCGACTTCCATGTGGCAAGGCTGGTTCTTGATGGCTACTGTGATTCGGATTTTCTTGGCATCCAAGGCAGAGGCATGACCGATAGTGATAGTATGGTGAGCCTCTTTTCACTGCAAAGCTTGGTTTCTGTAGGAGTGGCTTACTGGTTCTCACCTTACAAGACGGTTTCCTGTCGATTGGTGATAGTTAACCCCTTTTGAGGCCTGGCCAGGTCCTTGTAAACTTCGGCAGACCCGTCCAAGGTGGCCTCTTTTCCCGCACTCATGGCAGAGCGCATCACGGAATTTGCATTCGGACCTGGCATGGTTGGCTCCACAGCCAGCATAAGGGCGTAGGGACTTCGGGTGGTGGTCCCGGTCGGAACGCAGTTGATGGACCTCTTCTTCGCCGCTGTCTGACAATGAAGAGAGGTCCTCATGGTGTGTCATTGAAAGCTGCCCTTCTGACTTGGATAAAATTTCGCTTGTCGGTTGGTGTACTGGAGCGCGGTTGCGGCGTAATTGTGCAGCTGACTTCCTGGTTGCTTCTGCTGCAGTAGCATCGGCGATGACATCGGCAAGGCTGATGTTGCCTTTCGCCATCAGCTTGCTCTGCACGCCTGGTGCATCTAATCGCAGAACTATTCGATCTCTCAGTGCCTCTTCCAAATTGGCGAATCCGCAGAGGCCTCCCAGGTTTTGGAGGTCTGCTATGAAATCGGCGACACTTTCTCCTTTTCGCTGGTTTCTCTGATAGAACTCGTGCCATCTCATGAGCGTAGGCACGGTCGGTGCGTAGTGATCTCTTAGTAGAGGTTCGAGGTCATCCCAATCCATCACCTTCACTTCTCTAGGTTTTGCTAGTGCTTTAGCCATCTTAAATACGGTTGGACCACAATGCGTTAGGAACACTGCCCGTTTCTTCCCGGCTGTGGCGTCCTTTAAGTTGTTAGTTTCTAAGAACATTTGGAAGCGATCCATGTAGGACTCCCAGTCTTCCTGCACTGGATCAAACAGAGCGGGTGGTATGACGCCGCTGGACATGGTTCCATTGTGTAGCATCGTCAGCCACGTGCTCAGTGTTTCTTCTTAGTTCCGTCGGTTCAGACGTCTCCATATCCCATCCTCGTCACCAGTGTTAAGTTTGGAGCATGGGCGAGAAAGAATGGAGACAAGCCTCTGGAACGGTGAACTTCAACTCTTTATTTACATAGTGACTTCTCAACTCAATGGCAGTTATAACCCTCCTTATATAGGCAACCCCAATAACTATTAACCAATAACAATCGAGGAGCGCTAGCTCCCTTAACCAATAGGAACTCTCTGTTAATGGCCAATCAGATTCCCCGGAGTGGGCCAATCCGATCCTGCCGTTAACAGCCAATCAGAAGTGCAGGGCCAGAACCCTTCACTTTACTCTAAGCTCAAGTTCTCTTTATTAAACCTTATGCATTCACAACAGTTTTAATTTAAAAGTTTTGGATGTGGATGCCTTCAAGTCAGTTTACATCTCTGAATTAACCATTGGAGGCTTGTGGAAAGATTTCAGAAGTGATTTACCCTTGCTGCCTTTCTAGGGCTAAGAGATAAAGACTGGCCCAATCGCACACACCCCATCGGCTTTGTGTTTCAGGCATGACTAGAACTGTCAGTCTCCTTGTTTCTAGACTGATGCTTTAACTACACCAAACTGGCTTTCTTAATTTAAAGCATTACAAAAGCAGAGCTCCAATCTCTATCATCAACTTTATTTCTAAGAATAAAGACCACATTGACTTTCTTAGAAACTAGAAATTATAGGCACCTAAAGACTAGGAAAAGGATCTCCAAACTTGACAAATTTAAGATTTGGGGACTTTAACTCCCAGAATTCCTCAGCTAACCATATGATATCCTACTGGTTCTGCTTCATGTCAAGTGGACATGTTATTATTTTCTTTAAAATGTATATTTATTTATCTTAGCACCTCTGAAAATCCTATTTCTTCTGTTTCTTTAAAAAGTCATTTGTTATAGACCTTGCCAACTGGACATTAACTCTCATTTCTTCAGGCAAACCCCAAACAATTTGCATCAAACTTTGAAACCTTTAATTATTTCTCTCTAATACAGACTTCTGAATTGCATAGTGCTATTCTGCTTTGTAAGATCTTCATGACATGAGCAATTAATAAAATGCATCATTAATTTGTACATGATTTTGCATTTAATTTCTTGTTCTGAAGGTTCTTTTAAAAACAAACAAACATTTTTTACTATGTCTCTTCTTCTCCCTTCCCATAGTGTTAAAATTCTATTTTAATTAAGTGTATTGAATCTGTTCCTTATCTTGGTGTTGTATTTTGACTGTATGTTTTCCTGGTAAAATCTTGCTGGCATACTTATTCTCTTTTACTTTCTAAATATAACCCATGCATTTGACACCAATAATTCATGACCTCTTCCACAATTTGCTCTGAACATATCCTGGCTTACTGAATTGTACCTTTCCATCATGTATTTCTTATTATATATTCAGTTTAATTCCAAATGACACGTCTGGTGATATTTAGCATTTGTGTTATTAGAAGCAGTGAAATTATTTCCTTGTCAAAATCTATTCACTTTTCCCCTCAAGCGTTGGCCAATCCAAATAAACCTGTAATCCCAGGTTCCTCTTTTTCACCATTTTGGGCATTTCAATCATGAATTACATCCATTCTAGATGTGAGATGGAGCTCCCCTGGATGATGTCTCAAAAGCAGCAGTTGATCCAGAATACATAGCTCAGTATGCCCTATTGCTTGTAGAACTTATGTGTTTTGTGTACAATTCAAGGTGCTGGTTGTAACTTATGAAGACTTTCATGGCCACTTGCCTCCCATGGTATTTGCCAGTCTGATAAGATCAGCTAGAGTTTGTGCACTTTGGATACCTCAATTAAATAATGCCATCTTGGAGTAAGGTATTTTGGGAATTCTGGGTAGTTGCTTCTTGTGAAGTTTGTCCAACTCTTCATTCTTTTTATTATTATCCTGTAATTTAGCATTGAGTTATTCCTGAGTGTATATTTAACTGTTTTCTCTTTTGAGTATTATTGTGATTCTGTTCCTTTGTATTGTCTCATGTTCTGAATAGTTTAGCTCATGATGATTTGATTTGATTTAAAATGGTCTATTCTAGTCCATTAGTCTAGTCTTATTATACGGCATCTAATTTAATTCGCTTCCTTTCTGCTTTGATAATTAAAGTTGTCCTTGGTTCATCCTTCTCACTTTGTGTGTTCCATTTATTTATTTAATATACTTACTTGCTGTTTCTATGCTAAAGCATCTTGAAATGGTCTGCAATAAAAGCAGCAATAAAGTGTATCATAAAACAGTACATTAAATGATATTAAACAATATTCACTGAAACATTCTTTTAAAAGGTTGGAGGAAAAGGGGAGATGCAACTGTTTCCACATTCATATTGAGGAGGTAAAGCAGTGAATCTTTAACAAGTAAAAGCAGTGAATCTTTAACAAGTACATAAAATATGTTTCAGTAATTGCCCACCAAATTTCAAAGATAACAGTATTCTTGAATGTAGATGCCACCACAAACTCATTCCCTATCACCACCAATACTAGCCACTAGATGGCATTTCTCATGGCATGTAATTATTATCTCAGGGAGAGACCACTTTCTATAACAGCAAAGGCAGTTTTCCAGGTATTCTGATGCTGGTTTGTGTAGGGTCTTAATTGTCATAACCAAATGTTGAACGTGGCTTAGTAGGTAGTTGACAAGCTTGGGCAATTGCTCCAACAATCCATTCAACCAAATAACACACAAGGCAAATAATTAAGATTACTTTATTTGGAGAACAACACATCCAGCCCATTAAATTATATAAGGTGATGGAAAACAAAATGATTGCATATTTCGTATCCTTTTTCAATCATGCTGCCAATGTTTTAGATTATTTAGTGTCAGGAATCAAAATCCAAAGAGCAAGCAGTGTCAAGTGATATTTTGTGTTGTTGCAAATTCTACATGAAAGGGTTGACTGACAGTCAAAGCATAAAACGTAGATTATTGAAATACCAGTGGGTAGAAACATTAAATTTAAATATAAATGCAAATTCAAAGAATCTAAATAGGGTTTGTAAGTTAGTTGTCTGACCAACATAGTAAGATAGTTCTTACCCTAGGAGTAAATAAACTGTACATATACTGATGGAGATTTTTTTAGGCCATTAACATTTTTATTTGCTATTGACAGAAATGAAAAGAAAGGAAAGTTATTTTACTTGGTCTACTGATATCATAGTTAAGCAAATTCAATAAATGTAAAAAAGACCTTTTGAGAACTCAGAAGAAAAGTAAACATTGGTGAAATTCACCCTGCTGGAAATTGTAGGAAAACATTAAACCCAAGCAGATATAAAAGAACCAATAAATTATATCTCAACTGAATCTACTTTAAAAAGTGAAAAAATGTAGTACAGTATTATTTGTTATCACTATGATGATATCACATCACCAGAAAATGAGACCAGAAACAATAATACTGTTTCTGGTCCCATTTTCTGGTAATGTAATATCATCATAGTGAAGGATACAAGAAAACTCTCTTTTGTGGATTTACCATGTGAAGTTGTTCTGTCCTTTCATTAGCATTCTTGAGATCCCCACGCTTTGATTGGCCAAAGCGTGGGGCACTCTGATTGGTTAGGCGAGCCGCGCCGATTGGCTCGCTAGGAATCTCCTGCGATTGGTCTATTCGAATCGCGGGAGATTCAAAGCGGTGCCATTGGCCGCGGCCACCGCGGCTAAAGGAATAAAAGCCGCGAACTTTTCCTATAGCGCCAGTTCGGTTCCCACATCAATAAAAGAGCTTGATATGAAGTCACCGACTCCTGGCATCATTTCCGAGGACACAACAGAAGTGCTTTCCATGAATGACCACAATGCACAGTAGTTGCTTCCGCTTTTGATCCTGGAATCTCATTGGCTCATTATCCAGAAGACTATTTAAGGCCAGCGCTTCCTTTTTAAATATAATAATTGTATTAAAAATTACAGTTTTACAAATAACAAAATAATACAAACCATAAAAATAGAAAGTGCAGAAAAAGACAAGAATATTATAAAGAATAAATAGCAGAATAACAGAGCTGGAAGGGACCTTGGAGGTCTTCTAGTCCAAGCCCCTGTTAAGACAGGAAATCCTATAGGGCCTATACCATTTCAGACAAATGATTGTCCAATCTCTTCTTAAAAACTTTCAGTGTTGGAACATTCACAATTTCTGGAGGCAAGTTGTTCCACTGGTTAATTGTTCTAGTGGTAAATTGTTTAGGAAATTTCTCCTTAGTTCTTAGTTTACTCTCCTTGATTAGTTTCTACCCATCGCTTCTTCTCCTGCCTTCAGGTGCTTTGAAGAATAGCTTGACTCCTTCTTCTTTGTGGCAACTTCTGAGATATTGAAACATTGCTACCATGTCACCCTTAGTCCTTCTTTTCATCAAACTAGACACACCCAGTTCCAGCAATTGTTCTCTATATGTTTTAGCCTCCAGTTCCCTAATCATCTTTGTTGCTCTTCTCTGCACTCTTTCTAGAGTCTCAACATATTTTTTCAAGATCACATTATCTTAATTCTATCCCTCTGTTAATGCAGCCTAGAACTGTATTTATTGGCAACTGCAGAACACTGCTGTCTCATATTTAAGTGATTGTCCACTAGGATTCAAAGATCCCTCCCACAATTACTATTGTTGCGCCAGGTACCACCTATACTATAATTTTGCATTTGATTTTTCTTGCTTAAATGTAGAACATTACTTTTTTTGAATAGAAAAGGTAAGAATATAGCAAAGAAAATGTAAAGAAATATATAAAAAAGGAACTTTCCCCTGTGTCATAAGTATAAAAAGTGTTAATTTATAAAATCTCTTAAAATACAGCTAACAATCTCTTCATCCCATATTTCATCTATAAACAAATTCTTAAAACCTCAATCCTAACCAGAAAAAGTCTAATAAGGATTACCAAAAATAACCACATATCTATTTTAATCTTGAACTAACCTATTTTTATCCCTTCCTTATCCACTTCCTTTTCTGCTTCCTTTCTTGATTTTTAATCCCTTCAAATAATGTCCTAGAGTTTGTTTACTTTACATTTTTCTGAAACATTGTTCTTTTTACATTTTCCTTCTCAAAAATCCTTTAGATCTTTAAAATATCTCTTTTGAAAATCTAAAATAAGAAAATTATCCAAGCCACTCTGTTAATCTGCCATGTATCCCTCATAATTGTAAAAACATCAGCCACTTTCATTTGTAAACCCAGCTTAAAGCTTTCCCCCTATCATTTTTATAGCTTGTCATTGTTGAATCCATGTTCACAACTATCTCAATCTTTTCCAGTAAAACTTGTTCCTCTCCCAAATCATTTTTTCAACACAGACTGTCTACAGAGGCCAGGGAGAAAACATTACCTGGAGACATCTAGTTTGCCATGAATCCTCATAGGAAGTTACATGGCCAGTTCTTCTTCATGTGCTGGTTAGTTTTTCAAAGAAGATGCTGTCAAAGTGTGAACTTCCAACAGGAAGTGTCAAGTGACATATCGAGAACATTCTGTGGTTCTACATAAAATTAATCACAGAACCATTGTAACATAGAAGAGGAGTGCTGGAAACAAAAAAAACAATTAATTAATGATTTTTATTTTCTTTAATAGTGGCAAAAAAAGAACAAGAACACAACACAAAGTAAATTATTATGGGAATAGATAAATTCTTTTTTTTTTTTGAAAAGAATTTTATTAATTTTCTACAAACAAACAAGACAAACAAAACATTAAAACATCAACTCTCATATGTACATCCAGTGTGTCGGTTGGTTCATCAGTTTTGTGCATTCATTTTGTAGTCTCAGTTACAATTATGTTACATAACAACTCATATTGTCAATCCAAACTTATATATCCTAATATCACTAAAAAAAAAGAAATTTTTGACTATACTTTTAATCATTCATGCTTTATGAGATAACAATACTTTAAACAGTTTATTCTGTAACAAATCATGTAATCATACCAAATCAATCCTAAAAACCCTTTATAAATATAATATCAATATTATCGTATTTTATCATCTAGCCATTGAAAAAAACAAAGTACAATGTATTATTCTAACAATTTACAGTTACAATTCTATATTTACTTATCTAATGCAAATATTATTTCAATGCATATATATTCATTTCTACCACGCTAATATATATATATATATCAATCATTAATATATATATATATATATATATATATATATATATATATATATATATATATATATAATTAATATATATATATATATATATCATTGTATATATATATAGGGTAATGATTCCAGCTATTGGAGTGAAAGAAAGGAACTTCAATAGATATAAATGGTTAATAAGTTAAATTCTATTCAGAATTATAATGAAAACCAGAGAATGTATTAAATGAAAACACAGAGGCCTTTTTAAATAAAATTAACCTAGCATGTTTGAATGATACACAAAACCAGTGCTTTTTTTTTTTTGCTGTTTAGCCACATAATTTTAAAAATGGCAAATGGTAAAATTCCTTAGAGTGGTATATTTATATTTATAGCCCTTTTAGTGCCAAAACTATGTCAACTGTATGATGAGATATTTGATAAGGGAATTTTATTTGCAGCATTTGATCAGGCTTATATTATAGGTATACCAAAACCAGGAAAAGATACACTCTGTGTGCTAATTATCATCCAGTCTCATAGATTAATGTTGATGTGAAGACCTTAAATGCAGTGTTGGCAAATAGATTACTGCAAATGATACTGTTTGTTATTAAGAATGCTCATCAGCGTTTATGAAAAACAGGCAAGCAGCGGACAACATTAGGTTAGCTGTAGATTTAATAGATTTGAATAAAAACAAAGCTCAGATTGTAATTTTATGATTAAAGGCTGAAAAAAAATTGACAAAATATATAAACAATGCATGCTTGCCATATTAAACAGGTTTGATTTCCTTCCGAATTCATAATGTGGATTGAGATGTTATGTAAGATATATGAGTTGGCATAATGGTTGCTAAATCAATGAATCTATTATTTAAGCTTAAAGTGGTGTTTGCTTTGTTTTTTACAACTATATTATACTGGTGACTTCTTTGTGTGGGGGTGGGGGTGTGTGAACTAGAGTTTTGAAATCTTTTTCACAAAATTTGTGGTCAGCCTGTCCTCTGCATGTGCTTTGATTATTTTTACCCTAATGAAGGTTTTTGTATTATCTCTGTGAGGAAAAATCTCCACATTCTTGGAGGCCAGCCTTAAGTAGGATGGCATTGCCACCTTCCAGAGCAATAGGGTGAGTCAAGAAGAGCATCAGATTGTACTGTATTCTCAAGTTTTGTCTATTGTCATGAACTAGCAGCAAGTTTCTCTCCCCTTAGTTTTGACCTAAGCTTCAGTTGACAAGTTCATCCGTTCAATTTCCATACATATATTCTCAACCTTCCCAGGTAGACCAGACAGGAAATGCAACTAGATAGGCTAATTCTACTTTATTTTAGGACTTTATTAGAAAAAAAAATTGCAAGTCTGATTGTACAAATCTTCCCCACCCCTTTGTGTTTTTTGTAGCTTAATAAGTTATGAAGTTTCTGAGTTTCTCTATCCATTATGCAGCTGCAGGATGTGTTGTCTTTTAATTGATCATTCTCTAGACACCATCTTCTCTTCCCATTCTCCTAAGGTCCTACCCACATACCATTATATACACAGAAAGGGACAATATGCAGAAGCAACATAATGTTTTGAGCAGTCTTGATTCCAGGTTGCTAGTGCAGCTTCTCCTGCAGCATGGAAATTTATTTGGGGCTTCAGGATCTGACTCCCCAAGAAATCTCCCAGTTTAGGACTTCTCCAGCTCCTGTCCAGTTGTGCTTTGCTGCCAATTACACACACACACACACACACACACAGAGAGAGAGAGAGAGAGAGAGAGAGAGAGAGAGAGAGAGAGAGAGATATTCTGGTATAAACTCAATGGATTTACAGCAGATGTAAATCATTTACATAAACACATCACATCACATCACATTTAACTCTCTTCTTAGGAGAACAAAAAGGCAGAGATTTTATTTTCAGACAATCCAAAGAGGAACCATCCAAGCACGGTTCGTTTCCAGTATGAAGTAGCATATAATAGGATTGCAGGTGGATGGAAGTGAAATACTGATCACCACAAAGAATCAGTCTAGCTGTCTGTTTCTTTATATAGATCTTACTGCTGGCTTGACAAAAATCACACTTTTTTTCTTTCAAATAAGTGGTTTGACTTTCCTTGCTCTGCTTTTCCTAATTTGCAGTTTGTGTTGATGGGCTCCTGACCTTGTTTAGCAACAACACTTAGAGTTATATACCACTTCACAGTGCTTTACAGTCCTCTCTAAGTGGTTCACAGTCAGCATATTTTACAGAGTCTCACAATCTGGATCCTCATTTTACCCACCTTGGAAGGATGGAAGGCTGAGTCAACCTTGAGCCTGATGAGATTCGATCTGCCAAATTGCAGGCAGCTGGCAGATAGCAGAAGTAGCATGCAGTGCTGCACTCTAACCACTGTGCCACCACAGCTCATTTAGCACAGCTCTGCATCTACCAAGTCAGCCTGCACCTGTGACTCCTTAAGTCTATTCTCTTTGGCTAATTTCTTCTGATGAAGGATGTATAAAATCTTCAGATTTTGAGTTTGGTTCCTGCCCCCAATTCTTTTTAATCCATTGGTAAGTTTTCAAACAAGAGGCCATGGTTGACATCTCCATTTTGGATCATCCATTTTTAACCAAAATATCTTTTGATGAGAATTAATCTAATTTATGTTGAAATCCATAGTCTATATGCCACAATATCTAGGCACCTGAGAAATTCAACCAGTTTTCTTCTTGGAAATTATTACCAGCTGGGTTATGATAATAGTCTTTTTTTTCCTGAGACAGAAGATTTTCTTATCCATTTGTTATTTTAATGAAGAAGAATCCCATCATAACTCTTGTTAAAGTGTCATTAAACAATTACAAAAGAAACAAAGATGTTTGAAAGTGAATATTAAAAGTAATCTCTGTCTATCAGAGCAGAAATTATAAGCTTCACAGAAGCTTGAAGAGACAATCCCCAAAATAAAACCATTACCCTGCTAATGAAATTGTAGCATTTTTTAAATTGTTTTGGACACTAATAAGTCTTTTCACACATTTTAATTATCTACGTAGCTGAATCAGGAAGAGAAAAAAAGGAACTATTATGAATATAATGCCATCATATTTATAATTGAATATTAAACTTGTATGAGATTAAATAACTTCAAAGGAGGACAGGAAACTAAGAAAGACGACAACATTTCCAAAATCCTCCTCTCTTGTGCCAACAAGGACAAATTGAAATATTAAAAGCTGGTTTGATACAGGGAAGAGAGGAAAGATTGCTAACTTGATTCCGATGATCAGAATCTTAAGAAGGACAAGGTAAGTCAAATTTGCAGTCTATAATTTTAGGGCTGTGAAATTCTTTAAAAGTTATTTGGAACTTGAAAAAGAGTTATGATACCACTCTTTAAACCAGTTACATTTTCCTTCACGTTGTGTTAAAAGCCAGCATGGTGGTGGGGAGGTATGGATGAACTAATGAAGAATAATTCCAACTGAATTTCTAGATTTAAGTATATAAACATGCATATAGATTCAGTACTAAGCAAGCTTCAGTTTATGTGTCATAGAACTGTAACTATATAGAATATATGTTTTAATTTGTTTATTTATTTAATTTTTTTTCCACCTTTATTACTTTATAAGCAACCCAATGCTTAATCCTTAATAATCATGCCTACTTCTTTTTCCTCACAAAACATTGTGAAGTAAGTTGGGCTGAGAAAGAGTGACTGGTCCAAAGTCACCCAGCTGGCTTTTCTGCCTACAGCAGGACCACAACTCATAGTCTCCTGGTTTCTAGCCTGGTGACTAGACCACACTGGCTTTCTTCTTCCTCACTCTGCCCCACTCCTCCTGGTCATCAGGCATTTGCAGTTTGCAGTCTGCCTAAAATGCTCTTCAAAAGTATGTATGCTAGGATAGAATTGTCAACTTTGAACTGAATCTGGCTGCAGTCATCTTTCTGTTCCTCAGTTGCCATACAGAGGGGGAAGGGGGGAAGGAAGTTGGAATGCTTTACTAGATAAAACAAAGAGCTTTCTCATGAGAACCAAGGTCATCTCTACTGGCAACAGATAAGGTTGGGGAAGGAAGGCCTACCAATTAACCCAATTGGCCAACGTGACCTGTGATAGTTTGGATGGGGTTATTTCCAAGTTTAATTACACTGAAACCACGGGAAAAATTTAGATTTGGTTTTCCATTGAAGCTGTGCCAGTATAATGTACTCATTAAAGAAGACCTTTGAGAAGGAGCCAAGTCTCAGAGTTCTGATTTGCTTGGCTTCATTAGTTGGAGCCTTGACAAGAATATTATTGTCCCATGCATACTTAATGTTGTTCTTGCTGTAAACTTGGGAAAGAGGGTGTGAATAGTCCAACTATTCAACTTAACTTCCTAACACATGTATGCAGTCCATAGGACAATCTGATGTGGCTTCCAAAAGCTCCCCAGATGTTGCCTCCAGCCTCATGCCATCCCTGCTCTTCAGAACCTCTTTCCTTGTTTTCATACCTATCCTTTCACCTGGTTTTTCTCCTTCAAGCTGCTCTTTTCTCTATGCTAATTGAAATCTGTCAATAGACAATGTACCCGAACCTGTCAATATTTTGATAAAACAGATTTTTCCCCATTTAGTTCAATGTGTTCCTGAATACTTTTTTTTTTCAGAAAAATAACAAATTAGGACAAATTGGATCACTTGCTTGCCTTGCAAGACATTGTGAAGTATTTTATGCAGATGAACATTTCATAGCATACACACATAATGAATTGTGCATATAGTTGCAATTCATAATTGGCAGATCCAAAATAAATGAGCAGACCTTGATTTGACAAGGCTGAATGCTCTTTCCAGATGTTCCTTCCAATCTGAAAGGGCTGATTGATTTTAGCAGAGCATACTTGACAGTCACCTGGCTTAGTGCAAGGCAAGCAAGCTGCTTGATGACACACATTTGTCTAGTGCAATGGGTAAAGATTTCTAGTTTCTAAGTTTTTGTCATGTTTCATTACTGCTTATATTAAACAGGAAGTTATATATTTCATGGATGTATAAAGAAGCTAAAATATTTTGGTTACAAATACGTAAATTAATTCTGAAGATTTTAAAATTAAAGTATACTAAACCTGCAAATTTTTCTTCTGGGACTAATGAATAGGCAACTATTCATTATATATACTATGGGACTTGTACATATGGTTAAATTAACTTCCTTGATCAATATCTCTCTATGTGTGCATATATATTGATCAAGGAAGTTAAATTAGCCATCTCTGCGAGTCCCAGTGTGTGTGTGTGTGTGTGTGTGTGTGTGTGTGTGTGTGTGTGTAATAATTGCCTATTCATTAATCCCAAAAGAAAAAACTATGGTTTCAGTTGTATCTTAATTTAAATATAACTGCAATAAAATTATTATATGTTCAAAAGTAGAAAAGTTTGACAATGAAGGAATAGCTTGTGAAGATTATGGAACTTGTAGGGATGGCTAAATTCCTTGATCAGAGAAAAGGCAGTATCTACATTAATGATTGATTGAAAATGACTTGTACAATATAATTTCTTCATAAAATGGAAAAATGTGAACTTATTACTTGTAGTTTTGATGAATAGAAAAATGGATAATAGAAAAAGTAGAAGTTTTTTTTATAATCATAGAATAGGAGATAATTTTGTAATCACATTTCCTGCAGATGAAGTCAGAAACTTCTATTTGTACCCAGACAACACACTAGATGGATTGTTTGTTTTTAAAGTAAAATAAAAAAATTTAAAAAATTAAAAAAGAACCTTCTATTTCTTTTTATTACTTCTCCCTGTGCTTTTATATTTTCCTTCTCTCTTTCTTTCTTTGTTCTTCTTCTTTCATATTAATTTGTGTTTGTTTTGTTTTCCTTAAATCTTTTAAATATCGGTTTTTAAATGGCAGTAGATTCCAAAATTAACTGGGGTGGGGGATGATGTCAGTGTACAACTATTGGACATAATGGTGCTGACCTACATGTTTAGTTTAATCAAGTATCTTTGGCTTCCTTTAAAAGATTATTTCTGTTGCATAAATATAGCATGACGAATTTTACTCTCCAATTGAGCAAGGAATGAGAATTCCACCTCTGTTGAAATTTTGGACAATGACATCTATCTTATTGCAGGAAATGTGAGAAAAATTACACATCCAGAGTCCCATAGTACTGATTGCAAATTATAGTTAAGTCAGATCCCTTGATTCAAAAGATTCCAGATCTAAGTTTTCATTTTGGGGATGAAACAGGTGTGGTTGGAAAAATATTTATGCCTATCTAGCTGCTCCATTATCTCCCCCACACACACAGACACACAGCTTACTCAATGAAAAATGCTAAAGCAGCTGTTGTGTAAGCAATTCCTTCTCTTCCTCAGAGGGACTGGAAAGCTCTCTAATAATCCGATATAGAATAAGCTCTACCATAAAAGATGTCACATCACCAAAGATAAGGTTAGTAAGGAAGACACCAGGGAAAGATACTGAGAATTTAAGATTTGGGCATGGCACAAACTGAGATGTCCATCCATAACAGAGTTAAAAATTGACAGATGGGCGGGTATAGCATCACAATGCAACCCGCTACTCCTCTTTTATATGGGTGTACAATAAAATGCACAAGAGCAATAAGACTTTTGACTCCTGACATTGCACATACTATCTTGCAGATTCTTCACACCCACTCCCCATGAATGCCACTGGATTGTTGAATAGTATAACTTCGTAAACATGCATATATTTGTTAGATCTGGGAGAGTGGGTGCAAGAACGGAGACGAGGCATCGAATAGTGACTTCAGAACAGAGCGAAATATTAGAGCAGCAGCAGCTCCTTTTATAGAGCTGGCTGCTGTCACAACACCCAATGATTTGAGTTTGCCATGCTGGAAGCGTCCAATCAGCGACGACCTGCTAACAGCCAATCAGAACAGCCGACAACGACCAATCATTATCCGCTATCAGCGGGCCAATCAGAAATGCAGGTTTACGAGCCTGCTGGGAAAGTAAAACTATTAGAATTGCAAGCTAACGAGTTTGCTTAGTTCGGAACACCCCTCCCCCCTAGGTTCCATCTCAAGGGTGGGATGATGTATTCTCGCAGGTAGGCAGGTCGTCTCACCTATCTACCTGATCTACATTGTTCCACCAGTCTTTGCCCGGACTCTGGTTCCGGTGGGCTGTTTGTTGGACTCAGTGGTAATGGTGATCTGACTTCTCCATTGGGTGACTCGGGGTTGTCATCTCTACTCCTGTCAAGGCTGTCATCTGGATTCTCTGGGTTTGTTGATGCCGCCATGCTGCTTCGTGGAGAGATGACCATCTGCTCTGTCTCTTCTTCGGAAGGTGAATATTCCAGGTTTGGTCGCGCTGATTTCTGGGTTTCGAGTACTGGGTCGGGTACGAGTTCATTTTCAGCCCCCTCGATTTCCTTTCCCCCCTTGGTTTGGAGTTCAGGGCTTGTGAAGGGGATAGGTGCCAGCCTGGAGCGTAGCTGGTCGATGTGGCGCTTCCACAGTCTCCCATCAGTAGTTTGTAAGTGATAGGATCGGGCACCCATAAGTTGAGTTATGGTAGCGGGGACCCACAATGGGTCACCGGTAAAGTTTTTTGCAAAAACTGGGTCACCTACCTTGAACGTGCGATACTTGCTGCTGGACCCCAGGGGTTTTTCCTGCGTGTAGGCAGAATGTAGTCGATCAAGATGTGATCGAAGTTTCCTGCCCATCAGGAGTTCAGCTGGGGTTTTGTTTGTGGTGCTGTTTGGACTAATATGTTGGAGGAGAAGCATCCTGGTCACCTTGTTGTGGATGTTCCCTTGTTCCATCTTGTGTAAGGTTTTCTTTATGAACTGGACCATTCATTCAGCCCTATCGTTGGCCACAGGGTGAGCCGGCGATGTTAAAGCGTGGCGTATCCCTTGGTCTGCTAGGTACTGCTCAAATGCCAAGGCAGTGAATTGTGGGCCATTGTCTAAAACCAAGACATCTGGCAAGCCGTGTGTAGCAAATAGTCTGTTTAGTTTTTTAACGACTGTCTCTATGGTGGTGCTCTTCATTCTGTGGACCTCAAGCCAGTTGGAACAGGCATCCACTGTTATGAGAAATGTATGCCCCTTGGTGGGTCCCACAAAATCGATGTGGATGCGGGACCAGGGACCTCGGGGTGCTTCCCATTCCGTTGGTGGTGCTTTTGGTGGAGCTGAGCATGTTTCCTGGCATTTGTTTCAGGTGGCGACCCAGGTTTCTATTTGCTTATCTATACCTGGCCACAAAGCATAGCTCCTTGCTAGTGCCTTCATTCGCATGATGCCCGGGTGTCCATCATGCAATAGTTTTAGGACCTTATGCTGCAGTCTTTCTGGGATGACGACTCTGTCTCCCCATAAAACACATCCTTTTTGGGAGAAAAGTTCTGTTTGCCTGTATTTGAAAGGCTTGAAGGTGTCATTGAGTTCGTTGTCAGGCCAACCTCTTTCCACCCAGCTGAGGACTCGTGCTAAACAAGGGTCCTTCCTTGTTTCTGATGCGATGTCTTGTGCAGTCAGCGGTGGTGATGGAAGTGTCTTGATTTGTAGTGTAGTTAGGGTTGGAGCTGGGTCGTCCAGGACTTCTGGTAGCGGAGAGCGGCTCAGGGCGTCAGTGTGGGGAATGGCTTTCCCCGGTCAGTGTTGCAGTTGGTAATTGTATGCAGCTAGAAACTCTGACCAGCGTGTCATTCTTGGCGATAAGATGTGGGGAGTTGGTTTATCCCCCACCAAGATGCCAAGTAATGGTTTGTGATCGGTGATTATAGAAAAGGATCTTCCATATATATACTCATGGAATTGTTTGATCGCAGACACAATAGCGAGAGCCTCTTTATCTAGTTGGCTATAGTTTCTCTCAGTTTTAGATAAAGTTCTAGAAAAGAATGCAATGGGTGCCTCAGTACCGTTTGGCAGGATGTAGCTCAGGATGGCTCCTACTCCAAACAGTGAGGCGTCACAGGTGACAATTAAGGGTAAAGTCTCGTTATATTGTATTAGTACAGCATCTGATGTTAAAAGGTCTTTTACTTGCTGAAAGGCTCGCTCTTCTCGATGTCCCCAGACCCAGGAAGCTTTCTTGTCGAGGAGCCTATGCAGGGGTTCAGCAACAGTTACCTTCTGGGGTAGGAAGATGTTATAAAAATTAATGAGTCCCAGGAAGGCTTGGAGATCTGTTTTGTTCCTAGGTCTCAGGGCGTTTTTTTATTGCAATTTTTTCTCAGTAGGATGAACTCCTTGTTTGTCAAGAAGGTAACCAAGGAATTCAACCCTCTCAGTACATAGTTGGCACTTGTCCTTCTTGATCTTCAGACCAGCGTCTTTAAATTTTTGGAGGATCATTCTTAGTCTCTTTTCTAATATACTGTGGGGGCGGCTATCAAGACATCATCGAAATATGGCACGACCCCTTTTATGCCTTGTAGAAATCTCTCCATCAGACTTTGGAAGATGCCAGGTGCTACGCTCACTATTACACTTGAATGCACCTCTGTGCGTGACTATAGTTTGGGCCTCTGCAGTCTCTGCATCTACGGGCAGCTGCTGGTACGCCTGGGCTAAGTCCAATTTTGCAAATATTTTTCCGCCCCCAAGGGAATGAAGGAGGTGTTGGACCACAGGCACGGGGTAAGCAGTCTGCTGAAGTGCATGGTTTAGGGTGGCCTTGTAATCCCCACAAATTCTCAAAGATCCGTCAGGTTTTATGGGGGTTACAATTGGGGTCTCCCATCGGGTGTGGTCAATCGGTTCCAACACGCCTTGGGCTATTAATTTGTCCAATTGTTCATCAATCTTTGGTTTTAAGTGCAAAGGGCACTCGATGAGGCTTAAGGCGAATGGGCGCAATATCAGGGCAGAGATTAAACGATATGGGGGATCCCTTGTACTTGCCTAGCTTCTTGGTGAAAACTTCCTGGAATTCCTGGACAAGGGCCGCTTCCCAGTCATCGCCTTCGGTCTGGTTGATGCCTGCCAATTCAATTCCCAATGGCGCAAACCACTGTAAGCCTAGTAAGCTGTGTCGATCTCTATTGACGACGGTAAGAGGTAGGGTTGCGGTGTGTTCCTTGAAGGAGACTTGGACATGGCTGGAACCAGCGACTGGGATCCTATTCCCTTGGAAGTCCTTTAATATAATTCTCTGAGTGCTGAGGTCCTGGCGGCGGATGTCAGGGATCAACTGTTTGAGGGTTTTCCAGGAAACCATCGATAGGGAATGTTAAGCCTGGGTTCCCCAACCAGGGTTAAGGAGACAAGCTAAACAGAATGTGAAGTGTTAGTCAGATAGGCACACAGATAAATGAGTGAGATAAGTTTGTATGTTTGTTAACATACAGTAAAAATAACAGATACGCTTGTGCTATCAAAATATAGTTTATTCCATTTAGAGTTTTATAGCATAGTCAAAATAACAGTCCATTAGTCATGTATTGTGTAGAATATCCTATGTCAGTTCACTTACAAATAAATCAGTCCTTTCTCTCTCTCCCGTTCCAGTAGGGAAAAACACAGTCTTTCAATCCATCCAGTAGTTAGGGATCATAAAGCCAGAGAGAGCAAGCTGCCGTTGTCTTGCTTCTTTTATGGTGCTCTTACAACCACTCCCTTAATTACATTCCTACAGTTAAAGTTGCAGACACTTTAACTAATAAACCATGATAACATATTTATTATTTTACCTAAACCAGTTAGGGTAAACAATGTTATCCTTAACAGGGAAGACCTGGAGTCAACTTCCATAACACATGGTCGCTTCTCAATGATGACCTTTACTCAGATTTTTCTTGCATCAAGGGATGAAACGTGGCCGATGGTGATGGTTTGGTGTGCCTCTTCTCGTCTGGTAGAAGTGGCTGGTGCTCGGTTTCTGTTGTAATGGTTCCATTGGTTGCTTGGGCGGGGGGGTGCCTGTTGTCTGCCGGAAATTATTTTCTCTTTGGTTTGGGCTGGACTCTCGCTTGATTCTACAGACCTTTGCAATGTGGCCCCTCTTTCCACAGGAATGGCAGAGTGCATCTAGGAATATGCAGTCTGATCGTGGGTGGTTTCCCCCACATCCAGCACACTGATATGAGAGCTTACGACTCCGTTGATCCCACTGATTACGTTCTGACCTAAGTCTGTTGACCTCCTCTCCCTCGCTTTCTGATGAGGATTCAAGGTCTTCATGGAGGGTGGTCGTTGCATGCCTCTCGGGACAAGGCGTAGTGTTACTGGCGAGTTGGCGGTGTGGTCCATTTGCTCGACGCATTCGAGCGGCCGACTTCCTGGTTGCTTCTGCTGCAGTAGCATCGGTGATGACATCTGCGAGGCTGATGTCTCCCTTTGCCATAATCTTGCTCTGGGTTGTGGGGTCTCTTAGACCCAGAACAATTCGATCTCTCATGGCTTCTTCGAGATGGCGAAGCCACAGAGTCTCCCCAGGTTTCTGAGGTCCGCAATGAAGTCTCCAACACTCTCGCTTTCCTGTTGATCCCTCTGGTAAAACTCATGTCTCCTGATGAGTGTTGGCATCGCTGGGGCATAATGGGCCTGGAGGATTGGGGCGAGAGTGTCCCAGTCCATCGTCTTGACTTCAGCTGGTTTTGCGAGTGCCTTTGCCATCTTAAACACAGCGGGCCCACAATGGGTCAGGAATACAGCTCGTTTCTTGCCAGGCGTAGCATCCTTCAAGTTGTTGGTTTCCAGGAACATCTGAAACCTGTCCATATACGAATCCCAGTCTTCGTTAGCCGGGTCAAATGAAGCAGTTGGTATGGCGCCACTGGTCATGTTGCCGCTATTGGTGCGCTCTCAGCCACGTGCTCTGTTAGCGTTCAATGAGTGATCAGTCAGCTCTATCGTCTCCGCATCCCACCCTCGTCGCCAGTGTTAGATCTGGAAGAGTGGGTGCAAGAATGGAGACGAGGCATTGAATAGTGACTCCAACTCTTTATTAGTGACTTCAGAACAGAGCGAAATACTAGAGCAGCAGCAGCTCCTTTTATAGAGCTGGCTGCTGTCACAACACCCAATGATTTGAGTTTGCCACGCTGGAAGCATCCAATCAGCGGCGATCCGCTAACAGCCAATCAGATCAGCCGATAATGACCAATCACGATCCGCTATCAGCGGGCCAATCAGAAGTGCAGGTTTATGAGCCTGCTGTGAAAGTAAAACTAATAGAATTGCAAGCTAACGAGTTTGCTTAGTTCGGAACAGTATTGAATGTTGTTTAATGGACAGTTTAGAATAGAAATAAATACCAATATTGTATTTCAAGTGAAAATTCCTGAACTCCACAAATCCAAAGCTTACCAGTTCCTGATATTTTTCATAGGAATATTTTTTCCCTAGCTCATGCTGGCAGCAATTTCTCTGAAAGATCTGGCAGATAGCAGTAGCAAAAAATTCACTTCTTCAGGTTAAGAATGACTTCAGGTGACTACCCTGAAACTCAGTTTCACCGACTGAATTAATTCTGAAAATTTTAAAATAAGTTCCAGAGAATTTAGGTGATAGCTTTTCTGTTTCCTGTACGTAGGATTTGATCAAATCCACATTCTAAGGAAAGTTATGCTATTTCAAGTATGAATTTATGTTTCACAATGTCAAACAAAGGCAAACTATTTCTGAAGGAGTCAGAATTAAACTGGAACATCGCCAATTTTATGTCTAATTTAGAGCTTCGGAGCACATCTACACATTATGCCTTTTCCTTCATAGTGATATATACATTCAATCAGCAATCATGAAGAATCTAAGAATAGAAGAACCAGCTCTAGTAGACAAAGGCAAGCCTTATCTTAATTCGGCATCTGGTTTCTCATAGCAGCCCAACCACAATTTCTGAGCTGCTCTCAGGCAGGAGGTGTAGATCTTCTATCCCTGTTCCTCTACAACTTGTATTTAGAGAAATACTAAACTATGGTAGCATAAAGCACATTTTTATAATGACACATCTGACAACTTCTAAGAAGATCTCATAATCATAACCTCACTGTGGTGGCGCAGTGGTTATAGTACAGTACTGCAGGCTACTTCTGCTGACTGCCATCTAACTGCAATTTGGCAGTTAAAATCTCACTAGCCTCAAGTTGGCTCAGCCTTCCATCCTTCCAAGGTGGGTAAAATGAGGACCCAAATTGGGGGCAATATGCTGACTCTCTAAACTACTTAGAGAGGGCTGTAAAGCACTATAAAGCAGTATATAAGTCTAAGTGTTATTGCTATTCTTACTATTCCCCAACCCAATGTTAACACTGAGACCTCAAAACCAATACCCTTTGATAGATTTCCCCTCCAAGAGCATACTCAATCCTCTCTTAAATCTATCCAGTGGATTTCTGAGTAAAGGGTTCCCATGAGATAAAATATTGGTACTTCATTGGGATGAAGCATGTGGAAGCTTCTTTCATTGCTGCTATCTTTACCCCCCAAAAAGGATTGAATCATTTCACAGGATTCAGCATCTTCCGCTTTCTGGGTTCCATATAAGATGCTGGAATGATGTTTCTTTGGATTGCTGTGGCATCTGCAGTGGGCATCTGTCAGGAGTTCTAGGCTAAGAGCGACAGAGGACGTAGATTTTTTACAATTAATTTACCTTGAGGCAACCAGTTGTATTACTTCTCCTTATGGAATAGAGCACTGAATTACACACACACACACAACGATACAATTATTGCTGGGAAGAACAGGAAATATAATTGTGGGATTTTCTTAGAAGTTAAGTTGTCAGATGTGTCATTGTAAAAATATGCTACCGTAATCAAATGGGTGACCCATAACTGCTAGAATTATTTTGTAAAAAAGACAATATATTACAGTTAGTATAGTTAGTTATTTCAGCAAGTTCTTGAACTGTGACCACAGGCTCTCAGTACATCTATCAGCTTTCAACTTAATTATATACAAAAGTACTATCTACAAGTCAGTTCCCTCCTCAAAAATAATATATTTTTTTATAATCACAGGTTTTCAGATAAGGCCATGAATTGTTTTAAGGCAATTTCCTTAGGTTTTTTTTACTCCTTAGTAGTTGCTGAATTAATCTGATGCTTGTTTGTACTAAATCTGATGCTTGTTTGTATCAAAATCAATTTTGCCTTTATAAAGTGGTCTAGATACTTCACATTTATCAATAAGCTCTTTTGGAGATTCTTTGTCTCTCTCTAACTCTGACTCTGACTCTGTTTCTATCTCTGTCTCTGTCTCTCTCCCTCTCTTTCTCTCATGCCATTGATAAAAGTCACAAGCCCTTTTTAGATGCTTACTTAAATGCAAAAAGAAGTAAAACACATGGGAAAAGAGTCAATGCTGTATTCTGTCACCTCTTATCTAGAATCCAGATGGATTGGCAGGGTCAGAAATGTTAATTTTAATTATTAATGTTAATTATTCAAGCAATTGAGTTTGGTCAATCCCAATCTGAACTGAGTGTATTTGAACAGCTGGATTGTTCTAGAGTACTTCTCTAATATTAATATGTATTATTTCTCTTTTTTTAACTGTGTCTCCGAAAAGCTAATTTAGAAATAGATTGCAAGTGACAAAATATTATCATTTGCTCAACAAAAGCTTGCTGAAATGATCAATTCTGCTTCTAATTGAGTAAAACAGGCAAAATCATTGATAGGAGGGGAGAACACCCAGAAGTATCATAACTGTTGCTGCATAAATCCTATATTTGGACTATTATGTGCATTTTTGGTTGGCCTGTCTCAAAGACTGACAAATTTCCAAAAAAAAAAAAAATGAAGAGGGAGCATCTTACTCCATCTCTTCCAATCTAAGAAGTGTTACTGGGCTAAAGTAAAGCGGAAGATTAGGGATCAAGAAAAAAGAGGGTTTTTATTTTTATCCATTGCTTAATTAACCTTTCCAGAAAACTTGACAAGGAACACCAATGAAGATGACTTTAAAAGGGATTAAATGAATTCCTGGGGGACTTGGAACCTCTAGATTCATAAATGCATGTTTCTATGAGATTTCAAAGGAAACAATGGGAAACAGCATTCCCCATCAGTCTTTCTGATGAGCTTTCAGAGAGCTGACAGGACACCATACGAAAAAGATTCCTGGAAGTTAGAATGCTGGTACAGATTAAAAATGAGGCAGAGGAGGAGATTTTCAGGGAGAAAGTGATTGGCAATAGAAAGCTTCAACACTCTGTTATTAACTGAATCAATAATAATTGTTTTGATAGTTTTTTGTTGTCAAATTGTTGTCTAATTGTTTAAATTACACAGAAGTTCACTGGGCAAAATATTTTTTTTTTGTAAAAGTTTTATTGATTTTAACAACAGACAAAAAACATATAAGACATAACACATGACATAAAAAAAAAAAAACATTCTTCATAAATTTACAGTGTATCGGTTGGTTTACCACTCCTTTTTGTTGCATCCATTTCATAGTCATCAGAATAATTATATTACATAATAACTCACATTATCAATCATCAATAAAATATCCCAATATCATTATTAAACAATCATTTGACTATAATTTTACTAATTCATACTTAAGCGAGATAACTATAATTAGGTTAAATTATTTTATGACAAATCATGAAATCATATTAAATCTATCATAATAAAATATTCTTAAGAATTATCAAAACCAAGAAAAATTATATATTCATTATTTCCTAAATTTCTAAATATTCTATTATCATATTGTATGATCTAACCATTGATAAAAAAAGATCCCAAACTTCATAAAATTGTTTATCTTCTTGTTCTCTAATTTCAAATGTCAATCTACTCATTTCAGCACATTCCAATATTTTCTTAATAATTTCTTCCTCTATTGGTATTTTCTCACTATTCCAATTTTTAGCAAATACAATCCTAGCTGCTGTTAATACATTTACAATCAAATATTTTAAATTTTTATTATATATATCAGATACGATTCCCAATAAAAAAATCTCTGGTTTCAAATCTATGTGTTTCTTTATCATTTTCTCCAGCCATATGTGAATTCTAGTCCAATATTTTCTGGCCTCCTCACAAGTCCACCACATATGGTAATATGAGCCAGGTATCTGATGACATTTCCAGCACTTTTCAGTTTTATTCTTGAACATTCTTGCTATTCTTGTCGGGGGAAAATGCCACCTGTAAAACATCTTATACAAATTTTCTTTATATGCTGTTGACATTGTCATTTTATAATTTTGTGACCACAGTTTTTGCCATTTCTCTAAATCAATCCCATATCCAAAATTCTTCCCCCAAGCAATCATTGTTTCTTTAACTTGTTCTTCCTCTAATTTAATTTCCAACAAATAACTATATAATCTTTTAATCACTTTTTCATCAGTACCTGTCAAAATCCTATCTAAGTCAGTCAATTTATCATAAAATCCTTCTGTTTTAGAATCTTTAAGATACCTTGCATGTATTTGCGCATATGAAAACCAATTCATCTTTATACCTTGTTCTTCTAAATTTTGCATCGTTTTAAGTTCACCCTTTTCATCCAATATTTCCTCATATCTAACTGTTTGTTCCTTCTTATAAGTTATAGGATACGAAAAAGCTTCAATAGTTGATAACCAAACTGGAATTATTTCTTAATTTTCTCCCAATTCAACCATAACGATTCCCGTATATAATGCCTTCTGAAATAACCCTGTGATTTAGTTCCCTTAAACCATAAAAAAGCATGCCAACCCAATAATAAATCATGACCTTCTAATGTCAACAATCTAGTCTTTCTTAATGTTATCCATTCTTTAACCCACATTAAGTTTGCAGCTTGATAGTACAACTCCCAATTAGGAAGGCCAAATCCTCCTCGAATTCTAGCATCCTGTAAAAGTTTTAATTTTATTCTCGCTTTCTTGCCTTGCCATATATACTTCAACACAATTTTATTTAGTTCTTTGAAGTAATCCTTACTTAACCTAATTGGTATTGTTTGAAACAAATATAAAATTCTGGGTAAAATATTCATCTTGATTGTTGAAATTCTACCTATCAATGACAATTGTAGGTTTTCCCATTTTTTCAGGTCGGATGCTATCTGCTGTTTCAGCTTAATATAATTATTCTCTTTCAATGTAGTACATCTTGACATCAAATATATCCCCAAATATTTAACTTTATTCGTAACTTGAATTTTCAATAAATCTGCCAGCTCTTCTCTTTGCCTTAATAACATGTTCTTTGTCAAAATCTTTGTTTTGTCTTTATTTATTTTTAAACCAGCCATTTCACCATACGTCTCTATCTTTTCCAATAGTTTTAAAGCTGTCTCTAAAGGATCTTCCAAAATAAAGACCAAGTCATCCGCAAAGGCTTGCAATTTGAATTCCTCTTTTTTGACTTTCATTCCTTTTAAGTTTATATCCTCTCTAATATTTCTATTTAAGACTTCCAAGATCAATACAAATAACAAAGGAGATAATGGGCATCCTTGTCTTGTACCTTTTTTAATATTAATAGAGTCTTTGAATTCTCCATCTATCATTACTTTTGCCGTTTGCTTATAATATACGGCTTCTATTGCTTGTATAAATTTTCTAGCAAAGCCCATCTGTTCCAATAATAACAACATAAATCTCCAGTTCACATTATCAAATGCCTTTTGGGCATCTAAGAATATCAAAGCCATTTGTTTTTCCGAGTGCGCCTCATAATATTCCAATGTGTCCAGGATTACCCTCATATTATCTTTAATTTGTCTCTTTGGTAAAAATCCATTCTGATCAGAGTAAATAAAATTATTTAGGTATTTTTTAAGCCTTTCTGCCAAGATTGAAGCAAAGATTTTATAGTCTGCATTCAATAAAGAAATAGGTCTATAGTTCTTAATTTGTAATGGGTCAACCCCTTCTTTTGGAATAAGTGTAATATAAGCTTCTGACCATGTTTCAGGTATTTTCTTATTCATCATAACTTCATTCATGACTTCTAACAGTGGAATACTCAGCGATTCTTGTAGTGTTTTATAAAATTCTGCCAGGAAACCATCTGGTCCTGGTGCTTTCCCATTGTTCTGTCTGTTAAGTGCTTCAGTTAATTCCATCATTGTTATAGCACTTTCTAACATTTTCTGAGTTTCATCAGGTATCTTAGGTAGGTTAGCATTTTGTAAATACTGTTTAATTTTTCCCTCATCAAGATCCTCTTGTTTATATAATTGTCCATAAAAATCTCGAATGATTGCCTTTTTCTCCTTATTACCATAACAAATTTGACCATGATCATCTATTAACTGTGATATTTTCCTTGATTCTTTCTCTTTTCTCAGCTTATATGCTAACCATCTACCTGGCCTATTTGCATCTTCAAAATAGTTCTGTTTAGCACTTCTAATTTTTTGTGCCAATTCTTCTTTCTCTGCTTGATCCATTTTGTGTTTAATTATGTCCATTTTAAGTTTGATATCTTTTTTCTGTGGCGTCTTCTGTAATTCTTTTTCCAGTTTTTTATGGTCATCTTCTAGAGCTTTAATCATTTGCCTCTTCCTAATGTTCTTTTTCTTTATATAGTCCATTATTAATCCTCTTGCATATGCCTTCTGTATTGAAGTATCTTCTTTTTTGTTTTCATTGAAGAAGAAAGCCAATTCTTTTTCCATCCATTGTGTAAAATCTTTTTCCTTTAGAATAGTATTATTTAATGTCCATCTAGATCTTCTTTTTTGTCCTTTCCATTTAATTGTCATTGGATTATGGTCTGCCCACGTACTTGTTTCAATATTCATTTCTTGAATATTAGATAATAATTCTGTTGATGTCCAAATCATATCTATTCTGGACCACAATAAATGCCTGTTTGAATAAAAAGTATATTGTTGAGTTTTAGCATTTCTTTCTCTCCATATATCTTTTAAATTTAGTTCATCTGTCATTTTAAAAAAGGATTTAGGGAGAGTTTTCCTATTTTGTCATGTTGTTTTTGCTGTATAGTCCAGTTTATTGTCTACAATTCCATTAAAGTCCCCCATCATAAGTATGTTAACATCGTCCAGTTCAATCATTTTCATATGTAATTTTTTATAAAATTCTTCTTGCTTATCATTTGGGGCATAAATTGCAACCAAGAGAGTTTTTATATTATTATCCACTTTTTCAACTATTAATACTCTTCCATCTTCATCCGTATAAATCAATTTGGCAGGAGTGGTTTCTTTAACGTACAAAACCACTCCTCTTTTCTTACAATGGGTCAGAGAATTAAATATTTTCCCTAACTTTGGTCGTATTAATAATTGTTCATGTTGTTTTTTAATGTGTACTTCTTGTAAGCAAATTATATCAAATTTTAGCTTCTCTAATTTATAAAAAGTTTTCCTTCTTTTGATAGCTGAGTTCAGTCCATTTATATTCATAGAAATCAGTTTTTTCTCCCCCATAGTTATGTTTTATATTTAGGTCTAACAGCTCTCGTGGATCTTATTTCACGTTGTTCTTTGGTTTCCATTTGTCCACCTATTGCGCCTTCTTCTTTTTCCATCTCCATTTGGCCCTCTTCAAGTTCAATTAAAATCTTTTGTTTTTCCGTCTCCATTTCTCTTCTTTCAAAAAATTCCTTGTAAAACATTTCTGCTTTCGCAATTGAATCAATTCTGTATCTCTGTTCTTGCCATATAAACATTAATCCTTCTGGAATCAGCCATCTATAGTTCACCTTTTTTTTCAATAGCATTTTAGTCAAAAATCGATACTCTCTTCTAATCTCTCTCATTTTTCTAGGTACTTTTTTTAAGACCAGAATCTCTTTGCCTTTATATTTCAACCCCTTCTCTCTTACCACTTGTAATATGTGGTTTTTAATAGTTTTTTTTTAGTAAATCTAACATGGACCTCTCTTGGTAATTGATTCCTCATCGCATATCTTGTGAAGACTCGATATATCTCATCTACTCCATCCATCATCTTTTCCTCTGGTATTTCCAAGACTCCAGCCAAAATTTCAATCATTACTGCCGCCAAGTTTTGTCCTTTTTCTTCCTCAATATTCTGGAATCTAAGATAAAATTCTGACCTGTCCATCTCCCACTTCAACATCCCACTTTTTTCTTGTTCGACCATTGTTAATCTGTTATCAATATTCCCCAATTGTATCATCTCTTTGTTTGTCTTTCTCTTCTATTTTTTGGATTCTCTCATCATGTTTCACCATCATTTGTTGAAAATTTTCAATTTTCTCATCCATCTTTCCAATTCTTTGGTCAATACTCTCCATTCTTTGTTCCATACTCATTTTAAGATCTTGTATTCCTTGCATAACCATCGTTAAATCCACTTACGCTTTGTCTTGCTTCGCCATTGTTGAGAGTCGTCCTCCAGATGATGGGGAAACAGGAGCAGAAGTTGAGATGCCCGAAGGTAAAATTTTCTTGCTCATTTCGATAACTCAGGGTCTTCTGGATCTTTTAATCCAATTAGTGAGGTAGCCAATTATAATCCAATTTTTAAAAAAGGAAAACACCACAAAAAACAAAAACAAAACCAGTAATAAGTAAAAAGCCCAAAATTAAAAAAAAAAAGATTCTTCAGGTTCTTCAAGACCTTAATCCAATTGTAAAATACGCAAATATAATTCAAAAATAAAAATAAAAAGATGAAGAAAAAAAAGAGCAAAATAAAGCCCAATAATATCAAAAAATAATAAGCAAGGAAAAAGGAAAAAAAAAGAAAAAAGAAAAAGAGAGTTCTTCAAATTCTTCCCACCTTAATCCAATTGAAAAACCTCAGAAAATGAAAAAAAGCCACCAAAAAAGGAAATCAAAAAGGCAGACATCCCTATAAAAAAAAGAAACGAAGCAAAAAAAGAGTATTCTGAGGCTTCCCCTTTAAAAAATAAAAAATAAAAATAAAAGATAATAAAAGATAAAGAATAAATATTACAAAATAGTGGGGGTTGGAGGGGAGGGATGAAACAATTAATAAGGAGTTTAAAAAAAAAAAAAAGACACACACTGCCTTTTATTTATCCAAGGCTCTTATTTGACTTCTCCACAAGTTTCAAAGCCAAACTTCAAATATTCATTTAATAATAGAAGTTCCAAAGAGCACCTGTATAAACATCCTCCAGTACTCTTCCCTCTATCTTATCATTTCCAGTAGCCTTGAGAAAAGTTTTTCAAACAAAAGTTTTTCAACTTCAAACAGAATATTTCCAAGCCTCTAGTTGGCAGTGTTACAAAGTTTCTTCAATCCACTCTCCCTTCTTCCCCCTAGAGAAAAGCCTAAAAAGAGAAAAAAAAATATGTATGTATATTTATATATATTTAAAAAAAGATATTAAAGGGGGCCTCTATTTTTAAAAATACAAACAGTCAGAAAAGCAAAGAGAAAACCAGTAAATATAAAAATATAAAAGAAAAAAACCAGTCTGGTTAACTATATCGCAATAGAAATTCAGTAAAGAAAAAAAAAAGTAAAAATAAAAAGCCAAGCCTCACTTTGACGTTACTAAAAAAGATCACTGCTAAGTCAAATTCTGTCAATAATTTTACAGATTTCTTCTAATATTGGAGTGTTCTTGAATCCCAAGCAAAAAAAAAAAAGATTCTCACCAGCCGATACACTTCTTTCTATCCCGTTCTTCCAGAGCTGTCCCAGCTTCAGCAGCCAATGGCTGCCTCTCCGCCGTTGGCAAAGGGGCTTCTTCTGGATCGACCAGGGACTTGCAATGTCCCCGGAATCTACAGAACGTGCCCCATACTATCACCGTCACTACGAGATGGTTTAGGTCCGTTAGGACCGCCCAGGGGCGAAGATATCAGCTGTGATCTCGGAGTCCCGAGATCGCAGCTGTATCGCAATGACGAAGCTCCGCCTTCCATTCAGTTCACTGGGAAAAATATTTATCCAAGCTGTGGCTCTTCTTATAATTTGAATAACTTTTTTAGAATTAGAGTGGTCGTATATATTTTCTAATTCAGTCTAATCCTCTCCACCAACTTGCAGCAGACACTGATGCTAAGAGTTACAGGAGCATTCATAGGATGTTTGTGTCAGAAAAGTCAAAATGGCAGCCACAACTCAAAGTTCCACTACTTTTTAATGTTTGTTGCATGCACCACACATGCAAAAAAAAAAAAAAAGACAAGATCCCTGATATTAAAGCAGTACAAGCCTTTTTTTATTGCCTCTGGCTATAGTTCTGTTGATCTTGTTATACTACAGGAACTTATTTCTACACACATTTCACTGAGAAAATGGGATGTGCCTTGATCTATTGGCAAAGTCTTACAAGATTCAAAAGAAAAGCTTGGGACTTTTTCTTATGGCCAAGCTAAAATGCTACCTCCCAATTCTTAGCCAGCAGAGAAATATATGGCATAAATGATGCTGCCTCCATTGCAAATCACAATTCTGTCACTCTGAGTTATTATCTACAACTGCATGCAAACATTTAGGCTAACCCGCTGAGTCTATATGTTGTGCTGAATCTCAAAGTGAACAGAAGCTGACATAACCTCCACATGGTACAAAGTTAAACATGACAAGTTTCTGCAAATGTGAATGCATTCTTGTTATTTTGGTGAGGGTGTTGAAGCTTCAGAATGAGAAAACTGTGAATATGGACAGTGCAAAAAATCCAATATCTTTTCAGTCAATACTTTGCAACATCACTTTGGAAAAAACAGCTTCCAGTCATTTTCTTGTAAGTAACAATGAGTTTTTCTATTCTTCACCCACTCTTTGCTGCTGAAGCTCAAATATACAGTATTCTTATATTTTATTGCATGTATTCTATTATGAGCCAAGCTAAGGGAAAGGGATTATAAATGCTGTAAAAATTTCAGATGCTAAAATCAAGTAGCCAATTCAATTTGGTGTTAAAATGTGGTTCCTGCTGCATGACAAAGAAAAGAGATGCTCCCTGGACTCACTAGGAGCTAATCTGTCAGAGTGGGGCTCCTCTTCTCCAGAGACATGATAAAGAGTTGGCCTTCTTGCCAAATGCTCCAAAGGTAACAGAACTCCATGAGCAGAGTGGAGCACCTAGTTGACTCTTACACCAACTTCCAGTACTTAAAGAATGGAGATAAAATTTCATTTATTCTGGAATTTGTTTTCATACCCTGTTTCTCCAACAATACGGCCTCCCCCAATAGGAAGTCCTAGCATGTTTTATTGGCATGAAATGAAATTAAGCCCCTCTCCCCAAATTATATATTAAAACATGCAAAATGGGGGAAATGGTGGGAGGGCTTGTTGTTAGGAAGTACTTTTTTTTTTAAAACAGTTTTATTAATTTTAACAACAAACAAAAACACATAAAACATAAAAACATCATCTTTCCTTCAAGAGTTTACAGGCAGTGTATCGGTTGCTTTACCACTTCTTTTGTGCATCCATTTCATAGTCTCCATTGTAGTTATATTACATAATAACTCATATTATCAATCAACAATTATATAGCCTGATATCATTATTAAACAATAATGATATAATTTTATTAATTCATACTTTAACGAGATAACTATAATTTACTTAATTTATTTTATAGCAAATCATAAAGTCATACCAAGTCTACCTTAATAAAATTTTATAAGGATAGTATTTGTACTCATTGTTTCCTAAAATTCTAAATATTCTATTATTATATTTTATTATCTACCCATTGATAGAAAAGGTCCCGAATTTCATAAAATTGTTTATCTTCTTGTTCTCTAATTTCAAATGTCAATCTACTCATTTCAGCACATTCCAATATTTTCTTAATAATTTCTTCCTGTGATGGTATTTTCTCACTCTTCCAATTTTTAGCAAATACAATCCTAGCCATTGTTAATACATTTACAATCAAATATTTCAAATGTTTATTGTATGTATCAGATAAGATTCCCAATAAAAAAATCTCTGGTTTTAAATCTATATGTTTCTTTGTCATTTTTTCCAACCATATGCGAATTTTAGTCCAATATTTTCTAGCGTCCTCACACGTCCACCACATATGGTAATATGAGCCAGGTATCTGATGACATTTCCAGCATTTTTCAGATTTATTCTTGAACATTCTTGCTATTCTTGTCGGGGGAAAATGCCACCTGTAAAACATCTTATACAGATTTTCTTTATATGCTGTTGACATTGTCATTTTACAATTTTGAGACCACAATTTTTGCCATTTCTCTAAATCAATCCCATATCCAAAATTCTTCCCCCAAACAATCATAGTTTCTTTAACTTGTTCTTCCTCTAGTTTAATTTCCAGCAAATTACCATATAATTTTTTAATCACTTTTTCATCAGTACCTGTCAAAATCTTATCTAAGTCAGTCAATTTATCATAGAATCCCTCTGTTTTAGAATCTTTAACATACCTTGAATGTATTTGCGCATATGAAAACCAATTCATCTTTATACCTTGTTCTTCTAGATTTTGCATCGTTTTAAGTTCACCCTTTTCATCCAATATTTCCCCATATCTAACTGTTTGTTCCTTCTTGTATGTTATAGGATAAGAAAAAGCTTCAATAGTTGATAACCAAACTGGGATTTTCAAATAACATTGTCTCTTAATTTTCTCCCAGTTTAACCATAAAGATCCCCATATATAATGCCTTCTAAAATAGTCCTGCGATTTAGTTCCCTTATACCACAGAAAAGCATGCCAGACCAGTAATAAATCATGTCCTTCTAGTGTCAACAATCTAGTCTTTCTTAATGTTACCATTCTTTGGATCACATCAAATTTGCAGCTTGATAGTACAACTCCCAATTAGGAAGGCCAAATCCTCCTCTAGTTCTAGCATCTTGTAAAAGTTTTAATTTTATTCTCACTTTCTTGCCTTGCCATATATACTTCAACACAATTTTATTTAAGTCTTCAAAATAATCTTTGCCAAGCTTAATTGGTATTGTTTGAAACAAATATAAAATTCTGGGTAAAATATTCATCTTGATTGTTGAAATTCTGCCTGTTAATGACAGTTGTAAGTTTTCCCATTTCTTCAGATCAAGTGCTATCTGCTGTTTGAGTTTAATATAATTGTCCTCTTTCAATGTAGCACACCTTGATGTCAAATATATCCCCAAATACTTAACCTTGTTCGTGACTTGAATTTTCAATAGGTCTGCCAGTTCTTCTCTTTGTCTTAATAACATGTTCTTTGTCAGAATCTTTGTTTTATCTTTATTTATTTTCAAACCAGCCATCTCACCGTACGTCTCTATCTTTTCCAATAGTTTTAAAGCTATCTCTAGAGGATCTTCCAAAATGAAAACCAAATCATCCGCAAAGGTTTGTAGTTTAAATTCCTCCTTTTTGATTTTCATTCCTTTTATATTTCGGTCCTCTCTAATATTTCTATTCAACACTTCCAAAGTCAATACAAATAGCAAAGGTGATAATGGGCATCCTTGTCTTGTGCCTCTTCTTATGTTAATAGTCTGTAAATTCTCCCTCTATCATTACTTTTGCCGTTTGTTTATAGTATATGGCTTCTATTGCTTGAATAAATTTTCTGGCAAAACCCATCTGTTCCAGTAGTAGTAACATAAATCTCCAGTTCACATTATCAAATGCCTTTTGAGCATCTAGGAATATCAAAGCCATTTGCTTTTCAGGATGCGCCTCATAATATTCCAAGGTGTCCAGAATTACTCTCATATTGTCTTTGATTTGTTTTTTTGGCAGAAATCCATTCTGATCAAAATGAATAAAATTATTTAAGTATTTTATAAGCCTTTCTGCCAAAATTGAAGCAAAGATTTTATAATCTGCATTCAATAAAAAAATAGGTCTATAGTTCTTGATTTGTAATGGATTGGCCCCTCTTTTGGAATAAGTGTAATGTAAGCTTCTGACCATGTTTTAGGTATCTTCTTATTGGCATAACTTCATTCATGACTTCTAGCAATGGAATGCTCAACGATTCTTGTAATGTTTTATAAAATTCTGCCGGAAGCCCATCTGGACCTGGTGCTTTTCCATTATTCTGTCTGTTGAGTGCTTCGGTTAGTTCCATCATTGTTATAGTACTTTCTAACATTTTTTTCAGTCTCTTCAGGTATCTTAGGTAGGTTAGCATTTTGTAAATACTGTTTAATTTTTTCCTCATCAATATCCTCTTGTTTGTATAGTTGTCCATAAAAGTCTCGGATAATTGCCTTTTTCTCCTTGTCACCATAGCACATTTGGCCTTGATCATCTATCAACTGTAATATTTTCCTTGATTCTTTCTCCTTTCTTGGTTTGTATGCTAACCATTTACCTGGCCTATTTGGATCTTCAAAATAGTTCTGTTTAGCACTTCTAATTTTTTGTGCCAATTCTTCTTTCTCTATCTGACCTATTTTATGTTTAATTATGTCCATTTTAAGTTTAATATCTTTTTTCTGTGGCATCTTCTGGAATTCTTTTTCCAGTTTTTTATGGTCATCTTCTAGAGCTTTAATCATTTGCCTCTTCCTAATGTTCTTTTTCTTTATATAGTCAATTATTAATCCTCTTGCATATGCCTTCATTGTATCCCTAACATTCTATATTGAAGTATCTTCTTTTTTATTTTCACTAAAGAAAAAAGCCAATTCTTTCTCCATCCATTGTGTAAAGTCTTTTTCCTTTAAAATAGTATTATTTAATGTCCATCTAGATCTTCTTTTTTGTCCTTTCCATTTAATTGTCATTGGATTATGGTCTGCCCATGTACTTGTTTCAATATTTATTTCTTGAATGTTAGGTATTAATTCTGTTGATGTCCAAATCATATCTAATCTGGACCATGATAAATGTCTATTTGAGTAAAAAGTATATTGTTGAATTTTAGCATTTCTTTCTCTCCATATATATTTTAAGTTTAATTCATCTATCATTTTGAAAAAGGATTTAGGGAGAGTCTTTCTATTTTGACATGTTGCTGTTGCTGTATAGTCCAGTTTATAGTCTACAATTCCATTGAAATCTCCCATCATAACTGTTAGGGATATACCCTAGCAGAATGTGCACAGCAGTCAGGCAGTCAGGCGAATATGAGAGAAAGCGTTTTTTAGTTTACACACTCAGTAAAAACGGATACACTGTCTTAGTTGAATAGTTTATTCCATTAAGAGTTTAGCAGGGTCAAACAGTCCAAATATCATTCAATAGTGTCAGTTCAGTCCGGAGATTGTTCAATTGCAAAAATCCAGTGTCAAAAAAAAAGGTCAGTTAACTTACAATATCAATCCATAAATCAGTCCAGTAAATATCTTCTCACAGTAGATTAGATATGCAGCATTCAAAACTCTTTTCTCCTTCGATGTCAGCAACAGGGAACACGCAGAACAATCAATCATCAGTCCAGTAGCAATCCAGGTTCTCTAGCTCCCTGTTATGGCAGTTTCTCAACCACACCCAAATTATATCATTTAGAGTTTAAAGTGAAAACACATTTAAACTTTGCTATCATGGTTTATATATTATTTACCCAAACAACGTTAGGTAACTATGGTTATTCCTAACATACTCCCCTTTTGGGTAACATAAAATATATACATCTCTTTACAATCTTAATCCATAATCATCACAACTTTCTTTGTGTTTGATTGAACCTTGGGCCTTCGTAAATTGATCAGCTATATTGTCTTCAGACATACAATATTCCAGTCTTATCAAATTACTTTGTACAGAATGCCTTACATTTAGATATCTAAGATCTGTATGCTTAGTTCCCGTTTTCACAGCAATATTTATAGCCATTCATATGGCTGCTTGATTGTCCTCATATACTACAATGGAACCATTTACATTTATTCCCATATCCATTAACAATTGTTTATAAAGAATTAAATCAGTACACAACAAAGATAGACATGAAAATTCTGCTTCCATTGTAGACATACTTATGTGTTGCTGTCTAATTGACCTCCAACCAATCAGTGCCTTTCCTAACAGTATAGCCGTACCTGAAGTTGATTTCCTAGTGTTTATGTCTGTTGCAAAACTTGCATCAGCATATGCACTTAAAATCAGATCATCTTTTGGCTCTAAATACAATGCATAATGCATTGTCCTTTTAAGATATCTTAAGATACGCTTTGTCGCTTGCCAGTGTTGTTCAGTAGGTTCAGTATTGAATCGTGCCAATTGATTAATGCTATACGCAATATCTGGCCTTGACCAATTACTAATGTACGATAAACTACCAATTAGCGATTGATAGATAGTTTTATCAAACTTTGGACTTTGAATATCAGTGTGGCTAAATTCTTGACTCATTGGAGTTTTAGCCGGCTTACAAAGTTCCATCTTGTATGTTTTTTAGTAATTGATAAATCTTATCCTCTTGAGATATCTTATAGCCACCTTTGGTTTTACTTATGGTTAATCCTAGATACTGCTTTATCTCTCCTAGTTGCTTTATTTTTATCTTCTTACCTAATAATGTTATTATTTCAGCAGCTTCATTATTAGTTTTTGTGATTAAGGCAATATCATCAGTGAATAATAATAACAATGATACTGTTCCATTAGTCTCTCTCTTAAATAAATATGGATCAGCTAAACCTGCTTTAAACCCTATATTGGTTAACTCCTAAACAATATATTGGTTCCATTCATAACCAGATTGTTTTAATCCATAGAGACTCTTTTTAAGCTTCCAACAGTCATTATTTGTTCTATCGTTCTTAATTCCTACAGGTTTCTTTAGATATATTGTGTGCTGCAATGGTGCATGCAGATAGGCAGTTTCTACATCTAAGTGAATTATGATATAGTTCTTCTTAGCTGCCCACACTAAAGCTGCTCTCAAGGTTGTTGCTTTTAGATTCGGTGCAAATACTTCATCATAATCACTTGCAGTTTGATTAAATCCTTGAGCTACCAACCTAGCCTTATGGGTAACAGTTCCATAATTACCTGTTTTCAATTTAAATATCCATTTACAGCCAATGGATTTTTTACCTGGATGTAATTTAATGTTTTCATAAACTCTCATTTGTTTCAGTGAATTTAGTTCTTTCTCCATCGCTCTATGCCAATTTTCTTGATCCTTTGCAGGATACATTCTAAGTTCTTCAACAGTAGTTGGAACTTTACTAACTTGGCAAACTACACTTGCTTGGTACCTGTCAGGTGATCTGGTTTCACGTGTTGAACGTCTAGGTATTACAGGGCTTACAGGTGGACTTTCATGTACTACTTGTTCCTGTTTATCTACCTCATCCTGTTCATCTATTTTTTCTTGTTTTGGTTTTATGAGCTCTTCCTGTACTTCTTTAATTGTACTCTTTTCCTTACTGATATATTGTTTTGATTTTCTGTAGGTTTCTATGATTATATCCTCACTTGAATCTTGCTCCAGTTTTTCCCATCCTACATGTTGAAGGAATTGTGCACTAGCACTACAGTAAACGCTAGATGTACCTTTTTCCCAGAATCTGTATGATTTGTGATTAGATTCATAACCTACAAAGAATAACTTTTTAGCCCTATGCTGCCCCTTATGTCTCAGTTGTGTAGGAATGTGCACCCATGTTAGGTCAGGTTTTCTACCATGCCACCGCGTGAATGGTAATTCACCTGTTGTTTTGTTAACATTATTTAATATATGATTACCACACATTATTGCTTCTCCCCACAAAGTTTCAAGTAATCCTGAATCTGACAACATAGTACGAGCCATTGCTTGTATTGTTTGGCCTCGTCTTTCTATAAAGGAATTATGTTGTGGCCTATATGGTGCAGACTTTTTATGTTCAACACCTGCCATCTTCAGTCTATTTTGGAATTTCTTATTTATAAATTCCGTACCATTATCAGTTACCAGAGTTACTAATTTCCTTTTAGTTTTTCTTTCAGCAAACTTCAACCAATTAAAGAAATTCTGATATGTTTCCGTGTTACTCTTCATTAAATAACAAAAACCATATCTTGAGTAATGATCCATTATGCTTAATATATAATGAGCACCTCCCATACTAGGTTTTTTAGGACCTATAATATCAGCAAATATGACCTCTAGAGGCTCTTTAGTTTTAAATCCATTAATTCTATTTGCTGGTATTACCTTGCTCTTTTCTTGACTGCAAGCATTGCAGTGCAAATATTTACTGCAAGGCTTCAGTTTTATACCTACAGACAGTTCAACCGTTTTCTTGAGCATTTTAAAATTTATATGCCCTAAACGTCTGTGTAGCAAATATATGCATTCGTCATGAGGCTTAACGTTGTTATACACTGTATTAGCCACCTCTAATTGATTATCATTCAATATATACAATTCATCTTTTAAAGTTGCAGTTACTTTTTGACCTTCCTTTTCTATTATGCAGTTTTCTCCCCTAAAGGTAACTACATAACCTAGTTTAATTAAAACTCTAACTGAAAGCAAATTAAACTTAATTGTGGTACATAAAACATTTTAACATTTTCTTTCATACATGAACAATGTGCAATACCTTCAGCTTTTGCTTTCATTTTCCAGCCATTAGCTAATGATATCTGTTGTGAACTCGTTGACATCTTAATAAATCTTTTCTTATCTTTTGTTATGCAGTGCGACACTCCACTATCCACAACCCATAAATTATTATTTACAATTTTGCTGCTATACATGGCTATTTCAAAAAAAAAAAATTCATCGTTTTGATGCTTTTTGGCATTCTGGTGTTTTCCTTTTTTGCAGAATCTAGCCAAATGTCCTTTTCCTCCACATTTAAAACATTTTTAATTGTACAGGCTGTTGAAGATAATTTTTCTTCTTGTGATTGTTCCCTTCTCAGTTGATCCCTTTCAAGGCTTCTCCTGGCTTCTTCAATTAATCTGCCAGTAATGTCAGTTAATGTGAGGTTCTTTTTTGGCAGTACTTCCAGTGAAGTTACATAGTCATCATAGCTCTCATCTAATGAAGACAAAGTTATATAAACCTGATGCAGTTCTGTGAAGATAAGTTCTTTTTCATGCAGTTCCTGAAAAATCCTCTTCATTGCGTTTATATGAGTCAACATGTCTCCATTCTTTTTTTTTTTAAAGAATTTTATTGATTTTCTACAGACAAACAAGAGAAACAAAACATTAAAACATCAACTCTCATATGTACATCCAGCATATCGGTTGGTTCATCAGTTTTGTGCATTCATTTTGTAGTCTCAATTACAATTATGTTACATAACAACTCATATTGTCAATCCAAACTTATATATCCTAATATTGCTATTAAAAAACAAACAAAAAACTTTTGACTATACTTTTAATCATTCATGCTTTATGAGATAACAATACTTTAAATAATTTATTCTGTAACAAATCATATAATCATACCAAATCAATCCTAAAAACACTTTATAAATATAGTAGACTGTCTAACATTCTAAATATTCTATTATCGTATTTTATCATCTAGCCATTGATAAAAAAGATCCCAAATTTCGTAAAATTGTTTATCCTCTTGCTCTCTAATTTCAAATGTCAATCTACTCATCTCAGCACATTCCAATATTTTCTTAATAATTTCTTCCTGTAATGGTATTTTCTCCTTCTTCCAGTTTTTAGCAAATACAATCCTAGCCGCTGTTAATACATTTACAATCAGGTATTTCAAATCTTTACCATATATATCAGATAAAATTCCCAATAAGAAGATCTCTGGTTTCAAGTCTATGTGTTTCTTTGTCATTTTTTCCAACCACATGCGAATTTTAGTCCAATATTTTCTAGCGTCCTCACAAGTCCACCACATATGGTAATACAAGCCGGGTATCTGATGACATTTCCAGCATTTTTCAGATTTGTTCTGAAACATTCTTGCTATTCTTGTCGGGGGAAAGTGCCACCTGTAAAACATCTTATATAAGTTTTCTTTATGTGCTGTTGACATTGTCATTTTATAATTTTGAGACCACAATTTTTGCCATTTCTCTAAATCAATCCCATATCCAAAATTCTTCCCCCAAACAATCATAGTTTCTTTAACTTGTTCTTTCTCTAATTTAATTCCCATATAATTTTTTAATCACTTTTTCATCAGTACCCATCAAGATCTTATCTAAATCAGTCTGTTTATCATAGAATCCCTCCGTTTTAGAATCTTCATCATACCTTGAATGTATTTGCACATATGAAAACCAATTCATCCTTGTACCTTGTTTCTCTAAGTTTTATATGTTTTCTGAGGTTCTCGCGGGTATTTGTATGTGGATCTTTGGTAATTTGGGTTTTCTCCCACGTAAGATTGGAAGTATCTAGGCAACGTTTCGATGAAGTCTCATTCATCATCTTCAGGCTTGGTCTTCAGCTCTGTGCTTCTCAGAGTCAAGCCCCCACTCAATCAAGTCACACCTCCACTAGCAGTTAAAAGGAAGAAGCAGCTGCAAGCTCACATCACTCTGAAAAGCACAGAGCTGAAGACCAAGCCTGAAGATGATGAATGAGACTTCATCGAAATGTTGCCTAGATACTTCCAATCTTACGCAGGAGAAAACCCGAATAACCAAAGGTCATTGTAGTTGTGCTTTTAAAGTTGTAGTAACGTTTCAGCAGAATCTCATCTGCCATCATCAGGCTTCTGTATAGTGTTCATTTGTGAGTCAGACTTTTACAGTGGTTTCAGATTTAAATTTGGGGCAGCCTATTGCTGTGCCAGAATGGTTTTTTCTTCATCCTGATTGATTGAGAGTCTTGGTCTGTGTTTATTGGTCTTGGAGTTTGCTGTGTTCTGCTTGATTGGTGTTTCTAATATCTTCTGTCTGTTTTTTGGCTCTTTTTGTATCTTGATTGGCTGGCAACATTGTGTTACTTTATTGGAGGCCTTTAGTGCAGCTTGGCTCCGGGTAAATGGATGGCTATCATAAGTTAGGAAGCTAGGTTTCATCTGGGTGCCTGGTTGGGGTGTGTTTGAGCTGGAGGTATCAGGGGGGATCTGTTTGTGCCCAGGTGTTTGCCTGGCTTGTGGTGTGGAGATTTTTTTGTTTGTGAGTGCAGGCTTCTAAATGATTGACAGTCTGGTGGAATCATCTATTCATGCTGTCTGGTCTTTTTTCAATCTCTATGGCTTCTCTGATGATTCTGTGGCTGGGGTTTTCTATAGTGGCTAGTGTTTTGGTGCCATTGAAGTTGATGCTATGACCTGTGGCTTCCAGGTGTTGGACTAGTGAGGAAGTGTGTTCCAGCTTTTTGACTGCATTTTTGTGTTCATCTAGGCGGGTACTTATTCTTCTATTGGTCTGTCCAATGTATGTGGCAGGGCATGATGCACAGGGGACTTCGTATATGCCTTGGTTTTCCAGGTCAATTTTATCTTTGGGGTTTCTAAGGATGGCTGCTATTTTTCTGTCTGTTTTGAAGGCAGTCTTGATGTGATGTCTGTGTAGTATCTTACTAATTTTGTCTGTAGTACCTCTTATGTAGGGCAGGACAGCTGTTCCATAGGTCTGTTCATTTTCTGGGTCTCTATTATGTCTCAGTGTGTTTTGGTGGATCAAGCCGGTGATTTTGCTTTTGTGGAAGCCGTTGGCTGTCAGTACTTTAGTCAGGGTGCATAGTTCGGTCTTGATGTGTGTCTTGTCTGCCAGGCGTTTGGTTCTTGTAATTAGTGTTTTAGCCATGGAGTTTATCTGTGCTGGGTGGTGGTGGGATTGGGCGTTGAGGTAGCGGTTAGCGTGTTTTTTCTTCTGGTATACGGTGTGTCCTAGTGTGCCATCTGTTTTTTTATAGATTAGTACATCTAGGAATGGTAATTGTTTGTTTGTTTCCGTTTCCATGGTGAACTTGATTTTGGGGTGTGCGCTGTTTAGGTGTGTTAGGAAATTGTTTAGGTTTTCTTTTCCATGGGGCCAAATCACAAATGTGTCATCAATGTATCTTAACCATAGTTTGGGTTTGTGGATGGCATTGGCCAGGGCTCTGGATTCGAATTCTTCCATGAACAGGTTTGCAATGACGGGTGACAGTGATGATCCCATAGGGGCTCCTTCAATTTGTTTGTATCTTTGTCAACATCCAAGCCATCACTGCCCGCCCTAAGATGCAAGGGGGGGAATTAAGTCACCCCCGAAAAGACGGCCTAGCCGTTTTTTCGGGGCTCAAAAAAAAATAAGACCCGACCTTATTATATGAGAAACATGGTATGAGCCTCAGTGGTGCAGTAGTTAGAGTACAGTACTGCAGGCTACTTCTGCTGAATGCTGGCTGTCTGCAAATATCCCCAGGCTCAAGGTTGACTCAGCCTTCCATCCTTCCGAGGTGGGTAAAATGAAGACCCAGATTGTTGGAGGCAATATGGTGACTCTGTAAACCTCCTAGAGAGGGCTATAAAATGCTATATAAGTCTAAGTGCTATTGCTATTCTGGGATGACGCTTGAAGGCACACTAAAATGTTGTTTTCCCCCAGTCCTGTTCTCATAGCAATAAGGGTATCATGTTGTGACTGGCTCTCATTGTACTATGCTTTTTGGAAGCAAATACAGGTAGTCCTCAATTTACAACAGTTGATTTAGTGACCATTCAAAGTTACAACAGCACTGGAAAAAAAAGTGACTTAAGACTATTTTTCACACTTACAACTTTTACAGCACCTCCATAGTCACGCGATCAAAATTTGGATGATTCATATTTATAACAGTTGCAGTGTCCCAGGATCATATGAATCCCCTTTTGTAACCTTCTGATAAGCAGAAGGTCCATGGGGAAGCCACATTCATTTAATAATCCTGTTACTAACTTAACAACTGTAGTGATTCATTAACAACTATGACAAGAAGGGCCATAAAATGGAGAAAAATTCACTTCACAAATGTTTCACTTAGCAACAGAAATGTTGATCTCCATTGTGATTATAAGTTGAGGACTACCTGTATCTTTTTCCTTTAAAAAAAATAAACTCAAGATTTCTCCCTTCCAGTAGTTAAAAAACCCACTGTCTTTTCAATCCATCTGAGTTAAAAATTCAGACAAGTAGGTTCCATGGTAATGAGAGCAGAAAACCACATTTCATTCTTGATGGATTCTTTCCTGGTCAATAGGAAAAATAGAATCACTCATTTAATTGTGTTTTCTTAGTATTTGACCTTTCTATTCCATTTGATTAATCTCCACAATTATTAAATAGCATTTATAATTCATAAAAAGGGTAGTTATTGGAGGCTTGGAATGGGAATGCTTTCTTTCCCTCAGATTTTATTTATTTATTTGTTTGTTTGCTATCACAACCTGGAGTAAAAAGGTAAAACCAGGAATTCTACGATGTGTGGTAAACAGTAACCTTACCTACTGCATTTGATGCACCTAAAGATGAATATCTTTTACCTCAAAGTCTCCTGCTCTGGAGCTGAGAGAATTTGATGTATACATTTGATGTACATTCTCATGAACCAACCATGCCAGCCCAGCTGTCCTCAGGGGATGCCTTCCTTGGAAACATGGTAAGCTCCCTAGGAACAGAAAAGTGCATAAAAATGCCACATTCTGCTTGGACCCCAAGCTTCGTTGCAATGGGAATTGCTGAAAGTATTAAACCAAGCATAGTCAGAAACATTTTTTCCTCTGGCAATAAATAAGTAAATAAATCTGTTTAATTAAGCAAAGATGAACAAGGTTATTTCCAAAACAGGGTGAGGATTTTGCTAACATGCCTGCATGTTAAAGAATAATAGACACGAAAATTGCTGTGCAAAATTTCTTTCTCTATTTAGCCTCTCAAGTAATGTTTATCCCTCAGTTAAGCAGAGCAATTAAAGATTGTCTCACTGAAAATTTCTGCCAGATTTATAGTAGCCTTCTTTAATTTGGTGTCCTCCAGCTGAGTTCAACTTCATCTTTTAAGTGTTTATTATGCATTTGTAAGCTGTATGATTAACCATTTTGGTGTAATTTTTAAGGCACCAGACTAGAAATTAGGAGACTGTGAGTTTTAGTCTCACTTAAGTACAAAGCCAGCTAGGTGACCTTGTAACACATTCTCTCTTTCAGTTCTAGAAAGGATGCACTGGTAAACCACTTCCAAAATCTTACCAAGAAAACTGCAGGGACTTTTTCAATCAGTTGCCAAGAGTCCAGACAGGACAAGACAGGAAAAGAAAAAATATAATATCATTAATGAACAGCACTATCCTGACTTTAACTTATGTCCAGAGGCAGTGTGTTGTAACCCGCTGGCAGCTGACAGAACTGGCAGCAGAGTCAGACAATAGTGAGGAAGTTGAGGAGGAACCTGGGCCGGGTCTGGAGGCTGAAGATGATCCGAAGGAGAACACTACATCAGGGCAGAGATGGGGCCAGGGCAGCCTGGCAGTCAGCAGCTGCCTTTGGGTTTGGACAGCAGTGATGTGGGGGAGTTTATGGAACCAATTCCCAGCCTGCACATGCACAGAGCTAGCAGAAGACAAGAACAATTGAGAAAGTCAGGTCGACTCAGGAGTAAAGCCACACCTAGGAGATGATTGGCCCCTCCCATGGGACATAAAAGAGGAGTGAACAGGATGTGAGCTTTTGCAGGAAGCAATTAGTTTGGTCAGTTCAAGCTTTGAAAAGTGCTGTTTGACTCTGTGTCAAGTTTGGCTTTGCCCTGCGTTTGGCAATTAGTTCTCTGGCCACATTCCAAGTGTGATAAGGTGGGTGTTTATAAACATTCATCTGAAAGACTGTTTGTGAAGCCTGGCCAGCTGTGAATGAACGTAATTCACAGCTGTGGAAATAAAAGAGGTATTGTCAGGATTAAGATTATGTTTTATGCCTCCTAAGGAAGCCTAGGTCAGAACACAGTGTTCCACTATTGACTTTGACCATAATGTCATAAAATTTGTCTTCTTCAACAGCCCCAACCTTAGATTAATGTATTTCAGGTGGACAACTCTGCAGGAAGTTTGGGTGCCCTATATTGTATGAAGTTGAAATAAGGCCGATGTTGATTTTCTATTCTTGGGGTGCCCATGGGGGAGTGAGAAAGATATGGGCATCAGCCTGATGTTCAAAGCCCCATCTCTTTGATTGTGCAATGCATATAAAAAGAAAGTAAGGCTTTGCCTGTGTAATCAAGACTCTCTCCTTCCTTTCCTTGCATTCTGTGGCTCTTTTGCATATCGGTAACTTGTAAAAGGGCTACAGGTTTTTTTAGTTAATTAATTTTATTTTTTACTGAAATGGCAATAATTTTAAATAAAAACTCTGGCATAATAAATATCATCTATCAGATTGTATGGATCCAGCCTCCTACAAAGCCTAATCATTATTAAAAACATGTGGATACTCAGGATGAAGCTACTTGGAAGACTAGAGTCTTGTTCTATACCTGGATAGAATTTGGTTCTTTGGTGTTGATTATGGAAAGGAATTTACCCCTTTCTTTTCTACAGAGACATATCTGAGAACTGAGGCTCTTGACTTTATCTTCTGGAATCATTTGGAGTCTACTATGCTGAAATTGAATCAAATTAATTAAAAATGTCCATACACAAATTTGTATTGGAACAATTTGGGCCTTAGTGCCCCAAGTCTGGAACAAACTTCTTAGCTGGACACTAGCTAAGTTGGGATGGGAGGGAGCAAAGGGCACATTTCAGTATGTACCATATGATCTCTAAAAACCAAAGGACATGTTTCTATTACTCAATGTTATCAATATCAGTGCTATCTTAGTACCAAAATAACTGTTGAGGATCTATCCTTGTAATATGGCAGAGCCTTCAACTCAGTGACAGGGAGGCAGCTGGAAAGCAGGCTTTTTTATTGGAACATACAACACACCTTGCTTGTCTTCCAGCCAAATGGGAATAGCAATCTTGTGGATGATATTCCATGAAGTTGCTATTCCTACCAATAACATATGTGCTACCTCCTACCAAATGATCCATTTTTCTCCTGTCTTTTGTCAGAAAACATATTAACTTGACAGAGAACATCCTGGAAAGAGACTGTTATGTCTGGAGCATGGGTGCGAATAATGGAGATGAGCCAGTAGAAACAGTGAACTTCAAACTCTTTATTTACATGATGTGACAGCTCAGCTCAAGGGCTGCTATAGCCTTCCTTATACAGGCAACTTATTAACTATTTAACCAATAGCAAACCTGGAGCGCTAGCTCCGTTAACCAATGGGAATGGCCTGTTAATGGCCAATCAGATGCTCCTGAATGGACCAATCCGATCCTGCCATTAACAGCCAATTAGAAGTGCAGGGCCAGAACCCTGCACTTGACTTTAAGCTCAATATAACTTTATTAGTATTATTTATTGACAACACCCCTTTCCCCCGGCTTCTGCCCACGGGGCGCGGTTACGTAGTCCTTCAGGTAGGACGGCTGTTTTATTAGTCTTTTCGATTTTCGCAAAGTGCCTGGCGGTTGGCTGCACTTCTACTGAGGTAGATCGTTGTTTAATGGTAGGGGTGCCTCTGGTTCCGAGTTCGCGTTCCCGTCGTCACCAATATCACTGGCCACTCCCTAAGGTGAACTCACTCCGGTCCCTGGTTCCTGTTCCTGTGTTTCAGTTCCATTATCAGTCTCATCGAAAAGGGTTCCCTCTAATTGTAATTCGCTTTCCTCTGTATCTCCCCCCCCTCAGTTTGGTCATAAGGGAGTTCGGAATTGCAAGACGGTAGCCACGATCATAGTTGATCTATGTGGCACTTCCAAAGTCTGTTGTCAGGGCACTGAACGAGGTATGATCTTGGGCCAGTTACGCAGATTACGGTCACCTCTACCCACAGCGGATCGCCCGATAAGATTTTAGCGAATACTAAATCGCCAACCTGGAAGGTACGGCATCGGCTGCTGGATCCGAGTGGCTTTTCCGGTTTGTAGGCTGGGTGTAACCGATCGAGGTGGGAGCAGAGCTTTCGTCCCATTAGCAGCTCGGCGGGAGTTTTGTTGGTGACGCTGTGAGGTGTGATGTGCTGCAGGAAAAGGATTCGGTTGATTTTCTCATCGATGTTGTCGTAGTCTAACTTTTGGAGAGTCTTTTTGATGAATTGTACCATGCACTCAGCCCTACTGTTGGCAGCACGGTGCACAGGCGAAGTGAGCGCATGTCGAATACCCCAGTCAGCCAGGTACTGCTCAAAAGACAGTGCGGTAAATTGGGGCCCGTTGTCAGATACCAGAACATCTGGTAATCCGTGGGTTGCAAAAAGTCTTTCCAGTCTTTTGATGACCGCGTCAGTGGTTGTGTTGCTCATTCGGTGAATCTCGAGCCAATTCGAGTAGGCGTCGACGGTTATCAAAAACGTGTGGCCTTTGGTTGGCCCAGCAAAGTCCAGATGGATGCGGGACTAGGGTCCCCATGGCATCTCCCATTCGGTTGGGGTTGCCTTTGGTGGAGCGTTGCTTACTTCTTGGCAGCTCTTGCAAGTTTTAACCCATGATTCGATTTGTCTGTCGATGCCTGAACACCACGCGTAGCTTCGTGCGAGGCCCTTCATGCGCACAATGCCAGGGTGGCCATCGTGCAAGGTTCTTAGCAGTGTCTGTTGGAGTCGTTCTGGGATAACGACTCTATTGCCCCAGATGATACAGCCCTTCTGCAAGAACAACTCTCTTTGATGACTTTTGAATGGTGCAAAGTCATCTGGTACTTGGTCCAATGGCCATCCACGTTCCACCCATGTGAGGACTCACACCAAGATGGGGTCGCGTTTTGTTTCTCTCACGATGTCACGGGCAGTTAATGGTGGCATGTGGAGTGTCTCGATCTGCAATGCTGTCATCGTTGGTGCAGGATCATTGATAGTTTCAGGGAGCGGTGTACGGCTCAGCGCGTCAGTGTGGGGAATGGCTTTACCGGGACGATATTGTCGCCGATAATTGTAGGCAGCCAAGAATTCTGACCAGCGGGTCATTCTGGGAGAAAGTATGTAGGGAGTTGGCTTGTCCCCAGCGATGATCCCCAGCAATGGTTTGTGGTCAGTTACGATGGTGAAAACCCGGCCGTACACGTACTCATGAAATCTTTTAACAGCTGATACAATCGCCAGGGCTTCTTTATTGATCTGGCTGTAATTTCACTCGGTTTTCGAGAGCATCTTTCAGAAGTAAGCAACAGGGGCTTCGTTACCGTTAGGCAACACATGGCTCAAAATGGCGCCCACTCCAAAGGCGATGCATCTCATGTAATGTTTATTGGCAAAGTCTCATTGCACTGCATTAGTACAGTGTCTGAAGTCAGTAGTTTTTTCACATTATGGAACGCCTGCTCTTCTTTGTGACCCCATTCCCAAATTGCTTTTTTATCTAATAGATGATGTAAAGGTTCAGCGACAGTCGCTTTGTGCGGCAAAAATACATCATAGAAATTGATGAGGCTAAGAACGCCTGGAGGTCGGTCTTGTTCTGCGGTCTGCGAGTGTTTTTTATTGCTCTCAATTTGCTATCGGTACGGTGAATACCCTGACTGTCAATTAAGTACCCTAAGAATTCAACACGATCGGTACACAGTTTGCACTTATTTTTTTTGACTTTCAGGCCTGCTTCCTGGAATTTTCATAATACCAGTCTTAAACGCTCCCGTAAGATTTTTGGAGCGGGGGCAGCAATGAGTACATCATCAAAATAGGGGACAACGCCCTTGATCCCCTGCAATAGTCTCTCCATTAGGCTCTGAAAGATCCCTGGGGCTACACCGACTCCGAATTGGAGCCGCGTGCACTTAAAGGCACCTCGGTGTGTTACAATAGTCTGTGCCTGTGCCGTTTTTTCGTCAACCGGCAGTTGCTGATCAGCCTGAGCCAAGCCTAGTTTAGCGAAGACTTTTCCGCCTCCCAGGGAATGGAGGAAGTGTTGTACCACCGGCACCGGATATGGGTTCTGTTGCAGGGTGTGGTTTAAGGTGGCTCGGTAGTCCCCACAAATTCCAATTGAGCCATCCGGCTTAATTGGTGTCACAATAGGCGTTTCCCATGGGGAGTGGTCAGTTGGCTTTAAGACTCCCTGGGCAATCAACTTATCAAGCTGCTTGTCAATTTTCGGTTTCAGAGCGAACGGAACTTGACGAGGCTTAAGGCGGATGGGAGCTATCTTTGGATTAAGGCTAAAGGATATCGGGGTCCCTTTGTACTCACCTAGCTTTTCCTGGAAGACGTCCCTGAACTCGTGGGCGAGGTCTTCCTCCCAGTCACTGCCGCCAATTCGGTTAATGCCTGCCACTTCAATGCCGAGTGGTGCGAACCATTGCAGGCCTAATAGACTAGGCCGGTCCTTATCGATTATCATCAGGGGTAAGTACGCCGTGCGGTTCTTTTTTTTTTTTTGAAACAAATTTTTATTAATTTTAAAGATAAAACAACACATCATTAACCATTAAATACATAAACACATAAAACCTCTTAACATTGTAAATCCTTACAAGTCAAACAAAACATTATTTTTATACAGCATAATTCCAATTTATCCCATCTCCATATGGACACACAAATATCTTCCAGCAAATTTCTCATTATTTCTCTTTACTCCTATTCAATTTCATTTCTCTTCCATATTTATCCATTTTATAGTCATCATATTCTTTTCTTTCTGGCTTGTTTAAATTATTCTCGTCTAACATTCCTCCAAGGTTTTATTGATTCTTTTTTCCTTTTTTTTTTATAAAAAACAAATTTTGTTAGTTTTACCATAAACACAATACACAAACATACAAACACAAAACATAAACAAAACTAAAAGATCTTTTCTGAAGGTTGTCTGTTCCCGGGTTAAAACTCTTTACACAGACACAAATTCAAACATCATATTCAATCCATATCTCCTTCCATATCTTATTATCATTTTCTTTTATATATATATATATAAAAACCATTTTTATCAGTTTTATAAGAACAATGCACAAAGAATCAAGGCATAACAGCTTATAAATTCTTTTCTAAGAAAAAATAATAATAAAAGACCAATAAGGCATAACATTTCCAGATTATAATATCAATATTTCATATAATATTAACTTCATATCTTGTCCCTACTTCTCTTTTCCATCCAAATTATTTATTAATTAAAATTTTATTGCCTTTTATCAATATACAAAATCCAAAAAAAAAAAAAAAAAAGCATATATATACTTCCATATCTTATTACCATTTTCAACAACATTCTTTGTCTGTTTTATTTCCAATTATCCATTCATCTTTTTTTTTTCTTTTACTATACTTCTCCTGTACACCAATTGGAGTAACATCTATAACTCATTACCCTAACTTAGAAATACTACATATTACAATCTTTCTTGGGATTCTGTTTAAAAGATTCTAAAATTACATAATAAATTTTATATTCTAAATACACATATAAAAACAACAATCTTATATACCCTCCAGAATCCCTCTTTTAATCTAAATTAAATTCACCCATTGTCTCTAAATAAACTTTTTTTCTTTAGGTCTTGCTTCCCCCCATTAAGGCTTCTCCTCCCCCCCTTTCTCTCTTGCTTATTCTTCTCCTTGCCCTTTCTACCCCTTTGCTTTTTCCCATCGCTTTTCTTACTCCTTTTCCTTTGCTTTCTAACCTTGCCTCCACCTTTTCGCTCATTTTTCTCTCTTTTGGTTGTTTTTATAATTCTTAAAATCCCCTTTTTCTTATCCTTTTTCTCCTCCTCTCCGGAAGGGACCCATTGTTCATCAAAGATGGCTTCTTCTTCCTCTTCTTCCTTGTCCCAGTCCTTCTGCTGCGTAATCAACTTTTCAACAGAACATAACGCCATTTCTAAGAATTGAAACAAAGCGCCCAAAGTATCTTCTTTTTTATATTTTTGATATTCAATCTCTAGTTCATCCACAAACAATGCCATTATAAAAAGGGAAACTTTTTCCAAAACAACCACAAGTATTTTTAATCAAAGATAATCAAAAGCAATTAAAAAAAAAAAATTCCAAAAGTTAATACTTTTCTTCCTTCTTCTCTTTCTCTTTCTGGATTAATTTTTAATCAAAGAGGTCCAATTACCATATATCTTCTTTTGAGATCCACAAAGACGTTCTAGACAATCTCCTCCTTTTTCAGCTTCTGCTCCAATTTTTTTTCTCCCTTCCCACTTGCAATGACAATTTTAAATAATCAAAAATCCATACCTCCAGCAGAGATTTTCCAATTTCTTAAATTTTTCAATGTCCAAAAATCCCTTTGTCTCTTAGCTTCAGCTTTCAAAGCAATCCACTTTCAATGTCTAATATATCCAAATATTTCTGCTTTTTCCGTGGGGTGGGAGAGTAAAAAAAAAAAAAAATTCCCTTTAACAGCTTCTCCGCCGCTTTTCGCTCTTCTTAGGGATACAATGTATCCTCCAACAATTCAAGCAGCTTAATTCCAGGCAGTTTAAAAGGTGTTACTTGACCCGGCTCAGACAGAACTTTCACTCTTCACACTTCCTCCAGCACAGTTCTTACCCGGTTGCTGGCTTCTTCATGGCGGCCATTGCTGACCGCCGCTCCACCGCCTTGGGAAAAAGGGGTTTTCCCGGAGAAGGGGGGGGTCTGCGACACCCCCACCTCCCTATCCGACTCCCCTCTCTCTTCAGCTGTCCCTACAGGGCAGCCATATCCCCCTGACCCGTCTGGATCGGGGGTACCTCGACGGCTAGCACAGCAGGAATCGCGAGCTGTCGCGAATTCCTGCTGCCCCGAAGCCACGCAAACCGGAAGTTCGCCGTGCGGTTCTTGAATGCAACCTGGACTTGACTGGATCCTGCGACTGGAATGTAGTTCCCCTGGTAGTCCTTTAACATGAGCCGTTGGAATTGAAGGTCTTGGTGCTGGATTGTGGGGATGAGTTGCTTGAGGGTCTTCCATGAGACCATTGAAAGAGACGATCTCGAGTCAACTTCCATTTAGCAAGGCCGATTTTCAATGTTCACATTGACTCAAATTTTCTTAGCGTCTAGCGAAGAGGCATGGCCAATAGTGAGCGTTTGGTGGGCCTCTTCCCGTCTCGCTAGATGATTCATGGGTCGGTTTCTGTAGGAGTGGTTTACTGGTTCTCGCCTTACAGGGTGATTCCCTGTCGATTGGCGGAGATTGGTTCCTTTCGAGGTCTGGCTGGGTCCGAAGAGGCTTCGGCCGACCTGTCCAATGTGGCCTCATTTCCCGCACTCGTGGCAGAGCGTGTCGCGGAATTTGCAATCGGAGCGGTAATGGTTGGCCCCACAGCCAGCGCACGGTTGCTGGGACTTTGGGTATCGGTCCCAATTGGACCGCAGGCGATGGACCTTGTTAGAGATAACATTGTTTACCCTAACTGGTTTAGGTAAAATAATAAATATGTTATCATGGTTTGTTAGTTAAAGTGTCTGTAACTTTAACTGTAAGACTGTAATTAAGGGAGTGGTTGTAAAAAGCACCATAAAAGAAGCAAGGCACTGCAGCTTGCTCTCTCTGGCTTAATGATCCCTAATTACTGGATGGATTCAAGACTGCATTTTTCTCCTACTGGAAAGGGAGAGAGAAAGGACTGATTTATTGTAAGTGAACTGACATTGGATATTCTACACGGACTTTGCTAATTGAATATCCTTGAATGGACTGACTAAAACGATACATGACTAATGGACTCTTATTTTGACTATGCAATAATCTCTAAATGGAATAAACTATATTTTTGATAGCACAAGCGTATCTGTTATTTTTACTGTATGTTAACAAACATACAAACTTATCTCACTCATTTATCTGTGTACCTATCTGACTAATGCTGCATATTCTGTTTAGCTTGTCTCCTTAACCCTGGTTGGGGAACACAGGCTTAACACTGGTTATGGGCCCAGAGGCTGCAAAGTCAGTTTAACTAGGATAAAACAGATTTATGTAAAAGTGAGTTTGTGTTGTTACACATTACAGTAAACAGACAGCTTTGTTTTATTAATTATAGTTTTATATCCATATAAGAAAACATGGCACAAGTCAATCTACAAAGTTTGTCCCTTCTATCCAAGCTGGATGGAACAAACTATGTATCATAGTCTATGAAATGTAGTCTACTTCTACGAAGAGAAGGTCTGTGGAACATAATTGAAAATCCACCAAACGTAGAGGAATGGGATCCAGAGATTGAGGAAGATAGATAAAAGATAAAAGACTTTAAGCAGAAAAATGAACAAGCTCTTTGCATAATAGGACTAACACTGTCTGACCAGCAACTTGTTCATATCTGTGGAGAGCAAATGGCTGTTAGGTGTTGGCAGAAGCTGAAGAGGATTTATGTTCGAGATAACGTTGGTGCTCACATAAATCTTACACGGAAGACTTTCAGAAACCATCTCCAGACAAATGGTGATATGCTGAGTCATTTGAATTCTATAAAAAGCTTTTTTCAAGAACTGCACGAGAAAGAGCTTATTTTCTCTGAACTACATCAAGTCTACATAATTCTATCATCAATAGACATAAGTTATGATAACTACGTCACTTCCCTTGAAATTTTGCCTAAGAAAAGTTTAACTTTAACTGATATAACTGGAAGATTGATTGAAGAGGCAAGAAGAAGACTTGAAAGAGATCAGTTAAGGAGAAAGCAACCTCAAAAAGAAGATATTGAATCTCCTACTGCATACGCAATTAAAAAGTGTTTTAATTGTGGAGGAAGAGGACATTTGGCAAGATTTTGTAAAAAAGCAAAGCGCCAGAACGTTGGCCAGAATACTAAAAGTCATCAAAAGATAAATAAAAATTTAGAGTTAGCCATGTATACTAACGGAGCTGTAAAAAATAATTTATGGGTGGTTGATAGTGGAGCATCCCACTGTATAACAAATGATAACAAAAATTTTATTAAAATGTCCCAGAGTACACAGCAGATATCATTAGCCAATGGCTGGAAACTGAAAGCTAAAGGTCAAGGTATAGCATATTGTTCTTTCATAAAAGAGAATGTAAAAATGTTATATGTACCACAACTTAAGTTTAATTTAATTTCAGTTAGAATTTTGGTTAAACTAGGATATGTAGTTACCTTTAGGGGAGATAACTGCATAATTGAAAAAGAAGATAAGAAAATTACTGCATCTTTAAGAGGTAAATCATATGTTTTAAATGATAATGGTTTAGAGGTGGCTAACACAGTTTATGATAATAAGAAACCTCATGATGAATGTATTCACTTGTTACACCGACAGCTAGGGCATTTAAATTTTAAAATGCTTAAGAGAACTGTTCAACTATCTAAAGGAATAAGTTTGAAACCTTGTAATAAGTATTTGCAATGTTTTGCTTATAATCAAAGCAAAACCAAGGTCATACCGGCAAATAGAGTTGATGGATTTACTACCAAAGAGCCTTTAGAGGTAGTATTTGCCGATTTAATAGGTCCAAAAAAACCAAGTGTAGGAGGAGCTCGATACATATTAAGTATAATGGACCACTATTCTAGATATGGGTTTTGCTATTTATTGAAGAGCAAAACTGAAACGTATCTAAATCTATTTAATTGGATTAAATTTGCAGAAAGGAAAACTAAAAACAAATTAGTAACTCTTACAACAGATAATGGTACAGAATTTACAAATAATAAATTCCAGAATAGACTAAGAATGTTAGGTATTCAACATAAAAAGTCTGCACCATACAGGCCACAACATAATGCCTTTATAGAGAGACGAGGCCAAACACTGCAGTCAATGGCACGTACTATGTTGCCTGATTCAGGATTACCTGACAATTTGTGGGGAGAAGCAATAATGTGTGGTAATCATATATTAAGTAATGTTGATAATTCAACAACAGGTGAATTACCATTCACACTGTGGCATAGTCAAAACCTGATTTAAGTTACATGCACACATTTGGAGCACCAGCATGGGTGCATATCCCTTCACAATTCAGACACAAAGGACAGCATAGAGCTAAAAGATTATTATTTTTTGGATATAAATCTAATCATAGATCTTATAGATTCTGGGAACCAGGTACATCTAGAGTTTACACCAGTGCTAGTGCTAAATTCCTAGAACATGTAGGATGGAATAGATTAGAGCAAGATTTAAATAACGAAGTAATTATTGAACCCTACAAAAGGCAGAAAGATCAGAATAGTTATAAGAAGAGTACAATTAAAGAAAAGTCCACGAAGGGCAAATAGGATCAGAACAAGAAGAAACAGTTGATCAGGAAGAGTTAGATAATCAAGAATAGTTAATAAATGAAAGTCCACCTGTAAGTCCTGTAATACCTAGATGTACTACACGTGTAACTAGACCACCTGATAGATATCAAGCAAGTATAGTTTGCCAAGTAACTAAAGTTCCAACTAGTGTAGATGAACTTAGGATATCTCCTGCTAAGGATCAGGAGAATTGGCAAAAGGCAATGGAAAAAGAACTAAATTCATTATAGGCAATGAAAGTATATGAAGATGCTAAATTACCTCCAGGAGAAAAATCCATTGGGTGCAAATGGATATTTAAAGTAAAAACTGGAAATGATGGGACTGTTTCCCATAAAGCTAGGTTGGTAGCTCAAGGATTTAATCAAACTGCATCTGATTACGATGAAGTTTTTGCATCAAGTCTTAAAGCAACATCTTTGAGAGCAGCTTTAGTGTGGGCAGCTAAGAAAAACTATGTCATTAACCATTTAGATGTAGAAACTGCTTATCTGCATGCACCATTGCAGCACACTATATATTTGAAAAAGCCAGTTATTATAAAAGACAATAAAGTAAATAGTAATGATTGTTGGAAACTCAAAAAAAGTCTTTACGGGTTGAAACAATCTGGCTTTGAGTGGAACCAATAAATTGTGAAAGAATTAAACAATATAGGATTTAAATCTGGTTTAGCAGATCCATGTGTGTTTAAAAGAGAAAATAATGGAACGGTGTCATTATTGTTATTATTTACAGATGATATTGCTTTGATAACTAAGACTAATAATGAAACTAATGAGATTATATCATTATTAGCCAAAAAGATAAAATTAAAGCATTTAGGTGAAATTAAAAGTTATCTAGGATTGACAATTAACAAAACAAAAAATGGATTTAATATATCTCAAGAAGATAAAATTTGCCAATTAATTAAAAGGTATAAAATGGAACTTTGTAAACCGGCAAAGACTCCAATGAGTCAGGAAGTTTGCCAAACTGATGATCAAAGTCCCAAATTTGATAAGTCTATATATCAATCTTTTATTGGTAGCTTATCATACATAAGCAATTGGTCAAGGCCAGATATAGCTTATAGTGTTAATCAGCTGGCATGTTTTAATTCAGATCCACATCAATGTCATTGGCAATCATTAAAAAGAATTTTAAGATATCTTAAAGGAACAATGAACCATGCATTGTATATAGAACCAAAGGGTGATTTGAGTCTTAGTGCCTATGCAGATGCAAGTTTTGCAACTGACATAAACACTAGAAAATCAACATCTGGGATGGCTATATTATTTGGTAAGACACTAATAGGGTGGAGGTCAATCAGACAACAGCATATCAGCTTGTCCACGATGGAAGCGGAATTTTCATGTCTGTCATTACTATGCACTGACTTAATTTTGTACAAACAGTTATTATTAGACATGGGTATAACTGTTAAAGATTCCATTATTGTGTATGAGGACAACCAGGCAACCATAAAGTTAGCTACTAATATTGCTGTAAAAACTAGATCAAAGCATACTGATTTAAGATACTCAAATGTTAGAGAATCTGTAAAGAATAGGCTAATTAAATTGGAATACTGCATGACGGAAGAAAACATTGCAGACCAGTTTACAAAAGCTCAAGGAATAATTAAGTTTAAAGAGAGTTGTAACAAATATGATTTTAAGATGTAAATAGTTATAGTATTATTACTACCTAAAAGGGGAGAATGTTAGGGATAACATTGTTTATCCTAACTGGTTTAGGTAAAATAATAAATATGTTATCATGGTTTGTTAGTTAAAGTGTCTGTAACTTTAACTGTAAAACTGTAATTAAGGGAGTGGTTGTAAAAAGCACCATAAAAGAAGCAAGGCACTGCAGCTTGCTCTCTCTGGCTTAATGATCCCTAATTACTGGATGGATTCAAGACTGCGTTTTTCTCCTACTGGAAAGGGAGAAAGAAAGGACTGATTTATTGTAAGTGAACTGACATTGGATATTCTACATGGACTTTGCTAATTGAATATCCTTGAATGGACTGTGTTAAGCCTGGTTTCCCCAACCAGGGTTAGGGAGACAAGCTAAACAGAATGTGCAGCTTAGTCAGATAGGCACACAGATAAATGAGTGAGCTAAGCTTGTATGTTTATTAACATACAGTAAAAATAACAGATACGCTTGTGCTATCAAATATATAGTTTATTCCATTATGAGTTCATAGCATAGTCAAAATAACAGTCCAATAGTCATGTATCATTTAGTCAGTCCATTCAGGGATATTCAGTTAGCAAAGTCCGTGTAGAAATATCCTATGTCAATTCACTTACAAGTCTGTCCTTTGTTTTCTCTCCCGTTCGAGCAATGCAGACTTATTTTCCTTGCAGTAATCAGGGATCATCAAAGCCAGAGAAATAGCAAGCTGCCGTCTTGCTTCTTTTAAAGTGCTTTCACAACCACTCCCTTAATTACTATCCTACAGTTAAAGTTGCAGACACTTTAACATACAAACTATGATTACATATTATTATTTACCTAAACCAGTTAGGGTAAACCAATGTTATCCCTAACAGACTGACTAAAACGATACATGACTGTTATTTTGACTATGCTATAATCTCTAAATGGAATAAACTATATTTTTGATAGCACAAGCGTATCTGTTATTTTTACTATAAGTTAACAAACATACAAACTTATCTCACTCATTCATCTGTGTGCCTATCTGCACATTCTGTTTAGCTTATCTCCTTAACCCTGGTTGGGGAACACAGGCTTAACAGACCTCTTCTTCGTCGCTGTCTGACGATGAAGAGAGGTCCTCATGGTGGGCCGTCGGTAGCCGCCCTTCAGCATTGGGTAAAACTTCGCCAGCCGGTTGGTGTGTTGGAGCGCAATTTCGGCGTAGTTGGGCAGCCGACTTCTTTGTCGTCTCCGCTGCTGTAGCTTCAGCTATGGCATCTTTAAGGATGATGTCGCCCTTTGCCATTATTTTGCTCTGTACATTTAGAGCGTCTAACCCGAGAACTACTCGGTAGGCCGCCTCTAGGTCGGCGAAATCGCAAATGCCTCCCAAGTTCCGGAGGTCTGCAACGAAATCAGCAACGCTTTCTCATTTCTGCTGGTTTCTTTGATAGAACTCGTGTCATCTCACGAGCGTTGGAACGGTTGGAGCATAGTGGGCCCTTAGCAACGGTTCGAGGACATCCCAGTCCATGGCCTTCACTTTAGCCGGTTTCGCTAATGCCTTGGCCATTTTGAATACCGTCGGGCCACAGTGCATTAGGAATACCGCCTGTTTCTTCCTGGTTGTGGCATCCTTCAGATTATTCGTTTCCAAAAACATTTGAAAATGATCCATGTAGGACTTCCAGTCCTCTTGAGCTGGATCGAACAGAGCGGGTGGTACTTTAAGCTCAATATAACTTTATTATTATGCCGGACATGGTTCCTCCATTGTGCGCTTCAGCCACGTGCTTAGTTGGCTTTAGTTGGCTCGGATGTCATCCAATCCCACCTTCGTCGCCAGTGTTATGTCTGGAGCATGGGTGCGAATAATGGAGACGAGCTAATAGAAACAGTGAACTTCAAACTCTTTATTTACATGGTGTGACAGCTCAGTTCAAGGGCTGCTATAGCCTTCCTTATATAGGCAACTTATTAACTATTCAACCAATAGCAAACCTGGAGTGCTAGCTCCGTTAACCAATGGGAATGGCCTTTTAATGGCCAATCAGATGCTCCTGAATGGACCAATCCGATCCTGCCATTATAAGCCAATCAGAAGTGCAGGGCCAGAACCCTGCACTTGACTTTAAGCTCAATATAACTTTATTAATATTATTCATTCACAACAGAGACCAGCATGGTTTTCCTCTTCTCCAAAAATAGGGATCCTTCAACCTCCTTGCTCTTCTTTTCTTCATGACACTTTAGCTTCACAACTTGACCTCATGTGAAGCTGATTTTGAGGATGAAGAAAAGCACAGCACCATAGGAACGTGGGGGAAAAACCTATAGTCAGTGTGAGTAATTAAAAAAGACCCATTGTTTAATAGGCCAGGTTTTGCTTGCCAAGTCCCAATCCTTTTTATGATTACTGTATCCTTTTTGGAGCAGGTAAGCACTAGTGATTCAGCATTTTTATTTCCATGGAATCTGCATGAGACTTAGATGGGTCCCAAATCATTAAATAAAAGTGATGCTGGGGGCTAGTACTTTTTGTCATATTTTCACTTTTTTAATTGGAAAGATCTTTAAAGAATTAATGTCAGGTGTGACAGGATGCCCGAAAACACTGTTTTCTTCTGCTTTAGAGAGTTAAATCTGGCTTCCTTGATGCTGGGTTTTGTTGTTTCTTTTTGTTTTGTTTTGGGGTTTTTTTTTTTTGTTGTTGTTGTAAGGCTTGTTTGGGTTGGTTTTTTTTTTTTTTTTTTGCAACTAAGATAAAATGTTATGCTATTGGCCTTTTCCAGATGACTGTTTTTAAGAAATATTTAGCTATATTGCAGCTGCTAGTTACTGAGTTGTGTTGTAAATATATTGCTTAGACTGCTAAACTGTTATTTTACTGCATGCCAATTTACTATTTATAAATCAATTTCACTCTATTAAAAATAAGGCTAGGGTTGAATTGCAGGAAAAAGATAAATAAAATTACACTCATGTTCACACAGTGCTTCTTCCAGTCTCCTGCTGTCAGATTTTGCAGACGATTTATTACATGTGAGTGAACTGCTATGTTCACTGTTTGAATTGTTTTGGTAGATTTATCTAACTTTTCTAGCTGTAGCCTGAGAGATGAAAACTTTCCAATATTATAAACAGTTTTACTATAACCACCAGCAACTTCCTGTGAGAGGCCTTGATGAGGCCCTTTGGATCACAACAGCAATGGAATTCTTCTCACTTAGATACAAAGACCACATGATTCTCCTTGACAAGGCACTTTATATTACCTTGAAGCCTTAACTGACTGTTCCAATCATGCATCTACACTAGAAAAGCAGCTACTAGTATAACCTGGGAGTGGATTCAGAAGAGAGGAAAGGCAAAGTAGCATATTGCAACCACTTTGTTCCTGTATTAGGGGCAAAGAAGCCATGCTATCTTCCAAACCAGGTGTTTTACCTTTTTCAAAAATCTGCACAGCTACTTCTGGGGAAGCAAAAGAATAATAAAATAACAGAGTTGAAAGGTCTTCTAGTCCAAGCCCCTACTCAGGCAGGAAATCCTATAACATTTCAGACAAATGGTTGTCCAATCTCTTCTTAAAAACCTCCAGTATTGAAGCACTCACAACTCCTGGAGGCAAGTCATTCCACTGATTGAGCAAAATAAGGAGCTGGTGAATGAATACAGTGAATAAATTCCTCTATGAATAAGGAAGAGACTTGGAAAATGCCTGTTGAAGTGATTCCCCATTAGGAGAATGAGTGCATACAGGGAGACGTATTTGAGAGTAGTGTTTAAATAATACACACACAATACACAGATACACTTGTTAGGGATACATACCCTAGCAGAACATGCAACGGCCATCTAGCAGGCAGGCAAATGATGTGAGATAAACGTTGTTGTAGTTTACACTCAGTAAGACAGATACACTGTGCTAGTTAAATAGTTTATTCCAGTAAGAGTTTTAGCATAGTCAAAACAGTCCATATATCATACACTAGTTCAGTCCATCCAGGGATTAATCAGTTGCAAAGTCCAGTGTTGAAAATAGAGGTCAGTAAACTTACCTATAATCAGTCCAGCAATATATCTCTTTTGCAGTCAGAGATATGAAGAAAATCAAACCCCTTTTCTTCTCTCAGCAACAGCAGGGAAACACACAGTAATCACCATCAATCCAACATTGTCAGCTACTACAGTAAAAGCCAGCTAACAGTGAGCTCTCTTGCTCCCTCTTATGGTGATTTTACAACCACACCCAAAATACATGTTTTGCAGTTAAAGTGATACATACACTTAAACTCACTAACATAGTTTATATATTATTTTTACCCAAACTAAGTTAGGTAACCAATGTTATCCCTAACAACACTGTACAGTAAATGTAGATTTTTACTTCCAGAAATGTTCAGCAAAGTCCAAAATAGGCAGTCCAAAAGTCATTCACAGATAAATCAATTAGTTTTTCAACCCAGGGATAATCCAATAACAAGTTCCAATGTCAAAAACAGTTCAGTATCAGACTTACATTAAATCCAGTAATATCAGTCAATTAGAAGAAATGGAGGAACAGCAATACTTTCCAAACAGAAGGAAACAGTGATACACTTACACTCTCTTCTGAGACTCAGACTAAACAACCCAGGTTTCTGGCTCCATCTTATGGCTGTTTGAGAAACCACACTCAATTGCATGCTCTTGCATTCCCTTAAAGATATAGTACTAAAATGTTTATCGTGGTTTATATATTTCTAACCCAAATAGCTGTTAGGTGACTTATATTCCTAACAATGCCCACATGTGTTCCATACAGTAGATCCCCATGAAAAGAGTGTAAGGCAGTGGTCTTTGGTTGATTTTAGAGCTCTGGGAGCTGAGGGATCACCATGAAGCCATGGATGGCACCTTCAAAAAGATATATGGTTTAGATACTTCCTCTCTTAATCATTTCTGGAACTTACTAGTCAATTGCTTTTTGGATAGAATCTTCAAGAACAGCAAGTTTCATTCCACTGGGTGAGTCTCTTTCAATCCTTGGCAAAAGAAGTTTTATGAAAGTTTAAGTTCTTAAAAAATATTTTGGAATAAAAAACAACAACAGGATGATTAGAACATTGATTCCAAAAAGTTATAAACAGACTAGGGGACCAGATTGATTAGAAATAAGATTTTGAGATACAGGTTTTGAAATAAATTACAAAAATCCTTCCTGCGGTAAAATGTTGTTCTGTCGCGGGAAGGAGCACTCGAGACCAGTTAGACTTCAAGCTCTTTTATTTAGCTCTTAGTGACTTTTCCCAAACTGGAGCCATGGCAGCCTCTTTTATAGTGGCTGCTCACGGCTCACGGCCAATGACAGCTCCTTGAAATTCCCGCCGTCAGACGGACCAATTGAAAGACAGTATTACAAGTATTCAAAACAGACCAATCAAATGCAGTATTGAGGACCAATCACAGGCAGCATTGATGGACCAATCAAAATGCAGTATTTCAAGTATGCAAATATAGAAAGTTGTTATTTACAATTCTATAAAAATATAAAGATTTTAATTAAGCATAAGAATTTTTTCCATGAAAAAATACTGTTGTTTGGGAAAAAAGATGGGACTTTTAAGGTTAAACACTAGAGGGAACCAGAAAGAATTAAACATTATGATTAAAGGAGAAAATACCAACTAATACAAAATGGAAAAATATATTCTAACTTTGGATGAGTTCAAGAATATTTGGGAACAATGTACTCAGAAATTGCTTTTAAGATTGTCTGCTATCATATAACTGCATTTAAAAGAAGTTATAGAAAAAAAAAGAGGTTTCACTGGACACAACTAAGACAGACTGATTCAAATAAATTTGAAAAAGATAGGTTACAAGAATGATATGGAAAATATGTTACATTAGATATGCAGTTGAAGCCAGATTATGTCTTAATAATTAAAAGAGGTATACAAATAACAACCAGAATAATGATTTTTCTGAGAAAAGTTTCTAAGAGTTTTCTAAGAAACAAAGAGAAAATGAAAAGAAACCAATTTCTGGGGCTCTATTTAAGAAGTTTTAAATTGTTTAAAGAGGTTTTATAATGTTAAAAATAAAGGGAAGATATGTAGAGTTGGTTTATTTGATCAGCATTAAAATATATATGTTATTTCTGATAACTCTTAATGGACTTTTGCCAATTGGGACTGAATGATGAGGCTCTAAGGTTTTATTTATAAGTAAAATAAAAAATATCTTTTGTAGTATCAAATAAGATGATAAGTTACTGAAAGTGTTTGAAGGGGAAGGTCATCTCTTTAAATATTTATATTCTATATATTTTTTTCTTTTTCTTTTTTCTCTTCTATTTCTCTTTTTTTCCTCCATAGTATTTTTGCTTTCTTTTCTCATTTTTTATATTTTTCTTAATTTGTATTAGGTTTTTTTATGTTTATCACTGTAAAAAATACTATATAAGAAAACTAAGTTCTGCAGAACCATAGGACACTACATTTCCAGAAAATAAAAGCTTTTATTGTCTATGGAGAAATCAATCATCCAGATCACGTTTGTACTAAAGGTGCTTTCTCAAAAGTATTTAGTATTTAATATTTGTTTGATTTGTCAATTGCTTACAAGATACAGGTATAAGAATAAATATAGTTTTGAATACATGAGATAGATACTTATAAGAAAAATAAAAAGAAACAATAGGACAGTGACAGTAGGCACAATTGGTGCACTTTTACACACCCCCTACAGGCCTCTTAGGAAGGGGGTGAGGTCAATGGTAGACCGTCTAAGGTTAAAGTTTTGGGATTTGGGGAAGAAACCACAGAGTCAGGGAGAGTATTCCAGACATTGACCACTCTGTTGCTGAAGTCGTATTTCCTGCAATCAAGTTTGGTGCGGTTAACCTTGAGTTTGTATCTGTTGTATGCTCTTGTATTGTTATAATTTAAGCTGAAGTATTCATTTGCAGGTAGGACATTGCAATGTATGAATTTATATACTATATTTAGATCGGACCGGAGGCGGCATAGTGCTAGGTTTTCTAGGTCTAGAGACTGGACTTTCTGGTTTTTCTTTGAAGACATTTCACTTCTCATCCAAGAAGTTTCTTTGGCTTTGACTGGAACCTTCCATTCCCCACCATCCAGTCAGAGTCAAAGAAACTTCTTGGGTGAGAAGTGAAACATCTTCAAAAAAAGCCAGAAATCTAGTTGCTTCTTGAAAAAGCATTTTTGGGGCAAAAACTTTTATTGCATTATGATATGTTTCTGTTTTTCCTTTTACTATATATGGATCAAACTCAGAACAATTTTGAAGTGTTAGGCATTCTTTTAAAAAATGTATTTCAAATTTATGCTTATGTAGCCTGTTTTAAATTAAAAAAGCAAATGAGATGAAATTTTCCTCTGCAGGCAGACCTTTCTGCAGGCACACGCACACATGCACACCCATTCACATGCACACACCATATTAAGTTATAATTATAACATTCCTAAGCATGTATCAGAGTTAATGTTAAATTAAGAATATTTCTATATTTTTATTCATCTGTTAGCAAATATAATTTTATATGCAACAAGGTGAATTTTTATTTTCTTCATAATTATGCAGCTAGAGGTATTTTATCAAAAGAATGAAAGAAACAGTTGACAACTCTCTTATATATAATTCTTTTCTACATTTAAATTCACTTTGAAGTTTAAAAAGATGGCAGTGGTGAGGAGAATCATATCCATATTCGATAGATGAAGATATATGGACAATAAATGATAGATATTGGTAGATAGATAGATAGATAGATAGATAGATAGATAGATAGATAGATAGATAGATAGATAAGATGGGTGATAGAGATTAGATGAGATAGATGGGTAGATAGGGACAGCCTCTGAAATTGAGAGTCTAAAAGCCAACTTCACAAATAAGGAACTGGACATCTTAATATTTTTACTGTTTCTCAAATGTATTTCTAAATTATTGCTTCTATCTAAATTTAACATGTCATCTCTACTGAAAATCATTTTTATGCAGATGTGTTGAGCTCACCAATGTTTTTAATTTAACAAAGAAAGAAAATAAAAACAATGTTTAGGAAACCAGCATGGTTGTCATTCCTAATATCTGAGATCCATCAACAGGGATCTGTGCAGTGGAGGATACAAATTGTAGATGGAGAGAAGAAGATAGCAAATATTTTTCAATTACAGAAGAGTGCCATTTTTTACTTCAAATAGAATGGAATTCAGGGCTGAGTACCAGAAGTTAAAACATTCCAGAACTCTTTCCAGTACATAGAGAACAACGCTGTATCTTTTCTTTGAAGAATAAAATGTTTATGTTTCTCATTTTGGACATAATGAGAGGCGTTTAGTTCCTATAGCATGCAGATTTAAAAAAGACAGGTGTGTGTTTCACTTCCAACTCACTAACCTCGGTCTGACCTTTGAAGCACTCATAAGTGAGCTTACATTTTATGATGACTTTTATATTATGATACAAAGGACCAGAATTACAAAGGAAGATGATTCTGCTGCTCTTCAGTATCACGTGAAGCATAAAACTAAGCAACACTTGAGCATTTTCAAAAGTTGTAATGTTCATTCATGAAATTTCCTTTGCATTCAGAGTTTCTATTAAGCTTAATATGTTTCTTATTTTGACAGTTACATTTCTTTCCATCTAGCTATGTTGTGGAAATTTCAGCATAGAAATCTGTTTTGGAGCTGAGGAAATAGTATAATTGTCCCAAAAGAATGGGCATGAATCAGAGGCAAAACCATTGATTCCTGAACTACCATTCAATTCATAGAACGTAGGGTCAAAGGGCTGGAAGGGACCTTAGAGGTGTTCTAGTCCAACCTCCTGCTCAAGGCAGGAGACTGCCCAGTCAAATAGTTGGCCAGTCTATTTTTTAAAACATCCAGTGATGGAAATCTGGCTCCATGCAAGCTCAAGAATTCTAGGAGTTAAAGTCCACAGATCATAAAGGTACCCGTGGTTTAGTAGGATACATGTAGATCTCTCTCACAGTTTCTACTGTTGAGCCAGGCACCACCTATTATGCAACTGACAATTCTGAAGCCATTTTGAGCTGAAATTATTTTGGGAGCATCTTCAGGGTGCCACAGCAAGGCCGATTGCAGCTGTGGGAATGTGAGGGGGAAGAGGTAGAGAGAGCTGGGGATGTGTAGCCAAAACAACATTCTTTCCCAGGGAGCCAACTCTACCAGGTGCTGGAGAGGTGTGGACCAAAGCCAGCCAGGTTGGTGGCTGCAATCTGGTTGGACCATGTGACAGATGTGTGACTTGGGAGGAAAGAACTTTTGGGTTTGATTTTGGTGGGGAAAACCTCATGTCCTTCAGAGTCGGTTTCCCCAGATGTGCCAATATGACATGCCTAATAAATCTATGCTTTGAGGAATATGCCTGTCTTGGAGTTTTGATTCCATTGGGTGTGTTAACTAGAACTCTGATAGTATCTATTCTTTACTTTACTTTAAGACTTTAGTTTTCTCACCACTGAACTGCAACTATTGGATTCCTTTTTTGTTATGTATTCAAATGGTATACTCGAAATCCCCGGGCCTTGATTGGCCAAGACACGGGGATTTCTGATTGGCCAGGCGAGCCGCGCTGATTGGCCCGATTGAGGTCTCCCGCGATTGGTGCAAACCAAGAGCGGGAGACTTGAATCGCTGCCATTGGCCGCGGCCGCCTTGCGAAAGGTATAAAAGCCGCGGGCTTTTTGCCTTTCGCCGGTTCGGTTCTCCCTTTGTTAATAAAGAGCTTTGAATGAAAGTCACCGACTCTAATCGTCTTTTTGCGGACACGACACTGGCGACGAGGATGGAATCTCGCCCCTGAACCGAACCCCGTGTCCAAGAACCAGTTCCAGCACGAAGATGGCGAAAATAGCACCGCCCGCCCCGTTCAACCCCGCAGCCGAGGACTGGGAATCATACTCGGATCGATTCCGGATGTACCTGGAATGCGCTGGGATGAAGGACGCCCCGGCCCCGCTAAAACGCGCCGTCTTTCTCACACACTGCGGACCAGAGGTCTTCCAAATGGCCAAAGCCTTGGCCAAGCCAGCAGACGCCACAGCCATGGACTGGGACGTCCTGGAACCCATACTACGGCGCCATTACGCTCCCGAAGTCCCCATCCTGATACGGCGCAACGAGTTCTACCGCCGAAACCAGAAACCAGACGAAAAATTGAGCGATTTCGTCGCAGAACTTCGGCGCCTAGGAGGACTCTGTGAGTTCGAGGGTCTCAACAGTCTCATAAGAGACCGCTTCGTACTCGGGTTATGGGATCCTACACTTCAGAGCCGACTTATGGCCAAGGGCGACATCAGCCTAGCCGATGCCCTTACAGCAGCCGCAGCCGCTGAAGCAACGCGCACGTCGGCAGACAGCATGCGAAGATCTGACGCGAAGGGTGGAAACAACAACCCGGCAAGGTCGGCCGACGCAAGAAGTGAAGCAACCGCACACTACGGTGAATACCAGTCAAACTCCAGCACGTCAGAAGACGAGGAGGACATTCACCGAGTACAGACGGGACGCGGCGACCAACGAAGCCGAAAAGGTCGCAAGTCGAGGACCAGTTGCGCCGGGTGCGGCGGCGACCACCCCAGGTCAGAATGCCGATTTTTTGACTCTATCTGTAGGCATTGTGAACGAAGGGGTCACATCGCCCGAGTTTGCCGCCAAAAGAAGACTCGCAGCCCTCCCAAATGGGAACAGCACGACAGACGGAGAGAAAACTCCCCGCCCAGAACCAGAGAACGCCAGCCAGACGGTCGGTGGGACCGCGCTCAACGATCTCAAAGAAGCGGCGACGGTCGGCGGAAAGAAGAAACCCACCAGACGGTGACCATCGGCCACGCCATCTCCGACGGCGCCAGAAAGGTACATGTAGAAGTACATATAGAAGGCCAGCCATGCAAGATGGAAGTGGACTCTGGGTCCTACCTTTCCATGATTGCATGGCGCGAAATCAAAAGACTGGTGCCTACTCTACAAAAGAGAAACGTGCATACACAAAAGATCATCATTAAAGACTACCAAGGGAACCGTGTCCCGGTAGTGGGCACCAAGAATTTCAACATAACTTACAAAGGCCACACTGAACAACTACCACTCACAATCGTCGATCGCGACCGCCCAAGCCTACTGGGTCTACAATGGTTCGCCCCGCTTAACATCGCGCTGACAGGTGTCAACCAAGTCACCATCGAAGCTTGGGAACAGCGGCTAACCCAGGAGTTCCAGGAGGTGTTCGATGGAGGTTTGGGCAAGTACCAGGGGCCCCTTATCTCGTTTGACTTAGACCCAAGGGTTCCCTCTAAGAGACTTAAACCTAGAAGGGTACCGTTTGCATTAAAACCAAAGATTGACGAGCAGCTCGACAAGCTCGTCAAACAAGGGGTATTGCAACCGATAGACCATGCCAGATGGGAAACCCCTATAGTGACCCCAGTAAAACCAGACGGGTCCGTGAGAATTTGCGGGGACTATAAGGCCACCCTAAATGGCGCATTACAACAAAGCGCCTACCCAGTCCCTATAGTACAACATTTACTACACTCGCTAGGAGGGGGCAAAATCTTTGCAAAACTCGACCTTGCCCAGGCATATCAGCAACTACCTGTAGACGAGAAAACAGCGGAAGCCCAAACAATAGTAACCCATCGAGGGGCTTTCAAGTGTAACCGGCTCCAATTTGGAGTCAGCGTGGCACCAGGCATTTTTCAAAGCCTGATGGAACGTTTGTTACAGGGCATAAAAGGGGTGGTGCCCTATTTTGATGACGTATTAATTGCGGCGCCAAATGAAGCCGAATTAGAGAACCGACTCAGACAAGTCTTAACAAAATTTAAAGAAACAGGACTTAAAGTTAAGCGAGAAAAATGCAATCTTTGTACAAAGCAAGTAGAGTTTTTGGGCTATCTCCTAGACCAGAAGGGCATTCACCCTACAACTAAAAAAGTAAAAGCCATCAAGGAAGCCCCCACCCCAAAATCCAAAACGGAATTACAAGCGTTCCTAGGATTACTAAATTTCTATAATGTTTTCCTACCTCAAAAGGCAACGGCGGCGGAGCCCTTACATAGACTCCTAGACAAGAAGGCAGCCTGGACTTGGGGGAGGCGAGAACAAGCCGCTTTTCAAAGAACCAAGGACCTCCTCACCTCCGACGCTGTCCTGATGCAATTTAGTGAGACTTTACCCCTAGCTGTCACTTGCGACGCATCACCCTTCGGCGTCGGCGCTGTCCTCAGCCACACCCTCCCAGACCAGAGAGAAGCACCCATCGCCTTTTTTTCCAGAACTCTGACCAAACCAGAGCGCAACTATAGCCAGCTGGACAAGGAAGCTTTGGCTATAGTTGCCGCCGTTAAACGTTTTCATGAATATTTGTACGGCCGCCCGTTCACCATCGTGACGGATCACAAGCCTCTGCTGGGCATCCTCGCGGGAAACCGAGCCACTCCCAACATCTTGTCACCCCGAATGACAAGATGGTCGGAATTCCTGGCAGCCTACAATTACGAACTGCTACACAAGCCAGGTAAGAAAATCTCGCACGCGGACGCTTTAAGCCGCTCGCCCTTACCTGACTCAGAACCTGACCCAGCACCAACAACAAATACCTTGAGCATAGAAAGTTTACCTATTACCGCATCCGACATTGCCAGAGAAACCATTAAGGACAGGCGTCTGGCACGAATCTTGCACTGGTTAGAAAAAGGCTGGCCGGAAAAGGACAGTGACGAGACTTTTAAAACATTCCACCAGTGCCAGACCGAACTGTCACTCCTGAGAGGATGCATTCTATGGGGTGACCGGGTGGTAATTCCAGATAGATTGCAAGAAAAAGTCTTGAGGATGCTACATGAGGGTCATCCTGGCATCGTCAGGACTAAAGCCCTGGCCAGAAGCTACGCTTGGTGGCCAGGGATGGACAAGCAAATTGAGGCATGGGTCGCCAAATGCCACCGATGCCAGGAGACCAGATCCAGCCCATCCGCAGCACCCATACGGGATTGGGAAACACCACGGGGGCCCTGGTCCAGAATCCATCTTGACTTTGCGGGCCCCACAAATGGACATACATTTTTAATCACAGTCGACGCATATTCCAATTGGCTGGAAGTCAGCGACATGAAGTCCACTACCACAGAGGCCGTCATTAAAGAACTGTGTAAACTGTTTTCCACTCACGGCCTCCCAGACGTCGTCGTCTCAGACAACGGACCCCAGTTCACGTCCATCGAGTTTGAACGGTTCCTGGCGGAAAGAGGTATCCGCCACGCATTAACAGCACCGGCGCATCCGGCGGCGAACGGTAGGGCGGAACGGATGGTCCAGTTTACAAAAAAGACCCTCAGGAAGATGGATCATGGGGAGATCAACGACAAAATCAACCGCCTACTCTTCATACAACACATCACTCCCAACACTACGACCAACAAGAGTCCGGCAGAGCTGTTGATGGGCAGAAAGCTGAGGTCTCCACTTGACAGACTGCACCCGACTTACAACCCGGAGCAGCCCCCAGACTCCAGCTCCAGGTTCCGGACATTTAACCCAGGTGACCTGGTATACGCAAAAAACATGACGGGGGACCCCCTATGGATCCCAGCCGTCATAACGCAAGTCACTGGTCCAAAGTCGTACCGGCTCCAAACCACGGATGGGCGAGCCTGGAAACGGCACATCGACCAATTAAGGTCCCGAACGGCGACTGACCTCAACCCCCAAGAAGCGAACCAAGGGGGGAGGGAATACCCGGAGAGACAATCGCAAAATAAAATAAACCAAAAATACTCACCAGAAAACAGCCATCGCGAGTCCCCTCCGGAGAAGAACCGTCTGGCCAGCTCTACCGACTCGGAGAAGCCAAGCGGGAGCGGCGAAATCCGCAGCTCAACCGACCCGGTAGGCCCAGGCGGGAGCCACGGCGAAAGAACCGGCCCGATCATCCAGCCGGTTCGCGAAGAGGCAGGAGCAGCCAAAGGAACGACCGCTCCGGCCGAGTTACAACAGAAAAGTGAGTTGCGCAGGTCAACTAGGACTCGACGGAGCCCCGCCTACCTGCGTGACTACACCACCTGACGGACCATACCAAGGGGGGAGGGGTGTTATGTATTCAAATGGTATACTCGAAATCCCCGGGCCTTGATTGGCCAAGGCACAGGGATTTCTGATTGGCCAGGCGAGCCGCGCTGATTGGCCCGATTGAGGTCTCCCGCGATTGGTGCAAACCAAGAGCGGGAGACTTGAATCGCTGCCATTGGCCGCGGCCGCCTTGCGAAAGGTATAAAAGCCGCGGGCTTTTTGCCTTTCGCCGGTTCGGTTCTCCCTTTGTTAATAAAGAGCTTTGAATGAAAGTCACCGACTCTAATCGTCTTTTTGCGGACACGACATTTTTTTTCCTATACCACCTTTCTTCTAGAAAGTAAGGGACACATAAGGGGTGCTTCTTCTTTTAATCTTTCTAGCCAAAATAACCCTTGTGAAGTACATTGGCTTGAGAAACAGCAACTGGCCCAAAATCTCTTAGTGATTTACCAGCCAACAACTTAACCACTATACAGGTTCACTGATACATCTGCCATATAAAGCATACTCCGTCTTACATATAATTTTCTGTATTTACAGAGTATCTCTCTTTTTTAAAAAAATGTATTCCTTTGAAAACTTTGCAATGGTTGAGATCAAGGCTGATCAAAGGGACTATGCACACATTGTGGTTATAACATAACAAACATGACATTTGAATAGAAAGAGTTAGCTGAAGATCATTGATTAAAGTGGCCTATTTGTGGCCAAGTTTTGCTAAATGACAATACAGTGGGAGGGGGGAGGAATTGAAAGTATCCTCTGTGCTTGGAAAAAGCAATGCTGAAAACACTGTTTTGAGCAGCTGCTGCCAGGTAGAAACATATCCCTCCCCATTCCCAGAACTAGACTTGACTCATTTCCCCAAAGATTCCTATCAAGACTTTTCTCTTGAAGGGAAAACTCTCAATCTCATCCCCCATCCCAACCCCACCCCACATCTGCTGAAAGAGGCAAACCATAATCTCTTCACTCAGGTATCTATACCAATGTGGCCAGCTGATTGGTTATACCCAGCTACTTGACTGGCACAATAGCATCCACTGCTAGCTAATTTAGCCATACAACTAAGTTTCCAAGGATTTGCCACATCCAGAGAGAGTCAACTTATTCAACCCTCAGCCTAGAAAAGGGAAGCTACACCAGAGGGTGTATGGGTAGGAAAGAGGAATCAAAAGCAAATGAATAGAGAAGTAATTGTGAAGTGACATTTGATCAACTTCAACAGCTACAATCAAGAAACTGGGTGGACATTTAGTTGCCAGAACCACAGTTATTAGCCAAGCCTGCTTGATCCATTCCTGAAGCTTCACTTGGAAGCTCAGCTTAGTGTCCCACAGCAATGTTAACTTAGACCAGAACTTGGAGCTGAGTTCAGAGCTTGAGAAAATTTTTCCTGTACAACTATAATTATGTATGGGGGCAGCACATAACCCCCAACAAATCTCCAGACAAAGCACATAATCTCCAACAAATGCAAATCTTTGGAAGGAAACAAGGACTGCATTCCACTGGACCCCAAAGACTTGCTTATAGGCTCAGCCAAATCACTGGTCCTAGGAAGTTGGATTTAACACAGTGATATATTGGGGAACTTGGGTGATATAATAAAGTCCTATGTAAAAAATTTCATCTAAGATGTGGTGTGCTCAGTGCTCTCTAAAAGAATCTATCACCAAATCTATGGTGTTCATCATTATGTCCATAATGACTAAAATCCCTGAGAGCCATAATTCAGCAACAGCTAGTCAAAGGTTCACCAGCTATAATTTTTCCTGCCATTATTTGAAAACATATTTACTATCTGTACATGTTTCATTCTACCGTTTGTCTACATTTTACAGCTCCCCCATCCTTACTTTACATATTTCCGAGATATCATTATTTGGATGATGAGCATCTTGAACATATTGCTCAGGGAAACTATGGTTTTCCGCAGAATTAACTTGAATTGGGATCAGAAAACTATGAATGGTGGATTTTTGAATAAACTCTAGCACAAAGCTTACCAGTCATAGAAGAAACAAATACAGAATGCTAGTCCTGTATCCTAAAAAGCAGAAGCCATCCACTCCAATATCTTCATTGTAAATTCTAAGACTGATTGTTCTGCCTGTTGTTATTTGGCCTTCTTTGTATTTTGTCCATTTTTTTTCATTGTGCTCCTTAACTTTCCTTACTCAACTTGCAGTTCCTTATATTTTCAGCTATCAAAGTAATGTAATTATCACAGCACAGACTATTGATGTTTCTCCCTCTAATTTTAAAGCCATGCTCATCTTCTTCCAATTTAGCTTCAGTTATATAAGTTGAATAAATAAGGGGCGGATAGACAATCTTGCTAGCGTGGAACTGGTTTGTTTCACCCATAGTTTGACTTTTTGTGTAAAGGTTTCTTATGAAGACAGTGAGATTTTTGCAAATCCCATTTTTCTGAACCCATTGCACAGCTTGATGTAATTGACACAAAGACTTTTCTATAATCAATGAAACACATTTTCAGTATTCTTTGGCTTACTTATCCAGTGTGCATCAGCAATAATGACCTGTGTTTCTTGGCCTTTTTTAATACCAGCTTGAACATCTGGCATCTTTTTTTCTGTGTAGAATCAAATCTGCATTGGATGCTCGTTACCACTATTTTGCTAGCTTGTGAATTTAAGGCTATAATGTGATAGTTTACATACTTTGTTAAGACTTTCTTTGGTATTGGAATATAATTACCCTCTGAACTATGGCCAGAGTTTTAAGATAACTCCTTCCATCTTATGTGATCTCCTTTGAATTGGTTACTATCTGTCCATTGGCATCTTTAAATATAATAATTTGAGTTGGAACCTCCTTCTGAGCTCTTCCGCTGAAATTCTTTTGAAAAACATTTCTTGATTTTGCATGTCTGTTTCCAATTTCAATATAATGTTGCTAATTATAATGTAATGCTGCTTTTTGTCTCTTTTAACAGCTCTCTGAAACTTTTTGTTAAATTCCCTTCTGAGATTTGTGTCTTTTTGGCTTTGACTTTTCTTCTTGACAATTTCCATAGTGTGCTCTTACATGCACTTTGCTTTTCTCTCTCTCTTCATTTATGGCAACCTCTTTTCATGTTCATCCTTAATTATTTATTTATGTTTACTCAATAATTCATCTGGTTCTTTATCAATGAAATTCAGAACTTCAAAGTGTTCCTAATGTTCTCCTTGGATAAGTATACATTCAAGATCATAGTGTGGAAAGTGTCAAGATTTCTTATTCTTTAATAGGATTATATTCTGCTTGGTAGGGAATAGAAAAGGTACTTCTAAGACTTGTCATCTGGTATTGTCAGATGCAGAGGGACAGGTAGAAAACCTTTGGAAACAACCTGTTGTAGTCTAGTTCTAGTTGTAGTCTTCAGGAATTATTTAAGAAAAACTTCCTTAATTACATAAAAGCTTCAGACAATGGACAGGAGATAGTTCCATTATCTTCAACTCATAAACAAGATGGGCTCACCTCACTATAAATAATTGCTCAATATCTTCTGTATTAATATCACACAAATCCTACATGTTCAATTATGCGAAATATAATTGCTGCCCTAGTTGTCCCATTAATGTAGACATTGTTGCGATTAGATAAGAAGTGACCAAAACATTTTCTGTCTGCACCTCATCCCCATGATAAACACATCATGTGTACTCTTCCTATTGTCAGTCTTTAGAACCAGAGCTTTGATTTTCTTCATATTTGCAAAACTTGAAGTTGATAACATCTTAGATGGTCCCACATTTTCTGATTAGTTAATGGACTCTGTCCATAACTACAGCTTGCTAGATAGTAATGATCACAGAAGTGCCAGACTGACAGAAAAAAGTGCAGGGGGTATTACAGGAAAAAATGACAGAAGCTGGTTCTTATTAAATACTTGGTCCAGTCTGAAGAAACTTCAATCCACTCGAAAGAAAGAAAGAAAGAAAGAAAGAAAGAAAGAAAGAAAGAAAGAAAGAAAGAAAGAAAGAAAGAAAGAACATGATGAGCTTTAATCAAAATGCTGATGAAAAGAGAAGGCTAACCTTGGGGCAAGATGTTCTTTTCACTTAGTTCTTGAAGCATAAAATGTGAAACCAATTTGAAAACAGTCAGGTTTTTTTTCCCTTCCCTTAAAAATGGGAAAAGAATGTCTGACAATATTACAAGACAGCTTTCATCCCCATTGTCTAAGTCCCACTTCTACTAGCATCCATATGAGCAAAATAATTAAGACATTCTTGCAGTGCTTTGATGGTCACTGATTGGATTACCTTCTCTACTTCCCTCACCCCCACCCATGTTCCCTTGCTGAATTTGTCAATCAGAACAGTCGCCAATTCGGCAGTTTGAATCCCTAGCACTGCATAATGGAGTGAGCTCCTGTTACTTGTCCCAGCTTCTACCAGCCTAGCACATAAAAATGCAAGTAGAAAAATAGGACTACTTTGGTGGGAAGGTAACAGCGTTCCTTGTACCTTCTGCATTTAGTCATGCCAACTACATGACCATGGAGATGTCTTTGGACAGTACTGGCTCTTTGGCTTTGTAATGGAGATGAGCACTGCCCCCTAGAGCCAGAAATGATTAGCACGTATGTGTGAGGGGAACTTTTACTTTTACCTTACAAATCAACAGGAATATTTAACTTGTATATAAGAATGGGTGAGCCGTGTCTATAAGAAATATCCATGGTTCAATGGTCGATAACCAAACTGGAATTTTCAAATAACATTGTCTTTTTATCTTCTCCCAATTTAACCACAAAGACTCCCGTACATAATGTCTTCTAAAATAACCCTGTGTTTTAGTTCCCTTATACCATAAGAAAGCATGCCAACCCAACAGCAAATCATGCCCTTCTAATGTCAACAACCTATGTTTCCTTAATGTTATCCATTCTTTGACCCACATCAAATTTGCAGCTTGATAATACAATTCCCAATTAGGCAGACCAAAACCTCCTCTAATTCTAGCATCTTGCAAAAGCTTTAGCTTTATTCTCGCTTTTTTACCTTGCCATATAAACTTCAACATGATTTTATTTAGATCTTCAAAATAGTCTTTTCCAAGCCTTATTGGTATTGTTTGAAACAAAAATAATATTCTAGGTAAGATATTCATCTTGATTGTTGAAATTCTCCCTATTAATGACAATTGCAAGTTTTCCCACTTCTTCAAATCTGTAGCTATCTGTTGTTTAAGTTTAATATAATTATCCTCCTTTAATGTGCTACATCTCGTTGTCAAATATATCCCCAAATACTTAACCTTATTTGTAACTTGAATTTTCAAAAGATCTGCCAATTCTTCTCTCTGTCTCAATAACATATTCTTTGTCAAAATCTTTGTTTTATCTTTGTTTATTTTCAAACCAGCCACCTCCCCATATGACTCTATCCTTTCCAGTAACTTTGGAGCTGTTTCAATCGGATTTTCCAAAATAAAAGCTAAATCATCAGCAAAAGCTTGTAGCTTATATTCTTCCTTCTTAATTTTCATTCCTTTTATGCTTTTATCATCCCTAATATTTCTATTCAAGACTTCCAAGGTCAACACAAATAGCAAGGGAGATAGGGGGCATCCTTGTCTTGTGCCTTTTCTTATATTAATAAGATCTGTAAGTTCCCCCTCCATCATTACCCTTGCTGTCTGTTTATTGTATATAGCTTCTATTGCTTGAATAAATTTTTTGGCAAAACCCATCTGCTCCAATAATAATAACATAAATCTCCAATTCACGTTGTCAAATGCTTTTTGAGCATCTAAGAATATCAAAGCCATTTGTTTTTCAGGATGAGCCTCATAATATTCCAAAGTATCCAAGATTACTCTCATATTGTCTCTAATTTGTCTCTTTGGCAGAAATCCATTAATTTTCCTATCCTATAATTTACAAGAGGGAACAAACAGTTAGATATGGGGAACTTTTGGATGAAAAGGGTGAACTTAAATCGATCCAAAACTTAGAAGAACAAGGTATAAGGATGAATTGGTTTTCATATGCACAAATACACTCAAGGTATGATGAAGATTCTAAAACGGAGGGATTTTATGATAAGCAGACTGACTTAGATAAGATTTTGATGGGTACTGATGAGAAGGTGATTAAAAAATTATATGGTTATTTATTGGGAATGAAATTAGAGGAAGAACAAGTTAAAGAAACTATGATTGTTTGGGGGAAGAATTTTGGATATGGGATTGATTTGGAGAAATGGCAGAAATTGTGGTCTCAAAATTATAAAATGACAATGTCAACAGCATATAAAGAAAACTTGTATAAGATGTTTTACAGGTGGCACTTTCCCCCGACAAGAATAGCAAGAATGTTTAAGAACAAATCTGAAAAATGCTGGAAATGTCATCAGATACCCGGCTCGTATTACCATATGTGGTGGACTTGTGAGGATGCTAGAAAATATTGGACTATAATTCGCATGTGGTTGGAAAAAATGATAAAGAAACATATTGATTTGAAACCAGAGATCTTCTTATTGGGAATTTTACCTGATATATATAGTAAAGATTTGAAATACCTGATTGTAAATGTATTAACAGCGGCCAGGATTGTATTTGCTAAAAATTGGAAGAATGAGAAAATACCATTACAGGAAGAAATTATTAAGAAAATATTGGAATGTGCTGAGATGAGTAGATTGACATTTGAAATTAGAGAGCAAGAGGATAAACAATTTTATGAAATTTGGGATCTTTTTTATAAATGGCTGGATGATAAAATACGATAATAGAATATTTAGAATGCTAGATAGTAAGGAATATCTTTATTTTGCTATTATTTTGCTATTTGATATTATATTTATAAAGGATTTTTTAGGATATGACTAGATGATTTGTTATAGAGTAAACTGGCTTAAAGTATTGTTAGCTCATTAAGCATGAATGATTAAAAATATAGTCAAAAACTTTTTTTTTTAGTGATATTAGGATATATAAATTTGGATTGACAATATGAGTTGTTATGTAATGTAATTGTAATTTGAGACTACAGAATGAATGCACAAAAATGATGAACCAACTGACACACTGGATGTACATATAAGAGTTGATGTTTTTATGTTTTGTTTGTCTTGTTTGTTTGTAGAAAATTAATAAAAACTTTTTTTTCAAAAAAAAAAGAAATATCCATGGATTAATTTAATCCCTTTATTCCAGAACTAGTGATGCTAGATAATTTTAGAATGTAGACTTCAGAGTATTATGTAGAGGTATGGACCAATTTATGCAGGTTTATGTCTTCCCTGAGAAAAACATAAATGAAAATGTATAATGGTCATCTGCAATTAAATGTATGCCAAGCAAACATTCTGATTGGATTTTTTTTTAAGATAGAAGTTTCCCCAATGAATGCTAAAGTGAGCAGTAGTATCTCTGATGGGCTTTGAAAACTCATAACAATCAAAATAGTGAAGCCAGGTCTGTTGCTCTTGCCTTAAATACCTGACATTTAGGAGATTTTTATGTCCTCAACCTTTGATTGCAAGGCCCAAAGTCTTAATCCCAGCCCACTAATTTTTCTCTCAGTTCTCTACATTTTTAGGTCTTTTCCACCTTTAAACTACCTTTAAAGAGCTGCTTTGCTACTATCAGAACCCAAAGAGCTTTATTTTCCAAGAAAACAGGTTGCTGTATGCTACTATCATGTGTACTTTTTCCATTACTGTTGCTCTTGTATACATAGCCCTCATTTTCCTGTTGAACTCTAAAAGCTTCAGAAGTTTCTATTCTTTATTATATTTGTTAGGGAAAGGTTGAAGTTTATAGCATCATGGAAACCTGCAGGCAGAATGGAGTTGATATGTACACAGGAGCTCCATGCAATTCAATATAAATAAAAACTTGCCCATGGATACTAGCGTATTCTCTTCACACTTCATTAAACATAACAGTGTGCTTCTATTACAAGGGATTGCTCTCTGCTATAAAATTAGGAATCTTTTTATGCAGCACCAGGGGCAAGTGATTGATCACTGGAGTTGACAATTCTGGGAACTACTGATAGATTTTAAAAGGTTTATTTCAGTTATGCTAGTGTCTCTCATTCACCAAGTCACTCCAATTGTCAGCCTTTTGAGATAGACCAAGTCATGAAACAAGTGTCATATGAAGGACAAAAATTCTATTGTTATAGGGTATAATAACAGACTCTTGAAAGCCTGGCAGATATTTTTTTATATTAAAAAGAATCAAGATAGAAGAATCTTGAGATGTTCCTCACTTCCTTCTGTCTCTCCAGAATAAGCTGATGTTTATATAATAGTTACTGAATTCCTTCTTTAAATCCATCTCCATATTCCTCTATATAAATCACACATATCAAAAGACCATTCTGGTCACCTAGCATAACAGATCATCTTGCCAAGGTTATCATATGACAGAATGTTTCCTTCCATGACCATTCTGTAACTCTAGAGATTATAAGACCCTTTCAAAGAAATATGATGACTTCCAACTTCTCCACTCCTTCACACATATCTTGCCTTGGAACAATATATATTTTGATACAGCCTCGCATGTGCATTCCTTTCAGGTTTGAGCTTATTCAGTTGCATTTGGGATATTTGTCCACAATATTTGTTTATTTAAATTTAGTTGGCCAAGTGTTCAACCTGCATTTCAGAGCAGTTAAGAAAAATAAATAAACAAATAAACAACAACAGTAATTGTGCCAAGCACATTTTCTACTTTCCAACAATTAAAATGCACTTTACAGATTTCTGATCCTGGGCCTGAAGGGAGCCTTTTTGAAAGGCAGGCAGGGTTGGAAGTCACCAGATCTTGGAGGGCAGAAGAAATGTTGTTCCAACAGGGGCCTAGCAACAAGCATTATCCTCCAGAGTTGACCAAATGTGAAAGGAGATGGGCTTGGCTCTTCCTCTGACTGCCCAGCCAGCTTCTGCCCTTCCCAGCCTCCTCCACAGCCGCCGAAGCCACACCTCCACTCCATGTCGACTGTTCCTCCTCTCCCTCAGAGTCCAACTCTAACAAGGGCATGCCATGGGCCTTTAGCCATGTTAGGGACTTTCATTGTATGCTCTCAAGGTTTATCAGTGTCACCCAAAGATTGGTAGCCTTCTGCCCAATTTCTCATTCTTGGGGATTATTGCTGCCACAGAAAATCCAGTAATTTTCTGCCCACTGAATAAGGATCTCTATTTTCCTGCTCTCTTGGTTTACCTCTTATTCAAACAGCTGCTCCATTTTAGCAACATAGCTAAAATTACACCTTTGATATGTCATTTGAATAGGCTGTATACATGAACCACAGCAACCAGTGCAGATTAAACTCTTTGCTTCTTTACTTAATCGAATACAATATTGTACTACCAAATTCAGCATCTCAATCCAATGAAGCAGGAATGCACAAAGGAGAAAGAGAACAGAAAATAAGAATGAGGGAAAGGTCTCAAAAATCTTCATGCAAGGCTTTAACTAAAGGTTTTGCTGTTTATCTCACCATCTGTTCCTGAGTCTTAGTGTTTCATTGATTTCTTCAAGGTATTGCTAGGATAGGAAGGAGTGTTGATTAATATTGGAATCCAAGAACCATCTTCTCTCTGGGAGGCTAGTACCTTCTGAATGGGTCTCTCCCTCAGCCATTTAGAAAACAGTGGCAGCATCTTTCCTATTTCAACTTGTATTTAGCCATGGTTCCTTACCGTGGAGGGTAAGATGTTCCAAAGAGTCTTCTCCTGGACCCACCAGCCAAAACTAATGGGGACTGCAGCATGCTCTTTCTGCTGGCATAGCTATCCTTATTGGGGTAAGATGGTTCCTCAAGTAATCTAGACCCATGCCATGAAGGACTTTAAAGGTGATAACCAACACTTTGAATTGCACCCAGAATCAAAGCAGCAGCCAGTGCAGCTCATGAAACAGCGATGTAACATGGACCATTCTAGGAGACTGAAGAACAGACTGTACCACTGCACTCTGCATCAGCTGCAGCTTCTCAATGCTTTTCAAATGATTATAATTTAGAAATATTGAAAAGTATAAATAGAAATATGTATCACTTCCCATAACAGAGGAAAAAAACAAAAATGGATTTGGTTAAGATGGATATATTGTATTTGTTTCTATTGCTTCTGGCTGTTATGCTAGAAATAGAAAAAAAATCAGAATTTAGTTTGAAGATTTAATAATTATGTAGTTATGCAACTGGCTTGTAATAATTATAGGTAATGTAAAAAGTTGAGATTGTAATTTTATTAGTATTTTATTGTGTTGAAAGAATTGGAAACTTTTTTCTTTTAGTATTAGTATTTTATTGTGTTGAAAGAATTGGAAACTTTTTTCTTTTTTTATCCTGCACCTGTCAGCTTTAAAATTCAGCTGTCACATTTCATGGAAGGTGGGGGGTGGAGAAGTTGAAAAGTTTAAGGTTATTCTGTATGTCGCATTAAGAAATTCCAGTTGCAGTTGATTGGTTCTTGTGATTTATGAAGTGTAGAAGTGGGAGGAGAGAAGGGAGGAGAGAAGGTGGATTCTGTGTAATGCGCGAAAATAATTTCATTTTGGGAAATTGCCTTTGACATGCTAGATCTGTTTCTAAATAAATCAATTGGAGAGAAAATGTCTCAGAGTGATTGATATCATGAATACTTTCTGGATGCCTTATAGCACCCCTTTTTAATCTTTATATACATTGTATTTCATACTATAATAAACCTTGCTGGTGGTGGTCTGTTCTCTGAGCTTGTTGTTTAGTTTCTGAACGTTTCATCCCCAGACTAGGGGAAGTTTGGTTGAAGTGTCATTTCAGCTCTCTTCTGCTTTTATAGGTTTTATGTGGTCAGTGATTGACTGGTCATGCCATGTGGGGGTCATCTGGTAGTGAGGTCAACCTGTCTGGAGGTCATGTGAGTTGGCTGGTGGTCGTTTGATTCATCTGACTTCTTACAGACTTGTAGATTGGTTGAAGATCAGTGTGTTTGTAGAACAAGTCAATCAACAAACACATTGATCTGCAACCAGCCTATGAGTCCGTAAAAACTTGGATCAATCGAGTGACAACCAATGATGGCATCAACCACCAGCCAACTCACATGACCAGCCAGGATGACCTCACCACCAGATGCCCATCACCTTTAGGTAGGGTGATCCCTACCCCCAGGTGACTCTCACATCGGTCACATGACCACATAAGACCTGCAAAAGCAGAAGAGAACTGAAACAAGACACTTCAACTGAAGTTCCACTGCTGATGTTACTTAGCCTGGTGATGAAATGTTTTGAAACTAACCAACAAGCTCAGAGAACAAACCACCACCATCTACCACCCGAGCTACGAACATTTTCCATCATTTGTAGTAATAAACCTTGATAAATAAAAAAAATTAAAAAGAACACAGTAGCCTATGTCAGTGTCAGAGAATGTGGTTTGTCTTTTTTTTTTTGAACAAATTTTATTAATTTTTAAAGACATACAAAGCATAAAACATAAGAACATAAAACCTTTTTTCTGAAAGTTATATGTAAATTCTAAGCAAATAAACATTTTATACATCATTAACACATCTCCTTATAAACACATAGATATCCTTTCATTTTCCTCATTATTTCTCCTTATACTTTCATTCAATTGTATTTTTTTCTATATTTATCTATTTTATATGTTTTTATTCACTATACTTATTTTTTCTTTCTGGCTTACTTTATTCTCTTCTGTCTTTTATTCTCCATTATCCTTTTTTAACATTCCTCCAAGGTTTTATTAGCTCAATCAAGCATAAACACACAGAAACACAAAACATAAAAACATAAAAAACCTCTTTTCTGAAAGTTGCTTAGTTCCAGGTTAAAACTCTTGGTACAGACACAAATTCAAATTTATATTCATTTTGTATATCATTCCATATCTTATTAGCATTTTCAATTTTCTATATAGCTTCTCCTCTCTTTTAAATTTTCTTAATTTTATTTTATTTATCTCATCTCAATTCGAGTCATAACATTTATTATTCTGTGTCTGTTCTATTTCCAGCAATCCATTTATCTTTCTTCTTTGAAAAAAAACTTCTCCTATACACTAATTGGAGTATGACGCCTTTATCTCTTTCCCCTACATTTATAATACTTAATATAGAATACATAGCTTACATTGGGATTCTGTCTGATACATTCTAAAATTATACAATATTATCAATACCAATATAAATCTATTCATTAATATTAATATTCATTTATATCTTAAACACTTAGCACATTACTTTTCAATTAAATCACATACTTTTATGGGAGCACCTACTTTCCATAGTTATTACCCCCCCCCAATCACATATTATAAATCATTATTTCATTAAAATGTTTCCCCTTTTCCTACTTCAAATCTCTCATTTCACAAAAAATTTCACAAGGATAACATAGTCTAATCATTAATATTAACAATCATTTGTATCTTAAGCATTTTACCCATTTCAATTAAATATCATACCATTGTGGGAATACTTATGGTTTCCAAAATTATTTACCCCCACCACATCACATATCTTAAACCATTGTTTCATTAAAGTATTCCCCTTTTCTTAACAAAAATTTCACTAAATTATACTAAATATTTTGTCACATTTTAAATTGCATATTCTTTCCAATTTTCTAAAGTTATTTCTAAGTACAAATATAAAAAAAACAATTTTATGTACCTTTTCAGAATCCCTTTTTCAATAAAGTTTACCCATTATCTCTAAAAAGCTTCTGTTTCTTTGCATTTTGCTCCCCACCATTAAGGCTTCTCATCCCTTCCTTTCTCCCATGCTTCTTCTTCTCCTTGTCTTCTTTAACCCTTTGTCTCTCCACCTCCCTTTTATTCTGCTTTCCTCCTTTCTGTTGTTTTCTAACACAATATCCCCTTTTCACCTCATTCTTCTCCTTTTTGGCTGTTTTTCCAAGTCTCAAAGTCTTCTTTCCCTTTTTCTCTTCCTCCTTTCCTTCCCCAACCAAAGTCACTTGTTCATCAAAGATGGTTTCTTCTTTGTCCCAGTCATCCTGTTGCACATTCAGTTTTACATAAGTACAAACCGCCATTTCTAAAAACTGAAAAAGAGTGCCAAGAACATCCTTCCCTTCTTGCTTTTCTTTTTCATATTTTTGGTATACAAGTTTCAATTCATCCACAAGTGATGCCATTATATAGAGAAAACGTTTTTCCAAACAACCACCCAAGTGTTTTCAATCAGAAAGAATTCTCAGTGGTTCCAGAATCAGCAAACAATCCAAACAAGCTGTTTCCCCTAAATACTTTCTCCTTCTTCGCTTTCTCTTTCCGGGGCTAAAGTTTGGTCACAGAAATTCCATTTAAGATATATCTTTTAGAAGTCTTATTGATGTTTAATAACTCTTTAGAGTTTTAGGCAATCTTCTCCTTATTTTCAAATTTGCTCCAAATTTTTTTCCCCTCTCCCTTCCCACTCACAGCCAAAAAGATTCTTTTCTTTTTTCCCTTTAAATGTTCAGAAATCCTTATCCCTTCAGCATTCAATTACCTCCAATGCAGGTTTTCAGATTTCTCTTATGATTCCATCCGCTGTCACGTTAGGAAGGAGAGTGAAAAGAAAAGAAAAAAAAACTTTCCCTTTTAGGATGCTCGCCGCTTGTAACTCTCTCTGGAAACAATGTATCCTTAGCAGCCTTCAAGATTCCAGGACACTCTCTCTTGCTTTGTCCTGGTCAAAAACAACTTTCACAGCTCTTCCCTCTTCCTCCTGCACGATCTTGTCCGGCTGCAGGTTTCTTCGTGGTGGCCATTACTGACCGCTGATTCTCCACCTTGGGAAAAGGGGGTTTTTCTGGGTGGGGAGGGGGTCTGCGACACCCCCAAACCCCTATCCGGATCCCCCCTGTCTTCAGCTGCCTCTACAGGGCAGCTATATCCCCCAAATCCGAATGGATCGGGGGAACCTTGGCAGTGAACGCAGCAGGGATCGTGCAGTATCACAAATCCCTGCCGCTGCTGAAATCTTGCAAACCGGAAGTCTGAATGTGGTTTGTCTTAATCCATTTTATTTCATAGGTATAATTCTGCAATGGGCATACCAGTCACATGTCTAGGAGAGAATCAATAAGTTAACAAAATAACTTAAAACAAAATAAATTAGGGGGGGAGAAGTGCTATTGGACAGAGCAGCTAGAGTTTATAAGTACCCCCCTGATAAAAGTTCTGAATACAATAATGATTGAAGGTGACTTCTCCCATTAGGTGGGAAAGGATATTGGCTAGGAATAGAACTATAGCAAGGGAAAGCACTAATTGGAATCTAAACCTCTGGTTCCATTGATTTGACTAAGATGGAATCCTGTGCTAATTAGAGTCCCTATAGTTTTTCACAATATATATGTACAGATGTCACTAATCCATTCTGGATACATGGTAAGAATAGACTATGGGGTAGAACAATTTATGCTGGCTTAATTTCCTTTACAGTTTTGAGGAAAATTAATTAAAACACATTTCTGTATAAGGCCTTAAATGTAGGACACATTTAGCTTGGGGCACAGTCACAAGTGAGGTGGCTTTTGTGAGTTGAAAATGGATGTGATAAGCAGAGACAAGGAAGATTTCAAGAAGAAATCAATTGCAGAAAAAAAAAAGTTGATATGCAGTGCATTCATTTTGTATTATGTAGACACTATTGAAATGCATTGCAGATAGAATTTCATAAGTGAGATTTGTCACATCACTCAGCTGGAAATATCTTGCCTGCTAAACCTCTTATTGTCATAAAGTTATTAAAGAATAATAAATTTCCTCCTTACGGTTCTGAATTTCAGAGCTGAAGAAGCTTCTTGGATGAGAAATGAAACTTTTCAAAGAAAAAGAATGAAGAAACTCGGTTGCTTTTTGGAAAAAGCCCCTTTGGGACTATTCTGTTGCGCCAACTCATCTTTATCAAAATAACTTCAATAGTGCCATCTAACATAAAGATTTCCAGTTATGGATCAATGCTTGTTCCAGAGCATTATACAGTATTTAAATATGTGCAGGCACATAATTTATCCAAAAAGTTGGTAGAAAATTAAGTTTTGGGCTTTGGATCTGCTTGATCCAATTCCACACAGAGATTGCTTAGTGACCTTTTGAAGTTATAATGATTCAATTTTGACATAATCCATCCCATACAATTCACATGATTGTATTGGTTGGCAACTGGCTTACATTTGCAGCCAATTGAAGCATCCTGTGATCAAGTGACTACGATTGATGGAGTTTTTACTAGAAACCAGTATTTCTTTCCGTTTTTGGCAACCTCCACCCTGTAGACAATAGTTTCACTTAACAACTGATGCAAAAAAATCCATTGTAATGTAACCTGCTTAATTACTGGCCTGACATATGACTGTAATTCTGGGCTCAATTATGGTCCAAAATTGAGGACTAGCTATATAATTCCTAGAATGAGGCAGTTAAATATTTGTTCTTGTACTCTTGTACTCACTCCCCATCTTGACTTTTGTGGAACTCTTTAAATATGGCAGAGTCTCTCCCATAGCTTTTGTCACAGCCCTCCTCTCGGGTTGTTTTGCTAAGTGTTAATGTAACAATCATAATAAGACTGTTATATATTTTAAATGGGAGTTAGGTGGAGGTAGTTGAAGGGCACCAAGTAATATCATTAATGAAATGTGGAAACGAATTTGATGCAAAGGATGTAGCAATTATTCAGAATGCTACGGTGCAAAATGTAGTTTCATTCAGAAAGATCTTCAAGAAGGAAAAAGTGAGTGATTTTCAGTTCCCTTCATGGAAAAACAAACAAATACCCAGTAGCCAAGACATGCTGAAAGGAGGAATGACTTGCCAAATTTCTGGGTGGATCTAATTAGTCAGCTAAAAAATTATTTAGTTCAGGCCTTCTATATTCCAACTAGCCCGCACTTGTCATGCATGAAGAATATTGTGAGCTTAGCTCAAGGTTTGACTGATCTTATTATGATATCTCTTTTGGGGAGCTTATTTGTGGCTCCATTCCAGTTTACTGGAAACCATGGAAGAACAAGTGTTTTCCTCTGAATTGTGATCACTCTGAAACATATGAGTAGTCCATATTTTGAGTGTTGGAACTTTTACCTCCTCCACTTTTATGTATTTAGTTATTACTCCCAACCCTAACCCAAGAATCATTACTCTGGATTCCTGGAGTTAGTGTCTCAGCAAATTACTTAAAGTTTACTCATCCTCCTCCAATCCAGCTGCTTGATTCCTGAGCAAGGGTTGGATTAGAAGACCACCCTTCCAACTCTGTTATTCTATTTATTCTGCTATAGCAGGGGTGTCAAACTCATGTTATCATTACAGTATCACGTGATATATCAGGATGCTTTTCCCCTTCACTAAACTGGGTGTAGACATGGCAGTGCATGACGCATCCAGCCTGTGGGCTGAGAGTTTGACAGCTAAAGCAACAGGCAACCATAGTCAAAGCTGTTCTGAACTAGCAGGCTCATAATCCTGCACTTCTGATTGGTCCGTGAACAGCAGGTCATGATTGGAGCTGATCCGATTGGCTGGTAAACGGGCTGCTGCGATTGATCGCTCCAAGCGCTCCAAGCTCAAATCTCTGTCATTGGACGCTTCAGCAGCAGCCAGCTCTATAAAAGGAACTGCTGCTGCTAGGCTTTTCACCTCCGATCTGAAGTCACTATTAAAGAGTTGAAGTTACTATCCGAGGTCTCGTCTCCATTATTGCGCCCATCTTCCCAGACTTAACAAAAACCATTGGGGAAAGTTGTAAATTTGCCCAGTTGCAAAATGGCCACCAAACTGTCATTTCACCTTTCATTTAACTAGGATTTTAAATGCAACAAAAGAATGATAGCAAGTCAGTTGGGAAGACTTTGGAAAAATTCAGTGCTTCTATTTACATCTTTTTTTTAGAACTGACCAGTTACATACCTTTCTAACATGAAAAGCTGACAGAATTAAGAGACCATCAGACAATACCCAAAGACATATATTGAAAATGGTAAGGGATCAAATGTTACTTTCCTCATTGGAGTAGAGATTGAGGAGAGTTTTGTTACTTCAAAACTAGTGACAACTGAAGGAATACAGAATACAACTCTCCTTCTCTCCAGGGAAGGAGGACAATCCATTCTATTGTTGGACTACATGGTACAATCCCACAAGTAACCCTCTTTGTCTGAGCAAAATATAACACTGGCAAAGCTAAGGCTAGCATTAGCCAAGGAAAAGAAATCCTTTTTTTCCCTGCTTTTCCTTGCTAATACCAGCAAAATGGAGGTAATACTGGCAGAGCTAAGGCTAACAATAGTGAGGAAATGAAAACCAAGAGCAAAGCTGGAAGGGGAATTTGGGGAGTTGCATTCAGGTTGAGAAAGGCTGTCTTAGGTCTGCCATTAACCAATCTGTTGGGGTCTTTTTATTGTTGTTGTTATGTTGTTTTTTAAAGAATGGATACAGGAACTGTCCTTTCTTTCAGCCAAAATAGGCACTGAATCCAAGAACCAAACAGAAGATGGTCACACAGCAAAGAAATTCTGGACCAACTGTATCTAAGCAGATTGCCACTCCCAACTGTATCATGCCCTAGTCTTCTTCTCCAAGTGCTCTAAATTGTCTGTACAAGAGTTTTTCTTATTTTGATACAGATCACAGAGACAATGACTACATTTGTTCTTCCCACAAAAAACAGTTCACAATTCACAATTAAACTCCTAGTTCTTACTTCTAATCTTAATGCTAATTTTATGCTTGTTTTTTTATTTTTCTAGCTATCTTAATTTACTGTTATTATAGGTTTACAACTATTTCTATTTTACGAATGAACGCAACTATTTGCAACTAGTGGCAACTATTTCTATCTTATTTAATCTATGACTTTAATATCCTGCTTAGAATGTTAACAACCGGTTCTAGCAAATAGGTGCAAACTGGTAGAATCCCACCCCTGATTATAGAGTTAATATGCAATCCAAAAACTATGAATAGACTCAATCTTGTTCTCAAAAGAAGCTAGTTTTTGTTGTCTTGGGTCCTCTTTCCTCATTCCCTCCAACTCTCTTTGCTGTTTAATGTAGAAAACATAACAGCTGACTGAATTATGTGACTTTATTGCCACAATTGCAGGGTTATTACCAGTATTATACATAAATGGTTTATAATAGAAAAGCACCTCGTTTAGGCCTGGCTTGAAGCACTTGGGCAACAACGGATAATTTCTCAATGACAGATAAATCTCGTGCTTAGTAATAAACAACTCTGAATCTGGAAAATGGGAGAACCTTTTAGTGCCTGGCAGTGGTAAATTAAAACGGACTTGGCATTTATGATCAAGGCCCTTGTGGCACATCAGAATTGCTTAGGAGAGAATAGAGTTACCTTATGGGCAGTTTCTAACTATTATTTCCCTGAGGTACTGGTGGAAAAAACCTGATTGAAGAGACATAGTTATTCGGCTAAGAAAATAACCCCTTTAGAACATGTTAATTCAAAGAAGAAAAAGATTGAGAACTGAGGGAGAAACAGGCCAAATTGAAAGGTATTTCTGAAATGAAATGTGATTTCAGCCTATCATAGTATAGAAAATACAACCATTGTGCTACATTCAAGATAAAGTTTATGACAGCATCTCTGACATACAGTATATGGGGATCATCACTTTGCCCCAGTTCAAGGCATACTGACCAGACATAGTTATTGTTAAGTTTGGAACATGGGTGCGAATAATGGAGACGAGCTGGTAGAAACAGTGAACTTCAAACTCTTTATTTACATGGTGTGACAGCTCAAACTGGAGGGCTGCTATAGCCTTCCTTATATAGGCAACTAATTAACTATTCAACCAATAGCAATCCTGGAGCGCTAGCTCCATTAACCAATGAGAATGGCCTGTTAATGGCCAATCAGATGCTCCTGAATGGACCAATCCAATCCTGCCATTAATAGCCAAGCAGAAGTGCAGGGCCAGAACCCTGCACTTGACTTCAAGCTCAAGATAACTTTATTTGGCATTATTCATTCACAACACCCCTTTCCCCCGGCTTCTGCCCACGGGGTGCGGTTACATAGTCCTTGAGGTAGGATGTTTGTTTTATCAGTCTTTTTGATTTTCGCAAAGTGCCTGGTGGTTGGCTGCGCTTCTGTTGAGGTAGATCATTGTTTAACGGTAGGGGTGCCTCTAGTTCCGAGTTCGTGTTCCCGTCATCACCAATATCACTGGCCACTCCCTGAGGTGAACTCACTCTGGTCCCTGGTTCCTGTTCTTGCGTTTCAGTTCCGTTTTCAGTCCCTTCAAAAAGGTTTTCCTCTAGTTGCAATTCGTTTTACTCTGTATCTTCCCCCCCTCAGTTTGGTCATAAGGGAGTTTGGAATTGCGTGACGGTAGCCGCAATCGTAATTAATCTATGTGGCGCTTCGAAAGTCTATTGTCAGGGCACTGAACGAGGTATGATCTTGGGCCGGTTACACGGATTACGGTCGCTTCTACCGACAGCAGATCGCCCGATAGGTTTTTAGCGAATACTAAATTGCCTACTTGGAAGGTACGGCATCGGCTGCTGGATCCGAGTGGCTTTTCTGGTTCGTAGGCTGGGTGTAACCGATCGAGGTGGGAGTGGAGCTTTCATCCCATTAGCAGCTCGGCGGGAGTTTTGTTGGTGACGCTGTGAGGTGTGATGTGCTGTAGGAAAAGGATTCGGTTGATTTTCTCATCGATGTTGTCGTAGTCTATCTTTTGTAGAGTCCTTTTGATGAATTGTACCATGCGCTCAGCCCTACCGTTGGCCGCAGGGTGTGCAGGCGAAGTAAGCGCATGTCGGATACCGCGGTCAGCCAGGTACTGTTTAAAAGACAGCGCGGTAAATTGGGGCCCATTGTCGGATACTAGAACGTCTGGTAATCCGTGGGTTGCAAACAGTCTTTCCAGTCTTTTGATGACCACTTCGGTGGTCGTATTCCTCATTCGATGAATCTCGAGCCAATTCGAGTAGGCGTCAATGGTTAGCAAAAATGTGTGGCCTTTGGTTGGCCCAGCAAAGTCCAGATGGATGCGGGACTAGGGTCCCTGCGGCGGCTCCCATTCGGTTGGGGTTGCCTTTGGTGGAGCGTTGCTTACTTCTTGGCATCTCTTGCAAGTTTTAACCCATGATTCGATTTGTCTGTCGATGCCTGGCCACCACGCATAGCTTCGTGCGAGGCCCTTCATACGCACGATGCCAGGGTGGCCATCGTGTAAGGTTCTTTGCAGTGCCTGTTGGAGTCATTCTGGGATAACGATTCTATCACCCCAGATGATACAGCCCTTCTGCGAGAACAACTCTGTTTGATGGCTTTTGAATGGTGCAAAGTCATCTGGTACTTGGTCCAATGGCCGTCCGCGTTCCACCCATGTGAGGACTCGTGCTAAGATGGGGTCGCGTTTTGTTTCTCTCACGATGTCACGGGCAGTTAATGGCGGTGTATGGAGTGTCTCGATCTGCAACGTTGTCATCGTTGGTGCAGGATCGTTGATGGTTTCAGGGAGCGGTGCATGGCTCAACGCGTCGGCGTGGGGAATGGCTTTACCGGGACGATATTATAGTTTATAATTGTAGGCAGCCAAGAATTCTGACCAGCGGGTCATCCTGGGAGAAAGTATTTAGGGAGTTGGCTTGTCCCCAGCGATGATCCCCAGCAATGGTTTGTGGTCAGTTACAATGGAAAAAGCCCAGCTGCACACATACTCATGGAATTTTTAACAGCTGATACAATTGCCAGGGCCTCTTTATCGATCTGGCTGTAATTTCGCTCAGTTTTTGAGAGCATTTTTGAAAAGTAAGCAACAGGGGCTTTGCTACCATTAGGTAATACATGGCTCAAAATGGCACCCACTGCAAAAGGCGATGTATCACATGTGATATTTAACAGCAAGGTCTCATTGTACTGCATTAGTACGGCATCAGAAGTCAGTGGTTGTTTTACATTACGGAACGCCTGCTCTTCTCTGTGACCCCATACCCAAATTGCTTTTTTATCTAGTAGGCGATGTAAAGGTTCAGTGACAGTCACCTTGTGCAGCAAGAATACATTATAGAAATTGATGAGGCTTAAGAACGCCTGGAGGTCGGCTTTGTTCCGGGGTCTGGGAGCGTTTTTTATTGCTCTCAATTTGCTATCGGTAGGGTGAATAACCTGACTGTCAATTAAGTACCCTAAGAATTCCACACGATCTGTACACAGTTTGGACTTATTATTTTTTTTTTTAAACAAATTTTATTAATTTTACAGAAGACACAATACACAAACATACAAAACACAAAACATAAACAAAACTAAAAGATCTTTTCTGAAGGTTGTCTGATCCCGGGTTAAAACTCTTCACACAGACACAAATTCAAACATCATATTCATCCCATATATCCTTCCATATCTTATTATCATTTTCTTTTTATATATATATATATAAAAACCATTTTTATCAATTTTATAAAAACAATGCAAGGCATAACAGCTTATAAATTCTTTTCTAGGAAAAAATAATAATAAAAAACCAATAGAGCATAACAATTCCAAATTATAGTATCAATACTTTATCTATTTAACTTCATATCTTATCCCTACTTCTCCTTTTCATCCAAATTATTTCTTATTAATTAAACTTTTATTGCCTTTTATCAATATACAAAATCAAAAAAAAAAACCATAACAACACCTTTATATATCCTTCCATATCTTATTACCATTTTCAATAACATTCTTTGTCTGTTCTATTTCCAACTATCCATTCATCTTTTTTCTTTTACTATACTTCTCCTATACACCAATTGGAGTAACATCTATAACTCATTACCCTAACTTAAAAGTACTTCGTATAACAATTTTTCTTGGGATTCTGTTTTAAAGATTCTAAAATTACATAATGAATTTTATACTCTAAATACACATATAAAAACACAAACTTATGTACCCTCCAGAATCCCTCTTTTATCCTAAATTAAATTCACCCATTGTCTCTAAATAAACTTTTTTTCTTTAGATCTTGCTTCCCCCCATTAAGGCTTCTCCTCCCCCCTTTTCTCTCTTGCTTATTCTTCTCCTTGCCCTTTTTACCCCTTTGTTTTTCCTCCTCCCTTTTCTTACTCCCTTTCCTTTGCTTTCTAACCTTGCTTCCACCTTTTCGCTCATTTTTCTCTTTTTTGGTTGTTTTTATAATTCTTAAAATCCCCTTTTTCTTATCCTTTTTCTCCTCCTCTCCGGAAGGGACCCATTGTTCATCGAAGATGGCTTCTTCTTCCTCTTCTTCCTTGTCCCAGTCCTTCTGGTGCGTAATCAACTTTTCATAAGTACATAACGCCATTTCTAAGAATTGAAACAAAGCGACCAAAGTATCTTCCTTTTTATATTTTTGATATTCAGTCTTTAGTTCATCCACAAATGATGCCATTATGAAAAGAGAAACTTTTCCCAAAACAACCACAGGTATTTTTAATCAAAAACAATTAGAAAAAAGTTCCAAAAGTTAATACTTTTCTTCCTTCTTCTCTTTCTCTTTCTGGGGTTAATGTTTAAACAAAGAGGTCCAATTACCATATATCTTTCTTTGGGATTCTAGGCAATCTCCTCCTTTTTCAGCTTCTGCTCCAATTTTTTTTCCTCTCCCTTCCCACTTGCAATGTCAATTTTAAATAATCAGAAATCCATACCTCCAACAAGGGTTTTCCAATCTCTTAAATTTTTCAATGTCCAAGAATCCTTTTGTCCCTTAGCTTCAACTCTCAAAACAATTCACTTTCAATGTCCAATAAATCCAAACATTTTTGCTATTTCCATGGGGTGGGAGAGTGAAGAAAAAACAAAAGTTCCCTTTAACAGCTTCTCCGCCGCTTTCGCTCTTCTTAGGGATACAATGTATCCTCCAGCAATTCAAACAGCTCAGTTCCAGGCAATTTAAAGGATGTTACTTGACCCGGCTCAGACAAAACTTTAACTCTTCACATTTCCTCCAGCGCAATCTTACCCAGTTGCTGGCTTCTTCGTGGCAGCCATTGCTGACCGCCGCTCCACCGCCTTGGGAAAAAGGGGTTTTTCCGGAGAAGGGGGGGTCTGCGACACCCCCACCTCCCTGTCCGACTCCCCTCTCTCTTCAGCTGTCCCTACAGGGCAGCCATATCCCCCTGACCCATCTGGATCAGGGGTACCTCGACGGCTAGCACAGCAGGAATCGCGAGCTGTCGCGAATTCCTGCTGCCCCGAAGCCACGCGAAACCGGAAGCCTCTGGACTTATTTTTTTTTTTACTTTCAGGCCTGCTTCTTGGAATTTTTGTAAAACCAGTCTTAAACGCTCCCGTAAGATTTTTGGAGTGGGGGCACCAATGAGCACATCATCAAAATAGGGGACAATGCCTTTGATCCCCTGCAATAGTCTCTCCATTAGGCTCTGAAAGATCCCTGGGGCTACACTGACTCCGAATTGAAGCCCCGTACGCTTAAAGGCACCTCGGTGTGTTACGATAGTCTGTGCCTGTGCCATTTTTTCGTCAACCGGCAGTTGCTGATAAGCCTGAGCTAAGTCTAGTTTAGCGAAGACTTTTCCGCCCCCCAGGGAATGGAGGAGGTGTTGCACCACCGGCACCAGATATGGATTTTGTTGCAGGGCATGGTTTAGGGTGGCTCGATAGTCCCCACAAATTCTAATGGAGCCGTCCGGCTTAATTGGGGTCACGATTGGTGTTTCCCATGGGGAGTGGTCGGTTGGCTTTAAGACTCCCTGGGCTATCAACTTATCAAGCTGTTCATCGATTTTTGGCTTTAGAGTGAACGGGACTCGATGAGGCTTAAGGCGGATGGGAGCTATCTTTGGATTAAGGCTAAAGGATATCGGGGTCCCCTTGTACTCACCTAGCTTTTCCGCGAAGACGTCCCTGAATTCATGGGTGAGGTCTTCTTCCCAGTCACTGCTGCTGATTTGGTTAATGCCTGCCACTTCAATGCCGAGTGGTGCAAACCATTGCAGGCCTAACAGGTCCATGGCCTTCACTTCAGCCGGTTTCGCTAATGCCTTAGCCATTTTGAATACTGTCGGGCCACAGTGCATTCGGAATACCGCCCGTTTCTTCCCGGTTGTGGCATCCTTCAGATTATTCGTTTCCAAAAACATTTGGAAATGGTCCATGTAGGACTCCCAGTCCTCTTGAGCTGAATTGAACGGAGCGGGTGGTACTGCGCCACCGGACATGGTTCCGCCGTTGTGCGCTTCAGCCACATGCTTAGTTGTCTTCGTCGTTGGCTCTGATGTCATCCAATCCCACCTTCGTCGCCAGTGTTAAGTCTGGGCCATGGGTGCAAAAAATGGAGACGAGCCGGTAGAAACAGTGAACTTCAAACTCTTTATTTACATGGTGTGACAGCTCAAACTGGAGGGCTGCTATAGTCTTCCTTATATAGGCAACTTATTAACTATTCAACCAATAGCAATCCTGGAGCGCTAGCTCCGTTAACCAATGAGAATGGCCTTTTAATGGCCAATCAGATGCTCCTGAACAGACCAATCCGATCCTGCCATTAACAGCCAATCAGAAGTGCAGGGCCAGAACCCTGCACTTGACTTCAAGCTCAAGATAACTTTATTTGGCATTATTCATTCACAACAGTTATATTATAGTTAGTTATTATTATAGTTGTAATTATAATTATAAAATTATATATTTTATTGGGAATTTTATAAAAGGATCTCAGTACAGTTAATATGATTCCTTTCCTCCCCAGTGTGATTCTTTACCTCAGCATTCTGAAGAAGCCTAGGTTAAGAGAATGGATTATTCCAAGTTACTTTCAGAAACCAAAATCTTAACACAGGAATTCCATCTGCTGCACTTGGCTGTTCATTTTGAATAAATTGTTAGTGGCAACTTCTTGTTAAATATGAGCCATTGTGAGAATAACCATGTTATTATACCAAAGGTGCTTTTTCTAAAGGCAATTGAACTTCTTTGTTTTGCTTGAGGACATTTTTCTTCTCGTTCAAGAAGCTTTTTCAGCTCTGACAGAATTCTAACTCCATGACCTGAATGACTATCTCCATAGTCCATATTATTATTATTTTTTAAAAGCAAACAAAAATAATCCTGGGCAGGTGTAATACAAGCCTGCCAAGTATTATGATAATTATCAGAATAGTATCCAGATATAGAGAAGCAATAAATACACACTCACCCACACATCTGCAGAAGGAGCTTTCACATAATATGGGTTTAAAAAAAGCTCATATCACAGAATAGAGTGAGACTCAAAATGTGGTAAGAATGTTTTCCTCATCATTTTATCTTGTTAAACCTGATTTTGGTAGATATTGTGCAGTTGCTTGTTTGGGTTGAAAGTATTACTTAGTATTACAAGAGCTGATAAAAATTTAATTAATTATCTGAATTATCTGAATATGTTACCTGTTCAGGTATTATACACATGAAATAGCTACTTGCAATTAGTTACTGCGTAAAGATGCAGCAATAAATCTCTGACTCTGTTTAAAAAGAAATGAAAGAGATAGTGGAGGAGAAAGAGATTATAGAAAATGTGATAAAACAAGATCATATCTCTCTCTCTCACACACAAACACACACACAACATCCACATTAAAAATGAAATAAAAAACACAAATAAAGATTTAAGACCTATCAGATTTTCTAAACTGCTGATAGGTCTTATCTACTTATCGGATTTTTTACCCCTCAGGCTTCAAAACTAGCAGGTTTATATCCAAAAGAAGAATTTTATTATAGTGATTACTGGGAAAGTCTCACTTTCTATCTGAGTTCACATCTTTTAGTACAGTGAACAGCTTTGGGGAGATTAACCAGCTCAATACATCAGTGCTCAAAACTGTCCCCACAAAAAAATCCTCATCTGTCTATCACACAATAAACATTTTGCTTCAAATGTGGCATGACAAATCCTATGGATCTTCATTTAATGAGCATCTTCCATGTTAGCATCCAATAGAAGAAAATATATATAGCTCAGGGTTGAATTGTGGAGTCCTAGATGTCTCTGAGTTTGGTTATTTGCTTGCAGATGTTTCATTATCATGTAGGCAGGGGTGGGATTCTACCAGTTCACACCTATTTGCTAGAACCGGTTGTTAACATTCTAAGCAGTTCAGAGAACCAGTTGTTAGAAGAAATTACTGGCCTAATCCTGTAAGGAAGGCAGGAAGGAAACATTCTGGTGTTCCTTACAGAAACTGCCTCTCTGTTAACCCTTATTACATTCTTGGCAGGACTAGACTTCCTGTCTCAGGACCATCTCTGGAGTTTTTTTTCCCTCCTTTGCTGGTACTTTGTGTGGAGTGACCATTTAAAGTTACAATGGCACTGAAAAAAGTGACTTATGACCCTTTTTCACACTTACGACTATTGCAGAATCCCCACAGTCATGAGAGGCCAGGCGAGGAGATGCATGCCTCAATGTGAGTGATATTGAGTTGACCACATCCAGGCAATAACATGATCACCAAGCCATGTCCACCCAGTCACATGACCACCAAGCCACACCCACCAACTAAGCCACGTCCACAGAACCGGCTGTTAAAAAATTTGAATCCCACTCCTGCATGTAGGTATCACTAGATGTTATCTACTTGCATAATAAAACATCTGCAAGTAAACAATCAACCTCAGAGAGCAGCAAGGACTCCACATATTATTATCCCATTATTATTGGTGAGTCTGGTATAGAAAATAGAAAGGAAACTTTTGGATCAGCATACAACTTAAACAATGCATTATTTATATATTCATTAGTTATTTCTGATAATATTTTGGAAGGCATAAAATGTCCATTACATTATGGTTATTCTTCTTGTTGATCGCAGATAAGATCCCTGACAAAAGTAATTTCCTTTCAAATAAAGCTGAAAGTCTTATGGTAATTCTTTGCCCATTATATTTATAAAGGCTGGTAACAGTTAGCTATTTTGTTTGTCTAGCATAGGGGTGGGCAAACTTTTTGGCTTAGGGGCCGCATTGACTTTTAAAATTTGACAGATGGGCCAGGTCAGCACAAGATTTTTTGGGAATCGCCCCCCCACCCTTTCCTCCCCCCTCTTCTCCTCCTTCCCCTCCCCTTGGAGGCCCCCTGAGTCAGGAGTTGCTACAGCCGGCGCGGCTCCGCACAGCTCCAGTCCCGCATTGCCTCGGGAAGGGAAAGGCAAAAAGGAAGAACCGCGGCAGTGCTTTGCAACGGCAGCAGCGGCACCAGAGGCTCAGGCTCAGCAGCTTCTGGTTTTGCCTTTTCCTTCCCATGGCAACGTGGGACTGGAGCTGTGTGGAGCTGCACCAGTGGTAGCAACTCCTGACAGCCCCAGCTGGACACCTGAGTGGAGCCCGGGCAGAACTGCCTGTTGCTGCTGCCGGAGCACTACCAGGTCGCCTCCTTCAAGCAGCCCGCCCACCCGCCCACTGGGCTTCCCCTCCGCTGTGCAGCTTGGGGCCAGGCCCGAGCACTTGCGAGTTAAAACAAAGCCGAAAGTTGCTGGGAAGTTGCTTGGGTGCTGGGAGCAGGCTTTTAAAGTGCCACTTGAGCAAGGTTTAAGCACCCACTGGGCGGAACCCTTCCCGCTCCTTGGTGGGAAGACAATCCAGCCTGCAAACTTTGCCTTTGCAAAGCCCTGGAAGCCCTGGAAAACTGAGCAACTTCCCAGCAACTTTCAGCTTCGTTTTAACTTGTGGGTGCTCATGCCTCACCCGAGCCGCACGACGGAGGGGAAGCCCGGAGCGCCGCCGGGTCACCTCCTCCAAGCAGCCCGCCTGCCCGCCCACCCACTAGGCTTCCCCTTCGCCGCGTGGCTCGGGGCCAGCCACGAGCGCCCGCGAGTTAAAAGGAAGCCAAAAGTTGCTGGGAAGTTGCTTGGGTGCTGGAAGCAGGCTTTTAAAGTGCCGCCCGAGCAGGACCGCTGAGCCGGGAAACAGGGCACCAAGGCAGGGCAAGGCTCCTTCAGCAGCGGCCTAGCTTTAGGTGGCTCCAAGCATCCCGCCCCGCCCGCTGGGCAGAACCCTTCCCACTCCTCGGCGGGAAGACGCTCCAGCCTGCAAGCTTTGCCTTTGCAAAGTTTAAGCCTGGAAGCCCCAGGGACTCACCTTTGGAGAGGTCGCACTCGAAGGTGATTTCGAACTCACAGCTGAGGCCTTTGCAAAGTTCTTTTCTTTCCTACCCCTAGATCGCTCCGCACTGTTTTGCAGCTTTGGGGGACATGCAGCACAGGGCAATATGCCCAGCGATTTTTTTTCAGGCGCGGGCTGGATTGGACAGACCAACGGGCTGGATGTGGCCCACAGGCTGTAGTTTAGCATGTTATACAGATTCTTGGGCTATTAGATCTGGGTTTATATTATTCTGCTGGTAATTGTAAAGATTTAAAAAGTCAACTTAGGCATTTATACTCAACATCTACAACCTGGACAGTTTATCTATCAATGAGAGTTAAGAAAAATATCTTCTGTTTTTTTTTACAGTTATTTTTTTTTGATAAAAGTTTTATTGATTTTAACAACAAACAAAAAACATATAAGACATAAAACATAACATAAAAAAAAAATCATTCTTCATAAATTTACTGTGTATCGGTTGGTTTACCACTCCCTTTTGTGCATCCATTTCATAGTCATCGAAATAATTATATTACATAATAACTCACATTATCAATCATCAGTAAAATATCCCAATATCATTATTGAACAATCATTTGACTATAATTTTACTAATTCATATTTAAGCGAGATAACTATAATTAAGTTAAATTATTCTATAACAAATCATAGAATCATTTTTTTACAGTTTTGTACAGTTGATTTGAAGGCATAATATCTCAGTTGCTATCTTCTTATTTACTATCAATCCTTCAATGGATTCTTCAAAAAAGAGCTGCCCAGCAGATGAAATAGCAAGTGGAATGTATTAGAATGTTACGTGCAGATTTATCTCAGGGACATAAAGAAGTTCCATTTCAGGAATTCAGTGGTTAAATAGATAAGTCTTGTGTCCTTATATCTATTTTCTTGGAGTAAACCCTGCTGAATTTTATTGGGTTTCCTTCTGCATTAGTATATATTAGACTGCCTTGTAATATTCCTTACATTTACCTCAAGACATTATAAAGTTGCATTCTTCCTAGGAGTTACATCTGATTGAATTCAATAGGAGGAAGTATTCTAAGACCATCCCCTGAAGCCCCTTTTCATATGCCCCTAATACTAATATTTCAAAGGCGGCAAGAAAGCAATATCAATTTCCAACCTGAAATAATAAAACAGGTATCCTAAAAATAGTATCCAGAGAAAGTTGAAAGCACCATGAAAATGTTAACCCTATTTCACCAGGAAAAGAAATTTTCAGGAAATTGGAAGACTGATTCATACACGATCACCCTTTTTGCTTACAGCTGTGTTTTGTATTATTAATTTTGTGCTGTGGAGTTCACTCCATCAATTCTGTTGTACTTTATCATGTAGATTGTATAGTGCCAAGGTGTTTTTATGACAGCATAATAATATACAATACAATAATAATGTATCGTCATAATCATTATACCTGCAGCCTGTTCTGTGTTTAATAGATCCAATCTAGGTCTGATTTTAAAGAGAGAGAGAAAAGGCATGAGGAGTAAGACCCCATTAACCAGAGGTAGTATTCAGCAGGTTCTGACCAGTTCTGGAGAACTGGTAGCAAAAACTTGGAGTAGTTTGGAGAACTAGCAAATACCACCTTTGACTGGCCATGCCCCCATCTATTCTCGGCCTCCTGAGTCCCAGCTGATCAGCTCAGTCTTCTTTTGTTGCCCTACACAGGAGAACAGAGCTGGAAATCAGGTTATTGGGGTGCAGTGGTGGAATTCAAATTTTTTTACTACCAGTTCTGTGACCGTGGCTTGGTGGGCATGGCAGGGGAAGGTACTGTAAAATCTTCAGTCAGAGTTGGTATTTGCCAGTTCTCTGAACTACTCAAAATTTCCACTCCCGATTCTGCAGAACTGGTCAGAACCTGCTAAATACCATCTCTGGTGGGGTGGGGAGGGAATGGGAATTTTACGGTATCCTTCCCCTGCCATGCCTACCAAGCCACACCAAGCCTCTTAAGCCACAGAACCAGCAGTAAAAAAAATTGAATCCCACCACTGCCATGAACTCACATTCACCTATTTACTTATCCCTTTGTAAATATTCCCTCCTCACATGCCTGAAATTTGAAAAAGTTGAAATTTGGCCAAAGAGAAATGTATTGGGACGTTGGGATGGGGCATAGGCTGAGATTTTCTGAAGGCACTCTCCTGAGAAAATAAAGAAAATAACCTTGACAGAAACATCCAAGAACTATTTTCTAGGCAAAAGGAGATGAAATATTTTTTCAACTCCAGAGAAATATTGATGTGGTACAAGTAGAGGCTGCCCAGATTCACTGGAATATAAGAAGGGGAAGGAGCAGGGGTGGGTTTCTACTGGTTCTGTTCACCTCTGTAGAACCGGTAGCTCTGAAAAGCAGCAGACATAGAACCGGTTCTATGTCTGCTGATGCTTTTGCCCACCGACCCACCCAGGCTCTTACCTGATCTTTATTTCCTGATTTTTCAAGTTCAGCTGCTGAAAGAGGAACAGCTGCAGTTAAAAAAGCAGGAAAAGAGGACTGTTTCAAAGGCTGCTTCTCTGCACGCAGCATGCTGATGATGATTTACAGGCACAAGGCTCACAGCGTGCAGCAAAGCACATCAAAAATCACCGAACCTCTAAATCCCGAACTGGTAGTTAACCCTGTTATATCCCACCCCTGGGAAGGAGATGAAGACCTCTTATTATAGCCAAGCTTAATAGAAAAAAAAAATAACTATGGCCTTCCTAAGGAGTTGATTTCCTGATCAAGTCTACCTGACATTACAGCAAGATGAGCTTGAGCAACACGATTAATAGTGGTTACTGTTATGTTTGGAGCATGGGCGAGAAAGAATGGAGACAAGCCTCTGGAACGGTGAACTGCAACTCTTTATTTACATAGTGACTTCTCAACTCAATGGCAGTTATAACCCTCCTTATATAGGCAACCCCAATAACTATTAACCAATAACAATCGAGGAGCGCAAGCTCCCTTAACCAATAGGAACTCTCTGTTAATGGCCAATCGGATTCCCCGGAACAGGCCAATCCGATCCTGCCGTTAACAGCCAATCAGAAGTGCAGGGCCAGAACCCTGCACTTTACTCCAAGCTCAAGTTCTCTTTATTAAACCTTATGCATTCACAACACCCCTTCCCCCTGGCTTCTGTTTGCAGGGCGCAGTTACATAGTCCTTTAGGTAGGACTGTTGCTTTATTAGTCTTTTTGATTTTCGCTGTGTCATTGGGCTGCAATCACACTGAGGTAGATCGTTATTTGGCAACGGGGTCGCCTCATTCTTCGTCATTGCCATTATTCTCAGTAATTCCTTGAGGTGCATCTGTTTCCCTCTCTGGTTCCACTTCCTGTGTCTCTATTATGCCGTCATTCCCTTTGAACGGGTTTTCTTCTACTTGGAATTCATCTTCTTCTGTATCTCCCCCCCCCCTCAGTTTGGTCATAAGGGAGTTCAGGAATGCCCGATGGGAGCCGCGATTGTAATTGATCGATATGGCGTTTCCATAGTCTATCGTCAAGGCATTGTACAAGGTAGGATCTCGGGCCAGTTACACAAATTACTGTCGCCTCTACCCACAGCAGATCGCCCGATAGGTTTTTAGCGTATACCAAATCACCAACCTGGAAGGCACGACAGCGGCCGCTGGATCCTAGTGGTTTTTCCGGTTCATAAGCTGGGTGTAACCAGTCAAGGTGGGAGTGGAGTTTTTGTCCCATTAGCAGTTCGGCGGGAGTTTTGTTGGTGATGCTATGAGGTGTGATGTGTTTTAGAAAAAGGATTCGATTGATCTTTTTAAATCAATGTTATCGTGGTCTACCTTCTGCAAGGTTTTCTTAACAAATTGGACCATGTGCTCTGCTTTGCCATTGGTTGCAGGGTGCGCAGGCGAGGTGAGCGCATGTCGGATGCCGCGGTCAGCCAGGTACTGTTCGAATGACAGCGCTGTAAATTGGGGCCCATTGTCGGATACCAGGACGTCTGGTAATCCGTGGGTTGCAAATAGTTTTTCCAAGTTTTTGATAACCGCTTCAGTGGTTGTGTTCATCATGCGGTGAATCTCGAGCCAATTCGAGTAGGTGTCGACGGTTAGCAGAAAGGTGTGGCCTTTGGTCGGCCCCGCAAAGTCCAAGTGAATACGAGACAAGGGTCCCTGTGGTGTCTCCCATTCGGTAGGGATGGCTTTAGGTGGGGTGTTGCTCACTTCCTGGCATTTATGACAAGCTTTAACCCAATTTTTGATTTGCTTGTCGATGCCCGGCCACCATGCGTGGCTTCGTGCGAGGGCTTTCATTCGCACAATACCGGGGTAGCCATTGTGCAAGGTTCTCAGCAGCGCTTTTTGGAGTCGTTCTGGGATAATGACTCTATCGCCCCAGATGACACAGCCCTTTTGGGAGAACAACTCCGTTTGTCGAGTCTTGAATGGTGTGAAGTCATCTGATAATTGGTCCAATGGCCATCCACGTTCTACCCAGCCCAGAACTTGCGCTAAGGTGGGGTCACGTTTGGTTTATCTCGCGATATCTTGGGCAGTTAATTGCGGCGAGTTGAGTGTTTCAATTTACAACGTGGTTACCGTTGGTGCAGGATCGTCGAGAGTCTCCGGAAGCAGTGCTCGACTTAATGCGTCGGCATGGGGAATGGCTTTCCCCGGGCGGTATTGCAGCCGGTAATTATAAGCAGCCAAGAATTCTGACCAGCGAGTCATCCTAGGGGATAATATGTAGGGAGTTGGCTTATCTCCAGATATTATCCCCAATAACGGTTTGTGGTCAGTCACGATAGTAAAAGCCCGGCCATACACATACTTGTGGAATCTTTTAATGGCCGATACAATTGCGAGGGCTTCTTTATCGATTTGGCCACAATTTCGCTCAGTTTTTGAAAGTGTCTTTGAAAAATATGCAACAGGGGCTTCATTACCATTAGGCAGTACATGGCTCAGAATGGCGCCCACTCCAAAAGGCGAAGCATTACATGTGATATTTAACGACAAAGTCTCATTTTACTACATTAGTACAGAGTCAGAAATCAGTAGTTTTTTTACGTTACGGAATGCCTGTTCTTCTCTATGACCCCATACCCAGTTTGCTTTCTTGTCTAACAACCGGTGTAACGGTTCAGCGATGGTTGCTTTATGCGGTAGAAATATATTATAACAGTTGATGAGGCCTAGGAACGCCTGGAGATTGGCCTTGTTCCGAGGCCTGGGAGCGTTTTTTATTGCTCTTAGTTTACTGTCGGTAGGGTGAATACCCTGACTATCAATTAGGTACCCTAAAAACTCAACACTATCTGTACACAATTTACACTTATTCTTTTTTACCTTAAGACCGGCGTCTTGAAATTTTTGTAGGACTAATTTTAAACGATCCCGTAAGATTTTTCTTGTAGGTGCAGCAATTAATACATTGTCAAAATAGAGGACCACGCCTTTAATCCCTTGTAGTAGCCTCTCCATCAGGCTCTGAAAAATCCCCGGGACTACACTGACTCTGAATTGGAGCCGGGTACATTTGAAGGCACCTCGGTGCGTCACAATCATTTGTGCCTGTGCCGTCTTTTCATCAACAGGTAGTTGCCTGAGCTAAGTCTAATTTAGCGAAGACTTTTCCACCCCCCAGGGAGTGGAGGAGATGCTGTACCACCGGCACTGGATATGCATTCTGCTGTTGGGCGTGGTTCAGGGTGGCCCGGTAGTCCCCAGAAATTCGGATCGACCCATCTGGCTTAATGTTACGATTGGGGTTTCCCAGGGGGAGTGATCGGTAGGTTCTAGCACCCCCTGAGCTATTAGTTTGTCGAGTTGTTCGTCAATTTTCGGCTTTAAGGCAAACGGAACTTGACGGGGCTTAAGGCAGATGGGAGCTATCTTTGGATCAAGGCTGAATAAAACTGGGGTCCCCTTGTACTCACCTAAACTTTCCCCGAAGACGTCCTTGAACTCATGGATGAGGTCCTCCTCCCAGTCACTTCCGCTGATTCGGTTTATGCCTGCCACTTCAATGCCAAGTGGCGCGAACCATTGGAGAACTAGCAGACTAGGCTGATCTTTGTCGATCACAGTTAGCGGTAAGTATGCTGTGTGCTTCTTGAAGGAGACCCGGACTCGGCAGGAACCAACAACAGGGATTCAATTCCCTTGATAGTCCTTAAGAATGAGTTTTTGGAAACGGAGGTCTTGGTGCTGAATCGTGGGGATGAGTTGTTTGAGGGTCTTCCAGGACACCATCGAGAGGGACAATCCTGAGTCAACTTCCATATGGCAAGGCTGGTTCTCGATGGCTACTGTGATTCGGATTTTCTTGGCATCCAAGAAGAGGCATGACCGATAGTGATAGTATGGTGAGCCTCTTCTCGCTGTAAAGCTCGGTTTCTGTAGGAGTGGCTTACTGGTTCTCGCCTTTCAGGATAGTTTCCTGTCGATTGGCGATAGTTAGCCCCTTTTGAGGCCTGGCTGGGTCCTTGTAAACTTTGGCAGACCCGTCCGATGTGGCCTCTCTTCCCGTACTCATGACAGAGCGCGTCGCGGAATTTGCATTCGGACCTGGCATGGTTGGCTCCACAGCCAGTGCAAGGGCGTAGGGACTTCGGTGGTGGTCCCAGTTGGACTGCAGTTGATGGACCTCTTCTTCGTTGCTGTCTGACGACGAAGAGAGATCCTCATGGTGTGTCGTTGAAAGCTGCCCTTCTGACTTGGGTAAAATTTCGCTTGTCGGTTGGTGTACCGGAGTGCGGTTGCGGCATAATTGGGCAGCCGACTTCCTGGTTGCTTCTGCTGCAGTAGCATCGGCGATGGCATCGGCAAGGCTGATGTCGCCTTTCGCCATCAGCTTGCTCTGCACGCCTGGTGCATCTAATCCCAGAACTGTTTGATCTCTCAGTGCCTCTTCCAAATCGGCGAATCCGCAGAGGCCTCCCAGGTTTCGGAGGTCTGCTATGAAGTCGGCAATGCTTTCTCCTTTTCGCTGGTTGCTCTGATAGAACTCGTGCCATCTCATGAGTGTAGGCACGGTCGGTGCGTAGTGATCTCTTAGTAGAGGTTCGACGTCGTCCCAATCCATCGCCTTCACTTCTCTAGGTTTTGCTAGTGCTTTAGCCATCTTAAATACGGTTGGACCGCAATGCGTTAGGAACACCACCCATTTCTTCCCGGCTGTGGCGTCCTTTAAGTTGTTAGTTTCTAAGAACATTTGGAAGCGATCCATGTAGGACTCCCAGTCTTCCTGCACTGGATCGAATGGAGAGGGTGGTACGACGACGCCGGACATGGTTCCATTGTGTAGCGTCGTCAGCCACGTGCTCAGTGTTTCTTCTTAGTTCCGTCGGTTCAGACGTCTCCATATCCCATCCTCGTTGCCAGTGTTATGTTTGGAGCATGGGCGAGAAAGAATGGAGACAAGCCTCTGGAACGGTGAACTTCAACTCTTTATTTACATAGTGACTTCTCAACTCAATGGCAGTTATAACCCTCCTTATATAGGCAACCCCAATAACTATTAACCAATAACAATCGAGGAGCACTAGCTCCCTTAACCAATAGGAACTCTCCGTTAATGGCCAATCGGATTGCCAGGAACGGGCCAATCCGATCCTGCCATAAACAGCCAATCAGAAGTGCAGGGCCAGAACTCTGCACTTTACTCCAAGCTCAAGTTCTCTTTATTTAACCTTATGCATTCACAACAGTTACAATGGCAAGCGATTGTGATAGACCTTTGTGCAGATCATAACTTCAGAAATAGCACTGTGTTCCTGAGGAGGACCTGGAGGGGCTGTCTCTCTACTGTTATTAAAGAGGGTTTTTGATTTGCCCTATCTCTCAGCTCCTGGGAGCCTATCATAGCAACCTGCTGGTTCAGTGAAGAAAAGGGCACATTCTCAGTAGGAATCTGGAAAGCAACAAAGGTCAGCTTTATTTTTATGGCAGCTGGATAGGATGTTTGCTTTAAACTGAGGAAGTCAAGAGAGGCACACGGTTCCTGACTGCAAGCAAATATTAACTGGCTGAAAATTGTGTGGCTCAGCTTTTGGCTGGGCTTGCAAACTTACCTCTGCTTCTTCCTTTAGCTCCTTGGGGTCCAGACAGATCTGGAAACTAGTCAGAATAGTCAAGATCATTTTGAGATGTACTTTAAATTGAAATCAGACATGCTAGAACATGGAAAGGTCAGTTGTCTAGAAGAGGCTACTCTGCAATAAACTTTGTGGGGGAGGGGAGAATTCAGTTATAGCTTAGCTAATGCTTTTCTGCTATCACATTGAATTTGGTCTTAAAACAACGGAATTGTGATATGAACACATACACTTTACCAGAAGTAAATTGCTAAATGAGGGGTGCTTCTGAAGGATATGTTTCTGGATTAGGAACCAAGGAACCGACAGGGATTAACTTTTTTTAATTAAAAAAAGAAAAGTTACCTGGGGAAAGCATCTCAAACGAATACTGTTCTAGCTTTGTTTTTGAAAATCAGTGGGTGCCCTATCAATAATTAAAATGAGAGCATCCAAAGCTTTCTTCCTATCTCCTCTTCATACTATCTTCCAATTGTTCAGAATGTTTGTTTGTTATTGCAATGAAGCAATTAAGCTCAGCACGTTAAAACAATGGGGATAATAAAGTCAGAGCCAGCAAGCAATAGCACAGGGAAAATGTTAAAGAAAAGATCATGATTGTAATTGAAAATAATTAGATGATACAGCTCATTTGGTCAACACTGACATCTATGTTTTTTGGGGTCTCTCCAGCATGCATCAGCAGCTACTTCTTCACCAGAGCTCCACCTTGCCATCTTTTTTTTTTCTTCTTCCAGAAAGGGAAATCCAAAACTAATCACTGCACACTATGCCTTGTCACTTGAGAGATACTGATTGGTCATTGCAAAGGATCTTTAATTAAGGCCATTACAACAAAAAAGAAATCAATCACCGAAGAGCATTCATGAGAGTCTGAAATGGAAACATACATGCATACACATACACATTCCTTTATAAAAACTAACCCTATTATTACTGACAATTGATACAAGACTTGTCAAGTGCAGGGCTGCCAACCTTGAGTGATAGTTCGGAGTGAGACACTGCGAGGGAGCGGAGCGACCGAGGGGGGGATGGTGTGGAAGGGGGGTGTCCCCCCTTCCACGGTAGGGAGCTTTGACAATTTTACATTTTAAATGGTGCAATCTGATGCATACTTTAGTCATGATTTGGACATATACATACATACATACATGCAAGCAGCACCAATGTACTTGAACCGGATTTGTAAGATATTAATAATGCAGTTCACTGACCATGAATAATTGAAGTTCCTGACTTGTAACTGCAGTATTCTACCTCAACTGACTTTATTAGCTTAGTGATGTACTATAGACCACTATAGGATGAATTCAATGTGCAACAAAAAGACAAAAACCCGAAACAACTACAGAGATAATGCAAATACATCAATGGGTATTCTTCTTTCTGTATCAAATACCATACTACATGCCAATATCAAATGCTATAGTCTCAGTCTTTAATTATATACTAACTTGTTGACTGAAATAGGGGTTCATAATTTCAGACATGTATAAACTAAACATTTAATCAAATAATGAGTGCTTCATATAAATATACATATTGTTAACTGTAAAACTCATCTACTGTATTCTGAAGCTTGAGCACAGTGAGGAAACAGTATATTATTTATTGGGTAAGTTTAGATTCTGAACTTAATGGTCTTACTGCTCTTTGGATGGTAAATTGTGTTAAGATTAGAATATGTTCTAGTTGAGTCAGGGCTATCCCAATTTGGGGCTGAGAAGCCTACTGGCATCAAAAAAAGTCCTTATTGAGTCCTTATCTAAGGGTTTGAAAATATGATAATAATGTAGTACAGTCCTGTCGATCTGGTGCATGGAGACCTAGGATTTAAACTCAAAGGAGAAAGAGGAAAAAGTGATTCCTTCATCCACTGCCAGAGATGTAATCCTGTCAGTCCTCCAACCTTTCTATTAAGCATTTTGCAAAAAAGCTGCCCAGCCCCTTTATAGATCAGCCTGGCGCGCTTCTTGCCTTGCTGGTTTGGGAAGACTCTTTTGGATCAGCTAAAAGAGAGCATAAGGCGTGTAAAGGGGTGGTAATAATAATTATAATAATAATAAAATTTAAAATAATAATAATTTTATTCAGAGTTGTGTTGGATCTCTTTTTTGGGGGGGGGGGGTTGTTCCATTCTTTCTTGGTGTTCTTTCTGTCCTTTTTGCTTTTTTAAATGGTCTTTCTCCCCTGGGTCAGAAATCCAGCCAGAGAAAATAAAGAAACATCACCAAAGATTTAAACACCAAAGGGTTAAATGGAAGCCACTCCGTTGGCTTTGCTTACCATTGTTATTACTGGCCGAGGCTGTAAAGAGGCTTTGCCAGCCCCCTCGTGTCCTTCTTTGGAAAGCCTAGGGCAGCTGGCTTGTCCCAGAGGACATTGCAGAGAGGGAGAGGGCGGGGCAAAGTGGCTGCGAGCGCCCCGGGCGGCGAAGAAGCCTCCTGCTCTTCGCTTTCCTGAAGCGATAATGATCGGCATCGTGACAGTTACGGGACGCCGGCAGAAGGATTAAGGCGGGAAAAGAGGCGCGGTGGGGTGGCTGGGCAGGGCGGGGTGGCTGGGCAGGGCGGGGTGGCTAGGCAGGGCGGGGCGGCGCTGGGAGCTCATCCTTCTCCTAAGCTAAGGGGAATATTCGGAATATAATCAGAGAATGTAGGGATATTTTTGTACATTCCATGATTTTGGGGTTTTAGCGTGAGATTTTATTTATCAGAGTGAGACAGTCAAAATTGATTGAATTGCGTGAGTCTCACGCTGATTGCGTGAGAGTTGGCAGCCCTGCAAGTGGGTAATCCTGCTCTGACAATAAATTTAGCAAAATGTCTTTGCCTGAAAGCAATAGGAATAATGTACTCATCAACATTTTTATTGTCGAAGTTAGCCTTAACGGGCATTTATGCAGAGGTGGTATTCAGCAGATTCTGACCAATTCAGGAGAACCAGTAGTGGAAATTTTTGAGTAATTCAAAGAACTGGCATATACCACCTCTAAATGGAGATTTTATAGAATCCTTCCCCTGCCACGCCAAGCCACGCCCACAGAACCGGTAGTAAAAAAAAATTGAATTCCACCGCTGCATTTATGTGAGAAATGCAAAGATTTTTGTTTCTCATAGAAAACTCTATCTGGATTGTCCAGTTAAAGTATAACAGCTAAGGTGATCTAAGGAGTTTGCTGCTTGAAGAGAACTTGCTTTCCCTTCAATTCCATGTAGGTTGGGGTATCATTCTGCACTACCCTTGAAGGCGGTAGGCTAGTTAGGAGGGCACAGATGCCATAGGATGACAAGTTTATTTTCAAGCAACTTGTGAATTTTCCAATCTCCAAAGGATGCAGTTTTAATCATGCAGTCAGAGCCACAATCTTGATTTGTTTGAATCCGTCTACAGTCACCCTGGCCATCTGAAATATTTGTCATTGCTTAATGACAGGGTTGGCCATGTTGTTTCTCCTTGAATTAAAAACCTCGGTGGATGTTGCTCATCTGGTAGAACTCAGAAACCTATGTGGTTCATTTTCCAAATTCAGGCTAATATATTTCTATTCTGTCAGATGTTTGAGTTTATTAAAATTCAATAGTTCATTTCTGAATGCACATCAGAATAATAGTTCTGTTCTAATGTAGATCATTTTACAGGATTATTTTCTTAGTCCTATTTTTATGCAGTTTCTTTTGTTATTTTTATAGCTTTATAATTTGTTATAATTATACAAGAGTACAACACTATAATCTTTATAGTTTTTTAATCTGTTATAACAAAGACTCCTAGGGTTGGTTTATTATAAATATAATTGTTTTAATTATTCTATAGTGCTTCTCTTTTTTCCTCAAAGCTGACGTCAATCGGTGTTGGTTGGTGGGAGGGAGGTTGCTCCCTCAGCTACTCTTTTGTGAGGTATGATGAGATTATACCCCTTTACTCCTTTAAACAGCAACATGAAATTGTTGGGTGAGATCATCCACCAGTTTGAGTTTAGCATCATTGTTTATATATCATGAATCCAGGTTATCCAGGTAAAGCTGTCAAGATTTTGCCCCAGTGCCTAAAAGCTATGCAGGTGTGGATGAGGAGGAATCATCTCCAAATCAATCCTACCAAGACCAAGTGCTGTGAGTATTTGGGCCACCCAGATCTGGGGATATTTCATCTGTGCTTTTGGCTGGTGTTTCGTTTCCCCATTTAGAGTAAAGGTGCAATCTAGAGATCTTCTTGGAGCGACAGCTCCTGGTGGTAGTTGTGGCCTGGAAAGCTTTTATGCAACTTCATCTAATGTGTGAATTGCATCCCTTCCTCAGTCAGAAACAGTTTCTCATATTCTGATTACCTCATAGTTATAGCCTGATGACTATAATGTATTCTACAAGCAGCTGCCCTTTAAAACTACTGAAAAGCTTCAACTGTCCAGACAGCAGCAGTTCGGGAATTGATGGGCATACTTGAGTATGTCCATGAAACATCTCTGGTTCATGAAGTGCACTGGTTGCCAAATTGCTTCTGGGTGCAACTCAAAATGCAGATTGTTGTCTACAAACCCTTCATGGCATAAGGCCAGTTATTTTAGGTACCATCTATATCTGCCCAGCCAATTTAATCTGATTGAGTGCTCTGGATTTCTTCCATTACAATGCCACATATCAGATCCTTGGAGCAAACTGAGCACCACAAAGTGGAAAAGAGCATGAGGCAATGTATAGAATGCTGCCTGGGGTAAAAAGAACAGGAAACAGGATTCTCAGTGCAAAATTATGTAAGAATGACACCAAACCATTATGTCTGAGAAGTAGGATTAAAGATAATTAATAGAAGAAACTGGGGACCAATACCATACAGGTCTTTATTGGAGTATGGTTTGCTTTTGATATGTATTTTCTCTGCAATGCAGAAGAACTTAGAATAGGGCTTTCATACCTTAGGTGAACAGGCCTACATACCCAGTAGCATTAAGACTGTTTTGAACCTTTTTGCTTCCATCTAGTGGTGATCTGGATTTTTGCAGCTTAAATAGCTAAACTTGGAGATTATTTCATTTATAATGTGGAAATTGTAGTTTAAGTTGATAATTCCTTTGCCTTCTGTGTAAATTTGTATTTAAGATTTCCTATAGAAGAGATTTCCCAATGAAAGTTTACAGTTTGCATCTCAGTAGTACCTTATTTCCCATGCACAAGATGTAAAATACATTTTGAGACATTGGTTTGAAGAAAAGCATTTGCTTGGGAAACTCCAGAACCTACTAAAAAATGTCCTCAGGTGATTGTAAAGAATCTGGCCTCACTCTGTCACAAAACATAGAATTAACTTTTCTATTAAAAAGGATCTTTTCAGAACAATTGGAGCACCACTTCTGAAGTGATGTCAGAAGACTATAAATGAGTAGATTATCTAATTGGTCACCACTAATAGATCTCTGTTGTATATGAAAGAAATATGGGAAAGTTAAACAGAAGATATAACACTTTTATTAAGGCTTTGAGATTTAAGCTTCTGTGGCAAAGTTTCTAGGAAGGATAAATTGCCATATCTCATCCATCCTCATATATTTTAAAGATGAATCAGAAAAATCAGGATTGCTCTTATAGTTGTGTAATCTGAGAACACACAGATTTAACCTTTAGTTAGAGGAATTATTTAGCAAAAGGGGAGGGAGGCCTGAATCTGTAACTCCTACCAACTTCCCTAATGTGTTGTGCAAATATATAGGATCGCATTTGAAAAAAAAAGCAGTCAGGACTACTCATACCATTAGCAATTTTGATGAAATGCTCTTTTACATCAATGGAACATTATTTTACATTTCCGAATAAATACATAAGTTTTACTGATTTGCAACACAAAGTCGGAGTTGTTGGGAGGTGAACAGCATAAACATGTATTATTATTTTATTTCTTCCAAAATGTCTCTTTCTATGTTAATGATGTAAAGAAAATGACATTATTTGCTGCTTTGAGTTTAAACATGAAAATGTCAAAACTTGTGTGAAAAGAGTCTGTTCAAATGTCAGAAGATTTGGGACATAATTTTGTAGGATTCTATTGATTCACTACCCAAAAAAATACAGGGCATATGCAAACCTTGCCAATTCTGTGGCTGCACCATGTTGTGAACACATTCAAAATATATTTTTTAATAAACATAGCTTTCCATATTCACTGGAAGATGGCAGAATTACCCAGCCCTAAAAAATAACATTCAGCATCAACCTTATAAAGAAGTAGACATATTGATATTGTTATTGCTGTTGTTATTATATTATAATAATAGCCAGTGAAGTGCAGTGGTTAAGGTGTTGGTTTAAGATAGGGGTATCCAACCTTGGCAACTTTAAGACTTGTGGACTTCAACTCCCAGAATTCCTCAGCCAGCTGGCTGAGGAATTCTGGGAGTTGAAGTCCACAAGTCTTAAAGTTGCCAAGGTTGGACACCCTTGGTTTAAGACAAGGGAGATCTAGAAATTCTCCATTCTTATTCAGGTGTGAGATATGTATTAAAATGAATCAACCGACATTTGATAATCTGATCCATAGGATGCTTTATTAGGGAAGATACTGCAGTACCGGACCCCCACTCCTAAAGCAACCATGTTTAGGATGAAGGAGATGCTTCCATTTAGTGAATACAGCTTATATAGGTTTATCAAATCACATGGTTACATAACACTTCATGTTGTCCATATGTAGAAGTTATACAACATTTTCACAAGAAAGTTCCACCCTCTCATGGAAAACTCCCAACTTTCTTGATATATTCAGATTTCCTGTTATTCAAATTCCAGAAGATTATAAGAAAACCATTAATATCTCTTAATGTGACTTATAATGTCAGAGCACCCCAGCACATACCTCTAACTTATGCCAAGTACATAGTTTTGCAATCTTGTATAATTTCTAGCGGAAAACACATTGCATAAATGTTCTGAGCTTTAAAAGTTCAGACTGCGAACACAAAATGGCTTCAGTTCGGCTCTTTATATTCCCAGGTGTAATAACCAAATTTTAACCTATAACACCAAGGAAATTTGCTGGGGGGCTTTGAGGTATTTTCTCTCAGCCCAATCTATTTTACAGGGCTGCTATTAAAATAAAAATGAAGGATGATCCCTATATAAGCTATTTAGATGCTAATGACACTCAAGATGCCTTTGGGTTACTTGCATAACAATGTATGTTGTAATTTGTTATTCAATATTTATTATACCCAAAGTTAAATACATCAGAGAATTGCTTTCAGCAATAGCTGAAGATGTTTATCTCTTGGACAGTTGATACAACAATACTGTTGCTTGCACATTACCTTTTCACCAGAGGTGATATTCAGCAGGTTCTGACCAGTTCTGCAGAACCGGTAGTGGAAATTTTGAGTAGTTCAAAGAACCAGCAAATACCACCTCTGACTGGCCCCATCCCCATTTATTCTCGACCTCCCGAGTCCCAGCTGATTGGCTGGGTCTTCTTTTGTTGCCCTGCACAGGAGAATGGAGCTGGAAAGCAGATTAGTGGTGTGGAGAAGGAATGGGATTTTGCAGTAACCTTCCCCCAGGAGTGGGAAGGGAATGGGGATTTTGCAGTATCCCTCCCCTGGAGTGAGGTAGAAATGGAGATTTGCCCACCAAGCCATGCCACATCCACCAAGCAGGCCCACAGAACTGGTAGTAAAAAAATTTGAATCCCACCACTGCTTTCCACATGCAAATGCCAGACAGGCTGCAAATGATAACTGGAGACCACTCTCAGCTTGATCTAAGGGCATCTTCTTAAATTTTACCACCATTCTTCAACCAGTTATCTCATTCCATCTAGAGCTAGGACTAGTCCTTTTGCCTCCAGCCACATGTAGAACATGGCATAAGGAAGATTGACTTAAAGGGTAAGAGGAATAAATGATAAAGAACGTGATTTAGTGAAGAAAGAAAATCAATACACTACGTCTCAATACACTACGTCTTTGCAAAGTTAAGATAAAGAGGAAGAATGTAATAGATCTGAATGAAAATTATCTGAACTTTTCAGAGAGGAATTGATGAGCGCATATAGGAAAATTAAGGTGTAGGCACAGCTATACATGAAAAGCTAAAGTGTATGTTAAAAATGATTGATTGCTCTAGTTTGTGAGTGGGTGTGAAAGTAAGAAACCATAGTTTAGTGATAACCCTATGTTATGCTTTGATAAATGGTGATAAAGAAGAACCAGTAACGTGTTAGGCAAAAACAAAATTGTAACATTCACCATGAATGTGATCTATAGAGAAAGCTATTATGTGGCCCGAATGGATGGCTAATAATAGTAACAAGACCACAAAGTACAAAAAAAATATTAGAAGATGGTGATTGTTTGGTGAGCATCTGCTTACAAAAAAGATTGTTTCAAATGTTTTTAATTCTATTGATTGTTTAAATGAAAAAAGAATGAATCAAAAACATGATTAATTACTTATAAGAAAAGATTGTTAAAATGAATGAAGTATACAAAGGTGCTCAATGTTGGATTGAACTTTTTAAAAAAAAAACAAATTTTATTAATTTTTGAAGACAAACAAAACATAGGACATAAAAGCATAAAACCTCCTTTCTAAAAATAACTTATAAGTTTTAACAAGGCAAATAAAACATTATTATTATTATTTTGGTAAAAGTTTTATTGATTTTAACGACAAACAAAAACATATAAAACATAAAACATAACATAAAAAAATATCATTCTTCATAAATTTACAGTGTATCGGTTGGTTTACCACTCCCTTTTGTGCATCGATTTCATAGTCATCGAAATAATTATATTACATAATAACTCACATTATCAATCATCAGTTAAATATCCTAATATCATTATTGAACAATCATTTGACTATAACTTTACTAATTCATACTTAAGCGAGATAACTATAATTGAGTTAAATTATTTTATAACAAATCATAGAATCATACCAAATCTTTCTTAATAAAATATTCCAAAAAATTATCAAAACCAAGAAAAATTATATATTAGTTATTTCCTAAATTTCTAAATATTCTATTATTATATTGTATTATCTAACCATTGATAAAAGAGATCCCAAACTTCATAAAATTGTTTATCTTCTTGTTCTCTAATTTCAAATGTCAATCTACTCATTTCAGCACATTCCAATATTTTCTTAATAATTTCTTCCTCTAATGATATTTTCTCACTCTTCCAATTTTTAGCAAATACAATCCTAGCTACTGTTAATACATTTACAATCAAATACTTTAAATTTTTATTATATATATCAGATACGATTCCCAATAAAAAAATCTCTGGTTTCAAATCTATGTGTTTCTTTGTCATTTTTTCCAGCCATATGCGAATTCTAGTCCAGTATTTCCTGGCCTCCTCACAAGTCCACCACATATGGTAATATGAGCCAGGTATCTGATGACATTTCCAGCACTTTTCAGATTTATTCTTGAACATTCTTGCTATTATTGTTGGGGGAAAGTGCCACCTGTAAAACATCTTATACAAATTTTCTTTATATGGTGTTGACATTGTCATTTTATAATTTTGTGACCACAATTTTTGCCATTTCTCTAAATCAATCCCATATCCAAAATTCTTCCCCCAAGCAATCATTGTTTCTTTAACTTGTTCTTCCTCTAATTTAATTTCCAACAAATAACTATATGGTTTTTTAATCACTTTTTCATCAGTACCTGTCAAAATCCTATCTAAATCAGTCAATTTATCATAAAATCCCTCTATTTTAGAATCTTTAAGATACCTTGCATGTATTTGCGCATATGAAAACCAATTCATCTTTATACCTTGTTCTTCTAAATTTTGCATCGTTTTAAGTTCACCCTTTTCGTCCAATATTTCCCCATATCTAACTGTTTGTTCCTTCTTATAAGTTATAGGATACGAAAAAGCTTCAATAGTTGATAACCAAACTGGAATTTTCAAATAACATTGTTTCTTAATTTTCTCCCAATTCAACCATAACGATTCCTGTATATAATGCCTTCTAAAATAACCCTGTGATTTAGTTCCCTTATACCATAAAAAAGCATGCCAACCCAATAATAAATCATGACCTTCTAATGCCAACAATCTAGTCTTTCTTAATGTTATCCATTCTTTAACCCACATTAAGTTTGCAGCTTGATAATACAACTCCCAATTAGGAAGGCCAAATCTTCCTCTAATTCTAGCATCCTGTAAAAGTTTTAATTTTATTCTCGCTTTCTTGCCTTGCTATATATACTTCAACACAATTTTATTTAATTCTTCAAAGTTATCCGAACCTAACCTAATTGGTATTGTTTGGAACAAATATAAAATTCTGGGTAAAATATTCATCTTAATTGTTGAAATTCTACCTATCAATGACAATTGTAGGCTTTCCCATTTTTTCAGGTCAGATGCTATCTGCTGTTTAAGTTTAATATAGTTATTCTCTTTCAGTGTAGTACATCTTGATGTCAGATATATCCCAAAATATTTAATTTTGTTCGTAACTTGAATTTTCAATAAATCTGCCAGCTCTTCTCTTTGTCTTAATAACATGTTTTTTGTCAGAATCTTTGTTTTGTCTTTATTTATTTTCAAACGAGCCATCTCACCATACGTCTCTATTTTTTCCAATAGTTTTAAAGCTGTCTCTAAAGGGTCTTCCAAAATAAAGACCAAGTCATCCGCAAAGGCTTGCAATTTAAATTCCTCCTTTTTGACTTTCATTCCTTTTATGTTTATATCCTCTCTAATATTTCTATTTAAGACTTCCAGGGTCAATACAAATAACATAGGAGATAATGGGCATCCTTGTCTTGTACCTTTTTTAATATTGATAGAGTCTGTGAATTCTCCATCTATCATTACTTTTGCCGTTTGCTTATAATATACGGCTTCTATTGTTTGGATAAATTTTCTAGCAAAGCCCATCTGTTCCAATAGTAGTAACATAAATCTCCAGTTCACATTATCAAATGCCTTTTGGGCATCTAAGAATATCAAAGCCATTTGTTTTTCAGGGTGCACCTCATAATATTCCAATGTGTCCAGGATTACCCTCATATTATCTTTAATCTGTCTCTGGTAAAAATCCATTCTGATCAGAGTGAATAAAGTTATTTTGATATTTTTTAAGCCTTTCTGCCAAGATTGAAGCAAAGATTCTATAGTCTGCATTCAATAAGGAAATAGATCTTTAGTTCTTAATTTGTAATGGGTCAACCCCTTCTTTTAGAATTAGTGTAATATAAGCTTCTGACCATGTTTTAGGTATTTTCTTATTTATCATAACTTTATTCATGACTTCTAACAGTGGAATGCTCAACAATTCTTGTAATGTTTTATAAAATTCTGCCGGGAAACCATCTGGTCCTGGTGCTTTTCCATTGTTCTGTCTGTTGAGTGCTTCGGTTAATTCCATCATTGTTATAGCACTTTCTAACATTTTCTGAGTTTCATCAGGTATCTTAGGTAGGTTAGCATTTTGTAAATACTGTTTAATTTTTTCCTCATCAAGATCCTCCTGTTTATATAATTGTCCATAAAAATCTCGAATGATTGCCTTTTTCTCCTTATTACCATAACAAATTTGACCATGATCATCTATTAACTGTGATATTTTCCTTGATTCTTTCTCTTTTCTCAACTTATATGCTAACCATCTACCTGGCCTATTTGTATCTTCAAAATAGTTCTGTTTAGCACTTCTAATTTTTTGTGCCAGTTCTTCTTTCTTTGCTTGATCCATTTTATGTTTAATTATGTCCATTTTAAGTTTGATATCTTTTTTCTGTGGCGTCTTCTGTAATTCTTTTTCCAATTTTTTATGGTCATCTTCTAGAGCTTTAATCATTTGCCTCTTCCTAATGTTCTTTTTCTTTGTATTGTCAATTATTAATCCTCTTGCATATGCCTTCATTGTATTCCAAACATTCTGTATTGAAGTATCTTCTTTTTTGTTTTCATTAAAGAAGGCCAATTCTTTTTCCATCCATTGTGTAACGTCTTTTTCCTTTAGAATAGTATTGTTTAATGTCCATCTAGATCTTCTTTTTTGTCCTTTCCATTTAATTGTCATTGGATTATGGTCTGCCCATGTACTTGTTTCAATATTTATTTCTTGAATATTAGATAATAATTCTGTTGATGTCCAAATCATATCTATTCTGGACCATGATAAATGTCTGTTTGAATAAAAAGTATATTGTTGAATTTTAGCATTTCTTTCTCTCCATATATCTTTTAAATTTAATTCATTTGTCATTTTGGGAGAAGGCGGAGCTTCGTCGCTGCGATACAGCTGCGATGTCGGGGCTCCGAGATCACAGCTGATATCTTCGCCCCTGGTCGGTCCTAATGGACCTAAACCGTCTCGTCGTGATGGGGACAGTAAGGGGCGCGTTCTGTAGATTCCAGGGACATCGCAAGTCCCTGGTCGATCCAGAAGAAGCCCCTTTGCCAACGGTGGAGAGGCAGCCATTAGGCTGCTGAAGCTGGGACAGCTCCGGAAGGACGAGATAGAAAGAAGTGTATCATCTGGTGAGGATCTTTTTTTTTTGCTTGGGACTTAAGAACACTCTAATATGAGAAGAAATCTATAAACTTATTGACAAAATTTGATTTAGCAGTGATTTTTTTTTAAGCAATGTCAAAGTGAGGCTTGGCTTTTTATTTTTACTTTTTTTTTCTTTACTGAATTTCTATTGCGATCTAGTTAATCAGACTGGTTTTTTCTTTTATATTTTTATATTAACTTGCTTTTTCTTCTTTTTTCTGACTGTTTATAATTTTTAAAATAGAGGCCCCCTTTAATATTTTTTTTTAATATACATAAATATACATTTTTTTTTCTTTTTAGGCTTTTTTCAGGGGGGAAGAAGGGGGAATGGTTTGAAGAAAATTTGTAACACTGCCAACTAGAGGCTTGAAAATATTTTGTTTGAAGTTGAAAAACTTTTGTTTGAAAAACTTTTCTCAAGGCTATTGGAAATGATAAGATAGAGGGAAGAGTACTGGAGGATGTTTATACAGGTGCTCTTTGGGACTTCTATTATTAACTGAATATTTGAAGTTTGGCTTTGAAATTTGTGGAGAAGCCAATTAAGAGCCTTGGATAAATAAAAGGCAGTGTGCATTTTTTTTCAATTCCCTATTAATTGTTTTATCCCTCCCCTCCAACCCCACAACATTTTGTAATATTGATATATTTATTTTTTATTTTTTATTATACCTTATTTTTATTTTTATTTTTTTTAAAGGGGAAGTCTCAGAATGTTCTCTTTTTTGCTTTTTGCTTTTTTTCATAGGGATGTCTGCCTCTTGATCTCTATTTTTGATTTATTTTTATGGCTATTTTTCATTTCCTGAGGTTTTTCAATTGGATTAAGGTGGGAAGAACCTGAAGAACTCTTTTTTTTTTCTTTTTCCTTTTTCTTTGCTTATTACTTTTTGATATTATTGGGCTTTATTTTGTTTCTTTTTTTCTCTTCATTTTTAATTTTTACTTTTGAATTATAATTGCGTATTTCACAATTGGATTAAGGTCTTGAAGAACCTGAAGAATTTTTCCTTTTTAATTTTGGGCTTTTTACTTATTATTGGTTTTGTTTTTTGTTTTTTATGGTGTTTTCCTTTTTCTTAATTGGATTATAATTGGCTACCTCACTAATTGGATTAAAAGACCCAGAAGACCCTGAGTTATCGAAATGAGTAAGAAAATTTTACCTTCGGGCATCTCAACTTCTGTTCCTGTCTCCCCGTCATCTGGAGGATGACTCTCAACAATGGTGAAGCAAGATAAAGTGCAAGTGGATTTAACGATGGTTATGCAAGGAATACAAGAACTTAAAATGAGTATTGAACAAAGAATGGAGAATATTGACCAAAGAATTGGAAAGATTGATGAAAAATTTGAAAATTTTCAACAAATGGTGGTGAAACATGATGAGAGAATCCAAAAAAATAGAAGAGAAAGACAAGCAAAGAGATGATACAATTGGAAATATTGATAACAGATTAACAATGGTCGAACAAGAAAAAAGTGGGATGTTGAAGTGGGAGATGGACAGGTCAAAATTTTATCTTAGATTTCAAAATATCGAGGAAGAAAAAGGACAAAACTTGGCGGCAGTAATGATTGAAATTCTGGCTGGAGTTTTGGAAATAACAGAGGATGGATGGAGTAGATGAGATATATCGAATCTTCACAAGATATGCGACGAGGAACCAATTACCAAGAGAGGTCCATGTTAGATTCACCAAAAAAAACTATTAAAAACCAAATATTACAAGTGGTAAGAGAGAAGGGGTTGAAATACAAAGGCAAAGAGATCCTGGTCTTAAAACAAGTACCTAGAAAAGTGAGAGAGATTAGAAGAGAATATCAATTTTTGACCAAAATGCTATTGAAAAAAGAGGTGAACTATAGATGGCTGATTCCAGAAGGATTAATGTTTACATGGCAAGAACAGAGGCACAGAATTCATTCAATTGTGAAAGCAGAAATATTTTATAAGGAATTTTTTGAAAGAAGAGAAATGGAGATAGAAAAAGAGAATATTTTAATTGAATCTGAAGAGGACCAAATGGAGATGGAAAAAGAAGAAGGCGCAATAGGTGGACAAATGGAGATCAAAGAACAACGTGAAATAAGATCCACGAGAGCTGTTAGACCTAAATATAAAGCATAACCATGGGAGAAAAAAAAATATTTCCATGAATATAAATGGACTGAATTCAGCTATCAAAAGAAGGAAAACTTTTTATAAATTAGAGAAGCTAAAATTTGATATAATTTGCTTACAAGAAGTACACATTAAAAAACAACATGAACAATTATTGATACGACCAAAGTTAGGGAAAATATTTACTTCTCTGACTCATTGTAAGAAAAGAGGAGTGGTTTTGTATATCAAAGAAACCAGTCCAGCCAAACTGATTTATACGGATGAAGATGGAAGAGTATTAATAGTTGAAATAGTGGATAATAATATAAAACACTCTTGGTTGCAATTTATGCCCCGAATGATAAACAAGAAGAATTTTATAAAAAATTACAAATGGAATTGTAGACAATAAACATACATACTTATGATGGGGGACTTCAATGGAATTGTAGACAATAAACTGGACTATACAGTAAAAACAACACGACAAAATAGGAAAATTCTCCCTAAATCCTTTTTCAAATAAAACATTATTTTTAAGGCATAGTTCCACATTGTCACATTTCCATTTAAGCACTTATATATCTTTTCCACATTTCTCATTATTTGTCCCTTCACTTTTATTCAATTATATTTCTTTCTATCAAGGTTTTGTTAATTCTCAATCGAATATAGACATTTATACAGCATAGTTCCAAATTATCACATTTCCATTTAAACACCTATATATCTTTTCCAAATTTCTCATTATTTCTCCCTTCACTTTTATTCAATTATATTTCTTTCTATCAAGGTTTTATTAATTCTCAGTCAAACATAAACAACCAAAATACAAAACATAAAATAAGACATAAAAAGATAAAACCTCCTTAATTATCATTTGTACATATCTTTTCCAAATTTCTCTCCCTTTAGTTTTATTCCTCCAAGGTTTTATTAATTCACAATCAAACATAGCTAACCAAAACACAAAACATAAAACTTCTTTTGAAAAGTGGCTTAGCTCCGGGTTACATCTTTTTTTACAGACCTAAATCAAATTCATGCTCCCCTTATATACCGTTCATATCTTATTGACCATTCTATATTTTCTATATAACTTCTCCCTTCTTTTCACTCTCTTAATTATATTTTGTTTATTTCATCTTATTTTAAAATCATTATACTTGTATCTTTTGTCCGTTCTTTTCCAATTATCTATTTATCTCTTCTCTTTAGCAAAGAATTTCCCCTGTAATCATTTTTAAAGTATGATGCCTTTCTATCTTTCCCCTAAAGTAACACTTAAAATAATACATAATTTCCATCCTGATTCTACATTCTACATGTTGCATTTTAAAATAAAAAAATAATAAACTTATAATATAGTTAAGTATATAATTTCCATTCTAGTTCTAATTCTAAATAATACATTATTTTAGAATAAGAAGATGAAATAGTAAATTTATAATGACATTGAAACAATAACGAATTAAACAATAACTAAGCATTAATCATTTTACACATTCTCTTTAATATTTTATTAAATAATGAGATCTATCATTATTAAACATTTTAATATTTTAATATTTTGTTAAATCTTATAATATTCCAATAGACTATTTCAAATGCAAATACTACAATACTATGTTATGTACTCTTGCAGTATCTTTCTTTAATTATACACTATCTTTTATCCCTTATCTCTAAAAAAAATCTTCTTTTTGGCATCTTGTTTCAGACTGTGGCTTTTTTTTCCTTTTTGCCTCCCTTTCTTCTCCAGTCTGGTCTTTTTGCCCCCCCCCCCCCTTCCTAACCTCCACCTTTTTAACTTCCCCTCTCTATTGTAGTTCTCTTTTCAATTACTTTCTAACATTGTACCTTTTTTTCACCTTATTTTTATTTTTCTTGGTTGTTTTATTGAATCTTACATTCTCATTTTTCCTTCTTCTCTTCCTATTTTCTTTCTTAATCAAACATTTTTGTCCATTAAAGATGGCTTCTTCCTTTTTTTCTTCTTCTCCTTCTCCTTCCTCAAGTATTTGCTGGTACGTAGAAACTGCCATTTCTAAAAAGTGGAAGGCAGCTCCCAAAAAATCCTTGCCATTTTGTTCTCTTTCTTTTAATTTTTCATATTCCATTTTTAGTTCATCCACAGATAGTGCCATTGTAAATTTTTAAGAACAACCCAGATGTTTTCAATCTTAAAGTAATTTCCAAATGTCAAAGTTATCAAACAATCCAGACAGACATAACTTATTTCCTCTTCTTCTCTTTGCAATTTTTTCTCCTGGGGCAGAATTCCAAATATATTGTAAAGCCATATTACAGTTACTTGCTCATCTTATAATCTTCAAGGTGCCTCCTCCAAAAAATTTTTAAAGATTTTTTTTTTACTTATTTTTTACTTATTTTTTTCCCACTTATAACAAAGAGCTTATTTTTACCTTAAAGAAGCAGATTTTTCTGTGCTCATTTGCTTTCTCCGTAAGGAAGGGGAGTGAACTTTCCTTCAGCATTTTCACCACTGTAACAATCTTTTGGAAATAAATGTATCAATTCACAAGTCAGGTTTCCAGGGTGTTTTAAAAGTAACTTAATGTCCCGGTTCAGCCAAGAAAACTTCTCCTTCTAAAAAATTTCCTCCTGCACAGTCTTTTTTTTTTTTGAAAAAGGTTTTATTAATTTTCTACAAACAAACAAACAAGACAAACAAAACATAAAAACATCAACTCTTATATGTACATCCAGTATGTCAGTTGGTTCATCTTTTTTGTGCATTCATTCTGTAGTCTCAATTGAGACTCCTGCACAGTCTTATCCGGTTGAAGATTCCTTTGTGGCTGCCATTTCTGACAGCCGCTCCACCGCCTCAGGAAAAAGGAGTCTAGCCAGCTGGGGAAGGGGGGTGCGATAATCCCAGACCCCTGCCCAGATCTCCTCTGTCTTCCACTGCCCCTGCAGGGTAGCGACAACCCCCAAATCCAATTGGATCGGTACCTCAGAGGCGAGCGCAGCAAGGACCCGCAGAGAAGCGGATTCCTGCCGCTGCCGAAGCCTTGCAACCGGAGTTCAATGTTGGATTGGTCATTATTTCTTAATGTAAAGAGTAGATTTTGGGGGGAAATGGACATTGAAAAAAGGAAGGAAGTGAAAAATACAACAGAAAATAAAATGCAGAAAGATAAATTTTACATGAAAAAGTATTAGAAAGCACATCAATTCTTCCCCTCCCTCCAAAAATGACTAGAAAATGAATATAAGGAAAGATTGCGGAAGTTGCTAGGAAATAAATAAAAAGATTTATGCTAAGAGGAATTATGAAAAACAGTGCTTGATGAAATGATATAATACAGTACCTGAGAAAAATGCTTCTAAGAGAATGATTTCTGTAGAAATTAGATGACACAATATAGAATACAAGATATATAATGAGAAAAAGAAAAGCAAGGAATTATTAAGATTGGAAAAGGCAGAGCAATTTTACAAACTGGAAATAAAAATTAGTTTTGGAAATGGGTAAAAAATGACTAACAAGGGGTCTCAAGCAGAGTGAATGGAATGAAAAACAAAGGTGATGAACTTATTTTGGGAATGCTGGAAAGCACATTTTAGAGTTTTATATGGGAATGGTAGTGATATATTGAATAATGGAACTGAAATGAATGCTATCAACTTTAATGTCCAAGAACAATGATGAAATGGAAACAATAAATTGCAATAATTAAAAGCTGCAGGTGTGGACAACAAAATCAGTGGACTGTTAACTGTGAGTAGAAAGGAGTGTGTATCAATTAGTAAATAAATAACTAGTTTGCTTATAGAGTAGCTCTGCGACTTTTGTAATGTGTGCGAGAAGACTTCATCACTACCTGATATTTTCAAGAATGCTGTAATTGTTCTCCATACAAAGGAAAGGAGAGAATGTGAAGTATACAGGGGGATTAGTTTGTGAAGTGTGCCCTGGAAGGTGTTTGTCACTATTATAACTGAAAGAGTAAGAAAAGTGATAAATGAGTAAAATTTTGATAGTATGGCAAGGTTTTATATCAGAAAAAAATCTTTTCTTTTTCAGCAGATAATTGAGAAATGTGTGAACCTGACCAAGAAAGTTTATTGCTTTACAAGATTTTGAGGAAGGTGTGAAAGAGAGAAAAGATTTGAATTATGAAAAGTGTTGCTTGAAGATTGGTTGCTGAATTTATAAAGAGTGGTATGTGTAGAAGCATGAATAAAAATAAACGATAAACTGAGAAAAAAAGTTTCAATATTAAATAGACAGTAAGACAAGGATTTGTGATATCTTTTTAACCACTTAATGTATTTAAGGATAAATGTATAAATAATGCTTTATGTGAAATTAGAAGTATGCAGATAGACATGAATAACTTTTGCATATAGTTGATATAGTATCATTTGGAAATTTGAATGATTTAGACAAATTTTTGATAATTGGTAGGAAACAGTGAAGAATATAAATCTGAACATTAATTAACAAAGGTAACTGTGTTTGACAGGAAAAATGAAGTAAATCGTTGCTAATTTTACGTAAGGAGCAAAAAAAAAAAAGCCCTAAAAAACAATTAGATGGGTACCTTGGTAGGAGTTTACTAAAGATACAGAAATGGATAAAGAAATGTTAAAGTATTCAAATTCTGTAGAATTGTAGAATTGTACTGGATAGTATACAGTCTGGAGAAAAAATTGCTTGTCAAAAGAAGCAAAAATGATTGAATGTTCTGTCTGCTTTATTATTAGGTGTGATCATGGAGTATGACTAGAGAAACACAATTGTAAGTAGAATAAAATGGAGAGCACACAAGCGTAGATTGCACAAACTGCAATATACAGGATGTATGGTTTCTTAATGTGGATTGAATAGAAAAATATATGAATAGCAGAAAAAAGTATGTTCATATAGTTGATCAGAGATGGAATGAGGAAAGTCTGAACTACAAAACAAATACATGAAAGAAGAATTAATGGCTTGAGAAGAAAGTGAAGACTGAGGCTATGTCATGGGTGCATGATATAGTGTACATTACAGAGTTGGTGGAACAAAGGATGATTTTCTGGATTTAAAAAATGTAGAGATATAATGAACGTTGTTATACATACAATATGCTGACTCTGTAAATTGCTTAGAGAGGACTGTAAAAGCACTGTGAAGCTATACATAAATCTAAGTGCTATTGCTATTTATAAACTAAATATAAATACTGTATGTTTCTTTCCCTTTGTTCTCATCCCACATCTTCAATTTCTTACTACTTTTCTGAGCTTCCCACAACATTGCTCATCCCAAAAAGAATAAATGGCATGATGGGTATGTATGTATGCATGCATTGGAATTTCTCAAATAGTTTTGCTATGGATAATGTCATTACATGGTAACAGTTTTAGCATAAAAATATCTCTGAAATATTCATAAAATACCAATGAGTAAGCTATGTGAGGGAGGACAACTTCTTTAGCTGGCCTGGCAGTTAGATATAGATAAGACACTATAGTTCTAACGATGGAAATAGAGATAGTCATCTGAATTATTTTCAATCTTTTTACAATAATCCAGAAAAATAAGCAAGTAAGACTAAGAAGTTAATAGTGTTAAATTTAGTGAATGTTCCCATTCCTGGAACTCTGGAAAACAAACCCAAATTCTAATTATTGTCAGGGAAAGAACCAGTAATTTCTCCTTGCCTTGTCTTCAACTTCTGGACCCTGATTAAGATATATCAGATGGATACAAGAGCTAGTTGTAGCAGTGATAGAATGATAAGAGAAGACTCTGCCAGAGAAGCCAACTTGTGATGTCATCTTGACCAAGGATTTTCCAAAATCAGGATGGAACGAATGACAACTCTGCAAAGAATAACTAGTCATCAATTCTATTAGCAAAGTGGCTTCCCCAGTTTTAAATAAGTAAGACTTTTATTTTGGACAACAGGTGCTAGGAGGTACCATTTTTTCCTTTACATCAAGCAGCAAATGCCTTTGGCTGAAATAATGTGCAATAAGAATGTACAAGAAGTTTGCCATAAATTTTGCTGGAAACTAATCTGGCCATTCTGTTCCTAGAAGGCTTTGGCACAGCATGAATCCTAGAATCAAAGAACATAATCTTTCCCCAATAAGACATCCACAAAATATTCTTAAATAAATTGCATCCAAAGAGCAATATTTATGTTTGAAGGCAGCAGCTGTTAGGCAATTCGCATGTAAATCTTATATTGTTATGGGTTTTTTTTAAAAAAAAACACAAAACTGCAGCAGAGAAGCAAAAACAATAGCCTGAATACAAAGAAATAAAATCCTCTCTTATAGGCAGGAAACCTGAAGCATCATTTGTCTCATCATAACTCAAATTGAAATCAAGGCAATCTTAGTGCTTTCTAATAAACACAAAGGAAAAAGAGCAAGACAGGGATGATGAATAAATCTGCTCAGTATATTGCAATAATAGAACATATCAAGAATAATCTATAATTTGATAGAATTCTTTCTCAGAAGGATATAAAAAGCAATCCACAGACTTACATTAATTCACTGGTTTCCACCATAACAACAGTATGTCAAGGACTGATGGAACGATGTGTCTGAAGAGAAAGCATGGAAAGCTTATCAGGAAGAAGCCAGAAACAAAGAATTCATATTATGTGTTGTGTATGCAATATAATTAATAAAGTGTGAGCTTGGAGTAAGTGCAGGGTTCTGGCCCTGCACTTCTGATTGGCTGTTAAGTGGCCGGACTGGATTGGCCCATTCCGGGGAATCCGATTGGCCCTTAACAGAGAGTTCTTATTGGTTATAAAAGCTAGCGTTCCTAGCTTGTTATTGGTTAAACGTGACAAGGTTTGCCTATATAAAGCGGGTTTTACTGATATTAAATGAGCAAGTCATTTTGACGATGTATTAATTACAGCCCCTACAAAAAAAATCTTACAGGACCGGGTAAAATTAGTCCTAAAAAAATTCCAAGAGGCCGGTCTTAAGGTTAAAAAAAACAAATGTAAATTGTGTACTGACAGTGTTGAGTTTTTAGGGTACCTGATTGATAGCCAGGGCATTCACCCTACCAAAAGTAAATTAAAAGCGATCAAAAACACTCCCAGGCCACGAAACAAGGCCGATCTCCAGGCGTTCCTAGGCCTCATCAATTTTTATAATATATATTTTTTTTTTGAAAAAGTTTTTATTAATTTTCTACAAACAAACAAGACAAACAAAACATAAAAACATCAACTCTTATATGTACATCCAGTGTGTCAGTTGGTTCATCATTTTTGTGCATTCATTCTGTAGTCTCAATTACAATTATGTAACATAACAACTCATATTGTCAATCCAAACTTATATATCCCAATATCACTAAAAAAAGAAGTTTTTGACTATATTTTTAATCATTCATGCTTAATGAGCTAACAATACTTTAAACCAGTTTACTCTATAACAAATCATCTAGTCATATCAAATCAATCCTAAAAAATCCTTTATAAATATAATAGCAAATAGCAAAATAATAGCAAAATAAAGATATTCCTTACTATCTAGCATTCTAAATATTCTATTATCGTATTTTATCATCTAGCCATTTATAAAAAAGATCCCAAATTTCATAAAATTGTTTATCCTCTTGCTCTCTAATTTCAAATGTCAATCTGCTCATCTCAGCACATTCCAATATCTTCTTAATAATTTCTTCCTGTAATGGTATTTTCTCATTCTTCCAATTTTTAGCAAATACAATCCTGGCCGCTGTTAATACATTTACAATCAGGTATTTCAAATCTTTACTATATATATCAGGTAAAATTCCCAATAAGAAGATCTCTGGTTTCAAATCTATATGTTTCTTTGTCATTTTTTCCAACCAGATGCGAATTATAGTCCAATATTTTCTAGCATCCTCACAAGTCCACCACATATGGTAATACGAGCCGGGTATCTGATGACATTTCCAGCATTTTTCAGATTTGTTCTTAAACATTCTTGCTATTCTTGTCGGAGGAAAGTGCCACCTGTAAAACATCTTATACAAGTTTTCTTTATATGCTGTTGACATTGTCATTTTATAATTTTGAGACCACAATTTCTTCCATTTCTCTAAATCAATCCCATATCCAAAATTCTTCCCCCAAACAATCATAGTTTCTTTAACTTGTTCTTCCTCTAATTTCATTCCCAGTAAATAACCATATAGTTTTTTAAACACCTTCTCATCAGTACCCATCAAGATCTTATCTAAATCAGTCTGTTTATCATAAAATCCCTCCGTTTTAGAATCTTCATCATACCTTGAGTGTATTTGTGCATATGAAAACCAATTCATCCTTATACCTTGTTCCTCTAAGTTTTGGATCGATTTAAGTTCACCCTTTTCATCCAAAAGTTCCCCATATCTAACTGTTTGTTCCTTCTTGTAGATTATAGGACAGGAAAATGCTTCAATGGTCGATAACCAAACTGGAATTTTCAAATAACATTGTCTTTTTATCTTCTCCCAATTTAACCACAAAGACTCCCGTACATAATGTCTTCTAAAATAACCCTGTGTTTTAGTTCCCTTATACCATAAAAAAGCATGCCAACCCAACAGCAAGTCATGCCCTTCTAATGTCAACAACCTATGTTTCCTTAATGTTATCCATTCTTTGACCCACATCAAACTTGCAGCTTGATAATACAATTCCCAATTAGGCAGACCAAAACCTCCTCTAATTCTAGCATCTTGCAAAAGCTTTAGCTTTATTCTCGCTTTTTTACCTTGCCATATAAACTTCAACATAATTTTATTTAAATCTTCAAAATAGTCTTTTCCAAGTCTAATTGGTATTGTTTGAAACAAAAATAAAATTCTAGGTAAGATATTCATCTTAATTGTTGAAATTCTCCCTATTAATGACAATTGCAAGTTTTCCCACTTCTTCAAATCTGTAGTTATCTGTTGTTTAAGTTTAATATAATTATTCTCCTTTAATGTGCTGCATCTTGTTGTCAAATATATCCCCAGATACTTAACCTTATTTGTAACTTGAATTTTCAAAAGATCTGCCAATTCTTCTCTCTGTCTCAATAGCATATTCTTTGTCAAAATCTTTGTTTTGTCTTTATTTATTTTCAAACCAGCCATCTCTCCATATGCCTCTATCCTTTCCAGTAACTTTGGAGCTGTTTCTAGCGGATCTTCCAAAATAAAAGCTAAGTCATCAGCAAAAGCTTGTAGCTTAAATTCTTCCTTCTTAATTTTCATTCCTTTTATGCTTTTATCATCCCTAATATTTCTATTCAAGACTTCCAAGGTCAACACAAATAGCAAAGGAGATAGGGGGCATCCTTGTCTTGTGCCTTTCCTTATATTAATAAAATCTGTAAGTTCCCCCTCCATCATTACCCTTGCTGTCTGTTTATTATATATAGCTTCTATTGCTTGAATAATTTTTTTATCGAAACCCATCTGCTCCAATAATAATAACATAAATCTCCAGTTCACGTTGTCAAATGCTTTTTGAGCATCTAGGAATATCAAAGCCATTTGCTTTTCAGGATGAGCCTCATAGTATTCCAAAGTGTCCAAGATTACTCTCATATTGTCTCTAATTTGTCTCTTTGGCAGAAATCCATTTTGATCTGAGTGAATAAAATTATTTAAATATTTTTTAAGTCTTTCTGCTAAGATTGAAGCAAAGATTTTATAGTCTGCATTCAATAAAGAAATAGGTCTATAATTCTTAATTTGCAATGGGTCAGTCTCTTCCTTTGGTATGAGTGTAATATAAGCCTCTGACCATGTTTTAGGTATCATCTTTTTTAACATAACTTCATTCATAACTTCTAACAATGGGATGCTCAATAATTCTTGAAATGTTTTATAAAATTCTACTGGAAGCCCATCTGGACCCGGAGCTTTCCCATTATTTTGTCTCTTAAATGCTTCATTTAGTTCCATCATTGTTATATTGCTTTCTAGCATTTCTTCAGTCTCTTTAGGTATCTTTGGTAAATTAGCTTCCTGTAAATACTGTTTGACTTTTTCTTCATCAATATTCTCCTGTTTATATAATTGCCCATAAAAATCTCGAATAATTTCTTTTTTCTCCTTATTCCCATAACAAACTTGGCCTTGTTCATCTATTAACTTCAATATTTTTCTTGATTCCTTCTCTTTTCTCAATTTATATGCTAGCCATCTACCTGGTTTATTAGCATCTTCAAAATAATTCTGTTTAGAGTTTCTAATTTTCTGTGCCAGTTCTTCTTTCTCTATTAATTCCATTTTATGTTTGATTACATCCAGCTTCAATTTAATATCCTTTTTCTGTGGCATTTTCTGTAATTCTTTTTCAAGAATTTTATACTCATCTTCCAAGGCCTTAGAAGCTTGCCTTTTCCTAATATTCTTTTTTCTTGTATAATCTATTATCAAACCTCTAGCGTATGCCTTCATTGTGTCCCACACATTTTGCATTGAAGTATCTTCTTTTTTATTTTCTCTGAAGAAAAAAGCCAATTCCTTCTCCATCCATTGTGTAAAATCTTTCTCCTTTAAAATAGTATTATTTAATGTCCATCTCGATCTTTTTTTTTGTCCCTTCCATTTAATTGTCATTGGGCTATGATCTGCCCAGGTACTTGTTTCAATATTTGTTTCTTTAATATTAGATATTAGTTCTGTTGAGATCCAAATCATATCTAATCTGGACCATGATAAATGTCTATTTGAATAAAAAGTATATTGTTTAGCTTTAACATTTCTTTCTCTCCAAATATCTTTTAAAGTTAATTCATCTGTCATTTTAAAAAAGGAGCTTGGGAGAGCCTTTCTATTTTGCTTTGTTGTTGTTGCTATATAGTCCAGTTTATTGTCCACAATTCCATTAAAATCTCCCATCATAATTATATTAACATAGTCCAGTCCAATTATTTTCATGTGTAGCTTTTTATAAAACTCTTCTTGTTTATCATTCGGAGCATAAATTGCAATCAAGAGTATTTTTATATTATTGTCCATTATTTCTACCATTAATACTCTTCCATCTTCATCCGTGTAAATCAATTTTGCTGGAATAGCCTCTTTAATGTATAAAACCACACCTCTTTTCTTACATTGAGTCAAAGAGGTAAATATTTTCCCTAATTTTGGCTGTAATAACAATTGTTCATGTTGTTTTTTAATGTGAACTTCTTGTAAACAAATTATATCATATTTTAATTTCTCTAATTTATGAAAAGTTTTCCTTCTTTTAACAGCTGAATTAAGTCCATTTATATTCATTGTAATCAGTTTTTTTTCCTCCATGATTATGCTTTATATTTAGGTCTAACAGCTCTCGTGGATCTCACTTCACGCTGTTCTTTATTATCCATCTGTCCCCCTGCTGCTCCTTTCTCTTTTTCAGTCTCCAGTTGTTCATCTTGAAACTCAATTGATAAAGCCTCTTTCTCTGCTTCCTCTCTTCTTCCTCCAAAAAATTCTGCATGAAAAAGTTCTGCTTTCTCAATTGAATCAATTCTATATCTCTGCTCTTGCCACCCAAACACTAGTCCTTCTGGAATCAGCCATCTATAATTCACTTCGTTTTCCAATAGTATTTTGGTCAGAAATTGATATTCTCTTCTCATCTCTCTCACTCTTCTGGGTATTTGTTTTAAAACCACAACCTCTTTACCCTTGTATTTCAGTGTTTTCTCTCTTACTACTTGTAATATTTGCGTTTTAATGGATTTTTTGGTAAATCTAATATGGACTTCCTTGGGTAATTTATTTCTCATCGCATATCTTGTATAGACTCGATATATCTCATCTATTCCATCCATCATCTTTTCCTCTGTAATTTCCAAAGCATCTGCCAAAATTTCTATCATTACCGCTGCCAAATTTTCTCCTTTTTCCTCTTCTATATTTTGAAATCTGAGGTAAAATTCTGACCTTTCCATCTCCCACCTCAACATCCCACCTTTTTCTTGTTCAACCGCTGTTAGTCTGCTGTCAATATTTCCAATCTTCTTCTCTCTTTGTTTTCCTTCTTCCTCAATTTTTTGGAATCTCTCCTCATACTTAACCATCATTTGTTTAATATTTTCCATTTTTTCATCAGTCTTCTCTATTCTTTGTTCAATATTTTCTGCTCTTTGTTCAATATTTTCTGCTCTTTGTTCAATATTTTCTATTCTTTGTTCAATATTTTCTGTTCTTTGTTCAATATTTCCTGTTCTTTGTTCAATGATATCTGATTTTGTCTTGAGATCTTGGATTCCTTGCATAATCATCTGTAAAGTTATTTTTTCTTGTTCCTTATCTTGCTTCAACATTGTCTGAATTAAACGTTGTCCTCCAGCTGGTGGGGAAGCAGAGGTAGAAGCAGAAATGCCAGATGGTATTGGTTTCCTGCTCATTTCAATGTTTCCAAAACTTCAAATTCTTCTTGACTTTTAATCCAACTGGTAGAGCAGCCAATTATAATCCAAAATGGAGAACTCCAATAGTAAAAAACACGAAACCAAAGAAGAAACAGGAAAAAAGGAAGAAGAAAGATCTTCAGGTTCTTCTAGACCCTAATCCAATTACGAAATAGTCCACCATAAAAAAGGAAAAAATAGAAAGGAAAAAACAAACAAATCCAAAAATAATAATATTGATTAAGAGCAAAAGAAAAAGGAAAAAAGAAAAAGCAAAAAGAGAAAAAAAAAAAAGTTCCTTCAGATAATCCAATTAAAAAGTCTCAATAATCCAAAAAAAAGAAAAAAAAAACAACCTCAACATCAAAGTAGTCCAAAAACATAAATATGAAAAGCAAAAAAGTCCCAATAAAAAAGAAAAGAAAAATAAAGAAGAAAAAAGAAAAAAGAAAAACTCTGAGGCTTTCCCTTTAAAATAAAAGGCAAAAATAAAAATATTACTAAAATTAAAATTTAGAAAAAGGCTAGCGAATGGGGTATATATAAGAAAACACACTGCACTTTGTTATTTATCCAAGGCTCTTGTTATGACTCTCTTCTCCAGCAGCTTCAAAGCCAAACCTCAAGTGTTGTTGATAACAGTCCAGGAAAGCACCTGCAATAATATTTTGCTGTGCTCTCCCTCTATCTTATCACGTTAAAAAGTCCTTGAGATGAGGTCTTTTTGCAATTCTCTCCAATTCACATAAAGATACTTTCAAGCCTCTAGTTGGCAGTGTTATAAAGTTTCTTAATGCTCTTTCTCCCCGCCCGCCAGAAAAAAGGAATAATATATACAGAAAAAAAAGAAAAAAATAGCCAAAGGGAGCCTCTATCCTAAAGAAAGTTAAAAAATCAAAGGGAGCATAAAATCAAAGGGAGCATAGAAATATATATAAGAGAAAATTCAATCTGGTTACCTACAAAGTCACAGTAAAATCTTTCCCAAAAAGTATAAAGAAAAGAAAAAAAAAAAAACCAAGCCTCAATTTGACATCACTTTAAAAAACGCCGCTCAAAACAATTTCAGTCAAAAAAAAAATCTCACAGCTTTCTTCTTTATATCGGATGAACTTTCCAACCTTAGCGAATTTACAGCACAAAAGAGTTTTTCTCACCCAGCCGACACACTTCACTCCAATCACTTTCTTTCCGGAGCTGTCCCGACTTCAGCAGCTATGGAGGCTGCCTCTCCGCCGCCAGCAAAAGGGCTTCTTCCGGATCAAACCAGAGATTTTGCGATATCTCTGGGATCCTGGAACAATGCCCTTCACGATCACCGTCTCTACGGGACAGTTTAGGTCCGTTAGGACCGACCAGGGGCGAAAATATCGGCTACGATCTCAGAGCCCCGAGATCGCAGCTGTATCGCCGGAACGAAGCTCCGCCTTCTCCAATTTTTATAACATATTTTTACCGCACAAAGCAACTGTCGCTGAACCATTACACCGATTGTTAGATAAAAGAGCAAATTGGTTATGGGGTTACCGTGAAGAACAGGCGTTCCGAAATGTTAAAAAACTGCTCACTTCTGACTCTGTACTCATGCAGTATAACGAGACTTTGCCGTTAGTTATAACCTGTGATGCATTGCCTTTTGGGGTGGGCGCCATTTTGAGCCACGTACTGCCTAATGGGAACGAAGCCCCTGTTGCATATTTTTCAAAGACTCTTTCAAAAACGGAGCGGAACTATGGACAAATTGATAAAGAAGCCCTCGCAATTGTCTCAGCTGTGAAAAGATTTCACGAATATGTGTATGGTAGGGTTTTTACTATTGTGACTGACCACAAGCCTTTGTTGGGGATAATAACCGGAGATAAGCCGACTCCCTACATATTATCCCCTAGGATGACCCGATGGTCAGAATTCTTAGCTGTTTATAACTATCGTCTGCAATACCGCCCGGGGATAGCCATTCCCCACACCGACGCATTGAGCCGAGCACCGCTTCCAGAGACTCTCGACGATCCGGCACCAACGGTAACCACATTGCAAATCGAAGTGCTCAACTCGCCACCACTGACCGCCCAAGATATCGTGAGAGAAACCAAATGCAACCACACCCTAGCACGAGTCCTAGGCTGGGTAGAACGCGGATGGACATTGGACCAGTTATCAGATGACTTCACACCATTCAAAACTCGACAGACCGAACTCTTCTCCCAGAAAGGCTGTGTCATCTGGGGCGATAGAGTCATTATTCCAGAATGGCTCCGAAAAGCACTGCTGAGAACTTTGCACAATGGCCACCCCGGCATTGTGCGAATGAAAGCCTTTGCACAAAGCTACGCATGGTGGCCGGGCATTGACAAGCAAATCGAACAGTGGGTTAAAGCTTGTCCCAAATGCCAAGAAGTCAGCAACGCCCCACCAAAAGCCATGCCTACTGAATGGGAGACACCACGTGGACCCTGGTCCCGAATTCACTTGGACTTCGCGGGGCCAACCAAGGGCCACACCTTCCTGCTTACCATCGATGCCAACTCCAATTGGCTCAAAATTCATCGCATGACAACTACGACCTCCGAGGCGGTCATCAAGATTCTAAACAGATTCTTTGCAACCCACGGATTACCAGACATCCTGGTATCCGATAACAGCCCACAATTTACTGCACTAGCATTTGAGCAGTACCTCGCTGACCGCGGCATCCGCCATGCGCTCACCTCACCTGCTCACCCTGCGAGCAATGGCCGAGCAGAACGCATGGTTCAATTTGTGAAGAAAACCTTGCAAAAGGTAGACTATGACAACAATTGACGACAAGGTCAACCAAATCCTCTTTTTGCAACACATCACCCCACATAGCATCACCAACAAAACTCCCGCTGAACTGCTAATGGGACGAAAGCTCCGCTCCCACCTTGACCGGTTGCACCCTGCGTATGAACCAGAGAAACCACTAGGATCCAGCAGCCGCTGTCGCACCTTCCAAGTAGGAGACCTGGTTTATGCAAAAAAACCGATCGGGCGACCCGTTGTGGGTGGAAGCGACAGTAGTACGTGTAACTGGCCCTAGATCCTACCTCTTGCAATGCCTTGATGATAAACTTTGGAAATGGCATATCGACCAATTACGGTTGCAGCTTGCAGTGGCCAATTCGCAACTCCTCTATGACCAAACTGAGGGGGGGGGAGGTACAGAAGAAGATGAAGCCCTAGGAAACCCGTTCAAAGGAAACGACGGTTTAATTGAAACTCAGGAAGTGGAGCTGGAGGGAGAAACATCTGCACCTCAGGGAATCGAGGAAAATGTGGGCAACGACGTAGAAGTGAACTCTGAACCAGAGACAGCCCCTCTGCCAGACAACGATCTACCTCAGCGAGATTGCAACCAGCCGATACAACGAAAATCAAAAAGACTAAAAAGACAACCGTCCTATTTAAGGGACTATGTAACTGCGCTCTGAACTAAGGAACCAGGGAGAAGGGGTGTTGTGTATGCAATATAATTAATAAAGTGTGAGCTTGGAGTAAATGTAGGGTTCTGGCCCTGCACTTCTGATTGGCTGTTAAGTGGCCGGACCGGATTGGCCCGTTCCGGGGAATCCAATTGGCCCTTAACAGAGAGTTCTTACTGGTTATAAAAGCTAGCGTTCCTAGCTTGTTATTGGTTAAACGTTACAAGGTTTGCCTATATAAGGTGGGTTTTACTGATATTAAATGAGCAAGTCACAATGTAAATAAAGAGCTTAAGTTCATCGTTCAGAAACTTGTCTCCATTCTTTCTCGCCCATGCTCAAACCTAACAGTATGCAACTGTTCATAGAATTTAGATGCCTGTATATTGCATAAGATACAAAGAATCCAGTAGGCAATAAGTTTAATAATTTAAGGGAATATGCAAGGCTAGGCAGTGAAATCAGCTAAATATATCTGGATAATGAATTACTGTCTGTCTAAACCAGGGCTGTCAAACTCTGAGCCCGTGGCCCAGATGTGTCATGTGCTGGCCACGCCCACCCCCAGTTTAGTGAAGGGGGAAAAAGTCCTGATATGTTACATGATGTTGCCATGACAAAGTGTGTTTGATCTGGTCTAATTGTGTCCAATATTGTGTCTTGGGCCTCGCCAACAACTAAGCAATAGGAATAGCAATGGCACTTAGACTTATATATTGCTTTACAGTGCTTTACAGTCCTCTGTTTAAAAGTCAGCCTATTGCCCCCAACAATCTGGGTTCTCATTTTACCGACCTCACAAGGATGGAAGGCTGAGTCAACCTTGAGCCTGGTGAGATCTGAACTGCCAAATTGGAGGCAGCCAGCAGTCAGCAGAAGTAGCCTGCAGTATTGTACTCTAACCACTGCACGACCACGGCTCATACTTAGCAAGAAATGCATCTTCCATCATCTAAAGATAACAGGCACTTATCAGAGCCATTGAAGCATGGAGTCCTGAGCCTAGAATGAAGCCCTCTGAAGAACCCAATAAGATGTTCCAAGCCATTGTACATTTTTTCATGTAATTATTCAGTTTGAGATTTATGTTGTGTTTTCACCCAACAAAGATGCTCAAGGAAATTAACAGAACAAACAAATTATATGTGACAATGAATGAGGGTTACTAGGTACTTAATAAAGCCTATTGCTTTATGCTGAACTTATAGACTCTGGGACACCACATCAATTGCTGCATAAGATAATTCCATCAGAATGTAGAAAACAGAGATGCTCAGGTTTAAATTTTCTGAATTTGAAACAAGTTCCAGAGTGGAACCATCTTTTTTGACCAGAAAGTCTAATAGTCTATTTGAATCATAAAACATGCGTGATAGTATTTTATTATTATTGTTATTTATTAAACATGAAACTCAGTCAAATGAACATTTAAAAATGTATCACAAATACCAGAGACTAAGGATTGCTGCCAATGTCCTAGGTATCAACCAAGTATTTTCTTAAAATATACGATGTTCTGAGTAGCAGTTTTTTGCAGTTCCGCTGGTGTTATTGCAGGAAGCTGCAATTTCTTGATGTGTTTTGTAAAAAAGAATTTTGTAAAATTCTTGGACATGGTACCAAGTGCCCCAATGACAAAGGGCATCACTGTTACATGTTTCATCCATAACTGTGTAGTTTTGATGGCCATATCACGATATTTCATGATTTTTTCCAGTTCTTTTTCTTTGACTCTGGTGTCTTCTGGTACAGCAGTATCAATACATTGTCTGTTTGGCTCTTGACAACCATAATATCTGGTGTGTTGTGTTCCAAATGGCAATCCGTCTGTAATCAAAAGTCCCACAAGACCTTCACTGTCTCATTTTCAACAATTTTTTCCACTTTGTGTTCCCATGACTTTTTGGATACATGTAGGGCATATTTTTTACACAGTTATCCAGATGTCCAGACTGGGTTTAGCATTTTGTGTATCTATCGAGTCCTTACCAAGGACTTGGGATAGGCAGATCAGGATGTTTGATGGTGTTACAGGTACCGTCACAGCATGGAAGCTGTTCCAAGTAGAGATTCCTTCTGAAAGTGACTGATGGCAAATTTGTCAATACCAATGGTATTTAAGTGGTTTCCAGTTGTTTTGGAATTGCACTCAAGGCGCCTATTACTAGTGGTACTACCCTGGCTTGCCTTTGCCACAGTCTATTTCTATTTGTAGGTCTATGTATTATTACTATTATTGTTACTGTTATTATTATTATTATTATTATTATTATTATTATTATTATTATTATTATATAATGATAATAATAATAATAATAATATTGCTGCTACTGCTACTACTACTACTACTACTATTACTACTATTGGGCTACACAGTTCTCAAATGACAGGTGGAGTCTCTCATCCTTTTATTTAAGATTACTGTTTTGCAGGTCTTCCTGAAATGCTTGATGCCAGGTGTTCTTTAGCCTTTCTTTAGCATGACAACTGTCTAGATATTAATATAATTTCTCAATTCAAATTTGGATAATCTATTAAATAAAAACTGTAATCTGTAAAGTAAAATACATGGCTATTTTATTCAATATAATAATTTGCCAGTTTATCAACAATTTTTTTTTCCTAAAATTGATATGTTCTAAAAATTTCTTCAAAATCTACTTAAAAGAAATAGAGGAGAAGTTGAAGGGTCCATTCCTGTTCAGAAATTCAAACCAACAAACTTGATAATGATGTAGGGAGCATATGTTAAAATAAATGGAGTGTGTGTTAAAACTAATGGAGTAAGAAATAAAAACAATATTTTTGTGTTATGTCTCACCTATATTCACAAGTGAGAATACAGAGTTCCACAGTTCAAAATATTTAAACATAGCAAAACCAGACTAAAAAAGGGTTAACAGTACTATATTCCAGTCCTTGGCAGACTTCCCAGAATCTGTCTGGTAATTCAGAATGTCCATAAATTACAAAGGCCACTCCACACGTATTCTTTCGACTCATCAAACACTTTGCTTCCAAGCAAAGTTTGAGAATCAGCACGCCTCCTTAAATCACCTGGATGGGCATGTCAGTCTCTCTAATCAATGTCTGGCTTGACACCTCCCTTCAGATTGACGTTTCAGTCTTCTCCTAGTTCTAGCGTCAAGCCATGATCTGTCAGTTTCACCACTCGAAGCCTCTGACTTATTTTGTGGATCAGTTGCTGGCATGAACGAAGTCAAAGGTTCTGGGGAGGATTGTCTCTGTGACAATCTCTCATCCTCCTGGCTCACATCTGTGTCCTCTAGTAATTCAGACTCCACATTCACAGCAGGCTCCAGCCTTAATCTTCAGAGTCATCAGAATCAAAACTCACAGCAGGATCGATCCTTCCAGTCACAACACTTTTGTTAACATCTACTGTTGTCCATCCAGTCAAGGAGTCGATGTGAAGGAATACTTCTAAAAGTTAACTGCAAATATTTCAAAAACACATGAAATTGTAATGATGGTGAACTTTAATCCAGTTTGCCAGCAGTTCCCAACCTTGCAATCTTGGCAAACTGGTGAGGGCAGGGGGAGAGGAGATGGTTCCATGTGAATGGCAGGCTCATGCAAGTGAAGCTTTTCACATAGGCACAAGTGCCTACCCACTCAAGCAAGTAGAGTTGCGTGCAAGTGCACTCTTGCCCGCTGCCTGTGTGGTCTGGTTCTGATTGGGCAATGGCCCCAGGGTTATGGGGGCATGCACTATATTTTGAGGGAAACAATTCTGCCAAGCATGGTCCTTACTGAAAATTTCTGGTTTCTCTTTCTGACAATATTCTACTTTAGAAGATGAAGTGGAAACACAAGAGAATCAGTTATCCCTGATATTAACCAACAAGGAAAGAAAGTAGCAGAGGAAGATAACTCTGGTTGATGAACTAAAGGTCAGGATTTAATGACCTAAAGTAGTGCTTCTCAACCTTGGCAAATTTAAGATTTGTGGATTTTGACTCTAGAATTCCCCAGTATCCTGATTAGGGAATTCTGGGAGCTGGAGCCCACACATCTTAAACTAGCCAAGATTGATAAACATTGACCTAAATAATCCTTTCTGCCTCTAACATTCTGCTGTTTCTGTGGGAGTAATAACATAAAATCAAAGATAAACTTCTCAACTAAAGTATCTGTAATTGTATTTAGGGCTACATCTTGTGATACTCCATTTCCAGATTTTCTTTACATTATCTGCATTTAATTTTAATTGCATTTAACTACATTTAAATTTCAATCTGCTCCTTACAGTCGGGAATATGTCAGTTTTTTCCAAATGAATTGGATAAAGCATTAGGATAGCCGGTTGTACTGTTTTACCAATACTTTACTCTAAAACTGATTTTGCATCTCTTTCAGAGATGATGCATTATGTAGTTAGGAATTTGCCCAATTTAATCACGACCAATTCATCCTTGATCATGATGTACACCAGGACACATTGGACTTCCCCCCCCCCAAACATTGCTTCCCTATTGGATAACATTTTGATAAACAATGGACAAATTTATTAAAAGGAAAGAATCAGCAGCATCTGGAACAAGCCATGATAGCAATAGCAATAGCACTTAGACTTATAAAATTGGATTGCCAAATTGCAGGCAGCCGACACTGAGCAGAAGTAGCCTGCAGTACTACACGCTAACCACTGTACCACCATGGTTCATGATGATGTTGAAATGCAATTTCTGTGTCATGATGCCACTACAAAATTAGTATGATTTTGTAACGTCTCATGATATCTAATACTCGACAGTACATAATTAATGTATTTAAGGAATGGATGCACATGTCTTCTTTTGACATAACCTTTCTTTGACACAAAAACAGATGCCCATAGAACTATTATCAAACTAAGGACTTCCAAGAAGCATGGAAAACTGAAGATGGCTACGCAAGAGAATAGAGCCAATGACTACTGCAGAAAACAGTGAATGAATCAACTCTCTGAACTCTCTGGATTTAGGGGAGGACCTGGGATTATCTATAATACTTCATACAGATGCACCTGTGATGAGACCAAAAAAAAAAAAAAAAAATCCCACTGATTTTACTCTGGTGGTCAGCTTTGCCCATGCTAGAATTAGGCACCTTCAACAGGGACTCTGAGTTCACCGACTTCTTTTCTTAATCATTTTCATTGGATATGGCTTGTAAATTGCTTTCAGAAGGACATGTTTTATTGCAGAGGTCCTCAACATCCGGCCACAACCTGTACAGTATTAGCATACTCGGAAACCCTCGAACCCGATTGGTCCGTACCAGCGAAGACCTGGTTGGCTAACAGGGCGGCAGTGATTGGAGCGCTAGGAATCTACCGCGATTGGCTGTGCCGGTCGCAGGAGATTCAAAGCGTTGTCATTAGCTGCCAAGCCGTGAGCCAGCGATATATGAAGGGCTGCTGCGGCTTGAATCCTCAGACCTTTTTCTAACAAAATAAAGAGCTGAACTCACAGAATGGTCTCGCGTCTCTCTTGACCGATCCGCCTCCAATCTAACACTGGCGACAAGGGTGGGATCGTGAGACAAGGAGACCCCAGCACGTGGCGAAGCGGCACGCAGCAGCAACCAGCAACATGGCCGGAATCAACTCGCCACCCGCTCCCTTCAATCCTGCTACTGAGGACTGGGAATCCTATACCGATAGGTTCCAAATGTTCCTCGAGAGTAGCAACCTCAAGGACGCCAACGGCCACAAGAAATGAGCCGTGTTCCTCACACACTGCGGGCCCGCAGTCTTCAAAATGGCCAAGGCCTTGGCCAAACCGGTGGACGTAAAGACGATGGAATGGGACGATCTCGAGCCCCTGCTGCGGAACCACTACGCTCCCATCGTGCCCATCCTCATCCGGCGGCACGAATTCTACCGGCGGGATCAACGCGAGGGCGAAGAGTTGGCCAACTTCATAGCGGCACTACGGGACCTGGGGGGCCTATGCGAGTTCACTGACCTGGACGAGGCCTTGCAAGACCACGTCGTGTTGGGGCTCCGAGACCCCATTCTCCAGAGCCGCATCATGGCAAAGGGAGACATCTCCCTCACCGACACCTTCACCGAAGCCACGGCAGCGGAAGCGGCCAAGAAATCAGCAGTCCGGATGCGACAATTGAGCATCAGACCGTGAGCGGTGACCGGAAAGGCCACATTGACCCCCGAGGGGAGGCCCCTGACAGATCACACTACCACACACCATGGCGACCTTGACTCCTTCTCAGAAACCGAAGACGAGGAGGAGGAAATCCACCGACTCCAGTCAGCACGGGAACGGCGGGAACCACGAGGTCATAAGTCGAGGTTCCAGTGTGCCGGCTGCGGCGGTGATCACCCCCGAGCAGACTGTCGTTTTCTCGAAGCCATTTGCAGGCATTGCGAGAAACATCGCCAAGGTGTGCCGAAATAAGAAGCACTACAGCCCGCGACGACGAGAGGCCAGCCCCCGACGGAGAGACAGCACCCCCACCAGGAACCGAGAAAGGCAGATGGAGAACCGCTGGAGCCGAGAAAGGCGGAACAGGCGACTCCGAGAAACGAGACAGAGGAAGGAAACGCACCAGACCATCGTCATCGGCCATTCCTCCACCAGCGACGCCAGAAAGGTATACGTGACGGTCCGGATAGAAGACCAGGAATGCGACATGGAGGTGGACTCAGGGTCCTTCCTCTCGATGGTCTCCTGGCGCACACTCAAGCACCTGGTCCCCAACATCCGCCGCCAAGAACTGGAAGACCAAACATTAACCCTCAAAGATTACCAGGGGAACCGAATCCCTGTAGTCAGGAGAGGCCATTTTAAAGTCACCTTCAAGGGCCACACAGAAGTGCTACCCCTGACGATCGTCGATCGAGATCAGCCGAGCCTATTGGGACTACAGTGGTTTGCACCCCTGGGCATCGAGGTAACCGGAATACACCACATCGCAGAGGCAGACTAGGAAGCAGCACTCGTGAGGGATTTCCGGGAAGTCTTCGACGACCAGCTAGGCAAGTACCGGGGGTCTCCCATTGCATTTAACCTAGACTCAACCATCGCCCCAATCCGCCTTAAGCCCAGGCGAGTGCCATTTGCACTCAAGCCCAAGATCGATGAGCAACTCGATAAGCTCATCATGCAAGGGGTGCTGGAACCGATCGATCATGCCCGGTGGGAGATCCCAATTGTCACCCCAATCAAGCAAAATGGGTCAGTGAGAATTTGTGGTGACTACAAGGCCACCCTAAACCATGCGTTCCAACAAAGCGCATATCCCGTCCCAGTAGTCCAGCATCTTCTGCACTCACTGTGGGGAGGCCGAATCTTTGCAAAGCTCGACCTGGCACAAGCCTACCAGCAATTGCCGGTCGACGCTGCAACAGCAGAAGCCCAAACCATCGTAACACACCGAGGGGCTTTCCGCTGCAAATGGCTCCAGTTTGGAGTCAGCGTGGCACCTGGAGTCTTCCAAAGCCTTATGGAAAGACTCCTCCAGGGAATAGAAGGGGTGGTGCCCTACTTTGATGACATCTTGGTGGCCGCGAAAAATGAAAAACAACTAGAAGCCAGGCTGAGGGAAGTACTGCAGAAGTTCAGAGACTCAGGACTTAAAGTAAAGAAAGGGAAGTGCCAGCTACGGGCCGAAAGGGTCGAATTTCTGGGGTACCTCCTAGACAAACAAGGGATTCACCCCACAGAAAAGAATCTGAGAGCCATAAGGGAAGCACCGCGACCAAAAAACAAGACGGAATTACAGGCTTTTTTGGGACTGTTAAACTTTTATAATGTCTCCCTACCTCAAAAGGCGACCGTGGCGGAACCGCTATATAGGCTGTTAGACAAAACAGCCACCTGGAGCTGGGGAGCATGAGAGGAGAGCGCCTTCAACAACACAAAGAACCTGCTAACATCTGACACGGTACTAATCCAGTACAGTGAGACTCTGCCATTGACGGTAACGTGCGACACATCACCCTTTGGAATCGGCGCCATCCTCAGCCACCAGCTACCAGACGGGAGTGAAGCACCCATCATTTTCTCATCAAGGACACTTTCAAAACCAGAGCAGAACTACAGCCAGCTCGACAAGGAGGCCCTAGCTGTCATCGCTGGCGTCAAGAAATACCACGAATACCTTTACGGTAGGACTTTTACAATCGTCATGGATCACAAGTCACTGCTAGGAATCCTGGTGGGTAACAGGGCCACACCGAACATTCTATCACCAAGAATGACAAAGTGGTCCGAATTCCTAGCAGCATACACTTACCAGCTGATTCACCGACCCGGAAAGGACATCACCCACGCAGACGCCCTAAGCCGGTCACCCTTACCGGACTGGGAAGACGACCCAGCACCCACAACAGAGGTACTCCAAATAGAGACAATTTCCAACCCACTTGTGACCGCGCCAGACATTGCCAGAGAAACAAATAAAGACAGATGGCTGGCGTGAGTTTTGAGCTGGGTGGGAAAAGAGTGGCCGGAAGGGGACATAGACGAACTATTTAGACCGTTCCGGAGCAGACAAACCGAACTCTTTATTGAAAAGGGGTGCATACTTTGGGGGGACAGAGTGATAATTCCTGAAAAATTACAGGAAAAGGTATTGGGAATGTTGCATGAGGGGCACCCGGGGATGGTTAAAATGAAAAGCCTGGCCAGAAGCTACGCATGGTGGCCAGGAATGGACAAGCAGATTGAAACCTGGGTTGCCAAATGTAATAAATCCCAAGAGTCCAGAGCCAACCCACCTGCCGCCCCTACACAAGAGTGGGAAAAACCAAGAGGTCCATGGTCCAGAATCCATATAGACTTTGCGGGGCCAACCAAGGGACACATGTATTTTTTCACAGTAGATGCTTATTCCAACTGGCTGGAGGTAAGCACTATGAAGTCAACCACAACGGAAGCAGTGATAAGAAAACTAAGCAAACTTTTCGCTACACACGGCCTGCCAGATGTAATAGTGTCAGACAACAGGCCCCAGTTCACTGCACTGGCATTTGAACAATTTCTGGCAGGCCAAGGGATACGCCATGCATTAACCGCACCGGCAAACCCGGCGGCAAATGGGCAGGCAGAACGCATGGTCCAATACACCAAAAAAGCTATCCAGAAGATAGAAACAGCCAACATACAGGACAAAATCAATAAAATGCTCCTCATTCAACATATCACACCTAGCGCAACCACAAATAAAAGCCCGGCAGAACTAATGATGGGCCGGAAACTACGCTCCACACTAGACAGAATGCACCCAACATATAACCCAGACAAACCCCCAGGTTGCTCCAGCAGACACAGAACATTCAACATAGGGGACCCAGTGTATGCCAAAAACCTCACAGGAGAACCACTCTGGGTGCCAGCAACGATCACCCAGAAAATGGGGCCCCTATCATGCCGATTGGAAACTAGCGACGGGAAAAGCTGGAAACGGCACATAAACCAACTTAGGTCGAGAATAGCCGCCACAGCCAGCCAAACACCTGAACAAGAAACTAGAAGGGGGGGGAATCGGCAAGCGAAGAAAACCAACTAAGGCAAGCAGAACACCCCCCACCTAGAATAAATAAACCAATAAACCAATACTACTCACCGGTAGGCGCAGGATCAGTAGAGCAGGAAACCCCAGGGTCTTCGCCTGGAAGGAGCAGCCAAACCAGCTCACCCAGCCAGGAAAAGTCCAGCGGGAGCAGAAGCGGCAGCTCAACCAGCCCAGGAGAACCGGGAGGGAGCCACCAAGAAAGGCCTAGCTCAACGTTCCAGGCGGTCCCATCACAAGGAACCGGAGCAACAGAAGAAGCACCCGAACCGGTTGCCGACCACACCATAACTGAACCTCGCAGGTCAAGTGGGAAAGGAAAAAGCCCCGCCTATCTACGTGACTACATCATGACGCACCGCAGGACGAAATCAAGAGGGGAGGGGTGTACTGTATTAGCATACTCGGAAACCCTCGAACCCGATTGGTCCATACCAGCGAAGACCTGATTGGCTAACAGGGCGGCCATGATTGGAGCACTAGGAATCTACCACGATTGGCTGTGCCGGTCACGGGAGATTCAAAGCATTGTCATTGGCTGCCAAGCCGCGAGCCAGCGATATATGAAGGGTTGCCGTGGCTTGAATCCTCAGACCTTTTTCTAACAAAATAAAGAGCTGAACTCACAGAATGGTCTCGCGTCTCTCTTGACCGATCCGCCTCTGATCTAACACAACCTACTATTGGGCCATGAGCTGTTCAAAACCAGGTGTGCTGCCCCACTCACTCATATACACATATAAGTAGGTTTTAGAGAGTTTATTAATGTTCCCCAGAAGTTTCCTTCATCCAGCCTCAGAACTGTCCCAAATAAAGCCAGCCACAAACAGACCAAGATTAGTCCACAAGGCAATGGCCATAAAATAATAGAAAGGTGTTCCAACAAGTAAGTCCACCAAACAAACTTAAAGCCACCAGGTAAAACTGAAAGTACATCCAGAAGAGCTCCCTTGACAAGAGAAGTTCAGAGACTCTTAGGCAGCAAGTCAAGCAGGAAGCAGGAACAAACACACAGCTATTAACCAAACACCCTGTTCCCATCAGCAACACCTCCCTCTGCCTGCCATGATAAATAGCTTTCCGGTACAGCCCATCAAGACAGGTGGGGCTTTCTCCCGAGTAATCTGGTAGATCTCCTTTGCTTTTATTTTTTCTCTGCCCTGCGTGCTCTCAGATCCAACATGGATAGCAGCTCCTCCTCCTCCTCCTCTTCACTGACCTGCAAACTGTTCCTAGCCAAAGCCCGCACCCCCACATAAATCTCTTTCAGCTGGCAGCTTAATTAACCCAGTTGCTGATGTGCCAGTAATGAGCTCATCCTCCCTTGAGCTGGCCTCAGAGAAAGAGTATGAGGAGTCATCCAAGGTAGACATCACACCAGGCCGCCCAAAGTGGTAGGCAAGTGCATGTGTGTGTGTGCCCATCCCCCCCTTGCAAATGGGGCTACATCAGTGAGTACACTTGCCCACCACTCTTGCAAAACCATCCCCTCTCCCCCACCATGCAAGTCCACAAAGCTGGAACAATTGGAGAAGTTTTAATTATGTTTTATTACACTTGGTGGTTTTCTTTCAATCATCAGGGAAAGAAGTTTCATGTAAGTTTAAGAACTTAAAGACAAAAAAATTTATTTGAAAATAAGCAGCAGAAGGGCAAGTAAAACATTGATTTTGGAAAGTTTTTAAATGGATTACAGAGCCAGATTGACTGGAAATAAGATTAGGAAATAATTATAAGAATATGTGGTTTCTTTAAAATCCTATTAAAATATATGAAGATTTTGAATTTAAGCAATTTAAGCTTTTGGCTCTTACTCCTGCTTCAGAAGAAAAATTATGAGAACAGTTCTAGAGTTCCAGGGCAGGCAGAATTCCATCAGTTGAACTTCTACCTCATTCTGTTCCCAATCTCCTGCAGTTCCCCAGTAGTAAAATATAACTGTTTCTTGTCAACAGACCTCTGTCTTCTGCAGTCACACTACACATTTCCACAAAGAATGACAGATATAAAGGAAGAACAAGAAATGGGGGGAGTGCAGGGTAGCATTGATCATCTAGGAAAAGTGCTGTTTAGATGAAGTGAAGTCTATTGCTAGTAGTGGCATACAAAAGCAGTGTTATATTTGAAAAAGCAAAGTGTCAGAGACTTAACGGAATGAGTCTTACAAGGAGTCAGAGTTTAGAGGTCAGGATTAAGAACATAAGAAAGATCAATCCATAGTTGTTGATTTCACTGGATAAACCAGACAAGAATCCAGTCTGGGTCACTGGGACCAGAGGTTTAGCTATCCAAGCTTGTGTGACATACTCTGCTAGAAAGAAGTTCTTGAAAATGGGCTCCAATGTGCGTGTGTGTGTGTGTGTTTGTGCGTGCGTGCGTGCGCGTGCAATCAATTCGTTGTTGAAGAAGATGCTTTTTAATTTATTTTTCAATTGGACAGTACGTTGTGCCTTTCATTCCTTAATCATTTTTAAGGGCTATCAATCTTTATTAAATTAAGAGATGCTCTTTTTAGCCACAGCCTGTTATTCCTTTTTGAAGATCTGTGCCATTTTGGGGATTTATTCATTGTTAAACAACAGGGAAGAAGGCTGCTAAGGCAAGCTAAAATAAGGAAGCGTGGAATATCTTTCTTTTAAACAAAATGGATGGAGAAATAGAAAGGTAGAAAGTTGTGATTCTAGTTTATTATTTTTAGCCATTTGTAGCTTGGTCTGCTTTGCTGTGGGTGGCTAAAACATTCTGATTTTTATGATTGGCCAGCAATTCTCCAGTGACTTGCCAAAAAGCCACTCTTTGACTAAAGATGAAGGTGGAGGAGCAAACTATTAGAGATGGATTTGAAAAATCCTTAAATAAAATCAACAATTCATAGACCAGCTATGGTCCAAATATGTTTTTTAAAAACAAACAAACAACTCAAACTACTTCAGAGGTGCAAATATGTGTGGAAAGTTACCAAAACAGCGAGGCAATTTCACAAGTAGCTGACAATGTAGAGGAGTCAACTACAATTTTGGAATATAATTTGACACCAGTCTTTATTATAATGGTTTAAATATAAACCTCCCAACACAACTGAAAGAAGAGTTCCAAAAAAGTCTGCAACTTTCAAAAGGGCAAGTATGGGACTTCATGGGCACTATAAGATTGAGAAGTCCTTGAGAAAAAGAAAAGTTTATAACTACTTGATAAACATTCCAGAGAAGAAAATGATTTTATTTCATGAAGGAGCTGGAAGGAGCGACTTAAACTTAATGAGTCAATTTGCATTAGGATAGATTTTTATCGGTCTGATATTTGTAATTGAAAGAAATTTTTTAATGTAAAGTGGGTATGAAAATGCTTTTTTCCCCTTTATATTTAATCCATAAGTGATTCTTAAAGCTTGTAAAACATTACTGAAAATGTATTTGAAAGTATCTATGTCAAGAGAAAGTTAAAGAAAAAGATATATTAGCTTAAAGAAAAGTGTAGATTTTAAATAAGATGTATTCAAGAAGAAAAATTTTATTTTATGAGGGTAACTTGGAGGGAATTATTTAAATTTAATGAATTAATTGGAGCTAATTGGAATTTTATTGGTCTAAGTGAAAGTGAACTTTAAAAGAGGAAGTTAAAGAAAAGATGTATTAGAACTTTTTGATCTTAGAAATATTTTTAAAGCAAAATTTAGTGTTTTAAAATAGACGAAAAATATATTTTCTCTTTAGGGTTAAAGAATATGAAAGAATATTTTGTTAATATAAATGGTGATAGTTTATAAATATTAACGGGTACTTACATGTATGGCATTTAGCTTTGTTCGGGTATTTTCCCACGTCATAATAGTGGTGCTTTTAAAGTTGTAGCAACGTTTCAGCAGAATCTCATCTGCCATCATCAGGCTTCTGTATCATCAGGCTTCTGATGATGGCAGATGAGATTCTGCTGAAACGCTGCTACAACTTTAAAAGCACCACTATTATGACGTGGGAAAATACCCAAACAAAGCTGAATGCCAGACATGTAAGTACCCACGAAAACTTAAGAAAACACATATATGTGTATATATATATATATATATATATATAAATTTTATGTCTCCCCTTTAATTTCAGGTGAGCAAAACAAAATTCAGCCATTTCAGAATTAACTGAAATCAAAAACAAACCCCCACAAGGCTGAAGTAATTCCAAAACACAGTAATAAATCCACACTCTGTCCGTCAATCCTGGCGTAGCAGTAATTCACAAGCCTCAGAGAGTTTGCTGCATGTCTTCACTCCATTTAGACACTTTGCTTCTGGAAAGTTCCACCAGCCCAGCCGTGTCCTTTTATCCACTTATGAAGCGTGTTAATTTCCCTAATTAGTTACTAGCTCGACGCGTCCTCCCTGAGAAGTCTGAGCCTCCTTCTGTTTCTGACGTCAAGCCATAGGTTCTCCAAGTTTTCTTCTCCACTGGAAAATTCTCTCATGCCTTCTTTGACAGCCATTCCCGGCTGCTGCTCAGATAAAGAACCAGAGGAGGTCGAAGATCCTGACAACTCCATTAAATCAGGTTTATCTCCCCTTGTTAAATCCATCTCCTCATCCTGGCAACTATCCAAGTCACTAAGCAATGCCGGCTCATATTTTGCTGCATATCCTCGTCGCTGGAACTCATATCTGCCACAGGAGCAGATTCCAAACCCGGAGTCACAACACTATCCCTCACCGCAGGGCCCTTCCCCCAGGTCTGATGATCCAGATGTGGTTTTGAAGGGAAACATTCATGGAAGTCCCAAATAATGTCTGGAGCATGAACTGTGGACGCATCTGCCCACGAAAAAACCTCTGAGTCTGTTTTCTACATTCTGATGTTTTAATGTTTTGCTTGTCTTGTTTGTTTGTAGAAAATTAATAAAATTCTTTTCAAAAAAAAAAACATCAGCTTCCTCACGGGGCGTTGATGGAGAAGCCGTACCAGCGGGAGCACGCAGAGGACACTCCGGGGAGTCAGGAACCAAGAGGGAATGATGGAAGACAGGATGAATGTGCATGGAATGCAGTAAGGTGAGTCGATATGCCACAGGGTTGATGATTGCTTCAATTGGGAATGGACCGATGAAACGATGGTCCAGCTTCCTAATTGGGCGATCGACCCGAAGGTGCCTTGTGGATAACCACACCTTGTCACCCACAGCTAACGGAGGCGTTGCTCGACATGACCGGTCCGCAAACCGTTTGTAGTCTTCTTTCACCCTTTCGTATGTATGGCATTCAGCTTTGTTCGGGTATTTTCCCATGTCGTAGTAGTGGTGCTTTTAAAGTTGTAGCAATGTTTCAGCAGAATCTCATCTGCCATCATCAGGCTTCTGTATAGTGTTCGTCTGTGTAGTGTATAGTGTTCGTCCATACAGTGTATAGTGTTCGTCTATACAGAAGCCTGATGATGGCAGATGAGATTCTGCTGAAATGTTGCTACAACTTTAAAAGCACCACTACTATGACGTGGGAAAATGCCCGAACAAAGCTGAATGCCATACTTGTAAGAACCTGCGAAAACTTAAAAGAAAACATATAGATATAGATATAGATATAGATATAGATGATATAGATATAGATATAGATATAGATATAGATATAGATATAGATATAGATGATATAGATATAGATATAGATATAGATATAGATATATACACTAATGTGCAAAAGTAAAAAAGTTGAGCTGTAATGTTATCTTCTACTGTGCTAAAAAGAGCTTTTTGCTTTGTCCCATTATACTCCGTATTTCCTTTTCTCCTTTCTTTTTCCTTCCCCTAATTTCCTATTTCTATTTTCCTTTATATTTTATACTTGGATAAAATAGGAGTTTTAAAAAATGGGCTCCAGCACAAGTCTGAAAGCTCGGTAGACTAAATCTCTTGTCCGGTGAAAGAGCCTGATTGGATCCTGAAACATTATCCTGGGACAAGTATATTTGCCTTCATTCATGAGACCAAGAACTGCACAGGAAGGCTAAAATTACTTTTATTGACTAGTCTATAACAATATAATCTTACAGTTCAGTGAATTAGAGAAACATCTATTTGAATTGCTTCTGATGTCATCTCATTCTGGCCTTGATACATAATCCTTTCATCCCTTTTGCCTAGGTAAGGGTTCCTATAAATCTCCATCAAGATCATCTTCTTTATTCTCTATAGTGGACATAGTGGGTAATTGCATGCATTTTGAAGCTCAAAAACCTGGACTGAAAGGTGATAGCTCCCTCCTACCGTCACTTCCCAGCAACCAGCTTTTGAAGTACATTGCTTATTTTAAGCAGGCAGAAAAGAGCCATCCAAATTAGCAACTACTGACAGTCTGATTCTCCACAAACACTACCATTTTAAAGCAATCCAAGCTGGCTGTTGTAATCAAAACTGTTGGCAGAAAGTTCCACAATTTAACCTCATGCTGTTTTTGTTTTTTTTTAAGTATTTCCTTCCAGTGACACTGATTTTACTGCATTTTGTTTCAGTGGGTCACCTTGAGCTCTTGCACAGTGAGAGAGGGAGAAAAAAATGATTTCACTCTCTCCAACATGCACCTAGGTCTATATATACTTTTTCATGCTTTCCTTTACCATTTTCATAATGAGCTAAAGAACCCTGATTTCTATAATATTGCTTCATAGATCCAATCTGGCTCAGAATACATTTTTATTAACTTCTTTTTTTCTTTCTGATTTTTTCCCATTTTCTATATTCTTACAGTTTAGTAATCATAACTAGGTACTATATTCAATGTCAGCTCATCACAGATATGTATGAAAGCATTATTATGCATGCAATTTTATTTTCAAATTGTTTCCTAATGATTCCAAGCATAGAATGCCTTCCTTCCTTCCTTCTTCCTTCCTCCCTCTCTCCCTCCCTCCCTCCCTTCCATTCATGGTTAAATTTACTTTAGCCTATTAGCTATACTGTAAGATATAATATAAAGCTATATTTTAACCTATAAACTATACTGTAGCCTAGTCTTACTGTATAACTAACAGGCTAAAATAAATTTAACTATGACGAGAAGGACACTAGGACACTCCAGTCAACTGTTCTGGCATAGAACACACCTCCCCAACTCTGATTAGCCTAAATAACCAAACCCCATATTTAATCTTACCTGCCTGTAAATAAAATGAGCTAAGAGCCTGTGTTTTCCTTCTGCAAAATCTCATGGGACATTTTTGGAGGAAAGTGGAAATATAGGGAAAAAAAGTCTTATGTTTCCCAAATGGTGACTTTGGGGCCTGTTTCATTGATAAAAGTATAGTCAAAACCACCAATACAGAGAGCTAACTAGGTTAGTGGTTGATTAGATTAGTATTAACTATGGAAATGGTCTCCGTGATTATGTCTTAGCCTGTGAAGGTATGCAAGAGGAGGCCCAGTTAGGGCAGTGATTGATGGCTAGTGTGTGCATTCCTAGATTCTCCTTCACAAAGTTAGTACCAAACAATGTACAGGATTTGAATCTTTGCAGGATCCATTTCAGATAAAAGCCCTATGAGAAATACCCTTAAGGGTTAGAGTTCAGTCAAAATGAACTAATTTAATATAGCCTCTAATTAATATGGGCTTGTTAAATGCTTTCTGGCAGGTTTTTCACAAAATGCTTAACCCAATCAATGAAAGTTTCATTCATACAAGTCAAGCTTGGTTGGTTTAATCTGCTAGCATTTCTTCAAGTGATTATAAGTAAACATTGTGTTTCAGCTGCAATCCAGTTGCATCTACCTCTCTATCACAGTTGTACTTTCTTTGGGAAACACTACACACTGATGTTGTTCAGGAAACACAACATGCTTAACAAATTCTTTCCCCCTCACCTTGCAACACACAGCCTTGCTTGTTTTCTCTCAATTACATAATTCTATGCCATTCTGGGATTTATTCTGGCTCCATTTCCACATACTTTCATAGCAATTTATATGGTGATATAGTTTTTCCTCAGCCCCTCTGACCTTTGGCATTTGTTCCAGCTACTCTGAAATACTGAGGTTATGTTATAATACTTTATACACTGCTGCAATATTAAATTGTTAGGTTTTTTTAATATATAAATGTTTTATTTGGGTTTTCATAAAACATAATACAAATTAAATATCTTTTTTGAGAGTAGCATGATTCCAGGTTATCACATCTTCCTTACAGACATAATTTCAATTACATATTCATCTTTATATTCTATTTCATATCTTGTCACTATTTAATCATTTTTCAATAATTTTTCCCTTCCCTTACTTTCCTCAACCTTACTTATAATTATCTCATTCCTTTCTAATTCAATTACATATCTTTTTCTAAATTTCTATATCTTTCTAGTCATTATGTTTGTACTTTTGTGTGTCCTGCTTACAATTTCATACATTCTTTTTCCATCTTCATCCTGAAAAGGAAAAGAAAAAAAGCAATTCCCTCTCCTTCCAGGCATTAAAAAGCAAGTTTTTCCCCCTGTAATTACCAACTAGAGTGTGTTACCTTTATATCTTATGATTGTTATTCATTCAAATTAGTTTATTCATTATACAATTAGTTTATTCATTATACAATTATAACATTCAGTTTTTAATATCTATTTTATATCATATAACTCTTATCAGCTGAATTCTGCTTGGTACTTCCTCTTAAAAATGCACAGTAAGTTCTAAAAAAGGAAAAAAATATATAACAATAATGAATAAAATGGTTATTCTATTCAAATTCATCCTGACAACTGATATTGATTTCATTATAAATCTTTACATTTCTTTTCAATTATATTTTATAAATCATTAAGAACAATTAAAGTATTTGCATTCCTTCCTCTTATTTATTCCCTCTTTTACTTTTGTTCTCTTTTTCTGTTTATTTCATTTAATTATTAACAAACATTCCATTATATAACAATACCAGTTTTGTCTTTCACTTTAATCACCTATGTTTCATATTTTCTAGCTCATTTCTATTTCCAATATAAAAACACTATCTCTTGTACCCTTGCAGAATCCTCTCTTTTAATTTATATTTTTAACCATTATCTCTATGTCTTTTAATTAGGCTAACACCTTTTATCCTTGTACATTTCCTGTTTCTTTATTTCCTGTTTCTGTCCCTTATAACTTCTTTTCCTTTTTATCTTTCCCCTCTTTTTCTTACCACCCTTTTTGTCCCTCCCTCTAATTCTCCCTTCTGTAATCCTCTCTTCTGCTTCTCCCTAATATTATGTTTACTTTTCAAACTATTCTTTTTTTTAGTTGTTTCCTCAGATCTTGAGTTTTTACTCCCTTTCCCTTCTTTTCCCCTTTTACCCCACATGGAATTATTTAGTATTTAAAGATGGCTTCTTCTTTGTCCAGCCCTTCTTTTACTTCAAGCATTTATTGTTGTTTTTCATAATTCAGAATCTCCATTTCTAAAAGTTGAAATGAGAAGCCAAAGATCCTCCTCCCTCTTGCAACTTTTTTCATTTTTTTTTAGTTCCATTATTAGTTCCTCAAGAAGTACTGCCATTTTAAACTCTTTTAAACAACCACCTGATTAATTTTAGTTCAAACCATTAGAAATCCAACACCCCAAATTCCAAAAATCACCAAATAATTCAAATCTGTTTCTTCTTGCTTCTTTTTTCCACTTTCCCTTTCTGGGGGCTCTGTTATCTTGTAGCAAAGTTTCAGTTACAATGTATTTTTTGGAAGTCTTGTTAAAATTCCATTGTTAATTCTTTTTATTTCCAGGTGGTATTCTCTGCTGTTTCCAAGTCCCACACTTTCTTTTTTCTTCTACTTTCTTCCTTTTGAAGGTTTTAGTCTTTATTTTTGCTTTGACACTTTAATTTCAGCTTAAAGTTTCCTGTTAGTGTCAAAGTAAATTAACACAAATTTCTTACATAAATCTCTTCTTTTTAGAACTCAAAGCCAATTGCAGCTGTCAGTGTTAGAGAGAGAGAAAAAAATCTTTTTTCCTTCTCCTTCTCTCCTCCGCCACTTTAAAAACCTTCTTTTAGGAGTAACACTCTTGATAATTTAAATTCCATGGTACCTTGCATGGATGTTATCTCTGCTTAGCCTGGTCTGTCAAGCTCTCCCCTTTGTCTTCCTCTTGCTTATTCTTATCCAGTTGGGTTCTTCTTTGAGGTGGCCATTTCTACCATCGCTGTAACCGCCTTTGGGAAAGGGAGTAATGACCAGCCAAGGAGGAGAAATGCAGCTCCCCTCAACTCAGTTGGTGGTCTCACCCTTCTTTGCCACTTCTATGGTATGGCTTCAACCCCATATTCAAAGGATCAGGGCGCTCCAGTGGCGAGCTGGATTGAAACCATGCACGACCACAGATTTCAGTCCATCATTGAAGAAGCCCAAACTGGAAGTCCCCAGTCAAGCTTGGTTGGTTTAATCTGCTAGCATTTCTTCAACTGATTATAAGTAGACATTGTGTTTCAGCTGAAGTCCAGTTGCATCTACTTCACTGTCTCACTTATACTTTCTTTGGGAAACACTACACACTGATATGTTGTTCAGGAAACCCAACATGCTTAGTAAATTCTTTCCCACTCACCTTGCAACATACAGCCTTGCCTGTTTTCTCTCGATTACATAATTCTATGCCATTCTGGGCTTTATTCCAGCTCCATTTCCACCTACTTTTATAGCAATTTATATGGTGATATACTTTTTCCACAACCCCTCTGACCTTTGGCATTTGTTCCAGCTACTCTGAAATATTGAGGTTATGTTATAATACTTTATATACTGATATAATATTAAATTGTTAGTTTTAAAATACATTTCTTACTCTCTCACACTCATAAACATGAATACAGATAGTAGAATATGTTATTTGTACAAACTCCAGGCTAGAAAGTTAAGCACTATTGTTCTAATATGCATCTAGACAAGCTGTTCTTATATGTATGCATTTTATGAAACACTTATTGATATGATTATTATGATTATTAGTTCTGACAGTTAGATAGTACCCCTTTCTTGTTGACAAACTGCTACAGGAGGATCGTTACTGTGGCAACATGAATGAAAATCTTGTCTGGATGTTTTAATACATTATACCTAGGTACAAATGACTAAGCACTGAGATAGCTCACTACTGAACTGTCAAAGATAGAAACAGAAGAACAGAGTTGAGAGGGACCTTGGAGGTCATTTAATCCAACACCCTGCTCTAGCAGGAACCCTATATCATCTCAGACAAATGGTTGTCCAGTCTCTTCTTAAAAGTCTCCAGTGATGAGGCACCCACAACTTCTGGAGGCAAGCCATTCCACTGGTTGATTGTTCTCACCATTATGAAATTTCCCTCTAGTTCTAGGTTGCTTCTCTCCTAGAACTAAGGAGAAATTTCTTCAAGGTTGCATTCTGGATCAAGCACGCACATCATCACCACAAAGGGACTACAATGAGCACTATCCTTTCATATCCTTCCATTTCCCAATTCTTTGGCATAATTTACATACTCCTAGGGTGTTCAGGGAAAGGAACAGAAGGTTACTGCAAGTATCAGATTACTTGGTCTTAATATCATTAGGAGGAACTAGCAACCTATACATCTAATGATGTGTAAAACTTACCAGGTTAATTCACTTTCCCCCTTTTCATTGTTTTTCAGAGTATAGGATTCATAATGTTTTGCTTCTGTTTTCCTCCCCTCTTTTCTCTAAGATTGTACTCCCCAACAGTACAAGGAAATGTAGAAAGGACCAAGTACAATCTGTGAATGACATAGGCAAGGTGTATCTATGATGAGCTTCAAGGTATGTTCCATGTTTATATTCCATATTTTAAAATGTATATATAACCAGAGAGGATCACAGAAAAGTACACATTGGAGAAATTAATGTACTAGGAAACATTGCAGGAGATAATAGGGCATATTTCTTTTTTAAAGGTTCTCTTTTTTAAAAAAAAATGGTAGAACAGAGTATTTTGTTAAATTCTAAATGACTGACAAGACCATACTGAAGTTCAATTGAATTTCTCTAAATACCCAAAGTGTAACATAATGTTGGCGAACTGTCTAACATTGTCCCTTTAATTGTACTGCTGAACTTTGGCCGTGCAATTGCTGAAAACTTAAAGCATTACAAGCAACAATTTCCTTCTGTTTTAAAACCCCATTCACTGAAATCTGGGATGGGGAAATGAAAAAAAACCAAACACTAATATTGATCATAATGTTAACACGCCTCTGCCCATTCCTCCTCTTTCTGCACAAAAATTGCCTTCCTCACCTATAACACTAAGTACAGTCCAGGCAAAACCAAGGCTACCTTTCCCAACTGGAAATTCTAGTTGTTGTGGCCTGTCGGGCCCCTGGCACCATCAGCAGCAGAATCAGAGGAGGAGGAGGAGGAGGTGTGGGAGTCAGGGTCAGCATTAGGGCAACCTGGGAGTTCCGAGGGGGAAGAGGGAATGGAGCTGGCAGAGATAGAGAGAGACAGAGGTGGAGCCTGGGCCATCCATCAGCCCTCAGATGGAAAGTCAACTGCCCCCAGGTCTGGAAGTGGTTGATGAAGAAGAAGAGGACCCAGCTGGGTCCAGTGCCTGATGTGCAGCTCTGCAGAAGACAGAGAAGAGGAAAGCATTGGAAATCTGGGGGCAATCCTGGGGAAGAAAGCGCCATCGCTGCTAGCGAGGCCCAACCCTAGCTCTGGGGATAAAAGGTAGGAGACAGAAATGAATAGATATGGCAGACAACTATTCATCTTCCGGCTGGCCAGACTTGTTAGCCTGCAAGAGAAACTTTTTGCCAAGACTGCTGGCATTCCTAATAAAGGAATCTTTTGAGGTCACGTCAGAGGGTTTGTCACGTTTGGGCAGCTGGGTCAGAACATTGTAGCCTAGTTCAGACAGCTCTCATCCTTCTGATCATTCTTCCTACCAGCATTGGATATTTCTCAAAAGAATATTTGCCTCTGGACTTCATCTTCAGCAAGGAATAGGCAGGGGATGAAACATTAACTGTACAGGATAAACCCCTAAAGCTACACTTCTCTTCTTTGTTCCTCCCATGTTACTTTAATTCACTGACCCCTAACTTGGTTGCCTTCCAGATGCATGGATTTCAACTCCCAAATTTCCCAGGAACACACCTGCTAGTTGGAAACATCTGGCCACAGTAGCAGAAGAAACTGCTAGAAATTGTCAGTTCCCTTGTTTTTGTTGGGATGCAAAAAAAACCTAAACTAAACTAAACTAAAACCCCTAAAATGAAACAAAGAATAACTTGCAGGATGCTTCAGTTTACATACCAGCTTCATTTATTGACACCAAGGTCTTTGAGCAAACAAGAAACTAATAAAGCCTTGCCTGCTCAATGGGAAACTGACAACATCAGTAATGTTGAGGTTGCTTTGCTCAATGGACTGCATATGAATGAGCCTACTGATTGAATCATAAAAATGCTGATCATGAAAAGTAGCCTATTTTTTAAGGCAAACAAGACAGGCAAACATACATTCATTCCCATGTCTTTCATGCATAGAAACTCACGATATATCAGAAATCATATTTCAAAGGATAGAGAAGGAAACCTTGACTTCTCTGGATTTTAAAAAAAAGTTAATTAACAGATATATAGCCCCTCTCCAAAAGTTGGTAGAGGGCAAGGATGGAGAAAGAGTATAGGTAAGAAAATCTAAACTATGATGAAGATTGGAACAGAGTTGAAGGGTCAGAAAAATAAAGAGGGTCAGTAATAACAGAATAACAGAGTTGGAAGGGACCTTGGAGGCCTTCTAGTCCAACCCTGTACTTGGGCAGGAAACTCTATACCATTTGAGACAACTGGTTGTCAAATCTCTTCTTTAAAACTTCTAGTGTGGGAACATTCACAATTTCTGGAGGCAAGTTGTTCCACTGATTAATTGTTCTAACTGTCAGGAAATTTCTCCTCAGTTCTAGGTTGCTTCTCTCCTTGATTAGTTTCCATCCATCGCTCCTTGTCCTGCCCTCAGGGGCTTTGGAAATAGATTGCTTCCTTCTTCTTTGTGGGCGCTTCTGAGATATTGGAATGATGGTATCATGTCACTTGTTCTGTCCCTCATTAACATACTCGAGATCCCCGCGCTTTGATTGGCCAAAGCACGGGGCTCTCTGATTGGTCAGGCGAGCCGCGCCGATTGGCTCGCTAGGAATCTCCTGCGATTGGTCCGTTCAAACCGCGGGAGATTCAAAGCGATGCCATTGGCCGCGGCCACCGCGGCGAAAGGAATAAAAGCCACGGACTTTTTTCCTTTCGCCAGTTCTGTTCCAGCAAATCAATAAAAGAGCTTTGCACTAAGTCACCGACTCCTGGCATCATTTCGCGGACACAACACTGGCGACGAAGGTGGGATCCAGACCCTGAACCGAAGCACGTGTCTGACGGAAGCCAGACGAAGCACCGAGATGGCGAAAATCGCACCGCCCGCCCCCTTCAACCCCGCCACCGAGGACTGGGAATCGTTCTCCGACCGATTCCGCATGTACCTCGAGTGCACCAGCATGAAGGACGCCTCGGGCCCACTGAAACGCGCTGTCTTCCTCACCCACTGTGGGACCGAGGTCTTCCAGATGGCCAAAGCGTTGGCGAAGCCCGCCGATGTGACCGCCATGGACTGGGACATCCTCGAACCCATCCTTCGGCGACACTACGCCCCAGAGGTACCCATCCTGATCCGGTGCAACGAGTTCTACCGGCGGGACCAGAGATCGGGTGAGAGTTTCAGCGACTTCGTCGCCAAGCTGCGGCGCCTAGGGGGGCTCTGCGAATTTGATAACCTAAACAACGCTCTGAGAGACCAAATCGTGCTCGGTCTGTGGGACCCCGCCCTCCAGAGCCGGCTGATGGCTAAGGGCGACATCAGCCTAGCAGACACCCTCACCGCAGCCGCAGCCGCAGAAGCAACCCGAACTTCCGCCGATAGCATGCGCAGACCGGACACGAGGGACCGTGGCGGAAACAACAACCCGGCGAGGTCGGCCGAACAAAAAACCGAGACGACAACACACCAGGGCGATTTCCACTCGGCACACAGCACGTCCGATGACGAGGAGGACATCCATCGACTCCAGACAGGCCGCGACCAACGGAACCGGAGAGGTCGTAAGTCGAGGACCAACTATGTCAGTTGCGGCGGCGACCACCCCAGGTCGGAATGCCGGTTTTTCGACTCAATCTGCCGGCATTGCGACAAAAAGGGGCACATTGCCCGGGTTTGCCGCCTGAAAAAAAACCGCAGTCCGGCTCGATGGGACCAGAGCGACCGGAGGAGGGAGAGCACACCACCCCGGACCAGAGATCGCCCCTCGGACAGCCGATGGGACCGGAACGGACGATCCTCGCAAGGCGGCAACAACCGGCGGAGAGAGGAGACCCACCAGACGGTCACCATCGGCCACGCCATCACCAACGACACCCGGAAGGTCCACGTCGAGGTACGCATCGAGGGCCAGCCGTGCAAGATGGAGGTGGACTCCGGGTCCTATCTCTCCATGATTGCATGGCACGAGATAAAGCGGTTGGTGCCTACCCTCCAAAGGAGAAATGTAGACAACCAGAGACTCATTGTAAAGGACTACCAGGGAAACCGTATCCCGGTAGTCGGCACCAAAAGCTTTAACATAACGTATAAGGGGCGCACCGAACGACTCCCCCTAACGATCGTTGACCGCGACCACCCAAGCCTACTGGGACTGCAATGGTTCGCCCCGCTCGACATCGCCCTCACGGGAGTCAACCACGTCACCGACGACGGCTGGGAGCAGCAACTAGCCCGGGAGTTCCAAGAGGTCTTCGACGGAAACCTAGGCAAGTACCGAGGGCCCCTTATCTCGTTCGACCTAGACCCTAACGCCCCCCCCCCAAACGCCTGAAACCAAGGCGGGTGCCATTCGCACTGAAACCCAAAATAGACGAGCAAATTGATAAGCTCGTCAAACAAGGGGTACTGCAGCCCATAGACCACGCCCGGTGGGAGACCCCCATAGTCACCCCGATCAAGCCCGATGGGTCGGTGAGAATCTGTGGGGACTATAAGGCCACCCTAAATGGCGCACTGCAACAAAGCGCCTACCCCGTCCCAGTAGTGCAACACCTACTGCACTCACTGGGAGGGGGCAAGGTTTTCGCCAAGCTCGATCTCGCCCAGGCATACCAACAGTTGCCGGTCGACGAGCAAACGGCAGAAGCGCAGACCATTGTCACCCACCGGGGAGCATTCAAATGCAACCGACTCCAATTCGGAGTCAGCGTGGCACCGGGCATATTCCAGAGCCTAATGGAGAGGCTATTGCAAGGTATCAAGGGGGTGGTACCTTATTTTGATGACGTCCTAGTGTCGGCAGCCAACCAAGCCAAACTAGAAGGTCGACTAAGGGAGGTCCTAACTAAATTTAAAGAGACGGGACTAAAAGTAAAGAGGGAAAAATGCCAGCTTTACACGGAACGAGTGGAATTCCTGGGCTACCTCCTAGACTGGCACGGCATTCACCCCACAAGCAAAAAAATCAAGGCCATCAAAGAAGCCCCCACCCCTAAATCAAAGACTGAATTACAAGCATTCTTGGGGTTACTGAACTTTTACAATGTTTTCCTACCCCAAAAGGCGACGGCGGCGGAGCCCTTGCATAGGCTCCTGGACAAAGCGGCGACCTGGACTTGGGGGAAACGGGAGCAAGCCGCCTTCCAAAGAACGAAGGACCTCCTCACCTCTGACGCCGTCCTCATACAATTCAACGAGACCCTACCTCTGGCCGTCACGTGCGACGCATCACCCTTCGGCGTCGGCGCTGTCCTCAGCCATACCCTTCCCGACAGAAAAGAAGCGCCCATCGCGTTCTTTTCAAGGACACTCACCAAACCGGAGCGGAACTATAGCCAACTGGACAAAGAGGCTCTGGCTATAGTTGCCGCCATAAAACGATTCCATGAATACCTCTACGGCCGGACTTTCACCATCATAACGGACCACAAGCCGCTGCTGGGAATCCTTGCAGGGAACCGGGCCACCCCGAACATTCTGTCTCCCCGAATGACAAGGTGGTCCGAGTTCCTGGCAGCCTACAACTACGAACTCATACACAGACCGGGTAAGACGATCTCCCATGCAGACGCCTTAAGCCGCTCACCGCTACCAGAACCCGACACCGACCCAGCACCCACGACGACCACCCTCAGCATAGAGACTCTACCCAACCTGCCCATAACCGCGTCAGACATTGCCCGAGAGACTAATAAAGACAAACGTCTGGCGCGGGTGTTGCATTGGGTAGAGAAAGGGTGGCCGGAAAGGGACAATGACGAGTCCGTCAAAACGTTCTGAAACCGCCAAACGGAACTCTCGTTGTTAAAAGGGTGCATACTATGGGGGGACAGGGTGGTCATTCCGGAAAAGCTACAGGGGAAGGTTTTGGAAATGCTGCACGAGGGGCACCCTGGCATCGTGAGGACTAAAGCCCTGGCCAGAAGTTACGCTTGGTGACCAGGGATGGACAAACAAATAGAGGCCTGGGTAGCTAGGTGCCAACGATGCCAGGAAATGAGGCCCAGCCCACCCACAGCACCCGTCCTAGAGTGGGAAACCCCAAGGGGACCTTGGTCTAGGATCCATATAGACTTCGCTGGGCCCACAAAAGGACACACCTTCCTCATAACAGTTGACGCTTACTCCAACTGGCTGGAGGTAAGCAACATGAAGACGACAACCACGGAGGCCGTGACCAAAGAACTCTGCAAACTCTTTGCAACACACGGCCTCCCAGACATCGTCGTCTCCGACAACGGGCCCCAGTTTACCTCGCTGGAATTCGAAAAATTCCTAGCGGAAAGGGGCATCCGCCACGCGCTGACAGCACCGGCGCACCCGGCGGCGAACGGTAGGGCAGAACGGATGGTCCAATTCACTAAAAAGACCATCCGGAAAATAGACCATGGGAAGATCCAAGAGAAAATCAACAGACTACTCTTCACCCAACATATAACCCCGAATACCACAACCAACAAAAGCCCAGCCGAACTACTAATGGGTAGAAAGCTAAGGTCCCCACTCGACAGGTTACACCCTACATATAACCCGGAGAGGCCCCCAGACTCAAGCACCAAACACCGAACTTTCGCACCCGGGGACCCCGTATATGCAAAAAACCTGACGGGAGACCCTCTATGGATCCCAGCCGTCATCACCCAAACAACAGGCCCACACTCGTACCGGCTACAAACAGCAGACGGACGAGCGTGGAAACGCCACATCGACCAACTTAGGTCGAGAACCGCAAACCAACAAACCGCCGACGCACAAACAAACGAACCCAACCCCCGTAACGCAAGCCAAGGGGGTAGGGAATACCCAGGGGACCAAATCCAAAGAAAAATAAACCAGCAATACTCACCAGAACGCAGCCATCACGACCCCTCGCCAGAAAGGAACAGCCAAGCCAGCTCGACCGACCCGGAAAGGCCGAGCGGGAGCGGCGAAACCCGTAGCTCAACCAACCCGGCAGGCCCAGGAGGGAGCTACGGAGAAAGGACCGGCCCGATCGACCAGCCGGTTCCCACAACAGCAGCAGGAGCAACGGAGATCCCGACCGAACCGGCCGGGATCCAGCCTACAACTGAGTTGCGCAGGTCAAGTAGGACCAGATGGAGCCCCGCCTACCTACGTGACTATGCAACGTAAGGACTGAACCAAGAGGGGAGGGGTGTTCTGTCCCTCATTAACATACTCGAGATCCCCGCGCTTTGATTGGCCAAAGCACGGGGCTCTCTGATTGGTCAGGCGAGCCGCGCCGATTGGCTCGCTAGGAATCTCCCGCGATTGGTCCGTTCAAACCACGGGAGATTCAAAGTGATGCCATTGGCCGCGGCCGCCGCGGCGAAAGGAATAAAAGCCGCGGACTTTTTTCCTTTCGCCAGTTCGGTTCCAGCAAATCAATAAAAGAGCTTTGCACTAAGTCACCGACTCCTGGCATCATTTCGCGGACACAACATCACTCCTAGTCCTTCTTTTCATTAAACTAGACATACCCAATTCCAGCAATCATTCTTTATAAATGTCAAGACTATTTTTGTTTTAGAGGCCTTAAAATGACTTTCTGCACAAAGTATTTTCAATGACACTTTTTGTTAGGACCTCAGCAGGGAGAAAAGAGAGCAGGCTAGATGTGCTCATCTTATTGCCAGTGTGGTCTACCCATTATTTATTGAATACAGAAATAGATGGCATTGTCCTTTATCAGCTTCCAGGCCACTACAAATGAATCTTCTTTCCCATGTTCTGCCTCAAAATTACTGTTTTACATTCCAAAGCATATTAAGAGCTTCCAAGATGTATCTATCATGTTTCATTCCTCTGTAGTAACTTCCATATTTCTGACTGGCTATAATATGCCTATCACACCCACTTCTCTGAAGCAGCTAATTGCTGCCTAGTTTGGATGAAACATATTCTCCTTTCCTTCCAGTTCTGGGCTCATTGTACTACAATACTTACCTTTTTCTTCCTTTTTAACAAAAAAAAAAAAAAATTGTTAAGTTGCAATGTGGGCATGTTTAATCAAAGTTATACAGTTTAATAAATGCTACTTCTTTGTCTTTGTGGACCCAAAGCATTGCTGCCACAAAGTTTCTATGGTCCCAAAATGGAGTGAAGAAATAGCATCTTCCTCTTCCTTTCATCATTACAGGATTGAAGCAGTGATGGCAAACAGGCAGGCTGGGTGGGTGAATGGAGAGAATAAGTTGTGTTAGTGTCAGGAGAGGATGCTCAAAGAGGCATGGAAGATATTGCACACCTGAGAAAGGTATGCAGACTCATAAAGGACAATCCAAAAAAGGAGAAGGCAAGCTTGGCCACTGACACAAGGGCCATACCATCTTTGCATGCAGTGGTATATTAACCATTAAGCAAACTAAGTATGGCACTTAGCAGACTTAGGGCACCAGGCCCAAAGGGGGCACCACAAAGTTGAGAAAGAAAGGGAAAAAAAATCCAATGAAGATTTGTAAAGAAAAAAAATGGATAAAACTAAACTAAAACATATTGTTGGGAACAAGTGCTTAGGGCACCAATGAGCCTTAATCCGCCACCATTTGTGTGGATATGAATAGTGAAAACAGTGGAATAACTAATCAGATTTTGCAGTGGGTGTAGTCCAGACTGGGCACCACTCCCAGGCCACCTTACCAAACCACTGTAGCCCAGATTGGTTTATTCCAGCTTCAAAAATAATGGAAGCAATAAAAGAGACCAGCAGATTAAGATGCTATATGGAATTGCCTTCACCCTCCATGTCTAGTTTGATACCAGTAAGAATTAGTCCTTTATTATAGCAGCCTTTTGGATGATACAATAGATATATTAATGGATATTCTTCTATAAGAGGAAAGGAAGCTACATTGTTTTGTTGCTCATCTCTGCTAATTGTGAAAGACTAAAAAGAATTGTATTACCCATGCCTTTTTTTGTATGAACAGATGTTTTTAGGTTTAGCCCAGGGGTGTCAAACTCACGGCCCATGGACTGATGTGTCACACATTGGCCACTCCCATCCCCAGTTTAGCAAAGGGGGGAAAAGTTGCAATATGTCACGGGATGAAAACGAGTTTGACACCCCTGGTTTAGCCTATAAATCCAAATCTATCTCTTCAGACTTATGTCACATTACTTATAGCCATGATTTTATTTTCATTTGCCTGAGAACTCTTCATTCTTATCCATATATTTATTTGATAATTAAAATGTGTGAATTACTTAAGGTGTCCTTAGCTACAAAATTCAAGAGGTGCTCTTTGGTATTATGAAAAGGCTAGAGAATGATTTATAGATGGTAGGTGGAGGCATTTTTTTATTAATATACCTTGAGAAGAGGAAAAAAGTGCAAGATATTAATACAGCAACTTCCGTCAGTGCTTTACCATGTGTCTTTGTATTAATACCAACAGCTATTTGTATAAATAGCTACATTTGCTTGGATACTTAAGTAAAATCCAGTAGTTTACATGTGAAAATTTCCTCAACCTGCAAGCCTGCAAGATCAATACTATGTGTGAAAATCAGTGTCTGAATCATTGGACACCTTTCTGAAGCTGTCAGTTGCTTGCCTAAGTGAAGAAGCACAGAATTTCAGTGGGTTATTAGCATTAAACTGCATAACCATGGAATGTGTGTCCACTCTGACATTTTCAATAGGGCTCAAGGTGGCAGGATAGTTGTATATTTACTCAATACAGTCTGCAATCATAATAACATTTGCAGCCTTTTATCGACAGTTTTTTCAAAGTGCTAATGTCAGGCTGTCAATACAGAGCATTTTTAAAAACAATTTCTCTGTTTATGATGTCCTGAAAGTATGTAAAATATGTATAAAATTTGCTTGCTTCAGGTAATGATATTTTTATAGAAAGTTTTATTTTAAAAAATCTGTTATTAAGGATAGGAGGAATGTGAATTAAATGCACCAAGCAGAAAAATATAGCAGTGTAGAAAGGGAGTCAGACTCAAATTACCCTAATTCGGATATTATGTGAAGACCTCGTTCTCTGGAGATGGCTCTAATGATGGAAAAGATGGAAGAAAGGCGAAGAAGACAACCAGAAGCAAGGTGAATGTACACCATTTCAGTGGCAATGACTGTACTTTTGAAAAACCAGGTTAGGGACCTGCAGAAAATCTATCAATGTGATTACTTAGAGTCAACAATGATGTGATCAGCACATCATCAATCAATCAGAAAGGAAGTATTTAGAAACAAGGGCAGTAATGTGAAGGAAAAGGATAAACACTTGGAAACTATAAATTGGTCATTTGAAAAGGATGGTCATACTCTCAACAAACAAAAACTAAATTAAAACAAAGCATGTCAAAGCATGCTTGTCAGCATAAGACAAAAACATAAATTAAATATACATATATATATGTATGTGTGTGTATATATATATATATATATATATATATATATATATTGCTTAAGTCATTTTGCTTAAGAATATTAATGTGTATATGTACTAGGCGAACATTCTTGGTTGTGCTTGTGTTATATTTGCTAATTATATTGTTTTTATTATTATTTTCTTTGTTATTTTGGCTGTTTTGTTGATACTGGTCTTTAGAATAAGTTATCAATGAAGGAACAGAAATATTAGTAGAGGAAACTGAATGTCTCTATGTATTCTCTTTGAATGAGATGGAGGATGACACAAAAGTGTTCCTACCTGGGCACGAATACACTTGCAGCAGTGATCCCACATATTTTCAAATGGAGACTGTTATTCTTTTTGGAAGGTCAAAAATCAACCTCTTTTTATCTATACAGCACTGAAGCCAGAATGTTTTTGATTTTTTTCCTGATGGAACTAGCCATTAAAAAGAGGAATAAAACTAACAGGGCTACACAGTTAAGGTACAAATACTGGACAATCACAAGCAGCAATAAAGAATTACATGCATTCCGTGAAACTCTTCACCACAACAGTTGGACTTTTTTTTCAGTATACATCAGACAACCCTAAGAAATACTGTTGTCTGTTAGGTAACCAAATGTGTCTTTGTTTAGGTTACTTGACTTGGCCTGTACAAATCTATGACAAGATGGCAAAACAGGGGTACAGAAAATTCTAAATCTTTGCATTACTTCAGCAGTTATCCAGCTAAAATATAGGTAAGGTAAAGGTAAAATATAAATAAAAGAATAATGGATAGATGATCTGAGTATATGAGAGAAAGAGAATAAACACAAATGTAGGTGAGAAATATTATGTGATTGAGAGTGTGAATCTAGACTTATATTTATGTTTACTCTTTATTCTGTTTTTACTCAGAGACATACATTTCACTGAGTGACTTAGAAAACTTGCAGAATAAATAGCTCGAATAAATTTTGTACAACTCATTTGTCTGGATTCATTGGATGACAGCCAAACTATTTGAATAATCAGAAGAATACAGTTTGATTTATATGCTTGGGGAGGGTTGTCCCACACAAGGTGATCTTGAGCAGTCAGTGCATAAAATGTGATCTTCTAAATGAGTTAGATTTACATTTGATCACACAGATGCAAGTAGGCAGAAATCTTTTAACAAACAGATTTTCCAAGCAAATTAATTATCAGATAAAATATTCAGCTGAAGCCCATACAGTTCTGTTTCTTGGTTTTTGCCACTGACATTACTTTCCTGTCTCATAATTAACAATATTTAAAGTATGGAATGGTGGTCCTATGAGCTTCAATCAATGAGAAATTGCAAAGATGGGAGAGTATTATGTCACACGGTTCCTTTTCATTTTCATCTCTGAAGCATTAATTATGCAACCTTTTGGATAATGCACTTTTTGCATTCTGTCCAGTCTATGTGCCCAAGTCAGCTGTTGTCTGCTTGCTTCTCCTGGTTTATTTCAGATGACTTTTCCAAAAAGGAACAACTATCTTCTATACCTGTTCATGTATTAAAGGCAGAATAGGAAAGGGAGGTTATGGAAAGGAAAGGAAAGGAAAAGAAAGGAAAAGAAAGGAAAGGAAAGGAAAGGAAGAGGGAGAGGGAGAAAGAAAGAAAGAAAAGAGAAAGAGAAAGGAAGGAAGGAAAAAAAGAAATAAAAATAAAAGTATTTTTTAGAAGAAGCAATTCAGTTTCAACTGCAGCATAGCTGCTGGTCTTGTTTTCAGTTTCTTTAGGGATAAGATTACTCTTCCAATAGTAATTTTTCCCATTGGTTCTTATTTCCATGCCTTCTTTAATGATTCTATCATATAATTACTAAAGGAGCTAAAAAGAAAGCATCCATCGGACTGACTTAATAACTTTCTTCTCTTTTCAAAGGGACACTTACACTTATAAAATAATTACAGATTCAAATAGATTGGTCTGTAATATAAAGGAATATATTCCCATCTTTGCATGGCAAACTGTGAGGATAACAATAATTTTCCAATTTACACTAACTACTTCCTTCAGGAAAAAAAAAAACTGCCTTCCAGATTGGCTGCAACCATCCTTCAACTTCCAACAACCTTCTCTGACTTGGATAAAAGTCTCTGATGCTTAAACAACGTAAACATTTTTATGAATGGCAAATATAATCTTCTGGGTTATATCAGTGGGAAAAGAATGAAACAAATGAAGCATATCTGTACCTGAAGGAATGTTTCCTCATTCTAGCAGAACAAGAGACACAATCTAACCAAAGTCAGAGATTGAATGAGTGACTGATTGATTTTGGGTCTTTGTTTCAAATCTGAATGTTATTTTTGAATATTGGTCTAAAGATGTACAATTCAGAACTAAGAAGAAACAATTCTGGCATTTAAAAAAAATGGCCTTATGACTGACAATGTCAGACTCTAAAAGGAGAAGTGGTGAAATATTCATATATATATTTCTATTAAGAAGCAACGAAGTCTAAATATCACAATTTTTAATTGTTTTTGTTCCAATGAATCCTACTTCTCTACAAGTGATGTCCTACAAAGTGTCCTGCACAATTACATGTGATACAAAAATAGGCAGATGTTTACCCATACTGAGCATGGTTAAACTTGCACTTCATTTTCATTAATTTGTACCTACAAGTTTATCCAGACTCCAAAAATGATACTATTATGAGTATTGATAATTGGGGGTGGGGAGTTTGAAAATAATTCACCATTCAACATATTAAAAGACTTCACTTTTGTGTATAAGACATATTATTGGCTTTGAATGTTTGTTGACAACAGTATAGAGATAATTTATCACTGACATATTCTGATTATTTTTCCTTCTCAGGCTAACAGCCTAGAATTTCCAAATGTCCACAATCCAAGTATTAACCAGGGCTAACATAGCTTAACTTTTGAGTTCAGCCAAGGTTGGCTAGATGCTGCCATCAGCTAAGATATGATAAGGCATCTATCTCTATTGCTACTATCTTTGCTTTTTTTGCCACAATCATTCTACTTCTATTTGCAGGTCTTTGTATTTGTTAAGTACTTGGACATGGGTCGGAGTAAATGGAGACAGCCTCTGAATAATGACTTTCAGCTCTTTATTAGCATAGTGACTTCTCAAAACAACAACAGTGAACTCTGCCTTATATAGGCAACCCTTGTAAGAATTGTCCAATAGTGAGCTATGAACACTAGCTCTTTTAACCAATAAGAATCCTCTGTTCAGGGCCAATCGGATTCCTCAGAACTAACCAATCCGATCTGGCCGCCTAACAGCCAATCAGAAGTGCAAGGCCAGAACCCTGCACTTTACCTCAAGCTCATACTTTATTAACTATGGTACATACACAACACCCCTTCCCCCTGGCTTCTTAATTACGGTGTAGTTATATAGTCCTTTAAATAGGACGGTTGTCTTTTAAGTCTTTCGGATTTTCGTTGGACTGGTTGGTTGCAATCCTGTTGAGGTAGATTGTTGTTTGGCAGTGGATCTGCTACTTGCTCAGGTGCAATTTCTTGCGGTGCAAACGATTCTTTTTCCTGCTCCATTTCCTGAGTATCACTTAGTTCGTCGCTCTCTTCGAGCAGGTTCTCTGGAACTTCATCTTCTTCTGTACCTCCCCCCCCTCGGTTTGGTCATGGGGGAGTTGTTGACTGGCCGTGGTGAATCGTGACCGTAATTGGTCGATATGCCGTTTCCACAGTCTATTGTCACAACATTTCACTACGTAGGATTTGGGGCCGGTCACTCGTACTACTGTTGCCTCTATCCATAACGGATCGCCTGATAAGTTTCGTGCGTAACGAGGTCTCCTACCTGGAAGGTGCGACAGCGGCCACTGGATCCTATTGGCTTTTCCGGTTCATAAGCAGGGTGCAACCGGTCGAGTTGGGAGCGGAGTCTTCGTCCCATCAGTAGTTCGTTGGGAGTTCTGCCAGTGACGCTATGTGGAGTTATGTGTTGCAAAAGAGAATTTGGTTGACCTTGTCATCGATATTGTCATAGTCCACTTTTTGCAAAGTCTTTTTAACAAATTGGACCCTGCGTTCTGCTCGGCCATTGGTCGCAGGGTGCGCAGGCGAGGTGAGCGCATGGCGGATGCCGCGGTCAGAGAGGTACTGCTCAAACATTAGAGCTGTAAACTGTGGCCCGTTATCGGATACCAGGATGTCAGGCAATCCGTAGGTTGCAAAGAGTCTGTTTAGGATCTTGATCACCGCCTCGGATGTTGTAGCCATCATACGATGAATTTCTAACCAATTGGAGTATGCGTCGACTGTCAGCAGGAAGGTATAGCCCTTGGTTGGCCCCACGAAATCCAGGTGGATTCTGGACCAGGGTCCACGTGGTGTCTCCCATTCAGTAGGCATGGCTTTTGGTGGGGCGTTGCTGACTTGTTGGCAATTGGCACACTCTTTGACCCACTGCTCAATTTGCCGGTCCATGCCCGGCCACCATGCGTAGCTTCGTGTAAGCGCTTTCATCTGCACGATGCCGGGGTGGCCCTCGTGCAGAACTCGTAGCAGCGTCTTCCAGAGTCGTTCTGAGACAACGACTCTATCGCCCCAGATGATACAGCCTTTTTGGGAAAAAAAGTCCAGTCTGTCGAGATTTAAATGGTGCGAAGTCATCTGGTACTTGATCCAATGGCCATCCACGTTCTACCCAGCCTAGGACTCAAGCTAGGGTGTGGTCTCATTTGGTTTCTCTCGCAATGTCTCGGGCGGTCATAGGCAGCGAGTTGAGTGTTTCAATCTGCAACGTAGTTGCCGTTGGTGCCGGATCGTTGAGAGTCTCTGGAAGCGGGGTTCGGCTTAATGCGTCGGCGTGGGGAATGGCTTTCCCCGGGCGATATTGCAGGTGATAATTATAAGCAGCTAGGAACTCTGACCATCGGGTCATTCTAGGGGATAATATGTAGGGTGTTGGCTTGTCCCGGGCTATTATCCCTAGCAACCGTTTGTGGTCAGTTATAATGGTAAATGTTCTTCCATACACATATTCATGAAATTTCTTTACAGCTGAAACGATTGCGAGAGCTTCTTTATCAATTTGTCCATAGTTCCGCTCTGCTTGTGAAAGAGTCTTCGAAAAGTATGCAACAGGGGCTTTGTTCCCATTAGGCAGTACATGGCTTAAAATAGCGCCCACCCCGAAAGGCGATGCATCGCAGGTTATAACTAATGGCAAAGTCTCGTTATACTGCATAAGTACAGAGTCAGATGTGAGCAGTTTTTTAACATTCCGGAATGCTTGGTCTTCCCGGTAACCCCATACCCACAATGCTTTCTTATCTAATAGTCGGTGTAACGGTTCAGCGACAGTTGCTTTGTGCGGTAAAAACACATTATAGAAATTAATGAGGCCTAAGAAAGCCTGGAGATCGGCCTTGTTGCATGGTCTAGGAGCATTTTTGATCACTTTTAATTTACTCTCGGTAGGATGAATGCCCTGGCTATCAATTCGGTATCCTAATAACTCAACATTGTCAGTATATAAGTGACATTTATTTTTTTTCACCTTAAGTCCAGCCTCTTGGAATTTTTTAAGAACGCATTTCAAACGATCCTGCAAGATTTTTTTGGTAGGGGCTGCAATTAGTACGTCATCAAAATAAGGAACCACGCCCTTGATTCCCTGTAATAACCTTTCCATGAGGCTATGGAAGATCCCCGGGGCTACACTAACTCCAAATTGCAATCGGTTACATTTAAAGGCACCTCTGTGCGTTACAGTTGTTTGGGCTTGGGCCGTAGTAGTTGTTGATAAGCTTGAGCTAAATCTAATTTAGCGAAAACCTTTCCGCCCCCCAAGGAATGGAGGAGGTGCTGCACCACAGGAACTGGATACGCATTCTGCTGTAGGGCGTGGTTTAAAATGGCCCAGTAGTCCCCACAAATTCGAATTGACCCATCTGGCTTAATGGGTGTTATAATAGGGGTTTCCCATGGAGAGTGATCAATGGGCTTCAACACCCCTTGAGCAATTAGCTTGTCGAGTTGTTCGTCGATCTTTGCTTTAAGAGCGAATGGAACTCAACGGGGCTTCAAGCGAATGGGGGCTACCTTTTGATCTAAACTAAATGAGATTGGGGTCCCCTTATACTCGCCTAAGCTATCCGCGAAGACATCGCTGAACTCAGAGATAAGGTCTTCCTCCCACTCACAACCACCGACTCAGTTCACGCCGGCCACTTCGATGCCGAGTGGCGCGAACCATTGGAGGCCTAATAGACTAGGCCTATCTCTATCGATGATCGTTAGATGTAAGTACGCTGTATGCTTCTTGAAGGAGACTCGGACTCGGCAGGACCCGACAACGGGGATTCGATTTCCTTGGTAGTCCTTGAGGATGAGACATTGAAATTGGAGGTCTTGGCGTTGAATTGTGGGGATGAGCTGCTTGAGTGTCTTCCAAGACACCATCGAGAGGGACGATCCCGAGTCGACCTCCATGTGGCAAGGCTGGTTCTCGATGGCTACCGTGACTCGAATTTTCTTAGTGTCCAAAACTGAGGTGTGACCTATGTGATAGTATGGTGAGCCTCTTCTTTTTGCAAAGCTCGATTTCTATAGGAGTGGTTTACTGGCTCTCGCCTTACAGGAGTGGTTTACTGGCTCTCGCCTTCCTGTCGATTGGCGATAGTTGACCCCTTTTGAGGCCTGGCTGGGTCCTGGTAAGCTGCGGCAGACCCGGCCAATGTGGCCTTGTTTGCTGCACTCATGGCAGAGTGCGTCGCGTAATTTGCATTCAGCCCTGGCATAGTTTGCTCCACAGCCAGCGCAAGGGCATAAGGGCTTCAAGCGAGGATCCCGGTCGGACCGCAGTCGATGGACCCCTTCTTCGTCGCTGTCTGACGACGAAGAGAGGTCCTCGTGGTGCATTGTCAAGAGCTGCCCTTCTGAGTTGGGTGAGATTTCGCTGGTTGGTGGTGTTACCGGAGTGCGGCTTCGCCGTAGTTGTGCATCCGACTTTTTAGTCGCCTCCGCTGCTGTGGCTTCGGCGATGACGTCAGCAAGGCTGATGTCGCCTTTCGCCATCAGCTTGCTTTGCACGCCTAGTGCATCTAATCCCAGAATTACTTGATCTCTTAGTGCCTCTTCTAAATCTGCGAACCCGCAGAGACCCCCTAAATTTCGGAGGTCCGCCACGAAATCGGCCACGCTCTCCCCTTTTCGTTGGTTTCTCTGATAAAACTCGTGGCGTCTCACGAGTGTAGGCACGGTTGGCGCGTAATGGTCTCTCAGGATGGGTTCGAGGTCATCCCAGCTCATGGCTTTCACTTCTCGAGGTTTGGTGAGTGCTTTAGCCATCTTAAATACAGCTGGGCCGCAATGCGTCAGGAACAATGCCCGCTTCTTTGCTGGTGTGGCGTCCTTCAAGTTATTCGTCTTGAGAAACATTTGGAAACGATCCATGTAGGATTCCCAATCCTCTTGGTTCGGATCGAATGGAGTGGGTGGTACGATGCCACCGGACATGGTTCCGTTATTGGCGTCATCTTATCACATGCTCGGTATCACTTCCTGGCTTCTTCGGTTCAGACGTCTCCACATCCCACCTTCGTCGCCAGTGTTAAGTACTTGGACATGGGTCGGAGTAAATGGAGACAGCCTCTGAATAGTGACTTTCAGCTCTTTATTAGCATAGTGACTTCTCAAAACAACAACAGTGAACTCTGCCTTATATAGGCAACCCTTGTAAGAATTGTCCAATAGTGAGCTATGAACGCTAGCTCTTTTAACCAATAAGAATCCTCTGTTAAGGACCAATCGGATTCCTCAGAACTAACCAATCTGATCTGGCCGCCTAACAGCCAATCAGAAGTGCAGGGCCAGAACCCTGCACTTTACCTCAAGCTCATACTTTATTAACTATGGTACATACACAACAGTATTCTGTCATTTTCTCTACTTCTTTCTCTTCGATTCTATTGTTTTCAGGCTTTGTAACATTCACTATCAAGACTTTTCTCTCTTTCTAATTGACAATTGTTACATCTTGGGTGTTAAGTGACAGGTGCTTGTCTGATTGAATTCTAAACTCACAGAGCACTTTGGTTTCTTCATTTGCAATTACTTTGCCTATTTTGCAACCCCACCAGTTCTTGCTTGCTGGCAAATCACTACTTCTTGCAGATCTTCCAATGCACCATTGTTGCTACTTTGGTATGTCATTTGTGGTCATCTTGTGCAATTTTCTTGCAGCTGCTAAGTAGGCAATCCACTGTTTCTTCAGCTTCTTTGAAGAAGTGGCATTTCTGTCTGCTACTATCTTCTCATTATTACAGTTCATTACACAGTCAGCCAGATGTTTAGATTGGATTTGGCATTTTTGTCTACCTTTCAAGTTCCTGATATATGAAGGATGTGGTATATACAAATGTTGTTGTTTAAAGGTGTTAATGGTATCAGCCCAGGATATATGTTGTTCTGAGTAAAGCTGCCTTTTGCAATTGACTGGTGGTGATTTTGTCAATGCGGATGGTGTTCAAGTGGTGCCACAGTTGTTTTGGGACTGCCACCCAAGACACCTATTACCATTGGTATTGTTGTCATTGTTGTTGTGAGGATATTGAGGGGCTCACTTGAGAAAATGTACACATTCTGAATATTTAACCTTTTTTCAATTAATAGTGAATAGATTGGCCAGCTATGAATGAAGATGGGGCTGTTGCATTTTTTAATAGCTGTGCAGAAAACAAAATTTTAGCATTTATAAATTTGCATGACAAGCTAAGCCACATCTGCTGAAAAAAATCCTTCTACATAATTATTAAAGGTGCAAGAGTTCCCCACTCTTTTACATCTGCCCACTCTAGTAATGAATGAGTCCACTCTACTTCAAGCTGTTTCTAGTTAATGGTTGCCAGTTTTGTTTAATTGGTCCTGCTCCAGTGCTCTATTCAGAAAGCTAGCAGGCAGAAGTTTCCAGATGACTCCTAATAGATAAAATGGTGAAAGAGAAAAAAAATCTACAAGTTAGTTTCTGAATTTCAGTCTGCCTTTATAACACCGGGAATATAAAGTACCAGGGAAAAATATTTCCTAGAGATAAAAGAGGATGCAAATCAAAGAGAGGAGGAAGCATCAATCTATCCACATTAAACTGCAGTGTATTATTAAAGGGTATATTGGATGTTTTAAAAAAAAAAAAAAAAAAAAAACCTTGAATGCTAGTGAAATGATACACTGGCCTCCCAGTGATTTCTACTTAACACCTTCACCCATGATGCCAAACATGAGTAACTGAATAAAATTCCACAGCAGCTTCAAGGCAAACATAGATAACAACAAACAAAATGCTTTGCTAGACCAGAACATTAAATGTATCACATCTCATCAGACTGTTATGACTGCAATGTAAACAGCTTTGATAGTTTATTCTTTCAGCCTTCCTGCCTTGCCCTGCCCACCCTGCCTTCCCCAAGTCCAGAAAAATATAGCGAAAGTCCTTTGCAGTTAAATTAATGTATCTGGCCATCAGCAAGTGACTGTAAATATGCAGGTTCCATATATTGCCATGAGATACTTGCCATGTTTATGATGATAAAAAAACCACTTTTAACATATTATTTAACATTCCATGAACAAAAAAACAAACCCTATCTTATAAAGAGTCAAATCTTGAGGCATTTGGCTTAATATTGTGGGTAGTGGTTGAGGTGTTGGTCTAGAGTCCTGGAGATTGTGAGTTCTAGTCCTGCCTTAGGCATGAAAGCTGGCTGCGTGACCTTGGACTCTCTCTCAGCCCAACCCACAGAGTTATTATGGGGAAAAATAGGAGAAGGAAGGAATATCAGGTATGTTCTCTATCTTAAGTTATTTATAAAAATAATAGTCTAGATAAAATAAATACATTAAATAAATAAATATACTGATTGGTACTAGTTGTCTTCACCATCTCTCCTGGAGCAGCATGGGGATAAATTTACAGAGGATCTCTCACACAGAGATGACCTTTCTCTTGTATTTCAAGACATCTGTACATATTCTCTAGAGAGCGGCAATGAATCTGAGCAGGAGATATTTTCATGGAAAGGCACAGGTAAAATTCATTTGACCTACAATTGATCAGCCACCTTTTTCAGCAGTTAGTATATGACAAGTTTTCCATTACATGAGTTTACATTCTTGGAACTGCATGTTTTTTGCTGGAAGTGCAGATGCTGAGCCTGGTTGCATATTTTTTTAAAAAACAGAGATAGATTGTGTCAGAGAGCAAGTCTCATTTGTGGTAGTTCTACAAGAAAGCTCTAGCATGTGGATAGACCTGACTTTGAAAATTGAATATTTTTTATTTAGTTATTTACACAGTCAACGCAGCCATGTGGCTCTGAGTAGCTTACAGTTCTAAAATTCTAAAAGGATTATAACAATTTAAAAAATATTAAAATAATGAAAATATCCATAAAGTACATATGTTCATACATACATACATACATCAGCTGTGGTGATGAATCAACAAGTAGTGGAGCCCTTAACATATTCCAAGTACCAGGCCCAGATACATAGCCAAGTTTTTAAAGCTTTATAAAAGGATATTCTAATCTCTGAGGTGAAAATATTCCATAAGGTTGGGCTATAGCAGAAAAAGCAGTCTGCTATGCTAGTTCCCTTCTGGTATACTAGCTCTAACTTTCTTTTCACTGAGGAAACTGAGATACAGACAATAGTTTTAACCCTAACCCATGTAACTTTAGAGAAAGAGGTAAAACTATAACTGAACTTATAACTGCTGTAAAGATTGAAAGCCACTTTTTTTCTTTCATTTCTATTTTTTTCTATCTTTTTCTTTTCTTTTTTCTTCTTGCTTTCTCTTTTATTTTTTTCCCCTTTTTTCTTCTTACTCTATCTTGGGTTGCATGAATGCTTATTCTTGGTTTTAATTTCAATAAAAATATTTTTTAAATGCTATACAGTATTAGAGGTTATACCAATGACCAAATAATAAATCTATTTTGGAAGTGTAGAACCCTGAAACTTATTTGCTAATATGCTGAAATAAGAAGATAAGTTTGTAAAGAAGACAGATAATCCTATTAAAGAGAATGATACACACACACAAATTGATGAAAAAGTCTTAGCCTGGTTACTTGCTAACTAATGTGTCCACAAATCAGTAATATCATAATTCCAGTGGATTGGTAGATTGAGGTTTTAGTGTTTAATCTATGGTAGTTAATATACCAGATTCATAAAGATCAATTCCAAAGGAAAATTGTACTCAGGATTTTTAGCATTTAATTGGCTGTTAACATAGCTCAATAATCCAAATAAAAGCATTGAAAAACCCAAGGAACGGGTGTTTCCTCTGACAAAATTTCATTTGACAGACTGAACAGTTCCTTAACAGTAATTCTAAGGGCTTGCTTTTATTATTTTTTCAGATTATATAATAAATTATTCACAATATTAGCATCCAGTCACCTAGAAAAATATGTTTATATGCTAACCTTAGCATATAAACTTAATAGTTTAATTCTTTCCACTATTGTACATTTTTATGTAAAAACCTTACCTATCCGTATAAGATTCTTTATACTCAATTCTGCAGGAAGAGACTGTTTCCTGTACTTCTAGAGCTTATCATTTCTTAAAGTTTTGTATTCAATATACTGAATGAAGTAACATTCATACTGACAAATAGAATACTACATACAATTGTAATGTGATTGGTTTGGTTTTGACATCCTTGTAATGTGCATCTATATCTCTTCAACATTGTCACCTGCATTGAAGACAATGTTTCTATCAGCTAAAAACTAGGCAGCAGATTATTCATGGGGTCATTAAAAAGATTCCAATTTGATTATGAACTTGTAGAAATTATATATACAAATACATATACATTACACATATATGTTTGTGGGTGGGTGGGTGTGCGTGTACTGGAGTCTATAGCCATATAAGATATAGAGAGTCTATAGCCACACACACACACACGTATGTATATATGTCTGTGTTGTGGCCCCGATTCCTGAACCTATGCTCTCAGAGGAAGAGGACCTGGAAGATGAGGAGGAGAAGCTGGGAATGCCTTCCTCCCCAGGACCTTCCTCCCTGGTAATGCCTCAGGTTTCATCAGACAACAGAGAGGAACAGCCTAAGATTAATCAGGAGGAAGGCATATCGGAGCAGACCCTGACAGGGAGTAAAGAGGAAGAGTGTTGGCTCGACCGTAAGCAGTGTCATAGGGAGAAATGTGAGCAGCAACGTAGGAGGCATGGGAGGGTCAGAGAGTGAGCTGAGTCATTGAGCCACACCTTACAGGGGATAAAAGGGGATGTGTTTTCTCCTTAAACTTTGTATGGAACAAAGTTTAACCTTACTTCAGATTTTCTTTGTGGACTGCCTTGTGATTTTCTGTGAGTAAAATTTTATTTGCTATCAGTTCGGACTTGGCAAGCAGGATGTGGTGGAATGCCAAGAATATTATTGGTTCCAAAGAATTAACTCTGTGAAGTCCGAGCCAGCTTGCCTGCCTGTGTTTGTGTGTGTGTGTACTCTTTCATTTTTTCAGAAAGAGGAAAAGCGAGACAGAACATGTATGTATGTATATATTTGGAACCAGGCCACACAAGTGATGTACAAATGCATGCAGTTCCATTTCCAGTGGGCACTTGCATGGGAAGCTCCATTTATGTGAGCAGTGAGTATTCCACAAGTAGCTTCATTTGCATGAGAAGCATACATAAATGGAGCTGTGCACACGAGGGTGCATGCCTGCTGCTTGTGCAGAACCATTGGAGACCCATGCTCTATAGAATTCATTTTGCTTGCTGGAAGGCTGACCAAATGCCAACAAATAATTTGATTATTCAGAAAGTTCTTGACTGTGCTGAAATGGACCTACTTACACAAAAACTTAGCGGTAAGGAAGACTCAAGACATAGTACAGCTTGGAAAAAATGGTACAAGTGGATTAAGGATGAAAAGCCAAGGAATTAAAAGATAAGTATTTGAAAAATGAAGTGGTTAGATTAAGAGAATTTACCAAAAACAGGAACTGAATATTAGTAAAATTGTTTTCAATAAAAGATCAGCCTGTCTTAGTTGATTAGAAACATATACATTTTATTTTTATGTTTTATTTGTTATGTAATTGTATATTGATTTTGTTTGTAATGAAGGGCTGTATTCTATGTATTGTACATAGTTTTCTTTTTAATATTAAATAAAGTTTTTTTTTTTTTAAATCATTTTGCTGAGATAATGAAGCTCACCATGCTCTCCCAAAGGAACTTTTCACCATCTTTCAATGAAAACAGGTTTTTCCTCTTTTTAAATTTAAAATGCCATGATGCAGCTAATTAAATGCCTGCTGTAGTTGTTTTTATTCTGATCTTTTCTGCAATGCGGACCACTGAGAGATAAGTTGATGTTAGCAGTTAATGGAAAACTTTAAACTGGATTGCTCTCTTTTGGTGCTGATTTTCATCTAATAAAAGCTACCTTTTGTACATTTATACTGCAAATTGCTTGCTTGTGTCAATGATGGCAGTTCACAAAATAAACTTTACTGCTCGATAAAACAAGGGGAAGACCTGAAATATATATTTCTAAAGGTTTGCCAAGTAACTATCTCAAGTAGAGATGTGAATCTATGGCATATTTTCATGAACTATAATGACTAGCAGCCCTAGTCATCATGGTCAAGAGTGAGGAAGTTTGGGGACTTCTGGTTTGCAAGGCTTCGGCAGCAGCAGGGATTCGCGATACCACGTGATGCCTGCTGCGCTCGCTGCCAAGGTGCCCCAGATCCGTTTGGATTTGGGGGATACAGCTGCCCCGTGAAGATAGGGGGGATCTGGATAGGGGCTTGGTGGTGTCGCAGACCCCCCCAGCTGGCAAAAACCCCTTTTCCCAAGGCGGAGGAGCGGCAGTCAGTAATGGCCGCCACAAAGAAACCTGCAGCTGGACAAGATTGTGCAGGAGGAAGAAAGTCGGAAGAGTTGTGAAAGTGGTTTTTGACGGGATAAAGTAAGAGAAAGTACCCTGGAATTTGAAAGTTGCCAAGATAAATCGTTTCCAGAGAGAGTTACAAGCGGCGAATGGAATCCTAAAAGGGAAAGGTTTTTTTTTTCCACTCTCCTTCCTAACGTGACAGCGGATGGAATTACAAGAGAAATTGGAAAACCTGCATTGGAGGTAACTAAATGCTGAAGTGATAAGGATTTCTGAACATTTTAAAAAAAAAACCTTTTTTGCTGTGAGTGGGAAGGGAGAGGAAAAAAATTGGAGCAGAATTTGAAAACAAGGAGAAGATTGCCTAGAATTTTAAAGAGTTATTAAACGTTAATAAGACTTCTAAAAGATATATTTTAAATGGAACCTGGTGATTAAATACTAACCCCAGAAAGAGAAAGTGAAGAAGGAGAAAGTACTTAAAAGAAACAGCTCATTTGGATTGCTTGGTGATTTTGGAACTTCTGAGAACTATCTTTGATTAAAAGCACTTGGGTGGTTGTTTGGAAAAACTTTTTCTCTCTATAATGGCATCACTTGTGGATGGATTGAAACTTGAATACCAAAAATATAAAAAAGAAGAACAGGAAAGGAAGGATTCTCTTGGCACACTTTTTCAATTTTTAGAAAAGGTGGTTTCTACTTATGAAAAGCTGACTGCGCAACAGGATGACTGGGATAAAAAAGAAGCCATTTTTGATGAACAAGTGACTTTAGTTGGGGAAGGAAAGAAGAAAGAGAAAAAGGAAAAGGGGACTTTAAGACTTGGAAAACAACCAAAAAAGAGAAGAATAAGGTGAAAAGTGGATACTATGTTAGAAAACAACAGAAAGGAGGAAAGCAGAACAAAAGGGAGGTGGAGAGGCAAGGGGGTAAAGAGGACAAGGAGAAGAATAAGCAAGGGAGAAAGGGAGGGATGAGAAGCCTCAATGGTGGAGAGCTAGATGCAAAGAAACAAAAGTCTTTTAGAGATAATGGGTAACTTTTATTGAAAAAGGGATTCTGGAAAGGTACACAAGATTGTATTTTTATATTTGTACTTAGAAATAATCTTAGAAAATTGGAAATAATATGTAATTTAAAATGTGATAAAATATTTAGTGTAATTTAGTGAATTTTTTTGCGAAGAAAAAGAAGGCAATGAAATAGATGAGAGATTTGAAGTAGGAGAAGGGGGAACATTGTAATGAACTAATGATTTAAAATATGTGATGTGGGGGGGAAATAACTATGGAAAAGAGGTGTCCCCATAAAAGTATGATATTTAACTGAAAAGCAATGTGTTAAGTGTTTAAGATATAAATGAATATTAATATTAATGAATAGATTTGCATTGGCATTGATAATATTGTATAATTTTAGAATGTACCAAACAGAATCCCAATGTAAGCTATGTATTTTATATTAAGTATTATAAGAGATAAAGGCGTTATACTCCAATTAGTGTACAGGAGAAGTTTTGTTTAAAGAAGAAAGATAAATGAATAGCTGGAAATAGAACAGACAAAGAATAATAAATATTATGATTTGAGTTGAGATGAGATAAATAAAATAAAGCTAAGAAAATTTAAAAGAGATGAGAAGCTGTATAGAAAATTGAAAATGGTAATAAGATATGGAATTGTATACAAAATGAATCTGAATCTGTACCAAGAGTTGTAACCCGGGACTAAGCAACTTTCAGAAGAGATGTTTTTTATGTTTCTATGTTTTGTGTTTTTGTGTTTTATGTTTGACTAAGTTAATAAAACCTTGGAAGAATGTTAGAAGAGGACAATTGAGAATAAAAGATAGAAGAGAATAAAGTAAGTCAGAAGGAAAAATAAGTATAGTGAATAAAAACATATAAAATAGATAAATATAAGAAAAGAAATATAATTGAATAAAAGTAAAGGGAGAAATAATGAGAAACCTGAAAGGATATGTATGTGTCTATAAGGAGATGTGTTAATGGTGTATAAAATGTTTTATTTGTTTTGTTAAAATTTACAAATAACTTTTAGAAAAGAGGTTTTATGTTCTTATGTTTTATGTCGTATGTCTTTAAAAATCAATAAAATTTGTTTTTAAAAAAAAGAGTGAGGAAGTTTGTGACTTATAGTTTGGTCACCTTCAAAGAACCATTGTATTTTTCACTCCTGACTTAATACTTTATCTTATATCAGATTATTTTAGAGTATTGGATAAGTAAAACCTATTAAACAAAGGCTACATAAGATCAGAATGATAATAATGTAGATGCATTTATTAAACTATGTATTTTAAGATTCTGCTTGTTCTGTAGCTGTAATCATTACAAAAATTATCCCCACATGATCAAAAGTAATTACATGATGCAAGTGCTAGGATGACTTTTATCAGACCCCAGAATATGGGCATAGGTTGTCTGGTGTTTTGAAAGACAAGCAGACTTTCAATTATGCCTGTTAAAGTCAGGTGCTGTGATCTTACTAAGCCTTTGACTAAATTAAAAATGCTTCTTTGTGTGATCTCTATGCAGTAACTAAAAGGATTTCAGTTTGCTTACTTTGAGGGAAAAATAAATTACAGGAAGAAGGAAAAGGAGGAGGAGGAGGAGGAGGAGGAGGAGGAGGAGGAGAAGGAGAAGAAGAAGAAGAAGAAGAAGAAGAAGAAGAAGAAGAAGAAGAAGAAGAAGAAGAAGAAGAAGAAGAAGAAGAAGAAGAAGAAGAAGAAGAAGAAGAAGAAGAAGAAGAAGAAGAAGAAGAAGAAGAAGAAGAAGAAGAAGAAGAAGAAGAAGAATCCACACTGTGCTTTGTTCCTATGTCTTGACAGTAGTCTTTGGATTTTTTTTCACCTTGTTCTCATTTTATTCAGTTGCTCCAAAGTGGAGTTCTACCCTTTCCCCCAAACAGTAGTAGTAAAGGAAGAGCAACAGTATAGGCAAACCTCCATTGATTACTGAAGGAATACATAACTAGCTTAGTTGGAGAACTGAATGTAGCATGAAATTCCTACAATAGTTTTATGGTGATTATAGAAGTGCCCTCAATTAACTAAATAGCTAACTGTTTACTCATTAGAAGGAAAACTGAAGGAAAGTCAATCAGAAGCAACATATAGCATTAGCATTTAGACTTATGCTATTTCATAGTGCCTTACAGCACCCTCTGAGCAGTTTACAATGTCAGCGTATTGTCCCCAACAATCTGGGTCCTCATTTAGCCTGTCAGGATCAAACTTCCAGTTGTGGGCAGAGTTAGCCTGCAATACTGCATTCAAACTATTGCACGACCAGGGCTCATGTATATATACAATAGAATGAGACAACTCACCAAGCCAACTTGCCATGGGACAACTCACTGTGGGAATTCAACAAATACAAAAGGTGAGTTAATGTCAATGGTGTCAACTTCTGAAACAGCAATGCCCAAAAGTTCCTGTGTGCCATCTCAGAGTTGCCACGCATGGGGAGTAAGAACCCAGGGGAGAGAAACCTCTGTCACTCAGGAGACCTATCAAGGGGATGATTAGGGATTTATGGGAGGGGAGAAGTGCATGGTGGAGCAACAGAGGCCAAGTCCAATGTGGGATGCCAGAGAGCAGCAAACAGTGCATGAACATTGAAGACACAGAGATTGCTGGTGTTCAGGAGCATCTGGAGAGTGGCCGGGATTGCCAGCCCTTCATAATCAGCTGGCAGGCAGAGGCTCGTAACCCTAGCTTAGACTCACTTTGTGCCGAGGCTCTGTGTTTGAATAAAGGGGTTGTGACTCAGCTGGATGTCTGGCATCCTACTTCCTTGGCTCAGAGCTCAGAATGTGACAAACATAACTGTGGCCAATAATAACAAAATAAAGAAAATCAATCCTGAAATACAAGCTTTTCAATAATTTCAATGAAAACATGGACACCAGTAATAAAAGTACCTGAATGAAATGATTAATACAGAGTTGAATTGTTCTGTGGCAAGTTGTCCCACATCAAGTTGGCCATGGTGAGTTGGTGTCAGCGAGTTGGCCATGGCAAGTTGGCTGTGGTGAGTTCTCCTAGAGCAGGGCTGTCAAACTCAAGGTCTGAGGGCCAAATCTGGCCCATGGGGCCACCCTGGAAACAGCAAAGGACTGTCGCACAGAGCCTCTGCCACCAAAAAAAAAAGAGCTTGGAAAGGCCCTTCGAGTTGCCTTTCGAGCTCTGTTTTTTGCTGTGAGCAGGTTGCAGGAGGCCATCGCGGCCGAAAACAGAGCTCACAAGCCTGTTTGTGCTGGCAGAGTGCTCCAGCTACCACAGGGGCCCCATCCTGAGTGACTTCAAGCTGGCCACACCGACCTGGCCATGCCCATCTCAGCCCCTAGAGGTCAAACACAACCTTCCACGAAATTGAGTTTGACACCCCTATCCTAGCCCCTATGTACAATGCTGATGCACAAACCAATGAATGTTCAAACACTCTAGTTAACAGGGACAAAGAAAATCCAAGGAGAACTTGAAAGAAAGAGGGAAATTAATTTTTTATGGAAAGCTATTCTAGTTGAGTAATTCTAAGAATTGCAGCCCCATCACATATGGAGATTGCCAGATTAGAAAAAGTGCTCTAATTATGCAAGATTTTTTTTTTACATTCTTAAACAATATATTAACCAAACCAAATTTAGTCCGGACTGAATTTAAACAATCCTAAAAGTACATTCTTGAATAGTAAATGCAGTCAGCAGTGAAAGTGTAAGTGCACCCATTTATAACCTAGAAGAAAATCAAAAGAACTTTCTTAATTGTATCATTAGTGTACTAAATTCAAAGTTTGATTTCTCAGTGGATTTTAATTGCAGATTAACAGTTGCTGGTATGAGAAACTGAACATGAAACATGGAAGGCCTCTGCTGTTTTGCTGATTTGAGAGAGGAAAGGAATAAATATGCTTATAGAGCAGCCTTTCCCTTCTTTCTGTTTTTCACCATGACTGAGGTGTCACTTCAGGTACAACGGCAGAAGCAAATCTTTCTTTTCTCTCCTTCCTGTTTTGTCAAGACAAACTGAGAAAAAAGACAAACTTCTCGTTCAATGAGAGCACAGTGAACCCAGGAGAATTGGCTTCTCTTCAAGGCAATCAGGTTTTCAAAAGCTCCTGTGGAAACCAATCTGAGGGATTTTCCCCTAACTCTCGACAGATGGAGAAATACATCAGAATTTGGATTCTATATTTAACATAATCTTCCCAGTGTCAAATTGGATTTGGTTTTGGTTCCCTTGGCATTGCATTGCTGGAAGAGATTGTTAACTTGCCCATCAAATGTGGCTGAAATTACTAAATATATGTACGATATTAGTCAAGCAGCTGCAGCATTTCTTTAATTTGGCCTTGCTGGTTTCTATTGATTTGTTTTCCTTATTTCCTTATTATTGTACCGTATGAATATTATTAAGTATTGTATCTTATGATTCTTGATGAATATATCTTTTGTTTTATGTACAGTGAGAGCACATGCACCAAGACAATTTCTTTATGTGTCTAATCACACTTGGCCAATACAAAATTCTATTCTATTCTGTTCTGTTCTTTTGACAACCCTACCCCTTCTATTATTAGTTCTTTAGTTTGCTATAGAATGCACTGTCAAATGTAAGGATTCCTTCCCAAGGATTCTGTTCTCAATATTAAATATTAAATTAAATTCAGAGTGAAGAGTTATGTCAAGTGTTATGCGAATTAAGCCATTATTGTTATCACAATTATTTGCAAAAGTCTAAACAGTAGGCACAACAGAAAGAAAACAAAACAACTCCCAATGAATTTTCTGAAGTTATGGGTGGTGGGTCTTCTGCAACCAGGAGTCTGCAAATTAAAGCATATTTTTAACAGGCTGCAGCTTACCTATGCAGAAGAGCTGTCACTAACAACTCAGAGGGACTAATTATGAAAACATGGTTATAATGGATTAGGCACTCTGTCAATCAGAGACATGAATCTGGTAACAAAGAGGCAGCAGATGAAAGTGCCACAGGATTGGAGAATTAAGTGCTATGGGTTAAGCACTATCTTTATCTATTGGGAAGGGAAGGCAGGATTATTCAGTGGAGAGTCAGACAGCTTATAGAATAAAGTAAATAACTGTGCCTGTCAGGGGAAGAATCAGAGTTTCACCTAAAGTAATGCAAGAAAACTTTTACTAAGAGAATAGCACTTTTCCTTTCTTTCCAGAGAAGGTATGGCCTGTAAGGAAAAATGGATTCCTCTGCAAAATGTGTGCTTCGTCAATGGGAAATCTTGTTGATGACCACCTATATTTATCTTCTTGTTCTCAATGACTACAATCAAGAGCTATGTGGACAAGAGAAAAAAAGAGTAAGACTTGATAGCTCTTACTATGTATCAGTCTAGCAGATAATAGTAGCACTTTTGGACAATATCAACTTCAAAATAAAAAGTAAAAGTATGATTGAGCAGAGTGGGTTCAAGCAATTCTACCAAGTGGGACACTGGATATACACCTTTTGTGTCACCTCTGCCCCTTTGGAAGCGCATGCTCCAAGTTTGGCAGAACTCTACAACTTGCCACAGCTAACTCACACAACCAATTCACCACAGCCACGAGTCAATTCACCATGGCCAACTCGCCACAGTGCAAGAGTTATACTAATATAGAAGACATAGAGGAATAGAAATGTATTGTATTAAGTTGTAGTATATTATTGTATTGTACTATCATGTAAAAATGAAATACCAAATCTATATTTAATACAAAAACTTGAAATATCACTTCCAACCAAATTTTAGTTTTTCTTTTTTTTCTTACTTTTGAGATTCTGTTAAAAGCAAAACAGAAAACATTGCTAGGAGTCAGATAGCAAATAAATTTAATAAATAAATAAAATGATAAACTGGTATGACAGAGAAGAACAAGGAGTCTTACCCATAAATCTGGATAGATTTAAAAGGATTATATTTTTTATTGGTTATATAGTTCATGGAATTTTGCATCTAGTCACTGGGCAATCTGAACTCTTAGCCAGCATATAAATAAAATGCTAATAAAAACAATGGGAAATTAATCTTCTCTCCTCTTAGGCATCTGCTATGTCATCTATAATTACATGAATATACTCTCTGATGTCATGATGCAAAGATAGGCTTTTGTACTTGCCTACTGACAGCAGACAACAATAGACAAGTCTTGTGGTTTGTGCTGTGATTTTATAATGCACTTTTCATGTTTGATCTTTTCTTCTTCAACAATGTTATTTCTGTGCACTTGATATATATTCAGCCAGGCAGCATACCATATGTCACAAGAGTCTTTCTAGGCCGTAGTATAATCTAAATTATGTTTAGCCCCCAACAGGGACTGAGAAGAGGTGTATGGTTATATCTTAACCTTAACCACAAAGGAATAACATGAAAAATTACTCTTGGAACTAGTGAGGGGCTCACACACAGTGGTATAATTATAGTGAGGCTCTCACTAGTCTCAAGAGTAATTTGTCACATTATTCCTTTGTGGTTAAGGTTAAGATATAACCATACACCTCTTCTCAGTCTTTGTTGGAATGATTATTGAGGACCAGGGTGTAAATCACACCACAGAGAAGATGCTTCAGGGCATAAGTTGAACATGGAACTTGATGGCCTTTGATTTCCATTTGCTTCCATGCATGGGATAATTAATGCCCAAAACAGGGAAAACAAAATCATGAGTTCATTAGAGCACAGAAAGAATGTTATTTCTATTTTACAGAGAACTTAGCAAAAAGAATCATAAATACTATAAAAAAGCAAGACAACAAATTAATGCCCAATGTAGCAATGAGCAAATGTTGATTCTACATACCAATTTACACATACTAAATGTTAAAAATTTCAATGTAATCCCACCCCAATATTGACATAAACTTCTTAACTTTAGAGTGCAGCTGGCAGTGGGAGAAGGGGCTGAGGGTATCTGTTCCTCCTGGTGTTGGGTTTGTGTGAAACTATGATATTTTTAATTTTAACTTTGGTTTTAACTTTAACTTTGATTTTTTTTTTGTTTTAACTATTCATCCTGTTTTTAATCTGGGCTTATATGGCTTTATTATGATACTTTAAACTGCCAAAGTCACCTAGATGAGATTGGTGTAGAAATTTAATAAATAAATAAAATGTATGTGCTTAAGGAAATTTACTGTAAAAGCAAAGCCCCCCCTCCCCATAATATCCACATGCAGAGACAATTTTATTTAAAAAAAATCTTTCTGGCCATTTGCCACAATGTACAATGGATACAGTGCCTCAAGTGTTTTTCACATTTTGTATTCTTGACTTGAGCAAGGTTTAACCACACCAGGGCTTTTGCCTGAGTTTGCTATCTGCATGTCATATCTAAGCTAAGGCTTTGCCCATTCATAAGTTGTAATTGTGATTGCAAGTACAATATTTCATTTATCCTATCCTTTTCTGGTAAGCCAGCGTGCAAGACTGGCTGATGCAACCAGAGAATGGCTGATTAATTCATTTTTTAAACACGAAATACATCCTGTCTCTACCCCACAGCCTGGAGGAAGGTAAGGTTATCAGAAGAAATATCAGAGCAGAGGACTCCTTGATTAGCAAGGGGGAAAAGCAGCCACAGTTCCATCCATTGCAAGGGAGAAGAACAGAAGAGAATTTGCTGTGCAGTCTCCACTTTTAACTGCATCTCCAGGAGTCCTCAAGAGGTGACAGCAGAGACAATTTTTCCTTCAGGTGAAAGTTGTGATATTATTCACTCCTTTTAGTAGCCTGTTATCCTAACACATCCTCTTGGTCCTAAAAGTGGCAGCTCTGAACATGTCTTGAGTGACTGACTGACTGACTGACTGACTGAAAGCAATGCTTAATTTACTCAGGGAGAGAAGGCAAATGCATCATTACCTTCTCATGGAGTAGCCCTTTCACTCTTACTCTGGTGTGTCTATATGTGATTTTAAAATCGCTACTGGGAATCTGGTGTCAATAATACCACAGCAGGTAAAGCTGATGCTGTCCCAATTGAATGGCTGTCTAGTGAAAAGGGGGATAAACTCACTGGGTGATGTAGCCAGAAGCCCATTCAATTTCAGTGTGTGTTCCCAGTTCAGGATGTCTAAGCTGCATAGAAGTAAATTAACAGTTTTCAAGAAGTAGACTGTATTAACAAGCTAAGCCCCATCCTTACATAAGACCTTTATGGACAGCAGATAGCTCAACTCTGGTTACCCTATCAAGAGATCTAGAGCAATTTGAAAAGGAGGAACAGGAAATTCATATTCCTTTGAACCTTATTGAACCTAACTTCTAAAATACAATAAGCATACAATTAACAAAATGTTAGCAATGGATTTGAGGAAGGGAAAACCCCTCACTCTTAGGTCAGTTATATACAATCCTGCCTAAATTTGATAATAACAACTTATTTATGGTATTTTTATGAGAGGAATCAAGGTAGCCAGTGGTAGCCTTTTTATAACAGATAACAGATAATCAGAGTTGGAAGGGACCTTGTAGGTCATCTAGTCCAACCCCCCCAAGCGAGAGACTCTATGCCATTTTTGACAAATGGCAGTCCAATCTCTTCTTGAAAGTCTCAAGTGATGGTGCTCCCACAACTTCTGAGGCAAGCTGTTCCATTGGTTGAGTGTTCTCACTGTCAGAAAGTTTCTCCTTGTTTCCAGGTTAAATCTCTCCTTATTCAGTTTCCATTCATTATTCCTTGTCTGGCCTATAGGCACTTTAGAAAATAGCTTGACACCTTCCTCTCTGTGGCAGCCTCTCAAATATTAGAAGACTGCTATCACGTCTCCCCTGGTCCTTCTCTTTACTAGACTAGCCAAGCCCAGTTCCTGCAACCGTTCGTTGTATGTTTTAGCCTCTAATCATCCTGCTTGCTCTTCTCTGCACTTTTTCTTGAGTCTCAACATCTTTTTTATAATGTGGTGACCAAAACTGGATGCAGTACTCTAGGTGTGGTCTTACTAAGGCTTTAAAGAGTGGCATTAATACTTCCTTTGATCTTGATTGTATCCCTCTGTTAATACAATTTAGGATTGCATTAGCTTTTTTGCCTGCTGCTGCACACTGCTGGCTCATATTTAGCAGGTTGTCCACTAAGACTCCAAGATCCCTCTCACAGTTACTGCTATTGAGCCTGGTTTCATCCAGTCTATGTGTGTACTTTTGGGTTTTCTTGCCTAAGTGTAGGACTTTACTTTTCTCTACATTGAATTTCATTTTGTAAGATACGGCCCAGTGTTCTAGTCTGTCAAGATCCATCTGGATCTTGAGCCTATCTTCTTGGGTGTTAGCTGTTCCTGCCAGCTTAGTATCATCTGCAAATTTGTAAGTTCCCCTTCTATTCCCTCATCTAAGTTGTTAATGAAGATATTGAAGAGTACTGGGCTTAAGACAGAATCTTGTGGCACCCCACTGCTTACATCCCTCCATTTAGACTTAGACCCATTAAGGATTACTCGTTGAGTACAGTTTGTCAGCCAGTTGCAAGTCCATCTAGTGGTGATGCTATCTATTCCACTTTTTTCTAGCTTACTAAGAAGTAGATTGTGGTCTACTTTGTCGAATGCCTTGCTGAAATCTAAATATATTATGTCCACAGTATTTTGCTGGTCTACTAATTTAGTCACTATGTTGTAGAATGAAATAAGATTGGTTTGGTATGATCTGTTCTTAACAAACCGTGCTGACTGCTAGTTATTACTTTGCTTGTTTCTAGATGTTGGCAGATCTGTTTTTTTATTATCTTTTCCAGTATCTTCCCCGGTATTGATGTTAGGATGATTGGTCCATAGTTTCCTGGGTCTGTTTTTTGAAGATGGGAACCACATCAGCTCTTTTCTAGTCCTATGGTAGTTCTCTGGTGCTCCAAGATTTTTGAAAGATATGGTGCAGTGGTTCTGAGATGACCTCTGTCAGCTCCTTTAAAACTCTGGGATGTAATCTACCAGGTTCTGGTGATTTATGTTCCTCAAGATCAGACAGGTGTTATCTTACAATTTTTTTTTGCTTATTTTAACTTTTATTTCTGGTCTGTCTTTTGCAGTTATGTTTTGGTGGGTTGAGCTATAGTTTTGCGTGAAGATGGATGCAAAATGTTATATTCTGCGCATGGGTGCAAGGAACGGAGACGAGGCAGTGAACAGTGAACTTCAACTCTTTATTAATCATCCTGAACAGAGCAAAAACCCTAGGGCAGCAGCTGCTGACCTATTAGCCAATGAGAACATGGAAGTGTTAAACCCTTGAACCAATGAGAGTGGCTCGTTAACAGCCAATCAGATTCCCCAGAACGGACCAATCTGATATCGCGATTATTGGCCAATCAGAAGTGCAGGATTAGAACCCTGCTTTTTCTTAAGGTTTGTTAAAACTTTATTTGAGCACTTTTATTAGTTTATAACACAAAGAATGAGTTAAGCAGTTCTGCTTTCTCTCCATTGCCTGTTATTTCCTTGCCGTCTTCTCTCTTTAGTGGATCAACTGTTTCCTTGATTTTTTTCTTGTTATTTATATGTTGGAAGAAAGTTTTTTTTTTTATTAAGTTTGAGTTTTGTTGCCTTTGTTCATTCTGATCCTTTGCTATCCTGACTTCGTCTTTGCAGATTCTGGCTATCTGCTGATATTCTGCCTTAGTTGTATGTCCTTCTTTCCATTTTTTGTACTTGTCCTTTTTTTCTTTTAATTTGCCAGAGAGATCTTGGTGCAGCCATGCTGGTTTCATCTTGGATTTCTTGTTTTTCTTTCTCAGTGGTATTGTGCTGGTCTGGGCTTCTATGATCGGACTTTTTAGAGTTTCCCAAGATTCTTGAGTTGTTTTCCCTTTAGGATTTTCATCCATGGAATCTTTCCCAAGTTCTCTCTGAGTTTATTAAAATCAGCTCTTTTAAAATCCAAGAAGTTGGGGGTTAGGCAGCTTATTTTATAGTCCAGAAGAAACCCACCCCATCCCTAGCTGTTTTCAACATTTGTTCTCAGGAACAAGTTTCCTTTAGTCAGCTCAGTCAAAGTAGGAGACTTTGTTTTAGCATATGCTAATAGGTTACTGACCTTCTGCTCTGCAGCTCTTATGACAGGAAGTAGGTGGAGACAAGCAACTTTGAAGATTAGAAAATGCAGGTGCTGATATTTTATTCTGGTCAAGAATTCAAGCTAAACAAACAAAATCTTACAATGGACAGAGTTCATATTTTAATATGGCCTCCCATTATGCACTGAAAATAACGAACATTCAGAGACTTGCAATGTCTGATTCTTCTATATTTGTTACAGAAGGAAGGCTATTGACATGCAATAAACCCTTTCCCTTTTTGGTGAGGCAGCATCTTCTTGCTGCAGGAAAGATTTGTCAATTTCCTGCCATTGATTTCATTTTTCAGGATTGCCAAATGATCTAAAGACAACTACAACCCATTTATTCAATGGGGTGATTTAGAATTTAGAACGGGATGACCCATGTGCTGAGTGCATCTGCAATTATTGCTGATGAGTGGTTATAGCTTTGAATAATTCATCCATAAATGCAGCAATGTGATGTGTTTATTTGATTACCCATCCTTACATACAGTATCACTGCATTTATGCTCAAATGCGAAATTGGGGGGGCATTCCATACAATTAAAAAAAGCAACACATTTAATATAATAGCTGTTCTAGTATATCATTTATAGTGAGGAAAGAAACTTCGCCCACATCTCTGATACAAAGGCAGTGAAGGCTAGTAGTGAAGGCCCTAGGACAGCTATTGCCAAGCAAATTTGCCAAGCAAATTTTATGTGACAGACTCAGGTAGCTGATGGCAGATAGATAGTGAATGATTCTGTGAGCAACTCAATCTGCCTGCCTGCTTTGCCTGATTTTGGGTAAAAGTTGCCCTTTTTTTAATAAAAAAAAAAATCAATATTTATATAAATATTTATAATATTTACATACAAGCCATGCCCAGCCAGTCACATGACCAAGCCACACCCACAAATTAGGCCATGCCCACAGAATCAGTTAGTGGTCCCTGGGATTTAAAATTATGAGTTTGGTGGTCCCTGAGGTCCAAAAGGTTGGCGACCGCTGCCTAGGAGACATCAGGAGATAGATGGTTTCTCAGTCAAGCTCACAGTTTATATTCATGTTCACACATACTAAATGCTGTTCAAAGACCTCCATGATTCATGGGCTAATCTAAATCCCATCATGACAGTTTCCTGTGTATTCAAATATTCATTTATTTTATTTTCAAATCAACCTGTGATTGACTTTCCACATAGGAAAAAAAACCCTCATTGTTTTATCCTCTTTTTCCCTACAAAATATACATTTTTAAGCTTGTTGACTCACAATATATTTGGGGACATGACTTATAGAAAAGCAGAAGCTTGATCAGGCCTGTCACTTGGGTCAACAAACTCCTCTGCCAAAGCCATTCATTGGTTTAAGCCTCCAGCCAGTCAATAAACCTTCACGCCAGAAATAAACCTCTGATATTGGCTGGGAGGTATATTCCGCTTTATACAGGATGCCAAAGGCTTCATTAAGAGTATGATATGCCAGAAAACAATGGGGTAGGCCAAAAAAGAAAAAGATATATATCGGATCAAAACAAAATTTAAAATAAAACATTAACAGTTAATTAAACTCTTGAATAAATAATAATGTGCTGTTGGAAATGGCTTTGCAACAGGATTGAATCATAAAAGCTCTAAGATACAGAATGACCCATTCATATAAAAATGTTTGCCACCATTGTCAAGAGATATATTGAGGGTGGGATTGAGACACACACACACACACACACACAATTTTTTTTCAAATCAGAGTAAGATTGCAAAGTTGCAATTTTGGAATTAGTGTCAAGCACTTGAAATGTTTATTATAATTTTTGATGATTTTTCCCATTCCCACTTGCATTTGCAAATACTCAATTTATATAAATCTACAAAAATCCTACATTTAGGGGGTTTTTTCAAAAAAAATACCAGTGCAATCCAAACTCCCACTGTTTCCTCAGATTAAAGTTTCTGGCAGTGGTTTCCCAACAAGAAGTGGAATTCTCAAAATAAAATCCATTGTGCTGAAAAGTCCAGCAAAACCTTTCATAGCATTCAGCTCTATCTCCTACAATTCCAACCAGGATTATTCTGTGGTCTTCTGAAAGTGTGAGAAATCAACATGGAGATGAAGTCAGACATTTTGTCATACTATTTCTAACCAGAGGTGATATTCAGCAGGTTCTGACCAATTCTGGAGAACTGGTAGTGAAAATTTTGAGTAGTTTGGAGAACCGGCAAATACCACCTCTGACTGGCCCCGCCTCCATCTAGTCTCTGCCTCTCATCAAGTCCCAGCTGATCGGCTGGATCTTCTTTGGTTGCCCTGCACAGGAGAATGGAGCTGGAACGTAGGTTAGTGGGATGGGGAAGAAATGGAGATGTTGCAGTATCCTTCTCCTGCCACGCCCACCAAGCCCCATCATGCCCACTAAGCCATGCCCACAGAACCAGTAGTAAAAAAAATTTGAATCCCATCACTGGTTCTAACTGATGCATTCCATGATCTCATGAGTCTGAATGACAAATTCTCCTTACAGTAATGAAGTCTACCTTTTTGGAGATCAATTTCCCAGTAGTTACTTATAGCCTCTTCCTACAACTAGAGTAAAAAAAAACCCTGTTCCCATTATGATTATGGGCACAATGATGTTTGTATAGTTTTAGAAGTCACTATACATCACCAGTAAGGATAGCCAGAGAATGTGTGATTGTAAAAAGAAGTAAAGGAATATAAGCATTAACTTCAAATGAACAAGGATAGAGTACTCATTTGACCATTATCATTCAAGGCAAAGTTGGGGATGAAAAGAAGAGGATTAGTGTATTAATGGATGTAAGAGTTAAAGCTGTCATGAGCTGCCCTATTTCCATCTTGAAACTTGACAGCTTCAGAAAAAAGTGTGAAAAAGATTATACTAGTAGGAACAAGCAGATGGTACATAAGCACTTTCCACTTCCTGCTGTTTACAAGTGGTGCTCTGTGCATGAATCTTTCTAAGCTATGGTTATGAGAGAAACCATGAATGGAAATCCTATAGGAACAATTAAAAAATGTCCTCAAGCAGATTAAAATGTTTCCTGGTCAAAGGTATAATCTGTTTTATATAAGGCAGTCCTGAGGCACTGTAGAACAATCCCTGGAAATAATAGCAAAATCAGAAATTAACTGAAAGAGGCTGAGCGAACTAGTGAAAAAGAAAATGCCACAGCACCGGAGTTTCTTTAAAAGCTCTGCAGTCACCGTACCTGGGGGTGAATCAAATGGGCACCACTTATGAATGAAAATAATAGGATGATTTAAAAATATCTATGAATCACTTGCAGTACATATACCTCGACTTGGTGCAAATTCAACAGAACACGTTGTTCAGATAAATGCTATTTATTTTCTCTCTGCAGGTCATGACATTTTTCCATTAACAATATTGTACAATGGTGGTAGTGTTGTTTTTCAAGTGGATTCCAGTATAATGCCAATATAATTAGTATTAAAAACTTTAAAGGAAAAATTACTCAGTGTTAGCATAAAGGAACTGTTCTGTTCTGTTGTTTTCTGTCTAGTCTTGAAAAATGCTCTAATCATTCTAAAACTTAAACTTATTTCCTCTAGGGATCCCTTCCCACTATTAAAAATTATGAGAGACCCCAAAAGAGCTTGTGCTTGCATGAGCTATATTTACCAATATTTACTGATTTAAAAATTGAAATTGACCCATTAGCTTTTAACTTAATTAATTAATTAATTACATTTGTTTGCCACCCATCTTGCCACATGGCAACTCTGGGTGGCTTTACAACATTCTGTATTATTTTTCAACAAAAGCTGGTGATTTTGATTTCACAGGCCTCCTGACATGGTCATAGGGAACCCCAAGGGACCCCAAGACCACATTTTAAGAGACCCAACTGCTCTAACCCAATTACAATGTAATACTATTACATTGTTTTATTTTTATGATTAAGAAGGTCTTTGCAGTTTTCTGTTTCTATCCATCTTTTCTCTAATAATAGGCTTGCTCTAGGCTTCCCACTCAGGGGAAGTTTCAATGGTGGGCAGTTGTCAGCAAAGACAAGATGGCAGCTTTGTGTAGCCATCTTAACTTTTTTACTTGCCCACCTTCCAACAAATGCCTCTATTCTAACATATCATCTACCTGTAGATATTATATTGTATTTAGAAATGCTACAAGAAAAAAATGAGAACAAGTCCAACAATCATATTTCATAGAGTCTCTGTTCAGGTTTGAATACTGAGTTCTAGAAGGGGATTGTAATCAGGTCCAGCCAAGCATCCTCCCAGTCCCCTGATGACAATGTTTAATGCTGGTTTGTAAACATGCAGTGTTGTGAGACGATCTGAGAAATAGCTTTGGCCCTCATACTTTTCACACCAAGTATATCAGTAGAGCCTTATAGGATAAATGTTTTTATTCTCCTTCATATATCAAACTGCTTGTTCTTATATCTTGAACTGAATGCATATATTTTTCTCTTTCAAGTTCACATTTTAAATTTACTGAGATAATTTACTTAGTTCATCTCCTCTATGAAATTTTGGTCTGGGGTTTAGCAGAAGATACAGCTTATCACATAATTACCACAACTCTAAAATAACTACAAATAATTATATTAATATGCTTATAAAATAAGAGTTTGTATTAATTTAAACTCAAGACTAAACTACAATAGGTATGGGGAAGAAATTAATTCAGTTGGATAGAAGAAAATATACTGTATATGTAGCTCAGGAAAACAGTGAGCATCTTAGACCAAGCTAAATCCAGAAACATTAGGAAATTTCTGTAAACTTGGCCTTCAGGCAAATTAGTCACCAACATAAACATAGAAATATATCTATTTATAACCATTCTAAAGAGACAGGGAAATAGCAAAGACAGGGAAAAAACCAGAACACATCCTCTTCAGACAATGCCCAGATAAACATGGATTAATGTCGGCAAATAATCGAACAGAAAGCAATATTATTATCAAAATACTACCAAGAAGAAAACCACACCCACACCAAAACTAGCAGGCAAGTTACTGTATATAATCAAACCTTCCACACAGTCACACTGATGATGCTACTTGGCTGGGTGGTGAAACAAACATCTTCAGGCAAACAACTAGGCTCTGAGAGCACCAAGCACTCCAAATAATTTAGTTGGCTTTGTAAAGTGAATTCAGCTAAGTTGGCATTCTCTTGCTGAAATTTTGATACTTGCACTTTTCAGGAACTTTCAAACCTCCAATCAGAAATATATGTGCAAGCTGTTTATTCATTTCATATATAACACAAACCTTAACCTCAACTCTCTGAGGGAAAGGAACTTAATTCAAGCTGTATACCTTGAGAAAAAATGTGAATGCAAATACATATGAATTTCTGTGCTCATGTTGTTAAAAAGCAGATTGATAGAGAAAGGTAGCAAAATGAAAAAAGAGAATGAGTGAAAATAGAATTGACAGGATTGTCTATCCTTAGCAGATACAAATTATTCTGGCTAGGTTTATCTAGAATATTTTATTCAGACTATATTGTCTCCTCTAAACTTTTTTTTCTTCTCTTCTCCCTCTTTTTCCCAACACAATCATGTTTCTTTTATATATTGTAGTTTATAAACTTTCCAGTTAAAAAGTGAGAGTTCTAATGTATTTTATTATTGTGGATGGCTGTTTTCCATTTTTCTTAAATAGAATCTCAACAGCTCTTTAGGGGAAGAGGTTGTGGAAAAACAATTTCCTATTTCATATGACCTCCAAATTGAAAAACCCAACGTCCTTAAGTCTGATCAGCAAAAGTATTATTCAGAATATATTCTTTTCTATCTTCAGCATGAGCACGCATGGCAGAATCTGTCCTGGACTTTAGTGAAAAGACAAAATACATTTGACTGATAAGATTTCATTTCCAGTTAAAATTCACCTATCCCACCCCAAAGTCAATCTTTGTAAAACTCCAGCTGCTGCTTTGAACATTTCTGTGCAGTCTAAACCAATGAGTGAGCATAGCCTCAAGCAGATAACTAGGAAAAAAAAAAAAGATAGCTCTGATGCAAATTGGTCTGAATAGGAAGATAATACTCTGAATCATGGCAGAGTAAATATAGAAGAGCTGTGGAATGTGAACAAGAATGTGACTACATCTGAAACATAGAGTATCGATATAATGAGAGCTGAAGGAGACTAAGAAGTGTGTCACAGAAAGACCAGGAAGAGTTTCTTTGCCCTATGATGCATTTTAATTAGTTTTTGTCTGGGAATTTTCCCATCCTCTCTTAAAGGCAAATTTTTAAAATTCATTAATAGGAAACCAATCTCCCTGATTAGCAGCCAATTTTTAAAAAGGTCATTTTGGGAATGAGAAAGGCAACAGAAAGGAGCTATGCCTGGCAATATCTGAAGGTTGAAAATCAGACATTTACAAAGACAGGTACACCAATGTGTGCTCACCTACCCACTTCACCTTCGTAGCCAAGGAATCAAGACAGTTACATGCTTCTGACCTATCCATGATGGACTTCTTTCCCATTTTTGATCCATGCCTATCATGAATAGAGCTAGAAAGTTCAAATTGATAAATACAGCACCAGATTTGAGATTCTTGGCTTAGACAACCTTGAACTACGCCAACTAAGATTAGACTTAAGCATAGTATATAAAATCATATGTTACAACATCTTATCAGTTAATGAATATTTCAGCTTTAACAACAACAACACATGAGCACACAACAGATATTAACTAAATGTAAACCACTCCAACTCGATTGCAGGAAGTATGATTTCAGCAACAGAGTGGTCAATGTCTGGAACTCACTACCTGATTCTGTTGTCACCTGCTCAAACCCAAACTCCTTTACCCTCAAACTTACCTCCATTGACCTCACCCCATTCCTAAGAGGTCTGTAAGGGGCGTGCATAAGCGCACAATTGTGCCTACTGTCCCTGTCCTATTGTCCCCAATTATTAGTTCCTACTTCTTGTATTTAAACTTATATTTATTCTTGTTTCTCCTATATTGTAAGCTTTTAACAAATAAATAAAAATAAATAAAATAAAATGATAACATGTCCTGTCCGTAAACTTTTTCTTTTCTGAATTATGTTTCAGCTTAAAAAGATTTGTCATGGTAACATTGCTACCATTTTTTTTGTTCTTCATTGCAACATTTATGGCTATCTGTGAATAAAATTTCTCAAGGAAGCTAAGTTTTTTAAAAGAAGAATATTAGACTGAAAGGATAACGTCAGTACCAGATGATATAATAGAAAGAATGAAATATCATCATCATAAACACCACTAATTTCCTGTTCTGAGAGATGTTTAGTCTTGTGTGTTTAAGACTAAATATGGTTAAAAGGCTTGGGAAATTTTTGTCTAGGGCTGGAAAATCTAATATTTGAGACAATAAAAAAGTAACAATATTGTGGTGAATTACTGATCCTGATCTTCTAACTGAGGTTCAAACAGGCCACATAGTATGTTTGTTAGGGTTGTGAGAAAGTAGTCGTCACCCCCATAAACTGCCAGATGTGAGCCTGCTGAGTCAGAGATATTACCAAGACATTTAATCAAACATACAAATTGCAAGAACTCATAACTCTTGCCTCCTCAAATGAGCATCAGTGGACTTTGCTCCCAAATGATGTGCAGTTGGTTCCATCTGTTTTTTATAAGTATATTTGTTTTCTAGGATTTTAACTGAAAAGACCATTCTTATTTTCTTCTATAAGTTTGAGGTTTTTGTTTTAATTCCTTCATACTTATTAATAACTGGTTAATGTATTTGGTATAATCTTCTTTGTGTCAAGCTTGACTTCTGGTGACTTTGTAGATATTTCCATGTGATTTTCCTGGCAGAAATTATATGTTTGGTAATCAAATGCTAATAAAATCTTTAGAGCCTCCAGCCTCATGACAGTGTACAAGAACTTCAAATAGCAATCGTATAATGCAACAATAACAAATAAAAACAATTAACTTCCTAATAAAAGATGGTCCTCCTCCTTCTCCATGAAGTCTCAAAATCATCAAAATCCCACTCTAAAGGAAAGGTTTTCAAAAGTATCTTGAAGGCCAGAAATAAGGGTCCAAAGTTATATCCAGGATCAACATGTTCCATAGGGTTAGCTCTACAAGTCCTGCCATCCTGTCAATTCATATCACAGTGTCTTGTAATGGAGGATGTCTCAATGGAATGGATAGACTCTTAAGAGTAAAGAAATAATTTGAGCTTTTTTCTGAGATATGTTTTGACCTCTCAGTATAACTCTCATATCCAAGTATATAATCTTGCTTCACTTCCAAGGCTAAGAACCTAGGAGCAATTATTCACTATTTCCAATTTTTCTCACACAGCCATTATCAAAACATCTTCATCAATCCCTTCCCCAAAGAACTTTGGCCCTTTCATTTGATTTTTTCAGATAGTAGTGGTGACTATTAGGAAGAGGAGAAGAAAGACACTTCTGCTTTTCTACACACCCTTTCTGATGCCTGTAATATTACAAAGTGTGCTAGATAACAAATGGTCCTCTATAATGAAACGATTAACAGGCTGAGGGGGAAAAAGAAGTACAAATAGGACCATCACTACAGGGAGAACAATTAGGGGGAAAAGAGGACCAAAAGATTCCTTAATCCAAGAGATTAAGTGAGATGAGAAAGACTCATAACTCCACCTTACGTAACTATGCTAGGTATAAATTGGACTGGAGAATACTCTGACAGGTTTTCAAGATTCATTTACTTTACTGTACCAACAATAACGATTATTTCAGAAATGAAAGTGGTTCTTGTTTTCTGATTTTTCTGGGGAAAAAATCAAGATGGGGTTTAAAGGGCTTGATACTACAATTCTAATGAATAAAATAAAAGCATTTCCCATTCCATTTTCTCTCCCCTAAACACAAGTATTTTGTCTAATACTAAGTGATAGTTCATAGAATACATTATTTTTTAGTATCAGATGTTATTCTCATGGTCCAGATAATTAGTAAAAATCACACTAATCTTCTTAGAAAGTAGGTTAAATCACACTAATCAATAGACAAGCTGCTAAGCAACTTCTATGTTACCAATGCTTGAAAAAAATTGGCTATATCTTCACTTCAAAATAGTTGCACAGCTATGTGAGACACCATAAATCTATTTCTTAGTTTAGGCCAGGGTTTTGTAATGGTCTCAGGTGAGCAAAGTCTACCTTGGGATCATATTGGATTCAAAGCAGTAGCCTGTTTACCTGCAGATGTTTCTAAGAAGGAACTGCAAAATAGATTCTCCATATTCATGGTACCTGTGGCATTTGCTGAGTTTGATCAAATATATTTATGGTCTTTTTAGAATCTATGTATTATAAGTGGGGGAAAAACAGAATTGTGATGGAAAGTAGCTCCTCCTTCCTGGGAATCCAGAGTGCATTCTATCACAAGGACATACATAATAACTAGCATACATTTTTGCACTGCAACAAAAGTCTGTTACTTGCCTTCATCAAACATTGTCTTGTTTCCTATTGTATGCAACAGCTGACTTTGAAATTAGGTTGTGTAGTACCTGTTTTTTTTTTAAAAAAATTGGCTCAATAGAAGTTGGTTATGGCAAATAAATCAAGCCAACTTCCAGAAAAGCAAAAGTGTTGCCACCACAATCAAACCAAGAAACCCATATGAGAAAGCCTCTAAATATTTGCCTAATAGATTTTTTTACAAAGTAACAATTACTACTGCACTAATATTATTATGGTTGGTTGCACAGTGAGCCAAATGTTCAGGGTGGATTTGGAATTTTCCCCCACCTATTGAGTCCTTCCTAGGGATCTGGGATAGATAGATGTTGTTCAATGGTATTAAAGTATTGTCTCAGGATGTAAGCTGTTCCAGGTAAATTTCTGATTGATTGTGATTTTAGAAAAGTTGATGGTGTTCAAGTGATGCTCCAGATGTTTTGGTACTTATTACTGTTGGTATTTTTCTTTACTTTCTTTTGCCACATTCTAATTTTATTTTTAGATCTTTGTATTTTGAGATTTTATCCACGTTTTTCTCTTTTATTTTGCTTTCTCCAAATACAGCCACTATCCAGATTTTTGTCCTTCTTATAGACAATTGTTAAGTCTAGGGTGTTTATTTTATTTATCATATTTAAAAACCATCAACTGTACCGCACAGAGGGAGGTTGGGTGGCAGTTGCTTGCCTGTTTGAACTATATCATCCCATAGCACTTTAGCTTCTTCATTTTCTTTGTCCATTTTGTGGTCCACCAGTTTTTCCTTGCAGGCAAATGGTATTTTTTGCAAATATTGTTATTTGCACTTCTACAGAGCACTACTTTATATGCACCTTTTCTCTTGCAAAATAGGTTAACCACTCAAGCAGTACATCATTTTAATGATTGCTTGTTAGGCTTATAGCAGATGCATTGTTAGGTTTATAGCAGATCCAACTGTTGTTTTAGCTAATTTTGTAATTGAGATAAACATTCAAAAAAATGAACTTGTTCTCCTCAGCATTCAATACCCTCACTCTTGTATAATTCAGACAGTATTATTGTGGCACATCACTCAGAAACATGATAAGGCAAGACCATGTAAGACCATTTCAGAAAGGATGCAAGATATTTTTCTGCTGCTTGCCCTAATCTACCTGTATCTGCCACCAGTTCTATTTCAATGTATTTACTTGGTGTGGAAGTTTAAAGAAAACTAGAGGACCACAGAGTGAACTAGATTTGCTGAAGTTTATTAACATGCATAAAGGCATTCTGCTTAAGAAGATGGGTGTGCAACAAAATGGGTTGCACACCCCTAAAAAGTGTGTTCAGCTTATATTTATACTATGTAGTGAACATCTATTTTTGTTCTAAAACTTGTGATCCTTAAAAATCTACTGTATATTACCTCAAACTACGTTTTAATCTGTGAAAGTGTAAAAACAAAATTCTTTTTTATTCTTAAACAACTACACAAAACTATAGCAAACTTTGTTCTTCTCAACTTCTACTATGATAACATAGTTTTGACAATGTTTAACCTGTATGCTTGGAGAGCATGCTTAAAACGTTTATACAAAGAGTTGTGTACTAGCCCATAGTTACACATAAATGCACATAAAGGTAAAGGCTTCCCCTGTTCAGTCATGTCAGACTCTAAGGGATGATGCTCATCTCCTTTTCTTTGTCGACGGAGCCAGCATTATCAGAAGACACTTCCATGGCCATATGGTTGGCATGACTATGTGCCAAAGTGCATGGGACGCTGTTACCTTCCCATCAAAGTGATATCTATTTATCTATTTGCATTTGCATGCTTTCAAACTGCCAGGTTGGCAGGAGCTGGGGCAAGTAATGGGAACTCACCCCATCCTGTGGTGCTCAGGTTTTGAACCCAGGCTGTCAGTTCTCCAGCTGACAAGCTCAGTGTCTTTAACCATCGTGCTCCCTAAATGCACATAGTTAGTCATAGGATACATAATCATTATTGTATAACTATTATTACATTACTTGGTGCATTCCAGAGGTGGTATTCAGCAGGTTCTGACCAGTTCTGGAGAATCAGTAGCAGAAATTTTGAGTGGTTTGGAGAACCGGCAAATACCACCTCTGACAGGCCCTGGACAATTTGGGGTAGAAGTGGGGATAATCTGTCAACTTCAATATCTGTAGGTGTGGCTTGGTGGGTGTGGCAGGGGAAGGATATTGTAAAATCTCCAGTCAGAGTTGGTATTCTCTGAACTACTCAACATTTCCACTACTGGTTTTCCAGAACTGGTCAGAAACTGCTGAATACCACCTCTGGATTTGTGTCAGTTCACTATTTATTACAATCAATATAATCACAATGCAATGGCAGATGATTAATTTTGGAGTTAGCATGTCTCTTTATATCTGCAAGAGCTGCTAACGTGCCTACATTGACTATTTTAGTCTATCTGTAAGATGCATTGACCCCATTCTTGATTTTCACCTATATTTAATGACCATTTGCAAGGTATAAACTCTATCAAAGCAAACAAATATTTCTCTTGGGTAGTGCTGTATATAGATAAAAATATCTTGCAGTTCCATTTAGGTTGCAGGCTGTCCTATGGTACTGATAAAAAGCTTATTAAATGTTAAAGAGAAACAAAACCACTTGCAGTAACAGCAACTGTACAATATTATAAAAGGGAACTGTAGATTAAATATGTGAGAAATAAAAAAACATTAATACCATTATCCCCAATATATATGCTTATATACTATATCTACTTGCAGTTTCTGGGTTCTAGTCTTAAAAGTAAGCATCTGTAACTCAAGTTAAATCAGGTCAAGTTCTTAGTTTGGGCCAGCTGATGGCAAAGACACAACATAATGAATATTCTGCAGAAGTCAGGCACACCTAACCTTGTATTAAATCTTTAATCCAGAGGTGGTATTCAACTGGTTCAGGTGAATCGGTAGCGGTGATGTGGTGTGGGTCACTGAATCAGTGACAACTCCTGGCTGGCCATGCCCCCGGCCCAATTACCTGGTCATCCACTTGCTCCAGTTGCTCTCCTAGCTTTCCCTACCATGTGGCAGGCGTGGCACAGCTTGAGCGAATGTCTCAGGGCTGCTGCACATGTGCACTGCATGTGTAGCTGCTACACATGAAGTGCCCATGTGCAGCAACCATGGGACATCCACCCACCTGCCCACCCTCCTGGAGCACATTTTCTTCCTTCTCCTGATGGAAATGCCTCTTCAGCCCAGCCTGGCCCAGCCAGCCAGCTGGTGGGTGGTTGGATGTCCTGGGGCTTCTTGCCCCGCTTGTCATGAGCTGCAGCTGCTGTGTGCTTTTTTTTGATGAGGCTGCAATCCAGTAGCTGCACCGAAAAAAGCAAGCCCTGTTCTATGTGCTGGGCCCAGCAAGTTCGAGTAGCCGGTGCACAGAACAGGGCAGTTGGAGGAATGGAGCAGAGCAGGAGATCAGTAGCCACCTCATTCGCAGTGCAAGAAGCCTCCCTGAATTGGCTAGCTGGCTTCCTCCTTCTCTGCCTATTTGTTCTGTATGGCCAAGGAGGAGGAGGAGACCAGCCGGCCAATTCAGGGATTATATCTGCCTGAAAGAGATGGCTGGAGACCAAAAAAGAGTCACCTCCAGCAGACACCCCTTTTGGCCAGCTGATGTCCTCAGCCATACAAAACAAACAGGTGGAAAAAGAGAAGACCAGCCGGCCAATTTGGGGAGGATTTCTGCATTGTGAAAGAGGCAGCTACTGATCTCCAGCTTTGCTCTGCTTCTCCAATGATCTGGTGCCACCCTGTTCTATGCGCCGGCTAGTCGGACTTGCTGAGCCCTGCACATAGAATAAGGCATGCTTTTTTCAGTGTAGCTGCTAGACTGCAGCCACACCAAAAAAAGTATGCAGTAGCTGCAGGCATCTTGATGACAAGGGGGGGCAAAAAGCCCCGGGGCCATGTGGTCACTTGCTGGCTGGCCGGGCTGGGTAGGAAGAGGTGCACCAGGAGACGGAAAAAAGTATGCTCTAGGAAGGCAGGCACTGGGCAGGTGGGTGGATGTCCCGGGACCACTTAAAGGTCAACTTTAAGAGTGCCCCCATGGAAGAAACCAAGAACTGAGAGCAAATGTAGTGGCAGCAGGGGTGACTGGAGTGTGTGTCCCTGCACAAGGAGTGTAAAGGGAGGCAGACACAGCACCTCTGAGAAAAAGAGAAGGTGCCAAAGCCCTGGCTGTCACCTGGGAGGGACCATGGAGGAATCCATCACACGCCCCTGTCGCCCCTGCTGTTGCTACTTTTGCTCTCATTCTCAGCACCAAAAAAAGCATTCCAAGGGGGCACTCTTAAAGTCTATCTTTAAGAGCTAGAAGACATTTTGTTAGATTGCCGCCAACTCGTCATTGGGCAAGGTGTAGCCCCTGAATTCATGAGAAGTCTTCCTTCATGTTCCTTGTGCATGCTGGGAATGCCTAACCGGAGCGAGAGAGAGCGAAGTTTATTGCTTTGAGGCAAGCACTTTGGCTTCCCCTCTTGCTCCTCGCCCTGAGCCAGTGCGGTTCTTTACTTGGGCAGCCAGACAGCCGCTGCAGCAGCAGGCAGCGCTGCTACAATGAGGTACAGTAAGATTTGGCAGTGCAAATTTATCTCCGAGGGACTTCTGGCAAAAACAAAACAAAAACCACCCCAAAACAAAACCCATTCGGCAGGCAGACTCGGCAGGCAGTCGTGATCTTTAGTTGGACTTTGTTTTTTGGTCAGCCCAAGGGTGGAGGAGGAGGAGGGGAGGAAGGCACATAGGAAATCATCCTGTCTCTGCAGCATAAGTCATGTGACTGAGTAGGCATAGCCAACTCAACGTCACTCGCAGCAAGGTACCATACCACCTTGCCCAGTTGGCCATGCCCACCCAGTCACATGACCACCAAGCCATGCCTATTAAACAAGCCACAGCCATAGAACCAGTGGTAAAAACATTTGAATCCCACCACTGCTTTAATCCCTTGCTTAAGTTGTGGTATCTTAATGCAACCCTTCAAAATCATAGAAGGAATCTTGCAATTCCTGTTAAAGGAAACTGCATTTCTTTTATTCTAAAGAGCATCATGAATAGGAAGAAAGAGGCTAAAACTGAATCTCAATAAATCTGAATGATTTGTCCAGAAGCCTATGACCTCTCTGATGACTTTTATTCCAGCTTTGGCCAGAATAGCATTCACCCAGAAGCAATTGGACTATGGGACTGTTAGAACAGCAGATGGGATCTATGGCCAGGACCACCTCCAACCAATTTCAGCTGCAGACATTTCTGGAATGAGAAGCCATAGAAACCATTATGAACCCTATATGGGGCTGCCTTTTCAGATTACTCTCAAATTTCAATTGTGCAAAATATGGAAGCCCATAAACTGACAAACAAGAACTGCTTTATTGTATTGTATTGTTAAGTAATGTTAACATAAAGAAAGTTGAAATTCTCATTGGTCAAGGAAAAAGGGTAGATTCTTTTAATTCCCTAACTACCTCTTCAGGGAGGGGATATTTGCTCCCTGTTGCTAAATATGGAAGGAAGGTATGTGTGTTCTGGCCCTGAAGTATTTTCCAGATGACTATTTCTATTCCTTTGCTCAGAAGAATTCTACATAGTGGCAATGATTCTGTCATCTATTGGCTATTCCTGATTATTTGTGCCTGACATTAAGGAATTCTAGGGTTCTGATTTGCTGTCAGGATTTTAAGATCATAGAAAGAAAACTGAAGTATTATGAAAATTGTTTTTAGAGATGGCAGCAGCACTGGGTATAGCTATGGTATTCTTGCTAATGAGCAATGGAATATTGATTGAATTAGGGATGCATCTCCAATTTGCATGGAATGCCTGCAGTTTTTATGAGTTACCAGCTCAACCTTTCACTTTATTAGGTCTCTTTGAGACAATAGCATGGGTTAGATTTTTACTGCCTTTAGTCAGTTCTATTTTGCTTTTGATAAAAAAACAGAATATTTCTTTCTTCTCAGAAAAGAAAGGATTAAAGGGCTTTGTTTAGGAAAGGGAACAGTTGCTTTGGGAAAACAGGATTATGTAAATAGGGAACTGGATCTGGTCCTTTTCATGCAGTGACAGAGGAAAATGTCCTAGGAATAAATTCTTCTGTTTTTTTCAGCCTCAACACTGAAAATCTGCATAGCCCCAGTCTCTCCTCGTTTTAGAGAACAACTAGATTTGGCACTTTAAGAAAGGCTTGGAGATTAATTACAATTGTTAAGCCTGGGTTGCCCAACCAGGGTTAAGGAGACAAGCTAAACAAAATGTGCAGCGTTAGTCAGATAGGCATACAGATAAATGTGTGAGTTAAGTTTGTATGTCAGTTAACATACAGTAAAAATAACAGATACACTTGTGTTTTCAAAAATATAGTTTATTCCACTTAGAGTTTTATAGCATAGTCAAAATAACAGTCCATTAGTCATGTATCGTTTTTAGTGAGTCCATTCAAGGATATTCAATTAGCAAAGTCCGTGTAGAATATCCAATGTCAGTTCACTTACAATAAATCAGTCCTTTCACTGTTGATAAATCAACAGTCCTTTCTCTCTCCCGTTCCTGTAGGGGAAAAACGCAGTCTTCAGTCTATCCAGTAATTAGGGATCATCAAGCCAGAGAGAGCAAGCTGCCTTGCTTCTTTTATGGTGTTTTTACAACCACTCCCTTAATTACATTCTTGCAGTTAAAGTTACAGACACTTTAACGAACAAACCATGATAACATATTTATTATTTTACCTAAACCAGTTAGGGTAAACAATGTTATCCCTAACAACAATGTATAGATTTTTCTAAATATTATTTTTGAGTTTTGATTTTTATGATTCAATATTATTATTAAAATCAGTTTTATGTATTTCTAGGGAGCAGCAGAATAAACATTAAAGAAACAAATAAATGGATATGCATATCTTTGGAGGTGTGCCATCTTGTGGAAACAATGGTTTATTTTATTCCCAGATATTAAAAAGGATTGAGTTACATTTCAGACTCTCTTGTTTCAAGAATTAAATTCCTAACTTCTTCAAAACTCTTGTCAGTCTTTTGAGGACTAAAGAGGACTTTCCACATCAGATGTTCACAGGGGTAGGATTCACATTTTTAGACAACTGGTTCTGTGGATGTGGCTTAGTTGGTGGGCATGGCTTGGTGGTCATGTGACTGGGTGGACATGGGTTGGTGGTCATGTTATTGGCTGGGCGTGGCCAACTCAATATCACTCACATCGAGGCATGAATCTCCTCACCTGGCCTTTCATGACTTTGGAGATGCTGCAACAGTTGTAAGCGTGAAAAATGGTCATAAATCACTTTTTTCAGTGCCATTGTAACTTTGAATGGTCACTCCACACAAGCAAAGTACCAGCAAAAGAGGGAAAATAACACCAGAGAAGTTCCTGAGACAGGAAGTCTAGTTCTGCCAAGAATGTAACAAGGGTTAACAGAGAGGCAATTTCTGTAAGCAACACCAGAATGTTTCCTTCCTGCCTTCCTTACAGGATTAGGCCAGTAATCTCTTCTAACAATCGGTTCTCCGAATTGCTTAGAATGTTAACAACCGGTTCTAGCAAATAGGTGCGAACTGGTAGAATCCCAACCCTGGATGTCCATTTTCTCTCCAGTACATTTGCTACAACATTTATTGAACTTTTGCTCAGCTTTCCTCACCAGCATATATTTGCTCATGAACCTCTAGAACTTTCTGGCTGATCACTTTTGAAAGGGAAAGAAGGACCAGGTAGACATAGGATCAGTGTCTATTACAGATCTCTGCAGTAATTTAATAAGGATTTTTGAGTCTCAATAATGTATTGGCAGCAGCAACAAAATCCATAGATATATATCCCTATAGCCACACAAGAAATGAAGAAGGTTTGGGATAACCAGGAACTGCTTCTTGCATGAAAATTACTGTATTGAGTTGTATAATTCAACTCTAGTTGTATAATTGCTTGTTTTAGAGAAATATCATTTGGATACTATCCAAATGATAGTATCTATCTGCAAGGATGAAATCTGCTGACAGATTAAAAGATATAGGGTACTTGGGTTTGATCTAGGTCTTCTTAATAATGTATAGAAAAGCTATATTGAAGATAAAAGGCTCAATGAGCAACCATATTTCATAAACAAATCATAGAAATCAATTATTTCAGCAGAATAAAGAGAGTCTCCCTGGGCAACCAGGCATTCTTTCAACTTTTGCTTCTAGACAGTTGCTTTCTACTATAGCTGTCAAATCAAGCATATTTTTTTACATGTCTGCATACATTATTTATTCAAATTCAGCACCAAAGAAAACTGAAAATAATTTAATACCTGGCTTTAAAGGAAAATATTCAGCCAAAATCTAACCTTTATCTTAAGTACTCCATTCTCTCTTAATATGCTAAAATAATTTATTTTCTTTCCCCTCTACACTATCCTATTTTTATAATAATCCTTTAATACAAGAAACAGCAAAATAACATAATGATCACATGATTTGCCTTAGTTAATTTTTGGTTAATTTATATGCAGTACTAAACTCCAAAGAAGAAGCAAATTATTATATTAGTAGATAATTAATGTTCCCAGTCTATTTCTTAGCCTTGCCTTTGCCCCTGTAATTCTCTGTGCATTCTCTGTCTCTATTCAAGTTCTACAGCTTGATTTCTGCCATGGTCTGCTGATGGAGAGAAGTCCTTGTTATTTAAAGTCACTAACTGAAAGGGACTCTCTTGCTTTCTCTTCATGTGCATAGAAGTAAAAGTGAAATAACATTGAGCAGAATCTGCATGGTAGCTAGTCACCAACAATTAATGAAGAGCAAGGGAACTGTGACTAATGAGAACTACCTGTATAATTTCATCAAGGAAGTATACATAATTAGTACACTAAATTCCACATTTTTAGGTAGGAGGAGAGCTATACCTGCCTTTAAATGATTCCATATCTCTTACTTTTATGAAAACATCCCTACTGCCATATATACAGTATTATAATGCTTTTTTTCTTTTTTAGTATTTCTAGATCAGTTAAAATTATCTTTGGGGATTAGGTCCCATTTTCATTGCTAAAAAGAAAAAGGAAGAATATGGAAGAAACAAAACTCTTACCCTATTAGGTGTTGTTAACAGCAATAATGAAGGAAGCCTAAAGACATATGAAGAAATTGTCCATGGCCTTAAAATGTCTTCTAGCTACAGTTTGCAATCTCTGGAATTGTTCTGTATACCAGAGCATGTCATCAATACTTATTTCTTTTCTAGGATCTTCTGGAAGAATTGGGCAAATGTAGTTAGTTAATTCCTCCTGATCTTCACTACGTAGCAGCCTAAAGCCCTACTTGCAGGACCACTTTCTCAAACTGAACTCAGCTTTTCTGGTTTGTTCTTCTAGGGGAAATTGGTGGTGATTCCCCACTTCTGTGAGATGAAGAATGCTGAAATCCAAAGATACTTAGTTTTAGGATTGATAATTGTCATGTGAGATAGCTTCTCCTAAAGAGAGCATTTAGAGCAGTGGTGTCAAACTCACATTGTCATGGCAGCATCACGTGATATATCATGACTTTTTTCCCCTTCGCTAAACTAGGCATGGACATGGCCATCGCATGATGCATCTGACCCATGGGCAGCCCTGATTTTAGAGAATAGGATGCTGCTATCTAAGTTGCTTTGGAAGTGGTGTTGCTTTGTTCTTAATTCTAATTATTATTAAAAAAAATTGAATATTTTGTATATTTCAATTACTATCATGACTGATATTTTGGATATTAAGGATATTTTGTTTGCAAATTATGAAATTATACAAACTCATATGCTGCAAATCCCATTGAATTTGATGGAATGAAGGTTCAGGTAGATATATTTTGTAATACTATAGGGTATAAATTACTACAACTAGCTAGAAGATAAGAATATTCAGAAGTCACAACATATAGCATTGTCTTTAGAAATCACTGGGGAACAAGAGCTTCTTCCCTTTAATATTGGATTCTTATTGTAAAGAAATGATGAAAATACATTTCATGACCCCAAACTGTGACAGTTATTTATGCTGAATTATAAATGAGTGTGAGAAAATTAAAGACTTTAAATTAAAAATTTAAAGTTAAATTAAATTCAAAATTAAATTGTATTCCCAAGGCTTCCAAATAGCAAGGATGTAAGCTTTTTAATTTTTTGTTCAGATACTGAAACTGAGATATATGGTACAAATCTTAATGGGTAAGTTACCAAAAAAGCACAGCAATACAGAGTTTAATTAATAATTTCCATGGTAAATTATACCAGAATACAAAACAGAAATGTGGAAACAGCATGATAAAGCCACAGTCAGGCCTCTATCACTGGGTATATGTGGGTCAAATTATCAGCCTTGATATACAGTATATTACAGCCTTTCACAACCTGGATGCTTCCTAGATGGCGACATTCAACTTCTTTGCTAGCATGACAATTGCTAAAAATTCAGGGAATTTGAAATTAACACATCTGGAAGTTGTCCAGATTAGGAAAGGTTGCCCTATTATAAATTACAATTTTGGCAGGCTCCTACACTTTAGGTATTTCTGCAATTGCAATTATTATTTGGGGGGAGGCAATTCAGAATTTTGATGTCCCAGGATTCCTAATCAGTAAGTTGGAAAAGTATTCACAAGTCTATCCAAAGAGGTAAAAAATGGAATATAGAATCTGGATAAGGAAGAATGTGAAGCAGAGACAACAAAAATATGTTCTGATAATAACAGAAACTGAGTGGGCTTAACCATATCGTGAATTTGTGTGGTTTCAGGCTGAATTGTTTTTGAAAATGTATTTTATAAATACCAGAAGGCTCACCTGTTAGGAATGTAAGTCACCTAACATTTGGGTTGTAAATATATAAACCAGGATAGACATTTTAATACTGTCTCTTTCAGGGAATGCTAAAATTATAATTGGGTGTGATTTCCAAAAGGTCATAAGATGGAGCCAGAAACCTGGTTTGTTTGTTCTGTTCTGTCCTTTTCTGGAGAGTGTTGCCGTTCCTGTATTGACTGTTTTTGATCATCGTTATTCTTGGATTTGATGTAAGTCTTTTACTGAACTGTTTTTGATACTGGACTTTGATATTGGATTATCCCTGGACTGAAAACTGACTGCTCTAACTGTGTATGACTTGAACTGTTTGTTGGACTTTGCTTAACCGTTTACTGGAAGTAAAACCTACATTTTACTATATAGTGTAGCTGTGTGCTGTGTGTATGTTATTCAACATTACTCTCACTACATTGCCCTGTGTGCGCTCATTCTCCTAATGGGGAATTACCTCAACACTGGTTATGGGCCCAAACCATACCAGGCTCAGATAACTGAGAGTTGGTGTGAATGCACAGTACCATATACAGACAGTTGTTTACTGTTTAATTGTGGTTTACTATCCTGGTAAAGGTGGCACAAGACACTTCAACAAGTCTATCACTGATAACCTGGTTTGATGGAACAAACTATGTTTCCTGATCTATGAAACTATATTTCTTGGTCTATGAAGTGCAGTCTATTTCTGCGTAGAGAAGGGTTATGGAATGTAGTTCAAGACCCACCAGATATAAATGCTTGGGATCCAGAAAATAAGGATGATGCCAAGAAGCCTGCTGACTTTAAATGAAACAATGAACAAGCTCTTCGTATAATTGGACTAACACTGAGTGACCAGCAGCTAGTCCATATTCGTGGAAAAGAGTCTGCTGCTAAGTGTTGGGAGAATTTGAATTTGAATTTGTTCGTGACAGTGTAGGTGCACACATACATCTTACACGTAAACTGTTTAGAGCACATCTTCTGAAAGGTTGAGATATGTTAGCTCATTTGAACTTCATGAAAAGAGCTTTTCAAGAGCTACATGAAAAGGAACTGATATTTTCAGAGCTGCATCAAGTTTACATCATTCTTTCCTCATTGGATGAGAGTTATGATGATTATGTATCTTCATTGGAAGTCCTGACCAGAGATAAACTGACATTGACTGACATAACCAGAAGGTTATTAGAAGAAGCAAGAAGATGGCTGGATAGGGACCAACTGAGAAAGGAACAACCACAATAAGAGGATTTGTCTTCAACTGCCTATACTGTTAGGAAATGTTTTTTTTGTGGGGCTAGGGGACATATAGCTAGATTCTGTAAGAAGGGAAAATGACAGAATACTGGTAATCACCAGAAGGCTAAGAAGAATGTTAGTTTAGCTATGTCTAGCAATTCAACTGTAAACCATGATTTGTGGGTTGTTGATAGTGGAGCATCACAATGCATTACTAAAGATAGAGAGAGGTTGTAACAATGTGCACGAGTAAGCAACATGTATCATTGGCAAATGGATGGAAGATGAATATGTTGTACTGCATATTGTTCACGTATAAATGAGCATTTAACTATGTTATATGTACCTAAACTGAAATTTAATTTGCTATCAATAAGGGCTTTAGTTAATCTTGGTTATGTAGTAACCTTTAGGGGAGATAACTGTATAATAGAGAAAGAGGGTAAAAGTGTTACTGCTAATTTAGAGAATGATTTATATGTGATACATGATGACCAGTTGAAGATGGCTAACTCAGTTTATAAATATGTTAAGCCACATGACAAATGTATACATTTACTGCATAGACATCTGGGGCACATTAATTTCAAAATGCTCCAACAAACTGTTGAATTGTCAGAGGGAGTAAAATTGAAAGCCTGTAGCAAGTATTTGAGCTGTAATGCTTGTAGTCAAGAGAAAAGCAAGGTTATTCCAGCAAACAGACTGAATAGTTTTAAGACTAAAGAACCTTTAGAGCAGGGGTGGGCAAACTTTTTGGCTCGGTGGCCTCATTGACTTTTAAAATTTGACAGACAGGTCACCACCTGGTGTCGAAATGCCTGTCATTACAATTCAAAATCAAATGAATGCATTCATTCAATCATTCACATTAAACCTTAATTCTGTACGGGCCGGATTAAAAAGACCAACGGGCTGGATGGGGCCCATGGGCCATAGTTTGCCCACCCCTGCTTTAGAGGTTTTGTTTGCTGACATAATTGGTCCTAAGAAACCTAGTTTGGGAAGTGCCTGCTATATTTTAAGTATAATGGACCATTATTCACGGTATGGTTTCTGCTATCTCATGAAAAACAAAACAGAAACATTCCAACATTTCTTTAACTGGCTAAGATTTGCTCAGAGAAAAATGAGGAGTAAAGTAATTATTTTAGTTACTGATAATGGGACTGAGTTTATTAACAAGAGATTCCAAACTATAGTGAAATTGGCTGGTGTCGAGCATAAACGTTCTGCATCTTACAGACCACAACATAACTTGTTTGTAGAATGAAGAGGGCAAACATTACAAGCCATGGCTCGCACTATGTTATCTGATTCAGGTTTGCCTGAAACACTGTGGGGTAAGGCCATAATGTGTAGCAACCATGTGTTGAACAATGTAGTTAACACAACAACTGGAGAAGTGCCATTCACTCATTGGCATGGCAGAAAACCAAATTTAAGTTATCTACACACATTTGGAGCTCCAGCATGGGTGCATATTTCCTCACAAGTAAGACTGAAAGGGCAACATAGAGCTAGGAAATTATTTTTTGTAGGTTACAAAGTCAACCATAGATCGTTTAGATTTTGGGATCAAGGCACAGCTCATGTTTATTGTAGCGCTAGTGCAAAATTTCTTGAGCACGTTGGGTGGGATAAACTGGAACAGGAATCCAACAATGATGTTATTATTGACACCAAAGTAGTCCCTAAAGATGAAATAAGTAAACCATGAATAGTCATTAAAGAGGAAGAACAGGAGGAGGTAGGAGAACAGGAGCAGGTGGCACAGCTGAGTCCACCAGTAAGCCCCGTACATTCAACCCAAGTAACACGACCACCTGATAGATATCAGGCTGGTGTTGTATGCCAAGTAAATACAGTTCCTAGTAATTATAATGAACTGAAACTGTATCTTGCTAAGGATCAGGCTGCTTGGCAGGAAGCAATGGATAAGGAAGTGGAGTCATTAAAAAAGTTAGAAGTATATGAAAATATTAAGTTACCACCAGGTAAACATGCCATAGGGTGTAAATGGATTTATAAGCTAAAGACAGGTGTAGATGGGGCTGTTATCCATAAAACCAGGTTAGTAGCACAAGGATTCAATCAGACAGCAAACGATGACAATGAGGTGTTTGCACCTAGTCTGAAGGCTACTACATTAAGGCTAGCATTAGTGTGGGCAGCTAAGGAGAAATACATTATAAATCATTTAGATGTAGAGATGGCATATCTGCATGCACCATTGCAACACACTATATATTTAAAGAAACCTTTAGGTATCAAAGATGATAATACAGCTGATTGCTGGAGATTGAAAAAGAGTCTTTATGGCTTAAAGCAATCAGGATATGAGTGGAACCAGTGTATAGTTAAGGAATTAACTAAGATAGGTTTTGTAGCTGGCATGGCTGATCCATGTTTGTTTAAAAAGGAAAGTAATGGTGTAGTGTCATTGTTGCTATTGTTTACTGATGACATAGCATTAATCACCAAAACTGAACAAGAAGCTACTAAAATAATTTCACTGTTAGAGAAGAAATTTAAGATAAAACAGTTAGGAGAAATTAAACAATATCTTGATTTAAAGATAGATAAAACTAGGGGAGGATACAAAATCTCACAGGCAGATAAAATTAACCAATTATTAAAAAGTTTGAAAATGGAATTTTGTAAGCCGGCTAAAACACCAATGAGCCAGGAGTTTAGCCATAGTGATGTTCAAAGTCCTATCTTTGGGACCTTGGCACTGGCAAGCTGCTAAGCATGTATTAAGATATCTGAAACAAACAATGCATTATTATTTGGAGCCTAAAGATGAACTAAGTCTAACTATATATGCTGATGCAAGCTTTGCTACAGACATAAATACACGTAAATCTACATCAGGTATTGTAGTATTATTGGGAAAAGTGTTGATTAGATGGAAGTCTATTCGACAGAAATATTTAAGTTTGTCAACAATGGAGGCTGAATTCTCATGTTTATCCTTATTATGTACAGATTTAATTTTTTATAAGCAACTATTAATTGATATCGGAATTGATGTAACAGGTTCTATTGTTGTTTATGAAGACAACCAATCAGCAATACAGATGGCTTCAAATCTTGCTGTTAAGACAAAATCAAAATACACAGGTTTAAGATATTTAAATGTGAGACAATGTGTGCAAAATAAGATGATTAAGCTGGAATACTGCATGTCAGAAAATAACATCACAGAACATTTTACAAAAGCCCAAGGCTCTGTCAAGCATAAGGCTTGCTGTGAGGATTATGGACTAAGAATGTAAGGTTGTATATATTGTTCTACCCAAAGAGGAGAATGTTAGGAATGTAAGTCACCTAATATTTGGGTTGGAAATATATAAACCAGGATAGACATTTTAATACTGTCTCTTTTAGGGAATGCTAAAATTATAATTGGGTGTGGTTCCCCAAATGGCCATAAGATAGAGCCAGAAACCTGGTTTGTTTCTTCTGTTCTGTCCTTTTCTGGAGAGTGTTGCTGTTCCTGTATTGACTGTTTTTGATCATCGTTATTCTTGGATTTGATGTAAGTCTTTTACTGAACTGTTTTTGATACTGGACTTTGATATTTGGATTATCCCTGGACTGAAAACTGACTGCTTTAACTGTGAATGACTTGGAATGTTTTGTTGGACTTTGCTTCACTATTTTACTGGAAGTAAAAGCCTACATTTTACTACACATTGTATCTGTGTGCTGATTGTGTGTTATTCTTCACCACTCTCACTATGTCTCCCTGTGTGCGCTCATTCTCCTAATGGGCAATTACCTCAACATTACCCATCAAATCAGAGGAGCAGTTATCTTCCTCTCAGAAATAAGTACTACAGCTATGGAGCCCTGGTGGTGCAGTCATTAGAATGCAGTATTGCAGGTTGACACTATCCACTGCCGGGAGTTTAATTCTGACCAGCTTAAGGTTGACTCAGCCTTTCCTAGGTCAGTGAAATGAGGACCCAGATTGTTAGGGGCAATATGCTGATTCTGTAAACTGCTCAGAGAGTGTGGTAAAACACTATGGAGTGGAATATAAGTCTAAGTGCTATTACTATGGATCCAAGCTTTTATCACATTGGTAGCTGTGGTAAAATGTCTATCAGCTGCTGGAAGACAAAGGAGACACATTTGTCAGAAATAGTGTAGGGTCTCCTGTTTGGGCAAGGGTTGGGGGGGGGGGGTTGGACTAGAAGACCAACAAAGTCCCTTTTGTTATGTATGTAAATAGTTTAAATAAAAGCAAGCTTGGGGTAAAGTGCAGGGTTCTGGCCCTGCACTTCTGATTGGGTGTTAACCGGCTCGATCGGATTGGTTGGGTTCAGAGAATCCGATTGGCCCTTAACAAAAGACTCTTATTGGTTCTGGAGCTAGCGTCTTACAGCTCCCTATTGGTTATTTCACATTAAGGTCACCTATATAAGGCAGAGTTGTTGTTGTTCACTCTCTTAAGTCACTATGTAATAAAGAGCTGAAAGTTCACCAACTAAGATTGTCTCCATTCATTTCACCCATGCCTGAAATGATATCACTGGCGACGAAGGTGGGATTTGGAGACATCTGATCTTAAGGAACCGGGAAGAAAAACAGAGCATGTGCCAAGACGACGCCACCAACGGAAACCATGTCCAGCGGCATCGTACCACCCGCTCCGTTCGATCCAAACCAAGAGGATTGGGAATCCTACATGGATCGCTTCCAAATGTTCCTTGAAACAAACAACCTGAAGGACGCCACACCAGCCAAGAAGCGGGCGCTGTTCCTGACGTACTGTGGCCCGGCTATCTTTAAAATGGCAAAGGCACTCACGAAACCTCGAGAAGTTAAAGCAATGAGCTGGGACGACCTCGAACCTCTCCTGAGAGACCATTACGCGCCAACCGTACCTACACTCGTGAGACGCCACGAATTCTATCAAAGAAGCCAGCAAAAAGTCAGTGGCTGACTTCGTGGCAGACCTCCGACACTTGGGAGGCCTCTGCGGGTTCGCAAACTTAGATGAAGCACTGAGAGACCGCTTAATTCTGGGATTAGATGCGCTAAACGTGCAAAGCAAGCTGATGGCGAAAGGCGACATCGACCTTGCTGACGCCATCGCCGAAGCCACTGCTCCTGAAGCGACCAAAAAGTCCGCGGCGCAACTACGGCGAAGCTGAAAACCAACGACCCCACCGACAGGCGACATCTTACCCAGCTCAGAAGGGCAGCTAGCGACAACACACTACGAGGACCTCTCTTCGTCATCAGACAGCGACGAAGAAGGGGTCCATCAACTGCGGTCTGACCGGGACCCTCGCTCTAAACACTCACGCCCTTGCGCTGGTTGCGGGGCAAACCACCCCAGGGCACACTGCAAATTCCATGATGCGATCTGTCATGAGTGCGGAAAGTGAGGCCACATCAGTCGAGTCTGTCGCAGTTTACCAGGACCAAGTCAGGCCTCAAGGGGAACCAGCTCTCGCCAATCGGCAGGAAACCGTCCTGTAAGGTGAGATCCAGCAAACCACTCCTACAGATATCGAGCATTGCAGAAAGAAGAGGCCCACCATACTATCACTATAGGTCACGCCTCAGCCATGGACGCTAAGAAGATTTGAGTCACAGTAGCCATAAAGAAACAACCTTGCCACGTGGAGGTCGATTCCGGATCGTCCCTCTCAATGGTGTTGTGGAAGACATTAAAGCAACTCATTCCTACCATCCAACGCCAAGACCTTCGAATGCAACGTCTCATCCTTAAAGACTACCAAGGGAATCGGATCCCTGTGATTGGGTCTTGTCGAGTCCGCGTCTCATTTAAAAAACATACGGCATACTTACCTCTAACGATCATCGACAGGGACAGGCCTAGTTTGTTGGGCCTCCAATGGTTCGCGCCACTCAGCATCGAAGTAGCCGGCGTGAACCGAGTCGGTGATTGCGAGTGGGAGGAGGACCTTATTACTGAATTCAGCGATGTCTTCGCAGATCATCTGGGCGAGTATAAGGGGACCCCAATTTCATTTAGCCTTGACCCTAAGGTCGCCCCGATCCGTTTAAAGCCCCGTCGAGTTCCGTTCGCCCTTAAGGCCAAGATAGATGAACAACTTGACAAACTAATTAAACAAGGGGTACTGCAACCCATTGATCATTCTCCATGGGAAACTCCTATTGTAATCCCCATTAAACCAGGTGGGTAAATCCGAATATGTGGGGACTACCGGGCCACTCTAAACCACGCCCTCCAGCACAACGCATATCCAATGCCGGTGGTACAGCACCTCCTTCATTCCCTGGGAGGCAGAAAGGTTTTTGCTTAGTTAGATTTAGCTCAAGCCTATCAACAATTGCCCGTAGATGATAAAACAGCCCAAGCTCAAATGATAATAACGCACAGAGGTGCTTTTAAATGTACCCGATTGCAATTCGGGGTAAGTGTAGCCCCGGGAATATTCCAAAGTTTAATGGAACGATTATTGCAGGGAATCAAGGGCGTGGTTCCGTATTTTGATGACGTGTTAATTGCAGCTCCTAGTAAAAAAATTCTACAGAATTGTTTAAAATGTGTTTTTAAGAAATTCCAAGAAGCGGGATTGAAAGTAAAAAAGGATAAATGTCATCTGTATACAGACAGTGTTGAATTTCTAGGTTATCGCATTGATAGTCAGGGTATCCACCCTACTGAGAGTAAATTAAGGGCAATAAAAAATGCTCCCAGACCCTGTAACAAAACAGATCTCCAGGCATTTTTAGGCCTTTTTAATTTCTATAATGTGTTTTTACCACATAAGGCGACTGTGGCTGAACCGTTACACCGGTTATTAGATAAGAAAGCATTGTGGGTTTGGGGTTATCGGGAGGAAAAAGCGTTTCGAAATGTAAAAGATTTACTTACATCTGAATCTGTACTTATGCAATATAATGAAACATTACCATTGGTTATAACTTGTGATGCCTCACCGTTTGGGGTGGGCGCTATTTTGAGCCATGTGCTGCCTAATGGAAACGAGGCCCCTGTTGCATACTTTTCGAAGACTCTTTCTCAGGTAGAACGTAACTATGGACAAATAGATAAGGAAGTTCTTGCAATTGTGGCAGCCGTAAAAAAATTCCATGAGTATGTATATGGAGGGACATTTACCATTGTAACTGACCACAAACCTTTACTGGGGATAATCGCTGGGGACAAACCAACCCCCTATATATTGTCCCCAAGAATGACTCGATGGTCAGAGTTCCTAGCTGCTTATAATTATCAATTGTTACATCGCCCGGGGAAAGCCATTCCCCACGCCGACGCACTCAGCAGAGCACCGCTACCAGAAACTCTCGACGATCCGGCACCAACAGTATCGGCGTTACAAATCAAAACGCTCAACTCGCCTCCTATGACTGCTCGAGATATCGCGAGAGAAACCAGACAAGATCACACCCTAGCTCGAGTCCTAGGCTGGGTAGAACGTGGATGGCCATTGGACCAGGTCCCAGATGACTTTGCGCCATTTAAAACAAGACAGACTGAACTTTTTTCTCAAAAAGGCTGTGTCATCTGGGGCAATAGAGTTGTCATTCCAGAATGACTCCAAAACTCGCTGTTACAAATTTTGCATGAAGGACATCCCGGGATCGTGCGAATGAAAGCACTCGCACGGAGCTACGCTTGGTGGCCAGGCATGGACCGACACATCGAGCAATGGGTCAAGGCCTGCACCAAGTGCCAACAAAACAGCAACACACCACCAAAAGCTGCACCGACTGAATGGGAGACGCCACGCGGGCCCTGGTCCAGAATCCACCTGGATTTCGCAGGGCCGATTAAAGGACATACACAGCTATTGACTGTCGATGTATACTCTAATTGGTTGGAAATTCATCGAATGACCCATACAACCTCCGAAGCTGTCATTAAAGTCCTCAATAGACTCTTTGCAACTCATGGATTGCCGGACATCTTGGTGTCCGACAACGGACCACAGTTTACAGCGCTAATGTTTGAACAGTACCTTGCTGATAATGGCATCCGCCATGCGCTCACCTCGCCGGCGCATCCTGCTACCAACGGCCGAGCGGAACGCATGGTCCAATTTGTAAAAAAGACTTTGCAAAAAGTGGACTATGATAATCTTGACGAAAAAATAAACCGCATTCTACTTCTACAACACATCACTCCACAAAGTGTAACCGGCAGAACTCCCGCAGAACTTCTCATGAGGCGAAAACTCCGTTCCCGCCTCGACCGATTGCACCCTGCTTATGAGCCAGAAAAGCCTGCAGGATCCAGCGGATGCTACCTTACCTTCAAGGTAGGCGACCCCGTTTATGCAAGAAATTTATCGGGCGACCCGGTTTGGATTGAAGCAACGATAATACGCGAGACTGGGCCCAAATCCTATATTGTAAAATGTGTTGATGAAAGACTGTGGAAACGACATATTGACCAATTACGGTCACAACTCCTTTCGGCCAGCCAGCAACTCCCCTATGACCAAACTGAGGGGGGGGAAGGAATGGAAGAAGACGACATTCCAGGGAACCTGTTCCAAGAGAGCAATGAATCTAGTGAAACTCAGGAAATGGAGCAGGAGGAAGAATCGTACACTCCAAGGGAAATCACACCAGAACGAGAAGCTGAGCCACTACCAAACAACATTTTACCTCAACAGGACTGCACACAGCCAGTCCAAAGAAAATCTAATAGACCCAAAAGACAACCGTCCTATTTGAAGGACTATATAACCACACCATAATTGAGGAGCTAGGGGGAAGGGGTGTTATGTATGTAAATAGTTTAAATAAAAGCAAGCTTGGGGTAAAGTGCAGGGTTCTGGCCCTGCACTTCTGATTGAGTGTTAAGCGGCTCGATCGGATTGGTTGGGTTCAGAGAATCCGATTGGCCCTTAACGAAGGACTCTTATTGGTTCTGGAGCTAGCGTCTTACAGCTCCCTATTGGTTATTTCACATTAAGGTCACCTATATAAGGCAGAGTTGTTGTTGTTCACTCTCTTAAGTCACTACGTAATAAAGAGCTGAAAGTTCACCAACTAAAATTGTCTCCATTCATTTCACCCATGCCTGAAACGATATCACCTTTCAACTCTGTTAATCCATTAATCATTCTCCCCGTTCATCATTCTACCACCATTATCAACCATAGGATCTTATAATACCAATTTTTACTCAGCAAAACATACTGCAACAGATGAAGGATCCTCAAGTGGCTTGCTTCTTCTTCTGTCAGAGGACCATCTAGTTTCTTTCTTTCTTTCTTTTTTTTTGAAAGAGATTTTATTAATTTTCTACAAACAAACAAGACAAACAAAACATTAAAACATCAACTCTCATATGTACATCCAGTGTGTCAGTTGGTTCATCAGTTTTGTGCATTCATTTTGTAGTCTCAATTACAATTATGTTACATAACAACTCATATTGTCAATCCAAACTTATATATCCTAATATCACTAAAAAGAAAAAGAAATTTTTGACTATACTTTTAATCATTCATGCTTTATGAGATAACAATACTTTAACCAGTTTATTCTGTAACAAATCATATAATCATACCAAATCAATCCTAAAAAACCCTTTATAAATATAATGTCAAATAACAAAGTACTAACAAAATAGCAAAATAAAAATATTCCTTACTGTCTAGCATTCTAAATATTCTATTATCATATCTTATCATCTAGCCATTGATAAAAAAGATCCCAAATTTCGTAAAATTGTTTATCCTCTTGCTCCCTAATTTCAAATGTCAATCTACTCATCTCAGCACATTCCAATATTTTCTAAATAATTTCTTCCTGTAATGGTATTTTCTCATTCTTCCAATTTTTAGCAAATACAATCCTAGTTAATACATTTACGATCAGGTATTTCAAATCTTTACTGTATAAATCAGGTAAAATTCCCAATAAGAAGATCTCTGGTTTCAAGTCTATGTGTTTCTTTGTCATTTTTTCCAACCACATGTGAATTTTAGTCCAATATTTTCTAGCGTCCTCACAAGTCCACCACATATGGTAATACGAGCCGGGTATCTGATGACATTTCCAGCATTTTTCAGATTTGTTCTTCAACATTCTTGCAATTCTTGTCGGGGGAAAGTGCCACCTGTAAAACATCTTATACAAGTTTTCTTTATATGCTGTTGACATTGTCATTTTACAATTTTGAGACCACAATTTTTGTCATTTCTCTAGATCAATCCCATATCCAAAATTCTTCCCCCAAACAATCATAGTTTCTTTGACTTGTTCTTCCTCTAATTTAATTCCCAGTAAATAACCATATAATTTTTTAATCACCTTCTCATCAGTACCCATCAAGATCTTATCTAAATCAGTCTGCTTATCATAGAATCCCTCCGTTTTAGAATCTTCATCATACCTTGAATATATTTGCGCATATGAAAACCAATTCATCCTTATACCTTGTTCCTCTAAGTTTTGGATCGATTTAAGTTCACCCTTTTCATCCAATAGTTCCCCATATCTAACTGTTCCTTCTTATAAATTATAGGATAGGAAAATGCTTCAATAGTCGATAACCAAACTGGAATTTTCAAATAACATTGTCTTTTTATCTTCTCCCAGTTTAACCACAAAGACTCCCGTATATAATGTCTTCTAAAATAACCCTGTGTTTTAGCTCGCTTATACCATAAAAAAGCATGCCAGCCCAACAGCAAATCATGCCCTTCTAATGTCAACAATCTATGCTTTCTTAATGTTATCCATTCTTTGACCCACATCAAACTTGCAGCTTGATAATACAATTCCCAATTAGGCAGGCCAAAACCTCCTCTAATTCTAGCGTCTTGCAAAAGCTTTAGCTTTATTCTCGCTTTTTTACCTTGCCATATAAACTTCAACATGATTTTATTTAAATCTTCAAAATAGTCTTTTCCAAGCCTAATTGGTATTGTTTGGAACAAAAATAAAATTCTGGTTAAAATATTCATCTTGATTGTTGAAATCTCCCTATTAGTGACAATTGCAAGTTTTCCCACTTCTTCAAATCTGTAGCTATCTGTTGTTTGAGTTTAATATAATTATTCTCTTTTAATGTGCTACATCTTGCTGTCAAATATATCCCCAGATACTTAACCTTATTTGTAACTTGGATTTTCAAAAGATCTACCAGTTCTTCTCTCTGTCTCAATAGCATGTTCTTTGTCAAAATCTTTGTTTTATCTTTATTTATTTTCAAACCAGCCATCTCACCATATGTCTCTATCTTTTCCAATAACCTTGGAGCTGTTTCTAATGGGTCTTCCAGAATAAAAGCTAAATCATCAGCAAAAGCTTGTAGTTTAAATTCTTCCTTCTTAATTTTCATTCCTTTTATGCTTTTATCATCCCTAATATTTCTATTCAACACTTCCAAGGTCAACACAAATAGCAAAGGAGATAGGGGACACCCTTGTCTTGTGCCTTTTCTTATATTAATAAAAGCTGTAAGTTCCCCCTCCATCATTACCTTTGCTGTCTGTTTATTATATATGGCTTCGATTGCTCGAGTAAATTTTTTAGCAAAAACCATCTGTTCCAATAGTAATAACATAAATCTCCAGTTCACGTTGTCAAATGCCTTTTGAGCATCTAGGAATATCAAAGCCATTTGCTTTTCAGGATGAGCCTCATAGTATTCCAAAGTATCCAAGATTACTCTCATATTGTCTCTGATTTGTCTCTTTGGCAGAAATCCATTTTGATCTGGGTGAATAAAATTATTTAAATATTTTTTAAGTCTTTCTGCTAAAATTGAAGCAAAGATTTTATAATCTGCATTCAATAAGGAAATAGGTCTAGAGTTCTTAATTTGCAGCGGGTTAGCCTCTTCTTTTGGAATAAGTGTGATATAAGCCTCTGACCATGTTTTGGGTATCATCTTCTTTAACATAACTTCATTCATGACTTCTAACAATGGGATGCTCAATGATTCTTGAAATGTTTTATAGAATTCTGCCGGAAGCCCATCTGGACCTGGTGCTTTCCCATTATTTTGTCTCTTAAATACTTCATTTAATTCCATCATTGTTATATTGCTTTCTAGCATTTCTTCAGTCTCTTTAGGTATCTTCGGTAAATTAGCATTCTGTAAATACTGTTTGACTTTTTCCTCATCAATATTCTCTTGTTTATATAGTTGCCCATAAAAATCTCGAATAATTTCCTTTTTCTCCTTATTACCATAACAAACTTGGCCTTGATCATCTATTAGCTTCAATATTTTTCTTGATTCCTTCTCCTTTCTCAATTTATATGCTAGCCATCTACCTGGTTTATTTGCATCTTCAAAGTAATTCTGTTTAGAATTTCTGATTTTCTGTGCCAGTTCTTCTTTCTCTATTAATTCCATTTTATGTTTAATTACATCCAGCTTCAATTTAATATCTTTTTTCTGTGGCATTTTCTGTAATTCTTTTTCAAATCTTTTATACTCGTCTTCCAAGGCCTTAGAAGCTTGCCTTTTTCTAATATTCTTTTTTCTTGTATAATCTATTATCAAACCTCTAGCGTATGCCTTCATTGTATCCCCAACATTCTGCGTTGAAGTATCTTCTTTTTTATTTTCTCTGAAGAAAAAAGCCAATTCCTTCTCCATCCATTGTATAAAATCTTTCTCCTTTAAAATAGTAATATTTAATGTCCATCTCGATCTTTCTTTTTGTCCCTTCCATTTAATTGTCATTGGGCTATGATCTGCCCAAGTACTTGTTTCAATATTTGTTTCTTGAATATTGGATATTAATTCTGTTGAGATCCAAATCATATCTAATCTGGACCATGATAAATGTCTATTTGAATAAAAAGTATATGGTTTAGCTTTAACATTTCTTTCTCTCCAAATATCTTTTAAAGTTAGTTCGTCTGTCATTTTAAAAAAAGATTTAGGGAGAGCCTTTCTATTTTGCTTTGTTGTTGTTGCTATGTAGTCCAATTTATTGTCCACAATTCCATTAAAGTCTCCCATCATAATTATATTAACATAGTCCAATCCAATTATTTTCATGTGTAGCTTTTTATAAAACTCTTCTTATTTATCATTCGGAGCATAAATTGCAATCAAGAGTATTTTTATATTATTGTCCATTATTTCCACCATTAATACTCTTCCATCTTCATCCGTGCAGATCAGTTTGGCCGGGATAGCCTCTTTAATGTATACAACCACTCCTCTTTTCTTACATTAAGTCAAAAAAGTAAATATTTTCCCCAATTTTGGCTGTACTAACAATTGTTCATGTTGTTTTTTGATCAGAAATTGATATTCTCTTCTCATCTCTCTCACTCTTCTGGGCATTTGTTTTAAAACCACAATCTCTTTACCTTTGTATTTCAATGTTTTCTCTCTTACCACTTGTAATATTTGTGTTTTAATGGATTTTTTGGTAAATCTAATATGGACTTCCTTTGGTAATTTATTTCTCATCGCATATCTTGTATAAACTTGATATACCTCATCTACTCCATCCATCATCTTTTCCTCTGTAATTTCCAAAGCATCTGCCAAAATTTCTATCATTATCGCAGCCAAATTTTCTCCTTTTTCCTCTTCTATATTTTGAAATCTGAGATAAAATTCTGACCTTTCCATCTCCCACCTCAACATCCCACTTTTTTCTTGTTCAACCGCTATTAATCTACTGTCAATATTTCCAATCTTCTCCTCTCTTTGTTTTCCTTCTTCCTCAATTTTTTGGAATCTCTCCTCATACTTCCCCATCATTTGTTTAATATTTTCCACTTTTTCATCAGTCTTCTCTATTCTTTGTTCAATGATGTCTGATTTTATCTTGAGATCTTGGATTCCTTGCATAATCATCTGTAAAGTTACTTTTTCTTGTTCTTTATCTTGCTTCAACATTGTCTGAATTAAATGTTGTCCTCCAGCTGGTGGGGAAGCAGAGGTAGAAGTAGAAATCCCAGGTGGTATTGGTTTCCTGCTCATTTTAATGCTTCCAAAGCTTCAAATTCTTTTTGACTTTTAATCCAACTGGTAGAGTAGCCAATTATAATCCAAAATGGAAAAATCCAATAGTAAAAGGCCCAAAACCAAAGAAGAAAAAGGAAAAAAGGAAGAAGAAAGATCTTCAGGTTCTTTTAGACCTTAATCCAATTACAAAGTAGTCCACCATAAAAAAGGAAAAATAGAAAAGAAAAAAACAAACAAACCCAAAAATAATAATATTAAGAGCAAAAAAAAGCAAAAAGAAAAGAAGAAATTCCTTCAGGTTCTTCCCACCTTAATCCAGTTGAGAAGTCTCAATAATCAAAAAAGAAAAACAAAGTGGTCCAAAAACATGAATAGAAAGAGCAAAGAAGTCCCAATAAAAATAAGGAGAAAAAAAGAGAAATAAAGAAAAAACTCTGAGGCTTTCCCTTTAAAATAAAAAGCAAAAATAAGAATATTACTAGAATTGAAATTTACAAAAAGGCTGGTGAGTAGGGATATCACAAGTAAATATATATATATACAGAAGCCTGATGATGGCAGATGAGATTCTGCTGAAACGTTGCTACAACTTTAAAAGCACCACTACTATGACGTGGGAAAATACCCGAACAAAGCTGAATGCCAGATATATATATATATATATATATTTGTTTTCTGAGGTTCTCGCAGGTATTTGTATGTGGATCTTTGGTTATTCGGGTTTTCTCTTACGTAAGATTGGAAGTATCTAGGCAATGTTTCAATGAAGTCTCATTCATCATCTTCAGGCTTGGTCTTCAGCTCTAGCACAGAGCTGAAGACCAAGCCTGAAGATGATGAATGAGACTTCATTGAAACATTGCCTAGATACTTCCAGTCTTACGTGGGAGAAAACCTGAATAACCAAAGATCCATATATATATATTATATGAGAGCACACTGCACTTTATTTATTTATCCAAGGCTCTTATTATGACTCTCTTCTCCAGCAGCTTCAAAGCCAAGCCTCAAGTGTTGAAATATTGATAAGAGTCCAGAAAAGCACCTGTAATAATATTTTGCTGTGCTCTCCCTCTATCTTATCACATTGAAATGTCCTTGAGAAGGAGACTTCTTACAGTTCTCTCCAATTCAAATAACGTATTTCAAGCCTCTAGTTGGCAGTGTTGCAAAGTTTCTTAATGCTCTTTTCCCCCCCAGCCAGAAAAAAGGAATAATGTGTACAAAAAAAAAAGAAAAAAATAACCAAAGGAAGCCTCTATCCTAAAGAAAATTAAAAAATCAAAAGGAGTATAAAAAAATATATAAGAGAAAATTCAATCTGGTTACCTATAAAGTCACATTAAAGTCCCCAGAAAAAAAGTAGAAAAAAAAATCCAAGCCTCAATTTGACATCACTTTAAAAAACGCCGCTCAAACAGTTTTGGTCAAAAAAAAAAAATCTCACAGGTTTCTTCTTTGTTCAGGATGCCCTTTCAAACCTCAGCGAATTTACAACACAACAGAAGTTTCTCACCCAGCCGACACACTTTCTTTCCAGCCACTTTCTTTCCAGAGCTTTCCCGAGTTCAGCAGCTATGGACGCTGCCTCTCCGCCGCCAGCAAAAGGGCTTCTCCCGGATCAAACCAGAGATTTTGTGATATCTCTGGGATCCTGGGACAGTGCCCTTCCCAATCCCCGTCTCTACGGGACGGTTTAGGTCCGTTGGGACCGACCAGGGGCGAAAATATCGGCTGCGATCTCAGAGCCCCGAGATTGCAGCTTTATTGCCGAAACGAAGCTCCGCCTTCTCTGGACCATCTAGTTTCTAATGCCCAGTGAAAAGAAGGTAAAGACAATATCAAATATCTGCTACTTTCTCACTGAATGCCTTGCTGTTCATTATATGGCATACTTCCTCTAATTATCTTGTTGGCTAAAGACGTGGATGGGTAAAATCAATGACTAAGTTCTTATATTCCTTCTAATTTCCTAGTAGAAAGAGCTGATTGACTACTTATTTATCCCAGCCTTGAGCTTAAGAAAGGAAGCAATGTTTCCATTACCTTCAGAAATAAGTAGATGTTAAAGAGATCTTTAGATTTCTAAAAAATGAATAAACATCCACTGACCTATTGGACTTCAGCTTCCATAGTCTGTGGTCAACAGGGCCATTGACTAAAGATAATTTAAAATGTATATCACTATATCTAGAGAGCTGAAGGTTGTCCAAGAAAATGTTTCTGCCACCCTGTAGTTATGCCAAGCAAAATTACCTGCATGAATTTCCATTCCAAAGGATTAATAAAATATTTTAAAATAATGTTATTTCATGTGAAGGTTTTTCCCCATTAAATTAGAAAGCGAGGATAACTAAATATAGAACTGAGGTTTATTCTGCAGATGTATGCTTTTAGTGCCATGCTTGCAGTTAATTGCTGCAACAAATATTAGCAGATGGCCATCTCAGGCTACTACTCCTAGACTGCTCAGTGGCAGTTTGCAAAAGTTTAATTCCGGTGGATGAAATCCCCACTGAAAGTAAGCTATTAAGAAGCAGGGCATAAATATATATGATCAAAGCTGGTCAGCAGCAGCTCTGTGCAAAGTTGCTAGCCATAAAAACAGTTTTCAAAATTTAAAATGTATATAGCATTGGTCATTAAAACAGGGCAGTCATTAGCAAATGTGTTTGGTAGATGACTGGGCATTATGACAATATTATACTCACAATGAAACACTCTGAAATCCAGGCTCTTTGGCTGAAAAATACTTGAAAATGCTATTCCAAATGGACTGTATCTTACATTTCTCTGTGAATGCACAAATTTATCCCATCCATCTCTATTGAAAAGCTAATTTCACTTAAATCATAGCCACGATGTCTGAAATTAAGCAAATGGAAATCTACCAGACCAAGACAGATAATTTCACAGAGCCAAAGATTCTTCATGCCATTCAACAGGTAGCTATACTGAGGAAGTTCCAGCCAGAGTATGAAAAAGCTCTCACTTTGGAAAGTGGCTTATTAATCAAAGCACAAGCACATCATCCCAGACATTGTTTTTATTGATAGCCCATGCAGAAGATGTTTATTGCAAGAAATAATAATCTCCCTTAATTTGTTTCAATTGTATCCTTATCTCATGATTCATGTAACATCACTTGTTCCCCCTTGTGCCCTCTCTGCCAACATCTAAACATAAGATTTAGGCTTCAGTATATGTAGCTGTGTAGGTGTAAGATACTTTCTTCTACTACATATACCTAAAACAGGGTAATGGGATGTCCAGTTCCATTTTTAAATTACCCTTTTTATTATTCCACTATTAGAAAAATACTTCTTTTAAGAGGTGCTTCATTTTTCAGAAGTGTCACTACATTTTAAGAATATTTTTCTTCATAGTTATTATCTTAGGAACAAACTTTTATTTTTCTTCCTAAACACACACAGACACACACACACACACACACATGGGAGGAAGGAGGGAGGGAGAGAGAGAAAGGGAGAGAGGGAGAGAGAGATGACCTGCCAGAATGGGTCTAGTACTAGAAATCAGAAAATTAAATCCAGTATTGTTCTTGGGAGACCTAGGATTGAAAACTACTAGGTTTTTTTCTCCTCAATATATGTATGTGATTTTTAGATAAGTATTTAATTTCAAGAATTATATTACAGCCAAAAATGATTGAGAGGAGGGCCTACCTAACTCTATTATATTTTTAATTAGCAATTTTACAACAGATGCCTTTTCTTTTTTCAAAATGACAGAAAAAAGTCTTTAATATTCATGGCATGCTCCAATTTCATGAAATATTTAGGAACAGACTTCAAAGCATATGCTGTCCTGTCATCTTTAGTCAACTGAATTGCCATGTAAATGGGACCTGGAGTACATTCATGTCAAATGGGTGTCTTGGCCTTGTTAGAAAAGGTAAATGTTTTTGTTCACTTATGAAAGATTTTGCTTCACATAATTTAAATGCTTCAGTAAGCTATATTCTTATATGACACATATTTTAAAAGGTTATTGTGTGCATTACTGTGGGTAAGGTACATGAATTTGTACATATGTATTTATATATAAACATCTTGGGGAATCCGCACAAGTATTGGGGAAATAAGGTCTTCCCAAAACATCAAACTACTATGTAAATAGAATATTCAGTGACCTCAGGGGGTGAGATTCTACCAGTTAGAACTGGTTCTATAGAACCGGTTGTTATGATTCTGTGCAGTTCAGATAACCAGCAAATCAAGCTCCTGGCTGGCCCTGGCCCTCTCTACCCACCCCTCCCCTTCCCGCCCAGTCAGTCCTTATTGTGCATGCCTGACATCACTGACTGCATTCTCCCCCACCCAGTCACTCCTTAAGGTATTTCTTTTCTTTTCTTCTGACAATCAGCTGTTCCAATGATCAGCTGTGCTGTCTTATTGCTTTGCCAGGAGGCTTCCCTGAGGCTCAAGAGGCAAAAAGGTGTGGAGGGAGTTGTGGGGGGAGCTGCACCCCTCTGCTCCATTTTTTGCCTTCCTGCCCCCCCCCAGAGCCTTCTGGGAGCAAAAACACCCTCCCAGAAGGTTTCCCTGAGGCCCAGGAGGCCAAAAAAAATGGGTGGAGGGGGTGCTGAGAAGGAGAAGGAGAAGGAGAAGGAGAAGGAGAAGGAGAAGGAGAAGGAGAAGGAGAAGGAGAAGAAGAAGAAGAAGAAGAAGAAGAAGAAGAAGAAGAAGAAGAAGAAGAAGAAGAAGAAGAAGCCCACCCAGTCACATGGCCATGCCTATCTAGCCACGCCCACCTAGCCACGCCACCTAGCCACGCCCACCTAGCCACGGCCACAGAACCAGTTGTTAAAAAATTTGAATCCAACCCGAGTGACCTCCCTCCAAACATCCAGCAAGTGGTATTGGGGCTAATGCACATTTTTATATTATTTGAATGAAAATCTATGAATTTTGGTATTTTTCTGATGTATAAAGGTCAGTTTCCATGGCTTGTATCTGATATAAAAGAGGTTTTTAGTAACAATTCAACATCTTTTACATTTGTACATTTACCCTTTCCAGATCCAACAGCCCAAACCAATGCTTAAGCAGGAGTAGGCAACTATGATCTGTGACCTTCAACTCCCAGAATTCCTTTCATCATTGAAGTCCACATTGAAGTCCACAGTTGCCATAGTTGTTCACCCATGGCTTAAAGTAAGTCTGAACCCATGTGCACCTTCTTAGAAATATATGCTATTTATGGCAATAGAATGCACTCAATATTTAAATACTAAAGATCACAATGCACTTTATTTGTAGTATTAAATTTATTTTGCTTCAAGGAACAAAACAAGTTCACAATTATTTATGTAATACTTTTTTTAAATGCATGGGATAAGGCTTTAATAAAGTTAATTCTCCTAAACCTGAGAATTGAGGAAAATGAGATATTTTTTTTATTTTATAAAATGTTTTGTAGTCCCTGGGTATGTTAGCAAATGAAAGAAACACATAGATCACAACATTACCATTTTTTTTTCTATATGCCTTACAATATATAGTCCCTTAATGCACTAATTTTCAGAATAGGACTTTTTCCAATGAACTCAGCAGATACATGCTAAAAAAAGACCACCCAGCTTTATCCACTGAAAGATATAAGCATAAGTACATGATCTGAGGTTATTGTTATTTCATCAAAGCTTTGCATATGAGCTAACAGAATAACACAGCTTTTAAATTCTTCTAAATGCATGAAGGTCAATAAGTTGTATGGTTTAACCTTGTGTAAATACTTTTATTTAGAATGGTTTCCCTTGAGGGCATTCAGTAACCTTTCCATTGTCGATGCAAGTGAAGTAATCAGCAATTTAAGAGTTGAGTTAAGAAATCTAGCTCATGCATTAATCGCTGAGTCCTGAATTGACAGCCAGCCCACCACCCCTCATCTCCTGACATGTCTCTCATTATCCACAAGCTGACTGTAATGAAGGTTCTCATTCTCACAGCACTGAACTCTAAATGAACTTGGAGAGATTTTTATTGCCAAGTCCCACACAGGCAGCTGGTACACGTTGAACCCTCTGGAAGTTCCATCACCAAGTTTCTCTCAGTCACAACCTACTGTAATAATTAAAAAGGAGTGCTGAAATAGCATTTATGGTGGGGTAAGGGAGGATGGAAACCAAATGAGCTCTAAAAATGATGGAAAGGTTTTTTTTTTTCTCAGCACAAGTCACAGAGGCAGTGAAATCCTTATTATTCTTCTCAACTGTGAGGAGATGCTTGCCCTCCAGCACTTTAATAGCTAACAGGGAGTCTGTTTCTCCTCTTTGCCTCTTTAGCTGAGTAGAGCACATACTTGGATAGATACAATTATGATTCTGAGCTCCAGTTCTTGAAACAAATTATGGATTCAGGCATTATTCAAGCTTCTATTTCATAGGGAATAGGTCACAGAAGGCTTATGGCAATTTTATATCTGGTTTATTCATTTTATTGTTATTTACTCCTGACATTTCCAAGCCAGTCCATTCCAAACAGCTTTGTTATATTTACACACATATATAGGTTGAACTATAATATTACTGCCTTCCCCCCCTCCCAAAAAATGCTTCCTCCTTGGGTCTCTAGAAAGACAACTTCCAATGCCCCTACTTAAACATCATAATATAGTACATTTATACAAGCAGGAGAGACTATACACATTCACTAAAGCTTATTGTCACTTACTTCCAAGTTCTTGCTGTCTACTTTGTGAATGATGTATTCACAAACTAACTGAATAGTAGCAAGAATGGAGGCATGCAAATCAGCCATTATCTCCTATAAACCTGTAAGGCTGATTTGCTCATCAGCCCACTAGTGGGGAAAAAGTCTCACTTTTCCTGCCGCTAACGGCAGCTAAAAGCCAAGTGTTCCATACTAGCAGGCTTGTAGGCCTGCATTCCTATTGGTCCGGAAAAGCTGGACCGTGATTGGACAATATTAGCGATTCTGATTCGTTCGTATTCGGGCTACCGCGATTGGGTAAAACCAAGTGCGGCAAGCTCAAAAGCATGTCATAGGCTGCTTAGCCGCAGCCAGCTCTATAAAAAGAGCTGCTGCGGCTAGGATTCTCGTCTCAGTATCTGATTTTCTAATAAAGAGCTGCTGTTACTACTTCGAGTCTCGTCTCTCCTTGGGACCCACTGCTGAGACTTAACACTGGTGATGAGGATGGGATACTGAGACAACAGAGCTGACTAGCACGTGGCAGAAAGCGCATAGACGATCAGCAAGATGGCCAGCAGTGCTGTGCCACCCGCACCATGCAATCCGGCCAGCGAGGACTGGGAGTCCTACATTGATTGTTTCCAAATGTTCTTGGAATCAAACAACCTGAAGGACGCCACCAGCAGCAAGAAGCAAGTGGTCTTTCTAACACACTATGGACCCGCCATTTTTAAAATGGCCAAGGCACTCGCGAAGCCCGCAGACGTCAAGACAATGGATTGGGATACCCTAGCTCCCATCCTCTGGAACCATTACACCCCGGTGGTGCCGACCCTCATCCATCGGCATGACTTTTACCAGAGGGATCAGCGTGAGGGCGAGAGCATCGGAGAGTTTGTAGCCGACCTGAGGAGGCTTGTGCGGATTCGCCAATCTAGACAAGGCCATGCGTGACCAAGTCATCCTCAGCCTGAAAGACCCAACTCTCCAAAGCAGACTGATGGCTAAAGGGGACATCTCCCTCGCCGACACCACAGCCGAGGCCACCTGTAAGTCAGCAGCGCAAATGCGGCATTCAAACAGAACCGACCGCCAACCCACCAGTGAGACTGCAACTGCAGCAGAAAAACATGCAGCATCCACCCACCACGGCGACATCGAATCCCCTTCTGACAGTGAAGAGGAAGAAATACACAGACTTCAGTCGGAACGCGAGCGACGAGACCGGCACGGTCATAAGTCGAGTTACCAATGTGCCGGCTGTGGAGGAAATCACCCGCGTTCCGAATGCAAGTTCCTGGACGCTGTTTGCCGTTTTTGCGAAAAACGAGGGCATATTGCCAAAGTATGCCACAACAAACGAAATCCCAGCCCCCGACGACGGGAAAACAGCCCAAGAAGAAGAGATGGCACCCCCACCATAAACCGGGACTGCCAAAATGACAGCTGATGGAACTGGGACAGCCAACCCAGGAAGTTCAATCGAGGTACCCAGAAGAGAAGAAACGCACCAAACAGTCACCATTGGCCACACTTCATCAATAGACGCACGAAAGATATGTGTAGAGGTCACCATTGAGAATCAACCTTGCACCATCGAGGTAGACTCTGGCTCCTCCCTCTCTATGGTCTCCTGGAGGACCATAAAACGACTAATTCCCAGCATCCGCCACCAAGAGCTAAGTGACCAGAAACTAATATTGAGACTATCAAGGTAACTGCATTCCGGTCGCTGGCACGGGACATTTTAAAGTTTCTTTCAAAAACCACACCACCATCCTACCACTCACAATCATTGATAAAGACTGACCCAGCCTACTCGGGTTGCAGTAGTTCGCACCATTGGGGATCAAGATGGCAGGCATCAACCACACAGAAGATGAAGACTGGGAAGCAACGCTCATCCAGGACTTCCAAGAAGTCTTCAGTGAACATCTAGGCAAGTACAAGGGGTCCCCTATCTCCTTTAATCTCAGCCCTGACATCGCTCCCATCTGTCTCAAACCGTGCGGAGTGCCTTTTGCACTCAAGCCTAAAATAGACGAACAATTAGAGAACCCATCAATCATGCCCATTGGGAGACCCCAATTGTCACCCCCATCAAACCAGATGGCTCCCTGAGAATTTGTGGAGACTACAAGACCACCCTCAACCACGCATTGCAGCAGAGCGCCTACCCGGTGCCAGTAGTCGAACATCTCCTGCACTCACTAGGGGGTGGCAGAATCTTTGCAAAGCTTGACCTGGCTCAAGCTTACCAACAACTGCCAGTCGATGCGGAAATCGCCAAAGCCCAAACAATAGTAACACATAGAGGGGCGTTCAAATGTAACCGGCTCCAGTTTGGGGTCAGCGTTGCACCGGGGATTTTTCAAAGTCTAATGGAGAGATTGCTGCAGGGAATTAAAGGAGTCGTGCTCTATTTCGACGACGTTTTAGTAGTAGCCCCTACCAAAAAACAATTGGAAAAATGACTAAGGGCGGTCCTACAATAATTCAAAGGCACTGGCCTCAAGGTGAAAAAGGAAAAGTGCCAATTATGCATTGAATTTCTTGGATACCTCCTTGACAAACAAGGAATTCACCCACAGACTAAAAATTGAAAGCTATCAAAAACACCCCCAGACCAAAGAACAAAACGGACCTCCAAGCCTTTCTCGGACTCATTAATTTCTATAAAATTTTTCTACCCCAGAAAGCAACTGTCTCAGAACCCCTGCATAGACTCCTTGATAAAAAGGCTTCCTGGATATGGGGACGGTGACAAGAGCACGCATTTCAACAAATAAAAAACCTTTTGACTTCAGATGCAGTCCTCATGCAATATAATGAAACACTACCACTGACTGTCACTTGCAACGCATCGCCTTTCGGGGTTGGCTCCATCCTGAGCCATGTTTTACTGAATGGAATGGAAGCCCCCATTGCATTCTTTTCCAGAACCTTGTCCAAGCCAGAGAGGAACTATAGCCAGCTGGACAAAGAAGCCCTCACCATCGTTTCCTCAGTAAAGAGATTCCATGAATACATTTATGGTAGGACATTTTCCATTATTACGGACCATAAGCCCCTACTTGGCATATTGGCGGGTGACAAACCCACTTCACACATCTTGTCACCGAGAATGTCACCTAGAATGACAAGATAGTCTGAATTTCTTGCCGCTTATAATTACAAATTGCTACATCGGCCAGGCAAGACTATCTCACACGCCTTAAGCCGTTCCCCCTTGCCAGACTTGCAAGATGACCCAGCACCCACACTACCAGTTTTGCAAATTGAAATGATACCCATGACACCAGTAACCGCGCAAGACATCACACACGAAACTAAAAAGGACAAACACTTGGCATGAGTTCTCAGTTGGGTGGAGAGGGGATGGCCAGAAACTGAGCCAAACAAACTTTTTAAACTGTTTAAAAACTGGCAAACTGAACTCTTTTTGCAAAGAGGTTGCGTGTTGTGGGGAGACTGGGTAGTAATACCAGAGACACTACAGAAAAAATTTTTAGACTTGCTGCATGACGGGCACCCTGGTATTGTGCGCATGAAAGCCCTGGCCAGGAGCTATGCTTGGTGGCCAGGCATGGACAAGCAAATTGAAACGTGGATCGCCGCTTGTAACAGATGCCAAGAGACTCGCTCGGCTCCCCCTAAAGCCCCACTATTAGAATGGGAAACACCCAGAGGCCCTTGGTCGCACATCCATATTGACTTCGCAGGGCCGACTAAGGAGCATACCTTCTTAATCACTGTTGATGCTTATTCGAATTGGCTCGAGGTGAGCACAATGAAGACAACCACCACGGAAGCTGTCATCAAGAAATTAAATAGACTTTTTGCCACGCATGGTCTGCCAGATGTTATCGTTTCTGACAATGGGCCACAATTTACCGCCTTGGCTTTTGAACAATACTTGGCAGACGCGGCATCCAACACGCATTGACATCGCCAGCTGACCCGGCGGCGAATGGTAGAGCTGAACGCATGGTTCAATTTACAAAAAAAAAACTCTGCACAAAATGGAACATGGCAACATCCACGAGAAGATCACCAGGATGCTTCTCCTACAACATATCACACTGAATACCACCACCAACAAGAGCCCAGCAGAGCTACTAATGGGCAGAAGACTCAGGTCACCTCTAGACCGCCTGCACCCTGCTTACATTCCAGAAAAACCCCTTGGTTCCAGCAGCAAGCACCGCGCCTTCAAGGTAGGAGACACTGTTTTTGCCAAAAACTTTACAGGGGACCCACTTTGGATCCCTGTAAAAATCACCCAAATCACAGGCCCCCGCTCCTACCGGCTCAAGACCACCAATGGGAGGTCGTGGAAATGGCATATTGACCAGCTAAGATCCAGGCTGGCCACTTTCCCCCTCACAGACTCTAACCAAGAAATCAGAGGGGGGGGGAACCTCAAGTTCAGAAAAAGAACAAACACCTGCACAAGCAGAACACCCCCCACAAACATTAAATAAAAACAATACTTATCAGCCAGAAGGCAGTCATGGCAGACGGGCACTTTGCCTGGAAGCAGCAGCTGGACAAGCTCTACCAGCCAAGAGAACCCAGGCAGGAGCAGCAGAGCAAACGACTCAACCGACCCGGAATCACCAGGTGGGAGTTGCAGCTATGGGACCGGCTCACCCTTCCAGGCAGTTCCATCTAGTAGCTTGAGAGCGACGCAGAGCCCATCCGAACCCGATGATGAACAGAGACATTGTGAACTGCGCAAGTCTAGTAGGCAGGTACAAAGACCCGCCTATTTGCGTGACTAGGTTACCTCGCCCCTTGGTCGGAACCAAGAGGGGAGGGGTGTTCCATACTAACAGGCTTGTAGGCCTGCATTCCTATTGGTCCGGAAAAGCCGGGCCGTGGTTGGACAATATTAGCGATTCTGATTGGTTCGTATTCGGGCTGCCGCGATTGGGTAAAACCAAGAGCGGCAAGCTCAAAAGCATGTCATAGGCTGCCTAGCCGCAGCCAGCTCTATAAAAAGAGCTGCTGCGGCTAGGATTCTCGTCTCAGTATCTGATTTCCTAATAAAGAGCTGTTGTTACTACTTCAAGTCTCATCTCTCCTTGGGACCCACCGCCCAGACTTAACACCAATGATTTATGAACTAAACAGCTGAGAGACAGAGCAAGAGGAAGGAAGAAGGAAGGAAGGAAGCAAGGAAGGAAGGAAGGAAGGAAGGAAGGAAGGAAGGAAGGAAGGAAGAAAGAAAGAAAGAAAGAAAGAAAGAAAGAAAGAAAGAAAGAAAGAAAGAAAGAAAGAAAGAAAGAAAGAAAGAAAGAAAGAAAGAAAGAAAACTTCTCAGTGAATCTGCTGCACATCATTGAAAAGAAGAGATTTTTCACCAATTTTTGTGGAGGGGGGGAATCTGTATAGTAGGTCTGAATTTATGCACAAATGCATATGTGGCTGCTGGCTCTTGATGCAATGAGCTGAGTGGCCTATGAATGCCAGCCAGTTGCTGTCCCTCATATAAAAGTACCAAGCCAAGTTCATTTGATCAAAAGAAATGAAGGAACCATTCTGAGTTGGTCACAGGGACCAGAGGATTAGTTTTATGAACTTTTGGATTCATGTTGGAGCCCATCCTCAATGTACTTCACTCTCGTCAGAAATAAATGAAAGATTAAACGAAATTATGTTAATCCTATGCATGTCTACTTAAGAGGAAGCCTTCTTGTGGCTTAATCCTAGCTAACGTCTGCAACAATAAGAATAAAAGATGTAAATGGACTAGGATAAGTTCAACACAGCATTTCTTAGTGAACTAAACCTCTTGACACATGTAAAAAATATGTATGTGCTGCTTTCATTAATCCTTAGATATAGATTAGGGTGTACAGCATCCTTTCAATTAGAACAATGAATCTAAACTGCTATCAGATCAGTGTGCATTTTTAATACACTTGTGTCATGAACTAAAGCTTTTATAAAAGGCAAAACATTCCACCAGAATTTTGCACTGCATTCCAGTGTTTTCTTTTCCTTTGTTGCAGACCAAAACAAGTAAATTATTTCTAGACTGATTATCACTTGGGTCTTCCTTCATAGTTTTAGCAGCACTAGTAAAATAATTTTGATGGACATTCCAAGATTACCAGAAATGGGCAGAATTTCCACTCTGGAAATATCCAAAAGGTGAGAAGTGATCTTCAAGCAAGTTGGCTATTTCTTTATCTCCCAGATCTCTAAACCCATCAGAGCAGTAGCTTCCTGGACTACTTGTGAGCAAACTCAAGCCCTCTCCTTATCTGGAGAGGAATTAAGGAAGAGGCAGTCTACTTGCTGATTCTTCAGTCCATCACAGTTGCCACTTTGCTATATCAGAGCCATCTTCAGTCCACCAATTCCCCAGAAGATTCCAAAATCTTCTCTTAAGATTGAGAAAAGAAACATTCAATATTATCCTGATCCTCTCTTTCTCATCTTTAGACAAATGCTTTAGAATGAAATAACAATAGGTAATCAAGGACTATAAAGTTTTTTAAATGATTCAGGGAAGAAACTCGCTTCTTTGAAGCAAATGCTAATTATGCCATAAGATAGTTTGTGATAAACATGGCAATCACATTCATCAGGGTAATCATGATCTCATTCCAGCTAAAGTCAAGTACTTTTAACTCCCATTTATTTAAATGGAAGACAAAAGCACAAAAGCCAAGGAGGGAATCTCAATATGCTTTAGTGGGTTGCAGAATTAATCAGATTTAGTTTCCTTGAGAATTATGCCAGTGGGTTGTGCATTATTTCACATTTATCCGTTTTCAGATTTATAGTCTCAGACTATGGGTTTCTTGTGCCTTTCCCAATACAATTTCTCTTACGGGGAGAGGGAAGTAGATGTTGAAAAGCCAAGGCCCTTGTTAAAAGAATCTCTGGCACCTTCCCTCAATCTTTGTTTCTTTAAATTACATCATTAAAGTTGCCTGTGCATTGCTCATATCTGTTTATATAAGAATGCAGCGTATATGACTGTTTGAAGGATGTACCTGGACCTAAACTGGATAATTAAATGTTCAAATCATCAGGGTAAAAAGTGGAAATAGCAATACAATCCTGTAAATATTAACGTAGATAAAATAATAATCATACTTTTTAAAATTTTCCATGAAAACATTTCTTTAAACCTTACCAGATACATAACTTACCAGATAGAGGTAAATTAGATGTGTGATTATCTTATTGTTTATTAAATCAGTCCTGGAGAATTCAAGGAATTAACATATCTTTATTTGGAAAAAAAAAAAGTCTCCTTCCAGTTGCGGTAAGTTCTTGGTTATTTCATAAACTCTTCCATGTAGTTCTCTAATTAGTAACATCAAATCATTCTTCCTGGATTTTTCACTTTCCAATTTACCTATAAATCTGGAATTTCTGGAGATGCTCATCCAAATGCTAACCAATCACAGCCTTGCTTAGTTTCTGACTTCCCAATCACAAGCTATTCAAATCTAAACTTCCCTATGCAAATACATTTCTGTCTCTGCATAATATTAAATTCTGACTAAAAGCCCATATCTATTTCTAACTTTCCAGTATTCATTATCAGCCTTGGATAGATGACTCAGTGACTTTATAATAGTCTTTTCATTTTCTAGCTCAAAAATAGGGTAAGTAAATAATTAAATACTGGCTAGAATTCATGGAATTTTATTACTTAATGAAGTTTTACCCTCTATCTTCCTATCTGTCCTAGCCATAGCAGCCTTCTTAAGGGAGTTGTGGCTTGAGGAAGAAGCCATATGCTATAGTGACAATGCTACAGTTGTCTTTGCTTTCCCACTTCTTTTGCCTCATACTCATTGTAACAAGAAGATAAGAATTACCTGGCTTTCTGAATGACTACGATGGTGATGGAAGATTTTGAGGTATGAAAAACATCATATAGTTGGGGATAATTGGGGCCATTGTCTAAAGAAGAGTAATTAGATGAGAATTTTGTGAGATAAGATGCTTTGAGTTCAACCTTCCACATACTGAGCTGCTGCAGCAAAATTAGTTTGTTGAAGTCATACCACTGCTGATATTGATGCTGTGTGCTTCAATTAAAGAACTCCTACACAATATTTATGGAATAAATTTTAAAATTATCAGATGGAGCTCGTGTATGTGCAGCTTCCTGCATTGCCATCTCAATGCAAGTCTCATATAATTTATTAATCAATGCGTCCTTTCCTCATTTGAACTTCCCTGATTAATACACAAAGGAAAAAGCACTTCTCTGAATTATGTAGTTTAAGGCTCAATGTATAGCAACATTTGTCTGTTCTTCTTACAACTGCACATTGTCTTGTGGTGGTAGCTATGCTACTTCTGACCTGTATAGGCATTTTGCAACACCACTCCTCCCATCCCCAATGTGCTACCTCAGAACCACAGGACGATAGCTGACGAGGATAGCCAAAGGACAAAGTGGATAACACTACTGGTTTATCATTAAAACTACCATGCTGGGGGTGGGAAGAGCAGATTCTTTCCTGCAATTGAACCATTACTTACATTGACCCTTGCAAGCCTGCAGACATTTAGTGGAAATCTCTACAGTGTGTTTTTCTTTCCTACAGTGTATTTTTGCATTGGGAGCCAGTTTTGGTGTAGGAGTCAAGTAGAAACTTAGAGACTGTGAGTTCTAATCCTGCCTTAGGCATGAAGCAAGCTGAGTGACCTTGGGCCAGTTACCTTCTCAGTACCAGGAAGCAGGCAAGAGCAAACTACTTCTGAAATCTTGCCAAGAAAGTGCAAAGACTCCAGATAGCCACCAGGAGTTGACACTGATTTAAAGGCACACACTTGAGGCACAGGAAAGGTAGTGTTTATGTATGCAGGTCTGCTGCCCGTTATTTTTTTCCTGGTCAGAGGTATATGTTCCTGCCATGCCCTGAACTTCCCAGCAAGTTCCCAAGGGCTCCACTCTGAATTAGACTAATTCAGAGGAAGTCTTCTCTCTGTCAGCAAGGGATTGTGATGTTTTGCAGGCACAACAGCTTGTGGCATAGGACCGAGTAGCAGAGCCAATCCTACCCAGTACACAAACCAGGTGAGTACACAAACCAGGTAAGTGCACAAACCAGGTCTCTTTCTGTGCTCAAAAATCTGCCTGATATTCCCTGTGGTTGGTCAGCTTGACCTTAAAAAATGTATTTGAAATTGCCAGTTCCTACACCATTACTGTGCTCTCAGGAAAGAATAATTTCTGCCTAGAAGAATCAAGCAAATGCACATTCTTCTCAAGCTTGTTGTTGTGTATGTACCATAGTTAATAAAGTATGAGCTTGAGGTAAAGTGCAGGGTTCTGGCCCTGCACTTCTGATTGGCTGTTAGGCGGCCAGATCGGATTGGTTAGTTCTTAGGAATCCGATTGGCCCTTAACAGAGGATTATTATTGGTTTAAAGTGCTAGCGTTCATAGCTCGCTATTGGACAATTCTCACAAAGGTTGCTGATATAAGGCAGGGTTCACTGCTATTGTTTTGAGAAGTCACTATGCAATAAAGAGCTGAAAGTTCACATTCAAAGACTGTCTCCATTTACTCCAACCCATGTCCAAATACTTAACACTGGTGAGGTGCGATTTGGAGACGTCTGAACCTAAGAAGTCAGGAAGCAATACCGAGCATGTGAAAGACGACGCCAACAACGGAACCATGTCCAGCGGCATCGTACCACCCGCTTCGTTCAATCCAAACCAAGAGGATTGGGAATCCTACATGGATCGTTTCCAAATGTTTCTCAAGACGAATAACTTGAAGGACACCACACCAGCAAAAAGCGGGCAATGTTCCTGACGCACTGTGGCCCAGCTGTTTTTAAAATGGCAAAAGCACTCGCCAAACCTCGAGAAGTGAAAGCCATGAGCTGGGATGACCTCGAACCCATCCTGAGAGACCATTACGTGCCAACCGTGCCTACACTCGTGAGACGCCACGAGTTTTATCAGAGGAACCAGCAAAAAGGAGAGAGCATGGCTGATTTCGTGGTGGACCTCCGGAATTTAGGGAGCCTCTGTGGGTTCGCCGATTTAGAAGAAGCACTAAGAGAACGAGTAATTCTGGGATTAGATGCACTAGGCGTGCAGAGCAAGCTGATGGCGAAAGGCGACTCAGCCTTGCTGACGCCATCGCCGAAGCCACGGCTGCGGAGGCGACCAAAAAGTCGGCTGCACAATTATGGCAGAGCCGCACTCCGGCAACATAACCGACCGGCGAAATCACACCCAACTCAGAAGGGCACCTTCTAATGACGCACCACGAGGACCTCGCTTCGTCGTCAGACAGTGACGAAGAAGGGGTCCATCGACTGCAGTCCGACCAGGATCCTCGCCCTAAGCCCTTACGCCCTTGTGCTGGCTGTGGAGCAAACCATGCCAGGGCCGAATGCAAATTCCGAGACGCACTCTGCCATGAGTGCGGGAAACGAGGCCACATCAGCCGGGTCTGCTGCAGCTTACCAGGACCCAGCCAGGCCTCAAAAGGGGCCAACTATCTCCAATTGACAGGAAACCGTCCTGTAAGGCAAGAACCAGGAAACCACTCCTACAGAAATCAAGCTTTGCAAAAAGAAGAGGCTCACCATACTATCACTATCCGTCACGCCTCAGTTTTGGACACTAAGAAAATTCGAGTCACGGTAGCCATCGAGAACCAGCCTTGCCACATGGAGGTCGACTCGGGATCGTCCCTCTCGATGGTGTCTTGGAAGACACTCAAGCAACTTATCCCCACAATCCAACGCCAAGACCTCCAATTTCAATGCCTCATCCTCAAAGACTACCAAGGAAATCAAATCCTTGTGGTCGGGTCCTGCCGAGTCCGAGTCTCCTTCAAAAAAGCATACAACGTACTTACCTCTAACGATCATCGACAGAGATAGGCCTAGTCTATTAGGCCTCCAATGGTTCGCACCACTAGGCATCAAGGTGGCCGGCGTGAACCGAGTCGGTGGTTGTGAGTGGGAGGAAGACCTTGTTTCTGAGTTCAGCGACGTCTTCGCGGACCGTTTAGGCATGTATAAGGGGACCCCAATCTCATTTAGTTTAGATCCAAAAGTAGCCCCAATTCGCTTGAAGCCCCGTCGAGTTCCATTCGCTCTTAAAGCTAAGATCAACGAACAACTCGACAAGCTAATTGCTCAAGGGGTGTTGAAGCCCATTGATCACTCTCCATGGGAAACCCCTATTGTAACACCCATTAAGCCAGATGGGTCAATCCAAATTTGTGGGGACTACCGGGCCACTTTAAACCATGCCCTACAGCAGAATGCGGATCCAGTTCCGGTGGTGCAGCACCTCCTCCATTCCTTGGGGGGCGGAAAGGTTTCGCTAAATTAGATTTAGCTCAAGCTTATCAACAACTACCAGTGGATGAAAAGACGGCCCAAGCACAAACAATTGTAATGCACAGAGGTGCTTTTAAATGTACTCGATTGCAATTTGGGGTTAGTGTGGCCCCGGGGATATTCCAAAGCCTCATGGAAAGGTTGTTACAGGGAATCAAGGGCGTGTTTCCGTATTTTGATGACATATTAATTGCAGCCCCTACCAAAAAAATCATGCAGGATCATTTGAAATGTGTTCTTAAAAAATTCCAAGAGGCAGGACTTAAGGTGAAAAAAAATAAATGTCACTTATATACTGACAATGTTGAGTTTCTAGGGTATCGGATTGATAGCCAGGGCGTCCACCCTACTGAAAGTAAATTAAAGGCGATAAAAAATGCCCCCAGGCCATGTAACAAGGCCGATCTCCAGGCATTCTTAGGCCTCATTAATTTCTGTAATGTATTTTTACCGCACAAGGCGACTGTTGCTGAACCGTTACACCAGTTATTAGATAAAAAAGCATTGTGGGTATGGGGTTCCCAGGAAGAACAAGCGTTCCGGAATGTTAAAAAATTGCTCACATCTGACTCTGTACTTATGCAGTATAATGAGACTTTACCATTAGTTATAACCTGCGATGCCTCGCCCTTCGGGGTGGGCGTCATTTTGAGTCATGTACTGCCTAATGGGAACGAAGCCCCTGTTGCATACTTTTCGAAGACTCTCTCACATGCAGAACGGAACTATGGACAAATTGATAAAGAAGCTCTCGCAATTGTTTCAGCTGTAAAGACATTTCATGAATATGTGTATGGAAGGACATTCACCATTATAACTGACCACAAACCGTTGCTAGGGATAATAGCCGGGGACAAGCCAACCCCCTACATATTATCCCCTAGAATGACCCGATGGTCAGAATTCCTAGCTGCTTATAATTATCGCCTTCAATATCGACCGGGGAAAGCCATTCCCCACGCCGACGCATTAAGCCGAGCACCGCTTCCAGAGACTCTCAACGATCCGGCACCAATGGCAACCATGTTGCAGATCGAAACACTCAACTCGCCGCCTATGACCGCCCGAGACATCGCGAGAGAAACCAAAGGAGACCGCACCCTAGCTCGAGACCTAGGCTGGATAGAACACGGATGGCCATTGGACCAAGTCCCAGATGACTTCGCGCCGTTTCAAGCAAGACAGACTGAACTTTTTTCCCAAAAAGGCTGTGTCATCTGGGGTGATAGAGTCGTTGTCCCAGAACAACTCCAGAAGACGCTGCTACAAATTCTGCACGAGGGCCACCCCGGCATCGTGCGGATGAAAGCACTTGCACGAAGCTACACATGGTGGCCGGGCATGGACCGGCAAATCGAGCAGTGGGTCAAAGCGTGTACCAATTTCCAACAAGCCAGCAACACCCCACCAAAAGCCATGCCTACTGAATGGGAGATGCCACATGGACCCTGGTCCAGAATCCACCTGGATTTCGCGGGGCCAACCAAAGGATATACCTTCCTGCTGACAGTCGACACATGCTCCAATTGGTTAGAAATTCATCATATGACGGCCACAACTTCTGAGGCAGTGATTAAGATCCTAAATAGACTCTTTGCAACCCACGGATTGCCTGATGTCCTGATGTCCGATAACGGGCCACAGTTCACGGCATTGATGTTCGAGCAGTACCTCGCTGACCGCGGCATCCGCCATGCGCTCACCTCGCCTGCGCACCCTGCGACCAATGGCCGAGCAGAACGCATGGTCCAATTTGTTAAAAAGACTTTGCAAAAAATGGACTATGACAATATCGATGACAAAGTCAACCAAATTCTCTTTTTGCAACACATAACTCCACATAGCATCACCGGCAGAACTCCCGCAGAACTACTGATGGGACGAAGACTCCGTTCCCACTTCGACTGGTTGCACTCTGCTTATGAACCGGAAAAGCCAATAGGATCCAGTGGCCGCTGTTGCACTTTCCAGGTAGGAGACCGCGTTTACGCACGGAACTTATCAGGCGATCCGTTATGGATAGAGGCAACGGTAGTGCGAGTGACCAGCCCCAAATCCTACGTAGTGAAATGCTGTGACAATAGACTGTGGAAACGGCATATCGACCAATTACAGTCATGACTCATAATGGCCAGTCAACAACTCCCCCATGACCAAACCGAGGGGGGGGAGGTAAGAAGAAGAAGAAGAAGATGATGACGTTCCAAGGAACCTGCTCGAAGAGAGGGACGAATCAAGTGAGACTCAAGAAATGGAGCAGGAAGGAGAATTGTTGGCACCACAAGAAATTGCACCTGAACAAGAAGCAGAGACACTGCCAAACAACAATCTACCTCAACAGGATTGCAATCAACCAGTCCAACGAAAATCCGAAAGACTTAAAAGACAACCGTCCTATCTAAGGGACTATATAACTACACCGTAATTAAGAAGCCAGGGGGAAGGGGTGTTGTGTATGTACCATAGTTAATAAAGTATGAGCTTGAGGTAAAGTGCAGGGTTCTGGCCCTGCACTTCTGATTGGCTGTTAGGCGGCCAGATCGGATTAGTTAGTTGTTAGGAATCCGATTGGCCCTTAACAGAGGATTATTATTGGTTTAAAGTGCTAGCGTTCATAGCTCGCTATTGGACAATTCTCACAAAGGTTGCTTATATAAGGCATGGTTCACTGTTTTTGTTTTGAGAAGTCACTATGCAATAAAGAGCTGAAAGTTCACATTCAAAGACTGTCTCCATTTACTCCAACCCATGTCCAAGTACTTAACACTTGTGATTTGATTCAAGCTGAACTGTAAATGCCAACAAAAATATTGGACCAAGAGCGAAAGATCCGATAAAAAGCCATTTACATTTTTCACAACATGTCATGGGACAAATACAATTATGTACTCAATGCATCATATGGTTCAATCTACATTTTCTTGCTTTACTTGTAGAGACAGTCTTTCTTTTAAAAGAGATTTAGATAGATTATCTTTTGTTTGGCCTCTTGTGACCTGCATCTGTAACTGGAAAGACAGTCATAGTAATGGAGATAATTTCTTTTTCAGACATCAGAATTTCCTCGGCCCATTTCCTGTCCAACCATCTAAAGGAGCAAGGATTTCTCATATAGCATATTTCAGCTCCCTGACCTTCACCCAAAAGACAAAGTTTGCCTTGAAAAGGTCGAAGACCAGCTAAGCTTACAGTTCACCTAGTTTTTAGAAACATCAGTGAAAACCTGCAGCTTCAAATAATTGCAGAGTGCCACATACTTTGATAATGAAGAAAATTATTGTATTTTTTGGCAAATATTCTTCTCAAGACTTGGTGCCTATTTTAAAAAGGCAAATAAAACATCTGTAGTATTGTGCTACCTTTTTTTCTTTTTGACAAAATGGTTAAGTGCTTTAGATGTCCTATGAGAAGCTTTGTCCTTTTCTTGACAAGGGTACCTTCTTCCAAAGCAACATATAGCATCTGGGGAAAATAATAAACCCTAATTTCTACAGATTATAAAACCTCTAGTGGGGAGGAGAAAGGAAGAATGAAGGCCTGCCACTGGTTCAACAACCATTGTTGTCTGCCTGTCCATCTGTTTATTCTGCCCGTGGGAGTTGCTTCAGTTCCCTGGACAAAAGTTACTTCAATGCCAAATGGCCAAATGTTTTTGGCAGAAGCTTTGCCAGAACTTCTGACATTGGCAGACCAAAACAGAAGATGGAGGAAGAGCAGGAAAGTAGTTGCAGTAGCAAGCCATTCTGTTACTCAATACAGCCAGTTTGTTCCTCCAGTGACTGTTATCACAGCTGACTGAAGAAAGAAGGCCCCTGACTATTAGGTATTTTCATACATTGTGAATACATACATGGTGTTTGGTGTTCTTAAATAAAAATGTTTAGGATTGTACCATACAGTAGATTTTTTTTCCAAAGTGAGGGTTTTTTTTATACATATGAGATGGTGAAAACAGAAAAAACAAAAACCTAAAAGATTACCTAGTAATTTACAAGGTGAGGTGTTCGTACTGTATATAGATGTGCACTTGCACACAATTGTAAATTATGTGTCTCCTTGTCAAAAAGAAGCATGGGATTATTTAACAATATAGGTCAGAAGATTCCTGTTGATATAAATATAGATGCTTCCATGCTACCAGCAGTTCCTTTTCCCAAATGTAAAAAAAAAATACACTGCCCTTTCCTGAGTTTTTCAGTGAGTTTTTCCCCACAGCACTAGTGATGGGCTTTTATTGTCAGCTCAAAACAAAATTAAGTGGAAAACCAATACCCCAGTGATGACCATAAAACAGCAAAGTGTCTGTCCCCATATGAGAGGAGAAGGAGAAAAGTGGGAAGGAAAGAAGTAGAAGAACTACTGCTCTGCTTTTTCTTTTCCAGGTAGCAAGGACAGCTGAGCAGGAGGAGGGATTCTTCCCTTTCTCAGCTGCCTCACTTTTTCTCTCACCCAAACACTTGCCACCACCGAAATCCCTGCTCTAACCTCTGAGATGTCTGGAGACCAAATGCATGATAGCAGTGATATTTTCCAGCAAGTGTAGAAGTAAAGGCATGGATTCTGCCATGGTGGAAGGTGGCAAAATACCTTCCGCTGGAGCCAAAAGGAAAGGAGACTAGCCAAGGAAGCACAGAGTGTTATGGACATATGGGAAGAGTGATCTTGCAATGGGCCAGTTGGAGTCCTAAAGTTGGCCATTGTTCTTCAGGCTGCTCATTCTTGTGTAGAGTTATGTTTATACTATCGTATTTTCCAGTGGAAAATATTAGCTTCCTGAGAGATCTTTTTTTTATTCATTTGCAACTTTCCTCAGTGGAAGACTGGCCTCAGATGGAGGGTCTGGTGTGAGGACATATTCTCAAGGACCATCAAGGCATCAAAGCTATGATACAAGAGCTGCATGGTGGCCTCTTTATTGTCATTGTAGACAACCTTTAAATCTTGAGGCCCAGAGATTCCACTTGCAAATTATCTGCAGAGATTCCTCTTGCCCCATAGTGTCTTCTGGATTATGTTTTGCATGATTTCAGTATAGTTTTTCCCCATTCACTGTAATCACAATGTCTTTGAATGGTGATAATGGTGAAGAAGAAGAAAGATGAAGGACAACAGTAAAGGAAAAACTTAATAAGAACTACATCAATAATGAGAAAGATTGGCTGGGGAAAACATGGTGATGAACACAATAAGTGCCTCCACTAGGTCTATCGCTTGAACTACTTGTCTGACACACAGGGCATGTTCATATGTCAATTTTGTGTTAGTTTTGCATTTAATACATCTACAAGCTGACAGAAGGGTCATTGGTTTTTCATTTATCACATTTGCAGCTTCCTATTTCCTTCCAAGAATTTCATTATAGTGAAGGCAGAACTAGGTAGAATAATTACAGTAGGCTGCATGGGCAACTGATTTGAAGATACAAATTATTAGATGATGAACATTTCCTTATTGCACTTGTCATCCAAATGGGAGAGAAATGCACTCTTTGTAAAAAAAAAAATCCTTTGCAAAGTATATCTATGTACACAATGACATGCACATGCATGCACCTGAACCTTCAAATCAATTGTGAGTTTTGCCTGGATAAGTCCCTGCAGTTTTCTGGGCAAGATTTCAGAAGTGGTTTGCCCGTGCCTGCTTCCTAGGGCTGAGAGAGAGAGAGGCTTGTCCAAGATCACCCTTTGTGCCTATGGCAGGACTAGAACTCACAGTCTCCCAGTTTCTAGTTTGATTCCCTAACCATTATATCAAACTGCTCCTCAAGAACAAAGCAATATGGTTAGGGAATCAAACTAGAAACTGGGAGTTTCTCTATATCTCTTCTCAACTTTCTCAGTTCTCTATCCTTGATAAATTCCTAACATTCAGTACTTATTTAACCCTTCATTCACTTTCTTGCTATCTTTGGTAGTCCTCTTTTAATCGAATCTCTTTCCAATTTTGTTTGTTTAAATTTGCTTTCCTCTTTCCCTTCTTGTATTGCTTCTTGCCTCTCCGCACCTTCTTTTCTTGACAGTCCCATGATCAGCATTCAATTCCACAAGGCAGAGGCTTCACTTTGTTGGTTTCTGTTAGTCCATCAAGCACAAAGTAAATTATTGGAGAAATATAAATAATAAATCATCATAACCTGGATCAAGTCACAAAGATCATCAACATGTATTCTCTGTGGCTTTAATGAGTTGTGAAAGAAACAGTCAACATAATATGTGTAAGGATCTGAAAGCATTTGCCACTGAGCCTGTGAATATTAGTAGTGCACAATTTGTGAAACACGATATGATGATTTTAGAATGATTTATATTTTCTCTCTCTTTTGTTTGATTTTACTGTTTTGAACTTTTGGGAAAACTGCTGTTGATATCTTCAACCTTGTTCATCTGCTGGCTGCATTTCTTGTCTTCTTCAGAACAGTTCTTAAAAACCAAACCAAGGGAATGGGCACCACCCATTGTTTTCAATCAAAGCTTACCTGACTGTATCGAACCATCTTTGCCCTACTGCTGTTTAATTCCTCAACTAAGGAAGGCCTCTTGCCTGTGGCACTATCTATGGGAAACCCACAAGAATTCATAATGCATGAAAAGGATAAGAAAGAAAACATGCTTTTAAATTGATCATCTCATCAACTGGAGGCTCCTAAGAAAGCCAAGTTTTTCTCCAAAGCTAGGCGAAATAAACATTCACTCCAAATTTAAGGCCTCCATGTAATTACACTCCATTTAAATTGAATTCATGGGATTTATTTCCTTGGATGGATTGTTCTTGTTCCTTCTTTCCCCAGAGCAATGTAAAAGAGATCAAATCAAATCAAACAACAGCCAGATGTGCTCATCTGCAATAAAATGCAAGCTTTCCTTGGAACTATATGTGTGAAACATTGCTTCAGTGAAATTGGAGTAATCATCAATGTTTCATTTTAAATCAAAGCTGTTTCCCAAGAAAGTCTGTTTTTCATCATCATCATCATCATCTGATACTGTCCACTGTGAAAGCTAGCAAACCTTCCTTACTATTTAAGGCTAACCATTACCCATAAGAAGAAATAGTGCATATTATTTAACATAAGCATTTTGTGCTCTGTCTGAAAATTACTTTGAGATGTTTCCTGGCTGAAAAGCATTGTTGTGGATATTCAATGCATACGTGCCAAGTCTTTTGGACAGTCTAACATATCTTTCCATTTGCACATCTCTTGCATCTAGAAAACTGCATTTAAGTATCATCTGCCAGTTCTGGTGCCAGCAAAAAAATTATACTGGCATAAATTACTTCAAAGATTGAGCATCACTAATGAGATAATGGTGATACTGGATTGACAATTTTAATAGAGGATACTTTGGAAAAAGATTTCCCTTTATGCATTGTCCCAATATCATGAACTGGCACGGAAAACAACCAGCTATCAGTGTCCTTAACAAGAGTAGTGGTGGTGCAGTGGTTCAAATGCAGTATAACAGGCTAATCCTGCTGACTGCCATCAGTTCGAGGCTCAAGGTGGACTCAGCCTTCCATCCTTCTGAGCTCGGTAAAATGAGGTTGTTGGGGGCAATATGCTGACTTTGTACACTGCTTAGAGAGGGCTGTGAGGTACTCTGAAGTGGCATATAGTGCTATTGCTATTACTATTAACATATGGTGGGGGCATGCTTGGATGAATGGAGATGATTGCTTTGAATGGCAGGTTTAGCCACTTGTCAAGTTGCAGCAGTGCAGATATGGAAAATATGCTATGAGAAACATTGAGGATCATCCTGAACACCCCTTCCACCCTTGTAGCATACCAGTTAGACTAATAGATGTGCAGAAGCAATGTGGAGTACAGTAAGAGGCAGCAAATGATACTTGCTAAGCTCTTTCCTCAGTTAGCACAACAAGAAAGTGGTAATGTTTTCAAGTAGAGCAACCTCCCATCCTGAAGTAACCAAAACAGTTTAAAGTAATAAAAATAGGAAAACACTTTTACTGATAGAGAAAAGCCTATAATGCAATAATTGGTGATAGAATCTGCAATCTGCTGCTTGAAAATCTGATTCCAGATTTATTTATTTAGCACATGGCTGCCTATTTTATATATCACTATCTTAAGTGGCTCAACAAAACCAATAAGATAGCAATAAAATATATATATTACCCATACAAAGGGCGAATCACCCCCTCTATCATGGGGCCATGATATCTATCATCTACTTCAGAGATGGCATTCAGTCAGTTCTGATAGATTCTGGAGAACTGGTAGCGAAAATTTTGAGTAGTTCAGAGAACCAGTAAATAACACCTCTGGTTGGCCCCACTCTCATCTATTTGCTACCTCCTGAGTCCCAGCTGAACGGAGTTCCAGCTGGTCAGCTGGGTCTGCTTTGGTTGCCCTGCATAGGAGAACAGAGCTGGAAAGCAGGTTAGTGGGATGGGGATTTTACAATATCCTTCCCCTGGAGTGGGGTGGAAATGGGGATTTTACAGTATCCTTCCCCTGCCATCCCCACCAAGCCACACTATGCCCACCAAGCCATGCCCACAGGACCAGTAGTAAAAAAAATTGAATACCACCACTGAACAACATGTGCTGGCTAAATCCCATCTTAGCCCAATGCTTGGGGGAAGAGTCAGATCTTCACAGCCTTTCGGAAAGCTAAAAAGTCCTCCAGATCTCAGGTGGGAGGCTGTCCCAAAGGACTAGGGCTGCGACAGAGAAAGCATTCCAATTCTGTCTCTTTCTGGTTTCCAAACTGCATATGCTTTAGGGATCTGGATTCATATTAGGAGTAGCATTTTTCAAAGTTTTGTTGTAACATTTTATTACAATTTGAACCTAAATTCCAGAAGTAGTAACTATAAACAGTATGGCCTTTTATCTCTTGATGTTTAGGGAGGAGGAGGATGAAAGAGAGAATTAGAAAGACAGAAAAGAAAGCATTTTAATATGGTGCTTGTTTTATTTAATTATAGGGTTTTTTGGGGGGAAGAGGAGTGATTAGAATTATAATTTTCATTCAGTTTGGGAGGGGAAGGTAAGGAAAAAAAGCAAAGCAGAAGGTGAGGAAGAAGAAAAAGTATTTTAATGTAAGTTATCCAATTGTAGATATGGAGGTGGGGGTGGGGGGAAGGAAATTTATTTTTTGTTTTTTATTTAATTTTTGAGGTAAAATGAGGTAAAAATGCCAGGAGGAAAAGGAAGAGGAATGAGCCAGCAGAAGGAGAATAATAAAATTTAGTTTTAACTTTGGTGGTTGTTGTGCTTTGCTGTTTATGTCCTCCAATCTATTTTATAAAATTTTAACACATGCTGCTGATAACTGTTAAATAGAAAAGAAAAACTAGCTCCAGAATTTCAATTGAAAAAAAATCCCTTATTAAAAATATATTATAATTGGTGCAGTTTTCAAAAGGTGCACAAGTATGAATTGCATTTCCAGAGATTAGTTTTTTGGCTGAAGCTGCGTTAACAGGTCCAAGTAATACTGCAAAGTCAAATGTTGTTTTCTGTATTTAATGCCAGTTGGACATCTACAAAAATTGACAATTTTCCATAAATGTAAAATAGACCTGGTTTTTCTAGAACATTTTCTCCCATTTCATTTAAAGAGACTCAGTTTGGTATAAGATGCTGGTCTAGAATCCAGGAGACAGTAAATTCTAGTCCTTTCTTAAGCATGAAAGCTGGCTGGGTGACTTTGGGCCAGTCTCTCAATCCAACTCAGGGTTGTTGTTGTAGGGTACCTAGGAGGAGGAAAAGTATTATGTAGATTTGTTGCCTTGAGTTACTTATAAAGTAATAAAGGCAGGATAACAATCTAATCAAATAAATAAATAGTCTATAAGGGTTTCCAGTTAACCATAAATATAGATATTGTCTTTTCTCTGATCAAAGAAGTTAATTTAGCCATTTCTAACAGCACCATTATCTTCACCAGCCATTTTTCCATTGTGGCATTGTTGAATGTATCATGTAATAGTTTTGCTGCAACTGTCATTAAAAACAAACTTCCATGATATTTTTCTAGTTATCCATCCATTAGTCCCAAAATAAAAGTCTGGTTTCAATTGTATTTTAATCTTTAAAATTTTCTGTCTTAATATATGTATTTGTATCCAAAATTATTTGGCCTTTTTTTTACTTGTCCACCAAACTTTTTTAAATTATTTATTTTTAGTTATTTTAATTAATAACAAAAAGTGCCTTGACAAAAAAAAGTGAAAGAAATATGACAAAGAAAAAACACACAGTATGATAAATAATTTTAATAGTAAACAGTTGTAGCTCTCTGTATACTTATTTAATGCAGATATTATTCAAATACTATATATTTCTAATGCATTTGTTTAATTATATTTTAACCCACTTTATTTGTTATAAACGAGTCCTATATTTCATTATACTTGTCCATACAAAGTCTATGTCTTTGGGCAAGCCACTCATAGATGGCAAATACAATCAGGTCCTTAATTCTTTGAGTAAATAGTGCCATATATTTACCTTTCTAATGGAGCAATATCTAATGTAGCAATATCAGGCCATAGTGAGGACATGGAAAATCCATTTATATTATGCAGTTGTCAGGTACCAAGCATGTAATTCAAAAAAATATTATCCTCTGATCATAATCATATTTATATAGTCCATTAATTTTTCTCTAAATAAGTATAGGACATTGTAAAAACATGTGTTTAAAGAAGGATTATCCTTATTACATCTCTAACAAAATGATTTTTGATGTCTCTTTTTTATGCAAACATAGTGGAGTCCAATAAATTCTCCCTCTTGCCTTAAAAGTTAAGATGTTCTCCCATTGTTTAGGCAATATAGGAACCTTTAATTCTTTATTCCATTCATGTCTTAACATCTGCAGATCAAACTGATTTATTAATAACAAATATCTATAAAAAAATTTAATTAAATGATTTAACAAGTTATTTTGCTATCTCAGGTGTTGAAAATATTGCTGGACTAAACAATGTTGTTAACAAATTTTGTGGCTATAGATTTTGTCATTGGATTACATCTGATAGATACATCTTTAAACAAAGCATGTATTAAAATTTATTTCAACATTTATCAGTTGATTCAAAATCAATATCCCCATTTCCATCCAATTTTTCCATATCATCATCTTTTTTCCAATTTGTAAAGTTGGGTTTCCCCATGAAGTCAATTTAGCATAGAAAAAGAGCTGAATCTTTTTTGTTTTATTACACGTTACATTCCATAACTCCCTAAATATTTTTTACTTATTAAATGTATTGGCTGCCCATTTTACCACAAGGTAACTCTAAGTGGCTTACAATGTTAAAAAGATAAAATATTACAAAACCTATAATCAATATGAGATATATAATAACATAACTGTTTCCAGAGATACCAGATACGAATTTTAACATATGTAGAGCAGGGGTGTCAAACTCAAGGCCTGGGGGAAGTATCTGACCTATGGGCTGTTTATATCTGGCCTGTAGGGCCACCCTGGAAACAATCAAGGGGTCTCTGTCAGAAAAAAACGAAGCTTGGGAGAGCTGCATGCAGCCTTCCTGAGCTCTATTTTTGACTGTGACTGCCTCCTGCAACTCTGTGCCAGTAAAAACAGAGCATGTGGCCCTTCCGAGCTCCATATTCATTGGTAGAGTGCTTGGGCAACCACAGGCACCCCCTGACATGAGTGACATTGAGCTGGCCATGCCCTCCCTGCTCCTCCAAGGTCAAACACAGTCCTGATGCAGCCCTCAATCTCAATGAAATCAAGATTGACATCCCTGAAGTAGAACCTAATACTGTCCATCCAAACAAAGATGTTATATATGTATATTCCAAAGTTTCCCAAATGCAGAAATTAACACCAATTGTTGATTTTTTTAGTACTTGACATAAGGTAATGATTATGTATAACTTCAGATCTGCTTTGGGGAGATGCTGTGAGTGCACGTCTCTTGCTTCTCTCTTAATAAAGATTTTTCAATCTTCAAATTATGAGACTGTGTGGACAAAGACTTTGATATGGATAACTACTGTACATGCCCCCCAAACATAATAAAATATCCCTTTATGTTGTTTGTTAGGGATAACATTGGTTACCTAACTTAGTTTGGGTAAAAATAATATATAAACTATGTTAGTGAGTTTAAGTGTGTGTATCACTTTAACTATTAAAACATGTATTTTGGGTGCGGTTGTAAAATCACCATAAGAGGGAGCAAGAGAGCTCACTGTTTGCTGGCTTTTACTGTAGTAGCTGACAATATTGGATTTTTATTTTATTTTTTTGGTAAAAGTTTTATTGATTTTAACAACAGACAAAAAACATATAAGACATAAAACATAACATAAAAAGATCATTCTTCATAAATTTACAGTGTACCGGTTGGTTTACCACTCCCTTTTGTGCATCCATTTCATAGTCATCAAAATAATTATATTACATAATAACTCACATTATCAATCATCAAAATATCCCAATATCATTATTAAACAATCATTTGACTATAATTTTACTAATTCATGCTTAAGCGAGATAACTATAATTAAGTTAAATTATTTTATAACAAATCATAGAATCATACCAAATCTATCTTAATAAAATATTCTTAAAAATTATCAAAACCAAGAAAAGTTATATATTCATTATTTCCTAAATTTCTAAATATTCTATTATTATATTGTATTATCTAACCATTGATAAAAAAAAGATCCCAAACTTCATAAAATTGTTTAACTTCTTGTTCTCTAATTTCAAATGTCAATCTACTCATTTCAGCACATTCCAATATTTTCTTAATAATTTCTTCCTCTAATGGTATTTCTCACTCTTCCAATGTTTAGCAAATACAATTCTAGCTGCTGTTAATACATTTACAATTAAATACTTTAAATTTTTATTATATATATCAGGTATGCTTCTCAATAAAAAAAATTTCTGGTTTCAAATCTATGTTTTTCTTTGTCATTTTTTCCAGCCATATGTGAATTCTAGTCCAATATTTCCTGGCTTCCTCACAAGTCCACCACATATGGTAATATGAGCCAGGTATCTGATGACATTTCCAGCAGTTTTCAGATTTATTCTTGAACATTCTTGCTATTCTTGTTGGGGGAAAGTGCCACCTGTAAAATATCTTATACAAATTTTCTTTATATGCTGTTGAAATTGTCATTTTATAATTTTGTGACCACAATTTTTGCCATTTCTCTAAATCAATTCCATATCCAAAATTCTTCCCCCAAGCAATCATTGTTTCTTTAACTTGTTCTTCCTCTAATTTAATTTCCAACAAATAACTACCGTATATACTCGAGTATAAGCCGAGTTTTTCAGCCCATTTTTTGTGCTGAAAAAACTGCCCTCGGCTTATACTCGAGTCAGCCGCTACAGCACCATGCCTGGCCTGCGCTGGCGTGGCTGCAACCGATCGTGCCTCCAGGGCAGCATCGCCGCCGCGGCTGTCTACCCGCTGAGGGCCACACAGGCAACCCCAAGCGGCCTCTCCTTCCCCATTAATGGGTGCCCGGGGCCCCCACGAGCTCCTGCGTTGTGCGCTTCCAGCTTCGCCAAGAAACCGCCAGGCTCAGGCAGCCTCCCCCACCCCCTAGCCTAGCAGCGAAGAGCTGCTCCGGGGGCAGCAAGACAAAGTGCCTGGCTGTGCCGTGGCGGGAACCCCCCGGAGCAGCTCTTCGCTGCTAGGGGAGGGGGCGGGGGAGGCTGCCTGAGCCTGGTGACCCCAAGCGGCCTCTCCTTCCCCATTAATGGGCACCTGGGGCCTCTGCGAGCTCCTGCGTTGCGCGCTTCCAGCTTCGCCAAGAAACCGCCAGGTTCAGGCAGCCTCCCCCGCCCCCTAGCCTAGCAGCGAAGAGCTGCTCCGGGGGCAGCGAGACAAAGTGCCTGGCTGCGCCGTGGCGGGAGCCCCCCGGAGCAGCTCTTTGCTGCTAGGGGAGGGGGCAGGGAAGGCTGCCTGAGCCTGGTGACCCCAAGCGGCCTCTCCTTCCCCATTAACGGGTGCCCGGGGCCCCCACGAGCTCCTGCGTTGCGTGCTTCCAGCTTCGCCAAGAAACCGCCAGGCTCAGGCAGCCTCCCCCACCCCCTAGCCTAGCAGCGAAGAGCTGCTCCGGGGGCAGCGAGACAAAGTGCCTGGCTGCGCCGTGGCGGGAACCCCCCGGAGCAGCTCTTCGCTGCTAGGGGAGGGGGCGGGGAAGGCTGCCTGAGCCTGGCGACCCCAAGCAGCCTCTCCTTCCCCATTAACGGGCGCCCGGGGCCCCCATGAGCTCCTGTGTTGCGCGCTTCCAGCTTCGCCAAGAAACCACCAGGCTCAGGCAGCCTCCCCCACCCCCTAGCCTAGCAGCGAAGAGCTGCTCCGGGGGCAGCGAGACAAAGTGCCTGGCTGCGCCATGGCGGGAGCCTCCCGGAGCAGCTCTTTGCTGCTAGGGGAGGGGGTGGGGAAGGCTGCCTGAGCCTGGTGACCCCAAGCGGCCTCTCCTTCCCCATTAACGGGCGCCCGGGGCCCCCACGAGCTCCTGCGTTGCGTGCTTCGAGCTTCGCCAAGAAACCGCCAGGCTCAGGCAGCCTCCCCCACCCCCTAGCCTAGCAGCGAAGAGCTGCTCCGGGGGCAGCGAGACAAAGTGCCTGGCTGCGCCATGGCGGGAGCCCCCCGGAGCAGCTCTTCGCTGCTAGGGGAGGGGGCGGGGAAGGCTGCCTGAGCCTGGTGACCCCAAGCGGCCTCTCCTTCCCCATTAACAGGCGCCCGGGGCCCCCACAAGCTCCTGCGTTGCGCGCTTCCAGCTTCACCAACAAACGGAGCTGCAAATCTGGTAATCGCTTGCGGAGCCTCGGCACGAACCCCCTTTCCCCGCACTCCCCCCCCGCACTCCTCTGGCGGCAGCAGGTGGAGAAAGCCCCGCTTCCCCCTGGCTTTGATGGCACGTGTGAGTTGGCTTCCCACTCTTTTTTTTTTAACTCTCCTCCTCCTCCTCCTCCTCCTCTCCTCTCCCCTTGTTGTCTGATCTTCCCTAAGGAAACTCGAGGGCTCACACTTCCAGGTGTTTCTCCCTGTCTTTCTCCCTGTCAATGATCTTTTCTTCCCTTCCCTTCTCTCAGCCCCATCCTCCTTCACCTTTGTCACCACAATCCTGAACAGATGAAGTTTGTACTTCTCAAGAAAGGTTGGATGTTCCTTTTGAGGAGGGAACCTAGTGTGACATCTGTATGTTGACCTACTACTGAGCCATGGCATGTGTGCACATGCAATGGAGGCATGAGGGAGAGCTATGAAAGAGATGGTGGCTCTCCAAAACAGGATGTACATGCAGCACATACACATGTTTTTTTCTTGCAAGGGAGAGGGTGACTCTGTTTGGACATACAGATGATGAGGAGGAATCCAGTTTTGAAGGATTTTAACTCTTGTGTTTTAGCTTGGTTGCTGATTGAGCTAAGGTTTTTGTACTTTTAAAGTTATTGTTGATACCATATTGGTTTTGTTGGCTCTCTTTTCCACTTACAGAGTTAGTTTACTGTTTTTCTTTGAAATAAATATTCAAAAACATTTAACCTACTGATGCCTCAATTCATGTAATTTTATTGGTATCTATTTTTATTTTTGAAATTTACCAGTAGCTGCTGCATTTCCCACCCTCGACTTATACTCGAGTCAATAAGTTTTCCCAGTTTTTTGTGGTAAAATTGGGTGCCTCGACTTATATTCGGGTCAACTTATACTCGAGTATATATGGTATATAGTTTTTTAATCACTTTTTTATCAGTACCTGTCAAAATCCTATCTAAATCAGTCAGTTTATCATAAAATCCTTCTATTTTAGAGTCTTTAAGATACCTTGCATGTATTTGCGCATATGAAAACCAATTCATCTTTATACCTTGTTCTTCTAAATTTTGCATCGTTTTAAGTTCACCCTTTTCATCCAATATTTCCCCATATCTAACTGTTTGTTCCTTCTTATAAGTTATAGGATATGAAAAAGCTTCAATAGTTGATAACCAAACTGGAATTTTCAAATAACATTGTTTCTTAATTTTCTCCCAATTCAACCATAACGATTCCCGTATATAATGCCTTCTAAAATAACCCTGTGATTTAGTTCCCTTATACCATAAAAAAGCATGCCAACTCAATAATAAATCATGACCTTCTAATGTCAACAATCTAGTCTTTCTTAACTGTTGTAACTATGTATCATTGCAACTATGTATCATTCATGTGTAATCATTTACTTCTGTCTCTTCAGTGACCTTTGCAAGGCACGTACAAGGGACAAGGAGCTAGACGGTTGTTAATAAGCTTATCCACATTGTAAATGATCTGTCTGGTATGCAGCTTTGTAAACATGCACATCCTGATGGAATTATCCTGTTTGACTTGAGCTTTGATTAAATCATTTTCTTGTAAAAAAGCACAATAAAAGAGCGTGTGCCAAGACATTCAGGGCGCGCTCATCCCGAGGAACTTCGCCTCCTGTCGTTTCTCTCTCCTTCGCTCCCTATCATGAGCCGCCCATCTGATGCGGGATAGCAGATACCGCACTTAACGTTATCCATTCTTTAACCCACATTAAGTTTGCAGCTTGATAATACAACTCCCAATTAGGAAGGCCAAATCCTCCTCTAATTCTAGTATCCTGTAAAAGTTTTAATTTTATTCTCGCTTTCTTGCCTTGCCATATATACTTCAACACAATTTTATTTAATTCTTCAAAGTAATCCTTACTTAACCTAATTGGTATTGCTTGGAACAAATATAAAATTCTGGGTAAAATATTCATCTTGATTGTTGAAATTCTACCTATCAATGACAATTGTAGGTTTTCCCAGTTATTCAGGTCAGATGCTATCTGCTGTTTAAGCTTAATATAATTATTCTCTTTCAGCGTAGTACATCTTGGCGTCAAATATATCCCCAAATATTTAACTTTGTTCGTAACTTGAATTTTCAATAAATCTGCCAGCTCTTCTCTTTATCTTAATAACATGTTCTTTGTCAGAATCTTTGTTTTGTCTTTATTTTTAAACCAGCCATCTCACCATACGTCTCTATCTTTTCCAATAGTTTTAAAGCTGTCTCTAAAGGGTCTTCCAAAATAAAGACCAAGTCATCCGCAAAGGCTTGCAATTTGAATTCCTCCTTTTTGACTTTCATTCCTTTTATATTTATATCCTCTCTAATATTTCTATTTAAGACTTCCAAGGTCAATACAAATAACAAAGGAGATAATGGGCATCCTTGTCTTGTACCTTTTTTAATATTGATAGAATCTGTGAATTCTCCATCTGTCATTACTTTTGCCGTTTGCTTATAATATACGACTTCTATTGCTTGGATAAATTTTCTAGCAAAGCCCATCTGTTCCAATAATAGTAACATAAATCTCCAGTTCACATTATCAAATGCCTTTTGGACATCTAAGAATATCAAAGCCATTTGTTTTTCCGGGTGCGCCTCATAATATTCCAATGTGTCCAGGATTACCCTCATATTGTCTTTAATCTGTCTCTTTGGTAAAAATCCATTCTGATCAGAGTGAATAAAGTTATTTAGGTATTTTTTAAGCCTTTCTGCCAAGATTGAAGCAAAAATTTTATAGTCTGCATTCAATAAGGAAATAGGTCTATAGTTCTTAATTTGTAATGGGTCAACCCCTTCTTTTGGAATAAGTGTAATATAAGCTTCTGACAATGTTTCAGGTATTTTCTTATTTATCATAACTTCATTCATTATTTCCAACAGTGGGATGCTCAACAATTCTTGTAATGTTTTATAATATTGTGCCGGGAAGCCATCTGGTCCTGGTGCTTTTCGATTGTTTTGTCTGTTGAGTGCTTCGGTTAATTCCATCATTGTTATAGCACTTTCTAACATTTTCTGAGTTTCATCAGGTATCTTAGGTAGGTTAGCATTTTGTAAATACTGTTTAACTTTTCCCTCGTCAAGATCCTCTTGTTTGTATGGTTGTCCATAAAAATCTCGAATGATTGCCTTTTTCTCCTTATTACCATAACAAATTTGACCATGATCATCTATTAACTGTGATATTTCCCTTGACTCTTTCTCTTTTCTCAACTTATATGCTAACCATCTACCTGGCCTATTTGCATCTTCAAAATAGTTCTGCTTAGCATTTCTAATTTTTTATGCCAGTTCTTCTTTCTTTGCTTGATCCATTTTATGTTTAATTATGTCCATTTTAAGTTTGATATCTTTTTTCTGTGGCATCTTCTGTAATTCTTTTTCCAGTTTTTTATGGTCATCTTCTAGAGCTTTAATCATTTGCCTCTTCCTAATGTTCTTTTTCTTTATATAGTCAATTATTAATCCTCTTGCATATGCCTTCATTGTATCCCAAACATTCTGTATTGAAGTATCTTCTTTTTTATTTTCGTTGAAGAAGAAGGCCAATTCTTTTTCCATCCATTGTGTAAAATCTTTTTCCTTTAGAATAGTATTGTTTAATGTCCATCTAGATCTTCTTTTTTGTCCTTTCCATTTAATTGTCATTGGATTATGGTCTGCCCATGTACTTGTTTCAATATTTATTTCTTGAATATTAGATCATAATTCTGTTGATGTCCAAATCATATCTATTCTGGACCACGATAAATGCCTGTTTGAATAAAAAGTATATTGTTGAGTTTTACCATTTTTTTCTCTCCATATATCTTTTAAATTTAGTTCATCTGCCATTTTGAAAAAGGATTTAGGGAGAGTTTTCTGATTTTGTCGTATTGTTTTTACTGTATAGTCCAGTTTATTGTCTACAATTCCATTAAAGTCCCCCATCATAAGTATGTTAACATAGTCCAGTTCAATTATTTTCATATGTAATTTTTTATAAAATTCTTCTTGTTTATCATTTGGGGCATAAATTGCAACCAAGAGTGTTTTTATATTATTATCCACTATTTCAATTATTAATACTCTTCCATCTTCATCCGTATAAATCAATTTGGCTGGAGTGGCTTCTTTAACGTACAAAACCACTCCTCTTTTCTTACAATGAGTCAGAGAAGTAAATATTTTCCCTAACTTTGGTCGTATCAATAATTGTTCATGTTGTTTTTTAATGTGTACTTCTTGTAAGCAAATTATATCAAATTTCAGCTTCTCTAATTTATAAAAAGTTTTCCTTCTTTTGATAGCTGAATTCAGTCCATTTATATTCATGGAAATCAGTTTTTTTTCCCCATAATTATGCTTTATATTTAGGTCTAACAGCTCTTGTGGATCTTATTTCACGTTCTTTGATCTCCATTTGTCCACCTATTGCGCCTTCTTCTTTTTCCATCTCCATTTGGTCCTCTTCAAATTCAGTTAAAATCTTTTCTTTTTCTGTCTCCATTTCTCTTCTTTTGAAAAATTCCTTATAAAACATTTCTGCTTTCACAATTGAATGAATTCTGTGTCTCTGTTTCTTGCCATGTAAACATTAATCCTTCTGGAATCAGCCATCTATAGTTCATCTCTTTTTTCAATAGTCAAAAATCGATACTCTCTTCTAATCTCTCTCACTTTTCTAGGTACTTGTTTTAAGACCAAAATCTCTTTGCCTTTATATTTCAACCCCTTCTCTCTTACCACTTGTAATATTTGGTTTTTAATAGTTTTTTTAGTGAATCTAACATGGACCTCTCTTGGTAATTGGTTCCTCGTCGCATATCTTGTGAAGACTCGATATATCTCATCTACCGCATCCATCATCTTTTCCTCTGTTATTTCCAAGACTCCAGCCAGAATTTCAATCATTACTGCCGCCAAGTTTTGTCCTTTTTCTTCCTCAATATTTTGGAATCTAAGATAAAATTTTGACCTGTCCATCTCCCACTTCAACATCCCACTTTTTTCTTGTTCGAACATTGTTAATCTGTTATCGATATTCCCAATTGTATCATCTCTCTGCTTGTCTTTCTCTTCTATTTTTTGGATTCTCTCATCATGTTTCACCATCATTTGTTGAAAATTTTCAAGTTTCTCATCCATCTTTCCAATTCTTTGATCAATACTCTCCATTCTTTGTTCCATACTCATTTTAAGATCTTGTATTCCTTGCATAACCATCGTTAAGTCCACTTGCGCTTTGTCTTGCTTCACCATTGTTGAAAGTCATCCTCCAGATGACGAGGAGACAGGAGCAGAAGTTGAGATGCCTGAAAATTTTCGTACTCATTTCGATAACTCAGGGTCTTCCAGGTCTTTTAATCCAATTAGTGAGGTAGCCAATTATAATCCAATTTAAAAAAAGGAAAACACCACAAAAAACAAAAAAACAAGTAGTAAGTAAAAAGCCCAAAATTAGAAGGAAAGAAAAAATTCTTCAGGTTCTTCAAGACCTTAATCCAATTGTAAAATACGCAAATATAATTCAAAAGTAAAAATTAAAAAAATGAAGAGAAAAAAAGAAGCAAAATAAAGCCCAATAATATCAAAAAATAATAAGCAAAGAAAAAGGAAAAGAAAAAAAAAGAAAAAGAGAGTTCTTCAAATTCTTCCCACCTTAATCCAATTGAAAAACCACAGAAAATGAAAAAAAAACCCATAAAAATAAGTCAAAAATAAAAATCAAAAGGCAAACATCCCCATGAAAAAAAGAAAAAAGGCAAAAAAAAAAAAAAAGAATATTCTGAGGCTTTCCCCTTTAAAAATAAAAAATAAAAATGAGATATAATAAAAAATAAAAAAATAAAAATATCAATATTACAAAATAGTGCAGGGTTGGAGGGGAGGGATGAAAAAATTAATAAGGAGTTAAGAAAAAAAAAAAAAAAAAGGACACACACTGCCTTTTATTTATCCAAGGCTCTTATTTGACTTCTCCACAAATTTCAAAGCCAAGGTTCAAATATTCATTTGATAATAGAAGTTCCAAAGAACACCTGTATAAACATCCTCCAGTACTCTTCCCTCTATCTTATCATTTCCAGTAGCCTTGAGAAAAGTTTTTCAAACAAGTTTTTAACTTCAAACAGAATATTTTTCAAGCCTCTAGTTGGCAGTGTTACAAAGTTTCTTCAATCCACTCCCCCTTCTTCCCCCCTGAAAAAAGCCTAAAAAGAGAAAAAAAAAGTATGTATGTATATTTATGTATATTAAAAAAAAATATTAAAGGGGGCCTCTATTTTAAAAAATATAAACAGTCATAAAGGCAAAGAGAAAGCAAGTAAATATAAAAATATAAAAGAAAAAAGCCAGTCTGGTTAACTATATCGCAATAGAAATTCAGTAAAGAAAAAAAAAGTAAAAATAAAAAGCCAAGCCTCACTTTGACATTACTAAGAAAAAAATGCTGCTAAGTCAAATTCTGTCAATAAGTTTACAGATTTCTTCTCATATTAGAGTGTTCTTAAGTCCCAAGCAAAAAAAAGAGATCCTCATCAGCCAATACACTTCTTTCTATCCCATTCTTCCGGAGCTGTCCCAGCTTCAGCAGCCTAATGGCTGCCTCTCCGCTGTTGGCAAAAGGGCTTCTTCTGGATCGACCAGGGACTTGCGATGTCCCCGGAATCTACAGAACGTGCCCTTTGCTGTCACCGTCACTACGAGATGGTTTAGGTCCGTTGGGACTGACCAGGGGCGAAGATATCAGCTGTGATTTCGGAGCCCCGAGATTACAGCTGTATCGCGGTGATGAAGCTCCGCCTTCTCCCCGACAATGTTGGATTGATGGTGATAACTGCGTGTGTTTCCCTGCTGTTGCTGAAACAAAGAAAAGGGGTTTGATTTTCTTCATATCTCTGACTGCAAAAGAGATATATTGCTGGACTGATTATTTGTAAGTTTACTGACCTCTATTTTCAACACTGGACTTTGCAACTGATTAATCCCTGGATGGACTGAACTAGTTTATGACATATGGACTGTTTTGACTATGCTATAACTCTTGCTGGAAAAAAAAAGTATTTAACTGGCACAGTGTATCTGTCTTACTGAGTATAAACTACAACAACGTTTATCTCACATCATTTGCCTGCCTGCTAGACTGCCATTGCACGTTCTGCTAGGGTGTGTATCCCTAACACTGTTCACAGATTTTAGAATAAATTATCAAGAGTATTGAGGGAAATGGATTTGTTTGGACTTTTAGCAAATCAAAATAAAGATAAGCAATTTAAAAAACTGGACACTTAGAGGGAAGTCAAGATTTTAGTTAAAGGAAAAACTACACAAGCCTGATTACAGTTAAATAAGTAGAACATATAAAACATTTTAACACTGAAAATTCTGAAAGGCACTTTTGAAAAATGGAATCAGAAGTTAGCATCAGCAATATTAATCCCTATGTTTGTGTCCATGGACAGGCTATGTTCAAAAGATATCATGGAAGAAACGAGAGATGAGGAACAGGTTTTATTTGACAAGGCAGAGATGATATAAAAATGGATCTACCAATGACAGGTCATGGAAATGATATGGAAAAGGATGTCTCACTGGATATACAAAAGAAATTGGTTGATGTTTTAAAATCATAAGAAAAATACAAATAATAAACCATGAAAGTGACTGGGATAATTCTTTTATATTGGATTTTAAAAAGGGACTTTTAAATCTTTAAAGAATCTTGTGAAAAAGAAGAAAACAGAAATGAAAAGAAATCAAATTCTATTATATTATTTGAATGGGCTAAAGATTAAGACTGTTAGAAATCAATAACTTTGTGGATTTGTCTATAGATATGAAAATGGGGTGGAGAGATCATTGACTGTAAACTAAGAGTTACAAAAATCATTTATATTTGTTGAGTAGAAGGTTGGAAGTCACTTCCTTCTATGTTTCTTTTCTCTTTCACACTATATTGTTACCTTTCTTTCTATGTTCTATGTTTTCTTTCTTCTCCTTTGTTTCTTTTTTTTTCAATTGTCTTTTATTTTTTTTATTTCTTTCTTTTTCTTTCTTCTTTCTTTCTTTTTCTTTTAGCTTGAATTAGATTTTAATACTGTAATTAAAATCTGTAACAAATATTTCTTTATAGAAGAATACAATGGATAGCCAAACAAAGCCAAATAAATGGAACATAATCTAGAATTCTGACTTGAGGGACAAATCATCAGGCTCAAATTATCATATTTCTGACACATTAAATGATGATTGAATTCCCTTGAGATCTACCTAATGCTGGGAAAGGTGGAAGGAAAGAGAAGCAGAGGATGACTCGGAATAAGATGAATGGATTATAATAGCACAGGGTGCATTGTTGAGGGATCTCAAGGACCAGCTTGGGGACAGAACATTCTGGAGAAGGTTGCTATATGGTTGCTATGTGTTTGCAATGTGAAATGGACTTACTGACACATAATCAACCACTCTAGCTATGATCAACTCTGGGTACAACTTAATGTATCTATTTCTAAGTAATAACTTGTCAATTATAATATGACTCAGTAAATGGATGAACTGATAAAGTGTGGCTGAATTTGAGAACGGAGGGGATAATTTGTCACCAGCACAGATGAACATAGGTCATATGATATTGCTATGAGTCACTTGCAGACAATTAACCTCTCAACATAAATAGTCTTCATTAGACAGATAAAGCATCCTAAGTGGCTTGGGTCCATGGATGTTCTTCTGTTGAGCTTTTTAATACAGATTATGCGAGTTTATTCTTCCTTTCTCCAATTTTTTTCCCTTAATATGGGTAATCCATATTAAGGACCCAAAACAGAGGCACAGATATTTGATGATGTAGTTATTTCACAACACTTTATTCTCATAGTATTTTAATCTCCTCCCTTCCATATTTCAAATTTCTGAATAATTGTAGAATCAGTGTTTTTCACACATACAGTATTTTTCACATATACAGCTATATCATTGAAAAAATATATTTTTATGCCAGAGTTTCAGAACAATCAAACATCATGTCTTGACTTATCTTTACTTTATCTTTAATCTTTTTATTTTCAAAGAAGGAGGAACATTTTCCTATGCACATCACATAAAAGTGGAATGGAAATCCCTTACATGTTATTCTGCATCGACTAATCTGTTTTTTAATATATATTGTATTATTTTAATAAAACAAACAAAAAATAATTACTATATTTGGATTAAAAACAAAAAAAGGTGAAAAGTTTTTGAAAATAGATCCTTGTCTTTTTTTCCTTCCATTTGTGTCCAGCCATTAACTTGAATATTTGCATTTTACATCAAATGTTAGTTATTGTTGTTAACTTTTAAGTCTTAAAAATCGTATGTATATAATATGCTATGCAATATTCTGTGTATAAGAGCTTTCCCTGCTTGAATTTGGTTAAATGTATATTATGGATATATGTTGTCAGTTTTGCTATTGCAATATATTCTCCTATTTTGATACCCCAGTCTGATATTGTGAGTAAAATATCTCATTCCAATACTGTGCCAAAGTATTCCTGTTACTGTATTCCTGTTATTCCTGTTACTATCAACATATACAGTATCTTAATAAATTGTGATGAATCTTATAATTATTGATATGAAGATTTTTGTACTTAATTTATTTCATTGTTTAAAAAATGTAATATCTGAGATATACTTTTATTATAGACTTTGTCTCATTTTTACAAAGCACATTAATTTAATATAAAATGAGGTAGAAAGGAGGGCAACAACCTTCTGATATTCTGTAGGTATAGATTTCTGACATTTAATGAAAGACCCATGCACAGAAGTACAAAATGCTGAATCTTCTCAAGTACAATTGTATTTGGGGGGAAATGAACATTAAAAAAAGGAAGGGATGATGAAATTGGCAAGTCAAATATGAGGAAACTCATATTTGAAAAGTAATGCTTCTACCTCCATAACTTTAGCCTAAATCAGAATATTTCAATAAATAAAACAGGAAATAATGCTTGAAATGAGATATTTTGATACTTATACTTTCTTCTCCGTATAATCACCTCCTTTTTTCACCACATACTTCTAATAATCAACAAGGTTCCTAAAGTTAACAAAGAACTCCATGCTTTGTCTCCTAAAAGTCTTAGTTTTTTCCATCTCTTCATTTCAGCCAGATACCCACAATGGTATTGCTTCAATTGTGGGAAAATATGAAGGCCACATAGCACCAACCAAGATCAATATGATGATGAGATCAGTGTCTGCAATTGCCAGTTTGGTGGGTGTCTCATAAGGAGTGAGAAACCTATCATGTTATAGCAAAATGTCTTCACAAACTCAAATCTTCACAAACTCTACTTAATTATTGCAAAGTATGAATATAGCAATGGGTTGAATTGGTGCCAAGTCCAAGAAAATCCCTATGAATAACACAATCTGTGTTTCAAACACCTGCAACCATGATTTTCTTACCAAAGCTTGTATTTGGGTGGTATTTTTGTTTTGTTTTGGGTTTTTTTTAAAATCTGGAACAGAGAAATATGGGTATGGGAAGGCTGATCGACCATGGATCAGTGTCTACTACTCTATCAACTCATTAAAAATGTTCCTCCCACAACACAACTCTACTCTAGTGTCCTAAAATATCAAAATGTTTCCTTGAGATTGGAAACATGCCTCATTAAAATGTTGAGCCACTTGTTTTATCTATTTAGTGTATAACATGTCATATATGGACTAACAACTGATGACCCACTTTATGACCATCTTGACTTATCGAAATTGATCGAAATTGAATTAAGTTGTAAATTAAAGATTTCTTACTTATTCAAAACAGGGCTAAACCTTTAATACCTCATTTTATTGGCATAGATTTTTGATCACATAAATCAACTTTATATTCCTTCCTTTCATTTGTACCAACCTTCAACTTTAGTGTTAAGAAAACAGCATTTTGGAAAACACATTGGGATGATAAAAAAAAGAAGCTTATTGTTTTAGCCCCCAAAGTAAACACAAGAAAAAGAAGATCTAGGATAAATATTCATATACATACACATGGTTTCAAGTCATGAAACTACAAAAATCATTGGATATCTACCTACGTATTTCTCCATTTGCCTAAAATAGGTTAGAATAAAGAGTTGGAAGGGACCTTGGTGGTCTTCTAGTCCAACCCCCTACCTAGGCAGGAAACCCTACACCATTTCAGACAACTGGTTACCCAACATCTTTTCTTAAAATATTTTATTGAACAAAACAATTAAAAACAATGAACATAGTGAAGTCGATTGGACATAACTTTTGGTCAGTGTCACATAAATATATATTTTCCTATACACAATTATTCAAATATATACATTTGTTCACTCATAAATTATATTTCCAACATCATTGTTCCTCTTTTCATTTCATACATTCATTTACCCTCTCAGCAACTCCTTTCCCAACTTAAGACCTTCCTTTCTGCTCCCACCAGTGGTAGAATCTATCCCAAATTGCGTAATATGCCAACTCATCTTTATTTTTCATTTCTAAAGTTAGCTTGTCCATTTCAGTGCATATGAAGATTTTGTTTATTATTTCGTCTTCATTCGGTATGTCTGTCTCTTTCCAGTTCTGAGCAAATGCTATTCTTGCCACAGTAATAATACGTATAATCAAATATACCTCATCCTTATTGTATTTTTTTAACATAATTCCTAATAGAAAGCATACTGGTACATGATCCAACATCTTTTTAAAAGCTTCCAGTGTTGGGGCATTCACAACTTCTGGAGGCAAGTTGTTCCACAGTTAATGTTCTAACTATCGGGAAATTTCTCTTTAGTTCTAAGTTGCTTCTCTCCTTAATTAGTTTCCACCCATTGCTTCTTCTCCTGCCCTCAGGTGCTTTGGAGAATAGTTTGACTCCCTCTTTTTTGTGGCAGCCCCTGAGATATTGGAACACTGCTATGATGTCTCCCTAGTCCCTCTTTTCATTAAACTAGACATACCCAATTCCTGCAACCATTATTCATATGTTTTAGCCTCCAGTTCCCTAATCATCTTTGTTGCTCTTCTCTGCACTTTTTCTAGAGTCTCAACATCTTTTTTACATTGCAGCAACCAAAACTGAATGCAGTATTCCAAGTGTGGTCTTACTAAAGCATTATAAAGTGGTATTAACACTTCACGTGATCTAAATATTTCGACAAAAAAAAACCCTACTTCAAGTACAATTGGTAGTGCTTTCGGCAAAGTAAAAGAGTCATTTGAACACATTTTTCTAATTGTTTGGCCTTGTGTGTGTTCCTTCTCTCTCCCTCTTTTTAACCTTTGTCCTGCAGTTTCTGTTCCTTTCTGCTTCTCTTTCGTTCATCATCTTAGAGGTGATCAGAAGAATAAACATTTACCATGGAAATAAGGACAAGCCTTTTCAAATAAAAATATGAATGTCTGATTGTCTCACTACTATATTTCTCAATGGCAGCTTGGTTATCAGAGCAGACTTATAATTCATGTACATTTCATTTTAACAAGGGACGTAAACAATTTAACACAGCAAGGAGCACATTTTAATCTCTTCTGCAATGATTTAATAGAAATAGAAGTGATCAAAACATAAAGCTAAAGGAGCATCTTTCCTTTAAGGGTTTGGACTGTGGAAGATGCTGAGGAAGCAAATAGATCGATTCTGTATTTTTGAAGGAATTTCTTGAAAGATTTTCTTTGGTAAGTCTGGAAAGGAAATGACTGTTTTACAATTTCTGTTCCTTTGCACAGCAAATACTAGACAAGACAAGCATGTGAAACAGATAGAAAGCATCAGCCCTGAAGCAATATTTGTGCCTAAACTAGCAATAATATTGGCCATTTCTGGCTAAGCTATAACAATATTTTTAAAAAAAAAAATAGAATTAAAATATTCATTGCTAAATAAAAGAACATTTACACATCATATGGTCAGTTTTATTTTCCTTAAATTTCATTAAAACTTTATGGCCATCTGTTATGCTTTTGGTTGATCTAAAGATTGTCATTGGTCATTTATATACAGTATATGGAACTTCTATATAAGAATATATTTTAAATTTTAAAAATTTGAAACTTCTTTGGATTAAAATTGCTAATTCTTACACTGTGGTGGACTCCCATGGAAAGAATGAGACACAGAGGCTGGTGTACTCGGGATGGGAGTCTAGAGCAAATTCTAGTGCCCCCTTTTATTGAGAAATTCGTACATAGCAAGCATTCACATTGTGGATTACAATAATTAGATATAGCACACAAAACTGTTTACAATTGTCTGAGCTGCTTAATTGTTTCTGGTGTTTGTTTTTAATTTCCTTGCTTATCTCAGTGACCCTTAGGCAGACATGTATGTATAAGGTCTTAGACTAATCATTACCCAATACTGAAGTCAAAGTTTATTCCCACATCTCCCCTGTTTTAGTTTTTTGATGATCGTGGATGCCTCGGTAGCTTTTCGCCATCTGCAACTACAGTTCTCCTTCCGTAGGCTTCACCTGACACATTCCTAAAAGTCCAGGGAGACATTGGATACAACAGCATACACAAAGAGAAAGTATAAAAAGCAATATCACTCCAACAATTAGGTGATGAATCCATGAACCATCTGGCAACCAGGACCAAAGTGCAGACCACACGTCCAGTCCCTCGTCCTCCGATTGTAATGGATTCTCACTCAGGGTTTGTTCCATATGCTGTATAGTAGCTGTAATGTTTGGAGAATAATCAGAGATATACATGCAACAATGTGTATGAATCACAGCGCAAACTCCCCCTTGCGCAGCCAAAATAGTGTCCACCGCATATCTGGTTTGCAGGACAAAGTCAAGGATTTTTCCTTGCTCTTCTTCAAGCAGCTTTAGTGTTTTAATGGTGTCTTTAAACATAGTAACTGTCCAATTGTTTAAACGATGCAAATCTCTATAGTTCATCATGACTCCTAAAGGAGGAATAACTCCCCTTGATATCTGTGTCCAGTAGTCATGATTCAAAACAGAGTTTACTTCCGTTGCGGAACGCGCATTGCGGATATGAGCAGTCCCCAAAGATTTTAAAATGACATGAGATGGGATTACTTTCCCAAAGGTGCAGACTCCTTTCCATCGTGCTGGCATGCGATCATAGGCCATCCGTCCACACAGCAACCATAGATTTGCTCCCAGGAGATGACCAACCGTATTTGGTTCAGCATAGATTAATCGTACAAAAGATTCCATTAACATAGCCAAATAAGTGGGCGGTGGTGCGTATTTCCCACTTGCACATTTGGGCAGCTGGTTTTCTATCATGATGGGACAACATGTGGCAGGGATAATTGGACACCCATTTTCATTGATCAAAGATATGATATCAAATTTAGAAATATTATGTACAAAGTAAGTGAGATTTTTAGTTTTCATGTCATCCGGATAAACCCGACTTCCATTGCTAATAACAATTGTTTTGTTACAAAATGGATATGTTTCCAAGTAAGTCATATTCTCTACTGTCTCATTGTGAGTCCAGCAGATTCCCGCCACCTCTTGGATTCGGCTTCCAAGATGCAATGTATTTATGTTACTTGTAGTCCAACTGTTAGACCACATCCCTAAACAACCATAGCATTGTCCCTTATACCAGTCACCTTCGGCCAAAGGTACTGCAACCATTGGAAGCCCTGATGTTTTGTGAGTTGGCATGTGCATACATACCCAACAATCAGTTTTATTATGAAGGTTTGCTAGCTTCCCCATGTCCTGGATCAATGTGTTTCTTTTCCATTCCCCCAAATCCATCCCCTTGCCCCTTTGGCTGATGATAAGGACGCACACAGTGAGCAGGAACCCAAACAACTGTCCCCTCATCTTCAACAGCAGCGTATCAGCAGGACAGGTCCTTTCCACGTTGGATCTGGTAGTCTTTTATACCGAACTTTTGGTCTTGGCGTACCTGCAGAAGGAGAGGAAGCAAAATGCCTACAACCCCCCCCAGGGGCATGGCACTGGGCTTTAAAATGGCCAGGCTTTCCATAATTAAAACAATTCCCTGTAGGTTTCATCCCTTTTTGCAATGCCATAGCCAAAGTCTCCATGTTGTAAGCCTGAGAACCCACCACTGCACATGCTTTTAACAGATCAGCCAGAGTAACCTCACCTCTAGCCACCAAGGGCTGCAAGATACGCTTGCAGTCAGCGTTTGCATTTTCAACTGCCAATTTCAACAAAAGTTCTTTTGCAGCTTCCTCATTAGAGATTTGCCTGGTAATAGCCAATTGTAGCCTTTCCACAAAATCATTATAAGACTCAGATGCTATTTGCTTAATTTGAGAAAAAGACCGTGCTGGGGTTCCCACATCCTGAATGCGGGACAATGCCCCAAGGACAGCTGCCATAACCACTGGAAATACGTGATCAGGCAAATTAGCAGCTTGATCTGCAGTGGATTCAAACAAGCCTGCCCCATAGATTTGGTCTGGTGTATACAGTCCCCCCGAATTCCTTCCCCTAGTGACAGCCTCCCTTTGGTATTCTGAGTCAAAGACCACATACTGAGTAGAGCTCAATATCATTCTCATTAAATCTTTCCAGTCACTAGGAATCATGCATGAGGTAGCCAAACTTGTCAGAAGCCCCTTTGTAAAAGGACTTTGAATACCATAATCTTTTACTGCTTTTTTAATTTCCCTAAGAATTGCTAAAGGAATCGGAACCCATTCAGTCTGCAGATTGCCTTGAGCATCCACTTGCCTATTGACTGGAAACAAATTCATCTGGGTAATCTCATCAGACTCTAACTTCCCCTCATTGAAAGCCTGATGCATCATGGCTTGAACCTTTCCCATTTTTGATTGGATTTTATCATTCACAGGAATAGGTGCTGTTGGAAATGATAAAGCACACTCCAGTTTTGGAGAAGGCGGGTGCAATACAATTCCTTTATAAGGAAGAGGTTCTACTAAAGTTTTTAAAAGAGGTTGTTGCTGGGTCTCTAAAGCAGTCATAACAATTTTCCAAAATATCAAAATTTCAGCTGTTGCCCGTGGCTCTTCATGAAGGATATTTCCAATTCTCCTCCATGTGTCTAACTTTAAAGAGCCTTTCTCTGGATACCAGGGACATTGCCACCAGATCTCTTGCAGCAGCTCTCTCACATTATCTTTTGAAAGAACTATTTGCTCCCCCCCGGAGGGTTTAAAGATAAAGTAGTTTGTCCTTGCTAACTTCTGCAACTCACTAACATGCCGTTCCTGTGGCTGAGAGAGTTTTCCCCCCATGCTCCCTGAATAATCCTATTGTCCAGCAATAGTTAAGTACGTACTTTACCTATTCCAGGCGAAGAAACACGGAGGTCCGGACACGTACCACCTGCAGTGGATCACGTCGGGGTCACCACTTGTGGTGGACTCCCATGGAAAGAATGAGACACAGAGGCTGGTGTACTCAGGATGGGAGTCTAGAGCAAATTCTAGTGCCCCCTTTTATTGAGAAATTCGTACATAGTAAGCATTCACATTGTGGATTACAATAATTAGATATAGCACACAAAACTGAGCTGCTTAATTGTTTCTAGTGTTTGTTTTTAATTTCCTTGCTTATCTCAGTGACCCTTAGGCAGAAATGTATGTATAAGGTCTTAGACTAATCATTACCCAATACTGAAGTCAAAGTTTATTCCCACATTACATGTATGTTTTCTACACTACTAAACAGTCACTTTTAGTTCAGTCAAAGCATTGAATGAATAGATGGAAGCACCATCACTTGAGTCTTTCAAGAAGAGATTGGACTGCCATCTGTCAGAAATGGTGTAGGGTCTCCTGCTTGGGCGGGGGGTTGGACTAGATGACCTACAAGGTCCCTTCCAACTCTGATTATCTGTTATCTGTTAAATCCCAAACTGCCAATAAGCTGCTTCTGCATTCAAAATTTCACGGAGCTTAAACTGCAGCCCTATATATACATTATACATACTAAATAGGAAAACACAATAAGTTCCAGAATGTATTGCAGTGCATGTTTCCTCCAAAACTAGGGTGCATTTATTCATGATCCCCCTCGCCCCATTTTCTATTCTTCCATTTGCTACTCTAAGAGTTTAGAGTCAGAAATCTAATCTTATTAGTTTTGTAAAGCTATGGTAAAATTATCCTTGACAGTTGTAAATATATTAAGGGCTGAAATAATTTAATATTCCAGTTCTAGATCTTTATGAGACTCGTTCTCCTAAGCAGTTTTTTTCTGACAGATGGTCTTTAAATCCCAAAATCCCAAACTGAGTTGAACGGAATTGTCTCTAATAAGGGTTATTCTGTTAAGGACTTGTCCCTTCCATTCAGTTCACTTCATTTTTGTCCATTATTCAACTTTGTCCATTATATCATCAAATATTAAACTTGAAATATTAAAATGAAAGGTTTAAAATTCATATATTGCTTTATTAAAAAGAATGTGTCCAGCTATGCAAAACAGGATTCAAATTAGTAGCTTAACCTGTCAGATTTGCTTTCTGCAAGTCTAACTGATAGCAAGCAATTTGAAACTCTTACTAGTCCTTTTAAGATTTGAATTCATGGCCAATAGAAATGGAAAATAGGTTTAGAGGTATATGGACATATAAAGTGTATATGTAAATGATATTGATAGAGATATATTGACACTAATCATACCCATATAAATTAGAGATAAAAGTAAAGTTTTCCCCTATCTAGTCATGTCCATCTCTGGGAGGGACAGTTTTCATCTCCATTTCTAAACTGAGAGAGCCATGTTATCCAAAGACACTTCCATGGTCATGTGGTCAGCATGACTATACAACACATGGAAAGCTATTACCTTCTCACTTAAGTGGTATTTATTTATCAATTCATGTTTGCAAGTTTTCAAACTGCTAGGTTGACAAGAACTAGGGCAAGACACAGAAGCTCACCCAGTCATGCAGTGCTCAGGTCTCAAACCCAGGCAATCAGGCATAGTGCATATCTCTTGGGGTGGGGAGTTTACTTTTATTGGAAAAGTACCAGAAGCATCTATGCTTTTTATTCGACAACTTTTATTTGCTTCTTTATTGACAAAGACTAAGACACACCAAGAGTAATTCCACTAAGCATCCTAGCTGACAGATGGTCTGGCAGGATGAAGTATACGGCTGTGCAGGTGTTATGAACTGAGAGACATGGTCATTTAAACTCACTGGCAGAATCATTCTTCTCAGGACTCTCCAAAAGCAGATAATTATAACTGTTTCTCACCAGTCAGACTAAACCTCCACAGACACCCTAATCTCTCCATCTGGATAGTTCTTGGTCCTTCTGTTAAGGACTTGTCCCTTCCGTTCAGTTCAGTTCATGTTCTAGAGAAAATAAGATCTTAACTAATTCTTGTAAACATCTTGAATCTCCAAGGGCCGGCAAACTGAAACTGTGCAGTTTTGCATGAAAAAGTTTTAATTATAAATGTATCTTTTAAATCACTGAAGACATATCTCTACCCATTAATGTCTAGATGTTTACTGAAGAAAGGGTGGAAATAGGAAAATTTGGGAATGCAAGTTTCTCTCTCTCTTAATCTCTCTCTTTCTAAGATAAGGCATTCTAATAAAATCAAAAGATTGATTTTGGATGGGACCAATCTTTTTAGCTTTTAATCAGATGCACATATAAACTGCTTTACTTTTGGTGAGGGAGGCCATTGTTTATTCTTGGCTACTGGGAACTATGTTGGGGGAGAGGTTGTATTTGTAATCCTGTAAGCTACCCAAAGGTTCCCACCCACCCATAAATACACACCCTAGTTAAATAAGTTCACAGTTCACCACAAAAAAGGTGGTTGACAAAAGATCACATTCTCTCCTTTTTTCAGCACCACTTACAATTATATAAAATATGTAAGGTAAGAGCCAGCCTCTTTGATGAAACACACCATTGCTTTACCCTGTTAAGCAAAAGACCCCATCTCTGATACAAGCGTGAAACAGAAAAATAGAAAATTAATTGTTGGCTGAACTCATCTTCTTATGGTTGAATGATACAAACTGTACTTTCATCAATTATTGTATGTAAGAACAAGCAACTTCTGGATTTTTTCCCATCCCTTAATAAAAGTTCTGTCATGGGCCACATGACCAGGTGGGAGCTTAGAATTAAGGAGTTGCAATGATGAAGCATTCGTCATTTGCCTCTCCCAAAAGATTGCAATTGGGAATTGTTTTTCTGGATGTTTTTTTTCTCTGCAGCCCTCAGTCAGATGTGCTCCAATTTTTAAGCCAGTGGTTGAGGGGGTGATGTTGGGGTTTTGTTTTGTTTTTGCAAGTTTACACACACACACACACACACACACACACACACACACACACAAATACACACCAAATTTGATTCTGTCCTAGTCAGGTTTTAGAGCATTATCCTACTGAAAACAGACAGTTCATATTATTTCTAACATTGAAAAGGATATAATGATAGGGAAAGCATGCAGAAACATGGTTTTCTGAATTCTTTCCTATCCCTTTACCAACAATAGCAATAGCACATAGACTTATGTAGCTTCACAGTGCTTTAAAGCCCGCTCTAAGTGGTTTACAGAGCCGGCATATTTCCCCCAACAATCTGAGCCCTTATTTTACCAACCTTAGAAGGATGGAAGGCTGAGTCAACCTTGAGCCTAGTGAGATTCGAACTGCCAAACTGCAGGCAGCCGGCAATCAGCAGAAGTAGCCTGCAGTACTGCATTCTAACTGCTGCGCCACCATGACTCTAACAACCCTAAGATTCATCAGTATTCTTTTCCACATAATCAAGTAAGTTGTTTCCACTCTGTATACATGCATGCTTCTGCTTTCCCCTTTTGCATATGTGCAGGTGTGCTCTTGGTCTAGGAAGCATAAAATGAGAGAAGGTGTTAGAATGGAACAGTCAGCAGCATTCTGAAACACCACCAGAAATGAACTGGGTTTTCTTTTCTTTTTTGTTATAATTTTCTCTCCCCAATTCCCAATCCATTTTATATCCCATTTTCATACCCTATTCTTTGGAGGGAGCTCTGTTTCTCCACCAAATGAAATTTGGTATCATTCTGTTCCATTTTTAGAAAGTTATCTTTAACATGGACCTTCAAACAGGAAGGCAGGCAGAATTTTGAGCCATTTGTTTCTTACATTTTATTGCAAATAATTATGTGTCAGAGGGAAAATCAGAAAATGAATCCCATCTATGCAATGTCTGTCTGGAGTTAAATTACCAGATATTTTATAGGACTCTCTGGTACCATAGGAAAAGGAAGAATCCATTATATCCCCTAGCAGTTGGCAAAAAGGGTAAGAAAAACTGAGAAGAAAGTTATTTGGGAAACCGTGTTGTAAACATTTCATTTCCTGGATTGCTGGAAGCACAGTTTGATTAGGTTAATCGTGTCCAGAGTGGATTGTATTTAGATCCAACTCATTTCTGGTTTAGAGGCAAGCTTTTCCCAGCAGGAGAAGAACATTCCAAATTTAATTTTTCTCCCTTGAATAGAAAATATATCGTATGATGCCAAGAATACTGTTATTTTTCCTCAAGACATTTTCTAGTATTTCAGTCATAGGGATAATGCATTTTTTTCTTAATTCCAGAGGTTATATTTTATGATTCACTCTCCTTATTAATACTGACATGACACCATCTAGGCATAATTTTCACATAACCCTACAATATACAATTGTACATTTATGTCAGTGGTGCCCAAGAGAAGAGTCAAAATAGGCAAGATAGAAAATGTCTCCCTGAGATTCAAACCCAGTCCTTTGTACAGAAGGATTTGAATTGTGGGGACTCCACATTGGGTGTCTTGCCTGGGATATTGAGAAGAATTGAGAAATATTAAAAGGAGAAATGCATGGAGGGGAGACAAGTAGAAGGTCTGCAGAGATTCTCAGTCATCCAGGTCATGGTTGTCTCAAAGGTGCTTTTTCAAGAGGCAACTGGACTTTCTGGTTTTTCTTTTCTATTTTTTCTTTGAAGACATTTCACTTCTTATCCAAGAAACTTCTTCAGTGAAACGCCTTCAAAGAAAAACCAGAAAGTTCAGTAGCCTCTTGAAAAAGCAACTTTGGGATGAGGTAGGAGGTAGGAATATTGAGTAAGAAAAATAAGGAAGGTATCTAACACAGACAACTTAAAGAGATAAAGAACCAAACTGAAAAATCTCTCTGCAATCGATTGGGGGGGGGGGAGCTGGTTTGTGAGTAAGAGAAATGGAAAGGGAGAAAGTAAGGAAGTATAAGACTTTTCCCTTGCAATACTCTATCCATAAGGATACCCACAGCAAAAAGGAGATGGGGTGTGGAGAAGAGTTGAATTAGTAATGATGAGACAATTGGAGAGAAGTTGGAAGGATCACAGGTTGAACAAAAGCCCTGATGGAGACAGAGCTAGCAATTCATTCTCAGTCTCTTACTCACACATCGTAGACTGAGTTGTACTCAAGGCACAGTATGTTTGAAAAGCACAGCACTTGGACTTCCGGTTTGAGATTCTTTGGCGACAGACTGAAATCCACAATTGTGCGCGGTTTCAATCCATGCTCGCTGCCAGAGTGCCCCGAGCCAGCTGGATTCAGGGCTAAGCCATCCCATAGAGGTGGTGAAGATGGGGGAGACTGCCAGCAGGGAGTCTGCATCTCTCCTACTCAACTGGTCATTACTCCCTTTCTCAAAGGCAGTTGCAACAGTGGTCAGAAATGGCCACCTCAAAGAAGAACTCAACTGGAAAAGAATGTGCAGGTGGAAGATAAGAAGAGAAAGTTTTGGTTGACTGGGATAAACTGAAAAAGCAACAACGTAAGGTACCTTGGAATTTGAACTATAAAAAATAACATTGTTCCCAAAGAAGACTTTGAAGCAGCGAAGGGGAGAGGGAAGGGAAAGGATTTGCCTTTTTTTTTCTTCCCTTCCTTATACTGATAGCTAAGAGATTTAAGTAAGAAATTGACAAAAATCCACTTTGACATCAATAGGCGTTTAAGCTAAAAATAAAATGTCAAAGGGATAACAAAGACTTTTGGATATTCAAAAATCTTTACAAGCAGGAAAGGAGAGAAAAAGAATAAAAGGGCAGGATCTGGAAAAATGGAGCAGACTGCCTGGAACTAAAAGGAACCTTCAGTGAAACTTTAACAAGATTCCTAAAAAGATACATTTTAACTGAAACTTTGCAACAAAATAATAGAACCCCAGGAAGAGAAAGTAGAAAAAAGAAGCAAAAAGAAGCAGCTTTGTATTATTTGGATTACTTGATGATTTTTGGGTTTTTGGCTATCGGATTTAAAGGACTAAAATCAATCGGATGGTTGTTTAAAAGTGTTTAAAATGGCATCACTTTTAGAAGAACTTAAAATGGAACTTAAAAATCAGAAAGAAGATGCACAAGAAGGAAGAGGTTCTTTTGGCTTCGTACTTCAATTTTTAGAAATGGAGATCTGGAACTAAGAGAAACAACAAGAAATGCTTGTAGAACAAGAAGGTTGGGACAAAGAAGAAACCATCTTTAATGATCAAGTAATTTCATGTGGGGAAAAAAAGGAAAGGGGGAAAAAGAGTGAAAAGTTTAAGATTTGAAAAAACAATCAAAAAAGAATAGTTTGAAAAATAATTACAATATTAGGAAGCAACAGAAGAGAGGGTCACAGAAGAGAGAATTAGAAGTAGAGAGGCAAGGGGGCAAAAAGGGGAGGGAGAAGAAGAGGGGGAAGAAGGAAAGAAAAAAAATGGATAAAATACTTATTGTAATGCAGTGGAACATTTGTTAATAAATAAATGAAATAAAGTGAATGAGAGAATGAAATTAGGAAAGGATGGGAACATTTTAAATATTATTAATGATTTTTAAAAAAGAATTAATTATGGAAAGTTTATAAGTGTTCACAAGGAAGTATGATATACAATTGAAAAGAAATGTTAAAGATGTTAAGATTCTAACTAATATTAATGATAGAATTGAATTGGAATGGAATGGAATGAGTGTTTTATTTACTGTTGTCATATATATATATAATTTTTTTAAGAACATAGTGTGTATTTTAAGAATGTACCAAGCAGAATTTGATTGGAAGTTATGTACTATGTTGAATGTTATAATTTTAAAGACATAAATTAAAGTTTAAATAAGAGTTGAATGGATAAAATTAAAAGATATAAGGAAGTCATACTCCAATTAGTAACTATAGGGGAAAATTTGTTCAATGAGAAAAGATAATATGAAATTGAAACAGGACAGACAAAAGTATAAATATAATGATTGGAAAGACATTGAAACTTAGAAAAAGATATATAATTGAATTTAATTGAAAATAAAGTTGAGAAAACCAAGGGAGGAGAAAAAGTATGGAGAAAATATTAAAACAGTAATAAGATATGAAATTGAGTTTGTGTCTGTATGAAGAAGTAATAACCCAGGATCATGCTATTCTCAAAAAAAGATGTTTTATTTGCATTATGTTTTTGTGAAAACCCAAATAAAATTTATATTAAAAAAAAAGAAAAGCAGAGCACTTAATAAGCCAACCAAACTTTTCCCCTCCCTTTGCAGATTACCTTCAAAGCAACAGCAGGACCTGCAAAAGTCCTTTGTGGCCATCCTTCTTTGACTTCTGGCAACAGTTGAGTATCATAAGATATATTTTCCATTCAAGGGAGAAAATATAAATTTGGAATGTTCTTCTCCTGCTGGAAAAAACTTGCCTCTAAATCAGAAATGAATTGAATCTAAATGCAATCCATTCTGGACATAATAAGTCTAACCAAACCTTGCTTTCAGCAATCCAGATAATGAAATGTTTACAATAGGGTTTCTCAAATAACTTTCCTCTCAGTTTAGAAGATTTTTCTTCCCCCTTTGGCCAAATGGAGAAGTGAAGTGGATAAGATGACTCAGGTGGAGGAGATCCAATCAAGAAGGATTGATCAAGGAAAGAATCAAAATAGGGTGGGTACAAACTCTTTTGCAGATCCTGCTGTTGCCTTTAAAGACAATCTGCAAAGGGAGGGGGAAAGCTTGGTTGATTAAATGCTGTTCTTTTCAAAATGTACTTTGCCTTGAAGAGTGCTCAGCCTGCTAGGTGTGAGTAAGAGACTGAGGATAAATTGCTAGCTGTTAAGCCTGGTTTCCCCAACCAGGGTTAGGGAGACAAGCTAAACAGAATGTGCAGCATTAGTCAGATAGGCACACAGATAAATGAGTGAGCTAAGCTTGTATGTTTATTAACATACAGTAAAAATAACAGATACGCTTGTGCTATCAAAAATATAGTTTATTCCATTATGAGTTCATAGCATAGTCAAAATAACAGTCCAATAGTCATGTATCATTTAGTCAGTCCATTCAGGGATATTCAGTTAGCAAAGTCCGTTTAGAATATCCTATGTCAGTTCACTTACAAGTCAGTCCTTTGTTTTCTCTCCCGTTCGAGCAATGCAGTCTTGAGTCCTTGCAGTAATCAGGGATCATCAAAGCCAGAGAGAGAGCAAGCTGCAGTCTTGCTTCTTTTTAAAGTTCTTTCACAACCACTCCCTTAATTACTATCCCACAGTTAAAGTTGCAGACATTTTAACATACAAACTATGATTACTTAGTTATTATTTTACCTAAACCAGTTAGGGTAAACAATGTTATCCCTAACACTAGCTCTCCGGCAAGCTCTCTTTACAGGACAAAAAGGGATCATCCTATTAAGTTCAATAGCACTGTTTGAAGTTCTATTTATACCAGTATGATACTATTTTGCTATGTATATCTATATAGGGCATTTTATTATTGAAAGTGGTAAAGCTGTTACACATTCTTCCCAACTAAGAGGTTTATGTTTTTTTATTGGATGTCTGAGAAGCAGAGGGGGGAAATGACTCATTAATGCCCCTCACTGGTAGTAGGCACAACATCAAGCTTTATCTAAACAAATTGCAAGAGAAGTGAAGAGACCCCAAGTAGAAACACAAAAAGAAGACCAGTTTCTCAACCTTGGGTCAACATCGGCTTTAACACAGTGGCTACACAGTGGCATCCAGTATTATTTCAATATCCTGGTGATTCAGGTGGTCCTCGACTTATGACCACATCTGAGCCTAAAATTTCTGTTCTTAACTGAATTCTGCCCCATTTTATGATCTTTCTTGCCATAGTTGTTAAGGGAACCACTACATCTGATAAGTTCATAACCTGGTTGTTATGTGAATCTGGCTTCCCCATTGACATTGCTTGTCAAAAGGTTGCAAAAGGTGATCACATGCCCCTTGGGACATAACTGTCATAAATATGAGTCAATTGTCAAGCATCTGCATTTTAATTATGTGACCATGGGGATGCTGCAATAGTCGTACGTGTGACAAATGGTCATAATGTAAGTCACTTTTTAAAGTGCTGTTGTAACTTTGGACAGTCATTAAATGAACTGTTGTAAGTCAAGGACTTACCTGTATAAGGGAAGAGTTATTTATTTTTAAAAAGAAATAAGACAGCATTATTTATTTTGCATTTGACATGCCTGTTTTATTTGCTTTAGTCCTATGCAGGCTTTTAACCTGACTGCCAACAATACTGCATTTGACTGTGTGTGCTATAGCCAGCTATGGCCTGAACACAAGTATTGTTCTTAGGTCCTAAGTAGGGATCTTTGATGTGCTATTTTTAATCCTGCTGTGCTGCCCTTTCAATATAGGAAGGTGTTCTTGGGAAGGATATACAAGAAACGCTGGGATTGTATGCCAAGAATATCCCAAATACTCCCAGCAAGGTCATCCAAGGCATGAAGATCATCTCAGTTGCCCAACTGAAGCAAATAGGCATCTATATCAGGCAACAACGTTAGCAGTAGCAATAAGACTTACTGGTATGCATCACTTCCTTGTGCTTTACAGCCCTCTCTAAGCAGTTTAGAGTCAGCATATTGCCCCTAACAATCTGGGTTCTCATTTTACCAAGCTCGGGAAGATGGAAGGCTGAGTCAACCTTGAGCCAGTCAGAATAAAACTCCTGGCAGTTGGCAGAATTAGCCTGCAATTCTGTATTCTAACCACTGCACCACCATGGCTCTTTGATGTAGGAAGACTCTGGAGGTAGGTGTCTACTCTAGTGGCAATGTGAAAGGCATCATTTCATACTGCATAAGAGAAGACAGTGGTAAAATATTCCTGTATTTCATCAAGAAAGCCATATGAATAGAGATTATAAAATGAATGACAATATAGTGCCCAATCATGGGTCCCTCAAACCAGATAGCAGTCAAAATTCAAGACATGAAAAGTTAAAAAAAAAATAGTGTTTTCATAGGCAGGAAACATAAAAAAGACAATACAATGATATAATGCAATCCTTTACCAAATAATATCAATTAGATGTCACGAACCACCCTTTGGAATGATGATTATCCAAGCTTCTTCTTCTTCACCAACATCATCATCATCATCATCTCCTTTTAATGACCCCCTAATCCCTTGCAGGGTGGAGTTTGGGCTCTGTCTGGATGCCCTTTCTGTCACCAATGCAGAGCTTGGTTCAACATATATTTATTTGTTTGTCAAACATGTACAAGAAAAGAAGTAAAGATATGAACATAAACAAGAACAAAGGGAGTAAATACAGATAAATGGGGACAGTAAGACAGGGACAGTAGGCAGGCTGGTGTGCTTATGCATGCCTCTTAGGAATGGGGTGAGGTCCATAGTAGACGATTTGAGTCTGAAGCTGTGAGGGGTTAAGGCTGTAACAACAGCAGTTCTAGATTGTCCAGGCCCAAAATTTTGAGCCTGGAGGCATAGGGAATTCTATTGTGAGTGGAAAAGTGAATTACTTTTTTCAAGAAATACCTCTGAACCAGTGGTGGGATTCAATTTTTTTTTACTACTGGTTCTGCGGGCATGGCTTGATGGGCGTGGCAGGGGAAGGATACTGTGAAATCTCCATCAGAGGCGTTATTTGCCGGTTCTCCTAATTACTCAAAATTTCCACTACTAAGTTTACAATGTCAAACCATTTTCCAACTTGCTTCTGCAAAGTCCAACTTTTGTTTCCAGCATGTCACTGGGAAAGCCACTCCCTCTCTGAGTTTGGTCAGCACCTATCACAACACCTGAATAACTTTTCCAAGATTTTAAATACTATTCTAGCAAGTGCCACTTTGCAGCATTTTGTATTTGATTGCTGGTTCCTTTACTTTTGGTAGATCAGTGGTGGGATTCAAATTTTTTTACTACTGGTTCTGTGAGCATGGCTTGGTGGGCGTGGCAAGGGAAGGATACTGTAAAATCTCCAGAATAGATGAGGGCGGGGCCAGTCAGAGGTATTTGCTGGTTCTCTGGACTACTCAAAATTTCCACTACTGGTTCTCCAGAACTGGTCAGAACCTGCTGAATATCACCTCTGCTCTGAACCCTCTTAACTGTGTTAATGTCCCATATACAGTGTCCAATATATATTCTCCCAGAGAGAGAAATATCTGCCTCTATCTACAGTAGGATTGAACTTGCAGCCTCCTGATTATGAGGCGAGAGATCCACCTCTAGCCCACTGCACCACTCCGATGATTATCCAAGCTTATAGTAATAGCAATAGCACTTAGACTTATATACAGCTTTATAGTGCAGCCCTCTCTAAGTGGTTTACAAAGTCAGCATATTGGCCCCAACGATCTGGGTCCTCATTTTACCCACCTTGGTAGGGTGGAAGGCTGAATCAATCTTGAGCCTGGTGAGATTTGGACTGCCAAATTGCAGGCAGCTGGCTGCAGAAATAGCTTGCAATACTGCACTCTAACCACTGCACTATAGAGGCTCTATAACTGAAGTAGAAGAGGTGATGGATCAATTTTATGAGCAAGTTCAATTTGAAATGGATAGAATATGCAAACAAAATGTGCTGTTTATGGTTGGAGACTGTCATTACAAAGTTGAAAATATTAAGAAGGAAAGTAGTTGGAACTAGATAGCCTAGGTATCTGAAGTGAATGACAGGATAGTTGAACTTCTGCTGATCCAATTATTTCTTCATTGTTTACACAGACTTCAAAAACAAAAAAGCAACTATATACATAGACATCACCAGAATGAAGTACACAAAAATGAAATTATACATTATTAGTAGATGGAGGTGGAAGACCTCTGTTATAACAGCAAAGACGCAACCACAGCTTAATACTACAAAAGATAATGCATTGCTCATGAGCAGGACCAAATTAAACTAAAGCAGCAGAAGAAAACTAACCAGTTTTCCATGTGATTGTGAGCATACTATATACCAGGTGTGTTCAATCCACATCCTGTGGGCTGCATGCTGCTAGTAATGTGGTCCTACAAAACAATACACAATATTAAAAAATAAAACTTATTTCTATATATTAACTATATTATACATTTTATATGTGACTGAAGACAATTCCTCTTCACTCAGAGCAGCCCAGGCAAGCCAAAAGATTGGATACCTACCATTTTCAAAGAGAACATCAAGAATCACTTTGAAGACCTGATCGACACTGATGGGGAATCAGAAAAACTACAGAATGAACTTAAATTAATTATTCATTTATTTATTTATACAGTTTATAGACTGCCTAACTTGTTTGTAAACACACACACAAAAATCTTAAACAACCTCAAAAGCAATATTTAGCATATAAATACAATATTTACAGAATATTTTCGAAGCTGGACATAATATGTTACTATCTGTATTGCCTCAAGACAGATACTCCAAAACCCTGTTAACCCAGCACACCTGCCCATTTGGTGACAAACAGATTGCATCTGTTCCTCGTGTATTATTATATTGCAGATTCTATGGGGATATTAAATTTATTTACATTCTGCCCTTGAGATGCAAATTCCCAGGAAAGCCAGACAATTTCTATGTGAATAATCCTTTAGCCCTTTATTACTTGTTCAGTAGCCAAATGTGTTCCTGCAAAATAAGGCATAACTGGTCTCAAAAATAATTACTTCTATTTACCATTACAAATTAAAAATATCGATTCTACAATTGTGCAAGTTATATTGTTTCAGATGACATGCATTTTTTACTTCATAGATTGCAATATTTTAAACTAATATTTGCACTGTTTATTAATATGTAAGATTTTAGTAGTTTATGTTATACTTTTATGATAGACTGACTCCTTGTTATGTTGATATTTTGTCTCATGCATTTAATTTGACTTTCATGTTATATATTTTGTAATTTTTTCTGGTTATTGACTGAATAAATATTACTGAAAAGAATGTGTACTGAGAGGAGGTAAACTGGAAAAAGATTATTGTGATTTTAATATTGGAGGAAGAAATATTAATAACCTGTGCTGTGTTGTTGGCAGGATCCTAATAATCAAAAATGCAAATAATTTACTACAAAGTATAGTAAAGTTAAGGAGCACAGTGAAAAACGGGAATAACATTAAATATAAAGAAGATTAAACTAATGACCATGAAAACATCAATGAAGTTATTGAAGTGGTGGATAACTTCGCCCTTTAGGAGAAATCATCTATCAGAGGTGACATTCAGCAGGTTCTGACCAGTTCTGGAGAACCAGTAGTGGAAATTTTGAGTAGTCCAGAGAACCAGCAAATACCTCTGACTGGCCCCGCCCTCATCTATTCTGGAGATTTTACAGTATCCTTCCCCTGCCACGCCCACCAAGCCACGCTCACAGAACCAGTAGTAAAAAAATTTGAATCCCACCACTGATCTATCATCTACCAAAAGTAAAGGAACCAGCAATCAAATACAAAATGCTGCAAACTGGCCCTTGCTAGAATAGTAATTAAAATCTTGGAAAAGATATTCAGGTGCTGACCAAACTCAGAGAGGGAGTGGCTTTCCCAGTGACATGCTGGAAACAAAAGTTGGACTTTGCAGAAGCAAGTTGGAAAAAGGTTTGACATTGTGAACTTGGTTATTAGAAAAGTCTCCTGAAAATACCATGATCAGTCAAAACAAACAAACAAATGTTTCATCAAACACATCAATCCGGAGCTTTCACTTGAGGCACCAATTATCAGACACATTATGCAAAGACCTCATTCTCTGAAAAAGTCTCCAATGCTAGCTAGGAAAGAGAGAGGGAAGAAGAAGGTGATGACAAATAGCAAGATGAAAGGACTCAATCATAATGTTGATTGATGCACTTAATGGAAGACTTGAAGGAGATAGATCCTCCTGGACAAAATAAATCTATGTAGCTGCTATGATGGCCTGGATGCTAAGAGTTGAAACTGAGGACACATGTTCAAGACTAGAGGGTTTTAAGATGGTTTAAAGCCTAATTAGGGCTGGCATTATACCAAAAGTTTGGCAACAAACAACTGTATGTACTCCTAATGACTCTGTGGTGCTTTTTTGTAAGCCCAAAAAAATCTTGAACAATTTCAGAAACAACATTTATCATATAGTGACAGTTTATAAAGATGACTAGGTGCAAATAGAAATATACGTTATTTCCATAGCAAGGAAGATAAAGCAAGAATGGTTAACTTAATTACTTTATTTAAAGAGAAAAATATGTTCTGATTTGGATATCAGTTCTGGATATCGCTTTTACACATTAATATAATTATAAATGTGTAAAAGCAAAAACTTGAGGCTGGAGTGTGTTTATCTTGTACTGAGCTAGGGTTGGAAGTTATTGCCCCCTTTTCTTTCTTTTTCTCTTTTCCCTTGTATTCTACTCCCCATTTTTATTTTTTTAATTTATTTATTTGTCAAAAGCTTACAATATAACAGAAACAAGAATAAACGTAAATTTAAATACAAGAAATAAGAACTAATAATTGGGAAGAATAGGACAGGGACAGTAGGCACAATTGTGCGCTTATGCATGCCCCTTACAGACCTCTTAGGAATGGAGTGAGGTCAATAGAGGTAAGTTTGAGGGTAAAGGAGTTTGGGTTTGAGCAGGTGACAACAGAATCAGGTAGTGAGTTCCAGACATTGACCACTCTGTTGCTGAAATCATACTTCCTGCAATCGAGTTTGGAGTGGTTTACATTTAGTTAATATCTGTTGTGTGCTCTTGTGTTGTTGTTGTTAAAACTGAAATGTTCATTAATTGGTAAGACATAACATATGATTTTATGTGCTATGCTTAAGTCCAATCTTAGTCGGCATAGTTCAAGGTTGTCTAAGCCTAGAATCTCAAGTCTGATGCTCTAGGGTATTCTGTTGCGAACAGAGGAATGTAGTACTCTTCTGGTAAAATACTTCTGGACTCGCTCAATTGTAATTATGTCTGATATACAGTGTGGATTCCAGGCAGCAGGGCTGAATTCAAGTATTGGTCTAGCAAAGGTTTTGAATTCCCTAGTTTGCAAAACAGTATTACCAGAGGAGAAGCTTCGTAAAATTAAATTTACAACTCTTAAAGCCTTTTTGGCAACGCTGTTGCAGTGAGCTTTGGCACTTAGATCATTTGATGTGAGAACTCCAAGGTCCTTGACAAAGTGAGGGTCATCAACAAGGTCATATCCACCTAGCTTGTATTTTGCTATTCCCTTTCCCACTCTTAATTTCTTTTTTCTTTTTTGTATTTTATATAATAAAATAAAAATTTAAAGTTTAAAAAAAGAAACAACATTTAGCATATAAACACAATATTTACAGAATATTTTTGAAGCTAGACATAATATGTTACTTTCTGTATTGCCTCAAAACAGATACTCCAAAACCCATTAACCCATCACATAGCAGAGATGTTACATTTGGTTTAAACATTCTTTTCCCTGGTGAAAGCTTTGCCACAAAATGTACTGAATGACTTGGAATAAAGACAAGCGACATCTGCTGCTTTTTTTTAAAAAACAGCGCTCACTTCAGGATATAGAAGCAGCTGTTTAGGAGAAGATGATGTGTACTTCATTCCCAATTGCAGCTTTTCCATCCCTACTTTATTATTTTAAACAGCATTAAAGAGGTAATATTTGAACAGAAGTTGACACCATACACATGTAAGAAAAAGAGAAAATTTCTTGAATAAACAAATCAACCCTCATATCATTTGAAAAAACTTGGCTTGAAATTCTATTGCTTTTCCAAAAGTAAAAAATGGATTTCAGCATGTGTAGCCTTGGAATAATTCTTGTAATGGAAACTCATAATTCCAATTATGTTAAATATTATTTGGAAAGATGGTGCAAGTATAGTTATAAAGAGATGATAACAATAGCATTTTAGTCTGGGTAACTGATGCCACCTCATTTCAAGGAATTCATTAAATTAATTTCCTGCTGTGAGAAAAATCTACATTTTTAAAAATTAAATTTTTAAAATTGTAAAGTTTTTAAAAAGCTCCTAAACATGTTCTCACATAATTTACTGTGCCAGGACAAAACTCCCTGAGCTTTAAAATTTCAACCCTTTGTATTCTGTCTTCATATCTGTATACGCTGCACCTGAAATGTATGTGCATCATCACTACATTTCATACTGTTGCTTCCTGTTTGAGGTTATTGTTCTTTTTTCCTTATTCTATACGATATACATGAGTCTTATTTTCATGTTGCCACCTGATAGTCTCACAAAGGTGGCTCAAACTAGAAATTATCTCTTAATACATGTCCACTACAATGTCTTTAAACAATGGCAAAAACTGCAATGTGATATGTGCACACATATACAGTATAATGCACATCAAATCAAAATATTGAAGCAATTTCTGTTGGAGAAGACTTTTTGCTTGTTTATGAGTGCCTGAAAGCAAGAACCTAACCTGCTCAAAAACAGGTTTAGTGTACAGATTTTTAATTATACCATAATGAAAGTTATTCAAGAATATATGTGTTGGAGATAGGCAAATCCTAGCCTAACATCTAGCTATCTACATTCTATGAGGGAAAGGTCAAAACAGCAAGAATTCTATATATACACTTAGGAACAAAGGCAGGAGAAAATGACCTACAAGTAGCAATCTCACAAAGAACTGAGAGTAACAAATAGCAGATCCCAAGCAAATCCTTAACTTTCTGCAACCACAGTAGTCAAACCAATGCAGTCAAAAAATCATTTTATGACCAATAGCAAAAGCACTTAAGACTTATATATCACTTCACAGTGCTTTACAGCCCTCTCCAAGTGGTTTACAGAGTCATTATATTGCCCTCCCAAAAAATCTGCTCCTCATTTTACCAACCTCAGAAGGATGGGAGGCTGAGTCGGCCTTGAGCTGCTCAGAATCAAACTCCTAAACCTAGAGAGAGCAGTGAGTTAGCCCTGAAGTACTGTCTTCTAACCACTGTCTCACCATGGCTCTGTATACATGCTGGAATTTCTGCACCTGACAACAATGCATACTAAAGAGAATAATGATGCTGCAGGAGAGGGCTTTATCTAAATTAGGTAGCAGCAACCAGAAATCTTTGTAGCGCCCCCCCCCTCCTGAAGTTGATATTGTATTTATGCACTTTGTATTTAGTGAATAGCAATAGTACTTAGACTTACATACCGCTTTAGAGTGCTTTACAGCCCTCTCAAAGCAGTTTACAGAGTCAGCATATTGCCTCCAACAATTTGGGTCCTCATTTTATCCACCTCGGAAGGATGGGAGACTGAGTCATCCTTGAGCCTGGTGGGATTTGATCTGTCAAATTGCAGTAGGAATAGCTTGCAGTACTGCATCTAACCACTGAGCCACCTAGGCTCCTTTAAGAAGTCAGCATTTTCTGGACTGTTACTTCCAACAATTGCTTTTGAGAATAGCATATATGACAAAAGTATAACAGGTTTAAGTGGACAAAGATTAATTATCCAATTCAAAACTTATAACCAAAATTACATTAAACTAAAGCACAACATTGAGTATTACCAGCACAAAATATAAATAAAAAAAAAAATTAGTATTGAAACTTGGATAATTTGAGTAACTGTTCGAATGGTGTTAATGACCAACTATAAAACAATTACCCATTTTCCCTGAATTATAGCTTAAAGTAAATGCTATTGCATATTTTTCCATAGCTCTTCCCTTTATTCTACTGTAATTACTTCTTTGGAATTGTGCATTCACTTTGTCATGCATTTTTTAATTTGTTCCCTCTCCATCTTACATTTCCATAACAATTTATAAATGTGTCCCAATAAATTATCTTGATTTTGTATCAGCATTTCAAACTCTTTTTTCTTTCTCAGGGTCTCTTCTTCTTTCTTAAGGTCACCTTTTATTCTTCTAGCAATCTGTTAATACATACACCATGGTAAATTCTACCTTCACTGAGAAATGCTTTCTGAGTCTGACTAATGAGATGATATCAAACCTGTCCTCATTACTATTTTACCAGCATACTGACAGTAGGATGAATGAAATAGCAGGGGAAAAATGCCTGTTTTTTTTCTGGTATATTTTTTGGCCAATCTAGAGAATAGCTGGAGCGTAGTGAAGCTTGGATCTTTGCTACAACCTACCAACAAAGAATTGAAAATGGAATGACCCCAGTGTTTTTCCTGTTCTTTCTTGGGTTTTCACAGCCTTTGTGCTAAAAGAGATTTTTCAATCTTATCTAGCCCTGCTAATTCCTCCAGGCAAGCAGCCCATGGGCTTATCTTTTTGATATACAATACAGCTATAGCTACACCACAGAAAAACAGGATTTTCCCTCCCCCCTATAATCTGCAGTAATTTTTGGTGCCAGGGTTTCCATGAAAACAGCAGTTGGTGTCTTTTTGCTGGCTTTATCTGGAAATGTTGGAGAAAATGAAAACAGGGCTTCAGGGAATGGGGATTTACATCTGTTTGACGAGGAAGGTGGAGTTGCCAAAGGGATCAAATGTCAAACTGCTGATCTTGAAAGAGTGAAGTTATAGAACTAGAAACATATACTAGCTTACCAAAATGGGTTTCAACAGATGGGTATGTCAATATGAAGAGAGAGAGAAAGAAAACAATAGTATTCCAGATGTACTTGATCTCAGTTTGATTATTAACTGGGAAACTCATGCAACAGAACTGTACAAATTCATATAGTACATAAGCAAAGGGGTCTGGAGAGAGAGAGAGAGAGAAAGAGAGAGTGGGGAAGAGGGAGGGAGAGAAGACAAATATTAATTCATCTCCATAAGGTCTCTGGAGATAAATAAAACTATGCATTGATATCAATATTTATATATCTCTATTTCTATTTCTATTTCTATATCTGTATCTATCTAGTATTGTGAAATGGTAAGCAATGGACTGGACACCATCTAAAAAAACCTGAGTCAGTTTCACTTAAAGCCCAGTTAACCATGGCTGTGGAGAACGTTGAGGTTCTGCATCTGTCAGTTTCACTTCAAGGTGCTGTGAACCTATTAAGAAAATGTTAAGACAGAAAAGAAATAAGTCAGAAATATTAATCAGAAGAAAGTCAGTTTGGTCTAATAATTAAGCCACCTAGGTTAGAAAAGAGAATATCATGAGTTCAAATTCTACTTTAGCTATTTTAAAAAAATCTACCTAGAATGCTCTTTAGTCATCCTCTGCCTAAGATAGTGGGAATTATAATAGATAGTCAACATGATAATTGTCCAGAATTATTGACTACAAAGAGCTCCTCTCCCCATTTGCCTTTAACTATAGCACAAGACGGCCCTGTTAACATCTATTTTATATCATGTCCCCATAACTTTGTCTTTATCTAATCCCAGACCACGAGTGAAAAAGATTGAAATCACCCCTAGCTATAGAATCTTCAAGGCAGCTTCTAAGGTATAGAAAATCTATTAGGCTTTTTTTTACTTATTAACTTGGAGAAAAACAGATGATTGACAATGAATGGGAGTTGAAGCAATAGAAGCAGGATTTCCTGCAAGTTTAGTTTTCCCCTGGCTCAAGAGCTGTAACATTATAACCTAATAGTGGAAAAAGATTTATAGAATAACCTGAGATGAAGTGTTGGCATCCATAGGATATCTGTATAATAAACTGTAGTTTGTCCCCGTGGGATAAAAAATAGCTGCACAGACAAAATTGAACCAGCAAAGGTACACTTTTTTGAATCATAGTAGTTACTTAAATTAGTTACTTTAAAACCATGAGAGAGGCAATCATGGATTCTCATAATCTTGTCTTTGCATCTTAAATACAAGTCATTTAAAGTTGCTATTAATCTATCAGGTAACCAAGAGTAGTTAATAGTGTAATGAAGAGTCATTCTCAGCCTACATGGAGGGAAGTAAGCAGTGGGGTGCCACAAGGTTCTGTCTTAGGCCCAGTACTCTTCAGTATCTTCATTAATGATTTAGATGAGGGAATAGAAGGGGAACTAACCAAATTTGCAGATGATACTAAGCTGGCAGGAATAGCTCACACCCAAGAAGATAGGCTCAAGATCCAGATGGATCTTGACTGACATATCTAATAAAATGAAATCCAATGTAGAGAAAATTAAGTGCTACACTTAGACAAGAAAAACCAAAAGTACACATATAGACTGGATGAAACCAGGCTCAATAGCAGTAACTGTGAGAGGGATCTTGGAGTCTTAGTGGAAAACCAGCTAAATATGAGCCAGCAGTGTGCAGCAGCAGCCAAAAAAGCTAATGCAATTCTAAATTGTATTAACAGAGGGATACAATCAAGATCAAGGGAAGTACTAATACCACTCTATAAAGCCTTAGTAAGACCACACCTAGATTACTGCATCCAGTTTTGTTCACCACATTATAAAAAAGATGTTGAGACTCTAGAACAGGGGTGGGCAAACTACGGCCCGCGGGCCACATCCGGCCCGTTGGTCCATACTTTTTTTTCTCTTTTTAGGCTTTTTTTAGGGGAGAAGAAGGGAGAGTGGATTGAATAAACTTTGTAACACTGCCAACTAGAGGCTTGAAAAATATTCTGTTTGAAGTTGAAAAAGTTTTGTTTGAAAAACTTTTCTCAAGGCTACTGGAAATGATAAGATAGAGGGAAGAGTACTGGAGGATGTTTATACAGGTGCTCTTTGGAACTTCTATTATCAAATGAATATTTGAAGTTTGGCTTTGAAATTTGTGGAGAAGTCAAAAAAGAGCCTTGGATAAATAAAAGGCAGTGTGTGTCTTTTTTTTTTTTTAACTCCTTATTAATTGTTCCATTCCTCCCCTCCAACCCCACACAATTTTGTAATGTTGATATTTTTATTTTTTTTATTTTTTATTATATTTCATTTTTATTTTTTATTTTTAAAGGGGAAGCCTCAGAATATTCCTTTTTTTGCCTTTTTTCTTTTTTTCATGGGGATGTTTGCCTTTTGATTTCTATTTTTGACTTATTTTTATGGTGGTTTTTTTTTTTTTTCATTTTCTGTGGTTTTTCAATTGGATTAAGGTGGGAAGAATTTGAAGAACTCTCTTTTTCTTTTTTTTCTTTTCCTTTTTCATTGCTTATTATTTTTTAATATTATTGGGCTTTATTTTGCTTCTTTTTTTCTCTTCATTTTTTTAATTTTTACTTTTCAATTATATTTGCGTATTTTACAATTGGATTAAGGTCTTGAAGAACCTGAAGAAATTTTTCTTTCCTTTTAATTTTGGGCTTTTTACTTATTACGGTTTTGTTTTTTGTGGTATTTTCCTTTTTTTAAATTGGATTATAATTGGCTACCTCACTAATTGGATTAAAAGACCCGGAAGACCCTGAGTTATCGAAATGAGTAAGAAAATTTTACCTTCGGGCATCTCAACTTCTGCTCCTGTCTCCTCGTCATCTGGAGGACGACTCTCAACAATGGTGAAGCAAGACAAAGCGCAAGTGGATTTAACGATGGTTATGCAAGGAATACAAGATCTTAAAATGAGTATGGAACAAAGAATGGAGAGTATTGATCAAAGAATTGGAAAGATGGATGAGAAACTTGAAAATTTTCAACAAATGATGGTGAAACATGATGAGAGAATCCAAAAAATAGAAGAGAAAGACAAGCAAAGAGATGATACAATTGGGAATATCGATAACAGATTAACAATGGTTGAACAAGAAAAAAGTGGGATGTTGAAGTGGGAGATGGACAGGTCAGAATTTTATCTTAGATTCCAAAATATTGAGGAGGAAAAAGGACAAAATTTGGCCGCAGTAATGATTGAAATTCTGGCTGGAGTCTTGGAAATAGCAGAGGAAAAGATGATGGATGGAGTAGATGAGATATATCGAGTCTTCACAAGATATGCGACTAGGAACCAATTACCAAGAGAGGTCCATGTTAGATTCACTAAAAAAACTATTAAAAACCAAATATTACAAGTGGTAAGAGAGAAGGGGTTGAAATATAAAGGCAAAGAGATTTTGGTTTTAAAACAAGTACCTAGAAAAGTAAGAGAGATTAGAAGAGAGTATCGATTTTTGACTAAAATGCTATTGAAAAAAAAGGTGAACTATAGATGGCTGATTCCAGAAGGATTAATGTTTACATGGCAAGAACAGAAACACAGAATTGATTCAATTGCGAAAGCAGAAATGTTTTATAAGGAATTTTTCGAAAGAAGAGAAATGGAGACAGAAAAAGAAAAGATTTTAACTGAATTTGAAGAGGACCAAATGGAGATGGAAAAAGAAGAAGGCGCAATAGGTGGACAAATGGAGATCAAAGAACAACGTGAAATAAGATCCACGAGAGCTGTTAGACCTAAATATAAAGCATAATTATGGGAAAAAAAAACTGATTTCCATGAATATAAATGGACTGAATTCAGCTATCAAAAGAAGGAAAACTTTTTATAAATTAGAGAAGCTAAAATTTGATATAATTTGCTTACAAGAAGTACACATTAAAAAACAACATGAACAATTATTGATACGACCAAAGTTAGGGAAAATATTTACTTCTCTAACTCATTGTAAGAAAAGAGGAGTGGTTTTGTACGTTAAAGAAGCCACTCCAGCCAAATTGATTTATACGGATGAAGATGGAAGAGTATTAATAGTTGAAATAGTGGATAATAATATAAAAACACTCTTGGTTGCAATTTATGCCCCAAATGATAAACAAGAAGAATTTTATAAAAAATTACATATGAAAATAATTGAACTGGACTATGTTAACATATTTATGACTTTAAGGGAATTGTAGACAATAAACTGGACTATACAGTAAAAACAATACGACAAAATCGGAAAACTCTCCCTAAATCCTTTTTCAAAATGACAGATGAACTAAATTTAAAAGATATATGGAGAGAAAGAAATGCTAAAACTCAACAATATACTTTTTATTCAAACAGTCATTTATCATGATCCAGAATAGATATGATTTGGACATCAACAGAATTATTATCTAATATTCAAGAAATAAATATTGAAACAAGTACATGGGCAGACCATAATCCAATGACAATTAAATGGAAAGAACAAAAAAGAAGATCTAGATGGACATTAAACAATACTATTCCAAAGGAAAAAGATTTTACACAATGGATGGAAAAAGAATTGGCCTTCTTCTTCAACGAAAATAAAAAAGAAGATACTTCAATACAGAATGTTTGGGATACAATGAAGGCATATGCAAGAGGATTAATAATGGACTATATAAAGAAAAAGAACATTAGGAAGAGGCAAATGATTAAAGCTCTAGAAGATGACCATAAAAAACTGGAAAAAGAATTACAGAAGATGCCACAGAAAAAAGATATCAAACTTAAAATGGACATAATTAAACATAAAATGGATCCAGCAGAGAAAGAAGAACTGGCACAAAAAATTAGAAGTGCTAAACAGAACTATTTTGAAGATGCAAATAGGCCAGGTAGATGGTTAGCATATAAGTTGAGAAAAGAGAAAGAGTCAAGGAAAATATCACAGTTAATAGATGATCATGGTCAAATTTGTTATGGTAATAAGGAGAAAAAGGCAATCATTCGAGATTTTTATGGACAATTATATAAACAAGAGGATCTTGATGAGGAAAAAATTAAACAGTATTTACAAAATGCTAACCTACCTAAGATACCTGATGAAACTCGGAAAATGTTAGAAAGTGCTATAACAATGATGGAATTAACTGAAGCACTCAACAGACAGAACAATGGAAAAGCACCAGGACCAGATGGCTTCCCGGCAGAATTTTATAAAACATTACAAGAATCGTTGAGCATCCGACTGTTAGAAGTCATGAATGAAATTATGATAAATAAGAAAATACCTGAAACATGGTCAGAAGCTTATATTACACTTATTCCAAAAGAAGGGTTTGACCCATTACAAATTAAGAACTATAGACCTATTTCCTTATTGAATGCAGACTATAAAATCTTTGCTTCAATCTTGGCAGAAAGGCTTCAAAAATACCTAAATAACTTTATTCACTCTGATCAGAATGGATTTTTACCAAACAGACATATTAAAGACAATATGAGGGTAATCCTGGACACATTGGAATATTATGAGGCGCACCCAGAAAAACAAATGGCTTTGATATTCTTAGATGCCCAAAAGGCATTTGATAATGTGAACTGGAGATTTATGTTATTATTATTGGAACAGATGGGCTTTGCTAGAAAATTTATTCAAGCAATAGAAGCCGTATATTATAAGCAAATGGCAAAAGTAATGATAGATGGAGAATTCACAGACTCTATCAATATTAAAAAAAGGTACAAGACAAGGATGCCCATTATCTCCTTTGTTATTTGTATTGACCTTGGAAGTCTTAAATAGAAATATTAGAGAGGATATAAATATAAAAGGAATGAAAGTCAAAAAGGAGGAATTCAAATTGCAAGCCTTTGCGGATGACTTGGTCTTTATTTTGGAAGACCCTTTAGAGACAGCTTTAAAAGTATCAGAAAAAATAGAGACGTATGGTGAGATGGCTGGTTTAAAAATAAATAAAGACAAAACAAAGATTCTGACAAAGAACATGTTATTAAGATAAAGAGAAGAGCTGGCAGATTTATTGAAAATTCAAGTTACAAACAAAGTTACGAACAATACCAATTAGGTTAAGTAAGGATTACTTCGAAGAATTAAATAAAATTGTGTTGAAGTATATATGGCAAGGCAAGAAAGCGAGAATAAAATTAAAACTTTTACAGGATGCTAGAATTAGAGGAGGATTTGGCCTTCCTAATTGGGAGTTGTATTACCAAGCTGCAAACTTAATGTGGGTTAAAGAATGGATAACGTTAAGAAAGACTAGATTGTTGACATTAGAAGAACATGATTTATTATTGAGTTGGCATGCTTTTTTATGGTATAAGGGAACTAAATCACAGGGTTATTTTAGAAGGCATTATATACGGGAATCATTATGGTTGAATTGGGAGAAAATTAAGAAACAATGTTATTTGAAAATTCCAGTTTGGTTATCAACTATTGAAGCTTTTTCATATCCTATAACTTATAAGAAGGAACAAACAGTTAGATATGGGGAAATATTGGATGAAAAGGGTGAATTTAAAACGATGCAAAATTTAGAAGAACAAGGTATAAAGATGAATTGGTTTTCATATGCGCAAATACATGCAAGGTATCTTAAAGATTCTAAAATAGAAGGATTTTATGATAAATTGACTGATTTAGATAGGATTTTGACAGGTACTGATGAAAAAGTGATTAAAAGACTATATAGTTATTTGTTGGAAATTAAATTAGAGGAAGAACAAGTTAAAGAAACAATGATTGTTTGGGGGAAGAATTTTGGATATGGGATTGATTTAGAGAAATGGCAAAAATTGTGGTCACAAAATTATAAAATAACAATGTCAACAGCATATAAAGAAAATTTGTATAAGATGTTTTACAGGTGGCACTTTCCCCCGACAAGAATAGCAAGAATGTTCAAGAATAAATCTGAAAAGTGCTGGAAATGTCATCAGATACCTGGCTCATATTACCATATGTGGTGGACTTGTGAGGAAGCCAGGAAATATTGGATTAGAATTCACATATGGCTGGAAAAAATGAAAAGAAACACATAGATTTGAAACCAGAGATTTTTTTTTTATTGGGAAGCGTACCTGATATATATAATAAAAATTTAAAGTATTTGATTGTAAATGTATTAACAGCAGCTAGAATTGTATTTGCTAAACATTGGAAGAGTGAGAAAATACCATTAGAGGAAGAAATTATTAAGAAAATATTGGAATGTGCTGAAATGAGTAGATTGACATTTGAAATTAGAGAACAAGAAGATCAACAATTTTATGAAGTTTGGGATCTTTTTTATCAATGGTTAGATAATACAATATAATAATAGAATATTTAGAAATTTAGGAAATAATGAATATATAATTTTTCTTGGTTTTGATAATTTTTAAGAATATTTTATTAAGATAGATTTGATATGATTCTATGATTTGTTATAAAATAATTTAACTTAATTATAGTTATCTCGCTTAAGTATGAATTAGTAAAATTATAGTCAAATGATTGTTCAGTTATGATATTGGGATATTTTATTGATGATTGATAATGTGAGTTATTATGTAATATAATTATTTTGATGACTATGAAATGGATGCACAAAAGGGAGTGGTAAAACAACCGATACACTGTAAATTTATGAAGAATGATCTTTTTATGCTATGCTTTATGTCTTACATGTTTTTTGTCTGTTGTTAAAATCAATAAAACTTTTACCAAAAAAAAAAAAAAAGAAGAAGAAGAAGTCAGTTAGAGAAACGCCTGAGAACTGTCCTACAAAGGTTCAAAGACGTAGGCCTCAAGGTTAAGAAGGAAAAGTGCCAGTTATGCCCTGAGAAGGTTGAATTTCTTGGTTACCTTCTTGACAAACAAGGGATTCACCCTACTGAAAAGAAATTGGCTGCCATTAAAAATGCTCCAAGATCAAAGAACAAAACAAGCCTTCCTGGGACTCATTAACTTTTATAACATCTTCCTACCCCAGAAGGCGACTGTTGCTGAACCCCTGCATAGGCTCCTCGACAAGAAGCTTCCTGGTTTTGGGGACGTCGGGAGGAGCAGGCTTTCCAACAAGTAGAAGACCTTTTAACTTCGGGTGTAGTGCTCATCCAATATAACGAGACACTTCCATTGACTCTGACTTGTGACGCCTCACCTTTTGGGGTAGGAGCCATCCTGAGCCATGTCCTACCAAATGGTACCAAGGCGCCTATTGCATTATTTTCAAGAATAAAACAGAGAGAAACTATAGTCAATTAGATAAAGAAGCCCTCGCTATTGTATCTGCGATTAAAAGGTTCCATGAATACATGTACGAAAGATCCTTTTCCATCATCATAGATCATAAGAGGAGGGGGATTAAGAAAGCCAAGATGGATCACAGGAGGAGTATTGAGTCCCACTTGTCTAGCCATAACACACGGGAGGTGTGGAAGGGCATACATGACATCACTAATTATAGGGGTTGTCACGGTACAACAGAACATCTGAGTGCAGCGCTAGCAGAGGAGCTGAATAACTTCTTTGCTCGCTTTGAAGTTTCACAACAGCGTACAGCTGCACCAGCCCTACTCCCTCCTCCAATTACATTCAGTTCTGCTACCCCACCCAGTATTTTTTCTGTGACGGAGGATGACGTCAGACGGGTGTTCCGAGCAGCGAACCCCAGAAAGGCAGCTGGCCCAGATGGAGTCCCTGGCAAGGTGCTTAGGGCATGTGCCCCCCAGCTTGCCTCCATCTTCAGAGATATTTTCAACCTCTCCCTGGCCCAGGCAGTTATACCATCCTGTCTGAAATCTGCCATAATCATCCCTGTGCCGAAGAAATCTCCCATCTCCAGCCTCAATGATTACCGCCCAGTGGCGCTTACTCCTGTAATCATGAAATGTTTTGAGAGGCTGGTGCTCCGGCACATCATGAATCATCTCCCCTTGGATTTTGATCCTTATCAGTTCGCTTACCGCACTAATCGGTCTACGGAGGATGCCATAGCCATAGCTCTGCACGCTACGCTGAACCATCTGGAGCAACGGCAGAGCTATGTCCGGATGCTTTTCGTGGACTACAGCTCTGCCTTTAATACAATCATCCCAGGAATTTTAATCAAAAAACTGGATACATTGGGTTTGCCCCCCCTTACTTGTGCCTGGATAAAGAACTTCCTGAGTGATCGGCCCCAGATTGTGAGGCTTGGTCCCCACCTTTCTTCCACACGTACGCTGAGCACTGGCTCCCCACAGGGCTGTGTGCTGAGCCCACTCCTGTACTGCCTCTATACCCACGACTGTAGTCCACACCATGATAGCAACCTCATTGTGAAGTTTGCTGATGACACCACGGTGGTTGGACTCATTTCGAGGGGAGATGAGGCAGCTTATAGGAAGGAGGTCCTGATGTTGGCTGCTTGGTGTTCGGACAATAATTTAGCTCTGAACACCAAGAAAACTAAGGAACTCATTGTGGACTTTAGGAGGCACAACACTGACCTGGCTCCCCTTTACATTAATGGAGAGCAGGTGGAGAGGGTCCATACTTTCCGGTTTTTGGGTGTTACTATTGTTGATAAGATCTCCTGGACGGAAAACACCACGGCAGTTATTAAGAAGGCTCAGCAGAGACTCCACTTCCTGCGAGTGCTCAGGAAGCACAATCTGGCCTCCAGCCTGCTGATTACCTTCTATCGTGCGTCCATTGAAAGCCTGTTGACATACTGCATTACAGTGTGGTATGGTCATTGTACTATGGCAGACAGGGAGAGACTACAGAGGATAGTCAAAACAGCTCAGAAGATCATTGGCTGCCCTCTTTCCTCCCTGTCAGACATCTATTCCTCACGCTGTCTTAGTAGAGCTGTGAACATCATAAAAGACAGTTTCCATCCTGGTAACGGACTGTTTGACCTGTTGCCCTCGGGGAGGCGCTATAGGTGCATCAGGTCAAGGACAAATCGTCTTCAAAACAGTTTTTTTCCCAAAGCTATAACTACCCTGAACTTACATATGCACTGACTTTAAGTCCTGTCAAACATATTGTAAATAATACTTTGGGACAATTGGGAAATTTTTGTGCAATATATCATGACTATTACTGTGCTGGCTGACAAGTGCAATAACTCCTACTGTGAATAGGCACAAATTAAGTGCAATAAGCTGGTAATTTTACTCATTTTATTCTTCTTTGTTGTTTTAGATATTTTTAGATATTCTTATGCACATTCTCTTTTTAACATGTATGGTTGTACTGAACGACGAGTCGCTTAATCTCACTGTGTATGCGTATGATGCAAGTTGTACACGTGGATAGTGACAATAAAGGTATTCGTATTCGTATTCGTATTCGTATTCGTATAAGCCATTGCTTGGCATCTTGGCAGGGGATAAACCAACTCCCCACATCTTATCTCCAAGGATGACATGATGGTCGGAGTTCCTAACTGCCTATGACTACCAGTTAAGACACCGACCAGGGAAAACCATCCCCCATGATGACGCTTTGAGCCACTCTCCACTACCTGAGTTCCTAGATGACCCTGCTCCCATGTTACCAACACTACAAATCGAGACGCTTCCCTCACCTCCACTAACCGCACAAGACATCGCACTAGAAACAAAGAAAGACTCATGTTTGGCACGGGTCCTCAGCTGGGTGGAGAGGGGATGGCCAGAGAGCGAACCCAACAACACCTTTAAACCTTTCAAGAACAAACAAACAGAACTTTTCTCCCAAAAAGGGTGCGTGTTGTGAGGAGACCGAGTGGTCATTCCAGAGAAACTACAGAAGAAAGTTCTAAAATTACTACATGATGGATACCCGGGCATTGTACAAATGAAAGCACTGGCAAGGAACTATGCCTGGTCGCAAACAAATTGAAGCCTGGGTTGCCACCTGTAGCAAATGCCAAGAAACATGTTCGGCCCCACTGAAAGCACCACCAGCTGAATGGGAAACGCCCAGGGGTCCATGGTCCCACATCCACATCGATTTTGCGGGACCTACGAAGGGACATACTTTCCTGATAACAGTAGACGCCTACTCGAACTGGCTCGAGATAAACAAGATGAAGACGACCACCACAGAGGCAGTCATCAAAAAACTGAACAGACTATTTGCAACTCATGGGCTACCAGATGTCTTGGTTTCTGACAATGGCCCCCAATTTACGCCTTGGTGTTTGAACAATACCTAGCAGACCGGGGAATATGCCACGCTTTGACATCACCTGTTCACCCGGCGGCCAATGGCAGGGCTGGTTCAGTTCACCAAAAAAACTTTACAAAAAATGGAACAGGGAAACATCCACGACAAAGTCACCAGGATGCTCCTCCTCCAGCATATTACACCAAACACCACCACAAACAAAAGCCTATCCGAGCTTCTGATGGGCAGGAAACTCAGATTGCATCTAGACCGCCTACATCCTGCATACACCCCGGAAAAGCCCACTATATTCACCAGCTGAAGAAGAACCGTGGCAGATGGTCATCTCTCCAGGTAACAGCAGTCATACAGGGTCAGCAAATCCAGAGAATCCAGACGACAGAAATGAAGGAAGCATTGCCGGTATCCCCGAATCACCTCCAAGGATACCCAGCATAGAAGCCAGGTCACCAATACAACCAAGTCCAGTAAGCAGCCCATCAGAACCAGGAACTGAGCAAAGACATTTTGAACAACGCAAATCAGGTAGACAGGTGCGAAGACCCGCCTACCTGCGCGAATACATCACCCCATCCCTGAGACGGAACCTAGAGGGGAGGGGTGTTATGAACTAGCAGGCTCGTAATCCTGCAAACCTAATTGGCCCATCAACAACAGGCTCGTAATCCTGCAATCCTGATTGGTCCATCAACAGCTGGTCGTGATTGGTCACTCCAGACTGATCCGATTGGCTAGTTAGTGGGCTGCTGCAATTGGATGCTCCAAGCACTGCAAGCTTGAATCATTGTCTTTGGATGCTTTGGCAGCAGCCAGCTCTATAAAAGGAGCTGCTGCTGCCAGGCTCATTGCTCTGTTCTGATGTCACTAATAAAGAGTTGAAGTTACTATCCAATGTCTCGTCTCCGTTATTACGCCCATCCTCCAAGATATAGCAGAAGCTGTCGTGTCCGCAAAAAGACGCCAGGAGTCGGTGACTACGTTTCAAGCTCTTTATTTAACAGTTGTGAACCGAACCGGCGAAAAGGAAAAAGCCCGCGGCTTTTATCCTTTTCGCTGCGGCGGCCGCGGCCAATGGCAGCAATTCAAGTCTCCCGCTCTTGGAGTGAGCCAATCGCGGGAGACTTCAAACGGGCCAATCGGCGCGGCTCGCCTGGCCAATCAGAAATCCCCGCGCTTTAGCCAATCAAAGCGCGGGGATTTCGAGTATGTAAATTAAGGACAGAACACCCCTCCCCTCTTGGTATAGTCCTTACGTTGCGTAGTCACGTAGGTAGGCGGGGCTCCGTCTAGTCCTACTTGACCTGCGCAACTCAGTTGCAAGCTGGATTTCGGCCGGAGCGGTCGAGTTTTTGGCCGCTCCCTCTTCTGTGCGAACCGGTTGGATGATCGGGCCGGTTCTTTCTCCGTGGCTCCCACCTGGGCCTTCCGGGTTGGTTGAGCTACGGGTCTCAAGAGACCCGTATGAGCCAGTATGAGCGCGGGCCTGTGATTTGGGTGATGATGGCTGGGATCCATAGGGGGTCCCCCGTCAGGTTTTTCGCGTACACTAAGTCGCCGGGTGTGAATGTTCGGTATTTTGTACTTGAGTCTGGGGGCCGCTCCGGGTTATATGTTGGGTGTAACCTGTCGAGTGGGGACCTCAGCTTCCTACCCATTAGTAACTCGGCTGGGCTTTTGTTGGTAGTGGTGTTCGGGGTGATGTGTTGTATAAAGAGGAGTTTATTGATTTTGTCGTTGATCTCCCCGTGGTCCATTTTCCGGATGGTTTTTTTGGTAAATTGGACCATCCGTTCCGCCCTACCGTTCGCCGCCGGATGCGCCGGTGCTGTTAATGCGTGGCGGATGCCCCTTTCCGCCAAGAATTTCTCGAAGTCGAGGGAAGTAAACTGGGGCCCGTTGTCGGAGACGACGACGTCTGGGAGGCCGTGTGTTGCAAAGAGTTTGCAAAGTTCTTTGATCACGGCCTCCGTGGTAGTAGATTTCATGTCGCTTACCTCCAACCAGTTGGAGTAAGCGTCAACTGTTATTAGAAAGGTATGCCCATTCGTGGGACCGGCAAAGTCTAAATGGATTCTGGACCAGGGCCCCCTTGGTGTTTCCCACTCCAGGATTGGTGCTGCGGGTGGGCTTGGTCTGGTCTCCTGGCATCGTTGGCACCTGGCTACCCATGCCTCTATCTGCTTGTCCATCCCTGGCCACCAAGCGTAACTCCTGGCCAGGGCTTTAGTTCTGACGATGCCAGGATGCCCCTCATGCAACATCTCTAAAACCTTCCCTTGCAGCCTGTCCGGGATGACCACCCTGTCACCCCATAAGATACACCCCTTAAGCAGCGAGAGTTTGGTCTGGCGGTTTCTGAATGTCTTTACGGATTCGTCATTGTCCCTTTCAGGCCAACCTTTTTCCACCCAATGTAATATCCGCGACAGACGCCTGTCTTTAATGGTTTCCCGGGCAATGTCTGACGCGGTAATGGGTAGGTTGGGCAGATTTTCAATGTTAAGGGTGTTTGTCGTTGGTGCTGGGTCAGGATCAGAGTCTGGTAAAGGCGAGCGGCTTAAAGCGTCCGCGTGCGAAATTTTCTTACCCGGCTTGTGTATCAGTTCGTAGCTGTAGGCTGCCAGGAACTCGGACCACCTTGTCATCCGGGGCGACAAAATGTTCGGGGTGGCTCGATTTCCTGCAAGGATGCCCAGCAACGGCTTATGGTCTGTCACGATGATGAAAGGGCGGCCGTAAAGGTATTCGTGGAACCGCTTAACGGCGGCAACTATAGCCAAGGCTTCTTTGTCCAGCTGGCTATAGTTCCGCTCCGGTTTGGTTAGAGTCCTGGAAAAGAACGCGATGGGTGCTTCTCTTTTGTCAGGGAGGGTATGGCTGAGGACAGCGCCGACGCCGAAAGGTGATGCGTCGCAAGTGACGGCCAGGGGCAAGGTTTCGCTGAATTGGATCAGGACGGCGTCGGAGGTGAGGAGGTCTTTAGTTTTTTGGAAGGCGGCTTGCTCCCGTCTTCCCCAAGTCCAGGTTGCTGCCTTATCCAGGAGCCTATGCAAAGGCTCCGCCGCCGTTGCCTTTTGGGGTAGGAAAACATTATAAAAGTTCAGCAACCCCAAGAAAGCCTGTAATTCAGTCTTAGACCTAGGGGTGGGGGCCTCTTTGATAGCTTTCACTTTTTTAATTGTAGGGTGAATGCCATGCCGGTCTAGAAGGTAGCCCAAAAATTCCACTCGCTCCGTGCACAGTTGGCATTTTTCCCGTTTTACTTTAAGTCCCGTTACTTTAAATTTTGTTAAGACCTCTCTGAGTCAGTTTTCCAATTCGGCTTCGTTTGGCGCCGCCACTAATACGTCATCGAAATAGGGCACCACCCCCTTGATGCCCTGCAGCAAATGTTCCATCAGGCTCTGAAAGATGCCTGGTGCCACGCTGACTCCGAACTGGAGTCGGTTGCACTTGAAGGCCCCCCGATGGGTAACGATGGTCTGGGCTTCCGCTGTTTTTTCGTCGACCGGCAATTGTTGGTATGCCTGGGCGAGATCGAGCTTGGCAAAGACCCTGCCCCCTCCCAGTGAGTGCAGTAGGTGTTGCACGATTGGGACGGGGTAGGCGCTTTGTTGCAATGCGCCATTTAGGGTGGCCTTATAGTCCCCACAAATTCTCACGGACCCGTCTGGCTTGACTGGGGTCACTATAGGGGTCTCCCATCGGGCATGGTCTATCGGCTGCAACACCCCCTGTTCAACGAGCTTGTTGATCTGCTCGTCAATCTTAGGTTTTAGGGCGAATGGTACCCGCCTAGGTTTTAGCCGCTTGGGGGGAACCCTAGGGTCTAGGTCAAATGAGATAAGGGGCCCCTGGTATTTGCCCAGGCTTCCGTCGAAGACCTCCCGGAACTCCTGGGTTAGCCGCTGTTCCCAGCCGTCGTCGGTGACGTGGTTGACTCCCGTTAGCGCGATGTCGAGCGGGGCGAACCATTGTAGGCCCAGCAGGCTTGGGCGGTCGCGATCGACGATTGTGAGTGGGAGTTGTTCGGTGCGGCCCTTATAAGTCACATTAAAGTTCTTGGTGCCCACTACCGGGACGCGGTTCCCCTGGTAGTCTTTTATAATAAGTCTTTGGGCATTTATGTTCCTCTTATGGAGGGTGGGCACTAACTGTTTTATCTCGTGCCATGCAATCATGGAGAGGTAGGACCCGGAGTCTACCTCCATCTTGCATGGTTGGCCTTCAATATGGACTTCTACGTGGACCTTTCTGGCGCCGTCGGAGATGGCGTGGCCGATGGTTACCGTCTGGTGGGTTTCTTCCTTGCGCTGACTGTCGCCACCTCTTGAGGGTCGCTGGAATCGGTCCCACCGGCCGTCCGATTGGCGGTCTCTGGTCCTGGGCGGGGGGCTTTCTTTTTTATGATCGTGTTGGTCCCATCTGGGTGGACTGCGAGTCTTCTTTTGGCGGCAAACCCGAGCGATGTGTCCCCTTTTTTCACAATGCCGACAGATAGAGTCAAAAAATCGGCATTCAGATCTGGGGTGGTCGCCGCCGCAACCGGCACAGTTGGTCCTCGACCTACGACCTCTTCGGTTCCGTTGGTCGCCGCGCCCCGTCTGCACGCGATGTATGTCCTCCTTGTCTTCTGACGTGCTGGATGCAGACTGGAATTCTCCGTAGTGTGCGGTTGATTCGTTTTTTGGGTCGGCCGACCTTGCCGGGTTGTTGTTTCCGCCCTTCGCGTCTGATTTTCGCATGCTGTCAGCGGAAGTGCGGGTTGCTTCTGCGGCTGCGGCTGCGGTGAGGGCGTCTGCTAGGCTGATGTCGCCCTTAGCCATAAGCCGGCTCTGGAGTGCAGGGTCCCACAGGCCGAGTACGAATCGGTCTCTTAGGAGGCTGTTCAGACCTTCAAATTCGCAGAGCCCTCCTAGGCGCCTCAGCTCGGCGACGAAATCGCTCAGTTTTTCGCCCGGTTTCTGGTCCCGCCGGTAAAATTCGTTGCGCCGGATCAGGATGGGGACCTCGGGGGCGTAATGGCACCACAGGATAGGCTCGAGGACGTCCCAGTCCATGGCGGTTGCGTCGGCCGGCTTGGCCAATGCTTTGGCCATCTGGAAAACTTCGGTTCCGCAATGGGTGAGGAAAACGGCGTGTTTTAGCGGCCCCGGGGCGTCCTTCATTCTGGTGCACTCGAGGTACATGCGGAAACGGTCTGAGAACGATTCCCAGTCCTCGGTGGCGGGGTTGAAGGGGGCGGGCGGTGCGATTTTCGCCATTTCGGTGCTGAAACTGGCTCTAGTTGGACACGGGGTTCGGTTCAGGGTCGGGATCCCATCCTCGACGCCAGGAGTCGGTGACTACGTTTCAAGCTCTTTATTTAACAGTTGTGAACCGAACCGGCGAAAAGGAAAAAGCCCGCGGCTTTTATCCTTTTCGCTGCGGCGGCCGCGGCTAATGGCAGCGATTCAAGTCTCCCGCTCTTGGAGTGAGCCAATTGCAGGAGACTTCAAACGGGCCAATCGACGCGGCTCGCCTGGCCAATCAGAAATCCCCGCGCTTTAGCCAATCAAAGCGCGGGGATTTCGAGTATGTAAATTAAGGACAGAACAGAAGCAATAGCACTTAAATGTATATACTGCTTCACAGTGCTTTACAGCCCTCTCTAAGCAGTTTACAGAGTCTGCATATTGCCCCAAACAATCTGGGTCCTCAGTTTATCAAACACGGAAAAATGAAAGTCTGAGTCAAATTTGAGCCAGTCAGGATTGAACTTCTGGCAGTCAAAAGAACTAGCCTGCAATACTACACTGCACCACCACAGCTCATTGATGCAGATTTAATGAAGCCAGTCCACTAAATGAGAGCTAACTTCTGCTGAATAGAAGCAACAAGAAAAAGCCATGTGACTAGCTATGCTTTTATATTAGCAGCAACTTATCTCAAGAGTGTTAAGTTTTTAGAAAGAAAAAAGTATGAGAAGAAAAATATTAGCTTATCTCTAAATCAGGCCCGAGGGGAGATATTTGATGCTCAAGGATGGCATACTCCAGAGAAATCCTTACATGGGAATTAGGTCACAATGGGGAATTAAGGTAAAAGTATGACATTAAGATTTTAACTACTGTTGGAAGAATTATCCTTCTGGGTTCAGTTCCAAGTGGGGGAAAAAGACACTTGAAACATGGAGGCTATTTGGAAAGATGGTTTAATGGTGGACGAGACCACATGGCTTGCAGCTCTAAAGTGAAAAGGATGATCACATGCTTCAAGGTGAAAGAAAAGAGAGAAGGGAAGGCCAAGATGCTGAGAGACATACCCTCTGTTGGGATTTGAATTTGAGCTTGTATTCTGATTGGTTGTTAGACTCCCATGGGCCCCTGGAGGGGCAACTCTGTAGGCTGTCTTGAGTTCCAGGCTTGGTTGAGCCTTGCTGGATGATGATGTAATGAAAGGGCTTTAGGCAATTCCTTAGTTCTACCTGGAGATCTTTGTTGTGTAAAATACTCTGCCCCAGGCCTTAATGACCCACCCATTAACAAAGGTGGGGGTGAGCTTCTGAAGTGAGTTTCTGCTTCTGCGTTTCTACTCTTTTGAGGGGAAATATTCTGCCTTTCTAATATTTCCTAGGATATTTCATTTTTCTAGGAGCGGGTGCTAACTTCCTACACTACCATTCAGTTTGTTAAATGAGGAATAGAAGCTTTAAAAAGCACTGTAATTTGCAGGTGTAGTTCTTAGAAACAACAGCTTTTCAGAATAGTTCATTATAAAGTTTATCATTTTTCCCATGTGTTTTTGTGTATGTACGTGTGTGAATAATGTCACTCATCTCTTTTTATCCTCTGGACTATGGCCTCAGTTAATGCTTCCTTTTCAAGTTTAGTTCCATTTTTTCGGTAAACTTGTCTTCAGTTCTTGAAGCATTGTTATCCTTATTCTGTTTTTACTACAGAAAACTTGACAGGGCTTTTCATTCATTTATTTAAGGAAGCTTTATTCATAAATGTCTTTATCGGCTTGGTTATTAAGCTATTCACGACAACAGAGAGCTGACAGCATAATTAGAAATCCATTTTCATCCTTCTCTGTTTGACCTCTTCCTCCCTTCTTGTGTTGAGATCTACTTTTTAATTCCTGGAGCTGTCTCTTGTGTTGAGATCTACTTTTTAATTCCTGGAGCTGTCTCTGGTTTGTTTGTTTTTTCAGGATCACTTTCCTTTTGTTCACAGTGCTTTCTTTTAAGAACAATTTTAAGAACAATGATACCCATATCCCATTTAAATATATTGTCCCCATTTTAAAACTCCCTGGAATATCTGGAAGTTGAACGAATTCATGCTCATCTAAAAACCAAAATCAGGTTTTGAATTATATGATTTTGAGATTTTGGTGGAATGTCCTACTCCTAACATCAACACCTGAGTTGAGAAAAAAAAATATGCATGGAAATGCATAGAGCTCCATAGGAATTCTAGCTTGAATTTCTGTAGTTGAAGGAAGATACAATGCATACTATATGGCTGATAATTTTCATTCTCCTTCTATTGTCCAGAGACACTGGGAGTCAGGGGAGATATAAATTTAATAATAATAATAATGGTCTATGTATATGCACACACATACATACATACACAAGTATATGCACACACATACATACATACACAAACATACTATTACATGTATACCTATATTGGGTATTTGTTAATATATATTCGCATTATAAAAAGTTTCAAAATGGAAGAGATTCCCTTTAGATAAGTTCAAATGAAACAACTCTTCAAAACTGCTTCATCAAGACAAATGGCCCCTTAGCTTTTAAGAGAAAATTAAAATGCTTTATATTGTTTTGCTTAGCAGACCCATCAACCCAGAGTGGGAAAAAAATTCAGTTTGGTGAACATATTGGGACTCCCTGAGGCATGCATCTGAGACATCCAAAAGGACTATTTTGACCCATGCTCTCTGGTTGTCTTCAAAACATACTCTGGAGAAAGTTCCACTCCATACACTGAAGTTGACCAGCCTGGAAGTATTTTAGCCAAATTCTGGCAGAGAAAAGTCTGAGAGAAGCCTTTTCTGGCATCAAATGATTTGAGGCTGCAACAATAAGATTCATGTTTCTTCCATAGCTTGAATCTCTTTGTTGAAGCAAATCTCAATTGCTTTGCACAGGCTTAGTATCTGTTTGTTTGTAACCAGGCAAACATATCAAGGAAGTGCATATCACTTTGAGCCAAAGCTCAAAACATGCTTACCCAATTCGCTTCTTGGGTTGAAACCATTTCTTTATCCTGTGAAGGCTAGGACAAATACCTCCATCCACATTGGGTCAAGGTAAAGAATTAGGATTGATAGGAAGACTAGTAACTCATGAACATAGTCATATGATGGTGGGGGATAGAGGGGGGGAGGGAGGGAGAGAGGGAGAAGGATAGATAGATGATAGATAGATAGATGATAGATAGATAGATAGATAGATAGATAGATAGATAGATAGATAGAAAGATAGATAGAAAGATAGATAGATAGTGTTCTGTATGGTCATTTACATTCTTGTAGACGCCGCGCTGTGATTGGTCAAAGTGCGCAGGGATCCAATTGGTCGAGCGAGCCATCTGATTGGCCCGCTGTGGATCTCCCGCAATTGGTGCAAACTAATCGCGGAAGATTCAAAGTGGTGCCATTGGCTGTGGCCACCTCGGCTTGGGAATAAAAAGGCGCAGTTTTCCCCCAGAACCCGAGCCGTTCTCGGGACCAATAAATGAGCTGAACCAAGTCACTGAGTCCTGGTCTCCTTGCCGCGCCGGACATAACACTGGCGATGAGGGTGGGATTCCAAGGCTAATTCCCCACCAACACGTATCCGGAGGAAGCGAGACCGACGAGATGGCCAGCATCGTACCGCCCGCGCCCTTCAATCCCGCTACTGAGGACTTAGAATCATACACAGACAGATTCCTCATGTTCCTCGAATGTAGTAACATGAAGGACGCCACTGGGCCGAAGAAAAGAGCCATCTTCCTGACAAACTGCGGGCCCGCAGTGTTCAAGATGGCAAAAGCTCTAGCGAAACCCATGGACGTCAAGGAGATGGACTGGGCCAACCTCGAACCATTGCTTCAGAACCACTATGCCCCCACTGTGCCCACCCTCATCAGGCAGCACGATTTCTACCGGCGGGACCAGAGAGTGGGCGAAAGCATCAGCGATTTTGTGGCTGAACTGTGAAGCCTAGGGGGCATGTGTGGGTTCTCGGACATGGATGAGGCCTTAGGGGACCGCGTCATACTCGGACTCCGAGACCCAGTCCTACAGAGCCGACTGATGGCCAAAGGAGACATCGCCCTCGTCGACACCATCGCTGAAGCCACCGCAGCCGAGGCAACCCGGAAATCTGCAAACCGCATGCAGAGATCAGACACCGGAGACCATACCGTGACCGCCGACCCAGGACGGGCAACTGAGGCCCACCCAGAAGCAAGTCACCTCGAGACCACCACCCATCATGGCGAATTCCACTCCACCTCCGACACCACAGACGAGGAGGAGGAGATCCATCGGCTCCAGGCGGGACGTGACCAGCAAAATCAACGGGGTTGTAAGTCAGGGACTGCATGTGCCGGGTGCGGAGGTGACCACCCTTGAGCAGAGTGCCGTTTCTTCGATGCAGTCTGCCGACACTGCGACAAAAAGGGTCACATCGCCCGAGTCTGCCGATTGAGGAAGGCCTACTGTCCCAGACGGCGGGATCACAGTGAGCGGAGATGGGACAGCACACCCCCCAGAGCCAGAGATCACCAAGCCGACAGCCGATGGGACTGGAGCAGAGGGAACCGACGAGGTGGAGAAACCCGGCGGAAGGAGGAAACCCACCAGACGGTCATCATCAGCCACGCATCAACCACCAATGCCTGAAAAGTCTATGTGGAGGTAGGCATCGGAGGCGAGCCATGCAAAATGGAGGTGGACTCCGGGTCCTACCTCTCCATGGTCGCCTGGAAAGAAATCAAACGCTTGGTGCCTACCATCCACAAGAAGGGACTGGAGAACCAGAGACTAATAATCAAGGACTACCAGGGAAACCGCATACCGGTAGTCGGAACCGGACAATTCAAGGTAACATTCAAGGGCCGCACTGCAAAGCTTCCCCTGACAATCGTGGACCGAGACCGACCCAGCCTTTTGGGACTGCAATGGTTCGCACCGCTCGGCATCGAAGTCACGGGCATCAACCACACCGCCGAGACCGATTGGGAACAGCAACTGGCACGGGACTTCCAGGAAGTGTTCGACAGCACCCTAGGCAAGTACCGAGGGCCCCCCATCTCCTTCAGCCTAGACCCCAACATTCCCCTGATATGCCTAAAACCAGGGCGGGTACCCTTTGCACTCAGGCCAAAAATAGACGAGCAAATTGACAAGCTCGTCAAGCAAGGGGGCCTACAACCAATTGACCACACCCGGTGGGAGACCCCAATAGTCATCCCAGTCAAGCCCGATGGGTCGGTAAGAATCTGCGGGGACTATAAGGCCACCCTAAATTGCGCCTTACAACAAAGTGCCTACTCTGTCCCAGTAGTTCAGCACCTTCTACACTCACTGGGGGGAGGCAAGGTTTTTGCGAAGCTCGACCTGGCACAAGCATACCAACAGCTGCCGGTCGACGCAGAAACCACTGAGGCACAAACCATAGTCACCCACCGGGAAGGTTTTCGCTGTAACCGACTCCAGTTTGGAGTCAGCAAGGTGCCGGGAATTTTCCAGAGCCTCATGGAGAGGCTTTTGCAAGCAATTAAGGGGGTGGTGCCCTACTTCGACGACGTGCTGGTGTCGGCAACCAACCAGCTAGAACTAGAGGGTCGGCTAAGGGAGGTGCTAATGAAATTCAAGGAAACCGGGCTAAAAGTGAAGAGAGAAAAATGCCAGCTTTACACAGAGCGGGTCGAGTTCCTGGGGTACCTCCTAGACCGGCACGGCATCCACCCAACCGCAAACAAGATCAGAGCCATTAAGGAGGCCCCCACACCCAGAAATAAAACAGAACTGCAGGCATTTCTGGGACTGCTTAATTTTTACAATGTTTTCTTGCCCCAAAAGGCGACCGTGGCGGAGCCTTTGCATAGGCTTTTGGACAAGGCAGTCACCTGGACTTGGGGGAAACGCGAGGAAGCTGCCTTCAGGAAAACCAAGGACCTGCTCACCTCAGATGCCGTCCTCATCCAATACAATGAGATCCTACCATTTGCCATCACATGCGATGCCTCACCCTTCGGCGTCGGCGGCGTCCTCAGCCACACACTCCCAGATGGAAGAGAAGCACCCATCGCTTTCTTCTCGAGGACACTTACCAAGCCAAAGAGGAACTATAGCCAGCTGGACAAGGAGGCCCTAGCCATCATCACAGCAGTGAAGAGGTTCCACGAGTACCTCTATGGCCGCACGTTCACCATTATCACAGACCACAAGCCGCTGCTGGGCATCCTGGCAGGGAACCGGGCATCCTATCTCCCAGAATGACAAGGTGGTCCGAATTCCTTGCTGCCTAAAGCTACTGGCTCACACACCGACCCGGTAAGACTATCATCCATGCAGACGCCTTGAGCCGCTCGCCGTTACCCGACCTAGACACCGACCCAGCACCCACGACGACCACCCTCAGCATAGAGACTCTGCCCGATCTACCCATAACCGCGTCAGACATTGCCTGAGAAACTAATAAAGACAAACGTCTGGCGCGGGTAGAAAAAGGATGGCCGGAAAAAGATGACAACGAAGCATTCAAGACATTCCAGAACCAGCAAACAGAACTCTCATTACAAAAAGGGTGTGTACTGTGGGGGGATAGGGTTGTTATTCTGGAAAAACTACAAGGGAAGGTATTGGGGTTGTTACACGAGGGGCACCCGGGCATAGTTAGAACAAAAGCCCTGGCCAGAAGTTACGCTTGGTGGCCAGGGATGGACAAGCAAATCGAGGCCTGGGTGGCAAGATGTGAACGCTGCCAAGAAACCAGACCGAGCTCTCCCGTGGCACCGATCCTGGAATGGGAAACCCCCAGGGGACCATGGTCCAGGATCCACATAGATTTTGCCGGGCCCACTAAGGGACATACATTCCTTGTAATGGTAGATGCTTACTCCAACTGGTTGGAAGTAAGCAACATGAAAACCACCACCACGGAGGCTGTGACCAAGGAACTTAGCAAGCTATTTGCAACCCACGGCCTCCCAGACGTCATCGTGTCGGACAACGGGCCCCAATTCACCTCGCTAGAATTTGAAAAATTCCTAGCGGAACGGGGCATACGACATGCATTGACAGCCCCGGCACATCCGGCAGCAAACAGAAGGGCAGAACAGATGGTTTAATTTACGAAAAAAACCATCCAAAAAATCGAACACGGGGAAATCCAAGAAAAAATAAATAAAATGCTCTTCATACAACATATAACCCCGAACATAACAACGAACAAAAGCCCGGCAGAGCTACTAATGGGGAGGAAAATAAGGTCCCCACTAGACAGGCTGCACCCCACATACAACTCGGAGAAACCCCCCAACTCCTCTAGCAAGCACCGGTCCTTTGCATCAGGCGATGCCATCTTCGCAAAGAGCCTAACCAGAGACCCACTATGGGTACCAGCAACCATAACCCAACTGACAGGCCCCCGCTCATACCGGCTGAAAACAACCGACAGACAAGCCTGGAAACGCCACATCGATCAACTAAGATCGAGAACAATCACAGGAAACACAACTGACATGCAACCAAACACAGACAACCCCCCTAATACAAGCCAAGAGGGGAGGGAATACCCCGGGAACAAGAACCCAATAGAAAGAAATCAGCAACACTTACCGACGGACAGCCAGCTCAAAGCCCACCAGGAAGAAGCAGCCAGGCCAACTCAACCAGCCCAGAAAGACTAGGCGGGAGCGGCGGAAACCGCAGCTCAACCAGCCCGGGTAGACCGGGAGGGAGCTGCGACAAGAGGCCCGGTGAGACCTTCCAGGCGGTTCCATCGATGAGGCCGAGAGCAACAGAAAACCCGACCAAACCGGCCGGGAGCCAAGCAACAACTGACCTGCGCAGGTCCAGTAGGCAAGTATGGAGCCCCGCCTACTTACGGGACTATGTCACGTAGGACCGAACCAAGAGGGGAGGGGTGTTCTGTACGGACATTTACATTCTTGTAGATGCTGCACTGTGATTGGTCAAAGCGCGCAGGGATCTGATTGGTCGAGCGAGCCGCTCTGATTGGCCCGCTGCGGATCTCCCGCAATTGGTGGAATCGCAGGAGATTCAAAGCGGTGCCATTGGCCGTGGCCACCACGGCTTGGGAATAAAAAGCCACAGTTTTCCCCTGGAACCCGAGCCGTTCTTGGGACCAATAAATGAGCTGAACCAAGTCACTGAGTCCTGGTGTCCTTGCCGCGCCGGACATAACAGATAGATAGATAGATAGATAGATAGATAGATAGATAGATAGATAGATAGATAGATAGATAGATAGATAGATAATGACAGAAATCAAGAGACACCCTTTTGCATCCAGATGATGCTTTCTTATCAGCTGAGAACCTAAGTGATCTAAAGCAGGGATGTCAAACTCGCAGCATCACTTGACTTATCAGGACTTTTTTCCCCCCTTTAAACCAGGGCAGGGGTGGGGCCAGCATGTGAGATACCTGGCCTGCAGGCCGTGAGTTTGACACCGTTATCTAAAGTTAAAAAGGCACTTCTGAGCAAATGTGGATATGTACAGTGCAGCTGCCAGTACTTCTTTAAAGAAGCTGAAAAACCTTTTCCTTTGCTTATGCAATAGCCTTGTAATACTAGAGTATTTCTGTTTGAATTAAGAAGCAGCCAATAGCATGCCAAATCCAAAGCATTGTATCGTCAGTGCAAAAGAGGCACAAACCATGAAAGATAATTGAAGTGCTCTTGTTAAGACCAAATTATATAAGACAACTTTTACCCTGGTTACAATGCAGAGATTATATCAAATAGTATAAGGTGTTATTAAATTCATCAATAGGGGAGAAGCAAAGGTCATTATTAGGCAAGAATTCAGAACACTGCAGAAAGTAGACTTTATTTAGGGTTTATTTAATCAGATTTATATGCTATTCCAATCATTACCAACATTGAATAACTTACATACCTAGCCTCTGTTTTAAAAAAAGGTGGAGGAAGGTAAACTTTTAGCCAGTAAAAATGCCAAAAACTCTTTTAATAATAACATCCTCTTCATATACCAGGGAATGCTTAAAACCAGTTAAGCAAAGTCACTCATTGCAGGAAGGATCAACCTGAGGTTAGCTCCCATGACCTCACAGAATAAGTCAATAATGTTTTTTTTCCCCTGGCAATCAGTTAATGATATTTCTGAGCATTTTCTATTTCATTAAGTCTTACTTTCTTCATATGTATGATATTTTATAATCACCTTTATAACAGAAAGAAAGACAGACAAGATGTTTAGCTAACTTCCTTCCATCCTTTAGACTTGCGGCACCAGTTGACAGATATACACAAGGAAAAAAATCTCATCAGATATTCTGCATCAAGTTTAAGAAAAAATAGACGAGAGAATGCCAAATGAATGAGGCTCTGAGTAGCTCAAATGAGGCTCTGAGTAGCTCTGACTTAAGACAGAGCTGCGCTAATGGAAGAACTTTCTCAGCTGTCATTTCTCATCAAGGATAATAAATGACATACATTTATGTCCCTGAAAGATGAATATGTTGCTCTAAATCATATCACTTTGTTTCCTATAGTCTATGCTTCTTGTAGCATCTTGATCTAACATTATTGCATGCATTACTGCTTTCATCTTTGAGGCTTGAAATTCCAGTTATTAGAAAAGAACTGTATGGATGTTACTTTTGTGCTGGAGAAAGAGGGAAAAATAAGTTCCCTGTATAGGTTATAGCTTCTGCCAATCTAGCAGTTCGAAAGCATATAAAAATGCAAGTAAAAAAATAAGGACCGCTTTAGTGGGAAGGTAACAGAATTCTGTATGCCTTCTGCATTTAGTGATGCCAGCCACATGATCACGGAGATGTCTTCGCACAGCGCTGGATCTTCAGCTTTGTAACAGAGATGAACACTGCTAGAGCCAGAAATGACTACATATGTGCGAGGGGAACTTTACCTTATAGGATCTGTACCCACCCAGAGGGAGAGAGGGGGAAGAGGGAGAGAGAGGAAGAGAGAGAGAATATGTATTGTAATTTAGGCATATGAGCATACATTCTAATACATTGCCAATAAGAGCTAGTTTGGTTTAGTGATTATGGCACCAGGCTAGAAACCAGGAGACCATGAGTTCTAGTCCCATTTTAGGAACAAAACCAGCTGGTTGACTTTGAGCTAGTCACTCTCTCTCAGTCCTAGGAAGAAGGCAATGGCAAATCACTTCTGAAATCTTGCCAGAAAATGTTGCGAGTTGGCTAGGGTCAACACTGAGTCAAAGGCAAACATGCATAGACAAAAATTCTGAAGAGCAGGGATCAAGATCATAACTTCAACTCTCCTTCTCTCCCCATGCATTTGGTTCTACGTGGAAATGTTATTTTTATGTAGAATAATTTATTACTATATCTACAAGGGAATTATAGGCCTTTTCTCACTCCTAACTTAAAATACAACCCATTCATCCTTGAGTCAGTATAAAATAATGCTGGTGCAAAGTCTGCCATCATATTTTATCTCCCACGTTGAAATAATGTGAAATAAGGAAACATGGGAATACAGTGGAATACAGAGAGGAGCCTGCAGACTCTGGCACCATTGGGCAACTATCTGGATCCTGTAGAGTGAAAGAATTGAAACTGACAAACACAGGGAAATTGGCAAATAAGCAACACAAACCTAATTCATCATCCCTCCTTATTTTCTGGACACTGCAGTAAGAGAAAACCAAGCTGCTGCATTGTAATGTAACACAGATTAGCTGTTTCTGACGGTGTGAGAACTAATTCACACACATATGGGAGCTACACTTTTCTAAATCAGTTTCTGGGGACTTCTGCTTCAGCTAAAAAGAGTTTTAGACTTCTGTGTTCCCACAAAATAATCAATGCTAAGAACTGAACTGTTTTCCAACTTAGATGTAGCATCACTGGAAGGGCAGAAAAATTAAAGAATTTTTTTCAGGATTTTTTTTTTAAAAAAAGGTGCTGAATCCTGAACTGGCAACTCTTCCAACTCAAGATTACACCACCCCCACCACCCCAAATGGGTAAAATTGATAAATGTACATTTCTACTTCATTCTCTGTAATCTGAGACAGGCAAAGTACCAGACTACAATATTGTGCAAAGTGCCATACTTTATGGTACAGATAATATTGTACATTTTGTTGTATGATACATAGTGCCATGTGCGTATGTATGAAGTGCCGTATTGGAGGGGATTATTGTTGCTGCATGAATGGCATCAACTTGTGGCAATGCAGGGATTTTAAATCACACATTTTCAGCATTTCAAATCAGCAGAAGTGAAGACAATTACAGATCACCTTCAAACAGCTTCTCTGGATTTCAGGAATAAAAACAGAGGCAGTGTAGCAGTGCCCTGAAATTAAAGGTTTTACATGTTTATTTCTCACAATGTTATTTATGTTTACCATAAAGATGGATAGGTAAACATCTAAATCTAAACATCCTGTACTCTACATTTCTATCATGGTGCCATGAATACCAGAAAATGCATTTTAAAAATATTTTTATTTCCCTGAAATCACTCTGTTAAATATTTTCTAAGACAAGCTATCCATAAAAGTATTAATTTAGCAAAAAGCTGTTTTGTATTTCTTAAGTGCATGCTGTGTACTAATTATGGTATTGATATGTTGAAAACTCAGAAAATAATGCTATCTATTAGAATAATCACAATGATGTTGATGATGATGTTATCCATTCAGTTGTGTCCAACTCTTGTTGATTCTATGGGCCAGGTCTCTCCATATCTTCTGATCTTGCATTGCTTCTTTGAATTTTTTGATGCTCTGGCTGGTGTCAGCTTTGCAGAATAATCATATAGGTACTAATTCATTCTAGCTACATTCCCTGTATTAATTATCTAGAGGTTTTGCATGAAGTATCAGTGGTACAATCCAACTGTCCTTTTCAATTAGAAGGTCAATGCTTTAAACAAGTGTCTAGAATTAGCAATGGGCTGGATGAAGATAGATAAAAATTATACCTAGACAAGTCAAGTGTTTTTGCTAATGAAAGATCTAATTGATATAAAAGCTTATAGGGAATATTACTTTGGAAGTTCTCTTTTGTTAATATTTTTTGCATAAATTTATTAATCTCTCTATTGAAAGATATTTACATTGCACTAAGTCTACCTAGCATGATGGAGACTCTTTGAGTTCCTTTTTTTTTTTCTTTTTGTGCTTGAAGCCAAAATGAGTCATTTTCACCACAAAATACAAATTTGCACACAAATCTGGTGGTTAATTATGCCCGCTGACTCCATTCAGGAGCGAAGTGACAATTTCAACCTATCCCTAGGGTGCCATTGTAGATGTTCTCTGATTCTCTTCCTTTAAAAATGCTGCTGTTATAATTCAAGTGTTGTTCAGAATAATCAAAAGAGTATTTCAGCAGACACATCACAGCCAGCAGACTGTCAAGGCATCAGAGTAAACTCAAGCAAATCCTTTCTCCAACAAAGATCAAATGTTGGTGCATTCTTGAAGAATGTTCCTGCTCCTTCTTCCCACTAGGAGACCATCAATTCTTCTAGTCTATGTGGAATTCCTTAGCCACAGTCTATTAGAAAATTACAATGGCTGCTCTGAGTTTTGATAGAGAAGCTGTCCAGTCAGTGCATTATTGGCACCAACAAGCTTGTAAAGCGAATTTGGGTAACTGGGACATTTGAAATTGCTGATGGTGGAAGTTGAGGAGAATGTTTGGTGAATCTTGGAGGCTTGAGTGGGAAGAGTTATTCCATCAAACTATTGTTCTTTGTATATTATGATGGAACTGAACAAAGAAATGGTTCAAGGCTGAAGGAACTATATTTCCATTCTAAAGCTCTCTCAGATAAAATCCATTCATGATGCCACTATTTTCATTTCTATAATTCTTATATGAAGCCTGGGTTCCAGAGAGCAGATAACCTGTCTTAATAATTCAGTGCTGACCCTCCTAGCAATGCATTGTCACAAAATCTCAAGCAGATTTCTTAATATATATATTATTCAAATTTCAAAATTGAAAAACTTGATATTACTCATAACAAAGAATGAAACTAAATTACATAATCTTTAGGCAAAGTCTTGGTTGAAAGGCAACTAAGCCATTAAGGAATATATTTAACAATTGCCAAGAGAATATTAAGTTGTATACAAAGTGAATGGCTGGCAAATGTTTTCATGTTCTGAAGAGAAACCAGAGAATAAATAAGAAATACAAAAGGAAGATATGAAGCTAAAAATAAAATGAAAACCAAAGCCCAACAGGCACATTGAAAGCATAGCCATCAATAAATAAATAAAAATAATGTAAGTCAGTAAGACTGAAGTTGAAATAAAATTGTGTACAAATGATAAACATGTACTTGCTAAAATGTATCAACTTTTATTGAAATTTGAAACAGAATAAGAACAAGTGAAAGAATGTATGATAAAGTGAACTGAACATTTTGGTTATAATAATACAGATGAAACAGGGAAAATATGTGACTGAAAGGAGTGAAATTTATACTGTGTTAAAGTCTTAAAGACATTTTGATAAAATGATGTATTGTTGGTTATATGTCACCAGAGAAATTATCTAGAATGTAAAAAGCATTTCAAATGCATGTTGGAAATGTGAACAGGGAGAGACAATTTATCAGGCTTGGTGGACATATAAAAGGCTATAAAATTTTGAATTCAAATACATACACTGATTCAGAAGATTGTAAAGATTAATATACAATTGAGACCAGAAATCTTTCTTTTGGGCATTTGGAAAAAAGACATGAAACTTTGCTTTTGTTAACTGTTAACATTAACTGCAGCAAGACTATTGAATGTACAAAAATGGAAATATTTGGCAATGCTAAGAATGAAGGAATGGTTGATGAAGATGATAGAACTTGCTGAGATGATCAAATTTATTCCTTTTATTAGCGAAAAGATGATAGTAATCTTTTAGGCTAGTTTATTGCTGACTAGAAATCCCATATGAACTGTTTACAAAATAAATGAACATGATTTATGGTTTTGATGATTAGAAAGGATAGATAATAAAAAGAGAGACGTGTAGGTTTAGAGAAAGAAGTAAATTTATAATTGTACTGTTGTAAAGATCAGAAGACACTTCTTTGCATCTTTTTTCTTTCTTTTTCCTTTATTCTAGTATTCTCTTTTGTTTCTTTTTCTTCCTTCCTTTATATTCCTTCCTTCCTTCCTTCATATTATTTTTTAATCTTTTAAAAAACTTATATTTAAAAAGTGGAGGAAACAGTTTTGCCACCTTCTAGGCACAAGAAGCTCTCAACAACTAAAAGTGTTCAAAACCTTTATTGTTAAAAGAGGAGCAGCAAGCCTCCCAACTTAAGGTAAGGGAAATGTCCAGTATTTGTGGGAACAGATTCAGGGCAAAGCTGCACAATTATAAATTGTGATTTAATCTGGCAGCTCGTACTGAAATTTAGAGAAATGAGCTAGCCAAAAATGATGCTGTTCCATTTTCAGCATTCAACATTCAGTATGATCTAAGTTACATCTCTGTCAAATTGCATGCAAGCTGGAACTAGCTGTGAACCACCTTCAGGCATTACAAAAAGGATATTTATCAACTTGTGAGTCAGAACAGAAATTCCTCCAAGATTTACTTGTTGACATCACATATTATATTGCCCTTTCTTTTCAATGTCAACTTCTGTTGTATAAACTTTGCATCACAGATATTGTGAAATCCATGTTGTGAGTCCATAGGACACCAAACAACTGAATGGGAATGAAACAATAATTTTATTTAGCAAAGTTAGCAGGTTACCAAAAAAATCATTGGTCTCTTGTACTAGGGACAGGCCAAAGCAAATATCAAAATTTATACTGGAATTGATCAAAGTACAGCCCTCATAAACAGTATAACAAAGCAGAGAAAATACTTACAACTAACAAGAATTGGCAATACAGACAGATACGTTTTCATAATGCAAGAGGCAATACAAGAATACTTTGAAAAGGTAGCATCCTTGTTTACAGAGCATGTCAGTGCCTTATGGTTATTCTAGCAAGCTTGCAAGCCGCTTCCTTCACCACAATTGCAGAAGACAAGAGATAACAAGGCACATTCCCTGGCCTTCAGCAATTTTCACAGACATCAATCTAGGTCATGCATTTTAAAGTTACATTAACAAGAGCCTGTTGTTCTTTAATTATATAGAGGACTACAATTACATTTGGTTATAGATTATACAAGATATAAACATCACTGACATACCAGTAGTAGGTAGAAAGCATGTAGTACATGGGAATATGCAATCAAATGAATTCAGTTTTTTATGGATAGAAATGTTCTAGAGATCACTAACATCAAAAACCATATAATGCATCCTAGATGGTAATGACCCTAATTTCTCCTGCCAACAAATTTTTTTTTTCACAGCTAGGTTTCATATGCTCCCTTCGTCTGTGCTTAATGGAAGATTTGCTAAAATCCCAATGTGTCAAAAAAAACCTTGTCCCTGTTCTCTCCTTAATTAGCATTCTTGAGATCCCCGCGCTTTGATTGGCCAAAGCGCGGGGCACACTGATTGGTCAGGCGAGCCGCGCCGATTGGCTCGCTAAGAATCTCCCGTGATTGGTCCACTCGGATCGTGGGAGATTCAAAGCGGTGCCATTGGCCGCGGCCGCCGCGGCTAAAAGAATAAAAGCCGCGATCTTTTTCCCTTTGCCCCAGTTCGGTTCCAACCTCAAATAAAGAGCATGATTTGAAGTCACTGACTCCTGGCATCATTTCGCGGACACAACACTGGCGACGAAAGGTGGAATCCAGACCCTGAACCGAACCACGTGTCCGACGGAAGTCAGACGAACCACCGCGATGGTGAAAATCGCACCCCCCGCACCCTTCAACCCCGCCACCGAGGACTGGGAATCGTACTCCGACTGATTCCGCATGTTCCTTGAGTGCAGCGACCTGAAGGACGCCACCGGCCCAATGAAGCGCGCCATCTTCCTGACCCACTGCGGGACCGAGGTCTTCAAGATGGCCAAGGCGCTTGCCAAACCCGCCGATGTGACCGCGATGGACTGGGACGTCCTCGAGCCAATACTTCGGCGGCACTACGCTCCAGAGGTACCCATCCTGATCCGACGCAACGAATTCTACCGTCGGGACCAGAGGTCGGGTGAGAGTTTCAGCGACTTCGTTGCCGAGCTGCGGCACCTAGGGGGGCTCTGTGAATTCGACAACCTGAACGACGCCCTGCGAGACCGAATCATGCTCGGTTTGTGGGACCCCGTCCTCCAGAGCCAGCTGATGGCCAAGGGCAACATCAGCCTAGGAGACACCCTCACCGCAGCCGCAGCCGCCGAAGCAACCCGAACTTCCGCCGACCGCATGCGCAGACTGAACACTGGGGACCGCAGCGGAAACAACAACCCGGCGAGGTCGACCGAGGCCCAACCCGAGACGATCACCCACCAGGGCGACTTCCACTCGGCATCGGGCACTTCAGACGAGGAGGAGGACGTCCATTGCCTCCAGACAGGCTGCGACCCACGGAACCGGCGGGGTCGTAAGTCGAGGACCAACTGTGCCGGTTGCGGCGGCGACTACCCCAGGTCGGAATGCCGGTTTTTCGAATCGATCTGCCGGCATTGCGACAAGAAGGGACACATCGCCCGTGTCTGCCGCCTCAAGAAGAATCGCAGCCCAGCACGATGGGACCAGAGCGATCAGAGGAGAGAGAGCACACCACCCCGGACCAGAGATCACCCCTTGGACAACAGATGGGACCGGAACGGACGATCCCTGCGAGGCGGCGATAACCGGCGAAGAGAGGAGACCCATCAGACGGTCACCATCGGCCACACCATCACCAATGATGCCCGGAAGGTCCACGTGGAGGTAGGCATCGAGGGCCAGCCATGCAAAATGGAGGTGGACTCCGGGTCCTACCTCTCCATGATTGCATGGCATGAAATAAAGCGCTTGGTGCCTACCCTCCAAAGGAGGAACATAGCCAGCCAGAGACTCATTGTAAAGGACTACCAGGGAAACCGCATCCCGGTAGTCGGAACCAAACACTTCAACATCACCTATAAAGGGCACACCGAAAGACTTCCCCTGACAATCGTCGACCGCGACCGCCCAAGCCTACTGGGACTGCAATGGTTCGCCCCGCTCGACATCGCACTCACGGGAGTCGACCACGTCACCGACGACAGCTGGGAGCAGCAACTGGCCCGGGAATTCCAAGAGGTCTTCGACGGAAACCTAGGCAAGTACCGAGGGCCCCTTATATCTTTCAACCTAGACCCAAACGTCCCCCCAAAACGCCTGAAACCAAGGCGGGTGCCATTCGCACTTAAACCCAAGATAGACGAGCAAATTGACAAGCTCCTCAAGCAAGGGGTCCTGCAGCCCATAGACCACGCCTGGTGGGAGACCCCCATAGCCACCCCGATCAAGCCCGATGGGTCGGTGAGGATCTGTGGGGACTATAAGGCCACCCTAAATGGCGCGCTACAACAAAGCGCCTACCCCGTCCCAGTAGTGCAACACCTACTGCACTCACTGGGAGGGGGCAAGGTTTTCGCCAAGCTCGACCTCGCCCAGGCTTACCAACAATTGCCAGTCGACGAGCAAACGGCAGAAGCACAAACCATAGTCACCCACCGGGGGGCATTTAAATGCAACCGACTCCAATTCGGAGTCAGCGTGGCACCGGGAATATTCCAAAGCCTAATGGAAAGACTACTGCAAGGCATCAAGGGGATGGTACCTTACTTCGACGACATCCTAGTGTCGGCAGCCAACCAAGCCGAACTAAAGGGTCACCTAAGGGAGGTCCTAACCAAATTTAAAGAGACCGGACTAAAAGTCAAGAGGGAGAAATGCCAGCTATGCACGGAACGGGTAGAATTCCTGGGATACCTCCTAGACCGTCACGGCATTCACCCCACAAACCAAAAAATCAAGGCCATCAAAGAAGCCCCCACACCCAAGTCGAAGACGGAACTACAGGCATTCCTGGGGCTACTTAACTTTTACAATGTTTTCCTGCCCCAAAAGGCGACGGCGGCGGAGCCCTTGCATAGGCTCCTGGACAAGGCGGCGACCTGGACTTGGGGGAAACGCGAGCAAGCCGCCTTCCAAAGAACAAAGGACCTCCTCACTTCGGACGCCGTCCTCATACAATACAACGAGACCCTACCTCTGGCCGTCACATGAGACGCATCACCCTTCGGCGTCGGCGCTGTCCTCAGCCATACCCTCCCCGACAGAAAAGAAGCGCCCATCGCCTTCTTTTCAAGAACCCTCACCAAACCGGAGCAGAACTATAGGCAGCTGGACAAAGAGGCTCTGGCTATCATTGCCGCCGTAAAACGATTCCACGAGTATCTCTACAGCCGGACTTTCACCATCATAACCGACCACAAGCCACTGCTGGGAATCCTTGCAGGAAACCGGGCCACCCCGAACATTCTGTCTCCCCGAATGACAAGGTGGTCCGAGTTCCTGGCAGCCTACAACTACGGACTCATACACAGACCGGGTAAGACGATCTCCCATGCAGACGTATTAAGCCGCTCGCCGCTACCGGAACCCGACACTGACCCAGCACCCACGATGACCACCCTCAGCATAGAGACTCTACCCAACCTGCCCATAACTGCATCAGACATTGCCCGAGAGACTAATAAAGACAAACGTCTGGCGCGGGTGTTGCATTGGGTAGAGAAAGGGTGGCCGGAAAGGGACAACGACGAGTCCGTCAAAACATTCCGAAACCGCCAAACGGAACTATCGTTATTAAAAGGGTGCATACTATGGGGGGATAGGGTGGTCATTCCAGAAAAGCTACAAGGGATGGTTCTGGAACTGCTACACGAGGGGCACTCTGGCATCGTTAGGACTAAAGCCCTGGCCAGAAGTTACGCTTGGTGGCCAGGGATGGACAAACAAATTGAGGCCTGGGTAGCAAGGTGCCAATGATGCCAGGAAACTAGGCCAAGCCCACCCACAGCACCCGTCCTAGAGTGGGAAACCCCAAGGGGACCTTGGTCTAGGATTCACATAGACTTTGCCGGGCCCACAAAAGGACACACCTTCCTCATAACAGTTGACGCTTACTCCAACTGGCTGGAGGTAAGCAACATGAAGACGACAACCACGGAGGCCGTGATCAAGGAACTCTGCAAACTCTTTGCAACACACGGCCTCCCAGACGTCGTCGTTTCCGACAACGGGCCCCAATTCACCTCGCTGGAATTCGAAAAATTCCTAGCGGAAAGAGGCATCCGCCACGCGCTGACAGCACCGGCGTACCCGGTGGCGAACGGTAGGGCGGAACGGATGGTCCAATTCACTAAGAAGACCATCCGGAAAATAGACCATGGGGAGATCCAGGAGAAAATAAACAAACTACTCTCCACCCAACACATAACTCCAAATACCACAACCACTAAGAGCCCAGCCGAACTATTAATGGGCAGGAAACTAAGGTCCCCACTCGACAGGTTACACCCCACGTATAACCCAGAGAAGCCCCCAGACTCAAACAGCAAACACCGAACCTTTGCACCCGGCGACCCCGTATACGCGAGAAACCTGACAGGAGACCCACTATGGATACCAGCCGTCATCACACAAATAACAGGCCCACACTCGTACCGGCTACAAACAGCAGACGGACGAGCGTGGAAACGCCACATCGACCAACTAAGGTCGAGGACTACCAACCAAGAGACCACCGACGCACAAACAGGCGAAACCAACCCCCACAACACAAACCAAGGGGGGAGGGAATACCCAGGGGACCAAAACCAAAGAAGAATAAACCAGCCGTACTTACCGGAAAGCAGCCATCACGACCCCTCGCCAGGAAGAGACAGCCAGGCCAGCTCGACCGACCCGGAAAGACCGAGCGGGAGCGGCGAAACCCGCAGCTCAACCAACCCGGGAGGCCCAGGAGGGAGCTACGGAGAGCGGCCCGGCCCGATCGACCAGCCGGTTCCCACGATGGCAGCAGGAGCAGCAGAGATCCCGACCGAACCGGCTGGGATCCAACCTACGACTGAGCTGCGCAGGTCCAGTAGGCTCAGACGGAGTCCCGCCTACCTACGTGACTACGCGACGTAAGGACTGAACCAAGAGGGGAGGGGTGTTCTGTCCTTAATTAGCATTCTTGAGATCCCTGCGCTTTGATTGGCCAAAGCGCGGGGCACTCTGATTGGTCAGGCAAGCCGCACCGATTGGCTCGCTAAGAATCTCCCGCAATTGGTCCATTCGGATCGCGGGAGATTCAAAGCGGTTACATTGGCCGCGGCCACCGCGGCTAAAAGAATAAAAGCCGCGATCTTTTTCCCTTTGCCCCAGTTCGGTTCCAACCTCAAATAAAGAGCATGATTTGAAGTCACTGACTCCTGGCATCATTTCGCAGACACAACAGTCCCTGCCATATGGGAGCCATTAAAACTACACATATATGCTGCTCTACTGTCCCTAGTAACAGAATTTATACTACACTCTCATTTCCCCTTTTGACTGTGCTAAATACTGTAGGTCAAAATGAAAGCCTGCTTCTGGGTTTTCTCTTGTCTGATAGAAAACACATGACTACATATAATTTAGCTAACTTCTGTGTGACGGCAACTAATATTCCCCATTATCCCAATGTTTTGGGATAAAGACAAACATATTGAAAATTCTCCTCTTTTATTTTTTTTATTGTTATAACTTCCATCAACTGAATTTTAGTCTGACCTCTTTGTCTAATTAGAAATTCTCTGATCAATTTCTTGACCCAATAACTCAGTAATAATTCTTACACTCTTTATGGACAGTCTCAAAATATTAATTATAGCTCTAAGTGTTAGTTTAACCTAAAGCAGTGGTCAGCAATTGGTGGTCTTATATTTATATTGCACTAAATCAGAGGTCCTCAATCAACATCCCCTGGGCTGGATACGTGCAATGAAATTTTGTGTTGCTGCAGAGAGTCTCCCCCTTCAGGGTTTTTTTTGTGTGGGTCGGAGGGGGGCATAAATTCCAACTTGGGGTCTGCTTCAACCTCCTGGTGCGGGGCTTTGGGCAAAGGCTGGAGGGAAGTACCTCTGGTGGCAAAGAGCAGGAGGGCCTTGTTCCAGTGGGACTACATTATGGTGTGGAACTGGCTGACCATCTCAGCCCTCTGAGCCTCCAGACGCTGGTATCTGGCCTTGCATTCCCACAGCTCTTCCCTCCGCTTGGAAAGACTTTGCTCATAGTCCTCAGGGAGGTCCTTCTGCTAAGCCTTTGCGGTCAGATCCAATTTTAACTGAGCCAGCTGTTTTGCCAAATCTTTTTCATGGTGGCTCTTAGCTCCAACAACTGCCTCCTGTTGGGGCCTTAGGGAGCCCAAGAGGTCAGTTAAGAAGTAGCTGGGAGGGAGGGGCTCACGAAGCACCCCTTGACATGAGTGACATCCAGTTGGACATGCCCACCCGGTCACATGACCACCTAGCTACACCTACCCAACCAGTCATATAGGCAGATCATATTACTACTACCTGTAGCCATGCACATGCTCTATAATGCAAATCAGGAAAGAGAATAACTGAACTTGGAATCTAGAGTTGTAATTAGTGAGTTACGACTTACTTTGCATTTGAGGTGTTCTCAGAGGTTCTAAATACTTGAGGGTAAGACTTGTAAGTGTTATGTTTCACTCTAGTTGAACTATCTGGCTGATGTGTCCTCTTGTAAGTGTCACATTTGCATTAGGAACCTGCCATTTTTATATTCATTTGATTCCAGATGATCTGATTGAAGTTTTCACTTCCAGCTTAGAATGACAGATGCATTGGGCTTACTGCAATCAAATGGGAATAAATAGCAGAGACTGCTCTAAAACTGATTAAAGAAGAAAAGTGCAAGAAAATGTTTCCACAGAAGTGTGATTGGCAATGCTTTCATTTGATAACAATGGCTAACAATATCTCACTATTCTGATATTTTTAAAAAATATCAGAAGCATAGCTATTCCAAGCAATCACTAGAAAAACATTCATTCCTATAAAAAACAATGGCAAGAGAAAGACAAAAGTATATGGAATTAATGTCAAAAGATATATAATTTTATTTTCATCTATCCATCATTGATGGTGGATAGATAAACACTGGTTTATTTTGTTCTCGCTTTGAATGTTGGGTACATTTATTCTTTTTAAACCATGATTTACAGTTTGACAGCAATTGAACCCATCCATTTATGGCTTAATATGGGATGTAAAGAATTTACTAAGTGAATATATAAAGAGGGAAGAACATCATGTCATTGCCTGGTCTCAAATTGTTAATAATGTTAGACATTTTGTTACTAATCATTTTAATGATTAATAATGTTTTAAATATTCCTAATTTAAATTTTTAATAAACTTTAGAATGTTTTTATATTTTTTTGATTCTGGCTGCCCTGGATAGTCTGCACAATAGAAAGGTTGGAGAGAAATTGAATAAGTAAGAATGATATACAATTGTCACCGCTCATAACTTCTATATAATCAATGAAATTTTCTAGAGATACAGAAACAATACATTTTCAATTTATATATGCAGAAATTTTATTCTGATATTAGGCTGGATATAATGATGTGGATTAGGAATAATTATCATATTTGTATTTTTCCACTATGCATTCAACTGTAGAATTAAACCCTGCCCAAAACTCCAATTGCAGTTGATGAGTTGATTTCTGCTTTACCATTATTACTGGCACAGTGTATGCATTCATACAACACATTTAACTTCGCTATTTAAGTAATGTCCTTTCTGAGTTCTCATATTACTCTGAATAATATAACCCAAATAGCAAGATTCAGACAACTTAGTGAATGACAACAGAAGGAGGAGGAGGAGGGAAAACATGGCTTCTATAACTCTTTCTAAATCTTTTACCTACCATACATTCATTATGTGCACATAGGAAAGGGTTGTGTAAACTGATATGATCCACATGATCAGGAAAGAACAAGTTTAAGAATGGAGACTGCAAACCCCCATAGGAATGCAAGGGTTTTTTTTTTGTTGTGTTGTGTTGTGTGTCTGTGTTTTTTTGCAAGCTTTTCTGTTTCTCCTTCTTCCAAATTTGTTTCCATTCTGTCTGGTTTTTTGGCATGTCATCATGCTGATTACAGACACAGTCCCAAACCACATTCGACTATTTATTTTCAACATTTTCACTGGTTGGAAGAATAAGATCCAAGATGAATATTAGCCAACATAGCATATTGTGTACCTGTGTCTGTCAGTTCTTTACCTGACTGGGTGGTATCTGTTGGAGTCAATATTTCTGAGATTTCACATATCAATTACCATGTGTTGATCTAGGTATAGAAAAAGGAAATGGAGCATTTAATTGAAGGACAATAATAAAAATCTGAGTGTGGGGCTTCATTTCTGGGATTTATGGAAAGCCAGGTAGAAAGAAAGAATTTTCCTCATCCAGAAATACACTCCTCTTTATCAATGCAAATACATATGGTATTAATCTTCCCTTGGTTAGAGAGAGAGGAGGGAGGGAGGGGGAGAGAGAGAAAGAGCGAGAAAGAGAGAGAGAGAGAAGTGGCATATCAAAAAATGCAATCCATGAAGCTGCTCTTAGGACAGGTAACGGCATGCTAAAACAAATATCTCCCCTCATCTTCATCTTCCCTGATCACCACTGTCATGTCATCTGGTAACATCAATGTGGCCTTAACAGCCCCAACAAGACTTGTGCTGCTGACACCTCTGCCAATAAATGAGATCAGCTGGGTAATTGGTGGGTCACATAAAGAATTAAATCATGCTAGCAGTCACTTTAAATATAAATACAGTGTTTAGCTAAAAACCGAGTGTAGGTGACCACAGCAGCTTCAATTTAACTGAAATGTTGATAGCATTTGCTCCTGAAACTAGAGTGCTCCAAGAAAGATGGACCAGCTTCTAGGAATCTGAATGTTTACCCTAAAGATAGCAAGACACTCTTATGGGAACAAAAACACACTGGAGTTTCTCTTTGTGCTTTATTTCATCCACATTTATTCCGGAAAAAAGGAGCAGAACATTCAGTCATATCAACACATGCATTTTACAACACCAAGCATGATATTTTTTGCTTCCAGTGGTTGAGGACCCATTGTAAATGGCTGCCTCTTCATCGCCAATGTGCAGTTGCTGTAAATCACACCCCATAGCAAGGCTTCAAAGGAGATACTTAAATCACAAAATAAAACAGATCAGAGGTGCAATTATATGATCAGCGAAGCAGGCACCACTATGTTGTGCATAATTAAAATGACAGTAGGTCTTCTCCATAAATACTGTCAGAAAAGTACCTCTCCCTGCATTGAAATAACAGCTAACTGTGGTGAAAAGTTTATTACTCTACTTCATGACTTTGGAAAAATGTATAACTGTGATGGCAAAATAATCTTGCATTTGTTAAAAGTTTGGGGACATCCCTTTTCCCACCAGCTTGAAAAGAGACTCAAAAGAATAATTATTGCATAATTTGAGCTTTGAGAAGAATGAAGTGAAAGAAATTTCAATTTTTGAAGGGCAATTCATCTAAAGCTGAGCTTTGGGAGCAAAAATGTCAAACTAGCCCATCACAACTTACAAACCAGATCCAATAAGGAAAGCTGTCAGAATGAGAAATAGACTCCAAACAAAATCCTCATCTCATGTCTAAATATGGTTGAAAATAGTTTTCTGAGTACTGATCTACAACTTACACCAAGTAGCATCAACTCATTGCCAAAAATATTTTAACATTAGTCTATCATACTTACACATCTCTCAAAGTCTAATTGCCCTAAACTCATATTTCAGGTGTACATAATTGATTAATATGAGGAAATTTGATTCAAGAGAAAATTGTAGATTTAGCAAAGATGACAATATTACATGACAATATTACAAGGGAATTAAAAGCAAACACGGGAACAAAATAAATAAATAAATAAATGTGAAATATGTGAAAGAATCTAGGGGAAATTAAATAGAAAAGCTAGATCCTTTTTTTACAGCAGACCCTCTAAATTAATGTTTCCTTTTTTTTTCTAATGGCCTAGCTTACCTCCAATTAAATTTGCATGTAAGCCGAGTATTGACTTGCTATATTCCACGAGGAATGTTTAAATTAGATACATATTGCAATGTGGAAAAACCACTTTTCAAATCTTCCATTATAATAAGAACTAAATTAGATTGGGCAGTACAGCTAGAAAGGTAAATATCTACAGTTGTATGATTTGGGAGGAAAGGTTGTTGAGGTGGTGGTGTTGGTTTGCAGCTGAAGAGACTCTGGTGGAAACTGATTATCTTAACCTGATTCAGTCAGGTTTCAGGCTGGGATTTAGTGCTGAGACAGCTTTGGTTGTGCTCATAAATGGCTTAAGTGATAACAAATAAAGAAAATAAAGGAAAGAGAATATGTTCCATGAATGTCGGTTAAAATTAGGATGTTGATAGTACAGTGCCATAGGTTCGCAATCACAGTGATAGTATAACCACATAATTATTTGACTTTTTCATGCGAAATTCCATAGAAGAAAAAAAGAATGCTGAAGATTACATCAGATATGCTGTTTAATACAATCTACATGGTGCTACCCTTGAAGACTATCTAGAACAGGGGTGTCCAACCCAATTTCATTGAGGGCCACATCAGGGTTGTGTTTGACCTTGTGTTTGACCCCAGGGTGTGCCTGGGGTGGTTATGGCCACCTTGACATCACATGTTAGGGGCACCTGTGGCGGCCCAGGTGGAACTGGGTGATCCATTGTCTCTAGCTCCATTTTCAGTTGCGACAGCCTCCTGCAGCCCTCTGCCAGCAAAAACAGAGCTCCATTTTTAGTGGCAGAGGCACTGCAGGTTGGTCCTTTGCCAATTCCAGGCCAGATCCCATGGGCCAAATCCAGCCAGCGGCCCTTAAGTTGCCACTCCTGATCTAGAAGCTTCAACTGGTCCAGAATGCAGTGCTGTGTACAATGATGGGCATGCCTCAGTATGTCTATGTAACATCTCTGCTTCACAAGCTGCACCAGTTGCCAGATTGCTTCTGGATGTGATTCAGGGTATTATAAAGCCCTTCAAGTAATCAGGGTCAGATTACTCAAGGGACTAGCCATCTTCCACAGTATTTGTCCAGCAAATCCAGGAAGGCAGCTTCAGTTCTATCAATTCAACAGTGTTCCGGACTAGCAGGCTTGAAAGCCTGCAATTTGGATTGGTCCGCTAACAGTGGGTCGTGATTGGTCACTCCAGACTGATCAGATTGGCTAGTAAACGGGCTGCCACAATTGGGCAAATCAAGCGCGGCAAGCTCAAATTGATGTCATTGACCGCTTAGCCACAGCCAGCTCTATAAAAGGGGCTGCTGCAGCTAGGATATCTCGCTCAAATCAGAAGTCACTAATAAAGAGCTGTTGTTGCTATCTGAGTCTCATCTCCGTTCTTGGACCCATCCTTCCAGACTTAATACTGGCGTCGAGGATGGGATCCAGAGACAGCAGAGTTGACTGAACACTCGCAGAAGATTGACAGAGCACGTGGCTGACAGCGCGCAGACATCGACAGAATGGCCAGAAGCATTATACCACCTGCCCCGTTCGATCCAGCCAGTGAGGACTGGGACTCATATATAGACAAGTTTCAGATGTTCCTAGATACCAACAATCTGAAGGATGCCACTCCCAGCAAAAAACGAGCAGTTTTCCTGATGCATTGCGGACCCACCATCTTTAAGATGGCCAAAGCACTTGCAAAACCGGCTGAAGTCAAATCAATGGACTGGAATACACTTGCTTCCATCCTTCGCAACCATTACGCATATACAAGACGGGTTTTACTGCTGTTGAAATTGAGGAAGTCACAATGTAAATAAAGAGCTGAAGTTCACCGTTCAGAGGCTTGTCTCCATTCTTTCTCGCCCATGCTCAAAACTTAACACTGGTGACAAGGATGGGATATGGAGATATCTGAACCAACGAAATTTTGAAGAACACCGAGCACGTGACAGACGACGCTAACAACGGAACCATGTCCGGCAGCATCATACCACCTGCTCCGTTCGATCCAACACAAGAAGACTGGAAGTCTTACATGGATCGTTTCCAAATGTTCCTAGAGACGAACAACTTAAAGGACGCCACAGCCGGGAAGAAACAGGCAGTGTTCCTAACACATTGCGGTCCACCCATATTTAAAATGGCTAAAGCACTAGCCAAACCCCGAGAAGTGAAGGCCATGGATTGGGACGACCTCGAACCTATCCTGCGAGACCACTACGCCCCGACCATGCCTATGCTCATGAGATGCCACGAGTTTTATCAAAGAAGCCAGCGAAAGGGAGAAAGTGTGGCCGACTTCATAGCAGACCTCCGGAATTTGGGAGGCCTCTGTGGATTCACCGATCTAGAAGAAGCACTAAGAGATCGCATAGTTCTGGGATTAGATGCACCAGGCATCCAAAGCAAGCTGATGGCGAAAGGCGACATCAGCCTTGCCGACGCCATTGCTGATACTACTGCAGCAGAAGCAACCAGGAAGTCGGCTGCACAACTACGCCGAAACCGCACTCCGGTACCACCACCGGCCAGCGAAATCTCACCTAGTTCAGAAAGGCAGCTCGCGACAACGCACCACGAGAACCTCTCTTTGTCGTCAGACAGCGACAAAGAAGGGGTCCATTGACTGCGGTCCGACCGGGACCCTCGCCCGAAGCCCTTACGCCCTTGCGCTGGCTGTGGAGCCAACCATGCCAGGTCTGAATGCAAATTCCGCGACGCACTCTGCCATGAGTGCAGGAAATGAGGCCACATCAGACGGGTCTGCCGCAGCTTGCCAGGACCCAGCCAGGCCTCAAAAGGGGCTAACTATCGCCAATCGACAGGAAACCATCCTGTAAGGCGAGAGCCAGTAAATCACTCCTACAGAAATCGAGCTTTGCAGAGAGAAGATGCTCACCATACTATCACTGTCAGTCACGCCTCAGCCTTGGACACTAAGAAAATCTGAGTCACGGTAGCCATCAAGAACCAGCCTTACCACATGGAGGTCGACTCGGCATCGTCCCTCTCGATGGTGTCTTGGAAGACACTCAAGCAACTCATCCCCACAATTCAATGCCAAAATCTCCGTTTCCAATGCCTCATCCTCAAGGACTACCAGGGGAATTGAATTTCCATCGTCGGGTCCTGCAGAGTCCGAGTCTCCTTCAAGAAGCACACAGCGTACTTACCTTTAACGGTCATTGATAGAGATAGGCCTAGCCTACTGGGCCTCCAATGGTTCGCTCCACTCGGCATTGAAGTGGCCAGCGTAAACCAAGTCGGTGGCTATGACTGGGAGGAAGACCTTATCCATGAGTTCAGGGGCATCTTCGCGGACAGCTTAGGTGAATACAAGGGGACCCTGATCTCATTCAGCTTAGATCCAAAAATAGCTCCCATTCGCCTAAAGCACCGTCGAGTTCCGTTTGCCTTAAAATCGAAAATCGATGAACAACTCGACAAACTGATAGCTCAGGGGGTGTTGGAGCCCATTGATCACTCCCCATGGGAAACCCCTATTGTAACACCCATAAAGCCAGACGTGTCAATCCGAATTTGTGGGGACTACCAGGCCACTTTGAACTATGCCCTGCAGCAGAATGCGTATCCAGTTCCGGTGGTGCAGCACCTCCTCCATTCCCTGGGGGGCGGGAAAGTTTTCGCTAAATTGGATTTAGCTCAGGCATATCAGCAATTACCAGTAGATGAAAAAACGGCACAGGCCCAAACTATTGTGATGCACCGAGGTGCCTTTAAATGTACCCGGCTGCAATTCAGAGTGAGTGTAGCCCCGGGGATTTTTCAAAGCCTTATGGAAAGGTTATTGCAAGGAATTAAGGGCGTGGTCCCCTATTTTGACGATGTATTAATTGCAGCCCCTACAAAAAAATCTTACAGGACCGGTTAAAATTAGTCCTAAAAAATTTCCAAGAGGCTGTCTTAAGGTTAAAAAAAACAAATGTAAATTGTGTACTGACAGTGTTATGTTTTTAGGGTATCTGATTGATAGCCAGGGCATTCACCCTACTGAAAGTAAATTAAAAGTGATCAAAAATGCTCCCAGGCCACAAAACAAGGCCTATCTCCAGGCGTTCCTAGGCCTCATCAATTTTTATAATGTATTTTTACCGCACAAAGCAACTGTCGCTGAACCGTTACACTGATTGTTAGATAAAAAAGCAAATTGGATTTGGGGTTACCATGAAGAACAGGCGTTCAGAAATGTTAAAAAAACTGCTCACTTCTGACTCTGTACTCATGCAGTATAATGAGACTTTGCCGTTAGTTATAACCTGTGATGCATCGCCTTTCGGGGTGGGCGCCATTTTGAGCCACGTACTGCCTAATGGGAACGAAGCCCCTGTTACATATTTTTCAAAGACTCTTTCAAAAATGGAGTGGAACAATGGACAAATTGATAAAGAAGCCCTCGCAATTGTCTCAGCTGTGAAAAGATTTCATGAATACATGTATGGGAGGGTTTTTACTATTGTGACTGACCACAAACCTTTGTCAGGGATAATAACCAGAGATAAGCCGACTCCCTACATATTATCCCCAAGGATGACCCGATGGTCAGAATTCTTTGCTGCTTATAACTATCGGCTGCAATACCGCCCGGGGAAAGCCATTCCCCACGCCGACGCATTGAGCCGAGCACCGCTTCCAGAGACTCTCAACGATCCAGCACCAACAGTAACCACGTTGCAAATCGAGGCACTCAACTCACCGCCACTGACTGCCCGAGATATCGTGAGAGAAACCAAACGCAACCACACCCTAGCACGAGTCCTAGGCTGGGTAGAACGCGGATGGCCATTGGACCAGTTATCAGATGACTTCATACCATTCAAGTCTCAACAGACCGAGCTCTTCTCCCAGAAAGGCTGTGTCATCTGGGGCGATAGAATTGTTATCCCAGAACGGCTCTGAAAAGCGCTACTGAGAACTTTGCACGATGGCCACCCCGGCATCGTGCGAATGAAAGCCCTTGCGTGAAGCTACGCATAGTGGCCAGGCATTGACAAGCAAATCGAACAGTGGGTTAAAGCTTGTCCCAAATGCCAAGAATTCAGCAACGCCCCACCAAAAGCCATGCCTACTGAATGGGAGACACCACATGGACCCTGGTCCCAAATTCACCTGGACTTCGCGGGGCCAACCAAAGGCCACACTTTCCTGCTTACCGTCGACGCCTACTCGAATTGGCTCGAAATTCATCACATGACGACTACGACCTCCGAGGCGGTTATCAAAATTTTAAACAGACTCTTTGCAACCCACGGATTACCAGACGTCCTGGTATCCGATAACAGCCCACAATTTACTGCACTAGTGTTTGAGCAGTACTTCGCTGACCGCGGCATCCGCCATGCACTCACCTCACCTGCTCAACCTGCAACCAATGGCCGAGCAGAACGCATGTTCCAATTTGTGAAGAAAACCTTGCAAAAGGTAGACTACGACAACATTGACGACAAGGTCAATCAAATCCTCTTCTTGCAACACATCACCCCACATAGCGTCACCAACAAAACCCCCGCTGAACTGCTAATGGGACGAAAGCTCCACTCCCACCTTGACCGGTTGCACCCGGCTTATGAATCGGAGAAACCACTGGGATCCAGCGGCCGCTGTTGCACCTTCCAGGTAGGAGACCTGGTTTATGCAAAAAACCTATCGGGTGACCCGTTGTGGGTGGAAGCGACAGTAGTACGTGTAACCGGCCCCACATCCTACCTTGTGCAATGCCTTGACGATAAACTTTGGAAACGGCATATCGACCAATTACGATTGCGGCTTTCAGCGGCCAGTCCGCAAATCCCCTTTGACCAAACTGAGGGGGGGGAGGTACGGAAGAAGATGAATTCCTAGGAAACCAGTTCGAAGGAAACGATGGTTTAACAGAAACTCAGGAAGCGGAGCCAGAGGGAGAAACGGTTGCACCTCAGGGAATTGCAGAAAATGTGGGCAACGACGTAGAAGTGAACTCTGAACCAGAAACAGCCCCACTGCCAAACAACGATCTACCTCAGCATGATTGCAACCAGCTGATACAACGAAAATCAAAGAGACTTAAAAGACAACCGTCCTACCTAAGGGACTATGTAACTGCGCCCTGAAATAAGAAGCCAGGGGGAAGGGGTGTTATGTATGCAATAAGATTAATAAAGTGTGAGCTTGGATTAAGTGCAGGGTTCTGGCCCTGCACTTCTAATTGGCTGTTAAGTGGCTCGACTGGATTGGCCCATTCCGGGGAATCCGATTGGCCCTTAACAGAGAGTTCTTATTGGTTATAAGAGATAGCGTTCCTAGCTCGTTATTGGTTAAACGTTACAGGGTTTTCTATATAAGGCAGGTTTTACTGCTGTTGAATTGAGGAAGTCACAATGTAAATAAAGAGCTAAAGTTCACCATTCAAAGGCTTCTCTCCATTCTTTCTCGCCCATGCTCAAAACTTAACAGGGGAAATAAAACATTCTGCCCTTTTTAATATTTCCTACAATATTCCATTCTGCTAACCTTCTACACAGGGTTGCAGAGTAGCTGGAATTTTCAACTGCTTGCAGGAAACCACCAACAGATTAACCAGCATCCCTGTGACACTGAGGAAGCACTTCAGGAGCAAGGATTTGAATCCAATCACTGGTTGGAAATAAGTATAATCTAAGATTAAGAGTTCCCAGTCCATAATAAGCCAAATAACACTGCTTTATTATTATCAACTGAGACTGTTTGTGAATACAGAATACTTGTATGAAATTGGAACGTTAGAGTTGCTCTATATACAACTTCTAACATCTAAACTTTTAGTAGCATTCCAAACATGTTCACTGGTTCACTGACAGTTCAAAGTTATTGTTGTGTCCGCGAAATGATGCCAGGAGTCGGTGACTTCAAATCATGATCTTTTATTTAAAGTTGGAACCGAACTGGCGTAAAGGAAAAAGCCCACAGCTTTTATTCCTTTAGCCGCAGCGGCCGCGGCCAATGGCACCACTTTGAATCTCCCGCGATCCGAATGGACCAATCGCGGGAGATTCTCAGCGAGCCAATCGGCGCGGCTCGCCTGACCAATCAGAGAGCCCCGCGCTTTGGCCAATCAAAGCGCGGGGATCTCAAGAATTCAAATTAAGGACAGAACACTCCCCCCTTCTTGGTTCAGTCCTTATGTCGCGTAGTCATGTAGGTAGGCGGGGCTCCATCTGAGCCTACTGGACCTGCGCAGCTTAGTCGTAGGTTGGATCCCGGCCGGTTCGGTCGGGATCTCTGCTGCTCCTGCTGCCGTCGTGGGAACCGGCTGGTCGGTCGGGCCGGTCCGCTCTCCATAGCTCCCTCCTGGGCCTCCCGGGTTGGTTGAGCTGCGGGTTTCGCCGCTCCCGCTCGGTCTTTCCGGGTTGGTCGAGCTGGCCTGGCTGTCTCTACCTGGCGAGGGGTTGTGATGGCTGCTTTCCGGTAAGTACGGCTGGTTTATTCTTCTTTGGTTTTGGTCCCCGGGGTATTCCCTCCCCCCTTGGTTTGTGTTGTGGGGGTTGTTTCACCTGTTTGTGCGTCGGTGGTCTCTTGGTTGGTAGTCCTCGACCTTAGTTGGTCGATGTGGCGTTTCCACGCTCGTCCGTCTGCTGTTTGTAGCCGGTACGAGTGTGGGCCTGTTATTTGTGTGATGATGGCCGGTATCCATAGTGGGTCTCCCGTCAGGTTTCTTGCGTATACGGGGTCGCCGGTTGCGAAGGTTCGGTGTTTGCTGTTTGAGTCTGGGGGCTTCTCTGGGTTATATGTGGGGTGTAACCTGTTGAGTGGGGACCTTAGTTTCCTGCCCATTAATAGTTCGGCTGGGCTCTTATTCGTTGTGGTATTTGGGGTTATGTGTTGGGTGAAGAGTAGTTTGTTTATTTTCTCCTGGATCTCCCCGTGGTCTATTTTCTGGATGGTCTTCTTAGTGAATTGGACCATCCGTTCCGCCCTACCGTTCGCTGCCGGGTGCGCCGGTGCTGTCAGCGCGTGGCGGATGCCCCTTTCCGCTAGGAATTTTTCGAATTCCAGCGAGGTGAATTGGGGCCCGTTGTCGGAAATGACGACGTCTGGGAGGCCGTGTATTGCAAAGAGTTTGCAGAGTTCCTTGATCACGGCCTCCGTGATTGTCATCTTCATGTTGCTTATCTCCAGCCAGTTGGAGTAAGCATCTACTGTTATGAGGAAGGTGTGTCCTTTTGTGGGCCCGGCAAAGTCTATGTGAATCCTAGACCAAGGTCCCCTTGGGGTTTCCCACTCTAGGACGGGTGCTGTGGGTGGGCTTGGCCTAGTTTCCTGGCATCGTTGGCACCTTGCTACCCAGGCCTCAATTTGTTTGTCCATCCCTGGCCACCAAGCGTAACTTCTGGCCAGGGCTTTAGTCCTAACGATGCCAGGGTGCCCCTCGTGTAGCAGTTCCAGAACCTTCCCTTGTAGCTTTTCTGGAATGACCACCCTATCCCCCCATAGTATGCACCCTTTTAATAACGATAGTTCCGTTTGGCGGTTTCGGAATGTTTTGACGGACTCATCGTTGTCCCTTTCCGGCCACCCTTTCTCTACCCAATGCAACACCTGCGCCAGACGTTTGTCTTTATTAGTCTCTCGGGCAATGTCTGAAGCGGTTATGGGCAGGTTGGGTAGAGTCTCTATGCTGAGGGTGGTCGTCATGGGTGCTGGGTCGGTGTCAGGTTCCGGTAGCGGCGAGCGGCTTAAGGCGTCTGCATGGGAGATCGGCTTACCCGGTCTGTGTATGAGTCCGTAGTTGTAGGCTGCCAGGAACTCGGACCACCTTGTCATTCGGGGAAACAGAATGTTCGGGGTGGCCCGGTTTCCTGCAAGGATTCCCAGCAGCGGCTTGTGGTCGGTTATGATGGTGAAAGTCCGACCTATAGTCCAGCTGGCTATAGTTCCGCTCCGGTTTGGTGAGGGTCCTTGAAAAGAACGCGATGGGCGCTTCTTTTCCGTCGGGGAGGGTATGGCTGAGGACAGCGCCGACGCCGAAGGGTGATGCGTCGCATGTGACGGCCAAAGGTAGGGTCTCGTTATATTGTATAAGGACGGCGTCCGAAGTGAGGAGGCCCTTTGTTCTTTGGAAGGCGGCTTGCTCGCGTTTCCCCCAAGTCCAGGTTGCCGCCTTGTCCAGGAGCCTATGCAAGGGCTCCGCCACCGTCGCCTTTTGGGGCAGGAAAACATTGTAAAAGTTAATTAGCCCCAGGAATGCCTGTAGTTCCGTCTTCAACTTGGGTGTGGGGGCTTCTTTGATGGCCTTGATTTTTTGGTTTGTGGGGTGAATGCTGTGACGGTCTAGGAGGTATCCTAGGAATTCTACCCGTTCCGTGCATAGCTGGCATTTCTCCCTCTTGACTTTTAGTCCGGTCTCTTTAAATTTGGTTAGGACCTCCCTTAGGCGACGCTCTAGTTCGGCTTGGTTGGTTGCCGACACTAGGACGTCGTCGAAGTAAGGTACCACCCCCTTGATGCCTTGCAGTAATCTTTCCATTAGGCTTTGGAATATTCCCGGTGCCACGCTGACTCCGAATTGGAGTCGGTTGCATTTAAATGCCCCCCGGTGGGTGACAATGGTTTGCGCTTCTGCCGTTTGCTCGTCGACTGGTAACTGTTGGTATGCCTGGGCGAGGTCGAGCTTGGCGAAAACCTTGCCCCCTCCCAGTGAGTGCAGTAGGTGTTGCACTACTGGGACGGGGTAGGCGCTTTGTTGTAGCGCGCCATTTAGGGTGGCCTTATAGTCCCCACAGATCCTCACCGACCCATCGGGCTTGATCGGGGTGACTATGGGGGTCTCCCACCAGGCGTGGTCTATGGGCTGTAGGACCCCTTGCTTGACGAGCTTGTCAATTTGCTCGTCTATCTTGGGTTTAAGTGCGAATGGCACCCGCCTTGGTTTCAGGCGTTTTGGGGGGACGTTTGGGTCTAGGTTGAAAGATATAAGGGGCCCTCGGTACTTGCCTAGGTTTCCGTCGAAGACCTCTTGGAATTCCCGGGCCAGTTGCTGCTCCCAGCTGTCGTCGGTGACGTGGTCAACTCCCGTGACTGCGATGCCGAGCGGGGCGAACCATTGCAGTCCCAGTAGGCTTGGGCGGTCGCGGTCGACGATTATCAGGGGAAGTCTTTCGGTGTGCCCTTTATATGTGATGTTGAAGTGTTTGGTTCCGACTACCGGGATGCGGTTTCCCTGGTAGTCCTTTACAATGAGTCTCTGGCTGTCTAGGTTCCTCCTTTGGAGGGTAGGCACCAAGCGCTTTATTTCATGCCATGCTATCATGGAGAGGTAGGACCCGGAGTCCACCTCCATTTTGCATGGCTGGCCCTCGATGCCTACCTCCACGTAGACCTTCCGGGCGTCATTGGTTATGGCGTGGCCGATGGTGACCATCTGATGTGTCTCCTCTCTTCGCCGGTTATCGCTGCCTCGCAGGGATCGTCCGTTCCGGTCCCATCTGTTGTCCGAGGGGCGATCTCTGGTCCGGGGTGGTGTGCTCTCTCTCCTCTGATCGCTCTGGTCCCATCGTGCCGGGCTGCAATTTTTCTTTAGGCGGCAGACACGGGCGATGTGTCCCTTCTTGTCGCAATGCCGGCAGATCGATTCGGAAAACCGGCATTCCGACCTGGGGTGGTCGCCGCCGCAACCGGCACAGTTGGTCCTCGATTTACGACCCCGCCGGTTCCGTGGGTCGCGGCCTGTCTGGAGGCGATGGATGTCCTCCTCGTCATCGGAAGTGCCCAATGCCGAGTGGAAGTCGCCCTGATGGGTGGTCGTCTCGGGTTGGGCCTCGGTCGACCTTGCCGGGTTGTTGTTTCCGCTGCGGTCCCCAGTGTTCGGTCTGCACATGCGGTCGGCGGAAGTTCGGGTTGCTTCGGCGGCTGCAGCTGCGGCTGCGGTGAGGGTGTCTGCTAGGCTGATGTTGCCCTTGGCCATCAGCCGGCTCTGGAGGACGGGGTCCCACAAACCGAGCACGATTCGGTCTCGCAGGGCATCGTTCAGGTTTTCGAATTCGTAGAGCTCCCCTAGGCGCCGCAGCTCAGCGATGAACTCGCTGAAGCTCTCACCCGACCGTTGGTCCCGACGGTAGAATTCGTTGCGTCGGATCAGGATGGGTACCTCTGGAGCGTAGTGCCGCCGAAGTATTGGCTCGAGGACGTCCCAGTCCATCGCGGTCGCATTAGCGGGTTTGGCAAGCGCCTTGGCCATCTTGAAGACCTCGGTCTCACAGTGGGTCAGGAAGACGGCGCGCTTCATGGGGCCGGTGGCATCCTTCAGGTCGCTGCACTTGAGGAACATGCAGAATCGGTCGGAGTACGATTCCCAGTCCTCGGTGGCGGGGTTGAAGGGTGCGGGGGGTGCGATTTTCGCCATCGTGGTGGTTCGTCTGGCTTCCGTCGGACACGTGCTTCGGTTCAGGGTCTGGATCCCACCCTCGTCGCCAGTGTTGTGTCCGCGAAATGATGCCAGGAGTCGGTGACTTCAAATCATGCTCTTTTATTTAAAGTTGGAACCGAACTGGCGTAAAGGAAAAAGCCTGCGGCTTTTATTCCTTTAGCCGCGGCGGCCGCGGCCAGTGGCACCACTTTGAATCTCCCGCGATCCGAATGGACCAATCGCGGGAGATTCTCAGCAAGCCAATCGGTGCGGCTCGCCTGACCAATCAGAGAGCCCCGCGCTTTGGCCAATCAAAGCGCGGGGATCTCAAGAATTCAAATTAAGGACAGAACAGTTATCCCTGCAAGATTGTGATGTAAATAGATTCTGCCTGCAAAAGGTTTTCCCTGCCCTACATGATCAATTTGTCTTTTGTCCCTATATATTCCCAGATTTCTCTAGCTTCTAGCAACTGAATTCCAGTCAAGCCTCATGCAAGCACAAATATAAAAACTTTTAAATCCTAATTTTCTTTTAAACTTATTTACAAGTTTTACCATTAAACATTAGGCAAGCATTTTGCAATCTTCCCTTAATTCCCCATCTTTAATTATATAATTGAACAACATCCCTTTCCTTCCACCCCCTCCACAATACAAAACTAATTTTTGCAGGAAACATTTAACATTACCATCTTAATGAAGTTCTTAATGAAATGGTCCACTCTGAATGCAAATGAGTCGTGGCGGAGTCACCATTTACTTATTACGCCCTAACGCAGAAGGACAAATGCCCTTTCCTTCATTAATCATAAAGAATAGCATCCCCTTTTTAAAATCTAGCATTTTTGTTAGTGACATCAACAGAGGAAATAAATTTAGAAACAAGTGCAAATAACCTCTGACCAGTAGCTTTCAAAAAAAATAATGATGTCCCTTTGAAAAAAATGGTTCTTTCATTAAAATTCACCCATTTAACAGGGTTTCTTGGTTCTGAAGTTTAATTATTCATTACTCCTGCAGATAGAACTGAAAACATTGACCAATAGAAATATACTGGGAAGTCCTAATCAGATCATATTCACCCAGCTTGGTCTGTGGGCAAACAGAAAGAAACATAAATCACTTCCCATTCATACTCTGTGGATGATTCATACAAGAGAAGATTCTTGAGGACTTTACTTGCCTCATATTCAAGGTTGATGAGCAGCTGGTGAGATGGGAATAGGAGTGATGAGATGTGAATGCCTGTACCTTAAATTGAGCAACAGGTTCAAATTAGGGATTCAGCCCATGAAGGACCTTTTTGCCAGCTCCCCAGATTTCTTGTGCTGGGGTCCTTTAATCAATATATCTTGTGGGCAGGTTCTGAGAGTTCATGTCCTCCATGACAACCATGAATCTCCCAAGTGATATCTGGCTCAAGTCATAGAGATAAGCATACTTTAGATCTTATTTAAACTTTAGAAAGGATCATGTGTGGGTTAGATCTAGAACAGAGATGTCAAACTCACATCGTCATGGCGGCATCATGTGATATATTGGGACTTTTCTCCCCTTCATTAAACCAGGCATGAGCATGGCCAGAGCATGATGCATCTGGCCCATGGGCTGGCAGTTTGACAGCCCTGATCTAGAGGATATTAGACTAAATCTATTAGCAAGATAGTTTCAGCCACAGTTCTGAAATGAGAAATATTTAATGGCAAAATCAGAAATAGGTTGCTTACTTTTGTTAGGAAATCTGGATAAATCCATTTGCAAAGATTTGTCACTATATCTCCAGTGTGAGCAATAAAGACATTAGTACCAGCCTATTTTGTATTTTGTTTAACAGTTTTCCCTCTTTGCATAGTTGCATTTTATTGTATAGCTGCATGCTCTTCATTTGACTTATTGTAGATATTTTAAAATTATTGGGATCACTTTGTCTCAGCAAATAATACCAATTAGACAGAAATCCATTTTCTGTACATTAAAGTTGACAGAATATATCTTTGCATATTAAATCAATATGTAAACTGAAACTCAGGCAGTTTTCAAAATTAGCACTTTTCTAAATTTTGCAATGTAGTTAAATATGTGCATGAATGGGGATAATGGGAAAGAGCCCAGAGAAATGCTTCTGGTAGTGAAGAAATATATCAATTGTTCATGCTAAGCTAAATGTTTGGGGGAAATGCATCTAATTGGCAAAATTGCGTAAAATTTCTCTATGAAGAAGAGAGGCATCTGTTAAATTCAGAAGTTTCATCACAGTGACAAAACATGCATTGTGACATCATGAGGCAAGCTCCATGCCTTATTATGAGCATGGATGTCACAGATAAAAAGGAGGTGGAATTTGCATTGTGATGTTGAGATATATGTTTTAGCATTTCAATCAGAATCAAACTGGAAGAACTTTGGAGGTCTTCTAGTCCAACCCCCTGCCCCCTATACCATTTCAGATAAGTGATTGTCCAGTATCTTTTTAAAAACCTCAAGTGATGAAGCAAGCTGTTCTACTAGTTAGTTGTTTTCACTGTTAGGAAGTTTCTCCTGGCTTCTCTCCTTGATTAGTTTCCATCCATTGTGTAGTGTCTTGCCTTGGAAAATAAGTTGATTCCTTCTTCCTTGTGGCAGCACCTCAAATATTGGAATACTGCTATCATGTCCCCCCTAGTCCTTCTTGTTAGGGATAACATTGTTTACCCTAACTGGTTTAGGTAAAATAATAAATATGTTATCATGGTTTATAAGTTAAAGTGTCTGCAACTTTAAATATAGGAATGTAATTAAGGGAGTGGTTGTGAAAGCACTATAAAAGAAGCAAGGAACGTCAGCTTGCTCTCTCTGGCTTTATGATCCCTAATTACTGGATGGATTTGAGACTGCGTTTTTTCCCTACTGGAACGGGAGAGAGAGAAAGGACTGATTTGTAAGTGAACTGACATTGGATATTCTTCACGGACTTTGCTAATTGAATATCCTTGAATGGACTGACTAAAATGATACATGACTAATGGACTGTTATTTTGACTATGCTATATAACTCTGTAAGTGGAATAAACTATATTTTTGACAGCACAAGCGTATCTGTTATTTTTACTGTATGTTAACAAACATACAAGCTTATCTCACTCATTTATCTGTGTGCCTATCTGACTAACGCTGCACATTCTGTTTAGCTTGTCTCCTTAACCCTGGTTGGGGAACACAGGCTTAACACTGGTTATGGGCCCAGAGGCTGCAAAGTCAGTTTAACTAGGATAAAACAGATTTGTGTAAAAGTGAGAGTTTGTGTTGTTATACATTACAGTAAACAGACAGCTGTGTTTTATTAATTATAGTTTTATATCCATATTAAGAAAACATGGCACAAGTCAATCTACAAAGTTTGTCCCTTCTATCCAAGTTGGATGGAACAAACTATGTATCATAGTCTATGAAATGTAGTCTACTTCTACGAAGAGAAGGTCTGTGGAACATAATTGAAAATCCACCAAACGTAGAGGAATGGGATCCAGAGATTGAGGAAGATAGACAAAAGATAGAAGAATTTAAACAAAAGAATGAACAAGCTATTTGCATAATAGGACTAACACTAACTGACCAGCAACTTGTTCATATCCACGGAGAGCAAACGGCTGTTGGGTGTTGGCAGAAGCTGAAGAGGATTTATGTCTGAGATAACGTTGGTGCTCACATAAATCTAACACAGAAACTTTTCAAGACGCATCTCCAGACGAATGGTGATATGCTTAGTCATTTGAATTCTATAAAAAGCATTTTTCAAGAACTGCATGAGAAAGAGCTTATTTTTTCTGAACTACACCAAGTCTACAAAATTCTATCTTCACTAGAAGAAAGTTATGATAACTATGTAACTTCCCTTGAAATTTTGCCTGAGGAAAGTTTAACTTTAACTGATATAACTGGCAGATTGATTGAAGAGGCCAGAAGAAGACTTGAAAGAGATGAGTTAAGGAGGGAGCAACCTCAAAAAGAAGATATTGAATCTCCTACTGCATATGCAATTAAAAAATGTTTTAATTGTGGAGGAAGAGGATATTTGGCAAGATTTTGTAAAAAAGCAAAGTGCCAGAACGCTGGCCAGAACACTAAAAGTCATCAAAAAATAAATAAAAAATTAGAGTTAGCCATGTATATTAACGGAGCTGTAAAAAATAATTTATGGGTGGTTGACAGTGGAGCATCCCACTGTATAACAAATGACAACAAAAATTTTATTAAAATGTCCAAGAGTACACAGCAGATATCATTAGCCAATGGCTGGAAACTGAAAGCTAAAGGTCAAGGTATAGCATATTGTTCTTTCATAAAAGAGAATATAAAAATGTTATATGTACCACAACTTAAGTTTAATTTAATTTCAGTTAGAATTTTGGTTAAACTAGGATATGTAGTTACATTTAGGGGAGATAACTGCATAATTGAGAAAGAAGATAAGAAAATTACTGCATCTTTAAGAGGTGAATTATATGTTTTAAATGATAATGGTTTCGAGGTGGCTAACACGGTTTATGATAATAAGAAACCTCATGATGAATGTATTCACTTGTTACACCGACGGCTAGGGCATTTAAATTTTAAAATGCTTAAGAAAACTGTTGAATTATCTAAAGGAATAAGTTTGAAACCTTGTAATAAGTATTTTCAATGTTCTATTTGTAATCAAAGCAAAAGCAGGGTCATACTGGCTAATAGAGTTGATGGATTTACTACCAAAGAACCTTTAGAAGTAGTATTTGCTGATTTAATAGGTCCGAAAAAACCAAGTGTAGGAGGAGCTCAATACATATTAAGTATAATGGACTACTATTCTAGATATGGATTTTGCTATTTAATGAAGAGCAAAACTGAAACATATCTAAATCTATTTAATTGGATAAAATTTGCTGAAAGAAAAACTAAAAAGAAATTAGTAACTCTTATAACAGATAATGGTACGGAATTTACAAATAATAAATTCCAGAATAGACTTAGAATGTTAGGTATTCAACATAAAAAGTCTGCACCATATAGGCCACAACATAATGCCTTTATAGAGAGACAAGGCCAAACACTACAGTCAATGGCACGTACTATGTTACCGTATATACTCGAGTATAAGTCGACCCGAATATAAGTCGAGGCACCCAATTTTACCACAAAAAACTGGGAAAACTTATTGACTCGAGTATATGTCAAGGGTGGGAAATGCAGCAGCTACTGGTAAATTTCAAAAATAAAAATAGATACCAATAAAATTACATGAATTGAGGCATCAGTAAGTTAAATGTTTTTGAATATTTATTTCAAAGAAAAACAGTAAACTAGCTCTATAAGTGGAAAAGAGAGCCAACAAAACCAATATGGTATCAACAATAACTTTAAAAGTACAAAAACCTTAGCTCAATCAGCAACCAAGCTAAAACACAAGAGTTAAAATCCTTCAAAACTGGATTCCTCATCATCATCTGTATGTCCAAACAGAGTCACCCTCTCCCTTGCAAGAAAAAAACATGTGTATGTGCTGCATGTACATCCTGTTTTGGAGAGCCACCATCTCTTTCATAGCTCTCCCTCATGCCTCCATTGCATGTGCACACATGCCATGGCTCAGTAGTAGGTCAACATACAGATGTCACACTAGGTTCCCTCCTCAAAAGGAACATCCAACCTTTCTTGAGAAGTACAAACTTCATCTGTTCAGGATTGTGGTGACAAAGGTGAAGGAGGATGGGGCTGAGAGAAGGGAAGGGAAGAAAAGATCACTGACAGGGAGAAAGACAGGGAGAAACACCTGGAAGTGTGAGCCCTCGAGTTTCCTTAGGGAAGACCAGACAACAAGGGGAGAGGAGAGGAGGAGGAGGAGGAGAGTTTAAAAAAAAAGAATGGGAAGCCAACTCACGCGTGCCATCAAAGCCAGGGGGAAGCGGGGCTTTCTCCACCTGCTGCCGCCAGAGGAGTATGGGGGGGAGTGCGGGGAAAGGGGGTTCGTGCCGAGGCTCCGCAAGCGATTACCAGATTTGCAGCTCCGTTTGTTGGTGAAGCTGGAAGCGCGCAATGCAGGAGCTCGTGGGGGCCCCGGGCGCCCATTAATGGGGAAGGAGAGGCCGCTTGGGGTCGCCAGACCCAGGCAGCTTCCCCTGCCCCCTCCCCTAGCAGCGAAGAGCTGCTCTGGGGGGCTCCCACCACGGCGCAGCCAGGCATTTTGTCTCGCTGCCCCCGGAGCAGCTCTTCGCTGCTAGGGTAGGGGGCGGAGGAGGCTGCCTGAGCCTGGCAGTTTCTTGGCGAAGCTGGAAGCGCGCAACGCAGGAGCTCGCGGAGGCCCCGGGCGCCCGTTAATGGGGAAGGAGAGGCCGCTTGGGGTCGCCAGGCTCTGGCAGCCTCCCCCGCCCCCTCCCCTAGCAGCAAAGAGCTGCTCCGGGGGGCTCCCGCCACGGCGCAGCCAAGCACTTTGTCTCGCTGCCCCCAGAGCAGCTCTTCGCTGCTAGGCTAGGGGGCGGGGGAGGCTGCCTGAGCCTGGCGGTTTCTTGGCGAAGCTGGAAGCGTGCAACGCAGGAGCTTGTGGGGGGCCCGGGCGCCCGTTAATGGGGAAGGAGAGGCCGCTTGGGGTCGCCTGTGCGGCCCTCAGCGGGTAGACAGCCATGGCGGCGATGTTTCCCTGGAGGCGCGATCGGTTGCAGCCACGCCAGCGCAGGCCAGGCATGGTGCCGTTGCGGCTGACTCAAGTATAAGCCGAGGGCGGTTTTTTCAGCACAAAAAATAGGCTGAAAAACTCGGCTTATACTCGAGTATGTACGGTATCTGATTCAGGATTACCTGACAATTTATGGGGAGAAGCAATAATGTGTGGTAATCATATATTAAATAATGTTGTTAATTCAACAACAGGTGAATTACCATTCACACTGTGGCATGGTACAAAACCTGATTTAAGTTACATGCACACATTTGGAGCACCAGCATGGGTGCATATCCCTACACAACTCAGACACAAAGGACAGCATAGAGCTAAAAGATTATTTTTTGTAGGATATAAATCTAATCATAGATCTTATAGATTCTGGGAACCAGGTACATCTAGAGTTTACACCAGTACTAGTGCTAAATTCCTAGAACATGTAGGATGGAATAGATTAGAGCAAGATTTAAATAACAAAGTAATTATTGAACCCTACAAAAGGCAGAAAGATCAAACTAGTTATAAGAAGAGTCCAATAAAAGAAGAAGTCCACGAAGAACAAATAGGATCAGAACAAGAAGAAACAGTTGATCAGGAAGAGTTAGATAATCAAGAAGAGTTAATAAAGGAAAGTCCACCTGTAAGTCCTGTAATACCTAGGCGTACTACACGTGTAACTAGACCACCTGATAGGTATCAAGCAAGTATAGTTTGCCAAGTAACTAAAGTTCCAACTAGTGTAGATGAACTTAAGATGTATCCTGCTAAGGATCAGGAGAATTGGTAAAAGGCAATGGAAAAAGAACTAAATTCATTAAAGGTAATGAAAGTATATGAAGATGCTAAATTACCTCCAGGAGAAAAATCCATTGGGTGCAAATGGATATTTTAAAAAAACTGGAAATGATGGGACTATTACCCATAAGGCTAGGTTGGTAGCTCAAGGATTTAATCAAACTGCATCTGATTATGATGAAGTTTTTGCACCAAGCCTTAAAGCAATATCTTTAAGAGCAGCTTTAGTGTGGGCAGCTAAGAAAAACTATGTCATTAACCATTTAGATGTAGAAACTGCTTCTCTGCATGCACCTTTGCAGCACACTATATATTTGAAAAAGCCAGTTATTATAAAAGACAATAAAGTAAATAGTAATGATTATTGGAAACGGGTTGAAACAATCTGGCTTTGAGTGGAACCAATATATTGTGAAAGAATTAAACAATATAGGTTTTAAATCTGGTTTAGCAGATCCATGTGTGTTTAAAAGAGAAAATAATGGAACGGTGTCATTATTGTTATTATTTACAGATGATATTGCTTTGATAACTAAGACTAATAATGAAGCTAATGAGATTATATCATTATTAGCTAAAAAGATAAAATTAAAGCATTTAGGTGAAATTAAAAAGTATCTAGGATTGACAATTAACAAAACAAAAAATGAATTTAAGATATCTCAAGAAGATAAAATTTGCCAATTAATTAAAATGTATAAAATGGAACTTTGTAAAATGGCAAAGACTCCAATGAGTCAGGAAGTTTGCCAAACTAATGATCAAAGTCCCAAATTTGATAAGTCTATATATCAATCTTTAATTGGTAGCTTATCATATATCAGCAATTGGTCAAGGCCAGATATAGCTTATAGTGTTAATCAGCTGGCTCATTTTAATTCAGATCCACATCAATGTCATTGGCAATCATTAAAGAGAATTTTAAGATATCTTAAAGGAACAATGCATTGTATATAGAACCAAAGGGTGATTTGAGTCTTAGTGCCTATGCACATGCAAGTTTTGCAACAAACATAAACACTAGAAAATCAACATCTGGGATGGCTATATTATTTGGTAAGACACTAATAGGGTGGAAGTCAATCAGACAACAGCATATCAGCTTGTCCACGATGGAAGCAGAATTTTCATGTCTGTCTAACTTAATTTTGTACAAACAGTTATTATTAGACATGGGTATAACTGTTAAAGATTCCATTATTGTGTACGAGGACAACCAAGCAACCATAAAGTTAGCTGTAAAAACTAGATCAAAGCATACTGATTTAAGATACTTAAATGTTAGAGAATCTGTAAAGAATGGACTAATTAAATTGGAATACTGCATGACAGAAGAAAACATTGCAGACCAATTTACAAAAGCTCAAGGAGTAATTAAGTTTAAAGAGAGTTGTAACAAATATGATTTAAAGATGTAAATAGTTAAATTTATTATTATTTCCTAAAAGGGGAGAATGTTAGGGATAACATTGTTTACCCTAACTGGTTTAGGTAAAATAATAAATATGTTATCATGGTTTATAAGTTAAAGTGTCTGCAACGTTAAATATAGGAATGTAATTAAGGGAGTGGTTGTGAAAGCACCATAAAAGAAGCAAGGAATGTCAGCTTGCTCTCTCTGGCTTTATGATCCCTAATTACTGGATGGATTCGAGACTGCGTTTTTCCCCTACTGGAACAGGAGAGAGAGAAAGGACTGATTTGTAAGTGAACTGACATTGGATATTCTACACGGACTTTGCTAATTGAATATCTTTGAATGGACTGACTAAAATGATACATGACTAATGGACTGTTATTTTGACTATGCTATAAACTCTAAATGGAATAAACTATATTTTGATAGCACAAGCGTATCTGTTATTTTTACTGTATGTTAACAAACATACAAATTTATCTCACACATTTATCTGTGTGCCTATCTGACTAACGCTGCACATTCTGTTTAGCTTGTCTCCTTAATCCTGGTTGGGGAACACAGGCTTAACACTTCTTTTCTCTAGACTAGCCAAACCCAATTCCTGCAACCATTCTTCATGTTTTTGTCTCCAGGTCTTTAATTATCCTTTAATCCAGGCCTTTAATTGTAAAGATGTTCAAATATGAGAATTTGCTGTCCTTGCTCTCTTACAGACATCCATGATTATGAGAATAACTGAAAAAGAATCAAATTCTCAGGTGAATCTTTTTTTTTATTTAAAGGCACCCCAACTATAGAAACATCTAAAAGCATGAAACTTCATAAACTTTAAACCTATGCAGTTCTCAGCCAATACTGGAGAGAAATAGGAGGAGAAAGTAAACTGTTGCATTTCATCTGAGAGTATCTTTGTCACTCCTCTATAAACCAGTATTATAGAATAATTTTAAATGATGGAAAGCTAATGTGCAATGACCAATGCAAATCCAAACTGTGTGGTAGTCAGAAAGGATAGTTAACTCTGCAACTATAGGTTAACATTTATCTTCAGACATTATGTGACAACCACAATTCCTGTTGCCTATAAGAAAAATAATATGACTTCATCAATAGTATATCCACATAGAATGTATATACATCTTTAAATTCTCACTTACATGCATGGAGAAATCTCACTGAATTGCCTAGTCTTCTTAATACAGATGAAAAGGTATTTAAATATGAGAATATAACCCCTATGGCTGATATCTTGGCTGCTGCTAAATTGAGGAGCTATCCTTAGGGAATCCTGTCAATCATTCCAAAATATTCTGTGAAGTGAAGGCAGCCTATGTTACTTTGAGTCATATTCCAGGACTTTTTCCCCTACCATTTGCACAAATGATAGCCAGAATCCATTAGAATATAAAAACTAATTAGAATGGAAATCATCCCGTGCCCTTGCCTTAAATTACTTGTCATCCAAATCTAGAGCTTTGTGATGTAGTATCCTTGTAAGCATGTCTGTGGTGCCTCCTTTTGTGCTTAGTCCCCCAGTTGTATTGTACGAAGCATTCCTAAGGCAAATACATTCTGCAGAGCAAAAAATATGTCTTACATTTTGCTTTTGCCTTCTAGTCCTCAGAATGATTGAAACTTTAAAAAGGTTCAGGAAAACTTTTTCATTTTTTTAATCCAGACCTATCCATGTAATTCTCAAGGAGGTCATTTGGATCTGCTGTCATCTTAAAAGCAGCTTTCCTTTTGTACTGCCACATCAAAGCCTTTCCAACACAATCCAGATGGATCCTGGAAAATGAACATGCCTGAGCATTCTTTGCTCAAATGTTGTTTACATAAGATACTTGGAAAATCTAAATGTAATTTACCACATAGCTTCTCCTGCCTGCTATGCAAGTGCTTTCAACTGAGCCTAATTGTTGGAACAGCATTTTCTGTGAAATATAGGACACCATGAACTTTTGTCTTGCCAAATCCAAGCCCAATGAGGACTGGATCTGGAGCAAAAGGAACACATGCAAATGAGATCAACAGTGGTTTCCTTTGGTTCCATATATGTAATATGGAAAGCTTGGACATGGAAGATATTTCTGCTAAGCCTGACAGCTCATAAGTATGTGTTTTTACAGCTGAAACTTTCTTAAAATGACACAAAGAAACATGAATACATACAAATCTGCCTACTTGTATCCTGTATGGAACAGGTCACACTGAAAGCCTTTGATGGCTTCAGAAGTATCATTTCTTTTATCTTTTGGCCATTGGGAGCATCAAAAACAATGAGGTCAAGCAAGAGATTCTTGGCCTGTTTATCTCTCTCTGTTTTTCCCCATTAACTGCTGTTTACAGGAAGAACTTTTCTTTTCTTCTCTCCTGCACCTACTCTTGGGACGCTCAGCAGAACACAAGAATATTCCACATCCATCATCCACGATCATTCAGGTGATCCTGACAGTACAGATAACCACCCCATCCCAAGTGGTCTCAATGACTGCCAGAGAGCTCACAATGAACCTTCAGAGTGCTAATGACCAGATAATATAGAGAAATTTAAAAAAAACTAAAAATGTAGTAGTGAAAAAGAAAAATATATGAAGATGTCACTTTCAACCATCATAATGACTATAAACTATTTTAATAATTTTTCACCTCCCTTAATCGATCAATGATATCTTCATCCCATCTCTTGCCTATAAACAAATCCATCAAACATCTTTATTTTAGTTCTGGTATCAGCAAAAGTCCATTAATTGCTTCCAGAAATAACAACATATCTATTTTAACCTTGATCAAATAAATCAATTTTATATTCCTTCCTTTTGTTTTCAACAATCTTAATCTTTATCCATTCAAGTGATATCACAGATAGAATTTAATTTGTCTTGACTTCTTTTTGCCCATTCTCACAAAAGTTATCCAGATTATAACAAATCTCTTTTGAAAATCCAATATAAAAGAATTAACCAAGTCATTCTCTCTTTTATTATTTTTAATTTATTTTTGATACTATTTAAATTGGACTCTCCCCCCCCAAAAAAAATAATAATAATAATTGAATGTTAAGGTATGATTTCCAAATCATGAAAAGTAAACATTCCCCTTTGTTTTGCAGTGGTCATATCCCATCTCTAGTACTGGATCCTGTTCTGTGCATTTCAGTTTTAAAAAATATATGGAAAACTTGGTACATGTTCAGAGAAGGGTAACAACGATGATTAGAGAATTAGAAATTAAGATTTCCAAACAGTAATTTAAGGACCTGGATATATTTAGACTTGAGAAAAAAAAAACAGAGGGGAGGGGATGATAACATCCTTTAAATAGCTGAAGCAAAATATCAAGGCTCTTTCAGGTTGGAGGAAAAAAATTGGTTATGGGATTGAATTAGATAAATGGCAGAAACTATGGGATAGACATTATAAATTAACAATATCAACAGCCTACAAAGAGAACCTATATGTTTTATAGATGGCATCTTGCACCAGCAAGGTTGGCAAAGATGTTTAAAGATAAATCAGCTAAATGCTGGAAATGCTATCAGACACCAGGATCATATTATCACATGTGGTAGACATGTACAGAAGCGAAAAGCTACTGTACAAAAATACACTTATGGTTGGAAAAAATGATAAAACAACATATAGACTTAAAACCTGAGATATTTTTATTAGGGATTTTATCCAAAGGTTATAGAAAAGAAATAATATATTTGATTATTCATATTTTAACAGCAGCTAGAACTGTATTTGCTCAAAACTGGAAGAAAAATAAGATTCCTATAGAAGAAGAGGTGATTATGAAAATATTTGAATGTGCAGAAATGAATAGATTAACATTGGAAACTAAAGGACAAGATGATACAGAATATTATATGATATGGTATATATTTTATAAATGGTTAGAAAATAAAGCAATGGAAAGAATATAAAGTAAGAGGTAATGAGAATATTATAATGATAAGAGAAAAAAGGATGAAATTTTAAATATGAATGTAGCTTAAATGATATATATTATAGCATGAAATGTATATTAAATATGAATATGTGCACAAGTTATATGTACCCAGTTAACACAACGTTGAATTGAAATATGGTTTTTTTCTAAAAGAAAAAGAACAAAATAATTAAGAAAAAGGCTCAGTCAGGTTATGGAATAATGGTTTTAAGATACAAAACAGCACACTCCAGTTGAAAATATTGTAGGAGGAAAGCTTCATAACAATAAGAGCTATTTTACAGGGGAAATAACCATTTCAAGGAGTGATGACTATCATTCAGAGGATATGTTGAGGCAGGGTCTACACAACCATCTAGCTTGGATGCTTTAATTTGAATCCTTCAGGGAATTGGATTTAAACAGCCCCTTCCAGCTTTAAGATTCTATAATTTTATTATTCAAATAAGGATTAGATCGGCACTATTTTGTCTTATATTATTTTCTTGCTTTTCCTAACTATTATCTTTAAAAAGATTATTTTTATTTATTACAGATATCAGATTATCAGAGTTGGAAGGGACCTTGTAGGTCATCTAGTCCACACACACCCCACCCAAGCAGGAGACCCTATACCATTTCTGACAAATGGCAGTCCAATCTCTTCTTGAAAGTCTCAAGTGATGGCGCTCCCACAACTTCTGAGGGCAAGCTGTTCCATTGGTTGAGTGTTCTCACTGTCAGAAAGTTTCTCCTTATTTCCAGGTTAAATCTCTCCTTGTTCAATTTCCATCCATTATTCCTTGTCTGGCCTACAGGAGCTTTAGAAAATAGCTTGACCCCTTCCTCCCTGTGGCAGCCCCTCAAATATTGGAAGACCGCTATCATGCCTCCCCTAGTCCTTCTCTTTACTAGACTAGCCAAGCCCGGTTCCTGCAACCGTTCGTTGTATGTTTTAGCCTCTAATCATCCTGCTTGTTCTTCTCTGCACTTTTTCTTGAGTCTCAACATCTTTTTTATAATGTGGTGACCAAAACTGGATGCAGTACTCTAGGTGTGGTCTTACTAAGGCTTTATAGAGTGGTATTAGTACTTCCCTTGATCTTGACTGTATCCCTCTGTTAATACAACTTAGGATTGCATTAGCTTTTTTGGCTGCTGCTGCACACTGCTGGCTCATATTTAGCAGGTTGTCCACTAAGACTCCAAGTTCCCTCTCACAGTTACTTCTATTGAACCTGGTTTCACCCAGTCTATATGTGTACTTTTGGTTTTTCTTGCCTAAGTGTAGGACCTTACTTTTCTCTATATTGAATTTCATTTTATTAGATATGGCCCAGTGTTCTAGTCTGTCAAGATACATCGGGATCTTGAGCCTATCTTCTTGGGTGTTAGCTATTCCTGCTAGCTTAGTACATTTTCTGAAAATTTGGTAAGTCCCCCTTCTATTCCCTCATCTAAGCCGTTAATGAAGACGTTGAAGAGTACTGGGCCTAAGAAGGAGGCACCCCACTGCTTACTTCCCTCCATGTAGACTTAGACCCATTAAGGACTACTCATGGAGTATGGTTTGCCAGCCAGTTGTGAATCCATTTAGTGGTGGTGCTATCTATTCCACTTTTTTCTAGCTTACTAAGAAGTAAGTTGTGGTCTACTTTGTCGAATGCCTTGTTGAAATCTAAATATATTATGTCCACAGTATTTTGCTGGTCTACTAATTTAGTCACTCTGTTGAAGAATGAAATAAGATTGGTTTGGCATGATCTGTTTTTAACAAACCCGTGCTGACTGCTAGTAATTACTTTACTTGTTTCTAGATGTTGGTAGATCTGTTTTTTTATTATCTTTTCCAGTATCTTCCCCGGTATTGATGTTAGCCTGATTGGTCTATAGTTTCCTGGATCTGTTTTTTTTTTTTTCCTTTTTTGAAGATGGGAACCACATCAGCTCTTTTCCAGTCCTCTGGTAGTTCCCCGGTGCTCCAGGATTTTTGAAAGATATGGTGCAGTGGTTCTGAGATGACCTCTGCCAGCTCCTTTAAATCTCTGCGATGTAATCCATCAGGACCCAGTGATTTGTTTTCATCAAGATCAGAGAGGTGTTCTCTTACTATTTTTTTGCTTATTTTAACTTTTATTTCTGGTCTGTCTTTTACAGTTATGTTTTTGGTGGGTTGAGCTATATTTTCTTTTTACGTGAAGACGGATGCAAAGAATGAGTTAAGCAGTTCTGCTTTCTCCCTGTTGCCTGTTACTTCCTTGCCATCTTCTCTCTTTAGTGGACCGACTGTTTCCTTGATTTTTTTTCTTGTTATTGATATGTTGGAATAAACTTTTTTTATTATCTTTGATTTTTGTTGCAAGTCTTTGTTCGTTCTGAGCCTTTACTATCCTGACTTCATCTTTGCAGATTCTGGCAATCTGCTGATATTCTGCCTTAGTTATATGTCCTTCTTTCCATTTTTTGTACTTGTCCTTTTTTTCTTTTAATTTGCCAGAGAGATCTTGGTGCAGCCATGCTGATTTCAGCTTGGATTTCTTGTTTTTCTTTCTCAGTGGTATTGTGCTGGTCTGGGCTTCTATGATCATACTTTTTAGAGTTTCCCAAGATTCTTGAGTTGTTTTCCCCTTTAGGATTTTCATCCATGGAATCTTTCCCAAGTTCTCTCTGAGTTTATTGAAATCAGCTCTTTTAAAATCCAAGACTCTGGTGTCATTATATTCTGTTGCTTGTGTTTGTGTTATGTTGAATTCTAGTATGACATGGTCATTCTCACCCAAGGTTCCTGCAGTTTCAACTCCCTCTATCACTTCTTCTCTGTTTGTAAGAATTAAGTCCAATATGGCTGTCCTTCTAGTTTCACCCTTTACCTTTTGGACCACAAAGTTGTCAGCTAGGTTGATTAGGAACTTATTTGATTTCTCACTTGGTGCAGAATTAGTTTTTGATTCTTATTTGATTTCTCACTTGGTGCAGAATTAGTTTTCCAATTGATATCAGAATAATTGAAGTCTCCCATTACTATATTGTATTTCCTGCATATGTTGTTAGTTGGCTGGCAAAAAGGACATCTATTTTTTCTGCTTGATTGGGTGGCCTATAATATACACCTATGGCCATGTCATTCTTTTTTTCTTTTATATTGACCCATATGCATTCTAGGAGGTTTTCGTCTTTGATTTCATGCATTTCTGCAGCAATATAGTGGTCCTTTACATACAGTGCACTCCTCTTTTATGGGGTCTGTTGTTGTTTTTTGAATAGTTTGTATCCTTCTTCCAGTATGTTCCAGTCATGGGTTTCATCCCACCAAGTTTATGTTATTCCAACTATATCATATTTACCTTCATGTATTCGTAGTTGAAGTTCACCCTGTTTGTTCCCCAGACTTTGTGCATTTGTATATAGGCACTTGAGATCTTTATGTCTGACACTGTGTTTACTGTCTACATAACTTGTGTTGTGCCTGCCTGTCCCTACTTTCTTGCCACCTGTTTGATTAGTGCACATGGTATGGCACTAACTTCCAGCTAAGAAGAAGAAATGAGATCTGTGTAACAAAATGATACAATTTTAATAGTAAAACAAACAATAAACAAACAATTGTTTGGAAACTATAAAATAAAAGGAATGCTTCCTGACACTTTGCTGCCCAATTATTCTGAATGGATCTAGTAATACTATCATATGTGAAAAGATTTGAGTTGCAAATTAGAGATTTGACTTGCAGTGTCTGCTAACATTTCCTCAATATAGCAAGGGAAACCTTGTTCAGCATGGTTATAAAGAAGTTTCAACTCTCATTCAGTTGACCATCCATAAAATGTGAATTTGAATGCAAATCCAGAAATCATAAGGAGGATCAGAGATAACATGATTTATAATCCAAAAGCTGGATCCAATATCTTAAATGGCCTCTTCCACCTGGAAACCACTAATAGCTCTACTGGGCTACAAAAATGTCTCCTACTTTTTCCATGCAACATGAACAGGGATGTATTATCCTAGAAGAAGCTATTTGTCTACAATGCACATTTTTATTCATCATCAAAGTGATTTATTTACCATTTAACAAGGCTTCAGTGTAATTCTTCTTTCATTAGGAACTGAATCAGATTGAGAATTAACAATGCTTTTAAAATTTGACCTTCTTTTAGTCACTGTGAAGATCTTCACTGTCTACTGTGTAATTATGATAGGACTAGCTCATTGGTTTGAGCACTTCTCAGTTCTGTAAAAGAAGACATAGTGTCTGTCTACACACTTTAAAGCAGATTTTTTTTTTCTCTTGGGATCATGTAGTGGCAGATGCTCTACCTGTATTCCTGTGAATTCTAGAAATTTATTTAGAAGCACTTCAAATCTATACAAACATATACACAATTCCAATGCCTTTTTGGGGTTAAAAAGTTCCATTTTTCACTACAGCAATCACACAATACTTCCTTGGTGTTCCATGGTAATCCTTTTCAACAAGTGACAGAAATTGCTTTGCATCTTCTAATGCACACTGTTCTTTTTGAGTCACTCCAATGTAATAGGTCCTTAGTTACTTATTAAAGTTTAGTTTAGTTTATTGTCAATGCACCTCAAACTATGAAGTTAAATGCCATCTTCAGTGTACATTATAACTATAAAAATAAAACACACACATACTTCCTTTACATTCTATAAAATTGAATTGAAAATCCGATATTGCATTAATATTGCACTGTACAGTAGAATTCAATATAGATTGAAAAAATACAAAAGCACACAACAGATGCAAACTCAATGTTAACCGCTCCAAATTTGATTGCAGAAAGTACGACTTCAGCAACAGAATGGTCAATGCCTGGAATGCACTACCTGACTCTGTAGTTACATCATCAACCCCCACTCCTTTAACCTCAAACTATCCACTATTGACCTCACCCCATTCCTAAGAGGTCTGTAAGGGGCGTACATAAGTGCACCATCATGCCTCCCAACTCTGTCCTATTGTCCCCATTTAATCGTACCTATTTGCTGTATTCTTACTCATGTTTATACTTATACCTATTATTTTGTAAGCAATTGACAAATCAAATAAATAAATAAAATAGTTACTGCCCTGGGATAGAATCTGTTTTTCAGCCAATTTGTCTTTGTTTTTATTACCCTGTATCATCTGCCAGATGGTAATAGTTCAAAAAAAAGGGTGCCCAGGATGAGATGGAACTTTAAGAAAGTTTTGAACCTTTCTTTTTTTTTTTTAAACAAATTTTATTAATTTTACAGAGAACACAATAAAACATAAACAAAACTAAAAGATCTTTTCTGAAGGTTGTCTGATCCCGGGTTGAAACTCTTCACACAGACACAAATTCAAACATCATATTCACTTTATATATCCTTCCATATCTTATTATCATTTTCTTTTATATATATATATATAAACCATTTTTATCAATTTTATATAAACAATGCACAAGGAATAACAGCTTATAAGTTCTTTTCTAAGAAAAAATAATAAAAGAAGAAAACCAATAGAACATAACAATTCCAAATTATAGTATCAATACTTTGTCTATTTAACTTCATATCTTATCCCAACTTCTCCTTTTCATCCAAATTATTTCTTATTAATTAAATTTTTTTTTGCCTTTTTTCAATATACAACATCCAAAAAAAAAAACATAACAAAACCTTCATATATCCTTTCATATCTTATTACCATTTTCAATAATGTTCTTTGTCTGTTCTATTTCCAACTATCCATTCATCTTTTTTCTTTTATTATACTTCTCCTATACACCAATTGGAGTAACGTCTATAACTCATTACCCTAACTTAAAATACTTCATATAACAATTTTTCTTGGGATTCTGTTTAATAGATTCTAAAATTACACAATGAATTTTATACTCTAAATACACATATAAAAAACACAATCTTATGTACCCTCCAGAATCCCTCTTTTATCCTAAATTAAATTCACCCATTGTCTCTGAATAAACTTTTTTTCTTTAGATCTTGCTTGAGGCTTCTCCTCCCCCCCCTTTCTCTCTTGCTTATTCTTCTCCTTGCCCTTTTTACCCCTTTGTCTTTCCTCCTCCCTTTTCTTACTCCCTTTCCTTTGCTTTCTAACCTTGCCTCCACCTTTCTGCTCATTTTTCTCTTCTTTGGTTGTTTTTATAATTCTTAAAATCCCCTTTTTCTTATTCTTTTTCTCCTCCTCCCCGGAAAGAACCCATTGTTCATCAAAGATGGCTTCTTCTTCCTCTTCTTCTTTGTCCCAGTCCTTCTGCTGCGTAGTCAACTTTTCATAAGTACATAACGCCATTTCTAAGAATTGAAACAAAGTGCCCAAAGTATCTTCTTCTTTATATTTTTGATATTCAGTCTTTAGTTCATCCACAAGCGATGCCATTATGAAAAAAGAAACTTTTCCCAAAACAACCACAAATATTTTTAATCAAAAATAATTCAAAAAAAAAATTCCAAAAATTAATACTTTTCTTCCTTCTTCTCTTTCTCTTTCTGGGGTTAATGTTCAATTCCTACATGTATCTTTTCTTTTCTGATCAATTCCTACATGTATCTTTTCTTTTATGTATGCAGAGAGTATTTGCACTCAGACAAATTCCTTGTGTGCCCAATCACACTTGGCCAATAAAAGAATCCTATCCTATCCTATCCTATTCTATTCTAATACATCTAGATGAGAGCAAGCATATAAATTATTCATTTCACCTAGCCAAGACATAGCTTGTTTTTCATTAATAAATCTTAAAATATTTAACTGGTAAACCCAAGACAAAAAGCAGGCAAAAAAAGCAAGCAGAAAGACCTGAATAACAAGAATTTAAAATATCTGTCCGGTTCCGCGTGGCTTCGGTGGCAGCAGGAATTCGCGACCGTTCGCGATTCCTGCTGTGCTAGCCGCCGAGGTACCCCCGATCCAAATGGGTCAGGGGGATATGGCTGCCCTGTAGGGACAGCTGAAGAGAGAGGGGAGCTGGACAGGGGGTTGGGGGTGCTGCAGACCCTCTCCTTGTCCGGAAAAACCCCTTTTTCCCAAAGTGATGGAGCGGCAGTCAGCAATGGCCACCACGAAGAAGCCAGCAACCAGGTAAGATTGTGCTGGAGGAAGCAAGAAAAGTGAAAGTGCTGGCTGAGCCGGGTCAATCAACATCTTTTAAATTCATTGGAATTGAGCTGTCTGAATTGCTGGAGGATACATTGTATCCCTAAGAAGATTGAAAGTGGCGGAGAAGCTGTTAAAGGGAACTTTTTTTTTTTCTTCACTCTCCCACCCCATGGAAACAGTAGATGAAGATTTGAAATTTGTTTGGGCACTGAAGGTGAATTATTCTGAAAGTTGAAGTTAAGGGACAAAAGAGTTCTTGGACATTGGACTTAAAAATTTAAGAAATTGGAAAACCCTTATTAGAGGTATGGATTCCTGATCATTTAAAAATTGATGTTGCAAGTGGAAAGGGAGAGGAAAAAAAATTGGAGCAGAAGTGGAAAAAGGAGGAGATTGCCTAGAATCTCAAAGATAGATACAAGGTAATTGGACCTCTTTGATTAAACAGTAATCCCAGAAAAAGAAATAGAAGAAAGAAGAAAAATATAAACTTTTGGAACTTTTTTTGAATTATTTTTGATTAAAAATACTTGGGTGGTTGTTTTGGGGAAAGTTTCTCTTTTCAGGATGGCATCGCTTGTGGATGAACTAAAGACTGAATATCAAAAATATAAAAAGGAAGAACAAGATGGAAAAGATACTTTGGGTACTTTATTTCAATTTTTAGAAATGGCGTTATGTTCTTATGAAAAATTGATTACGCAGCAGAATGACTGGGACAAAGAAGAAGAGGAACAAGAAGCCATCTTTGATGAACAATGGGTTCTTTCCGGGGAGGAAAAGAAAAAGGATAAGAAAAAGGGGATTTTAAGAATTGAAAAAACAACCAAAAAAGAGAAAAATGAGAGGAAAGGTGGATGCAAGGTTAGAAAGCAAAGGAAAGGGAGTAAGAAAAGGGAGGAGGAGAGACAAAGGGGTAAAAAGGGCAAGGAGAAGAATAAGCAAGAGAGAAAGGGGGGGAGGAGAAGCCTTAATGGTGGGAAGCAAGATCTAAAGAAAAAAAGTTTATTTAGAGACAATGGGTGAATTTAATTAAGGATAAAAGAGGGGTTCTGGAAGGTATATAAGATTGTGTTTTTATATGTGTATTTAGAGTATAAAATTTACTATGTAATTTTAGAATCTACTAAACAGAATCCCAAGATAAATTAAGTGTTATATGAAGTACTTTTAAGTTAGTGTAATGAGTTAAAGGCGTCACTCCAATTAGTGTATAGGAGAAGTATAGTAAAAGAAAAAAGATGAATGGATAGTTGGAAATAGAACAGACAAAGAATGTTATTTAAAATGGTAATAAGATATGGAAGGATAAATAAAGGTTTTGTTATGTCTTTTTTTGTATATTGATAAAAGGCAATAAAATTTTAATTAACAAGAAATAATTTGGATGAAAAGGAGAAGCTGGGATAAGATATGAAGTTAAATAGATAAAGTAAATATTGATATTATAATTTGGAATCATTATGTTCTATTGGTTTTCTTCTTGAATTATTATTATTATTATTATTATTATTTTAGAAAAGAATTTATAAGCTGTTATGCCTTGATTGTTTGTGCACTGTTTTTGTAAAATTGATAAAATTGGTTTATAAAAAAGAAAGAAAAGAAAATGATAATAAGATATGGAAGGATATATAAAGTGAATATGATGTTTGAATTTGTGTCTGTGTGAAGAGTTTCAACCCGGGATCAGGCAGCCTTCAGAAAAGATGTTTTAGTTTTGTTTATGTTTTGTGTTTTGTATGTTTATGAAAGGCAATAAAATTTTAATAAGCAAGAAATATAATTTGGATAAAAGGAGAAGTCTGGATAAGATATGAAGTTAAATAGATAATGTAAATATTGATATTACAATTTGGAGTTATTTTATATGTTCTATTGGCTTTCTTCTTTAATTATTATTATTATTTTTTAGAAAAGATTTTTCAAGTTGTTATGCCTGGTTTGTGTATTGTTTTTTGTAAAATTAATAAAATTTGTTTAAAAAAAAAAAAGAATTTAAAATATCTATCTGCTTCTAAGTGTAGATTAAACGGCTTTGAACTTTCCAGAGCCACTGTGAAAATATAGTCTGGCTAATTAGCATGGAGAATCATAGGACTGGACTGTACCTTGGAAATTTTCTGGTCCAATTCCCAAAAGTCCCAAATGGAGTGGCCTTTGGTTATTCCAGGTTTATGAACTCGATGGGGTTGAATAGTGGCTGAAAGTAGAATACCAGACAATCCTTTTTATATTCTGTAGCATTAAACAAATAATTTAGTGGTCAGAGATGATATGCCATATCTAACAATTGCTGTGGGATCACATCATGAAGCTGGCTGAAGCAAATTTAAGAGTTTCTAATGTCAAAGTTGTATTGATAGGTTGAAACAATACAGCACTTCTCAGAGCTCACTTGAAGTGAAGTGTATGGATCAGCATATTCTGTGGATAAATTTCATAACAAACATTTCATATTAGAAGTTTTACTATGGAACTGTTTGACTTAGTTTCTGCTTTATTCAGTGTAATTAATATTCATACTTAGTAATGAGAGTTAAGCCTAACCATGTGCTATTTTCTGTGAGGACAGCAACACTATTTGTCAGCCTCAAGATATCTTCCATAATAAGTATATTCTGTCTTCTAACTGTTGCTTCTCTGCTGCTATGCCAATTTACTTCTTTCGGCTGTCATGACAATGGTGGGAGGGGGGATCTTGGAGGGGAAGTAGGCTGGAGGTGTTTTGCATTCCTTTGCTGGGTTAGCAAGGGAGGGGAGATTCTTTTCTTTAACTTTCCATTTCTTGGCTAGCCTCTGTCCCCTTTTGCGCAATTGCGAATTTTTATCAAAATATGTCAAGGTCAACTGACAAGAAGCCTCATCACCACCTGGAGATGACCACATGATCATATTCAGAAATTTTAATTGGAAGAATCATTTGAACTTTGGGGGGTGGGAGCAATTCTATTCCTTTGTATATGTGCTCTACCCGCCAATTTCTCAGTTTCGGAATTGGATCTATAGTTTCCACTTTATTTTCCAGTAAAAGGATAACTTTGCTCTACACCATGGAGTCTGAGTATTTCTTTCTTGGGATCTAAAGGGAGAACAGACTGACATTATTGCTGCTGAAGCACAACAAAAAACTTGGCTATCAGAATAATATTTTTAACTGAGATTCTTTCCTTCCACTTTAAGGACAGGAGGAGGACTTTACTGTCATCGTGTGAATGTGTGACTCTGTTTCTACTCTGTTTTTCCTAATTAAATTATTCATACTTCTTAGCTCTTCCCATAGGAGAATGCAATGTGTCCTTCTGTCTTCCCCTTTCCCATTTGCAAAAATAAAACCTCAGAGATTCAGGGTTTTGATTAGCACATGTGTATTTTATGAATAATCTTATCCTTCTGGAACTTAAGCATCTGCTTTTGGATACAGTATGCTAAATAGATTTAGTTCTACTGACAAACACTCTGATAAATATCAAATGAAATAAACAAACTAAAGGATTGTCTGTGTACTTTCAAGAATGTAAGTTTTGTAATTTAATATTTTTCTTAAAAAAGAAAATCAAAGGAAAGGACCCTCCAGGATAATTAAGGACAGTTTCTGCATTTGCATTAGTGCCTATGAACATCTGGAAAACCATCCCTGATTTATGTCTACATTTTTGGCTTATTCCAGCTGGGAGAAGCACACATTCAGTATCTGAAGGACAGGCATAACTTCCAACAAACCATGGATTTAAAATATACTATGCACTGCTTAGGGGAAAAAGTAATGGCTAAATGGGGACATTGATGCTAACCAAAACAGTAAGGAAAAACAAACAAGGAACAGAAGGTCACCTCTGTTCAGGAAGTATTGTTCCATCCTTGAGGCTCTGTTTGATTGGGTAAAAGAAAGATGAAACATGCTAGAGGGGAATATTACAGTAATTATATTATCTTTCAATTATATGGGACATGATCGACAAAATAAAGTTGGTTTAAGAGTGAAATACATCACAAATTAGAACATACACACTACATTAGCTCCTACCTGTCTTACTTATATGGGTAGGAGAAGTTATGGGGAGCAAAGAATGGTAGGAAGTGACAAACATCATCTGCATTTTTGTAGAGTTTCAATTCTGTAGGCAACCTTTCCCCCTTAAATCTCAATATATTGGACCAAACTGCTATTTTGCTTGGACCCTCCAAAATATTTTCTGATGACACAATACCTCTTTAAATGGGAATTGGCAACCTTCTTCTGCATAGGCTGGATGATTTCAGATGGTGGGGAACATCACACTTGTGAATTGTAGGTAGCCTACCCTGTTGTAAGCCTACTGTTTCATAGCACTTATCCTTTTTTTTTTTTTTTTGATAAGCAATGATTACAGCAATTTTTCTGATCCTTATAGCATATTTGAATAGCGCTATTTTCTATGGAAGGGTTTAAAACTGTGCTCCAATGAACCTCAGGATGCAGTGCAAACATGTTAAAGTTCTGAAAGAAACAAAGTTTTTCTGAACCCAGCTGATTTTCTGTCACTTTTTCTTCTGAAAGAAAGAGACAAAATTTTAAACATTGAATATTTCTTTCAAAAAAGTAATATGCTTTCACTAAAAGGAACCACATTTTTAATATCATGAAAAAAGGGACCCAAATGTTAAAGGATGTAGAATTTAGGATTAGATTTAGTTTTCTCACTCAATGCTACTTTTTATACTTTTAAAGACTTTTGCATTATTCTAAAGAAAGAAGATTTTATTGCAAATATTTTGCCATGAATCTGGCCAAGACCAACACAATTTTTAGTGTTAGGCACTAAAATCACACCAGCATTAATTAGTGAATTCAGTATGCATTCAAATATACAAGAATGTCTTGTTATTTTTCCAATTACCTCAAAAATTTTCAGTGAAAATAAATAAGTCAATAGTCTGTTTTCTAACAATAGGACACATATCATCAGGGGCTCTTCAATCATCCTAGTTTTGAAGTAGCAATGTTTATTCCTTTGTCTGTAAGTGATATTTAATGTATAAAGAAACAATTGTCGTAGGAAACTACTATTAAAGAAAACAAACATTTCCTGACTTTAAAGAAGCCTAGGTCCCAAATGTATGCTCTGATCCTTCTATTATTTTAATTAGCACTGTTCACTAAATAAGAGAGGAATAATTACACCTTTGATTCCCTAAATCTGTAGTGCTCTTCCTCACACAATTTCTCTGTCCTTTTTTGAGGAAAAACTGAGCAAGCATCATCCCTGCAGAACAGACATCTATGTGTTTAGTGTCAACTAATTCTGTCAAAAATGAAAACAGAAAAAAAAATTCAATATATAAAGTAACCTAGAATGAAAAGTCTTGTGCCTAACCCAAAGTTGGATCACTTTTATTACTTCAGAAAGTAGCAAATTTTCATTCTTGTGATAAAAAGACTCCCTTGCAGTTTTTCAGAGTTAGCTAGTTGGAGTCAGAAACTTTAGCTTCGTTCAGGTTCAAGATAAACAAATAGCCTTTGATTTGGGTCTTTCAAGGTCATCACTTCTCCAATACTGAAATAAGCCCCAACTAAATCAAGGATTCAATGGACAACCCATTGAAAGAAAGATTCTGTCATAATTTAAACAATAGCTTGACCATTTTCTAAAACAGCCTGAATGAGCCTGAGTTCCCAAGGAAGAAAGAAAAGAAAGTTGAAATGTTAAGGTCAAATATAACTATGGCAGCCACCTGGGGCACTCAGGTTGCAGCACTTGTCAAACAATAACTCAATGAAAAACTGCTGGTGACCTTCTACCGCTGCATCAGTATTTTAACTCCCTGCACCTGTGTATAGTTTGCCAATTGCACAGTGGCAGATAGGATAGCACTCCAGAGGGTTAATGTCATTGCCCAGAGGATCATTGGTTGCCCTCTCCCCTCTTTGGAAGAGCTTTATAGTTCCCACTGCCTTAAGAAAGGTTCAAAACTTTCTTTCTGGGATTAATGTTTAATCAAAGAGGTCCAATTACCATATACCTTTCTTTGGGATTCTAGGCAATCTCCTTTTTCAGCTTCTGCTCCAATTTTTTTTCCTCTCCCTTCCCACTTGCAATATCAATTTTAAATAATCAGAAATCCATACCTCCAACAAGGGTTTTCCAATTTCTTAAGTTTTTCAATGTCCAAAAACCCTTTTGTCCCTTAGCTTCAACTCTCAAAACAATTCACTTTCAATGTCCAATATGTCCATTGCTGACCGCCGCTCCACCGCCTTGGGAAAAAGGGGTTTTCCCGGAGGAGGAGGGGGTCTGCGACACCCCCAACCCCCTGTCCGACTCCCCTCTCTCTTTAGCTGTCCCTACAGGGCAGCCATATCCCCCTGACCCATCTGGATCGGGGGTATTATTATGGAAGATATCTTGAGGCTGACAAATAGTGTTGCTGTCCTCACAGAAAATAGCATATGGTTAGGCTTAACTCTCATTACTAAGTATGAATATTAATTACACTGAATAAAGCAGAAACTAAGTCAAACAGTTCCATAGTAAAACTTCTAATATGAAATGTTTGTTATGAAATTTATCCACAGAATATGCTGATCCATACACTTCACTTCAAGTGAGCTCTGAGAAGTGCTGTATTGTTTCAACCTATCAATACAACTTTGACATTAGAAACTCTTAAATTTGCTTCAGCCAGCTTCATGATGTGATCCCACAGCAATTGTTAGATATGGCATATCATCTCTGACCACTAAATTATTTGTTTAATGCTACAGAATATAAAAAGGATTGTCTGGTATTCTACTTTCAGCCACTATTCAACCCCATCGAGTTCATAAACCTGGAATAACCAAAGGCCACTCCATTTGGGACTTTTGGGAATTGGACCAGAAAATTTCCAAGGTACAGTCCAGTCCTATGATTCTCCATGCTAATTAGCCAGACTATATTTTCACAGTGGCTCTGGAAAGTTCAAAGCCGTTTAATCTACACTTAGAAGCAGATAGATATTTTAAATTCTTTTTTTTTTAAACAAATTTTATTAATTTTACAAAAAACAATACACAAACCAGGCATAACAACTTGAAAAATCTTTTCTAAAAAATAATAATAATAATTAAAGAAGAAAGCCAATAGAACATATAAAATAACTCCAAATTGTAATATCAATATTTACATTATCTATTTAACTTCATATCTTATCCAAACTTCTCCTTTTATCCAAATTATATTTCTTGCTTATTAAAATTTTATTGCCTTTCATAAACATACAAAACACAAAACATAAACAAAACTAAAACATCTTTTCTGAAGGCTGCCTGATCCCGGGTTGAAACTCTTCACACAGACACAAATTCAAACATCATATTCACTTTATATATCCTTCCATATCTTATTATCATTTTCTTTTCTTTCTTTTTTATAAACCAATTTTATCAATTTTACAAAAACAGTGCACAAACAATCAAGGCATAACAGCTTATAAATTCTTTTCTAAAAAAAAAAAAATAATAATAATAATAATTCAAGAAGAAAACCAATAGAACATAATGATTCCAAATTATAATATCAATATTTACTTTATCTATTTAACTTCATATCTTATCCCAGCTTCTCCTTTTCATCCAAATTATTTCTTGTTAATTAAAATTTTATTGCCTTTTATCAATATACAAAAAAAGACATAACAAAACCTTTATTTATCCTTCCATATCTTATTACCATTTTAAATAACATTCTTTGTCTGTTCTATTTCCAACTATCCATTCATCTTTTTTCTTTTACTATACTTCTCCTATACACTAATTGGAGTGACGCCTTTAACTCATTACACTAACTTAAAAGTACTTCATATAACACTTAATTTATCTTGGGATTCTGTTTAGTAGATTCTAAAATTACATAGTAAATTTTATACTCTAAATACACATATAAAAACACAATCTTATATACCTTCCAGAACCCCTCTTTTATCCTTAATTAAATTCACCCATTGTCTCTAAATAAACTTTTTTTCTTTAGATCTTGCTTCCCACCATTAAGGCTTCTCCTCCCCCCCTTTCTCTCTTGCTTATTCTTCTCCTTGCCCTTTTTACCCCTTTGTCTCTCCTCCTCCCTTTTCTTACTCCCTTTCCTTTGCTTTCTAACCTTGCATCCACCTTTCCTCTCATTTTTCTCTTTTTTGGTTGTTTTTTCAATTCTTAAAATCCCCTTTTTCTTATCCTTTTTCTTTTCCTCCCCGGAAAGAACCCATTGTTCATCAAAGATGGCTTCTTGTTCCTCTTCTTCTTTGTCCCAGTCATTCTGCTGCGTAATCAATTTTTCATAAGAACATAACGCCATTTCTAAAAATTGAAATAAAGTACCCAAAGTATCTTTTCCATCTTGTTCTTCCTTTTTATATTTTTGATATTCAGTCTTTAGTTCATCCACAAGCGATGCCATCCTGAAAAGAGAAACTTTCCCCAAAACAACCACCCAAGTATTTTTAATCAAAAATAATTCAAAAAAAGTTCCAAAAGTTTATATTTTTCTTCTTTCTTCTATTTCTTTTTCTGGGATTACTGTTTAATCAAAGAGGTCCAATTACCTTGTATCTATCTTTGAGATTCTAGGCAATCTCCTCCTTTTTCCACTTCTGCTCCAATTTTTTTTCCTCTCCCTTTCCACTTGCAACATCAATTTTTAAATGATCAGGAATCCATACCTCTAATAAGGGTTTTCCAATTTCTTAAATTTTTAAGTCCAATGTCCAAGAACTCTTTTGTCCCTTAACTTCAACTTTCAGAATAATTCACCTTCAGTGCCCAAACAAATTTCAAATCTTCATCTACTGTTTCCATGGGGTGGGAGAGTGAAGAAAAAAAAAAAGTTCCCTTTAACAGCTTCTCCGCCACTTTCAATCTTCTTAGGGATACAATGTATCCTCCAGCAATTCAGACAGCTCAATTCCAATGAATTTAAAAGATGTTGATTGACCCGGCTCAGCCAGCACTTTCACTTTTCTTGCTTCCTCCAGCACAATCTTACCTGGTTGCTGGCTTCTTCGTGGTGGCCATTGCTGACTGCCGCTCCACCACTTTGGGAAAAAGGGGTTTTTCCGGACAAGGAGAGGGTCTGCAGCACCCCCAACCCCCTGTCCAGCTCCCCTCTCTCTTCAGCTGTCCCTACAGGGCAGCCATATCCCCCTGACCCATTTGGATCGGGGGTACCTCGGCGGCTAGCACAGCAGGAATCGCGAACGGTCGCGAATTCCTGCTGCCACCGAAGCCACGCGGAACCGGACAGATATTTTAAATTCTTGTTATTCAGGTCTTTCTGCTTGCTTTTTTTGCCTGCTTTTTGTCTTGGGTTTACCAGTTAAATATTTTAAGATTTATTCAGATTTATTAATGAAAAACAAGCTATGTCTTGGCTAGGTGAAATGAATAATTTATATGCTTGCTCTCATCTAGATGTATTAGAATAGAATAGGATAGGATAGGATTCTTTTATTGGCCAAGTGTGATTGGGCACACAAGGAATTTGTCTGAGTGCAAATACTCTCTGCATACATAAAAGAAAAGATACATGGAGGAATTGATCAGGAGTGTGCTGGGTTGAAACTAAACTGGAAATCACTAATAGTAATTTCCCAATAGCATTAGGGATATATGAATGAGTCCAAAGAGACAAATAATTCAATACTTATAAAAGGTGGACATATCAGTGCTTTTAATGTTGTATATCAACAAAATATAATGAAATATTTATTGACAAGGCTGTCTCTAGGCTTCATGCAGATTCCTGAAATAATGGTCAAAGGACAGAGTGGTACTTTGTTGAAAATATATCTATTAATTCAAAAGAAAGATGACAATAATCAGGGATGGAAGAGAATATCCATGATGGCCAGGAAAGAACAATATTGATAAGCTTCACTGATTCACTGTCTGGCAAATTGATGCCTGGTGAAAGGACCAGTCCACTAGGGCAGACATTTTATGAGAAGGCATCCTCCATCCCCACCCCATTGCAGTTATTTTGTAAGCAGACTACATTCATACATACATACTTGCAGCATTCCAAATGCACTCATTGGTTCCAAAAGTTTGTCTATTTTGCTGCATTAGTGAATATAAAATTAGACCTTACTGTGTTTTTTTGTTAATTTTGGGTGGAAGAAGAAGATCTGCATGGGAATGAAACATTTAGCTGTAGAGTGATATGGGATCCATATCCACTTGAGATGAGGAACCAAGTTGCAAGGGAAAACATTTGCATTAAGATATGTGGGTTAGTGCAAAGTATAAACCTGGCCTAAATTAGGGAATCCTTGTGACTTTAACTACTTTTCCCTGGAGTGATGTAATGCATACACAAGAGCAGGATCTGTGTCACTAATGTCTCAGAGCCAAGGATCAAATAATATGGCATGGAGATGATACAACCACGTTGTTACATTTATGTGAATAGGTCTGGACAGAAAGTTTATTAGATAATCTTTTCTTGGCTGCTAGTTGGAATTCAAATATAATACATGAACACGTGAGGCTTAATATATCAAGGCATTACAGCTTCCTGGAACAAATGACATCCATTCATTAAGTCCATCAAGAAAATAACAGAGAGTTATATAATCAATGCAAAGGACAGAAAAGAATAAGGGGTGTTCTTTTGCACAATTGCTCTGCATCCACCATTTCATTCGATGGGATACTCTTAATTACAACAATTTATCATACTGGCACAAGGTTGGATTGATACATATTGAGGATATGTTCCTCCTGCTGCTCAAATCTTTTCTTTAAAAGGATATATGAATTGGAATAGTGCCAACTAAACTTTCACTCGGGTAGATAAAATTTTTACCAATCTGGAATAACTAAATATTCTTTATTCAGCAGTATTGATGTGAACAATTTACAACACATTCACATAATCATACTAATTTTGCTTCTACATGATTAACTAAAATAATGTGCTTCTTTTTCAAAAAATGGAGCTAGCACACCAAAGGAGATATCTGTTCCTTTCTGGTAATAATGGCTATTTTGTATGCTGGGTCTTTTACTCTTTTCAATTAGAAACTAACATGCTTAAATGAGCAATAAAGTAGCATTCATATCTAAATTAATTTCTCATGAAATATTAAATTTGGTGGTTTTCATGCCCGCAATATGTTGGAACAGAAGCATAAATAGCACCAACAAGCAGGGCAATGAAATGAGATAACTAATAATGCATGAATTTGTGGTTGAAGAGTTGGAGAGTTATGCAGAGCTTTAGATTTCTTTCCCAAAAAGGGCCTCACAGCACATGGGAACACAACCTAATACCTGTGTCTAGCGTTTAAAGCAATTAATTTATAATCCTGAGCAAAGATACGGTTGCTTTAAAAAAAGATGCAAAGAAATGCTACATTTTTGCCCTTGCATGCTCTGGAACTGAATCTGATGCCTTGCACAGCTTTCATTGACTCTTTCTCTGATATCTTTATGTGGTGATAACAAATGAATAAACTATATATTTGACATAACATATGCTCACTAAACAAAATCAGGTCAATCTTGATGAGCTTCAAGAATAAATGGTAATCTGGATTGCAAAGCTGTTTCTTGGTCCCATTTATTCTACATCTACATTTTCAGCTACTAGATATCTATACTTAGTTGCTCTACACTGAAAAATGTGATGTTTCAAGAATCATATAGGTTTTAATAAACTAACTCCTTAAAACAGCTGCATATTTTCCCAGCATTGCATGAACTCTTGAAGAAAAAAGAGGTTACTCACAGCAGTTTTACAGTAAAATATATTTTACAGCATAATAGTAAAATAATAAAAATCAGCAATCAGAACATTAAAATGATTACTCCATGAAAGCAGTGTTTCTCAGCCATGGCAATTTTAAGATATGTGGACTTCAGCTCCCAGAATTCCCATGTCCATGATGTTGGCTGGGGAATTCTGGGAACTGAAGTCTGAACTGAAATATCTTAATGTTGCCAAGGTTAGAAGCCTAATATACTGCATAATGCACAAATACACATCAGCTGTAGCTCATAATTTGTACAACAAAAGGAACTAATTTAGAATATTTGGCATTTTAACATAAAATTTTAGCTTGGTGCAAAGGAGCTGTGACATAATCAGGGCACTAATTGGAGGAATAGAAAGGATTCATACAAACAAGTAGTTTCTTACTACCTCCCACATCTGAAATGGCGATGTGAGGCCAACTACAGATTGTCTTCAACTTATAATCATTTCCTTAACAAACTTTTGCAGTTATGACATCACTGAAACAAAATAGCTCATGACCAGACCTTGCAACTTTGACTGTTGCGGTGTCCTGGTGGTCAAATGATCACAATTTGAGCACTTGGAAACCAGCATGTATTTATAAGGATTTTTTTATGTATGTACCATAGTTAATAAAGTATGAGCTTGAGGTTAAGTGCAGGGTTCTGGCCCTGCACTTCTGATTGGCTGTTAGGCAGCCAGATCGGATTGGCTAGTTCTTAGGAATCCGATTGGCCCTTAACAGAGGATTATTATTGGTTTAAAGTACTTGCGTTCATAGCTCGCTATTGGACAATTCTCACAAAGGTTGCCTATATAAGGCAGGGTTCACTGTTGTTGTTTCGAGAAGTCACTATGCTAATAAAGAGCTGAAAGTCAGTATTCAGAGGCTGTCTCCATTTACTCTGACCCATGTCCAAGTACATAACACTGGCGACGAGGGTGGGATTTGGAGACGTCTGAACCTAAGAAGTCAGGAAGCAAGACCGAGCACGTGGAAGACGACGCCAACAACGTAACCATGTCCAGCAGCATCATACCACCCGCTCCGTTCGATCCAAACCAAGAGGATTGGGAATCCTACATGGATCGCTTCCAAATGTTTCTTGAAGGATGCCACACCAGCAAAAAAGCGGGCACTGTTCCTGACGCACTGCGGCCCGGCTGTTTTTAAAATGGCAAAAGCACTCGCCAAACCTCGAGAAGTGAAAGCCATGAGCTGGGACGACCTCGAACCCATCCTGAGAAATCATTACGCGCCAACCGTGCCTACACTCGTGAGACGCCACGAGTTTTATCAAAGGAACCAGCGAAAAGGAGAGAGCGTGGCCGATTTCGTGACAGACATCCAAAATTTAGGAGGCCTCTGCGGGTTCGCTGATTTAGAAGAAGCACTAAGAGACCGAGTAATTCTGGGATTAGATGCACTAGGCGTGCAAAGCAAGCTGATGGCAAAAGGCGACATCAGCCTTGCTAACGCCATCGCTGAAGCCACGGCTGCGGAGGTGACCAAAAAGTCAGCTGCACAACTACAGCGAAGCCGCACTCCGGTACCACCACCGACAAGCAATATTTTATCCAAGTCTGAAGGACAGCTCGTGACGACGCACCACGAGGACCTCTCTTCGTCATCAGGCAGCGACAAAGAAGGGGTCCATCGACTGCGGTCTGACCGGGACCCTCGCCCGAAGCCCTTACGCCCTTGCACTGGCTGTGGAGCAAACCATGCCAGGGCCGAATGCAAATTCCAAGACGCACTCTGCCATGAGTGCGGGAAACGAGGCCACATCAGCTGGGTCTGCTGCAGCTTACCAGGACCCAGCCAGGCCTCAAAAGGGGCCAACTATCGCCAATCGACAGGAAACCGTCCTGTAAGGCGAGAAGCTGTAAACCACTCCTACAGAAATCGCGCTTTGCAAAAAGAAGAGGCACCATACTATCACTATAGGTCACGCCTCAGTTTTGGACACTAAGAAAATTCGAGTCACGGTAGCCATCGAGAACCAGCCTTGCCACATGGAGGTCGACTCGGGATCGTCCCTCTCGATGGTGTCTTGGAAGACACTCAAGCAACTTATCCACACAATCCAACGCCAAGACCTCCAATTTCAATGCCTCATCCTCAAGGACTACCAAGGAAATCAAATCCCTGTGGTCGGGTCCTGCTGAGTCCGAGTCTCCTTCAAAAAACATACAGCGTACTTACCTCTAATGATCATCGACAGAGATAGGCCTAGTCTATTAGGCCTCCAATGGTTCGCACCACTAGGCATCGAAGTGGCCGGCGTGAACCGAGTCGGTGGTTGTGAGTGGGAGGAAGACCTTGTTTCTGAGTTCAGCAATGTCTTCGCGAACCGTTTAGGCGAGTATAAGGGGACCCCAATCTCATTTAGTTTAGATCCAAAAGTAGCCCCAATTCGCTTGAAGCCCCGTCGAGTTCCATTCAATCTTAAAGCTAAGATCGACGAACAACTCGATAAGTTAATTGCTCAAGGGGTGTTGAAGCCCATCGATCACTCTCCATGGGAAACCCCTATTGTAACGCCCATTAAGCCAGATGGGTCAATCCGAATTTGTGGGGACTACCGGGCCACTTTAAACCATGCCCAACAGCAGAATGCGTATCCAGTTCCAGTGGTGCAGCACCTCCTCCACTCCTTGGGGGGCGGAAAGGTTTTCGCTAAATTAGATTTAGCTCAAGCTTATCAACAACTACCAGTGGATGAAAAGACGGCTCAGGCCCAAACAATTGTAACGCACAGAGGTGCTTTTAAATGTACTCGATTGCAATTTGGGGTTAGTGTAGCCCCGGGGATATTCCAAAGCCTCATGGAAAGGTTGTTACAGGGAATCAAGGGCGTGGTTCCGTATTTTGATGACGTATTAATTGCAGCCCCTACCAAAAAAATCTTGCAGGATCATTTGAAAACTGTTCTTAAAAAATTCCAAGAGGCAGGACTTAAGGTGAAAAAAAAAAAATGTAACTTATATACTGACAGTGTTGAGTTTCTAGGGTATAGGATTGATAGCCAGGGCATCCACCCTACCGAAAATAAATTAAAGGCGATAAAAAATGCCCCCAGGCCACGTAACAAGACCAATCTCCAGGCATTCTTAGGCCTCATTAATTTTTATAATGTATTTTTACCGCATAAGGCGACTGTTGCTGAACCGTTACACCGGTTATTAGATACAAAAGCATTGTCGGTCTTGGGTTACCGGGAAGAACAAGCGTTCCGGAATGTTAAAAAATTGCTCACATCTGACTCTGTACTTATGCAGTATGACGAGACTTTACCATTAGTTATAACCTGCGATGCCTCGCCTTTCGGGGTGGGCACCATTTTGAGTCATGTACTGCCTAATGGGAACGAAGCCCCTGTTGCATACTTTTCGAAGACTCTTTCACATGCAGAGCGGAACTATGGACAAATTGATAAAGAAGCTCTCGCAATCGTTGCAGCTGTAAAGAAATTTCATGAATATGTGTATGGAAGGACATTCACCATTATAACTGACCACAAACCGTTGCTAGGGATAATAGCCGGGGACAAGCCAACCTCCTACATATTATCCCCTAGAATGACGTGATGGTCAGAATTCCTCGCTGCTTATAATTATCGCCTTCAATATCGCCCGGGGAAAGCCATTCCCCACGCCGACGCATTAAGCCGAGCACCGCTTCCAGAGACTCTCGACGATCCGGCACCAACGGCAACCACGTTGCAGATCGAAACACTCAACTCGCCACCTATGACCACCCGAGACATCGCGAGAGAAACCAAACGAGACCACACCCTAGCTCGAGTCCTAGGCTGGGTAGAATGCGGATGGCCATTGGACCAAGTCCCAGATGACTTCGCGCCATTTAAAGCAAGACAGACTGAACTTTTTTCACAAAAAGGCTGTGTCATCTGGGGCGATAGAGTCGTTGTCCCAGAACGACTCCGGAAGATGCTATTACAAACCCTGCACGAGGGCCACCCCAGCATCGTGCGGATGAAAGCACTCGCACGAAGCTACGCATGATGGCCAGGCATGGACCGGCAAATCGAGCAGTGGGTCAAAGCGTGTACCAGTTGCCAACAAGCCAGCAACGCCCCACCAAAGGCCATGCCTACTGAATGGGAGACGCCACGTGGACCCTGGTCCAGAATCCACCTGGATTTCGCAGGGCCAACCAAAGGATATACTTTCCTGCTGACAGTCGACGCATATTCCAACTGGTTAGAAGTTCATCGTATGACGGCCACAACTTCTGAGGCAGTGATTAAGATCCTAAATAGACTCTTTGCAACCCACGGATTGCCTGACGTCCTGGTGCCCGATAACGGGCCACAGTTCACGGCATTGATGTTCGAGCAGTACCTCACTGACCGCCATGCGCTCACCTCGCCTGCGCACCCTGCGACCAATGGCCGAGCGGAACGCATGGTCCAATTTGTTAAAAAGACTTTGCAAAAAATGGACTATGACAATATCGATGACAAAGTCAACCAAATTCTCTTTTTGCAACACATAACTCCACGTAGCGTCACCGGCAGAACTCCCGCCGAACTACTGATGGGACGAAGACTCCGTTCCCACCTCGACCGGTTGCACCCTGCTTACGAACCGGAAAAGCCAATAGAATCCAGTGGCCACTGTCGCACGTTCCAGGTAGGAGACCGCGTTTACGCACGGAACTTATCAGGCAACCCGTTATGGAAACAGGCAACGGTAGTACGAGTGACCGGCCCCAAATCCTACATAGTGAAATGCTGTGACAATAGACTGCGGAAACGGCATATCAACCAATTACAGTCACGACTCATAACGGCCAGTCAATAACTCCCCCATGACCAAACCGAGGGGGGGAGGTACAGAAGAAGAAGATGACGTTCCAAGGAACCTGCTCGAAGAGAGCGACGAATCAAGTGAGACTCAAGAAATGGAGCAGGAAGGAGAATTGTTGTCACCACAAGAAATTGCACCTGAACAAGAAGCAGAGACACTGCCAAACAACAATCTACCTCAACAGGATTGCAATCAACCAGTCCAACGAAAATCCGAAAGACTTAAAAGACAACCATCCTACTTAAAGGATTATATAACTACACCATAATTAAGAAGCCAGGGGGAAGGGGTGTTGTGTATGTACCATAGTTAATAAAGTATGAGCTTGAGGTTAAGTGCAGGGTTCTGGCCCTGCACTTCTGATTGGCTGTTAGGCAGCCAGATCGGATTGGCTAGTTCTTAGGAATCCGATTGGCCCTTAACAGAGGATTATTATTGGTTTAAAGTACTTGCGTTCATAGCTCGCTATTGGACAATTCTCACAAAGGTTGCCTATATAAGGCAGGGTTCACTGTTGTTGTTTCGAGAAGTCACTATGCTAATAAAGAGCTGAAAGTCACTATTCAGAGGCTGTCTCCATTTACTCTGACCCATGTCCAAGTACATAACAGATTTCAGCTTCCCAGGATCACACAACTACCATTTGCAGACTTCCTAGAGGAATTCCTATGAACAATGTCAATGGGGAAAACCAGATTTACTTAACAATTGTATGATTCACTTCACAACCATGGCAAAAAAAAGATCATAAAATTGTTTAAAAACCACGTTGGTTAATAATGGATGGTGCAGTCCCAATTATGGTCAAAAGTGGAAAGTTATCTGCATAAAGTTATTTGTAGGCTACTGTACTAACACAGTCCCAGTTATGTGGCTGGGTGAGAACTGGGAATCATGGCCTTTGACCAGTAATACACAAGTGGCTCTCCATGAAAAGTCAAACTTCCACAGTAAACTTATAAGTAGGGTCACTGGGTATGTTTCTTTGGGATTAAAAAAGGAAAATAAAAAAGCACCAGAATGATATTGTAGCTAGAGTTCCAGAGATATAAATCAATATTATTTTCAGGAGTTGGCTGCCCTGCATGGTTTCTTACTCCACAAAGCTGGGAGGAAATGAAAAATGTGAGAACATTCACAAAATTCATGTTGCTTAAAAAGGGGAGGAGAATAGTACTGTATATACTCAAGTATAAGCCGAGTTTTTCAGCACATTTTTTGTGCTGAAAAAACCCCCTCGGCTTATACTCGAGTCAGATTCCCCTCTGAAAAAAAAAGGTGTGGAGCTCCGAAGCTGGGCAGCCGCTTCCCTGCTTCCATGTTTCCTTTGCAACTTTTAGGCATGGGGGTAATCAGAAGCAGAAAAGTTCTTGCTTGAGGATATATTGTTTTTTCTTTTTTTAACTGTTTTTAGGGTGGGGGAAGACCCACCGCCATGTGAGAATGCTCAGACACGAAATCTATCCGACCGAAAATAAGTGTGTGTGGGGGGGGGGATTTTAACAGAGGGAAGATGTAGGGAGAAGGCAAAAGCGATGGAAGATCCTTCAGGGGAAACTGAGGGGGAGACTCACCCTTGGTCCAGATGAGTCCCCTTCCCCTTTCTCTAGGCTGAGAAAACAATGCAAGCCGAGGTTGCTTCAGCTCCACTCAGCTTCGTTTCCTCAGCTCCAGCTGCTTTCAGTCCACTCAGGAGGAGGGGGAGGAGGAGGTGGTGGTAGCAGCTCGCGTTGTTTTCTGATAGTGAGATCATTTCCTAAATTAATTGATTCACTAACCCAAAAGAAGAAGATGTTGATGACAGTGGGAGGCAGGAGTCACTCTCTCCCTTGCAAGAAAAAAGCAAGAGCCGTTCTTATGATCTCTCCCTCTCTCTTTCTCTCCCCGTAATACAGTCAAGCCCTTTCGAGCACGCGGGATCCGCCCCTGCCGCTTTGCACCTTGCAAATGCAAAAACCCCAGGATTTTGCATTTGCAAGGTGCAAAGTGGCGAAGGCAGATCGCGCGTGCTGGAAAGGGCTTGACTGTATTACGGGGAGAGAGAGAGAGAGGGAGAGATCATAAGAACGGCTCTTGCTTTTTTCTTGCAAGGGAGAGAGTGACTCCTGCCTCCCACTGTCATCATCATCATCTTTTGGGTTAGTGAATCAATTAAACCTTTCATGATAGTGAGATCGTTTCCCAAATTTCCCTTAGGGAAGAAATCAGAAACAAACCTTTGGACTGAGAATAAGCCTGTTCCTATAATGCCATTTTTGTTCACTGCAGTGTGAAAAGTGTGAAAAAACACACTTCTTTTTCTTCATCTTCTTGTTCCCTATTTACTGGTCTCTTTCAAAGAGGAAATTGTGAACATCAAAGTTATTCTCAACTGTCCTAGTGAAAGTTTTTATAGGTATCTATTTTTATTTTTGAAATTTATCAGTAGCTGCTGCATTTCCCACCCTCAGCTTATACTCGAGTCAATAAGTTTTCCCAGTTTTTTGTGGTTAAATTAGGTGCCTTGGCTTATATTCGGGTCGACTTATACTTGAGTATATACAGTAATTAAAATTTTAGTTGTTAGTCCAGTAATGCTGGAAGAATTTCAGGCAGCAATTTTTTTTCAGAACTTCTGCAAGAATATCTAGAATCAAATCTACCTCCTGCATGCAGAATATTACAGGTAGTCCTCAACTTACAATGGTTTGTTTAGTGACCATTCAAAGTTACAATGGTGCTGAAAAAAGTGACTTATGACCATTTTTCACACGTACAACTGTCGCAACATCCACATGGTCACATGATCAAATTTCAGAAGCTTGGCAACTGGTTCATTTATGGTGACTGCAGTGTCCTGGGGTCATGTGATCATCTTTTGCAATCTTCTTGTTAAGCCTGGGTTCCCCAACCAGGGTTAGGGAGACAAGCTAAACAGAATGTGCAGCGTTAGTCAGATAGGCACACAGATAAATGAGTGAGCTAAGCTTGTATGTTTATTAACATACAGTAAAAATAACAGATACGCTTGTGCTATCAAAAATATAGTTTATTCCATTATGAGTTCATAGCATAGTCAAAATAACAGTCCAATAGTCATGTATCATTTAGTCAGTCCATTCAGGGATATTCAGTTAGCAAAGTCCGTTTAGAATATCCTATGTCAGTTCACTTACAAATCAGTCCTTTGTTTCTCTCCCGTTCGAGCAATGCAGTCTTGATTCCAAGCAGTAATCAGGGATCATCAAAGCCAGAGAGAGAGCAAGCTGTCGTCTTGCTTCTTTTAAAGTGCTTTCACAACCACTCCCCTAATTACATTCCCATATTTAAAGTTGCAGACACTTTAACTTATAAACTATAATTACATATTTATTATTTTACCTAAACCAGTTAGGGTAAACAATGTTATCCCTAACACTTCTGATAAGCCAAGTCAGTAGGGAAGCCAATTTCACTTAACAACTGTTTGGCTAATCTAACAACTCCAGTGGTTCACTTAACAACTGTGACAAGAAGGGTAGTAAAATGGGGCAACATTCCCTTAACAAATATCTCACCTAGCAACAGAAATTTTGGGCTGAGTTGGGGTCTTAAGTTGAGGGCTACCTGTATTTCATTCCCTTTATTAAGATAATAATGCAGAATTTAGTTTAGATGTTGCGCTGTTTGTGTTCTGGATTTGAATTTTCTTTATTAGAAAAGAAGGGGACAACCGTGGTTGGTAGTTATCACGTAATGCTTGATCACTAGAAGAGCAAACAAATTAAAGGGAAAAAAGAAAGAAAAAAGTAGTCCTCGTTATTCCCATATGGATGAGAATTATGGCTTTCCCAATCACCATTACAACTATTGGAATATATAAATAATTATGTCTTCTTCCCAACAAGACAAATAATAGTTGTGGTACTAAGTTTCTTCATATTTTTTTCAATGAAATTGATCATCAGCATCCAAAGGAGAATAGAAGACTCTATTACAGTATATGCTCACTTCCCATGCTCCAAATCTATTATGCATTTTATCTTCTAATGGAATGTAATATTTGCTGCAATAGTTTCAATTGGTTGAACCTTCCATTTTGTTCATGGTTCAGCATAGTACAAAATCAGGATGTTTAAAGCATAGGTTGCTGAAAGGTCTGATCTGCATGTAACTCTAAGTCATAATGTATGAATTTGCAAATCACACTACAGAAACCTCATTATGACTTAGCATTATGTATGATATATGCCACTACCATTTACAGATAGCAGAGGAAAAATCTCAAACTCAAATCAGAATACAACAATCATTTTCTTTCCACCATCCTGTTGTAGCAACTGGAATCATATACCATAGTGTTTCTCAGATTTTAAAAGTAAATCTAAAATCTACTTTGGAATGAAATACTGATGCAAAAGAATAATAAAGCAGATTTTGGGGGGATATAATATTCAATGAGCAAATAATAACTCCCATATTAAAAGAACTCAAGAAGAGTCTAAAGAGCACCTCTTATTGCCTTAAGAGCATCTTTTTATGAGTACTGACATTAGTGCTGATAATCGTCAAATGGTCAAGAAATGTCACCTTGCACTTCACAGAATATTTGTCTTCTAAGCACTCCTGGCTGGATTATTTAACTTCAAGCATGAGTGGAGGTGATGGAAAAAGATTACTTGACCAATTAAAGCACAAAAAGTGATCTAATAATATATACAGAGGTAATTTTCTATTATCTAATTAGTACTGGGAATAGGCATAGTAATGCTTATTCATTATTTTGTATCGCATAAATAAGTGTTTATAGATTCTGCCAGCTGATTGTAATATTAAGGCCATTAGTCAATCTCCTACTGGCCCACCATTTTTAGGAGCTGACCATCACGATTTTTAAGAAAATGCTAACCAAATGTATTAACCATGAAATGGAATTTCAAGTTCTTGAGCTTTAAGAAAATGCTTTGTGAACTCAGCATTTGATGAAGGTGACACCTGAGGATTACAAAACTCTTGCTCATCTTATAGTAGATTTGTTCAGAATGTTTGAGATGAAAATGAATTGCGTCTTGTGCAAAATGATTTGATGTCAAAGCAGTCATTCAGCTTCAGTTGATAGAACCTAAGGGAGTCCCGGTGGTCACAAAGTACCTAGCTAAGGTACATAAGGGTGCCTCTTTGTCCCTTATCATATTATCTGTTCAACATAAATTTGGATAGCCAAAGCTCTCTTGAGACAAAGGTTAGTAGAATTCTTTATTGGCCAAGTGTGATTGGACACACAAGGAATTTGTCTTGGTGCAAATATTCTCAGTGTAGATAAAAGAAAAGATACATTCATCAAGAGTCAAGAATCATAAGGTACAACACTTAATGATAGTCATAGGGTACAATAAGCAATCAAATCATACTAGGAAACAGACAATATAAATCGTACAAGCGACAAAGTTACAGTCATACAGTCACAAATGGAAGGGGATGGGTGATAAGGAGTGATGAGAAGATTAACAGTACTAGTAGTGCAGACTTTGTAATAGTTGAACAGTGTTGAAGGAATTATTTGTTTAGCAGAGTGATGGCTTTTGGGGAAAAACTGTTCTTGTGTCTAGTTGTTCTGGTGTGCAGTGCTCTATAGCATCGTTCTGAGGGAAGGAGTTGAAACAGTTTATGTCTGGGATGTGAGGGGTCTGTAAATATTTTCACAGCCCTCTTTTTGACTCGTGCAGTATTTGGCAAATGACCAGTTGTATGCAAGGAATATAAATCCTTCCATCTCCCACCATCCAGTCAGAGCTAAAGAAGTTCTTGGATGAGAAGTGAAATGTCTTCAAAGAAAAAACAAGGAAGTCCAGTTGCCTCCTGAAAAAGTATCTTTGGGACAACCATGACCTGGATTGTTCTGTATTGTTCATTAGCATTCTTGTAGATAACCGTTCTGATTGGCTAAGACGCACGGCTACCTGATTGGCCGAGCAAGCGGCACGGATTGGCCCATTGCAAATCCCCTGCAATTGGAGGAAACTGATCGCGGGAGATTCAAAGCGGTGTCATTGGCCGCAGCTTGGCCGGGAAGTTCTATATAAGCTGCCGCATACCCTAGCGGAACCGAGTCAATCTCGGGACCAATAAAGAGCTGAAAACTAGTCACTGACTCCTGAGCCTTCTTCCAGTGCTGACACAACACTGGCAACGAAGGTGGGGTGTGGAACTGATACCCACCAAACACCAAGACGAGCGAACCAACAAGAGGGCCAGCATTGCGCTGCCCGCACCCTTTAACCAGGCTACTGAAGATTGGGAATTGTACATTGACTGGTTCCTGGTGTTCTTGGAGAATAGCAACCTCAAGGACGCAAATGGGCAGAAAAAAAGGGCCGTCTTCCTGACACACTGCGAGCCCGCAGTGTTTAAGATGGCGAAAGCACTCGCAAAACCCGAAGATGTAAAGGCAATGGACTGGGCCGACCTCGAGCCTCTGTTGCGAAGCCACTATGCCCCCACTGTGCCCACCCTCATTAGACGACACAATTTTTACTGGCATAACCAGCGAGAGGGTGAGAGCATCAGCAATTTCATTGCTGAGCTGCAGAATCTAGGGGGCATGTGTGGCTTCACAGATATGGATGAGGCGCTACAAGATTGCGTATCCTCAGCCTCAGGGACCCTGTCCTACAAAGCCGACTGATGGCAAAAGGCGACATCTCCCTCACCGATGCCCTAGTGGAAACAACCGCAGCCAAGGCAACCCGGAAATCAGCGGCCCGAATGTGGAGACCAGACGTGGGGGACCGAGCCACAACCACTGAGACGACCACAGCAGCCGAGATGCAAACAGAAGCAAGCCGATGAGCAACCACCACCACCCACCATGGCAACCTCGACTCCCCCTCCGTCACCTTGGATGAGGAGGAAAACATCCACCGACTCCAAACAGAATGAGACCGGCGCAAACGGCAGAGTCGTAAGTCAGGGCTGCAATGCGCCGGTGTGGGGGTGATCATCCTCAATCAGAATGCTGGCTTTTCAATGCGATCTGCCACCAATGCGACAAGAGAGGCCACATCGCCCGAGTCTGCCAACTCAGAAGAACCTACAACCCCCAACGACGAGACGGCAGTGGCTGATGATGAAACGGCACCCTACCCCAGAATGAGGGATCGCCAAGCCGAGGACTGCTGGAACCGGGACGAACGAGGCCAACGGAACGGCGAGTGCCTACAGGGAGAGGAGACCCACCAGATGGTCATCATCGGCCATTCATCTAGCTGGGACGCCCGCAAGGTACACGTGGAAGTGGGAATCGAGGGAAAGCTATGCAAGATGGAGGTGGACTCTGGGTCCTACCTCTCCATGGTTGTGTGGCGGGAAATCAAGTGCCTGCTACCCACCATCCACAAAAGGGGCCTGGAAAGCCAAAAGCTAATTCTAAAGGACCACCAAGGGAACCCCATCCCCGTAGTCAGAACTGGACATTTCAAAATTACATTCAAGGGGCGCACAGCAAGACTCCCCCTGACCATTGTGGACAGAGACCGACCCAGCCTTTTGGGACTACAGTGGTTCGCGCCTCTCGGGATCGAGGTAACCGACATCAACCACATCACAGAGGTAGACTGGGAAGAACAACTCGTGAGGGACTTCCAGGAAGTGTTTGACGGCACCCTAGGCAAATACCAAGGGCCCCCTATTTCCTTCATCTAGACCCCAGCATTCCCCCGATTCTCCTCAAACCACGACAAGTACCTTTCACACTCAGACCCAAGATCGATGAGCAAATAGACAAGCTCATCAAGCAGGGAGTCCTAGAGCCAACCGATCACGCCCGGTAGGAGACCCCCTAGTTACCCCAGTCAAGCCTGATGGGTCGGTGAGAATCTGTGGGGACTATAAGGCCACCCTAAACTGCGCGTTACAACAAAGCACATACCCCGTCTCAGTAGTTCCGCACTCACTGGGGGGAGACAAGGTTTTTGCAAAGCTCAACCTAGCACAAGCCTACCAGCAGTTGCCGGTCAATGTGGAAACTGCCGAGGCGCAGACCATAGTAACCCACCGGGGGGGCTTTTTTCTGTAAGAGACTCCAGTTCGGAGTCAGCGTGGCACCTGGAATTTTCCAGAGCCTCTTGGAGAGGCTCCTCCAAGGAATCAAGGGGGTGGTGCCCTATTTTTATGATGTGCTGGTGTCCGGGGCCAACCAAAAACAACTGGAAGGTCACCTGAGGGAGGTGCTACAAAAATTCAGAGACGCGGAGCTAAAAGTCAAAAAAGAAAAACGCCAATTGCACACTGAGAGGGTCGGATTCCTAGGGTACCTCCTAGACCAGCACGGAATTCACCCAACCGAAAAAAAAAAAATCAGAGCCATCAAGGAAGCCCCCAGGCCGAAAAATAAAACAGAGCTGCAGGCATTTCTAGGACTGCTTAACTTCTATAATGTCTTCCTGCCCCAGAAAGCGACCGCAGTGGAGCCATTGCATAGACTCCTGGACAAGGCAGCCACCTGGAATTGGGGGAAACGTGAGGAAGCCGCATTCAACAGAACCAAGGACCTACTCACTTCGGATGCCGTCCTCATCCAGTACAACGAGACACTACCATTAGCAGTCACATGCGACGCATCACCCTTCGGCGTCGAAGCCATCCTTAACCACACCCTCCCCAACAGAAAAGAAGCTCCCATTGCCTTCTTTTCAAGAACCCTCTCGAAACCAGAAAGAAATTACAGTCAGCTGGACAAAGAGGCCCTGGCAATCGTCGCCACAGTAAAGAGGTTCCATGAGTACCTCTATGGAAGGGCATTTACCATCATCACCGACCACAAGCCGTTGCTGGGAATCCTGGCAAGGAACAGGGCCATCCCCAAGAATGACAAGGTGGTCCGAATTCCTCGTTGCCTACAGCTACTGGCTAACCCACCGTCCCAGGAAAACAATTACCCACGCAGATGCCCTGAGCTGCACGCCGCTGCCCGACCTGGACACCGACCCAGCACCGACAATGACCACCCTTAACATAGAGACCCTACCCGATCTACCCATAACTGCATCAGACATTGCCCGCGAAACCAATAAAGACAAACGTCTGGCATGGGCTTTACATTGGGTAGAGAAAGGGTGGCCGGGAAAAAAAGACGACGAGGAATTTAGGACATTTCGGAACCAGCAAACAGAACTGTCTTTACAAAAGGGTTGTTTACTATGGGGGGATAGGGTTGTCATCCCAAAAAAATTACAAAAAAAAGTACTGGAATTATTACATGAGGGACACCAGGGCATTGTCAGGACAAAAGCCTTAGCTAGGAGTTACGCCTGGTGGCCAGGGATGGACAGACAAATCGAGGCTTGGGTGGCAGCATGCAGGCCATGCCAAGCATCCAGACCAAGCCCCCCCTCCGCCCCAATCTGAGAATGGGAAACCCCCAGGGGACCATGGTCCAGGATTCATAAAGACTTCATCGGACCTACGAAGGGGCACACCTTCCTCATTACGGTAGATGCTTACTCCAACTGGCTGGAGGTAAGTAACATGAAAACTACCACCATGGAAGCCATTACCGAAGAACTCAACAGACTATTCACAACCCACGGCCTCCCAGATGTCATTGTATCAGATAATGGGCCCCAATTTACCTCGCTGGAATTCGAGAAATTCCTAGCAGAAAGGGGAATACGACATGCACTGACAGTGCCAGCACATCCGGCGGCGAATGGGAGGGTGGAACGAATGGTCCAATTTACGAAAAAAACAATCAAAAAATTAGAAACCGGGGAAATACAAGAGAAAATAAATTAAATGCTATTCATGCAGCACATAACACAAAAACAACAACCAACAAAAGCCTGGCAGAACTATTAACGGGAAGAAAATTAAGGTCCCCACTCGACAGACTGCACCCCACATACAACCCAGAAAAACCTCCCGACTCATCAAGTAAACACCGAACTTTCATACCGGGCGACGCAGTATACGCCAGAAACCTCACAGGGGACCCACTCTGGGTACTAGCTACCATAACCCAGGCGACAGGTCCCCGCTCGTACCGGCTACAGACAACTGACGGGCGAGCACGGAAAAGACACATCGATCAATTAAGATCGAGAATCAACACGGGAAATACAACTGACACGCAAGCACACACAGAAAAAGAAACCACAGAAGGGAGGGGAAGCCCCAATACCAGCCAAGAGGGGAGGGAAAACCCCGGAAACCAAAACAACCAAACCCCACAAAAAAGAAACCAAGAATAATTACCAACCAAAGCAGGAACAGCCGAACAACTCGAAGCCTCGCCTGGAAGAAACAACCAAGCCAGCTCAACCAGCCTGGAGCAGCCGGGCGGGAGTGACAAAGCCAGCAGTTCAACCGAGTAGACCGGGAGGGAACTACTGCGAAAGGCCCGGCTCACCTTTCCAGGCGGTTCCACCAATGAGGCCAGGAGCGACACAGAATCCGACCGAACCACTCGAAGACCAGACACCAACTACCCTGCGCAGGTCCAGTAGACAAGTGCGGAGCCCCGCCTACTTACGGGACTACGTCACGTAGGACCATACCAAGAGGGGAGGGGTGTTCTGTATTGTTCATCAGCATTCTTGTAGATAACCATTCTGATTGACTGACACGCCTACTCGATTGGCCGAGCAAGCGGCATGGATTGGCCCGTTGCGAATCCCCCACGATTGAAGGAAACCGATCGCAGGAGATTTAAAGCGGTGTCATTGGCCGCGGCTTGGCCGGGAAGTTCGATATAAGCCGCCGCATACCCTAGCCGAACCGAGTCGATCTTGGGACCAATAAAGAGCTGAAAACTAGTCACTGACTCCCGAGCCTTCTTCCGGCGCCGACACAACATGGATGACTGAGGCACTCTATAGATGTTGATAGGCAAAGTTATTCGGCTCTTGTGAGAAATTCATGCTGAACTAATTGCCTACAGCAAGTTATATTTTACATAACTATTGCTGTCATTAACCAGCACAAGAGAATTTGTATTCAAGATACAGGTAGTTATTGACTTACAACAGTTCATTTAGTGACTGTTCAAAGTTACAATGGTCCTGAAAAAAGTGACTTATCACCATTTTTCACAGTTGCGACCTTTACAGCATGATCAAACATCAGTTGTGTGGCAACTGGTTCATATTTATGACAATTGCTGTGTTCCAGGGTCATGTAATCCCCTTTTGTGATCTTCTGAGAAGACAGATTCACTTAACTAACTTAACAACTACAGTGATACAGTAACTTTGACAAGAAATGTCACAAAATGGGGCAAAACTCACATAACAAATTTCTCACTTAAGAACCGAAATTCTGGGCTCAATTGTGGTCATAAGTTGAGGACTACCTATATTTGGTATTCAAATATCTAAAATATCCAAAACTAATTTGATAATGTTAGGGTAGTTAAGAAACATACATATGGGCAAAGAAAAAGGACAACATTAAATCAAAACATGCTTTAAATAAAAAGTAGCTTGTTTGGGCGATATATATGCAACAAGAGACATTAAAATTAGCACTCTGTTTTAATAAATGCTGAAATAGAGTGTAAAATATTATACACACACACACATACACACACACATAAAAGAATAAAATTATAATGAAAATTATAACTTCTCTTACAGAACCCTGTCAAACCTGAGAAAAATATCATCCAATTGCTGACATTGCATGTACATCCCAAAGCCAATGATTAATATGAAGCAGAAGGTATTTCTGGCTATCCATATTCCTGTTGGTCCAATTGCTCTTAATTATTCTTTGACTGATTTGCATGCCTCCAAATAAAACCTTGCATGTTATTTCAAGGTTAGCAGAATTTCGACTATCAGAAAGTAGAAATTGATTATATTGTTGATTGTTGTATCTGGTGATTGTTGTATCCGGTTTTGCTAGTCAGAGGTGGGATAATTAGAACATTTCAAGGTCCTGTATAAAACTGGCAATACAAAAGAACATACTTGTGGCAACCCTGAAGCCACAAAGATGGCCTCAGCCTGGTTTGTTTCTGCCTATCCTGATTCACAAGGACATACTTGTAATGACTGTGGTGTCCTTTTGTATCTTCCAGCCAGCGGTGCTGAAAGGAGATCATTGCATTAGGCTAAGATAAAAGCCCTTCTCTGATTTGGGATGTTAAAGACATAGTAAGAGACATAGCTGCTGCCAGAATGTGTCTCCTGCTTTCTGTCTTGGAAAGCTGAATGGTATTACCAGTATTTGTTTGATGATCAGTGCCAAACAGATGTTGCTTAAGTGTGACCTTGCTTGCTCATAGCCCAAAGAAAGTAAGTACACAGGAGAAAATCCAAGGAAATAGGAAGTTGTAAACTGCTGTTATTGTAAACAACTTATTTTCACCCACTTTGAAATCTGTCTTTAATGTCAGTGGAGCTAAACCTGTAGAAAATGTCAGCTTCAACTGGTAGATTAATGTATCTTGCCATGTCCCAGTCTCCATTTTCACCATTACAGCCTCCATGCATAGTGAAGCATTGGATTTTTGAATGTTGCTTTAAAAAAATTAGATTAAACGATTTCCAATGATACAAGGTTGGGAAATGGTTCAAGTTGTGTGCTGTATAGTAATTGAAGTAAGAACTTCCCCTCAAAGTGCTTAGTGCCAGCAAGTATATATTGATCTCCTCTGGAATGATGAAATCTTAAAATAGCTGCTGCACTCGTAAATGCACTTTGTGAAACATAGTTAGCATGAGCCCTTTTATTTCCATTAGCCTGATACCCCCAATATCAAACACATTGCATTTGTTCAACAACATGGTTGTTAATAGCCCAGAATCATTTTTGGGCCAATTAAGAAATGACATTACTTTAGTTTTAGAATAATTGATTTCCAGCTAATGCTCTTCACAATGATGTATCAAGGTGCTCAAAATTTCTCTTGAGTCCAATAGGTATCATCAAGATGATTATTGCACCATCTACCTGTAACAGTATGTCCATCATCTACTTGAGTGAATGGATTTCTCAATCAATCAACTTCACCATTTATATAAAATTAAATGAAAGAGGTGCCAATATGCAGCCATGTTTTATACCCTTGAGAGTTGGAATAGGTACTATCACATGTCCTTGGGAAGTGCATATTAGCCTATGTGTTGTTTCTTTGTGCAATGCACGAATCAGAAACAAAGCCAGCAATCAATAGTGATAGTATACAGTTCGTTCCATAGCTTGGTCTAAGACGGAGAATCACATGCTATCTTAAGATCAACAAATAAAGTGAAGCCGTGTTCCAAGAAATGTATTTCTACAATGGATTATAATAATCATCACTTCCTGAACTGGAAGAAAAAGGAACAACAAAATAAATCTAACAACTTTTTCTTGCAATGTTGTGAAGATACAACATAGCCCTATCACTGTAAATCAGGGACAGGAACCCCAGGAGTGAATGTGGTGCCAGACCCATATATGTAGTCATTGAGCATCCCAACAATCTAGCACCAACAGTCAGTGATATAATAACCAACTTTGGTGAAAGATATGGTTTTTAATGGTTTTTTTCCATTGATTTTTAGGTTTGCTGACATGGGAGGATAACCATGGTGTGAGACATGCTTCCCAGTGGCCAATAGATGACTAAACATTTCTAAAAGTGTAACCCCAAGCCTAAGATAAAAAGTCTACCATTGCTGTAATTTACAGATAAAGAGGGAGCTGTGTATAACTTATTTTATACAATTAGCCTGCACAGCATCTTTTTCAGCACTATAAACCAGGATATATATGTGAAACTTCTATCCATGAAATTAATTATTATTTTGGGGAGAAAGGCATGGTGCCCCTCTTCAGAGATAGTGTACCCCAAATAAGCAGTAATGGAGAAAATAGCCCTAGGATGTCTGAAGAGATGAACTGTCATTCAACAATAAATATCAACAAATACCTCTTCAACTCTTAATAAGACTGGAATGATGATCAGGAAAAAAACAGTTCTTAAAAGCACTTGGCCCACAAAGCTAATGGCTGGTAGAGCACCAAGGAGAACCTGGGCAATTATTCAGCATCTGTAAGTCACCATTAAAAACTGGAAGGCTTCCACAAATGCCATAAACTGATGTTTTGGTTTTCCTTTCCAAAACCAATATATTCACCCTACTTACTCTTCCAAATAAGCAGAAAAACACAGGCATAAATAGCAATGGAAGTTTTTATGAGGACACTGCAACACAAGCAATAGATATGAAGGTAGAATCCCATTTCATCAACATATAACATGATTTCACATTCTATTAGTTCACAAATTCTCACAGACATCCATGTTTGTTGTTATTATTGTTGATCTTACTACACTTTTCTTTGACTAAGTGCGTTGGAAATCCTTAATGAGTTTTCCCTAATGAATTTCCTTTTCTTTCTTCACCCAACATCTTGAAACATGTGATCACCCTCTTCAACAAGGGTTCCCAAGGGTCCTGGTCCACCATTAAACCTTCTTTCCAAGCAAATGTCAATGATTCTGTTGTGTCCGTCGGGGAGAGTGTGGCTGAGGACAGCGCCGACGCCGAAGGGTGATGCGTCGCATGTGATGGCTAGTGGTAGGGTCTCGTTGTACTGGATGAGGACGGCATCCGAAGTGAATAGGTCCTTTGTTTTCTTGAAGGTGGCTTCCTCACATTTCCCCCAAGTCCAGGTCGCCGCCTTGTCCAAGAACCTATGCAAAGGCTCCGCCGCTGTCGCCTTTTGGGGCAGGAAGACATTATAAAAGTTAAGCAGCCCCAGAAACGCCTGCAGTTCTGTCTTTGACTTGGGTGTGGGGGCTTCTTTGATGGCTTTGATCTTTTTGCTGGTGGGGTGAATGCCGTGGCGATCTAGGAGATATCCTAGGAATTCAATCTGCTCCGTGTATAATTGGCATTTTTCCCTCTTTACTTTGAGCCCGGTCTCTTTGAACTTGGTTAGGACCTCCCTTAGGCAACTCTCTAGTTCAGCCTGGTTGGCTGCCGACACTAAGACATCATCGAAGTAGGGTACCACCCCCTTGATGCCTTGTAACAGCCTTTCCATTAGGCTTTGGAATATTCCAGGCGCCACACAGACTCCGAATTGGAGTCGGTTGCATTTAAAGGCTCCCCGGTGGGTGACTATGGTTTGCGCTTCTGCCGTTTCCTCGTCGACCGGCAATTGTTGGTATGCCTGGGTGAGGTCGAGTTTAGCGAAAACCTTGCCCCCTCCCAGTGAATGCAGTAGGTGTTGCACTACTGGGACGGGGTAAGCGCTTTGCTGCAAGGCGCCATTTAGGGTGGCCTTATAGTCCCCACAGATTCTCACCGACCCATCAGGCTTAATCGGGGTGACTATGGGGGTCTCCCACTGGGCATGGTCTATGGGTTGTAGGACCCCTTGCTTGACGAGCTTGTCAATTTGCTCGTCAATCTTCGGTTTAAGCGCGAATGGTACCCACCTTGGTTTTAGGCGTTTTGGGGGGACGTTTGGGTCTAGGCTGAATGATATAGGGGGCCCTCGGTACTTGCCTAGGTTTCCGTCGAACACCTCTTCGAATTCCCAGGCTAGTTGTTGCTCCCAGTTGTTGTCGGCGATGTGGTCGATGCCCGTGACTGCGATGCCGAGCGGTGCGAACCATTGGAGTCCCAGTAGGCTTGGGCAGTCACGATCGACGATGGTCAAGGGAAGTCTTTCGGTGTGCCCTTTGTAGGTTACCTTGAACTGTCTGGTTCCGACTACAGGGATGCGGTTTCCCTGGTAGTCTTTCACGATTAGTCTCTGGTTGTCTAGGCCTTTTCTCTGGATGGTAGGCACCAAGCGTTTTATTTCTTGCCATGCTACCATGGAGAGGTAGGACCCGGAGTCCACCTCCATTTTACATGGCTCGCCTTCGATGCCTACTTCCACGTAGACCTTCCAGGCGTCGTTGGTTGTGGCGTGGCCGATGGTGACCGTCTGATGGGTCTCCTCTCTTCGCCGGGTCTCGCCACCTCGTAGGGATCGTCCGTTCCGGTCCCATCGGTTGTCAGCGGGGTGGTGTGCTCTCTCGTCTCCATTCACTCTGGTCCCATCGTGTAGGGCTGCGGTTCTTTTTGAGACGGCAGACGCGGGCGATGTGTCCCTTCTTGTCGCAATGCCGGCAGATTGAATCGAAGAACCGGCATTCGGACCTGGGGTGGTCGCCTCCACAACCGGCACAGGTGGTCCTCGACTTACGACCCCGCCGGTTCTGTGGGTCGCGGCCTGCCTGGAGACAGTGGATTTCCTCCTCCTCGTCGGAAGTGCCCGATGCTGAGTGGACGTCGCCCTGGTGGGTGGTCGTTTTGGGTTGGGCCTCGGTCGACCTTGTAGGGTAGTTATTCCCGCTGCGGTCCCCGGCGTTTGGTCTGCGCATGCGGTCGGCGGATTTTCGGGTAGCTTCGGCTGCTGTGGCTTCGGTGAGGGTATCGGCGAGGGCGATGTTGCCACTGGCCATCAGCCGACTCTGGAGGACGGGGTCCCAAAGGCCGAGCACAATTCGGTCTCGCAGGGCTTCATCCATGTTGGCGAATTCGCACAGCCCCCCTAGGCGCCGTAGTTCTGCGACAAAGTCGCTGAAGCTCTCACCCGACCGTTGGTCCCGACGGTAGAACTTGTGTCGTCTGATGAGGATGGGCACAGCTGGAGCGTAGTGTCGCCAGAGTATTGGCTCAAGGTCGTCCCAGTCCATCGTGGTCACGTCGGCCGGCTTGGCAAGCGCTTTGGCCATCTTAAACACCGCGGGCCCGCAGTGGGTCAGGAATATGGCTCGCTTCTTCGGGTCGGTGGCGTCCTTCACGTCGCTGCATTCAAGGAACATGCGGAATCTGTCTGAGTACGATTCCCAGTCCTCGCTGGCGGGGTTGAAGGGTGCGGGAGGTGCGATGTTTGCCATCATGGAGTTTCGTCTGGCTTCCGTCGGACACGTGCTTCGGTTCAGGATCAGAATCCCATCCTCGTCACCAGTGTTGTGTCCGTCGGAAATGATGAGTCGGTGACTTGTGCATTAGCTTTTTATTGGGTACAGGAACCAAACTGGATCTAAAGGCAAACTTCGTGGCTTTTTATTTCCAAGCCGCAGCGGCCGCGGCCAATGGCACCGCTTTGAATCTCCCGCGATCCGAATGGACCAATCGTGGGAGATTCTCAGCGAGCCAATCGGCGCGGCTCGCCTAGCCAATCAGAGTGCCCCGCGCTTTGGCCAATCAAAGCGCGGGGATCTCAAGAATGCAAATGAGGGGACAGAACAGATTCCAGTGTCTTTTTCCCCACTTGGAACTGAACCCAGAAGGATATTTCTTCCAACAACTTTTAAGATTCTTCTTCAGAGTACAGGGAGACACCGCTTATGCTTGTGATTCTCCATCCCTCATTATTTCTGATAAGGACTCCCTCTTTGCACTAGGGCTCTGCATCTCATTGGAGTGAACCTTCTGACTAGGATGCCTCTAAACAATTCTGAGGTGCTTTTTATCTAGTGGGCAATTATGAATTTATAATTTCAGGAAGTTTTACGTTGTGATTTGGAGCTTCATCACTGGAGGTTTTCAAGAAGCCATTTATCAGAAATGGTGTAGTGTCTCCTGCTTGGGTGGGAGTAGATGGAATAGATGACCTGCAAGGTCCCTTCTAACTCTGTTAATCTGTAATAACCAGTGCCAACAGTTTATTAATGCAATAAGAACATATAACTATGTGTACTTTTTCACTACATAAGGGTTAATATCATGTTGGAATAATTTTAAAAATATTGCTGTATCTTCTATTTGGACCCTAAAGGCAAACAAATGATCATAGTTAGTCTCGGCAATATCCTCCAAGCTCCACACCAATTAATTTAAAGCATTTCACAGGCTGCATACCATGTCACTGGTATCTTATTTCTAATACCTGGCATTTTTCTTCTTCTACAAAATTAATTTGATGACTTTGTTAAACTAATAATCACCTAATTTTCACAAATAGTCTCCTGGTACACCCCACTCAGATCTTGTTTCTCCTGGGACATACAGTGGGATCCAAATAGATTATTTATGGATTTGTAGCTAATTTAATTAATTTTAGATGGAAAGCATTCAATTTTACAGATGATTGCTGTCTGCTCAGCTGCACGACAGAGGCCACATGCAGCAGTCAATGATTTTTTCAGACTTTTCCTATGATGTATGAGCCCATAAAATCTGGATTAATAAAGTCACCTTGAAAGAATGCTTGCCTTTGGTTTAAGAGTTTCTCATGATTTACATTGCCCAAGAATTTTGAATTCCTTATACCTAATATAGAAATGCTCATATAATGCCCATGTTCATGCTGTGTCTTAGAAATAGCAAAATGGTATAAACATGCCAGAAAAAAAATACTGTATCTCTCTATGAAAGATTTATTGATTCTCATAATGCTTCCAGTTTGTTCCATTTTGAATTCCCTTCAGCATCTTTCCAGTCAAAAGTCAAAAACTGCTAGTTGGATAGAACTGTAAAAACAGGTCTATTTCTCTGGCTGTATCATGCTGCCTTTCTGTTTTATTGAGACATTTGTTTTGTGGACTTGATCCAGCCATCATTAAGGACTCCTGAGCCAAAGTGATTTCTGTGAGATAATGAACATGCTTTTAAATCTTCTAAACAGAAATCAATGGGAGTAAGATATGCTGAACTTTGGATAGACAGCATTATCATGATCTGTTTAGGGAGTAGGAACTGTACAAGAGCTGTACTATTAGATGAAAAACATCTCCTTTGCAAAGTTCAAATCCACAGTGAGATACATGCAATAAACTGGACAGCATATCTATCTTATCCAGACCAGCTTCTCTTTATAGAATTGCAGAGACAAAACACAACCCATTTTCTGAATTCTTCAATGGAAGATACTGGGGATTAAACTAGACATCTTTTCCCAGGAAAAAAATGCACTCTTCCACTAAAGTATAATTTGGTTGTTCCCCCTAATGGCTATAGACACAAAGTTATGGCTAGGCTTTGTCTTATCCAGGCATTGACAAGACCATGATTTGTAAAGTTAGCACACATTTCAAGAAGAGATTGGACTGTCATTTGTCAGAAATGGGGTAGGGTCTCCTGCTTGGGCAGGGGCTTGGACTAGATGACCTACAAGGTCTCTTCCAACTCTCATTTATTGCAATATATCTTGAGACAATATTCTGGAGAAATAAATCTCAGGCACAAACAACAACATGGCTCAGTTTCCCAGTCTTTGATTCCCAGACATTGTTGGATTCTAACTCACCATATCCTTAATTAGGATAAAGAGGTCAATATACTGTAATTTAGTGCATTTTCAAATTGTATTAAGATATGAACACAATTTGCCAGTTATGTTCACAACTTTAAAATGCAGGGCTTTTACATGCAATTTCTCCTTGTTTATATAAGTTATCTGAAACCACTTCTTCTCAATATGAATTTCCTTGATGTCATTGATCATTTTAAAAACCATTGATTGTACTTGTTTTAAAGTATAATTTATCAATGATCTTTATGATCTTTCTGCATGCAACTTTTTCAAGATGAATTTCTCATCTCAAGTCTAGATTTCTATCCAAAGGTAGACTGGTGCCAGTACATTCATTTAAAGTTGTCCTCTTGTGTCATAGCAAAGGCCATTGGCTGGATTTTTCTCAAGAAAAAACATATGATGTACTTCTTCTATATCACTAACAATTGTCTATGTAGACTAGGATGATGGATTTGAAAACCAACATCTGGAGCCCTCAGCTGGGAAAAAGGTCATTTAATAACCATTAGCCAATCCTGGCAGATCTTGAAAACCCTCCTAGTTTATACTTGGATGACAGATTCCTATGAAGTACCATTTGCCAGACTGGGAAGTCTTAAAAAAATATGAAGAAAGGCAGTGGCAAATCACTTCAAACTTGTTGCCAAGGAAACTGTATAGAAATGTCCATAAAGTCATCAGAAGTCAAATTCAAGCTGAAGTGGTTGAAATAAGTTTAAATAAAAGTTTAAATAAAATAGAAGAAAAGTATAATTTGTTCACACTGAAAGGAGTAAGATGGCTGTGTACTCATTTTAGAAAATAGTATACTTTGAATAATATTTTTTTCCTTTTTTATATTTTTCCAGTCTGATAATTTGTTAAAATATTTGAGAAACAAAATAGCAAAATAGAAGAAAAAGAGAAGCAAAAAGTGAATAGTGAATGAAGAATCAGTAAATAAACATTTACAATAATCATAAGTTTAACATTAATAACTTAAATGTATAGAACTAATTCATTATATGAACTTAAAAATAATTAAAAATCTTTATAAAGCTCTAACCATAATCTTAATGTTGATATCAGTACTACTGTATTTGTCATTGTTCCAAAAATAGATGCACACAATCATGTAAAGGGGAAGAAAGGGAGGGAGGAACACCTAAATATACACAAAATAAATGCTCATAATCATGGAAAAGAAAGGGAAAAAAGGAAAGGAAAGGAAAGGAAAGTGATTATTACATTATATTAAAAAGAAGAAAGATTAGAAAAATACAATATATCATTTCTCTATTTTAATAGCATACATATATATATACATATATACATATATGTATGGCATTCAGCTTTGTTTGGGTATTTTCCCACGTCATTGTAGCTGTTCTTTTAAAGTTGTAGCAACGTTTCAGAAGCCTGATGATGGCAGATGAGATTCTGCTGAAACGTTGCTACAGCTTTAAAAGAACAGCTACAATGACGTGGGAAAATACCCGAACAAAGCTGAATGCCATACATATAAGTATCCATGAAAACTTAAGAAAACATATACATATATACATATATATATGGTATTCAGCTTTGTTCGGGTATTTCCCCACGTCATTGTAGTTGTGCTTTTAAAGTTGTAGCAACGTTTCGGCAGAATCTCATCTGTCATCATCAGGCTTCTGTATAGTGTTCATCTGTGAGTCAGACTTTTACAGTGGTTTCAGATTTAAATTTGGGGCAGCCTATTGCTGTGCCAGAATGGTTTTTTCTTCCTCCTGCTTGGTTGGGAGTCTTGGTCTGTGTTTCTTGCTCTTGGAGTTTGCTGTGTTCTACTTGATTGGTGTTTCTAATATCTTCTGTCTGTTTTTTGGCTCTTTTTGTATCTTGATTGGCTGGCAACATTGTGTTACTTTATTGGAGGCCTTTAGTGCAGCTTGGCTCCTGGTAAATGGATGGCTATCATTAGTTAGGAAGCTGGGTTTCATCTGGGTGCCTGGTTGGGGTGTGTTTGAGCTGGAGGTATCAGGGGGGATCTGTTTGTGCCCAGGTGTTTGCCTGGCTTGTGGTGTGGAGATTTTTTTGTTTGTGAGTGCAGGCTTCCAAATGATTGACAGTCTGGTGGCACTAAAGGCCTCCAATAAAGTAACACAATGTTGCCAGCCAATCAAGATACAAAAAGAGCCAAAAAACAGACAGACAGATGGTAATTATAGCAATTTTACAGTTAAGAACCCTCAATGCTTAGAGGAAATTATTGTATATGAAGACATTGATGATTAAACATACAGTTAGCGATTTAGAGGGTGAATTTGTAAAATTTCAAGTAGTGTTGTATATATATATATATATATATATATATATTTGTTTGTTTTCTTAAGTTTCCACGGGTACTTACATGTATGGTATTCAGCTTTGTTCGGGTATTTTCCCATCATTATAGTTGTGCTTTTAAAGTTGTAGCAACGTTTCGGCAGAATCTCATCTGCCATCATCAGGCTTCTGTATTGTATTCGTCTGTGAGTCAGGCTTTCACAGTGGTTTCAGATTTAAATTTGGTGCTAGCCTACTGCTGTGTTAGAATGGTTTTTTCTTCATCCTGATTGGTTGGGACTCTTGGTCTGTGTTCTGCTTGATTGGTGTTTCTAATATCTTCTGTCTGTTTTGTTGTGGTTTTTTTTTTTTGTCTTGATTGGCTGGCAACATTATGTTTCCTATATTGGAGGCTTTTAGTGCTGCTTGGCTTCAAGTAAACAGATGGCTATCATTTATTTTAAAGCTAGGTTTCATCTGGGTGCCTGGTTGGGGTTTGTTTGAGCTGGAGGTATGGGGAGTCTGTTTGTGCCCAGGTGTTTGCTTGGCTTGTGGTGTGGAGATTTTTTTGTTTGTGAGTGCAGGCTTCCAAATAATTGACAGTCTGGTGGAATCATCTCTTCTATTCATGTTTTCAGGTCTTTTTTCAATCTCTAAGGCTTCTCTGAAAATTCTGTAGCTGGCGTTTTCTATCGTGGCTAGGGTTTTGGTGCCATTGAAGTTGATGCTATGACCTGTGGCTTTCATGGTTGGACTAGTGAGGAAGTGTGTTCCAGCTTTTTGACTGCATTTTTGTGTTCATCCAGGCGGGTACTTATTTTTCTATTGGTCTGTCCAATGTACATGACAGGGCATGATGTGCAGGGGACTTCATATATACCTTGGTTTTTATTTTATCTTTGGGATTTCTTAGGATGGCTGTATATTTCTGTCTGTTGTGAAGACAGTCTTGATGTAATGCCTATGTAGTATCTTACTGATTTTGTCTATAGTACCTCTTATGTAGGGCAGGACAGCTGTTCCATAGATCTGTTCATCTTCTAGGTCTCCATTATGTCTCAGTATGTTTTTGTGGATCAGACCGGTGATTTTGCTTTTGTGGAAGCCGTTGGCTGTCAGTACTTTTCCTTTCCTTTCCATGATTATGTTCGTCATAGTTCAGTCTTTATGTGTGAATTGTCTGCCAGGCATTTGGTTCTGGCAATTAGTGTTTTGCCCACCGAGTTTATCTGTGCTGGGTGATGGTGGGATTGGGCGTTGAGGAAGCGGTTGGTGTGTGTTTTCTTCTGGTATATGGTGTGTCCTAGAGTGCCATCTGTTTTTTTGTAGATTAGTACATCTAGGAATGGTAGTTGTTTGTTTGTTTCTGTTTCCATGGTGAATTTGATTTTTGGGTGTGTGCTGTTTAGGTGTGTTAGGAAATTGTTTAGGTTTTCTTTTCCATGGGGCCGAATAACAAATGTGTCATTGATGTATCTTAGCCATACTTTGGGTTTTGGGGGTGCCATTGGCTAGGGCTCTAGATTCGAATTCTTCTATGAACAGGTTTGCAATGATGGGTGATAGTGATGATCCCATAGGGGCTCCTTCAATTTGCTTGTATCTTTGTCCTTTGTATATGAAATATGTGTTGGTTAAGCAGTGTTCTGCTAGTTCCAAGAGGTGTTTGGGTGGTTGGTATTTATTTTTTATGATTTCTAGGGTTTCTTTCATCATCAAAATCATTGATTTTTTTGTGTGACACCCCCCTCCCCCAATTGATTTCCTCTTGTACTTGGCTTCTTCCTATATTCAGGGGTTTTCAAACTTGGCAAGTTTAAGACTTGTGGACTTCAACTCCCAGAATTTCTTCTCCAGTTATGTGTGTTCAGGAATTCTGGGAGTTGAAGTCCACAAATCTTAAACTAGCCAAGTTTGAAGACCCTTGCCATACATCATGGTGGGTGGGTGGGTGGCTGTATTCCTATAGAAAAAGTGGTGATCTGAAGATTGTATCCTTCATTCAAGCCTTTTTCAGTGTGACCGCTGAAACAGGGTATGCAAAAGAGCCCTTTAGGCACCCAGCGCTTTGGAGTGTAACCAGGCAGATAAGAAAATGGGAAGGTCAGCTGATCAAAACCAGGAATTGGCAGAGTGGGGAGGAATTAAGAGAAAAAGAGGCAGGACAGGGAAACAAAGATAAGAGACCCAGGAAAAGAAATAGGGAAGACTATGGAGGACACATAAAAGGAGAATACCTGAAGGAAGGGTGAAGCAGGAGAAAAACAGACAAGAAATTAAAACATTGATGACTTAGTTGAGAAGGACTTCAGGAAGACAAGTGGACCAGCTTCTGTAGAAAGAGAATCAAAGCAGCAGTAAATAGAAAAAAAATCCAACATGTTGAATTGGATGAGCTCTGAAAAAAAACATAATAGTCATGGAAATAAAAGAGACCATTTAGTCATAGAGATGAAAGCTAAAGCAAACAAGGCACCTGTGAGATTAAAAAAAAAAAACATACTGTGGTACCCTACAAGAGTAACTAAAATATTTGGGTTGTTTTTTCAATAACTAGACAAATAAGAGGATCACTTGAAACGTGTTTAAATATTTTATAGTGTCATAGAAGCAGGGGTGGAATGCTACTGGTTCGGCCCAGTTCTATAGAACCGGTAGCTTGAAGAGCAGCAGACACCGCCTGGGCTCTTGGCTACCATTTATTTCCTGCTTTTTCAACCTCAGCTGCTTTGCACGGCATAGCTGAGGTTGAAAAAGCAGGAAATAAGAGGATTTTCAAAAGATGCGCACCCTCGTGCAGTGCTTGTCAGCTGTCTGGGTGGCAAAGCTGAGGTTTTTAGGAAATGGTCTACATGCACATGCAAAATACACTCTCACCAGGGGTGGGATTTTACCTGCCGGAGAACTGGCAAATCACATCACTGGTTAGCCCCGCCCCACTCACTCCTTATCTGGCATGCGAGCCATCAAACTTGCCTGCTAAGTTGCTTTTTCCTTTTTTTTCCCTGACCATCAGCTGTTCTGCTATGCTGGGAGATTTAGATTAGCTAGAAAGCAGGAAATCGTTGGATTTCTTGCTTGCTAGCTAATCTAAAAGCAGAGCTGAGCCTGAGCTTCAGATTCAGGTAGCAGATGGCAGAAACACAGATCTCTAAGTGAATCTGAGATTCTGCAAGCAACTCAATCTGCCTGCCTGCTCTGCCTGATTTGGGGTAAAAGTTGCTCTTTTTTATAAAAAATTAAATATTTACATACATGGTGTGTTGTGGGTTAATTTTGTGAGTTCGCTTGCAAGCAAATTTTATGTGACAGACTCAGGTAGCTGATGGCAGAAAGTTAGATCTCTGAATGAATCTGTGATTCTGTGAGCAAGTCAATCTACCTGCCTTCTTTGCCTGATTTTGGGTAAAAGTTGCTCTTTTTTATTAAAAAAATCAATGTTTACATAAATATTTATAATATTTACATACAAGCCATGCCCAGCCAGTCACATGACCAGCAAGCCATGCCCAGTCAGCAAGCCACACTCACAAATTAGGCCACACCCACAGAACCGGTTATTAAGAAATTTGAATCCCACCCCTGCATAGAAAACAATAAAATAATTTTGCTATGGTAATTTAGAAAAGGAAATTGATTATATGTTGTTATATATGTAAGAAATTATAGTTTAGTTGCTATATATGTTAGAAATCATACTTTGGAATTGTAGCCTGTCTTTAGATCTGCTAATGGTGGTTGATCAGGGCTATGCTTTGCTCATTAAAGTGCATCAAACTGACATTTGGGAATAAGAGAAAAAACAGGCAAAGTGTTGGCTTGTCAGTTGAAACAATGCAATATAATTTCCATCATAAGAGACTCAAGGACAAAGGAATTAAATGCAAATCTTAATTTCTTGATTATTTTTTAACCAATCAAGTAGATGGATTACTTTGGCAGATGGAATAATATTTTTTCACATTTATTTAAAATATGATTTAGCACTACCACTAATGTATTAGGACATACTTTACATGAATATTAACTCTGGGAACACCCTGAGTCCCAGCGGTCTTTCCGTTGATAGTTACAGAGCATAAAAAGAGAACTTATCTCCATTGTACCTAATAACTCTTTTGAAAAAGAGGTCCTTCCCTTATCATTGCCTGAGGTTTATATAATGGTAATCTGGAAAATAGGAAAATGTGGATGGGTTCTCATCCAATATTGTCAAATGTTAATGCAAAGATTCTGACTATAACTATGCTACAAAGATAGCAAGAGGTATTACCATCAATAATTCATTCTGCACAGTCTGGCAGTATGAAAGCTTTTGATAAGAACAGATTATTGGTAGATATTTTAACAATATAATTTGAAAATTATGAAATGAATGTAAAATCTTTATTGCACATGAAAAAAGCCTTTGTTATGTACAAATTAAATTTTGGCGGTCAGATAAATGATCTTTTATTTCTGATACTGAAATATATTCATTCTTTTGCTTAAGTAATTACTAATAGGATTATCCCCATTTCCTATTAAGATGTATCACAAAACTCATCAGAGATGTCTCTTATCTACTCTTTAATTTAGTCTTGGAACCTTTGACTTGTCTTTATTCTGAATTGCAAACAGCAGTTGGTACTGCAAGCTTTTCCCCAGAAATTCCAGATAGCAACTAAGTTTGAATATGCAACTCTCCTGAATGTCTCTCTCTACGGTTGTGTACACCCGGAAGATTCTCTCATCTGCTCTAAAACACAGAGGCAGAACTGTTGAGAGACAGATGAAGAACTGCTCCAGCTGGAATCACCTCTAGAAACAAAGAAGACCCACAGACAAAGACCTTTGGTTATTTCATCTGGGATTGGCAATCTGGCATTTCAGTTCCTATCACTCCCATGCAGCATAGTCAATGGCAGTGGATTGTGGGAACTGCACTCCAAAACATCTAAAAAACACTAAGTTGCCTGTGTCAGACTTTTCTACTTAGAAGATCTTACCATATGCTTACCACATTGTCATCTCAGCTGACTGTCCATGGTCCTCCCACAATGGAGTTCTTTCATTCTTTCTGATACACCCTCAAGAAAACAGTTGTTTCTAATCCTCTCTCTTCCACTCCCCCATGCCTCTTGGTTTGCTGATGTGCTTTCTTTCTTGGCCAAATACCAGCTTCCACCATGAGAACAAAGTGTCCTCCTGACCGCCTGATCATTCAGTCAGATGATATCATTGTTCCAGCATAATAAAATGTGCCAGAGACATATATCCTCATACTCTGCTTCCAACTCATCCATCATGATACTATTGCTGCTTAGAGGGGAGGGGGCAGGGAGGAGGAGAGAAGAAAATTATACCCTGAGCTTTAGTCTAGATTTTCCTGCCATTTCCCACAGACTCTTGATCTGACCATGTCAATGAGGATTAAATTACATTAGGAACTCTGAGTCACTTCTTTGTCTTCATCTGTACGAAATGGCTTTTTATCCTCTGTTACATATGTCTGCATGGGACCAGCCAAAGGATAATTTCATTATTTTCTTTAATGATAAGAGCGAACTTTCATTTTGTAGGATCCACTCATTTCTTTCTCTGTGTGAAATGTAATACAACTCCTTTCAGAACAGGTACTGTATATTTTAGAGGTTTTTCCACTTTTAGGTTTTTTTAAAAATATATATCAAGAAGTTAAAAAGAAGATAAATCCAAAAGCAAATTCTTTTTCAGTCTTCAGTCATGCATCAACTTGATATTAACTCAAAAAGAAGACATGGATACGTTTTTCCAACCATACAAACCAGATCTTATTCACTGTCAGTCTGTGCTCCCTTCAAATCCCAAGAAAGAAATACTCAGACTCCATGGGTTATAGCAAAGTTATCCTTTTACTGGAAAATAAAGTGGAAGCTACAGATTTAATTCTGAATCTGAGAAATTGGCGGGCAGATCACATATACAAAGGAATGGAAATGCTCCCACCCTCCAAAGTCCAAATGACTCTTCCAATTAAAAGTTCTGAATATGATCATGTGGCCATCTCCAGGTGGTGATAAGGCTTCTGTCCGTTGACCTTGACATATTTTGATAAAAGTTCGCAGTTGCGCAAAAAGAGGACAGAAGCTAGCCAAGAAATGGAAAGTTAAAGAAAGGACTCCCCCTCCCTTTGCTAACCCAGCAAAGGAATGCAAAACACCTCCAGCCTTCTTCCCCTCCAAATTCCCCCTCCCTCCATTGCTAATGACAGCCGAAAGAAATAGATTGGCATAGCAGCAGAGAAGCAATAGTTAGAATGCAGAATATACATATTATGGAAGATATCTTGAGGCTGACATTCAGACCCCCTAGAAGAAGGACATTAGTCCCTGTAAGAAAAAATAGCATAAAAATATGTTAACATTTGCATACATCTCTATGGTTTATCAGGGTATTTGGCATAAAAGTTCTTGAGCAGTTCAGGAGCCCTAATGTCTTTCTCATTTACCCATTCAGCATAGGATGGAGGAAAATGTTTCCAAGCTACAAGATATTGGATATGACCCCTCCATTTCCTAGAGTCTAGAATTTCTTTAATCTCAAAATGTTGTTCACCCTCAATCAACAATGGTACGGGGGGATCAGTCTGGGTCGGTCTCAAGGTACAGGTATGTTCGGGTTTTAACAAACTGACGTGGAAAACTGGATGAATATGACAAAGAGTCTTTGGTAAAGTCAACTGAACAGTCACAGGATTTACAATCCGCTCAATGGGGAAAGGCCCCACATACTTAGGACCCAACTTCTTCGATTTCTGAGTAGTCTGCAAATATTTAGTCGAGAGGAATACTTTGTCGCCCACTTGATACGACATCTGCGGGGCTCACTTTCTGTCAGCAAATTTCTTATGAGACTGGTGCGCTTCGTCCAAAGCTTTACGAGCAACCGGCCAATTAAGTTGAAGTTGAGATATCCAATCACCCAACAATTGGACATTGGGTTTTTCATGAGGAAGTTCAGGTATGGGCACAAAATCTTGCCCCATTGCCACTTTGAAAGGAGTAAACCCTGTACTGCTGTGGACAGAGTTATTATATGCCACTTCCGCAAAAGGCAGTAGATCCACCCAGTTGTCTTGCTGATAGTTTATGTAACATCTGAGGCATTGCTCTAGCATCCTGTTAGTCCTCTCGCAAACCCCATTAGTTTGGGGGTGGTGGGCAGAGCTTAAGCTCTGGGTGGAGCCTATTAACTTCAAAAATTCCCTCCAAAAGTTTGAGGTAAATTGGACCTCTCAATCAAAAACTACACCTCAGGAACACCGTGCAACCTGTAGACATGTATAATGAACATTCTGGCCAATGACTTTGCTGAAGGGATCTTGGAGCAAGGGATGAAATGGGCTTGTTTGGAGAACAAATCAGTCACCACCCAGATGACTGTGTGCCCAGTGCTCTCGGGTAGGTCTACTATAAAGTCCATGGAAATTTCCCTCCAAGGAGCAATTGGCCTAGCCACATTTTGCAACATACCTGGTGGTTTACCAGGAGGTCTTTTTGCTGAAACGCAAACTGGACAGCTCACCACATAAGTCTCAATGTCCTTTTTCAACGAAGGCCACCAGAACTGCCGTTCACCAAATGTAGGGTCTTCACAAACCCAAAATGACCAGCCACTTTGGAGCCATGAGTTTGTTGTAATACTTGGCTTCTCAGCTTTTGAGGTACATGTTATGAACTAATAAAACACTTAAATAAAGTTACCAAAGCTTAAAGAAAAAGCAGGGTTCTAATCCTGCACTTCTGATTGGCCGATAATAGCGATATCGGATTGGTCCGCTCTGGGCAATCTGATTGGCTGTTAACGAGCCACTTTCATTGGTTCAAGGGTTTAATGCTTCCATGTTCTCATTGGTTAATAGGTCAGCAGCCTGCTCTATAAAAGGGCTACTGCTGCCTCAGGTTTTTGTTCTGTTCATGATGGTTAATAAAGAGTTGAAGTTCACTGTTCACTGCCTCGTCTCCGTTCCTTGCACCCATGCGCAGAACTTAACACTGGCGACGAAGGTGGGATGCGGAGACATCAGAGCTGACTGAACACTACAGAGCACCAAACAGAGCACGTGGCTGAAGGCACATTGACAACGGAATCATGTCTGGAGGTGCCATACCACCCGATCCATTTGATCCAGCACAAGAAGACTGGGACGCGTACATAGAACGGTTCCAGATGGTTCTGGAAACTAACAACTTGAAGGATGCTACTATGGGGAAAAAGCGAGCAGTGTTCCTGACCCATTGCGGGCCTGCTGTCTTTAAGATGGCCAAGGCACTAGCGAAACTGGCTGAGGTGAAAACCATGGACTGGGATGTCCTCAAGCCCCTTCTAAGGGCCCACTATGCACCCGCCATACCAACGCTTGTCTGAAGACATGAATTTTACCAGAGGGACCAGCGGAAAGGAGAGAGTGTTGCAGATTTCATCATGGATCTCCGGAACCTGGGATGCCTCTGTGAGTTTACAGACCTTAAAGAAGCTCTGAGAGACCGAATAATTCTGGGATTAGATGACCAGACGGCGCAGAGCAAGATCATGGCAAAAGGGGACATCAACCTTGCTGATGTCATCAAGGACGCTACTGCAGCAGAAGCAACCAGGAAGTCGGCCGCCTGAATGCACCGCACCAACGCACCATTCCGTCAACTCGCCAGCGATACCTCACCTCGCCTAGAGAGGCACTCAACAGCGACCCACCATGAGGACCTCGAATCGCCATCAGAAAGTGAGGAGGAGGAGGTCAACCGGCTCCAGTCTGAACGTGACCAACACCACCAGCAAAATCAAAGACTACCGCACCTGTGTGCGGGTTGTGGGGCAAACCACTGGCGATCAGACTGCAAATTCTTTGACACGCTCTGCCATTTCTGTGGGAAAAGAGGCCACATCGGAAAGGTCTGTAGAAGCAAGCAAGGATCCAGCCCATTTCAGAAGGGAAACAACTACCACCAGACCACAGAGAATCGCCCTGTGAGTTGGGAACATTTGAACCACCAATGGAACAACCACTCCTACAGAAATAAAACACTGACCATTTTATCAAGAAGAGAAGAGGCACACCAAATCATCAAAATCAGTCACGCCTCATCGCTAGACACAAAGAAGATCCAAGTGAAGGTCGCCATCGAAAACCAGCCTTGTGTGATGGAAGTCGATTCAGGATCGTCCCTCTCGATGGTTTCCTGGAAGACTCTTAAACAATTAATCCCTGCCATCCGGTGTCAAGACCTAAGAGCCCAAAGAATCATACTCAAGGATTATCAGGGGAACCGAATTCCGGTCGTTGGATCCAGCCAAGTCCAAGTATCATTCAAAAATCGTACTGCGTCATTACCACTGACCATCATCGACCATGACTGGCCTAGCTTGTTAGGCCTTCAATGATTCGACCCACTCGGGATCAAGGTAGCCGGCATTCACCAAACCATAAGCGACGACTGGGAGGAGGCCCTCATCCAGGAATTCCAGAACGTTTTCGCAGACAAACTAGGCGAGTACAAGGGGACCCTGATATCATTTAACTTTAACCCTGAAGTAGCCCCCATCCGCCTTAAGCCTCGTCGGGTACCTTTTGCCCTTAAACCAAAAATTGACGAGCAGCTCGATAAGTTAATAGCCCAGGGTGTTTTAGAACCAACTGACCACCCTCGTTGGGAAACCCCAATTGTAACAGCCATCAAACCAGATGGATCATTAAGGATTTGTGGGGACTACCGGGCTACCCTTAATCATGCTCTTCAACAGAACGCTTACCCGGTACTGGTGGTACAACATCTTCTCCATTAACTGGGGGACGGAAAAGTCTTCACTAAATTGGATTTAGCACAGGCCTACCAACAACTGCCTGTTGATAAAACAACCGCAGAGGCACAGACAATCGTTACGCACTGAGGCGCCTTTAAGTGCAACCAACTCCAATTCGGAGTGAGCGTAGCCCCAGGGATTTTTCAAAGTCTGATGGAGAGACTCTTGCAAGGGATCAAGGGGGTCATGCCATATTTTGATGACATTTTAATTGCTGCCCCGAATAGAGAAATACTAGAAAAGCGGCTTAAACTGGTTCTCCAGAAATTTAAAGACTCTAGCCTTAAGGTTAAAAAAAATAAATGTCAACTATGTACAGATAAAGTAGAGTTCCTAGGGTACCTAATCGATAAACAGGGCATCCACCCCACTAACAGCAAACTGAGAGCAATCAAAAACACCACAAGACCCAGAAATAGAACTGATCTCCAAGCTTTCCTGGGGCTCATTAACTTTTACAACATCTTCTTGCTCCAGAAAGTGACTGAAGCTGAGCCCCTCCACAGACTTCTCGACAAAAAAGCAACCTGGGTCTGGGGACACTGCGAGGAGCATGCATTCCGACAAGTGAAAAACTTACTAACCTCAGATGCTGTTTTAATGCAGTATAACGAGACTCTCCCTTTAACAATTACAGGTGACGCATCACCGTTTGGAGTAGGAGCCATTTTGAGTCATGTGTTACTAAATGGTAGTGAGGCCCCTATTGCCTAATTTTCAAGGACCTTGTCAAAGGCTGAACGTAATTATAGCCAGATCGACAAAGAGGCTCTTGCTGCTGTATCTGCTGTGAAACGGTTTCATGAATATGTGTATGGACGAGTTTTTACTATTGTTACCGACCACAAACTGTTGTTAGGGATTACAGCAGAAGACAAGCCAACCCCCTATATATTGTCACCGAGAATGACTCGCTGGTCAGAGTTTTTAGCTATGTACAACTATAAATTACAACACCGCCCAGGGAAAGCCATTCCACATGCTGATGCATTGAGCCGTGCCCCACTTCCGGAAACCATCGATGACCCAGCTCCAACCCTTACGACACTCCAGATTGAAATGCTACAGTCACCACCGCTAACAGCCAGAGACATTGCAATTGAAACAAAACGAGATCCTGTCTTATCATGAGTTCTTAGCTGGGTCGAAAGAGGATGGCCAATAGAACAAACCTCTGACGATTTCACCCCTTTCAGAAACCGGCAAACAGAACTGTTTTCTCAAAAAGGCTGCATCCTACGGGGAGATAGAGTCGTCGTCCCAGAGCTGTTACAACAAGCAGTATTGAAAACATTGCATGACGGTCACCCCGGCATCGTGCATATGAAAGCACTCGCACGAAGCTACGCATGGTGGCCGGGCATCGACCAACAAATCAAAGCCTGGGTAAAGACTTGCTCAAAGTGTCAAGAAGTCAGCAATGACTAGAGCAACTCCAACAGAATGGGAAACCCCCCGGGGGCCATGGTCCCGCATCCATGTTGATTTTGCAGGACCTACTAAAGGACACACATTCCTCCTAACAGTGGATGCCTATTCCAACTGGCTCGAGATCCACGAAATGAAGAATACTACAACGTAGTGCGTCATCCAAAAATTGAATAGGCTATTCGCAACACACGGGCTGCCAAACGTCCTGGTCTCCGACAACGGACCCCAGTTCACTGCCCTGGCATTTGAACAATACTTAGCGGATCGGGGCATCTGCCATGCGCTAACTTCACCAGCGCACCCTGCGGCTAATGGCAGGGCCGAGTGCATGATACAATTTGTTAAAAAAAACTATCCATAAAATGGACTATGGGGACATTGATGAAAAAATAAACTCCTACTCCAACACATCACTCCGCACAGCGTCACCAACAAGACGCCAGCTGAACTATTGATGGGACACAAGTTCCGTTCCCACCTTGACCGGCTTCACCCTTCCTACGAACCAGAAAAACCCTGTGGATCTAGCGGAAAATGCCGCGAGTTCAAGGTAGGCAACTTAGTTTTCGCTAAAAACCTCTCCGGCGAACCATTAAGGATCAAAGCAACCATAATTCAAACCACCAGGCCCAGATCGTACCGTGTGCAAACCTGCGACGGAAAAATATGGAAACGCCATATAGATCAGCTTCGCTCTAGGCTACAACCCAGTTCCCGCGACTCCTGGGACTCCCAAACTGAGGGGGGAGGGGATGTCGAAGAAACCGAATTTGAGATGGGGGAGACCAGAAGCGAAAAAAGTCAGCGAGCAGGTGCGATTAATGAAGAAGAATCAGGGAGGGGTGTGGCCTCTCTACAGAGGAATACCTCAACGGAGACTAGCCCGCTAAGATCGGAGGACAACAACAACAATAGAATTAGCGGCACCGAGTCGTCCAGTGAGAATGAGGAATGCTGGTACCAGATATGTCCAAAAACATCCCACCGAAGCTGGACTGCAGACGGGAACCGGTGGGACAGCGCAAATCCAATAGACAGTTAAAACAGCCCACATATCTTAAAGATTACATCACCGCACCCCTCAAATGGAACCCGGGGGGAAGGGGTGTTATGAACTAATAAAAACACTTAAATAAAGTTACCAAAGCTTAAAGAAAAAGCAGGGTTCTAATCCTGCACTTCTGATTGGCCGATAATAGCGATATCAGATTGGTCCGCTCTGGGCAATCTGATTGGCTGTTAACAAGCTACTCTCATTGGTTCAAGGGTTTAATGCTTCCATGTTCTCATTGGTTAATAAGTCAGCAGCCTGCTCTATAAAAGGGCTACTGCTGCCCCAGGTTTTTGCTCTGTTCACGATGGTTAATAAAGAGTTGAAGTTCACTGTTCACTCCCTCGTCTCCGTTCCTTGCACCCATGCGCAGAACTTAACAGTACATACAATTTCGCACCTATCCAGGCTAGACCATCTCGAACGGTGCAGTTATTCGCATTTGCCAGGAACCACTCATCCGTTTTCAAAGCCTCCTTAAAACATTCCATCATGTCAGTGGACAGATCCCTCTCCTGGTTTCTCTTTTGCACTCTGGGGCAGCCAGCTGTGTAGTGGACACAATTGCCCTTATCGCTTCTTTATGGATACTGTTGTATTGAGGCATTCTTGACAAAGCATCTGCCATAAAAATTTTTCCCCCTGGGATATATTTCAAGGAGAAATTGAATCGCTTGAAAAACTGAGCCCACCTAACTTGCTTAGGGGATAGCTTCCGAGGAGTTTTTAAAGCTTCCAGATTTTTATGGTCAGTCCATACCTCAAATGGGTGCTTCGTTCCTTCCAGAAAATGCCTCCTAGCTAGTAAGGCCTAACAGACTGCAAACGCTTCCTTCTCCCAAACGGCCCATCTCCTTTCAGTGTCAGTCAATTTACGGGAGGTGTAAGTGCATAGTTGTAATGTCCCCTTCTCATTTAATTGAAGTAAGACCGTTCCCACCACCACATTGCTCGCATCAGCTTGGATCATGAAAGGGGCGTCCATGTCTGGGTGTTTCAGTACTGGTTCTGCAGCAAAAAGTCTTAAGCTTTTCAAATGCAGCTTGGCACTCCATGGTCCAATTCAATGGTTGGCTGGGCTTTGGTTTCAATTCCCTCTTTGCCTTCAGGAGGTTGGTGATGGGCATGGCTATTTTAGCAAAAGACGGGATGAATTGCCGATAAAAGTTAGCAAATCCAAGGAAACTTTGAAGCTGTTTACAGGTTCTCGGTGGGGCCCAGTCCAATATGGCTCGCACTTTCTCTGGGTCTATCTCAATGCCCTCGGGTGAGATACAATATCCCGAGTAGTCAATTTTTTCTTGATGGAACTCACATTTGGATAGTTTGGCATACAATTTGGCGGTCCTCAGTTTGTGCAGCACGGAGCGTACCAGTTTCACATGTTCTTCTCTAGTCTCCGTGTAGATAAGAATATCATCAAGGTAGACCAGAACCCCCTTGTATAAATGTTTATGAAACACTTGATTGATCATTTGCATGAAAATAGCAGGTGCCCCCTGTAGGCCAAAAGGGAGAACATTGAACTGGAAACAACCCATCGGGCAGTTGAATGCAGTCTTCCACTCGTCTCCCTCTTTAATCCAGATTCGATAGGACACCTCCCTCAACTTTGTGAAAATCTTCCCCTTTGCCAGGTGGGTTAACATATCCTTCATCAGAGGGAGGGGGTACACGTTCTCCACGGACACTGCGTTCAGGTTTCTATAATCAACCACTAAGCGTTTGAAGCCATCTTTCTTCACATCACAGGGGCCGCCACTCGAGGTCTGGCAGGTTTGATGAAACCACATTTCAAGTTCTTGTTGATAAACACTCTCAGTTCTTCCAACTCCCCCAGTGTCATCGAATACAACTTCGGTTTTGGGAGCATCACCCCGGTAGAAATTCAATACTACAATCAGTTGACCGATGAGGAGGGAGATTGTCAGAGGCCTCTTCACTAAACACCTCTCTTAAGTCCCAGTACTCCTTCGGGATTTTCTCCTCTCCCTCCACGCGTTCGGCACCTGCGGAAGCGGTCTCAGCCGGAACCTGGAGCTTCGGATGGGATTTCTCCTCCCCTTCCGGGTAGGGTTGCTCCTCCCCTTCCGGTGGCTGATTGGTGCGGATACGTATCCACCCCTCTCTCCAGTTCACATGGGGATTCCACTTCCGAAGCCAGGTAAATCCCAATATTAGAGGCTGTTCCATCCCAGGGGCCACAATAAAACACTGGGTCTCACTGTGGGATCCCATTGTCATCTTTGGGGGCTCTGTTATAAAACATGCGGGGCAACCTCCTGCCTCAGATCCATCCAGTTGACAGAAAGATATGGGTGTTCTTAAAGTTCTCAGTCTGATGCCCATAACCTTGATTACCTTCATGTTAATTACGCACCTCGTGCACCCCGAATGCAATAAAGCCAACATCTCTCCCTCGGTCCCTGAGGTGGGCACCCTTAATTTTATTGGGATGGTCATGGGCTCTCGGTTAGGACTTACTGGGACGTCCTCTTCCGAGTCGGTCTCACTCTCATCGAGGGGGGTTGGAGGTCCCAGCTCCTCTCCTGCCAGAGGGGCGACCTGTACAACCTCTCTTATCTTCAGCCCGGTTTCGCGAGGCTTGGTTGGGGGGTTTTCGGGCTTCCTCCCTGGGCCCCGCGCTCTCTTTGGATCCTGCTGGGCTCGGCAATCCGCCATCCGGTGGCCCTCCTTCCCACAATGAAAACAGGCCGTGGATTTGGCTCTTGCCATCACCCCTCCCTTTTGGGGGTGGGAGGTCTCTCTGAAATGTGGGGGGAGGAGTTTGCTCCAGGCAGGGCCCCCTCTGTGTCTGCTTCGGGTTAGATCTATGTCCACTTCTTCCGCCAGCAAGTACCACGACTGCAAATCATGTGGATCCCTTCTGGAGATGCACGTGTGGTATATATCTTCATTTAAGCCATCTTTATAGGCTTCTACCAGGACTCCCTGGGACCAGCCTTGGATGTGGTATGCCAGCTGCCTGAACTCTTGGGTGTAGTCAGTGATCAATCTCCCCCCTTGGATTAGAGTCTTCATTCTGATCCTGGCCCTTCTCTCTGCCAGAGGGTCCTCAAACCTCCTCCTCAATGCAGTCATGAAAACATTGAGGCTCTGCAGTTGGGGGGAGTTATCATTGTACAAAGTCACCAACCAGTCTGTGGCATCCCTTCCAGGGTTCTGGTAACACATCTCACTTTGGCTGCTTCAGAGGTGAACTCCCTTTCAAATTCTGCCATATAGCTCCTGACTTGTACCAGGAAAAAGCCCAAATCCCTGGGGTTTCCTCCAAACTTCATATCTAACAGGGGCAGGTGGCATCTTCCAGGAGCCACACCTATTGCTGGGGCTCCCCGGGTGGTGGTGGGCGGCTGCGCTGGCGTAGGCTGGGCTAGGGGGGTGGGGGTAGCTCGACTTCCCCAGGCTGAACTCACTCCCCCTTCCCTCTCATACCTAGGAGCCGTGCTGGGCTTCTCAGAAACATCCATAAGGAATTTCCCAGCTTGGTCCAGCCTGCATTCCATCTCCTCCCTCTCTTGACACAGCTGTTCCCTCACACTTCTTCGACTTACAGTGATCCCAGGAGGAGGGGGGTCTTCAGGGTCTTTCCAACCAACCCCCAATGACCATCTGGGCATCTCAGCTGGGGTTTCTTCCAGAATCAGGTCGGTCAGCAGGTCAGCAGCTGGATCTCTGGTAGCAGCATCGACTGCCCCCCCACAGCTCCCTGGTCATTTTCATCGCTGGCTGGAGATGACATGAGATGAAACCCCCTCGGAAGAAAAGTTGACATTTTCTCCGGGTGGGTTGATGCAGAGATTCAGAATAATGTCAGTCTGTGCTCCCTTCAGATCCCAAGAAAGAAATACTCAGACTCCATGGGTTAGAGCAAAGTTATCCTTTTACTGGAAAATAAAGTGGAAGCTGCAGATTTAATTCCGAATCTGAGAAATTGGCGGGCAGATCACATATACAAAGGAATGGAAATGCTCCCACCCCCCAAAGTCCAAATGACTCTTCCAATTAAAAGTTCTGAATATGATCATGTGGCCATCTCCAGGTGGTGATGAGGCTTCTGTCAGTTGACCTTGACATATTTTGATAAAAGTTCGCAGTTGCGCAAAAAGGGGACAGAGACTAGCCAAGAAATGGAAAGTTAAAGAAAGGAATCCCCCTCCCCTTGCTAACCCAGCAAAGGAATGCAAAACACCTCCAGCCTTCTTCCCCTCCAAATTCCCCCTCCCTCCATTGCTAATGACAGCCGAAAGAAATAGATTGGCATAGCAGCAGAGAAGCAATAGTTAGAATGCAGAATATACATATTATGGAAGATATCTTGAGGCTGACATTCACACAGATACTTATTGCAATTTGGTTTTTATAATCATGCAAACCAATGGGGTTTCTCCAGTCGCTGGCTGGCTTGCTTGCCCACTCTTCATCTAATAATCTTTTGTTTGTTCATTGTTTTAAAACATGTCTGCAATTAAAAATTGGCATCATCTAAGAAGGAATAACTAGCCATATTCACCTTTAATTTAAAGAAGACTAATCATTTCCTTCAGAAAAAAAAACCTTAAATAATAAATGTTAACTATCTGATTCTTGGAAAGTAAGTCAGTCATCATTTTATTCATTTATTTATTTATTAAATTTCTACACTACCCATCTCACCCAATAATATTCCAGCATTTTGAAGAATACATAAAATACATATTTCTGCTTATAAGGCTTTGAATCATTTTATATTGCTGTATTAAACGTAGGTTTTAATTAAATTATCATCACAACGTGTACACCAGTTTATTAGCGAGTACATTAACATATATCTTCTCATTTCACAAACACTGCAATTTGTAATACCATGCAATATAATTACCATGCAATATAAAATGCCATGCAATATAATTCAACACAATATGGAAGCAGAAGAGTGGAAAGGCTGGCTTTTAGCCAAACTGAATACATAAGGAAGTCAAATAAACCAGACTTTCCTTCCCAAGAGCCACCATTTCACTCCAGTGTGGAACTTTTTCCTTTATTTATTTATATGATTCATATAACTGCCTCTTTCACACAAGTGACTCTGGGAGGCTTAAAATTATTTTTTTAAAAATAGGGAAAATGCACAAGGAATAACCCCCAGTGCCCAAGGATAAATGTTAATTCTATTCCAAAATCCCATATTGTTTGTCAGTAGAAAATGAAGCAGCATACATCAATTATAATCTCAGATCTCCCTAGCATATAGTTTGGTCCTCACTGCATTAAATATTGGGAAAAGGAAGTTATCCATGGAGTGATTCAGCCCTTCAGAGTAGACCAGATCAGGAAAGAGGCTCCACAGGAAAATTAAAATTATATTCTATTGAAATTAGTTTTAATAACAGAATCTTGCAAGCCTGATTGTGCTCTATTCCTCTCTCTTTTTTATCCCAATGGATACGGTACAATACAGTACAATGCAGTACAGTGCAGTGCAGTGCAATACAATACAATACAATACAATACAATACAATACAATACAATACAATACAATACAATACAATACAATACAATACAATACAATACAATACAATACAATACAATACAATACAATACAATACAATACAATATATCAGGGAGCAGCTTTCCTGATACTTTTTTCCAAGGATATTAGGAATGAATGTTTCATCCCAATTTGCCTATATAATGGTTCTTGCCTATTTCTCTCAAGGTCATCTCCATGCTTCTTTACAGATACAAATAAAAACACCATCAATACAAAATACCTTTGTTCAAATTTAGCGTTCCACTTTCAAGTGAAACCATACACTCATCCTGTCTTCATAACTCTAATTCTTCTGGTGCTATCCTTAGTGATGCTTGTCCTGTTACATTTTCTCATCGTAAACTGACTCCTGTGAGTTATTTTACAGTCTGCAAAGATGTTCAAGGCATTAATCGAAAGGAATTTCATACTGTGCTTTCAAAACAACTTGTGAAATGCCAAGTCTTCTCTAGAGTACAGAAATTGGTGGATCTGAATGGCAACCATATGACAAATGTTCTATATTTCTATGGATATGGCACTAAAACGATCACCTCATAAGGAAAAAAAGATCTTAGTTATGCACTAAATAATCTCCAATCACTTCAGTTATAACTTTAATGCAATGACCCAAATAGAAACTTTATGATGTTACAAAACCCAAAGCAGATCCAGACGTTGATTAATAATTAATGAATCTTTATGTGACTATCCTCCTGGTTGCAGGGTCTATTTCTTTGCACAGCACTTGCCTAGTTGATACAACAAAGCCATTGAAGCATGATATGATGAGGGATTTGTTCTTAAGCTAGCTCATTGCAGACCCTGATGCTGTATTAGGGCTAAGAATATGTAGCTAGCTAAGGACTTCTAAGTGCTTGCCATGTTTAAGGGATGATTAAACATAAGGTCTCCTTGATCCTAGTCTAGCCCCTTAAACACTACACTGTACCAGCTCTTACAATTTTCTTCTTCTTCTTACGAATCCTGTAATCCCTTGCTTCAAGGGTCACTAAGAGGAGCTGAGATTAGTGTTTACTGGCCAGATGCCCATCCTGATACTGACATAGTATTTGCTGCAGGTATTTTCTCATTGCCTCCTATAGGGAAACATATGTCACTGCCTAGGATTGAATCTCCAATCTTCTGAGTGGAAAGCAAGTGTCTTCATTCTAGGCCACTCTGCCGCTCTATAGTGGTTCTCAACAATGATTACAGCATATTGATTTAAAATAGAAAACTCTGAGAAAACCCAAAGTGGGTCCTGCAATTTTCGGTAGTATTTATTGCATTGAAATAGTAGTAAGTACATTTACAAAACATTGATGTTAATTGGATGGCTACTGATCAAATAGTTATGATTATTTCATTGAATGGATTATATCTAATACTATGATTATCATTTTCATTCCATTCTTTTGTATTCACTTAATATCATTTATCTGAGGTAAAATAGCCCTTTTGAATTTGATTTCATTTTTTCCTAAAACATTTTATTTGAAAATGCTTCATTTCAGCCAACTCTGAGAACTTCAATTTTTCCTTAGGTAATGCTTCTCAGTTTTTATAATTAGTGGCTACAATCTAAAAAGAGATCCAAAGTTCAACTTAAATCTAGCTATTATATAATCAACTGATTTTTTATATATATATACACAACTATTGAAAGTATTTTGGCATTTCTCCAGCCTAGCAATATTTTTTTTTCAAAGCAACTGCTTCATCTGATTTATTTTTCAATAATCAAATCAGAAATTCTAAGCAGAATTTCAATTGCTTTGGCACATTTAGAAGAGCTGGTTATATCTTAAAACAATGAGTCTCCTATATAAAAACAATTCAGCTTTCAAATTCCTTTAAAAAAAAAAAAGAATTCTTGTATATGCTTAGAAATTTGCCCTGGCTGTTTTACATTTTTGTTGTAAGAAATAGTTAGAAACAAAAGCCATATCCATCCTGAATTCAGAAAACTACCAATACAACTGTTTTAAGTTGGAAAATAAATTAAAAACATAAAAATAAATAAAAATAAAAAGTGAGAACAATAAACAAAAGATTAAAACAGTCATAAAAATTTGTACTTCTAGATCTGTAATGATTAGGTTTATTGCAAACTCCCTACCCATAAGGGAAAAATTATTACGAGAAAAAAAACAGGGAAATTCATGCTATTGATTGACCTTCCTTGAATTAGCCTGGGTGTATAAAAAAGTATAGCGAGAAGGAAAAAATAAATCATACCTACTCAACAAGAAAAGCTACCATGCCCCTTGTAAGTCCAGGGATTCAACACAATACAAATACTTAATTATTGAAAACCTGATGGATATGGGCACACTAAGAAAACATTGCTAAAGCAATGGTTAATTATTTTTAGACACAGTTTGCATCGGTAATAAATTGGACTCTAAGATCATTTCTGGATGCTGGCCACTGATTTACACAACAAAATGATGTGAAAATAATAAAAATATTGAAGATTCTTCTTCATGAGCTTGTCTTTGTTGATGAAGCTTTTCAATATTCTCCAGTTTTGTTTGTTCAAGGGAAGAACTTGATGCAAGACTTTTCATCCTCCACTAAATTAAAAGGTTAGAGTGTGCTTTCTCCACTTTTCACGGTAAATCTCACAATAAATGGCCAAGGCTTATCTGTGGTATGAAAAGGATATGGTAGATGAGAACGGCTTTTCCCAATATCTAGCAACATAAAGCAGCTAACAAACAAAATGAAAATTACACAAACATGGTAAAATCAGATATATTTCAATTACTATAAAAATAACACTATTATAAAAAATAAAACCTTCTATCCATAACTCAACACACCCTGCCACCTTACTTTATAATAACATACACAATGGATAATCCAAACTCACTTTATAAACTCCCATTCATCACATTTGCTCGTAACTGCTTCCAGTCTCATTTAAATGCATTTATTTATTTTATTTTATTTTTGTCAATTGCTTACAAGATAATAGGTATAAGTAAAACATAGTTATGAATACATGGATATATATAAGAAAAATAAAAAATAAAAGAAACAATAGGACAAGGATGGTAGGCACATCGGTGTGCTTATGCACACCCCTACAGACCTCTTAGGAAAGGGGTGAGGTCAATAGTAGACAGTCTAAGGTTAAAGTTTTTGGGGTTTGGGGAAGAATCCACAGAATCAGGTAGAGTATTCCAGACATTGACCATTCTGTTGCTGAAGTCGTATTTCCTACAATCAAGTTTGGTGCGATTAACTTTGAGTTTGTATCTATTGTTTGCTCTTGTGTTGTTATGGTTGAAACTGAAGTACTCATTGGCAGGTAGGACATTGCAATGTATGATTTTTTATACTATACTTAGATCGGACTGAAGGCAGTGTAGTTCTAGATTTTCTAGGTCTAGAATTTCGAGTCTGGTGGCATAAGGTATTCTGCAATGAGTAGAGGAGTGGAGAACTCTTCTTGTGAAATATTTCTGGACTTTCTCAACTGTGTTACTATCAGATATGTAATGTGGATTCCAGACTGATGAGCTGTGTTCGAGTATTGGTCTAGCAAATGTTTTGTATGCTCTAGTTAGTAGTGTAATATTGCCAGAGAAAAGTTATGTAAGATTAGGTTAACAACTCTTAACGCCTTTTTGGCTATGTAGTTACAGTGGCCTCTAGCACTTAGATCATTAGAGATGAGGACTCCAAGATCCTTGACAGAGTTTGAATCGTCAGCAAGGTCTTGACTATTCAGCCTGTATTTTATTTTCTGATTTTTTGGCCAATATGTAGGACAGAGCATTTATTTGTTGAGATTTGAAGTTGCCATTTGTTTGACCATTCTGATATATAGTCAAGGTCTTTTTGAATGGTAGCAGTATTGTCTGTGGTGTTGAATAGCTTCACATTATCAGCGAAGAGAACGCAGTTGCTCTTGATATGATCACAGAGGTCATTTATGTAGAGTATGCAAAGAGTTGGTCTGAGAACACTGCCTTGGAGGACACCATTGTTGACAGGTACAGAATTTGATTGGACGCTCCCAATTTTGACCATTTGTTGTCTATTTGACAGGAATGCTTCTATCCAGTTATGCAGGTGTCCAGAGATACCGTAAGATTTTAGTTTTAGGAGTAGTTTGTCATGTACCACTGAATCAAAGGCTTTACAAAAGTCTATGTAGATTGCGTCTATTGCTTTGCCCTGATCGAGTTGTATAGTCCATATGTTTTTGCAGTGTAAGAGTTGCAGTTACATGACAGTTTTTTCCTGAAACCAAATTGTTTATTAGAGAGTAGGTTGATGTTTCTAAGTGGAGGATGATGGATTGGTTAATAATTGATTCCATGACTTTACAGGTGGCACAGCATAAAGAGATTGGTCTGTAATTTTCAACTAGGCTGGGGTCACCATTTTTAAAGATGAGGATGACTGTGGCTTGTGACCATAAGTTGGGCAAGGAGATGGTCCTGAAAGGTTTTTCAAAGATTATGCTAGAGGTTTGGCTATGGCAGTGAATAGCTTTTTTAAGAAGTAGGCACATATTTTGTCTGGTCCAATAGATAGAGATGGCTTTAGATTGCTAGTGCTTTTTCAACATTGTCTTCTGTAAAATCGATATGTATTAGATCATTGTAGTGGTCTGTAGTTCAACTAGGAAATACTGGACATGATCCATTGCTGTTTACAAATACTGAGCCAAAGAATGTGTTAAAGAATTTGGTTTTAATAGTGTCGTCGTTGCAGTCTTTACCATTAGGTCCTTTCAGGGGTGGAATGGACCTTGAGTCTTTTAGTTTGTTTTTATAAAATTGTAGAAAGTGCGGGTGGAATTGATACAAAGAAGGTTTTGGGAGTTGTTAATGGTACATATAGTTTGATGACTCTTTTGACTTCAAGTAAAAATATGTTGTAATGGTCTTCAACAGTATTGCATCCAGTGAATAGAAATTGCCAATCAAGAGATGAGAGATTGTTGTTTATAAGATCATAGTTGCCTTTTTTGAAGTTATAATTGGGGATTCCATCATTGTAATGCTTTTTGTGACCATGTTGTGGTCACTGTTGGAAAAGGGTTCTTTAATTTGCATTCCGTAAATTGAATTCAAACTATTGCAGAAGATGAGATTGAGGCAGTTGTTAAGTCTAGTGTTGTTGGTTACTAGTTGTTCTAGTCCCAGATTTGTTACTGCATTGTAGAAGGTTGCATGTGTGGGTTCAGTTCTACATTCGTTAAGGGTCCAGTTAATATGAGGTAAATTGAAGTCACCAAGAAAGATAAAAACATGTGGGCAGGATGCTGCCCATGTTAGTAGTGTATTTAGCTTGTTTGCATATTCGATGTCATAATCAGGGGCTCTGTAACATAATAAAAACCAAAATGTGATATTTAAGGACAGTTCACAGAAGATGGTCTCAAGAATAGCAAGCAACTAAGATCTGGTGGAATTACAATAGAAAAAGAAGAGCATTCCATAAGAAGGGACTTAGGACCTGTAATGTATGTCAACTTATAAAGAGGAAATGGAAAGAAACATTTGCCTTGTCAATCATGTTGAATAAACAGGAGCTGAGACATAAAATGAACAGCAAACTTCAGGACCTTAAACACTGATGATATTAAAAACTAATTCTTCCAGCAAATGTAATAATTCATACTTTAGGGATCCTGTTGTGTCCATAGAACTGACTGAAGTCCTCAACCAGGTCCGCAGCCCTGGCGGGAGCGTCAATCACTCCCATTGGCTAATGCCGTTTGACAGCCGGCTATAAAAGGAACTGTCAAACGGCATCAGCTGTTGCCACCAGCTGATCTGCCTTGTTAGCCTTAGGCAGCCGCGGCAACCCTTTACTCGCTGAATAAAGCCTTGAAACAAACGCTCTGAGTCTGCCTCGTATCTCCACCACTCTACAACACTGGCGACGAGGGTGGGATATGATAAGAGGCTATCAGACGTTCCGATCGCTGAGCTGGTCACTAAAAAAGAGCAGAGCCACTGAGAGCTGAGAGTCACAGCCACTGACGCTCTCCACAAGCGTGAAATTTAAAAGCCTCCTCAGCTGATGAGTCAGACACTGCCTGACAGGCGCAGCCGCAAAACGCTCTTCTAAGAGTGCGATTTTCGAAGCCTCCAGCAGCTGAGGCGACTGACACTGCCACCTCAAGATGAGCACCAGCCCAGCATTCCCACCTTTCAAACCAACCGAAGAGACGTGGGAGTCCTACAAGAACCGTTTCATCTATTTCCTAGATGCCATCGACCTCGCAGACACTACAGACCACCGGAAAAAATCTTACTTCCTTAGTTTCTGTGGAGCTGCGGTCTTTGACACCACTACAGCACTGGTAGCCCCTCGCTCTGTCAGAATCATCCCTTGGGAAGAGCTTCAGGAGATTCTTTCCAACCACTATTCTCCTAAGCCTTCCCAGATAGCTAGAAGACATGCCTTCAGAATTAAAAGGCAGGCTGAGGGGGAGTCAGTTAGTGAATATATGGCAGCCTTGTGATCAGCTGTCTTACAGTGTGGATTCAGAGACTACCTAGAAGACATGCTTTTGGATCAGATTGTCTGTGGGGTCAGGGCTTCAAAGATGCTTGCTTGCTAAAAAAGACTTAACCTTAGCCATAACAATAGAAGAAGCCCAAGTTGCTGAGCTATCTGCTCAATCAGCAGCTGAAATCCAAGGGACTCCTATCAGGCAAAGAAGCTCCACTATCCACCCTGAGGAAGTTTCCCTAGAGGAAGACCCTGTAGTCACAATGGACATAAACCACCTTAGACAGCAAAAAAAAACCCAAGAAGGAGCTGGGCAAAAGACCAACCTCACCCCCATCTTCCTGAGCTGTGGAGGTTCCCACCTTAGGGCATCCTGCAGGTTCAGGAATGCTATTTGCTTGAACTGTCAAAGGAAAGGCAACCTAGCTAGAGTCTGCCAAGCAGGGAGAACTTTTCCTCAGAGGCCTCAGTCTACTGCTAATTTTCAAAGGCAAGTGGAAGATTGCTATACCTGCTACCACTCAGACCACACTTCTAAAGACTAGCAAAATAAGTATTTTTGTTTTTTTAGAAGGTAAGCCTTGCAGAATGGAGGTGGACACGGGATCAACATTCTCAATCATCTCCTGGGAGACCCCGAAGAAGATTCACCCCAGAATATCTAAAAAGAAGCTCCAGAAATGCCACCTGACCCTACGGGACTACCAGGGCAAGAACATCCCTGTCCTCGGGAAAGGCAAGTTTTTAATCCAATTCCAAAACTTTAAAGGCCATTTGCCTTCAGTGACAGTTGATGGTGCCCTCCCCAGTTTGTTGGGACTAGATTGGTTCCCTTCCCTTGGCCTTAGTATAACTGGTATCCATGCTGTTTCAACCTCTGAAGTAGACACCCTATTCAGAGACTATTCTGATGTCTTTAGCAATGAATTAGGTTGCTATTCTGGTACCCCTATCTTGTTCACTGTAGACCCCCAGGCAACTCCCATTCGCCTCAAGCCATGCAGAGTACCCTTTGCTATACGCCCCAAATTAGACATAGAATTAGACAAATTGTTAAAGCAAGGGGTATTAGAACCAGTAGATTTTGCTAAGTGGGAAACCCCCATAGTCACCCCACTCAAAAAAGATGGCAGTGTGAGAATCTGCGCTGATTACAAAACATCCTCAATCGTTTTCTGCAAGTCAATGCATACCCTGTCCCTGTAATCCAACACCTTTTACATACTTTTGAACCTGGCACTATTTTTGCCAAGCTGGATATGTCCCAGGCCTACCAACAGTTTCCTGTTGATAACCAGACAGCTGAATTGCAAACCATAGTTACCCATAGAGGTGCATTCAAATGCAAGCGCCTCCAATTTGGCGTTAGTGTGGCCCCTGGTATTTTTCAGTCCCTCATGGAGAGGCTTCTTCAAGGGCTCCCAGGCTTCTTCAAGGGCTCCCTTATTTTGACGACATTTTGGTTTCAGCAACAAATAAGTCTCAATTCATGCAAAGGGTTAGAGCAGTCCTAGACAGGTTTAGGCAGCATGGCCTCAAACTTAAAAGGGAGAAGTGCACCATTGCCACTAAGCAAGTGGACTTTCTAGGGTACAGAATCGATGCCTCTGGTATTCACCCAATTGAGTCCAAGGTCAGGGCTATCCACGAGGCACCCACACCATCCAATAAGACGGAACTCCAAGCCTTCTTAGGGCTCCTGAACTTTTATGCTTCATTTCTTCCTCATAAGGCATCTATTGCAGAACCTTTGCACAGACTTTTAGATAAACAATCCCCCTGGCATTGGGGACCTAGGGAAGCCCACGCTTTCAAATCAGTCAAATCCTTACTAACATCTGATGCAGTTTTAATCCAATTTAATCAACAACTTCCCCTAGTCCTGGCAGCAGATGCTTCCCCCATTGGTATAGGGGCAGTCCTGAGCCACAGGCTCCCAAATGGCTCTGAGGCACCAATTGCCTTCTTCTCAAGAACCTTCTCTACTGCAGAAAGAAACTACAGCCAAATTGACAAAGAGGCTTTGGCTGCAGTAGCTGCTGTTAAAAATTTTCACGAATTCCTTTTTGGTCACTACTTTGAACTTATAACTGTCCATAAACCACTTCTAGGCCTTTTGTCAGGGGACAAGCAAACCCCGCAGGTCCTGTCACCTAGGATGACCAGGTGGACTCTGTTCTTGGCCGCCTATTCATACAAATTAATGCAGCGCCCAGGAAAAAATTTGTGCCATGCAGATGCCCTTAGTTGCTGCCCCCTGCCAGTACCAGTCGAAGACCCTGCACCCATTCACGCCATTTTTGAAGTCAACGAACTCAATTTACCTATTTCAGCTGAAGACATTGCAACACACTCCAAAAAAGACAGAGTAATTGCCCAAGTCCTGGACTGGGTGGGGAGGGGGTGGCCTGAAATGCAATACACTCCTGAATTCATGCCATTCAAGATTCGCAGGCAGGAGTTGTCATCTCTGCGCCTTGGTCTCGCCTACACATTGACCTGTCTGGACCAGTGCATGGGCGGACCTTTCTAGTTTTAGTAGATTCTTTTTCTAAATGGATTGACTTGGCTCTACTTCCTTCCACAACCACTCAGGCCATCATTAAAGCCCTGACTCAAATCTTTGTCACCAATGGCCTCCCTGACACATTGGTGTCTGACAATGGCCCCCAGTCCACATCTTGTGAGTTCGGGATATTCGCTGCCAACCTGTGTATCAGGCATGTTCTCACAGCCCCATTCTCACAGCCCCATTTCACCCCTCTAGTAATGGGATGAATGAGAGGGCAGTCAGGTCAGTAAAAGAAGCATTAGCTAGGTTTGGCCAGATAGACTGGCACTCCAAACTATCCAGATATCTTCTGAGCCAGCAAACAACCCCCTGTACCACAACAAACAAATCACCAGCTGAATTATTATTATTTTTTTTAAACAAATTTTATTAATTTTACAGAAAACACAATACATAATCCAGGCATACCAACTTGAAAAGTCTTTTCCAAAAAAAAAATTAATAATAATTAAAGAAGAAAGCCAATAGAATATATAAAATAATTTCAAATTGTAATATCAATATTTACATTATCTATTTAACTTTATATCTTATCCAGACTTCTCCTTTTATCCAAATTATCTTGCTTAATAAAATTTTATTGCCTTTCATAAACATGCAAAACACAAAACATAAACAAAACTAAAAGATCTTTTCTGAAGGCTGTCTGATCCCGGGTTGAAACTCTTCACACAGACACAAATTCAAACATCATATTCATTTTATATATCCTTCCATATCTTATCATTTTCTTTTCTTTTTTTTTTATAAACCAATTTTATCAATTTTATAAAAACAATGCACAAAGAATCAAGGCATAACAGCTTATAAATTCTTTTCTAAGAAAAAATAATAAAAGAAGAAAACCAATAGAACATAATAATTCCAAATTATAGTATCAATACTTTATCTATTTAACTTCATATCTTATCCCAGCTTCTCCTTTTCATCCAAATTATTTCTTGTTAATTAAAATTTTATTGCCTTTTATCAATATACAAAACCCAAAAAGACATAACAAAACCTTTATATATCCTTCCATATCTTATTACCATTTTCAATAACATTCTTTGTCTGTTCTATTTCCAACTATCCATTCATCTTTTTTCTTTTACTATACTTCTCCTATACACTAATTGGAGTGACGTCTTTAACTCATTACCCTAACTTAAAAGTACTTCATATAACAATTTTTCTTGGGATTCTGTTTAATAGATTCTAAAATTACACAATGAATTTTATACTATAAATACACATATAAAAACACAATCTTATGTACCCTCCAGAATCCCTCTTTTATCCTAAATTAAATTCACCCATTGTCTCTGAATAAACTTTTTTTCTTTAGATCTTGCTTCCCACCATTGAGGCTTCTCCTCCCCCACTTTCTCTCTTGCTTATTCTTCTCCTTGCTCTTTCTACCCCTTTCTCTCTCCTCCTCCCTTTTCTTACTCCCTTTCCTTTGCTTTCTAACCTTGCCTCCACCTTTCCACTCATTTTTCTCTTTTTTGGTTGTTTTTTCAATTCTTAAAATCCCCTTTTTCTTATCCTTTTTCTCCTCCTCCCCGGAAAGAACCCATTGTTCATCAAAGATGGCTTCTTCTTCCTCTTCTTCTTTGTCCCAGTCCTTCTGCTGCATAGTCAACTTTTCATAAGTACATAACGCCATTTCTAAAAATTGAAACAAAGTGCCCAAAGTATCTTCCTTTTTATATTTTTGATATTCAGTCTTTAATTCATCCACAAGCGATGCCATCATGAAAAGAGAAACTTTTCCCAAAACAGCCACAAGTATTTTTAATCAAAAATAATTCAAAAAAAGTTCCAAAAGTTAATACTTTTCTTCCTTCTTCTCTTTCTCTTTCTGGGGTTAATGTTTAATCAAAGAGGTCCAATTACCATATACCTTTCTTTGGGATTCTAGGCAATCTCCTCCTTTTTCAGCTTCTGCTCCAATTTTTTTTCCTCTCCCTTCCCACTTGCAACATCAATTTTAAATAATCAGAAATCCATACCTTTAATAAGGGTTTTCCAATTTCTTAAGTTTTTCAATGTCCAGGAACCCTTTTGTCCCTTAGCTTCAACTTTCAGAATAATTCACCTTCAATGCCCAAACATATTTCAAAACTGCTCTTTCCATGGGGTGGGAGAGTGAAGAAAAAAAAAAGTTCCCTTTAACAGCTTCTCTGCTGCTTTCGATCTTTTTAGGGATACAATGTATCCTCCAGCAATTCAAACAGCTCAGTTCCAACAAATTTGAAAGATGTTGATTGACCCGGCTCAGACAGCACTTTCACTCTTCTTGCTTCCTCCAGCACAATCTTACCCGGTTGCTGGCTTCTTCGTGGCGGCCATTGCTGACCGCCACTCCACCGCCTGGGGAAAAAGAGGTTTTTCAGGATGAGGAGGGTGTCTGCGACACCCCCAACCCCCTGTCTGGCTCCCCTCTCTCTTTGGCTGTCCCTACAGGACAGCCATATCCCCCTGACCCATCTGGATCAGGGGTACCTCGGCGGCTAGCACAGCAGGAATCGCGAGCAGTCGCGAATTCCTGCTGCCCCGAAGCCACGCAAAACCAGGAAAAAAAACCACCAGCTGAATTATTAATGGGCAGGCACCTTAGGACCACTTTGGACAGATTACACCCTCATTACAGCCCAGACACCCCCTTGGGGTCTGACACTTTTGTCAGGGACTTTGCCCTGCATGACCTAGTCTAAGCCAGGAATTATGCAGGGGACCCGTTGTGGGTACCTGGACAGGTTATATCAGTTGCAGGGCCAAGATCCTACAGGATCCTCCTAGGTGACAGTTGTATGTTGCGCAGACACGTGGACCAGCTGAGGAGGAGGTGGAGAGGGACAACCAATGACTCCTGCATCCAGCCAAACAACCCGGTCTACCCAGGCATTGACAACGATCCCCAGCCAAGCGACCCGGTCTACCTGTCAAACCCTGAGAGGTCGGTCTACTCAGCAAACGCTGAGGATCCAGCCTACCCGACAAGCGCAAAGGACTCGGTTTACTCAGCCAATGCCAAGAGCCCAGTCTGCCCAACCAGTGCCGAGAGCTCCCTGCCGGACCTGGTCTACCCAGCCAGCACAGAGAGCTCCCTGCTGGACCCGGTCTACCCAGCCAGTGCCGAGAGCTCCCTGCCAGACCCGCTCTACCCAACCAGCACCAAGAGCTCCCTGCCGGACCCGCTCTACCACCCCAGCCAAACGACGCGCCCAAAGCGAACCAAATGGAGGAACCTACCTGGTCCACTGCAGACTCCCACTGACCAGACTCGTACTTCTGCAGTTCCCTGGGCACCCCCAGGGGCAAAGGACTTCACTCCAGCCGGAGATTCCCCAGGACTTAGGCGGTCCTGCCGCCAGCGAAGGCAGCCGGCCTATTTACAAGACTACACATGTTCCTGGCCAGGGGAAAGGAGTGTTGTGTCCATAGAACTGACTGAAGTCCTCAACCAGGTCCGCAGCCCTGTCAGGAGCGTCGATCGCTCCCATTGGATGATGCCATTGACAGCTAGCTATAAAAGGAGCTGTCAAACGGCATCAGCTGTTGCCGCCAGCTGATCTGCCTTGTTAGCCTTAGGCAACCGCGGCAACCCTTTATTCGCTGAATAAAGCCTTGAAACGAATGCTCTGAGTCTGTCTCGTATCTCTGCTGCTCTACAACAGATCCCAAGGTTAAAAAGGGGTGGGCATGTTAGCCATTCTCTCATCATTCTAGAATTTCATCCCAGATCACTATGGAGGCAGTCTCCTCCTGTCTTTACTTATTCCACATTGATAGTTTCCCAACCTGATCTGAACAATGCTGTGCAGTCTGCCTGCTGCATTTCATTTCCTTCCACAGTTATTTCACTTTCAGCTGCTGTGGTATGCCTGCCTCCTTCTTGTGGGAGTTCTGCAATTTCCCCCTTCTCATGCTAGTGATAGGAAAAGAGAGGTAAACTATGAGGAGAAAATATATTAAGAATGTGTGGAAGTCAATAGAAGGGAGCTCTTGGAAAAGGTCTATCAGTGGAAAGCCATTGTCCTTAAAGACCAAATGTACATTTAATCATTTTACACCCTTTGCATAATTAGTGTAAATGGTGTCATTTGCAGTAAATTTAATGGACTAACCTTTGATTTAACATTAGTCTGTTAAATGGGGTGAATTCCAAATGAAAAACTTGTCCATTGTATCTTAAAGCTGGCAAGCCATTATCCATTCCTATTTGCAGTCATCAATCATTTTCATGGGGAGTCACATTTTTTCACATCTACCATAAAACTCATGCTGAAATATTCAGGTTTGTCATTTTATTCCATTTGTTTAAAAAATAGCTAAAGTTCTTTGAGTGTAATACAAACTGATTAAAAGAATAACAAATAATAAAATGCACAAATACTTGCCAATGTAGTTTTTCCATTTATGCAAGGAAAATAAAAATCTGGACACGTGGAGGGAAAAATAATAATAAATCTCCCCTAAAAAGTACACAGTATAGATGTGAATGGTACAGATAATATCTGCCTCTTCCAAACGTTGGCTGAAGTTGTTTTCATGAATTTCTATTGTATATAAATCTTTCGTGTTGCTAATAGAAAGCCCTCTCCACATGTGCCTTTTGTCAAGGGGGAAAATATGAGAGAATAATGGAGAATAAGAGATGATCCCAAGTTCAAATAATGTAAATACAAAATGCAAATATCTCTCTCTCTCTCTCTCTCTCTCTCTCTGTTATGGACTAAGCCAACGCAGCGATACAACCCTAAACAGCTTTACTTTACAGCAGGCTTGTAATCCTGAACTTCTCATTGGCCTGTAAATAGCGAGTCGTGATTGGTCATTTTTGGCCAGTCTGATTGGCTGTTAACGGGGCCCCCTGATTGGACGCTTGTGAAAGCAGTAAACTCAATTCATTGGTTGTTTTGACACCAGCCAGCTCTATAAAAGAGCTGCTGCTGCCGAAGTATTTTGCCCTGTTCTTTCTTGATAATAAAGAGTTGAAGTCACCATTCGATGCCTCGTCTCTGTTCCTTGCGCCCATGCTCAGGACTGAACACTGGTGACGAGGGTGGGATACGGAGATGATAGAGCTGACTAAATACACATCGAACAAGACAGAGCACATGGAGAAAGAGCGCATGCAACAAACGGCAAGATGACCAGTGGCGCCATACCAACAGCTCCATTCGACCCAGCAACTGAAGACTGGGACTCGTATATAGATCGCTTCCAGATGTTCCTGGAGACCAACAATTTAAAAGATGCTATGCCTGGCAAGAAACGAGCAGTGTTCCTGACTCATTGCGGCCCCTCAGTTTTCAAAATGGCTAAAGCACTGGCAAAACTGGCGGAAGTGAAGACCATGGATTGGGATACCCTCGCCCCAATCCTCCAGGCCCATTATGCACCCACAGTACCTACACTGATACGAAGACACGAATTTTACCAGCGGGACCAACGGAAGGACGAGAGCATTGGAAATTCCATAGCCGACTTCCAGAACCTAGGAGGCCTTTGTGGTTTTGCAAACTTAGAGGAAGCCCTAAGAGCCCGCATAGTTCTGGGATTAAATGCACCACATGTGCAGAGTAAACTGATGGCGAAAGGCATTATCAGCCTTACAGATGTCATCGCCGACGCTACTGCCGCAGAAGCAACCAGGAAGTCAGCTGCTCGAATGCGCCGAGCGAACACACCGCTTCACCAACTCGCTAACGATAGCCCACTCACCGCTGAGAAGCACGCTACCACCACCCACCATGAAGACCTCGAGTCATCCTCAGACAGTGAGGAAGAGGAGGTCAACCGCTCCGCTCGGAATGAGAGCAAAGGAACCAGAGACGTCCGCACCAATGTGCTGGTTGCGGGGCAAACCACCTGCGATCGGACTGCAAATTCCTCGACACACTCTGCCGTACTTGCGGAAAAAGAGGCCATATCGCAAAAGTCTGCAGAAGCAAGTGAGAGTCCAGTCCCAGCCGAAGGGAGAACAACCTCCGTCAGGAGACAGGCAAACCTCCTGAGAACCGGGACCGCCTGAACCACCAATGGAACAACCACTACTACTACAGAAATCAAGCACCTGCCTTTTCAATGAAACAAGAAGAGGCCCACCAAACCATTACTATTGGCTACGTCTCATCGTTCGATGCAAAAAAGATCCGCGTAAAGGTTACAATTGAGAATCGACCATGCGTGATGGAAATCGATTCAGGATCATCCCTATCGATGGTATCCTGGAAAACCCTCAAACAGCTGATCCCTGCCATCTGCCACCAGGACCTCAGCATGCAACGAATCATCCTGAAAGACTACCAGGGAAACAGAATTCCAGTTGTCGGTTCCAGCCACGTCCAAGTATCCTTCAAGGACCGCACAGCGACGCTTTCCCTGACTGTTGTTGATCGTGACTGATCCAGCTTGTTAGGGTTACAGTAGTTCACCCCACTCGGGATTGAACTAGCAGGCATACACCAAACCAGAAGCGACGACTGGGAAGAGGCTCTCATCCAGGAATTCCAGGACATGTTCACAGGAACATTAGGCAAGTACAAGGGGACCCCTATATCATTTAATCTCAGCCCCGATGTAGCTCCCATTCGGCTTAAGCCTCATCAGGTACCTTTTGCCTGGCATTTTCCAAAGTTTAATGGAGAGACTATTACAAGGCATAAAAGGCGTTGTGCCTTATTTTGATGACGTCCTAAGAGCTGTCCCCACTAAAGAGTTATTAGTACAATGATTCAGAAAAGTTCTTCAGAAATTTAAAGACTCTGGTCTGAAGGTAAAAAGGGACAAGTGTCGGACTTCTGGTTTTGCGTGGCTTCAGCAGCAATTCCTGCTGTGCTTGCTGCCAAGGTGCCCCCGATCCAAATGGGTCTGGAGGATATGGCTGCCCTGTAGAGGCAGCCGAAGAGAGAGGGGATCCGGACAGGGGTTTGGGGGTGTCGCAGACCCCCTCCCCAGCCAAAAAAACCCCTTTTTCACAAGGTGGTGGAGCAGCGGTCAGTGATGGCCATCACAAAGAAGCCTGCAACTGGGTAAGATTTGTGCTGGAGGTTGCAGGAGGAAAATTCGGCTGAGCCGAAACAATAACAACTCTTAATTACCCTGGAAACTGAACTGTTTGAATTGCCTGAGGGTACATTGTTTCCCAAAGAAGACTGGAAAGCTGCGGTTAAAGCTGTTAGGGTTTTTTTTTTTTTCTTAACTCTCCCTCCCCACAGAAATAGCAGACGGAGATCTGGAAAATCCACTTGGGCACGGAAGGTAACTCAATTTGAAATTTAAAGCCAAGGGATGAAGGATTTCTGGACATTGGATTTTTTAAAAAAACAACAACTTAAAATTGATTTGGTTTGCTTTGTGACTTTGAGATCTTTGTGAAATTTTGTTTTTTTTTTAAAAAGGGACTAAAGACATTGGGGTTGCATTGAAGGAGAAAGGAAGAAAGAATGGCATTGTCTTTTGAAGGACTACAAATGGAATTTCAAAAACTGAAAAATGAAGATAAGGGCTCGTTTGGATCTATCTTTCGCTTTTTGGAAATGGCGATTTCTACTTACCAAGAAATACTACAGGATGAAGGAGAAGAAGCCATCTTTAGTGGACAGACACACTTAGTGGAGGAAGAAAAGTGGAAGGGGGGCAAGGAAAAGATGAACTTAGAACTTAAAAAAGCAACCAAGAAAAAGAAAAAGGAGATGAAAAAGCGATATGATGTCAGAAAGCAACAGAAAAGAGAAATACAACAGAGAGGGAAGATTAAGAGAGTGAAATTGGAGAGATGGGGGGGTCAAAAAGTTAGAATGGAGAAGAAAGAAAGGGGGAAAGGAAAGAGAAGTCATAAAGGCTTTAAACAAGATGCAAAAAAATGGTTTTTTTTTTCAGAGATAAGGGGTGAGATAATCTTTTTTTAAAAATGATTTTGCAAAAGTACATAAAAATGTATTGTAGACATTAGTATTTGAAGTTGAGCTAGAAAATTAGAATATTATATGATTTAAAAATGTATTAAAGCGAAGTCATGATTTAATTATAGAGTTTAATTTCTTAAATTCATAATAGTATGAAATAGTATTTTTATTGTTTTAGAATTAATAATAGAATTTAATTTCTTATCAAACATTGCTTTTACTATATTATAAATTTAATATTTCTTTTTTTATTTCTTTTTAGTTTTATTATTACTTATTAAACTCAAATTATTTGTTTGTTTTACTATTTTGAAATGTAATACTTTGAATGTACGGAGCAGAATCAGCACGGAAAATATGTATTATTTTAAGTGTTATTTAGGGGGAAGATAAAAAGTTGCCATACTTTAATCTGGGTTTACAGGAGAAATATTGTATTAGATAGAAAGGATACATAGGTGATTGAAAGAAAACAGACCAAAGATGCAAATATAATTATTTAATTGAGATGGAATAAATAAAATAGAATTAAAAGAATGAGTAGGAGAGAGAAAATATATGGAAAATAGAGAATCTTAAATAAGATATGAGATAGTATATTAAGTGAGTATAAATTTTGATTGATGTCTGTATAAAAAGAGTTAACTCGGGGTTTCCAGTTCCGCGTGGCTTTGGTGGCAGCAGGAATTCGCGACCATTCGCGATTCCTGCTGCGCTTGCCGCCGAGGTACCCCCGATCCAAATGGGTCAGGGGAATATGGCTGCCCTGTAGGGACAGCCGAAGAGAGAGGGGAGACGGACAGGGGGTTGGGGGTGTTGCAGACCCCCTCCTCGTCCAGAAAAACTCCTTTTTCCCAAGGTGGTGGAGCGGCGGTCAGTAATGGCCGCCATGAAGAAGCCTGCAACTGGGTAAGATTGTGCTGGAGGAAGCAAGAAGAGTGAAAGTGCTGGCTGAACCGGATCAATCAACATCTTTTAAATTAGCTGGAACTGAGCTGTCTGAATTGCTGGAGGATACATTGTATCTCTAAGAAGATCGAAAGCAGCGGAGAAGCTGTTAAAGGGAACTTTTTTTTCTTCACTCTCCCACCCCATGGAAACAGCAGATGAAGATTTGAAATTTGTTTGGGCACTGAAGGTGAACTATTCTGAAAGTTGAAGTTAAGGGACAAAAGAGTTCTTGGACATTGGACTTAAAAATTTAAGAAACTGGAAAACCCTTATTAGAGGTATAGATTTCTGATCATTTAAAAATTGATGTTGCAAGTGGGAAGGGAGAGGAAAAAAATTGGAGCAGAAGTGGAAAAAGGAGGAGATTGCCTAGAATCTCAAAGAAAGATATATGGTAATTGGACCTCTTTGATTAAACAGTAACCCCAGAAAGAGAAATAGAAGAAGGAAAAAAAGTATTAACTTTTGGAACTTTTTTTGAATTATTTTTGATTAAAAATACTTGGGTGGTTGTTTTGGGGAAAGTTTCTCTTTTCAGGATGGCATCGCTTGTGGATGAACTAAAGACTGAATATCAAAAATATAAAAAGGAAGAACAAGATGGAAAAGATACTTTGGGCACTTTATTTCAATTTTTAGAAATGGCGTTATGTACTTATGAAAAGTTGATTATGCAGCAGAATGACTGGGACAAAGAAGAAGAGGAAGAAGAAGCCATCTTTGATGAACAATGGGTTTTTTCTGGGGAGGAGGAGAAAGAGGATAAGAAAAAGGGGATTTTAAGATTTGAAAAAACAACCAAAAAAGAGAAAAATGAGAGGAAAGGTGGAGGCAAGGTTAGAAAGCAAAGGAAAGGGAGTAAGAAAAGGGAGGAGGAGAGAGAAAGGGGTAAAAAGGGCAAGGAGAAGAATAAGCAAGAGAGAAAGGGGGGGAGCAGAAGCCTCAATGGTGGGAAGCAAGATCTAAAGAAAAAAAGTTTATTTAGAGATAATGGGTGAATCTAATTAAGGATAAAAGGGGGATTCTGGAAGGTACATAAGATTGTGTTTTTATATGTGTATTTAGAGTATAAAATTTATTGTGTAATTTTAGAATCTACTAAACAGAATCCCAAGATAAATTAAGTGTTATATGAAGTACTTTTAAGTTAGGGTAATGAGTTAAAGGCGTCACTCCAATTAGTGTATAGTATAGTATAGTAAAAGAAAAAAGATGAATGGATAGTTGGAAATAGAACAGACAAAGAATGTTATTAAAAATGGTAATAAGATATGGAAGGATATATAAAGGTTTTGTTATGTTTTTTTGGGTTTTGTATGTTGATAAAAGGCAATAAAATTTTAATTAACAAATAATTTGGATGAAAAGGAGAAGTTGGGATAAGATACGAAGTTAAATAGATAAAGTAAATATTTATATTATAATTGGGAATCATTATGTTCTATTGGTTTTCTTCTTTAATTATTGCTATTTTTTTTTAGAAAAGAATTTATAAGCTGTTATGCCTTGATTGTGTGTGCACTGTTTTTGTAAAATTAATAAAATTGGTTTATAAAAAAAAAGAAAATGATAATAAGATATGGAAGGATATATAAAGTGAATATGATGTTTGAATTTGTGTCTGTGAAAAGAGTTTCAACCGGGATCAGGCAGCCTTCAGAAAAGATGTTTTAGTTTTGTTTTTTTTTCCTATGTTCTGTGTGTTGTATGTTTATGAAAGGCAATAAAATTTTAATAAGCAAGAAATATAATTTGGATAAAAGGAGAAGTCTGGATAAGATATGAAGTTAAATAGATAATGTAAATATTGATATTACAATTTGGAATTATTTTGTATGTTCTATTGGCTCTCTTTAATTATTATTATTTTTTTTTGAGAAAAGATTTTTCAAGTTGTTATGCCTGGATTGTATATTGTTTTTGTAAAATTAATAAAATTTGTTATAAAAAAAAAAGAGTTAACTCGGGGTAAGCCGCCTTCCAAAAAGAAGTTTTATGTATTTATGTTTTGTGTAATGTTTGTTTAAGTTTGATTGTGTGTGTTAAAAAAAATGAATAAAGTTTGTTTGTTTGTTTTTTAAAAAAAGGGACAAGTGTCAACTTTGTACAGAGAGAGTGGAGTTCCTGGGATATCTTCTCGACAGACAGGGAATCCACCCCACTGAAAAAAAAACTAACCGCAATCAAAAATGCCCCGAGACCTAGGAATAAGACAGACCTCCAAGCCTTCCTGGGACTCATTAACTTTTATAACATCTTCCTGCCCCAGAAGGCGACCGTAGCTGAGCCCCTACATAGACTTCTCGATAAAAAGGCTTCCTGGGTCTGGGGACGGTGTGAAGAGAAAGCGTTCCAAGAGGTAAAGGACCTCTTAATCTCCGATGCTGTATTAATGCAATACAACGAGACTCTACCTTTGACGGTTACCTGTGACGCCTCACCATTTGGAGTGGGAGCCATTTTAAGCCATGTCCTACCAAATGGGAATGAGGCACCTATTGCATTCTTTTCAAGAACTTTGCCTAAAACCAAAAGGAACTATAGTCAACTTGATAAAGAGGCTCTTGCTATTGTATCCGCAATTAAACGTTTCCATGAATATGTGTATGGGAGACCCTTTACCATAATAACAGACCACAAGCTGTTACTTGGTATTTTGGTGGGAAACAAACCAACTCCCCATATCTTATCACCAGGAATGACATGTTGGTCAGAATTTTTAGCCGCCTACAATTACCGATTGCAACACCGCCCGGGGAACACCATTCCCCACGCTGACGCTTTGAGCCACTCTCCACCACCAGACATCATAGAGGACCCTGCTCCAACCTTAGCCGTATTGCAAATCGAAACCCTCAAATTGCCGCCGCTGACCGCTCGAGACATCGCCTTAGAGACAAAAAAGGACCCGGTTTTGGCATGAGTCCTCAGCTGGGTAGAATGGGGTTGGCTGGTCAGCACAACCAATGACACGTTCAAGCCATTTAGGAATCATCAAACAGAGCTATTCTCCCAGAAAGGCTGTATAGTGTGGGGAGACAGAGTCATAGTCATAGGAGAAATTGCAATATAGGGTATTGAAAATGTTGCACAATGGACATCCAGGCATCGTGAGGATGAAGGCATTGGCCAGGAGTTACACATGGTGGCCTGGCTTAGACAAACAGATAGAGACCTGGGTAGCAAAATGCAGCAAATGCCAGGAGACTCGCTCCACTCCTCCAAAAACTCCCCCAACCCAGTGGGAAACGCCTCAAGGTCCTTGATCCCGTATCCACATCGATTTTGTGGGACCCACAAGAGGACACACTTTCCTCCTAATAGTGGATGCCTATTCAAACTGGCTCGAAGTCCACAAGATGAAAAGCACCACCACAGAGGCAGTCACTAAAAAACTGAATAAACTATTTGCCACCCATGGACTTCCGGATGTCCTGGTCTCCGATAATGGCCCCCAATTCACTGCCCTACCATTTGAACAGTACCTGGCAGATCTGGGCATCCGCCATGCCTTAACATCGCCAGCTCACCCTGCGGCCAATGGTAGGGTTGAGCGAATGGTTCAATTTGTAAAACAGACCTTGCACAAAATGGACCACGGCGACATTGATGACAAAATAAACTGGATGCTTCTCCTCCAGCACATAACCCCAAACAGTACCACGAACAAAACCCCAGTTGAACTCCTGATGGGCCAGAAACTTCGCTCGCATCTCGATCGCCTCCACCCAAACTACATGCCAGAACAACCCCCGGGATCCAGCAGCAAGTGTCGGGCATTCCAGCAGGGTGACCTCGTGTTTGAAAAACCTTCTCGGGCGACCCATTATGGGTCCCCACAACAATAATGCAACTTACGGGACCCTGATCCTATCGCCTACAAACTGCAGATGGTAAGATGTGGAAACACCACATAGACCAACTCTGTTCCAGATTAGCATCGGAACCTCTAGCTGGGGGGGGGAGGAACACTGAGGAGGCCAAAGAAGAAATGATAATCAAAACCCAACAGCCTACACAACCAACCAGCGGATACTCACCATCCGAAGGAGAACCGAGCCAGGGAGTGGCCTCGCCGTGTGACAGCACTGCGATGGGAACAGATCCAGGGAACCCAGAAGACACTGGCATAAGCAGGGAAAGCAGCCCTGGGCCACAATCTTTACCATCCAACCTAGCTAGCAGCCCACCAGAACCAGAACCAGGACAGAAACCGGTGGAACAGCGCAGGTCAAGCAGACAGGTGAAGCGACCTGCCTATTTACGAGAATACGTCACCCCACCCCTCAGACAGAACCTAGGGGGAGGGGTGTTATGGACTAAGCCAACCCAGCAATACAACCCTAAACAGCTTTACTTTACAGCAGGCTTGTAATCCTGCACTTCTCATTGGCCCGTAAATTGCAAGTCGTGATTGGTCGTTTTTGGCCAGTCTGATTGGCTGTTAACGGGGCCTCCTGATTGGATGCTTGTGAAAGTGGTAAACTCAATTCATTGGTTGTTTTGACAGCAGCCAGCTCTATAAAAGAGCTGCTGCTGCCCAAGTATTTTGCTCTGTTCTTTCTTGATAATAAAGAGTTGAAGTCACCATTCGATGTCTCGTCTCCGTTCCTTGTGCCCATGCCCAGGACTTAACACTCTCTCTCTCCCTCTCCCTCTCCCCCCCTCTCTCTCTCTTTCTCTCTCTCTCTCTTGCAACATATTTCCCAGAAAAACTAAAGAGATGTGTTCCCCCCCCCCCAGGACTGTAATCTTCATCTCCAATAGTATATACTTCTCTGCACCAATGAAACTGTTCACCCCAAATCTCCCCGTCAGCTCATTAGGTCTGCACATCAGGCCAAAACTGAGTTGCTTTTTCCTCCTTTTCTTTCACTCCAGGTCTGGCTCCTACAAGCCAAACAGCAGCCATGCCAGGATTTAAAATCCATATGGACATCCATATCATATGCCAATGTAGTTTTTCCATTTATACAAGGAAAATAAAAATCTGGACACATGGAGGGAAAAGGTCCCTCTTTGAGAGGGACCTTTGAGAGCCAAAATCCAACCCAGGTTGTATCACTACCCATAGTTTCAGAAAGATATTCTCCCAGCTCTTTTAATTTCAGAAGAGTTGTTAGAAACCTGTAATTATCTCATTTTATTCTTAAAAAGCTTGTTCTGACCCATTCTAAGTGGTCTAACTGAGAAATGATGTGTTCTAATAAGTCTGAAATGTACACTAGAAATAGCAGAACAGAAGAAGCAACTGCACCATGGAATTGGTTGGATTAAACATAATGCAGGGAAAATGGCAAAGTTTATTAACTTTTATTAACATTAGATACTCTTGTTAGGAAAAACAATTAATTACTGTGGTATATAAAACTATGCATGACCTATAGAATATAAATGGAAAAGTTTTTCTCTTTCTTAAAACACTACAACTGAAACTGAGAGAAGGAAAATTAGAAGAGACAAATGAAAACACATTTTGTTGCAGCACTTAATGAACCTGTGGCATTTATTACCACAAGATGTAGTGATGGCTACTAGCTTAGATGGCTCTAAAAAGTGCTTGTTGAATTCAGATGGGACAGGTAAATTAAGGACTATTTGTCCTAACTGAGACTTGATGTAATTTCCAGCCTGTCCTCAAACAGTAAGAGAACAATAATAAAAGAGTATACCTCTCTACAAATCGTTCCACAGAGGCATCTCATTTTTCACTATGAGAAACAAAAATTCTGAATTAAGATGAGACATGATTTCATCGAAAAGGGCTATTTATTGTGAGATTTGTATGTTAGATAAGAAAAGTATATGGGAAAATCTAGATAAAGGCCAGTAGTGGGATTCAAATATTTTTACTACTGGTTTTGTGGGCGTGGCTTGGTGGACGTGGCAGGGGAAGGATGCTGTAAAATCTCCAGTCAGAGGTGGTATTTGCCAGTTCTCCAAACTACTCAAAATTTCAGCTACTGGTTCTCCAGAACTGGTCAGAATCTGCTGAATACCACCTCTGATAAAGGCTCATGATTCACTGTGCCAGTTCTAAGACAACAGTGCATTGTGTTGTAGGGGGCAGGGCTATACTTACATTTTTAAGGTATACTCGAAAGTTCCTCACTGTATAGAAAACAGATGGCAGAAAATGACCTAGTGTTCCATCAAGACTGCCCTTTAAGGTGGGTTGGGGTTGTTGTTTTTGGATGATGGACATGCATTTATGCGAAGCATATTTAACTCAGTTAATGATGACTGACTCACTATTTCCACTGGAAGTTGGTTCCAAACTTCCACTACTCTTTCTGTGAAGAAATACTTTCTAAGATTATTTTTCAACTTTCCTTCTGTCATTTTGAGGTTATGGTCAGGGGTGGGATCTGACAGGGTTAACTACCAGTTCAGTGATTTGCGATGTGCTTCCCTGCACGCTGCGCATGCACACCTGTAAATCGTCATCAGCACGCTGCATGCAGAGAAGCAGCCCTTTAGAAAGCACTTTTTTCCTGCTTTTTAAACTGCAGCTGTGCCTTGCACGGCAGCTAAAGTTGAAAACGCAGGAAATAAAGGTCAGGTAAGAGCCCAGGCAGGCAGGTGGACAAAAACATCAACAGATATAGAACCGGTTCTATGTCTGCTGCTCTCCAGAGCTAACACTTCTACAGAGGTGGACAGAGCCAGTAGAAACCCACCTGGTCTTGTGTTCTTGATTTTATATATGGGTTTGTGGGTGGCATTAGCTAGGCCTCTGGATTCAAAGCTTCACATGTACAAAACTCTTACCACTTCTTGGAAATGATTAAAGATCTACACGTGGAACAAGAAGATCTGCTTGTAAGTTTCGATGTGGTTTCACTATTCACTCAAGTCCCGAAAAAAGAAACTCTTGAAATCATCAAAAATAAATACCAACCAGCTAAACACCTCATGGAACTAGCAGAACATTGCTTTACCAACACATATTTCATATATAAAGGACAAAGATAAAAGCAAATTGAAGGAGCCCCTATGGGATCACCACTGTCACCCGTCATTGCAAACCTGTTCATGGAACAATTTGAATCCAGAGGCCTAGCAAATGCCACCCACAAACCCAAACTATGGTTAAGATACATCAATGACACATTTGTGATTTTGCCCCATGGAAAAGAAAACCTAAACAATTTCCTAACATACCTAAACAGCACACATCCTAAAATCAAATTCACCATTGAAACGGAAACAAACAACTATCATTCCTAGATGTACTAATCTAAAAAAAAAAAAAAAACAGATGGCACACTAGGACACATCATATACCAGAAGAAAACACACACCAACCGCTACCTCAACGCCCAATACCACCACCACCCAGCACAGATAAACTCCGTGGGCAAAACACTAATTGCCAGAACCAAACACCTGGCAGACAAGACACACATAAAGATTGAATTATGCACCCTGACTAAAGTACTGACAGATAATGGCTTCCACAAAAGCAAAATCACCGGCTTGATCCACAAAAACACACTGAGACATAATGGAGACCTAGAAGATGAACAGACCTATGGAACAGCTGTCCTGCCCTACATAAGAGGTACTACAGACAAAATCAGTAAGATACTACACAGGCATCACATCAAGACTGCCTTCAAAACAGATAGAAAAATAGCAGCCATCCTAAGAAACCCCAAAGATAAAATTGACCTGAAAAACCAATGTGAAGTCCCCTGTGCATCATGCCCTGCCACATACATTGGACAGACCAATAGAAGAATAAGTACCCGCCTGGATGAACACAAAAATGCAGTAAAAAAGCTGGAACACACTTCATCACTAGTCCAACACATGAAAGCAACAGGTCATAGCATCAACTTCAATGGCACCAAAACCCTAGCCATGATAGAAAAACCCAGCTACAGAATTATCAGAGAAGCCATAGAGATTGAAAAAAGACCAGAGAGCATGAATAGAAGAGATGATTCCACCAGACTGTCAATTATCTGGAAGCCTGCACTCACAAACAAAAAAATCTCCACACCACAAGCCGAGCAAACACCTGGGCACAAACAGACTCCCCCTGATACCTCCAGCTCAAACACACCCCAACCAGGCACCCAGATGAAACCTAGCTTCCTAATAAATGATAGACATCTGTTTACTCGAAGCTAAGCTGCACTAAAAGCCTCCAATACAGGAAACACAATGTTGCCAGCCAATCAAGACAAAAAAACACGACAAAACAGACAGAAGATATTAGAAACACCAATCAAGCAGAACACAGCAAACTCCAAGACCAATAAACACAGACCAAGACTTCCAACCAATCAGGATGAAGAAAAAACCATTCTGGCACAGCAGTAGGCTAGCCCCAAATTTAAAACTGAAATGGCTGTGAAAGTCTGACTCACAGACGAACACAATACAGAAGCCTGATGATGGCAGATGAGATTCTGCCGAAACATTGCTACAACTTTAAAAGCACAACTATAATGATGGGAAAATACCCGAACAAATTTTTATTTCTAACATAGGACTTGGTCTCCAAACCAAGGTTGTTGGTCTACAACACTACTTGAAATTTTACAAATTCACCCTCTAAATCGCTAACTGTATGTTTAATCAACAATGTCTTCATATACAATAATTTCCTCTAAGCATTGAGGGTTCTTAACTGTGAAATTGCTATAATTACCATCAAAAGTACGCATGAATTATATTAAGCACTCCCTTTGCTTTTTAATTTGACTAATTTGCATGAAAGTATTTCCTACCTTCCCACCATATTGGCTTTCTCTGTATGGCTGTAGCTAAGTTAATGCTTCAAGTGTGATGTTTCCCTGAAGAACAAATTAACAGCCTCATTTATAACCTGCAGTGACATTTCCCCAACCTGATGACATCCAGAAAAGTTGGCCTTTATTCCCAGCATGATCTAACAGATCTGAAAGATAGTATTTGTGCATCCATTTAGAATGCTAAAACAAATGGATTATCAATTTAGTGGAAAGCAGATTAGGACATTCTAGCCTGAACCCTAATTTCAATCCTAACTCTAAATAAAATCTTTTTGAGAAAATATATGTACCTATCATTCATAAGGTATATATTTGTGAGTTCTAAATATAGATATAGATGTCATCCTTTACTAAAGAACTATTCTGTGCAAGAAAGTGCAAGAAAGAAGCAACAGGGCACAGGTTACATAAAACAGACTTTATTTAGCATTTGAAAAGAATTAAAAATACCTAGACCCCCCTCAAATGTCCAGAGTGGCACTGGTCATCCCCAACTTTTGACACCCCACCCAGTGATAATAAATATTTTAAAACGAAGACCACTTAGCAGCAGTGCTTGCTTCTAACAGTATCTGTCTTTCTACCATGCAGTTGAACAATTTTAATAATAAATATAAAGCAAAGAATGTAATTGAAATTATTTAAAAAGTATATATTTATTTGATTTCTTTATAAATTATTTTAATAGATATGTTTTGAAAAGGGATCACAGAGAAGGGATGAAAATGAATTGCATTTAGGCTTCTGGAAACAAATACAATGATGGAAGATGGTGTTTTATTTGCAGCAAATTACTGATAAATTTTTCAGTTAAAAGATTATAAATATTTTTATGTCAGGTGGGACAGAGAATCTGGCAAACAGATGCTTATGGATATTATACAGTTATTTCAGAGGGATACTTTTATTTATTGTGGCCATCATGGGTTAACTGATAACACAAATGTGATTTTGTATCTATGTTTTATCCAGCTTCCCACTGCAGTATATGAATGGGTGGGTGGCTGAGCCAGCATCACTTTTTCTTGAACAAGTTTGAAATACAAGAAGTGAATACAACGCCTGACTCTGTGGTTTCTTCCCCAAACCCCAAAAACTTTAACCTTAGACTGTCTACTATTCACCTCACCCCTTTCCTAAGAGATCTGTAGGGGGCGTGCATAAGCGCACTAATGTGCCTACCATCCCTGCCCTATTGTTTCTTTTCTTTTTCTTATATGTATCCATGTATTCATAACTATGTTATACTTATACCTATTGTCTTGTAAGAAATTAACAAATAAAGTAAAATAAATAAAATGCTAACCTATCCAGTTTTGACTGTATTGCAGCCTTACCAGATGAGAGGAAATTGGCTGAGGTACAGTGGTTGGAGGCCAGTTTCACATGCAGAAGGCTCGGTCTTTGGCATTTTCAGATAACCCATAATACTATGGTTAAAATGTAAAAGATCTCTCTATATACACTTGGGAAAATATATCAGATCTTCCTAAATGATCACAATGAATTCTTATATTGAGCCTCCTATTTTAGAATACAGAGTCTTTAATCTACTCAGATGCCAGGACAGATATGTGTGTATCATGACACAATTAGGGTGTTTATCATGATATTATGATCAGGACACTTGTATGCATGATTAGGCCATATAGTTAAGATTTTCCACTAAGTTCTCCCCCCCTCCCATTGAGGTAATTCCCTGTTAGGAGAATGAGTGCATACAAGGAGATGTAGTGAGAGTAATGTTAAATAAGACACACATAGCACACAGCTACACTGTATAGTAAAATGTAGGTTTTACTTCCAGGAAACGGTTAAGCAAAGTCCAACAAACAGACCAAGTCATACACAGTTAGAGCAGTCAGTTTTCAGTCCAGGGATAATCCAAATATCAAAGTCCAGTATCAAAAACAGTTCAGTAATAGACTCACATCAATCCAAGAACAATGACGATCAGCAACAGTCAATAGGGAAAAATGCAGGAACCAAAAACAGTGAACATCAGAACATCCAGCAACAACAACAGGAAAGAACTAACAACCCAGGTTTCTGGCTCCATTTTATGGCCGTTTGAGGAACCACACCCAATTACAATTTTAGCATTCCCTTAAAGAGGCAGTATTAAAATGTCTATCCTGGTTTATATATTTCCAACCCAACTGTTAGGTGACTTACATTCCTAACATCCGCCAATTCATGCTGTGTCTTTGTGAGCAATAGAAAGAATGTGCATTGTTTTCTTCCAGGAAGGGTTTGTTGTTGTTTTTCCAACTTCCTACATTAGTCTACAGCTCTGTGATTTCTGTATGGTTTCCCAACTATTATCTAGAAACAACCCTGCCTAACTTTTCAATGCTCAGTGCTGTAACTTGTTTAGACTCCCTAGCACAAATGGAGAAAAAAAAGAGAGAGCAGTAGCCTAGATTGTTGCAGTTCATTCAGGATCAATAAATGGAAAAGGAACGTTCACATTTTGGTTCTAGTTTATTCACTTTGAATTAAAAGCTGTGATGTTTGCATGGCAAACCTGCCAATTAGACATCTGCCTGCCAGGTTTTATTCCAGCAGCAAGAGAAAGGAATTTAGGGGGCAGGTCAAAGGTCAGATCAACTCCAAACCACAGTCAGGAAATAAGGGTTAAGAATAATGTTAGTGCCAGAGTAGGCTGGTATTGATAGGATTCAAATAATCTGTAGGAATGAATGAACCTGAGCATCCTTTAACTAAAATCCATTTGATCTTTGATGCTTATATTAACTAATCTATGTTATCTTATATCCTATGTTATGCTTTATCTTCCCTGTGTTTACTTCTGTCATGTTACCTTAGAGACTGAAAACATTTCTGAACCTTCAAAGGGGTTTAGTGGTAATGGCAACAGAACAAAAAAAATTAAAAAGACACCCATGTACAGTAAGGGAGAACTTTACAGAAGAAGAAGCATTACAATTCTTGCAGAGGTATTGTAATGATCATTATTTCACTTTTCAAATAAAAAAGAAGGATGTAGCTTGGTTAAATATTATCTTGGATATAAAGAGCACACTTCAAATCAGAGTTTGGGGAATTAATCTAGAACTGCTGATTGATTGTTATACTGGTTCATAAAGTCACATTCATGTTGTATTAACAGAAAATGTCTTATTGATTTTCTTGTAGCACAGTTTCCCAAAATCAAATGCCCTATGGAAGCAGCAAAGAATGAACTCAATTCTTTGATCACTGTTCTACTTTGCTTTAGTTTTCCATACAAGGCAGCATGCTAACTGTAGCATTACAGATGGAATGGAGGCTTGCCAACCTCCATTTTACTATTGTGAACAATGCTAGAGGGAGAAATGAGAGCTATTTATAACCATGTCATCATTTCAGAAAGAAATATTTTTTATTGATGAGAGGATGACTGTTAGGAATATAAGTCACCTAACAGGTATTTGGGTTGGAAATATCTAAACCAGGATAGACATTTTAATACTGTCTCTTTAAGAAAATCCTAAAAGTGTAATTGGGTCTGATTTATCAAATGGCCATAAGATAGAGCCAGCAACCTGGGTTGTCTTAGTCTTAGTTTTAGTCTCAGCAGAGAGTGTGAGTCAGTCTCTGTTTCCTTCTGTTGAAAAGTACTGGTGTTCCTCCATTTCTTCTAATTGACTGGTATTCGTGGATTTGATGTAAGTCTGATATTGAACTGTTTTTGACACTGGACTTTGTTATTGGATTATTCCTGGACTAAAAACTGACTGATCTTACCCGTGAATGACTTTGGACTGTGTTTGAACTTTGCATAAACGTTTCTGGAAGTAAAAACTTACATTTACTGTACAGTGTATCTGTGTGCTGTGTGTGTATTATTCAAAAACTTCTCTCAATACGTCTTCCTGTATGCGCTCATTCTTCTAATGGGGAATTACCTCAACACTGGTTTTGGGCCCAGTCCATACCAGGCTTGGATAACTGAGAGTTGATGTGAATACAGTATACAGTACCGTATACAGACAGCTGTTTACTGTTTAATTGTGGGTTACTATCCTGGTAAAGATGGCACAAGTCACTTCAACAAGTCTATCACTGATAACCTGGTTGGATGGAACAAACTATGTTTCCTGGTCTATGAAATGCAGTCTACTTCTGCATAGAAATGTTTGGGATCCAGCTAATGAGGATGATGCCAAGAAGCTTGCTGACTTTAAACAGAACAACGAACGAGCTTTTTCTATAATTGGACTAACACTGAGTGACCAGCAGCTAGTCCATATTCATGGAGAAGAGTCTGCTGCTAGGTGTTGGGAGAATTTGAAGAGGATTTATGTTTGTGACAGTGTAGGTGCACACATACATCTTACATGTAAACTGTTTACAGCACATCTTCTGAAAGGTGGAGATATGTTAGCTCATTTAAACTTCATGAAAAGAACTTTTCAAGAGCTACATGAAAAAGAACTGATATTTTCAGACTTTTCTTCACTGGAAGTCCTGACCAGAGATAAGCTGACATTGACTGACATAACCAAAAGATTGTTAGAAGAAGCAAGAAGACAGCTGGATCGGGACCAACTGAGGAAGGAATAACCACAAGAAAAGAATTTGTCGTCAACTGCCTATACTGTTAAGAAATGTTTTTGTTGTGGGGCTAGGGGACATATAGCTAGATTCTGTAAGAAGGGAAAAAGACAGAATACTAGTAAACACCAGAAGGCCAAGAAGAATGTTAGTTTAGCTAAGTCTAGCAATTCAACTGTAAACCATGATTTGTGGGTTGTTGATAGTGGAGCATCGCAATGCATTACTAAAGATAGAGAGAGGTTGTAACAATGTGCACGAGTAAGCAACATGTATCATTGGCAAATGGATGGAAGATGAAAGCATCTGGTGAAGGTACTGCATATTGTTCATGTATAAATGAGCATTTAACTATGTTATATGTACCTAAACTGAAATTTAATTTGCTATCAATAAGGGCTTTAGTTAATCTTGGTTATGTAGTAACCTTTAGAGGAGATAACTGTATAATAGAGAAAGAGGGTAAAAGTGTTACTACTAATTTAGAGAATGATTTATATGTGATACATGATGACCAGTTGAAGATGGCTAACTCAGTTTATAACAATGTTAAGCCACATCATGAATGTATACATTTACTACATAGACGTCTGAGACACGTTAATTTCAAAATGTTGGAACAAACTGTTGAATTGTCAGAGGGAGTAAAATTAAAACCCAGTAGCACGTATTTAAACTGTAATGCCTGGAGAAAAGTAAGGTTAGTCCTGCAAACAGACTTAATGGGTTTAAGACCAAAAAACCTTTAGAGGTTGTGTTTGCTGACATAATTGGTCCTAAAAAACCAAGTTTGGGAGGTGTCTGCTATTTTTTAGTATAATGGACCATTATTCACGATACGGCTTCTGCTATCTCATGAAAAACAAAATAGAAACATTCCAACATTTTTTTAACTGACTAAGATTTGCTGAGAGAAAAATGAGGAATAAAGTAATTACTTTAGTTACTGATAATGGGAATGAGTTTATTAACAAAAGATTCCAAAACATGTTGAAATTGGCTGGTGTTGAGCATAAACATTCTGCACCTTACAGACTACAACATAACTTGTTTGTAGAATGAAGAGGGCAAACATTACAAGCCATGGCTCGCACTATGTTATCTGACTCAGGTTTGCCTAAAACATTGTGGGGTGAAGCCATAATGTGTAGAAACCATGTTTTAAACAATGTAGTTAATACAACAACTGGAGAATTGCCATTCACTCGTTGGCATGGCAGAAAGCCAAATTTAAGTTACCTATACACATTTGGAGCTCCAGCATAGGTGCATATTCCCTCACAAGTAAGACTGAAGGGGCAACATAGAGCTAAGAAGTTATTTTTTGCAGGCTATGAGGCCAACCATAGATAGTTTAGATTTTGGGATCAAGGCACAGCTCATGTTTATTGTAGTGCTAGTGCAAAATTTCTCAAGCACATTGGGTGGGATAAACTGGAACAGGAATCCAGTAATGATGTTATTATTGATACCCAAGTAGTCCCTAAAGATGAAATAAGTAAACCACGAATAGCCATTAAAGAGGGAGAACAGGAGGAAGTAGGAGAACAGGCACAGGAGGAGGTAGAAGAACAGGAGCAGGTGGCACAAGAAAGTCCACCAGTAAGCCCTGTATTATTAAGATGTTCAACCCGAGTAACAATACAACCTGATGGATATCAGGCTAGTGTTGTATGCCAAGAGAATATAGTTCCTAGTAACTATAGTGAACTGAAACTGTATCCTGCTAAGGATCAGGCTGCTTGGCAGGAAGCAATGAATAAGGAACTAGAATCTTTAAAAAGATTGGAAGTATACGAAAATATTACCACCAGGTAAACATGCCATATGATGTAAATTGATATATAAGCTTAAGACAGGTGTAGATGGGACTGTTACCCATAAAGCCAGGTTAGTAGCACAAGGATTAATCAAACAGCAAATGACTACTATGAGGTGTCTGCACCTAGTCTGAAGGCTACTACATTAAGGGCAGCATTAGTGTGGGCAGCTAAGAAGAAAAACATTATAAATCATTTAGATGTAGAGATGGCATATCTGCATGCACTGTTGCAACACACTATATATTTAAAGAAACCTTTAAGTATTAAAAATGATTATACAACTGATTGCTGGAGATTGAAAAAGAGTCTTTATGGCTTAAAGCAATCAGGATATGAGTGGAACCTATGTATAGTTAAAGCATTAACTAAAATAGGTTTTGTAGCTGGCATGGCTGATCCATGTTTATTTAAAAGAGAATGTTTGTAAACCAGCTAAAACACCAATGAGCCAGGAGTTTAGCCATAGTGATGTTCAAAGTCCTGTTTTTGATAAGAATATTTATCAGTCCTTGATTGTTAGTTTATCTTATCTCAGTAATTGGTCAAGGCCAGATATTGCATACAGTGTTAATCAATTAGCGAGATTTAACACTGAGCCAACTGAAAGGCATTGGCAAGCTGCTAAACATGTATTAAGATATCTGAAACGGTTCCGGTTCTGTGTGGCTTTGGTGGCAGCAGGAATTCGCGACTGTTCGCGATTCCTACTTTGCTTGCCGCTGAGGTGCCCCCGATTCAAATGGGTCCGGGGGATATGGCTGCCCTGTAGAGGCAGCCGAAGAGAGAGGGGAGCTGGACAGGGGGTTGGGGGTGTTGCAGACCCCCTCCTTGTCCAGGAAAACCCCTTTTTCCCGAGGTAGTGGAGCGGCGGTCAGTAATGGCCGCCATGAAGAAGCTTGCAACCAGGTAAGATTGTGCTGGAGGAAGCAAGAAAAGTGAAAGTGCTGGCTGAGCCGGGCTAATCAACATTTCTCAAACTCTCTGGAACTGAACTGTCTGAATTGCTGAAGGATATATTGTATCCCTAAGAAGATCGGAAAGCGGCAGAGAAAGCTGTTAAAGGGAACTTTTTTTTTCTTCACTCTCCCACCCCATAGAAACAGCAGATGAAGATTTGAAATTTATTTGGGCACTGAAGGTGAATTATTTTGAAAGTTGAAGCCAAGGGACAAAAGACTCTTTGGACATTGGACTTAATAATTTAAGAAATCGGAAAACCCTTATTGGATGTATGGATTTCTGATCATTTAAAAAAAAATTGTTGTTGTAAGTGGGAAGGGAGAGGAAAAAAAATTAGAGCAGAAGCTGAAAAAGGAGGAGATTGCCTAGAATCTCAAAGAAAGATGTATGGTAATTGGACCTCTTTGATTAAATAGTAACCCCAGAAAGAGAAATAGAAGAAGGAAGAAAAGTATTAATTTTTGGAACTTTTTTTGAATTATTTTTGATTAAAAATACTTGGGTGGTTGATTTGGGAAAAGTTTCTCTTTTCAGGATGGCATCGCTTGTGGATGAACTAAAGACTGAATATCAAAAATATAAAAAGGAAGAACAAGATGGAAAAGATACTTTGGGCACTCTATTTCAATTTTTAGAAATGGTGTTATGTACTTATGAAAAGTTGACTACGCAGCAGAATGACTGGGACAAAGAAGAAGAGGAAGAAGAAGCCATCTTTGATGAACAATGGGTTTTTTCCGGGGAGGAGGAGAAAGAGGATAAGAAAAAGGGGATTTTAAGGTTTGAAAAAACAACCAAAAAAGAGAAAAATGAGAGGAAAGGTGGATGCAAGGTTAGAAAGCAATGGAAAGGGAGTAAGAAAAGGGAGGAGGAGAGAGAAAGGGGTAAAAAGGGCAAGGAGAAGAATAAGCAAGAGAGAAAGGCGGGGAGGAGAAGCCTCAATGGTGGGAAGCAAGATCTAAAGAAAAAAAGTTTATTTAGAGATAATGGGTGAATCTAATCAAGGATAAAAGGGGGATTCTGGAAGGTACATAAGATTGTGTTTTTATATGTGTATCTAGAGTAGAATGTTTAAGATACAAATGAGTATTAATATATATGATTAGTTTTTTTTTCTTTCTTTTTAAATGATATGGATAGTGGTTATATAGGTTTTTTCTTTAGTTATTGACCTTTCTTATAAAATTTATTGTGTAATTTTAGAATGTACTAAACAAAATCCCAAGATAAATTAAGTGTTATATGAAGTACTTTTAAGTTAGGGCAATGAGTTAAAGGTGCCACTCCAATTAGTGTATAGGAGAAGTATAGTAAAAAAAAAGATGAATGGATAGCTGGAAATAGAACAGACAAAGAATGTTATTGAAAATGGTAATAAGATATGGAAGGATATATAAAGTGAATATGATGTGTGAATTTCGTCTGTGTGAAGAGTTTTAATTCGGGATCAAGCAGCCTTCAGAAAAGATGTTTTAGGTTTTGTTATGTTTTCTATGTTCTGTGTTTTGTATGTTGATAAAAGGCAATAAAATTTTAATTAGCAAGAAATAATTTGGATAATTAGAATGAAAAGGAGAAGTTGGGATAAGATATGAAGTTAAATAGATAACGTAAATATTGATATTATAATTTGGAATCATTTTGTATGTTCTATTGGTTTTCTTCTTTAATTATTATTATTATTATTTTTAGAAAAGAATTTGTAAGCTGTTATGCCTTGATTGTTTGTGCACTGTTTTTGTAAAATTAATAAAATTTGCTTTTTAAAAAAAAGATATCTGAAATGAACAATGCATTATGCATTGTATTTGGAGCCAAAAGATGAATTGAATTTAACTGCATATGCTGATGCAAGTTTTGCTACAGACATAAATACATGAAAATCTACATTGGGTACTGTTGTATTATTGGGAAAGGCATTGATTGGATGGATATCTATGAGACAGAAACATCTAAGTTTGTCAACAATGAAGGCTGAATTCTCATGTTTGTCTTTACTAAGTACAGATTTAGTTTTGTATAAGCAATTATTAATTGATATGGGAATAACAGATTCTATTGTTGTTTATGAAGATAACCAATCAGCAATACAGATGGCTTCAAATATTGCTGTTAAAACAAGAACGAAACACACAGATTTAAGATATTTAAATGTGAGACAATGTGTGCAAAGTAAGATGATTAAGCTAGAATACTGTATGTCAGAAAACAATATAGCAGATAATTTTACAAAGGCCCAAGGCTCTATAAAGCATAAGCCTTGCTGTGAAGATTACGGACTTAGAATGTAAGGTTGTATATATTGTCCTACCCAAAAAGGGAGAATGTTCAGAATATAAGTCACCTTACAGGTATTTGGGCTGGAAATATATAAACCAGGATACTGCCTCTTTAAGAAAATCCTAAAAGTGTAATTGGGTGTGGTTTATCAAACGGCAATAAGATGGACCCAGAAACCTGGGTTGTCTTAGTCTCAGAAGAGAGTGTGAGTCAGTCTTTGTTTCCTTTTGTTGGAAAGTATTGGTGTTCCTCCATTTCTTCTAATTGACTGATATTCACGGATTTGATGTAAGTCGGATACTGAACTGTTTTTGACACTGGACTTTGTTATTGGATTATCCCTGGACTAAAAACTGTCTGATCTTACCTGTGAATGACTTTGGACTGTGTTTGAACTTTGCTTAAACATTTCTGGAAGTAAAAACCTACATTTACTGTACAGTGTATCTGTGTGCTGTGTATGTGTTATTCAAACACTTCTCTCAATACGTCTCCCTGTATGCGCTCATTCTCCTAATGGGGAATTACCTCAACAATGACCTGGATACAATAACTATGATAGCTATCAAAACTAAGAAGTTGATATTGGGGGTGTCTGATTATTATTTGATCGCCATCATTTCTGGCAAGCCAGAATAAATTTCATTTTAAAGATGCATCTTAAAGTTACATAAAAATAGAATGTTGTTTTTGTTCCCATAGTTATTCCAGTAGGAAATTACTTAGGTTTTAATTCTGAACAAATGTGTAGTGATGTGCTTTGTGTCAGTATACTGTTTATTTGGCCAAGACAATTTGTCAATCAAAAGCTCCAGAACAATGAAAAAAGAGGAATAAATTCTCAGTTTGAAAAAAGAAAAGAAAACAGGGACAGGTCAACTTTCAGAGTAACTTGTGTTTGCAGCAATGAACAATTTTTATCATTCTTTTCATTGTTAATTATTACCAGTATTTTCTTAGGATTATCATGTATGCCTTTAGACATGTAACAGCTATTTTCATCATCAGACATGTATTTATTGTAAATCTAGTCTCAGCTTCATCTTATCCTGGACTGTGCCTCTGCTAAAAGTAGCTCTGCAGTTCACAAAGTATTTCTCATCCAGGCATAGACACAAAATGAAACTTACATGCAACATTTCAGAATCAGAAATTTGGGCATGGTTATCTCATTGTTGTCTTGCATCAATGACATGGAACTTCTTTACATGTATTATTCCATCTTACTTGCTTCAGAATGGCTATTCTCAGGTAATCATTCAGTCACTTTTCGAGTTACGCCAGTATTGAAAAGATAACATTATGATCAATGCCTGCATTTGTTATTTTTACAGCATCCCTCAGTCACATTATCACCATTACAGTCAGTATTGTTTTCCTGTGCCTGGCCTATTGCTTTTCCTTTTCCCCCACTCCATTTTCCTCCCCCCCCTTGCAGAGCAAATTAAAAAAACATTAAATGGAAAGATGCAGAGACTGTACCTGCAGATCAAGAATTGTGGAATATCCTTATGTGCTTAGCACAGAACATGAAGATGGTGATGCAAAGCAGAAAGTTGGAGAGGAGGGGATTATAAGAGAATAAGCAGACACACAATAGGATATGCATCAAAAATAATGAATGGAGCCAACAGCTCTGAGCTCAGGGTTAGAAGCTGTGAGCACATTACACAAGTAACTCAAAATACTCTCCATCCTGTACTGTCCTCTCCAGTGAATGTGGTGAAGAATAACACACAACCAGCACACAGATACACTATATAGTAAAATGTAGGTTTTTACTTCCAGTAAATGGTTAAGCAAAGTCCAACAAACAGTCCAAGTCATACATGGTTATAGCAGTCAGTTTTCAGTCCAGGGATAATCCAATAACAAAGTCCAGTATCAAAAACAGTTCAGTAAATAGATTCACATCAAATCCAAGAATAACAATGATCAGTTACAGTCAATAGCGAAATGCAGGAACCAAAAACAGCGAACATCAACCAACGAGCAACTAGCAACACTCAGGATAGAACAACCCAGGTTTCTGGCTCCATTTTATGGCTGTTTGAGGAACCACACCCAATTACAATGTTAGCATTCCCTTAAAGAGACAGTATTAAAATGTCTATCCTGGTTTATATATTTCCAACCCAACTGTTGGGTGACTTACATTCCTAACACAATCTCTTCTTGAAAATGATATTTATCAGCAATAATAACTATCAGCAACTCTTGCTCATAAAGTGAACTCCTTTAGCACCAGTTAAGTTCTCCAGAAAGAGCACACCCAGGTGAAGCAATCCTTAGATTCATTTGCACTACTTAAAGATACCAGCTGGTCTCACTCACCTCACAAGATATCCTAAGGAAATCATCCAGATTTAAGAAAAGATCACATGCCCCCCAGAAAGGCAGTAAAAAATCAAAGCCAAGCTTGCATTCTGCCTCTTGGAAGTACACCTCAAAAGGACAATGCCAGATACCACTAAAGCAGTGAAGGAAGACCCCACCCTCCCCAGATAGAAAAAGAAACCATGAGGCAGGAAAAAATTCAAACACAATACAAATAATTTAATCACAATAGTAGCTGTTTCTTGTTAAACCAATTACCAGGACAAATAGACACAGGAACTAGCCAGATTTCTCAACCCAGTTTCTTTTCAGGAACAGAGATTAACCTTTTTCCTTCCAAACAAAGCTGAATAGGGAAAATTATCCCATCAATAAACACAGGATTAAATGTCACCAAGGACAAAATTAAACTTCACCAAAAAGCAGTTTTAGACCAAACCTCAGAAAGGGTATGTAAACTCACATTTGAATATCAATCTTTCTGGCTAGCCATGAAGCCTTGCTAAATGTCACTCATCTTGGTTCCTTTTCATTAAAAGCTTTTTTTCCGGCAGCTCTTCATTATTATTTCTTCAAACTCCAACAGAGGAGTATTTCCTTCCAACAGCAGTGTAAAAAGCTTAACACAACCCTTCCCCTTTAATAAAATACCAGCAAAGGAAAAAAAAAAAAAACCTCCTTCAGAGACAGTAAGCTTAGGCATACTGCCAAGAATGTAATAAGGGTGGAAAAAAACAAAAGGAGATTCCTTCCAACAACTGGTTCTCTGAACTGCTTAGAAAGTTAACAACCGGTTTTAGCGAATGGGTGAGAACTGGTAGAATCCCACCCCTGCTTTCTGTCAAATAGACATTTCAGTTACAATAATATTTTTTCCAAATGGCAACATCCATATAAAAATGGAATCCATACAGACATTTTATTTTCAAAAAAAAATTCAGGCCATTTAGCTTTAAAAGATTCAGGATCTTTGTCTACTTTGGTTCAGAAATTAGATGTGCAAAAGGCTGTGCTGATTTTTGTTTACACAGATTTTCCATCTGTTTCTATTTAATGCTGATCGCTGGTTCATTCTTCCTGGAATGAAATGATTATGGGAATCAACTAATAAAAACGCATCATGCCCAAGTTCCATCAGCATTTAATTAGGTATGCTAATTGCATTAAGTTCAATCGGAGTCCAATATATCATTCTGCTCCAGTGTAGTGTATCTCATTTGAGCCGTCTTCTATGCTTTGCTTCATTTTCAATATAAGATGGTTTTGGCTCACAAAACCCCTCAAAATCCATGCCAGAGTTGAACACAAGCCTTGCAATGCAATCCCATGCTCAATTACTTGAACTTATGCTTCACTGAACTCAGTGAGAATTTCATAAACCTGCAGAGATTGCAATCATCTCCATTTTCATCAGAAGAAAAACCAAACTTCAAGATTCAAAAGCATACATTTGGATTTGCTTGATATATTCAGTTACAAAAATGCAAAGTGCCTGAAAAGCGTTGATTATTCAAGTTTTCAAATTTTGGTTTCCATCTCATTTATAAACTAGACATTTTCATTAGTTTAAGCCTTAGTCAAGACTCAAATCAAAAACAACTGAGACCATCCCTGGGATTTAAAAGAGCTGGGATGGCGGTGAAATAGGCAGTCAAGAAACAGGACAAAGTTGAAGAGACCAGGTGTGGAAGCTGGGAAAGGTTTCTAAATGTATAAATCCAAAAGGAGCTGTAATAAATATTGGTTCTAATAACCCAACCATTCAAGATATTTATGGAAGAGGATAACATTAACTCCATTAATAGACCATGGTCTACTCAGGAGAAATTCTTGATTCCTTCGTGAGCTTTAAATCCCAAGGTGCAGAGTCTTGAAGCCTTATTTTTTCACATGTCTCTATTTATTGCTATACTGTTCAGAGACAGCTACTCTATTCTCATGGGTTGTGGGCAGTGGTGGGATTCAAATTTTTTTACTACCGGTTCTGTGGGCATGGCTTGGCTTGGTGGGCATGGCTTGGTGGGTGTGGCAGGGGAAGGATACTGGAAAATTCCCATTCCCATTCCCTCTCCACCCCACTAACCCACTTTCCAGCTCCATTCTCCTGTGCAGGGCAACCAAAGGAGACCCAGCCGATCAGCTGGGACTTGGGAGGCAGGGAATAGATGAGGTTGGTGGGACCAGTCAGAGGTGGGATTTGCCGGTTCTCTGAACTACTCAAAATTTCCGCTACCAGTACTCCAGAACTGATCAGAACCTGCTGAATACCACCTCTGGTTGTGGGGAAAACAACCTCCTGCATCAGTTGTCTACTGTTCAGATTCTGTTGGATAAAATGAGTTCTGCTGTAAGATTCTGATCTGATCTGCCCCTGGAAAAGGAGACTGCTTCTGTCCCCAAAGCTCCTCACCCAATCCTTCTTCCTTTGATCTTATCCAAAAGGATTACATACTTTCAAAGAACACCAATATTTCTGGTTAGCTCATTCAGCCTAATTTCAGTCAAGGGCTAGATTAAGGGAAAACTGAAATTAAATTCAGACTGGACAGAAAAGATACTGGCAAGGAAAAAGTTGATCTCAGGATTTGATGAAGGTTGTCTAGGATCGGGTTGTCCTCTGCCAGAAAGGTTTGCAGTTTGGGAGTCCTTGTGACTGTTACAGAATTTCCAGATAGGGAGTGTGGTGAAGGGCATCTTGCACAATTACATCTAATGCATCATTACCTTTCCAGGGCTAGATAAAATTAGTGACACATTTCTATGCCATGGTTCCAAACAGTTGATCACACAATGTATTTTATGCGGTCTGTCCTTAAAAATTATCTTGAAATGACTGTTGATGCAAAATGCAATGGCTGTTGCGGATTAGGACAAAGTACAACTTTGCAATAAATCCATACAGTAAAATATCTGCAGTACCTATTGGGAATAGTTTAAGGTATGAGGTATTGATCTTTAAGGTTCTCTATGGACCTGCCCAATTACTGAGGCCATCAGGGCAGGTCCTTCTGAAGATGCCAAAAGCTTAATGTTGAATACTTAGAAAAGGCTGTATGCTGGCTTCCAGACTTTAAGAATTCACAAATCCATTGTTAAGTTTTTAACTATTAATTGATTTAATTATTGGTTTTAATTTTAATTTTAATTGCAATAAATTTTGTTTTTGCATGTTTTATTGTTGGAAGATATTTTCTGTGCTGGGAGGGAGTATAGAAGGGAGTGTGCATATATTCCATATTTAACTCCTTTCTTCTTTACTTAAGGAGGGAAAATCTAATGTGGCATATTAATCTTGGCAGATTTACTGGCAGTTTCAATTCACTCCCTAATGATGCCCAATTAGTAAAGAAATTAAAAAGCTTTGGTCTCAGGATGGGTCCTTGGGAGAATCCCACACTTTGTTCCCTGCACTTATCTTTTTGACAGGGAAGCTTCTCCAGTGAAGTTCTTCTTTATAAAAGATGTCACAATTTTGGGATGCTTCTTTTGTCGAGAGGATGATGACTCATCTCAAGAATTCGACCAGCAGTCACCTTCTGGTTTTCAAACTCTGAATTTGCAGTGAAGGCTTCCAAGGTGGTGTAGATCTAGCATCGGAAGTCTTCTTCACCAACAAAGGGCAGAAAGGGGGAATGAACTATGTGTGTTTTTGCTCAGGAAACCCAACTGTGCCTATGTGGTTTATTCAGTAAAGTTTTATACTCTTGGTAAAATAATATCCCAGGAGTTTCTTTTTCTGGAATTGCCAATTGGACAGTTGACATTAAACCAGCTCTCCAAGTAGCAGCCTACCTGGACCCCATCAGGTAGGTTGGCAGTTCTGAGATTTTGGCAACCAACAAAGGAATGGAAGCAGGTGTGATGCCAAGGGAAGGCTCCTCTCAAGAGACTCCGGCAGTGGCCCAAGCCGAAGCTGGGATGCAAGCGGCCAATGCATGCCCCAAACAGAGGGGTGAGAAGGTGACAGTTGACACCTACCTTTAGAGGGGAGACCTCTGAAGATACATAAATCTTGTTAAAGCCCAATTCACTAAAACCAGCGTGCTGCTATTGGAATCAGAAATTACACTCCTAGAATGAAGATAATTTCTACACGCTAAAGAGATTTTGTTTCCTATTACCTGTGCCATATGCAATACGCTGAGGGTGTGGAATATTGTCAGTGTATGCTTTATAGTTTGCTGTAGTAGGCTTATCTATGTTCCACTTGCAAATAATGCCTTAGCCTAACAAAAACAAAAACAAAAAATGAATAGATTGCATCACAAGTTTTGAGATGCTGTTTCATAGAACAATAAAAAGACAATTCTGTGTGTGCAATTTAAGTAACTTAATATCCTTGCAAAGGGGCCTCTCACATCTTGCAAATGACTAAGGTTTACAACAGACTGCTCTTTAAGATGCCTAGTGGGTCAGGCATTAGAAATTAAGAGATTGTGAGTTTTAGTTTCACCTTAGGCATGATAGCCAGTGGGATGAATTTGGGTCAGTCACTCTGTCTCCCAGGGTTGTTATTGTGGGGAAAAGAAAATGAGGAGAAATGAGAATTATGCACTGTATGTTCACCAAGTTCAGTTATTTATAAAAATAATAAAGGCAGAATAAAAACAACTTTAATAAATAAATAAAAATAATCAAAATCCCCATCCATAAGATGACTAACATTCCCTTTCCTTTTCCTCACAGCTGCATGCAAAAAACTGCCCAAATTGTGGGAAGATTACAGCTACCAAGAAAATAAGTTTAGCATGTGATGGACAGAATAAATCCTCTGGAATGTGAGCCTCTCCTCTTTGAAAGAAAAGAGGAGGGGGAGTATTCCCAATATACACATAGAAGGCTCCTAAGAAGCAGCCAAACAGATGGGAAGAAATGAAGTAATCTGTTCAAAGTCAGCTACTCCCAAGGAATAAAGAAATGAGGGGCTGATGTGGTACTGATATGCTGCAAAAGAAAACAACGATAAGAAAAGAAGAAGAAAAAAACCCTTCATCTTCTTTGCTGATAGAATCAAGCAGCAATAACAAATTTTAATAGCAATTCGTGGAAAAACAATGTGCTTAGGGTGTAGACTGAAATGTTTTACAACATTTTAAATAGGCTCATAATAATGCAAGATGCGATGTTCAGCCACTCTGCTGGCATAGGCAGGAAAGCTGCTACAAAATCACTGGCTTTTATGACAAGGAACTCAATTCATCAGATGTGTATTTTAGACCAATAACATTTAATTTTTATATTTCAATTAGTTGAAATAAATATGAAAACAACTATAGTGGTTCACAAGCTATATACTTGCTTGCTGCTTTTTCTCCCATGAACAATTCTGAGCCAACATGTTAGGCTGCAGGTTAAAGTGATTCAAAAATCTATAAAGATCTGCATGTAGCACTCCTATGCAGCTGTGTTATAAATAATCCCTGCTTTAAGGAATTGTAGGAAAGTGTTGAGAAATGTAGGTCTGGCTTTGAGAATAGGAAAACCAGGTACCGTATATACTCAAGTATAAGCCGAGTTTTTCAGCACATTTTTTGTGCTGAAAAAAACCCCCTCGGCTTATACTTGAGTCAGATTCCCCTCTGAAAAAAAAATGGTGTGGAGCTCCGAAGCTGGGCAGCCGCTTCCCTGCTTCCGTGTTTCCTTTGCAACTTTTAAGCATGGGAGGGGGAGGCTTTTCTGAGCTCTAGGCTGAAAAAGCAACGCGAGCTGAGGTCGCTCCACTCAGTTTCATTTCCTCAGCTCCAGCTGCTTTCAGTCCACTCGGGAGGAGGGGGAGGAGGGGGAGAGAGAGATATCATAAGAACAACTCTTGGTTTTTTCTTGCAAGGGAGAGAGTGACTCCTGCCTACCACTGTCGTCGTCATCATCATCTTTTGGGTTAGTGAATCAATCAAACCTTTCATGATAGTGAGATCGTTTCCCAAATTTCCCTTAAATCAGGGAAGAAATCAGAAACAAACCTTTGGGCTGAGAATAAGCTTGTTCCTATGATGCCATTTTTGTTCACTTCAGTGTGAAAAGTGTGAAAAAACACACTTCTTTTTCTTCATCTTCTTGTTCCCTATTTACTGGTCTCTTTCAAAGAGGAAATTGTGAACATCAAACTTATTCTCAACTGTCCTAGTGAAAGTTTTTATTGGCATCTATTTTTATTTTTAAAATTTACCAGTAGCTGCTGCATTTCCCACTCTCGACTTATACTCGAGTCAATAAGTTTTCCCAGTTTTTTGTGGTTAAATTAGGTGCCTCGGCTTATATTCGGGTCGACTTATACTCGAGTATATACGGTACTTTACTTCTACTGGGAAAGTAAAAAGCATGAGAAAGGGACTAAAAACACCCACACACCCTGCTTTGACTTCTTTGTCCTCAAAATGGACAGCGAAGGCTTTGGTCAGGCATTCAAGGTTATATATACCTCCTGCAACAATAAAGGAACATTCCTGGAATCCCTTGTTTCTTAGCCTGGCCAAAATCACAGGGCTGATGAAAAGTGCTACATGTGAACCCCATGTCACTATCCTTTCTCATAAATATATACACATAGGGGCTGTCTACTTCAACAACTAATATTGTTTGTTTGTTTATTTATTTGATTGATTGATTGACTGATATTCCACTTTTATGTACAGGAACTCAAGGTAGTGTCCATATTACTCCTTCCTCTTACTTTTCCCTGCTACAACAATAGCAATAGCTTTTGTACTTATGTACTGCTCCATAGTGCTTGACAGCATATTGCCCACAACAATTTGTCTCAGAAGGATGAAAGGCTGAGTCAAGCTTGAGCCAGTCAAGATTGAACTCTTAGCTGTGAGCAGAGTTAGCCTGCAATGCTGCATTCTAACGAGTGCACCACCAAGGCTCTTAATCCAATGAGATAGGTTGGGCTGAGAGAGATATAATTACTGGCATAAGGTTACCCCAGTAAGTAAAGAGGGGTCAAAGAAGTGGTCTATGTCAAAATTGAACAGCCCCCTCTCAACAGAGGGGGAGGATACAATATCATCTATCTCCAGTCTACAATACAGTCCTTTCAACATACAAGAAGGCTCCACATTTATTTGCACTACTCAGACAACCCTGACAACACAGATAAACCTCCAGGTAGCCCTCTTAAAATAAGGAAAATGATCAGCTGTCTGCAAGGAGTATAAATTCTTCCATTCCCTACCATCCAGTCAGAGCTGAAGAAGCTTCTTGGATGAGAAGCTAAATGTCTTCAAAGAAAAACCAGAAAGTCCAGTTGCTTCTTGAAAAGCATCTTTGGGACAACCCTGACCTGGATGACTGAGAATCTCCATAGACATCCTGTAAATAAGAGTGCCATGGGCTAAAGTGGATTAGAATATGGATCTCCTTGTCCCTAATCCAATACCTTAAACACTGCACCACATTAGTTTTCTAATAATTGTTGGGAACTACATTTCTCATACCACAAAAAATCTGTATACAGTGGGATATGAGCAGGGGTGGGATCCGACAGGGTTTACTATCAGTTCCGTGATTTATGAGGTTCGGCGATTTACAATGTGCTTCCCTGCACACTGTGGACACGTGCCTGTAAATCGTCATCAGCACACTGTGTGCAGAGAAGCAGCCTTTGAAAAAGGACTTTTTTCCTGCTTTTTTAACTGCAGCTGTGCCTCGTGCAGCAGCTGAAGTTAAAAAAGCAGGAAATAAAGGTCAGGTAAGAACCCAGGTGGGCAGGTGGGCAAAAACATCAGCAGACATAGAAGCGGTTCTATGTCTGCTGCTGTTCAAAGCTACCAGTTCTGCAGAGGTGGACAGAACTGGTAGAAACCCACCCCTGGATATGAGATAAGAATGACTCACAAAAAAGTTTCAGCATTTACAAGTTTGGTTTGGTTGTTGAAGAAGAATTTTTCAAGACTGAGAGTTATGCATTGTAGTTCGTAATCTTCTGAAAGAGGGCCTAAAGGCATCAGAGCACTGAATGAGAGCAAATAACTTGAGACTTCAACCAGAAAAGACAGAGTGCTCCCAGGCAGGAAAACGATAGATTCAGAATTATGATTTCAGCCTGTTTGTGACAATTAGGTTGGGGCAGAAACAAGGGTCTCCTTAGAGACACTACCAAAATTATAGAATTCCTTTCTTACCCGGTGGTACTCTGCAAATATGTCAATAACTTTATAAAGATATTCATCAACAGGCAATGTATTGTGTTTTTTCTACCAGTCAAAGGAAACATACTTGAGTCAGGAGAAGCTGCCTGCTTTAACAAAGCTTCTAGAATAAAAAAAAATCCAATGCATTTACAATAATTATAACAAATACAGATTGTCTAAAATAATTGAACAGCAGTATTGGATCACAGGTATGCTTAATTAATAATAATATACTACCAAAGCTCTTGTGTCTGATTGTTTTTATTCTTCATTTGGGTGAAACGGTACATAATAGGGCAACAGTTTTTGAATCAACATATTTCAGTTGGGATAATCTACAGAATGCATCCAAATCCTAGATCTGTGACTCTTGTGGGATTGAAATTTTACAAAGTTGTGGCTGCTTCAGTGCTTCCATCCCATTGTGTCATAGCAGTCAGTCATGGTCATGTGACTGCCAGCTTCCTTCAAGGAAAGTCAGTGGGGAAGCCAGTAGGAAGTTGGAACAAACTCCCACTCTCATGTCTGTTTTGCGCACTCATGGTCATTCTGTTTCTCCGTTTAGGTAAAGAAATATCTCTGAAATTATGACCCAACAAATCATAGTGAATAATAACAATAATATAAAATATTATACCAATCCTTGCTACCATGCAGACCAAACTATATTTATGAAACTAGATGTTGCCTGACTTTGGGATGTGAATGAACATCTATCACAATCTAGGTTTCCTTGTGGACAACCAATTAAATATGAATCAGCAGAGTGCTGGAGCTGCCAAAAAAGTCAATGCAATCCTAGGCTGCATCAACAGAGGGATAATTTCAAGATCACATAAAGTGATACTATCACTTTATACTGCCGCACTGGTGAGACCATGCTTGGAATGCTGCAAATAGTTCTGGTCACCATACAAAAAAATATTGAGACCAGTGATGGGATTCAAATTTTTTTACTACAGGTTCTGTGGACATGGTTGGCAGGCGTGGCAGGGGAAGGATATTGTAAAATCTCCAGTCAGAGGTGGTATTTGCCAGTTCTCTGAACTACTCAAAATTTCCACTACCAGTTCTCCAGAACTGGTCAGAACCTGTTGAATACCATCTCTGGTTGAGACCTTAGAAAGAGTGCAGAGAAGAGCAAAAAAGATGATCAGAGATCTGGAAGCTAAATTGTATAATTAATGATTGAAGGAACTTACATGTATCTAATATAATGAAGAAAAGGACTAGGGATGATATGATAGCAGTCTTCCAGTACTTGAGGAGCTCTCACAGAGAAGAAGGAATTGATCTATTCCTCAAAGCACCAGGAAAAGAAGTAATAAGTGGAGGATTATTAAAGAAGATCCAATCTAGAACTAAAAAGAAATTTCCCAACAGTAAGAACAAGCAATCAGTGGAAAGGCTGACCTTGATAAATTATGGTGTTTAAGAAGAGACTGGACAGCCATTTATCTGTAATGGTATAGGGTCTCCCATTTGAGCAAGAGTCTCCAATCACAGCAGGCACATTTCTTATTCTCTTCCAACATTTTTTAGATGTTCAATATGTTGTGTTTCAGCATGAGAAGAATGCTAAGCTTATTTTAGTTGTTTGTCCTTAACACTTCTAAAGATGGGAAGATCCTAGTTTGAATGTAAGGTTTAATCTAAGAATAACATGACTAGTGGTTGATTTATTATGGTGTACTTTGGGTTGCAACATGCAAAATGGACACTCTGCAAGCTTTTGATTCAATGTAACATTTTCTTTCCAGATGTTGCTTACAAAGCATTCCTGAAACTTTTTCATGAACATTTTAATCAATCTATACCTGGCTGATTTGTTATGGTGTACTTTGGGTTGCAACGTGCAAAATGGACACTCTGCAAGCTTTTGATTCAATGTAATATTTTCTTTCCAGATGTTGCTTACAAAGCATTCTTGAAACTTTTCCATGAACATTTTAATCAATCTGTATCTGGCTGATTTGTTGCTAATGCCTATATTTCTGGTTCCATTCTTTTCCAAAAAAATCTATAATTGTTGTTACACATTGTGTTCCATCATCACTAATTATTCTGGAATACCTGCTCTCACAAAAAGTTTTCTCAATATATCTGTGATGTGCCTGGCTGTTGTTGAAATAATTGAAAAAATATCTGGCTGTTTTAAAAATGGGGAGCTAAAAGATTGGATATATAAATGCTCCTGCTTATATGATTATTTTGCAATAACAAGATAAGTTATTGTCATATCTTGGTGCTCTTTGGGCATATTTTTGGGCATAAAGACAATCTCAAGAGTTGGGCTTGAGGGTCCAGTTGGGATTACTGCTGCTGTAGCTCCAATCTACAGCACCACCGCATAGTGCCAGAAGTCTGCTTGACTTCTTCTGGCTTATATTTCTGTATGATTTCAGCCTGCCTTTTGGAGATGAGTGGGGAGGCAGAGACAGCTCAGGAAAGCATGGTCATCATATATTTGTCTCAGACCATCTGGCACATGACTCATATTAGAGATAATAATCTAATTGCGGGATGCTAACTGATGTCACCAACAACCACAAGAAAAAAGGACCCATTTAATGCTATCATCCCAGTTGTCTAACAGATCTATAGTATTTGGTTTCCAGAGGGCTCTTGGGGAATTTCCTATCCTATGGTGCAAAGTTCTACAAGGCCTTGGTCACACTCTGGAACATATTGTGCCTTCAGATTGTGGTTCCTCCCTGCTTATTGATCCCACCTGCACTAAACTCTGTTTTTTTTTTTTTGCCAGAAATCAGCAAATAAAAATTGCAAACTGCAATCACGCATAGGACATTGAAATCAGTTGTAAATGCAAGTTGGTTGCCAAGAACCTGATTTGTGACCACGTGTCCACAAATAAATGATGCTTCAGCTTGATAGTTAGGGAACACTTGTTTGACTCTAAATTAGTTCTTATCTCCAGACCCGGAAGGATCTTGCAGATTTTGTGACTAAACTTCGATCTATTGTTTATGTGATTTGTTTACATGATTTGTCTACCACCTCAGTTCTCATAGACTCTAGACCATTAACAAATCCTTGAAAATGGACAAAGTAACAGGTGAGTGAATAAAGGAAATGTTCCTACCTTGAAAACAGAGCATTCAAGGAACAAGGAATCAAGAAACTGGCACTGATAAAAAAAAGTCTAGAGGAAATCATAAATTGTAATTGCTTACAAAATAACTACAGTGAAATTAAGAAGGCAAGTATCCTCCAGAAAGATATTTCTTTCATCATTACACCCATGTTATCAAACAGCTGAAAGGCTAAGATTTGTCCCAATACTGTGGAGCTTCTGGAAAAGTTGTTTGTTTGTTTTTCTGGAGGGATTTTTAAACTAGTTAGATAACACCATGGCAATGTTTAAAATTGTTTTGTTTGTTGGAGAACATGTGCAGTGGAGTAGGGGGAGTATTATTGTGGATTTCTCATTGTATTTATGTTTGTAAATAGTGGAGATTTTTACAGCACTGAGAATAACCATTACTGTGATGGTATAAAAATCTAATTAATTTTAAAAATGGTATTAATGACATGACAATCTACTAGTTTGTAACTGTAGAAATGATGGAAGTAGCCAGTAATTGCATCCAAACTGGAGAAAGATAGTTTATATCTGACATGGGCTCTCCCATTGGGTCTGTAAGCAATAGCAATAGTTCTTAAATTATATATCGCCTCATAGTGCTTTACAGCCCTTTCTAAACAGTTTACAGAGTCAGCATATTGCCCCCAACAATCTGGGTCCTCATTTTACTAATCTTAAAATGATGGAATACTGAGTTAACCTTTTAGGCTTGAGTCAGGATTGAACTAGTGACAATTGACAAAGTTAGCTGGTAATATTGCATTGTAACCACTACACTACTAAATGAACAGAATCTTTTCTTGGGCTTTTCCATGAGCTCATGGAAAATATTCATTTGAGTTCAGGGGGCATTGCAGAGATGATACTAACGTGAAAGCTATTTCACTGCCTTCTTACTTCCTCCTTAAGTGAGGTAGAGGCTTCCTCTGTCTTTGAAATCACAAGTCTACTCCACTCAAGATTTCCTTTGGTGAACTAAAATGAATAGTTCTAATTCTTTCATCACTTTAAACTACAAATGCTGCATTTTGACCATAGATTACTGCTAGAAAAATAAGAATATAACACCAGTCTTATTAGTTTCATTTCTGGCTGCTTTTTTTTTTAGAAATAGAGCACAGCATGAAGTGATAAAATACATGTTCTCAAGTTGTTCTAGCATGTATGATTGATAGTATGCCTATCCTTGCCCCAACCCATATTTTTAACTTATAAAATGCATGAAGAAAATGCCAATTACTATGACCCTCCTTTTTCCTGAACTCATGAAAAAAGTCACAAAAAATATGAACTCCTTATAAAAAAAAATTAAAACAACAGACTTTCAATTTCCTATGTCTTAGATCAGACAGTTAATTCTCTTATTTCATTTAATTATACATCTCTTTATACAGGCAGTTTAGAGAAAAAAAATATTCCTTTGAAACAGATAATAAGAAAATGTGGCAGTGATAGAGAATTCGTGCATGTACTGAAACGATTTTATCTCATTACTTAGTATCATATAACGCACTCATAATATTAAGAATCACATTTCAAAGAAAATAAAGTAAATGAAATATGAAGCCTTATTTAACATTAAAGATCATCAAATGAAATATGTTGTGCAATGCATTTAAAGGTGCTCAGAAGGATGTCCCTATGTGATTAAATCTTGGCATAGAAATGAATATTTCCAAGTAATTTTATAGCAGGTTACATCAACATCAAATAGCAATCACTCAAACAAGCAAAGAGCAACAGCAGCAACAGTGGGAAAGTGTTTTTAATTGGGTTACAGGAAAAGTCAAGGAATAGGAGTTAATAGACTGTAAAACAATATCACAGTGGAGCCCGCTGCAAAAAAATGGCCTTACTTTGAATCCCAGCAGATCAAACAATAGAAAATACTGATACAGACAGATAGGCAGGCAGGCAGGCAGACAGACAGACAGACAGACAGACAGACAAAAAGAAAGATGTTCAGACCTCAGGAAATATGTAAGGTCATAGGAGATAGGCTCAATAATATATTGAAACTTATCTTAAATATAAAAGAAGAAAACAGTATTGTTTGCTCTATTAAACAGAAAAGTTGCAGTGATGCCATTTTTTTAAACTGACTCAGAATAAGTGACTCTTGACCTAATCTTAAAAGAAACTCATTCAGTAATTTGATGTAGTCAAAGCTTTTATCAGGTGCTATTCTTTCTATGCATTTACATATATGGTCAAAATCCCCTTAAAATCCAAACACTTTCTTCTCAGCAAATACGGGCAGAATTTTCAAGAATGGAAATAGGAAACATTCTGCTAAGGAACTATTTGAAATCACATGCATGATTTGTGGTGCAGTTTGGTAGTAAGCATTATAACAATATATTCAATCTGTATGGCACTCCATTTAACAGTCTTGATAAAAAGCTTGTTCCCTCAGTTTTTTCTGAAGGCTGGTAAGAGGAGATGGTGAAGAAAAAGGGACACCTCAGAATTTAAAAACTGGGAACCATCCCTCAATATATTTAAAATAAATGGGATTTCTGTTTAAATATACTTGAAGGAAGTGGGGGGAAAAATCTATCTCTTATATAATATTTTATTTTCCTCCTAAGCACTCATCAATTAAGCACTCATTAACTTTTGTTATTTGATCTGTTCTATTTTTCAATAAAAAAGATTTCCAGTAAAATTTTTAGAAGTCTGCACTGTCAAAATTCCCACAGATCAAGCCACCTTAGAAAACATTCATAATTGACCGCATGCCTGAGATTTCTCCATGGAGCTCCTAAACTTCATCTGAAATATTGAATTTTCTGAGCTGGTGGAAACTAGATATTGCTATAATAGAATTATAGAATGAATAATGTTATTAAAATAGCTATAGAACCCCAAACTGGTATTATTGTATCCTTCCTCATCAGTCCTTATTTACTTATTTATTATAATCTTGTCTAATGTTAGACTGAAATAGCATGGATACCATGCTATAGAAAAGATTCTATGCAGTATCTTACCCAAGTTCAGGAATTCAAAAATAACATAGAATCTGTCAGAGTTGGGCAGGTAGGATGATGTGTAACTTTCAGATAAAATAGCTTATGGACTCCAATATGCATCTGGGTTTTTTTTTAGGCTAAATGACCAATTTCATGTTATATGCCAGTTATGCCCCTTCCTGGACAGAGAGGCCCTCTGCTCAGTCACTTATGCCATGGTCATCTCCTTATTGGATTGTTGCAATGCAGTCAATATCAGGCTATTCTTGAAAAGTATATGGAAGCTTCAGCTGATGCAGAATGTGGTCAAGTGAGCCATACTGGGTGTCCAAAAAGGGGCATATGAACTGCACAGGATGCCAGTTTGCTTCCAAGTCCAATTCAAGGTATTGGTTGTTACCTATAAAATCTTCCATGGCATAGGGCCAGGCTACCTATACAACCAACTTGTCCCCATTATATCAGTCCGTATTACTCATTCAGGCAGGCAAGGTATAGTACAGAACCTGTCAGCTAAAGAATTTCAGCTGGTAGGATCTAGGACAGAACTGTCAAAATTGCGGGCGCAGGCCAGATGCATCATGGACCAGCCATGCCCATGCCCAGTTTAGTGAAAGGGGGGGAAGTTTTGATACATCACATGACACCACCATGATGGTGTGAGTTTGACACCCCCGGTCTAGGAGCCTCAGTGGCTCAGTGGTTAGAGTGCAGTATTGCAGGCTACTTCTATTGACTGCCAGCTGCCTGCAATTTGGCAGTTCAAATCTCACCAGGCTCAAGGTTGACTCAGCCTTCTATCCTTCCAAGGTCAGTAAAATGAGGATTGAAATTGTTGGGGCAATAGGCTGACTCTGTAAACTGCTTAGAGATGGCTATAAAGCACTATGAAGTGGTATATAAGTCTAAGTGCTATTGCTAAGAGGAGGGCCTTCTCTGCCACTGTCCTTGCATTGTGGAACATCTTGCTTTCAGATGTGAGGAAAGCCCCCAATCTTTTGGCCTTCCACAAAGAGGTAAAAACTTGGCTGTGTAGCCTTGCATAGGTGAGATAGTGACCTACAGAACCATGGGGTTGTCTGGCCCCATAAGAATCTCCTTCCCAGCTGTAACAGCTAATAAACAGCTGTAAATTTCCCAACTTGGAATTCTTCACATTCTGACTTTTTTATTATAATTTTAAAGCTTTTCTTTTCATCCTAAATTATTCTGATTTAAATGTTTAATTTTGTTGATTATATTGTATACTGCATGGAGCCCTTCTCTGAGGAAGACGGATCATTAAGAAATGTGAAATACAAATAAACAAATGGTTATGGAAAGTATGATGCTAAAACAAGGAATGTCCAGCAGGGATAATCATTGGTTCTTTTTGAAACTATGCTGCTGATGTCAGTGCATGAGCAGTTCTCAAGATGTTAGTGCTCAGGGTGGGGTATATTGAAATTTTCAGAAGGGTGCATAAGGTCCACCTTTCCACAGAGACGTGTAGATGTTACATTATGCCATGCTCTTGTGTACAGGGTTTTACATGGCTTCCATCCTTCTTCTTTGAAAGGAAAGATGAGCATTAGCTCATAAAGCTAACACATTCCCTGTAGTCCACTAAAATAGGAAGATCCACGAACCATGAATTTAGTTCCAAGGACAGAAGCTTGCATCCCATCTGCCCAAATCTGAAGAGTAACCAACAAAACTGATCACAGTGTGCCTTCTGGTGGCCAGTGTAACCATCCCACAGATGCACTGTGTAAAAGCAGATAAATGTTCTCCGCACTCCACTAGCCCATATAATTAGTGGATTTCTATGACTAACTGTAAACTTTCATATACCTGGTTTTAATTTAACATTGGCTTCAGTTAGATTGTTCTAGAAATAAACTGGAAGTCAGTGCAGATTTTAGTAGTCCCAGCAAGATATAATCCATGGAGCGAGTAGCAATTAATAATTTAGCTGCTATATCCTGATGTTTTGAATTCTCATAAGCAGTTCAATCCAGAGGTACATATATTCTCCACTATTAGCAAAAAGTACATTGGAGATTTTTGCTGTTGGAGTGGTAAGTGACAGCTGCCGAATTAGTAAATCTTCTCCATGATGCTTATTTGTGACTGAAAAATGGGATGTTGTGTTCTGATTTATTTTCTCTATTTTGTGCATCATTAATACATTAGTTGAGTTCAAAACAGTTATAACCCAGATATTATTGCTTTGTTTGTAGATATAAATTGTATTCCACCACATTTTGATGAGGTTAAGTATCCAACAAGGAGTGGGTATGGGTGGATGGATGTGGGGGTGTGAAAATCTGACCCTTAGTATGAATATTGAAAGGCCAGCATAGGTATCTGCCCCAATGGAAAAATTCTTGCTTTGATAATCTATTCTAGTGTTTATTGTTGTACTGTAATGAATTAGGAATGAGGATACATTTGGGAACTCTTCTAAAATAGTCAGAATGTAACAGCTAAATTATTAACTGATATTCACTCTATGGATTATATCTTGCTGGTATTAAAATCTAGATTGTCTTCCAGTTTATTTGTAGCACAATTCAGTTTAGAGCCAGAGTTGAATGGAGGAGAGAGAGGGAGGGAGAAAGAGAGAGAGAGAGAGAGAGAGAGATCCAATTCACACCATTAAAATTTGCAATCTCAAAATGTTGTGTAACAGTGTAATCTCAAGATGCTGGAAGTTGCCCTCTATATTTAGAGGAAAAGTGGATTATAAATCCCTAAAAAATACATGTTTCAACATATGTATTACCTTTGAATAGTTGAAGTCACTTATTTCAGGAGAATCTGAGAAGTGACCTTCATCAAAGGCACTGCTTTAGATGTTGCCAGTGTTTTTGATAACATTGTTATAGAAAGCTTTTCATACTTGCATAGAGAGCTGGGGGATGACCTTAAGACAAGAACCACCTTGTAAGCAGAGTGAGCTGAAACATTCCCTAAGATCTAGAGAAAAAATAGTATCAAAAGAGACTTAGTTAGGTTCCTTTTTAATTCACTGGGATGTAAGAGAGAGAGGAGTAATTTTTTACCATAAAAATTCTTCCAAATAATAATTTTCTTCATCTTAATAAATCCTTCTTAATTTCATTCCATATTTTAACATAATTATGACATGAATTCATATACTTCGTTTGTTATGATACCCAAATATTTTTTTCAATCTGAAAGCCATTTATTTATTTATTTTGTCTATCTTAATGTTCTTTGTCAGTATCTTTGTTCTTTTCCCTTATTAATTTTAAATCCAGACAATTCATCCAATTCTCTTAATTTTCCATTACTACATCTGTCTTCCTAAAGAATTCTTCTCCAAAATTAGAACCAAATAATCAACGAATGCCTTCAGTTCATACATTTCTTTCTTAATTTTCAGACCAGTAAGTCTTTTCGATTATGTTTCTATTCAAAACTTGAAGAATCAAGATGAATGACAGTCTCATTTCTTTCTGTATTTTAGAGCTGGGTCAACCCCCATTCACAATTATTTGTGCTTTTTGTGAAAATGTATAGATTTCACACATATAATAAAGTTCTTTCCAAAAATTGGTATATTCCAAATTTTAAACAGAAAAATCATTTAAATTGCCAAAACGAAAAGCTTTCTCTGCATCAATAAATATTAACCTTGTTTTTCACTATTGTGCCAAGTACCCTAATACATTAAGTACTCTAATACATTAAGAACATTTCTAATATTATCTCGTCTCTTGGGTGTAAACAAAAATCCACTCTGGTCTTCATGGATAAAATCTTGAAAAACATTTTTAGATAAAATCACTGTGAATATTTTATAATTATTATAATTTTATAATTATTAGTAAGTATCCTCCTATAATTTTTTGACAAAATCCATCCCTGGCCTTCTTTTGGAATGACTGCTACATATGCTCCTGACCAACTATCTGATACCTTTCCATTACCTAAAATGGAGTTTATCATTTTTTGTAAAGATAATAAAAACTCATCTGGAAAATATTTGTAAAGTCAATAATACATCTAGAACAGGGGCTATTTATTCATCTTCTTTATAGCATCACAAATTTCCCTTATTATCATTGGTCCAGTCATCATTTGCCTTTGGGCATTTGATAGATTTTATTTCTTAAATTCCTCATCTACCCTTATCTCATTGTATAGTACTAATTTGCTATTAGCCAATCTTAATAAAGGATAGTCAGGGTCTTCCTGTGATGTTCATTTACCCTTCTGATTTTCCTTGAAGGGCTGACAATTGTGGCATTATTTATTACCTTTATTGTCAGAGTACCTGTGTACAATGAGATTGGCTGAGCCTCCCTTTGTGCACCCCCCCAACTCACAGTGAGGACCCCTAACCCAGTCCCAATCTTATTACGTGACTTTGTTGCACAATGCTCCAGCCCCGCAAGTCTATCATACTATGTTGACATGAAGTTATTTTCTGTTCAGAAGTCTGACAGCCCATGGGTAGAAACTGTTCTTCAGCCTGTTGGTGTGGCTGGCTATGTTTCTATGTCTCCTACCCAATGGTAGGAGAGTAAAGAAGCGCTGAGCAGGATATGAGTCATCCAAGAATTTTCCTCATTCTTCTAAGGCAGCGAGCCCTCGCGATGTCCTTATGGTATCAGGGAACAGCCCACAATGTTTTGTGCTGTGCTCACGACACTGTGTAATGTCTTTTTATCCACGGCTGTCAAGCCGCCATACCATACCATAATGCAATATGTGAGGATGCTTTTTATTGTGGACCGGTAAAAGGTGGTCATCAGTTGTTGTTCCACTTTATTCTTTTGCAAGACCCTAAGGAAATGGAGTCTCTGTTGGGCCTTTCTGGCCACCTGGGTTGTGTTGATTTTCAGACAAGATCTTTGCTGAGATAGACTCCCAGGAATTTAAAGGAGGAAACTCTCTCCAAACAGCCCCCCCCCCAATGTAAAGTGGGGCGGGTTCCTCTCTTCTTCCAGAAGTCTAACACCATCTCCTTTGTCTTGCTGATGTTTAGGTGCAGGTTGTTTTCTAGGCACCATGAGGATAATTTTTGAACCTCCTCCTGTATACTGCTTCATCTCCACCTGTAATTGAAATAACAATGTCCAGATAACAGAAGAGTTTTAAACAAAGATTATATGTGAGGGAAGGATTTTGCCCTTGAATAAAGGGAATCTGAAAGCCTTAAATCAACATTAGCTCTCTTGGAATCCATGGACACACAAAAAATTCGTGGACACTAAGTTAAATTACCTCCTATTTTAATTCAATTTATAAGTCATTCAGAATTTTTAATTAAGAAACTAAAACAATAAATGGTATTTTCAAAACAATAAATGGCATTTTCATATGAAGAGTGAACTTTGTTCTGTAATCTACAAGGATATGAAAATACCGTATATACTCGAGTATAAGTCGACCCGAATATAAGTCGAGGCACCCAATTTTACCACAAAAAACTGGGAAAACTTATTGACTCGAGTATAAGTCGAGGGTGGGAAATGCAGCAGCTACTGGTAAATTTCAAAAATAAAAATAGATGCCAATAAAAACTTTCACTAGGACAGTTGAGAATAAGTTTGATGTTCACAATTTCCTCTTTGAAAGAGACCAGTAAATAGGGAACAAGAAGATGAAGAAAAAGAAGTGTTTTTTCACACTTTTCACACTGAAGTGAACAAAAATGGCATCATAGGAACAAGCTTATTCTCAGCCCAAAGGTTTGTTTCTGATTTCTTCCCTGATTTAAGGGAAATTTGGGAAACGATCTCACTATCATGAAAGGTTTGATTGATTCACTAACGCAAAAGATGATGATGATGACAGTGGTAGGCAGGAGTCACTCTCTCCCTTGCAAGAAAAAACCAAGAGCCGTTCTTATGATATATCTCTCTCTCTCCCCCTCCTCCCGAGTGGACTGAAAGCAGCTGGAGCTGAGGAAATGAAACTGAGTGGAGCGACCTCGGCTCGCATTGCTTTCTCAGCCTAGAGCTCAGAAAAGCCTCCCCCTCCTCCCGAGTGGACTGAAAGCAGCTGGAGCTGAGGAAATGAAACTGAGTGGAGCGACCTCGGCTCGCGTTGCTTTTTCAGCCTAGAGCTCAGAAAAGCCTCCCCCTCCCATGCTTAAAAGTTGCAAAGGAAACACGGAAGCAGGGAAGCGGCTGCCCAGCTTCGGAGCTCCACACCATTTTTTTTTCAGAGGGGAATCTGACTCGAGTATAAGTCGAGGGCGGTTTTTTCAGCACAAAAAATGGGCTGAAAAACTCGACTTATACTCGAGTATATACGGTACATAAGGCAGAAAGATGCTTGTAGTTATAACTAAGGGAACTTTTAATTACGATCTGATACTTTTTGAAATCTAAAGTACACATGCTATGCAATTACTATTAAACAATCTATTTTCTGAGGTTTGCTAGTTTATGCATTTCTGAAATCTTATTAATGAACTTGAGTACGCAGGCAAATTTCAAGGATTGCAAGTTCTACAGAATTTTCTATGTACTCAGTAAAATAAATGAACAGGCATGCCATCTGTAATCATGTTTTATTGCACTGAAATTTCATTGCATCGCTCATTTACTGTTCAGAAATATATTCCTTTTGAAGAATTGGAAGATAATGAAGAATCGTGAAACTAAATTCCAATTATCAACAAATGTATTTTTCATATTTTAATGATACATTATGAAAGAGCACAAAGTTTTAAAAAGCTAGTTGGGATATTAGGTACATTTTCTCTTAGTTTTGTTTGCTCAACATTGGGAATTGTTTTATTTACATCCAATCTTTCTTCTCTGATGAAATTCAATTTCCACAAGATTCCCAAGTAGTTTTCAATGCAGGCACTTATCAGATCAGGACAATGTTCTGCCTGTATTAGAAGTATTGGACATATTGCCTTCCACTATCCAATACAAAAAAAAAAGTATCTTATTTTCTGACCACCATTCCAACTCTAAAAGCTCTCCATTTGCAAAAAGCTCCCTTCCTAAATACAAATGTACAGCATAATATATGACTGTTTTCAGAAATAGGAAATTGAAAACTTATTTATAAAATGTACTTTATTTACATTTTGGATCAAAAAGGAAAAATAGATACAGTGTTTTATGAGAGGTGTCATAATGTATTAATTATGGTTCGTTTCCGAAGTTGTTCAACGTACTCCTTAGCCTGATCAAATCCAGTCTTTGCAGGCGCTGGAGGTGGAGGTGGTCCTTCAACTAATCTCACAAAGTAATGACATTTGACTTTGTTCATAATCCCAAAACAGCCTTTGCCATGGTAGCGGATCCTTTTTATATAGTGCCCTTTTCCAGAAAATGATTCAGCTAGAGAATATCAAAGGAAAAACCTGGTTACAACAGAGATCCAAAGAAACATTTAGTAGAACAGTCAGTTCAGCAATTCATTATCTGTTTAATGCATCTCAAAGAAAACAGAAAATGGTTCAGACTTCTAGGATAATCAAGACAACAGAATAATAAGAATGAATGATTCAGGTGGTCCTCGACTTATGACCACAATTAAGCCCATGTTGTTAAATGAGAAATTTGTTAAGTGAGTATTGTCCCATTTTACGACTCTTTTTGCCACACTTGTTAAGTAAATGTATTTATTTATTGTATTTATTTATTGAATTTATATTGCCGCCTATTTGCTCATGGCAACTCGAGGCGGCTTACAGAATGTAAAACCATATTTAAATAAAAAACAATAAAAACTAACAAAAATAACCAAATAAATTAATAAAGTACAATAGAACAAAATCGGGGAGGGGGGGAATTACCGCCAACTCCCACCCACCACTCCGACAACAGCAGATCACACGAGCCATTTGATGGCTCCATCCCATTCTGGGTTCCCCAAGCTTGCTGGCAGAACCAGGTCTTCAGTGCCTTCCAGAAGAGTATTAGAAAGTGGGACATTCTAATCTCTGGGGGAATGATGTTCCAGAGAGAGGGAGTCACCACGAAGGCCCTTCTTCCAGGTCCCCACCAGGTATATCTCCCTCAGGGATGGGACCTGCAGCATTCCCAGTCTCCCCACTCTAATGGGTCAGGTAGATGTGAGTGGCAAGAGATGTTTCCTCAGGTAACCCAGACCCAAGCCATGAAGGGCTTTAAAGGTGACAACCAGAACCTTGAATTGCACCTGGAAGTAAACTGGCAACTAATGCAGCTCCCGCAGGAGGTGTGATACATGTGCACACCGGGTCTGCACAAAATCATGTGGGCCGCTACATTTTGCCCCAACTGGAGCTTCCAAATGTTCTTCAAGGGCAGCCCCATGTACAGCACATTGCAATAATCAAGATGGGAAGTGACTAGGGCATGAGTGACTGTGAGTAGGGACCATTGGTCCAGGAAATTGCTGCAACTGTTAAGTTAGTAAGTGAATTGGTGGTTGTTAAGTGAATCTGGCTCCCCCATTGAATTTGCTTGTCAGAAGCTAGCAAAAGGTGATCACGATCCAGGGACACTTCAATGGTCATAAATATGAGTCAGTTGCCAAGTGTCTCAATTTTGATCATGTGACCATGGATATGCGTAAGACACTTTTTTTCACACTTTCATAAGTGTGAAAAACAGTCGTAAGACACTTTTTTCAATCCCGTTGCAACTTTGAACAATCACTAAATGAACTGTTGTATGTCAAGGACTGTTTATTCATGTGACAGCTGCTAACCTTCATTCTGAACTAGAGGGCTTTTTAAGATTCTTCTCCTTTTTTCTGGATTTTTATTTTATTCAGAATAAAGTTAAAATACAAAATATTCAAACTAAATTAAAATCCAAGAAGACATAAAAGGAAAAAAACACAAGACATAAAACAATCAGAACATTAAAAAAGGTGTATCAAAAAAATCTTCTCTTTTTGTCTCCATTAGCTACCTCTGCCTTCTGCTGTTCCTGTTGCGCCAAGAGTGTTGCTACTCCTGGAAACTTGTCTTACATCAGTGACATCACTGACTCATCTTGTTTGACACCATTCAAGATTCTACATAAAGCATTAAACAAGGGAGGACAATAACACTATAAAAATATTAAAGGTAATACATGTAGCTAAGCATCTTCTAATGTGATAAACAATCTGTCATATCTTTCTTATATATCAGTGTTTCTTTAAAAAGGTCGTAAAATTGATCATGATTCACTTAACCATTTGATGCCAACTGTGATCGTAAGCTGAGGACTATAAGTTATAAATTATATTTCATTTTGGTTTTTTTTTAGAAAGTTTCATATAATTATACAGTACTTACCAATATATAAATTGGATTTAAATTCTACATTATATTTTGTCACTGCCAGTTCCTGGGCTTCCAGAAGAATCTATTATGAAAAAGGAAAAAGTAATAAAGTCACAGAGATCATGAACATTTTTAATTTAAGAGTGTAAAGCTATACAATGAGAAACAAAGGAATATTTGAGGCTTAGCAAAATCGCCTGCACAATTGAAAATCCTAGGCTCTTCACAGCAGAAGCTTCTGCAATGGGATTTTTATTCCATGAGCCTTACTGCCAGATCACTGAACATTGCCTTAGTTAACTTTTAGAAGTTCAAACAAGTCCATGCCACAGAGGAGCAGAAGCTGGTGGCATTCTTCAACTTGAGGATATGTAGGCATGTTTGTTCAGCTAGACTGGCAGGAGCTGGGTTGAGTAATGAGAGCTCCACATGTTGACAGAAGCATCTTTCCCACAATGCGGGCTCCCTTGGCTGAGAATCAGAAATAAGCACTGCCCCCATGGCTGGACAGGGGACACCTTTAAACCCTTTTTTCAACATTCAGCTACAACTTACATCATCCAACCCCAACATCCTTAAGATGGGTGCTTTAATAAGATTCCATCCCCCAACAATATTGAGTGCACTTTCCTGAACGCCTAGAATTTTAGGATTATTCTATTCATCCTACTGGCTTGTTGAGATATTTTGAACTCTTAAAAAGTAAGAAAAAAATTAAATAATTTTCAAGGAGCCTAGAATCAAAACTTTCTATTTTAAATTTCGCACTCTCATACAGGCACATCTGCCATACAATTCATGCAGAACTGCATGGTTATCCCAATTACCTCATCCCTAGAGCTTACCTATACAGCACAATCATATTTTTACCTCTAATTCCATGTCTTCTTGAAATGCTTTTGTGTGCATATAACTGCGGCTATCCAGAATCTTTGTTTATTCAGAGTACTAACCATGTTTATGCACTATGCAAATTGAACAAATTATGATTTCTTCAGTAGCCACTGTTAAGAAAACTAAGTTAATGAATACGCTATATAATAGTTCCATTTGTTAGCAGGGGTGGGATTCTACCGGTTCTGTCCACCTCTGTAGAACCGGTTGCTCCGAAGAGCAGCAGACATAGAACCGGTTCTGTCTGCTGCCGTTGTGGCTCACACACCTGCCCGGGCTCTTACCTGACCTTTATTTCCTGCTTTTTCAACTGCAGCTGCTTTGCGTGACACAGCTGCTGTTGAAAAAGCAGGAAAAAAAGGGCTTTTCCAACTGCTGCGCAGTTGCACGCAGCGCTGCTCAGCTGTCCGGGCAGCTCAGCAGGTTGTAAATTGCACTCGCGTATGCACGCACGACGCTAATAGACAGAACCAGTAGTTATACCAGTTGGATCCCATCCCTGTTTGTTAGTGTGTTGCCTTAACACACTTAGCTAGTGGCTAGATTCACACAATACTCTACGCCAGAAAAAAGCAAAACACATTTTAGCTCAGCATGTTTCATGAATCCAACCTACAATTGTATTCACTTTTCCTTTCTCCAAATAGTCCATTCCACCTTTATATTAAGCATCACAACTTTTTTCCAAGATTCATTTCTATTTTACATCTGTTTCCTATTTCTGTCAAAACATATTAACCATATTTTTTTCTAACCCATTACTGTTTAGCAAACTTTCTTTAACTTTCTTGTATTAGCATTTTTTATTCTTCTGCTTTCTAATGCTTGGGATCCTTCCCTGCTTTGACCTATCCAAATATCAAGTTTCACCACAGCCAAATGGTCATATTTTCCAAAGTACAAAACTCATTGGAAATTAAAGAGCCACATAATATACAGAGAAAATATACTGAATATATTTTCAATATATTCAATAATATATTCAATAATAAATGTAATAATATATTAAATTTAAATTTAACAATAATATATTGAATAATATATGCATATATTGAATAATAAATATCAGAAAATCTCTCAAATAAATGGCTTTAACCAAAACTGAATACATTTTGAAGAAAAATGTAACATACCTTTTTCTTCAAATACTTTTTGAAGAAAAATGTAACATACCTCTTTGATTATTTTTGCTCCCTTTTTATCATTGAATTCCAACTGAGACAGTGCCTCATCAATTGTCATTCCCCGTATCTGAAATGGAAGGAAATAATATTTTGTACAAAAAAAGTCTCAAATGATTTCAATGGCAAATATATTTTGGCATAAAAGGGCAATGCAAGCAGAGACTGGCAACTGTTGTTAAGCAACAGAGTCGTAAAGTGAAACATCATATGACCATGTCCAACTTATGACAATAGTTTCAACTGGTTGTTAAGCAAATTACTGCAGTTATTAAATGTGATGCCACCATGAAGCTTGCTGTCAGTCACGAATGACAATCACATGACTGCAGGACACTGTGATCAAAATAGAATGTGCACAGGTTGCCAAGCACCCAATTCATGATCAGGTGACTATGGGGACACTGTGACCAGTGCAAGTTCAAAATTAGTTGTAAGTCTCCTTTTTCAGTGGTTGTAACTTCAAATAGTCACTGTATGAGCAATCAGTCAGCAAGGATTACTTGTATAACATTGGTTTTTACTTATTGTTTTGAGATCTGAGTAAAACACTGAAATATCATAACTATAAAATAACTATAAACTGATGAACCAGGAAAAATTAGGATCATATAAACATCTAAGAAATCTACCAAAAAAAACTCTTACCAATTTGGCCAGGTACCACATCTTATCCTTATCATATTTGATATCTCTTCGACTGTGGTATACTTCCTTTAAAAAAATGAAAAAAAAATGAAAAAAAAGTGTAATGTGAAATGGTTATAGCAATTTATCCCTAAATGAATGTATCCATATTTGAGCACAGAAGAGACAGAACCAAGATCCTTCAAGACTCAAACCCCCAAAGATATCTTTTTGAGTCAAATTATTTTAAATAGTACATAACAGTAACAAACCACAACCCTAGAACATCCTATAACATCTTGGACATTACACATGGCTGCTTTTGATTACAGTTTTAAAAAATAAAAGCCAGCTAATCTCATGAGATTTCTAGGAAAGACTGCAGAAATCTCATGAGAAGTGACTAGGCAATCATTTGAGATCACAGGCCAATCAGTTTTACATACTGGTTCATCTAATTGAATACTAGCTAACTAGAAAAAGTTGTCAGGTATCTTAAGAAAGTCCTGACGTTGTTGCTGATATTATTTTATATAAACCCCATTAGCATGGTATATTGAAGCAGTTAAATTCTAACACATTTTTATAGGAGATATAGGAATTAACTGCCCATGACCAGAGTCCACTCAACTATGCTATTGACATTCTTCTCTATTACCATTATGTCTTCCTTACTTTTCCCTTCCAGGTATTTTCAGTTGATCACTGGAAGAGAAAGGTCCAGTTGCTAAATAAATAAATAAAATGCATTATCTTAAAGTGTGGACCTTCCCAAAAATGAGGGCTATTGACCTGCTGCAGTGATGGGTACTAGAATTGTTTTGAAAGAAGACATAGCAGTCTTCTGTGGTTTTTCATACCCTATCTCACCTCAAAGATGCCAAAGAGCGAAAAGGAGTGGATATATTTTAGGCCAATTCAAATGAGATGCTATAAAATGCTCAACATTTATTTCATTACATTTATTATAACTGCTGTCTTCCAACAAATGTGCTCACTATGGACCACATCCACCATAAATACAGCAGCAAGATCAGATTATTTAATGCTATTGTCACACTGACTGCCATCTATGCCAGTGAGACCTGGAAATCTACAACAAGAATTACTGATAAGATCAACTTCTTTCAACAATGTTGCTCCAGAAGGGTTCTTTGTATCTAGTATAGGGACTATGTCACAAATGAGAAAATTTTACAAAGAAGTAATTCCTGAACTCTCTCTGAGATGGTGACAGAATGAAAAATGTGCTTTGCGAACATGTGCTCCACATGAGTGAGAACATCCAGCAAAGATAGCAATCAACTGGAAACCACCAGATCGTCAGAGAAAAAGAGGAAGTCCAAAGAAAACCTGGCACCAAACATTTCAGGAAGATCTGAAAAACATTAATCCTAAATGGAAGAATGCAGAGATTGTAGCTACAGACTGAGAACTGTGGGGTATGCTTGTAGACCAATGTTTAGCACAGGACGTGATGATGATTATAACTGCCAACTCCAACACAGATTTCAAAAAATACTCCTCATAAAATTAGGACTTACTGCTGGTCTTCGGGGTTCATCTGGCCCTTGTGGAGGATAGGTGATCTTGTTCTTTTCTTCCCACTTTGTACTGTACCCAAAAGATCTACACATATTTGAAAGAAGAGGAATGCAGGAAGATGCCAGGACCCTACGAAACAAGGTTTTGTCATTTTACAAAAGCTAAATCCTATCACATAAAGGAGAATGTTTGTAGCTCAGGGTTGAAATGCAGGATCCTTGGTGCTCTCATTAGCCACTGATGATGTTATCTGTTTTAGGTAATGAAACGTCTGCTACAAAACAACCAAGCCCAGAGAGCACCAAGGACCTGACACTGATTGCAACAATTATTATGACACTGAATGCTAAATTCATCCCAAATAAACTACATTTATTCTAATTCTTTAACCTAGTACCCAATAGAATACTTATTTTAGGCCAACATCCTCAACTGCACTGCAAGAGAATATATCCACAAATATAGCTATTTATTAATATTTTACATTTATGTATAATCTAAAGATATGGAAACAAAAAATATAATTATTTGGGGGAAAGTGAAATGGATATACTTAAGCCTAAACTCAACTCCTGTTAAAATACTGGGTTTTCAGTGGCAGCTGTCACTTTCACCCATTAAAAAGTAGCTGACTGTAGATCAGAAAGGGATCCATAGCAATCAATGTGGCTTTGAATATTGTATTAAGCAACCTTTTAACTGCTTTTTTTCAATCAACCAATAATCACTTGACTCATATTTATATTATGCCATAAAATGTGGTTTAATACTGCACTGACTGAATTGGCATGTGTAATAGTAAGCGAAAATCAAAACATTTGACTTAGTAGAATGAGTGAATCTAGCCAATGAGACGACTATCGCTATTACTTTGAACAGTCATTCTTGCATTCTCTCATTTTATACTTACTATATTCCATTCTTTCTTCCATACGGTTTTCAGTTTCTTCTTTTTAACCGTGTAGCCTGGGGCTGGCTAACCCAGGTTTTAATCCTTACATTCACTCATTCATTTACATCACATATACATTTTAGGAATATTTCATCATACATAAACCTTTTTTTAGTGTAGATAGTGCACATTTGATTATATTTATGTGACAAAAACAGACAAAAATACTAAATGTATTGTTTTAAATAACCCCTACTGTTATTTAATAATTTGAGTGTGAAATTACGTTAGGCACACATATCTAATGCCCTTGAAATCTCTTTTTGGAATATTATATGGTAGTACTTGATTCCAATTATTTGAAAGGAATATCACAGAGCTACTGGAAAAAAATCACATTGATAAGCAGTCAGCTGCCTGTCAAGTCATGTAAATCCTAAGCTTCTTAAATTACAAAATTTTTGTATGTATCTTTAGATCTCTACTGGCTTTATACCAATTCTTAAATTTCATGGAAAGAAAGTTTTCCTTCAGTAACCTATTCTGTAAAGCATGTATCTTATGCTTTCCAGGGTGTTCCAGTGCCATCTAGTGATCATAAGTATATAATGCTTTCATACTATCAGAGAATATGAGATCACTCAAAAGCTAATTGATTTGAATTAATATCTATTCATTCAGCTACTCTTCAAAATTACAAAAGCACTGAAAAAATGAGCTTGTGACCAGTGCTTGCACAACTGTTGTGGGACCCCCACAGTCACCTAAAAATTTGGGCCAGCCTGCATTTACAACTGCCTCCCTGCAGTCATGCCCCTAGCTGACCTATGTTGTGCCTTCATCTGCCTTCTCTCTGCTGGGTTCACCATCCAGGAGAGCATCCCATGTTTTTATTAAAAGACATGAAAAATAATTACTATTTCATTTGTATTATTTCTAATGTTTAAAACAAGTGAAAACGTTTCTATAGTTCCCTACTTTACTTATTCTGCTTAATGTTAATTCAGCCCTCATGGAATTTGTGGAGAGAAGCATCTGGCTATGACTACCACAGGACTATTCAAAACTGGGAGATTTTATATGATCAGTGTCTCATAGCAATATTAGCAAGGATCAATTTGTCAACTTAGTATTTTGACTACAGGAGAAGGTCACAAAAGAAATATTTTCCCTGCTGTTATATCACATATTTTCTGGCCAGATTACCTACAGTAGTAGTTCCTGATCATACAAAATGCCATAGGAGAGAATATGGACCATGATGTTATAAATGGCCTAGTCCTCTTCATTCAGCTGGAAGACACCAGCATTTGATAAGTCGGATTTTCTAAAAGTTAGAAAATCAGTGACTGACGAAAAACAACTGAATTTGGAAGATACATTTGTTAGCTCAGTTAAAACTGATAAGCTGTCTGGATCTATAAATATTGTTTCCTGTTGCTCATTTCTAAAGATTTGGGATTCATATTTTGGAATAAAAAAATTGAAAATGGTTTTAATACTGAAATCTGAAGGGTTTTTTTTAGGGATGGCAGACAAAAAGGTGAACAAAATGTGGGATTTTGTTTTTACAGGTGACTATGGCAGTGAGGTTATTGTAGGCCCAAAGACAGAAGGAAAAATATACATATATCTACAATGGAAGAATGACTTTGAAATGGCAAATTAATGAAACTGCAAAATTGACTGTTTTGGTTACAGACAATACTTTGATTAAATTTCATGTGACCTAGAGGCCACAGATAAATTTCTTACAGGATAAAGAGAAGAATCATTTTTGATTTTGTAATTTGAAGGTTAGATTGGATTTGACTAGAGAAATACTGTAAGCCTATTTGCATTTGGTTACTTATTACTTTTTTAGTTGAAATTAAGGTAACATTTTAGGAATGCTGGTTTTTAGTACATTAATCATTAGTATGATAATATATTTTATAGATAGATGTTATTTCTTTAAACCTAGAGAGAGGTGATTATATCTCTGTATTAAAAGAAAGTCAGAGATCACCTGGCTATTTGTTAGAAGATTTTTGGCACGTCTAATGTGTTTTGCCATTTTCTGTTATATTAGCTTATATTTTAATGTATGATGCTGCAACATCGAGTTAGGATTTTCCTGTCTAATACAGGACTGGGATAAATACTCGGGCAACGCCAGGTTATCGGCTAGTATATTATATAAAAGAGAAACTTATTGTATATCATTGACACAGTTTCTAAACAGAGATTTTTATTGGAAGTGAAGTGGATGATGGGAGCAAAGAATCATGCTTTTTCCACTACCATTGCTTCAGGAAAGTAGAAAGTAGAATTCAGGAAAAAATATATTTGATCAAGTGGATTCCTGCAATTTGAAAACTGTGGTAAAGTATGTATGCCATATTTACAAAATACTATTTATGAAGTTTTAAAAAATGTATTGTAGCTTTTATTAAATTTAATCCATGCTAATTTGCAAGGACAAACAGGAGATTGAACATAACCTGTTTTAATTCATTTGTTCATATGATTTCAATCAGTGACTTGAAAATGCAAAAAGTTGTGAGTCACTCATCATCATTCTTGGTTACAAGGAGTTTTGCAGCATCTTAAAGGATATCAAATGTATTATAATAGCCATTGGGAATACTGGTTCAATATGCTGGATTATGATGTCAAACACAGCTTGAGGGCATGATGTGGGGGGCAGTTGTATTATGCACTTATATTTCACTTGTAATTTGTAATCCATTTTGAAAACTTTAGTTGAGACAGATATATAAAGATAAAGCAAATGCTTGGAAGAAATCATGAAAATATAAGCAATATTGAATGGGTTAATTTCATTAAAATTCAAATAAATAATTACAGCTTTTCTCAAAACAGCATTATTGGGGAAAACATTAAAAATACCAGGGCAGAGGGAGAAACAAATAAGGGGGAAAGGCAGCAATAGATCCTCCTAGCAATATCTTATTCCCAACAGATTCATCAGCTTGGGGGCGGGGGGGGGGTGTCCTGTGGTCAATAACAGATTATTCCCGAAATTAATACAGCATTGCTAAAGATACCAGAAAAAACCAAGCTAAATAACTGTTTTCACATATTCTAATTTCGTCCCTTGGTGGATTTCTTAACTTCCGCGAACTTCAAGTACCAAACTCACCTGCCGGCCCGATGGCAACCGCCAAAGCTCCACCCGCGGGCAATCCCTGCAACAGAGAAAGAAGATATGAGTCGTGGGATCCACGAGTACTTGCCCTTCGCAAGCCGCTCGCCCCTCACGACTCACCACAGAGCAACCCCGGCAGCGCCATCTCCCCAGCTCTCAGTCAAGGACCGACCGACCGCCTTTACGGCAGAAGCCGGAAAATTTACCCAAAGCATCTGCTGTAATGGCGCTTCGCCTTGCGACAGCACGTGAGGGAGGTTAGAGAGGGCTTTACGGCGGTGCGTAGTGACCGCTGCCGGGAGCCTCCTGGAAGCCTAACGTGACGGCGACGCTTCCTCGACACTCGCGCGATGGCAGCGGCGGCGGCGGTTTTGGGTGCTGGAGCCGCCGAGAACGTGCTGCCGGCTTCCCCTAACTGGTATTGCAGCCGGTGCAGCGATGCTTCTCAGGACGGGCATCTCTTCGGCTTCGCGGCTCGTCACAGCGTGTGTCTCCTAGAGGTCCGCCCTGCCGCTTCCACCTTTTATGGTAGGTGGCTCCAGGCTGAGAGTCCGCAGGGGAAGTCCTCCTCCATCATCCCCTTCGGTGGTGCCTGAAGCGGCTTGCGCCCTTTCTTTCAGGGCGGTCCTGGGAAAGAACAGCAAGTTCCCGCTTCCCGACTTAAAAGCCAGAATAAAATAGTCCTTCGGTGGATGGGGGCCAAGTAGGAAAGCTTTCGGCAGACTTATCAGCCCAGTTTTCCAATTATGAAGACCAGCCTCCTGGGAGTTATAGTTCCAGCGTACTTTATTAAAACAATTATTACGTCTTGGCTCCCCTGCTACTAAATTTAGGTATAGGGTTACCGTTAGCTATAAGGTTAGGTATAGAGAGAAAATATACACATAAGTCCATTTTACAAACTGACTTGGTAATACCTGTTAATTTCACTTACATGAAATATGCTCTGTATGAAGGAGCAATGCATTACTTATCATATTTGGTGAAGGGAGCGTATCTGTTTAAATTTTGGAAACACTATGCAAACATATGAGTTGGCTTAGAAATCTCCCTATGTAGGAGCAGTAAGCTTTGCTCTAATTTCTTGTCTATTTTTACATTGAATTCGGAGTTCTGGTAGAGGTCCCTTAAAACTTGAAGCCAAAGGATTGAGAAAAATATAACATGCCACACATACCTGGTCAGAGTCTCTGTGCAAAGATCCACTTCTTATTTTCCCTACCAAGTAGAATTAGATGGATAGCCATAATAGAAAGGGTTTCATCATTTGTGCCTCTTGACCTACAGAATGTCTTGCCCAAAAAGGCTGCCCCTTGTCAAATTAAGACAGTCTTCCTATCTCATCCATTGTGGACATTTTGCTGTTCACTTTTGTATCTTTAAATGTGCTTACTATATTATGCAGAGCTGATGTCTGAAAATAATTTGAATCCAAATCCTAAAAAGATTGCAACATTGTGAATGGACACTGTTCCTTTAGCTGGGAATTAGGGAAGTTAATTGGGGTAGAATTGTTCAAAATAATACTTGGATCTATTTTATAAGTATGTTTTTCATTGCAGGGGAATTAATAGGCCACACTGAAAGAGTTTCTGGCTTCACATTTTGCCCCTATCCTGGGCAACACTACTATTGTGCTAGCAGCTCTGATGATGGAACTGTGAAAATTTGGAATGTCCAGACTTTGAATGTAATGATGGAACATACACTACATCAGGTAAAATACATGTGGAAATGATAGTTCTAGATCACTAGTTGGGTTGTAATACACATTTTACTATATTCTGGAGCAACTTTTCATAAACTATAGACTTGAGTTTGCCAAGCATCACTGAAATCTTTGTTATGAGAAACATGGAATTAAATATTTATCAAGATTTGTACTGTGTGTATATCGTCTGGAATCTGGATGATAGGCTGTGAGATAATGTGAAAAAAAATTGTCATGCAGTCTGTTTATTTTATTGAATCCTGCTACCTGTCTTTCTCCTTTCTTTCTAATTATCTCTTGTATGCATAGATACTGAAGATAATTTTCCAGATGAAAGCTTTTTTTTTGATATCAATAATGATAATTCTAATATCTTAAGAGTAAATAAAGATCAATATGATTATTACTGAAACCTTCATTGTCAAATGAATTGGTTCTCATCCTTATTGACATGTGATTGGATAGGTCATAGATACTTAAATTTCATGTTTTTAAAATATAATATGGTTATTAGGAAATGTTTGGAAAATATTTTTCTTAATTTCTTTCTATAAAGTACTCTTGAATTATTTTGCACTCTAGTCGATAGCTGGTTATTATTTCAAGAAAGAAAGAGATAGAGATCATTGTCTCAGTTTCCACCTTGGAAGTGATATGAGGCAGATTCATCTCCATATATTATTGGCCTTTGATTGTTAACAAGTGTACCCACTGGACTCTGGAAGTAACTGAGAAATAGTTGCAAATTTAAATTCTGGCTTTTTATATTTGAGTTTTACAAAACCTCAAAAATATCAACATTTAATTTTCCTTTTAACTGTGCTGCTTTTTTTCCTCTAGAATACAATTTCTGCATTGCACTGGTCACCCAGAGCAAAAGATCTTATTGTATCAGGTGATGAGAAGGGGATAGTGATTTGTTACTGGCATAATCGAAATGACAGTCAACAATTTTTTCCAGAACCTAGAACTATATTCAGTCTTACTTGTTCTCCTCACCATGAAAATCTGATAGCTATTGGGTAAGGACCAAATGTTTATATGTTTGATATAATTTATAATTCTATATACTTACATGAGTAAGAGGTTGAAATAAGTGTTGTTTTATCAATGGTGTCCATTTCACTGATGAATCAGATTCTCCCTCATTTTTTGCATGTGGCCTTCTGAATCTGCTTCAAACATTTGGACCTGTTTAATCGCTTACCAAACTGTTCTGTTACTGCCAAATACTAGGGGAAAATGAGGAGTGTTGTGTTAGTTTCATAGTGTTTGTAACAAGTGATGAATTAATTAATTGAATTCAAATTATTTTAGTTCCTTCTGTTTCAATCCTACTTCTAATTTTATAGCACTATCGGAAGTTATTACTCTATACATTGTGGGAGTTACAAGTGCTTAGTGTAAAAATGTTGGTTATGTTAACAACCAACACTCAATTAGAGAGCTGACAAGCAGAAGGCAAAGTGTTTGTTAAAGAAAGGGAGAAAAAATAAATGCAATAATAAAAAAGCCACGAGTTTTAAAATAGATCCTCATGTTTTACCAAAGGGCAATCAATTCTTTAGCTGGTTTCATTTTAATATGCAGTAAAGATTTTTATTCAGATACACCGTTTCAATATATAGAAAGCTTTGGCTAAATACAGGTTGGAAAGATCTAAATCATCCTAACATGTTTTAGTTAGGATTACATTGAAGAGATATATATTTATAAAATAAATATGTGATTATGGAGAAAAATATTTCAACCCTAGTCTGAATCTAGAATGCTGATTAATTCTACTTTATCTTCTTTCAATTACTTATATTTCTAGAATAATGGGGAAAATAAACAGACTAACTTAAAGTATGCATTGCTCCATATCTGCCTAAAGTAATTTTACAAACTGATGTAATGCCACCAAAGCATGGCAGTTCAGAAGCATCTGTTTTTGTATATCTGCAGATAAAGAACATAGAATGCTTTCTGTTGTGTTCAGTATATAATTATTGGCAGGTTGAGAAATAATCCAACTGGCAAGTTTTGCTGTTCAGATTAATTAATTTCATGCAGAAACAATGAACAATAGTTAGATTATGAAACAATATGTTAGATTATGGGAAAAAAATCATTTGTTTACAGTTCATATGGGCTGAAATCTCACTTTCTCTCACTTATTAGCCTGTGTAAGCACCTCCATCCTAAGGTTTATGTTTACCCCCCTGCTCTTACAAACAACAAAGATTACATTACAAACATGAAAGGGTTGCATCTAATATTGGGTTTATTTATTGAACATGACTTATTACCTAAGAGATTAAATATTTCTTGCTCAATATAAATCTTTTTATCTCAAGCTATAAGGATGGGATTGTGATTGTTATGGACATCAGCAAAAAGGGAGATATTGTTCATCGCTTGAGAGGTCATGATGATGAAATACATTCTTTGGCATGGTGCCCTGTGCTTGGAGAAGATGCTCTGTTCAGTAAACAAGATTTCCAAGGTATATACAAAGCATAAGTATTGCAATATAAAAGCAGTGTGAATCTTGTAACAATATTTTGTTCTGTGGTGGAACCAAAAAATACAATACTACTTTTAACTGATTTCTGAATACTTTCAGAAGATGATGCCATTACAGGAGCCATAACAGAAGAAGTAGGTGTAGAAAAAGGCTATTATTTGGCCTCAGGAAGCAAAGATCAGAGCATTCGTGTATGGAGCTGTAATACAAATAGAGGTAAGTCTGGAGAAATTATACATTATTTTGACAACACAGTGTGGTATTTTTTTCCCTATTTTCTCTTTATAAAGTTAATTTTTTATCAATTAAGATTTTAAAAAGGCATTCTAAAAATAATTTGAAGAAAAGATCTGCCTCCTCAAATGTCATTTAACATAACATCCAGTTCTGAATTGTGTGAACTTAAATGTGTTGAAATGGCACATAGTCTTTCTTTATAATAAAGCCAACGTGATAATTGCTAAAGCTGTTCAGATCCCCTTAGAGTTTGTACTCTGGGCAAGTCTTGTTGAAATGCCTGAGGCTCAGTCTTAGCTGGGTTTAGCTGGGTTGAGTTTGAGCATGTAATTCCTGAGGAATAAGAAAGGGTCCTTTAGACTATGACTTTGGCCATTGTGCCCATAGATGGCCTCTGGCAGAGCCAGAATGGGAATGTTGCAATTGTCTTCATTCTTGATCTCTCAGTGATACCATTGACCATCATTATAGATTGACTAGAACAATTGGGAATAGGAGCACTATGTTCTAATTATCTTCCTCTGTGTGTGATTCCAGTCGGTATGATGAGGAAGAGTTTGAGCTCTTATCTGTGGGGTGCCTTAAAGCTTGATGCTCCTGTTTAACATCTGTATGAAACTGCCAAAATGAGTTTGTTGTCATTCAGGGTCTAGTACTGACAAATAATCAAATTATATCAATTTTATTATAGCTGGCATTGGGTGCCAGTTGGCTTTTTATGCTTTTCAAGATGCCGATTATAAGGTATAAAGCTTTTCATGGCACGTGCCCAAGTTTTCTGATGGGTCCCTTACCTCCTATTATTTTTGCCCATTTCGTATGTGTATGCTGAACAGGCATGCTCCAGGTTTCATCAATTAAACAGTGTAATCTGTTGTAGGAAGTACACGTTTTCTTTCTTTGCTCCGTTGGAACTCAACCCCCACCCACCCCGTAACAAGATTTAAGAATTCATTAAAGTTTCATTAAGTTTCTGAACTTAGTAAATAACTAAATTTCATGTATCCAATCAGAAATAAGATGTATTATGTTCAATAACATTTATGTCTGTATCAGTCTGTATGTTACAGAACTTGTGCAAAGGGTTTTTTAAAAAATAATAAAAATAAGTGAAATTTCATTCTGGAATTTCTCCTTTATTTTGATATTAAGGCAGACTTGAAGTCTCTTTTTTTTTCTTTGCTAGTGGTAATGAGCTTGAAATTGCCCTTTTTGAAAAGAAGAGGTGGAGGTGTTGAACCAATGGTCAAAGAGCGTATTTGGTTAACACTACACTGGCCCTCAAATCAGCCCACATGCATTCTCTCCAGTTGCTTTGGGTGAGTATCAAATGGCTGAGTGAAAGGCAAAAGTATAAGAAAATAGGTCTGGGGAAGCTGTTGATTAATTCCTTAGCATTATATATTTTCTGTGTTTACTGGATACACATCTAACCTTTCTTCTTTCTAAGCGATTTGCTTTATATTTCAAAAAGCACCCTCTGGATGTGTGAAGATTACAACTCCTAGAATCCTGCGGCTTTGGACATACAGGCTCAAATTCTGTTAATTGCATCTTCAATATATCTGGAGCACACTAGTTTGGGGACATTTTGTATATGTCTCTATACTTGTATGTTGCATGTTTCCCAATTCTTAAACGATGTAGAAAGATTTCCCTGTGAATTATAATGAGTATTCTGTGTGTGTGAAATTTTTTTGGATTTCTGTTTTAAAATATAGCCTTCAAAACATTACAGTTAATATTTGTTTACAAATATTTAATATTTTTTGCAGTATGACTATGCTTAGTGTAAAAGATTATATACTTTTTAAAAAAAACAACCTACATTATGAATTAATGGATTCTTACTTTCTGCATGTTTATTTTTCATAGTGGTGAATTGCTGAAGTGGGATTTAGCCCAACCTGGGAAGCGGAAATGGGAACTCCTGGGGACCTCATCTGAAGGACAAAACCATTCTAGAATAGTCTTCAACTTGTGTTCTTTGCAAGTAGAAGACAGACAGCTTCTTTTTTCCATTTCAATGGACAGAGATGTAAGGATCATGTGTCTTGCTTACTTGTTTGTTTTAAAAGGTCCTTCAGAATGTTTTGATTTGAAGGTTCCACAAATGTCCCTGCTAGGCTACTATCAATGTTGATCAATCTTTCCTGCTGATTTTCGGAATGTGTGACATTTATTCTTCTATTTTTCCCCATATCATTGCTGATAACTGATCTGCCTACAGAGAAAAATGATCAAATATTTGTGAGGGATTTTTGCAAGTTTGGTGGCATTTCCATTTGAATTACTATCATAAATCTGTTTTTTCTTTGGTGCATTACAATTCATTTTGATTCCTTTTCACGGTTTTTGGAACTGGACTTCACTTTATTTTGGTCTTCAGCATTTAATATCTTAGCTCTCATGCAGAAGAATACATTGAATCAAATAGCACATTAGCTTTTTAAACCTTGAATCTAGTCTTCTGCCTGGTATTTGTAGAATTTGTAGAATTCTAGTGTATTTATCTCTAGAATATCAGGAGGAATCTAACTTTTAGAAAAGATCAGTGCTTCCATTCAGAAATTATTTGGAAAATCTTCATAATTTTCCTATTGGACTTTTCTGTGGCTTTTGACTTGGTGAATTTTTACTGAAGGTCCATTTATTTATTTTTCTTTGTAGGTGAAGTGTTGGGATCTGGCAACTTCAAATTGCTGTTGGACTATGCCTTCTCTTGGGGGATTTGTTTACAGCCTGGCCTTTTCACCTGTAGATACAGGCTGCCTTGCTATTGGAGTTGGGGACAGCATGCTTCGAGTGTGGAACACCATGTCAATTAATAATCATTATGATGTGAAAACTTTCTGGCAGGGCATTAAATCGAAAGTCACAGCTGTAAGTATAGTTCTGCTCCTGTTTTCAGTATAAATTTTATTTTCTCACTGAAAACAATGGTTTCCTACACTGGATATTACTTATGTTTTATGTACTATGAGTACTAATTATATACATATTTATTAAAATGTCAGAAATAATAAATTTATTTAAAATAATTTCATTTTAAGGATATTATTTTAACATATTAATAATAAAGCTTGCTGTTTTTATTATACTAATTAAAATCACTGTTTATGTCATGGCCATTAGATAAGAAAACAATTCTCAGCATAATTTGAGAACAGATGTTAAGATAATGAAAAAACAAAATCTACTTTTAACAGCAACACTAGAAAGTGATATTTAATAAATAATGTAATGAACTGCTATAATTAACTTTGATCATGAATTGTTAAGTTTAATAACTTCATTCTTTTACTGGTAATTATTACTATGGTACCACTCTCTAAAAATACTACACTTGCAAATCTATCTAAAGATAATGTAATTCTAATTATTTTAAATTGTCAGAATACTTCATGTAATGCTTTATTTATTAGTTTGTTTGCTTACTTAAAAGTAGCTTCAATCACAGAGAGCATCCTGCATCGTTAGTTTTCTATTTATGGTGCTTTCTGCAAGCGAACAAGGCGAACAGGGAGAATGCTAACAAATGTCCTTTAGTATATATTATATGTTCTGCTGGTGTAGATGTACTTTTAGTATATTTATGTATCAGTTGTGTTAATGTCACACAGTCCAGCTGGAATATAATTTGCATTGATCCACAATTCTGACAGTAGTGTTGAAATCTTAAATTTCTGTTTGCAGCTGGCTTGGCATCCAACAAAGGAAGGCTGCTTAGCTTTTGGAACAGATGATGGAAAAGTTGGAATTTATGATACCTACTCTAACAAGTAAGATATAACTATGTTCATTAATAATTACTTATGTATATAATGATGAACCATGATTAACTTTGCTTATAATTTTTTTTGAATGATCAATATATGGCTGGTTCACTATTCAGTAAACCATCACAGATGACAATAGGTGATAAGCCAAAACTGCCCAGATTTTGGCATAGTATGCACTCAAAGGTATCAAAATATATGAAGATACCTTTTATTGCAAGAGTCTTGGACCGTGTCAGCCTAATTCCATATGTTATTAGGGATAGAGACTTGATAAAACCATAGAATTAACATTTTAGTTTTTAATTTACTTACTTTATTTAAACCAAATCCAAGTTCATTCTAAGAAAATTTTCTGAAAGAACTTCTTCAGACCATGTTCCAATTCAAAATCTTCCAGAAACCCAGTTCTTTCTTAGTTCTCGACATAATTTGCTCTGTTGCATCACAGAGTTAGTATTACTGTTTAATTATAATGCATTTATTTGTTCATTCTTATCCTTCACAGAAGTCACAGAAGAGGGCAGAATTTTATCAAGAGGGGGTCATTAATATTGTTACTGTTTCTTATATTGAGAAAATACAAAGGAAATTGATGCTATTCTTCTGTGCTTAACCAGATATACTTTTAAGGAGTACAGTAGGATTGTGGAAAATGTTGCTGTTCTAGCTTAAAGGAATTGTTGGACTTTTCCTCATTTCTATTGTTATTTTAAATAATGCTGAAGGAGGTTACTTCAGATATTGTCATGTGTTTGGTTTGTTTGTTTTGTATTTTATCTTTTTTATGATAAAACAATAAATAAAAAATGATGCCAATTTTGGATATTTTTTCCTATAAGGCCTCCACAAGTCTCCAGCACATATCATAAGAAAACTGTGTATACTTTAGTTTGGGGACCTCCAGTTCCTCCGCTGTCTTTACGTAAGTCATATAAATTTATTTATAGTTTTGCATTGACTTTTTTACTTGGTCCACATGTTGTGATAATGCTCTAGAAATAGCATTATCTTCTCCGCCACCCATGGTGGACATGGTCAAACTTTATTAAGATCTTCCCAAGTTTTGAAACTGCTTCATAATATAATCATAAACATTAGGAATACTTAAATTGACCATTGCACTTTGCAGTAATTTGATTATTTAAATCATCAGCTATTTTGCATGATAGTGCTTTGATCCAGTAAAGTGTGATGTAATTATTATATTAAAAGAGATATTTGAAATAATAAGTTTTAGATTTTTATACTGATTGCATTAAAATATGCATGTATAAGAAAGAATTGTTTTCTTATTTATTTTAGGGGGAGATGGTGATAGACCTTCCATAACCTTATATAGTTGCGCGGGAGAAGGGGTTGTTTTCCAACATAATCCTTGGAATCTAAATGGAGAAGCCCATGATATCAACAAACTCATTCGGGAAACAAATTCAATCAAAGTGAGTAAGAATTTTGACCTAGGAATGAAAAGTGCTTGTTATTTCTCCATCTGTATTATATTTCAAGTAGAAAAAAGTCTGATTTCAGAATAATTTTCAGTACACTGGCATAGAACGCTCAGTTTTGTGTGAACTGGGCTGTTGGCAATTCACCATCTGTAACAAAATAGAAAGAAGTCAGACTGAGATTAAAAATCTTAAAACAGGTAGAGGGCCTAATAAGGAAGAGGGCCTGGTACAGATTGTTAAGAAGCTGTGGGGCATGAAACTCACTCAAAGTGAATAGCAAAAAGTTCAGAACTGAACTTGATTAAAGAAGGGTAATAGCTCATGTTCAAGATTACAGTGAGGCTGTGATGACCCAGAGTATATCAGAAATATAACAAAAACCAAAATATAACTAAAAGTCCTTTAATGCCTTCAACTTGGCTTCACTGTTTAATTGTTCACAGTGGAGGAGTAAACTATTTTCAAAATAAAATTTCAGAGGAAAGAAACACAGTTCAAATTCAAAGAGCTGATAACGAAGCAAAAACCAAAAACAAACCGCGCTGAATAAAGTTTCACAACAGACCAGGATAGATAATTGCCAACTTCAGGAAGATAGCCAGGTACAGTCCATTGGAAGAACACCAACCAAGATAAACCTTTAGGAATAAAACACTAATTTGTCTCCAGCGTCTGTTAGCACACAGGTCCAACCTTTTATGCAGAGCTCACACCTGCAACCCATGAAGAGGGTCATGGCCCTCTCCTCCTCAGTAGACCATGTTTTAGGGGATGGGCCTGGGTCGTCCTCTGACTGCTCAGCTTGCCTCTGCCTTTCCCCAGCCTCCTCCACCACCTCTGGAGCCACACTTCCACTCCCTGTTGGCTGTTCCTCCTCTTCCTCAAACTCAGTCTCCACCAGGGGCATGACGGGCATTATGTGTGGCAACACAAGCTTACTTTTCTGCCTTACTGTGTTAGTTTTCTGGCAGTTGAAGTTCACATATCTTTAAGTCGCCAAAATTGAGAAACACTGTGCTGAGTTATTGAAAAAATTGATGCAATTCCCTGATTCCTCTATTCCCCTGAAAACCTTGAGTTGACTATTTTTACATTATTTATCAAATGGATGTTAGTATTATTAAGGTTCTATAATTTTATTTACTTTCTTGTAGCACAAATTACCAGCACATACAGAAATCAGTTGGAAACCAGATGGTACTCTTTTGGCTATTGGTAATGAAGATGGGTATGTGCTGAAATTTTAACTCAGTGCTAATTTGCCATTTAGTAGCAAGTGTAGTGGTTGAGAATCAAATATATTGATTGCCTTCCTCATTTTTTATGACAAATTAACTTTTGAACTCCTTTACTAGGCAACAGAATGAGTATAACATTCTTCAGTGATTTAAAAATATATATAATTAATTAGTTCACTGAGAAATTTTCCCAACAGACATGAGCAAATAAAGTAAAAGCAGACAAAATGACATTTCCAGATACTTAACTGATTGTATTGTCATGATGTATTTTGAGTGCCTGACTATATGCTCTTGACTTATCACTGTTTTAATATATAATTGACAAGGTTAATAATTGGATTCTATCTGCTTGAGCCCTTTTTGTGTCTATCTAATACCATTTCATTTTAATACCGTGTTACTCACATAATAAGGCCGGGCCTTTTTTTTTTTTGACCCCCCCAAAAAATGGCTAGGACGTCTTTTGAGGGGTGATTTAATTCCCCCCCACTTGCATCCTCGGGTAGGTGGGCGGGCGGTGACAGCTTGGATATTCGGGAGACCTTCGGGTTCGGGCCACTGTTGCTTTCCCTTCTCCCTTGCTGCCCTTCTCCCTTGCTGCCGCGGTGTTTGGCACAGCCACGTGGGGCCAGTCAGGGCTCCTCCTTGCAACCGGAGCCCCGAGGAGACACTTGGCTTCAGGCGCTGCCATTTTCCCTTTGCTTTAGAAGGTAAAGCGAATTATTTTACAAAGCCTCCCCTGCCCGAGAGGGCAGCCCAACCCCACATGGGGAGGCTAATTTCCCGGGGCCTGTTCCGTTCCTCCCCGACCTCCCTACACTGCGCGCCTCTGACGTGCCGGTCCCTTTAGCCCAGCGAGCTTTTCCACCTCAAAGAAAGGCCAGGCGGGCGGCTGCGGAGGAGCAACAGCAGGTCCGAGCTGCTCGCAGTGGAAACATCCACCACCCTTAGCCCGACACAGGGAGAATGAGCGAGGTTAGCATCCGCCAGCCTGTCCTTCCCACCTCCGCAGCTCGGTTTCCCCTACCGGCGGAGGGCTGCGGGGGAAGGCGCTCGACCGAGAGGATCTCTCCCTCTCTCTCCCCGTGAGGTCAACGTCTGCGCTGCGGAGGAGAGGGCTGCAGCCGGTTCCTCCTGCTTGCTGAAAGGTGAGAAGCCATGGTTCGCCCGGCGAGATTTGGGAACGAGGGGCAGGAGGAGGCACGCACACACCCGCGGCTCACTTTCCCAGCTCTACCCAGCCCTCGCGGCGCTGGCGGGCAGTGAGCGCCACCCCGCCGGACCCTCCACTCATCCTGCCAAGGCCGCGCCAGAGCCGTAAGAGCTGGGAAAATGAGCCGCGGGTGTGTGCGTGCCTCCTCCTCGTTCCCAAATCTCGCCAGGCGAGCCGCGGCTTCCTCACCTCTCAGCAAGCAGGAGGAACCGGCTGCAGCCCTCTCCTCTGCAGCGCAGATGTTGACCTTGCGGGGAGAGAGAGGGAGAGATCCTCTCGGGCGAGCGCCTTCCCCCGCAGCCCTCCGCACAAAAGGAGGACCCGCCGGTAGGGGAAACCAAGCCGCGGAGGTGGGAAGGACGGGCTGGTGGGCTCTAACCTCGCTCGTTCTCCCCGTGTCGTGCTAAGGGTGGTAGCTATTTCTGCTGCGAGCGGCTCAGACCCACTGCTCCTCCGCAGCCGCCCGCCTGGCCTTCCTTTGAGGTGGAAAAGCTCGCTGGGCTGAAGGGACCGGCGTGTCAGAGGTGCACAGTGTAGGGAGGTCGGGGAGGAACGGAAGAGGCCCCGGGAAATTAGCCTCCCCCCGTGGGGTTGGGTTGCCCTCTCGGGCAGCGGAGGCATTGTAAAATAATTCGCTTTACCTTCAAAAGCAAAGGGAAGACGGGAGCACCTGAAGCCAAGTGTCTCCTTGGGGCTCCAGTTGCAGGGAGGAGTCCTGACTGGCCGCGCATGGCCAAACGCCGTGGAGTTGCTCTAAACGCTGCGGCAGCAAAGGAGAAGGGGCAGCAAGGGAGAAGGGAAAGCAATGGTGGAAGGTCTCCTGATATGAAGTGCCCCACCAACGCAGGCAGCACCATATCCGGACATGCAACAAAAGTACTTCCTAATGGCAAGCCCCCCCCCCCCGCTTTCCCCCCCATTTCGCATGTTTAATATGGGGCTTAATTTGGGGGGAGGGGCTTAATTTGATTTTATGCCAATAAAACATGGTGGGGCTTCCTATTGGTAGAGGCCGTATTGTTGGAGAAACACGGTATTATGGAATAAAATTTGCCAAATCTTTGTATTCATCAAATGTAATGATTTAAGGCATCCCTATATTCATAAAATTATTATACCATGCAAGCAGATATAACTCATATCAAAAATATGTGCATATTTACAAATAGAGATGGCTGTGCTATTGTAATAAAATATTCCAATTTGCAGCATATTTAGAGTGGGATTGTAATATATTTGTATGAATTGTTTTTGAAGAACAGCGACTAAAGTTCTTATTTCTCCCATTTCTGTATTAACTGATACTTCCTTTTTAATCTTGCAGATCAATTGAAATACTTCAGGCTCCTCATTTGAAACTGCTGTGTACCATCCAGCAACATCATAAACTTATCAATGTTATCCGTTGGCATCACGACCATGGGACACAACCAGAACTGAGTTATATGATAGCTTCTGGTTCAAATAATGCTACTATTTATGTACATAATATCAAGAATGTCATAGGTGACTATGTTTCCAATTCTTGCCATCAGTCATTTTTTAAAGTGTTGTTTCTCACCTTCTTCTATAATATTTTAAATAAGACCACATGTTTAATTGTTCTGGTCTAAAGTAAAACATGTTTACAGCTTCACCGCCTATAAGATAGCCAGTCCACAATGGATAGATTGCTCTCTTCATGAAAAGGGTCAGAATATTATTCAGAAAGATCCAGTGCAGCAATAATACTTAATTGTTTTCTTCTATCTCATCTTTCCTTTCTTCCTTTATAATTTTCTGTATTATTTGTTTGTTTTTTCCCTTTGGCTTCCTGTATTCATTTTTTTAATGTTCTAAACATGTTCTAAAATTATACAAAAAAATATACAAAAATTTTAGAACATGTTTAGAACATTAAAGATTTGAACTCATTCAAACATTATGTTTTCTCTTTAGAGAGTTCTCCAGAGAAGCCTGTAATAATCACAGAGCCTTTTCGTACTCTGGCTGGACACACAGCCAAGATCACTAGTTTGTCTTGGAGTCCACATCATGATGGAAGACTGGTATCTGTTTGCTATGATGGCACTGCCCAGGTAATGCTTGTGAATTTATTTTAGTGGATTTTTCCTAATCTAATCCCGGGTTCTTCAAAATGGTCAGTATCAACCTCACAAAGTTCAATGGGACTATCCATTATTGTTATTGTGCAGTAATATTAAATAGCTATAGTACTATTAAATTATTTTAATATAATAAATGAATGTTTTGGGTTGAACAATCTGAAACTTCATGAAAGGATTTATGAGCTGAAAAATTTGGGGACTCCTGATCTAATCAAATCAAATAGATAAAAAAATTAAGAATGCCTTGATTTAAAAAAAATTAGGAAAACCAAACTTGGAAAAGCAGATTCTCATACTACTTTTTGTATATGTTGGGAATTCAAAACATTGATTGCATAAATTGTCATTCGGTGGAATATGGAAGAAGCTGTTCTACCTAAAAGCAGAATGTGCAGGATTTTTTTTTTAAGTTTTTTTTTAATCATTGTATATGTTTATGATTATGAAAGATTTAGTGGATGAGTGAATGCCACCCTGTCTGCTGCCTTTGTCTTGCACCTTCCCATGGTTAAATGGCCTCCATAGCACAAATATAAAAAGCAGGAGCCAAATTTTAAAAGCATAATACAAATTAAAAACAAGTTTATAGAGGTGATGGATTAGAGCTTTATATGGGCTTTTTCAAATAATTGATTTCTGTGGCCTGAAATAGAATAGATTTGGGGGTTCACCTGATTTAACAAACATGCAGTAGATCCATTGCCCTCTTGACAATAAGATAAAAAGCATGTAAAGGCTAAGTTATATTATACAGAAAAATGCAAGTACCAGTAAGTATTATCTCATTTTAATTTAATATCACATCTTTTGAAATCGGAGATTAGTAGGAAAACCATGTGGGACTGATGAGAACATTTTTTTACAGGTCTGGGATGCTCTCAAAGAAGAGCCTTTGCACAATTACAGGGGACACCGAGGCCGTCTCCTCTGCACACAGTGGTCACCTGTGGAAACAGAGTCCATTTACACTGGGGGTGATGACTTCTCTGTTCACAAATGGATAGCTTTAAAGCAAGAGCACGTTCGCCCTCCCCAAGGTCAGTAAATTATTAATTCATACTTTGACATGGCAAGAAGAATTTAAAAACAAAATCCAAGATTTATAATGATGTTATAAACCTTCTTTTATAAAATTATATATAATTGTTCTTTTATTTAGTCATTCTTTAGTATATTTATTCCAGAATTAGTAGGAACAAAAGCTTCCTAAAAATGCAATATTCATAGATTGAATGTTGGACTAAGATCCAAGGAAAGAGGCACGGAGAACAGAGAGCATATTCCCACTGTAGTTCTTTTGATGAAAAGGAAATAAATCCCCTAATGTGTCTGCATGTGCACAAACCATTTTCTTTCTCTTGCCATTTCCTTCATTTGAGGGAACCATTTTGTATCTACAATTAATTTTATTGGGGTTTTTTATTTTTAAATTTTGCTTGTGGCCCAGAGTCACTTTGGTGATGGGGGAAGCTAAATAAATAAATAAATTTCTCTTCAAGCATCATCTAACCATGATTTCTGAAAACCAGCAGGATAGTTGATTGTAGAATAGGGCTTGACAAATAGAAAGACTAAGGAAATCTCTGATTCAAACAGAGGAACAGAAAATCTCATTCCCTTCCTGTGTGATGCAACCACTGTCATTTTGCATCATTGTCCTGTCTCCTCCCTTGCCTTGCCCTTTCCCAAGTTTAAATGTGCCCCCGGCCTCCAAAATATTGTCTTCCCCCACACTTTGGAGATAAAATTTAAAAAGCAGAAAATTAGTGTACTGTCTCTTGTAATGCATTTCATTTTTTGTAATTCTTTCAAAGGAATCAGTTTAGTGCAGTGGTTAAAGCATCAAGCTAGAAACCAGGTGATCATGGGTTCTAGCCTTGTATAGGCATAAAGCCACCTAGGTGACCTTGGAGCTATCACTTTTTCTTAGTTCTAGGAAGTGGACAACGGCAGGTTTCAAACCTTGTTAGAAAACTGCAAGGACTCATCCTTGCAGTTGGCAAGAATCAAAAAGTACATATGAGAGAAGAAAGAAAAGGATTAAGAGGAATCTCTAAAGCTTTTAAAAGCATTTCTGTTTATTAGGCAAGAAGAGTATTGAGTTAGAGAAAAAAAGAAGCACTCAGATTAAACAGAAAATGAAGAAAAAGAAGAAACCTTTGGGGAAGTTGCCTTCTGCACAGAATATAAATGACTGGATGAATGTTGGTGAAAATATGAAAGAAGAAAATGGGGTTTCTGACCCAGAAGGAGAAAAGGAACAGCATGAGCAAGAGGCAGCTGAGAAAATTTCCACAGAAGGTACATAACAGTTTGCATCTCTAATCATAGCTATGTTAATTGTCTTAATAAACTGAAGAATAGTGTTTAAGCCAGGGATCTTCAATAGCAGCTTTAAGACTTGTGGACTTCAACTCCCAGAATTCTTCCTCCAGTCATGTTAGCTCAGGAATTCTGGGAGTTGAAGTCCACAAATCTTAAACTTGCCAAGTTTGAAGACTCTTGGTTTAAGCTGTAGAAACGTAACATGATTATGAAAGATGACTATTTTATTGCTCACCTCTAGAAAGGCTAATAATTGACATTTAGCCAGAGTAGAATCTCTTGGTTCCTTTGAATCATGAATGTTTGTTTTTTAAAATAAACACTGTTCTTCAAAAGCAAATGACATACCATCACATTATCAAGTTTTCTTTCTTAATGCTGAAACCTTGCTTGATTAGCTGAGTCACTGAGAGAATAGCCTTTTCTTAGCTCTCATGCAGTTTTCTTGTTCTCAATTACATTGACAGCTAGAGCTAATGAATTTAGATAGACAAAGATATACTGCATATCTATTTTATCCTTGTACAGTTTCTCTGTGGCAGTTTGTAGAAGAATCATTACTGTAGGCATTACACAAATGTAATTTGTTCTTTCACCACAGTTGACAGTGATTCAACAACTTGTCTACCATCTGTCCATGGCCCGGATAGCCTGAAACCTGCTGTTCTGGTTAAAACTCTACCCATAAGGAAGGATCCAGTCAAGCCAGGTTTGTACACGTTATTTATAAATATAGAATTATTTACATATAATCCCTTAAAGTCTTGGCATAGGGATCAGCAGTTGTAGTCAGGATATGAGTTTGTAGCAACTCTCTTTTCAGGAGCAGATATTTCTGTGAAGAGAAAAAAGCCTCGGTCGATGCTGCCTCTGAGCACATCTATGGACCACAGGTCGAAGGAGGAGCTGCACCAAGACTGTCTGAGATTAGCACATTTCTTACATTCCAAAGGTAAGACAGGAAGTATGCACCGTAGAACAATAACTTTTTAGATAACTTCATATCTTAGCCTGACTTTGTGGCTTTTTCAAACAATATATAGCAGAATATATTAACACGTTTGTTCCATAGTCCCATACTGTTGACATTAGTAATATGAGAAAATTGTATATCACAAAAATAAATGGCGGTGTATAACTGGGGTTGGAAACCTTCTGACGTAGTGGCTGGATTGCCAGCAAGGGCTTGAACTTGCAAAAAAAACAGGGATCTTGGAATGATTTCTAGAGGAGAAGAGTAAAAAATCTGTGCTTTTTACCAAGTGATATTTATCAAAACTGCTTTTTAGCTGCAGTCCAGGAGGAAAAGAGTCATCTTAATTGGGAAGACTTTAATGCCACATCCCTAGCAGTCTCATCCCTAGATACCTCTTGTTCTTTTCAGTCTACCTTGTTTGGAAAACTAAACAGAGCATGGTTTCCTCCCCCCAAGCATGATGTTTCAACTGGAAGAACATATATATGTAGTGTCTCAATTATCTGGGTATGCATACGTTTCTTTTTTAGAACAATATATGAAGATCTGTTCACATCATGTAGTCAATGTAGCCAGGACTCTTGAAGCTTGGTTCAGCTGCTTTGAAGCCATTACAATTTAGTTATATGAGCAAACATTTTGATTTAGTGGCAGTACATACTCAGAAGCCTGGGAGAGGAACTCTGAAGCAACCAGAAGCAGTAGGTTCAGAACAGGGTACACAGTGCTACTAATTCTTGCAATAAGAAGAAATAAACATGTTAACATGTTAAGAATTATATAAGCTACAGGAAGCACTTTTCTTTTATCACAAAGATCATAAATGTGATAAAACTTTTGTTACTTTCCTGGTAGAGTTGAATGAAGATTTGACCTCTTCTTCAAAAGATCCTATCCATTTGGGTCTGTTCACTGATAGACCTGCCCTATATAAGATGATGGAAGCAGAAGGTTAGTGTTTGAATCATTAATCACTTCCCTTGGTTTTGATAAGGATGAATAGTAAATAGGATGTAATATTTATATGTAAAAATTAGTTGTTAAGCTATGGCTTATAACCATGGCTTGCTGGAACAATCCAGGATCACTTTCCAGATAAAACAACAATTTGTTTGTGGGTTGTTTTCTTTCTGTTTCAGTTCTTGCCCTGAACCACTGTGGATTAGTTAGTGGCTTAGGATAAATACTAACAATAAACTAGGAAAACATAACCAGACTTTTTATTAGTATACAATGCTAAGCTATAGTTGTGGTCAGTACTTCCTTAACCAAATGTTACAGTTTCTTTGGCCTTCCAGTCTCTAGTCCTTGTTTCTGAAGGATTCCATTCTGGTCTCAGAAATCTTCACTGAATTCTCAGTTATTTTTTGGAGTTGCCCAACATACCCTTACTTGTTTCCTTTTTCTTCCATCTCTCAAACTTCCTCAGTATTGGCTCTGAAGTAATCCTGGCAATAGGTTACCATCATATATATTTCTGTTTCCATAAAGTTCAGTTATTTTGGTAACCATGGAAGGGAATTAAAAGTCATATTCAGATAGAATTTGATTTTTTACATACCATAAATTCTGCTTCTAATTTTATTTGAATGTTGGTGGCTATAGTGGGCAACCAGATATTTAAAATTGCAATTCCTAATTTTTTGTGGGGGGGTTTACTGTTTGGATTATAACTGTTTTAATCTTTGAATAACTCAGATGAATGACCACTGATTAGATAATGATTGTTATCTGTGGACTTCTCCAGCCCTTATCTTGTCTGGTTTGTGTTGTTTTTCCCCTCCTTCTTGTAACTGCTTGCGTGGAAATTTTTGTTTTCAGTCAAGGATATTTGGAGCTTGGAAACAAAGTGAAGGAATAAAAGGGTCTTCACCTGGTTTTTGTGACTGTGTTTATTTGGTATCCCACCTGGGTCATCATACCTTGAAAGCCAGCTGATGACTTTGGGCCAGTCACTCTCTTTCAGCTCAACCCACCTCACAAGGGTGTTGTGGTGGGGAAAATAGGAGGAGGAAGGTGTGTTGGGTATATTCTACACCTTGAGTTATTTATAAACATAATAAAGACAAGATACAAGTAATAGGGAGATGAGCAGTTTAGAAATATGAAATATAAAGAAAGAGAAATAACTCAGTTCAACTAATTGATAGGGTTGTTACTGTGAGGAAAAAGGGAGGTTTTAATTGTATCAGGAAAAGAGAACTGAAATAACGAAAAGAGTTGGATTAGGAGAGAAATCTAAAACTTATAGAACAGTCTCGCAAATAAAAACTACATAGTCATTTGGATTCAAAAGCATTATTAAACATAATAGCAAAGTTGCAAAGTATAGGAGTATATGGATTGTCTTGTTGCTTTTTGATGCTGCTGCTGTACACATTGTTCAGAGCATATTGTATATAATGCTTACACCCACAGGAAAAAGTCATTTAGGAAATGGACATCCTGAGCTATTTCAACAACTCATGTTGTGGAAAGGAGATCTTAGAGGTGCTCTTCAATCAGCTGCAGAAAGGGGAGAACTGACAGATCAACTAGTGGCCATCTCACCAATGGGTATGCATGACACAAAAGAAAATCTGCTATTTTGCACCCAATACTAGGCAGTACTGTAAAACTGATGCCTTGTTCTAAAGCAGGGCTATTAAACTCGCAGCCCGTGGCACGTGCTGGACATGCCCATACCCGGTTTAGCAAAGAGGAAAAAGTTGTGATACATCACGTGATGACACTATGACGATTCAAGTTGGATACCCCTGTTCTAAAGTACTTCCCTTTCTTAATTTAATAGTACTTCCCTTTCTTAATTTAATAATTTTACATTTGTTTTATAGTCCCAGCCAAAGTAGCTGCAGTGGAAGTAGTCAGAAGTGTCAGGCTAGGATTGGGGAAATTCAAGTTCAAGTGTGGATTTGACCCTGGGTGTTCTGTAGTCATTCTCTCCCAATTAAACATCTTATGAGTTCAGTGAGATGAAATTTGGGAAGGGTCCTCCTACCCATGTTTCAACAACAACAAAAAGTAGGGTGTAAATGCAACAAATAACAAATAATAATGTGTTTATTTCTCTCCATGTTACTTTATTTATTGTTGTTCCCCTCTTCCCTTCAGCTGGCTACCAGGCCTGGGCCTCTACTGTAGAAGCCTTTGCAAAGCAGTTGTGTTTTCAAGAGCAATATGTCAAGGCTGCCTCCTATCTCCTTTCTCTTCATAAAGTGTATGAAGCTGTGGAACTACTGAAGTCTCATAATTTTTTCAGGTCATTAAAGTGCTACTGTTTCAATTGGTTTTGATATATAATTGAGAATCTTTCTTTTTGGAAAAAGAAATTATTATCTTCTACCGTAGCTTTTCATGTAAATCAGAAGAACCAGAACAGCATAGTTAGCATTATCAAGGGATTATTTTATATCAATTTACTATCATGTTTAATGTTATTAATTTCTCCTGTAGTCTGTTATTTAACATTAAAATGTGTATATCTAGCTATTTTGTATTAACAGTCTAATACTTCTCTTTATTCCAACTGTTTTACATGGGAATCAACATTAGATAATTTGATCCCATTTTCCCCATATCCAGTAAAGCTTGTGGAGGTGTTCATTTATAAATTTCCATTAATGCAATACCAAGAGCACAATAGTTGTAAAATGAAAGGGTAATAGGAATTATGTTAAAAATAGGAAAATATAGTTGTAAAGTAAACCAATGAATAGGAATACTTCAAAGATGTATAGTTAATGTCTGTTAGTAAAAACATTTTAATGGCAGCTGATAGCATGTGATTATATTCTAGGTGAGGAATGTGAGAAATGTTTGCAGTTGTGTTTTATAAAGAGTTGATGCAATTCCTTTTATTGCATGTAATAAAATAAAGTAATATTTTTCTCTAATCCTCAGTTTTACTAACAGAATAAGAATTCTTCCATTTTGCATGGCTCAGGCTAATTCAAATATGTATATTCATCAAGCAGATATTTCTATATATGCATAAGATGTTGTGATTGAGTTGCCACATACAATTCCTTTCACTCTCATATTCAGCTAAAAGTCATAATCTGTTAATTTAAATTATAAAGTACTAGCTTGCTTACTTGCTGCAAGAATAAGTTGGGCATGCATTTGTCTTTATAAGCAGAGGTTGGGTCCTGCCTTGCTGATTCTCTCAGTATCTTATTGGGGAAATAATCACAATAATTATTTTGAATTTAACTTGATTTTCACGTGAAAGAGATCATTTAAACTGTGATTTATTTCAAACTAGTTATCTCTCTTCTTCTGTCTCAGAGAAGCCACTGTAATTGCCAAAGCTAGATTACATCCTGAAGATCCAGTTCTAAAAGATCTGTACATCTGCTGGGCAGCAGTGCTAGAAAAGGATGGCCATTACTCTATGGCAGCCAAATGGTATGAGTTGCTAGAAAATATTATCTCTTCAATATGTTGTTGTTACCTTTCTGCTAAGCAAGATATTCTCTGTCTCAATCTCTCTCTAAATACAGAGACAGAGAGAGAAAGTTTATTTTTCTGTGGGAGTCTTCAAATAGGCAACATAAAATATAGGAAGAAATAAATGATAACAAATTACTGTGCCATGATCTTTAGAAGGATAATGTGCACTAGTTGTTTGTGACTTCAGGCTATAAATGTCCAGATTTGTCTTTCTAAGGAATTTTGTAATGTCAAACCTAACGCCACTCTTCCTTGAATTAATTGAGTTAATAATATTTCCAATACATAATAAGTTATCATTAACGTTTTTTCTGGACTTGACTGTGCTTTGTACATTCTATCAACTGAAATTCATAGTCCTGGAAACAATACAACCAAAATAAAATATTAGTTCTTGTATTTCCATTTAAGATTGAATTGCAAAGAATACTTGGTAACCTCTCAAAGTTTTTAACATTTTATTATTTCCTTTATTGTCATGCTTTGTATAATAATTGTGCTATTTTATGTGGCCTAACACTTTAATTTGAATCACATTACAAATGTTTAAAAATGTGGTTTTTGGGGGATCACTCATATTTACTTACAAAATTGTTGGTATCTTACAGATTTTGTGAGAATATAAACCTGTGAGCACAACTATAACTGCATTAAATATAAATTCTTAATGGTTAAATTTGATCCAAATTAAAATTTAATTCTTTGTATAAATGGTTTCATTTCAGTTACCTTGGAGCTACCTCTCCCTATGATGCTGCCAAAGTACTGGCCAAAAAAGGAGATATTACATCACTTAAAACTGCTGCCGAATTGGCTCTGATAGTTGGAGAGAATGATTTATCTCTGTCCTTCTCCTTGAGATGTGCCCAGGAGCTTCTTTCATCTAAAAATTGGGTTGGGGCACAAGAGGTTCTCCAGCAGCATGAGAATTTGTTGGTCAGTGAGCATTATTTGTATTATGTCATAGTTAACATGAAACAGTCATACATTGGATTTAGATAGTACAGATCTTGAAATTGATGCTGTTTGCCAGCCACAAAACAGTGAACATATAATTCTACAAATAGACTGGTTTGGGTTAAAGGTTTGGATAATGACCCTTTATGTGTAAAAGCTTGAGTTAAAATAAACATTTGCCATATTACTGAATAGTACATATTGTCAGTATACAAATAGACTTTTATTTGTATATAAATCAAATTTCTATCGTTCCATCTAGTTTCTATTGCAACAAGAGTTTGCTGATCAGTATCTTTTGTTGCTTTTAGAGTTATTCATTCTTTATCTCTTTATTTTGTTTACAATCTTATACCTATTTTCAACCATTTGAGAAAGTTTGGTCTACTGGTTAAGGCATCAGGCTAGAAAGCTGAAGACCGTGAGTTCCACTCCCACTTTAGCCATGAAAGCTGGCTGAGTGACCTTAGGCCACTCACTCTATCTCAGCCCAATTCACTTTATTATTGTGGGGAAAATAGGATGGTGTATTGGATGTGTTTACCACCTTCAGTTATTTCTACAAATAATAAAGATGAGATACAAATAGATATGCATATGTAGGTTATATTTTTATCAAGTTTTGGGGAAAATATTTTCTCAAGCTGAGATTTAAAAAAAAAATTTCACTTAAAGGGGCAACGGTTGGTATTCTGTCTTCATGAATTGCTTCACAAGTGCCTCAGTCAACAGAATCCAGTGGGAACTCGATGCCTGTCCACACCTTGTTACAATAGTTGGACCACCAATCAAGATCTGAGTTTCATAGATATGGTTATCGATGTATGGCAGAGTGCGTTGGGTGTGAACACACCTGAACAGTTTCAGAACATATTCGAGCAGCTGAGAACTCTTGAGTACCCTCCTGCTACTAGCAATACGCCTCCCAAGCAGGTAATTTTTTTATAAATTTTGTGAGTATAATTTTCAAATGGTAGTTTGCTATGAGGTGACCACAAAGTACTTGTACTATATTCACAACAATTCCTGACAAATTAAAAGCCTGTCTAGAATCATAGAATTGTACATTTGAGCAAAGGACAAAGGATTTAATTTGGCCTTTTGCGATGTGCAGAAAAATCAGCTAAACCAACCATAGGAGATGATCGTCTAGCCTCTTTTTAAAAACCTCCAAGAATAGAGAACCACAAACTTTATAGACGGTTTCAATTATTTTACAGATCTTAACCTATTATTTGCACTCCCAAGTATACATGGCTATGAAAAACGTTTCAACATATTCCCTATAGTTTTCCTTAAGATACCTGAACAGAGAGTGTCCCATAATGTCTTCTTTTTCTTACTAAACATCGCAGGTTCCTTTCGCCTATCCTATAGATTTCTTTCCTCAAGTTCCTGACACTTATTCAAGCTTCTTTGTAATAATATGTTAAAACTGTTATAATGGAAGCTAATTGATAATTGTCCATAGGTTTTTGCTGTACCATCCACTCCCATGTATTGAGATCTTTAAAATCTATCTTTATTTTCTTTCTTTATCTAGCTGATGTTCCATATTTCCCATGAGTTGACACTAGCATTTCTTAGCCTTCAGATGTCTTCCTGGGAGGAAACTGTGAAAGCTACCTTACAAGCTGTGATGCGAAGTTATGAGGCTGGAAACTTCAGTCTTATGCAAGAGATATGCAACCTCTGCTTCCCTACAGGTGATGGCTAATTTTTCCTTGGTCTCAGTATTTCCATGGGTCCAAGAGTACAGCCTCCAGCTTTCATAATCTGTGTTCAGTTTCCTTCAAAATCTTGGTGGGTAGGAGGCAACAGTATGATTAACTTTCTGATTAACTTTCCCTGTACTACCGAGCTGTGAAAAAAATATTTGAATTGCTTTTGTTAAATGGGAAAAATAAAATGAGTTCAGGAATTGAGTCGGCCCAGAAGGCAACAAGAAACATAATTTTGGATTTATTGATGTCAACATCAATAAATGTTAGGGATTCCAACTACCTAGAATGTTTTCCTCAGAGGCCTATCAGATGCCATCAAAAGTTACCATACTGTAGAATTGTATGAGAACAGAGATAATAATAGCACTCCTATCATGGCACAGAGCTATTTTTCTCCTTTGATAAGAATTCTGACACCACCACCCTCCCCCACTTTTTAATAGTTCATTTTGAGAGAAAACTTTCATTCTGCTTTTTGAGAAGAGGTGAAGATGCAATTCACATTGTCATTTTTTAAACAAGTCCAATGAGACATTTTTTATCTCATTTTCTACCTGCAGACAAGATTGCATAAAAACATAAACTAGTATGGCTAGATGCTTCTACGGTCACAAGTAAAAAAGAGAGATGCAGATCCAACCACCCTGTTGTTCTCCTGCCACTGGCATTCAGCAGGCTGCCCCCAACCCCAAGGAAACATTTGAAGCTTCATGATCAATAGGCCTTCAGGAACCTGTCCTCCATGAATGTACTTATACCCTTTCTAAAGTCATTCCAGTTATGCCTGCCATTTCTAGTAATAATGAATTTTACTGGAAATTCTATGTTTAATATTGAATCTATTTTATAAACTAAAACTGACCTGTTTTCCTTATAGTGGCAAAAATTCATAACAATGAAATTCTAAACACTGCGTTTTGGGAAAAGATTGAAAAGCACAGTATTCCCAATTATGTTTGTCTTGTTCAGTAGGCTGCAATCATGTGAGAGACCACCTGGACAGCAGAAATCCCGAGAGCATGACAGCTTTTAGAAGTTTAGAAGCATTTGTGGCTTATGGACAGCTATACAACTTGTGGTGGAATTCCCCTGAGAATACTGGCTTAGAATCCCTGAAACAAACCACCGAAGCTCATTCTCTTACTAATCTTGAACAGAACAGCATTAATACTGTTTGTTTGACTGAAGAAATTGTAATCAAGCCCACCAAGACTGAATATCCTTTTTATCTGGATTCCAATGGAGTTGCCTCAGAAACTTATTTTGCAGACCATTTAAGTTCAGAAGACAGACAGATGAAACTGAGGGGATGTAGAGTGCTTCTTTCAAAAGAACACGCTGAAGTCCAGAGTTTACAGAGGGATATTTCTAGAATTCAACAAATTTTTGCAGAAATTATTCATGAGCATCAGAAAACCAACTTCCATCAAAATGCCGAGGGGCAGGAATTAAAGGCTAAGTCTGCAATAAAGCAGGATCTGAAGTAAGATTTGCTAAATAATTTCTGTAGAAAGGATCATGTTCAAAAGAAGCAGAAACCCACTCTGCTGGATTTGACTCATAACTTAAAGAATACATTAGCTTTATGGCATGGTTGAGATTCCTCATTTGTTTATTTAGCTGCCCGTTGAGATTCCTTTTCTACCTACCTATTTATCTATCTGTTTTTTTTCACCATAGAGTGAATTTAATTAAGATAGATCTAGGGAATATACATTAATGAGCAGCATGATGGCCTAGTGGTGAAGACACTCCCCTCCCATTTGGAAGGTTGAGTGTTCAATCAAGTGGCAGTTGTTTCTCTCCTGGCAGGCAAAGAAAAAACTGCTACGAACTCTGCATGATGTCAGGAAGGACTCCTCCCCCTTAAATTAAGGGATACAGGGTTGTAAAATGGACTTTTTTAAGCAGACCTTGCCATAGTACAGAAATATTGCTAGGAAGATGTAAGGAATTAATAGTTGATAGCCGAACTGCTGTGGTCCTGAATTCATACATTTTCAAGGGGAGCTTTAGCTTTAAATATGTATTATTCTAACTCCAAAAAAGCCCTTAAAATTTGTGATTATTATTAAAAAGCTTTAAAAGACATACAAATGCCCTATTTCAAACATAACATCATTTGTATTGCTTTTGTATAATTTGTTATTAAAAAATTGAAATAACTTCTCTACATGACAGAACTATTTAATTTCTTCCAGTTTCACTGCCAAAATATATATTGTAAATAATTCATTATAACTATATTATTGGAAATGAGATCTTTTAAATTTAATTTCTTTACAGTAAAGATCAAAGGAAGGAACTAATTTGTCTGCCAGATCTGACAAAGCAACTTACAGAAGCAAATCAGAAACTTGCAGAATTTCCAGAAAGTATGAAGGTAAGACTTAAGATTTTTTTTTCAGCAGTGTTTTCTCTGCTTGCCATCAATTATGTTCATTATGTTCTTCCAAATTCTTCTTCCATAGAGTAAATCTATGATTGTTCTGCAATTAGCAAAGATCTAATGTGCTTGCACTCCAAGCTGTAAAATGAAAAATAATTTCCAACCCAAATGAATAGTAGTATAATTCAAAATTCTTAGAATATAGACCGGTGTGATAACTTTCCAATTTGAAATAGCTGATATGGATGACGTGTTTCTCTAATTCTAATTTAATAGTTTAAACTATTTTTAAATTGTTAAAACTATACTGTCTGGATGGCATATGGCTAATTTTAATTTATTTTATTCACATATGAGAGTTATATATGTTAAAGCATTGCTAATTTAAATATTATAAACTAAATGATAATATACCTATTTGGGCTTCTAGTTTTTTCATTTATTTACCTATTTATTTATAGGTTTCCCCTTTCCCTGATGTATTAGAATGCTGCCTTATTGTGCTTCACATGGGTGCACAGTGCCAAGTGGATCTGATTCCAGAATTGCAAGAGCAGTCATTAAATCTACTTGGGAAATATGGAAGAAAACACATATATAAAGAAGCTTCCAAGAAATTCTTTATATGAAATTCTTATCTTTTTCTCCTGGGTGTTAAAGATGGTTATGAAATATGTTTCATTCTACAATGAATGATTATAAGACTACTGTTATACAGTCATACTGCACAATTATTGAGTGTAATCAAATAATGTGGAATGTGGGGAAAAAACAAATACCTATTTTTTGCAAGCACTGCTAAAAATATTTTCTACTTCAAAAGGAAACTTCAAAAGCACCCCTCTAATAAACATGCTATATGAACTATCTGATCATCTCTCCTTTTAAAAGATAGGTGTTCTATGAATATCTCCTAAGCATATATACATATACATTCTAAACCCATTGGAATACTCTTCCTGATCTAAAATTCTTTCAGTATTTGAAGATACTCACATTTAAGAAAATTACAGATCTGAGGAAATATTACATATAGAAGTCCCCAGGTTAAATACATCTGACTTAGGGACAACCATAGTGATGAATAGGTTGCTTATTACTAAAAATGGTACACAACATTGCTCTTCCCTCAATTGATAAACTGTTAAATCCACACAATATTTTGATGGACCACTGAAGCCGCAATTTTTTAATATACAGCTATTTTCAGAGGTTTGTAAAAATATTGCATGGCTTCCAGTGGTTTGCCAACTCGAAGAACAATGCTATCCAGTATTTTTAATAGTTTGTAACTACAATACAGGTAGTCCTCAACTTACAAAATATACAATTCTTTTTGTTGTTAAGTGAGACAGTTAAGTGACTTTTGTCCCATTTTTGGAAATGGAAAATGGTCTGTCACTTTTTTCATTGCCGTTTTAACTTCAATCACTAAACAAACTGTTGTAAGTCGGGGAGTATCTGAGCTCTGACTTATAATTAAAAAGTTATAATTAAAAAGTTTTAATTATAAAGTTAGTTTTTAAGTTAAAAAGTTAACTTAAAAAGTTAAAGACAGGAATGGAACGGTATTTCCCATATATTGCATGTCATGCTTGCAACATTATTTAAAATATTTTGGACATAAAAGAGAAGGAGAGAACTCATGGTGACATGAAATTTTTTTAGAGTAAACTAGTAATTGTTACAATTTGAATTATGCTAAAACCCTTACTTTTCAAGTCTGGATTATACATACACACATGCACACAGGATTTTTACTACATAAAAAGTAAAACAGACTCAGGAACCTTAATGAACATTTGTATAAGCAGGAGGATTAAAACTAACCTCTGTAAAACTTAAGTGTTGCATCTGGGAGGTTTTATCTCTATCTAGTGACTAAGTTCCTTTTGCTGACATTTTTTTTTTTGACACAAAAACAATTAACAAACATTCTTAAAAAATAAAATAAAAATAGAACTCCAAGTCTCATGCTTTAAGAAAAGTCTTTATTTTACAAAATTAAGAACCAATTATATACACAGATGCATTTAACAGCAGCTTGTAATACTTTACATAATGGGGAATTTATTAAAATTTCACACTTGTCAAGATCCCCTCTGCCCCAAACAGGATTTTTGTTTTCAGGATGATGACACTTGCAAAACTATTAAATGAACTTTTAGTCTACATCTATAGGGTTTCTCTTCAAAGTAGTATAAAATGGTAATCTAAAAGTTTTAATAGCCCATTATTACTAGATATTTGTGATTTTACCCAATTACTGTCCTATTCACAAAAGGGTTAAAGTATTTCACTCAACATGAAACTATTTTTGGTCCCAATTATTACTGTAGTCTCAAGCATGCTGACAGTTTTATTCTATTCTAAAATTATTAAGATGAAAATTGCCTATACGATATCATGGCCCAGCAAGCTAAAGGAAGGAAGAACTAGTGATAATACCATCCAGGACCACCATTATGGTGACTTCTAGCATGTAGTTACATTATGTTCATGCAGTCTCCACCACCAGGGCTGAATGGATCATTCACAGACTGACACAAAAGATAAAAACTAGCAGAGGGCTTAGAAATGCATCACCCTCACAGAGAGCAAAAGAAAAATTTAAAATAAGCAGCCAAAACTAAATCTGCAAGTGCATGAAAGAACTTCAGCTCTGCTGAAAATTCTGAAAGAATTACTTGCAAATTCAGTAAAGTTTAAAATAAAAAGGAATTATATACATAGTATGTAGTTCGAGTCTGATTTTTTTTTTTTTTACATACAAGACAAACTCCAGCCATTATGAAATCACTTAATTGGAATCTACCAAGATTCAAAGAAAAGATGCTTTTTTCCTCTTTAAAAAAACACTCATGCTTTCCCCATGACTTGGAAAGATGTGAAACAGTTTCAAGAAGGAAGTTTTACCTCTGTGGACCCATGTTAATATCCTAAAGTAGCAATCTTGTCACTGGGGCATATTGTTGATAATAGCCAAAATACTCATTTTCTCTTGGGCTGTTTCTACATCTTCAGTCTGTTTCTGAGCCACTCCTGTGCCAAGGCCATATAGTCTCCCACAATACTTTGCATCATCAATTGTATCCTCAAAGAACAACTAGGAAAAAATATACAAGTGGTCATACATTTCATCTAACGTTTTGGGATATATCTTTTAAGATTTAAGACAGTCAATTCAACAGTGGCTGACCTTTGCAGAACCCAAATAAATTAAAAATAGTATAGCATATTGCAAAAGATGTTGAAGAGGGTATCAAGAATAACATCAAACTGCAAGCCAAAGATTTGGAAAGAAGCCAAATGAGCCTACCTCTTTCATTCTGAAGAATGCCATCCCTGTAAGTAAAGAATCTGACCCTGCTTGATGCTGCCGGCCAATACGCTGCAAATCTAGCTGGTCAGCAACTTCCTGAAGCCCTCCCTGCAATAAAGGAAGAAGTCTGAAACACCAGAGCCAATGTTCCATCTGACCTCTTGACTGGTTAATGGGGGGCTATTGGAGTTAGTAGAGACCAGAATTTTAAAAGAATTTTGAAATTGTCAAAGCTGCACTTCGAACTTAGATATATAATTAATCTCCAGCAATAACTTGATGGTTACAAATGACTGTTTTGAATAAGCAATGCTCCTGAAAGTATATGACTTATATTTTTATAATTGGGGGATTTGTGTATATTTGAATGTATTTGATTTTGGAGTGTTACACACTGATCAGAATTGCTTTTTGTGAGATAGGCGGTCATATAAATGTGATCGATAAATTCTTGCCAAGCAATCACAGGGTACCATGATACAAAAGTTGGATCCTGCTTTCCCCAAATGGCATTTAACTTGCAGAGAATTTGTAACTATAATAAAATTAAAAGCAACCATTGAATAAAGCCATCATGCTTAAATATATAACTTGTTAATTATACCTTTTAAATGATATCTACAAATATTCCTCATTTTATTTTACACTTCATGATTTGCAATTAACGATAAAATGTACCTTCAGGTTTTTGCAGCTCTTCATTAAATACTTAACATCATATATAGATGGAAAGAAAAGATTCAGGATATGAAAGAACTCGTGTTCTTCTTCTGGAAGCCTAGAATCTGTCAGCAGTTTCACCATATAACCAAAGTCATAGCCACTGATGAAGTAATAGTAAAATGGCACATGTTAGTTAACAGCAATATGACTAGATATAGCAGAATTTACTATTATGATCTATTTTAAGTCAATCTTTTCCAATTCAGCTTATAACTGTTGACAGTGGAAATTGAACTGGAGATAGGTCCTCAGCAAATAGAATTAAATGGAATATACAAATAAATGCTGAGAACAAAAAGTAGTTGTTAAATGCACCTCCATGATTACAGGGATTTAGTAAGAAATTGAATGGAAAATGCAACAACAAAACAAGGAACAAAGTTGTGTCATATAATCTGAGTCATATGTTCAATTCCAGGAACAAATAAACAGCTGAAAGTTCATACCTGCAAAAAGTAAATCCACTAAAATATGAATTGCCTTCATCATCATTTGGTATTTACTAGATTTGGGGATCGGTGAGGTGAATTGTGGAACAGTTTAAAATGTTGATAAAACTTACAAAAGCACCATTCACAATGAGACAATTCCAAAAGGCTAAAAGAAAAGGTAACATCTGATAATTGGATACATTTTGAAAATAAGGGAGGTGTGCGTTTAATTACAAAGTATGTAGAGAACTTAAAACATTAAAATATTAAAAGAAGTTATAACAAGGTAGAACACGTCAATGATAGGGAAAAAACAAATGTAACCATTGCTCAACATGTGCTGTAAAATATATATGTATGTATGTATGTATGTATGTATGTATGTATGTATGGGTGTGTGTGTTTATTTGTGTTTTTAACTGTATGAGTATTAAATAAATTCTATTTAGAAAAATAATAATCTACAAACCATTTAGAATTCCAGTTTTTCTGCCACTGAGGATCATTCTCGGATTCATATACACCAACTGTTCACCAAGGCCATTTGCCCAGGCATTCATTTTTTTCAAAGCAATTCCAACATACAATCTATACCTGTTTTATGCTAGATCAAATAATAAAGTTTACTGACATATTGAAAAAACAGACTAACCTATGAAATGAAAGCCATTTGACATTGTCACTGAGCACCACACCAGAGGTCATTAGAAGTTCCGCAAAATGTAAAGTATCAATCCCTTCCTCCTCGTGTTTCTGAAATTGTAATCCCGAGCTTGCAAGGAGGTCTATTGAATCCTGAGAATACATATCTTCCCTAATGAGAAAGATAAATAAATGTTAAAACTAGTTTGATTTTTCCTAAACAATCACTGGGTATCATTTATTTATGTTACTACTTCCAATTCATTATTTACCATGACATGGTTCAGGTAAGTTTATGGAACCCTTCTGTCCAACACATACAAAAGGTCCAGTTTATATTATATTTTTATTACAGTAAAATGTGGATACACACCTTATCTTGTTTATCTGAAAATGGCCTGTTTTATCTGAAATCAACAGGTTATTTTCAAAAATATTCTTTTACAAAGTAACACATCTTTTAAAGAGATTAACAGCTTCTACTGTGCAGACTTTGAAACACACAATTTTTTTTACAAGAGAATGGAAAATCGACAACAATATCTTGGTTCTCTGTTGCCATAAACTCAAATTAGAGAAATTATTCCGCCGGTTAATCAGACTTACGTAAGATTGAACTTGAAATTAAACTGCCAAGTATTGATTCCTACAGGATATTCTCCCTTTTCATTTGTGAAGGTCAGGCCTAACTGAATAATTTTAAGCAGGTCAACGTTACATCGGAGCAGTTGATATTGATAATCTATAGAACTGCGAAATTCACCAATTGGTCGAACAACAACCCCAGGAAACTCTGTGTCCTACAAGGAACATAAAACATTAAACCCAAGCAAAAATAAAATCTGGATATTATCTCTATACAAATATTGTGGTTTTTCAATTGCACGATTATTCATAATTGACACTTTATTATCTATTAAATTAAAAGAAAAATATAAATATTTTTATAGAATCTTGAGTTTAGTAATTTAAGGTATTTTAAATACTGGTATTATTTAAACCTAGAAAGAAGTTCCTGTATCCTTCCTATCTCTGTACTATAAAAAGTCAGATATAATTTTGTTATATACTCATTTGATATATATTTTTGACACTTTATAATTTGTCTTGTTATTCCTTTACCCTTTTTCCTTTATGTTACTTTGTATTTTGATCTCCCCAAAGAAATGGGAAGTATATGCATGGATCCCTTTTTATTTGCCACAGACTCTTCTTCAATAACATACTCGCACTGCATTTAATTTATTTTACTGGAATCATGCAAATTGCTTTAAAGGCAATCAGTGTTGAAATATTTCTGATGAATTTGGAACAAGATGTTTTAAGGTTTAGGCTTACAATATTTTTGCGTATATTTAAAGTGTTTTGGGAAAGCAAATATAGTAATAACATAGAATAAAAATAAATGGAATAATTAATCTGGAATTAATTTTTTGATATATATTTCAGAACCCATTCTGATACAGTGGGACTTTGGTACTCAACTGCTTTGAAACTCAACTAATTTCATTTTGACATAAAAGTTTTGTCCCAGTACTTATTGTTTGTTTGGTATTCAATACACAAGCAAGAACTTATCCTGTTGGCTGCCTTGTGACCCACAACATTATGGGAAAAAATTGTTTGGTATTCATCATTTTTCATACTCATCACACCTCTTGGGACCAATTAACAACAAGTACTGAGGTTCCACTGTATAACTAAAATTTATATGTCAGAGAATGGCAAATCTACGTAATCTGGCACAATCTAAAACATCCGGCCAAATGGTCCAAGATTTTACAAATAAGCTGTATATAACGAAGCCCTGAATATTACTGCAGAAATGTCAAATACATCAATGTTTATACAAAAATCTACTTTTAAATTAAATAGGGATTATACAGGAATAGTATTAGGATCTAATGCAAAGTTTGCAGATTTGAATTCCATAACTCACTTAAATGAAATATTTAATAGAACTAAAAATGCTGAAAGAAGCTTCTTTAAAATATCAAGTGGATTCGAGACTGAACACAACACTGATTTAAACTACAATAATTGACTTATCTTTAAAAAAAAGTACATCAGAATTAAAGCTGCACAGAAAGCATAAATTTACCATCGCAATGTAGCTGTAGCTGAGAACAATTTCCCGAATTTTTCTCATCTCTTCCTCTAGATTGTTTGCCCATACTTCACAGATCACTTGACTATTTTCAGCAAGTGCTGCTGGCATCTTGAAGGATTTGTACACAATTTCAATGGAAAACCGGTGCTCCAATAACTCAAAATATCTAACAATTGTTGATAAAGAGGAAAAAAGAAATATAGATTGTCAGGATTCCAAGTAACAGATCCATTGCAAGCAAGAACTCAAGGCAGGTGAATTCCTCAAAGGTTAGCTTTATTAGAATATCTCATTTGCACATATCTGATGAAAACCGACTCTAAGGGAGCCCCTGGTTTTCACCTAATTAAAAGTAAAAGTTTTTCCCTCAACCCCAAACAATCTGTCACATGGCCCAATCAAGACTGGTCTGGTGACATCACTCCTCTTCCCTCTGGCCAGCTGTGGGAACGTCCTTGGTTGCCAAGAGAAAGTATTTTATTTTGACTACGCAACCCAGCTATCTCTAATCCCCCCTCCCTTGCTCCAGTGTGGCAGCAATTAAGCAATTAATTGAGTTAATCTGAGCTGATCCAGAGAATGGCTGTATAAATGGAGCAAGGCAAAAATTCTTGTTAACAGCTCTCAACTGCCTGAACAAGAATCACTTTCATAACAAAGGCATCAAAAAGGGGTATGTATGGAAAAGATGAGCTGGGAGGCAAAACCCTGTTTTAATAACAGAAATGCTGATCAGAATTGCTCTTGAAAAGGACTCACTTCTCAGCAGACTCCTTAACATTCTTCTGCAAGCTGCAAAATCAGATATTAACTGCTGATAAAAGTTAAAAATGACCCAAAGCTTTACCAGCACAAGTGAACTCTCTTTGGCAGGCCCTTAGAAGCCCTCAAAAAAAAAAGCTGCAGGATCCAAAAACAGACAGAGCTAAAGCACATTTCTCATCTAAAGCTTAAGTTGTGTTGGCAAAGCGGCTCAAACATAGTCTGGACATGTTCAGTGTGGGAAGTTGAATCTAAATAGATAATGAAATTAGATAATGAAAACATATCACCTTTAAAATGTAATCAAGTCTGAAGAAGCATTTACCAAACCATAAGGTATGATTATGGACTCAAAATATTACACAGCACATGATAAAAACAATGTATTCATTCTCCTCCTTTATGTAAATAATGTGATAAGTTATCCTGAGGTCCATCTTGGTAAAAATATTTGGGGGAGGGGGAGAATAGCAGAAATAATTATTCAGAAGGTGGAAGCTTCTTAACAGTTAAAGTTCAAAATCTGTCCACTATCATAGACATTTTAATTCTTGACAAGAATGTTACTGAGCCAATATGGAAAAAATATTTATAAGCATTTACTCTATACACTTATTTTAAAAGCCCAATTTTTTGGAAGATATAAAATATTAATTTTGAGCATAAATTAATGCTTTGGTTATAAGATGTTTGTGTTTGCCTGTATATTCAGGTTTACAAATTCAAGTATTCTGTATTCCAAAGAAATCCAAACACTCCAGGGAATTTCCAGAAGCCTGGCACTCTGACAAATTAACCATCAATAGATATTAGACACAGATATTAACAATATCTATGTAACAAGACAATCAACTAGCCAAAAAGGAACAAAAAGACCCAAGCACCTCTCCACCAACAATCAGCACCCAGATCAGCATACATTCACTCCAAGAGTAACATCAGATCAATAATCAAGTAATCAAGAAACTGTTAAAGAAGCCCCAGAGTAAATGAGTGTTTCTCCTGATATTCAGACTCCATGTCGTTAAAGGTTCATGCCAGTAACTTAGCTTCTACCAGTTAAACACTTTTCTGGTGCAGAAGTTTCAGTGCAGGCATCATGTGGTCTGTATATCTTACATTAATTAGCAGTTTCACTGTTGCATTTTTTTACTTGCAATTTTTATCCATCTGTGTGTTTATTGTTTATTGTACTGTGGCTGTGACACACAATATTGGAGAGGGCATCTAGCAACTAAATATCTCTTTGAATAGGAAGAGGTACTTGGTGCTCTCTGAGCTTGCTTGCAGATGTTTGATGTCCTCAGTATATCCTTTATATTTTAGTGGCTTGCCCTGTCAGTGTTGGTGGGGATGAAGATTCTTAGAGATTCTTGGGTTGGGCTGTTTTAAAGATATCTCCTCTGTAGGAATGTCATTTATCTGATAGGAAAACACCTTTCATATATTGTTCCCAGACATTAGAATACAACTGCTCTAGAGATGTATTTGATTCTAAACTCTCAACATTAAATTACTATATATACAAGTAGTCCTCAACTTACAACAGTTCATTTCGTGACCGTTTGAAGTTATGGCACTAAAAATGTGACATGATCATTTTTTCACTTTTATGACCATTGCAGAATCTTAGTCATGTGATTTACATTGGGATGATTGACACCTGTTTCATATTTATAATGGCTGCAGTGTCCAGAGGTCATGTGGATAATTTTTGTGACCTTCTGACAAGCAAAATCAATGGAGAAGCCAGATTCACTTAACAACCATGCTACTAATTTAACAACTGCAGTGGTTCAATTATAACAAATGTGGCAAAATAAAAGTCATAAAATGGGGCAAAACTCACTTAACAAATTTCTCAATATAAATTCTAAGCTCAATTGTAATCATAAGTTGAGGACTACATGTATGCTATAAATTATATTACATTATATTGTTATTAAATTTTCATGCCACCCATTTCCTGCATAAGGTAACTACAGAAGGCTTACTTTATTATAAAAAGATAGCTAGAAGTAAAGATATTAAAATTATGCAGATTAAATATTTAATAAATTATAATAAAGGTACAACTTTCACCAATTATTAATTTATTTTAATTTTTAATTTTCGGTGTATTTTTTTTAAATTTTGTTCATCTCCCATCCCTGCTCTTCTGAGCAGAAAAATGGGATGTAGCCTGTGTAAAGGAATACGCATATTTTTCCTTGAACTTTAATGTGTATCCTGTTAGAAAAAACACACACCTGTACACATACACACACAATGTTTTCAGCAGGCATCCTTAAAAAAAATTCCTTAAACCAGGACACAAATTTTTCTCCTCCTCCCAAGCACTTCATCTCCTATTTCTGAGCGACGGCCGCCAATCCGGTTCGCCCAATGCAAACCGGCAAAGGTTTGTGAATCCACCTTCCCTGGACAATCGGCCGCAACCTCAACAACAAAGCTTCCTTCTTGCTATCCCAAATACGAATTGGGCCCAGGAAACGAATTGGGCCCAGGAAACTCCGCCTCTCCAAGGCTCAGTTTCCCCGGGACGGAATGGGGGGGATTTAACCCGGGGCCACACTGAGGGATCGGGTGTTAACTGCTTGTACGGCAATCCCCGTCACCTCAGCCAGCGATATCTGTCCGATGGAACACAGCCCCGTGAGGCACTGTTCGTTTCTCCTCAAGCAAGAAGCATCTGCCAGGCCGTTTCGATCTCCCCTTTCAAAAACGGAGCCTTCCATTTTAAGGCTCCCCAGCGTTAAGTCAAAGAATTTCTGAATTTCTGCCCCGGCTCGCTGAGGAGGGCTCAGTAGGGAGGAGGCAGGCAAATCACCGTGGGGACCGGCTCCCGGGGATGCTCGGCTTCCTCCCCCGCAGCAACAGCAGCAGCCCCCGCCTCGGGCCCCCCACCCCCGACGCCTCTGGGAAGTCGAACTACGAGAGCGAGCGAACCGAAACGCCTTCCCGAAGACCCAGGACATCCGGTCTGCAAAAACAAAAGATCTGCTCCGCCCCGGACTTTCGGGCCCTTCAGCCCCGCCTTTGAGCCTCCGCTCCGGGCCTGCGCTCGAAAAAGAAGCCCCCACCCGCACCCCACCCCATCCGCTGCGCGCGCACGCCGCCTCACCGGGACAATCGAGCGCCGGACCGTTATCGCCCCCTTTCCCCGCCGCCTTCGTGGTCTCGGTTAGAAGCCGCTCTAGCCTGGCCTTTTTTTGTTTGTTTGTTTTTACATCGCTCGATGATTTGAGGGATATATATAATTTTTTCCCGCTTTCTCCCTTCCTTGCACGCATGCGCTTTGCAATAGAGCCTGCTGACCCTTTTCAGGCAAAAAACTTCCGGGCGCCTCAGAAAATCCCGGAAAGACGAAAAGGCTGCAGTATTGCTCATGCGCATGGCCAGCGTGGCTGCCCATGACTAATACGCACCCTGTTCTGACTTGAGCTTATTAACCAGTGAAAAGCGCTAATGTTGGTCACGTTTGTATGTTGCGTGGATCTCATATACGGCTAATGCAAGGCGGTTTGGCCTTTGCCCTTTATAACCCTCGGGTTTTGCTAACGCGTGCCTGGTAACTTTAAGCTAGTACGCCGCAGCAATGAAGGCAATCTAGTTCACATCCATTGAAGTGAACGGTGTCCCCTTCTAGTTTGTTAGGGCAGCAGATAAAGCTGTCTTTACCCCAAGTTTGCGAGGTTAAAGATCCATTTACAAGATCCATTGAATTGCGCGGGGCCATATCCCGGGGAAGCGAAGGTTGTGGTCTGTGCTCATATTAAACACACAACTGGATTCCTTATCTAGCTGTCATTTCATGTTTCCTTAAGTGTAAACCCTAGTAAATTAAAAGTATTTAAAACTCTTGACTTAGGAGCCAACCCTATCTAGGCTAAAAGTAATTGCATAAAATTACGTCAGCCCTGAAAGCCAGTTTGGTCTGGTGGTTTAAGGCATCAAGTGAAAAACTGAGTGACTTAAGTTCCAGTCCCCCTTTAGGCACGGAGTCCGTGAATGAATTTGGGCCAGTCACTCTAGACAGTGATAATTCACTTCCGAAAAATCTGACTTGATGGCATGCAAAAAAGTTAACTATGAAACAAGCCCTTTTGAAACCTAATCGGTTTTATTTCAGGTTCCTAAAATTTCTACACATTAAGGGAGGAATGAGTAGGATGTAGATTAAATTGAGAGAGGGATTATTATATACTACTTGTTAGGTATTTCTGTTCATTTTTACTGAACCTTTGCTGGTTGATAGAAGCTGAAGATTTAGAGATCAGTTTATAGCAAATGTATTGCATAGAGTGAAGATGTATTTTAAGAGACAGTGATAAGGTAATGTTAAATATATTTGCTATGAATGAAGGAGTTTATTTTTCTTACTATCTCCCTTTGGAAGATTCTTCCACACTTAATATTTTTGTATTCGGTTCTTGTATTTTAGCTGTTTAATATAATTTTTAATAAGATTATTGGGAAAAATAGAAATTCTACCCAGAGCCCTCAGATTTTGGGGGCTGATGATCAGCAATTTTGAGCACAGTGTCTGGGTGCTGGTTCATAAAGTAGGTGTACTGGGGGTTGTGTCGTTACAGAGCACAATTTAAAGAAAGCAACCTGCTACCCCTTCTATTCCCCCCACCCCAATCATTCTGTATTACTCCAATTTACTTTTTTAACTATGTGGGTACACTTTCAAATAACTGATACAGATTGACCCATGCAATGCTGAAAATGTTTCAGAATGTAGCATTTGTGTAACCAAATCTTTCCAGGGAGGAAAATAAATTTATCTATAGAAAATAGAAAAATTCCCTGAGCAAGTGTATTCTTCCCAAGAAAACAACTTAGCAACAGATACTATTTTAATAAAGTACAATCACAACAAAGCTCTCAACCCATTATAAAAACTTACAATCAATGTATTACATAACAATGTAACCTTTTCAACTTGATCCCTGATTTGTAAATGGGATAGATTACCAGATTGAGAAGAGCAAATATTCTTATTTTTAAGAGGAATTGGGTAACTAAATACCGATCAGCTCATTATCCACAGCACATCAGCAGAATACTTTATTTGATTTGTAAGCATTTACAAAGTAATAGATTGCTTACAACAGCCAGCATGGATTTATCAATAGTAAATCTTGCCAAACCAGTTTGATACAGATTGAGTAATTCAGTTGACCACAGGAATGCAATGAACAGTGTACTTTGACATTAATAAATCCTGTTATGAGTAGAGAAGATGGGAAAATACAAGTTGGACTATGCCATCTGAAGATGGAGTCAGTGGATTAAACAATTGTACTCAAGTACATGTTAATATACAATCAGATAATTGGATGGGAGACTCTGTGGTTGAAGCTGGTCTCTAGGGACAGTTAATTGCATTGGCTTCTCTGCTGCTCAAGAACATTCCTGCCTTAAATTACTTGATTCCATTGCTGCAAGATTGTAGAGCCAAAGATCTGAAGTGGTTCAGTTCATGGCAACCTTGGATATATACCATATTACAGATAGCCTTCAACTTACGACAATTGAGCCCAAGCAAGTTTTGTCCCATTTTATGACCTGTCTTGCCAGTTAAGTGAATCACCGCAGTTGTGAGTTAATCTCATTGATGTTGCCTTCTCAGGTTGCAAAAAGTGATCACATGACCCCAGACACATTGCTAGTCAAACACATGCCAGTTGCCGTCAGAATTTTGATCACATGACCATGGGGATACCGCAAATCCTCTGGAAAACCATAATTCTTCAGAAATTTTGTAATTTCTATCGGTCACTAAATGATTGTAAATTGAGGACTACCTGTGTTGAGAGCCTGCTGTCTGACCTATACTTAGGTTCAGACATTAGATGTTTTGCGTTTCAGGACAGATGACTAACCTGAAAATTACCATCAGTCCTTCCTTATGGTAAGATTGCTCAGATTGCTTTTCAGCTGACTAATGCTGTCAATTTTTTGCAAAGAATTTGGGCCTATTAGATTAGCATGCTCTAGGCAACTAATGGAGCCTGGTTGAATTTCTTGCTTGTGCACAGAATCAAATCTGGAGTGGGTGGGGGGGGTTGTTTGTGTGTGTTACTAGGACTCATAGAGAACCTGATATAGATGTCTTTTATTCTGAATTATCTTAAGTATGCGCTTTCTTCTTAGTACTTTTTGCCAACATTTCTAAGAAGTTTGAGTGTCTGGCTTGCCACAAGTTTTGGCCATTTTGAAAATAACTGAAGTAACTGGCAGTCAAGATTAATTCTGCAGCTAGGGCACAGGGACATTCAACCCAGAACTGGTAAAATTGAGAATATTAAGTGTAATTTCTTACCTGACAACACCGTATCAAGTGGTCCTTTCCTATGGAAGATCTGATCAGGATAGGAGGATTGGATTTCCACAATGGGCACATAACAGTGATTGCAATCAAAGCAATGAAAATGAAACTACATGGTCTTTTGAGCTTTTTATTTTTATACATTTTTGTATTAAAAAGGAAAAAGCATAATTACCACAAATTACAAAGGACTAAAAGCACTACTAGAATAATGAATCACATCAGCCTATAAAGCAGATACTCTGAATAATATTACTGTTTATAATACAGGCTCTCATTCAAGTATTTTACAATTTTCCTCTTCCTTTCCCCCCTCCCCAATGTGATGATCCTAGCACATGGGTCAAGAATTATATACTATTAACAGGAGATGGGATTGTGCATGGTAGGCTATATTAAGATCTTTTCCTCCCAGGTGATATATGGTAACAGTTGTTTTTAAAGATTCCCCACCCCACCCCCAAGAATAAATATAGCTGAAAGTGAATACAAACTCTTATTTAGTTTGTCTTTAGCAGCAAGCACACACACATATGCATCCTGCTCACGGAAAGCAAGTATACCAGATTTTCTTTTCTACTGTGAGAGTTTCACCTGTGTACCAAACAATCATGGCACATTTTCCAGATTGTTCATCCAACATTTTCAGCAGCTTAATACAGACTTCACACCAATGAAACTCCAAATATCATAGTTGTGCACTACTGCAGGAATAAATCCAACAATTTTGAGGGGAAAGATTTGGCTGTCACATAAATGCTATTATCAGAAAGTGGTCTTGGAGGGCAAAAGCTCAAACCAAGGATATCATATCCTTAGCTGTGGTATCTCAATGGCCCAAGCCATTTTGTTGTACCATGATACAGAATGTGGAAAAAAGAACAATAACCAAAATATGAGTCATTTCTGTGAACACGAATACATGCAAAAATAATGTCACCAAAGAAAAGAAGATTTTTAGAGGGCCAGACTTGGAAGAACGAAATCTGTAAAACCAAACAGGAATGGTTAAGCCCATGCCCTTTTCATGTATCCAGTCATAGAATATGCTCATCACAGATAAGTCGGTCCTATGTTCAAGTGTCTTCAGAAAGTGAAAATGTAAACTAGCAGAAAAGGTATCGAGATTTTTTTTTTAAAGTGTCCAAACCCATGTTGCTGAGATGAACTCTCCCACCCCCAATAAACCACTCATTTGAAACTGATTTTTTTTAAAGATGGAGGCATCTAACAATAGTAACTATAGTTACTATAGCTACTATTACTATACAAAAATAGTAACCCTCTTAAGCCTTTCTAATCGTTTGACAAATCCAAGTTTTAGAAGATTGGTATGGGTAGACAGAGACCACCAAAATTTGTTGTATTAACACATTTGATTGTTTAACAAAAGAAAATAAGCAAGGCATAAATAACTCCCAGCCCAGCCCTGTTTAAACAAGTAAATAAATGAACAAAAATGTATGGCAGCACTCGAAGGTTTTGATGTTGTGTATTAATAGTACAATCAAGCTGCCAGGAACAAGAAAGGCAAATACAAATCTTTGCACTATAACTGGAAAATTGTGAGGAAAAAGGGGTAGAGAGTCATGACAGCACCAACACATAATAAAGGTCACTTACTTTCCTGTCTATTCTAAGCCAGATTTCAACTTCCCCTTCTACCCGACCATAAATGTTTAGACCTATCCAGAATGACCAGTTATTTTTAAAATGCCTTTTGCTTTGCACTGGGGAAAAGAAACTTTCTCAGATTTAGTAATCTCAGGCATTAGAAAACCACAGAAAGCTTCCAAATTTCAACTGAAAGCTTCTGTTCCCAGAAGGTACTTTCACACGTTATGAGAGCATAGCATACTCACAATTTTATTAACATCCACTCACTTCCCAACAAGGTATTCGAGCCTATTTTTGCCAAAGAAATCTCTTCTATTTATAGGATTGATGTGATGCCTTCTGACTTACGGGTAAGCCTATAATTACATGACTACAACATATTCTACTGATGTCTTTCGAAGCTGGTACAAGAGTCTGTCATCAATAAATCTTCCCAAACCTTCTTTTGGTGATAACTTCTCTCAACAAGTAAACTTTTATACAGTCCAACCTGTAGCATTGTCAGATTGATAAAAAATCATGTGGCATTCTTACAGGTTCTTTCATTCTTACAGGTATCCCAAGTTTTTAATAATGTTATTTTTCTTCTCCTACAATCTACTACTGCTTTCTTAGTGCTCATCTTAAATTTGCAAAAGTGACTTTTGTATAACCACACATAGCAGCGTTCACATTCAGAAGAGCCCAATTCTTCAGTGTTTGCCTCACTTCTAAGAATGCTTTTGAACAAGTATCCCATTGGTTTTGACACATAAGCATTTTCTTCTATTTCACAGTTCCCAAAGGTATGGTTTATTTCATGTTGCAACTATGATACTTAGGTTTACAAGGTTTGCATGGCAAAAATTACTGATGGACACTACATGGCAGCCTATCTTGTAGTTGCAATAGCCCTAATGAAAATAAAGGCATTCCAATCCACCTGCCTAACTGCCCATTGAAATCCTGGGATAGTAAGGATTTCATGAAATGAAATGGCCGCGTTTTTCCCAACTGTTAGTTCCATTTTAGCATGGTTCTCCTAATGCAGCATACTCTGCAACATCACAATGTAATTGTACCTGGTGAAAACAGTGGAATGCTCATTTTCATTTCTCATGCCTTAATGACAAGATGAAGGTTTGTTATAACAAGTGACACAGCAAAGAAAGCAAGCAATACCCTGATGCTATTCAATCATGCTAGAACCATAGTGTGTTTTTATGTGGCCGTTGCACTATCACTCATGAATACTCTGTGGCAAACTCCCATTAAAGCAAGATTGATACAGCTAGAAACAGTAACATCAGACAGCACTAACCCAAGGCAGAAAGTCCCATCTCCTTAGTTATCTACGTATTTAGTACCAAACCATCCACAAGGTTATAAATCAATGAACCGCCCTAATATCATACTCCTTGAAACACTAAATTAACGCTTATCTGCTCCAAACGACTAACTGCGGGACTTAAGGTCTGTTATTGTCTCACAAAAGTACTTTCCAGCACTTAATATCAAGGATACACCTGAAACATGAAATCTAAAATGTGGAAATAGCCAAGATATATGAGTTCTGGCAGAAGAATTCACAGAAAAGATGCAGTATGCCTTGCCCCACTTTTTCTAAGTACATGAGGTACAGGGAATGGAGGATACCAATTCTCAACATTACAGAAAAGCTCTCTGCACATGCTTTACCAAGGAGGGGGAAGAAGAGGACTCTTTTAACTTAAGCCAAAGTACATAGGACCACATAGTACATAGGACCTGTTTACAGTATTGCACCCTTTTACTTCCATTTATCCCCTTTTGGAGCTATATGGTAAGCAGAGGTGACATAATGAACTTCCTCCCCCTGCTGATTTTTCTGCAGAACACCAATACTACATTAGGAAAGTTAACAAAATGCAGGGAAAAACAAACCAGGTTGTCAAAAACATGATATAGCATGTATTTCCTTCTCTGCTGTTCACACCAATAGTTCAGGACATAATTTCAGCCATGCGAATAGCCTCTGAAAGTTCCAGCAGTTAGCCCAATAGCAGCCAAGATAAGCTTGGTGCTTTCTATAAAGTGGTGTGACACAGCAAATATGGTTCCAATTCATGAAGTGATTTTTTTTTTTTTTGTCTGTACGTGTGATGCCTGCAACTAGCCAACAGTCTAAACAGCAGCATCCTTGGCTACATGGTCATTCCAGGGAAGGGAGGCAGATTATCATAGTTATTGTTAGAAAGAATACAGAAAGGGAATCCTCTGCAAGTAATCAAAACGAGTAAGTTACCTCAAATTCAGAAATGATTGGACATAAAAATCCTACTTTGTTTAGGATAAAACTGTTTTCCTGTACACACATTCTTCAACCACATGGATGAAAAGCAAGGATGTATGTATTTAGACCCTCACTCTGTGTATTACTCTTTTCCTGGTGTAACTGCCTGCCTATCCTGGAATAGGAAGTTTTCATGAAACAACAAATGAGATCCTGTCCTGTCCTGTCCTGGTGGGAGAGAGAAAAAAATGGTGGTGCACCTGGAAGCCTAAGTGAAGCAATGGCAGATGCAGTTGTAGCAGAAAGGACACTAAAACAGTTGATACACATACATCAGCATCAACTACACAATAGCAGAAGTTGCAGGCTGAAGTGCCCCAGTATCCCCCCTGCTCTGGAGAGAAGCTGTTCGTGTGGTGTGAACCAACATTCAGCTAGATCTCAACAATATTGTTCCAGTTGATGCAGATCACAGCTGGGTTAAAGGGAAGACAGTCATCAGCTACTGCAGACAAGAGTCACTGAACAGGAAACAGAAATATATCAGTCTGGCTGATTCCCAAGGAGATGCCATTTTCCCAAAATGCTCAAGTCAGGGATGCCTACAAGTTCCCAACTCCACAATAAGGCAACTTATTAATTTTGAAGGAAGGAAGCAAAAGAAACAGATTTTTTTTTAAACAAGTTTTTTTGTGTTTTGTGTTTTTTTTTAAGTGAAAGCTGTTTTAGCCAAGTCTTAGCATTCCTATGCGAGGGGAGACACTGTGCAAGTTTATGTTCCACCCATCACGCAAAAGAACTGGGCAAGCCCAATGTAAGTGGGCCCACTTTCAGCCAGGGTCCTTTGGTTCATTTCCAGTCGTAGGTGTCTGATGGAAAAGATGAGCTACATAGAGGAAGCCACAACAGAAGTGGTGGTGATAGTAGCAGAGACTCCTCTTGTGCATTGCTATATCCAGAAGGGGCGATGCCTGCTGAACTTGGAAAGCCAAAGGCTAGTTCTCCAAATAACACTACATTGTTCGGTCCAAACTTCCAGCTTACCAAGTGGGCTGCATAGTTGTTAAGTGTTCAGAGGGAGGAGGAGGAGCTGGATTGTGAGGCTGCATGATGCAAAGTAATTTTGGTTTATCCAAACAAACTTCTATCAATAATTTAAAACTTGATATATATATAATATATATATATATATATAATATTTATATTTATAAAAAATCTCCCCTTTCCCAACCCAACCTAACCCCTGAAAGGCGCTAAGACATGAAAATGCGATGGTCTGGCTCCAATCAATGACTTAATCACAGCGAGGGAAAAGATGCATTCAACTTGGATCATCTTGTTTTTCCAGCCAACAAGAAAAATCATATGCACTGTATTGCCCCACCTCCCAAAAGCAGCCTGGTCTTGGACTTTGACATTCCAACTCCTGCCCCCTTTTCCACTGGAAGTTCTAGTATGTCTACTTCCCCACTGTTTGGGTTTCCACTGTAGCTGTGGAAACTGCATGTGGCTGGCTCAGGTTTTTGGCATCTTCCTGGCTTGATGAGTTGGGGACTTGGCTGGATGAGGCAGACATTTGATTGGATGGAGTATGGCCAACAGTCTTGCTAGAAGACTGAGATGGGTATCGCTTCCTTCCATCCACTCCTATGGTTGCAGCATATCTCTTGTGGCTACTTTCTTCCCCTATAGGAGGCTGAAATGAGAAAAAAGCCATTAGTTCAATTTATGTAGCATCTCAATATTGCTTCAAGATTCATGATTTACAAAGAGAGAGAGAGAAAAGGAGGGAGGGAGAGAAAGAGAAATATATAGAAATATATAGAGTTTTGTTATAATATTTTTAAAAAGTAATAGGACTTCACAGTCCCACCTTTCTTTAGTACTTATTGCTTGGCCCACACTTTTAAAACTGAGGTCTTAAAATGTTTTCATTCTACTTTGAAATGTTAGGGGATTTTATAGTCATTTGGCAAAAAAAAATTTTTTTTACGACAAAATTAAAGAGGATAGTGACCTGCAGCACTCAACTTTGTCATGTCAGAACTGGATAAACTAGAATGAGCCCTCAGGAATGTTAGTCCACTTCAAAATATGGTTTCCAATTCTAGTTCCTAAAGTCTTGATATCCATACCTTCATTCAAAATTATCAGAAGATATATGAATGGGCTATTATTTTTTTAAATAACTATTGTTATTGTTTTTTCTGCTCAGCACTTTCAGGCAAGTGTAGGGTTCACTTTTTTTTTCTAAATCAAATTTTAATTCATTGGCTGGACAGGAATTGACCAACTCTGGCTTGTTTCCTGAGCCTGGTGTCGTGGGCTGAGAAGTGACTGGTCCAAAGCCACCGAGCTGGTTTTCAAGCCTAAAATGGGACTACAACTCATAATATCTAGCCTGATGCTTTAACCATTATACCAAACTGGCTGTTATTTATTACTATTACCATGGTTTAATGCACAGTCAACCAGCTGTTTAAATTGGATTTAGCATTTTTATCCCCCACCGAATTCTTCCCAAAGATAGAAATTGTTGTTTGGTAGTGTTTTTATTAATATATTTATTAATATATTTTTATCTTGCCCTTTACATACATACATAATCCGTGGCTTACAAGCACAATAGAAATAGAATAGAAACTAGAAAAATTGTTAAGTAGTGTGGCACTTAAGTGAGACATCATGTGACCGTACTTTTTCCAGTCGTTAAGTGAATCACTGTTAAGGCAGACATCATGTATCCATGACTTGTGACCTTCCCTGTAAAACCCAATTTTACCTTCTTTTTCCTCATAGCAACAATCTTATAAAGTGGGTTGGCTGAGAGTGTGTCAGGCCCAAAGACACTTAAGCCAGTGATTGCAATTAATTTACAAGCAGAATTTCCCTATCACTTCATATTATTTCAAACACATTATTATTAACCGACTCTGTTCATATTATGCCTGATATAGCCATAAACTTTGGAGTAAACACAATCATTAGAAATATTTTTATTACAAGGAAGAAACAGTAATTTGTACCCACATCAACTCTGAAGTCTTCAAGGCGGCGGAATTTGCTGAGGTATTCTTGCAATTTACTGTCAATGTCCAAGTTTTTGGCTTTGGAATATTTTAAGAAGGCCCAAAATTTTTCTAACCCATAAAGCTGGCCTATTAACAAGGGACAAAAAACTAAGAATAAGTCTCATCTCACAAAGGAAGCCATTGCAATTTCATTTCAACAAATGTTAAGAGTGACAAAAATTGGCAACTTAGCAATACACGAAAACAGACTTTTTATTAGCTATACACATACCCGGGGCCATGTAGGAAGGAAACAGACAAAGGGGACAAGAAAGCAGCTGGCCTTCTCTTTACTTTAGACAAAAGAGCATAAAGCTAAAGGTAATCTTGGCCTCAGAAGTCAGCAGTTTCTCATACTAAAGTTTTTGAATCAGAGTAATCAGAACTCCAACTATTTATTTTAAAGAAATATTACATAGTTATGGACAAATGTCCCACAATTTATTTGCATAAAAATTCCCCGAAATATCAGCCTCTGTATGTGCTACCAGAAAAAATATCACTTACCAGCCTCAAAATCTTTTATAGTTTCTTCTTGGAAATCTTTAAATATGTCAGGCCGGAATTTTTTCTCCAGTCCATAACTGTAATATCTGAAGAGGCACTCCAGTCCATACCTGCAAGACCATACTATTTGTAACACCACTACTTCCTTCAGATGCTCTAATTTTTCTTACATGAGTTTATTTGATCAAGTCAAATTATCCATCTAATATCCCTTTAAAAGGGCTATTACCATATTTTTGCTAAAGCCAAGATCAATCCATGTGTCCCACTTTCTATATTTAAAATGCCAACTATAATGATGCAATAACCAGGCTTAGAACCTACCTGTACCCTTCCTTTGCATCCTCCAGAGCCAGTTGCTTAAATTCCTCATACATTTTCTTGTTAAAATGATCCCGGAGGAAAAATGACCAGAATCTAAAGAGAGTATTCATTTCCTGGGACTGGCCAATGCCCAGTCGTTTCCGTTCTGGATAAAAACAAAGAAGGAAACACTTAAGAACTATTTTAAAGTGCAAGCTAATTAAAATACTTTATTTCATCCTAAAGACAAAATACACAGTCTCCATTATTATGTTTCTGTTATACACAAAATCTGCTGAATGCCTGAGCCTTTGGATCTTGAAACCAGATAGAGAACATTTTTGTAGCAATGTAATTTATAAAGCAGCCAAAGGATTGTAATCTTAAATGATATTATATAGTGAATGGAAAAAGACTGGCTTTAAATGAATGGAAGCTTTATCTTCAAAACGGCCCACATCAATTTCAAGTGATTAAACTACATGCTCGCCTATTGCTTTGTACAAGTGAACAGATAACCATGCAGAACAGAAGTTTTTTCTCCCTTCCAATTCACAATAAGCCATGCTCATTGCACTACATGCAGATTTAGTCTACAGATTATTACTTCAAACAATAATGAAGATTTGCAAATATATCCAAGAAGCTAAATTTGGCCAAGATACAGGCAAACTGTCTGCTCTATTCATTATAACCTGCACAAAATTCAAACACATGACAAGTTCAGTAGTATCTACACAATTTACCATTAAGGCATCGCCGGCGATACTTGTGGTAGACATGTTGTGTGAAGCCATTTTCTTTCAGGAGTTCGTGGGAAGGATGCTGGAACTTAGGCAATGACTGTGGGGTACAGCCATAGCTGCTTATAGTTGGGGTGCCTTCTGATGGACTGGAACTAGATAAATTTTGAAAAAAAATATCAATAAAAGAACCAACTGCTCAAATGTTCAAAAACAAATACAGACACATTACAGTCAATCAGACTGTAATCTGACAAGCTTTTTCTGAAAAAGTCTTAATTGCTAATTAAGGAATTATTTTGAGTAAAGAGAGCATTGACTTATGAGAATGAAGACAACTCGTACAGTTTCTTCAGTAGGATCTCCCAATCTTTTGTTCTTCAACTTCAGTGAAAATCATCATGCCTTTTAGTACCTGATGGATGCTGTTCGAGGTCTATGCTCCCGAGAATCCATTACCCAACCAACGTGACATTCCATTGGGGGATTTGAACTGTGCCGTGTTTTTCTTTTCCGGGGTGTCTGTAAGAAGAAGCACATGACACATTCTGTATGAACACTAAAAGTTCACAAAAATTCTAGCTGTGTCAAGAGATACCCAATATCTATAGGCATATAAAAGGAGTTGATGCGCAGGCCTTACCTTGGCATCTATCAATCTGCCTTCCTTAACCACTGGGTAAAACCGAGGTGTCTGTGTAGGGTCTTTCAGCTGAGGTGTACGAGGGGTCCGGGGAGTTCTTGCATTGCGGTAGTTTGGGGATTCTGGCACTGTTGTTGGCAGAGATCGTGCAATGGTTGAAGGTTCGGGCACACCAAAGAGTTTATTTGCCAGAGCATCGGTTGGAACTACAATGAAAAAAAAATAGTAATGATTAAACTATGTTGTTTATACAGAAAAAAAATAAAAACTTCAGCATCCATGCTCAGAAACTGTTTTCAATTCCCTTTAAGAAAAAGCAATGAAGTTTTAAAAAGCAAGCATAAAATGATGGATTTGCACCCTGAAATATATATAACATTTTTAATGTATGCTGATCAAGGTCACCTTGTGTAAGATAGGCAGATGTATCTATTTTATAAACATTAAAAATAGGAAGACCTTCTAGATGCTTTATGAGCAAAAAATAAAATAGAATAAATAACCCCAGAAAACCAGAGAGCAACAGTTTAAAAATACAGCAGTGCGGACTGACTGTCGAAAGATCCTATATGGAAGATACCTACTGAAATGTATTTAATAGGTAAGTCTGTGCAAACCCATACCTTGCTGGAACCTGGGTGGTCCTGGGGGGACTTCTTGATTTGGATCAACAGGAGGCTCAGGGGTAAGTGTGTCAAACTGCTCTCTGCTAATCATATTCACTTTCTTGAAGTTTTCTACTTCTTGCTACATTTCAAAAGATCACAAAGGAAATTAAAATACACAGCTCAAAGAGATTTACACTTTATATCTGTCAAATCAAAGCAATGTGAAAACCTCACAAGAATCTCAGTAAATTTGGGACATAGAAAGTGAGTCCCTAAACAGGTGACAATCCAGAATAACTGCACATAGAGTTTCAAAATATCAACGGTGATGTACCTCACCATCTCAGTGTAAGAAAAATCATCAGAATTTAAAAACAAAGCTTCTCTGTAGTTTAGTTAAGGAATTCCACAAAAGACTAAAATCAATGAAATTGTGACAAATGTTCATTTTTGGATATCTGCCTCCCATTCACATACATCAGAGACAGATTAAAAAATTAATAAAAGGAGTTCATGAAAGTAACATTCTGACTTCCTCTTCACATTATTTTAACTATTTTTTCCATACAGCTCATCTTTTACATTCAGTAATTGAGAAATTTCAGGAGCAACCGACTATGGGGAGATGACATACAAAACGGACAGTTTAATGCCTTTCTCTTAACTACTCTATGTATGAACAGCTCAAATACAATTATCCAATTATGTTTTATTGAACCCACAACTATCTAATGATTCTGTATTACTTTTTAGTTTAAACATCCTCAGATAATATGCCACAAAGTACTCTACAAATCTTCCTTTATTCACCACTGAATTTTCTTTTATCAAGCTAGAAGTAATGGTGAAGTGCTGTAAAAGTCTGCTATTTATTCTAAGCATGTTACTGCCATCTCTGGTAAGGTAGTCCTCAGGTTACAACCACTTTTCAGTTCAAAATTACAAAGGCACTGAAAGTATATAGCATAGGTGTCAAACTTGCTGTGTCACGTGATATTTTGCAATGTTTTGCCCATTTGTGGAGCTGGGGTGGCATGGCCTGTGCATGATGCATCCGGCTTGCGGGCCGCAGGTTTCACACCCACGGCATATAGGATTGGTCCTTTAAATTCCTGCCATCATAGCACCCATGCATTTGTGTGATCGCAATTCAGGGATATGGCAACTAGCTGATTGTTGCAGCATCCTGCAGTTAGGTGATCATTATTTGTGGCCTTTCCTGCCAGCTGTCCAGAGCAAATAGAATTGGGTAGTTGGTAGGGAAAGTCACAAGTTGCTCCATGACTTGCTCTAGCTACTTTTTCTCCCAAGGAGCCCTGCAACAGAGACAAGATCCCAGGAATCTCGCCCTCCACAGCAGTCACTTCTGCCCTCCCTCCTAGCACCTCCTTGCCTACACTGTGTAGCACCTTGTGCACTCTGTAACACCTGCTCATGGCAAATATATACAACCACACAACACCCACATTCCTTCTCTGGGATTCTTATCTCTTCCCACTTAACAACTCATGTAGTCCTGGTATGAGGGATAACAAGTTCTAATGCCATCACTAAGTGATAAAATTGCACTTCACAACTGTATTGCTTTGTGGCAGAAATTCTGGTTCAAATTGCTGTTGTAACCCAAGAATAACTTTAACAAACTATTTTAATCTGCTCCAAATTAGTATCTTTAGTGACTACCAAAAAACCCAAGTGAAATCTGTTGAGCACCATTAATTTTAATTATCGATCCAATCTCTTTTAAGACCAGAAATATTGTAATAGCTTTATTTACCAACCCAATTTAGTGCCATGTATTTTAGCCAATCAATATTGTGGCCAGCAAAAATCATCTTCGTTTTACATTCCAAATTTTGAAGATGGTTCAATACCTATTATGAAATAAATTAACTACTCCTACCAAAACTTTGGTTGCCCAATCCATTTATCCCAGAAAGCTCAAACATATCTGAGACATTGTTGCAGGAAGAAGTTACCACAGAAGCAGCAAAGTTGACTCAATAAGGCTAATCATTACAATTTTAGAGAATAGCTAAAGTGCAGATTGATCTTTGTGCAGACTAATATGAAGATATAGTCAAAAGATGTCACCAAAGGTTTGATGATGATTCCAGCTCTACCACAGAAAATGGTACCTTGGACTTTTAATTTAGCATCTTCTCCCATATTTCCAAAGTACAAGTAGAAAGTACTTTTGTTAGCATTAGGATTTACACCAATTACAGTTAGTCCTTTTTTTTTTTTTTAAACAACCAATGGTTCTGGAACTATTCAAAATTACAACAGGAATTCTCTCATTTCTGCAGAATGGCTGCAAATGCAGAGCCAAATCCTGCTTAGATTTTGGAAATATTTTTTTCAGCCAGCCTCTTTGAAAGTGAAAGGGCTGCCGATCAGATTGATTTCTCCACATTTCTCCCTTTGACAACCAAAAATTAGAGGGGCAAATAACACAGCAATAGAATGATATAAGAATCTGCTTTACAGAAAAGGACTGAAAAAAGGCTATATAAAGCAGCAAGTTCAAGGATAGCAGATAAATCTGAAAAAACAAATTCCTGAATGTAATTTCTATATAGAAATAGGCATGCTTAGAGTCACATACAGTGCATTCGGAAAACGTTCAGACCCCCTTCACTTTTGTCATTTTTGTTATGCTTCAGCCTGATTCTGTATTGATTTTTTTTCTCATTAATCTACACTCAGTATCTCATAATGACAAAGTGAAAACAGAATTTTAGAAATGTCTGTAAATTTATTAAAAAGAAAAAAATGAAATATCAATTGGCTTGAGTATTCAGAGACCCTTTGCAATGCTTGAAATGTAGCTCAGGTGCCTCCCATTTCTCTTGATAGTTACTGACATGTTTCAACACCTTGGAGTCCACCTGTGGTAAATTACATTGCTCGCACATGATTTAGAAAGGCACAAGCCTCTCTATAAAAGGCCTCACAGCTGACAATGCACACTGTAGCAGAACAAAAGCCATGGGGTCAAAGGAGCTGCCTGCCCAGTTCAGAGACAAAATTATTGCAAGGCACAGATCTGGCGCAACAATAAAATTTCTGCACTGAAGTTTCCTAAGAGCACAGGGGCCTCCATAATTCTCCAATGGAAGTTTGACACAACCAGCACTCTTCCAAAAGCTGGCCATCAGATTAAACGGCGCAATTGGGGGAGAAAAACCTTAGTAAGAAACCCAATGGTCACTCTGACTGAGCTTCAGAGATCCTGTGTGAAGACGGGACAGAGTTCTGGAAGGATATCCCTCACTGCAACCCTCCTCCGATTTATGGGCTTTATGACAGAGAGGCTAGACGGAAGTCCCTCCTCAGTGCAAAACTCATGAAAGCCCACTTGGGAGGCTTGTACCTGAAGGACTCTCAGACCTCAGTGAGGAACAAGATTATCTGGTCTGATGAAATAAAGATTGAATTGTTTGGCCTCAATTCTAAACGTTATGTCTGGAGGAAATCAGACAATGGTCATCACCTGCCCAATATCATCCTAACAGTGAAGTATGGTGGTGGCAGCATCATGCCGTGGGGCAACAGGGATTGGGAGATGGGTCAGGGTTGAGGGAAAGCTGAATGGAGCAATGTGCAGTGATATCCTCAATGAAACTCTGTTCTATAACGTTCAGACCTCAGACTGGGCCAAAGGTTTGCTTTCCAACATTATAACGATCCTAAGCACACAGATAAGACAACACAGGAGTGGCTTAGGGACAATTTTGTGAATGTCCTAGAGTGGCCCAGCCAGAACCCTGACTTGAACCCTATGGGACATCTCCGGAGGGACCTGAAAATGGCTGTCCACCGACGGTCACATTCTAACCTGGCTGAGCTTGAGAGGATTTGCAGAATGGCAGAAAATCCCCCAATCTAGATGTGCAACGCTTGTCGCGTCTTACCCAAAAAGACTCAAGGCTGCAATTGCTGCCAAAGGTGCTTCAGCAAAGTACTGAGTGAAAGTTCTGAATACTTATGCCAATGTGATATTTTAGTTTTTTTCTATTTAATAAATTTACAGATATTTCTAACATTCTGTTTTCACTTTGTCATTATGGGGTACTGAGTATAAATTAATGACGGGGAAAAAGTGAATTTCAACAACTGTAGAATCAGGCTGCAGCATAACAAAATTGATAAAAAGTGAAGGGGTTCAGAATATTTTTTTAAATGCACTGTATAACTTCTGTTAAAATGTGTTAGAATGCTGGTATATACAAGAACAAACGTCATGTCTAGATCAGGGGTGTCAAACTCGTTTTTATTGAGGACCAAATCTGGGTTGCATTTGACCTCAACAGGGAGGGAACATGGCTGGGGGACATGGCCAGCTCAACGTTACTCGTGCTGGGGGTGCCTGTGCTGGCACGAGCACTTTGCCAGCGAAAACAGGCTTCCGAGTTCCATTTTCGCCTGCAATGGCCTCCCGCAACCCTCTATCAATGAGAACAGGATGCCAAGCTCCATTTTTGCCTATGAAAGCCTCCTGTAACCCTCTGCCAGTGAAAACTGAGCTCTGCCAGCGAAAACTGAGCAACCCTCCCAAGCTTCATTTTTGCTGGCAGAGGCACTGTGGGCCAATCCTTTGCTTTTTCCAGGGCAGCCCCCAAGGGCCTTGAGTTTGATACCCCTGGTCTAGATTGTAGGAAATAGGTGAAGGTGATGGAAATTTATACCAATCCTTCAACAAATACAAATTGTATATCATATTTAAAAAGTCTAAAAGGAAAGATATATGTGTTTGACATACTCTTTGATTGAAAGGGATCAATTTAAGCATTCTATTACAGAACAAAGGTGATGGTAACTTTTGTTATTTAAAATCTATAACCAGAAGCTGGCTGATTTCATCCTCCGGTGACATGATATAAATGTAGCAACAGTGTCCTCACACTTTCAGGATCAGAATAGAGAATCTTACTAGGGATGGAAAACTGTTCTCCAAAAATCAGCATGTTATCTATATTTCTATAACACTTTATATAATTCTAGTAGGTGTACAATAAAGTCACCATATAAGCTGAAATAAGTCATAATAACTACATTAAAACAACAAAGAAAGCACTGTAACAAACCCAACATTTGCTCATTAATATGCTATCTTGATAAAAAGCCTTTAACAATATTCATGCCTAAAAAGATAGGAAAAATATTCTGTAACCAAGAATGATCAGGTGGCCAGTGTGCTTGAGATCATAATCTATATGGTAGTAGGAAACAATTGGTAGAACTTCCTCTCCAAAGCACTCTGTTAGGAATATAAGTCACCTAACAGGTATTTGGGTTAGAAATACATAAACCAGGATAAACATTTTAGTACTCTATCTTTAAGGGAATGCAAGAGCATGCAATTGGGTGTGGTTTCTCAAACAGCCATAAGATGGAGCCAGAAACCTGAGTCTCAGTCTCAGAAGAGAAGTCTGAGTCTCAGAAGAGAGTGTGTCTGAGTGTATCTCTGTTTTCCTTCTGTTGGAAAGTATTGCCCTTGCTCCATTTCTTCTAGTTGACTGATATTACTGGATTTAATGTAAGTCTGATACTGAACTGTTTTTGACACTGGAATTTGATATTTGGATTATCCCTGGATGAAAACTGACTGTTTTTACCTGTGAATGATTTTGGACTGCTTATTTTGGACTTTGCTTAAACCTTTCTGGAAGTAAAAACCTACATTTACTGTCCAGTGTATCTGTGTGCTCTGTGTGTATTATTCCAACACTACTCTCTATACATCTCCCTGTATGCGCTCATTCTCCTAACGGGGAATTACCTCAACACACTCTGCTAATACAGTTAACAGCTAATTTGTCAGACAGTATAGCCAAAAAACACATGCACATGTCTGAGAATATAAAGGTAAAGGTTTCCCCTGTCTTTTCCAACTCTAGGAGGCAGTGCTCATCTCCATTTCTTAGCCAAGGGAGCCAGAGTGGTCCAAAGACACTTCAATGGTCATGCGGCCTGCATGACTATATACCGAATCACACAGACACAGAACACTGTTAACTTCCCACTGAAGTGGTACTTATTTATCTGTCTACAGAGATTCTCAGTCATCAAGGTCAAGGTTGCCCCAAAGGTGCTTTTTCAAAAGGCAACTGGGCTTTGTTTTCCCTGAAGACATTCTGCTTCTCATCCAAGAAGCTTCTTCAATTCAGAACTGAAGAAACTTCTTGGATGAGAAGCGAAATGTCTTCAGGGGAAAACAAAGTCCTTTTGAAAAACACCTTTGGGGCTAACTATCTAATCTCATTTGAATGCTTTCAAACTGCTTGGTGGGCAGCAGCCGGGACAAGGATGGAAATTCACCCCGTTGTGTAGTGTTCCAGATCTGGAACCCAGACTGTCAGCTTTCCAGCTGACAAGGTCAGCATCTTTAACCACTGAGCCATTGCACTATCTGAGAGTATATTGGTTTTTACAGAAAAGTGTTCTAATCAAAAGGAAATTGCATCCAAAATAGAAGCATAACTGCAGACAATCTGCCATTCATAAATACATTTGTAATCAATTCCTCACCCATGATATAAGATGAAAGGTAAGGCATTCCAAAGTATTAAGACGTGAGAAAGTTAACTGATGATTAAAGGAGCCCCACCAAACAAATGCCTGATAGGTAAACATCTACTTTCTAAATCTACCCTTGGTTAAGTTTTCCTAATACACATATTCATATAGGTGGGTGGGGAAAATGGTTATGTACTAGTATATTGATTCAGATTTTAATAATTGCCTCAAAATATTTGCTTAGTCCCATCTACACTATTTTCATTTCATGTTGAATAGGATAATAAAACCCAATTCTCACCTTTATCTGAGAATATTCCGGTTCAAACTGTTCTGTCCAAAGGTCCTGTTCATAGTAATATAGTCCATCATTGATCACTTTGGCCAATTCTGAACTCATCTTTGCCCTGGAAGTGTGGTTGCCTGTTCTGTCTCCCCCTGGATGACGGCGTAGATAGGGGGGTGTCTGTGTTACAATCAAAATTTTATTCACGTCCCTGTCATCAATCTCATAGTCTGAATCCTCATCTGACCAATCAGTGAAGGTGTTTTTACGACCATCCATCTGTTCCATTTCCTCATCAAAAAGGAAGTCCAACTCCTCTGGTTCATCCTGATCCTTCTGCTTCAGTGATGTTCTAGACTCTTCTGTTTTCTGGTAAAAGTGAGATAATGTTAAAATAGGAGATGGTGGAGCACTAAGCTGTACTGCAACACTCACAGAAAAACTGCAATGAATTCTCAGTTTTGTCCTCAAGATAAGTAACTCAAAACCTTCACCTGCAATCGATGGCTTGAAAACAAAATCCATTTCATTTAATCCTGCATCACACAACATACCAGCCGACACAGGAAGACTAAGAGAAGGGCAGAACTATACAGGTGGTCCTTTCTTAATGTCCACTCATTCAATAACTATTCAAAGTGATGACAGTAGTGACGAAGGAACTTATGACTGATCTTCAAAGTTTTGGTCACTGTAGTGCCCTTGTGGTCTCATGAACAAATTCAGGGTCACTTCAGGTTTATGAACACCTTTGGCTACCTACTGCCACTAGTTGTTCCCATCAACCACAGTTGTGCCACTGCAGCTGGGGTTTATTTTGTGTCCTATCCAGAGCCCTTTTTTGCAGGAAAGAAGGCCCCAGGTGAAGCATGAACAGAGGGTCTTGCTGGTGAACAAACAGAAGCCCAGGGTAGGGTGTGAGGGAAGCCCCAAGTGAGGTGCCATAGGAACAAACCTTTTGGATCTCAGGAACCACCAAACTCATTTTAAATCCTAGGGACCACTAACAGGTTCTATGGGAATGGCCTAATTTGTGCGTGTGGCTTGGTGGTCATGTGACTGGCTGGGCATGGCTTGTGTATAAATATTATACATATTTAAATAAATATTGAATTTTTTATAAAAAAGAGCAACTTTTACCCAAAATCAGACAAAGCAAGCAGATTGAGTTGCTCACAGATTCATTCAGAAATCTATCTATCTGCCATTGGCTAGCTCAGTCTGTCACATAAAATTTGCTTGCGAGCAAACTCATAAAATTTGTTAGCAAGCAAACTCACAAAATTAACTCACAACACACCATGTATATAAATATTGAATTTTTTATTTTAAAAAAGAGCAACTTTTACCCAAAATCAGGCAAAGAAGGCAGGCAGATTGAGTTGCTCACAGAATCATTCAGTGATCTATCTATCTGCCATCGGCTTGCTCAGTCTCTCAAATTTGCTTGCCATGAGTCTGCACTGAATCATAGAACTTTCAGTCCTAAGGGAGGTTCGGCTGTGCTTAAAAACCGAGCCGAAGATCTAAAGACTAGCTAGAAAGCAAGAAATCCAACCATTTCCTGCTTCCTAGCTAATCTAAATCTCCCAGCACAGCAGAACAGATGATGGTTGGAAAAAGGAAAAATAGCAATTCAGCAGGCAAGTTTGCCAGGTAAGAAGTGAGTGGGCAGGGAGGGTTCCCGCGGGCCATGTGGGTAGTGCAGCCTTGTGTTTCTGTGCAGCCTGGATTAATTGCTTTGAGGGAGTGCTCTGGAGATGAGATTTCTCTGTGGCCCATCAAAATTTTCTCACAGCCACCAGTGGACCACGGCCCACCAGTTGGCAACTGCTGCAATAGAAGAAGATGGTATGAAAGAAGATCCTGACTGGAGGTATGAAGACAGGCATGGCTAGACATTAGGGGCAGCAGGCAGCCAAAAGGGCAGAAGAAGCCGTCCTTTAAGTTACCAAGGCTCAGGACCGTGAGGGATCAAGCCAGGAACAGCTTGGATTCAGGTGGGTCCTTGCTAATGAATTCAGTTAATGACAGCACCAAGGACTGCCAGGATTGCCATTCCTAAATGATAGGGTCCTATGTCATAATGTTTTACTAAAACATCACTTAGTGATAGAAATTTTCTTCCCAGGTACCTACCTGTTCAAATTTCAAACACAGAGCTAATGAGTTTTGAATTCAACCCCAATCTCCAAGAGTGGAGATATCTAACATATTTAATGCAATTAAGGTTAGAGTGTTATATTAGTCAATCTCTTGAAAATCTTCTTCAAAGTAAAAAAAAAAAAAAAAGAAGGTAAAGGTATCCGTGCAGATTTTACCCTGCTAGTTGTCTTCTTTTAAGTCTGTCTTCTGTATCTATCTACTACATCTGTCATTAAATCCTGTAGAAAGTCTGGCCTCCAATGCGATTCATTGGTTACCTTGGGTCTGATGGGAGATGGCCTAGGCCTCTTCTTCACTTCAATCCACGCCTCTGAGTCCAAGTCAGGCAGGCTGGCAGACAGACCTTTAGGCATTGTCTTCAAATTACTAACTTCCTCTGTCTTGTTCAGCATGGGACTGGCAGAGCGGGGAGAACCAGGAGCAGATTCTGTAACATGTATTTAAATAAAGTATCTGTACATGCAAATTACTTGATTTGCAAAATATCAACAAAAATAACTCAATAATATAAATTAGCCTTGGAAGAAAAGGAAATAAGGAAGTAGCACTCCTACCGGAGAGTCAACTTTTGGACAAATGAACAAGATGTCACTTATATATTTTAATTCTAATTTGCATTAACTATGTATAAGACACATGTAGACTGTGTTATATAATTTTTGTCAGAATTTTTACTTGACCTTTCATTTTTATAAAACCAACCCAACTTTACTTTTTACCAAATGGGATGTCAAATTCCTTACAATAAAGTGAATTAATACTCTTAATAGTTATTTAAATTTTCACCCCTGCTCTTGGCTACTTAATATTTTTTTCTTATCCACTTTTTCTAACATAATCCCCTGACACATCATAGAGTCCAATCCTATTTGAATGCTTTGGCATTATCATCAGAAAAATACAACTGGAAGATATATTATGAAACAGACAGAAACCTGTTTGATCACTACAAAATGTGTTCACAACATACTCATAACATGAGCATAAGGAGCAAGTTTGTACATCCCAATGTCAGGATTTCAAAATGGGGAGCTTTCAAAGACAAACAAAAATGCACCTGAGATACTCTTTATCCAGATTACATGCTTAGGTGTTGGCAACCGATAACTGAAGCCAAATGGAACAATAACTGGCATGAGCAAGGCAAGCTAGTTGTACTCCCAGTCTACTGCTGCTCAATGCACAAAATTTTATTGTAAGAGGTTTCATAGAATGTTCAGATACATCTGCTATGAAGTAATTAAAATTTATTTATTTCAAGAGACATTAGGCTCAGGCAAGATTTGGGGCCTATTATGTGTCAGGGAGGGAAAATCATTCCAGAGACAAGAAGCAACCACAGAAAAGGTCCTAGTTCCCATAAGATGACAAGAGTTAAATAAAAGAAACTTACATGCATTCCCTGTGGGAGCATGTGGAGCATGTAGTCAGCCTTGGGAGAAGGTGGTCCGCTCAAGTAACCTAATACTATGTAATGTAGCATTTTTAAAGACAATCACCAGCAACTTGAATTGCAATTGGAAATCTATCAGCTTGCAAAGCAGCAGTGTTACATGGGCATAATGAGATATACCATCAGATATCCATCTGCTGCCTTCTGGACCAATGGAAGCTTCCATGATTTTCAAGGGTAGCCCCTTGTACAACTGTGTGTAACAGTTCAATTGGGAGGTGACCAAGGATAAATGACTAACAACAGGACCTCCCAGCCCAAGAATAGGTAGAAAAAGTACCCTGGACACAACTGCCCTCAGCTCTTTTGAGCAGGAGTACCTCCAAATTGCTTAACGTAAGGCAGACCACCACTTCTTTCAGAGCTAAGACTAACTCCAGAATCACAAAGCAGTGGGCTGTCAATGACAAGACATATAATATTGCCCACGTCCAAATCACACAGCCAGTGCCCCAAAACAAAAGCCAGATCTATAGGTGCTCCCCCTCCCATAGATCAGACCTGCAACAAACTGGGTCAGGTTCATGATTGTCATGCTGGCCATGAACTTCCATACAGTCTGCTCCCCAAAGATGACAGACTGAAGTTCCCCCAGAATCATAAATCTTGGAAATTCTATTGCCAGGCCAAAGACAGCCTCAAACAGAGTATGCAAGGAAACTGCTATGTAGCAAAAAGACTGGTACTCCCAACTGATTTTTAGACCCAACCTTATAAGTAAGGTATTACATGTCGTTATCTGAGATAGTGCTTCTGGCAATCTTCAAAGTCCCCTGATAGACAACAGCATGCACACACACAACACAAAGTTGTGGCTAGTGCCACAACCAAAATCCCACTGGGCGTATTTCCAAGAAAGGCATTTCCTCCTCCTCCTTGCCCTGCAGGGTTCTCAGAAATATATGAAAGGTTTGCCTTCTCCTACAGGATCAAATCCCATATTAGAGGGATTTATTAGAGGCTGAGCTTGAGCAACACTAAATGTTAACATATGCCCATATAAGGTAAATTATTATCTTTAATAACCCAGAGACTCTGGATTAAATAATGAAATGTTGACGTTTTGTAATGCTGCTGTTTTGTAAAATAAATGTTTGGCTTGAACTCAAATTATGTAGCAACAACAAAAATCAACATATTTTGTGGAACATATTTGATTTTCATATTCTCCATCTGTACTGACCTGTCTCTTTTTGGAAGTTCTGCCTGGGCACAAATTCTGGGCAGTTGATTAGCTGAGAGAAGTCCGTTTGTGTATAGTCTGTCATGGGAGGGCCAGGCAAAGGCCATTTCTCTGGTTCTTCTTTTCTCCTGATTTTCTGGTCCACAATCTCCACCACTTTGCTGTCTTTTAATGCCTAGAAAACAACCCCTCATTTTCAGCATTAATATATTAAAACAAGGCAAGGAGGGGATAGTGCAAATATTCCTCAGATACCTCTTATCTGACAGTGAAATAGGAGTCTTAAAAAAATCTAAAAGAACATTAAGCAGTAAATAATTTTAAAATTATCAGATATACTGCAGTCATTTAGGAGTCAGGAAGTAAATTATTGTTTTTATATGAAGAAATTATGTTTTACAGTGCCATATGAACATAGCTGAAATTGAGGAAATTGTTGTTGTTTTTTTTCTCTAAACATTTCTGGCCTTTTCCTGTCCTTCTTAAATGTTCTCAACCCATTCATTCCAAAGGCAGACAAAGGAACAAAGCCAACTTTAGCATTAGTATACTTGCTTTCCTACTCCCAAGCATATCCAGGTAATGAAGAGACACAGATATGACCTGCAAATATTTCCATTTTCTCACTTAATCCAGTACGGGAATGGGAGATCTAAAACATCTATGATTATCTCTCTCAAGAACCATGACATGGCAGCTTTAAGAATTTAATGAACTCAAACTCATAAAGTGACATGCATTCACTGTATCAGTGGATGTTAGGCCCAAGCCCACCCAGAGACGACACAGTGAGATCCAATCCACTCCTTTACTTATACCCAATTGACAGAATCTTGCCAAACTAAAGTTGTAACTTTCTTACGACATATATCCTGAAAGTTTAGGGTGTGGCTACCCTGAACCTTTTACCCCCCTCAGCCTCCCTCTCCCCCAAGCATTTTTCTGAGAAAGCTCTTAGTTAAAATCTTCCTCACTGCTCCTGCAGGTTTCATCACAGTGGAATAGGTTTTTAGTTCAAGACTGAATGAAATAGTATGGTATAACCGAAAGTGAAATGACAACACAAGTCTAAATACATAGGTAGCCAGGTGGACAGATTATCCCTTACCTTAATGATAAGGCCAACATCTGTGGTTAGGGCCTGCACCCGATGGAAACTGGCAATGAGTGTGATGGGAAGGAAACCTTCAGTGTCCATTTTCCGTCTCAAGAAAAAGTCTCTTTCCAAGTTGTCAACACTGAAGTAGTATTCTCTGAAAATAGCAAGTAATGGAAATTGAAATAGTTATTTGTGTCACATGCTAAATTACACTAATATTACTTCAGAAAAGTTTCTCTCAAGTATAAGAGTAATATCATATCCATTGTTTTCAAAACTGGTCCCAATCTAAGGCAGACTTATATTTAAATATATATTATGTGGGTTAAGGAAATACTTTTTGATAATAACAGAAGATATGTCTACCCTAAAATAATCTCATACATTGTATCAGAATTGTTCCTGTTGCACTGCCGTACTCTGTGCCAGAGAGTACCAATTTGTTAAACTTGCCATTCATTTCTCTTTGTTATTAGTAAACTTGCTGCTACTGAAAGTAAAGAAAGAAATATAAAAAGAAGTAAATTCTCTTATTCTACCCTTTTTCCTGCAAGTGACATAATTGGCACATATATGCTGATACATTTCTAAGGAGATATCTTATAGTACACATTGCTTATTTTTCCTTCTATATTCTCAATTGGCTGTTGGACATAACCTTGTATTCTGCTGCTATCACCACTTTAAAGACCAGCCATTATTTTGAATGTTTTCAGTTGCCTACTCTTAAATAATTTTATAGAAAGGGCTTATTATTATAGGCTGTGATCCTGCTGCAATAATTGCCATTTTACTTGTTTTGGAAAGGGCAGCACAATATATCTAAATAAGAGACTATTTAGCAATTTCTTAATGGATAAAATCAGTTTTCTGCCAAATAAAGTGGTCTGCCAATTATCTAACAAGGCTTTTAAAAGATTGAAAAACTACTCCTAGAACCAAAACTAATACATACATCTGTCGTTTTATGTAGTCTTTGAGCAGTTCTTGGTCAACACTGTAGAGCTCAGTGCTACTGATGTTGTCAAAATAATAAGTGATATTACTAGTGTATTTCTGTGTACGTGTGCCATCAGAAGCATCAAATTTCCGATATCCATAATGATAATCAAAATGAGCTGTTATAGAAGGAAAAAGATAAAAAGAATCATTTTTAAAACCTTTTCTTCTCAAACAAAATCTGTATTGCACTGGTCAAACACACCCAAGATAAAATATAATAGCCAGGTAGGGGACTACTGTTTGATATTATGGCCACTGACCTGTGTTGGTCTACATAATTCTGTATTTTCTCCCATATTCATTTCTTCATCGAAACGAAAGGATTGGGAAAGGTTATCCTGAGGTTTGGAATAAGGTGTCACCAATATGATATTCTGCTGACACCCTGTCACATAACTCCAAGAATATGGCACATACTCATAATGTTACAAGAATTCAATAATGGTGAGATTTGAATAAGGACAAATGTGTTGCTAGTCAGTAGAAAGTTAGGACACAAGAATTAAGATTCCCCTAAACCTCTGCAAAATCAGATGTATTGTTTGGGAATGCCTGCACTCCCAAATTCAATAATGCAATAATAACCAAATTTGCACATTTATGTTCAGTGTGCCAGCTATAACTATTTTTGAATCAGCTGTATCTGCCAACAGTCCCCCATGTATTAGTCAAATAGCAATGTACTTTAATTTGTAGAAACTCTTGAAAGGTACTGGAGAATGTAGAGCGATATAAAACATGGCAGATAAGCTGTTAACCAGTGACACATCACACCCAAACAAAGCTATCTTATCTATTTCACAACTCTTCTGACCAGATGGATCAAAAGCTTGCTGCCTTAGGACCAAAAGTTTACTATCTGCAGAAGGACCTCTCTTATTACAAAACTAGATTTCAAAAGTCCTTTTACAGTATATCTTTTCTTATGCCACCCCAGGAGCATGCTTTACTTTTAATTATTAGTCATTTACAATAAAACTGATAGATTATTGAAGCATTGTAAAGACTGGCACTCTTTTAAGATACTATAAGAAACTTTTTTTTCCTCACAAGGGAAGTTTATTCTAGAACTGCTCACTTGTCTTGGTTTTTCAAAAAGGATGCCAGAATCAATCATCTTAAGCTTTCCTTTTGTAATTAACAGACACTGATGTTAATGACTAGCCCAAAGTCACCTAGTGAGCTTCCAGATGACAGCAGAATTGAATCTGGGTCTCCCAAGCCCTACTCTAATATTTAATCAACACCCAGGAATTTAATTATTTAATATTTAATTATACTTTGTGTAATTATGTTTTACTGTGTTAATATTCATTTATTTTTTTTACTTATATTATTCTTTGGTTAAAAAGGTTTAAAAGGGACTTAAAAATCAATAAAAAGACATTGGTTTTGGAAAAGACTTTAAATTCTTTTATCTTGGTGTACTGATTCCAACCATACTCAGTCATAATTTAGCACAAACAAATCAGCTATCCTCAATTACTGATATTCAAAGTGGAAATAAAATGTTGCTTGCCAGTTCTTTAACCACAGCATCACCAATAGTCTAAACATGGAAAAGTGGTTCTGAATATACATACACCGAGTACCTCCTCTTCCTCTACCTCTCCCTCGTCCCCGGCCACGTCCTCTGCCCCTGAAAGCACCACGAACAGTTGCCCCATCACTTTTAACACTAGAAGTTTCATCATGGTCAGGCCAATTCCGTTCATGCTTGTTATCTAAATGCCATCCTGCAACAAAATAAATAGAAAGAGAAAACATGACTGAGATGAAAACACTAAAACGACTGTGATTTTTAAGCATTTTTAAGCAATGAGGGAGGTTAAAAGAATCAATCTACTTCTATCCTTGCTATATAACAGATAAAGGAGGCTTCTCTAGATATAGCAACAATGTTTGAAGGAGGCTTTGCCATATAAAAAGGAATATCCTAACCAGCTAGTTATTCAGACTATATTATAAACCATGTGAGGGTTCAGAATAGTCTATGGGGGCAGGGTTACGTTAAATGGAGAAACAAATGTTCTGAAAGTCAGAACAAAACTCAAAGTGTCTTGATATTTTATATTTCAAAAGACTTGCCAAAATATTTCAATTGGTCAGCAGTAAGGAACAGGTTTACAAAAACATGGAAGAAGGAATCCATGTTCAAAAGGATGATTTAAAAAAATTAACCTAGAGTAAAACATATGTATAATGACCACAGCAAAACATGGTACCAACAATTAAGCAAAATTCTTATAGCTTGGTCTTCATAAAAATACCCACTGAACTGAGTTGAACAACCAACCAACAAATCAACCATTAATTTTCCCCTATAAAATCCTCATTACTAGGCAAAAACAAGCATAAAAATCCAAGTAGCTAGCTATTAGCTTAAGTTTGTATTTAATGAATAAGCAATATATATGCTTGCATTAGGCAATATGTCTGTAAGGCTCAACAAAGAAAGCAATGCATTTTGATTTACAATCTGAAATATTAAAACACAAGAACAGCAACACTGCTATTACTTTAAATCCAGTGCTTTAAATCCAGCAATAAGCTCACTTATCAAGCAGTCTTATAGGCTTTTAGATCAAAATTGACTCTAGCATATGCTTAATCAACTTTACCTCAAACCTCAACTCATTTCAGCCAAAGGGAGTAAAATAAAAAACCATTATCTGCTACTTTACTGGCTATAGACAGTTATTGCTTATTAACTGTAATTGGGACTGGCAATTCTGTCACTAAGCCAAAAACCCTATGACACTGATGACCTTGCAATGTCATTTCCATTTCCGTTGTTAAGTGAATTAACAGTCATTAAATGAGAAATCATGTGACTGTTGGCCTTACAACACTTCCACTTCTGACATTAAGTGAATCATTGCAGTAATAAATGAGACAGCATGTTATGCAACCACATTCTCTATTAATTCTGCTTGTGATGGTTGCAAATGGTGATCACATGCCTGTATGATGGCTGTAAATGAGAGATATGGTTTTTCCAACTGTTGTAACTTTGAATGGTCACTTTAAAAAAGGCAATTGGTAACCTCTAATGACTTTTCCAAGTCACTACTACTGAAGTGGAAAGCTCTATCAGAATAGTCAAAGTGCCCATTTCAAGCTTTAAATGTTTTGCTCACTTATGTACAGAGAAGGTGAAAGGATATGATAATCTAAACAATACAAAACGTGTGCATGTGCATGTGTTCATTTAACTGATTTCAAAGATATTCAACTCATACCTTTTGATTCACTTCGGTTGTTGGAAGGATGCCGGTGCTGCTCATTCTGTCTGTTGTTACGAGAAGCGGTTTTATCCCTTGGCACTTCAGACTTCATATCTATTTGGAGGGGTACCCATTTGTGTCTATTGCCTGCAATATAAAATTATTGTCTAGGATTAATCTTCTAAGGATGCAAATATGAAAAATGACACAAACTGTCAAAATATTTCAGACTCCTGGAACAGCAATGAATAATTCACACACAAGAAAATGAAATGGAGCGAAGTTTGAGTCTGGGTAAAAAAAAGTGTTCCGGTTTCCAAGATCCTGGTTGCTTTCTAATTGGCATTACATAGTTATGTAGCTTAGCTATGACAGTTGCTGCATTTTCTGGTTGCCATCCTTAAGCAAGGCTACCTTGTCACCATTTATACCTCTTGCCAGAATCCCCATTGATTTGGCTTGCAGGAAGTCAGGCAAAGAAGGTTGCAAATGGTAACCGCAGGATGCTGCAACATTTGTAATAGACTAAATGCCCAGAGTGCAATCATATGATCACAAGGATGCTGGAACTTTTGAGGGCCAATCGTAAGCACCATTCGTTCAACGTTATTGTAAATCCAGTCAGTCACTGAGTAAATCGTTATTAATCGAGGATCACCTATAATACTGAGAAAAAGTTTTCTATTATCTTGAAACAATAAAATTTAAAATCTTATCAAAGTATATTCAAAGTACAGTCTATTAGAAATATATAACTTGGCCACTTTCCCCCCATGCTGATCCATTATCTTGTATCTATTGTCTGCATCCTATAGTATATCTTTACAATAGCAACCATTTATTATTTTTTTCTCATAGTAAGCAAAGATATAGGACAAAAGTAAATCTCTGCCCTCAGAAAAGGCATGCTTTATGAATTGAAGTAGGAACAATATTCTGGTTCAGTCTTTCATTTTAATACATTCCTCAGTAGGTCCTGTCTGCAGGATTCAACAGATAGAACAGGAATAATAGATCACATTGTTGCTAGGCCAGCATTCTGATGTCCTGATCATAATTGGTTTTTTGAACTCTCAGGTTATTCCTGCTATCTTTTCGTGCTGATACAGTTCTTAAAGGCACAGACAGCAGGCAGCTTTGCTTTTAGATTTCATTTTTGCATGAACATTTTTCTCTGCTGATTTAATCTGTTAATTATTTGGGCATTCCACTTCAAAGAAATAGACATTTTTGTGATTTCTAGGTAGATATACAAGTTTAATTTTTTCTCCAGAATCTGAAGAACCTGTACTTGAAATTGGATTGCTTCAGTATGAGAATTACTTCTGATGTAATAGGTTACATAAAGGGTTTTTTGTTGAATCCTGGATTTGTAGATCACTCTAATAGCATGTAATTTAGTATGTTTTCTTTTCTGTTCTAGTCAGATTCAAACCCTTTTTCAGCTCTCAATTTTTATTAGATGACCATAAGCTTGTTATTATTTCACTCTAATATACTTCAGATTGTTGTTGTTGTAATGTTAGTGTTCATTAATGTTATCTTAACAACCACAGTTTTATTTCTGATTTAAGAAACTTATATTTTCCCAAAAAAACAAACACTTGGGGAAGAAGATTCCTCCTCTCATTATTAAAGATTTTCCCTCATGTTCATGTCCACAGTCAATGAAGTATGTCATCATTAATTTCTAATGCACTGGAATTACAGTCCTCTTTATCAATAAAGGGCCCTGCCAACAGCAATGTTGATAGAAAGTCTAGAGTTGCCATACTAACTCATCTGCCAAGAGCCTAAAGACAACTTTTTCTCACCCTTTTTCTTCTGAGCCAATTTCTGGTTGTCATCATCTCCATTTTTCTCTTCTCCTGATTCATCAGATCGAGTTTTCATGTTCTCTTTGCCATCACTTCCTTCCCCTTTCTCCTGCTCCCTCATATTTTTCTTAATATGAAGTTTCCGCAGAGATTGGGATTTTTGTGACAACTGCTGAAAATGACAGAGGTGCAGGAAAAGATAACCATAAATAACTTAGCAATGTAGCAATCCTATCTACATTCTCACCTCAAGATATTGATTTTTATTTATTTATTCCTATGTGGAACCATTAAGACCTTAAATAATATCATATAGCTTAGCTTGAAGTCAAGTACATTACTGCAATTATAAAGCAGTAGTTTGTTCGCAAAAATATGTTTTTTTAAAGAGACTATTTGCAAATTAGAGGGGAATGTGCATACTTGAAACACATGCATTGCAAAAGCAAGACTTTCCCCATAGTTTCTAAATCGTTTTGAAACCTAATTAAGACCCACATTTCGTCAATGAAGATGGGCAGGAGATGAAGATAAAGAAAGTCTGAGAGCATTTTACAAAGTTGTAAAGCTGACACTCTCCTGCCAAAACAAAGGGAAGTCCAAAGCAAGAAATATGCTTCAAAAATTTTTGCACTCATGTTCTACTTCTGGGTATTTGTTGCATCTATTTTAAAGTGAGCCAAGAGCATAATGCCAGTTTAAGAAGTTCAGTTTCTTAACCCACTTTTTTTGACAGCAATCTCAACATTGCCACATAGTAAGTGCATCATCTTCTCTTCACTTTGGCTAGGTTTTAGAATGAGTTCCAGGCTCCTGTCCCAGAATAGCATTGCTGAGCTAGGGATGATGGTGGGCAGGGAAACCCTAAAAGGAAATCCTCTGCCTGGAACCTGTAATGAGCTATTCCTGGCCTTCTCCTAAGCACAGACTTAGCACCCCCCAAAAGTGTTGCTCAAACTGAATTTTTAAGTTCTGTAATGGGGAAAAATGGTGTCTATATTGAAGCATGAAGAGAGATTCCTGCAGTCTCCTTTTATTCTCTCCTCCATTCACTCAACCATGCCCAGGTAGACTATATTTAAATGGATAGTTTTTTCATTATATAATTATGCTACTTTTGATATAATGAAACATACATGAAGATCAGTAAAATGTGAAATGTAGCTATTTTGTTCCTCTCTTCTGTCAATGCATATATACACACTCACATGTGTACAGTTTTCTAAATCCCAATTTCTCTTCAAATTAATTTTAAAAATATAAGGGTTTTTTTTTTTTTAAGTTCAACTGGTTATCTTCCTTTGTGACACAATGTTTGGAAAGAACATTGCAGGCTTTTATATACCAAGGAATTTCCATATAGGAAATATGCAAATGAAAGAAGGGAATATGATCCAAATACATCCAGATTATATGAACAAAGAAACTTGGTGGATAAAAGTTATTCAAGTAGTGAGGACCTCTAGTGATGATGATTTCTTTTTTGGATATGTGAATGACGAGTGCTTACATATACTACAAGAAAACAGGCTTAGCATAGTCATCACCCAAAAGTTTGCAATAAAAAAAAACAGGAAAATGAAAGTAAAAAAGTATTATTTATTTTAAAGAAAAAATAATCAAGGGAAGGAAAAACAAAAAAATACTGAAGGATGGTACACAGGATGATAGGCCTCTTCATTTCAAGTTCTATGTTGTGTGAGCATGTAGAAGCCTTTTAGCCTTCCAGAAAGCTGTAACAACTTGTGCTTCATCCCAGAGTTAACCCAGAAAGGAGTCAAGTTCAGCATATATATAGTGATTTGGGATTGTTATGCTGCCTGCTTAGAATATGATTGCTTTTAATTTGGGTATGTGTGAAGAGAACTGTTTACATTATTATAGGGGTTTGATTGATGTTAACTGCCCATAGTTGTCATATAAATCTTTTACATACATACATACATGTATGTATGTATATGTATGCATTTGTATATTTTTCTATTTGCATGTCTCTATTATAATTTTCCCATATGTACATCTAACACCAAAAGCTCCAAAAACAATAGCCAGTTCTGGGCATCTCCTATCCTAGAATGAAATGGAAAACTACTGGGTGTAAGCTATACTGAATAATATGGTGTAAGAGCAGAAGAAGCTACTTGAAGATTATTTTATTGTAGATTTTGGAATATTTGCTGCTTTGAAAATTGTAATTCTTAAGTATCTGTAGTAGTAGATGTTACAATTATAAATAATAGCAAAAAGACAAAAATAAAACAAAATCCACACATCCAGCATAATAGAGAAATATCTTCCTTCTAGAACATATTCAGATTTTATTTTAATCAAATAGCATCAACCAATAAGCACAAAAATATGAAAATGAAACAGGACTTTGCTGACATTTTAACAAGCTGCTTCATGGGTAAGAAACACCTCTCTTAAACAAGAGAATTTATTGAGTTGGACAATATTTTTCATTCAGTTCACAAACATGCCAAACAGATGTGGAACAACCCCCCACTCCCCCCCAGAATCATTATATGTTGTTACCTGTATACTCTTGTTAGCTATTTCTCCTGGCGTTGGCCAATTTGTGGCATCCCCAAAGTCACCAACCTGATACAGAGAAGAATACAATCAAGTTACCTTCTGTAAAGTCAATTTTGACGTCCAGACACAAGTCCAAATTTAAACACTTATTAATACATATTTTATTCCTTCTAGTGGCATTTCAGATGTGTAATATTATTATAGAGCATTCCAACCAGGTACAGACACCTTTATTTGGTATTCTATGATACAGAAAGCCAGAATTTTTAATTCTAAAATTATGAAAAATATCTCCCCATCCCTCCCCAAGACCCTCAGCCCTTCCACAAATGTCTTTCTGCTTTAGGGCAGGTAGTAAATCAAGCAATATCTACTTTACTATCTCTACATTTCTGCTTCAGTAAACCTTATCTCTTTTTCAACTTTCGTTACCTAAAATGTATGTAACTTCACCTTCATAAGTTTCTAATTTTAATTTCCTTTTTTGTGAGATGTCACTTATCTCATTATTTAGAAAAAGTGAGTGAAGGCAAAACCACTTTCCCCTTTATGAACATTATTGATGCTTCTCTATATGCCTGTATTTCTATGTGTAGGGGGGTTTCCACTTTATGGCAGACTTTTTTATTAAAAATTTGTTTTAAAAATACAGTAATGTTGTATTTTAATTTTTTGTTCTAGTATTTGTGCATAACTAACCGATGACTCCATGGGAAATACATTTAATAAATTCAAGATTTATTTATTTTTGCAGACACAGTGCCACCTGGTGAGCATTATCATATTTACACAATACCAAATAGAGAATTTTCTAAGTTATTCTGAATTACATTGCAAAACAATAGAAGCCTATTTATTTTCCATAGACTAGAAAAAATTATGTGGCTTATATTTAATTATAAATTGACTAATCATCAGTGACAGATTCTGTATTCTGTACTACATATACACAAAGAGAGAAGATCCCACTGTTCCTGTTCATTACTCACAGCCAATGCAGAGGACCACAAAACTGAGACCAGCTTCCTGAATATATAGAATAATTTAAATCCAGTATGTTTTCTTGCCTGATTCATCTATTTTTCCCCCTCTGGATATTTTTCTAAACACAGAATGGGAGGGAGAGTTTAATGGGAGCCACCAGTTTATTTACAAATACTTCATGACTTGCATCAGGAGCAAAGCAAATTTTCAAAAATGCAAAGAATTAAGTGGATCCTTAAGATGACAGCATCACAAAAAAAGATTACTGAAGAAGAATGAACCTTGCCCTACAGAACACTCCAAAAGTTTCCAGTGTATCAGGAAATGGGAATGCAGGGAAGAAAGTGTGGTAAAAGATGCAAGAGCAGAAGAATGGTAATCACAAGTATTGGTGAGTAAGCAGTTTCTCTTATTGGAAGAAAGTTTGCACCATTAATAATGCCTGTAATAAGACTTCTCTCCCCTTACACAATTCAATCATGAAAGAGCCAAGCTAGCATGTATAATCAAAACCTGATTGAGCATGGAAGGGGATTCCTCCAAACTCAGAAATTAGGCCTTGTGATGTTCAAGTATGGCATCAGATGTGATCCCATGGTATGGATGGAAGAGTGGCTATCAGTATCAGGGAGAATTCTATGGCTTTCAGGGATGCTGCACCATAGGTATCTGGATGAAAAACCCTGCTTGTAAAATTGGACCTGAAGGATCATTTGGGATTACTGCTTCCTTGATACAATTGTTTGACCCTGTGGCCAAGTTGGGAGCAAAATTTTCTAAATTCATAGACTTGAGACACTTCAATCTGACTTTTCTAGGTGTGAAATTGAACATGGCTTAGAATTTTTGGCCAATGTGATGACAGTAAGACTGACTTACAGCTGTGATCGTGAATCTGTTTTTTGTCTGGGGGCAGAGGTGATGTGATGCGATCTAATTATGGGGTAAATGGATATAATTCCTTGTCATAATGGACATCACTTGCTGTGTCGGAGTATTTCTGGGTTGTTTCCTAACTCAAGCAGTAGGATCTATTTTCTCAGTCCTTTGCAGATGGGTTTCAGGGGAGCCTGGGGTTTCCCTAACATTCTAGTAGTTGAGATGACTGAGGTCTTAAAACTTTGAATGTTCATAACCTGGAACAAAGCAATGGGCTTTGGATCAGATTGTACTCTGTGGCTGCTTCCTGCTTGTAGATCCTAGATAGCCCTTTGGGAAATAAAACGAAAGAAACACCTAGATACTGTTGGAGGAAGATAAGGAGTACATCTGACTGAACATGGGTTTATTAAAGATTACCCAAGGGTGCCAAGAATGACACAATGTAAGTACTTATTTGTTTGCATCATATCTGAAAATTGCTCAACAGTGACCCTTTTAGGTCAGATAACTCCTCTTGGGGAGAGGGAGACTGGATAAACCCCTGCAAAACTGCTGCGAGTAACTTTTTAGGCATCTGTCAAATAAAATCATCTGAATCAACTCTGAGCTGCTCCAGATACTCAAGTCCAGTGGAGCTGACTGTAGATTTCAAAGAAGTGCTCCTTGATCTCTCAACAGCTTACAATACAACCGATATGCTCTTGAGCAATGTCGCCAACCGGTAGGCTGAGACCCACTAGTGGTCCATGAAAAATTTTGGGTGGGCCGCAGCAACAGGGGTGATACCGGCAGCAGATGGACTGATGCACGTGGGGAGAGTAGTGTATGGGAGATCACAGCATCTCCATGGGTGTTCCCTGGCCTGCCCGGGAGTGGGGAGAAACCTCTGAACTGGTGCTGGGTAGTGGGAATCTGATGTCTGGAGGCCGACGAGCCACGTGCTGAAGACCAGATGGCTGGTGGAGCAATCCTGCAGTCTCCTTAGCAAATCTGTGTCATGGCTGCTGCCTCCACACATTGAGGCCGAGCAGCAGCAGGAAGAGTGCCGACCTCCTGAGCTGCAGGAAGCAGCTGCCAGAGATGCCCTGAGCTGAAGATGTTGCAAGTCGGAGGCTCGACTCCTCCCCTCAGGAGCCTCTTTTCCCCCTTGCCAGAAGCGTTCACATACCCAGCAGGAAGGAGCAGGCTTGGCGGGTGCCAGAGGGACGGTGAGTGCTTTGCGTGGGCACTTCTGGCGAGCAGGAAGAGATTGCGCCCTCCTCTCACAGGCCAGGGAACACGCGAGAAGGGCTACGATGCCACGATCTCCCGTGCATATCAGTCCATCTGCCGACAGCATCACCCCTATTGCCACACCTCCCCGCCAGCCACTTGAACTTTTAGCATGTGGCTTGTCGGCCTCCAGACATCAGATTCCCACCACCCAGCACCAGTTCAGAGGTTCCTTTCCCCCACCCCCATGGGCAGAAAAGAAGAGAGAGAAAGAAAGAGAAAGAGGGAGAAAGGGAGAGAGAAAGGAGGAGAAAGGGAGAGGGGGGAGGGAAAGAGAGAAAGAGGGAGAAAGGGAAGGGGGAAGGGGAGGGAAAGAGAGAGAGAGATGAGAGATCCTGGTGTTTTGTTTTCTGTGGGAAATGGATCCAAATGACTCTTTTGAGTATTTAAGGTTACAGAAACAGGCAGCCAAGCTAAGTGCCTGAAGGACCCCATCCTGTTAGCGGGAGTCCAGGTGCTTCAGTGAGCGGCATGCTGGATTTATATTAGTGGTCTGTGGGATTTAAAATTATGAGTTTGGTGGTCCCTGAGGCCCAAAGGTTGGCGACCTGTGCTCTTGAGTGAGGTCACCTGACATCAAGGGGCCAGGTACCAACCATATTCGGATGAGACTCAACCATACATCTCTCCCCTGACTCAATAAAGTGATGTATCAAGATGCTTTCTCTGTGTCTGGAAGATGTGCAAGCCTGGATGAAAAGGAATAGTTACAAGTTCAACTCTGGTAAAACTGAACTAAGCACTTCTTTGGCTCTAATCAAGGTAGCACCCCCTAACAGAACTAATCCTCTTATACTCTTGCTCAATTAACAGGTGACAACTATGGCCAAGAGAACCTTTGCACAAATCCATCTTGTGTGCCAACTGCTCCTCTTAAATTAGGAAGCCCTATTTACTATCACTCGTACCTTGATTGCTTCCATTTGGACTATTGCATGGGATTACCTTTCAAAACTATTCCAAAGCTGCAACTGATCCAGAATTCAGCAGCATAGGTAGTTATAGTTTTGCCTCAGTTTACCCACCTATCATCTCTACTGTGTGAGCTGCACTGGCTCCTAGTGGACTTCCAGGAACAATTCAAGCTGTTGGTTAACAGCTATAACTCTCTTCATAGCAAATGGCCATTTTATTTGCAAGACCAGTCTCCAATGTCTTATCTTCATCCCATAAGGACTATCTGGCAATGTGGCCATGATCCAGTTCTATTATACTATGTCATCTAATGGGACTAGTAAAGTGTGCTCTCTTTTTTGGTCATAGTACCTGGCTTAGGGAACAGCATATCCTACAAAATTGGGGTGCCCTGACCTTGATGGCCTTTTGTGGGGTGTTAAAGTTCCAGATTTTTTGATGAGCAATGTACCCATCACATTCTGAATTATGATTATTGCATTTTTTAAGGGGCTGGGTGGAAAGTGCACTGTATTTTCTTTTATTCTTTTTCAATTTATTTTTATTGATATTAGCCACTTAAGAGTTGAATTTTGATTGGGAGGCCATATAAATCTATAAATTAATAAATATACAGAAGGTAAAGTACTATGTCCTCTGTAAATCTGAACCACTGTTCTCTTCCTCAGATGAAAAAATAATAATTCTGGAAAATATCCTCCCGACTAAAAGCTGGATCGATAGTAGGTGGTATCTCTCAAAGATGGCTTCTGTATACATACAGGTTCTGTTGTGTTGCAAGAGAGAACTGAATTTACAGAACTAATGATTAGAGAGGGAAGCTGAATGGGCAAGTCTTCACAGTCGAAATAACAGAAGTGCAGTTGTACAACCTAGTTTGGCTAAATAAGGGAATATTGTGGCATCACATACAGTTGCTGGAAATTTTAGGGTTTAATCAATCTAGTCCTAGTATTTCTCTAACACAAAAATCACAGACCTTGTTCCTACAAGCTTCCTCCTGTCTTTATTCTAATGCTATATTATTTTATTTATATTTTAAATTTAGGGACTGCCCATCTCACTCACAGTCACTAGTTCTTAAAAGAAACCATGTGCCATACTTATCACGAATTCATTAGCAATAAAAGGATAGAGATTTTAAAAAACTAACAGGTGTATCTACTTTACAGCATGCATTTAAAAAGAAACTGGTAGAATGAAGCTAATGAAAAGAATTTGGTCACTCTTAGATAACTGTTAGATGGGAAAAATCAGTCATACAAAGGATATAGTTTTATAATAACAAAAGCTACCGTGTTTCTCACATAATAAGGCCGGGCCTTATGTTTTTTTGACCCCCGAAAAAACGGCTAGGACGTCTTTTCGGGGGTGACTTAATTCCCACCCTTGCATCCTCGCCACCAGCCGCTCCTAACAGGTGATCATGGCGAAGCGCAGAGCTCCCTACTCCCACCTTTGCTGCAGACACCTTCGGCACCCGCCGCTGTTGCTTTCCCTGCCCATTCCGCCAAGTTTGGAGCTGCCGCTTCCGTGTTTGGAGTGCCGCTGCAATTTGGGGCTCCAAACAGCGGCAGTGCTCCAAACACAGAAGTGGCAGCTCCAAACATGACAGCGGGCGAACTTTTTATTTTGGTCCGTGCGAAATTCAAAGTAAGCAAGAGAAAGAGACTGCGATGCCTCCATCCGAGATGGCAACCTCATTAGTGGATCACAACGTGGCTGGAAGCCCGAATCGGCAGGAAACGATGGCAATCTTTTTGGAGCTAGAGGAAAGGGAGAGAAGAGTTGCGAGGCCTAATTTGCAGGAAGAAGGGGGTGTACCCCACGGGAGGGAGCCCAAGGAAGAAGGGCCGGTAGGCAACAGAGAGCGTCCCGTAGCTCCGGAAGCAGCCTAGAGACGTGCCCAGAAAGAGGCGCAGATGCTGCCTTGTAGTCCCCCAAGCCAACTGCGTGCGCTACCTTTAGTTATGTGCGCTCCGCGCTTTGGGCATCTCCGTGTGATCGCGACCCTGTCCTTTCCACCTGGCGCCCTTGCTGCTTTCTGGCTCTTTAGCAACCGGCTTCGCCTTTGGAGCACTGCCGCTGTTTGGAGCTCCAAATGGCAGCGGAAGCTCCAAATGCGGAAGCTCCAAACATGATGGTGGGCGATCTTTTTATTTTGGTCCGCACGAAGTTCAGAGCGAGCATGAGAGGGAGACCGCAATGCCTTGCTAAAGAGCCAGAAAGCAGCAAGGGCGCCAGATGGAAAGGACAGGGTCGCGATCACATGGATGCCCAAAGCGCGGAGCGTACATAACTAAAGGCGGCGCACGCAGTTGGCTTGGGGACTACAAGGCAGCATCTGCGCCTCTTCCCAGGCGCATCTCTAGGCTGCTTCCGGAGCTACGGGACACTCTCCGTTGCCTACCGGCCCTTCTTCCTTGGGCTCCCTGCCGTGGGGTACACCCCCTTCTTCCTGCAAATTACGCCTCGCAACTCTTCTCTCCCTTTCCTCTCGCTCCAAAAAGATTGCCATCATTTCCCGCCGCTTCGGGCTTCCAGCCACGCTGTGATCCACTAATGAGGTTGCCATCTCGGATGGAGGCATCGCAGTCTCCCTCTCTTGCTCGCTCTGAACTTCACATGGACCAAAATAAAAAGATTGCCCACCATCATGTTTGGAGCTGCCACTTCCGCGTTTGAAGCACTGCCGCTGTTTGGAGCCCCAAACACGGAAACGGCAGCTCCAAACTTGGCGGAATGGGCAGAAGGGAAAGCAACAGCGGCAGGTGCCGAAGGTGTCTGCAGCAAAGGTGGGAGTAGGGAGCGCCGCGCTTCGCCATGATTCCCCCGTTAGGAGCAGCTGGTGGTGAGGAATTGCTGCCCGTGGGGCGCTCCTAACAGCAAGTCCCCCTTATTTTGCATGTTTTAAAATAGGCCTAAATTTGGGGGCAGGGGCTTAATTTGATTTTATGCCAAAGAAACATGGTGGAGCTTCCTATTGGTGGAGGCCGTATTGTTGGAGAAACATGGTACATTTTTATAACAATTCATGTTCAGGCCACAACAAGTCCAAATTCCTAGATATTTCAGATGGTCCTGGAAGATCCAGAGGTGAAAACAATTAAATTTAATCTTAATCTATGATTTCATTCCATCATCTGATGCAATCTTTGATGAAACAAAATAATTGAAAATAATCAATATGCTATTTACATTTAGCATAAATGTCAACAGGAAACAGTTTCCAGCAATCACATTTGAGTATGAAAAGGAAACTTCTGCTAAATTAGGGTAATTCTGAGAGACACTGAAAGGAAGAGCCAAGAAGGCTAAATCTCTTCATAATGTTTGGACGTTTTTCAAAAGCACAATGATTAGGATTTAACTGGAAAGCATCCAACAATGTAAGAGAAGGTCACCTAAAGATAAAAGGCAGCCAACATTTCTCTCTAGTACTACCCAGACTATGGCAAAACTTCAAGAAATAAAAATCTTTTTTTTAAGAAAGAGAATGGAAAAGCACAAATAGTGTCAAGTTTTAATAAGCAATGCAGAAAAAAAAAGGAACATCACCATGAACTTTTGAGGAAAGCAAAGCAAAAAGTAGGGGGAAGCAGCAACAATATATTTAAAAATTAACTGGAGCAAGATTCTGGCCAGGCTGTATTATTGGATGTCCAAAAGGGTAAGAAATATTCAAGGAGGATATGGAGATTACAAATGAAGTACATGGATTTTTTTTCCATTTGGTCTTCATTGTAACAGATACGGGATAAATGTCTGTGCCCATACTGACTTACTCAGGAAAGGAATCTAACTAATAAAACTTTGTAAGTAACAAAGAGATTCTTGGATATCTTCGGAAACAAATCTTCAGATGCTGATTTATTTACTTATATTTCAGATTTCTTAACTGCCCATCTCCTTCTGAAAAGGACTCTAGGGAGTGTAGAGGGGTTCTGGGCGGTGTTTACCAAAGTTATTAAAACTAAATCGTGAATAGAAAAATGCAACACCAAGTTTTTACAAAGGACTGGGGGGAGATTCATGAAGTTATATGTCTATCAATAATGTCTATTCCAAATCAGTTGTTAGAAATAGTAATTTTAAAAAACTAATAATAAAACACACCATAGAAAATTAGCACAGATTCTGGAAGAGTAAATACTGTTTCACCAATCTTCTAGAGATTTTTGAGAGTATCAAGAGTCTACTGACATTGTATATTTGGATTTTTTAAAAATTTTTTGAAAAAGTTCTTTTTGACTATTTTTGAGGAAATGCTGAGCATGTGATAAGATCTGTTCTGTTACCAATTCCTAAATAGTTAAAAAGACAGAAAGCACAAAAGTAAGAATAAATGGGCAATTTTATCAATGAAGAAAAAATTGGAATCCTTTAAAGAACTAAGCCAGAGCAATGTTTCTAAATCCGTGGCCATCAACCAATGGATGGGGGACCGCTGATGGTCCACGAGAAAATTTTGGTGGTCCGCAGAGAAATGTCACCCCCAAAGCAATTAATCCAGGCTATGTAAGAACACAAGGCTGCACCACCAACATAGCCCATGGGAACACAAGGCTTGCATTGCGAACAACACAAGATAATGAGAGGAGGGAGGAAAGGCGGAGGGAGGGAACTTGCCCAGGGGCCTTGCCTGGCCACCGGGCTGCTTCTTTCTTTCTTCTTCTACTTTTGGCTGGATGCAAGGAAAGCAGCAGAAGTCTTTCTTTCTCTCCTCCAAACCACCAGAAATGAGTCTTTGGGACCCTGCAAGGCATCCTGCTCCAAGAGGCTGCACCATTCTGGTAGAGTTTGGGGGAGAGAAAGAAAGACTTCTGATGCTTTCATTGCACGAAGCCAAAAGACTCTCTCTCTTTCTTTCCCCCTGAGAATGGAGCTGGAGACAGTATCCTGAGATCCCAAATAAAGAATGATTGATCAGTAGGAAAATGGGGTGGGGAATTTTCCTGCAGACTTTTTTTGGGATTTTGCCAGGGTCTCTGGTCCGCAGGATTTAAAATTATGAGTTTGGTGGTCCCTGGGGTGCAAAAGTTTGGTGACCCCTGTTCTAAATGACTCAGGGGTAAATAACCTTTATGGATTATTCTAAAATAAGTCAAGATTTTGAAAACTAAAAGTGATTGTTAAATTGCAAATGAGTTTTGAGAAAGTGATTTACATTTGAGCAAATGTAAAGTGATGCATTAAGGATCCTAATGTCACATTAAAGTTCTCTCTAGAGCTAACCAGTTCATTATGATGTACCATGCCTCCATTCCCCCCTCCTTCACGTAGATATTAGTGGATAAAAGACATACCTTGCTTCCTTTCCGTTGCCTTAGGTTTGCTGCTTTCACCACTTTGGCCGGAGTTGAATGTTCTAATAAAAATGGAGGAATGTCAAACATTAGAATGGTATGCTCATTACTGAAAAAAACTAGATTTCTGTACAGAAAATGCAATTTCCATTTCTGATTGAATCATTACACCTAATCACATTTCACAATTGGCGCAATTGGTATCTCTTCTTTAGACCACCCCAAAATAAGAAAATGTCATGTTTCAATTTATACCAAATTGAATATGTAGAACTGCAGATTCACCAGGATTGGATAGAATGTCCAGGCTATTAATTGCATCTGTTCACTGAAAAAAGGGGGAGGGGCTCCAAAGTCTGAATTCATGGGCAGTCATAGAATCAGCCTTTATCTACCATCCTTTCTGCAGAAACTGCCAGTGAAGCTAATAATTTGAGCCTCAGTGGATATTAAATACTGAAAGTGTTAGAATTTAATATATATCTAGATCTATGCAGTCCCCACCAAACTAAACAAAATCCAAAATCAAATCATGTTGTAAATTTCAGAAAAATTTTTTTAGTTTTTTTTCTGTTTCAAAAGCATTCTGTTACAGTACATTGTATTATGCAGGAAAAAACTGAACAATATACATTGTTCTATTCTTCAAAAGAGAATAGAAGGTCTTGAACGTAAGTTCAGAACTGTTAATAAAATTGTAAAACAGCTATCATATGATGTCAGATGTGATAACACAAAAGCAGTTGAATATGCTATCATCATTTTCATATTTGGCTATCAGTTTAGAATAATAATTGTTCCAAAAACTTGGGAGATGATATGTCACCAGTATGAAATGGCTTACAAATAATATTCTACAGCTATTAATAATAATGTCATAGATAGTAGGGTTTTAGAAAACACCCATAGTATTTTTCATAGATTTCTTGATTTATAATGCCATCTACAAGGTATCATTTTCTTCCTAACTTTCTGTACTGTACTGAGGGTAAGAATCTCAAATAAACTATACCTGAACTAATGAGCAAGTTTGCATAGAAAGGGCAGAGACTATTCAATTATAACTATATTTCGATATATAAAGTTTGAATCACTTATAATGTATTTGAAACATTTCTATTTTTCCATCAATTCCAGCCAGATAGCTAAGGTAACACATTCAAATTAGTAATCTCTACTTATAAATCCAAATCAGTTATATTCAAAGCCATTAACTGAAAAATGTAATAGTTTCTAAATGAGCTTGAGTACAAGCTTCTCTTGTTTTTACTGCAAAACATGTGAATTTAAACCCGTATAATTAAGGCAGATCATGAGTTTTAGCAGTATTATTTTCTTCTACTGCTTGTTTATATGGACTGCAGGTAGCTAAAAACTCAAGTGCCACTTAACACATGCCCATACACTAGTATATCAAAACTCACTAATATGTTCATTGCTAATATTATCTCGCCTCTCCCTGTCAGTTGCTCATGTTCCAAAGGTTAAATTTAAGCCTCACAATATTCAAAACCCTAAGTAAATACACTACATTCAACAGAATTCTGAAGAAAAATTCCTGATGGAATCAAATAGTAGGTGCTCTTCAAACTAACAGAACTTCAAGTAATGCTAAAAGAGTACATGAATTCATTTTATTCAATAGTTATTGAACTTCCTCTGTTTTCTTTCAATGAAACAGTGTGGAATATGCCCAACACATGATCTATTTTGGAAAAAATGCATTATAGAAATGTAATGAAGTTTTGAAGGGATTTGTTTCAAGTTTGTGAACAAGTTGTTTTCAATGAGCAGAGAAATAGTTAAATAATATCATGGATGACACTATTGGGTGAGGTAACAAAAAGCTGAGTCTGCAAAATAAATAGTGTGCAGGTGTCTCTCTGTCTAGTTTCTCACATATAAATTACTTCAATCTGTCTTTCCCCCAACCTTTTCACTCATACAACTTTACAGCAACTTTATAATCACCCCTTAGAATCATGTTACAAAATATATTATCTCAGAAGAGATGGAAGCAACTTTACTGTATCTAAATGGCAGAAGCTGAGGACAGCTCTTGATGTGAAGCATGTCTAAAATCTGCTTTGCAGCAGGCAACTGTGCATCTTAAAATATAGCCCAATCCAATTCTGGGTCACAAGTCTGCTTGTTGCTCTTCAGCAATTCTGGGCAGTGTAAAGCTGTTCCACACTGTAGATACTATAACCTTCATGCTGTCTTACTTCTGCTTAGGAATATCATATAATGAATATTAATAAATCTAATCAGGATTTTTCTGCAGCCCTAATAATCTGTGATACAATTTTGTGTGGCCATCTACTTCATAAACACATACTAAACATGTGTCAGAATTGTCTGCTAATGCTTTTTTGTTTAACTTTGATGCTATATATGCTGATGGCAATAAGATTACTTTATGCACAAAATATGGAAGGTCACTTTGATTTCCATAATGGATGAATGGCTGTAGAAGTTGATGCGAGTTAGTAGAGATGGCTAAACTGACTGCTCTGATTAATGACAAAAATACAAGTAATCCTCGGGTTACAAGTGTTTCCTTAGTGAATGTTTGAAGTTACGCGATAAGCACTCCCTAGTGTGTACAAATAAGTCCCCAAACTACAAATGTTGCAGCACCACAGCAGTTGTTCACCCTTACGAACAACTGCAGAGGCTCTGCAACATTTGTCCTGCCTATTCCTCTCTGCTCCACACTTTGCTGGCCAAAACGGAGTGTTGGGGAGCGGATCCGCCTCTCAAATGCTCAATTTTGGCTGCCAAAGTGCCGGGCAAGGCCTGCACAATGGAGCTGTGGCGGGACACATGCGGCTGAGAAGAAACAGCTTGCTAGATCTTCGAACGGTAAGTCATCCGATGCGTCAGGTTGGGGGGGGGGAGCAAATGTGGGGAACATATTTCAGTGGATCGGGTAGGCCTTGGGTGGTTTAAGCAGGTGGCCTATCCCATGGCCTTCCCCACCATGAAATATCTCATGTGCATTTAACAACCCTTCCATTCAATTAGCAAATGTGTGGGAAAAAGAAAGGAGTGATCCCGTCCAAGGTATAAGATTCATTGCCACAAATCCTCATGGAATGGGGCAGGCTCCATTAACATTCATAACCCAAGGACTACCTATATAACTACTTTTTTTTCCACTTGGAAGCCACTTCTAGGCTTTGCGTCTGAAGTGGAAAAAAATGAAACTTGCATTTTGGGTTTCACCAATGAGATAAGATTGTTGTTATACAAATGGCTAATTTATACTATTTTGTAAAAATAAAAAGTTGAGGTTTGATGTTATTATCTTATTGTACTGCACCAAAGGGAGTCGGAAATCAATGACTTTCCTTTCTTTTCCCCTTCTTTTCTACACTTTTCCCCTATTTTTCCTATTATTTGTTTTTGTGTTTTTGTATCTTATAGTATTAATATAAACTGAATTTTAGAAAATAAAACTAGAAAATAGTATGTTCTGCTAAATGCTTACAATTTATTTTTTTCAAAAAAGGCTAGTAAGATAACATCAACAGCCAAAGGAGATTGAACTACAGAAAACGGCAAACAACTAATATGATAAATCTAGAACTATATGAACAAAGGTGCAAGTGAAAAACAGAATTGCCATAGAATGTCTACATTACAGGACTTTTTACCTAGCAACACAGCATAACAGCCCCAGATTGGTTATAAGCATGCAAATCTCTCTAGGATTCCAGAAAAGCAGAAACCTCTTATTCGTGTGCTAAAACAATAGGCGGTGGTTTTTGCTATCTTCCCCCGGTTCCTCTGAAACTAAAGTTTGTTGATGATTGTCTAATTTGAGGCCAATCAATAAAACATTTCTCACTAAAAATCAGTATAAAGGCATTTATAAGTAGAAGACTAATTACCATTAGTGCTGCCTCAAGTTTGGGTAATACCATAAAGGCAGAACTCTACATAAGAAAATAGAAAAATAATAGGTAGTCTAATATTAGTAACAGATCTGCTTCCCCTGCCCATTCTGCTTCCTACCTCATCATGGTGTATGAGGAGGGGCAAAGAAGATTGGGAGTGTATGCCAAGAATTTATAATCACAGTAGGGTTACCTAAGGCAAAAAGGCCATCCCAGCTGACAATAGCTAGAACAACCAGGTATTTATACATGATGCAGGAAGATGCTTGAGGTGGACAGTCACTTTAGTAACAATGACAAAGGCATCATTTCATTTTACATGGAAGAAGGCAACAGTAAACCACTCTGTACTTTACCAAAAAAGCTGCAGGATAGAAAGTATAAGATGATTGATGATACAGTCCAGATGGAGGGCCTCCAGGTTAGATGGCACTCAACATACTACTAAGCAAGTTCTTAGTGTTTATTACAAAAGTAGATAAAAGCCTTGGAACATCTAATTTGTTGTGATATTACCATAAAGGAAAATAAAATCTGAAGCTGAAAAGACAATTATAGTGGGAAGATGGAACCTAAGAAATGTGAATGTGGGAAAACTGAACACATTGGAAGAAGAACTGAACCCAATGGACACTGGCATGTTAGGCATTTGCACATTCAGTAGACTGGAATTGGACACTTTCAGTTAAAGATAATATTATCTATTGCTTAAAACATAGAAAACAAAATGGAACACAACAAGGAACAATGCTGCTTTCTTTAGTTAGGATAACAAAAACAATACACTTTATGCATTTAATGACCAAATTATATAAATTAGATTTTGTGGACAACCTTTTAATAATAAAAAATATAGAAGTTTATGCTCCAACTATTGATGCAGGGGAGGAGGAGGTGGTTGAATTTTATAATTTATTTATTCATATATCACATTTAGAAATGATCAAGTGCAACTTGAAATCAACAGAACTGCAATCAAGATGTGTTGCTTGAGGTTGGAAACTGAAATATAAAAGTTGGAATTATTAAGGAGAAAAATGTAGTTAAGATTTTATGGAAACCAAGTGAAGCAGAAGAATGAATTATTTCTGCCAACTAAATGACTTCTCCATTTTAACAATCTTCAAAAACTAATATGATTATGATTATATTACTACGTGGAGTACACAAAAGTCAAACTGACTATATATAATGTACAGTGTGTGTGTGTGTGTGTGTACGCTGTATGCATTTGTGTGTGTGTATATAGGTATACAATGTGTGTGTATATATGTGTGTGTATATATATTTACACACACACATACATACGCACACACACACACTGTATGTACATATACATATACTTCATATATTCAGACATACATACATAACATTCATTCATTCATACCTACATGTATACATACATACATTTGTAACAGCAAAGAGATAACCAGGCGCTGACTGTAGAACACATCTCAAATTGCTTCCGTGCAATTGCATTTATAAAAGACACTTTTTAAAGCTTTAGGAATTTGTGAGATGGAACAAAGATGAAATGAAATCAAGTTCTAAGATATTGAGATTGCTAAAAGTAAAAGGAGAAAACTATAGAGTTGGTTTATTTGATAAATGTTAAAACACATTTACTACTTCTGGCAATCTTTAATGGGCATTGAATGATAAAGTTTTAAGGATTTGTTTATAGATACAAGATGAGGTACGGGAAGAACAGATTGTGTGTGTGTATACACATACACATTCATGTTGTTTTTTTCTTTTCTGCACCTATATTTTTAGTTTTCATTAGTTTTTATCATTTTAATTGCAATCTATCTTTTAATTCATAGAATACATGTTTCTGTAACAGTAAATTTCATTTGCTTTTTCCCATAAAAAGTTACTCATTTTTAAAGAAAAATTAAGCCTCAAGATACAGTATATATTTTATTATACATAAAATTACATATATAAAATTACATATATAATATATAAAAGATGCTTCATTAGATATCAAATGCAACCACAAACAGAAACAAGACATAGAACTTATTATAATTAAGATTCCTATTTTGTTCCAGTCTCAGAATCCTACTGCTGACCTGCAGCATGTGTTGGAAAAACCATCTTGATGGGAGTTCTATAGAATGCTGGAGTTGTAATTCCAGTATTTTTGGAAGATCAAAGCTTACGGAATTCTAGTATAGAAGAATATACGTACAGAATATCTATACAGGTCTAAACTGCAAATAAGAGGGCATTTTGTTTAAGAAGTTGGAAGTTGTTTATCTTGCAATATCAGTAACTCTATTATCAGGTTTCTGAAAAATGAGAATTCTTTTTTTTTTAAAGTATTGCTGTATTACTAACATTTTAAAACTTTAGCATACAATCTTTCAATAAAGAAGTTATCAACCAACAGAAAAATATCTGCTATTAGCCTTCTTATTCCTATATAAATCCCATGTTAACATGTCACATTTTTTAAAAAAGACTAAGAATAGTCAATTTTCTCTATAAATTTGGCATTAACATAAATAAATAGTATAGCATGCATCTAATATTGTACACATATAAATTCTTGTTGTGCTGGATAGGGAAAAGAGCAAGGCAATGATTTACATGTTCAAGGTCATTTGTTTCAAAGATTATACTTCTAATTCTAATTCAAAGGGCATTCCAAGTCCCCGTTTTTAAAGAAACACAAACAGGTCACTCTGTCTTTCCAACCACTCCAAAAACAAGTGAAGACAAAGAAAAGAAAATAAAGATTAACTGTACCTCCTCATTTGCAGTATGTGAAACTGAAGAAAATGATTCTCCGGAAAACCAAAAAATTGACTGCCTTTTAAGAAGGTTAGATGTAAATTAATCAGTTGGCAGATCAGATGAACACCTAGCTTTTTAAGTCTCCAAGTTTCTAATCCCATCTCAAGCATACAGTCAAAAGTAAAAGAATTATTAACAGAAGAAAGGGGGAGGAGGAAAAGTACACTCAGGAGTGGGTTGGTTTCTGAAAAGAGTTCCCAGCTGAGTGCCATGTTAATCCTTCCACCTGTGTTTGTCTATCATAACCTTGGATTAGAACTCTTGAGAAAATCTACATTTTTTTTCAGCTGTCACGAGGCACCCCCATGAACAGAAAACAACCACCTTCTACATTTTTAACCTTATGGAAACATCTGCCCAGAACTTTAAGCAAAGATGGAAGTTGAACTATGCAGTTCATTTCCAAAATGTTACTTCAAAGCATGCAGAAATATAAACTTTGTACCTGTCTGTAGTTTCTTAAAGAAATATCTTTCCTTGGTGCCACACAGAGAAATACACAGCTCTATTATTTTGAACACTATAATTGTTACACCACCTTGCTACCACCAACAGAACTTAAAATATTTGTCAAAACTTTATTTATATGTAAGTTGAGCAATGTCTCAATTTAAAGCATTAAATAAAGCCACAAAAACTGTTCCATCTGGTTTAGTCTGCAAAATAATTGACAGCACTTCTACAAGTTTTAGGCACATTGTGTTTGCAATGCCTATGCTACCTGAAACAATGAGGGACTGAAGCATTTTGCATGCAAAGCATGCAAATTAGCATTTCTCCTCACAGATTACTAATAAGGAAAAAAAAGAATGTTATCATTAATTGCTATACTAGTACAGTACTTCAAACATTGCTGCAATACAGGAATAACTGAATCAATACTATTTGTTGATAGAATCAGTTCTAAAATATTCAAAAGAAATGACTACTGCCTAAAAGCACTGTTGTTTTAAGACAAGAAACAACAAAATATCTTCTACAATCTTGGTTCTGCTTTTATGCACATATGGAGCTTGGCCTCTAATGAAAAACTTGTTAACAGTTAATTATTAGCTATTCAAATACATGATCTCTGCACAGACCGGCAGCCAAGGAAAGCCAAGAATGATCTTTCCCTATTAAAGCAGAATCAACTATATCACAATGCCAATAATGCTTCATCTCTGATCTTTCTTCCATGACAACCACTGATCTCTACCAGAGAAAGGAAATCTTCCTTTCACTAGATTTCTTGCATCACTTTACTAAGGTGCACAATTGTGCAGAAAATGCCAAGCTTCAATTGAGTGACAAACCACAATGGAAATAAGAGCAATGTGTTCTGCAGGAGGCCATTCTGAGAACATGCATATGAGTATGTATATGTATGTGCATGAGTATGCATATATGTGTGCGTGCGTGCATGTACATGAGTAGAAGTGAATACAAAATTTCATTTATAAAAATTCTGTTCAGAACCTGTTCATCCTATGATGTTGATATGTATTTTAATAACTAATTTGGGCATTGCATTGTCCAGAATCAATCTGAGTTGGACAGCCATTCAAAGTCCTAATGGACCCTCCAAAAGGTACTTATCAACTTGATTTGAAATTCTGGCAGCAGTCTCCCCAGTCACATGATCACATTTTGTGCACTCAGCAAGTGGTCCAAATTTACAGATGTTTGCAGCATCCCATGGTCACGTCGTAAGTTGAAGACTATCTGTACATAATAATAATAATTTGATATCCATGTTTTTTACCTAGTGCTCGTGAAATGTTTTGGGCTTTAATTTCAATCGATTATAAATGTCCAGTGTTTCTGGGAATTTCAAATTTCAAATAGACTAAAAAGGTGAGGACTTTATTTTTCAATAGAAAAGGGCTAAACTGTGGGATCACTTGGCTGTTTGCTGGCAGACATTATGTTCCCCAACTGCATAACATGCTGTTATCCAGTTGAATAATGAAATATCTGCAAGCAAAAACTGCATTCAAATACTAATTCAAAGTTAATTATGCCCATTGTTTCACCATTGTATCAATAAATTTAATATTTTATCTTGGGGCATTTAGAAGATCAATTTGTTACATATTTTATACAATATAGATAGTCCTCGATTTACAACAGTTCATTTACTGACCGTTCAAAGTTACAAAGGCACTGAAAAAAATGACATGACCGTTTTTTACATGACTATTGCAGCATCCTCATGTCATATGATCAAAATTCAGATGCCTGGCAAGTGGTTCACATTTATAGCAATCATGTGATCTGCTTTTGCAACCATCTGACAAGCAAAGTCAATAGGGAATCCAGGTTCATTTAACAAATGCAATGGTTCACTTAACTGTGGCAAGAAAGGTGGTAAAATGGGGCAAACTCACATAACAAATGTTAAACTTAGCAACATAAATGTTGGGCTCAACTGTGGTCTTAACTCGAGGACTACCTGTACTTTTAAAAGAGCAAATTAAAATTAAAAGAAATGTTTCTACGCTTAGAAACCCAAATTATAAAGCACAACCAAAACTCTTGCTATTCTATGCCAAAGAAAATATTTAGATTTAATAATACTGCCTACAAGCATCAGGTCAAACATGCATAATCAGAATCCAAGTATCTTCAACTAAGTAAATGCAAACCTCAGAAAAAATATAAACAAGGCAATGAAAATTATATTACATAAGAAACTTTATGCAGGATTCAAAGTAACAGATATAAATTACCATTGTACTAAGATTCTACAGAAAATCAGAAAACCAAGGCCATGTAATTCCTTGAATAATAATTATTGCATTGAGACTTCTTTGTGAGTAGTATGGCAAGCAGGCTATATTGTTTCAGAACAGTTCAAATTGAGAAGTTGAAAAAATAAGAGCAAATATTACATTGTATCAATTTGATCAATAGGAGCAAATACAGAAACTAGAATAAAAGCAAAGTTAGACAGTAAATTCTTTTTCTTGATCCCTTTTCCATCCGTTAACTCTTATAGTGCAACTAAAAATAAATGTGTTATGTCACCATTTCTGTGTCAGTTATGATCAACTCCACTAAGTACTTCTTAGTGTACTTCTGATTCAAAACTAAAAGCTAAAGAATGCATTAAAGCAAGGGTCCCCAATCTGTGGGCCAACTAGTGGGCTGTGAGGAGTTTGCAACAGGACCATGGAAACAGCCAGCATGCATGTCACTCACTTGTGCAAGCGTGAATGTGTGCATCATTTGCATGAGTGGCAGGGGCACTTGCACGCTGCTCACACAAATGAACCTGTGCGCATGCGCACTTGCTGGCCACTTGCAAGCTGTTTCCTCCCCCCGTTGGTCCACAAAGCCAGAAATGTTGGGGAACTCTGCATTAAAGCAATATGCACATACAGTTGCAGTCAATCTACAAAAGGTCCATTTTTTTCCCAGTTTTCAAGTAAAATTCTTAAAAAATAAAATAAAATGTCAAAATCTCTATATGTCAAAATGCAATGTATCTGGTTATTTTATTTTGACTAGGGATGATTAACTGATTTAAGTTTCTTTCTCTAATAAGTAGTTCCACAGCTACTCATTTTCTAAACATTCACAACCACTTAGATCTTGAAATGAGAATCTTTGGTCTTGACAACAAGGTATGTCCTAGTTAGGCTGTTTTCCATTGACAATTTAATTTCTACTATTTCAAGACAAAAATGCTCCATTTTAAATAAGCAAAAAAATTCCCCACAATCTATTTTTCTTCCAACACAAACTTTTTTTTTTACTAAAATTAAAAGGAAATTCAAATCCCATTATTGTTTACTTTCTTAATTTTCCAGGCAGTCTGCAAATTGTAGCTTGGATTGGGATTTAACTCAATGAAAATTAATTATTTTTATTTATTTTTTACTAATTAACTATGATGAACTATTACACCATACTTTGTGAATTATATTGGGCTGAGAGAGCACCATTGGTCCAAAGTCTCCAGGTGAGTTTTATAGTGCAATAAGAATTTGGACGTTGTCCCAATCCAAGTTAATCACTACACTGAGCTAATTTAAAAGGCAGCAGACTGAGCTAATTTAAAAGGCTCTACAAAGTGACAGAAATTTTAGGGTAATATTAATCAGAATCCATTTATTCTGAATTTTCAAAATACTGCTTTATATGACCAGCTGAAGAAAAGGGGCGTTGGTACTTACCTGACATGCCCTTCCTCTGTGAGCTGTGAAGAGCATCCATTGTTTGTTTGGGATTATGCTTCTGTTGCTTGTCTGATTGGCTGGGCTTTAATTGAGAGAACGCACCTCCTCCTCCACGGGACTCCTCCCTAGCGTCCCCAGTTTTGGCGAAGTCAAAGTGATGAAATATTTCTTCTCCTTCACCCTTTCTAATACTTGGCCAGAATAGCATTCCACCAGATGAATAACGGTGGGGATGGATGCTCTTCACAGCTCACAAAGGGCGTGTCAGGTAAGTACCAATGCCCTTTCTCCAGATGAGCTGTTCAGAGCATCCATTGTTTGGAACATACCAAAGCTTGGCATGTCCTACGGGAGGGGCTTCTGTCTGGTTCGGATTCGCCTTTTTCTTGGTCCCTATGGACTCTTTGTAACATTCTCCTGTCAAAGGCAGCCTCCGTAGAGGCAAAGACATCATTCTAATAGTTTCTAAATAAAAGGCAATGGTGAGGCCCATGTTGTCGCCTTGTAAATTTCCTCTATTGGCGCTTGTGGCCCATGTTGTCAACATCACAGTGCTCCACATCGAATGAGCAGTGATGCCCCTGGGTACAGGAAGAGACTGTGTCTCATAGGACTTGGGAATTGTGCTCTCAGCCACTTACTGGTCATTGAGGAAGAGGTCTTGCACCCAATGGTGGGTGGTTGAAGAGAACCTTCGTTTCCTAACACACATCGTGTAGTTGAAATATATGCAGAAAGCTCGCCTTACATCTAAATTGTGCCATTGTGCCAGATTTTATGTCGGTTTCAGACAAACGTATGGGAGTATCAGTTCCTATGGTCTGTGGAAACCCAAATTTATCTATGGGTGAAAGATGGATCTGGACTAAGGACCACTTTGTCCGTGAAAAATACAGAGCTCCTGTCTAACTGACAAGGCTATTAGATCCAAGATGTAATAAGAGAACCACATTGTACATTAGGAATGGAGACTCATGGTCTAGATGGGCTCAAAGGGAGTTTTCTTGAGTGCGGTAAGGAACTTGTTGAGGTCCCACGTGTGATATCAATGCACTACAGGAGGCGGTAAGATTGTAGTCCCACGCAAGCAACTTGCATATGCGTGGGTGATGAGAAATGAACTGCAAGTCTCTCCTTGTGATGACCAATGCTAAGGCCTCCCCTTTGCCTGTTTATATGAACAAGATAATAATGAAATGTCATTTAAATAACACTGCCGTCTAACAAGCGTTCCCGAGATGGACAGCCAGAGCCATCAGAACCTTCATAAGAACCTTGGACAGATGACAACCCAAAGGACAGTGCAACATATTCAAAACATTGAGTATTATAACAAAAACTAAAAGGTTTGGTATGTGAGGATCTAACTGGAATGTGGGGATGGGCCTCCATTAAGTCAATGGAGAGTAGAAAGTTGCCCCTTCTGAAGCTCAGAAGTATGGAGTTCAGTATGCTCATCTTAAGCCTCCTATGAACTAGGGACCGATTAAGTAATTTTAAAACTAAAATTGCCCCTGCTGATCCTGTGCCAGAGGTCGGTTGCCTGGATCTCCAATAAATGAACAATAGCTGTCTCCATCATGCTCCCTTTAACAGGATCCCCAGAGAGAGGGCAAGTAATGCAAAGGTTCCGGGTAGAGGATGGAAATTCTATAGCCAGGCCTAATCTTCTGATATCTCTAACCCAGGAAACAGAGGTAGAGGCATCCCATCTGTCCGTGAAAGGCTTGAGGTTTCCACCAATAGGGGAATAGTCGTGAGGCCTATGTTATGCCTCGGAGACGTCTATTTCATGTTCCTCAAAAGATTCTTTTGGTCTGCCCTCCCCTTCAGTATGGTGATTCATGCATCCAGACGGTCCCTGGAGTCTGGAGAGAAAAAATCCCTGGTAGAGGGAACGAAGAAACCCTCCCAAAAGCTGGGAAGGACTATTTTGGGATCTATGAAAAGAGAGGAACTTATTTTCTGCTTCTAGTCTCTATCAGAGATAGGTCAGGGGCACCACCAATCAAATTATCTCCCTATATTGGGGAGGAAGCAAGCTTCCATTAGTTGTGTGATATTTGCTTGCCAATGTCTGAGCCATAGTAGTAGGTGAGGAGTAATCTGAGATGCCCTGGCTCGAGCAGATAATTTTAATAAAGTTTTGCGGCGTCCCTGTGTGCCCTGATATTGGAATTTAAGATAATCTCCCTCAGATGGTGGAGCTACCTGAGAGACAATCTAGTAAAAAGAAAAAAGGAATGAGGCTGACTCTGCTCTTATGGCCCCCACATCAGATCGACATGCCCTAAATGGAGACAATTTGACCCTGTATATCCCTTGAGAGCCTCTTCTGCTTCTGTTGGAATTGCAGAGGAGGATAATTGCCATTATTGTTTTATCTACTACCGTGGTGATGAGAAATTTAGCAGAATCAGAAAACCTGTTAAGAATATAAGTCACCTAACAGGTATTTGGGTTCGAAATATATAAACCAGGATAAACATTTTAGTACTATATCTTTAAGGGAATGCAAGAATTGGGTGTGGTTTCTCAAACGGCCATATGACAGAGCCAAAAACCTGGTTTGTTTAGTCTGAGTCTCAGAAGAGAGTGTGAGTGTATCACTGTTTCCTTCTGTTGGAAAGTATTGCCGTTGCTCCATTTCTTCTAATTGACTGATATTACTGGATTTAATGTAAGTCTGATACTGAACTGTTTTTGACACTGGAATTTGATATTTGGATTATCCCTGGATTGAAAAACTGATTTATCTGTGAATGACTTTTGGACTGCCTATTTTGGACTTTGCTTAAACCTTTCTGGAAGTAAAAACCTACATTTACTGTACAGTGTATCTGTGTGCTCTGTGTGTATTATTCCAACACTACTCTCTATACGTCTCCCTGTATGCGCTCATTCTCCTAATGGGGAATTACCTCAACGAAACCAAATTATAAAATTTCTATCATATCCTATAAGAGGGGTATACGCCACTGAAGAGACCCCTTGTTTCAGGATGAGGTCCAAGAACCTCTGTGGAACAGTTATGATTTTCTCTTGCATTATTTAATCTTGGAAGAAGATTAAATCATCTGACCCCCCCTTACAATAACGATTGTTGGGCCAAGGGGAATGGAATATCAAGGCAGGCAAACAGGTTGTTTTTTTAAACAGAGACTTGAAAAAAGTCTGATGGCTAAACAGACCTGAAGGTCGATGGTCTGGCTTAATGCCTTCAATGTCTGACATGCCTCCCCCTTTTTAGGGGATCCGCCTCTGACAGATTTTGGTCACTGTCGTGAGTAGACACTTCCTCAACCTGTTACATCTAGTCTCTAGTTCTCCCTCATCCTGCGCACCATGTGAATGTGTAACTGGATTATATAATACTCCCCTGAAGAAGGTACCTGCTGGTAATGAAGGTCTGTTCTGCATAGTAACTAAATCGAGTGAGAATTGAGGTCAGATTCTACTATAGAGGCTGCCTAGCCATCAACTTTTACTGTATCCCGGCTGTGATGCCTCTTCAAGTCTCCATGTCCCTCCAGGCCTTCAGTTTGCCAGGGATATCCTCTAGGAGGAATTTTGGTGTGGTCCCACAACTGTCAGGCAAGTAGCGCTGCTGAAGGCCTGGATTGAACCGGTCCCTCTGAGGCTCTCCTGGATGGCGTTGAGAGATCCAGGGATGGAGGAAATATGGAACACTTCACAAATTTGCATGTCATCCTTGCGCAGGGGCCATGCTTATCTTCTCTGTATCATTCCAATTTTAGTATATGTGCTGCTGAAGCGAGCACTCTGGAACTGGGGCCAGCTTGGCTGGGGAAGAGGACTGAGACTTCTGTTCAACCTCCGTCATGCATTTTTAAAAAAAATATGCTTATCTAATGCATTTTGGCGTCCCTTGGCATCCTTTGTTGCCTTAGAGGTTTTGTTGCTTTGTTGCCTAGGATGTTTTGACCTACTTTGAGTTGGTTTATTGTCCTCTGGGGGTATTTTTGGTTGCCCTTGAAGATTCTGACCTAAAGCCCACGAGGTGAGATATCTATATGTGTATGCAATATTAATGGACCGTTGACTGGTCCAGAGACCTGATATAAACAGAGGCAGGGAATCCTCTTGATATTTGCTCCCCCCCCCTTTTTTGATAAATTCAATTTATTATTATGTTATTATTCATAATAATATTGATATCATTAATATTATGTTATTGATAGTCTTTTTGTTATATCTGTGCACAGCTGCTAACATAAATTGTTGTGCTGTTACCAAACTCATAATTAGATGACTGAATATGGAATCAAATTGTGAAGCCAAATAGAGAACACCTTTCAGGACCTGTATTGCAATTGGGTGATCCTGCAGTCACTGGCCCTCAACAACTTCCTGGCCAGGCAGACACAGGCCTTGGCACTCGCTGTTACTATGCTGCTATATTCTGTGAGGGCTACCAACTTAAAAAGGAAGCCCAATAGTTAACCTCAGAAAGAGGTCCGCAATTGGCATAAATGTCCCCTGGACCCTCACAGAGAGCTCCTTGTGAGGGGAAGTAGCCTCTCAACAGATAATGCCATGGAATTCTTATAAACAAAATGATGCCGGCATTGTTTTAGTCGTCAAGATGTAGCATCAACCATCACCTCTTATTGTGAGCTGATGTGAATCTAACTAGAATTTGAGAATTTGAGCAGGAGAACTCTGAGTCCTCTGCTTCCACCCAATCAATAGCCTTGCTTCTTCTATATACCTTGCGGGTATATACAACTCATGTATATGAAATGACAGAATCTCCTGTGGAGAGATACCTGAGGGTAAGGATGCTCTATGCTGCTTAGTGACCGGAGTTATAGGAAATTCCAATTGGAAGGAGCACTCTGTTGTTGGCCAGAGTAGTATGCTGCACCCCCGCAGAGATACATTGGTGTATTGCTAATTCCATCCAGTCTCATCTTTGCAGGGATCTTTTCTGGTAAGTCATCATCTTGACAGAATCTGGTTGCTGTTGGAACAATGTCACCACAGAGGCACTTCGTATCACTTGTACTGATCTAGATGGACTACCTGATCTTGTGCAGCTGCGCTGCATCTGGATTACACAGACAGATCCGAGGTGGTTGAAGAGGGGGATTGGAGCCGAAGTAGGCCTGGAGGAGATGAAGTTTGAGAATGTTCTTCATCCTGCCACATGAACTTCATCTGCTTTTCTAGTACCTTATGGCGCTTGTTAGCGTCTTTTTCTGCTGCTTAGGAGTTACCCTTAGAATGCTTCAATTTCTAAGAAATCTTCAATTTCTACCCTTAGAATGCTTATTTGTTTTGAGAATTTGACATGGCTCTTGAGCTACTGCCGCTTGCCATTGTGACCACTTATTAAATTTTACTGTTAATGAGGCTGATATATTGGGCGGTTGGCACGTCCAGGGGCCTGAATCAGCAATGGCCAGAGAACCCTAAAGCAATGCTCCCCAGTTTTGTATAAACTTATGTAAGAATATTGAATTCTTATTCTTGTTCATATTATTATTATCGTTATTATTTTGTTATTAATATTATTTCCGAATTAGCCAAATTTGGAACACCTCACAGGCCTAGTAAGGAGGAATTGTTGAAATAAGATGTAGGCCTGCGACAGTTTCCTGCACAGGCAGACACAGGCCTTGGTGCTCTCTGTGGTGCTGCTGTTTAATTCTGTGAGGGCATAAGCCAACAGTTTCCTCCTTAATGAATAAGGGTCCAAAATAGACTAATTATATCTGAATAGCTATAAAAATATACACACACACACATATGTATTAGGATTATTTCCCCCGGGTTCCAGGAAAGAGACCCCTGCTTGGGAAAAAAAAGCCTCTCATAGTTCCAGAAATAAAATGCAGATCACTACCACATAGTTAGTGAGCCTGCAATGGTGCCAGCCGTTCTCTTTAGGCGCGTAGAGTTAAATGGTGCCATTGAGGGTAGGGTCACCTATCAGTTACACCATTGCTTTCACTTTGTTGAGACCCTGTTGTGAACACAGATCTCCAGGTGGTGCTCTGTCCTGCATCTTGTGAAGCCAGACCAAGACTGCCCTGCTAAAAAAGGAGACAGTTGTGGTTGCCTTGACTGACCATGGTGCTGCCTGGTGAACCTTGTGAAGGGTCTGTTCTGCCTTCTTGTCCTCTCCTTTTAGGCCTTCCTCTGCCTCATTGCCTACGATGGTTGAGGATGTTGAGGCTGCCACCGGCCCATCTATTGTTGGGGGTTGTAAGGTCTCAGCAAATTCTGGGTCTATGCTATAAACCTTTTCATTCATGCCTGGAGTTGGGAATATAACCAGCTGGATCCCGTCCATACACTACCTCTCTAAATAGTTCAGGTGAGGGAAGTGACTCACACTCCACCGTTGGCTTAGCAAAGAGTCGCTCATTAGGATTTGTCAAGGTTAGTGTTGTTTCCATTGTCACTGGATCAGTTCCCAAGTTCATTGCTGCTTTGGCTTTGCTTAGTAAAAGGTTAAACAGGTTTGTCCAAAACAGGCCTGTGAATGCTGGGGTATCAACCATCACCTCTTCTTCATCAGAGAACTCAATTTCCTTTTGTTATTTCTCCCCTGAGGCTGAAGCCTTGCTTTGTGTAGATGAGAGTTAAGACCTACAAAGGGTCAGCCCTCCCCCGTGTCTTTGGTGCCAGGAACTGATCATTGTCTGATACCCTCTCTATGTTAACCGGACTAGTTTGGTGTCCTTGCTTAGCCATAACCAGTGTTAAGGCTTCTGACATCAGGGCTTTCATCTGATCCATAATTGCAGGTGATCAGAGTCCTGCTGCTGGTTGTATGGGTTAATGTGGCTTCTGGCGCCAGCCTCCTCCATTCTGGCTGAGGCTCCCACTGATTTTCAAAGTCATGGAAATTTTCCTGCGACTTAGCCAAGGTATCCTCATCCTACAAATAAATAACCATTTGGGATGATTACTCACCGGCCCCATCTGGTGGTTCAGCTCAGGTACTAAGTCCCTGCTGTCTTATTCTCATTGGCTGATTCATTGGAATGTGAGAATTTCCACTTCGCTCCACCTCACTTTCAGCTCTTGCAAAGCTTTCTGTCTCCTCATGGCATCTCTCCTTTCCGTCTTGGAAATCTTGCCTGGCAACAGAGGCTTTTCTTTAATCCCACATACTACTGCTCTAGGGGTCTATTTTTGCCCTTTCAAATCAGTCTCTTGGACTGGGCTTAAGTCAGGAAATTCCTGGTCCTCCCCATTTGCCCCTGTGTGATTTGTCATGTTTGTCCCCTTTGTTTCAGTGGGACAGGCAGTCTTGCCCACACCCCTGCTGCCGTGGTTTTCAGATTTCTGGCTGTCTGAGTATGCTCAGCCGGACTGTGATTCTAGCCCCCTTTCTGCTCCGCTAAACATCTGGGGCCCGGCTTCCTCACTTATCCAGAATAGGCTGCTTGCCAGCCATGCTGGAGTCCAGCCAAGGTTTTCTGCCCTTGCTGTGGCCCCCATCTTGGCCTGGGCTGTTCTTTTGTCTTTTTAATTTATTGTGGACAGCGAGTGGTATTAAGGGCTGTGCCAGTCACTCAGCACCTGAGTCTTGTGCCACGGTGGTTTACTTAGAGAGCACCAATCAGCTGTACTGCGCTGTTCTGGCACGCTCCCCCCCACACACACTGTTCTGCTTGTTGGGCAGCATCAGGCTGGTCTTAAATCACCTCCACAGTACCACTAGCTTACAGTTCTGAAGAATCCAATGCGAGTATCTCTTATCTTTCTGCTCTGAGCACCTCTCCATGTGTCCTCCTTGCATGAAGACAGAATCAAAAAGGGCGTTGGTACTTACCTGACACGCCCATTCTCTTTGAGCTGTGAAGAGCATCCAGTAGTGGGAGGTGCTTCAGTCTTTGCATGTGTAGGCTGGACCTAATTTGTGGAACGCTCCTCCTCCTCCTCCACGGGACTCCTCCCCAGCGTTCCCCAGTTTTGACGAAGATGAGAGAAATAAATGCCCTCGTCCTCAATACCCTAACAATTCACTGGCCAAAACAGAACCTCACCAGATGGAAAAAGCGGTGGGGCTGGATGCTCTTCATAGCTCAAAGAGAATGGGTGCGTCAGGTAAGTACCAACACCCTTTCTCCCATGAGCTGTCCACAGCATCCAGTAGTGGGACATACCAAAGTTTGACCTGTCCTATGGGAGGGACTCCGTCTGGCCTGGAATCTCCTCCTGGTCCCTGTGGACCCGTTGCAGGACTCTTCTGCCAAAGGAAGCCTCAGTGGATGCAAACACATCTTTTTTATAATGTCTAATGAATGGCGATGGGGAGGCCCAAGTTGCAGCTCGACAATTTTCAGTTATTGGTGCCTGTGTGGCCCATTCTGCCGATGTTGTAGCGCTCCTTGTTGAATGAGCTGTAATGCCCCTGGGCACCTGCAAGGATTGAGTCTGATACGCTTTCGCTATTGCGGCCCATAGCCAACGGCCTATCATAAAAGGTGAGACCTTGCATCCCTGAGCGTTGGGCTGAAAGGACACGAGTAAAGCCTCTGTTTTTCTGAAAGGCCCTGTGCGTTTGATATATATTTGCAATGCTCGCCTCACATCAAGCCTATGCCATTGCCGTTCCGTCTCTTCGGATGGTCTGGGGTAAAAATTAGGAAGTATCAGCTCCTGTGCCCTATGAAAACCAGAATTAATTTTGGGTATAAATGTAGGATCAGGGCGAAGGACCACCCGGTCAGCATGGAAAACACAAAGATCTTGTCTGATAGACAAGGCTACAATCTCCGAAATACAACGAGCAGAAGTGATCGCTATGAGGAAGACTACTTTATACGTCAGAAATTGTAGACTTGACGATTTCAATGGTTCGAAAGGGCCCTTAGTGAGTGCGACAAGGACCTTGTTGAGGTCCCAGGTGGGATAACAGTGTGCCACTGGAGGGCGTAAATTTGTGGCTCCTCGAAAAGACCGTATGTGTAGATGATTGGAAAGAGAAAATAGACCTTCACAAGTGAGAACTGATGCCAAGGCCGCCACCTGTCTTTTCAATGTATTAGTCAAGTCCCTCTTGCAAGAACTCTAGAATTTGTTGTGCTCTAAGGTTAGAATTAGGACATGTTGCTGTAAGAGATAGCCATCTGAGACGAACGTGTGAAGGAGGTGGCCGTGGCTGCTCTGATGGCCCATGCGTCAGACTGATGGGCTCTGCGTAGGGCTAGCTCGGCCCGCTTTTCCTCCGGCTTTAATGCCTCCAGCGCATCACTGGGAATGGAGGAGGACGCTAATCCCACTATAGGTTCATCTACCTCGGGAGTATTCAATAATTTTGAGAAATCAGGGGCCAGATTGAAATATTTCCTGTCATATCCAGTGGGGGCTGTGTACACCGCTGCAGAGGCCCACTGCTTCTGTACCAGGTCCGAAAACATGGGAGGATCTGGGATCACCTCTGCTTCAACTACTGGTTGGCTGAAGATCAGATCCTCTGGTCCCTCTTCCGAAGGAGTTGGTGTGGTGGAAGGGGTCAACTTGTTTAGGCGTGCAATATTTTTTGCCTTAAACAAGAGAGATCTGAAAAGCTGTGGGAGGAATAAGCCTGTAAAAACAGGTTGGTCAGGAATAAGACCATCATCCTCAGACATTCCCCTTTCTAAGGGGTCTGCTTCTGACTCGCTATCATGTATTGATCCCGATTCAGTCTCTTCCATTTGATCAATTCGATCCAGCTCCTCTCCTCCTCCTCCGTCGGCCCTTGGAGGGGGGTCTCCCCCATAAATGTACCTGGGTATGGTGCTGCTCTGACCTGGTCAATGACCTCAGCGATTGGGACTCATGATCAGTAATCACAGGATATTCCCGGTCATAACTGCATGTTGAAGTCTCGCTGCGATTCCCTGGCGGATTGCCAGCTCCATCCAGGCTTTCATCCTCTCTGGAACTTCCTCAATAAGACTATTGCCTTGACAAAGACCAGCAACCATCAGAGTGAATGTGGCTTCAGGAGCCCTTCACGTGGTCGGTGTTCCGGGCACTTGGGCCTGTTGGCCTTGGGGAGCCAAGCTGCCCCTGGATGAGAGGGAGAGATCCAGGGGGGAGGAGGGGGGGAAGAGACAGACAGCCTGGAGGAGGAGAAGTCCTGTGGGACATTGTGCGCCTCCCGAGTACGCTTGTCTATCTTCTTTTGTAAAGCTCTGTGGCGCATGATAGCATCCCTTTCTGAGGCTTTAGAAGTCCCCTTAGCCTGCTTAGGTTTGTGTTGAGATTTGGCTTTTGCCTTCAAGGATGAGGTCTGAGAGGTGCTACCGTCTGCCATTTCGATTCAAATTGGAATTACAGTAGGCTTGTTATATAATGCTGTGAAGGCATTTGGCACGCGCAGGGACCCGATCTGAGTATAGACTGGTTGCCCTGATAATGGTTTAATTGCAGAGAGAGAGAGAGAGAGAGAGAGAGAGAGAGAGAGAGAGAGGGAGAGAGAGAGAGAGGGAGAGAGAGAACCTATCCAAAATGAGTCGTATGTCAGTAATAATATTTTATTGAAATTAAAATATTATACTGAAGAGAAATTTATATTATTATTATTATTATTATTATTATTATTATTATTATTATTATTATTATTATTATTGCTCTTATAAGCACTTATATATACATACACACAGAGACACACACACATGTATGGCATTCAGCTTAGTTCGGATATTTTCTCACGTCATAGTAGTTGTGCTTTTAAAAGCTGTAGCAACGTTTCAGCAGAATCTCATCTGCCATCATCAGGCTTCTGTATAGTGTTCATCTGTGAGTCAGACTTTTACAGTGGTTTCAGATTTAAATTTGGGGCAGCCTATTGCTGTGCCAGAATGGTTTTTTCTTCATCCTGATTGGTTGGGAGTCTTGGTCTGTGTTTATTGGTCTTGGAGTTTGCTGTGTTCTGCTTGATTGGTGTTTCTAAGTTCTTCTGTCTGTTTTTTTGGCTCTTTTTGTATCTTGATTGGCTGGCAACATTGTGTTACTTTATTGGAGGCCTTTAGTGCAGCTTGGCTCTGGGTAAATGGACGGCTATCATTAGTTAGGAAGCTGGGTTTCATCTGGGTGCCTGGTTGGGGTGTGTTTGAGCTGGAGGTATCAGGGGGGATCTGTTTGTGCCCAGGTGTTTGCCTGGCTTGTGGTGTGGAGATTTTTTTGTTTGTGAGTTTGTTTTTTCTTCAGAGAAAATAAAAAAGAAGATACTTCAACGCAGAATGTTTGGAATAAAATGAAGGCATATGCTAGAGGTCTGATAATAGATTATACAAAAAAAAAGAATATTAGGAAAAGGCAAGCTTCTAAGGTCTTGGAAGACGAGTATAAAAGACTTGAAAAAGAATTACAGAAAATGCCACAGAAAAAAGATATTAAATTGAAGCTGGATGTAATTAAACATAAAATGGAATTAATAGAGAAAGAAGAACTGGCACAGAAAATCTGAAATTCTAAACAGAATTACTTTGAAGATGCAAATAAACCAGGTAGATGGCTAGCATATAAATTGAGAAAGGAGAAGGAATCAAGAAAAATATTGAAGCTAATAGATGATCAAGGCCAAGTTTGTTATGGTAATAAGGAGAAAAAGGAAATTATTCGAGATTTTTATGGGCAACTATATAAACAAGAGAATATTGATGAGGAAAAAGTCAAACAGTATTTACAGAATGCTAATTTACCGAAGATACCTAAAGAGACTGAAGAAATGCTAGAAAGCAATATAACAATGATGGAATTAAATGAAGCATTTAAGAGACAAAACAATGGGAAAGCACCGGGTCCAGATGGGCTTCCGGCAGAATTCTATAAAACATTTCAAGAATCATTGAGCATCCCATTGTTAGAAGTCATAAATGAAGTTATGTTAAAGAAGATGATACCCAAAACATGGTCAGAGGCTTATATCACACTTATTCCAAAAGAAGAGGCTGACCCGCTGCAAATTAAGAACTCTAGACCTATTTCCTTATTGAATGCAGACTATAAAATCTTTGCTTCAATTTTAGCAGAAAGACTTAAAAAATATTTAAATAATTTTATTCACCCAGATCAAAATGGATTTCTGCCAAAGAGACAAATCAAAGACAATATGAGAGTAATCTTAGATACTTTGGAATACTATGAGGCTCATCCTGAAAAGCAAATGGCTTTGATATTCCTAGATGCTCAAAAGGCATTTGACAACGTGAACTGGAGATTTATGTTATTACTATTGGAACAGATGGGTTTTGCTAAAAAATTTACTCGAGCAATAGAAGCCATATATAATAAACAGACAGCAAAGGTAATGATGGAGGGGGAACTTACAGCTTTTATTAATATAAGAAAAGGCACAAGACAAGGGTGTCCCCTATCTCCTTTGCTATTTGTGTTGACCTTGGAAGTGTTGAATAGAAATATTAGGGATGATAAAAGCATAAAAGGAATGAAAATTAAGAAGGAAGAATTTAAACTACAAGCTTTTGCTGATAATTTAGCTTTTATTCTGGAAGACCCGTCAGAAACAGTTCCAAGATTATTGGAAAAGATAGAGACAGATGGTGAGATGGCTGGTTTGAAAATAAATAAAGATAAAACAAAGATTTTGACAAAGAACATGCTATTGAGACAGAGAGAAGAACTGGCAGATCTTTTGAAAATCCAAGTTACAAATAAGGTTAAGTATCTGGGGATATATTTGACAGCAAGATGTAGCACATTAAAAGAGAATAATTATATTAAACTCAAACAACAGATAGCTACAGATCTGAAGAAGTGGGAAAACTTGCAATTGTCACTAATAGGGAGAATTTCAACAATCAAGATGAATATTTTACCCAGAATTTTATTTTTGTTCCAAACAATATCAATTAGGCTTGGAAAAGATTATTTTGAAGATTTAAATAAAATCATGTTGAAGTTTATATGGCAAGGTAAAAAAGCGAGAATAAAGCTAAAGCTTTTGCAAGACGCTAGAATTAGAGGAGGTTCTGGCCTGCCTAATTGGGAATTGTATTATCAAGCTGCAAGTTTGATGTGGGTCAAAGAATGGATAACATTAAGAAAGCATAGATTGTTGACATTAGAAGGGCATGATTTGCTGTTGGGCTGGCATGCTTTTTTATGGTATAAGCAAGCTAAAACACAGGGTTATTTTAGAAGACATTATATACGGGAGTCTTTGTGGTTAAACTGGGAGAAGATAAAAAGACAATGTTATTTGAAAATTCCAGTTTGGTTATCGACTATTGAAGCATTTTCTTATCCTATAATTTATAAGAAGTAACAGTTAGTTATGGGGAACTATTGGATGAAAAGGGTGAACTTAAATCGATCCAAAACTTAGAGGAACAAGGTATAAGGATGAATTGGTTTTCATATGCGCAAATATATTCAAGGTATGATGAAGATTCTAAAACGGAGGGATTCTATGATAAGCAGACTGATTTAGATAAGATCTTGATGGGTACTGATGAGAAGGTGATTAAAAAAGTATATGGTTATTTACTGGGAATTAAATTAGAGGAAGAACAAGTTAAAGAAACTATGATTGTTTGGGGGAAGAATTTTGGATATGGGATTGATCTAGAGAAATGGCAAAAATTGTGGTCTCAAAATTATAAAATGACAATGTCAACAGCATATAAAGAAAACTTGTATAAGATGTTTTACAGGTGGCACTTTCCCCCGACAAGAATAGCAAGAATGTTTAAGAACAAATCTGAAAAATGCTGGAAATGTCATCAGATACCTGGCTCGTATTACCATATGTGGTGGACTTGTGAGGACGCTAGAAAATATTGGACTAAAATTCGCATGTGGTTGGAAAAAATGACAAAGAAACACCTAGACTTGAAACCAGAGATCTTCTTATTGGGAATTTTACCTGATATATACAGTAAAGATTTGAAATACCTGATCGTAAATGTATTAACAGCGGCTAGGATTGTATTTTCTAAAAATTGGAAGAATGAGAAAATACCATTACAGGAAGAAATTATTAAGAAAATATTGGAATGTGCTGAGATGAGTAGATTGACATTTGAAATTAGAGAGCAAGAGGATAAACAATTTTACGAAATTTGGGATCTTTTTTATGAATGGCTAGATGATAAGATATGATAATAGAATATTTAGAATGCTAGACAGTAAGGAATATTTTTATTTTGCTCTTTTGTTAGTACTTTGTTATTTGACATTATATTTATAAAGGGTTTTTTAGGATTGATTTGCTTTGATTATATGATTTGTTACAGAATAAACTGGTTAAAGTATTATTATCTCATAAAGCATGAATGTTTAAAAGTATAGTCCAAAAAAAAAATTTTTTTTTGTGATATTAGGATATATAAGTTTGGATTGACAATATGAGTTGTTATGTAACATAATTGTAATTGAGACTACAAAATGAATGCACAAAACTGATGAACCAACTGACACACTGGATGTACATATGAGAGTTGATGTTTTAATGTTTTGTTTGTCTTGTTTGTTTGTAGAAAATTAATAAAATCTCTTTCAAAAAAAAAGTTTGTTTTAAAAAATGCAAGTAAATGAAATAGCCTTTGAAGTTTGGTGTCATCGCTAAAGGCAAATTACATATCCTTGTCAAAAAATAATTATATACTCCTGATTTAAGAAATGTATCTAAAAATGCTGTCCAGATATTTTGTCTTAAATTAGCTACTGTTTAGCTTAAACAATACATATATATTCAGTAATTTTTTTCTGAAAAAATGGATTTTAAAATCTGTTTTCACTGCAACAATCTCAGGGAGCACCAAATTATCTTGCCTTAATATCAATTAATAATTGCTTGAATTACAATATTGCTTGCACATTGTCCAAAAAGCCATGTTCCAGAATAGATGTTAAGTCTATAAGAATATTGTTATAGACTAAGAGGCCTATCCTTCTGGTTTAATTTATGCTGAGACATACATTATTTATCAGTTACATACTACAAATGTACTAAAAATAAAAAGGGACAGCTAAAGTAATGTAACTTTTTAGAATTTATTTAAAGAGAACTCATTTTTTCACTGTCTAAAATCAGTAAGGCACTCCATAACATTCATCTTACCTGCTTTAATAGCACTGATTTTTAAAGATACACATTAATTTAACTTAAACATACCTCAAAGGACCATCATTACTTACACCTGGATTTTTATCATGTAACAGAAAACTCATATTTTAATTCCCCCCCCCCCAAATTTAATTTTTATTCTCTGTAACTCAGTGGGCACTTGAAGAAAGCAGTTTCAGGTTTTTCATCAAATTCAAAATGCATAATCAACTACGGTTAATGCATTGTATTTCACATTCTATATCCAATATTTACTAGGAATGTTTAAAGACAGCAGGATAACAAGAAAGTCTGTTAACATTGCTAAAACCATATGGAATTATATTGTCATTGCTTTTGTCAGGCGCAACAGATCAGGGATCTGGATTATTCAAATGACCCTTCCAGTTTACTTGTAAACAATAATTTAAACACTAGGTAGATAAGAGTCAAAGGAATTTAAGAGAGCTGAATTTAGATTTCTTGCGGGTGCAAAGGGACTTCAAACTGATTATGCTCTTCACCCTCCCTCAGGCTCAGCCTGGTCATCTTCTACATCTTTTTAACAATAGTAACAGAATCTCTTCAAGAGAATATTTTGTTTGAATTTATAAGCAGCCCAAGTTGTCTGTCAAGATCCTTTTATACAAAGTACTAGACCAAATGTTCTTATACACTGTATTTTTTAAACTTTTATATAGCAGAATATATTTAAATATTTTTAAACAATGCATATTGGTAATCTCCTTTACATTTATCAGCAAAATCAGATGTTTGGCACAAAATTTATGCCTGAACACAGAGAACCTGTTCAGCTAGTTTTTTTTTTCCATCCCAGTGATCCATTGTAGATTACTGGATTTTACTGTCAGTTGGAACAGAAAACTAATATCTTGCTACTAGCTTTCTGTTCCAACTGACAATAAAATCCACTAATGTACAATGGATCACTGGGATGGGGGAAAATGGGCGTTGGTTCTTACCTGACACGCCATTTCTCTTGAGCTGTGAGGATCGTCCAGAGAGTGGGTGGAGCTTCAATCTCTGCTGTTGTAGGCTGAGCTTAATTTCTGAGGAACGCTCCTCCTTCCATCACGTGGCTTGCCATCGCGTTTCCCAGTTTATGCGAAGACGAGAGGAAAACAGGCATTCGTGCTCTCCTCTTGCTAGACATAAAGTGCACTGGCCGAAACAAGACCCCACCAGACGGTGAAAAAAAAAGAGAGGGGTTGGACGATCCTCACAGCTCAAGAGAAATGGCGTGTCAGGTAAGAACCAACGCCCATTCTCCTTAGAGCTGTTCCGATCGTCCAGAGAGTGGGACATACCAAAGCTGGGGCCTGTCCTATGGGAGGGACACCGTCTGGTCTGTAGACTCCTCAGGTTCCCTGAGTACCCTCTGAAGGACCCTTCTACCGAAAGAAGCCTCCGCTGCGGCATATCTGTCGATTTTGTAATGCCTAATGAAGGGCGACGGAGAGACCCACGTTGCTGCCCGGCAGATGTTGAGTATTGGGGCCTGGGTAGCCCAGGTGGCTGAAGTTGCCGCACTCCTGATGGAGTGAGCCGTGATACCCCTGGGCACTTGGAGGGCCTGGGCCTGGTATGCCTTGGAAATGGCCGCCCTTATCCAACAGCCTATGGTGGTTGAGGGTACCTTGAGCCCTTGTGACTTTGGTTGAAAGGATATAAACAGGGCCTCGGATTTACAGAAGGTCTGAGTATGCTTAATATAGATCCGTAAGGCACGTCTGACATCTAAAGTGTGCCATAGTCTCTCCCTTTCATGAGTTGGCCTGGGGCAAAAATTGGGGAGGATAAGTTCTTGAGCCCTGTGGAAAACTGAGTTAATCTTGGGTAGAAGGGTCAAGTCGGAGGACCACCCAGTCGGGATGGAAGATGCACAGATCTTTCCTAACCGACAGAGCAGCGATCTCTGAAATCCTACGGGCTGATGCGACAGCCACTAGGAACACTACCTTGTAGGATAGGAACTGGAGAGAGACCTCTCTCAGGAGTTCGAAGGGTGGCTTTGTGAGAGAAGTAAGGACTCTGTTGAGGTCCCAGGTCAGATACCGGTGAAGGGACGGTGGCCATAAGTTTATGGCCCCTTTCAGAAATGCTCGGATGCGAGGATGGTGAGAGAGAGAGCTGACCCCCTCGCAGGAAATGACGATGGATAAGGCTGCCACCTGATGCCTTAGTGTGTTGGGGGACAGTCCCTTGCTGAGACCCTCTTGAAGAAAGTCGAGAATTTGGGCAATAGATGGGTCGGTTGGGTCAATGAGGAGATTGGCACACCATTTGCGGAAAATGGCCCAAGTGGCGTCATAAATCCTTCTGGTGGAGGGACGCCTGGCTGCTAAAATGGTATCAATGACTTCGGTGGAGAAATTTTCCCTCTTCAGACGTTCCCGCTCAAACTCCAGACAGCTAGTTGGAGCCATTGGGGGTCCGGGTGAAGAAAGGGGCCTTGAGACAGGGAGATCCTGTCTGCTGGGATCCTCCAGGGAGGGGCTACAGATAGGCTGCGGAGGTCTGCGAACCAAGGGCGACGGGGCCAATAAGGAGCTACAAGAAGCAATTCCGCCCTCTCGTGGAGTACCTTTTGAAGGACTCTGGGCACCAGCGCCAGAAGGGGGAAGGCATAAAGGAGGCCCGAAGGCCACGGGCATCGAAGGGTGTTGTGGTTCTCTGCCCCAAGGACGGGAATCTCGAAACGAACCTTGGAAGTTGGGTATTGAGGGGGGAGGCAAACAGGTCTACTACTGGCAGATCGAATATTGCTGTCGCCTCCCTGAACAGGGCTGGGTGGTGGCGCCACTCCGCCTGGTCTATGGTGGCCCTGCTCAACCAGTCTGCTCGGGTGTTGTCAATACCCGAAATGTGGTCTGCCCTGAGTGAAAGGAGGTGAGACTCTGCCCACCGACAGAGGCGCTCAGTCTCCCTCATTAGGCTTGATGACTGAGTGCCCCCATGTCTGTTGACATGAGCTTTGGCTGTTATGTTGTCGGTGAGAATGAGAAAGTGGCTGCCCTGTACCTGAGGGAGGAAACTGCGGAGGGCCAGGTGGATGGCGCGAAGCTCCAACCAGTTTTTATTGCAAAGCCTTTCTGTCGCTGACCATCTGCCCTGAGCTGTAAGGGACTGTAGGTGGGCGCCCCATCCAGACAGACTGGCGTCTGTGGTGACGGTGAGTCTCCGGGGTTCCTTGAGAAGGCAGCCCTTGTTGATCGACGCCTTGCTCCACCAAAGGAGGGAGGTGAGAACCCTTGGCGAGACCTTGACCTTGCGCCTTGAGTTGCTTGATCTGGCTCTTTGGTACGGGAGCAGGAACCACTGGAGGGATCTGGAGTGGAAACGGGCCCAGGGAATGACAGAGATACAAGAGATCATTTTACCTAGCAACTTGGTTAGTTCGAGGAGGGAGACCCTCTTAAGTCGTCTGATGAGTTTGACTGATTGTTGGATGCTGAGTATTCTCTCCGGAGAGATGAACACCCTCCCTTTGACTGTGTTTATTATAGTCCCCAGATAGGATAGCCTGGTGGAAGGGGCCAATTGGCTTTTCTTCCAATTGATGAGGAACCCGTGTTCCTGGAGGGCAGTGAGGGTAATTTGGGTAACCCTGATGGCTTGTTCCCTGGAAGAGGATAGGATGAGGATATCATCCAGGTAACAGTGGAGTCGCACCGGGGTGGATCTGAGGTGGGCAGCCAGAGCGGCCAGGACCTTGGTAAAGGTCCTGGGGGCAGATGCCAATCCAAATGGGAGGGCCACATATTGGAAGTGGAGGTTATTGTAGCTGAAACGCAGAAATTTGGAGTGGGAGGTTCGGATTGGGATATGTGAGTGTGCCTTGGAGAGGTCAATGGATGACAACCAGTCTCCCTGTCTAACTCCCAAGAGGATGGATTGCAGCATGTTCATTTTGAATTTGCGGTATACAAGATGGCTGTTTAGCCACTTTAAGTCCAAAATCGCCCTCCAACCCCCCCCCCCCGAGTTTTTGGGAACCACAAATAAGTGTGAGTAGAATCCCTGTCCCCTTTGGGATGGAAGAACGGGCTGGATGGCCTGTATGTCCAGTAGGTGCTAAACTGCTGAATCCATGAGGTTGCGTTTGGTGTGGTTCTTAGAGAGGGGACATGTCATGTAGAAATCAGGGGGGGTAGAGAGGAATTCAAGGGCAAGGCCAAACCTGATGGTGTCCCTGACCCAGGCGTCCGAAGTGGAAGAGTCCCACTGGATGGCGAAGGTTTTAAGTCACCCACCAATGGGAATTAAGTCAGGTGGCTTATCTGGAGCGCCGGAAGGGCCTGCTTCCAGAGCCACGAAAGGGCCTCTTGAAGTTACCACCTCTCCTGTGCCTATCAAAGGGGTCGGACCTGTCCTGGGGCTGTCCCGGTCCAAAGGGGGGGACCTTTGGTACCTGGGAGGGAAGGGGGTTTGGGGATAGGGACGGAGGGGGGCCCTCCAAAAGGGCTGCAGGGATCTGGGTTCTGACTTACAGGTGAGGGATGGGAGGAATTTCTTTTTGTTCCTTCCTTTGACTAGGAGAGGATCCAGGGAAGGTCCGAACAGTTTATTTCCCGCGAGGGGGGCAGAGACCAGTTTCACCTTATTCTTTTTTTTTTAAAACAAATTTTATTAATTTTACAAAAAACACAAACAAAACTAAAAGATCTTTTCCGAAGGTTGTCTGATCCCGGGTTGAAACTCTTCGCACAGACACAAATTCAAACATCATATTCACTTTATATATCCTTCCATATCTTATTATCATTTTCTTTTTTATATTATATATATAAACCATTTTTATCAATTTTATATAAACAATGCACAAGGCATAACAGCTTATAAGTTCTTTTCTAAGAAAAAATAATAAAAGAAGAAAACCAATAGAACATAACAATCCCAAATTATAGTATCAATACTTTGTCTATTTAACTTCACATCTTATCCCAACTTCTCCTTTTCATCCAAATTATTTCTTAATTAAAAAAAAAATTTTTTTGTCTTTTTTCAATATACAACATCCAAAAAAAAAAAAAAGCATAACAAAACTTTTATATATCCTTTCATATCTTATTACCATTTTCAATAATATTCTTTGTCTGTTCTATTTCCAACTATCCATTCATCTTTTTTCTTTTATTATACTTCTATACACCAATTGGAGTAACGTCTATAACTCATTACCCTAACTTAAAAGTACTTCATATAACAATTTTTCTTGGGATTCTGTTGAAAAGATTCTAAAATTACACAATGAATTTTATACTCTAAATACACATATAAAAAACACAATCTTATGTACCCTCCAGAATCCCTCTTTTATCCTAAATTAAATTCACCCATTGTCTCTGAATAAACTTTTTTTCTTTAGATCTTGCTTCCCCCCATTGAGGCTTCTCCTCCCCCCCTTTCTCTCTTGCTTATTCTTCTCCTTGCCCTTTTCACCCCTTTGTCTTTCCTCCTCCCTTTTCTTACTCCTTTTCTTTTGCTTTCTAACCTTGCCTCCACCTTTCCGCTCACTTTTCTCTTCTTTGGTTGTTTTTATAATTCTTAAAATCCCCTTTTTCTTATCCTTTTTCTCCTCCTCCCCGGAAAGAACTCATTGTTCATCAAAGATGGCTTCTTCTTCCTCTTCTTCTTTGTCCCAGTCCTTATGCTGCGTAGTCAACTTTTCATAAGTACATAACGCCATTTCTAAGAATTGAAACAAAGTGCCCAGAGTATCTTCCTTTTTATATTTTTGATATTCAGTCTTTAGTTCATCCACAAGCGATGCCATTATGAAAAGAGAAACTTTTCCCAAAACAACCACAAGTATTTTTAATCAAAAATAATTCAAAAAAAGTTCCAAAAATTAATACTTTTCTTCCTTCTTCTCTTTCTCTTTCTGGGGTTAATGTTTAATCAAAGAGGTCCAATTACCATATACCTTTCTTTGGGATTCTAGGCAATCTCCTTCTTTTTCAGCTTCTGCTCCAATTTCTTTTCCTCTCCCTTCCCACTTGCAATATCAATTTTAAATAATCAGAAATCCATACCTCCAACAAGGGTTTTCCAATTTCTTAAATTTTTCAATGTCCAAGAATCCTTTTGTCCCTTAGCTTCAACTCTCAAAACAATTCACTTTCAATGTCCAATATGTCCAAACATTTCTGCTGTTTCCATGGGGTGGGAGAGTGAAGAAAAAAAAAGTTCCCTTTAACAGCTTCTCCGCCGCTTTCGATCTTCTTAGGGATACAATGTATCCTCCAGCAATTCAAACAGCTCAGTTCCAACCAATTTGAAAGATGTTACTTGACCCAGCTCAGACAGCACTTTCACTCTTCTTACTTCCTCCAGCGCAATCTTACCCGGTTGCTGGCTTCTTCGTGACAGCCATTGCTGACCGCCGCTCCACCGCCTTGGGAAAAAGGGGTTTTTCCGGAGGAGGAGGGGGTGTGCGACACCCCCAACCCCCTGTCCGACTCCCCTCTCTCTTCAGCTGTCCCTACAGGGCAGCCATATCCCCCTGACCCATCTGGATCGGGGGTACCTCGACGGCTAGCACAGCAGGAATCGCGAGCTGTCGCGAATTCCTGCTGCCCCGAAGCCACGCGAAACCGGAAACCCAGTTTCACCTTATTCTTGAGATCCACCTGCCAGTGCCTTAGCCAGAGTAGGCGGCGGGCCGAGACATGGGAGGAAATGGCGCAGGAGAATTTTACTGAGTGAAAGGTGGTGTCTGCTGAGAACTCCGCCGCGGCCGTAATCTTGGCTATATCCTGATGGGCACGGGTATTGGAAGTCGGGACATGTTGCTTAAGCTGGCAAAGCCAACGAATGGACGACCTGATGAAGAAGGAGGCGGCCATGGCCGCCCTAATCACCCATGCGTCCAACTGGTGAGCTCGCCGTAAGGCCAGCTCCGACCATTTCTCCTCCGGCCTCAGAGCCTCTAAGGGGTCGCTGAGGGCGGAGGAAGAGGCCAGCCCACGACGGGCTCATCAACCTCTGGCGTGCTCAGCAGGTTGGAGAGCTCTGGGTCAAGGTTGAAGAACCTTTTATCATGGGCCGAAGGGGCCGGGGGGGGCAACTGAGGAGGCCAGTTGCTTGGACACCAGGTCCAGGAAGATGGGGGGGTTGGGATGACCTCAGCCTCTACCACAGGCTGTTTAAACATGGAGTCCTCTGGTCCTGCCAGAACCAGAGGAGTAGGATCAGAGGGGCTTCTGAGTTGTTAGACCTGAGATGTTCCTGGCTTTGAAGAGGAGGGATTTGAATAGCTGGGGCTTGAAGAGCCCTACAAAAGCGGGTTGGTCGGGTGTGAGCCCTTCATCCTCTGACATCTCCGCCTCTGATGGTTCTGAGTCAGGAAGAGGTTCATTGTATTGTAAGGACCCCAGATCAAATTGTTCCTCCTCCTCCTCCCTGCACAAATCTAGGTCCCCTTCCGCCGCCTCCTCGTCCTCCCTGACTGAGGGGGAAACCTCCCCGTGAAGAGGTACCTGATCATGAGACAGTTCCGGAATGATTGGGAATGATCTTACGGATTCGGTGGCCTGCGGAGGCAACCCCGGTCTAGCCATCTGCTGGAGTCCTTCCGCAATTCCTTGGCAGATAGCCATCTCCATCCAGGCTCTCCAGAACCACCTGAGAGGTTCCACCTGGCGCAGGCCAGCAGCTGTGGGTGTGAAGATAGCCTCTGGAATTCGCCAAGCTGGTGTTCCAGGGGCCTGGTGCCCTTGGGAGGGCGAGCTGTGCCTGGATAGGGAGGAAAAAGCTACGGGGGGGGGGAAAGAGCAGAGGTAGAAGGAGTGGCTGGTGCTGGAGGGACTAAGCCTGCCTGTCTGGTACGTTCGTCTATTTCTTTTTCTAGCGCCTTGTGTTGTCTTAGGGCGTCCCTTTGGGAGGCTTTGGAGGACTCCTTAGCCTGACTGCACAGGTGGTGAGTTTTTGATTTGGCCTTTAAAGAAGGGCTTCTTGATGGATTGCCTTCTGCCATTTTAGATAATTGAGGAATATAAAGGAACAGATATGAGGCGGTTGGCGCGCCTAGGGGTCAACCTACAACAAAGGCCGGGAGCCCTGGGAAAATCTTTTACGCCCCCCATTTATTAATCGTTTATGATTAATCTGTTTGTCTTATTTGTTCTCATTTCTTTGTATTTGTATTTTTATTTATTTATTTATCTTTTTTTTTTTTTTTTTTTTTAGAAGGACTGATCAGGTTGATCAAGGCACGACAGAGGCCTTAAGGGCTTTCCTGAAATGGCCAAGAGCACAATCAAAAACTGCCTACTCTGCACGAGGGCTAAGCATAAACTGGGGAACGCGATGGCAAGCCACGTGATGGAAGGAGGAGCGTTCCTCAGAAATTAAGCTCAGCCTACAACAGCAGAGACTGAAGCTCCACCCACTCTCTGGACAATCAGAACAGCTAAGGAGAAAAAATCAGAAATATGAAAGCATTTGGGTGCATGTATGATCAATATAATGTATCTACCCCACAGTTGAAGAAAAAGTTTAAAAGCATTACTGGACTGTTGAATTTGACTGACAGAATCAGTTCTTATCGTTTACTATAGTCAAAAAAGGAAATTTAATTTAATACTGTTCATGGTAAAATTAAAAGGGAGTGAAACTTTATTTCCTTAATCCCTAATATTTATTATACTTCCACTGTTTTTGCATTTTTTTTTCAAATTGTAGTTTGTAGCTTAAAAACTGTTTCTATTATTCTGTTGCTTGCAGCAAGTTATCTGTGGAAAAAAACCAACTGACCAACAAATATAATGATGCATCAAAATAATATAGTGGCTAATTACAAATTTTAGAATATTATGTTTCAACAATTATGCTAAGCAATAAATGTTGAATAAGCTGCAGTTGGCTGAATTCCCAACTTGTGATTTCGTAAGTTATACTTTATTGACCACTGACTACTTTCACATATCTAAGACAAAATGAAATAAGCCATATCATGGCTTGGCAAAAGGTATAAACTACGTAGGTCTTTCTATATTAAAATATACCTCTTGTTTTTTGGTTTAAATAATTGTGATTCTAGCTATATATTTTATTTCAATCAAGCTAAAGCTACATATACATACACTTTTCCTTCTCCAGCAACTTGTACATTATTGGAGCTAAAAAGTTGTCTGTTCATACTATGCAAAATCAAAAAGCAATTCAACAATGTTCATTTTTCTCTATAATATACAGATACTGTACTAGAATTACAGAAAGAACTCTTCAGAACTTAAGGATAATTATCTTATAGTGTTTGTCCAGAATTAAATAGTACTTAGAATTTAAAATATTGCTTCATTTTATGTTTGAATTGCTAAATGCAGATCTGCACCTAAGGGATTATTTTTAACTCTGACTCTTAATTGTAGCAGCCAGTATGACCTACACTGACTTCTTATTAGAATAAACTTGCTACTGCAGCCATCCTATTTAGCCTATTATCTTACTTTGAAGTAAAAGCTTTGACATAACTGGCAAAGCAATGTAAACTGGATTATTTCAAGACCACTCTAGTGTGCAGTTACAAATAGTTTGTGTTTTGACCTATTTTCTTTCTCTCCTTGAGAACTTGGAAATCAAATATTCATACTTTTAACCAGGATAGTATAGTTATTTTAATTTTCACACCATCTGAGATGCAGAATTAAAAGAACACATTTGTAACTTATTACATTTGCAATACCAAAGGTAAAAGGAGATACAAATATCAATCCTATATCATACAGTCTCTCAGTTCATGCCTAGCAACTCCCAATTTCTTCCCAGAACATTTTTGCAGTTCCAAAATAGAAATTAAAATACTCTAACTAGAAGTCTTGGAAAATGCTACAGAAATAAACAAGTCCAAGTCTAGAATCCAGTGATATTAAGCTAAAGTTAATAAGATATTTCCATTTCATAAATATAGCCTGAACAGCTTTTTTCTTTTTCAAAAAATTAGGACACACCTTCACAAAACAACTGCTGCAAGCATAAGATTATAAAATTAGTTTCCCAAGTATCAACAACTGCAATATTCTATGTGAGATAGCACTTTCTCTTAGATCTATCATAACTAATGGATAAATAGAAAAGCAAAGAGAGGGAAACTCAGGGACAATCTTTAAATTTACTTACAAATGTAAGTAAAACCTTTTGGAGGAATATATTTATATCTACCGCAGTCCTCTCCTTACAAACATTCATTTAGTGACCATTCAAAGTTAACACAGCATTGAAAAAAGTGACTTATGACCAGTTCGTACATTTACAACCATTGTAGCATCCCCATGGTCACTTGATCAAAATTCAGGCACTTGGCACTAATATGTATTTATGATGCTTGCACTGTCACGGGATCATGTGATCACTATTGGCAATCTTCCCAGCCAGCTTCTGACAAGCCAAGTCAATGGGGGAGCCAGATTAACTTAGCAACCACATGATTCACTTAACAATTGCAGTAATTCGCTTAACAACTCTGGCAAAATAAGGTCATTTAATACATATCATTCTATATCACAGAATTTGATACAGAAGGGGCGTGTGACTTACCTGATATATTCCTTCTCTGTGTGCTGAGAGAGAATCCAAGAATGGGTTAACTCTGCTCTTCTGCTCATAAGATTAAGTAAATCAATCTTTTGGTCATGCCTCCTTTGCCTAACTATGCCCAGTTTTGAGGAAGGCATAGTGATTGACTTAACATATTTCCAGTGCTGATTCTGGCCACTCCCGGACCAGACGGTTGCCAGGGGGGGTTGGATTCTATCTCAGCACACCGAGAAGGAGTGTAACAGGTAAGACCAACACCCCTTTCTCCAGTGTGCTGAATAGAGAATCCAAAGAATGGGACATACCAAAACCGGCTGTCCGAAGGGTGGGTAGCAGTCTGGTCCCAAGTCCCCAAGTCTATTTGCACCTTCTGAAGCACCCACCTGCTGAAGGCCGCTTCAGCTGAAGCGAAGGCCTCCAGTTTGTAGTGTTTTATGAACAGGGATGAAGACGACCATGTTGCTGCACAACAGATGTCCTCGATAGAGGCCTGTTTCGTCCATGTAGCTATCGTGGCTGTGCTTTTGGTAGAATGGGCTGTCACTTGCTTGGGCAATGGAAGAGCTTGATGCTCGTAAGCCTTGGCGATGCATACCTGTATTCACCAGCCTATGATTGATGGTGTAACCTTATTACCCAGCGCAGAGGACTGGAAAGATACAAAAAGGGATTGGCCTTTTAAGAGAGGCTATCCTCTTGATGTAGGTGCAGAGGGCACTCCTAACATCCAACGTGTGCCATTTCTTCTCCAGAGCGTGGGTTGGATTTGGGCAGAAGTCTGGCAAGATTATTTCCTGTGCCCTGTGGAATGAGGAATTCACCTTGGAGAGGAAGGAGGGAACCACCTTGTTTGGATGGAATATGGAAAAGTCCTCTCTTATGGAGAGGGCCGCCAGTTCAGATATTCATGACCGAAGTGATGACCACAAGGAAGGCCACCTTGAAAGTGAGGAAGCGCAGGCTGCCTGATAACGGCTCAAATGGCGCTGAGATGAGGAAGAAGGCGGAGCCTCCTAGCTGACAGACCGTAGATCGCATCTCTCTGCGACTATGGTCCGTGCTATTTCGTTGGAGAGCCCCAATCATTACGATTAGGGGCTGACGCTGCCTTGGAGGAGCGGTGGAGTAAGGGGAAGCTGCAAGCCAGGTTGAGGGGAGCCGCATCTCCCCTCTTGGGCTTGGTCTTTTTCCACCCGAAGACGACTGCAGCAGTGGTTTAAAATGGCCACCCCAAAGAGGAGGACTCAGCTGGATTAAGATTTGTGCAGGAGGGAAGAAAGAGGTGGATAACATCTGAACCGGGACAATTGGGTGATGCAACTAAACCAAAGTACCCCGGGATTAAGGTAACATGGAATTTTTAAGAAAAGAACAGTGAGCGGCGAAATTACAAAGGGCCAGGAAAAAAAATAAGAAAATATTTCTGACAGCTAAGCGGGGTTTCGAACTGGGAAAGGAAGAAGCCAGAATGAAAGATTTAACTAAATTGGACTAAAATATTTTGGCGATAAACAGGCATAAAATAAAGCTGGACTTAAGATTGTCAAAAAATGATAATAATAAAGTTTACAAATTGGAGAGTGGACTGCGCTGGAATATTGAGGTTCAAAAAACCCTAAATAAAAAAATAGGGGAAAAAGGTGAAGACTTTGTATAATGGAGAGTGCCACCTTTTGACAAAAACTTAAGCTGAAACAAGGGAAAGCAACCTGTCTCTGAATGAACTTGTGTGGATATAACATTAAAGAATTATTAAAACAAAGTAAGAATCTTAGAAAGTGAAAGCAGAACTAAAATAAAGAAAAAAGCAAGGAAAGACTGACTATGGGATTGATTTATGTTTTTGGTATAGACCCTGGACTGGAACAATTAAGAACTTTAGAAAATTGAAAGAAGAAGGAAAGTAAAAGGGGTTTGTTTTTTTTGTGGACTTTAACGATCATAAAATACAAGAGTGTGTAATGATGGTATCTCTTCGGGAATTAAAAATGGAACTTAAAAATATGAGAGAATTACTACAGGAAAGAGGCAAATCACTTTGACCCCCTTCAGGGTCTTTTTGTGCGGGTCAGAGGGGGCAGAAATTCCAACTTGGGGTCTGCTTCGGCTTCCCGGGGCAGGTCTTTGAGCAAAGGCTGAAGGGAAGTGCCATTGATGGCGAAGAGCCAAAGGGCCTTGTTCCAGTAGGACTGCATCATGGCCTGGAATTGGTGAACCATCTCAGCCTTCTGAGCATCCAGGCACCGGTACCTGGCCTTGCACTCCCACAGGTCTTCCCTCTGCTTGGAAAGCCTATGCTAGTAGTCCTCATTGAGGTGCTTCTGTTGAGCCTCCTTCTCGGTCAGATCTAATTTGAATTAACCCAGCTGTTTTCCCAACTTTCTTGTGGTGGCTGCTTAGTCTAACAACTGCTTCCTGTTGGGACCCTAAGGAACCCAGGCAGTGAGGGGAGGAGTGGTGGGAGGGGAGGGATGAGGCCAGCAAGGCACCCATCGACATGAGTAACATTGAGTTGGCTATACCCACCCAGTCACATGACCACCTGCATCATGGCCTGCTCATCCAGCTGGTAATTAAGCAGATCATATTATTAGTCCATGGGATTTAAAATTATGAATTTAACGGTCCCTGAGGTCTGAAAGGTTGGGGACCGATGATCTGGAACACATATGGATGATCTCCCATCCTTTTCCTTGTCTTGGGAGGTTTCAAAGACGTGGTCTACTCAAGTTCTTTGGTTTTTGCTGTTATCTTCATTCTCCATGGATACATGTGTGGTTTCCCATGCCTGTATCAGAAGTCCTGACTTTGATTTAATGTCATGTATGAATGCAACATATGGTCAGTAAACTATGGCTTATACTTAAGAGTGGATTTCATGGTCATAGCCTTCACATGGCCCATTTTCGATGGAGGTTAAGTACAGGGTCCACGCAGAGGCTCTGGGAGGGGGGAAACTGCGCTTTCTGGAAGTCCAGAAATGGGCCTATTTCTGCTTTCGGTGGGCCTCCAGAGACCGGGGAGGCTGTTTTTGCCCTCCCAGAGGCCCGGGGAAGGACTCTGGACCCTTGGAAGGGTACAAATGACCTCCCCCGGGTTTCCACCAGAAGCCAGAAACAAGAAGATCTGGTAGGCCACTCCCATCCAGCAACAGGGCAGCAAACTGGTTGCTGAGATTTTTGACCCCCACCCTGGTATAGGCACACAAAAGGGTAATTTATCTACTACCGTGTTTCTCAGAAAATAAGGACAGGCCTTTTTTCTTTTGACCCCCGAAAAAACAGCTAGGCCATCTTTTCAGGGGTGACTTAATTTCTCCCCCTGCACACCTCGCCTAATGCGCCCCGCGGGCAGCCACGCCTCGCCACCAGCCGCTCCTAACAGCAATTATGGCAGAGCACGGAGGACTCCCTACCCCAGCCCAGTGCCTTTGCTGCAGAACCGGGTATGGTGCTGGCTACAGGCCAGGTAGCAGCAGCATGGAAATTGGCCTCGGTGGCAGCGGGGCACTTTGCACCGCTGCTTTCTCCAGTGCTGCTGCTTTCCCTTCTGCCCTCACCGCAGCTTATGCCTCGTTCGGACTGCTGCCATTGGCCAAGGCACAGAGGCCAGAGACTGTGCTGGACATTGCAGCGCAGTGGTAGCAGAGAAGTGGCCCTTCCAGCAGCTGGAGGAACAGTTCAAGCCCATTCCTCCGCTGGCAGCGTTTCAGCCGTTTCTCAGGGGAGCCACTTCCATAGCTTCCACAGTTCCCGCCGGCAGTGGCGCCTCTCACCAGCATCATCTCCAACAACAGCGGCAGCAGCAGCGTGACAGACCCACTGCCAATGAGAACCACTGCCCTCCCACAGGAGCATCACTTTGCTTGATGGCGGCTGTGTCAACACTGTCCTGCAAGTCGGTGAGTCATTCAGGCTTCAGTGGGTGGAAGCGACTGCAGAAGATGATGCCATTGGTTCTCCCCCCCTACGCCTCGCTTTACTTCGGGTCAGGGTCTTGTTCCCTGTACGGTTGGGCGCTCTCCTCTTGCCTTTATTCTCATTCCCTCCATCAGTTCCCTAAGAATACAGACTGGCTGGGCAACTTCTTCCCCTCCCAGTAGTTTTAAAAAGGGAACCATCTATCCATTTTGCTCTTCGAGCAGAGACAAACCTTCCAATCCAAACATAAGAGAAAGGGAATCATCCTACAGACTTTTAACATTCTCTCAGAAGTATGAATGAATGAATGAGCAGGAGAATCCTCTGGGAAGCTTGGCAGGGAAAGAAGGAGGGAGAGAGGGAAGAGTGTCTTTGGGATTTGCCAGGAGAAATCCAGGAGGTGGATTTCCATCCTATTTCTGTCCTTCAAGGAGATGAAGGTGGGGAGCGCATTTAAGGGGTGCTACCCTCCCTCCTTCTTTCCCTGCCAAGCTTCCCAGAAGATTCTCCCAAAGAATTCACTTCAAAGGAGAAATTGGATGGAAAGCCGTCTCTGCATCTTGGCCAATGGCAGCAGTCCAAATGCAACATAAGCCACAGCGAGGGCAGAAGGGAAAGCGGCAGCGACGTAGAAAGCAGCAGTGGTGCAAAGTGCCCCGCCGCCGAGGCCAACATCCACGCCGCTGCTGCCCGCCTGCTGACCCAGCCTGCAGCCAGCACCATACCCAGGTCTGCAGCAAAGGCACTTGGCTGGGGTAGGGAGCCCTCCATGCTCCGCCATGTTTGCCATGAGGAGTGGTTGGTGGTGAGGCTTGGCTGCCCGTGGGCCGTTCCTTACGGCAAATTCCCCCTGCCCTTCCCCTCTCATTTCGCATGTTTTAAATAGGCTTAAATTTTGTTGGAGGGGCTTAATTTCACCTCATACCTAGAAAACATGCTGGGCCTTCCTGGGGGGGGGATGCGTATTGTTGGAGAAACATAGTATATATAATTTACTGTATATATATTGTACACACACACAGAGCTGTTCTAAAATTATACACATTCAACCTGTGTTCGGAAAAACACACCGAGTCCACTTTCTGCCACACATTTAACTATAACTTCTGTACATTAGAACATTACACACACCTGCAGATATTCTTCCCTAGCCTGCATATGACTGTTAAGAGCCAGATATCATGGATTGAGTAAAATATGGTGAATCTCACTTAATGCTCTTGCTTAACAACCAAAATTTTGGGCTCAATTATGGTCATAAGCCAAGGACTATCTCTTCCTTCCTCTGCATGGCAGCCTTGCCCTAGTAAATGTCTCTTTTGTGGCAATTTTCCTCTCAGAGGCACCAAAATAATCCAGAGGATATAAGGTTTCCTGCTGGAGCAGGGGGTTAGACTAGATGGCCTCCAAGGTCCCTTCCAGCCCTAGATTGCTATGATGTTTCAAAGCGTCTTCTGAAGCCATGTCTAGTGCCATGGTTTGTGATCCTTTCTTCCTCTTTTTTCTCTCTCTCTCTCCCTTCCTTCCTTCCTCCCTTCATGTATCCATCCATCCATCCATCCATACAGCTATGTCATTCATTTCCCCTCCCTCTTTTTCTTTTAGTTACAACATCCCACATTCATGTGACTGAGGCTTTCTATGTTTTTTGCCAGTTTCCAACAATTCCTTCTGTTTTCTGGTTAAAAATGCTCATTGAGAAAAATGGACTTGTTTAACAATCAGTGTTTGCTTAATGACCACATCACTTAACCACCATGGTGTTTGCCTAACCCAGGAGTCTGGGTCTGCAACCTTAAACACTCAAAGAGCCATTTTTCTATTTTCTTTTAAACAGGTATTGTGTCTCTCTTTTTCCTTCTCATCTTTTTCTCTCTCTCATCTCTCTCCATTTCTTTCACTCTCTCTCACATACACACCTTTCTTTCTCTGTTTCTTATCTCTCTCATCTTTCTCCCTTCTCCCTCCTCTCCCCCCTCTTGTTTCTTTCCTCTCTCATTCTCTCCCTCCATCATTTTCTCATTTCTTTCTCTCCCCTTTCTTCTCTCATCTCTTTCACGTGCGCACACACACAAGCAGATACCCTCCTGGGCTGGGATTAGGGAGGCGGTGGGGACTCCTCCTCCTCTCACTGCCACCACTGCATGCTCAGGTGAATAGTCACTTGCTGCACAAGAGAGCCGGAGTTCTTCCCTCCCTACATTCAGCGGTGGCAGTTGCTCCTCCCCATTCCCCTCCTTCCTGAGCTGACATGAAGGAGCATCGCAAAAATAACAAAAACGGAATTATAAAAAGCAGTCAGTGCAGAAAAAAATGTTAGGGGCGCTTCAGCCGCTTCTCTCTCTCCCTCTTGGCTGCTGGATAAAGCCATGTGAAGAAGGGAATGGCAGCTTTAGCAAAGAAATAAAAACTGATTTTACTGCTTCCTTTGGCTTACACTCAGCAAGAAAGAAGTTGTTATTCCCTCCCGGGCCCCCAATGCCAACTGGCAGAGCCCAATCTTTCCAAAGGGGAAGGGAAGATTTTATCAGCACAGAGCGTCACTCAGGCAAGCTCCTCACCACCCATCTCTGCCCATTCGTGGCAGAGCAACATGGAAGCAGTAAAATCAGTTTTTATTCCTTTGCTAAAGCTGCCGTTCCCTTCTTCCCATGGCTTCGCCCAGCAGCCGAAAGCGAGAGGGAGAAGGCAGCGCCAGATCTGTGTGCTCCTGCTAGCAGGGCTGTGGAAACTGGAAGTGAGCATGTTGCTTCTATAATACTATAGTAGAGCTTTCTCTTTCTCCCTGTCTTTCCTCCATGGCATCAGTCAGTCTGGGGGGGGGGGGTCGCTCGTCTATCTCCCCCCCCCACTCCTCTTGATGGGAGCAGCCTGCCTTGCGCTGCCAGCACTTTTAAACTTAGCACGCTTCACAAATGGGGTGAGGACACCAGTGCTGCCTCATTTGTGAAGCGCGCTAAGTTTAAAGGTGCTGTGCTAGGGGCAGGCTGCAGGGCGAGGCCACGGCCAATCACCCTTCCCAGGCCCGCTTCTCCGAAGGGGTACCTGACTGTGCTTACCTGACTGTTCTGCTGCCGAAATGGTTGGCAGCAGGCCAAGTCAGACAAGTGAGAGGCTGCTGCGTCATAGTCCCTGGCAAAGGCAGGTAGGTAGGCTGGGCCACATGGTCAAAGCAAGGAAGCCGAAGAGCAGCTACAGCTATGCCACAGTATAACTCTAAGGCACCAGCCAAGGCGTGCAAGGCCAATAAGTAGTGGTGGGGCAGGGTGGGGCAGGGGTGGGCAGGGCAAGCCAGATTTTTTATTACCGGTTCGCCCAAACCAGGCAATCTTGGCTGAATGCCACCACTGGTTCTGTCCCTTCTTCTGATCCCTAACCCAGCCCAATAAAATATCCAAGTATAAACTTTCCAGGAATTTGAAAACCCACAGGAGGAATGTTTAAGATGTTTTTAGAAAAAAACCTGAAACCTGAAATACATGCTAAAAACTGATTTCCGCAAAACCCTTTAGTAGTCTAAACGAATTTTCTACCTCATTATGTATGCCTGGCTTTATTTATTAACATTATAATGTTAGGCATTACTAAATAAAAAATGTCTTCTGACTGAATGTACCTTTAAGCGTGTTCATTACAAATCAGGCAATAAACTGCCACAGAATAAGAAAGCTTTCAATAAATCTTGAAAGCGGTTGCAGTTTAATTCTTTCTTCCTTGATAAAAACTGTCATCCTATACCCTTCTACATGATTATTTCCAGCAACCCATAAGGACAAGCTAACAGATTCATTCAAAACTGATTTTTAAGATCCTAGTTTTTATCCAACTATTATTTCCACATAGACAAGGAAAAATGATTTAAATACCCGGATTTTTAAGTCAGTTAATTTGCAATTGTTTCACAATTATTTCCCAAATGTCAAAATTCATACTTAAAGCTTATATAGTCCAATGTTCTGCTCCCATCATAGTGAATCATATGCCTCTAGGAAAATGACAAGGAGACTAGAAGTGGTTCTTTTTCGTTTTATTTTAAATATTGGCTTCTTTAATATGCATTAATTAATAAACAGTACTGATCATTTTAAATATAAATATTTACTATTTCTCAATTTAAATTACCGCATATACTCAAGTATAAGCCGAGTTTTTCAGCACATTTTTTGTGCTGAAAAAACCCCCTCGGCTTATACTCGAGTCAGATTCCCCTCTGAAAAAAAAAATAGTGGAGCTCCGAAGCTGGGCAGCCGCTTCCCTGCTTCCGTGTTTCCTTTGCAACTTTTAAGCATGGGGGTAATCGGAAGCAGAAAAGTTCTTGCTTGAGGATATATTGTTTTTTCTTTTTTTAACTGTTTTTAGGGGGGGGAAGACCCACCGCCATGTGAGAATGCTCAGACACGAAATATATCCGACCGAAAATAAGTGTGGGGGGGAGGATTTTAACAGAGGGAAGATGTAGGGAGAAGGCAAAAGCGACGGAAGACAGAGATGCCAACTTTTGGAAATGAGAATTAGGGAGGATTTTCAAATAACACCAAATTTTGCTTTTGCTGGTCAGAAGGTCGCAAAAGGGGAATCACATGACCTGAAACGGTCCATAAATATGAGTCAGTTGCCAAGTGTCCGAATTTTGATCACATGACCAGGAGGGACCCTACAATGGTTGTTACCAAAGTGTGAAAACTCAGTCATGAGTCACTTTTTTTCAGTGGGGGGGGGTGGTCCTTGGTGCCCTTGTAACTTCAAACGCACACCAAACGAACCGTTGTAAGTCGAGGGCTAACCCCTACCTTCCAAAACTATCCGGGCAGCAACATGAGAAACCATACCCCCCCCCATCCCACGTGTCTAGATTCTTTGCGTGACAACACCCTCTGTTGCACAACCCCTTTGGTAAGCACAACCTTTGTTGTGCATTTCGGGGGTAAGGGGCGCGCCAATATCCTTTTCCATCTCTTCCACCGTGTGTCCCCCTGGCAGTCGTGGAGAAGGAAACGGGTCGACAGGGCGAAGCGGAGGGGGGCGGGGAAGGACGCGCTTCTCCGTGGCTGGAGCGGAGCCCTCCGCGCGAGGCCTCTCTCCGCTCGCCGCCTTCGAAGGCCGGGGGAGGTGGAAGCACCTTTCCCCGCAGAGACGGGGTAGCGGTTCTCCCTCTGGGGAAAGAAAATGGTCGGCCGAAGGGGGAGGAAGAGTCGCAGAGGAGGAGGAGGAGCAACCCGGGCCGGGGGAGGGAAGCGACCCGGCCGCCACTCACCGAAATCCAGGAACTGCTTCATGGAAAGCGGGGACGGGGAGAAGCGGCAGTAGAAATCCACCTGCTGAGGGATTGTGTTCAGCGGGGAGACACTCCTTAGCAGCGCCCGTAGCAATCTCATGTGACTGTGTTCACGTTCAAACACTAGGTCAGCTAGCTCACATACCGCATGCGCATACAGCCGGACCCGCCGGGCTAATTTTGCTGCTCGTAATTTCGGGAGGATAAGGAAAATTATCGTAAGGCGGGAGTTGGGGTGAATTTTCAGGAGCCTCCCGATGAAATCGGGAGTGTTGGCATCTCTGGGAAGATCCTTCAGGGGAAACTGAGGGGGAGACTCACCCTTGGTCCAGATGAGCCCCCTTCCCCTTTCTCCAGGCTGAGAAAACAACGCGAGCCGAGGTTGCTTCGGCTCCACTCAGCTTCGTTTCCTCAGCTCCAGCTGCTTTCAGTCCACTCGGGAGGAGGGGGAGGAGGTGGTGGTGGCGGCTCGCGTTGTTTTCTGAGCTCTAGACTGAGAAAACAATGCGAGCCGAGGTCGCTCCACTCAGCTTCGTTTCTTCAGCTCCAGCTGCTTTCAGTCCACTCGGGAGGAGGGGGAGGAGGAGGTGGTGGTGGCGGCTCGCGTTGTTTTCTGATAGTGAGATCATTTCCCAAATTAATTGATTCACTAACCCAAAAGAAGAAGATGTTGATGACAGTGGGAGGCAGGAGTCACTCTCTCCCTTGCAAGAAAAAAGCAAGAGCCGTTCTTATGATCTTTCCCTCTCTCCCCGTAATACAGTCAAGCCCTTTCCAGCACGCGGGATCCGCCCCCGCCGCTTTGCACCTTGCAAATGCAAAAAACCCAGGATTTTGCATTTGCAAGGTGCAAAGTGGCGAAGGCAGATCGTACGTGCTGGAAAGGGCTTGACTGTATTACGGAGAGAGAGAGGGAGAGGGAGAGATCATAAGAACAGCTCTTGCTTTTTTCTTGCAAGGGAGAGAGTGACTCCTGCCTCCCACTGTCATCATCATCATCTTTTGAGTTAGTGAATCAATTAAACCTTTCATGATAGTGAGATTGTTTCCCAAATTTCCCTTAAATCAGGGAAGAAATCAGAAACAAACCTTTGGACTGAGAATAAGCCTGTTCCTATGATGCCATTTTTGTTCACTGCAGTGTGAAAAGTGTGAAAAAACACACTTCTTTTTCTTCATCTTCTTATTCCCTATTTACTGGTCTCTTTCAAAGAGGAAATTGTGAACATCAAACTTATTCTCAACTGTCCTAGTGAAAGTTTTTATTGGTATCTATTTTTATTTTTGAAATTTACCAGTAGCTGCTGCATTTCCCACCCTCGGCTTATACTCGAGTCAATAAGTTTTCCCAATTTTTTGTGTTAAATTAGGTGCCTCAGCTTATATTCGGGTCGACTTATACTCGAGTATATACGGTATATTAGATATACTATACATTCCAAGTTTGCAAATTAATTTTGTTGTGCCCAAGTGTTTAAACTGAAAAATCAGAAAAGCCTGGATTCTGATCAAAGGATTAGCAAGTGTTAAAACTACTACTCATTTTTACATCATTTTATAAAAACGACAGCTTGACAGTAAGAATGAATAAATTTTATCATGTTATCGTAAACTTATTCTAATATACTAATTTCAACTTAGTATATTCTTCTTATATCCAACTGTTTATACCTGCAACTTTACCAAACATCTCTGTTTCTCTACAACTATCTATTGTTTCCTTTTAATTCATAAAATCTATCAGAACAGCTATGCAGTCTTCAAATCCTTCCTGAAAGCATGGAATGTCCATAAAGCCTTTTCTTTTATAAGAATCACAACTTTAATATACCAGCTGCAATCACATTCTTCTCCTTTTTATATGCATATTAAACTTGGCATACAAATGTTAAGCCAGTTTTACTATCAAAACAAGAATAAAACACAAATAAAAAGGTGTATGTAAGTTAACAGATAAATTCTGTATAATTCGGGGGTGGGGAAATACACCCCCCCCCCGAAACAATATCCTATTAATCTTTTAATATTACTTTATTCAATTTTTTATGAACAAGCAATGCCCAAAGAAAGTATCTAAAATTAATCTTAAAAGTTAAAGGGAAAATGGAAGGGAAATATAACATTTGATTCTGAATTTGTGTCAAATATTAAGCAACTTGATACTTTGTTGACAAAATAAAAAAAATCAACTTATTTAAAACAAATTAAGCTTAAATTAGAATAGTTTTATGAGCATTTCATGGATCAATTAGGGAAGCATTTAAAATACGGGACTTGTATACTCTTTACTCATATATTCTAGAAAATTTAATATTACTCAATAATTTAAACAAATATTTTTATATTTAATAAAACAAGAATTAAGAAAAATGTAAAACAGGTATTATTAGTTTGTTCCATATCTCAAAAGTTTTTTGCAAAAACAGCAAGATATAATAAACTCTCTCCTATGTGAATCACTTCAAACTCTGAAGTATATCTGGCCTTAAGCCAACAACTGTTTACTTAGACAACGAATTAAAAAGATAATAATATAAAACTATTTTTTCAAAAGCATCATCCTCTTTGTACCAAAAGTAGATGAACTCTAGTTAACAAATATGAAGAGGGGGAAATGATTAGTTCCAAACTTGGAACAAAACCCTCAACCAGTACATTCCAAAAGGGTTCTCTTCCAGCAAAACATAATTCAAAATATTTTCAGAGTTCCACCATTAAAACAATGTGAATTTGAAACAATCTCATTCCCCTACTTTCTGTTCTAAGTAGCTATAGTAATACGTGTTAAATGATATTTATCACCTAGCTTGCAGAAAAACTAGCCTAAATATGACTCCTTAAAAGGAATTAAATGTTTTAAACATCCTTACTGCACAAAAAGCTAATTCTAGCAACAACAAATACAAATAGCTCATAATCAGTAACCAAACAGTGAAAAGACTTTTCTGGCTATTACTTCTAAGCTTCTTCTTAATGCACAAGCACAACAGGTTTTTATTTTTACACATTTGGCAACTTGCCTAAAATTGCAAAAGTAGAATTCATGCATTATAACCTATGAAAAATAGAAAATAGTTATATTTTTCCTAAATGAAATAATTTAAAAACATAAAAAATTACATCCCAGGCAAGCAGCAGTATATGGTTAACTCTTTATCAATCCTATCTTTCTGGGGGTTTTTTTTCTTTAAAGGACAACAGAAGAATGCTGCATCATTTAAACATCGAACAAAATGCCTCAACATTATTTTGTTCCAATCTTGGAATATTTTGCAGCCCTCTAATACAGAATTCAGCAAAGGGACTGCTGTGATATTGTTACCTTTCTTTCAAAACTGAAGTATAAGTTAGAAATTGAAGCACCTACATTTCCAATAAAGAATATTTGCAACTCCGAGTTGATTGTTTTCTTGCAGATGGCTCATTACCCAAACTAGGTACATTATCAGTGCTAGGCTAACCAAGCTCAGAAAGCAACAAGGATCCCTCAACTATTCTTTAATTCTTATTTTTCTGTTGCATAATCATAGCAAACAGATTCAAGCAAATTGAAATACTATGCATATCTTCCGAAAAAGAACTTTATCCTATAAAACTACTGGGGGGGGGGGGGTCAGTATTCAGCACCTGGAGCTTTGTAAGCATTAAAAGGCCTTGTTTCTTCTGAACGATAATTGTACCATAATATTCTTCCTGAAGCATAAAAAAAACAATACTAGAACAATGAGATAATCTTAAAATTAATATCTAACTGATTAAGCAAGTAAAACAGACACATACATCTAGTGCCACATATTATCAGATGAACTAATAGTTCCTTCAAGAACAGAATACCAAATATTGCACAGTACACCTTTTGTAAAATTAAATTACACAAAATGTTATTTTGCAGAAACAGGAATGTTTAAGGTTTAACTTGACAAGATATAGCCTAATTTCCCCAAATGTGTTGATTTATAATAATTGGGATCAGAACTTTTGTAGCCAAGCAATGCAGTCATTAAGTTACATGCAATTTCACAATCTTTTTTGCCATGGTCATTAAGCAAGTCTGGTTTCTCGTCAATTCTGCTTGTGGGAAGACCTCTAGGAAGGTCACAAATGGCAATAATAGGATCCTGGGATTCTGCAGTTATCATAAATATATGCTAGTTGCCATGCGCCCAAAAATTGATCATGTAACCACAAAGTGCAAGGACGTCCTAAGTTACTTTTTTCAGCATTATTGTAATGTCAAAGAGCCATTGAATGAACCATCATCAGTTAAGGACTATATGTAAAACAGTGCAGGACAGATATTTTAACAATAGGCATAATTATCCTGCATTGAAATGTGTATTTTTTTCATATTTATTTAATGAGGGGGGCTCTAACTTTTCTCTTCAAGAAACATAAGGCAAAAGATATTCTAGTGTAGGCTTGTCAGAGACCTCTTTCAGTATCTGCACTATAAATTATGCACCTAATTTTACTTATTCAGTCAATGGAATTCATTACCAAATAGCATTAGAAAAAAAAATCAATGCTTTGGTAGTAAAAAAAAGAAACACCAGATGTTTATTATATTTATATCCAGCCTTTTCTCCAGTCATATCAGATATCCTATAAAGTTTATCTTCCCACCCCCTCCAGCTCCAATATAGGTAGTCCTTGATTTAACAACTGTTTATAGTCACTATTCAAAGTTATAATTGCATAGAAAAAGTGTCAGAGAGAGAGAGAAAGAGAGAGAACTGGCCTGAAAATATTGGAAGTGGTAATAGAGGTCTCCTAGGTCCATTTCCCTGTCTACTCAGGATTGTTACTGCAACATCTGACAGATGGCCATCAAGCCTTTGTTTAAATACCTGCAATGAAGAAAATTTTCTACCTCCTGAGGCAGTGTGATTTTGTTGAAAATTAAGAAATTAAAATATGATACAGTAGATGTTTATTCAATGTCTTTCAGAAGAACTGAAGTCACCTAAGGGAAAAAATTACCTTGAGATTTGTTTGATCATCTATTCCTAATGCCTTCCCTAACTGCATTAGTACAAGCATGTATAAAAGCAGCTTAATTTCTCACTATATGTGACAGAAGTCTTTTCAATGTGCATAAATTACAGCAGTCTTTCATCAAGGCCTTGCTTAATTTCAATAACATTGTTGCTTCATTCTTAAGCTATGCCCTGGTTCACGTGTCATATACTAAACCTTGTAATTCTTTGACTGGGCTATTAATACTGTATGGATTCAGCCAATTGAAGACAAACTGACTATGCAGCCTACCTCCTAGTAAAATAACACCAACTCACTGCTTGATGATGCAATAAAAAGCTTTGTGGGCATGTTTCTTTTTTTAATATTTTCTCTTTGGTGCTTTATTTAGTATAATTTCCTCCTCTTAAATCTAATGTCCCTGTTAATACAAATTTAGAAACTAATGAATACTAAGAATGAGTTTTCTAAAAACCAGTATGATATAGTAGTTAGAGTACTTATTTAGAAGTGGGTTAGAAACCAGATTCAGGTCCCATTCGGTTTATTGTTCACCAACAGATGTTAAATTCATATCTGCCTTGACCTAAAACAAACAAAATGTTAAAAAGTTCTATTTTTGTAGTTACTTACAAGCATATCTAAATTATATTAAAGTAATATCTTTATAGTCCCCAAGACATGACACAACTTTTGAGTAGCCTTCAAGTTTAGAAATTGAAAGTTGAAAAATTTGACATGCCCTAGAGGTTGCATGACTGTTACGAAAATAATACAGGTAGTCCTTGACTTACAACCACAATTAAGCCCAAAATAGTATATTCATATTCTATTAGAACATTGTACCTCAACAATAGATATCTGATTTAGCTCTGATATCCAATTGGATGTCTCCTTTTATCAACAATACACTTTGATAAACATTTCTCATATAAAGTAAAATTTCAATATTGTATGCTTTCTTATAATATACACACACACATTTATAGTGTAAAAATAAACTTAAACAATAAACACCTTTGGTTTTGAGTATCTCACAAATATAAATGTTCCCATCACATTTGCCCATGTACATCTTTAGCAAATAAATAATCTAACACAGCAAGCTTTAAAAAAACAGTTCTGGTTACTGTATAAATTCAATCCACTTAAACTATGCTGGTAATCTGCAATTGCTAAATCCAATCTGGGAATGTATGAGCACACCCATGTTTCTTTTCTCTCTAATGTTAAATTAGCTGTACTGGGAGTACTTTGTATGAGACAAGGAAGGAAAGGAATAAGGAAAGTGTGTTGCTGTAACTATCCATGGGTACATAAACTGGCAGTGGCAGTGATGATAGAACAGGTTTCCATTATGAATCATTATTTATGAGTTTAAAAGTTTGAAGCCTAATCAAATCTAAAAAATATATTGAAACAAAATTTCTTCAGATTTTGCTTCTAGAATCCCAAAGAACCTGGCATAGAGAAAAAGAAAGGAAACATGTATTTCTTATTTAAGAGGAAGTATGTTTATCAATAGTATTGCACTTTGTTTTAACTATGCACTCTCATAATCAGCAACATGTATTTTTCAGCAAAAATGCCCACAAAGAACTTAAATATTTGTTGTAGGAACAGATGCCAAGTTAAAAATCAAAATACAATGAGTTCTAGTCCTCTCTTAGGAGTGAAAGCCAACTGGAGGGCTTTGGGGCCATTACTCTCCAACTCATCTTACAAAGGTTGTTGTGAAGAAAACAGGCAAGAGCATTTAGGATGACTTAAGAAAAAAATAAAGGATAAAATTAAAACAAATTATTTTCAATTAAAGCCAACATTTACATGAGTTGCTCAACATGCCAAGTTATCTCCTATCTCTGTGTTCATGTAAACAGGTTACAGAGCAGTCTACTTTATTTGCTTGATATTCTGCCTTTCCTCCAAAAGCTACAAAAACTTACCGTGGAAATCTCCATTTTATTTCCCCAAAGAACAACCCTATGATGTAGATGTTTCTAGTTTCTATGGCTTAGGGTCTACCTGAACCTGGGCCTCTCTTGTTCTGTTGAATAGATCAGACTGCCTCAGTACTATCATATATCTTCCAGTTTTACTGTTTCAGATGAACACTTATGCACATTGATTCCTGTAATTTTAAAGCCATTTTAACATTGTACTGTTATGTTATAAAATGTAAATGTATTTTGGGGGGAGAAACCAGATGGTGTGCAATCTATGCATCAGTGAAACGGAATAATTCATACTAGATGACATATCCATACACTCATCAATAAACAATAATCAATATTCAAAAGCTTTTTAAACTACCACAAGGACTTGATATTTCCTCCAAATTATCTGTCTGCTAAATAGCCCTTTATGCTCTATTCAAAAAGAGAAAAGATCAAATTTCAAATTCATAAGTACCAACCTATAGTTATATTAAATCTTTTATCTCACTTGAAACCAACCATATGTTTGCAAAGAAAATGTACCACATAGCTTTTCAGTTTTGTCCAACAAAGCAGTATTGTTTTTAATTTTGTTAATTTACATCACAGTAGGGAGACAAAGTTGTCATCCCCAAAATCATTAAGGAAATGAACGATTCTTTTTCAGCCTCCTCCCAGGATAAATATTAGATAAGATTTCAGCTATGAAACCGAAGGCTTAAATGCCTACCACAACAACAGAAAATCCCATCTGCGCCCAATAAACTACAGTAGAAAGAAATAAGCACACGTGGACATTTGAAAGACCTTTGCCCCACATACTTTAGGGACCTTCTTGCACCACCAGTGAGCACCATGTTAGGCGTGAGGGAAGGAAGAGCCCTTTTCATAAATAAATGGCAATACATTACTGTAACCGTACAGGTGCAGAGAGGCCTATTTTTCTGCCTTCCGTCCTAGGTAGGCGTAGGTTGCGTTTTCGCTGCAAGTCGAGACAGCTATCCGAAGGGGCTGGAAAGTAGCTTTCCCCTAAAAGCGCAAAGCTAAAAACAAACAAACAGGCTAAACGTACAGCCAGAAAGGGGGAGTCCAAAAAAAGCAAAGGCTTCGGAGCGAGTTCAGGAAAATCACATGCTCGCAAACCCAAAAACCACGTTGCCTTTACTGCAGTGGAATGCTGGGAAAGGGAGGAAACGCCGAATGGGCGACACACACAGAGAGAAAGACAGACACACATATACGCCTAGCCATTGGGCGGCGAGGCGTTTGGGCGACGAATCGCTCAAACCGTCGCCAGAGGCACGTTTGCGCTGGGGCCTACAAACGCCGCAACAACGCCATGGAACCTTCGAAATGCAGCACTTTTCCCAGTGCCCCGCCCCGGTTGAGCCGCATGACCCACCGTCGCCTCGGCCTCGCTTAAGTCAGCACTCGGTCTGCCCTCCTCGGCTACACGCGCTTCGGATGCCCTCCTCCTCCGTTTCAAGGGGGGGGGGGCTCAGCTCTCGGTAGCTGGTCGCTTCTCCTCCCCACCACCACACACACACACCCAATTCAAGCAAATCAAAACGCCGGTTTTGTTTTGTTTTTTAAATATCGGCATGGATTTTAAAAGTCCTCGGTGCCCCGGATAAAGGAAGGCTCCGGTTACCACCCCTTATTTTTCCTCTTCTCTCCCCTCTCCCTCCACGCCAAGGACCTCGGGCACGTCTACTTTAGACGGCGTTACACATTCATCGCCAGATATTCTTAGACTTCACCCAGCACCGTCCTATTCAACTAGGCCTATTTGGGAAAAGGAAGCGGCGCGGGGGTCTCAAGCTCGTTAAAACGTCGATATGCAATCGCAATACCCGGGAGTTCGGCTGGGAACTGAAAGGAAGTGAATAGAAGCGAATCCAATGCACCCCCCCACTCCAACCCCCGCCCGTAACTTTACAAGAAAAAAGCAAGCACGCGGATAGGGAGAAGGGGTTTACTGGGGGCGGGGAACGGTTCACGGGGCGCGTTTTGCAACCACCGAGGTCTACGGATATATTTCACGCTTGGTTTTGAATGCCCCGTAGCATGCTTTCACCGACCTCCATTAGTCCTCCCCCCCTCACCCCGAATCAGTTTTTTGCCAAAAGGCTCAGAGGTGCCGGGTGAAGTAGCACCGGGTGGGCGTACATGGACAAAGACAGGGTGGAGTTCTATTAAGGGGGGGAGAGAAAGAGAGCATGTCACCATATTGCAGAGGGAGGGCTCCCCACCTCGAAATGACTGGCTCCCGCTTGCCGTATCAGAATTAAGCCCATCACCTCCATAAAGCACACGCACGGCCCGCCAACCTCCGCCGCACCAAAGGACTCATCCTACCTACCCACCTGGAGGGGACTGTCCGTTGAGAGTAACTAACGCTGCCGGGGCGTTTTTAGTCCAAGGGTTCACCTTGGGTGGAGGGGCCTCGATGAATTCCTTGCGGCCAACTCCTCCCTGTTCGCCGCCTTCCTCGCCGCCGCTACTGCTGCTGCTGGCTTCTCCAGGCAGCCGGTTTGACTCTATTATGCCTCCGCTCCTTTGGTGCAGCAGGTTCTCCTTCTCCTGATGGTTGCTGTCCTCCTTCTGCTGTTTGATGCTGGGGGGCTTCAGCAAGGCCCCGTTTCGGCGCAGATGGTCACCCACGTTGCCGCCGCCGCCTTCTTCCTTGCTGCAGCTGTCGGGGCCACCCCCCTTGCCCTCGTCGGCGTTGGCCTTCTCTCCTTGGTGCATGAGGTGCTCGCCCTTCTCTTGAGGCTTCTTGATAACCAGCCCGTGTTCCTCGGCAGGCATGAGAGGGTTGGCGGGCGGTAGAGCTTCCACCTGGGTAGCCATCTGCACCCCCGGAGAGCCGCCTCGTTCGCCCGCCTCCAGGCTCTCCCGGACAACACGCGCCCGCCCCAAACTTTGCCGACTCCCCCTTTCCAGAACCGCCTCACCGAGCCCAGCCCTGTTCCCCCCTTTTTTTTTCTTCGGCTAATTCTCCGCTCAGGTAAAGTCTGCACCCAAAGCTAGGGGGGGTCGAGCCGCCGGCTTCCTCCCCCCACCCTGGAAACCCAACCCCGACGTCCCCCCTCCCCCGTCTCCTCTTGATGCCGCCGCAGCAATATGGAGAAGCAAAGAGACCACGCGACTGGCCAACGAGAGCGCGCGCCTCTCACCCAGCTCCGCCTTTGAGAAGCCGAGAGAGCGTGCACGCTGGTCTCGGCAGCGAGCGCGCCTCGGAAAGGGAGGGGGGGAAGGCCACCGGCTCGAGCACGGAGGCCACGCGCGTGCCTGATGCAATTTAGCGAGAAGAGACGCTTCTTAAAGGGGCAGAGCTCGGGAGAGCGCCGAACTTTCAGGCCGAAGGGCCTGGGTGAAGTACGGTTTTCTCGCGGAGGTACCCCGCTTTCCAGTTTCACCGTTCGGAAGGTTGGGGCCCTGTTTTCTCCAGAAGAACTAATCTTCCTTCAGTTCTGAACTGTAATTAATGGGGGGATTCCCCCCAACCAAAAAAAAAACCAAGATCAGGATAAATGTGCAACTGATTAAACCTGTTAACTTGAAAGTAAGTTCCACTGAATTTGTGATTGTTAAAGGTTAACGTCGCTCTTCCCGGAAGTTCTTAATGGACAGACGTTTTGTAGGGGTGAGATACCTCCATTTTTCTTCATTAATTTAATCTGTTTGAGGTCGGGTGGTTTATTTGAATGGCATCAAGTAGGTGCCGATTCTTTATCTGTAAAGTAACTTAAAGTGAGATAATGTGATTGATACAAACTCAATAACATTCACAGTTCATTGTTGGAAGGTGGCTTTCCCAGCTTGTAATCCAACATTTTAACTCCTGTGCTGCCTTGCCTTTATATAAAGTCTTGTCTCACTCCTTTGCCCTGTTTCACCATCTTCTGTCCATACTGTGGCTGATCTGTTCTCAGGAGGACAATAAGATGTTCTTGGATTTCCATTTTTCTGAGCACTTTCCATAGGTTGACATCCTACAGGACATCCTAATCTGTTGGTAGCAATTAGTTGCTGATGTGTATGTGACCAGATAAGTATAGAGATTAGAGTACCAGTTTTTGATGAGGGAAATCAAGGTTCTGGCTGGTACCCATCTTACCATTAGTGATCCTTGGGCAAAGAACCACTAATGCTTAAAATTTCCTATCTCAGATACGAGAATCACATGAATAGAAGAGTCATGCCGGATTAACAAGGGCTGCATCAGATTTTGGGATCTAGGATAATCTGATAATAACCAAGCTACTGGAACAAACCACAGATGGATACAACAAACAAATGTAGAATTGATGGAATGCTACTCTAACAGTGGACCTAATGAAAGATAATATGAGGGACCTATGGATGGCCAGGAGACCTACGTTCACACTCACTGAGAAATACATAGTTACCCAATATCTCAACATATGGTAGAGAACAAGCAGCTACTCTCACAGTTTTAAGTAGACCAACTAAACATTACATTCTGGATTTAAAAGACCTGGAAGAACAACTGGCTTTGTAGCCAACATCTCAGCTCCCAAGTCCAAGATTTCACAGGAAGTCATGGAAAATAACAGGTCTACAATCCCCTTAGACTTCAAGATCCATATAGACAGGCAGGTACTGGCCAATCAACCAGGCAAATTGAAAATAGCCAAGAACCAGAAGACAGTGGTGGTGATAGATATAGCACTGCCAAGTTATAGTAACATCAGGAAGCTATCAGTGGAGAGTACTGCAGTAAAGGGGAAAATACTACTTTAGCACAATACAGCTAGCAATGGTTTAAAACTGTTTTATAGCTGGGATGAGATGAAGGCAATATCATGAGGGCAATGGGGAAAGGAATGATTTGCTACATTTAGGTGCAAGCCTAAATGGCCACAGACAGAAAAGGAAGAATGATAGTAGTAGCTCCTAACCCTAAATCAAACCCTTTTTTTTCTTTAATACCTCTTGGTTTCTTAATAGGAACAAAGAATTAAGTCTTAGAAAATCTAAACCTAGAGTGTTACAACTGAGGTAGAAAAACTCCCCTCTCAATTATGGCCTTTTCCAGTGCTGAATTTAAGTGCTACCCACTATTGTGCGTCATATACCAACGTAACTTTTGTTCTTCCCATTACCCATCCTTCTCTTGCTGCTCTGACGTCTATTCTCAGTCATCACAGTTACTTGATGTCTCTCTAAAGCAGTGATGGTGAACCTTTTTATTGTGGTGTGCCAAAAGCGCGCATGCCAGCACCCACAATGCAATGCATCCTTCCCCCCTGTACATGTGTGCGCAACACCCCCACCCTGCCCCTTTACCTGCACAGCGAATGCACATGCCTCCCAGCTGATTTTCAGTCCATTTGAGGCCATTTTCACCCTCTCGGAGGCTCGAGGGAAGCCTCTGCAGCCTCAGGAGGCCGAAAAACAGGCCTTCTGGAAATACCAGAAGTGCCAGTTTTCAGCCTCCAGAGGGCCCCCTGAAGCCCAGGAGGGGCCGTTTTCACCCTCCCAGAGGCTCAAGGGAAGCCTCAGGAGCCTGAAAATGTTTTGGCACTTCCGTTATTTCCAGAAGGCCAATTTTTTGGCCTTCAGAGGCTACAGAAGGTTCCCTTGAGCCTCCGGAAGGGCGAAAACGGTCTCTCCTAGGCTCCAGAGGCCCTCCGAAGGCTGAAAATGGACACTTCCAGTATTTCCAGAAGGCCCATTTTTCAGTCTCCTGAGGCTGCAGAGGATTCCCTTGAGCCTCCAGGAGGGCAAAAACAGCCTCAGATGGACCAAAAATCAGCTGGGAGGTACGCGCATGCACAGTGCAGGTAAGTTTGGCTGGGGCTTGCGTGCCCGCACAAATGGCTCTGCATGCCACCTGTGGCATGCGTGCCATAGGTTCGCCATCACAGCTCTAAAGCAATGGATGATAAGTTTCATACATCACGGGGATACCCTTGAACAGTATATAGATAGGGGAAAAATCCTTTTTAAACACTTTTTAAAGTCTACTAAAGTTGAGTTAAACCTGTCTGATATGAAGGTACTGGTGTGATCAGAAAAAATACATTGTCAAAGCTTGTTAGTGCCATTGTTAGATACTAGTACAGTACAGTACATCATACAGTATGTAACAGCTGTATGCCATGCCGCTTTCTATGTACATGCTCAACTGGCTGAATATAGTCCTCAGGAGAAAAATATGTTTATGTAAATCAGGTTTTTCCCAACTCCCTCTCCCTGAGTTATATAACCATCTATCTCACAAACTTTACTTTGGGCACTGTACAATACAACCAGATAATTAAAATAAAAAACAAAATTAACCACAAATATAAATACTGTTATCTTTATACTGGTTCTTAGATTTCTGTGCTACATCCTATCTTTCATACATTACTGGAAATTATAAGAATAGTAGTTCTAAAACACTTGAATGGCATCAAACTGAAATATAGTGAAAAAAATAATAAATGAGAATTCCTATCATTAAATGTTCTAAGCTTCAAGACTATTTTGTATGAAAAATAAATACACAATTCCAAGTTGCTACACATATGTGTGTCATGCCCCTGTCGGAATCTGAGGCCGAGCAGCTGACAAGGAGTGGGAGTGTGGCTCCATTGGCTGTGGAAGGAAGGAAGAAACTGGGGAAGGGCACAGTCCGGCTGGGCAGAGCAGGAAAGAGGTAGAACAAGGCAGAGGAAATTCAGAGGAAGATCCAGGCCCACCCTCTCTTCATCCAGGGCATGCAGGGAGGAAGGGAGAAGGGAGCAACATGAGTTCATGTCTTACGGGGGAGGAAAAGGCCCTGATTCCCTTCATTAGCTGCAGCTGGGAACACAGTGTTTAAAAAGGAAAGCTGTGCACAGTAACTTGTTGGAAGCAAATTGTGAGTTATCTGTTATTGTCGAGGCTTATCTGGGTTCCTGGCATCTTTCCAACTGTGTGTGTTTTGCTGGCCTTTCAAGTCTGGAATTCCTTCTCCTGCCCTGTCAAGTTAATTACTGCAGTGTGGTTTGTGTGGATTTTTATTTACAGTTTGTATGTATTTTGTTTTCGGACTGAATTTCCTCCACTTAAAGGCTGTTCTTGAGAGAATTTTTTCTCCAACTGAAGGTAACCTGGACATTGGGGACAAAGTTGGAGGTATTAAAAGGACTCTTTTTACTTATGTGACGGTGTTGTCTTTGTGCCATGCCCTGGGTCATCACAATATGTTTAAAAATAAAATAAATGTAAACTAGAGATAGGCAATTAAGTAGACTGGCCTACAACCTCCATAAATCATAGGTTTCATGCCTCGGGGATTATAGGAACTGTAATCTGAACTGGAATTGTCCACTTCAGTTCAAAATAATTAGATTCCTGACTAGATAACAATTTGAGACCTGGGACTTCCGGTTTTATGTGGCTTCGGCAGGAATTTGCTTGTCTGCAATTCCTGCTGTGCTTGCTGCCAAGGTGCCCCCGATCCAAATGAGTCTGGGGGATATGGCTGCCCTGTAGAGGCAGCCGAAGAGAGAGGGAATCCGGACAGGTGTTTGGGGGTGTCGCAGACCCCCTCCCCAGCTGGAAAAACCCCTTTTTCCCAAGTTGGTGGAGCGGCGGTCAGTGATGGCCGTCACAAAGAAGCCTGCATCTGGGTAAGATTTGTGCTGGAGGTTGCAGGAAGAAGTGAAAATTTGGCTGAGCCGAGACAATAACAACTCTTAATTACCCTGGAAACTGAACTGTTTGAATTGCCTGAGGATACATTCTTTCCCAAAGAAGACTGGAAAGCTGCGGTTAAAGCTGTTAAGGGGGAAAAAATTTTTTTCTTAACTCTCCCTCCCCATAGAAATAGCAGATGGAGATCTGGAAAATCTACTTGGGCATGGAAGGTAACCCAATTTGAAATTTAAAGCCAAGGGATAAAGGATTTCTGGACATTGGATTTAAAAAACAACAACAACTTAAAATTGATTTGGTTTGCTTTGTGACTTTGAGATCTTTGTGAAATTTTGTTTTTTTAAAAAAGGGACTAAAGACATTAGGGTTGCGTTAAAAAAGAAAGAAAGAAAAAATGGCATTATCTTTTGAAGGACTACAAATGGAATTTCAAAAACTGAAAAACGAAGATAAGGGCTCGTTTGGATCTATCTTTCGCTTTTTGGAAATGGCGATTTCTACCTACCAAGAAATACTACAGGAAGGCTGGGATGAAGGAGAAGAAGCCATCTTTAATGGACAAACACACTTAGTGGAGGAAGAAAAGCGGAAGGGGGGCAAGGAAAAGATGAACTTAGAACTTAAAAAAGCAACCAAGAAAAAGAAAAAGGAGATGAAAAAGCGATATGATGTCAGAAAGCAACAGAAAAGAGAAATACAACAGAGAGGGAAGATTGAGAGAGTGAAATTGGAGGGGGGGGGTCAAAAAGTTAGAATGGAGAAGAAAGAAAGGGGGAAAGGAAAGAGAAGTCATAAAGGCTTCAAACAAGATGCAAAAAAATGGTTTTTTTTTCAGAGATAAGGGTTGAAATAATCTTTTTTTAAAAATAATTCTGCAAAAGTACATAAAAATGCATTGTAGACATTAGTATTTGAAGTTGAGTTAGAAAATTAGAATATTATATGATTTAAAAATGTATTAAAGCGAAGTCATGATTTTATTATAGAGTTTAATTTCTTAATTTCATAATAGTATGAAATAGTATTTTTATTGTTTAAGAATTAATAATAGAATTTAATTTCTTATGAAACATTGCTTTTACTATATTATAAATTTAATATTTCTTTTTTACTTGTTTTTAGTTTTATTATTACTTATTAAACTCAATATTATTTGTTTGTTTTACTATTTTGAAATGTAATACTTTCAACGTACGGAGCAGAATCAGCACGGAAAATATGTATTATTTTAAGTGTTATTTAGGGGGAAGATAAAAAGTTGTTATACTTTGGTTTCCGGTTTTGCGTGGCTTCGGGGCAGCAGGAATTCGCGACAGTTTGCGATTCCTGCTGTGCTAGCCGTCGAGGTACCCCCGACCCAGATGGGTCAGGGGGATATGGCTGCCCTGTAGGGACAGCTGAAGAGAGAGGGGAGTCGGACAGGGAGGTGGGGGTGTCGCAGACCCCCCCCTTCTCCGGAAAAACCCCTTTTTCCCAAGGCGGTGGAGCGGCGGTCAGCAATGGCCGCCACGAAGAAGCCAGCAACCGGGTAAGATTGCGCTGGAGGAAATGTGAAGAGTGAAAGTTTTGTCTGAGCCGGGTCAAGTAACATCCTTTAAATTGCCTGGAACTGAGCTGTTTGAATTGCTGGAGGATACATTGTATCCCTAAGAAGAGCGAAAGCGGCGGAGAAGCTGTTAAAGGTAACTTTCGTTTTTTCTTCACTCTCCCACCCCATGGAAACAGCAGAAATGTTTGGATATATTGGACATCGAAAGTGAATTGTTTTGAGAGTTGAAGCTAAGGAACAAAAGGATTTTTGGACATTGAAAAATTTAAGAAATTGGAAACCCTTGTTGGAGGTATGGATTTCTGATTATTTAAAATTGACATTTTAAGTGGGAAGGGAGAGGAAAAAAAAATTGGAGCAGAAGCTGAAAAAGGAGGAGATTGCCTAGAATCCCAAAGAAAGATATATGGTAATTGGACCTCTTTGACTAAACATTAACCCCAGAAAAAGAAAGAGAAGAAGGAAGAAAAGTATTAACTTTTGGAAAAAAAATTTTTAATTGTTTTTGATTAAAAATACTGGTGGTTGTTTTGGGAAAAGTTTCTCTTTTCATAATGGCATTGTTTGTGGATGAACTAAAGACTGAATATAAAAAATATAAAAAGGAAGATTCTTTGGGCGCTTTGTTTCAATTCTTGGAAATGGCGTTATGTACTTATGAAAAGTTGATTACGCAGCAGAAGGACTGGGACAAGGAAGAAGAGGAAGAAGAAGCCATCTTTGATGAACAATGGGTCCCTTCCGGAGAGGAGGAGAAAAAGGATAAGAAAAAGGGGATTTTAAGAATTGTAAAAACAACCAAAGGAGAGAAAAATGAGCGAAAAGGTGGAGGCAAGGTTAGAAAGCAAAGGAAAAGGAGTGGAAAAAGAGAGGAGAAAAAACAAAGGGGTAAAAAGGGCAAGGAGAAGAATAAGCAGGAGAGAAAAGGGGGGAGGAGAGGACTTGGTGGGGGGAAGCAAGATCTAAAGAAAAAAAGTTTATTTAGAGACAATGGGTGAATTTAATTTAGGATAAGAGAGGGATTCTGGAGGGTACATAGCTTTGTGTTTTTATATGTGTATTTAGAGTATAAAATTCATTATGTAATTTTAGAATCTTTTAAACAGAATCCCAAGAAAAATTGTTACACGAGGTACTCTTAAGTTAGGGTAATGAGTTATAGATGTTACTCCAATTGGTGTATAGGAGAAGTATAGTAAAAGAAAAAAGATGAATGGATAGTTGGAAATAGAACAGACAAAGAATGTTATTGAAAATGGTAATAAGATATGGAAGGATATATAAAGGCTTTGTTATGGTTTTTTTGGGATTTTGTATATTGATAAAAGGCAATAAAATTTTAATTAACAAGAAATAATTTGGATGAAAAGGAGAAGTAGGGATAAGATATGAAGTTAAATAGATAAAGTATTGATACTATAATTTGGAATTGTTATGCTCTATTGGTTTTTTACTATTATTTTTTCCTAGAAAAGAATTTATAAGCTGTTATGCCTTGATTCTTTGTGCATTGTTTTTATAAAAATGGTTTTTATATATATATATATAAAAAAGAAAATGATAATAAGATATGGAAGGATATATGGGGTGAATATGATATTTGAATTTGTGTCTGTGTCTGTGTGAAGAGTTTTAACCCGGGATCAGACAATCTTCAGAAAAAATCTTTTAGTTTTGTTTATGTTTTGTGTTTTGTATGTTTGTGTATTGTGTCTTCTGTAAAATTGTTAAAAATCTTTTTTTTTTAAAAAAAAAAAGAATTAATAAAACCTTGGAGGAATGTAATTGTAAAAGTCAGAAAGAAATGAATATGATGACTATAAAATGGATAAATATAGAAAAGAAATGAAATTGAATAAGAGTAAAGAGAAATAATGAGAAATTTGCTGAAAGATATTTATGTGTCCATATGGAAATGGGATAAATTAGAATTATGTTGTATAAAAATAATGTTTTATCCGACTTGTAAAAATTTATAATGTTAAGAGGTTTTATGTACTTAATGGTTAATGATGTGTTGTTTGTCTTTAAAATTAATAAAATTTGTTTCAAAAAAAAAAAAGTTGTTATACTTCAATCTGGGTTTACAGGAGAAATATTGTATTAGATAGAAAGGATAAGTAGGTGATTGAAAGAAAACAGACCAAAGATGCAAATATCATTATTTAATTGAGATGGAATAAATAAAATAGAATTAAAAGAATGAGTAGGAGAGAGAAAATATATGGAAAATAGAGAATGTTAAATAAGATATGAGATAGTATATTAAGTGAGTTTAAATTTTGATTGATGTCAGTATAAAAAGAGTTAACTCCGGGTAAGCCGCCTTCCAAAAAGAAGTTTTATGTATTTATGTTTTGTGTAATGTTTGTCTGACAGGTCTGACAGGATGTGGAAGAATACTAATGAAAATATATTCAATGAGTATACATTTTTAAGACAGAAGAAATATCACTAAATAGAACGAAAGGAAGTAATAAAGAAAAGTTTTGAAAAGATATGAAGTTGATTAGATAAGATAAATATATATATAGAAGTGTGATAATTTGGAATTATCTTCTTTTTAAATAAGATGGTTTATTTGTTTCTTCTAGAAAAGATATTTTATGTTACTACATCCTATGTTTTGTTTATGTGTGTTAAAAAAAATTAATAAAGTTTGTTATAAAAAAAAAAAATTTGAAACCTGATTTTTTTTATTCTAAATTGTGACATACTATTACTTTAAAAATCATGTGCGATTTTATTTTTCAGATAGTTCATTTGTTGAAACCTAATTAAGATAAAACTTGTCTGTTATTGAAGACATCCATCTGATGATTATGAAAAAAAATCAATAAATTGTATACCCTCTGGAGGCTCAGTTGCTCAGGTCCATCTATAGTTACCTGTCATGTACATAAGATGTTACATCTTACTATTAAAAAAATCTGTCAGTTGTATGTTGAATAATTATGTCCCATACAACCCCATCTTCAGGGAAAAAAAGCCATCAAACTAGTTTCCTGAGGTATAATAATTATCAGGCACTTCAAATGCTTGTTTCAGGTATACTGCTGATACAAAGAGTTATTCATTGTGCTACTGTTTTTACATTGGGCACTTTAATTACTTTGGACTCTAATTACTTATGCCTGAAATAAAACAAATGATAAATGGTAACATATGGAAACTTTTAACATTCACAAATATGCAAGACTATTTATTATTATTATTTAAAAAAAACAAATATAGATTGCTTTCATAGAAACTAAATGTAGTTTATATATTGTGTATATACATACACACGCACATATATATCATGAAAGGCAACAACTGAATACATGGTCAAGTCATAATCCTTAATTAGCATGATAGGGAAAGTGTCAGTTAAAATGCTTTTGCAATCTAATATCTCTTTATAATATCAGAAGAATTATATGAAGAATTTGCTTCCATAATCATAACCACTCAATATTCATTGTACACATGTTGTGCATTGACAATAAACGTTTGATTTGATTTGATTTCCAGCAAGATAGCCAAGCTACTAAGATGAATTGAATCATGTTGCCCTTCTGTCTTTGTCAATAAAAAGATTCACACACATACCCCATTGAATGTGGCTTTGGACCAAAAGTTAGGATGAAATCACAAAGAAAATTATACACACAACACACACACACACACAGAGTGTATATGTAGGAATAACAAAGTTAGAAGCGACCTTGGAGATCTAGTCTAATGCCCTGCTTAAGCAGAAAAAAACCATATATTTGAGTCAAATGGTTGTCCAATCTCTTCTTAAACAGCTCCAATATGGAGTACCCACAACTTCTGAAGAGAAGCTGTTCCACTAAATTAATTATTTGGAAATTTGCTTTGGAGAATATGTTGACACACACACACACCCTTCCTTGCGGCAGCCCCTTAGATATTAGAATGCTCTTATGTCAGCCCTGATCCTTTTTATTCAACTAAATTCCTGCAACCATTCTTTGTATGTTTTATCCTCCAATCTCTTAATCATTTTTGTTAGTCTTCTCTGCACTCTTTCAAGAGAACATCTTTTTTATACCAAAATAACAAAAAATGGATGCAATATTCCTAGTGTGTTCTTACCAAGGTATTATAAAGAGGTACTAATACTTCATATGATCTTAATTCTATCCCTCTGTTAATGCAACCTAGTACTGCATTGGCTTTTTTGGTAGCTGCAGCATATTGTTGGCTCATATTTAAGTGATTGTCCACTAGGACTCCAAGATCCTTCTCACCATTACTACTATTGAGTCAGATAGTACATACTGTATTCTATACCTCTGGATTTTGTTTTTCTTCCCTAAATATAGAACTTCACTTTTCTCACCACTGAATTTCATTTTGTTACATAAGGCTCAGTGTTCAAGTCTGTTGAGTTCTTTCTGTACCTTAAGCCTACCTTCTGGAATGTTGGCTATTCCTGCCAGCTGGGTATCATCTGCAAATTTGATGGATTCCCTCTCTATCCCTTCATCAAAATCATTTATGAAAATATTGAAAAGTACAGGTCCTAAGACAGGCCTTGGGGTAGCCCACTGCATATTTTCCTCCATATGGATGCGGTTCCATTAAGGACTACATGTTGAGTGAATATGTGTTTGAAAATGTTGAGTGAATATATGTTTGAAAAGGGAAAGTAGAAAGTAGTGATAACCTCCTTACATCAAGATAACTTCCTGAGTATTACATCACCATACAGATAATAGCCAGCGTGTGGTTCCCTTTTGGCAACTAATGTTATGCCAAGCTCAAAAAACAGTATGTCAAAAAAATCAAGGCATGAATTTTTTTTCAAAAAAAAAGAATTACAGCTAAAGCTACTTTACGCCAATGCAATTATTGTAACTTTCCATTTCTTTCTATCTTTGCAAGGACTATACTTGTTTCTATTATATCTATATCATATCCATGTTCTTGTTCTTTCAGCACAGCCCTAGCTTGGACTCACATGTCTTCAACTATCCAATAAGAAATGGGGAATGACTCTTGTCAAAATGAGGAATTTTGGCAAGACTTCCCCAACCCCAAAGGTTATTTCATTTTTTTTCCTCAGATGGACAAGAGGTAGAGCCTATGATCTAAATCCTATGTTATATAATGTAGAGTTGTAATTGCAGGAATGTTCCAACCTCAGATGGCAAACCTCAGATAAAGAATGTTTCCAAGCAAATACAACTCAGGCAAACAAAGTCACTAATCTATGGATAAAGGAGGATTAGAGAGGGGAAGTGGACATATGTTAGACTTTAACTAGAGATAATTAATTGTATGGATTACAATTAAACAGTAATGAAAGTTAAGCAGTAACCAAAGTTAACCAATGATGGAGGATAACTAAAAATGTATATAAATGCAAGACTATACTCCAATAAAGATCATCATCATCATGCAGTTGTTCATGATCAAACAACTCGACTGCCTTGACATTACAACAAGTGGCACCTGAACAGGGACCCTCTTACTTTGTCCGGCAAGGATTTGGTGCACCTTCAACCCTTTGTGGTTTCTTCAACCTTTTGGTTTCTGTAAGTATGGGGTCTTCGCTTTCTGAGGAACAATTAGGCTATTTGTTGAAGAAAAATAATACCAAGGTACCACAGAGAAATCTCTTAAGGCTGTTCCAGGAGATTGCAGCTCAGTGCCTATGGTACCCAGAAAAGAGGTCTTTAAAATTAACTGATTGGAAACGTATTGGGAAAACATTGCATACTGAACCTCGAGCAAAAATAGAAATTTTGCATGTGTGGCATTTATGTAGGCATGCAATTGAAACATTTGGTCACAATGAACTTTCTCTTTTAACATCTCCACCTAAATGTTATACTAATGCTGTCATTTGTCCCCCTTCTTCACCTGAATATGTCTTCAATTGCCTCAGCTCCTACAGATACAGGGCAAAAGCCTCCTGACTCTATTGTCCAGTCTTCTTTTCAGAAAATGGTAGAGACTTGTAAAAGGGATGCCTCTGTCTCAGGAACAGAACTTGCAGAATTACTGTCTGTTTGTCCAGTACAATATCGTCCTGGTCAGGGGCCACAGCTTGGACTACAAGTAGCAGAATGGGAGGGTCTGCCTTATCAGATCTTAAGAGAGTTTTAAAAGGCAGTTACAGACTATGGGATTAGTGGTAATTTTACAAGAGGACTTGTAGAAGGAATAAAAAATGGTTATACAATGATCCCTGAAGATTGGAAGCAAATATTTCGCATGATTTTAACATCCATGCAATATGTGGTTTGGGAGAGTGAATATATGAGACATGTTCAAGCTGCTGCTTTAGGAGGAGGAGGAGCATATACAGTTGAGCAGCTATTTGGTTCTGGACCATTTGGTACAATTCCTACTCAAGTTGTTCTTCCTCCAGCTATGTTAACTATTGTTTCTGAATGTGCCTTTCATGCTTTTCTTAAGGTACCCTGGAGAACCTAGAGCAAATTTTTCAATCATTCGGCAGAATGCCAATGAGCCTTATGCTGACTTTGTTGAGCATCTGTCCAAAGCAATTAGACAGCAGTTTGATCATCAGGAAGCTGCTGGTGAACTTCTTCGCCAGTTAGCTATTGAAAATGCTAATGCAGATTGTAAAAGAGCTTTACAGCCTTTAAAGGCTACTGCTCATTACACTCTGGCAGATATGCTGTGAGTCTCCCAGGATATTGGATCATAAATTTATAAAATGCATATGTTAGCAGCTGCTATTCAGAAAGGACAGCGACCAATTGGTAACTGTTTTAAGTGTAAGAAGCCTGGCCACTTTCAGAAAGATTGTCATTCTCCACCTTCTATGCCTCAGAATCATCCTTCTAAGAAGCGCCCTATTTACAAAAAGGATTTCATTGGGCCAATCAATGTCGGTTTCGGTCAGAAAACTTGCCAATGGGTGTGGCACCCACCCAGAATCCAAAGCGTGACTTTCCCATCACTCTGACTCCTCCAGCAGTCTCTCTCACTCCTCCCCAGCCACAGCCGGTAGCACTTGGATTGATTTAATCACTCAAGAGGAAATTGAGTTTAAATTTCCCATGGAAGTTAAAATAGTTCCATCTCAATTTAAAGGTCCTCTTCCTTCAGGATTAGTTGGCTTAATTTTGCCTCATTCTTCTGCACACAAAAAGGGCTATTTTGTTGTGCCTGGGATAATAGATTCAGATTACACTGGTATCCTCATGATTCAGATTTGGGTAAATCTTCCTCAAGTTCTTCCTTGTAATTCTTCTGTTGCTCAATTGCTTCTTCTTCCATATGAAATCCCATCTCCTGGTATAGGTAATCGTGGGGATGCAGGATGTGGATCAACTTCTTTATCTTTACTTCACCAGCTGAACTCCTCTTGTCCTTTGTTAATGCTCTTCCTTAATAAACAACCATTTCAAGGGTTATTGGATACTGGAGCCAATGTTACTGTCATCTCATCTTTACAGTGGCTAGTATAGTGACCAAAAACGACAGTTTCTTCATTGTGGGGAATAGGAGGTTTTACAGCTGCTTGGCAGAGTGTTCAAGAAATTAATGTTACAACATCTGCTGGTAAGTCCTTTTTCCTGCAACCATACATTCTAGATATTCATACTAATATTTGGGGCCGTGATATCCTTTCTCTTCTTAATGCCCATTTCATTCTTGATGATGGCTCTTCCTCTTAAATGGCTCTGTTCTACGCTGGTTTGGGTGGAACAATGGCCATTATCAAGGGAAAAACTCGCTGCTTTACAACAATTGGTTCAAGAACAATTGGCTGCTGGTCATATAGAACCTTCTACTAGTCCTTGGAATACTCCTGTTTTTGTTATCAAAAAGAAAAATGGGAAATGGCGTTTCCTTCAAGATTTAAGAGAAATTAATAAATGTATCCAATCCATGGGTCCTTTACAATGTAGTCTACCAAATCCTAACTTAATTCCTAATTTTTATAAATTATTGGTAGTTGATCTTAAAGACTGCTTTTTTACTATACCTTAGCAGCCTTAAGACAAAGAAAAATTTGCATTTACTGTCCCAGTTTTTAATAATAGCATGCCCACAAAACAATATCATTGGCGAGTGTTGCCTCAGGGAATGCTTAATTCCCCTACACTTTGTCAATATTTCGTGGATAATGCCCTTCAACCCTTTCGGAATAAATTTCCTTCCTATTTAGTCTATCATTATATGGATGATATATTGATAGCAGCCCCGGATTTTGATGAATCTAAATTGTTAAGAGAGTTAATAGATATTGTGGCACAACAGGGATTGTGTTAGGAATAACAAGGTTACCTAATGTAGTTTGGGTAAAATAATATATATAAACTATGATAGTGAATTTAAGTGTGTGTCACTTTAAACTGCAAAGTATGTAATTTTGGGTGCGGCTGTAAAACCACCATAAGAGGGAGCAAGAGAACTTGATTGACTGTTGGCTTACTGGATTGCTTGCTGACTATGATGGATTGATGACTGCGTGTTCCCTGCTGCTGTTGCTGAAGGAAGAAAGGAGGTTTGACTTCTTTATATCTCAACTGCGAGGAGATTTATTATTGGACTGATATTTGTAAGTTTACTGACCTCTTTTTCGACACTGGAATTTGCAACTGAATAATCCCCGTTAGACTGAACTAGTGAATGATATATGGATTGTTTTGATTATGCTAAAACTCTTACTGGAATAAACTGTTTAACTAGCACAGTGTATCTGTTTTACTGAGTGTAAGCTGCAAAAATGTTTATCTCACATATTTGCCTGCCTGCCTGACTGCCGTGCAAATTTCTGCTAGGGTGTATCCCTAACACTGGTTATGGGCCCAGCTGCACAGTCAGACTAACCAGGATATAACAGGCTTATATAAAGAGAGTTAGTGTAGTTACACAATACTGTAAACAGACAGCTGTGTTTTATTAATTATAGTTTAATATCCAGAGAAAGATGACACAAGTCAATTTACCAAATTTGTCTCTAATATCCAAACTGGATGGAACAAACTATGTTTCATGGTCTATGAAATGCAGCCTACTTCTACGCGGAGAAGGTTTGTGGAGTATAATTCAAAACCCACCAGAGGTAGATGCTTGGGATCCGGAGGATGAGGATGATGCCCAGAAAATACAAGAATATAAAATGAAGAATGAGCAAGCTCTCTGTATAATAGGACTGACACTCTGTGACCAGCAGCTTGTCCAGATTCATGGAGAAGAAACAGTTGTGAAATGTTGGGAGAATTTAAAGAAGATTTATGTTCGAGACAGTGTAGGAGCACATATAAATCTTACACAGAAACTGTTCAGAACACATCTTCAAAAGAATGGAGACATGTTGACTCATTTAAACTCTATGAAGAGAATTTTTCAGGAACTGCATGAAAAAGAACTTATCTTCATGGAACTACATCAGGTTTATATAATTTTGTCTTCGTTAGATGAGAGCTATGATGACTATGTAACTTCACTGGAAGTACTGCCAAAAGATAACCTCACATTAACTGACATTACTGGCAGATTAATTGAAGAAGCCAGGAGAAGGCTTGAAAGGGATCAACTCAGAAGGGAACAACCAAAAGAAGAAGATAAAGAATCTTCGACAGCCTATATAATTAGAAAATGTTTTAATTGTGGAGGAAAAGGACATTTGGCTAGATTCTGCAAGAAAGGAAAATGCCACAATGCCAGCCAGAATGCTAAAAGACATCAAAAGGATAAAAAATGCTGAGTTAGCCATGTATAGCAATGAAACTGTGAATAATAATTTATGGGTTATAGATAGTGGAGCATCGCACTGCATAATGAAAGATAAGAAAAGATTTGTTAAGATGTCCATGAGTTCACAGCAGATATCGTTAGCTAATGGCTGGAAAATGAAAGCAAAAGGTGAAGGTATTGCACATTGTTCTTGCATAAAAGAAAATGTAAAAATGTTATAGATATTATAACATTGCAGATATTATCAAACATTATTTAGTGTGTGTCCCTTTATTTTATTTGCTGTTATTAATAACTTTATAAGAAATTTTCAACTTTGCATTTTAAAATGAAATTTATTTATTTATATTTCCTATTTCCAAACTGTACATCTCCCCAGAGATTAATTAAACTAAAGAAATTAGTTCCAATTTACAAAGCTCTACTAGATATTTCTCTTCTGATTTCTATATAGTTTTAAGATATACAATATTCAATATTTGCATTATTTTCTATTTGTGATTCTGCTGAAAGTGTGTTTCTTAAAAATATTAAATTTAAATTTTAAGTTGTGGCGGAGAAATAATTGGTTTCAAGTGAACTAATAAATTGTGTGGGATATTCCAATTCATTCTCCAAATTGTTCTTGGGTACTTTCCCAATCTTACAACATGTTTGACTTCATCTGTCCCTTACTTATAAAGATAATACCACTAATTATGTTATATTTCCCGTCCACTTTTAATTATTTTTATACATCTTAATTTTGTATTTTATTTTTCTGTGTTGAGTGAAATTTATCCTTTCCTTTCTTTCCTTGTACTTTTATTTCTTCTTACATATCAACCACATGTAATAAAAAATTTTCTTATGCTTCATGGCATTTCCAACATTTATTACTATATGATTTATCTGTCTCAGATATTATTGATGGAATTGTACACCATATATCAAATATTTTGTACCAAATTTCCTTTAAATTATAACTTTTATAGAGTTAGTCTGAATTCTTGTGACTGATCTCTATCTCTTCCTCTCTCTTAAAATTTAAGAAAAAAATGAATGTAAAGAACATAATCATGTAATATAAATATAATCTTTATAAAAGATTATATTTATAATCTTTATAATCTGTATAAAATATAATATATATAATATATAAACATAATCTTTGTGCACAATTAATTTTATACATCTCTCCAATGCAGCTCATTCTAGATTAGAATTGAATATACTTATTAATTTATATAGATTTATTTTGTAAAAATAAGAGAGAGTCCAAAAGAAATAGGCAGAAAAAAAAAGAAAGAAAAAATATATATCCAGAGACATTTTAAAAGCATATTCAATGGGACAGAATGACCCATTAGACATTTAGGTATATTTAACAAAAGACGATAAAGATCTGTAAAACAACAACTTGCACACTGAATGTGAAATGATCCAAGAACCATGTTAAGTAAATAAATTAATATAACAAAATTATTTATCGGATCTAAACTGCAAAGTACATTATCCCACTATTTTTATTCAAATTGAGGTTCATAAATAATTTATTTTACCTTTCTTTCTGAAAGCTTAATGTTGGAAAATGAATATGGCCAAAAAAAAGCAACCAAACCAACCAACCCAGCCCTACCAAAAAGCCCTCTTAAAAATTCCACAGACAAATAAAAAATAAGTTTAAGCAATATAATAATGCAAGATTGTAGGAACAAATGATGAGCAAATCTATTTGATTTTACCATCATGCATTCATGATGGGTTGGTTAAAAAATTAGGAGAAAGATAATCTCCTACCTGGAAGGTGCGACAGCGGCCGCTGGATCCTAGTGGTTTCTCTGGTTCATAAGCAGGTTGCAACCGGTCAAGGTGGGAGCGGAGCTTTCGTCCCATTAGCAGTTCAGCGGGAGTTTTGTTGGTGACGCTATGTGGGGTGATGTGTTGCAAGAAGAGGATTTGGTTGACCTTGTCGTCAATGTTGTCGTAGTCTACCTTTTGCAAGATTTTCTTCACAAATTGGACCATGCGTTCTGCTTGGCCATTGGTTGCAGGGTGCGCAGGCGAGGTGAGTGCATGGCGGATGCCGCGGTCAGTGAGGTACTGCAGTAAATTGTGGGCCGTCTGGTAATCCGTGGTTTGCAAAGAGTCTGTTTAAAATCTTGATGACCGCCTCGGAGGTCGTAGTCATCATGCGATGAATTTTGAGCCAATTGGAGTAGGCATCGCCGGTAAGCAGGAAGGTGTGGTCCTTGGTTGGCCCCGCGAGGTCCAGGTGAATTCGGGACCAGGGTCCACGTGGTGTCTCCCATTCAGTAGGCATGGCTTTTGGTGGGGCGTTGCTGACTTCTTGGCATTTGGGACAAGCTTTAACCCACTGTTCGATTTGCTTGTCAATGCCCGGCCACCATGCGTAGCTTCGTGCAAGGGCTTTCATTCACACAATGCCGGGGTGGCCATCGTGCAAAGTTCTCAGCAGCGCTTTTCGGAGCCGTTCTGGGATAACGACTCTATCGCCCCAGATGACACAGCCTTTCTGGGAGAAGAGTTCGGTCTGTCGAGACTTGAATGGTGTGAAGTCATCTGATAACTGGTCCAATGGCCATCCGCATTCTACCCAGCCTAGGACTCGTGCTAGGGTGTGGTTGCGTTTGGTTTCTCTCACGATATCTCGGGCAGTCAGTAGTGGCGAGTTGAGTGCCTCGATTTGCAACGTGGTTACCGTTGGTGCCAGATCGTCGAGAGTCTCTGGAAGCGGTGCTCGGCTCAATGCGTTGGCGTGGGGAATGGCTTTCCCCGGGCAGTATTGCAGCCGATAGTTATAAGCAGCTAAGAATTCTGACCATCGGGTCATCCTAGGGGATAACATGTAGGCAGTTGGCTTATCTCCGGCTATTATCCCCAAGAAAGGCTTGTGGTCAGTCACAATGGTAAAAACCCTACCATACACGTATTCGTGAAATCTTTTCACAGCTGAGACAATTGCGAGGGCTTCTTTATCAATTTGTCCATAGTTCCGCTCCATTTTTGAAAGAGTCTTTGAAAAATATGCAAAAGGGGCTTCGTTCCCATTTGGCAGTACATGGCTCAAAATGGCGCCCACCCCGAAAGGCGATGCATCACAGGTTATAACAAAAGGCAAAGTCTCGTTATACTGCATGAGTACAGAGTCAGAAGTGAGCAGTTTTTTAACATTTCGGAACGCCTGTTCTTCACGGTAACCCCAATTTGCTTTTTTATCTAACAATCGGTGTAACGGTTCAGCGACAGTTGCTTTGTGCGGTAAAAATACATTATAAAAATTGATGAGGCCTAGGAACACCTGGAGATCGGCCTTGTTTTGTGGCCTGGGAGCGTTTTTGATCGCTTTTAATTTACTTTCGGTAGGGTGAATGCCCTGGCTATCAATCAGGTACCCTAAAAACTCAACACTGTCAGTACACAATTTACATTTGTTTTTTTTAACCTTAAGACCAGCCTCTTGGAATTTTTTTAGGACTAATTTTAATCGGTCCTGTAAGATTTTTTTTGTAGGGGCTGCAATTAATACATCGTCAAAATAGGGGACCACGCCCTTAATCCCTTGCAATAACCTTTCCATAAGGCTCTGAAAAATCCCCGGGGCTACACTTACTCCGAATTGCAGCCGGGTACATTTAAAGGCACCTCGGTGCGTCACAATAGTTTGGGCCTGTGCTGTTTTTTTCATCTGGTAATTGCTGAAATGCCTGAGCTAAATCCAATTTAGCGAAAACTTTCCCGCCCCCCCAGGGAATGGAGGAGGTGCTGCACCACCGGAACTGGATACGCGTTCTGCTGCAGGGCGTGGTTCAAAGTGGCCCGGTAGTCCCCACAAATTCGGATTGACCCATCTGGCTTAATGGATGTTACAATAGGGGTTTCCCACGGGGAATGATCGATGGGCTCCAACACCCCCTGAGCTATCAGTTTGTCGAGTTGTTTGTCGATTTTCGATTTTAAGGCAAACGGAACTCGACGGGGCTTTAGGCGAATGGGAGCTATTTTTGGATCTAAGCTGAATGAGATCGGGGTCCCCTTGTATTCACCCAAGCTGTCCGCGAAGACGTCCCTGAACTCATAGATAAGGTCTTCCTCCCAGTCACAGCCACCAACTCGGTTTACGCCTGCCACTTCAATGCCGAGTGGCGCGAACCATTGGAGGCCCAGTAGGCTAGGCCTATCTCTATCGATGACCGTTAAAGGTAAGTACGCTGTGTGCTTCTTGAAGGAGACTCGGACTCTACAGGACCCGACGACGGGAATTCGATTCCCCTGGTAGTCCTTGAGGATGAGGCGTTGGAAATGGAGATCTTGGCATTGAATTGTGGGGATGAGTTGCTTGAGTGTCTTCTAAGACACCATCGAGAGGGACGATCCTGAGTCGACCTCCATGTGGCAAGGCTAGTTCTCGATGGCTACCATGACTCGGATTTTCTTAGTGTCCAAAGCTGAGGCGTGACTGATAGTGATAGTATGGTGAGCCTCTTCTCTCTGCAAAGCTCGATTTCTGTAGGAGTGGTTTACTGACTCTCACCTTACAGGATGGTTTCCTGTCAATTGGCGATAGATAGCCCCTTTTGAGGCCTGGCTGGGTCCTGGCAAGCTTTGGCAGACCCATCCGATGTGGCCTCATTTCCCGCACTCATGGCAGAGTGCGTCACGGAATTTGCATTCAGATCTGGCATGGTTGGCTCCACAGCCAGCGCAAGGGCGTACGGGCTTCGGGTAATGGTCCCAGTCGGACCGCAGTCGATGGACCCCCTCTTCATCGCTGTCTGACGACAAAGAGAGGTCTTCCTGGTGCGTTGTCGCAAGCTATCCTTCCGACTTGGATAAAATGTCGCTTGTCGGTGGAGGTACCAGAATGCGGTTGCGGCGTAGTTGTGCAGCCGACTTCTTGGTTGCTTCCTCTGCGGTAGCATCGGCAATAGCATCAGCAAGGCTGATGTCGCCTTTCGCCATCAGCTTGTTTTGGACGCCTGGTGCATCTAATCCCAGAACTATGCGATCTCTTAGTGCTACTTCTAGATCGGTGAATCCGCAGAGGCCTCCCAAATTTCGGAGGTCTTCTATGAAGTCTGCCATGCTTTCTCCCTTTTGCTGGCTTCTTTGATAAAACTCGTAGCGTCTCATAAGCACAGTCGGGGCATAGTGGTCTCGCAGGATAGGTTCAAGGTCGTCCCAATCCATGGCCTTCACTTCTCAGGGTTTGGCTAGTACTTTAGCCATCTTAAATACGGTTGGACCGCAATGCGTTAGGAACACCACCTGTTTCTTCCCGGCTGTGGCGTCCTTTAAGTTGTTCGTCTCTAGGAACATTTGGAAACGATCCATGTAAGATTCCCAGTCTTCTTGTGTTGGATCGAACGGAGCAGGTGGTACGATGCCGCCGGACATGGTTCTGTTGTTGGCGTCGTCTGTGATGTGCTCAGTGTTCTTCGAAGTTTCGTTGGTTCAGATGTCTCCACATCCTATCCTCGTCGCCAGTGTTATGTTTTGAGCATGGGCGAGAAAGAATGGAGACAAGTTTCTGAACGGTGAACTTCAGCTCTTTATTTACATCGTGACTTGCTTCATTTAACAGCAGTAAAACCCGCCTTATATAGGTAAACCTTGTAACGTTTAACCAATAACAAGCTAGGAACGCTAGCTTTTATAACCAATAAGAACTCTCTGTTAAGGGCCAATCGGATTCCCCGGGATGGGCCAATCCGGTCCGGCCGCTTAACAGCCAATCAGAAGTGCAGGGCCAGAACCCTGCACTTACTTCAAGATCACACTTTATTAATCATATTGCATACACAACAAGTAGCATCCCACCCCTGCCTTCAGGGACTTCTTACTCAATGTCCCCTTCTTTGGAAAAGCATTCTTCACAAGACTAGATTAGCTCCCATCCTACTTTTTTTTTTTAGGAAGAAAAAAGCCATTAAAGTCTGGCTTTTCCCTAGAGCCTTGGAGAAAGACTGGTGATGAGGAGTCTAAGACAATGCTCTGTGGACAGCTTTCTGTGGACAACTTGCCTCAGGACAACTCGCCATGTGACAATTCAATGCTGTATTAATTGTCTCATTCAGTTACTTTTATGATTGGTGACTACATTTTTGTCAATATTATTGTAATTCTTGTATTTCTAGATTGATTTTTATTTTATTTTATTATTACTGGCCGCAGTTCTGTCAAAATTAATTTAACTTTTGTATTTGTTGAGTTGTCCTGAGACAAGTTGCTGCAGCGAATTGGCCATGGTGAATTGTCCTATTCCAGATGTACTCTCCTACTCTAGGCCTGGATGTGGTAGATGTTTTTTTTAGAAAGAACTGCCATAACATTATTTTGGTTTTCTTATGCTTTGTGATGGTTATTTAAATGTTTTGGGTTTTTTCCTTTGTAACTCACATTGGAGAGTCAGTCTGGTGTAATGATTAAGGTATCAGGAGTTCTATTCTTGATTCAACACACAAAGCCAGCTGGGCGATTTTGGGCCAGTCACTCTCCTTTAGTTGTAGGAAGGAGGCAATAGCAAACCACTTCTCAAAAATCTTGCCAAGAAAATGCACTGATTTAAAACACTGATTTAAAACACTGATTTAAAACAAAAAACAAAGTTACATTGAACTTTATTAAGACATAAGAGTTTATAAGACATAAGAGTTTATTTGTCATTACACTCGCAAGCGGCTGCAACGAAATGAGGTGCTCTTCCACAAGTAAAAACTGGACAAACAACACTAAAAGAAAAAAAATTAAATTAAATTAAAACTAAACACAACCGACCATACAATGATCTCTATGCAATTTAAAAATGTAAAACCCCATTACTCTCATTCACTTCCACATAAATCTTATGACCCTGCATTCAAACTCAAAACTGCACTTGGATAAAAACTGTTCTTAAATCTGGTCGTCCTTGTTCTTAATACCCTAAATCTCCTTCTCGATGGTAATAGTTCAAAGAGCTGATGTCCCGGATGAGAGGAGTCATTCAATATATTAAGTATCTTCCTCCTACATCTATTCCTATACAGTTCTTCCAAAGAGGGAAGTGAGCAGCCAATGATGTTTTGGGCCATCTTAATCACCCTCTGAATTGCCTTTTTCTCTGCCACTGTGCAGCTCAAGAACCATACACAGAGACAGTAGGATAATATACTCTCAATTGAACTCCGATAGAAAGTAGTCAATAGACTCTCAGCCAGTTGTTGTTTCCTAAGAATCCTTAGTAAATACAACCGTTGTTGTGCCTTCTTAATTAAAGCAGCGGTGTTTGCACTCCAGGTCAGGTTATTTGTAATGATGGTCCCGAGAAACTTACATTCAACCACCTGTTCCACACGAACTCCCTCTATATACAGTGGCTGAATGTCTGCTTTTTTTTTCCTATAGTCCACTATAACCTCCTTGGTCTTCTTGATATTAAATAGAAGATTATTATTTTTGCACCAACGGGATAGCTGTAATACCTCATCCCGATATGCAGACTCATCATCCCCAGAAATAAGTCCTACAAGCGTAGTATTGTCTGCAAATTTCATTATCCTATTGTTGGGATGTTTATTTGTGCAATCCGATGAATAGATGGAGAACAAAAGTGGACTAAGGACACAATCTTGTGGAGTGCCAATGCTAAGTGTCTTGACAGTAGAAATATAGTCATTCAATTTAACTCTTTGTGGATGATTTGTTAAAAAGTCCAATATCCATAAGCAAATAGAATCTGGAAAATCTAGATCTTTAAGCTTAGCTATTAATCTGTGCGGCATGATGGTATTAAAAGCAGAACTAAAATCTGCGAACAACATTCTTACATAATTCCCCGGTGTTTCCAAATGGGATAAGGCCATGTGAAGCACAGTGATAATTGCTTCCTCGGTTGATCTATTTTTTTTGTAAGCAAACTGAAGCCCAGAGTGGAGGTTATCTTACACCCCACATTCAGACAAGGCTCATTGTGTATTTGCTTTGTTGTTACTCAGATTGTTACTCAGCGCAAAGTCTTATATATCTTTTTTTGATATCTCTCAGTAACTGTGATTATACATTTGCAGTCGTTATTTTTCTCTATATAACAATTTGGCAATACAGTTGTGGTGGTCTCCCATGGAAAGAATGAGACACAGAGGCTGGTGTACTCGGGATGGAAGTCTAGAGCAAATTCTAGTGCTCCCTTTTATTGAGAATTTCATACATAGTAAGCATTCACATTGTGGATTACAATAATTAGATATAGTACACAGAATTGTTTACCATTGTCTGAGCTGCTTAATTGTTCCTGGTGTTTATTTTTAATTTCCTTGCTTATCTCAGTGACCCTTAGGCAGACATGTATGTATAAGGTCTTAGATTAATCATTACCCAATATTGAAGTCAAAGTTTATTCCCACATCTCCCCTGTTTTAGTTTTTTGATGATCGCGGATGCCTCGGTAGCTTTTCGCCATCTGCAACAACAGTTCTCCTTCCGTAGGCTTCACCCGACACATTCCTAAAAGTCCAGGGAGACATTGGATAAACAAAGAGAAAGTATAAAAAGCAATATCACTCCAACAATTAGGTGACGAATCCATGAACCATCTGGCAACCAGGACCAAAGTGCAGACCACATGTCCAGTCCCTCGTCCTCCGATTGTAATAGATTCTCACTCAGGGTTTGTTCCATATGCTGTATAGTAGCTGTAATGTTTGGAGAATAATCAGAGATATACATGCAACAATGTGTATGAATCACAGCGCAAACTCCCCCTTGCACTGCCAAAATAGTGTCTACCACATATCTGGTTTGCAGGACAAAGTCAAGGATTTTTCCTTGCTCTTCTTCAAGCAGCTTTAGAGTTTTAATGGTGTCTTTAAACATAGTAACTGTCCAATTGTTTAAACGATGAAAATCTCTATAGTTCATCATGACTCCGAAAGGAGGAATAACTCCCATTGATATCTGTGTCCAGTAGTCATGATTCAAAACAGAGTTTACTTCCGTTGCGGAACGCGCATTGCGGATATGAGCAGTCCCCAAAGATTTTAAAATGACATGAGATGGGATCACTTTTCCAAAGGTGCAGACTCCTTTCCATCATGCTGGCATGCGATCATAGGCCATCCGTCCACACAGCAACCATAGATTTGCTCCCAGGAGATGGCCAACCGTATTTGGTTCAGCATAGATTAATCGTGCAAAAGATTCCATTAACATAGCCAAATAAGTGGGCGGTGGTGCATATTTCCCATTTGCACATTTGGGCAGCTGGTTTTCTATCATGATGGGACAACATGTGGCAGGGATAATTGGACACCCATTTTCATTGATCAAAGATATGATATCAAATTTAGAAATATTATGTACAAAGTAAGTGAGATTTTTAGTTTTCATGTCATCCGGATAAACCCGACTTCCATTGCCAATAATAATTGTTTTGTTACAAAATGGATATGTTCCCAAGTAAGTCATATTCTCTACTGTCTCATTGTGAGTCCAGCAGATACCCGCCACCTCTTGGATTCGGCTTCCAAGATGCAATATATTTATGTTACTTGTAGTCCAACTGTTAGACCACATCCCTGAACAACCATAGCATTGTCCCTTATACCAGTCACCTTCGGCCAGAGGTACTGCAACCATTGGAAGCCCTGATGTTTTGTGAGTTGGCATGTGCATACATATCCACCAAGCAGTTTTATTATGAAGGTTTGCTAGCTTCCCCATGTCCTGGATCAACGTGTTTCTTTTCCATTCCCCCAAATCCACCCCCTTGCTCCTTTGGCTGATGATAAGGACGCACACAGCGAGCAGGAACCCAAACAACTGTCCCCTCATCTTCAACAGCAGCATATCCTTGGCCCCAAGTTATCAGCGGGACAGGTCCTTTCCACGTTGAATTTGGTAGTCTCTTATACCGAACTTTCGGTCTTGGCGTACTTGCAGAAGGGGAGGAAGCAAAATGCCTACTGGCTGCCGTAGCAGTGGGAGATCCTATCATGTTTAAAAAATTTAAAGTGTATAAGGTAATATTAAGAATGTTTTGTATGTAAGGCAAGCCATATCCATCCACTTCCCCCGTTTTTTTTGTGTGTGTGAAGGAATGCTTGTTTTAGCGTCTGATGAGCTCGTTCCACAATGGCCTGACCAGTGGAATTGTAGGGAATGCCAAATTTATGTATAATTGACCATCGATGACAAAATTCCGCAAAGGCGGTGCTAATGTAAGCAGGGCCATTATCTATTTTGATCTCCATTGGTGGCCCCACATGTGTGAAGGTACGGAGGTAATGGTTGACTACATGTTTTGTAGCTTCTCCTCGTTGAGGTGTTGCCATAATAAATCCTGAATAGGTATCAATGGTGACATGCAGGTGGTGCCATGGTTTGAAGGGAGGGTGTTGTGTGACATCCATCTGCCATAGTTGACAAGCAGATGTCCCCCGAGGATTTACTCCTTGAGGAAGAGCAGTGGATTGAGCACTGCAACTAGGACATTGTTGAATAATAGCTGCAGCTTCTGCAGCAGTGAGATCAAATTGTTTACAAAGAGCTTTAGCATTTTGATGAAAATAGCTATGTGAGTCCCATGGAGTAACAGGAGAAAGCGAGAGACAGGAAATGGCCGAGGCACTGTGTCAGCCACGTCATTCCCTTCCTGCAGCTCCCCGGGAAGTGGCTGGTGGCTGCGAATGTGTGCGATATGTAGAGAATGTGTGTGAGAATGAAGACAGCTTTGCAGAGCTAGAAACAAACTCATAAGATTAGCATCAACAGATGGAGAAAGATAAGCAAATTCAATGTTAAGTATCAATTGATAAACGTAAAGAGAATCCACAATAAGATTTAGCGGTTCTTGTGCAAATTCCTGTAAGGCCAAAATAGCAGCAGCTAATTCAGCCCTTTGTGCTGATTGCTGAGGAGGGGTAATTTTTGTTTTCCATACCCCTTCCTGTCTCCATGCACAAGCGCTGTAGGTCTTACCACCATCCGCATAAACGGTCACTCCCCCAACTGGCTGCTTAGCAATAACTGAATTAAAATTTACAGATACGTTTCGAAGCAACTGGAAACGAGGGTCACTGGGGGTGTGGCAAGAAATCTTCCCTGGCCAATTTTCAAGAGCAATTTGCAATTCAATGGATTGACTATACCAAGTTTCCCACAGAGTGAGGGAGATAGGTAAAAATAACTGAACTAGATCTATGCCATATAAATGCATACTGCAATTTCGGCCTTTGATGATTAACTCACTATAAAGCATAGCCATAGTAGAAATTGTTTTTCGGGGAGTATTTTGCAAATGCAACCATTCAATGATATAAACCTGCGCTTCATGTAATTGAAATAAAGCTGCAGTAGACAAGGTTGGAGTTTGTAAAATTGCCAAAGCAAACGGAGTATCAGGAATGCATCGATCAACCCAACACTGTGTTAAAGCCGCATTTATATCTGTCAGTACCTTCCTTTGTTCTGCTGATAAGGTTATAGCATAATCCGGTCTCGCAGAGCCCTTTAGGGCCAAGAATAAAGGCTGGAGTACTGCTGTAGTTAACCCCAGGTAGGGTCTAACCCAGTTAATTGTTCCTAGTATTTGTTGTAATTTTACTAGAGAAATCTTTTCCTCAATTTTGATTTCCGGAATGACCGGATGACCATAGGTTGCAAGGACCTTATGCCCTAAGTAGGCATATGGCATTTGGCTTTGATTTTTTTCTGGGGCAATATGAAGTCCAAATTGTAATAATATCTCTTTAAGGCAAGATAACATTGCCTTAACTGTTCCTGGTGGGCCGGGAGCTGCAATTAAAATATCATCCATGTAGTGGTAAACCTTTCACCCAGGATGAGAGGTTCTGAATGGAGCCAGAGCCATTCGAACATATGACTGGCACATCATTGGACTGTTTAGCATTCCCTGTGGCAAAACCTTCCATTGGTAACGAAAGGTAGGTGCATTGTTATTCAACTCAGGTACGGTAAAGGCAAATAATTTCTTGTCATCTGCATGCAAAGGGATAGAAAAGAAGCAATCCCGTAAATCTACTACAACTAGATCCCAATTACGTGGGATCAGGTTAGGGTTAAGGAAACCACATTGTAACGCTCCCATTGGTTGAAGGATGGAGTTAATGGTTCTCAGATCATGCAAAAATCTGCATTTTCCATTTTTCTTTTTAATAACAAATACCGGAGTGTTATATGGACTAGAAGTTGGCTCAATGTGTCCTAATTGTAGCTGCTCAGCTACCAATTGATGTAAAGCTGCAAGCTTTTCTTTTGGAAGTGGCCATTGGTCAATCCAGACTGGCTGAGAGGTTAACAATTGTAATTTTTCCATTATCCAATTACAATTTTTGTGTGAAATTGTGACAGGAAATCTCTACCCCACAAGTTTATATGCAGGGGCAACACAAGAGGTTGAATCCTTGCAGTCTCACCAGTTTCTCTATGCAATGCCTTCAACCAATGTACACTACTTCTTGCAAACTGCATACCACCCACTCCACGAACAGCCGGAGAGTCCTCAAGTGCCCATTCATTTGGCCATTCCTTTTGGCGTGTCACAGAGACATCTGCTCCGGAATCTATAAGGCCAGAAAATGATTTTCCCTGAATTTCAATTGTCATTTTTGGTTGGTCTGTAGTCAAATTTTTTGTCAGCGCTAGCAATTCTGCAGCGACTGGAGAACTTGCCATTTCAGTGGACCCAAAACCACCAGTTCGTGGAATCCCAATTAAAGGATTTATAGGGATGTATGGAAGCAATAATAACTGGGCAATAGAGTCACCGGCCATTAATGATGTAGGAGTATCAGTGTACAATTGTATCTTAATAACCCCTTTATAATCTTGATCAATAACTCCTGGAATAACAAAAAACCCTTTTTCTGATGCAGAAGACATGGGAAGTACTAATCCCACTGTTTTTTCTGGCAGTGGCCTATGCAAATGAGTGTCCTCAATGTACACTTGATTAGGAAAGGTCACATTAATTGAGTTCAACATTTTTAAACCCAAACCTGCACTCCCAGTAATTGCAGGCAATGCTTTTGTGACAGCCTTGGGAGCGGGGCTAGCCGCACGTCCCAAATTTAGTTTCCTGGATTTTGGTTCTGATCAGAGCAACATTGATTTGCCCAATGAAACCCTTTTTTGCATTTTGGACAGACTGATTTTGGACGGACGTCCTTAATTTTGTTTTTGTTAAATGCCACCCCCCCCCCCCAGGGGCATGGCACTGGGCTTTAAAATGGCCAGGCTTTCCACAATTAAAACAATTCCCTGTAGGTTTCATCCCTTTTTGTAATGCCATAGCCAAAGTCTCCATGTTGTAAGCCTGAGAACCCACCACTTCACATGCCTTTAACAGATCAGCCAGAGTAACCTCACCTCTAGCCACCAAGGGCTGTAAGATACGCTTGCAGTCAGCGTTTGCATTTTCAACTGCCAATTTCAGCAAAAGTTCTTTTGCAGCTTCCTCATTAGAGATTTGCCTGGTAATAGCCAATTGTAGCCTTTCCACAAAATCATTATAAGACTCAGATGCTGTTTGCTTAATTTGAGAAAAAGACCGTGCTGGGGTTCCCACATCCTGAATGCGGGACAACGCCCCAAGGACAGCTGCCATAACCACTGGAAATACGTGATCAGGCAAATTAGCAGCTTGATCAGCAGTGGATTCAAACAATCCTGCCACGTAGATTTGGTCTGGCATATACAGCCCCCCCGAATTCCTTCCCCTAGTGACAGCCTCCCTTTGGTATTCTGAGTCAAAGACCACATACTGAGTAGAGCTCAATATCATTCTCATTAAATCTTTCCAGTCACTAGGAATCATGCGTGAGGTAGCCAAACTTGTCAGAAGCCCCTTTGTAAAAGGACTTTGAATACCATAATCTTTAACTGCTTTTTTAATTTCCCTAAGAACTGCTAAAGGAATCGGAACCCATTCAGTCTGCAGATTGCCTTGAGCATCCACTTGCCTATTGACTGAAAACAAATTCATCTGGGTAATCTCATCAGACTCTAATTTCCCCTCATTGAAAGCCTGATGCATCATGGCTTGAACTTTTCCCATTGTCAGCCTCAAGATACCTTCCCCTTCTACCTTTCTGCTAAGATACCTTCCCCTTCCTGATTATCTGCTATTATTTCATTATTTCTCTTGGCTGTCATGGCAACGGTGGGAGGGGGGATTTTATATGGGAAGAGAGCTGGAGGTGTTTGCATTCCTTGCTGGGCTAGCAAGGGGACGGGGGAATTCTTGTCTTTAACTTTCCGTTTCCTGGCTATCTTTTCCTCTTTTGCGCAACTGCGAACTTTTATCAAAATATGTCAAGGTCATTTGACAAGACGTCTCATCACCATCTGAAGATGACCACATGAGCCATTTCAAAAGTTTTAATTGGAAGAATCATTTGAACTTTGGGGGGGTGGGGGCAAACCTATTTCTTTGTATATGCATTCTACCCGCCAATTTCTCAGTTTCGGAATTGCTTTGTAGCTACCACTTTATTTCCCAGTAAAAGGATAACTTTGCTCTACCCCATGGAGTCTGAGTATTTCTTTCTTGGGATCTAAAAGGAGCGCATCCTGACACCCATTTTTGGTTGGATTTTCTCATCCACAGGCATAGGCTTTGGAAATGATAAAGCACACTCCAATTTTGTGGAAGGCGGGTGCAATACAATTCCTTTAAAAGGAAGAGGTTCTACTAAAGTTTTTAAAAGAGGTTGTTGCTGTGTCTCTAAAGCAGTCATAACAATCTTCCAATATATCAAAATTTCAGCTGTTGCCCGTGGCTCTTCATGAAGGATAGTTCCAATTCTCCTCCATGTGTCTAACTTTAAAGAGGCTTTCTCTGGATACCAGGGACATTGCCGCCAGATCTCTTGCAGCAGCACTCTCACATGATCTTTTGAAAGAACTATTTGCTCTCCCCCTAGAGGGTTTAAAGATAAAGAAGTTTGTCCTGACTAACTTCAGCAGCTCACTAACATGCCGTTCCTGTGGCTGAGAGAGTTTTCCCCCCATGTTCCCTGAATAATCCTATTGTCCAGCAAGTAAGTACGTACTTTCCCTATTCCAGGCGAGGAAACACGGAGGTCCGGACACGTACCACCTGCAGTGGCTCACGTCGGGGTCACCACTTGTGGTGGTCTCCCATGGAAAGAATGAGACACAGAGGCTGGTGTACTCGGGATGGGAGTCTAGAGCAAATTCTAGTGCTCCCTTTTATTGAGAATTTTGTACATAGTAAGCATTCACATTGTGGATTACAATAATTAGATATAGTACACAGAATTGTTTACCATTGTCTGAGCTGCTTAATTGTTCCTGGTGTTTGTTTTTAATTTCCTTGCTTATCTCAGTGACCCTTAGGCAGACATGTATGTATAAGGTCTTAGACCAGTGCTTCTCAAATAGTGGGGCAGGGGGCGCGAGGCTCCGTCAAGGGGGGCGCGTTTGACCTCGGAGAACATGCTTTTTTATTTTGATTTTTTTACTGTCCTAGAATAAAGTGCATATTTTTGGTCCATATTTCTTTTTTTATTCTCTTATACGTTAATAAGGATACAGTGTTATGCAGAGGTGTACTTATAACAATTTTATAGACAAATGATACTATTTATAGTCACACGGGGGCACGAGATGTTTTATTCTTACTAGGGGGGGCATGACAGAAAATAATTGAGAAGCACTGTCTTAGACTAATCATTACCCAATATTGAAGTCAAAGTTTATTCCCACATACAGTGAATCAAAATAATTTGATAATTTGTTTATATACATAGGTTGTCCCTCTGAACTTGTTTGGTAGGTTAATCAGGTGTATTTTGGAAACATTCTTTTACAACTTAAAACCACTTCCTTCCATGTTTTGATGTAATTATCACTGACCTTATCTTTCAAGGAACATTTTGGAATGTAGCTAAATTTATGGAGCTGATTTTATGTGGCTGGCTGTTGTTAGTACATAAACAGTTCCTAGTTGTCACAGTTGTGATGGTTTTGCATGTTCCAATCTTCCTTTTTTGACATTTTAAATTATTTATATCACATAAATATACCACGGGGTTCAATGGGCAAAATGGTGATAATTAACAACAGCATAAGATGAAACTTCTGCAATTTATGAGGAGGACAGTACAAGTAGTCCTCATTTAATAACAATTGGGACCAGCAAATCTGATAGATAAATAAATAAATAAATAAAAAACCTCCTGGTGAAAATCTAAGAATAACTAGATTGATAGAGAGTGCTATTTAATTTAATTAGCAACATCTTGCAAATTCTTGCATAGTGGTTGGTGTGTTGTTTTTTAAAGTTTCCTTGAGTAAAATAAGCATTTGATATTCTACTCCATTGGTTAAGATAGTACTGGGAGAACAAGGTTAATAAATGACTATAATAAATTGCCACTGAATGTCCAAAGAGCTCTTTAACCAAACTTGTCTCTGCTTTTTTGAAATCAAGTGGGAAGGAGGTCTTCCCTGTGGAAATAATGAACTCTGTTACGGGTAATCTTTGACATACAAATATAACTGAGCCCAAAATTTCCACTGCTAGGCAAGACAGTTAAGTGAGCTTTGCTTCATTTTACAACCTTTCTTGCCAAAGTTGTTAAATGAATCACTCCAGTTACAGGTAGTCCTTATGACCACAATTAAGCCCAAAGTTTATGTTGCCAAATGAGAAACTCTTTAAGTGAGTTTTGCCCCATATAATGATTTTTCGTGCCATGTTTGTTCATAAGTCATTTTTTCAGTGCCGTTATAACTTTGAACAGTCATTAAATGAAATGTCAAGGACTACCTGTATTAAGTTAATGAGATGATTGCTAAGTGAATCTGGCTTCCCATTGACTTTGCTTGTCAGAAGTTTGGAAAAAGTCATCACATGACTCCAGGGCCATCATAAATACATGCCAGTTCCCAAGCATCCAAATTCTGATCACGTGACCACAGGAAGGCTGCGACGGTCATAGGTATGAAAAACGGTCATAAATAACTTCTTTCAGTGCCATTGTAACTTCAAACAGTCCTTAAACGAATGGTTGTAAGTCCAAGAACTACCTATATTTCTTTTTATTTAACATGTGGAAAAGTGTGAGGAAGACCCACTAAAAGCACTTTGAAGAATAAGTCAGCTCTTGACATCTAGTTTGGTCTAGTGTTTAAGGCACCCCCAGTAGAAGTCAGGAGACTATCATCAGTTCTACTCCTGCCTTAGAGAAATCAAAGCCATGATGGGATAAGTATGATTGGATACACATATGCGCTCAGTGTACATAAAAGAAAAGATACATTCACCAAGAGTCAAGAATAATAATGTACAACACTTCATAATAGTCATAGGGTACAATACAGTGGTGGGATTCAAAAAACATTTACTACCGGTTCTGTGAGCGTGGCTTAGTGGGTGTGGCAAGGATACTGTAAAATCTCCAGTCAGAGGTGGTATTTGTTCTCCAAACTACTCAAAACTTCCATTACCGGTTCTCGAGAACTGGTCACAACCTACTGAATACCACCTCTGATATAATAAGCAAGGAAACAGTCAATAAAAATCATTAGAATACAAGCAACAAGGTTACAGTCATACAGTCATATGTGGGAGGAAATGGGTGAAAGGAAGGATGGGAAGATTAATAGTAATAGTAATGCAGACTTAGTAAATAGTTTGACAGTGTTGAGGGAATTATTTGTTTAGTAGAGTGATGTCATTCAGGAGAAAACTGTTCTTATGTCTAGTTCCATGATGGCGAACCTATGGCATGCATGCCAGAAGTGGCATGCAGAGCCACTTCTGCTGGCACGTGAGAGGTTGCCCAGAAGAGCCCCACTGTGCATGCATGCATGCCGCCCACATGATTGTTGGGTATCTGGTCCTCAGGGCCAGGTGGTGCGTGAGAGACGATTCACATGTGCAGATACATGTGGGGGGTCTCATGCACATGCACAGACACATGCAGTGCACGTAGGGGGATCACACATGCATGCACAGAGACACAGAGGGGCACATGCATTGCCTTCTGGGTGCTGGCATGGGAGCCAAAAAAAGGTTAGTCACCACTGATCTAGTTGTTCTGGTGTGCAGTGCTCTATAGCGTCGTTTTGAGGGTAGGAGTTGAAACAGTTTATGTCCGGGATGTGAGGGGTCTGTAAATATTTTCACAGCCCTCTTTTTGACTTGTGCAGTATACAGGTCCTCGATGGAAGGCAGGTTGGTACAAATTGGTTTTTCTGCAGTTCTAATTATAATAAAATCTATAAGATAATTATCTAATTATCTTATAAAACTTATATAAGACCTAGGTCATGTTTGTTTGTTCAAATCAAATCATGATTAAAATACATTATTTTAATATAAGGATGATATTCATGCCTAGTGTGCTAAACCATAATATGATTTAGGATATTATATGGACTCTCTTTGTATACTTAATTCCACAAGCCATGATTAAAAAAAAATGGCTGACATGCACTGCATGAACTCAACATTTGAATAATTGGATTGCAGGCTTTTATAGTTTCTATTCATTAATAACATGATTTACAGGTTGAGTGGCATATGAAACAATGCTTACAGCAGGTACTGGTGTTTCAGCTCTCCTTCAAAGGATTCATTATATTTGCTGCCAAATTCTGTTTCAGATTTGCTCTGAAAGAGCTAACAGCATGTCTAAAAAAAGTGTTTGCATATATTCATTATCCTAAAAGTAATTTTCATTATTTCAGATTCTAACTGGTTCTATTTCCAGATAAGCATGCGTAGCATTGTTGTGAATTCAAAACAAGGTCTCTTATCTAAACTACTATATCACTTTTTATATTTCAAAATAATGATATAATGCAAGTTAGGCCAGGCCCTGCTTCTTTATTAGGGAAACACCACCAATAAAAAGCTAACGTGCACTGTATTGTAAATGTTGGTTAGCAACTTACATTCTGAGCCCAGCCTCTGTTTTTTAAATTATCTAATATCTAGTATCTTTCCATATTTATCAGTTTCCAACAAGCTGCTTGGCTGAGATTTAGTAAAATTACATAATCAAAATCAGTGCCATAAAGCCACAAGATAAGCTTTATTAACAGCAAGCTTTAATGATCTAAATGTTTTGCCAAGTTTCACTCCTATTTGCCTGAGATCATAGGAAATGATAGAACATCTAAAACACTTGTAAATCTAAAACAATTTGTAGCACAATATACTAGTGTCCAGGATTAACAAAAACTAGTTAATTCCTCTGTCATGATAATCAATTCCATTTCACAATAGCTGATATTCAATGTTCACTGGTCTTCACCAAGCTATTGTGACTTTGCTCCTCTCATGATCTTTTATACTAAAGTTTTCTTTTTTCAGGGCTGCCAGATCTGAGCTGCAAAATTCCAAACTATCACTAGATAGCAGCAAACATATCCAGAAAAAAGGTACCAGTATATTCATTCCTGACACCTAGTGGTCATCCAGATCTCTCCAGATTATTTAAAATAGCTCTATTTTCATTCTTTCTAACCCATTGGAATGAAAATAGAGCAGGAAGGTATAGCAGGAAAAGCTAAGAAAAGGTAGTCCTCGGCTTACAACAGTTCATTTAGTGACCATTCAAAGTTACAATGACACTGAAAAAAGTAACTTAAAGCATTTTTAAAAATGGGCAGATCTAGTCAGGGAATTCAGAGAATTAAAAAAAAATCCCTAATGCCTAATGTCACGTAAGCAGCACCCCATACTGGTTCTTTCTTAAGCCCATTCCTTCTAGGTCATGTGACCTAGAGCTCAACTGATGCTATTGAAGAGTTTGAAAGACATATCTTGTTTAACTTGTTTAACTTCTTTAAAACTAAGGTTACTTGCTGATAATTTATAGTACTATTTTATTAGCTATGAGGCACTTATAAACAGAGCTAACAGACATGCTGCATTTGTGTTCTTATGTTGTTAGTTCTGGTGGTTTGGAGTGATATAAGTTTGGCATTAAATAATATAAAAATTGTTAAATAAATGTTAAGGAAATTAAAATGGATCTCCATCCATGATTGGAAAATAATTTTTTATTGACGAAACACTGTATGGGAATTATTGCATCAACATGGATTTTCAGAAAGTATCTAATCCACAGGGTCCTTATATAATAGCTAGGAGAGACAACATTTACTAAAGTAGAAATAATTTTAAGATTCCATGTGGCTTACTTCCAGATTAACAAGTAAAATTTTCAGCCCTTTTGAACAAATTAGAGATTATGTTTGGTTATCAAATAAGACATAAATATGGTTATTAAAATTTATTTCTGTTAACGGAACCTAGTCATTATGGTGTGTAAAATATGAGCTGTGAGCTATGGCTTAATATGATGTATGAATCTGATTTATTCAACAAACGATGTTCAGCAAAATCAGGACTTAAAGTATGAATCCAAACAGAGAATTAACCAACTGAATCTAGAAGAAAATTGTTGAATGATATGTCTAGGTTCACATATTATACTAAGCCATGGTTTATTTAAATATAGTTTATAGCATATGCTACCAATGGTTGACTGGTTGACTGGGCAACCTTTTGTCTGGTATGGTATAAGGACTCCTCCCTTGGGCAGAGGGGTGGATTAGAAGATCTCCAATATTCCTTCCAGGCCTATGATGCTATGATTTTGGGGCTGAGGGCATGCAACCAAAACAAAACTACCTATAATTTAGCATAAAGTATGAATGTTGCCTATTAATGAACTAAAAATATTTCATTTTCCTTTTTAGCACTCTTAATTGAATTAAGTCGAGCCTCAGTCTTTGGTCTTGTCATTAGGAAGAGGTATATATCTTGCAGGATGGTTTTCTTAAAGGCATATAGCAAACTATATAAACATGTCTATCCTTTTTCTTAAAGAAAAGGTTTAGATCTAGTAGATATAATGTACCTGGGTAGCAGTTTAATTCTTCAGTGCGTGTGTAAAGACTATTGAAAACTGTGACTCAGTCACTTTTTTATCATTATTTTTATCTCGTTATCTGAGCAAAATACAGTTACAGTATACAACAATAAAATCAGAATATTAAAAATAAAGGCATTATATAATGGATATTTTTCTTTATATGTCATTACAACACAAGACATAAAATTGGTCTTGCATTACGAAGTGATCCACTACAGACTTCTGGTTTGAAGGGCTTCGGCGACAGACAGGAATCCGCGATCGTGCACGGTTTCTGCCTGGGCTTGCTGCTGGAGCACCCTGAGCTGGCTGGTTTCAGGGCTAAGTCACCCCATAGAGGTGGTGAAGAGGGGGGAGACTGCCAGCAGGGTTGAGGAGAGCCGCATCTCTCCTCCTCAGCTGGCCATTACTCCCTTTCCCGAAGGCAGTTGCAGCGGTGGTCAGAAATGGCCACCACAAAGAAGAACTCGACTGGAAAAGAATGTGCACGAGGAAGATAAGAAGTGAAAGTCTTGGCTGACTGGGTTAAATTGTAAAAGCACAACTAAGGTACCCTGGAATTTAAACTTACAAAAAAATAACATTGCTCCCAAAGAAGAGTCGGAAGCAGTGAAGGAAAGTGAAAAAGGAAAGGTTTTTTTTCCTTCTCTCCCCTTCCCTATACTGACAACTAAGAGACTTAAATAAAAAAATCAGAAAAATCCGCTTTGACATCAATAGGCAATTAAGCTGAAAATAAAACAAAATGTCAAAGGGATAATAAAGATTTTTTTTTCATAAGCAGGAAGGGAGAGAAAAAGATTAAGGGCAGGATCTGGAAAAGGGAGGAGACTGCCTGGACTTTAAAAGAATCTAAAGTAAAATTTCAATAAGACTTCTAAAAGATACATTTTAACTGAAACTTTGCAACCAAATAGTAATCCCAGGAAGAGAAAGTGGGGGAAGAAAAAGAAAGAGCAAAAAGAAACAGCTTGTGTGTATTTGGATTACTTTTGGATATTTGGCTATTATATTTGAATGACTAAAATCAATTGGGTGGTTGTTTAAAAATTTCTACAATGGCATTACTTTTGGGTGAATTGAAAATGGAACTTAAAAAAATACAAAGAAAATGCACAAGAAGGGAAGGGTTCATTTGGCTTCATTTTTCAATTCTTAGAAATGGAGATTAAGAACTATGAGAAACAACAAGAAAAGACTGCAAAACAAGAAGACTGGGACAAAGAAGAAGCCATCTTTATTGAACAAGTAATTTTATGTGGGGAAGAGAATGAAGAATTTAAGACTTAAAAAACCAACCAAAGAAAAGAAAAATAATTTGAAAAATAAGTATAATACTGGAAAGCAACAGAAAAGGGGAATACAGAAGAGGGGAGTAGAGGTAGAGAGACAAAGGGGTAAAAAGGGGAGGGAGAAGAAGAGAGGGAAGAAGGAAAGCAAAAGAAGTTACAAAGGTCCGGAGCAAGATATAAAGAAACAGGAACTATTTAGAGATAATGGGTGAAAATTTAACTGAAAGGGGGATTCTGTAAAGGTACATGAGATTGTGTTGTTCTATTTGAAATAGAAACAACTTTAGAAAATTGGATGATTAGAATGAGGGATAGAATGGTTCATGTAACTTAGTGAAATTTTGTGAATAAAGTAAATGAAATAAAATAAATGAGAAAATTGAATTAGGAAGGAATGGGAACACTTTAATTAGTCAATGTTTTATAAAATATAAGTGAAGAGGGGGGGAATTGATTATGGAAAGTATATAATTGTTCCCATAGAATTATATTTAATTGAAAAGTAGCATGAAAAATCTTAAGACTTTAATGAATATTAATATTAATGATAGAATTGAATTGGAATGGAATGTTGCTTTAATTATATACATTTATAATTTTTTTTTCTTTGTAATAAGATATGGAATAGAATATAAAAATGAGCATGAACCTGAAATTGTGTCTGCACGAAGAAATGTGACCCGGGATTATGCTGCTTTCAAAAAAGATGTTTTAATTGTGTTTCTTTTCTTTTTGTGAAAACTCAAATAAAATTTACAAAAAAAATAATAAAAGTGATCCACTACAAATGTAAAGCACTGATTCTTGATGCATTCTTGCTATAAAATTTAATAGTGTTATCAAGCATCCTGATTTTTTAACAATGATGCTCCAACATAGACATCTGATCTAATTGTTTTGCTAAGTCAGCTCTCTCTTACTGAAAATGTTCTCTTTTGTTTCAGAACTTTTGATTTACTAATAATTAACCCATACAACCTGGCACAGACCATCTTCTTTGTACATTATATTGTTCTGATTATTTTGTCTCATAGGAAAGTGTGTGAAATTTGCAAGCTTACTTTGCCTTTACCAATAGTTTGGACTAATCAAAGAGACCATCTTAGTGTAATTATGTTGTGTATAGAATATATAGCTCTTCTACCCCATGAATCTGAACCACATTGTTCCAACCTCAGATAGCTAACGAAACATGTGAATGACTGATGTACATAGTGTTAAGTCTGGGCGGTGGGTCCCAAGGAAAGACGAGACTCGTAGTAGTGAACAACAGCTCTTTATTAAGCAACCAGATACTGAGACAAAAACCCTAGCCGCGGCTGCTCTTTTTATAGAGCAGCCAAGAGCCAATTGGCTAGGCAGCCAATGACAGGTTTTTGAGCTTGCTGCGCTTGGTGTTAGCCAATCGCGGCAAGCTCTATATGAGCCAATCAGAGTCTCCCATAGCGACCAATCATGGTCCGGCTTTTCCGGACCAATAGGAATGCAGGCCTTCAAACCTGCTAATACGGAACACCCGTCCCCTCGTGGTTTCATCCAAGGGGTCGGGACACGTAGTCGCGCAAGTAGGCGGGTCTTCGGACCTGTCTACTTGACTTGCGCAGTTCACAATGTGTTTGGTCATCGTCAGGTTTGGACGGGCTCCGCGTCGCTTTCAAGCTTCTTGAAGGAACCACCTGGAAGGGTGAGCCGGGCCTATAGCTGCGACTCCCACCTGGTGTATCCGGGTCGGTTGAGTCGTTTGCTCTGTTGCTCCCGGCTGGATTTTCTTGGCTGGTAGAGCTTGTCCGGCTGCTGCTTCCAGGCAAAGAACCCGTCTGCCACGGCTCCCTGTCAGCTGGTAAGTCTAGTTGGTTAAGTGTTTGGTTTTTGTTTAATGGGGGTTGTTCTGCTTGTTCAGAACCTGGTTTGTGCTCAGAGTTTGAGGTTTCTCTCCCCCCCCCCCGATTTCTTGGTTGGAGTCTGTGAGGGGAGAAGTGGCCAGCCTGGACCTCAGCTGGTCAATATGGTATTTCCAACACCTACTATCAGTGGTTTCGAGCCAGTAGGATCGAGGGCCGGTGATCTGGGTGATTTTCGCAGGGAGCCATAGTGGGTCTCCAGTAAAGTTTTTTGCGAAAACAGTGCCTCCTTCCTTGAAGGCGCGGTTTTTGCTAGAGGATCCCAGGGGTTTCTCTGGGGTATAAGCAGGGTGCAGACGATCTAGAGGTGACCGAAGTCTTCTGCCTATGAATAGTTCTGCTGGGCTCTTGTTGGGCGTGGTGTTGGGCGTGATGTGTTGGATCAGAAGCATTTTGGTGATCTTTTCGTGGATGTCGCCATGTTCAATCTTTGAATAGTTTTTTTTTTGTGAATTGAACCATGCATTCAGCCCTTCCATTCGCTGCTGGGTGCACGGGCAATGTTAATGCTTGTTGGATGCCACGGTCTGCCAAGTATTGCTCAAATGCCAATGCAGTAAACTGGGGTCCATTGTCTGATACTATCACATCAGGTAGACCGTGCGTGGCAAAAAGTTTGTTTAGTTTTTTTATGATGGCTTCTGTGGTGGTGGTTTTCATTTTGCTTACTTCGAGCCAATTTGAGTAAGCATCAACGGTAATTAAAAAGGTATGCCCTTTTGTTGGTCCTGTGAAATCAATATGGATGCATGACCATGGGCCTCTGGGAGTTTCCCATTCTAGCAGTGGGGCTTTTGGGGGAGCTGAGCGAGTCTCTTGGTAACTGTTACAGGCAGTGATCCAGGTTTCAATTTGCTTGTCCATGCCTGGCCACCAAGCATAGCTCCTGGCCAGGGCTTTCATACGTACGATGCCTGGGTGCCCGTCATGCAGCATGATTTAAACTGTTTTTTGTAGCGTTTCTGGTATGATTACCTGGGCTCCCCACAGGATACATCCTCTTTGAGAAAAGAGTTCAGTTTGCCGGTTTTTAAATGGTTTAAAGGGTCCATTTGTCCCACTTCCTGGCCAACCCCTCTCCACCCAGCTGAGAACTTACGCTAATCGTTTATCCCGTCGTGTTTCATGGGCAATGTCTTGCGCAGTCAACGGTGACATGGATGCAGTTTCAATTTGCAAAGTTGATAATGTGGGTGCTGGGTCATCTTGCATGTCTGGCAGGGGTAATTGGCTTAAGGCATCGGCGTGTGAGATGGATTTGCCAATGCAATGTATTAATTGATAATTATAAGCGACAAGAAATTTAGACCATCTTGTCATTCTAGGTGACAGGATGTGTGCAGTGGGTTTGTTACCAGCCAGAATGCCGAGTAGGGGTTTATGGTCAGTAATAATTGAAAATGTCCTACCATAAATGTATTCATGGAATCTTTTGACTGCGGAGACGATGGCGAGGGCTTCTTTATCCAGCTGACTGTAGTTCTGCTCTGGCTTGGACAGGGTTCTTGAGAAAAATGCAACAGGAGCCTCTGTTCCATTAGGCAATGTGTGGCTTAGGATTGCTCCCACGCCAAAAGGTGAAGTGTTACAAGTAATAGGCGGTGCTAGGGTCTCGTTGTATTGCATGAGGACTGCGTCGGAAGTCAGAAGATCTTTTATCTGTTGAAATGTGTGTTCCTCTCACCGTCCCCAAATCCAGGGTGCCTTTTTATCCAGGAGTCTATGCAAAGGCTCTGCGACAGTGGCTTTCTGGGGTAGGAAAATATTATAGAAATTAATGAGTCCAAGGAATGCTTGGAGGTCTGTTTTGGTTTTTGGCCTGGGGGCTTCTTTGATGGCCCTTAATTTCTTGTTGGTAGGGTGAATTCCCTGTTCATCAAGGAGGTACCCAAGGAACTCAACTCTTTCAGTACATAACTGGCACTTTTCTTTTTTAACCTTGAGGCCAGAGTCTTTAAATTTTTGTAACACCGCTCTCAGTCTCTTTTCCAATTCTCGCTTGTTGGGGGCTGCTACTAAGACGTCATCAAAATAGGGTACGACTCCTTTAATTCCTTGTAGCAGTCTTTCCATTAGGCTTTGGAAAACCCCAGGTGCGACGCTGACTCCAAACTGGAGTCGGTTGCATTTAAAGGCCCCTCGATGCATTACGATTGTTTGAGCCTTGGCGGTTTCAGCATCGACTGGCAGTTGTTGATAAGCTTGAGCCAGGTCGAGCTTTGCAAAGATTCTGCCACTCCCCAGTGAGTGTAGGAGATGTTGGACTATCAGCACCGGGTAGGCACTCTGCTTCAGTGCATAGTTGAGAGTGGCCTTGTAGTCTCCACAAATTCTCAGGGAGCCACCTGGTTTGATGGGGGTGACAATTGGGGTCTCCCAATGGGCATGATTGATGGGTTCTCTAATTGTTTGTCTATTTTAGGCTTGAGTGCAAAAGGCACTCGGCGCAGTTTGAGACAGATGGGAGCGATGTCAGGGCTGAGATTAAAGGAGATAGGGGACCCCTTGTACTTGCCTAGATGTTCACTGAAGACTTCTTGGAAGTCCTGGATGAGCGTTGCTTCCCAGTCTTCATCTTCTGTATGGTTGATGCCTGCCATCTCGACCCCCAACGGTGCGAACCATTGCAAGCCGAGTAGACTGGGGCGGTCCTTATCGACGATTGTGAGTGGTAAAAAGTTGGTACGGTCTTTGAAAGAGATTTTGAAATGTCCTACGCCTGCTACTGGAATGCTGTTTCCTTGATAGTCTTTCAAAATTAATTTCTGATCACTCAGTTCTTGGCGGCGTATGCTGGGTATTATACGCTTAATGGTCCGCCAGGAGACCATAGAGAGGTAGGAGCCAGAATCTACCTCCATGGTGCATGGTTGGTTTTCGATACCGACTTCAATATGGATTTTTTGTGCGTCGATTGGTGAAGCGTGGCTGATAATGACTGTTTGGTGTGTTTCCTCTCTTCGTGGTGCCTCGCTGAATTTCTTGGTTCTGTTGTCCCGGCTCCATCGGTTGTCGGTCAGGCAGTTCCGGTTTTTGGTAGGATTGCCATCTTGCCTTCTCGGGCTGCTTCCCTGGCAAACAGCATCCAGGAACTTACATTTGGAATGTGGGTGATTCCCTCCGCAGCCGGCACATTGGTACCCCGACTTGCAACCCCTCCGGTCTCGCCGCTCGCGCTCTGACTGAAGTCTGTGAACTTCTTCTTCTTTGCTATCAGAGGGGGATTCGATGTTGCCATGGTGGGTGGAAGCTGCAAGTTTCTCTGGTATCGTGGCCGGCTCACTGGTGGATTTACGATCAGTTCCTTTCGAACGCCGCATTCGCGCCGCTGACTTACGTGTAGCTTCGGTTGCGGTGGCTTCGGCTAAGGCGTCGGCGAGGGATATATCACCCTTGGCCATCAACCTGCTTTGGAGCACTGGATCTTTTAGGCCGAGGATGACCCGGTCTCGCATGGCTTCATCTAGATTAGCAAACCCGCACAAGCCCCCTAGGTCTCTCAGGTCGGCTACGAACTCACCGATGCTCTCACCCTCACGCTGATCACGCTGGTAAAAGTCATGCCTTCTGATAAGGGTCAGTACAGCCGGAGCATAGTGGTTTCGGAGGATGGGAGCTAGGTTGTCCCAGTCCATAGTCTTGACATCAGCCAGCTTCACGAGTGCCTTGGCCATTTTAAAAATGGCGGGTCTGCAGTGTATCAAAAAGACCGTTCACTTCTTGCTGCCGGTGGCATCTTTCAGGTTGTTCGATTCCAAGAATATTTGGAAACGATCAATGTAGGACTCCCAGTCCTCGCTGACCGGATTGAATGGTGCGGGTGGCACAGCGCTGCTGGCCATTTCGCTGGTTGTCTTCACACTGTCTGCCACGTGCTGGTCAGCCTTGTTGTCTCAGTATCCCATCCTCGTCGCCAGTGTTAAGTCTGGGTGGTGGGTCCCAAGGAGAGACGAGACTCGTAGTAATGAACAACAGCTCTTTATTAAGCAACCAGATACTGAGACCTGAGACAAAAACCCTGGCTGCAGGTGCTCTTTTTATAGAGCTGGCCGCGGCTAGGCAGTCAATGACAGGTTTTTGAGCTTGCCGCACTTGGTGTTAGACAATCACGGCAAGCTCTATATGAGCCAATCAGAGTGTCCCATAGCGACCAATCATGGCCCGGCTTTTCCGGACCAATAGGAATGCAGGCCTTCAAGCCTGCTAGTACGGAACACATAGCATCCTTCCAAGAGTGTTCTTGACTATTATTCAAACAATGCAGCTAAGTTTGGAATGTCTTAACCTATGTCTTAATTGGGAATGGGTCGAGGAAATGTTACATGATTGTGTAATCACCATTTAACATAGTCCAGGATAAAATAAAACATTCTGGAATAAAAGGTCCTTAGGTTTTTATAATATAAGAAAAGGTAGTCCTCACTTTATGACTACAGTTGGGAGCAGAATTTGTAACCACATTGCTTATTGACCACAATCCCAGCAATCCCTGTTGCCATTCTTAAGTGAATTTTACCAGTTGTTAGCTGGGACTTGTCCATAATGATGCAAGTGATAAAACAATTAAAATTAAAATTATTTGTAAATCTATAATTCCTATTTTATTTTCTGAAATGGATAAAGTAACTGTTTAAAATTAGGCGTAATATTTCTTTTTTGTAGTTAAGCATATTTTGTTTTAATAATTTGGCATAAGTAAAAAGAAATCAGATTGAATAAAAGTATTAGAAAATGATGAATCTGAAGATTATTTTAATCTGGGAATAGTATTGTTACCATGGTAAATAGCTTCAGGATTTCTCCCATCTTGAGTCTTGGTTTTTCTCAAACTGTCAGAGACTTCTGACAGAATCAGAAATTAAAGCAGATGTTGTACATTTGAGGGTTCATTGTTATTGTTATTTCTCTTGCTCTGCCATCTTGGTCACGGCAAACATTTCATTTTAGAATATCACAATAACAGTAACATGGCTAACTTATTAAAAGAGCATAATTTTTCTACTCTCCATTTCTTTGCCAAAAGAGTAATTTCAGTTATAGCTCTTGGCCTGATTAGCTTCATGAGGCACATAATTTCAACTGTTCACTGTTTTGCACAGCTGGAGAAAGTAGCTGATATGTATTATGGAAGCACATTACAATCCACCATGGAATAACAGAATAGCAGAGTTGAAAGGAACGTTGGGGGTTTTCTAGTCCAACTTCCTGCTCAAGCAGGAAAGCCTTGGAGAAACAGATCTATTTCCATTACTCCAACTCCTCTGATTTCAGCTGGCATTTTTTTGGCTATTTTTCAGCTCTGTCTTGTTTTTCAAACACATTCCTCCTCCTGTTTTTGGAATCTGGCACACAGCACCTTTTTGCAGCATGCCCTCACTAATAGTGATGCTTCATGCTGGAATTCAGGGGAAAGGGCATCAGATCCCTGTTCAGTTGTACAGAAACAAGTAGTTGTAACTTTAATTTCTCATAAGGAACCCGAACAGATTGAGAATTTAGTAGATTTCAGATTCATCTGGAAATACAAAAATAAGCAGCCTCCCTAAAATCTTTAGTGTATCCCTCTGTTTTTATTCTTGTTACTGTTAGGTAATCCAGAATTATATTTTTATTTATGCAATCCCTAGTGTGAGTGCCATATAATTTCAAGGTCTGTTCTCCTTCTGGAATAAATGCACAATATTCTGACTCCTTACGAAGGGGAAAAAATCACTGAAAAATTAGAATGAAAAAGTTTTGAGAATTTTTCAATTAAGGGTTACTTTATTGAAATTCAGTGTCTATTTTTCAAGAATAGTTTTATCAAGAAAGTTCATGATCGGTCCTATTTTTTCATAAAAATGTCTTTCTGGAAAAAATGTTAAATATATTAATGTTTGTATATCTAAGGAGATTACACATGTATGTGTATATGCTCACTAGTTTTCAGTGCTGGCCTTTGTAATATATTTTTACCATCTGGGTCTCTTTTAAGAGATGTGTTAGACCAATTTCCATAATTTATTTTAAACCACCTTTTATACAAGAACTCAAAATGGCAGACACACTAGTCCTTCCTCATATATCTGGTTTTTTTACCACAGCCTGGGCCCATGAAACAGGCCAGGCTAAAACAAAATGATTGGTCCAAAGTTACCCAATCACCTTCCTTCACTAAGGGTGGAGTAGAATCAAGGTCTTCCCACACCTGACTGACACGTAACCGCTACACTACTGGTCTCTTAAGTGTTGATACCCAATAGATCTAGACAAGGGGGTGGCCTTCATTAATTTTGCATAGTTCCCATGCTCAACAAAACAACTCACTTCCCCTACCAATAACCACCCGGTCAGCAAACGTTAGCAGATCTGATATAAAAGGGTTTCAGTAGCGAAGCAAACTGTAAGGCCAGCAATAAACAAAGGGCAGCTTTTGTTTGAACACAATTCATGGGACCGGGAAAAAGGATTAAGCGGTCTGTGTCCATTGTGCACTTGCATATATAAACAGTACATGGGGAAAGGCAGCAGGTTCTCATAGTGATAATCATGGATAAAATCATCTCCAATAAAAATCCATCTCTGTTCCAGCATGGGATATAGCATTATTTTACCTCACTTTGGCTATTGCTCTGTCATTGCTCTGAAGGCCTGTTCAGCCTTCACACAGGCACTGCAATAAATCTCTCTCCCTCCAGAAACTCAGCTGCTTATTCAGAATCTAGCTGAAAGCAGGAGTTCCCAGGTTCAATATGACCAGATAAGATGCTTTGTTGCAGAAAATAAAAAAGTCATCTTTATGTGGAATATCTTCTTGCTGCAGCACAGAGAAATCAAGTTGTAGATACAGTGTATGCTAACCACAGGTTTTTTTTTTGTTTTTTTTAAAGAGTGGACTTTGGGCTATTTCTTCCAGCCTTGACATCTGTTTATACAATGATTTTTTTTGCCAATTTCACCCTTTCTCCACCACTGCCTTAAACTACCACCCACCCCATTCTTGAATCAGCACAAAATATTACCGCCATTAAGTTAGCTGTTCACATTGCCAATCCATATTTTGATTCTATTACATCTTCCTGTTTCAAGTCAGTGGGTAATAATTGTTAAGTACTTGGACATGGGTCGGAGTAAATGGAGACAGCCTCTGAATGTGAACTTTCAGCTCTTTATTGCATAGTGACTTCTCTCCAAACAACAACAGTGAACTCTGCCTTATATAGGCAACCCTTGTGAGAGTTGTCCAATAGCGAGCTATGAACGCTAGCTCTTTTAACAATAATAATCCTCTGTTAAGGGCCAATCGGATTCCTAAGAACTAACCAATCCGATCTGGCCGCCTAACAGCCAATCAGAAGTGCAGGGCCAGAACCCTGCACTTTACCTCAAGCTCATACTTTATTAACTATGGTACATACACAACACCCCTTCCCCCTGGCTTCTTAATCACGGTGCAGTTATATAGTCCTTTAAATAGGACGGTTGTCTTTTAAGTCTTTTGGATTTTCATTGGACTGGTTGATTGCAATCCTGTTGAGGTAGATTGTTGTTTGGCAGTGGATCTGCTTCTTGCTCAGGTGCAATTTCTTGCGGTGCAAACAATTCTCCTTCCTGCTCCATTTCCTGAGTCTCACTTAATTCGTTGCTCCCTTCGAGCAGGTTCCCTGGAACGTCATCTTCTTCTGTATCTTCCCCCCCTCGGTTTGGTCATGGGGGAGTTGTTGACTGGCCATTGTGATTCGTGACCGTAATTGGTCGATATGCCGTTTCCACAGTCTATTGTCACAGCATTTCACTACGTAGGATTTGGGGCCGGTCACTCGTACTACCGTTGCCTCTATCAATAATGGATCGCCTGATAAGTTTCATGCGTAAACGTGGTTTCCTACCTGGAAGGTGCGATAGCGGCCACTGGATCCTATTGGCTTTTCCGGTTCGTAAGCAGGATGCAACTGGTCGAAGTGGGAACGGAGTCTTCGTCCCATCAGTAGTTCGGCGGGAGTTCTGCTGGTGACGGTATGTGGAGTTATGTGTTGCAAAAAGAAAATTTGGTTGACCTTGTCATCGATATTGTCATAGTCCATTTTTTTGCAAAATCTTTTTAACAAATTGGACCATGCATTCCGCTCGGCCATTGGTCACAGGGTGCGCAGGTGAGGTGAGTGCATGGCGGATGCCGCGGTCAGCGAGGTACTGCTCGAACATTAGTGCTGTAAACTGTGGCCCATTATTGGACACCAGGACGTCAGGCAATCCATGGGTTGCAAAGAGTCTATTTAGGATCTTGATCACTGCCTCGGAAGTTGTAGCCGTCATACGATGAATTTCTAACCAATTGGAGTATGCGTCGACTGTCAGCAGGAAGGTATATCCTTTGGTTGGCCCTGTGAAATCCAGGTGGATTCTGGACCAGGGTCCACGTGGCGTCTCCCATTCAGTAGGCATGGCTTTTGGTGGGGCGTTGCTGGCTTGTGGGCAATTGGTACACGCTTTGACCCACTGCTCGATTTGCCGGTCCATGCCGGCCACCATGCGTAGCTTCGTGCAAGTGCTTTCATCCGCACGATGCCGGGGTGGCCCTCATGCAGAATTTGTAGCAGCGTCTTCCGGAGTCGTTCTGGGACAACGATTCTATCGCCCCAGATGATACAGCCTTTTTGGGAAAAAAGTTCAGTCTGTCGAGATTTGAATGGCGCAAAGTTATCTGGTACTTGGTCCAATGGCCATCTGCGTTCTACCCAGCCTAGGACTCGAGCTAGGGTATGGTCTTGTTTGGTTTCTCTCGCGATGTCTCGGGTGGTCATAGGCGGCGAGTTGAGTGTTTCGATCTGCAACGTGGTTGCCGTTGGTGCCGGATCGTCGAGAGTCTCTGGAAGCGGTGCTCGGCTTAATGCGTCGGCGTGGGGAATGGCTTTCCCCGGACGATATTGTAGGTGATAATTATAAGCAGCTAGGAATTCTGACCATTGGGTCATTCTAGGGGATAATATGTAGGGGGTTGGCTTGTCCCCGGCTATTATCCCTAGCAACGGTTTGTGGTCAGTTATAATGGTAAATGTCCTTCCATACACATATTCATGAAATTTCTTTACAGCTGAAACGATTGCGAGAGCTTCTTTATCAATTTGTCCATAGTTCCGCTCTGCTTGTGAAAGAGTCTTCGAAAAGTATGCAACAGGGGCTTCGTTCCCATTAGGCAGTACATGACTCAAAATGGCGCCCACCCCGAAGGACGATTCATCGCAGGTTATAACTAATGGTAAAGTCTCGTTATACTGCATAAGTACAGAGTCAGATTTAAGCAGTTTTTAAACATTCCAGAACGCTTGTTCTTCCCGGTAACCCCATACCCACAATGCTTTTTATCTAATAACCGGTGTAACGGTTCAGCAACAGTCGCCTTGTGCGGTAAAAATACATTATAGAAATTAATGAGGCCTAGGAATGCCTGGAGATCGGCCTTGTTTCGTGGCCTGGGAGCGTTTTTTATCGCCTTTAATTTACTTTCGGTAGGATGAATGCCCTGGCTATCAATCCGATACCCTAGAAACTCAACACTGTCAGTATATAAGTGACATTTATTTTTTTTCACCTTTAGTCCTGCCTCTTGGAATTTTTTAAGAACACATTTCAAACAATCCTGCAAGATTTTTTTGGTAGGGGCTGCAATTAATATGTCATCAAAATACGGAACCACGCCCTTGATTCCCTGTAACAACCTTTCCATGAGGCTTTGGAATATCCCCGGGGCTACACTAACCCCAAATCGCAATCGGGTACATTTAAAGGCACCTCTGTGCGTTACAATTGTTTGGGCTTGGGCCGTCTTTTCATCCACTGGTAGTTGTTGATAAGCTTGAGCTAAATCTAATTTAGTGAAAACCTTTCTGCCCCCCCAAGGAATGAAGGAGGTGCTGCACCACTGGAACTGGATACGCATTCTGCTGTAGGGCGTGGTTTAAAGTGGCCCGGTAGTCCCCACAAATTCGGATTGACCCGTCTGGCTTAATGGGTGTTACAATAGGGGTTTCCCATGGAGAGTGATCGATGGGCTTCAACACCCCTTGAGCAATTAGCTTGTCGAGTTGTTCGTCGATCTTTGCTTTAAGAGCGAATGGAACTCGACGGGGCTTCAAGCAAATAGGGGCTACTTTTTGATCTCGACTAAATGAGATTGGGGTCCCTTTATACTCGCCTAAGCGGTCCAACAAGACATCGCTGAACTCAGAAATAAGGTCTTCCTCCCACTCACAACCACCGACTCGGTTCACGCCGGCCACTTCCATGCCGAGTGGCGCGAACCATTGGAGGCCTAATAGACTAGGCCTATCTCTATCGATGATCGTTAGAGGTAAGTACGCTGTATGCTTTTTGAAGGAGACTCGGACTCGGCAGGACCCGACAACGGGGATTCGATTTCCTTGGTAGTCCTTGAGGATGAGGCGTTGAAATTGGAGGTCTTGGCGTTGGATTGTGGAGATAAGTTGCTTGAGTGTCTTCCAAGACACCATCGAGAGGGACGATCCCGAGTCGACCTCCATGTGGCAAGGCTGGTTCTCGATGGCTACCGTGACTCGAATTTTCTTATTGTCCAAAACTGAGGCGTGACCTATAGTGATAGTATGGTGAGCCTCTTCTTTTTGCAAAGCTCGATATCTGTAGGAGTGGTTTACTGGCTCTCGCCTTACAGGACGGTTTCCTGTCGATTGGCGATAGTTGGCCCCTTTTGAGGCCTGGCTGGGTCCTGGTAAGCTGCGGCAGACCCGGCTGATGTGGCCTTGTTTCCCGCACTCATGGCAGAGCGCGTCGCGGAATTTGCATTCAGCCCTGGCATGGTTTGCTCCACAGCCAGCGCAAGGGCGTAAGGGCTTAGGGCGAGGGTCCCGGTCGGACCGCAGTCGATGGACCCCTTCTTCGTCGCTGTCTGATGACGAAGAGAGGTCCTCGTGGTGCGTTGTTGAGAGCTGCCCTTCTGAGTTGGGTAAGATTTCGCCGGTCCGTGGTGTTGCTGGGGTGCGGCTTCGTCGTAATTGTGCAGCCGACTTTTTGGTCGCCTCCGCAGCTGTGGCTTCAGTGATGGCATCAGCAAGGCTGATGTCGCCTTTTGCCATCAGCTTGCTTTGCACGCCTAGCGCATCTAATCCCAGAATTACTCGATCTCTTAGTGCTTCTTCTAAATCGGCGAACCCACAGAGGCTCCCTAAATTTCGGAGGTCTGCCACGAAATCAGCCACGCTCTCTCCTTTTCGTTGGTTTCTCTGATAAAAACTCGTGGCGTCTCACGAGTGTAGGCACGGTTGGCACATAATGGTTCTCAGGATGGGTTCGAGGTCGTCCCAGCTCATGGCTTTCACTTCTTGAGGTTTGGCGAGTGCTTTAGCCATCTTAAATACAGCTGGGCCACAATGCGTCAGGAACAGTGCCCGCTTCTTTGCTGGTGTGGCGTCCTTCAAATTATTTGTCTCGAGAAACATTTGGAAGCAATCCATGTAGGATTCCCAATCCTCTTGGTTTGGATCGAACGGAGCGGGTGGTACGATGCCGCCGGACATGGTTCCGTTGTTGGCGTCGTCTTATCACGTGCTCGGTATTGCTTCCTGGCTTCTTAGGTTCAGACGTCTCCACATCCCATCCTCGTCGCCAGTGTTAAGTACTTGGACATGGGTCGGAGTAAATGGAGACAGCCTCTGAATGTGAACTTTCAGCTCTTTATTGCATAGTGACTTCTCTCCAAACAACAACAGTGAACTCTGCCTTATATAGGCAACCCTTGTGAGAGTTGTCCAATAGCGAGCTATGAACGCTAGCTCTTTTAACCAATAATAATCCTCTGTTAAGGGCCAATCGGATTCCAAAGAACTAACCAATCCGATCTGGCCGCCTAACAGCCAATCAGAAGTGCAGGGCCATAACCCTGCACTTTACCTCAAGCTCATACTTTATTAACTATGGTACATACACAACAATAATGTTGTCTTAATCTGTGACTGTGCCAATTGTTACATGCAAAGTAATTAGTGCTCTTATCTGGATTTTTTGCAATATCTGCAATATCTGTCTTAATCTGTGATTGTGCCAATTGTTACATGCAAAGTAGTTAGTGCTCTTGTCTGGATTTTTTGCAATATCTTCCTGTCCCAACCCTCAGCAAACCATCCATCAGAAAAAATATCCATTCAACAGGGCACTAAAATAGGAATGGGGCCTGTTAAGTTCTGCGCATGGGCGCAAGGAACGGAGACGAGACGGTGAACAGTGAACTTCAACTCTTTATTAATCATTCTGAACAGAGCAAAAACCTAGGGCAGCAGCAGCCCTTTTATAGGCAAGCTGCTGATCTAGTAACCAGAGAAACATGGAGTGTTAACCCCCTTAACCAATGAGAGTGGCTCATTAACAGCCAATCAGATTCTCCTGAAGGGACCAATCCGATATCGCTATTATCGGCCAATCAGTAGTGCAGGACTAGAACCCTGCTATTTTCTAAAGGTTTGATAAAACTTTATTAAAGCGTTTTATTAGTTCATAACAACCCTTCCCCCGGGTTCCATTTAGGGGGTGCGGTGATGTAATCTCTGAGATATGAAGGTTGTTTTGACTGTCTATTGGATTTACGCTGTCCCACCGGTTCTTGTCTGTAACCCTGTTTCGGCGGGTCATTTTCGAGCAAGTCGGGTGCCGGTGGTTCCTCATTGGATGACTCGGTGCCGCTAATGTTCTTGTTGTTGTCCTCTGGCCTTTGCGGGCTTGCCTCTGTTGAGGTGTTCCTCTGTGGCGAGGACACGCCCTTCCCTGATTCTTCTTCATTCGTTACGCCCAATTGTTGACTTCTTTCATTCCTGCTTTCTGCCATCTCGAATTCGGTTTCTTCCACATCCCCTCCCCCCTCAGTTTGGCAGTTACCGGAGTCGCGGAAACTAGGTTGTAGCCTCGATCAAAGCTGATCTATATGGCATTTCCATATTTTTCTGTCGCAGGTTTTCACCTGGTACGACCTGGGTCCAGTGGCTTGAATTACAGTTGCCTCAACCCACAACAGTTCGCCAGAAAGGTTTCTGGTGAAAACTAAGTTGTCTATCTTGAACTCACAGCATTTTCTGCTAGATCCACAGGGTTTCTCTGGCTCGTAAGACGGGTGAAGCCGGTTGAGGTGGGAATGGAGTTTGCATCCCATCAATACTTCAGCTGGAGTCTTGTTGGTGACGCTGTGCGGAGTGATGTGTTGGAGAAGGCGTATTCTGTTTATCTTATCTTCAATGTCCCCATAGTCCATTTTGTAGAGGGTTTTTTTAACAAATTGTACCATGCGCTTGGCTCTTCTGTTAGCCGCAGGGTGCACCGGCGAGGTTAGCGCATGGCAAATACCCCAGTCCGCTAAGTATTGTTCAAAGGGTAGAGCGGTAAACTGGGGTCCGTTGTCGGATACCAGAACGTCTGGCAGTCCATGCGTTGCGAATAACCTGTTCAACTTCCAGATGACGGACTCGGTTGTGGTACTCTTCATTTCATGGATCTCGAGCCAGTTTGAATAGGCATCCACTGTTAGGAGGAACGTATGTCCCTTAGTAGGTCCCGCAAAGTCAATGTGGATGCGGGACCACGGTCCCCGGGGTGTTTCCCATTCTGTCGGAGTTGCTTTAGGTGGGGCATTGCTAACTTCCTGGCACTTTAAACAAATCTTTTCCCAGGCTTCGATCTGTTTGTCGATGCCCAGCCACCACACGTAGCTTCGTGCGAGCGCTTTCATACATACAATGCCAGGGTGACCCTCATGCAGTGTCTTTAATACTGCCCGTTGTAACCGCTCTGGGATGACGACTCTATCCCCCCATAGGATGCAGCCTTTTTGCGAAAAAAGTTCTGTTTGCCGGTTCTTGAAGGGGTGAAGTTGTCAGGGGTTTGATCTACTGGCCATCCCCGTTTGACCCAGCTAAGAACTTGCGTTAAGAAAGGATCGCGTTTTGTTTCGATCGCAATATCTCTAGCTGTTAGCAGCGATGAATGTAGCGTTTCAATCTGGAGTGTTGTAAGGGTTGGAGCCGGTTTCCGGAAGTGGTGCACAGCTCAGCGCGTCAGCGTGGGGAATGGCTTTCCCTGGGCGGTGTTGCAGCCTATAATTGTACGCAGCCAAAAACTCCGACCAGCGAGTTATTCTAGGTGATAATATATAGGAGGTTGGCTTGTCTCCCACTATAATCCCCAGCAAAGGTTTGTGGTCGGTAACAATAGTAAAAACTCATCCATATACATATTCATGAAACCATTTTACAGCAGATACAACAGCAAGAACCTCTTTATCGATTTGACTATTGTTACGTTCAGCCTTTGATAGAGTCCTTGAAAAATAGGCAATAGGGGCTTCATTACCGTTTGGTAACACATGGCTCAAAATGGCTCCTACTCCAAATGGTGACGCATCACATGTAATTGTTAATACTGTATTAAAACGGCATCTGAAGTTAATAGGTTTTTCACTTGTTGGAACGCGTGCTCCTCTTGGTGCCCCAGACCCAGGTTGCTTTCTTGTTGAGAAGCCAATGTAGGGGCTCGGCTATAGTCACTTTGTGGGGCAGGAAGATGTTGTAAAAATTAATGAGCCCCAGGAAAGCTTGGAGATCAGTCTTATTTCTGGGTCTTGGGGCGTTCTTGATTGCTCTTAGCTTGCTATTGGTGGGGTGAATGCCTTGTTTATCAATTAGGTACCCCAGAAACTCTACTTTTTCTGTACACAGTTGACATTTTTTTTTTTAACCTTAAGGCCGGAGTCTTTAAATTTCTGGAGGACCAGTTTAAGACGCTCTTTTAGTGTTTCTCTATTCGGGGCAGCAATTAAAACGTCATCAAAGTATGGTATGACCCCTTTTATCCCTTGTAAGAGTCTCTCCATCAAACTCTGAAAAATCCCTGGGGCTACGCTAACTCCGAATTGGAGTTGGTTGCACTTAAAGGCGCCTCGGTGCGTAACGATCGTTTGTGCCTCTGCTGTTTTTTTATCTACAGGCAGTTGTTGGTACGCCTGTGCTAAATCCAATTTAGCAAAGACTTTTCCGCCCCCTAGGGAATGAAGGAGTTGTAGTACCACCAGCACCGGGTAAGCGTTCTGTTGAAGGGCGTGATTCAGGGTGGCACGGTAGTCCCCACAAATCCTTAACGATCCATCCGGTTTGATGGGTGTTACAATTGGGGTTTCCCAAGGAGCGTGGTCTGTTGGTTCTAAAACACCCTGGGCTATTAATTTATCAAGCTGTTCGTCAATCTTTGGTTTAAGGGCAAAAGGTACTCGACAAGGCTTAAGGCAGATGGGGGCTACTTCAGGGTTAAGTTTAAATGATATCGGGGTCCCCTTGTACTCACCTAGGTTGTCTGCAAAGACGTCCTGGAATTCCTGGACGAGGGCCTCCTCCCAATCGTCACTGCTGGTTTGGTGAATGCCGGCTACCTCAATCCCAAGTGGAGTGAACCATTGAAGGCCTAATAAGCTAGGCCGATCACGGTCGATGACGGTCAATGGTAAAGATGCAGTACGATTTTTGAATGAGACCTGGACTAGGCTGGATCCAACGACCGGAATTCGGTTTCCCTGATAATCCTTGAGTATGATTCTTTGGGTTCTGAGGTCTTGCCGCCAGACGGCAGGGATTAATTGTTTAAGGGTCTTCCAGGAAACCATCGAGAGGGACGATCTGAATCGACTTCCATCATGCAGGGCTGGTTTTCAATGGTGACCTTCACTCGGATCTTCTTTGCATCTAATGATGAGGCGTGACCAATTGTAATGGTTTGGTGTGCCTCTTCTCGTTTCGTTGAATGGGCTAGTGGTTTATTTCTGCAGGAGTGGTTGTTCCATTGGTGGTTCAAATGTTCCCAACTCACAGGATGACTTCCTGTGGTTTGGCGGTAGTTGGTCCCCCTCTGAAATGGGCTGGATCCTTGCTTGCTTCTACAGACCTTTCCGATGTGGCCTCTCTTCCCACAAACATGGCAGAACGCGTCGAAGAATTTGCAGTCTGATCGTGGGTGGTTTGCCCCACAACCTGCGCATTGATACTGCAGTCTCTGGTTACGCTGGTGGCGTTGGTCTCGTTCAGACTGGAGCCAGTTGACCTCTTCCTCATCACTTTCTGATGATGATTCGAGGTCCTCGTGGTGGGTTGCCGTCGTATGACCCTCTAGGCGAGGTGAGGTTTCGCCGGCGAGTTGGCGGAGCAGGCCGTTGGTGTGGCGCATTCGGGCAGCCAACTTCCTGGTTGCTTCTGCTGCAGTAGCATCAGCGATGGTATCTGCAAGGCTGATGTCGCCTTTCGCCATCAGCTTACTTTGCACGTGAGGTGCATCTAAACCCAGAACTATTCAGTCTCTTAGAGCTTCTTTGAGGTTAGCGAATCCGCAGAGGCCTTCCAGGTTCTGGAGATCCACGATGAAATCTGCAACGCTTTCTCCTTTCCACTGGTCTCTATGGTAAAATTTATGTCTTCGACAAGCGTTGGTACGGTAGGTGCATAGTGGGCCCCTAGGAGGGGCTCGAGGACGTCCCAGTCCATGGATTTCACCTCAGCCGATTTCGTCAGTGCCTTAGCCATCTTAAAAACAGCAGGTCCGCAGTGAGACAAGAATACTGCTCGCTTTTTTCCAGTAGTGGCATCCTTCAAGTTGTTGGTCTCCAGAAACATCTGGAACCAGTCCATGTATGAGTCCCAGTCTTCTTGTGCAGGGTTGAATGGAGCAGGTGGTATGGTGCCGCCGGTCATGGTTTCCGCTGTTGATAAGCCTTCAGCCACATGCTCTGTTTGGTGCTCTGTAGTGTTTAGTCAGCTCTGACATCTCCGCATCCCACCCTCGACGCCAGTGTTAAGTTCTGCGCATGGGCGCAAGGCACACAGACGAGACGGTGAACAGTGAACTTCAACTCTTTATTAATCATTCTGAACAGAGCAAAAACCTAGGGCAGCAGCAGCCCTTTTATAGGCAAGCTGCTGATCTAGTAACCAATGAGAAACGTGGAGTGTTAACCCCCTTAACCAATGAGAGTGGCTCGTTAACAGCCAATCAGATTCTCCTGAATGGACCAATCCGATATTGCTATTATCAGCCAATCAGAAGTGCAGGACTAGAACCCTGCTATTTTCTAAAGGTTTGATAAAACTTTATTTAAGCGTTTTATTAGTTCATAACAGGGCCAGGTAATTTTGGAATTCTGGGGGCTTTCCAGACTGGTTGTCCCCCTACATCATTTGTGGATGTTCCCCAAATTAAATAATGTGAAACGAAGAGACACATGGGAAGAATCCAGATTAGAAATAGCTTGAGAAAGGAAATAGCTCTGACATGATTGTGCAGCTAACCAAGTTTAGTAACATGAAAACATTGAAACTGGCTGCTTGTAATCAGGTCTCTAAATTTGATGATCTTGAAACTGATAAGTAAAAGGAAATGGGCAAATAAGCAACAAAATCCCAGTTCAAGTAAGGAAAAGTAAGTTTATCTAAAAGTAAAAAATACATTATGTAAGAGTACTATGGAATGTTGCAAAGAGATTTGCAATCCAATTTTGAAACTGGATGGTGCAGATCATGCAATATAAAGAAGTATCTGAAGAGGCAAATCTAGCTGTAGGCAATGAAGTATCTATGGACTTTCATCAGATAATAGGTGGTTTGGAGAGTGTCCAACGTTTAGAAATAGTTGCTTCATTGGGTAGGACCAACTTCCTAGGATTTCATGATGCTTTCTCCAGTTTTTTAAATTGATAGATGAACAAATCATTGGGCCACAGCCAGCCACATCTCACCAATTACCTTTCTATAAGATGTTTAGAATATATGTGTAGGCTATTTTCCAAAGTACCTGAAGGCCAGAGAAGGTCTTACTAATAAAGTTGACATTTGGAAGTTGAAATTTTCATTTGTGATGTTACATTTATTATGCATCTGTTTATATTTAATTAAAATAATCTAAACACCAATAAACATTGTAATTGGACAGGGAGACAAGTGAAGATCAAAGATTGTCCAGTCTTGAAAGAGGATAAAGATACACAGATTGGCCTTTTTATCCAAAACTCTGCAATTTTAAATGTGACTTTATATTCTCTCCTTGGATCAGGCAACCCTGTCTGGTTGCATTTCGGAACTGTATATTCAATCAAGTGCAAGTCTGTATAAACCAGACTGTGATAAATGATAAATGAGATTACTGCAATTACCATTGTTTCTACTAAGATGAATGGCTGAAATATTAGGCTCTAAACTTTGGTTCTATTGCAGTGAAGGATTGAGAACTATTTTACATTTGGAAGGAGTGGACAAGTAGAGAAGAGTTGCCCTGGCACCACAAAAAATGCTGAGTAGTACGCCACACAGCATCAGTTGCTTCCATTACAAACTGCATCACTGATTATGTGCCACACACGGCACCAACACCACTGTTGTTTTCTAGGACAAGAACTAAACTGAACCTTCTGAAGCATGCTGAGGGGCTGGAAAAAAGAAAAGAGAATGTACAGCTACGGTCTTCATCAATGACCCAAACAGATGAAGGCTAAACAAATCTTAAGAGACAGGATACAATAGATCATTCTCATATGGGTGTCTGTGTGTCAAAATAAGTCCAAGAAGCAATAGGTAACTGCCTTCATTATGCTGCTAAAAATAGATATAGTCATAGAGAACTGACTTCAACATATGCAACATATATTTTTCTTTCTTTTTGTCTGTCTATATATCCATCTGCAGGAGTTATAGGGGTTCCAGCCATCACAACATCATTTCAGGGAAGGCCTATATCAAGTTTGTTTCCCTTAAAGGGAAACCAGCTTGTTTTGCAGGGATAAATCAAAAGGATTGGCCTAAGTGTGGAAAAAAAGGTTATACCAAAGCTTATTTGGTCAGGTGGTCCAGTCTCACGGCAATCAATAATGTAAGTTAATATTATGTGCATTCTATGTAAATGATTGCAAAGCAGCTCTGCATAACACTTTTATTTTTCTTTTTTCCTTTTTTTTGTTTTTTAAAGGCTTAGTATATAACAGAGAGTGGAGTTTTCAGATGCCAAAACATTTCAAGAAAATGATGAAAAATTCTGCTTTGTGTGCTTTTTAGAATAAAAAGTTGTCAGATATTACATCTATGCAGAATATAGAGGAACTATATGTACATATATACTCTGTGTGTGTGTGTGTGTGTGTAAACACACACACATACATATATCAAACTGGTAACATTAGCCAGATTTCTGTACAATTTGACTGTAAACACACACAAATACATATATCAAACTGGTAACATTAGCCAGTACCTGCAGTTCTTCCATAGATAAGAATTGTTTGTGTTAGATAGGGTCCTCATGAAACATTTAAGCAAGTTTCTTTTGTAGGTGGAATTCTTTTCTGGTTTGGATATCTTATTTGTCATTATTTGATGATAGTAAATGAATTGAACTGAACTCAAAGGAGCTTTTTACTGAACACACATATTTAAAATTGCAGTGTTATGATATTAAGTTTATTACATTTGCAGATGCCTTTGGAGCTTTGGGTGACAACCATATTATAGCTATGAATATTAGAGATGCTTTGAATTGGACAAAAGAGACTAATGGGAATCAGTCTAATTGTGTTGTTATGTGTAAATGTATCCCATTAATTTCAGTCCTGAAGAACTCTGCATGTTTAGTTTCCTATTGAGTTCAGTCACCTTTACTCTGAAGTGTACAAGAGAGAATAATTTATATACAGAAGTTCTCATGCTTCAGAATAGTTGTTAGTTTCTTATATATTCATTTATATAAGAAACTTATATTCTGCCTTTATTATTTTTGAAAATAACTCAAGGCAGTGAACAAATCCAACACATCTTCCTCCTATTTTCCTCACAGCAAGAATCTTGTGAGCTGAGAGAGACTGACTCGCCCAAAGTCACCCAGCTGGCTTTCATGGTTAAGGCAGAACTTGAACTCAGAGTCTCCCGCTATATATATTCCAAATATTGCATCACTGCCATTCAAGGACAATATTCAGATTTCTGTACAATTTTGTACAACTCGATATCAATTTGACTGTATTAATCCAACAGCAAAAATCAAAACTGATTATTTTCAGATAGACCAAAAATAAATTACAGCAGTTTAATTTTGTTTAAATAGATTATGTAGATCAGAGTTGAACTGTGGTACTCTCCAAGCTTATTTGTTTGTTTATAGATATTTCATTCCCAATTGCAGGAGGTAACATCATTAATGAGAGTGAGTGTGGTTAGACTTAGCCATGAAAACCAGTTGGATGACCATGGGCCAGACACTCTCTCTCTGGCCAACTCACCTCATATGGTGGTTGTTGTGGGTAAAATAGGAGGAGGATGGTGTGTTAAATATGATCACCTTGAGTTCTTTGCAAAAATAATAAAGGTGGGAAAGAAACAAACAAGCAAATAAATAAACACATTCCCTGTAAAACAAAAACTTTCCCTGCCAGTTTTGATGGTTTTCTCCTTAATAGTTTGATGGTTTTCTCCTTAATAGTTCCTTGATTCGGGTAGAGTTTTCTGCTTTTTTGCCTGTGTTAAGCCTGGGTTCCTCAACCAGTGGTTAAGGAGACAAGCTAAACAGAATGTGCAGAGTTAGTCAGATAGGCACACAGATAAATGAGTGAGATATGTTTGTATGTTTGTTAACATACAGTAAAAATAACAGATAAGCTTGTGCTATCAAAAGATAGTTTATTCCATTTAGAGTTTTTAGCATAGTCAAAATAACAGTCCATTAGTCATGTATCATTTTAGTCAGTCCATTCAAGGATATTCAGTTAGCAAAGTCCGTGTAGAATATCCTATGTCAGTTCACTTACAAATCAGTCCTTTGTTTATCTCTCCCGTTCGAGTAACGCAGTCTTGAGTCCATGCAGTTATTAGGGATCATCAAAGCCAGAGAGAGAGCAAGCTGTCGTCTTGCTTCTTTTAAAGTGCTTTCACAACCACTCCCTTAATTACATTCCTACATTTAAAGTTGCAGACACTTTAACTTACAAACCATGATTACACAGTTATTATTTTACCTAAACCAGTTAGGGCAAACAATGTTATCCCTAACATTCTCCCCTTTTAGGAAATAATAATAAATATAACTATTTACATCTTTAAATCATATTTGTTATAACTCTCTCTAAACTTAATTACTCCTTGAGCTTTTGTAAATTGGTCTGCAATGTTTTCTTCTGTCATGCAGTATTTCAATTTAATTAGCCCATTCTTTACAGATTCTCTAACATTTAAGTATCTTAAATCAGTTTGCTTTGATCTAGTTTTTACAGCAATACTAGTAGCCAACTTTATGGCTGCCTGGTTTTCCTCGTACACAATAATGGAATCTTTAACAGTTACACCCATGTCTAATAATAACTGTTTGTACAAAATTAAGTCAGTGCATAGTAATGAGAGACATGAAAATTCCGCTTCCATCGTGGACAAGCTAATATGCAGTTGTCTGATTGACCTCCACCCTATTAGTGTCTTACCAAATAATATAGCCATCCCAGATGTTGATTTTCTAGTGTTTATATCAGTTGCAAAACTTGCATCTGCATAGGCACTAAGACTCAAATCACCCTTTGGTTCTATATACAATGCATGGTTCATTGTTCCTTTAAGATATCTTAAAATTCTCTTTAATGATTGCCAATGACATTGATGTGGATCTGAATTAAAACGTGCCAGCTGATTAACACTATAAGCTATATCTGGCCTTGACCAATTGCTTATATATGATAAGCTACCAGTCAAAGATTGATATATGGACTTATCAAATTTGGGACTTTGATCATCAGTTTGGCAAACTTCCTGACTCATTGGAGTCTTTGCCGGTTTACAAAGTTCCATTTTATACGTTTTAATTAATTGGCAAATTTTATCTTCTTGAGATATCTTAAATCCATTTTTTGTTTTGTTAATTGTCAATCCTAGATACCTTTTAATTTCATCTAAATGCTTTAATTTTATCTTTTTGTCTAATAATGATATAATCTCATTAGCTTCATTATTAGTCTTAATTATCAAAGCAATATCATCTGTAAATAATAACAATAATGACACCGTTCCATTATTTTCTCTTTTAAACACACATAGATCTGCTAAACCAGATTTAAAACCTACCGTATATACTCGAGTATAAGCCGAGTTTTTCAGCACATTTTTTGTGCTGAAAAAAAACCCCACGGCTTATGTTCGAGTCAGATTCCCCTCTGAAAAAAAAATGGTGTGGAGCTCCGAAGCTGGGCAGCCGCTTCCCTGCTTCCGTGTTTCCTTTGCAACTTTTAAGCATGGGGGTAATCGGAAGCAGAAAAGTTCTTGCTTGAGGATATATTGTTTTTTCTTTTTTTAACTGTTTTTAGGGGGGGGAAGACCCACCGTCATGTGAGAATGCTCAGACACGAAATCTATCCGACCGAAAATAAGTATGTGTGTTTGGGGGGGGGATTTTAACAGAGGGAAGATGTAGGGAGAAGGCAAAAGCGACGGAAGATCCTTCAGGGGAAACTGAGGGGGAGACTCACCCTTGGTCCAGATGAGCCCCCTTCCCCTTTCTCTAGGCTGAGAAAACAACGCGAGCCGAGGTTGCTTTGGCTCCACTCAGCTTCGTTTCTTCAGCTCCAGCTGCTTTCAGTCCACTCGGGAGGAGGGGGAGGAGGTGGTGGTGGCGGCTCGCGTTGTTTTCTGATAGTGAGATCATTTCCCAAATTAATTGATTCATGAACCCAAAAGAAGAAGATGTTGATGACAGTGGGAGGCAGGAGTCACTCTCTCCCTTGCAAGAAAAAAGCAAGAGCCGTTCTTATGATCTCTCCCTCTCTCTCTCTCCCCGTAATACAGTCAAGCCCTTTCCAGCACGCGGGATCCGCCCCCACCGCTTTGCACCTTGCAAATGCAAAAACCCCAGGATTTTGCATTTGCAAGGTGCAAAGTGGCGTTAGTGAATCAATTAAATCTTTCATGATAGTGAGATCGTTTCCCAAATTTCCCTTAAATCAGGGAAGAAATCAGAAACAAACCTTTGGACTGAGAATAAGCCTGTTCCTATGATGCCATTTTTGTTCACTGCAGTGTGAAAAGTGTGAAAAAACACACTTCTTTTTCTTCATCTTTTTCTTCCCTATTTACTGGTCTCTTTCAAAGAGGAAATTGTGAACATCAAACTTATTCTCAACTGTCCTAGTGAAAGTTTTTATTGGTATCTATTTTTATTTTTGAAATTTACCAGTAGCTGCTGCATTTCCCACCCTCGGCTTATACTCGAGTCAATAAGTTTTCCCAGTTTTTTGTGGTTAAATTAGGTGCCTCGGCTTATATTCAGGTTGACTTATACTCGAGTATATACGGTATATTGTTTAATTCTTTCACAATATATTGATTCCACTCAAAGCCAGATTGTTTCAATCCGTAAAGACTCTTTTTGAGTTTCCAACAATCATTATTATTTTTATTATCCTTTATACCTACTGGTTTTCTTAAATATATAGTGTGCTGCAATGGTGCATGCAGATAGGCAGTTTCTACATCTAAGTGATTTATGATATAGTTTTTCTTAGCTGCCCACACTAAAGCTGCTCTCAAAGATGTTGCTTTAAGACTTGGTGCAAAAACTTCATCATAATCAGATGCAGTTTGATTAAATCCTTGAGCTACTAACCCAGCTTTATGGGTAACAGTCCCATCATTTCCAGTTTTTACTTTAAATATCCATTTGCACCCAATGGATTTTTCTCCTGGAGGTAATTTGGCATCTTCATATACTTTCATTACCTTTAATGAATTTAGTTCTTTTTCCATTGCCTTTTGCCAATTCTCCTGATCCTTAGCAGGATACATCTTAAGTTCATCTATACTAGTTGGAACTTTAGTTACTTGGCAAACTATACTTGCTTGATACCTATCAGGTGGTCTAGTTACACGTGTAGTACGTCTAGGTATTACAGGACTTACAGGTGGACTTTCATTTATTAACTGTTCTTGATTATCTAACTCTTCCTGATCAATTGTTTCCTCTTGTTCTGGTCCTATTTGCTCTTCGTGGACTTCTTTTTTAATTGGACTCTTCTTATAACTAGTCTGTTCTTTCTGCCTTTTGTAGGGTTCAATAATTACTTCGTTATTTAAATCTTGCTCTAATCTATTCCATCCTACATGTTCTAGGAATTTAGCACTAGCACTGGTGTAAACTCTAGATGTACCTGGTTCCCAGAATCTATAAGATCTATGATTAGATTTATATCCTACAAAAAATAATCTTTTAGCTCTATGCTGTCCTTTTTGTCTAAGTTGTGAAGGGATATGCACCCATGCTGGTGCTCCAAATGTGTGCATGTAACTTAAATCAGGTTTTGTACCATGCCACAGTGTGAATGGTAATTCACCTGTTGTTGAATTAACAACATTATTTAATATATGATTACCACACATTATTGCTTCTCCCCATAAATTGTCAGGTAATCCTGAATCAGACATCATAGTACTTGCTATTGATTGTAGTGTTTGGCCTCGTCTCTCTATAAAGGCATTATGTTGTGGCCTATATGGTGCAGACTTTTTATGTTGAATACCTAACATCTTAAGTCTATTCTGGAATTTATTATTTGTAAATTCTGCACCATTATCTGTTATAAGAGTTACTAATTTTTTTTTAGTTTTCCTTTCAGCAAATTTTATCCAATTAAAGATATTTAGATATGTTTCAGTTTTGCTCTTCATTAAATAGCAAAACCCATATCTAGAATAGTGGTCCATTATACTTAATATGTAACAAGCTCCTCCAACACTTGGTTTTTTTGGACCTATTAAATCAGCAAATACTACTTCTAAAGGCTCTTTGGTAGTAAATCCATCAACTCTATTAGCCGGTGTGACCCTGCTCTTGCTTTGATTGCAAGCATTACATTGCAAATACTTATTACAAGGTTTTAAACTTATTCCCTTAGATAATTCAACAGTTTTGTTAAGCATTTTAAAATTTAAATGCCCTAGCTGTCGGTGTAACAAGTGAATACATTCATCATGAGGTTTCTTATTATCATAAACCGTGTTAGCCACCTCTAAACCATTATCATTTAACACATATAATTCACCTCTTAAAGATGCAGTAATTCTCTTATCTTCTTTTTCAATTATGCAGTTATCTCCCCTAAATGTAACTACATATCCTAGTTTAACCAAAATTCTAAATGAAATTAAATTAAACTTAAGTTGTGGTACATATAACATTTTTACATTCTCTTTTATAAAAGAACAATATGCTATACCTTGACCTTTAGCTTTCAGTTTCCAGCCATTTGCTAATGATATCTGCTGTGTACTCTGGGACATTTTAATAAAATTTTTGTTATCATTTGTTATACAGTGGGATGCTCCACTGTCAACCACCCATAAATTATTTTTTACAGCTCCGTTACTATACATGGCTAACTCTAAATTTTTATCTATCTTTTGATGACTTTTAGTATTCTGGTCAGCGTTCTGGCGCTTTGCTTTTTTACAAAATCTTGCCAAATGTCCTCTTCCTCCACAATTAAAACACTTTTTAATTGCGTATGCAGTAGGAGATTCATTATTTTCTTTTTGAGGTTGCTCCCTCCTTAACTGGTCTCTTTCAAGTCTTCTTCTTGCCTCTTCAATCAATCTGCCAGTTATATCAGTTAAAGTTTGACTTTCCTTAGGCAAAACTTCAAGGGAAGTGACGTAATTATCATAACTTACATCTAGTGATGACAGAATTATGTAGACTTGATGTAGTTCAGAGAAAATAAGTTCTTTCTCGTGCAGTTCTTGAAAAATGCTTTTCATAGTTTCCAAATGACTCAGCATATCACCATTCGTCTGGAGATGCGTCTTGAAAAGCTTCTGTGTTAGATTTATGTGAGCACCAACGTTATCTCGGACATAAATCCTCTTCAGCTTCTGCCAACACCCAACAGCCGTTTGCTCTCCACGGATATGAACAAGTTGCTGGTCAGTTAATGTTAATGCTATTATGCAAATAGCTTGTTCATTTTTATGCATAAATTCTTCTATTTTTAGTCTATCTTCATCATCCTCTGGATCCCATTCTATGTTTAGTGGGTTTTCAATTATGTTCCACAGACCTTCTCTTCGTAGAAGTAGACTACATTTCATAGACCATGATACATAGTTTGTTCCATCCAACTTGGATATAAGGGACAAACTTTGTAGATTGACTTGTGCCATGTTTTCTTTATATGGATATAAAACTATAATTAATAAAACACAGCTGTCTGTTTACTGTAACATTTAACAACACAAACTCTCACTTTTACATAAATCTGTTTTATCCTAGTTAAACTGACTTTGCAGCCTCTGGTTATGGGCCCATAACCAGTGTTAAGCCTGGGTTCCCCAACCAGTGGTTAAGGAGACAAGCTAAACAGAATGTGCAGCGTTAGTCAGATAGGCATACAGATAAATGAGTGAGATATGTTTGTATGTTTATTAACATACAGTAAAAATAACAGATACGTTTGTGCTATCAAAAATATAGTTTATTCCATTTAGAATTTATAGCATAGTCAAAATAACAGTCCATTAGTCATGTATCATTTTAGTCAGTCCATTCAAGGATATTCAGTTAGCAAAGTCCGTGTAGAATATCCTATGTCAGTTCACTTACAAATCAGTCCTTTGTTTATCTCTCCCATTCGAGTAACGCAGTCTTGAGTCCATGCAGTAATTAGGGATCATCAAAGCCAGAGAGAGAGCAAGCTGTCGTCTTGCTTCTTTTAAAGTGCTTTCACAAGCACTCCCTTAATTACATTCCTACATTTAAAGTTGCAGACACTTTAACTTACAAACCATGATGACACAGTTATTATTTTACCTAAACCAGTTAGGGCAAACAATGTTATCCGTAACAGCCTGGAATCAATCCCTACTTACCTGAATACAGGTAGTCCTCAATTTACAACCACAATTGAGCCCAAAATTTATGTAGTTAAGTGAGAAATTTGTTTGTTAACTGCCCCATTTTATGACTTTTCTTGCCATGTTTGTTAAGTGAATCACTGCAGTTGTTAGATTAATAACATGGTTGTTAAGTGAATCTGGTTTCCCCATGGACTTTGCTTGTTAGAAGGTTGTAAAAGGCGATTACATGATTCCTGGACACTGCAACTGTCAAAAATGTGAGTCAGCTGTCAAGCATCAGAACGTAAATCATGTGACCATGGGAATGCTACAATGGTTGTAAATGTGAAAAATGGTCATAAGTCACTTTTTTCAGGGATGTTGTAACTTGGAATGGTCACTAAATGAACTTGTAAGTTGAGGACTACCTATATATAAATCCTTGATTAAAATAAAACTAAGAAGGAAACAAAAATACCAGAACACATCCTTTCTAGCAGACAATACCTAGATAACCAAATTATTATTATTATTATTATTATTATTATTATTATTATTATTATTATTATTATTATTATTATTATTATTATTATTATTATTTCTGGACAACAATCTCTCAAGGATAGTTTTAACTGGTTTTCCTACATGTTGCAGATGTTAGGACAATATTTTTCTCATGGTCCCTCCCAACTCCCTAATTCTATAACTGCTCCTAAGACCAATAATCAAAAAGCCCTTGTAGCTTTTCCAGTCAAAACTAGTTTGGATCCTTAATGAAAATGCGAAAAGAAGTGGGAAGGTTACAAATGATGTTGCCCATTTGATACATGCATTCAGGGAACTGGAGTCACATATTAATTTGCAATGTGAACTGTTGTTCTTGGTTTTCCCTGTTGTGGGAGGATAGTCATGTAGCTGCATAAACCATGGTTTATAACTGAGCAGGATGTGTGAATGCAGCCTGGCTATGTACCATAACAATATTGCCTGTCAACCTTCATGCTTTCAGCACTGAAACATGGGATAGATGAGCATTACTTTCCCATTTGACAAACATGAAGATCCATTAAATACTGTTAAGTATTTCACAGCCCTTGTAAGATGTCAAAGTGCTTTATTTAATTAATTCAGTACTGTAATCCTTGCAGCTATGATTGTACAGCAGTTTTTCTAATCAGGGAACTTCCTTGCAGGGCAAGATCCAGAATCAGAAGGGATAGAATGTTCCATGGTAAAATAATTCAAGTGAAACCTATTGGATTTCCAGGAGTGGTTAGATAAATGTATTTGTGTGTGTGTGTGTGTGTGTGTGTGTAAGAAACTTTACAAAATAATACGTAATTTCACCATGTTTCTTGGTTTATGATCAAAAGTTAGCAGAATGTTTTCTATGGTGCAAAAAGAGCTGCAGGCAGATTATAGTAAACAGGTTATCCACCTTGTCAAGGAAGGATGTCCTCAAAAGAAGGTTTTGCTCAATGACTAACAGCTGCATCTTTATTGTATGAATGGCCTTCATCTGTATGCAACATGAGATTGTTACATCTAGATCCATGAGACACTTGCATAAACTTGCTTTGTACTTTCTGTGATTTGTGGATAAACAATCAAAAGAGATATTGTTATAATTGTATTTCCTTCAACAGATTGGACTTTTAACCTTTGACTTGGCTGTTTTTACTTAGTTGGCAGTAAATTGGCCAAATGCATGGTGCCTCTGTATATAGGGAGAGGAGAAACAATGTGTAGAACATAAACTGTGTTTTCATTCTCCCCTCTATTTCTTATCCATTCCTAATAAGCCTGTATAGTCCCAGATGTTCATCCTACAACCATGTTTCTCAATCTTGATGGCTGGGAATTTTGGGAGTTGAAACCTGCATAGCTTAAATCAAGGGTCTTCAAACTTGGCAAGTTTAAGACTTGAGGACTTCAATTCCTAGAACTCCTGAGCTAACATGACTGGAGGAGGAATTCTGGGAGTTGAAGTCCACAAGTCTTAAAGCTGTCAAGTTTGAAGACTTTTATCTTAAAGTCACCAAGGTTTAGATATATGGTTCTAAGAGATGGTAATGGAAAACTCTAAATGCTAGCATTCTTCCAGAGAATGTACCAGTGAGACTTATGAAGAGTTCCACCACTGCTTTCTGAAGTAAAATACAGTTTAATATTTTTCTTATACAAACTGTCATTATTCCCCAAATGCAATTAATATAGAATCAAAGAAGCAGTGATGACAATCAGCACCTATCATTCCAGGATGTGTATATAAATAATCTTTGGACTCTGGGGTATTCCAGTAAGAATAGAGATGTTTGCATCACAGGGGTAAAAAAAAGTCAAGAAAAGCAGTGGAGCTTCAGTCATATGGCTGTGGCTGCCATCTTGACATTTTCAATCACCCCTTTGCAAGAAAGAGAAGATTTTTTCTTTCTTTCCATGAGAAACTCTCTTTACTTATAACTCCATGTTGGGTGCTGCAAAACTCTTCAACATGATCATGACTGATTCTGGAAAGGCTTTGAAAGAATTGTTCTGGTGTACTAGGGATCAAACAGACAGATTTTTATTTCATTTTATTTTTTATCCGCACTATCTTGTTAAACCATTAAGATAAATTTATTTCTCTAAAAGAGGCGAAATTTTGTTACATTATGTGTAAACTTTGCCCACAAACAGTTGCCAATAGTTCTTGTTGTTAGGAGATAGTTTTGTGCTATTCATTTTATTGAATGTACTTCTATGGCTCAATGACTGAAATAAAGTTTCTGTCTGTCTGTCTGTCTGTCTGTCTGTATTAGGGATCACCGGGGAATTCTAAGACTATGAGCTAGACTGGGAAGTTATAAAAAGACAGAAGTTTTAAATGATCTGAAGAGAAACTAGAGTATTGGAAGAGAGATATGTTATTGAAGATACTGAAGATACTTAAACTTGGACAATATGCACTAATGGTGGAATTAACAACCTATACAGCCAGCTCACAGGTTAAGAATATCCAATTAAGAGACAATTCATATGACAAATGGTCTGTTACTGAAAATGGCAGATGGCATTCTCTCTTTGAACTGATGAAGCTACACAATGTTTTTATGAACTGCTAAAGCTGTGTGGTTTTAATAAACAGCCTGTTTCCAGCAGTTCATAACATTGTGCGACTTCATTGGTCCAATATCTGTCACTTTTAGTAATAGGCGGTATGTATGAATCAGACTTGCATACAAAGTGTATATACTTAGGAACAGAGCTCATTCTTAACCCAGGGACTGACTGTATAAACAACAGAAAACTAACCATATTTAAGCACCTATTTTGCAGGAAAGCAAATATAAATATTTACAGTACAATTTTTAACAGGAAAAAGAACTGACTAAAGAACTAAATCAAAAACACAAAAATGTATATTTCTATAAATACTGTATATTAGTCAGTTTTCCCCAACAAAAGGGAAGTAAAAAACTAATATTTATCTATAGCATTCTTTGAAGCTTTTTTATTCTTTAATAACAAATACTGGAGAACCTGACATTTAGCTCAGAGATTTAAATCCTTATTCGCATTGTCAAAGCAATTTAATGTACTCATGTTTTTTATTTCTCATCAATAATTCATCCTCAAACACCTTAGAATGTCTACTATTGACTCATCCCTTTCCTAAGAGGTCTGTAGGGAACGTGCATAAACGCACCAACGTCCTATTGTTTCTTTTTTTTTTATTCGTATCCATGTCATGTATCCATAACCATGTTTATACTTATACCTGTTATCTAATAATCGCTTGACAAAATAAATAAATAAAATATATTGAATTCTAACTTAATTCTTTTCTTTCTAATTCTTTTGTTCACTTTTAGATATTTTGTTTGATTTTTTTTCCCTTTTGCTTGCTTGTTCTTTTTATGTCTATTATCTTTTAAAAAGGATTAATAAATACATCAAATCAGAAAAAAGCAATGGAAGAAATAGCATGAATCTCATGCTCATTTAATTACCAAAAATCAAGTTGCTCAACTTTGTTGAGATTTAAAAGAGTGGCGATACCGGCATGTTAATATTTATACTGGAATTATCATTACAGATAGATATTGTTATAGACCAACTTGTAATATTTTTAGCAGTAGAAATAACTGTTTGATCAGTTCAGGCAATTTTTCATCAAATGCATGGGATAGCAACATATTGTGATCTGGCAGAAGCTAAATGAATTGATGATCTCCCTCATTTTTAGCTAAGGAGGCAGCAAGAACAAGACTTCCATCAAATCTCTGCTACGTTTGATACTAAGACTAGTTAAGGTACTAAGACTAGTTATGGTACTAAGACTAGTTATGGGTTTACTAATCCTTTTGAGAGTCAAAATTCACTGTAATTTACAAACTTATCCATATGAAAATCCTAGAAGAAAACTTCCATATTTTGAATTTAACATTCATATTTAATCTTATAATGTATCTATGGTGAGTAGTGGGCATGCCTAATGCAATGTTCTTTACTGCTTTTCTCTGGAACATCATTAAATGAGATGAGCCACAGCTTCTCACAAATAAAACTCTCTCCAAAGAGTTACATTTAAAACGGAAGGATTATATTGCATTAGCTGAAAATCTGGTGTTGGTGAGGTATATCCATTTTTCTGTTTAACCTTGTGTTTGTGTTTGTGTGTGTGTGTGTGTGTGACAAAAACCTAAATAAATACTAAGTTCACTTTTGTTTGGAACATATGTGATATGTTTGCCTCCTTAGTGAGGAGACTTGATGGGAAGTAACGTAGCTTGAAGTAGAAGCTGAGGTGCTAGTTGAGTTGAGCAGATTAATATAAGCTTCACAAACCATTGGGGGGGAGGGAGATATACTATTAGCTTTAGTAAAAAAAAAAAAAACAACTGTTGTAATGGGCCAAAATTAAGGGAGGCACTTCAGGACAATCAAACCTTCAGTTACTGAAGCCATCTGATTCCAGAATGAAAACAAAGCAAGCCTTGAATGGACTGTTCTGTTTGTTTATACTCAATAGAACAGGATACTATTTTTTAAGTCTATAGTGCTAATAAAAAACTGAGAACCAATCAGACTTTGCCCTTTGTGGGCAGCCAGCAGAATGGAATGCTTTAATTGTCCTCTAATTTTCATAAGAAAGCACAAATTCCTTTCCCTCCCCTTCTCTCTCTCTCTGTCTCTGCTCTCTGTCTCTCTCTCTCCACTTCCTCTATTGCCTAAAAGCAGAAATTGCATCAAACCTTGTGAATATGACAGAAAGGACATCTGGAATACCTATCTGGAAGAGTCAAACTCAATCTATGAGATGGACAGTTGCAAATTTCACTGCTTCGCTAGTCCAAATATTCACTTTTTCCCTGGCAAATCATTTAGGAAAAGCTTGGTTCAAGGATTGTCAATCATGTGACATACAGAATTTCACGAACATGCAAAGAATCCTACTTGGTCATACCAAAGGCTGGTTTCATTCAGTATCCCGTTTCTCACATGGACAGACAGATCTCTGCACGAATTCCCCAACCCTGACTTATGCATAATAGCAAGTTAGGATTAATTTTTCTCAGCATCTCATGTTAGAAGCATACTAACAGAAGTAGTAAGTGAGCAACAATTGACAAGCTCCAATGAATTTCCCTAATATTTCCAGATTCATGCAGTTTATTTGGCTAGTTTCTGTCTATTAACATTTACGAGTAAGTTTTCATCATCAATTATTCAGCAATCAAAAGCAGTCAAGGACCAACATAGTAGAAAAAATTGCATGTAGCCTATAGCCGTCTCCCATAGTTTTCTATTCATTTCATTTTTTATTTATCAAATTTAGGAACTGTCTTATCTCCCACATTGAAAAATAGAAGAGAATATTGAAAGAGGGACATATCAGGTACAGAAATGGTTAAACAACACCCTTGGGTGTCCCCATTTAAGGCTGCAGACTCTCCTAGCTGCTTTTTGTTTCAATGAGAAAACACATAAATACAGTTTTAAATTATAACACGTAGAGATTCAAGATTCTATGTATAGGTCGTGGATGATGGGGATGGTAGTTGATACCTGGAAAACATGAGGTTGGGGAAAACCTTTCTAAGATATGGAGGAATCACACTTAAAGAACATCCAGTTTTATACATTAATTCTATCCAAGTAGTGCTTATTCAGAAATGAATGTGGCCAAAGACCAATGACAAAAGCAAACAAACAGGAAGCTTGGCAGTGTATGTGGAGAGGAAGAAATAGTGGCTTCTACCTTGAACTTTTATGAGGACAACGAACAGCTTCAGCAATTGTGCTTGGCTTCTCAGAAACAGAGGAACACAACTACAATAATTTGAGTTTGGTATTCAGGAAACCTCTGCATCTTTTGCTTTGTCAGGATTCATTACTACATGTTACACTGCATCAGCCAGTTTAAGTATGAGAGGGGAAAGTTAATGCTATATCAGAGCAATGTTTTTATTAGGTCATGTTTCCAAAGTAACTTTAAGTTTTCATGTTTTCCAATAATTCTTCTGGTAAAGCAGTTGAAATGTAAGGAGGAAAGAAAAGAGGAAAACAAGTAGGATGTGGTACTGCTTCAGCCATGTATGTCCCAAATTGTAATCTTTGATGTTGGGAAAATCTGCAAACATGCAAATTCAGTTTTATTCGGGGCAGCATGCATGAAGTTGTATCAAACTTTCTCACAAATCTTGCTGGGAACTCCTATAAAATTCAGTCTTGGTGAGCTACCTAGACACCATGGTAGATGGAAGGAATTTTGGAACTCTTCCCTTTATCTTTTCCTGGGTTTAACAGATAATCAGAGTTGGAAGGGACCTTGTAGGTCATCTAATCCAACTCCCTGCCCAAGCAGGAGACCCTACACCATTTCTGACAGATGGGAGTCCAATCTCTTCTTGAAAGCCTCAACTGATGGTGCTCCCACAACTTCCGAAGGCAAAGCTGTCCCATTGGTTGATTGTTCTCATTGTCAGAAAGTTTCTCCTTATTTCCAGGTTAAATCTCTCCTTGTTCAGTTTCCATAGGGTGTAGGGTAGGTCAGAAGGAAGAGAAGGGAGGGAGTTTCAAGTCAATTTTCCCACACTACATTACTTTCACCCAGCTTATTTTCCCAACAGGTTTTCATAGTTTAATAACATATTGGAAAGGTCTTCATGAAATCTAGCACCCTGAAAAATATCCACTATCTTTATATTTTAAGATTTTATGTTGCTCAGAGTGTCCTACGGGTATTCAAGATGGTTACCCTTCTGATTATATTTCCCTGGAAACAGCCATTGCTATCCTGTCTTGAAATACAGTAACAATGGTGGGAGTAACTACTGTAATTACTTCCCTAATCCAAGCTTCCTTTTTCCTTTTGCTTTACAAATAGTGGCTGTAATTCCAGCTTAGATAAAACAATTGGCTAGTCTCTCTCATAATTAGCTCTCTATTTCTTGTAGCTGCTAGCAGGTAAACTTCATAATTCAAAGACCAGACTCAAGAACTTCATAACTCAAAGACCGGATTCCACTTTCCAAAGTGCATTAAGAATGCTCAGTCCTTACAGTGATATGGTGCTATTTTTGTCTTAAGAAAAATATCTAAGGCACTCTATATATGAAGAGAGAGATAAGGAAAAAGACTAGTGTGGTAAGCATGTCATTGTATATTGCTCATATTACATCCTGCTGAACTGATATGGTTAACCACTATGATTATTAATGCCAAATCCGTACCATTTTCCAGAGCCTCTTTACCAATAGAAATGCAACACTACAACATTTAGTATAATTTATCGACTTTGGACAATGGCACTTCCATACTGCCATCTATTCTACTCTCATGTCTCTCAAATGCAATTCAAAAATGTACAGCAACTGCCTTAAATTTGCTGACCTAAAATATTGAGAACAAGGACAAACATCACCACAATTATTCTCCAAATAATCACTACAACAAAAAACCCAACAATTTAAACATATTTCACTACTATCCTCTCACGACTTCTTACAAATTTATCCACACTGATTACGGCACTGATTATCCATATTGGGATTAGGGCAGATGCAAAGCTACCAAGCCAACATTCCATTTAAAGGATCTATCAGGTCAGTTGTAGCTCAGGAGCCAGAAGCAGAGCTCCCTCTAATGCAGGAATAGCACATCCCCAAAGTTTTCAAAACAGCAGTTCCAATTGAAAACCAGTCTCAAAGCACACCTGCTTTTACTGCAGTTAACCCTGAAAAAAATTAGTTCTAATACTACAAACAAATGGCAGCATGGAATAATGGAAAGAGGGAGTTAATTCAGGATTGGTGTGAACATTTAGTATGGAAGAGATCTCTTCTAAATTGCATGGAGTAAAAATCCCCCAAATGTTTAGTTATATATTATTAAGTTCATTATATGTTCAACATATTCTACATCTTCATGTAATCCCTTTAAATGAGGATTAGATTTTCAAAATCTGCCCTGAGGCTTTTTTCCAGTTTTACAATGACATCACAGCACACAATTTCACTGAGATAATACCAACTTAAAATTGGATTCATCTTATCCTGTGGCAACCTTTACTCATCCTGCCCCTCTCTCCAACTATGTTTCTAGTATAATTCTTAAAATTCCAAGTTGGCTATGCTGGGGAAACAAAAGAAAGACTGCCCTAGTTTTGGGAAGGCAAATCAATAGAGGAAGGGGAAAAAACAGGTCTCCAAGACAGGCTTCTACCTAAGCTTTTTAAGGGAAGATAAAGACCACCTTGTACACTTTGAATATTGATGTTTAAAAGGAGCTCCACAAACAGCGATGAATGGAAGAACCAGCAGGACTCAGTCCATGATAAAGAATCAGCTTCACAAAAGTTCATACCTCAGCTTATAATCAGCGAGGGACAGACACCGTTAACTTCATCTCAGGCTCATCAGGCTGGGTTGGGTTACAGAAAGTGAACATCCAATAACTGTGAGATAGCTCGGGACAGGGCAGATCTGGGAGGAGAGCAATGACAGTGCATACAGCTGGAAGAATGTCACACTGCAGGCCCCTTTCACCAGAGAGACTTCAAAGACCTAATCATGGCCAAACTGCAAGAGTGACAGCCAACTGAATATTTGTTCTCCCCCCCCACCCAAAGGGTACAACTGTCATCAATAATATGACAGAAGCATTCCAGACCTATACATGAAGAAAAGTGGGGTGGTGGTGCTTGAAGCAAAAAAAAGCAATTCTTCCTTTCCTGTGCTCCAAGTATTGAGGAACACTGAACAAATATGTTTCAACTTAATGTTTTGTTGATAAATTGGCCTTCCCCATCTGTAGCCATGAAGGCCTAGAATTCCTCAAACAGTAGTCCAGCTCATATATGGTATGCACTAGGCTGGAAAAGTTTAAAAGAAGACAAGCTATGCCTTTGTCAACAGCCAGATGTGGCAGGCAGTTTTCAAAAGTTCAGAAAAGGGGATGTCTGAAAAAGCATAAACTTAATAAACACCTTTGGAATTGTCTAATGGTTTCCATCCATTCCCAGCAACCTCAGAGAATAAAAACATCAGGATTGTGGAGCATAAAGTTCAGAATCTGGGTAGGATGTTGGGGAAATGCTGCCCTGAGCAATTAACTTCAGTATTTTGCATATACTTGCATTTTAATCTCATAACTTGAAAATAACATCATTTCTTCTTAACCACAAATCTTTACAGAGAAAGGATATATAACAAGGATCTTACATCAAGTTTATGTGGTTGTTCAAAATGACTTTGTTTTCATTGTCATTTACCCTTGTGCAATTAATCCTTTCTCTCTCATATATGTAGTTTATTATGCACATTTGAGTAAATATATATGGAGACACACAGACACGAAGATTAGTCTCTTGGGACTGAACCATTGCTCAGCATATGCTGTTACCAACCAGATTTAGCAGGCATTTATTAACATAACACTTTCTTTTGCCTGGTCTGTTTTGATCCAGAACATAAATTATATAACTTCAGTGAAACTTTTTGTGAGCAAACATTATTTGCTTCCCAGCATGTGGAGAGAGTCCATAATATGAGATCAAAGAAGACTTAATCAGCCCAGAGGGTGTAATTAAGAGTGATTGCCAAGGAGGGCTCCCTTCTTTTGATCCATAACTGAACATCCAAAATCTTTTGTGCTGTTATCTGCAATGGATATAAACCTCAAATACCTCCCCAAAATCAAATATTTTTCTAACAGGTATATCTCTGGGCATCTTCCAAAAGATTGGTCTTCAATTTGTGAACCAGTACCCATTACAGCATTCAATTTGATCTAGAGTCTTGCATTCAATTTGATCACAGTCTTACAAGATAAATAAGTAGCTAAAGTACTGAGAATGGATACCCAATAGGGCTAAAGATGGATCTTTATCAGACCAGCTAAGTTTGATAAAAAAATGGACTGAATTTTAAGGAGTTACCAAATTCCTGCTATAATATACAGAGAGAACCATTTAAAACTAGATGACTGGAGAGCTGAAGGCTACTGCTTTATGGCTTCATCCATCATTAGTTTTCTAGGAAAACATCATGACAGCAGAGAGACTGTTCCACTTCTAATGAGTTGCAGAGAGAGATTCCTTTACCCCAGTTGGAATGCTCAACTATCCACAGTTACTCTGCAGCTGAAGGCATAGTCAAAATTCATCCATCTAGACCAGGGCTGTCAAACTCCCAGCCCACGCTGGCCACACCCACGCCCAGTTTAACAAAGGGGGGGGAAAGTCCATATAAGTCACATGACACTGCCATGATGACATGAGTTTGACATTTCTGATCTAGATTCATCAATTCAAGTTAGTTGTTATTGGTCACAGAAAAGAGGGACAACTTATTCTCCAAATAAGAGAGAGCAAGACAAAAAGGAACAGATGGAAGCTTAAGATAGAACCAACCAAGAATTAAAGAGAAATCTCTTGTCAATGAGAACAATCAACCAGTGGACCCAGATTGCCGTCCGAAGTTGTGGGTTCTCCATCACTGATGGGTTTTTTTTTTTTAAAAAAGAGTTTGGATAGTCATCTCTCTGGAATGAAAGGAACTTTTGCCATGGGCAGGAGGTTAGACTAAAAGACCTCCGAAGTCCCTTCCAATTCTTTTATGTATTCTGTTCATATGATACCACCTGTGATTTAAACCCATGAGCAACTACAATGAAAGAAATATCAAGTTAACCATCATGACAGGTGTTCCCCAGAAAGATGGACCATCAGGTATCAAGTATTTGTATTTGTATCATGCACTTCATAAAAAAAAAAACATGTACTTCTTTTGAGAGATATACTACATTATATGGAAATATACTACAGTATATGGACTCCAGTATATATTTCTTGGGTCTGAAGTAAGACAAGTACATTTCATACATGTGGGGTCTCTTGCCTGAACAGTGGGTTGGACTAAAAGACCTCAAAGGTACCTTCCAACTCTATTCTGATTGAAATCTTAATAGAGCACATAGTCAAAGTGATGAAGTAGCATGCTTTTCTGACTGATAACAGTTTGCCAAGGGTCAAATGTAGGCTGTCTTTTATTTAGAAATCAGAGATTGCAATTGGCAACTTGGTTACCATCGCTCCATTGATGTCTGTCAGAGAATGCTAAAGAGACTAGTTGGTTTGAACGCAGGCAAAAGCTCTTTGCTGTTCCCATATTGACAGCCTTCCACCAGAAGATGGCACATTGAGGGAGTAGCTGTACTGATCAATAGTATGAATGCTACAACAATTGTACTGTGTGATCAATACTGAGCATGAAAAGAATGCTTTAAAAAAAGAATTCTTGCAGGCTGTTGTGGTTTGCACAGATCAAACTACAATTCCCATATACTTGCACATCATGAGCTTGGTAATTGTGGAAAATGGGAATTGTCACCCCAAAAGACTTTACACACCTGAATGATTGATTATTGCTTTTGCCCCAAATTTCAAAAATGGCATGGTAGCCAAGGGTAAGTAGATATATTGTAAACAGACAAATGAATATTGACTTTGCTGCCACCTGATGGCTATAGTAGAATACAGCAATTTGTAAGGGGCAGGTCCAAGTAATCACGTTAAAGAGCAAGAGCCCTTGAGTAAGCAGGAGGATACAGCATGCCAGCATAAAAGTAGTTGCCTCACCCAAGAGTCCTATTCTGTCTCAGTAACAAAGCTGGCAAGAGGGACTTGCGTTACAGGTTTTGGATAGAAAAAGTTAAGGAAAGTGATTGGTGGAGTCCACTGAGTTTGTTCTGTCTTTCACAAATCACGATCTTTAAGAGGTGGGAGGACAGGACTGGGCAAGTATTAGTGGGTATTTTGAAATAATGCATGTTCAAAAATAATTGAGCCGGCAGATGGCAAGCTTGGAGGAGGGATATGGGGTGAAGCAGGAGGAAGCTCTTCTACTAGAGAAATTGGAAGAGCAGCACACACATGTGCATGCATAAACACAGGTCAATCTCTGCCCTTCTGACCTGCCAGTCAGGCTACCAGGTATAAGTAAGGGATGAAATAAGAGGAAGTGATAAGTGATAAGTTCCATCTCGATCTACTTCTACATAAAAATGACAATGAAGGGCTGTGGCTACCAGAAAAGGCACCATGACATAGGAGTAGGTAAAACAGGCCATTGCACAAAAGTAATACAAACTGGAAAAGTATCGATGTATTTTATTTAAGTGTGGTCTTGTGAACATCTTTGTCAGCAGCGGAAAAGCAGTAATGTATTCATGAGCGCTAATGAGTAGAAACCAGTTCCTTCCCAGTTTAAATGGGCCTTCTCTAGAACAGGGGTAGCCAACCATTTGGATCTCAGGGACCACCAAACTCATAATTTTAGATCCCAGGGACCACTAACTGGTTCTGTGGGCATGGCCTAATTTGTGGGTGTGGCTTGGTGGTCATGTGACTGGCTGGGCATGCTTGTATGTAAATATTATAAATATTGATATAAATATTGATTTTTTTTTATAAAAAAGAGCAACTTTTACCCAAAACCAGGCAAAGCAGGAAGGCAGATTGAGTTGCTCACAAAATCACAGATTCATTCAGAGATCTATCTATCTGCCATTGGCTAGCTCAGTCTGTCGCATAAAATTTGCTAGCAAGCAAACTCACAAAATTAACTCACAACACACCAAGCATGTAAATATTGAATTTTTTATAAAAAAGAGCAACTTTTACCCAAAATCAGGCAAAGCAGATAGATTGAGTTGCTCACAGAATCATTCAGTGATCTATCTGCCATCAGCTAGCTCAGTCTGTCAAATTTGCTTGCATGAATCTGCACTGAATTTGCTTGCAAGCAAACCTTCAGTCCTAAGGGAGGTTCGGCTGTGCTGAGCCAAAGATCTAAAGACTAGCTAGAAAGCAAGAAATCCAACCATTTCCTGCTTCTTAGCTAATCTAAGTCTCCCAGAACAGCAGAACAGATGATGGTCGGAAAAAGGAAAAATAGCAATTTAGCAGGCAAATATACTGGGTAAGGAGTGAATGGGCAGGAAGGGTTCCCATGGGCCATGTGGGCAGTCTAGCTTTGTGTTTCTGCGCAGCCTGGATTAATTGTGGGGGTGCTCTGGGGGTAAGATTTCTCTGCGGCTCAGCAAAAATTTCTCACAGCCCACTGGTTGGCGACTCCTGATCTAGAGCATAGGACTACATGTTTTCAAGAAGCTGCTGTTCCTGTTTTATAAACACAGATCTTGCATGCTCAAAAAATGACGACCCTTTGTGTATCAGAAATGTGAAGGTGATCAGCCTGTTTGGAAAATGCTGGCAGGAATTTTCAGGCAGCTGGTTCTGTGAAAGCCAGGAATTAATCTCTTCTACAGTTCCAGCCAAAATAGCTAGGGAGGGCAGGAGGAAAGAGGACAAGCACACAGTAGCTGGGCATATCCCAGTCCTCATCTGATTGGCAGTGCAGCATAAAGAATGCCAGATGATTTTCAGGAGAGGGAAAACGTTCATCTAGAACTGGAACAGTTAAAGATAACTTTCAACTTGCCTCAGCTATGGGCTAGAAGCACGATGATGTCATGAGGACAATGGGTCCTGGAGCATGTTCATAGTGCAGTGAAAGATAGCACGACGATAAGTCCCAAATATTTGCCAAGAGAATATGTCAGTTAAAATAGAAAGAATACAAGAGAAGCAGATGGAAGTAGATTTTTCTACACATTGGAAATCTAGAGGTCTGCTTAAAATTTCAGAGAAAATCTCACAAAAATGACAAAAAAACCCAAAAAACCTATCAGTAAATCCCAACAGAGTGGGAAAAGACCCAAAAATAAACCATTTTCTTTTACAAAAATTCCAAAAAGAGGAGTAGTTTCATCCTTTCCAGTCTAAAACTGTATCATAAAGCAGGTTGCTTGCCATAGATAAGAGAGTGGATAAAATGGTTCAAATAGTAGAATGGCAATTTTGGAAGGGGCTGGTTTAGCTAATGGACATCATTGATATTGCACAGAAGGACAAAGAAGGATAAAAATTTTAAAAGGGCATGTCATTAGACAGTTTGATAAAATATGGAATTGCAACAACAGGAATAATAAACTGAACAATTTCATCCCTACTTTCTGCCTTAAATGTTTTTTTCATGTTGGGATAATTACAGGAAAAATGTAATATTTATGCAGATATGGTTGTCTCAGATTCTGCAAACAAATTAAAAACACAGCAAGAATTAGTGAAGGCTGGAACACACCGTGGTTGATGTATTTACAAATAGCTGGAAGGATAAAATCAAATCTCAAAAAGAAAGGAGGGATATTAAGAAAAAAAATAGAAGTTCAACAAAATTTAAATAATAGTTCTCATACATACATCACACAGCATAATAAATATAACTAGTTACAGAATAGTTTTTAAGGGCCCCGAATGTTTGCAAACATCACAAATTAGCAAATGTAGAAAAGGAGAGAGTCAAAAATCAATAGTTTGGTTTATTATTATCTCTTATCTAATTTTTTAGGTATTTTAATTTTTGTTAAATTTGCTTCAGTTCTTACAATACTTCCTTTTATCAACATCCATCTCTCTCTCTCTCTCTCTTTCCCTCTCATATATATATAAAATCAAGGAGTATACGAAATCCCTTGCACTGCCTGCCCCACCACATACATTGGACAAACTAACAGAAGAATAAGTGCATGCATTGAAGAACATAAGAACTCAATCAAAAAGGAAGAACCGACCTCTTCCCTGGTCCAACACCTCAAAGCCACAGGACATGAGATTGACTTTAAAAATACCAGAACTATCGCCAAAACCGAACACTTCAGCAGCAGAATAATCAGAGAAGCCATAGAGATAGAAAAACGCCCATACAGCATGAATAAACGAGATGATACCTCCCGCCTACCAGCCATTTAGAAACCTGCCCTCATGAACAGATGAGTACCTAACATGAAGAATGACACCAGACCCACACATCTTCTGTGTGGGTGTGAGTCTGCTTTCTACGTGGAAGTGTGGTGGTGGCATCTTGTGTGGCTCTCAGGGGTGTGGGTCTGGTGTCATTCTTCATGTTAGGTACACGTCTGTTCATGAGGGCGGGTTTCCAAATAGCTGGTAGGCGGGAGGCATCATCTCGTTTATTCATGCTGTGTGGGCGTTTTTCTATCTCTATGGCTTCTCTGATGATTCTGCTGCTAAAGTGTTCGGTTTTGGCGATAGTTCTGGTATTTTTAAAGTCAATCTCATGTCCTGTGGCTTTGAGGTGTTGGACCAGGGAAGAGGTCAGTTCTTCCTTTTTGATTGAGTTCTTATGTTCTTCAATGCGTGCACCTATTCTTCTGTTAGTCTGTCCAATGTATGTGGTGGGGCAGGCAGTGCAAGGGATTTCGTATACTCCTTGATTTTCTAACTCGATTCTGTCCTTAGGGTTTCTTAGGATGGTGGATATCTTTCTGTTTGTGCAGAATGCTGTCTTAATGTTGTGTTTTTGGAGGATCTTGCTAATTTTGTCCGTAGTGCCTTTTATATATGGGAGGAGGGCTTTGCCATTCTCTTGTTCTTTGTCTTGGATTTTGGCTGGGGTTTCTTTTTGGATTAGGTGGGTGATCTTCTTTCTTTGGAATCCATTGGCTGTCAGCACGCCGGTGAGAGTGTGTAGTTCGGTCTCTAGGTGTTGTTCATGCCAATGGATTCCAAAGAAAGAAGATCACTGATGGGGGAGGCTTTTATTTTGGATCTGGTGGTTTTTTCTAGGTAGGTGGTGGGGTCTGTCTTTAGGGGTTTGTATGTGGGGTATTGGAGTAGGTTGGTTAACTTGGATTGGTGGTCAGATGTGTTCATAACCACTGTCGCGTTTCCCTTGTCTGCTGGTAGGATTATTATGCTGGTGTCTTCTTTCAGGTTAAGTAGTGCAGTTTGTTCTTCTTTGGATAAGTTGCTTTTGGGTGGTTTGCTAGTGCAGAGGATGTTGGTGATTTCGAGTCTGATTCTATTGGCATCATCAGGGTTGGTTTTGGTCAGGCTGGTTTCAACTCCGCATATGATGGTTTCTGTGGGGATGTGTTTGGGAGCGACAGCAAAGTTGAATCCTTTAGAAAGGACCTTGGTTTCAGCTTCAGTGAGCATCTTGTCTAAGATGTTGTGCACTGTTTGTTTCATGTGTGGCTGTGAGGGGGGAGGAGTTGGTTTCTGGCGTTGTTGTAGTTTTCTGAGTTTGTTGGTGTGTGTGTCTGTCTTGAGGGTGGTCTGTGTTTCGGCTCTCCAGACAGCGAGCTGTTTGGATTTGTCCCAAAGTAAGGGGTGAATCTTGTTGCTGAGTCTGAGGTGAAGTGTGAGGAGATCTTTGTTGATTTGGTCTAGGAGAAATCTTTTTGTGTGAAGTTCATTTCTAATTAGGGCCAATTCTGTTCTTTTTAGGATGCGTTTGGTGGCTGCTGTGTTGGTGTGGAATTTCAATTGGAAGCTTGTGGGAATTAAATTTTGATCTCGGCAGTTGCATAGGAATGCGAGGTCACATAAAATGGAAGCTCTTTGGACTTCAAGTTTTTCATAAGTCCTGGTCAGATGGTGGGTTTCCTCCCCGTAGAGGTGCAATATTTGTTTTCTGAGGTTCTCGCGGGTATTTGTATGTGGATCTTTGGTTATCCGGGTTTTCTCCCGCGTAAGATTGGAAGTATCTAGGCAACGTTTCGATGAAGTCTCATTCATCATCTTCAGGCTTGGTCTTCAGTTCTGTGCTTCTCAGAGTGATGTGAGCTTGCAGCTGCTTCTTCCTTTTAACTGCTAGTGGGGGTGTGACTTGATTGGGTGGGGGCTTGGCTGTGTTCTGATTGGGTGGGGAGGTGTTCTCATTGGTTGGGGGTTTGGCTGTGTTCTGATTGGTTGGGGGGTTGGCTGTGTTCTGATTGGCTGGAGGCGTGTTCTGTTCAGGTGGGGGCTTGATTGTGTTCAGGTTAGTCTTAGTTGCTGGAGGGTTTGAGCTGGTGAGTTGTGATCTTGCTGTTTGGCTTCGAGTTCATGGTCGTGCTGCATCTTCATGGTGGAGGTCAGTTCACTTCATGTATGACTCAGAGGGGTTTGAAGTGGGTAGTGATGCAGCTGCAGTGCGGCTTCTGGTCCGTGGTCGTGTTTCATCTTCTGTGTGGGTGTGAGTCTGCTTTCTACATGGAAGTGTGGTGGTGGCATCTTGTGTGGCTCTCAGGGGTGTGGGTGTGGTGTTATTCTTCATGTAAGGTACGCGTCTGTTCATGAGGGCGGGTTTCCAAATGGCTGGTAGGCGGGAGGTATCATCTCGTTTATTCATGCTGTGTGGGCGTTTTTCTATCTCTATGGCTTCTCTGAAGAACCGGCCTCTTCCCTGGTCCAACACCTCAAAGCCACAGGACATGAGATTGACTTTAAAAATACCAAAACTATCGCCAAAACCGAAAACTTCAGCAGCAGAATCATCAGAATCATCATCCAACACACGATCATACCCAGAGAGAAATCTTCCAGATGCCCCAAACTATACGGCCTCCCAAAAATACACAAAGAAGGCATACCTCTCAGACCCATAGTCAGCTCCAGAGGAGCACCACTACAAAACCTGGCTAAACACCTAGCAAAAGAGCTACAGCCCCATGCTGAAACAGCAGCTTCTCATGTACAAAACTCATACCACTTCTTGGAAATGATCAAAGATCTACACGTCGAGCAGGAAGATCTGCTTGTAAGTTTTGACGTGGTTTCACTATTCACTCAAGTCCCGATAAAAGAGACGCTCGAAATCATCAAAAATAAATACCAACCAGCTAAACACCTCATGGAACTAACAGAACACTGCTTAACCAACACATATTTCATATACAAAGGACAAAGATACAAACAAATTGAAGGAGCCCCCATGGGATCACCACTGTCACCTGTCATTGCAAACCTGTTCATGGAAGAATTTGAATCCAGAGCCCTGGCTAATGCCATACTCAAACCCAAACTATGGTTAAGATATATCGATGACACATTCGTGATTTGGCCCCATGGACAAGAAAACCTAAACAACTTCCTAACACACCTAAACAGCGCACACCCCAAAATCAAGTTCACCATGGAAACAGAAACAAACAAACAACTACCATTCCTAGATGTACTAATCTACAAGAAAACAGATGGCACACTAGGACACACCATATACCAGAAGAAAACACACACCAACCGCTACCTCAACGCCCAATCCCACCACCACCCAGCACAGATAAACTCCGTGGCTAAAACACTAATTACTAGAACCAAACGCCTGGCAGACAAGACACACATTAAGACTGAACTATGCACCCTGACTAAAATATTGACAGCCAACGGCTTCCACAAAAGCAAAATTACCATCTTGATCCACAAAAACACACTGAGACATAATAGAGACCCAGAAGATGAACAGACCTATGGAACAGCTGTCCTGCCCTACATAAGAGGCACTACAGACAAAATTAGTAAGATTCTATACAGACACCACATCAAGACTGCCTTCAAAACAGACAGAAAAATAGCAGCCATCCTCAGGAACCCCAAAGACAAAATTGACCTGGAAAACCAAGGCATATATGAAGTCCCCTGTGCATCATGCCCGGCCACGTACATTGGACAGACCAATAGAAGAATAAGCACCCGCCTGGATGAACACAAAAATGCAGTCAAAAAGCTGGAACACACTTCCTCACTCGTCCAACACATGGAAGCCACAGGTCATAACATCAACTTCAATGGCACCAAAACCCTAGCCACCATAGAAAATCCCAGCCACAGAACCATCAGATAAGCCATAGAGATTGAAAAAAGACCAGAAAGCATGAACAGAAGAGATGATTCCACCAGGCTGTCAATCATTTGGAAGCCTGCACTCACAAACAAAAAAATCTCCACACCACAAGCCAGGCAAACACCTGGGCACAAACAGATCCCCCCTGATACCTCCAGCTCAAACACACCCCAACCAGGCACCCAGATGAAACCCAGCTTCCTAACTAATGATCGCCGTCCATTTACCCGAAGCCAAGCTGCACTAAAGGCCTCCAATAAAGTAACACAATGTTGCCAGCCAATCAAGATACAAAAAGAGCCCCCCCCCAAAAAAACAGACAGAAGATATTAGTAGCAGAACACAGCAAACTCCAAGACCAATAAACACAGACCAAGACTCTCAACCAATCAGGAGGAAGAAAAAACCATTCTGAAACAGCAATAGGCTGCCCCAAATTTAAATCTGAAACCACTGTAAAAGTCTGACTCACAGACAAACACCATACAGAAGCCTGATGATGGCAGATGAGATTCTGCTGAAACGTTGCTACAACTTTAAAAGCACCACTATTATGACGTGGGAAAATACCCGAACAAAGCTGAATGCCAGACATGTAAGTACCCGCGAAAACTTAAGAATATCTATATCTATATCTATATCTATATCTATATCTATATCTATATCTATATCTATATCTATATCTATATCTATATCTATATCTATATCTATATCTATATCTATATCTATATATATCTGTGTGTGTGTGTCTGTCTGTGTGTGTCTCTGTCTCTGTCTCTGTGTGCACACACACACAGAGATATATACACATATATACTAATAAAATAGTGATCTTAATATTATAGTTTTACACTGAAACTATTATCTCAAAACATAGTTAATATTATGCTCAATTTTGGATGAAAAGTAACATATTTTATGTTTGCAACATTAACATCTTCAATTGTTATTAATGTTGATAGAATTTTTCCCTTTTCCTAGTTATTTTCAATACTTTTAAGCTTTATATATAATAGAATGTTCATGTTCATATATTATACAAATATTGCATTAAAATATAAATCTAAAATATCTATAAAACTAGACATTTTCATTCTGTATACCACAAATTAGATTGTCGAATGCAAAAAAGAGAAAACAAACACAGCTTAACTATTCAACCAGAAACAAGAACAAGAGATTGTACAAGGAATCACTCCAGGTTCTTTGCAACCTGCCTTCCTAGTGTACTCTCCTCACAAGCACGTAGTACAGGTTGAAATGCCCTAATTTTGTCCAGTTCTGCTGATCCTGAATACAAAGCACATCTGAACTTACAATTATAGCTGAACAAAAGCAATGTAAGTTTACAGTGATATGTTTCCACTGAATTCATTAACTCTGAAATATTAAATTGACAACAAGGCTGCTGTTCTAAAACTTTGGAGGTTTGGGTTTGCAAAACATCCAACAGCAATATTTTCCCCCAGAAAAAAATAGAAAATACACATGTAATTTAACATACTGTATACCAAATGTGATAAATATAGCATGTACATATTCACACACACATACACACATTGAGCCAAATGTCTGCATTATGATGTTGTAAATCTGGATAGGCAGCTCCAGGCACAATATATTTTAAATTCATTTAATGCTCCATCCATGAATGTGGAGGACGACTTTAAAGAAATCTACTAATCCATAAATCCCAGCAAATGTTAGCCAGATCCTATCTCTATTATTTTGTTAAACAGGTAGTGAAGCCACAAAACAACTCCAAAATCAAGGGAAGGCTTCCTGTGTCTCCCTGTCCATTGCAATCCGAATATGAAATCCAAGTTTTCTGCATTTCTTTACTACTAGCATGACTTCATTGCTCTCAAGAGCTCATATCCTTGAAAAACACGAAATCTTCATTCAACTTCCATGCGGAGACCTCTACATTCCATTTCTGCCTTGGGGGGGGGAGGGGGGATAAGTAGATCTAAATCATAATACCAGCACAGCCACCCTTTTAGTTGTGTCTCTGATCAGTTTATCTGGATGGTCTTTCATCTTATCCTATTACTCATACACATACAAACACACACAGAGAGAGACATGTATCATCAGCTAAACAACAATCCCCAACTCCTCATCTCTTCCTCTCGTTGCCACATCACCATACATGAACACAACAAAGTCCAAAAAAGGTGTGGTTTTATACCTAGATGAGATTAGGTGTTGAAGAACTCCAAAAGGAAGGAAAAAATATTTTCAAATGCCCGAAAGTTGCTGGATGGTTTCAAAAACTTTCATTTATGTAACTTAGGTACATTTGCCCTTCTAACACTCAGGGATTTTAGCCCTGATTTTAAAATACTGAAATAAAAAGCAAAGAGGAAAGGAAATTTGGGATAGGGTGGGGGGGGACAGATTTATAGAAAGCAAAGGGGGGAGTGAAAGGGGATCAGATCAAAGGCAGAGTCCCTTGTTACAGGCCCCTGAGTTGTAAAAGTTTCCCCGCTAACAGGCAGCAATGACCAAGAGGTTGACACCAGAGACAAAAAGATCCAAGGGAGGAGAGACCAGACTTAGTCCACATTTCAATTTCCAAAAAATGTAATGGAAAAAAAATAAGGTAATAAGCGATTAGAAAGATTTTCAGTCTCTGAAGAACCATTTAGTCAAATTGGTTGAGTTCACACATCTGGACTAAATATGTTTTATGCCTGAGAAGTAAATAAGACCATTGGGGCTTACTTGACAAACCATGGTTAAGACAATCTTTGGTTAATAGTTATGTGGGAATGGGTAATGGTTTAACTTACTCTACAACAGTGTTTTTAAAACTTTTTCTCTCAGATTCTTTCCCACTTTGAAAAAAATTTGGAGGACTCCCTTTTGTTTGAATGGGTTACAGTTATATTAAGTGTATTAAAATGATGCATTTGCTGCAGTTTCTCAAAATCGTTTGATGAAATTTAAATATTGAATTATGCAATATAGGCTGGCAAATAATTTTGACCAGCGGACCCTTGAGGGGCCACCAAAAGTCTTGGAGGGGCCACCAAAAGTGCCAGGACCACACTTTGAGAAACACTGCTCTAGAGCAGCTCCGTTCACATCGTGAAATTACTTTTCTCCTAACGTGGCTTGCATCAATTCTTAAAGGCCAGCTGGGAGCAAAGCAACTCAGTATTACCGACAAAAACACCAAGCACATTCCTTTGCATGAATTCCTCTTAGTTTGTTCCCTACCTCTCTTTCACTGATAATTTCATAGAGATGGGTGGAGGAAAGAGGAGAAAAAGAGGCGGAGTCAAATAAATACAGCTGGGGGAGGAGGGAGGATATTTGCACGTTTATCAGTTCAAGTAGGGTAATAAAAAGGAGCCGTTCCTCAATTTAATTAAACGCCCCTGCCTTTTGTTTGAGGAAATGTGGTTGCTAACGAAAGAACTGCCTTCTACTTTTATGTTGTATCTAAACTACTGTATGATTTTATTTCCTGAAATTAAACTATAGCAGGAGATATTCTTTTATTGCCCACTAGATGGCAGATCAGGACTTCTGACCGGCTACAATTTTGCAAAGAGTATATATAGTACTTTGAACCTATTAAAAAAGAGTCCACATCTCAAAATTATGCACAATGAAATGGGGCACAAATTATCTGATGAGTCAAAATATCAGCTCAACTAGTTATGTCGTAGCACCCAGGATTTCTAGCCCCCTCCAGCTCTATTCTGATTAATTATGTGAGTGCTGTATGCTCAGAGAAACATTGCTCAAAAACCTAATTCATGCTTTCAAATCTGTGGAGTTTTTCTGTCTTTAAACCATGCGCCCTCTTGGGCACCATTTAGGTTGATCTTTTGTAATCCAGGAGGGCAAAGAACTGTAGTCCCCCTTGATGCTGGGGTTTCCTACAAGCACATCTGTCCTTAAATTTAGAAAAGAGAGTCTTCTATTAGAGAGATCAGTCAATTCACCAGAACTGATTGCATGCACACAGCAAAAATGTTGGCTGCTTAGATCATCAGTGGAAAAATAAAAACAAAATTCAAGTATCTTCCCACAGTAATCCTGAAAGATTAACATTGCTTATATATGCATCTCTGTCATATATCACAATATGAAGAGTCATAATTCCTCCAGACTGATTAAAACCCTGCATCCCTGCACTGTCTCTAAAGTACTGTTATATATTGAAAATGCTTTATTATAAATAACATAGCATGCCTGGTCTTTGGGCTGCTTGACTCTTAAAGCAGTGAGAATGACTCAACAGAAAAGCAGAGCATAATTTTAATTGGCCTGAAAGCAACCTGATGTTTTTCATTCAAAAAACATGACATCTTTGGGGGTCCCATTTGTTTTGGCTATTGCTAAATTGCACTATTAAGAATAGGACTACCAAATTTGGGGTTAAAAAGTGGTTATAGGACTAGCAGATGCGGTTAAAATTTTTGCAGCCCAGGTGTGATAGCTCTCAGAGGCCTAAGTCAATTTTGAGGCCTAGGCAAACAGACCTTCCATCCCCCTCTACTTCTGACTGTTTCTGGTAGGTGAAGGTGTGCACAGTTAGCCCAAACTAGAAGAATTAAAACGTATTTCAATCAGATAAGACAAATACTATTTGGAGAACTTCAAGGAAAGGAGGAAAACTAAATACAGCATTATTCTCTAATGCAAAGTGAGTGGGTGCCATAATGCCTTCAATCTCCACTCTGAATGCACTCTCCACCTATCATTACAGCCTAAACTTATATAGCTGCCCACCATCTGTTTCCATCTACTGTAGCTACCATTCTTCTTTATCCATGGGAAGCCCAGCCACTCAGATTAAAAGAGGGAAAGAATAAATGAGATTGTAGCATTGGTGAGCCAAACAATCTTGGAGAGCAAATTAAGCTTGGTGGGGATGCAATGGGACAGGATACATCATAAGGGAGATAAGAAAGAAGGGAAAGGGTGATAATGCAAGAAAGATAGCAAGTGAATGTATGAGCTATGAATGGAGCGCACATTCATATACTGGAATTGAGGGTAACCTTGAGATAAAATTCAAGAAATATATTGGGGGGGGGGATACTTGCGTGTTAATGTCATTTTGGATGGATAGACAGATAGACTGCAATCATGTAACAACAGAGTTACTAAGAGTAAATACCCACAATGTTATAAACTTTCTTAGGGTTGATTGTTTTATTTAAAACAATAGCATTTAATTAGCTAAAGCAGCAAATGCCTTATTATAGAGACTTAAACAACCTCTAAAAGAAATATAGTCCATAATATTTTAAAAGCATATTTAAAGTAGGGCTTTGTTGGTATGCAGAAGCCATGCAATAGCTACCTAATAGCACACGAGAATATTTAGTCATTCAACTATTATCTAGCCTGCATGACATACTGTCTCAAATAGTAATTCTTCCATTACCTCTAAAAAAAAATTGGTCTGTGGTGCTAGTAGCTGAGCACAAAACTTGCACACAAAGCCATGATCCTCATCAGATCAGTAATATTGTCTGCTCATTGAGGATAGCTCGTTTTTTCACTGAATATTCTAGGATGTATTAAAAAGTGCTTTTGCATCCATATTTCTTTCATTAGAGAAAGAGGAAAGAGGGAGGGAGGGAGGGAGGGAGGGAGGAAGGAAGGAAGGAAGGAAGGAAGGAAGGAAGGAAGGAAGGAAGGAAGGCAGGCAGGCAGGCTCACATTTTGCACCTTCTTGTGGGTAGTTCTTTAAATACAATTCCAAGCCTTTGCGGTTTAAAATCATCATGGCACTAGCCAGGAGGTTCTAGTACAATGAGATTCAGTAAATAAATAAAGTAAATAAAGCAGGTAAAGGATTATAATCTTCAACATCTCCACTACTATCAGTCTTGAATAAAGTCATTCTCTTTGTGTGCCTGATTCTCAGCAGATAAAAAGACTGAAACACATTTCTTTGCAGCAAGAAGCAGCCTTGAAGTGCTCAGGGGCCTTTCTAGCAGGTAACTGAATACTGTAACTTGGATACTTTCTACTCTGCTGCTACAGATATTCTTTAAGCATCAATTTGAAGAAACAGTGCTTGGACTGAAGGACTGCATAGAAAGTAGGACCATCAAAAAGATTATCACCACTATCTTGATCAGGGAAATCCTTCCATATTTGCATGCTAATGTCAGACTCATACAGATGATGCCTAGTTTTTCAATTTCATATTTGGCATACTGGGAAAATCTGAATGAGGAACAGGTATAAATATTCTTCCACGACAACAACAAAGAAAGAAAAGCTATAGTTATTTATTATGTGTTTCCCTGAAAATAAGACCCGGTCTTATTTTCTTTTGGGAACCCCCAAAATAAGCACCAAGTCTTATTTTGGGGGGATGTCTCATCTGCTTACCTTAGGACCACCGCAGCCAGGCCTCCCACGCTCCAACACCTGTCATGCTGCTGCCCGACTTCTTTCATGGCTGCTCATGGCCACTCACGGCATTGACACAAATGTGCCACAGGGCATCCTGTTGCAAATGGATGCACCAACGCTATGAGCCATGCAGCGTCCTGCCACTTACAGCAACACTGGCATAACATAGCATGCAACCTGCCGCAAGCGGCGGCACCGACGTGCCGCATTGTGTGGTGTCCTTTTGTGAGCAGCGGCACTGGTGCGATGCACTAGCCTCTTGCCACAAGTGGTGGCACCGGTGCAAGGCCACTTGGTGTCCAGCTGCAAGTGGCCACAAGTGGCTGAAGAAGAAGTCACACAGCAGCACAACAGATGTCAGGGTGTGGGAGGTCTGGCTATGGTGGTCCTAAAGTAAGCAGGTGTGGGGTGCATGGGACAACTCTACCCTCACCCCTGCCCTATCCTCACCCCTGCCCTAACTTGATCTTTATACATGCACCTCACCCCACCTTGTACAACCAGACAGTGGGGAGACCTTAACTAGGGCTTAATTTTGGGGTAGGGCTTATATTAGGTGCAGGTGTAAAAATCGGGCTAGGGCTTGTTTTGGGGGTAGGTTGTATTTTCAGGGAAACACAGTAGCTCCATTATTTTGCCTTAGTTCAGGAGCAAAAGTTCATCATTCTTTGTCAATTAAAGCACCAGTTTCACCCTCATGCCAGTTCTTTCTCTCATTGTTCTTGAATTTCATCCCCTTGGAGGATTATTACCTGACATTTATCTTCAGAACACTCTTGTATATCTTCTACATTATTCAGGGTTTTTTTCCCATTAGGGAAAAAAATCACTTTTCCTCCTTGAATCTTTATAAACTCATTCTTGATTGTTTGGAATCTTAGGCTCATATCCATAGTTATATATCTCATTATTATCCATAGTTATATATCTCATTATTAAGTTAGAAATTATGTCTGGGTTCATGCATTATTCTATTTCAAAGTCAAATCATGTTATGGTTGGGGAGATGCATCAGTCAGGTAGTGGGCTTGCTATGAATGCAAGAAACTCAAACTCTTTCACATGTTCAATTTTGCAAGAGCCAAAAGCTTTAAGTTTCAGGCCAGAGACAGTAGTACATTTCCTTCCCACGCATTTGACAGTGATTAACTCAAGTAATATGAAGCTTCATATGTGAGTTTTCCTTGATATCTGTGTCAGTCTCTCTCTCTCCCCATCTCCTCCTTTTCTGAGCCCTGGTTTGATCACCAGCCTCTGGGTTAGGGGGCTAGGTGGTGGACAGTGTGTGCCACAGGCAAAGAGCAACTGGCTTCAGAAGGGATTACCCCACAACAATAGCTTGTTCCTAATACTGGTTTTGACATTTACTAAGTGAGAGTGAAGGGGTCCCCAAATTTCTCAGGAAAGTCAATTGGCTAAAGCTGTAGTCAGTGCAAAGCAGTTTGGAACAGGTCAACTGACTGTCTACTTGATATTAGGTATAGCTAAGGTTTGTTTTCAATTTGATTCCCCCCCTCCTCCCCCAAGAGCTGGCTGTTGGAATGCTTTTGGTAACAAGAAGAGAGTAAAGATCACAACAGGGTGATCCTTTTGTTGAAAAATTTCTATATGGTTCATCTTTTCTGAGAGTGGAGCCTGGCTAGTAACTGCTCTCTGCCAGTTCTTCAGCCTGCAGAAAATTATACTTGCATAAGCTTTGCTGTCGCAATGGTAGTTCCTACCTTCCACAGGCACAGTAACAGCAAATGCTGTTGCCCTCATTTACTGTGTACAGTCACATTAAGGACAAGGATTACTAGCTGGTAGGAAAACATCCCCCAACCACTCTTCTTAATACAGGAAAACAATAGGGAGAAAGTAAGTTTTGACACATGGCAGGTTTAGCCTGGTTTCCTGCAAGTGCAATATCTTGCATGGGGTGTGTTCAAGGGATCCAGCAGCACCTGGCTTTAGTCCTGTTTCAGAATAGTGCTATTCTGAATAGTGCTGTTGGTGTTATCTCCTATATCCAGGGATGGGATCTGACTGGTATAACTACTGATTCTGTCGCTCTGCATCGCGCGTGCATTCTGAGTTGCACGAGTGCAATTTACGACCTGCTGAGCTGCCTGGACAGCTGAGGAGCACTGTGCAGTGGTTGGAAAAGCCCCCTTTTTCCTGCTTTTTCAACTGCAGCTGTGTTGCGCAAAGCAGCTGCAGTTGAAAACACAGGAAATAAAGATCAGGTAAGAGCCCAGGCGGGTGGGTGGGCCAAAACAGCAGCAAACATAGAACCGGTTCTATGTATGCTCTCTGTTTGCTGCAACCGGTTCTACAGAAGTGGACAGAACCGGTAGAATCCCACCCCTGCATGTATCTGCTATATCTCCAAGATGACCTTTGGCTCAACCCAGCCCCCACCTATTTTTGGCAGCTTCCTAGCCTCAGAGAAGCCGGGGGGGGGGTGGCATTTTTCCTCCCCCAAGGCTCCTCTGGGGCTCTGGAAGGCAAAAAAATGGAGGGGGGCCTGAGCTTTTGCCTTCCTGGGCCTCAGCAAGGGGAATCCCAGCACAGCTGATCTTATATACAGCTGATTATCGGGAGGGGAAAAAAAGAAATACCTTAGGCGAATGTCAGGCAGGCAGGTGGGGTGAGCGAGCATCGGGCAGGAGGGCGAGCAGGTGGAGGGCGTGGCCAGCCAGAACTTACTACCAGTTCGGCGACCCATGCCAAATTCTTGCTACCAGTTCACCCGATCCATTGCAAACCAGCTGAATACCACCACTGATGTGCTTAGATGAAAAAGTGTTTATGACTGGGAATCAGCTGTCTGTCTTGAGATGACTGCACTGTGCAAAGATAGTGAAAGTCAGGAGGGAGTATTTACCCATTCGTCTCAAAACTGTGTTGTTTTGAATTGCAGACCTGTGTAACTCTGTGTTTCTCAATTTAGGAACTTTAGGCTACGTGAACTTCGACTCTCAAAATTCTTTCAGTAGCTAGCATGCTAGTGAAATTCTAGAGCTACAGCCCATGAAAGCTTATGCCCTACAGTAAATTGTGTTAATGTTGAAAGTACTATCAAAGTCTTATGATTTTTATATTGGGGTGAGGAGCTACTAATATGTTTTTTTTTTTACCATGTATGAAGGAAAATATAACTGCAAGCCCTCCCTCCATTTCCAGCCACTTTAGGATCCTATCCTGCTACTATATACCAGTATGTAACTATGGTTATAGGTCTTTGCAAAATTGTTAGCATGATTTCCTCAATTAGAGCCAACGAATAGGCTCTTAGATGCAATACATAAATGATCGCCTTGCATTTATCTGCCTTACAGCAAATGTTGCTTCCTCCTCCATCACCACCATCTTGGAAAAGGACACACATATATAATATGACCTAGAAACATAAATGGAATTGTACTAACAATTTATTTCAACAATTTATTTAACAATGTTGTGTTGAATAGAGGTGAAATATTTTGGCACTCCAGGCCCTGGTTTGGGTGGGACACTTGTTAAAAGTGTTTCTTGCATGCTACTTTGGAGGAAGAACACTGATTCCTGAATGCTATTTTTGGTTCATATTGTGAATGAATAATGCCAAATAAAGTTATCTTGAGCTTGAAGTCAAGTGCAGGGTTCTGGCCCTGCACTTCTGATTGGCTGTAAATGGCAGGATCGGATTGGTCCGTTCAGGAACATCTGATTGGCCATTAACAGGTCATTCTCATTGGTTAATGGAGCTAGCGCTCCAGAATTACTATTGGTTGAATAGTTAATAAGTTGCCAAAATAAGGAAGGCTATAGCAGCCCTCCAGTTTGAGCTGTCACACCATGTAAATAAAGAGTTTGAAGTTCACTGTTTCTACCGGCTCGTCTCCATTATTTGCACCCATGCTCCAGACTTAACACTGGCGACGAAGCTAGGATTGGATGACATCTGAGCCAACGACGAAGACAACTAAGCATGTGGCTGAAGCGCACAACGGCAGAACCATGTCCGGTGGCGCAGTACCACCCGCTCCATTCGATCTAGCTCAAGAGGACTGGGAGTCCTACATGGACCGTTTCCAAATGTTTTTGGAAACGAATAATCTGAAGGATGCCACACCCGGGAAGAAACGGGCGGTATTTCTAAGCACTGCGGGCCGACAGTATTCAAAATGGCTAAGGCATTAGCGAAACCGGCTGAAGTGAAGGCCATGGACTGGGACGTCCTCGAACTGCTACTAAGGGCCCACTATGCACCGACCATTCCAACGCTCGTAAGACAACACGAGTTCTATCAAAGAAACCAGTGGAAAGAAGAAAGCGTTGCTGATTTCGTTGCAGACCTCCGGAACTTGGGAGGCCTTTGTGATTTCACCAACTTAGAGGAGGCTTTGAGAGACCGAGTAGTTCTCGGGTTAGACTCTCTAAACATACAGAGCAAAATAATGGCAAAGGGCGACATCACCCTTAAAGACGCCATAGCTGAAGCTACAGCAGCGGAGGCGACCAAGAGGTCGGCTGCCCAACTACGCCGAAATCACGCTCCAGCACACCAACCGGCCAGCAAAGTTGCACCTAAGGCAGAAGGGCAGCTGCAGACAACCCACCATGAGGACCTCTCTTCATCGTCAGACAGCGACGAAGAAGAGGTCCATCGCCTGCGGTCCGATCGGGACCGTTACCCGAAGTCCCAACAACCGTGCGCTGGCTGCGGCACCAGCCATTACCGCTCCAATTGCAAATTCTGCAATGCGCTCTGCCACGAGTGCGGGAAACAAGGCCACATCGGACGGGTCTGCAGAAGTCTCCTCGGACCCAGCCAGACCGCGAAGGGTAACAATCTCCGCCAATCGACAGGGAATCGCCCTGTAAGGCGAGAACCAGCAAACCACTCCTACAGAAACCGACCCGTGAATCGTCTAACAAGACGGGAAGAGGCCTACCAAACACTCACTATCGGCCATGCTTCTTCAATAGACGCTAAGAAAATTCAGGTCAAAGTGGACATCAAAAATCAACCTTGCCAAATGGAAGTTGACTCGGGGTCGTCTCTGTCAATGGTCTTCTGGAAGACCCTCAAGCAACTCATCCCCACTATCCAGCGCCAAGACCTTCAATTCCAACGGCTCATGTTAAAGGACTATCAGGGGAACCGGATTCCAGTCGTAGGATCCAGTAGAGTCTGGGCTGCATTCAAGAACCGCACGGTGTACTTACCCCTGACTGTGATCGACAAGGACCGGCCTAGCCTGTTAGGCCTGCAATGGTTCGCACCACTTGGCATTGTAGTGGCAGGCATTAACCGAATCGGCGGCAGTGACTGGGAAGAAGACCTCGCCCACGAATTCAGGGACGTCTTCACAGAAAAGCTAGGCGAGTACAAGGGGACATCCTTTAGCCTTAATCCAAAGATAGCTCCCATCCGCCTGAAGCCTCGTCGAGTCCCGTTCGCTCTAAAGCCAAAAATCGACGAACAGCTTGATAAGTTGATAGCCCAGGGAGTTTTAAAGCCAACCGACCACTCCCCATGGGAAACACCAATCGTGACCCCAATTAAGTCGGACAGCTCCATTAGAATTTGTGGGGACTATTGAGCCACCCTAAACCACGCCCTGCAACAAAAATCCATATCCGGTGCCGGTGGTGCAACACCTCCTCCATTCCCTGGGGGACGGAAAAGTCTTCGCTAAACTAGACTTAGCTCAGGCTTATCAGCAACTGCCGGTTGACGAAAAAACAGCACAGGCACAGACTATCGTAACACACTGAGGTGCCTTTAAGTGTACGCAGCTTCAATTTGGAGTCAGTGTAGCCCTAGGGATCTTTCAGAGCCTAATGGAGAGACTATTGCAGGGGATCAAAGGCATTGTCCCCTATTTTGACGATGTGCTTATTGCTGCCCCCACTCCAAAAATTTTACGGGATCGTTTAAGACTGGTTTTACAAAAATTCCAAGAAGCAGGCCTGAAAGTGAAGAAAAATAAGTGCAAACTGTGTACCGATCGTGTTGAATTCTTAGGGTACTTAATTGACAGTCAGGGTATTCACCTTACCGATAGCAAATTGAGAGCAATAAAAAACGCTCCCAGACCCCAGAACAAAGCCGACCTCCAGGTGTTCTTAGGCCTCATCAATTTCTATAATGTATTCTTGCCGCACAAGGCGACTGTCGCTGAACCTTTACATCGCCTACTAGATAAAAAAGCAATTTGGGTATGGGGTCACAGAGAAGAGCAGGCATTCCGTAATGTAAAACAACCACTGACTTCTGACGCCATACTAATGCAGTACAATGAGACCTTGCCGTTAAATATCACATGTGATGCATCGCCTTTTGGAGTAGGTGCCATTTTGAGCCATGTATTACCTGGTAGTGAAGCCCCTGTTGCTTACTTTTCAAAAACGCTCTTGAAAACTGAGCGAAATTACAGCCAGATCGATAAAGAAGCCCTGGCAATTGTATCAGCTGTTAAAAGATTTCATGAGTACATGTACGGCCGGGCTTTCACCATTGTAACTGACCACAAACTATTGCTGGGGCTCATCGCTGGGGACAAGCCAACTCCCTACATACTTTCTCCCAGGATGACCCGCTGGTCAGAATTCTTGGCTGCCTATAATTATCACCTACAATATCGTCCCGGTAAAGCCATTCCCCACGCCGACGCGTTGAGCTGTGCACCGCTCCCTGAAACCATCAACGATCCTGCACCAACGATGACAATGTTGCAGATCGAGACACTCCATACGCCACCATTAACTGCCCATGACATCACGAGAGAAACAAAACGCGACCCCATCTTAGCACGAGTCCTCACATGGGTGGAACGTGGATGGCCATTGGACCAAGTACCAGATGACTTTGCACCATTCAAAAGCTGTCAAAAAGATTTGTTTTCGCAGAAGGGCTGTATCATCTGGGGCGATAGAGTCGTTATTCCAGAACGACTCCAACAGGCACTGCTAAGAACCTTGCACGATGGCCACCCTGGCATCGTGCGCATGAAGAGCCTCACACGAAGCTACGCGTGGTGGCCAGGTATCGACAGACAAATTGAATCGTGGGTTAAAACTTGCCAGAGATGCCAAGAAGTAAGCAACGCTCCACCAAAAGCAACCCCAACCGAATGGGAGACACCGCGGGGACCCTGGTCCCGCATCCATCTGGACTTTGCTGGGTCGACAAAAGGCTACACGTTTTTGCTAACCGTTGACGCCTACTCGAATTGGCTCAAGATTCACCAAATGAGGAATACGACCACCGAAGCGGTCATCAAAAGACTGGAAAGACTGTTTGCAACCCACGGATTACCAGACGTTCTGGTATCCGACAATAGGCCCCAATTTACCGCGCTGTCTTTTGAACAGTACCTGGCTGACCGTGGTATCCGACATGCGCTTACTTCGCCTGCACACCCTGCGGCCAACGGTAGGGCTGAGCGCATGGTACAATTCGTGAAAAGGACCCTACAAAAGATAGACTACGACAACATCGACGAGAAAATCAACCGAATCCTTTCCCTACAGCACATCACACCTCACAGCGTCACCAACAAAACTCCCACCAAGCTGCTTATGGGACGAAAGCTCCGCTCGCACTCGATCGGTTACACCCAGCCTATGAACTAGAAAAGCCACTCGGATCCAGCGGCCAATGCCGTACCTTCCAGGTAGGCGATTTAGTATTTGCTAAAAACTTATCGGGCGATCCGCTGTGGGTAGAAGCGACCGTAATCTGCGTAACCGGCCCAAGATCACACCTCGTTCAGTGCCCTGACGATAGACTTTGGAAGCGCCACATAGATCAATTACGATCGCGGCTACCGTCACGCAATTCCGAACTCCTTTATGACCAAACTAAGGGGGGGGGAGATACAGAGGAAAACGAATTGCAACTAGAGGAAAACCTTTTTGAAGGGACTGAAAACGGAACTGAAACGCAGGAACAGGAACCGGGGACCGGAGTGAGTTCACCTCAGGGAGTGGCCAGTGATATTGGTGACGACGGGAACGCGAACTCGGAACCAGAGGCACCCCTACCATTAAACAACGATCTACCTCAACAGAAGTGCAGCCAACCGCCAGGCACTTTGCGAAAATCAAAAAGACTGATAAAACAAACATCCTACCTCAAGGACTACGTAACCGCGCCCCATGGGCAGAAGCCGGGGGAAAGGGGTGTTGTGAATGAATAATGCCAAATAAAATTATCTTGAGCTTGAAGTCAAGTGCAGGGTTCTGGCCCTGCACTTCTGATTGGCTGTTAATGGCAGGATCGGATTGGTCCGTTCAGGAACATCTGATTGGCCATTAACAGGCCATTCTCATTGATTAACAGAGCTAGCGCTCCAGAATTACTATTGGTTGAATAGTTAATAAGTTGCCTATATAAGGAAGGCTATAGCAGCCCTCCAGTTTGAGCTGTCATACCATGTAAATAAAGAGTTTGAAGTTCACTGTTTCTACCGGCTCGTCTCCATTATTCGCACCCATGCTCCAGACTTAACAGTTCATATTTTCCGTATTATGGTTCATATTCTTTAGTCCAGGTTCTGTCGGAATGAATTATGACAGCTTCAAAATAGATTGGCGTGTTGGCTGTATGGGAGAGCTCTTAGATGATTATAGGAGTTGCATAAAGGGAACAGATTCAAAGTGATATATGAAACGAGTAGTCCTCAACTTACAACAGATCATTTAGTGACTGTTTGAAGTTACAATGGCACTGAAAAAAATGAGTTATGAACATTTTTCACACAGCCGTTGCAGCATTCCCATGGTCATGTGATCAAAATTCAGATGCTTGGCAACTGACTCATATTTATGACCGCTGCAATGTCCTAGGGTCATGGGATCCCCTTTTGTGACCTTCTGACAAACAAAGTTAATGGGGAAGCAAGACTCATTTAACAACCGTATTCCTCATTTAACAACTGCAGTGATTCACTTAATAACTGTGGCAAGAAAGGTCGTAAAATGGGGCAAAATTCACTTGCAACAGAAATGTTGGACTCAATTGTAGTCGTAAATTGAGGACTACCTGTATTTTCTGCCACTCTAAAGAACTGAGAACAAGGAACATAAATCTATGATCCTCATGCCATATAGAATAGAAAGAAAGAATGAAAAGAAAATTGGAGTGAACAAAATAGGGAACTTGTCAAAATATTTATCTGTTTCCTTTCTTCCTCTCCCTCCCTCTTCCTCCCCCCCCCCCCCCCCCCCCCCCCCGGTCTCTCTCTCTGTGTCTGTGTCTGTGTTTGAATCAGTTTTGATACCTGGTGACTTCCTGAACTAGTTCTTACAGTTTTCCTGCAAAAATTTCAGAAGTGGTTTGCCATTGTCTCCTTAGGACCGAGAGAGAATGACTGGCTTAAGGTCACCCAGCTGGCTTTGTGCCTAAGGTGCAACTAGAACCCATCGTCTCCCAGTTTCCAGCCTGATGCCTTAGCAGTACATCAAACTTTTCAGTATGGAAAACAGTGAGAAAAGGCTGCATAAATCAAGCGCTGGAATACAGCAAAGCCATTCCAAGGCCAAGGAGTAAAATTGAAGTTGCCAGGACATTGAGGTTATGTAGTATGGAGCTAATAAAGGCTCAAAGAAGGGTTTGTAAAAAACTTTGTTTAGGCCAAAAGAAAACGATAACAAGGGATTCTGAGCTGGTTTGTAAATAAATGGGGTGAAATAATCTACAAAAAGGGTAGAAAGAAGCAAAATGTTGGGAAAGGAATGAGATAAAAAACAAGGGAAATGCATCTGTTTGTCAGCTTGTTTTGCTAGTGCCTAAATGGATAGCAAGGGGTCCCTATTGAATTTTGGTCCACCATTAACCATGAAATAAAATGGTTTTCTTCCATCATTCACATTCACATCTAATATATCAATGGTGTCGGAGGCCTAAAAAAGCTGAGAGCAGAGTTAGTGGTATTTAATCTTATACTTATACTTTTTCCTGACATATGGCTGGTTTTCATGTGGATTGTGAATTTTTTCTTGACCAAAGACAGCAAATGCTCCTCCATAGGACCCCAGGATTAAAAGAAAATGCCTAGGAGTATGTGTGCTGCTGAAAAATGGACTTACAATAGTTCATTCAATCACCATTCAAAGCTACAACAGCACTGAATAAAGTGATTTATGACTGTTTTTCACACTTACAACCATTGCAGCATCCCAATGGTCATATGATCAAAATTCGGCGTGTTGCAGTGTCCTGGGGTCATACGATTACCTTTTTCAACCTTCTGACAAGCAAAGTCAATAGGGAAAGCCAGATCCACTGAACAACTATATTACTAACAACGGCAATGATTCACTTAACAATGGTGCAAGAAACATTGTAAAATGGGTCAAAATTCACCTAACAAATGTCTCACTTAGCAACTGAAATTTTGGTCTCAATTGTGGCCATAAGTTGAGGACAACCTGTATGTAGACAACCTCTCAGCAGAGAAGCCGAAGGCCTTCTATCGTATGGTGGCACAGCTAGGGTTGCACTGATTAGCACATGAAAAACAATCTCAGCAGCCAGAAACAAAGGGAAGGTTTCAAAAAAAGGAGAAACTTAAAACTTGCTATTTGTTTGGTAAAAAATTTACAGCCAGCAAGTTCATAAAATCATTTGACTGCTGGATCTGTCAGTGGAGGCTATTTTCTTTTTTATAAGCCTTGGTTTCATTTTTATAATTGAGAAGGGCTTCTAAAGAATCATTGGCAATTAAGGCCCACTAGGGGATGGAAACCAGATGCGAATGCTTATAGTCCTGGGCAGGGTTGTAAAACAATTGCAGCAGGGAGGAAAAAGGGCTTAGATCCAGAAACCACATCGCACTCCCACCACTTGCAAAATATTGTTTAAAGCTTAAACAATTCCAGATACAGGTATGCCATTTTGCCCATTCTGCTTTTTGAGAATTACCTGTCCCTTGCACTTGTTTTGCCCTGCTCAGTGCCAAGACTGATATTGATTCAAGGGGGCCTGTAAATCTGGAGGCACATATACCTTCAAGCTTAGCAAGCCTTTCAACGTTGCTTAAAAGGATAAATAATCATCTAATGGGCTGTGGTAAGAGGGAAAGTTATTAGAAAGCCTAGCATTGCTTTTGACATCTATTTTATGTCACAGTTGCATCTTTAATCAAGGAAGAAGAAATAAATGGTAGGTTGAAGGTGTATATTATCCATGCCAGACCTTTTCCTTCGAAGATCTGAAATGGGTTCTGCAATATTTGCCTAGCAGAGAGATGTCTTGTATTGTAAACATCCTTTCAGGGACCAGTGCTAGAGGAGGAGCATTCAGCAGTTGGGCTGAGCCTGCAGATGCCTACAAATAATCACATCAAAATACTTCAAAGCATGGAGTAACTACCTCCTTTGCAATCTAGGAATTGCATTGTACTTATAGAAGAGAATGTTTATATCTTTTGTGTCTTTTAAAGGATGCATCAGAATGACATCACCAAGCTAGAGATTTACTTTATAGAAGGAAGGTTGGTAGACTATCAGAGTTCCAGAGAGAGGGTTCTGTGTTCTCATTGAGGAAATAGAGATACGATACACTCCCTTCAATTTTTTTTTAAAAAAATGCATGCAAAGAACAGCAAGGGGTTATTTAAGACCCTGAAGAACAAATCAAAGAGAATCTCGTTCCAAAAGAACTAACAGGGCATAAAACAAATATTCAGGCAGCCATATACAGCCCAGCTGAAAGTGCACTTTTGGTGGGAGAGCTGTGGAATTATTTTAAAAGATCAGACTGGCCTTTGTTCTTATTTGGTTAGTGTTAAGTATTCTGACATGGGTTGAAGTAAATTGGAGACAGTCTTTGTTGGTGAACTTTCAGCTCTTTATTACATAGTGACTTGTGAACATAACAGCAAACTCTGCCTTATATAGGCAACCCTTGTGAAAATTGACCAATAGAGAGCTAGGAACGCTAGCTCTTAAACCAATAACAAACCTCTGTTAAGGGCTGTTAAGCCTGGTTTCCCCAACCAGGGTTAGGGAGACAAGCTAAACAGAATGTGCAGCGTTAGTCAGATAGGCACACAGATAAATGAGTGAGCTAAGCTTGTATGTTTATTAACATACAGTAAAAATGACAGATACGCTTGTGCTATCAAATATATAGTTTATTCCATTATGAGTTCATAGCATAGTCAAAATAACAGTCCAATAGTCATGTATCATTTAGTCAGTCCATTCAGGGATATTCAGTTAGCAAAGTCTATGTAGAAATATCCCATGTCAATTCACTTACAAGTCAGTCCTTTGTTTTCTCTCCCGTTCGAGCAATGCAGACTTGTTTTCCTTGCAGTAATCAGGGATCATCAAAGCCAGAGAGAGAGCAAGCTGCAGCCTTGCTTCTTTTAAAGTGCTTTCACAACCACTCCCTTAATTACTATCCCACAGTTAAAGTTGCAGACACTTTAACATACAAACTATGATTATATATTATTATTTACCTAAACCAGTTAGGGTAAAACAATGTTATCCCTAACATTCTCCCCTTTTAGGAAATAATAATATAAATATAACTATTTACATCTTTAAATCATATTTGTTACAACTCTCTTTAAACTTGCTTACTCCTTGAGCTTTTGTAAATTGGTCTGCAATGTTTTCTTCTGTCATGCAGTATTCCAATTTAATTAGCCCATTCTTTACAGATTCTCTAACATTTAAGTATCTTAAATCAGTATGCTTTGATCTAGTTTTTACAGCAATACTAGTAGCAAATTTTATAGCTGCTTGATTATCCTCGTACACAATAATGGAATCTTTTACAGTTATACCCATGTCTAATAATAACTGTTTGTACAAAATCAAGTCAGTGCATAGTAATGACAGACATGAAAATTCCGCTTCCATCGTAGACAAGCTGATATGCTGTTGTCTGATTGACCTCCACCCTACTAGTGTCTTACCAAATAATATAGCCATCCCAGATGTTGATTTTTTAGTGTTTATATCAGTTGCAAAATTTGCATCTGCATAGGCACTAAGAATCAAATCACCCTTTGGATCTATATACAATGCATGGTTCATTGTTCCTTTAAGATATCTTAAAATTCTCTTTAATGATTGCCAATGACATTGTTGTGGATCAGAATTAAAACGAGCCAGCTGATTTACACTATAAGCTATATCAGGCCTAGACCAATTTCTTATATATGATAAGCTGCCAATCAAAGATTGATATATGGACTTATCAAATTTGGGACTTTGATCATCAGTTTGGCAAACTTCCTGACTCATTGGAGTCTTTGCCGGTTTACAAAGTTCCATTTTAAACGTTTTAATTAATTGGCAAATTTTATCTTCTTGAGATATCTTAAAACCATTTTTTGTTTTGTTAATTGTCAATCCTAGATACTTTTTAATTTCACCTAAATGCTTTAATTTTATCTTTTTGGCTAATAATGATATAATCTCATTAGCTTCATTATTAGTCTTAGTTATCAAAGCAATATCATCTGTAAATAATAACAATAATGACACCGTTCCATTATTTTCTCTTTTAAACACACATGGATCTGCTAAACCAGATTTAAAACCTATATTGTTTAACTGTTTCACAATATATTGGTTCCACTCAAACCCAGATTGTTTCAACCCGTAAAGACTCTTTTTGAGTTTCCAACAATCATTACTATTTACTTTATTGTCTTTTATACCTACTGGTTTTCTTAAATATATAGTGTGCTGCAATGGTGCATGTAGATAGGCAGTTTCTACATCTAAATGGTTAATGACATAGTTTTTCTTAGCTGCCCACACTAATGCTGCTCTTAAAGATGTTGCTTTAAGACTTGGTGCAAAAACTTCATCATAATCAGATGCAGTTTGATTAAATCCTTGAGCTACTAACCTAGCTTTATGGGTAACAGTCCCATCATTTCCAGTTTTTACTTTAAATATCCATTTGCACCCAATGGATTTTTCTCCTGGAGGTAATTTAGCATTTTCATAAACTTTCATTACCTTTAATGAATTTAGTTCCTTTTCCATTGCCTTTTGCCAATTCTCCTGATCCTTAGCAGGATACATCCTAAGTTCATCTACACTAGTTGGAACTTTAGTTACTTGGCAAACTATACTTGCTTGATACCTATCAGGTGGTCTAGTTACACGTGTAGTACGTCTAGGTATTACAGGACTTACAGGTGGACTTTCATTAACTAACTCTTCTTGATTATCTAACTCTTCCTGATCAACTGTTTCCTCTTGTTCTGGTCCTATTTGCTCTTCTTGGACTTCTTCTTTAATTGGACTCTTCTTATAACTAATCTGATCTTTCTGCCTTTTGTAGGGTTCAATAATTACTTCGTTATTTAAATCTTGGTCTAATCTATTCCATCCTACATGTTCTAGGAATTTTGCACTAGCACTGGTGTAAACTCTAGATGTACCTGGTTCCCAGAATCTATAAGATCTATGATTAGATGTATATCCTACAAAATATAATCTTTTAGCTCTATGTTGTCCTTTGTGTCTAAGTTGTGTAGGGATATGCACCCATGCTGGTGCTCCAAATGTGTGCATGTAACTTAAATCAGGTTTTGTACCATGCCACAGTGTGAATGGTAATTCACCTGTTGTTGAATTAACAACATTATTTAATATATGATTACCACACATTATTGCTTCTCCCCATAAATTGTCAGGTAATCCTGAATCAGACATCATAGTTCATGTCATTGATTGTAATGTTTGGCCTCTTCTCTCTATAAAGGCATTATGTTGTGGCCTATATGGTGCAGACTTTTAATGTTGAATACCTAACATTCTTAGTCTGTTCTGGAATTTATTATTTGTAAATTCTGTACCATTATCTGTTATAAGAGTTACTAATTTCTTTTTAGTTTTCCTTTCAGCAAATTTTATCCAATTAAAGAGATTTTTATATGTTTCAGTTTTTCTCTTCATTAAATAGCAAAACCCATATCTAGAATAGTGGTCCATTATACTTAGTATGTAACGAGCTCCTCCTACACTTGGTTTTTTAGGACCTATTAAATCTGCAAATACTACCTCTAAAGGTTCTTTGGTAGTAAATCCATCAACTCTATTAGCCGGTGTGACCCTGCTCTTACTTTGATAGCAAATATTACATTGCAAATACTTATTACAAGGTTTCAAACTTATTCCCTTAGATGATTTAATAGTTTTCTTAAGCATTTTAAAATTTAAATGCCCTAGCCTTCGATGTAACAAGTGAATACATTCATCATGAGGTTTCTTATTTTCATAAACTGTGTTAGCCACCTTTAAACCATCATCATTTAACACATATAATTCACCTCTTAAAGATGCAGTAATTTTCTTATCTTCTTTCTCAATTATGCAGTTATCTCCCCTAAAAGTAACTACATATCCTAGTTTAACCAAAATTCTTACTGAAATTAAATTAAACTTAAGTTGTGGTACATATAACATTTTTACATTCTCTTTTATAAAAGAACAATATGCTATACCTTGACCTTTAGCTTTCAGTTTCCAGCCATTGGCTAACGATATCTGCTGTGTACTCTTGGACATTTTAATAAAATGTTTGTTATCATTTGTTATACAATGTGATGCTCCACTATCAACCACCCATAAATTATTTTTTACAGCTCCGTTAGTATACATGGCTAACTCTAAATTTTTATTTATCTTTTGATGACTTTTTGTATTCTGGCCAGCGTTCTGGCGCTTTGCTTTTTTACAAAATCTTGCCAAATGTCCTCTTCCTCCACAATTAAAGCACTTTTTAATTGCGTATGCAGTAGGAGTTTCATTATCTTCTTTTTGAGGTTGCTGCCTCCTTAACTCATCTCTTTCAAACCTTCTTCTGGCCTCTTCTATCAATCTGCCAGTTATATCAGTTAAAGTTAGGCTTTCCTTTGGCAATATTTCAAGGGAAGTTACGTAGTTATCATAGCTTTCATCAAGGGAAGATAGAATTATGTAGACTTGGTGTAGTTCAGAGAAAATAAGCTCTTTCTCGTGCAGTTCTTGAAAAATGCTTTGCATAGTTTTCAAATGACTCAGCATATCACCATTCTTATGGAGATGTGTACTGAAAAGTTTCCGTGTTAGATTTATGTGAGCACCAACATTATCTCGAACATAAATCCTCTTCAGCTTCTGCCAACACCCAACAGCTGATTTCTCTCCGTGGATATAAACAAGTTGCTTATCAGTTAAGGTTAAAGCAATAATGCAAATAGCTTGTTGATTTTTATGCATAAATTCTTCTATCTTTAATCTGTCTTCATCATCCTCTGGATCCCATTCTTCTACGTTTGGTGGATTTTCAATTATGTTCCACAAACCTTCTCTTCGTAGAAGCAGACTACATTTCATAGACCATGATACATAGTTTGTTCCATCCAACTTGGATATAAGGGACAAACTTTGTAGATTGACTTGTGCCATGTTTTCTTATATGGATATAAAAATATAATTTAATAAAACACAGCTGTCTGTTTACTGTAATGTATAACAACACAAACTCTCACTTTTACATAAATCTGTTTTATCCTAATTAAACTGACTTTGCAGCCTCTGGGCCCATAACCAGTGTTAAGCCTGGTTTCCCCAACCAGGGTTAGGGAGACAAGCTAAACAGAATGTGCAGCGTTAGTCAGATAGGCACACAGATAAATGAGTGAGCTAAGCTTGTATGTTTATTAACATACAGTAAAAATGACAGATACGCTTGTGCTATCAAATATATAGTTTATTCCATTATGAGTTCATAGCATAGTCAAAATAACAGTCCAATAGTCATGTATCATTTAGTCAGTCCATTCAGGGATATTCAGTTAGCAAAGTCCATGTAGAAATATCCCATGTCAATTCACTTACAAGTCAGTCCTTTGTTTTCTCTCCCGTTCGAGCAATGCAGACTTGTTTTCCTTGCAGTAATCAGGGATCATCAAAGCCAGAGAGAGAGCAAGCTGCAGCCTTGCTTCTTTTAAAGTGCTTTCACAACCACTCCCTTAATTACTATCCCACAGTTAAAGTTGCAGACACTTTAACATACAAACTATGATTATATATTATTATTTACCTAAACCAGTTAGGGTAAAACAATGTTATCCCTAACAAGGGCCAATCGGATTCTTAAGAACTGACCAATCCGATCTGGCCGCTTAACAACCAATCAGAACCCTGCACTTTACCCCAAGCTCACACTTTATTCAACTATATACATACATAACACCCCTTCCCCCTGGCTTCTTAAACTGTGGTGTGGTTATATAATCCTTTAAATAGGATGGTTGTCTTTTGAGTCTTTCTGATTTTCACTGGACTGGTTGAGTGCAGTCCTCTTGAGGTAGAATGTTGTTTGGCAGTGGTTCTGCTTCTCGCTCGGGTGCAATTTCCAACGGTGCAAATAATTCTTCTTCCTGTTCCATTTCCTGAGTCTTGCTTGATTCATCGCTTGCTTCTAACAGGTTTCCTGGAACGTCGCCTTCTTCTGTTCCTCCCCCCCCCTCAGTTTGGTCATGGGGGAGTTGTTGACTGGCCATTGTGAGTCGTGACCGTAATTGGTCTATATGCCGTTTCCACAGTCTATTGTCACAGCATTTTACTATATGGGATTTGGGCCCGGTTACAGGTACTACCATTGCTTCTATCTATACGGGGTCACCTGATAAATTCCATGCATAAACGTTGTCGCCTATCTGGAAAGTGCGATAGCGTCCACTGGATCCTATAGGCTTTTCCGGTTCATAAGCAGGGTGCAAACGGTCGAGGCGGGAGCGGAGTTTTCACCCCATTAGTAGTTCTGCGGGAGTTCTGCCAGTGACGCTATGTGGAGTGATGTGTTGCAATAGAAGAATTTGGTTGACTTTATCATCGATATTATCATAGTCCAATTTCTGTAAAGTCTTTTTAACAAATTGGACCATGCATTCTGCTCGGCCATTGGTCGCAGGGTGCGCAGGCGAGGTGAGCGCATGGCGGATGCCTTGGTCAGCAAGGTACTGTTCAAATATTAGCGCTTTAAATTGTGGCCCGTTATCGGACACCAGGACGTCCAGCAAACCGTGGGTTGCAAAGAGTCTATTGAAAACTTTAATCACTGCTTCGGAAGTTGTGGCCGTCATTCGATGAATTTCTAACCAATTGGAGTATGCATCGACAGTCAATAAGAACGTATGTCCTTTGGTCGGCCCTGCGAAGTCCAGGTGGATTATGGACCAGGGTCCACGTGGCGTCTCCCATTCTGTAGGCATGGCTTTTGGTGGGGCATTGCTGGTCTGTTGGCACTTGGTACAGGCCTTGACCCATTGCTTGATTTGTCGGTCCATGCCTGGCCACCATGCGTAGCTTCGTGCAAGTGCTTTCATCCACACGATCCCGGGGTGGCCCTCGTGCAGGATTTGTAGTAGTGTCTTTTGGAGTCGCTCTGGGACAACGACTCTATCGCCCCAGATGACACAGCCTTTTTGAGAAAAAAGTTCAGTTTGTCTTGCTTTAAATGGCGTGAAATCATCTGGGATTCGGTCCAATGGCCATCTGCGTTCCACCCAGCCTAGGACTCGAGCTAGGGTGTGGTCTCGTTTGGTTTCTCTCGCGATGTCTCGAGCAGTCATAGGCGGCGAGTTGAGTGTTTCGATCTGCAACGTAGTTGCCGTTGGTGCCGGATCGTCGAGAGTCTCTGGAAGCGGCGTTCTACTTAATGCATCAGCGTGGGGAATGGCTTTCCCCGGGCGATATTGCAGGCGATAATTATAAGCAGCTAGAAATTCTGACCATCGAGTCATTCTCGGGGATAATATGTAGGGGGTTGGCTTGTCCCCGGCTATTATCCCAAGCAACGGTTTGTGGTTAGTTACAATGGTAAATGTCCTTCCATACACATATTCATGAAATTTCTTTACAGCTGAAATGATTGCAAGAGCCTCCTTATCAATTTGTCCATAGTTCCGCTCTGCATGTGAAAGAGTCTTCGAAAAGTATGCAACAGGGGCCTCGTTCCATTAGGCAGTACATGACTCAAAATGGCGCCCACCCCAAAGGGTGAGGCATCGCAGGTTATAACTAATGGTAATGTCTCGTTATACTGCATAAGTACAGAATCAGATGTAAGCAATTTTTTTACATTCCGAAACGCTTGTTCTTCCCGGTAACCCCAAACCCACAATGCTTTTTTATCTAATAACCGGTGTAACGGTTCAGCAACAGTCGCCTTGTGCGGTAAAAACACATTATAGAAATTTATGAGGCCTAAGAATGCCTGGAGATCGGTCTTGTTACGGGACCTGGGAGCATTTTTTATCGCCTTTAATTTACTCTCCGTAGGGTGAATGCCCTGGCTATCAATGTGATACCCTAGAAACTCAACACTGTCAGTATATAAGTGACATTTATCCTTTTTTACTTTAAGTCCTGCCTCTTGGAATTTTTTAAGAACACATTTCAAACGATCCTGCAAAAATTTTTTTGTTGGTGCTGCAATTAATACGTCATCAAAATACGGAACCACACCCTTGATTCCCTGTAACAACCTTTCCATGAGGCTTTGGAATATCCCTGGGGCCACACTCACCCTGAATTGCAATCGAGTACATTTAAAAGCACCCCTGTGCATTACAATTGTTTAGGCTTGGGCCGTCTTTTCGTCCACTGGTAATTGTTGATAAGCTTGAGCTAAATCTAATTTAGCAAAAACCTTTCCGCCCCCCAAGGAATGGAGGAGGTGCTGCACCACCGGAACTGGATATGCATTCTGCTGCAGGGCATGGTTTAAAGTGGCCCGGTAGTCCCCACAAATTCGAATTGACCCATCTGGCTTAATGGGGGTTACAATAGGAATCTCCCATGGAGAATGATCAATGGGCTTCAACACCCCCTGTGCAATTAGTTTGTCGAGTTGTTCATCTATCTTAGCTTTAAGAGTGAAGGGAACTCGACGGGGCTTCAAAAGGATTGGGGCTACTTTTGGATCTAGGCTAAATGAGATTGGAGTCCCTTTATACTCGCCTAAATGATCTGCGAAGACATCGCTGAACTCAGAAATAAGGTCCTCCTCCCACTCACAATCACTGATTCGGTTCATGCCGGCCACTTCGATGCCAAGTGGTGCGAACCATTGGAGGCCCAACAAACTAGGCCTATCTCTGTCGATGATCGTTAGAGGTAAGTACGCTGTATGCTTTTTAAAAGAGACTCGGACTCGGCAAGACCCGACTATGGGGATTCGGTTCCCTTGGTAGTCCCTTGAGGATGAGGCGTTGTAATCGGAGGTCTTGGTGTTGGATTGTAGGGATGAGTTGCTTTAACGTCTTCCACGACACCATCAAGAGGGACGATCCCGAGTCAACCTCCATGTGGCAAGGTTGGTTCTCTATAGCTACCGTGACTCGAATTTTCTTAGCGTCCATGGTTGAGGCGTGACCTATAGTGATAATATGGTGAGCCTCTTCTTTTTGAAATGCTCGATTTCTGTAGGAGTGGTTTACTGGTTCTTGCCTTACAGGACGGTTTCCTGTCGATTGGCAATAGTTGGTCCCTTTTGAGGCCTGGCTGGGTCCTGATAAGCTGCGGCAGACCCGGCTGATGTGGCCTCGTTTTCCGCACTCATGGCAGAGTGCGTCGCAAAATTTGCATTCGGCCCTGGCATGGTTCGCTCCACAACCTGCGCAAGGGCGTAAAGGCTTAGGGCGAGGGTCCCGGTCAGACCGCAGTCGATGGGCCCCTTCTTCATCGCTGTCTGACGATGAAGAGAGGTCCTCGTGGTGCGTCGTAACTAGCTGCCCTTCTGAGTTGGGTGAGATTTCGCCGGTCGGTTGTGTTGCCGAAGTGCGGCTTCGCCATAATTGTGCAGCCGACTTTTTGGTCGCCTCCGCAGCCATAGCTTCGGCGATGGCGTCAGCAAGGTCGATGTCGCCTTTCGCCATCAGCTTGCTTTGCACGCCTAGTGCATCTAATCCCAGAATTAATCGATCTCTCAGTGCTTCCTCTAAATCTGCGAACCCGCAGAGGCCCCCTAAATTTCGGAGATCCGCCACGAAATCGGCCACGCTCTCTCCTTTTCGCTGGTTTCTCTGATAGAACTCATGGCGTCTCACGAGTGTCGGAACGGTTGGCATGTAATGGTCTCTCAGGATGGGTTCGAGGTCGTCCCAGCTCATGGCCTTCACTTCTCGAGGTTTCGCCAGTGCTTTAGCCATTTTAAAGACAGCCAGGCCACAGTGCGTCAGGAACAGTGCCCGCTTCTTTGCTGGTGTGGCGTCCTTCAAATTATTTGTTTCGAGAAACATTTGGAAGCGATCCATGTAGGATTCCCAATCCTCTTGGTTTGGATCGAACGGAGCGGGTGGTACAATGCCACCGGACATGGTTCCGTTGATGGCGCCGTCTCAACACGTGCTCGGTATCTCTTCCTGGCTTCTCAGATTCAAATGTCTCCAAATCCCACCTTCGTCACCAGTGTTAAGTATTCTGACATGGGTTGAAGTATTCTGACATGGGTTGGAGACAGTCTTTGTTGGTGAACTTTCAGCTCTTTATTACATAGTGACTTGTGAACATAACAGCAAACTCTGCCTTATATAGGCAACCCTTGTGAAAATTGACCAATAGAGAGCTAGGAACGCTAGCTCTTAAACCAATAACAAACCTCCGTTAAGGGCCAATCGGATTCTTTAGAACTGACCAATCCGATCTGGCCGCTTAACAACTAATCAGAAGTGCAGGGCCAGAACCCCAAGCTCACACTTTATTCAACTATATACACACATAACAGTTAGATTTTTTTAGTAATTAAACAACAGGGTTTCTTTTTATCCAACTGTTATTAATATGTAAAATTGCTGTGTTTATAGTATGTTTTGTGATGTAAAGTCTCAGTGTGAGACCTGTGTTTTATTTATTGGCACCATAGTTATTTCTTGTTCATACATGTACTTTTTATGTGGTATATTTTACCAGTCTGAACACTTAGAGCTTAATACTGGCAGCTTTTTATGTTTTAGGGAAACCCATTGTGATCTAGAATTCCACTTTGATACATTTATCTGGAAGTAGGGCTCAATGGGACTTACCTATGTGTAAGATATGTAGAATGTTTTCTTCAAGTGAACCTAGTGGTTTTTTACCCCTCTTTCTAAATTCTTCCCAAGGCTAGAATCTTTTAAAAGGCTCATTGTTCTCCTGAATTTCATGCATGATCCTTGCTTCTGAATGCTTTATGGAATATGACCCATAGCCCTGCTTATATATGAAAGGCAAAATATGTAAAAAAATAAAAAGGGGAGCACAGAATTTCTTTTTCAGAGGTATTTTTAACCCAACCAGAAGTTTAGTGTGAAACTTTTAAATGAGAATATAACCATTAAAATATTAAATAAGCCATTTAAAATGTTATTTTCATGTTGGAAGGTGGGATTCTAATTTTGCTGATAAATCCATATTGGTCCCAGCAAATATGCTGAGAAGTGGGGTGGATTGAATTGATGGATGGCCTAAGGTCTAACCTTAGTAGGCAATGTATTAAAGATGAACGTTAATGTTTAAAACCAGTCAGTGAAATAAACTCTTATATTGGTGAGATGTTCCTGGTTTACTTGCACTGCTTTCAACCGGTTGCATACATTTTACATATCCCTGGAATAAACAGTGCTATGTAAAGACTAGAAGAGTGAGAAATAACCTGAAGAAATAGGAACAGGAGAAAAGGAAATCTAACTTAACCTAGTTTCTATGTGCTATCTGCTTCCCATCATCACTTGGGTCAATTGATACTGTCCCATCACATAATTCTTTTTTGCATCTTAGGGGAAAGGATAGACAGTGTTAATTGTGTTCAGGTCACATACAGCATTCTCGTCTAATAGTAAAAACACCACACCAGTTGGTTTGGCCCATGAGTGACAGCAATTTTTGTTCCCTTGTATCTTTGAAAGTGATAGGTAGTGTTGTGTCCGCGAAATGATGCCAGGAATCGGTGACTTTAGTGCAAGCTCTTTATTTGTGAGTTGGAACCGAACTGGCGAAAGGAAAAAAACCCCGCAGCTTTTATTTCTTTCGCCGCGGCGGCCGCGGCCAATGGCACCGCTTTGAATCTCCCGCGATCCGAATGTACCAATCACGGGAGATTCCTAGCGAGCCAATCGGCGCGGCTCGCCTGACCAATCGGAGAGCCCCGCGCTTTGGCCAATCAAAGCGCGGGGATCTCGAGTATGTTAATTAAGGACAGAGCAGGTAGCTTATCACATCTGCATGTATTCCTCAGAATTGAAACCAATGTATTTTGTACGAGATCCTTCCCACAAAACCCTCCAACAAGCTGCATCTGAAACAGCCTTGAATCTCATTTCAGGTCTGGTATGAGACTGCTTCTTCTTCAGTTTACCAACAGATGGCGCAATTGGCCAGCTTTGGATCCGTTAATTATTTTTAAGTAACAGATACCTATGGTTGGACTTTTTATAAAAATGAGATAATAATTAAAGCTCTACAACAGTTCTGTGCCTTTATCTTAAAAGCTTCAGAGGAAATGTAAAAAAAAAACACCCTCTATTCTTGATTATAATTCACTTGTCATCTCAAATTCTCAGAAAGGTTTTTTTAAAGATAAATGTAATCAAGAATATTTTTTGCAATAAAACAAGAATACAGTATCATGCTGCACTATAATTCCATTGCTATTACTTTTCACACATAGAAGGGCTGCATAATTTTCATATTACTAAAATTATTAAATTCCTCCAGAATTATTTCTATGGTAATTTCATTCAACATTATACTGGTAGTTAAAAGATAAAAATTGATACCAATTTAAAAAATAATATAAAGAAAATATAAAATAGAATACAATAGAGTTCTTTATTGGCCAAGTGTGATTAGACACACAAGTAATTTGTCTCTGGTGTATAAGTTCTCAGTGTACATACATGCAACAAGTGACATTCTAAGATTATAATCATAAAATAGAAATATCATAAATCATAAGATACAGCCCTCAGTGAAAGTTATAAGATACTAAATAAGCAATCAACATAAATCATAATAGGATGCTAAATAAAAGCAATTAACATAAATCATAAGATACAAACAACAAAGTTATAGTCATGAAGCTAAAAAATAGGTAATAGGAAAGACGAGAAGGATAATAGTAATACAGGCCTGCCAGATTGAAATAGAAAAGAAAAAAAATAAAAAAATAAAGTAAATAAAAAAGAAATGTATAAAAAATGAGTTCCACTTTCATCACAATAAGTGTAAACAATTTTAATAACTAATCCCTTCTCTTAAAATACAACAAATTTCTAAAGCCTTGTTGTTCAAACCTGAGTAAGAGTTCATTAAGAATTGCAAGATATAAAAAAAATATTGATTTTAACCTTGAATAGATAGATCAACCTTATATTCCTTCCTTTTACTTTTAACCTTGATCTTTAGTGCCTTCAAATACTGTTTTAGAATTCAATTTCTCAATTTTTTCTTTGTCCCTTTTCACAAAATCCTTCAAAACTTTAACAAGACTTTTGTGAATCCAGTATAGGAAAGTTATCCAGGTCACTCTTGGTTTGCTACTTTATATCCTTTTTACTTATTGACATCAGCTGTTTCATTTTTATATCTAGTATAGCATATTTTCTATATCATTCCTGCACTCTATCATTTTTAAATCCACATTCAAATCATTCTCAATCTTATCTGGTAAAACTTGTTCCTTTTCCATAACATCTTTTAATAGTCTATCTATAATGTCAGACATTTTTAAAATTAATTTCTGGGTCCATTAATCACAAGTATTCTTCAATACATCTGGTGTTAAAGTATTTTGTTCCTTCTGTCTTAATAAGTCAAATTTAACTGTTCGTTTAATTGCAAAAAAATTTCTTGTTCCTTCAAAATCCCATCCTATAATGTTTTTTTAAGAGTTTAAGACAACATTTTCCTACAGGAAGATTTTTATAATTAATTCCAAAATCTTACGTCATTTCCGTCTGGGCCCATAGTCAATTTGACTCAGTTGTATCATTTTAAAACTGAATCATCTGACTACCAATTTGCATGGCCCTAGTACACAATGACCAAAGGAAGAAAATTTAAATGAGCATTCATAAAAGGGGTAGAGATATGATGGGATGAGGTAAGACATCATCACAATGATTACTAATCAGAAGCAATATTGATTCAGTGCTTCCAGAATGATCCCAACCATATTAAAAGCAGAAGTTGCAGATAGTTATTGACGTATGACCACAAATGAGCCCAAAATTTATGTTGTTAAAGTGAGAAATTTGTTAAATGAGTTTTGTCCCATTTTACGACCTTTCTTATCACATTTGTTAAGCCAGTCACTGCAGTTGTCAAGTTAGTAATTTGGTTGTTAAGTGAATCTGATCTCCACATTGACATTGATTGTCAGAAGGTCACAAAAGGTGATCACATGACCCCAGGTACTGCAATCATCATAAATGTGAGTCAATTGCCAAGCATCTGAATTTTGATCACATGGCCACAGGGATGCTGCAATGGTCATAACTGTGAAAAATGGTCATGTCACTTTTTTCAATGCCATTGCAATTTCGAATGGTCACTAAATGAACTGTTATAAGTTGAGGACTACCTGTATTATAACAATTGGACTGAATCAGACAGCTTTCTCTACTCTGAGCTTGGAACCACAAGGCAAATAAAGATAAGTGGGTAGGGGACACTGTCTGGGAAGAGTGCTGAGGAAGGAAGGAAGGAAGGAAGGAAGGAAGGAAGGAAGGAAGGAAGGAAGGAAGGAAGGAAGGAAGGAAAAATAATGGAAAACATCTATAGCCCTAAGAGCCACTGCTGAGTTTGATATATATTCACTGCCCAAATGAAGAGAAATGTCTTCTTAGGTAAACAAGGATGCTATGCTATTCCTTTAAAGAGGAAACCTATTTAAGGGAATGGATCCATGTAGAGAACACTTAACATTACTCATCTGGGCTTTACGTAAGAAAACTCTTGGTGCTAGCCTGAAAAATTGTGGTGTTTGAATACAAAATATACTTGCAGTAGCAATTGCAATGGCACTCAGACTTATATACCACTTACAATATTGGCCATATCGCTGTATAATTTTAGCCCATACATGAATGCAGGATACAATGATGGATGGTTGCCAGTCTGACTGACATTCTTTGATCATAGGAACATATCCAAGTTCTAACTTCTGCTTAAGAAACTTAAGAAACTATCAGTGACTACTAATCTTGATGCCTCTGTAATTTATCATCCGGTATCATTTACAGAGAAAGGCAAGCAAAAGGAAACCCTCATGTCTTCCTTTGTTCTTCCTAAGCATCTCATTGATCAACATGGAAAATGAGATGCTGGATAAGATAGGCTGTCAATCCGCATTTGTAAAAATCCTCTTTTAATTTATTTAATTAAATATCAATCAATATTTATTTGATCAATATTTCTCCTTCAAGTTATTGTCTTCTTCTGTGAACTTTCCTATCATATTTCCCCAAACATATTTTGTACTTGTATTCAACTTATGAGGCAATACTCAACATCTGGCAGTATTTGATAAGCAGTAATGTTTTGCTATGCGGCTTAGACTAGAGTTTTATAATATAATTCAGCTGATATGGGATGTCTGTGCATCACTCAAATGTTGATTTGCTATTGATCATACATATTTGCAACATGAAAAGCAGATATATATGAATAGTAGGCAATATTCAATGTTAAGAAAAGTAAGTCAGAGGTCTCCAAACTTGGCAACTTTAAGACTTGTGGACTTCAAATCCCAGAATTCTCCAGCCAGCTATGGAATTGAAGTCCACAAGTCTTAAAGTTGCCAAGTTTGGAGAACCCTGGCCTAAGTGATTGTGCATGATTGTGCCATCACATAGTTGTATGGGATATCACTATAGACCATCAAATATTTTGTTATCAGTTTATTATTATTGCATTTTGACGGAGAAGGATGTTTGTGATGTTTTCCTTTCTCAAGTGGCTTCACCAAAATCAAGCAATGAACTATCTTGGATCACCCAGCAATGTTGTCACAGGGCCTCTCTCACCAAAGTGGTCAGCCATGATTTCCTTGTGCTCAACCACTGCATTATATAGTAGATTAGCAGTTGGCATGTCACTTTTGATGCATCTGGCAGGAGGCTGTCGAGGGATTTTCTTCCTTCTCTGGGGTTAATCCTGCCTCCTCTATCATCCTTCTTTGATTATAGAGGCCTGCCACTCGGGCAGATAAAACACTTTATTCATGAGGCCCTGACAGCCAGGCAGACCAAGGAGATGGTTGAACTAGGAGGCAGTCTTGGAAAAGAGTAGGAGGGGAAGATCAGTGGGAAATTTCCAGGGCACATCAAATAGATGGACCATGAGTGAGAGAGTTGGGTGATTCACATACACATGCAAAATGGCTATCTCAGCTGATCTCCACTGTCTGCGTCTTGCATTTTAAATTGATCTTGCAGATTGCAGGAGTTGTTGCTATAAGAGGAACTTCAAATTCAAAATTCAAGGAGAGAAGCAGCCAGGAATTAAGGAGAAACTTCCTAAGAGTGAGGACAATCAACCAATGGAACAGTTGCCACCAGAAGTTGTAGGGGCTTCATCACTGGAGGTTTTTAAGAAGAGATTGGACAGCCATTTGTCTGGAATGGTATATATAGGCTCTCCTTCTTGAGCAGGGTTTTTGACTAGAAAACCTCCAAGATCCCTTCCAATGCCATTATTCTATTATTCTATGGAAGGGAAAGGGAGGGAAGGAAAAAGAGGGATGGGAGGAAGGAAGGAAGGGCAATGGTTGGAAACTAATCAAGGAGAAAAGCAACCTAAAGCTAAGGAGACATTTAATGAATCCAACATTGAGGACAATTAACCCATGGAACAACTTGCCTCCAGAAGTTGTGAGTGTTTCATTGCTGGAGGCTTTTTAAGAAGAAACTAGACAATCACTTATCTGAAATGGTGTAGGGTCTCCTGCTTAAGCAGGGGGTTGGACTAGAAGACCTCCAAGGTCCCTTCCAGCTCTATTCTGACGGATTGATCCAGGGGACCAGGAGAAGAATCCATGTGTAGGAAAGTCTAAAGACAAGCTAGCGAGGAAGGAGTTTCTTTTGAAAATTCAGAGTCCTCCAAGTGGTCTCTCTCTGGTCTTGAGTGTCTTTTCTCATGTTTTTATCTTCTTCAGTATGTCCATTCTCTTTTCTTCTCTCTCTCTCCTTCACCTGGATTTAGGAATCTCAGCAGAGGAAGGGGACAGTTTCAGTTCATGTAAAAAATTGCAAAGAAGTTTAAGCACCACTGTGTATAAATAGAATTAATCATAAATATGTGTTTCCTGGATATATCTGATTAAAAAAAAATAGTACAGATAAGCTGAGTGCGTCTTTGAAGTAAACAGTCTACTTCATCCATATTAACATAATGTTGTATGTTTATTTATTTATATTCCCGCCTTTATTATTTGAATAAATAACTCAAAGCAGCTAATATATTCAATACATGTTCCTCCTCCTCTTTTCTCCAAAAACAACAGCAACCCTGTGAATTGGACTGGATTGAGAGTGTGTGACTGGCTCAAAGTCACTTATATGGCTTTCATAGCTAAGCTGGGACTTGAATTCACGGTCTCTGGATTTCTAGTTTGGTGCCTTAACCACTAGACCAAACTAGTCCTCTAATTCCTGGAATAAGAAGTTAAAACATTCACAAGGCAAATTGTTAGTAAATCCTGCTTTCCTACTAGATGGACCTACTTGCCACAACGCCGGTTTCTGATATATTAACTGACAGTGGAATGCTAAAGATGGCTATTTTTTAAAAACTGGCTGGTGAAAATGCCATGGATTTTTTTTCCTTGTAGTCTTTAATCATTAATACTATTTTTCCTAATTTCATATTCTCTGTTTTTATCATTCAAAAAGTCAACCTTACATGTTTTGTGCTTCACCCATTTTCAGTCTTTTTATTTGGATCCCATCTTGAATTGCCATTGCGTGGAGGTATAGCCTCCAAGTATTTGAAAATAAATACATTCATAATTACATACTCTCAGGAAAGCATGCATAATAAATCTGTTTTAAATAAATCTATTTTTTGGAAGATGAAGATTTCCATTCTGGGTTCAATTGTGACATTGCAGGGATTACTGGAGAAGCAACACCACATGCTTCCCATTTACAAAATGATGGAATGCAAATATTCATATGGGAGATTGTTTTTCCTCTCTATGAATGCAATTTATTTACTGCTTACCTAGTTATTTTATGTATTGATGAAGTGGGCTATGATTCCTGAGAGATTGTGTAATGATAAATTATTGGTATCTAAATTGCCTCAAGGTTCTCCTTATTTTTGTTTTGTTGCACTAACACCTCTATCTCTCTGGAAAATGATTTATAATCAATCTATAAACAATAGGCAAGGTATAAACTAGTTTTAATCTAAAATGTTGTTTTCAACATTCCACATAGGGAAGATTTTTTTTTTTTTTAAAGAGCAAAGAGTTCTGGGAAAAGGTTTAGTCTTCTCCCTTTCTAGGTTGATAATCCTAACCCATATTATGCCATTAATTGTGATTAAGTAAAAGATTAAGTGGAACAGGGCAATAAATGATTTACTTTTAGTAAAATTAAACTTGATTTTAAGCTTTGCATGCAAGGGGCACAAGGCAAGTCACCAATTTCTCAGTTTCATATCCACTTCTGTTTCTGCATATTGCAGTATTAATAAAGTATGACTACAGTTTATTTTACAAAAATATTAATGCTTGTGAGGAATAAAGCATATTTATATCCAGGGCACACAATTCTAGATTTAAGATGGCCCCTAACTGTACTCCTCTCCAAAAAAGAGAAGAGAACAAAGCAAAGCTCAACAAAAAGAAAAGTATAGGGAGAAAAAGTCCTATGCAAATCTTGCACATTTGAAATATGACACATTCTGTGTTATATAAAACAACTAGTTATATCCTTTGGCAGTTTCCCTCAGAATGAACAGGATGTTTGCAGAAGTTTTTCTGTGAAGAAGTTAAAGCCTGTTATTAGAGCATCATTAATTGACTTGACTATCTTGGATTGTGCAACTGACCTGTGTCACACTCTTATTGTTTTTCTTGAACACGGGCAAAGAGGTTGTCTTAGATGGAAAAGTCACAAACAGGCTAGATCCCAGAATTTGGATACAGATATATTGTGTTCCAATTGGTTATAAAAGGAATTGACCTCTAAGATTATTCAGTCACAGCTCCAGATTCCAGTTCTTAGCCCATGTTTCATCTTCAGTTATTCCACATTCCAGGTTCATGCTAATCTGTCTTCTTAATCATCTTTATCTGTTATTCATTATGCATAATTCATTTTGCTCTTTAAAGCTTTACAAGACACTTTAGAGAAATTAGCATATTTAAAAATTTTAAAATTTGATTTGCAGACTTTATTTTAAAATTTGATTTGTAGACTTTAAAAGCTCCTGGAAAAATTAATAATTTTACAATCACAAGGTCTGAATAAGATGACATCTATGCTTTTATGCTTTTATGCTTTTATGCTTTCATGCACTCGTCCTTAGTCACACGTTCACACCTGCTGGAAAAATACTTTCTGTGGCATCAATTTAACTTAAACATTCAATAATCTCTAGTCTTTCTCTCCCCACAACCCATCTTCTTCTTCACTTTGAAATATCCTTAGGCCTCAGATCAAATTAGAAACTTTCTATAAAATAGAAAGGCACTAAATTTTATGTGGCTGAAATTAGAAAGCAGGTGCTTGAACTGATAAAGAACTGTGATCAGGATCAGGCAGGATCTGATTTGATCTGGATTTTGTCCAAATGACCAAGAAAAACTTCTTGTGAAGTCTCCAAGTTTGCACTCCCTTTTTCCAGTGGAGTAGTAGTTAGACGAAAACAGAGAGTTTGTCTTAAATTCACACTTTTTGGGCTTGATGAAAGCATGGAGTGAATCTCTACACCTAAACCTCAGCATAAAGGTAGTGCCACAGATCAGTTTCTTAGGTGTGTTGTAACTGGATTGCAAAAATGTAACCAAATGAATAGCAATAGCACTTAGACTTATATATGGTTTCACAGTGCTTTACAGCCATCTCTAAGTGGTTTACAGAGTCAGAATATTACCCCAACAATCTGGGTCTGATCTAATGCTGTGGATTGGTTTTGCTTCTCCAGTGTCTGATTATGAATTAGGCAGTGAGTTATTTATTTATTATTAAATTTATATAGTTAATTTTCCTATCTCCTGTTCAAAAGCTTCACCACTGCTATGACAGTCCTACCATAATCTAAAGGGGAAGCTCAAAGAGGCCATTCCTCTGTGCTAGAGACAAATCATAACTACGCTACAAAAAGTCTAAATAGCCACCAAGTGGCAGCAAAGAATTTTCTGTCTCTCTTTTGTGCCTTCTTTTGGTCATCTGGATCTTTTCAACCTAGTTTAGAACTACAGTAGATCATTTTTCTCCTGGAAACCCAACCAATTCCTCTGAAACTGGATCTCTTTCTCGGCAGACGGAAAGAGTGGCTTTTCTTGTGCTCTGAAAGGAAAAGGGAGATCAGTGCTTTCCTCTTTGGCTTGGGAAAAATGGGGTGGGGAGGGATTTTTGCTCTTTGAAGGCCAGAAGACATAGGATTCCCTTCCACGCTACTATATTTTATTGGTGGAAATTTAAGGAAAGTAAAATGAAGGCGGTGCATTTGTTTTAACCCTGGAGTTTTATAAACTTTTAAGAGTTATTTTTTAAAAATGGAAATTTCAACATAAAATGTTTCACATAAAGGAAAGGTTCAAATTATGTGAATGCCTAGAGCCAGTTCTTGTTGATGGCAAACTCTTCATGTAGACTCAAAAATCACTCCAGGGTACAAAGTGTCCCCCAATGGGAAGCCATTGAGATCCATTGAGCTTCATGTTTCATTATCTCCAGGCCATATATTGGCTAGGACAGTCAATGGGTCCAGTAGTGCAAGGTATCTTAACAATTGCCAACTAAGGAAGGATGCTTTTGTTTTTGTACTTGTAGTCTAACATGGTCTCCAGCAGTGTAAAGAAATCTTCACACTCCTTGTCCTTCTCACAAAAGAAGACGGGGTGGCAGCCAGAGGTGCATGGACCAAAGTGCTCCATGCCAGCTGCTAGACTCTTTGTCACCAATCTGATTGGTAGACTAAACAGCCAGGACCCAGCCTGATCTTTCCCTCGTTTTCTCTCCAGTGTGAGACGAGTGCTATATAGAAGGAGACAATGTAGGCTATCAAGGAGAAATTACCGCAAGAGCATTCCTGCTAACAAGGAGGGAGGCGGAGTCAGCATGCAATGGTTTGCATCAAAACTGGCAGCAACTCACAACTGGGAAGCCTTTGCAGAGGGGGTGGGAAGAACAGCATTAACAAGACTGCCTGCTTGATGGCAGGGTGGCTGAGAGTCCCAAGCAGACAGGTCACCAGGCTAAGTGAGAAGACTTTGAGAAGACTTTGCTCCACTGCCTCATGGCTAACACTGCCTTTTGCAGCAGTGCTGGCTGGAGTGGACAATAGGAGCAAATCACCCAAGTGCTGCTAACAGCCAGGCCCCAATCAAAATACAAGTTCAGCAGCTGAAATACACACTTGAAATATAAACCCAAGGATTCTTTCAGTTTCTTTCTCTTGACAGGGAAATTAACTTCAGTGGAAGAAAAACAAGGGAGAAAGAATGATAGACTAACAGGGTTGGAAGGGACCTTGGAGGTCTTCTAATCCAAGCCCCTGCTCATGCAGGAGATCCTATACCATTTCAGACAAATGGTGGTCCAATCTCTTCTTAAAAACTTCCATTCACAGCTTTTGAAAGCAAGCCATTCTAGTGATTAATTGTTCTAATTGCCAGGCAATTTCTCCTTAGTTTTAAGTTGCTTCTCTCCTTGATTAATTTTACATGAAAATATTGAAAGAAAGAAAAAGTAGGATATATCCCATATATTTCTGTTTATTGCTTAGGTGGATTTCTATCCCAATCTTTATTAAATGGTTTTCCAAGCCATTTTTTTGAATTCATTTATTTCCATTTATGGTATTCCACACTCCTCAAGGCCAGATGGTCATCTCTTTTGGTCAGAAACATGCCTTGGCACTTTTAAAACCTTTCTAATTCAGTCGGCACTACATACATTGATCATGTAGTTAAATAAACCATCAACCAACCATTCAGCAATTCCACAGTTGTAAAAAATAATAAAAGTTTTCCCTCAAAACTCTTAGGTAATTTAGTAATCTTGACCACAAATATATATATTCCTCTGTTAATTTTTCATATTAGAGGCAGATGGCTGATGTGGAACTGAGTAACCTATAACATATTTTCCTAGTCTTTTAAAAATCTCCATCATTTTCAAAATCTCTTTCTTTCCTGTTCACTTCTTGTGTTATGTACTTTTTAGCATGCTATGGTCAGTGAATGTCACTTAACAAAGTTTTCTCGTCAAGTCAGTTTCGAAACAACTTTCAAGCTTGCTGGCCAAACGGTTCCCTGCTAAGCAAATGAAGCTAGGAAAAAACATCTGGCTGTCTGGAAGAGGCTGGCTTATCAGTTTTAATTCTTGGGGGGAAAGCAGATATCAGGTGAAGAACATTTGTTTACCATCTTACTGTTCAAAGAAAAGTCATCAGGGGCTTTATCTGTTTGGGCACCTTCTTGTCCACAGGGAACACATCAGAGATGTAGGCATTGATTTCCCGAGAATAAATATCCCTCCAAGTTGATGATAAAATAATAGGAAACAATGCTTTAAAGTAGCCAGATGAACAAGGGGAGAAAAATAGAAACAAAAAAGGAGAATACGAGTTTATTTATTTATTCAGTGAATGACGTCTCATACATGGACTAACGTTTTACCTAGACACAATAACACAATAAAATACAAATGTTAAAAAGATCTATGTTCAATTACCAGTGTCCAGGCCATCTCTTTAAAGTACAATTTTGTTTATAAGAAAAGGATAGGTTTATAGGTTGATAAATTATGACTAACTGACCCAACAAAACTACCTCTGATGTAGCTTGTGCATTTAAAAAAAAATTCTTGTTCAATTGTATACCCTCTGCTCATTGCTCAGTTGCCTTTTAGTTTTTTCCTACGTATTCTTCTCTTTGGTGAATTCAGTCTACAATACTGATGTGAAGAAATTGCCCATAGCTATCATCCATTTAGAATCTAAGAGACCGTGAGTTCTAATCCTGCCTTAGGTACAAAGCCCACTGGGTGACCTTACACTCTCTCAGTCCTAGATATGAGGCAATGGCAAACCACTTCTGAAAAACCTTGCTAAGAAAATTACAGGGACTTGTTTAATCAATCAGCAGGAGAAAAGACTGATTTGAAGGCACACAAGAAAAAAAAGTTTCATTTTCTACTAAAAGATCCATACAATTGGTGCCTTTACATCTGGTAGGAGTGGAGGTTTGACAATTGATATGTATATAATAATATTCACTGGCATGCATGGTTGTGGACTAGCACAGTTAACAAATAAACAGGCTGAATTTCTTTTGCCTCCTGGTTCTGTTGAGCTCTAAAAAAAAAGCAGAAATATGGCCTAGAGCTACATAGCACCCACTGCTCTCTTATCTCCTCCCTCTGAAGAAAAAGGTTTCTATAAAAGCTTTCTGTGTAGGACATTGTGCACTCCTTCAGAATGATGTGTCGGCCCATAAATCATTGATCCCTATGATTTATATACAGACTCACACAGGTTAGGTAATTGCAGTAAACAGAATAAACAGAACTCACTTAGGCTGGATTTATGGGTTAAAGAGACGATTCTTAACCACCAAAGACGAAGAAAACTACTTAGCAAGTCCCACACTTGTGTTTTGCCCAACCCTTGCAAAATGTTGCTTAAATATTTTCAAATTAAAGAGGAACTGCACCAGTTCCAATTACAGTCCCAATAACTGTTTTCCGAACAAGAGATTCAGCACTGAACTGTTATTATTCAGAAAGTGATCAGATCAGCCAACCCTTCTGATCTGCTGTGATATGGAATATTACTAGTATATTCAAAATTAGGTTATAAAATTTGTTTTTAGTTGTGGCTGATATGTGATAATTTGGTCTCACTTGATATATTCAGAAAGCTTTATGAATAGCAAAACATTAGATGCTTTGTTCACATGACCTCAGTAACCCTTCATTCTTTTGTTTTTTCCATATCAAATGAATTTTATGGCTTTTCAAAAACTTCCAAAGCAACCCTATTATGGTAAAAAAAAAAAAAAGGCTAATGTTATGGAAGGTCTACTGCAAAATCCAAAGTCTTCCACATTTCCTGCAGCCAGTACAGAAAATGGACAGAGCGAGGGTTTTCATTATCTTCCCCTCCCTAAATTTCTTCTTCATTCTCTTCACATTCTGCTCAGTGGCATTGAGGAATGTGTGCTTGGACAAAAGAAGACTCCATAAATACATGCCATTTCCAGGCGCTTGTTTTGGAATATTGGGGCCTGAATGGTGACAGAATTTCTCTCTACCAACATCTCTAGCTACAAATTAAGACATTCACAGTGCCCAATGGGTAAGTTGCTCTATCTATAAGACTGCCCTGACTCTCTAAATTGCTTACATATGTTTTTAAGAGAAAGACACATTTTTCTTTTAGATTAATTTTTCCCAACCTACAGCTCCCACAGGTCCATCCAGCATAATCAATAATTAGGGACAATGTAGGGATAACTGTACAGATGTAACGGAAAGCTAACCCTGAATTTTGATTTGGAAGATCAAAAAATTATAATTGCAAATACTATAGCTCCTTTTTTAAAGTTTTTAGGTTTGAGTGCTAATTGTCAACATTTCAAGCACATTTAGATCCAGTTCAATCAAATGTTAGATTAGAGTTTGGGGTAGAAAATGCCTTATTCACCCTTGATATTCCCTTTGCTGAAAAACTGCAAAATTTCACTGCAAAATTTTGAGATAGAAGCACTATTTTCCCATGATTGTGCTCTTACTTGGACAATTGTTTCTTAAAACACATGCTAGGGAATGGCTGCTGTATTCCAATACAACTATATTATGCCCTTCCTGAATGATCTTATTTCTTGTGTTTTATAACAGTTTAACAATGTCGTGTGATACTTAACTGGAGATGTTTATATTTGAAATTCTAAATAGCTTAGGACTAGAGAATTTGGTGGAATATCTCATCCCATATGTATGTATATATATGTGTGTGTGTGAATGTTTGCCCAATCCATATAGCAGCATTCTTTCTCAAGTGCAAATGTCAAAATAAGTTAGGTAGGTGATTAATTATTTATTCTCCTTCTCAGTAGAGTTTACCTAATGTTTAGATTCTTATAGCTATTTCTGTTCAAAGACATTTTAGATTTTAGAACTCAAATGTTCTCTAAATTGTGTGTTTGTGTCTTTGTGTATGCTGTGCTCATTGTTGCTGAATTTTATTCAACATGTTTTCCTATCACCTTATTGTGGGGTTTTTTTCTTGGACATAGTATGGTGTGTATTTTGTTCACAAAAGGATTTTAAGCAAAAAATACAGTACAGCTGGGCAATATATTAAAGTCTCTCTTCTGGCAGAATTCTGTTGCAAGAAAAAACTCAGGGGGTTATATTGAATAGTGATTCTAAATCTATTGCAGGATTATATTATACATTGCATTTAGTTTGCTAAGCACAACCAGAACTGCCTTTTGCTTAAAGGTTTCTTTAACTGAAGTGGTCATAGTAGCCTCTTCCCACACAAGTTTTGCCAAAGCTAGATTTCAGTATGAAAACATCTGAAATTATATTGTTGTAACTATAAAATCAAACCCAATGCTACAGCGCCATTGGAAAAAAATGCTAACATTAGAATGTACAGCTTTGTTTGCATTTTGTAGACTTTAAGAATGATTTCCTAAAATTTAACAATGCTAATATTTTCCCCATGTTGGGTAGCTTTTTCTCATCAAGGAAAAGTGGAACAATCCGTTTTCAGTACATCTTTATTTGATTGTGTTGAAACAGAGTTGCATTTTAAACAGCATTGTTTAAATTCACAAATTATTCTAAGATCAGAATTGTCCATGCCATTGCTTTAAATGTCTTAAGCTGTTCTTTTCATCCTGTCTCTAAGAGCCAAGTTAGTTATTTTACTATGAGTATCATTTCCATATACTGTATTTGATACCTGGGTGAAAACTATCCAATTAACATTAAAAAGAGGGCTTTTTGTTTTATTTTTAAATGAATTGAGAAAATATTGCACAAAATAAGCAATTCATAAGTGCTGGGAATAGCAGATTCTTAGTAGCCGTCTATGCTATATTAAGAGGTGCAGGCAGTTCCAATCCAGAAGAGGACAACCTAGAATTAAGGAGAAATTTACAGCTTGCCTCCAGAAATTGTTGGTGGTCCAATACTGGAGTTTTTAAAGAAGAGATTGGGCAGCCATTTGTCTGAAATGGAATTGACCAGTGGTGGCTGTTAGGGATAACATTGGTTTCCTAACTTAGTTTGGGTAAAAATAATATATAAACTATGTTAGTGAGTTTAAGTGTAAGTATCACTTTAACTGCAAAATATGTATTTTGGGTGCGGTTGTAAAATCACCATAAGAGGGAGCAAGAGAGCTCACTCTTTGCTGGCCTTTCCTGGATAGCTAACAATGATGGATTGATGGTGATAACTGTGTGTTTCCCTGCTGTTGCTGAGAGAAGAAAAGGGGTTTGATTTTCTTTATATCTCTGACTGCAAAAGAGATATATTGCTGGACTGATTATTTGTAAGTTTACTGACCTTTATTTTCAACATTGGTCTTTGCAACTGATTAATCCCTAGATGGACTGAACTAGTTTATAACATATGGACTATTTTGACTATACTATAATTCTTGCTGGAATAAAAAAAACTATTTAACTGGCACAGTGTATCTGTCTTACTGAGTGTAAACTACAACAATGTTTATCTCACATCATTTGCCTGCCTGCAAGACTGCCGATGCACGTTCTGCTAGGGTGTGTATCCCTAACAGTGGCAAACCTTTTTTGGTTTTCGTGCCAATAATTGCGCACACACTTGTGCGCTTGCGCTTGCATGCTATCACCCAGGAGGCAATGCATGCTGGCTCCACCCCCCTGCACGTGCATGCGCGATCCCCTTGCCGCACACCTCATGCTTGCGCATGGTCACGTTTCCTCCACCACACCCCATGCATCTCTGCGCATGCACGTGTGATGCCCTTGCCGTGCACCTCTCATCCGCGCATGTGTGCATGATCCCTCCACATGCTGTGCATCTCTGTGCATGCACTTGCGACCCACAGAGCATGGTGCGCATCTCTGCGCATGTGCATGAGTCTCCTGTGCCCCCCCCCCGTGCATGCGCACCAGATACCCGACAATCAGTTTTTGGGTGGCAGCGGCACGTAGTCAGGCTCTTCCGGGTGAGCTCTTGCGTGCCGGGGAAAATGGCTCTGCGTGTCACTTCCGGCACCCGTGCCATAGGTTCGCCATCACGGGTATAGAGTTTCCTGCTTTGATGACTAGAAGACCTACAGAATACAGAATAACAGAGTTGGAAGGGACCTTGCAGGTCATCTAGTCCAGCCCCCTGCTCAAGCAGGAGACCCTATATGATTTCTGACAAGTGGCTGTCCAGTCTATTCTTGAAAGTCTCCAGTGATGAAGCACCCACAACTTCTGAAGGTAAGCTGTTCCACTGGTTGATTGTTTTCACTGTCAGAAAATTTCTCATTTCTAGTGAATCTCTCCTTGATCAGTTTCCATCCATTGTTCCTTGTCTGGCCTTTGGGTGCCTTGGAAAAGAGATTGTTCCCCTCCTCTCTGTGGCAGCCCCTCAAATATTGGAACATGGTTATGCTGATGGGTATTTACCTGACCACCGGCTTGAAAACTTTTCTTTTTACCCCAATACCGACAAAGAAAGCAACCGATAAATCCATTATTTAAAATGTTTCATTTATTATTAAACTTATTGGTCGTCCATCTCATGTATTAAGGCAACCCTGAGCAGTTATTTGCTGTGCATATTGGAAACAAAAGAATTGCAGAGGAAAGCTTCACAGGCAGTAGAGATATTAGAAACGAATTAGGCCAGTATGATTGGCATAGCACCCAAGCTGCTAAATTAGGTGCTAACAGCCATAAAATTACATTGCACAACCTTATTTTTGGAGTGCAGGTATTTTAGCACCAAGGATACTTTTAAATACATCCATTCAGATCCCTGGTTGTATTTAGCCTCATTATACAATGAAAGCACCTTCCCCCTCAATTGAACTAAACAGACTTCTAGTTTAGATGGGATTCTGTCACACTGGAACTGTCAGAGAAGAACAATTCTCAAGTTCAGCCATAACAAAAATTCTTCAACTGAAAACAAAGAATCAGAATATTATGAATATTATCTCCATTGGGAAAATTCTGTTCTGCATGGTGTAGCATTGGTTTTTTATACTCCTGATCCAAACCTGTGTCTGGTGGATGAGCTCATTATTAGGCAACAGTCCAAGAAAGATATCCTTGCATCTGTATTGCTACTAATTTATCAGAGGTTTCTACAGGTGGATAAAATGAGGGGAAATGCTGAACAGAATGACAGATGAAAAAAAAATCTCCATGTGACCTTTCGTATTTCCAGTTAATAAGCTATGTAAAACATCTTTACTCAATATTCTGACTGAGTTACTGTTGGACAGTGAGAGTAAACCATTTTGGTCTAAATGAAAAAAAATGCCTACTTATCGATACACCTGAGTCTTTGGCAAGCAATTCATTCAGTGTTGACCTTAGGTTCTGCCCAGCTTCTTCTTTACTCTGACTCAGAATTTCTGCTTTCATATTTTGCTACTGTAATTAGTTTAACTGAAATTCCCACTTGCAAACACATTAGGATATCTTTCTACAGCTGAACAAAAGTGGGTATTTGGGTAAAAAGGTCATCAAGCTGATGGTCAGGTAAAGGTCCACCAGAAAATTGGCCAAATTAACTGAGTGAGCATATCTGCATTTAATAGTTGGGCACGTGCTTGAGCGCCATACAAGGTGCCAATGTACCACTTGAATCAAAAATAGCAGGTGATCGGTGATGAGGGTAGTTACTAGTGACAAATGTGGCAATGCTGTCTTTGTATCCAAAATCTATTTTCATGTGCTCCCTGGCTTCTCTGCATTAGAGCAGATAATGTATACTACCCAATATGTTTTCATAAATGAATTGGAATTAGAGAAGAACATTGAGGTAGCTCAATGTATTCAGGTAGAAGAAGCAAAAAGCTTTAATAAGATCTTACCAAATTAAGAAAGGGGGTGGAAAGGGGAAAGCAGGAATTGTATTAAAATGACAAGGGAGATTCATTGTGAGCATCAAGGTGCACATTGGAATAGCCCATTCATAAGGAGAAAAAATCCTAAGTAGCAGTATATACCGATCTGGCCTGAACTAAACCAGGAAATCAGCTAAACCAGGAAAAAGAATTCAAGGTTTGGGCAGATAACCCTTTAAAAATAGATTTTATGTTGCAGATGTTATAAAGATAAAGATAAAGATTGATCCCATGTAAGACTCATAGGGGAAAAAGTTAGAAAATAAATATAAAAACTCTTAAATATAAAAACTCTTAAATACAAACTTTTGATGCAGTAACTTTTAAATTAGTTTGTACAATTATCAAATATCCTCTCAAAAAAGATTTTATAATGCTGGAAAAGGGATGGCATAATCAAGATGAGTGGTGAATGGAAGGGCTGGAGCAATCCTGTACAAGGAAAGGCTAAGCTGGAAGGTGGCTAATACAATAAAATTATGTATAGTATGTAAAGAATGTGAATAAAGATTCATTCTTCCATTTCACTCCCTGTCTTCTAGCAGTACAGACTGAGACTGTTCATTGAAACTGAAAGAAGTCCTTCACTCAGCACTCCACTGAAATATGGAATTTGCTACCACAACATATAGATAGACAACTATAAAAATGGCAGAGAAAATGATTGAAGGATGAGATAATTAATGGCTATTAGCCAAGACGGCTCTTACACTGATATCTTAATGATGAGAACTGGAAGATCTCTGAATATGGGTGAGCCTGAGACAACAACATTAAAGGGCTCTTGCAATAACTCTCATGTATAAATTAAAAGCATCTGCAACAAAGAAAAGAACAAGACCAGTAGAAAAATGGATGGACATAGTTACAGTGCCAATGGTGGACCTTTGGAAGACCTGAACAGTCTTGTTAAGGACAGTCTGTTATGGTTAAAATCTACCTATTAGTAATATTTGATACTGGCTTGATGGCAAGTGTTAATCAAAGATTGAATCAAAATATCCAAAACATCTAAGAAATTCTCCTTTAGCACAATTGGCAGAAAGGCTGAAAAAGATGAACAAGCCCACTCCAAAACACAGCTACGTACTGAACTTATCCAAAGTTATCACAGCTCCTTCCTTTTGTCACTCAGACTCAGCAAGAGCCCATATGGAGGCAATTTGAAGCAAGTGGGCCCTTGTTGGATAACTCTCCTTGGTTAGGCCAAAATAATACCATACAGAGTTGAAGCTACTTGGAAGCCAATTAACCTCCCTCCCCCTCAAGCCAGTACATGACAGGTTAAGAGCCTTCCTGTTTCTGCTAGCTTCTCCACACATAGCCTTGCACACTCTTCAGCTATCAGGCAGAATGATAGCTGCAGCAGAGCCAACACGTCAGCACCTCAGGCAACACACCTCTTACCTGTCAGGAGCTCAGCGTTTTGCAGCAATGCGGCATGTCACAGCCCCAGTTGATGAAAGTCATGGCCCTTCTTCATTCCACCCTGTGATAGATGGGGCAGGGCCAGATTTATTGGCATTTCAAGATTTCTAGAGATTCCACACACAAGCTGAGCTTTCACAGCTAGGTTTTCCCATGCAAAAATGACAAGACAGAGGCAATGGATATGGCAGTTTGCAAATAACATTATTAGGGTTGCTGGGGTTATTCATAATTACATTACTCTCATCCTATTTGGCTTTAGAAAATCAGGTAAGATGCATTCATTCATCTGGATTTTCTTGTACTTATTTTTGTATTTTTACCCTAATAAGTAGTCTAATGATTAAAGAAGCACCATATGATAAAATCAGAAAGGGATGCAATGGTTTTCCCAGGATTGCAAAGCAGAATCATAAAAAATGATCCAAAATGTTTTAGAGGGGGAGGGGGAGGGGAGAGAGAGAGAGAGGATCCTCCCAACTTTATATACTGTATATAGCAATAAATGAAATTATTTATAATAGGTTACATATCAGTTTAGCTAGCACTGATTATAGTATTTTTGAGCTATACTATTATAGAATGAACATCCATATTCAGCTTTCTGATATTTCATTATATTTCATTAGAAACAGTGCACACAAATATCTCTTCTTTCATTAGTTACTGTTTTCTCATCTTTTTCATGAACTCTGGGTGGTTTATGATTAGTTTTCACTGAATTTTACAACAAATTAACAATTCTATGGCTCCTTGAAAACCATAGGATGCATTACTGCAAAAGCTTATACAATAGTACCTTTCTAATTAACCTTTAAAATGTCACAGACTCTTTAATGGTATACACAGCACCCTTAGCTGATCATTTCCATTTCCATTTGCTTCACAGAATCCCTTTTACCAGACAATATCAAACTGCAATCAATCAATCAATCAAAAGTCTGTCAATGAGTTCAGTAAATCCTATTCCCATCTGTAAGTAGGAACAGGCTAGCACTCTAGATCTGGCTTGCTGAAGTGTTTCACTGATTAATCATAACTTGTTCTTTTTTACAATTGCCAATCATGGTGGTTTTGTAAAAACTAGAAAAATGATAGAAAGAATGGTCATTTCATTTTTCCAATATATCCAATCAAATATGAATGCTTGGAGAGCGGTAACACAAATAGGGCCAAAAAATCCAGACAACCAGTAGGTGTGGGAGTGTCTCTTTACTGCCATCTAGTGGTTATCAGGGTTTTGACAGCCCTATCATAAAGATGAGGTTTGTTGTTTTTATAAAGGATGTGTATGAAAAAGAACAATGAAGGAACTGTTCGCAGGGGGAGCAGCAGGATCTTGCAAAAGACTGACCATGCTGAAAAGATACCTTGTCAGCATTTGATCAAGTTATTACCATAGAAGAGTGCTGAAACTGACAATCAACCTTAGCTGAGGCTGAGGATCCATCTGGGTTTCATCTGCAAGGGGAGATGGATAGCTCTTTTGGCTCCCCCTTCTCCCCCTCCCTTCCTTTCACTGCTTACCAGCTTCTAAGAAGGCATTCCAGTGGGCTTTGTAGCAAGGAGACTGTCTCGAGCTTCCAGAAAGCTATAGGGCCATAGTGGAGCCAGCCTCCTCCTCATCCATCATTCTTATCAGAGCTTTCTGGCAGGGTTGTGGTCCGTGGCTGCAAGGCCTTCTAGGATTGAAGAACTAAGCTAGGTTGAGAAGGAGACAAGGAGGATGCGCTGGAGTGATAAGCAGCACCACAAACAAAAACAACGGTCCTCATTGGAAACTTCAAAGCCTACCACCTTTGGATTTATGTGGCCTTGAAACACAAGGGTTTAGCAAGGAATACTGAGGAAGAAAGGGCTACAGGTAGAACTTGGTGAGATTCTGAAAGAAGGAAAAGGTATTTGGCCTTGTAGCACACCTATCTTTTGTATCTCAAGGGAAGCTGTGGTCTTGTAAGTCAGGAAAACAGCAGTTTGATTTCAGATGTTCCTGGACTTAGTTTGAAGCTCTTAGAGACACACACATTCACACAGACAGAGATGGAGCTATCACTGTATCTTATGCATTATATATTATTGCAACATTTATTCATTAGTCACTGGATGTTTTTAAGAAGAGACTGGACAGCCAATTATCTGAAATGGTATAGGGTCTCCTGCTTGAGCAGGGGGCTGGACTAGAAGACCTCCAGGGTCCCTTCCAACTCTATTCTATTCACAAATGGTAATTCACAAATAGGTAAGATCCAGCATTACCTGAGTAGATTTTGTTTGTTCCACTGGGAGCTCCTTCCCACTTCTGCACTCTGCACTTTTCATACATACTCCAGGTTTATTCTAAGGATCACTCAATTTTCCCAAACAAATTTGAAAAGCAGCACCAATGCTCCAGGAAGAAAGACAACTTATTTTCACTAACAATGATCATTTTATAGATAGAGGTTGTCAGATTCAGCAACTGAGTTGGTTAAAATGACTAATTTAAACAGTATTGATTTCTTGAATCTTAATCAAAATTAACTTTTTCACAATTGTGGCATTATTATTTTTTTTAAAACCACATACGTCTTAGTGGGGAAAGGTACTGACAATACGTAATAACTGTATTTTAAAAATAAACTGGTCTATAGTACCTCCTTCTCCCCTAAATAGCAGAATAAAAGTGGCTTATTTTGGAGAAACAAAATCACCTCAGCTTTTTCTTGAACCCTCTTTTGAACCGTTGAATGTTTTGTTTTACTACTATTTATTGCACTTCCTTTAATTCTTTGACAATCTACTGTATGTGTATTTAGTTTGGTTTATTTGATGTGATCTGGTATGGGGAAAATTCTGCTTGAGGGAGGCACTGTTCTCCACATCTTTTTTAAAGAAGTAGTACAGATGAGTGTTCCATAAGTGGTTGAAGGTATCTAAAATCTTTGATTCTGACACACACATTTTTCTTAAGCTGCCTCTATTTCTTTTCTTTGTAGCAAGGATTTAGACTGTATACATCTCTATAACGATGCATATTTTCTGCTACTATAATTACATTCATGCAAATAATCTGCTGCCCTTTGTGGTTTATATCAGATCTTTAGGTTTGTAATTTATTTTGGCGCAGTCTAGACTGTAACCACTTTGAAGCTGTTTCAGATAGGACAAGAACAAACATTTTTTTTTCCAAAGTGGCTGGATTAAAGAAATGGCCCAATTATTTATCTTTCTAGTCAGATGATTGAGTTACTGTACTGTCCAAGAGCGGCCTGTTTCTTCCACAGTTCCCTCTCTCTCTCCCTTCTGCCCGTTTTACTTTTGTTAATGCTGAAAAGTGGCAAGCCAAATAAAGTGAAGTTGAAGTAACAAACTTATTCATGGAAGAGTGAACACAAAATATATTTACACGTGACCTAGAAAGTTGGTGAAGTAAATTATGGCTGAGCATATTTGGAGGGAATAGATTCAGTATGTAAACTTTGGAGTCCCATTTCAAGATTCTGGGTGATTGTGGTTCAAGATTCAGTTATGGGTGCTGGAAGACTGGAGGTTTTTAAGAAGAGACTGGAAGCCATTTGTCTAAAATTATATAGGGTCTCCCTGTTTGAGCAGGGGGTTATTTATTTATTTATTTATTATTTATTTGATTTGTCAATCGCTTACAAGATAATAGGTATAAGTATAAACATAGTTAAGAATATATGAAAAATAAAATAAAAAGAAACAATAGGACAGGGACAGTAGGTACGTTGGTGCGCTTATGCACGCCCCCTACAGACATCTTAGGAAAGGGGTGAGGTCAATAATAGACAGTTTAAGGTTACAGTTTTTGGGGTTTGGGGAAGAAACCACAGAGTCAGGAAGAGTATTCCAGACATTGACAACTCTGTTGCTGAAGTTGTATTTCCTGCAATCAAGTTTGGTGCGGTTAACCTTGAGTTTGCATCTATTGTTTGCTCTTGTATTGTTATGGTTGAAGCTGAAGTATTCATTGACAGGTAGGACATTGCAATGTATGATTTTATGTAGTATACTTAGATTGGACTAGAAGACCTGCAAGATCCCTTCCAACTCTATTGTTCTGGTATTCTGTTTTCAATGTTTAAAGCCCTACATGGCTTGACTTCCATGTATAATCACCTCTTCCAACCAGAATCAGCCTACCTTGGCTCAGGCATTTATCCCAACAGAAGCTGCTAAAAGTTTTATCTTTTAAATGGTCTTTCTACCATTTCATCCTTGGAAGGGGTAAAGACCAGAATGAGAATTCCCCTCTCTCTCAAGAATAAAACAATAAGGAGAGGATCAGAAAAACACCTTTGTCAATCTCTCTCTTAGTTTTACAGTGTAATTAGAGCAGGACATGCAAGGCTGGATCCTTTTGCCATCAGAAGATGTTTTTATAGTGATCTCAGGTTTTTGAAGGCGACTTTTATAACAAGAGCCTGAAGAGAATTCTGCCATTCTATAAACAAATAAACATTTCAGTCTCTAGTTTTGCAAATCAAATACTAAGAGAGCCATCTGGAAGTACATGTGTTTCCTATATTCCTACTGCATTTTAAATATTTTAGCAGCACTATTTGCCCAGATATAATTGCCAGAGTTTATGATAATTCCTTTAAAAACATTAAAACTTGTGATACCTTATAAGCAAGCTCTTCAGGCTGCAAACTAAATCTACAAAATAATCCCCCCCCCCCCAGTATGCATCCTTTGCCTCCAAGTAGCTCCCAAACATACTAGTTGGTGGGGGGACACAGTGGGGGAGGAAGGGAAAGGAATTTAACTGAAAGGAGCAAATGTTCTTTGAATATTATTTCATTTTAGCTAGGTTTTAGATGAAAGCAAATCCAGACATTGTTAATACAAGAAACTGAACGGAAGGTATCTAGACTGAGTGTGTACCGTAAAATATATATATTTATAACAAGGAGGGAAGAAAAACAGATAAAAGATGAACAATTAGCAAAGAGTATACTGGAGACAAGCTCTAACTAGCATGCATCCATGCCTTTCTTTCTTTCCTATTCTCAACCCTTAATGGCTTTCGCTCTTTCCTAATCTTTCTAACCATTTCTACCCCTTTTCTTTCCATGTAGGGACAAAATCACCTGAAGTCTGTATTTTGGCTTGGGCACAAGATCACCTTAAAGTTGCTGTTTCACTGGTGGAATGCTTCATGCACAGTATGCTCTATCTCCTTTAATACATACTGGTAGCAATTTATGGTAGTCCTTTCTTAGGTCTTCCAATTTATTATGATTCTTTCCTAGATCATTGAGATTATGGTATCATATTACTCTTAACTCATATTTGATCTTTTTTCTCTAAGTCACAGGTGTCAAACTCACCGTGTCACATTGCCATCACATGACATATTGTGACTTTCCCCCCCTTCATAGAGCTGGGGTGGGCGTGGCCTGTGCGTGATGCATCCAGCATCACAGTTTGACACCCCTGCTCTAAGTGAAATGCCACATCACCTGCAATTGCGCTCTCCACTTTCTCAAAGTCAGTTTGAAAATGGTCCACCAATATTACTTCTGTTCATCTCAAAATGCTGAGAACAAGAAAAAACAATCATCATTTTGTTACTTTGATCTACCTCAAGTCTCAAAGGAACAAGAATGCCCTCATCTCCACTTTGCACAAACAATACAAAAATTGCACAGATACATCTTTATTTCCCATTATGTGCATTTGTCAAGTGATATGAAAAAATAATATTCAGCAGTACCTATGAAGGGGAGTTATAAAGATGACAAAGCCACTTTCCCTTCTTAAACTTGCAGTAGGGCAGCTAAAAGGAAGGAGATGTGGTCTGCTGGGGACCCTGCAAATGGGGGAAGACTATTAAAAACAACATAAAGCCACTGCAGAGAGAAAAAGAGAAAGAAGGAGAGAAAATCTATTTTTTTATTACTGTTTGAAGTATTCTTCAGCTGAGCCAAAAGTAAATTGGCCGAGCTGCCAAATAGAGACAGAATGAGATCACATAAGTGCAGAATAGAGTGATGCATAGATCCTGAATAGAAATACCTTCAGTGACTGTTTAGTCAGAAGCAGGTGTGGATGTTTCTTTGTGCTTTGCTTCCAAAGATTTTGCCACAGGAATGCTCATCAACCCTCCCTCACCCTTCCTTTCTCCTCTTCACTCTCCTAAATGTTGCATCCCTTGAGTATTGATACAGATGTTTTATACACCTCTCTGCACATCCTTTAAAAAAATATGAACATATGCTACAGCTTGCTATTTTGAAATTAGTTCCACATACTTTATATTTCAATTATTGTCTGTTATGTTTTTATTTTTAAAAAGGATACCAATTCATTTAAATTAAAACAATTATTGAGTTAACCCAAGGCAAATACAAGCAGAAAGCACTGAAAAGCAGGGATATCCTGAGTGTTTAGTTTGTGTATAGATGTTTATGTGTGTATGTGGACATATACATACATATATACAGAGATGCACAAATACCACTATCATAGTAATTGGGGAAAATAAACAAAAGGAATGAGGTAAGCTGAAGCTGGGGTGGACACTGTACCAGTGTAGCAATCTAAGTAACTCCTGTTGAGAACTATTCAGAGCTGAGGATAAGGCTGATTGCCAAGAGCCATCAATCAATGGTTAGGCAGATTGTACCATGGGACAGGAATGTGACTTTGCCTTGATCAGACCTAAAACTGAGCTATAGAATCTCTTCCCTCACAGTTCTATAGTACTGGCTAACCTTCTCTCATGCCACAAGGTAACGATTTAAGTGAACCACTCTTCCTCCGCTCCAGGATTGGGAATACCATACATAGGACATAAATACTGAAATATCAGCTGGAATAGAGAAAAGGGTTACCTACTTTATGAATTGTTTTACTGCCATCTAATGATTGCCATGATTTTTCACAACCCAGTTTATTCATTTATCAAATTTGTATAGCTGCCCATCTCATGGAAAGCAGCATGTTCTGGCATGTCTACTCAGTATATAGAATAGTTACATTTATTGGGGGAAAGAATATTAATATAGGCACACTTAGCCCAATATAGAAAACTTTTTGCTGAAAGGTGTATCTTGAACCCAGAGATCAAATTCTTAAATGTTTTAAATTTTCTTCAACTTTTTTTTCATTCTGAAAATTAAAAACTAAGATCATGGGTGATCTATTTCTTCATCAGTTTAGACTAGGGATAAATGAATTCTGTTATGCAGTACATGTAGTTAGTATTCAAGCTTGTTTGTTTGTTTCATGGTTCTATATTCCTTCTTAATGCTGACACAATTATATTTCTGTCTCCTTGACAAAAAGTGACAAAATTGCTCTTACATTCTGTTTCAACTGATCTTCACGTTCAGATCAAAGCAGCATGTGTGTGTTTATCCAACACATGCATATTCAACAAAGATGAGATGTGAATGAACTTTTCAGGATAAATTAAGTGTAGATGGTAGTAATAGTTATTCATATTCCTCATATAATTTCCCTTTCCAGCAATAATGGAGAGGTAAGCCAGTGTTTTGCTCCAATCTTCTCTCTCACCTTTGTTTCTATAGTGTGATTCTATGAATATCTGCTTTTTGTTTACTTGTTTTAAAACTGGGCTGCAAAAGGATAGATCACCATTATATGGCAACAAAGAGTACAGATTTATATGTCTCTTTGCTGGCATCTAATAGTTGGTAACTCAGAACTAGTAGCCCTGATCCATTTAAAAGAAAGGAGACACAAAGGAATGACCTAACATCAATGTGTATGTGAGCATCACACATATGAGTGATTTAAGGCAATTAAATAAAGAGCAGCTGCATGACTGCCAGATGCCATGGAATGCCATGGGACTACAGTTTTTGAAGGACAGCTTGTGTTCTTATCTGAATCCCTTGGTCTTTTTTATCATTAAAGGGTTATCTCCACAGTTTGAAGATAAGATGTTGTCCTCTTCTTTTCTCTGGAAGCTCCCAATGAAAAAAAAAATTCTTTCTGGCTTTCCATCCTGGCATTCAGAAGACCAGTGAAGCAATTCACATTTTAGGGAATTTTAGATTTAATTTAAAATAAATTCTGTTGAATTGAAAGCACAACAGGTTTTGAGTCTGTTTGGTTATTATAGTTTGTCGTACAGTCAGCCAGATGTTTAGTCTGGATTTGGCATTTTTATGCACTTATCAAGTCCTGGGAGGGGCAAAAGTTGTTTGATGGTCTTACAGGTAAAAGTATCATCACCGGATGTAAGCTATTGTAAGTAAAGCTGTCTTTTGCAATTGACTGGTGGGAATTTTGTCAATGCCAACAATGTTCAAGTAATGTTCCAGATGTTTTGGAATTGTTTTGGATAGACTATTGGTGCTATCTTTGCTTTCTTTTGTCACAGTCATTCCACTTCTAGTATTATTGGAAGCCCAAAATGTGAAGGAAACAAATGGGAACAGGTTAAAGGGATGGAATAATAACCAAACAAATAATAAAGACATTTTTACATTTTTTTAACGACCAAATTAAAAACCACTTAAATACAAAAGAGGTGGGGGAAGGTCTGCTTTTCTATTTTGGAGGCTGTGGGTCTAACATTAGCTTTGGGTTGTTGTTTCTTTGAAGGGAATAGGTGTTTAATGAAATATTTTGCTCTCTGAGTAGCCATGGGCAGCACCCTTTGAGGAAGCAGAATGGGTTTTCTAAATCTGCCTCTGAAACTCAAGATTGCCATCTTCAATAAGACCCCGTCTGTGGTAATGGTGTTCTCTCCAACATATGAGCATGAATAATGACTTTAGAAAGGGAAAACCTAGCATCACCTGAGAAGTTAGTGAGGTCACCATTGTCTTCACAGCTGGGCTCAGAAGCAGCTTTGTGTGCCAAGAAGAACAGTTTCATGCTCCCTTCAAGCATCTCTAACTCACCTCTCAGCTCATTTGTTCACCTCTGGGCAGCCTGCTGATATACCTTCCTTTTACTACCAGCTGCAAAAACCTGGCAGCTGATTTAGGAGAGCTTCTGAGCCCCAGAATGTAAACTGTTTTTTTCACTCCTAGTGTATAAGCAAGTCATAAACTAAAAGATTTGGGTCTGGTCACATGGGACAGATTCCCCTCCCCTAAAACTGAAGCATTGATCTCTATTTTCGCTAACAGTGCCTAGATGATAGAAGACCTGGGTGCTACAAACTTGGTAATCTCCTGCCATACATCTGATGTGGCAAGTTATTTATGTTATAAAGGACTAGTTATTTATGTTATTTATATCCTGCAGCAAAAGGACATTAGCCAACATCAGTGGCTTCTACTCCAGGAGAGGCAGCACTCTTGGCAACCAGTTGTTCCTATTCTCTCTTAGTACTCTTTTGAGAAAGGACAATGAAGTGGGTACTGTGTAGATGGCATTAACACATACACAAATTGACACTGTTTTGTTAAAGGATCAGAGGAATATTTTTCTCAGAAAGCAACAGAAAGGAAAGTGCTGCTTGCTGCTTTTAAAATATTGTAGGGGGAAAAAAACAAACCACGTGCCCACTTACCTGGAACTATATTTAGTATTATCACAGAATGAAACAATTAAAGATACACATATTACATTATAGTTGCCTGGCTTATTTACAGCAATGAAATTTGTAGGAAAAATAAAAGAATTATATACAGGTAGCCCTCGACTTACAACAGTTGGCTTAGTGATCACTCAAAGTTACAACGGTACTGAAAAACCATTTTTCACTCATATGACTATTGCTGTGTCCCCATGGTCACGTGATTTACATTTGGGTGTCTGACAATTGACTCACATTTATGATGGTTGCAGTGTCCCGGGGTCATGTGTCCCCTTTTGCAACCTTCTGAAAAGCAAAGTCAAGGGGGAAACCAGACTCACTTAACAACCATGTTATTAATTTCAACAACTGCAGCAATTCACTCAAAGAAAATTTGTAAAATGGGGCAAAACTCACTTAAAAAAATTTCTCACTTAACAATATAAATTTGGGGCTCAATTGTGGTCGTAGGTTGAGGACTACCTATATACAGGTAGCCTTTGACTTATGACCATGATTGAGCCTAGAATCATGGTTGTAAATTGTTCCAGTCATAAAACAGGTCACCATTTACCTTACCCAATTTTATGATCTTTTTTTTTCCATTTTTAAATTTTTATTTTTATTTTTACATATCTCTTTGCATGGGTAACATGATTCTACTTTGTACATAATCATACTTTCATTTCTACCATTTATATGATGTCATCTCATATCATTATCCATTTTACTCATCTTTAAATAAATTTCCATTTCATATTTCAGTTCATTAATTCAATATCAATATCATTCATCCATATATAGATTCCCAGTTCTTTATCCCCCTTATTTCCGTTTTCAACTTAACACCGATTTTATTTAACATTACACATCATTATTATCCTTAATTTTCCCTAAGCCAATTATATAATAAACAATCTAAAATAAAAATAAAAGCCAATATATTTAGGATCCCTTCAATCTGTCTAATTTAATAATTCATTCCCCAGCTTTAAACATATTCACATTAAATAATCAACTGTATATTTTAAAACATATATTTTAAGATACCCCCCCCAAAATCGCTAAAAATTATCCAAAATTTATCTATATGTTTTAATACATTTCCATTCCCCTGTTTTCATCCTCCGATGTAAGAGTTCATAACAGCATAATTCATATACAGTTATATATATATATGTAGCAACGTTTCAGCAGAATCTCATCTGCCATCATCATTCTGCTGAAACGTTGCTACAACTTTAAAAGCACAACTATTATGACGTGGGAAAATACCCGAACTAAGTTGAATGCCATACATGTAAGTACCCGCAAAAACTTAAGAAAATATATATATATATGTTTTCTGAGGTTCTCGCGGGTATTTGTATGTGGATCTTTGGTTATTCGGGTTTTCTCCTGCATAAGATTGGAAGTATCTAGGCAACGTTTCGATGAAGTCTCATTCATCATCTTCAGGCTTGGTCTTCAGCTCTGCACTTCTCAGAGTGCACTTCTCACTCTGAGAAGTGCAGAGCTGAAAACCAAGCCTGAAGATGATGAATGAGACTTCATCGAAACGTTGCCTAGATACTTCCAATCTTACGCGGGAGAAAACCCGAATAACCAAAGATCCACATATATAGTTATAGTTATAGTTATAGTTATAGTTATAGTTATAGTTATAGTTATAGTTATAGTTATAGTTATAGTTATAGTTATAGTTATAGTTATAGTTATAGTTATATAATCCTAAAATAATTTCCAACAAGTTTTAAACTTTAGCCAATATACATTCCCATATGGTAATCCCCTTATACAATCTCTAACCCTTATCTCTTAATTTTGAAACTTTATCATTCCTTTTAATTTTGGCTAGGTTTCCCTTTTTAAGTTTCCCCAGTCTTTCTTCTTTTTTCCTTTTAATTTTATTTTTATTTCCCTTTGCCTGTCAGCCATGTTTCCTCCCCCCTTTTGGTTCTTTTTTTGGGGGAGTTCTTCTTATGTATTCTCTTCTTCTTCTTTTTCTTAGTCGTGAGTGTCTTATCTCTTTTATTTATTGTCTCTAATGTCGATGTCTCTGTTTTAAGTCCTTTTATGTCCTTTGACAATAGTCCTTGTTCTTCATGCTCATCGAGACTGTTATTTCCCTCTTTTTATTCATCCCCTCTGGGCTTCCTTTGTTCTTCCGTAAGCTGTGATGCCATTACTTTACTCAGCATTAACTCCACCAATCTCATTCTTTCTTTAAACATCTCTCTCACATTTTGGAGCACCAACTTAAATTGTTGCTTATTTCTTCCATTTCTTTGGTCTATTAAGTTATTCTTTATTAAAAGTCAAATTTTTCTGTTATAGTCCTTGTCAAAAGTCTCCGTTTTAACTGTAATCCCCTTTTCTTTTCTTTTTTATAAAGCTTCCGGGGATCTTGTTATATACAACCAGTAATTTTCCATAGAAACCAGTAATTTTCATAAAAGAAGGAAATCTTTAACTCTTAGGTGGTGCTCTATATCACTTTCTTCTTACAATTATTTTATTTTTAATTCACTTTTCCATATATTAATATTAGATTTAATCAATTCCAAATAACTCCAGCATTTTATCCAATGCCTGATTAATGTCCAATTCTATATGTTATTCCAAATTTAGTCTCTAATCACATATAATTCTTTTATTTCCAGTTTTTTCTTTACCTTATATTTTCCTCTTATTTCTCATTTGCTGCTACTACTCTTCCAAATGAGGGTTCTTTCTTTCCCTTTTTGGGGGTTATCAAAAAGAATATTCAAAACATTTTATCCAGTTACACTCCGCTCACCACTTTCACTCTTTAGCACAAAACTTGTGTCCTGGCAGTTTCCCGTCTTCAGGGAAGCCATTAAAGGCTGCCGCTTCTCCCTGTCTTCTAGAGGACTTTGCCAAGCCAGGGAGGGGAGATGCAGCTCCCCTCGATCCAGCTGGCAGTCTCCCCCTCTTCCCCCACCCCCACAAGGTGGCTCAGATGGATCCGGTCCTTTAAGGACCACTCCAACAGGGTAAGCATGGATCAAAGCTGTACACAATTGTGGTCTCTGATCCATTGTTGACCAGGCTACCACCAGAAGTCCTCAATTTTATGATCTTTTTTTGTGTGGATTGTTAAGTGAACATAGCAATTATTAAGCAAATCCATTTTACCTAATGTTGTGGTTAGCCGGCAGCAGATGCAGACAGCTGAGGAGAGCGAGGACTCAGATGAGGGGCCAAGAACATTAGGGAGTGGACTGCTGCCTTCAGAGATTGTGGGGGCTGGCAGCAATGATGAGGAGGTTCCTGAGGAGCCTGTGCCAAGTGCGTGGAGGATTGCTCATAGGAAAGAGCAGCTACAACAGCACAAGTGACTTGGAAGTAAGGCTGCAAGGTAGTGGCCCCTCCTTCAAGAAGATAAAAACCAGCTGTGAAATGAATGTACTTTGCAGAAGGCAAAGACATTTTGAAACTCCAGCCTTGTGAACATTCCAGTATCCTGAGTTTGTATTTGAAGATTCTTATATTGCAAATTATTTCTTGTCTGTTATCTTTTGGCACAGTTTGGCAAGGCTTGTGCTTATCACAGCTAATTATTTTGCAAAAGCATTACAAGGTTTCTGTTCCCATTGGATTGTGTTTGATTTGATGGAAAAGGGCGTGGGTCAGAACACCTAATGGACATTTTTTGCCAGGAGCCAAAGGTAAAAACTAATTTCTGGCAAAAAAAAAATGTCATAAATCATGGTTACATGACTGTGGGACACTTCAAGTGGCCCTAAATCTGAGCTGGTTCCAAGTACCCAAAATGTGACAATGTAAGTGTGGCCATCAGAGCTTCAAAATTGGGTCATAAGTAGCTCTGAGGAAGTCCATCAGTACTTGGTCACTGAACAACCAGTCATATGTCGAGAACTATCTCAACTGTATTTCCATATAAAATTCTGTACTATTCAATTCTTTACAGCTTATAGGAAGAGGGGTATAGATATTTGCCTAAATATTGCTTAGTAATGCAATCCTGTGTATATGTTTACTCAGAAGAAAGATCCATTTATTCCTAGGATAAGAATTCAGAGGTTCATAGCCTAACTTGACCTGGACTTTTCAATACCTTAATATGTTATACATTACATTGCATCTAGTTTTAAAACTCTGTATTGTTATACAGGCTAGCGAGAGGGAGATTGGGATTGCTTGGCTAATCATGTGGTCCCACACTCCTTGGAAAAGCATTTATGTTGGGAAGTGTGTCTACATTATATTATAATCTTAATACTTCTTTTATTATTGTTCCATTGGAAAAAGAGCCATTCCTTATCACAGTTATCCTTCACACATCCTTGAATTTTCAGAAAACTATGCCAGCACGAAATTTGCTCTTCCCATGGACGATCCCTATCATGCCTTTATTGCCTCTGTTCCATAGTGCAGTCACCTGATTTTTCTCTGAGGTTACAGTTGAGAAGGCCAATGAATTATATATACCTTAAGGTGGCCCTTCGATGGCTTTTAATATGGGGTGGGGGAAATATAATTTAAGGGCACCAATATCTAAAGATGACTTAAGCCGACTTAATTCACATGCAGGGGATAAAATGAAGATGAGGACATGGCAGAAAGAAGATATTATCAGAGCACATCTTTCTGTGGCTAATGCAAGTGGGAAAGGTTCCCAGACAAAGTACCTGGACCATAGTTGCTCCCTAAAAGCTGACATTTAAGATAAGCTGCCTGTAACTAGGAGACAGGACAGAACATCAAGTCTTATACCCACTGATTAGCTACTTTCTAAATTGGTTGCCATCACCACACTTGATGACATTAATGTCCAAAAGTAACTACACACTAGCAATAGCACTTAGGCTTCTATACCGCTGCACAGTGCTTGACAGCCCTCTCTAAGCAGTTTACAATGTCAGCATATTGCTCCCAACAATCTGGGTCCTCATTTTTCCGACCTCAGAAGGATGGAAGGCTGAGTCAAGCTTGAGCTGGTCAGAATCAAACTTCTGGCAGTCAGCCTGCAATACTGCTTTCTAACCACTATGCCACCACAGCTCTTTCCAATGCTGGGAAAATTTACCAATTTCCCCCTATTTCCACAAGAATGACACACACACACACCCCGCGCCATGAGAAAACATTTTAAACTACATATCTTTTAGTCATTATTTTATAAAACATTTGTCCTGCTAACCAAAATGAAATGGGGCACACTTATGCTTTTTTGAAACAAGTAAAAGTCCATGGAACATTTCATTTAATCTGCATGCAATCTCTTTGTCTTAAATTATATTCTGCTTAAGTTCTGATTGGTTGTTTTCATGTATAGAATGGCACTAAAATTTACTTCCAACAGGTTAGGTTAGATTTTAATGGCAACTCCGGTTATAAAACAGGGATTGTTATATTAAAGCCAACAAAGATCTGGTGCTTTTCAGAGCTATTGAGCTATAATACTATAATACCCAATGGTTTTAGCCAAAGATTAGAAATTCTGGGAACTGTAGTCCAGAGATCTGGACAGTATGAGGTAGGAAAAGCATTAAAGAGTAGTGTGAAATACTAGCTTGGTGTCTTGAAGAGCTAAGCAGAGGGAGGTACCCTGTCTAGCAGCTTGTAACTTGTTATAAAAAGTTTAAAAGAGTGAATTATTACCTCTTCTGTTCAATCCTTTCATCCAGCTGTTTTCCACTGGGCTTTCATGTCTCTACTTCCCCATGACAGCACCTCTATTGCATCTCTTGGCCTGTGTTTGAAGCTACAGCCTCTTTTAGATCTAAAGCTTCAAGGTTGGCCTGACGGAATAAATTATAGTCTTGGTGATTCCCCACTACCCCCTGCTTGGGAATGTGGGTTCCAGTGATGCCACAAAGGTGCTGTAACAGCCTGCTTTTTCAACGGGCTCTCCTTTTTCCCTGCACGCCTAGTTTTCTCCCAGGCAGAACTACAGCATGGAGGTCAATATGTATCACTTTGAAAGCAGCTCACTTTGGTGTAGAGGGCTGGGGGCGGAGGGAGGGGATATCTGCTTTTACTCAGTGGTGGAGCACAGAAGTGGAAGAGACAGGGGAAGGCTGCGGAATGAGAACAGCGACCCAAACCGTCCGGTGGATGGCTCCTGCCAGATCCCTTGGCAGGCAAGAGAAGTGGGCCCTGGCACCAGGCTGTTGATTACAAAAAGAGAGGAGGGGGTAGAACGAGGGAGGAGAATTTGATAATGATCACACTAAGAATTGCTCCCTGAAAACCCTACTATAAACAATAGAGCTGGAAAGTTAAGTAATTAAACAGATGCCTCTTAAGAGAACAATTAAGAGTACAAGCCAGATAAGGTTTTGGCAGGGTATCCCCTGGAATCTAAGCTCACCTTATGGTTAGATAGGATATCTTGCAATTACAAGCCTTGTGGGCTGATCGTCAATTAAAACGAGGGGATAATATTTAAACAAGTCCCCCAAACATTTTCCATACCAATGGTGTTTTATTGATGTTTATGGAAATCAGATTTTCTGGAAAAGAAAAGAGGGTTTTTTCCATTGTGGAAACTGGCTGTTTGCATTTAAAATGCAGGTACATGGCCAAGGATGTTAGTTCTCTATAGCATTTTGCATATAGCCAACAATTAAATGATATATCTTTGATCCCCTTGGCTTACAATATGCCACTAGACTTGTGTCAAGAACATATAACTTAATCATCAAATGTATCTTGTCATTAATACTTTTCTAATCAAGTATCTTTCCCCCATTTTATCTTTTAAAACATTTTGTGGCATGGAATTACAGCAGTATCCCAAAGCAGGGAGTAGGATATTGAAATCCAGAAGTTAAATATCTATGTTTCAATTATATTTCATATAGAAGTCAAAGGTTTAGCAGTGATTGCTTCCACATGCATACATGTCGCACATGTACACAGACAAACACACACACACACACATACACAAATATTTACTTTGGAAAAGACTCACTGAAACTAATGGGAATATAAATATGGGGTGGCTCACAAGTCTACTGTGGCAAAGCTAGTTGTCATAGTTGGAGAAAAGTAGTTGCAGCTATAGGCAAAGGAGAACATGTACAGTAACATGGCTATTAGTCATTTAGTTCATAGACCTTCTGATCATTTCTGATTGTAACTCTCTGTGTGAAAATGGTTGTAAATTGCCCAAGGTCATCCAGAGAGCATTATGCCTGAGAAATATTTGAACTCAGACTTCATAGGTTGTGTTCCATATTAGCAGGCTTGAAACCCTGCATTCCCATTGGTCCGTTTTAACCGCTACCTGATTGGTCAGCCTGGGCGGTTATGATTGGCTCGCTAAGAGTCGGCCGCGATTGGTTAAAACCAAGCGCTATAGACTCAAAGCGATGTCATTGGCCGCCAAGACTTGGCAAGCTCTATAAAAGAGCCACCATGGCTGCTATCTTCTCTGAGTCTGATCTAGCTGGCCCCACTCATGGACACACATTTCTGATTATCGTTGATGCATATTCAAATTGGTTGGAAGTTTGCACCATGAAAAAAACAACTACCGAAGCCGTCATAACGAAACTTAACAAACTCTTTGCCACCCACGGTTTGCCAGATGTGATAGTGTCCGACAAAGGGCCACAGTTCATGGCACTGGCATTCAAACAATACCTGGCTGCCCGTGGCATCAGACATGCTTTAACTTCGCCCGCTCACCCGGTGGCAAATGGGCGGGTGGAACAATTTACCAAAAAAACCATACAAAAAATTGAAGATGGCAACATCCAGGAAAAAATTAATAAAATGCTGCTGATACAACATATCACGCCTAACACAACCTCTAACAAATGCCCAGAGGAACTACTTGTGGGTAGAAGACTCTGTTCACCACTAGACCGTTTACACCCCACCTATAATCCAGAGAAACCCCCAGGCTCCACCAGCCAACATCGCGCATTCAACATCAGCGACACCGTCTTTGCCAAAAGCTTCACCGGGGACCCACTTTGGGTTACCTGCACGGATAACCCAAATAACTGGACCCCGATCATACTGCCTAGAAACAACTGATGGGCGAAGCTGCAAGTGCCACATCGACCAGCTATGGTCAAGGCTAGCCAGCACTTGACAAAGGAACCGGGGGGGGGGGGACCGCAAACATCGAAAAAGAAAAAAACTCATCGCAAGCAGAACACCCCCCAAGCAGAAGCCAAATAATTAACCAACCATACTCACCTGAAAACACAGAACCATGGCAGACGGGTGTTTCACCTGGAAGGAGCAGCCGGACAAGCTCAACCAGCCCAGAGAATCCAGGCGGGAGCAGCAGAGCGAATGACTCGACCAACCCGGGCGAACCAGGCAGGAGTCGCAGCTATAGGCCCAGCTCAATCTTCCAGGTGGTTCCATCGGGAAACTTGAGAGCGACGCGAAACCCGTCCGAACCGGCTGACGACCAGAGACTGAATGAAGCGCGCAGGTCAAGTAGGCAGGTGCAGAGACCCGCCTACTTACGTGACTACGTCACCCCACCCCTTGGACGATACCAAGAAGGGAGGAGTGTTCCATATTAGCAGGCTTGAAACCCTGCATTCCCATTGGTCCGTTTTAACCACTACCTGATTGGTCAGCCTGGGCAGTTATGATTGGCTCGCTAAGAGTCTGCCATGATTGGTTAAAACCAAGCGCGGGAGACTCAAAGCGATGTCATTGGCTGCCAAGCTTCAGCAAGCTCTATAAAAGAGCTGCCACGGCTGCTATCTTCTCTGAGTCTGATCTAGCCTATTAATAAAGAGCTGTTGTTACTGAACCCGAGTCTCTCGTCTTTGGAATCCATCCTTCCGAATGTAACAGGTGTTGTCTATTACAATACCAATTTTAATAACATAGTAACTATTTTAAGTAATGCTTATTGCTTGGCCTGTATTTGCATCTTGTTAAAAATAAAAAATGTCAAGAAGTAAGCTATATAGGTTACAAAAGTTGTAAAGCAAGTAATAAATAAGTCTCATGGAACAGTGCATGAGAGAGTGGAAAAGAGCACAGAAAATTTAACAACACTCTTGATATTGTGATTCCCCATTTGCATAGGCAGCACCGCTCAATTGCACATTAACTCATCACACATTATCTGAATGTCAAAATGCACAGCTGTGCTGGAGCAATCTTCCGCAAATAAAGCTATTGAATTTCAATTTCTATCAATGGAAATTCGATTCCAACCTATCTAGAGGGCATTATGTTGTGGAAATCTGCCTTAGAGCATGTTCCTACTGGAATGCACAACAAAAACAGGTCCTGAGCAAAGGCACACATTCCTGCACTCATAGTATGAATTTTGGTTGTATAGTCTGTTGTTCCATTTGTTCTCTGGGCCTCATGAGCAATGTAACTGTTACTATAGGGTCAAGTATAGTACAGGTTGAAACTGAATTCTCTACCTACGATTAACCTCAGACTCTGCAATCATTGAGGGAGATGCAGAATGATTAATTACTTTGCTACAGCATAAAGGTGGAAGCAGATTATAGATAAATACTTTAAATATAGATAAATATAGCAAGCAAAGGTTAGAGGCAAAGAACAAGAATCCTCTCTCTTTTTCTTTCAACAGCCTTATGCAATAACCACAAGTATTTGCACAAAGTCAGGTGATACTTTCTCCTTATCTGTCTTTTAAATGACAGTATGACTCATGTAAATCACCTTTTGCCTCTTAAAACTATGTTCCATATACTGTTTTAGCATACATTTTTAAATGAATGGGAATCACACTGAAGTAAAAAAAAACCTTATCTTTCCCTTCAGATTAATTTATTTCAGATTAAAAGAGTTGTAAGGGACCTTGTAGGCCATCTAGTCCAACCCCACACCCAAGTAGGAGACCCTACATCATTTCTGACAGATGGCAGTCCAGTCTCTTCTTAAAAGCTTCCAGTGATGATATTCCCACAACTTCTGAGAGCAAGCTGTTCCATTGGTTGATTGCTCTCACTGTTAGAAAATTTCTCCTTATTTCCAGGTTGAATCTCTTCTTTTTCAGTTTCCACCCATTATTCCTTGTCTGACCTTCAGGAGCTTTGGAAAATAGGTTGACCTCCTCCTCTCTATGGTATTCATTGTTAAAGGTGTTAGTTGCATGCCAATTTGCCATGTCCAAAAAGGCACTAACATAGGGTATGAATTAGTTCTTGTCGACTGAAGAAAGGAAACTTAACTCAGAAAATCAACATTTTTTTGAACTGTCTTATCTTTGTTATTTGTTTGTTGCGGCTTATTTGTGAGACCAATCCAATCGGAATCTAATCACTTTGTATTCCTCTTTTGCAATAAAATAGTTAAAGTATTAAACTGATGTGATAAGATGAGAATCAATAGTGCAAAAATATTAACAAATATTAACTCACAAAAACAAGAAATGAAGCCCATCAAAGCAAATTACTGCAAGATGAGAATTCCAATTTATACTGCAATATAATGCTGCAGGATCCAATCTGCGTGACCAACCAATCCAGATTGGATCTTGCAGCATTATCATGGGACACATATATTTGCCTTCATTTGTGAGAGATCTGGGTGGCTAGCCCTTCAAAGAGTCTAGCTTTGGGAATCCTTTAAAATTGAAATCACCATAGTGATATGAGCCACAAACATAACTAAGTCTGCAATCTGATTTACATTTTGTATAACTCCCATCAAATTCAGTGAAGCATACTTCCAAGTAAATATGCAGAGGATTAGGCTGGAGAATCATTATGATAATGGGAAAGAGGCAGACTAGAACTTGCTAATTCGTAAGAATGTGCAAATTAGTAGATGTTTGGTTTATTTCATTGTCCACATTAGCATGTCCATGTTCTGATCCATGGAAAGTTTTACATTTTTTTAATTTAAAAAAGTAATATAACATTCTGCATCTGCTTTCATTTGCAATTTTTTTTCATGGCACATGAAGTACAATTTTCACTCATATGATAGATGTTCTCATAGACTGCAAGAAAACAATGAGAAAACACTGTTGTTCTTGATTTCATAGACATCACCAGTGAACATTTGTATACACATTTTCTGATTTATAAGCTTTAGAAAATGTGCACAACTTTCAGATGCACCTCTCATAAACTTTTTTTGTGCTATTTCTTGGTCCAAAGAAAGACTAGCTGGGCATTCTTCCATATAAGCTATCTGAGGAATCCATGAAGATCATCAACTAGAAGAAATCATAATTGGATAAAATAGTAGACTTCATCTACTCCACGATGCCATTTCCTGGTTGTTTTTCTCCTTTAGAAAATCCGTGGCAGAGTTCTTTTGCATCCTATGGTTGGTGGTACCCTTTGCCAAGACATCTGAAGCAAACCCTATCTTTATCCAGAGTAGGGAGCTGTGTTAAAACTGCCTCTTTTGTAAATCCTGCCATGTTATGGTTCTGACTGAAAAAAATTTCAAGAAGCATGGTCCTGAATCACCATCTGCTGTTTCAATCATCACCAGTTCCCACCGATTAAAGATCTAAAATGTTTGCAGTCAATGACACGTTTTCAGTTGTTTACATCTCTTTCCATTTCAGTCCAACTGGGAGATTCTGCTAGCAGCAGTAGAAGGTTAATGCTCACTCCGTTCACTGCCCTCTTCTTGATGTCTGGTCACAGCAGAAAGTGGCTTAGGTCAGCATCCTTATCAGCAGCAGATCCCTAATTACAGTACTGAAGTATAATACTGCAGACTTGGGTGGTACCTTTGGGGAATTATTCCACAGCTCTCTCCGACAGAGCCTGTTATTGTCCAGATCAGAGGAGTCTGAAATCTTACAAACACATTCCTCTCAAAGGGAATGGCTTTCCCTGAAGATTTCTTAGACAAACAACTATTCTGTGTAAGTGTATGCTCAGCGAGGGATGAAGACAGCATAGAAAGGAAAACTACTTTCAGCTGTTTCTCAATAGCAAATGAACACTATAAATAAATATGATCCTATCTGTGTGGGAATTGAAAAGACAGTGTGCCTACACATTTTTCTTCATTACATTTGCTTAACTTTGAACTTCTGATGTAGTGGAAATGATTCACGGAGCAGGCTGAAAGTTTATGATAAGAACTAATCCTATATTGCCAGTAATTAGGGAGCAAATGGTAATGCACATTTGCAATAACTATTATTAGTTCAAGTAGTTGCAAATAAGCATTGCAATACATCCACAATTGAATGGGTACTCCCTGAACTATAGATGGTAGTCCGAGAAAATTGGAGACGATTTTGGTGCCAGGAGTTCAACATTAGAAACAAAACAGGAGCAAGATCAGAACTCAGAAACCAGTATCAAAGAGCTCATCAAAATTGGGGAAATCAGGAGACAGAACCAAATATAAATCAAGTCAACACTAAAGGAAATCCAAAGAACCCCAAAATTTACCAAATCTGTCAAGCACTGTGACATTTATTCAGTATTCACTGTGACAGCAGTGGGCTAGAAACCAGAGAACTGTAATTTCTAATCATGCGTTTGGCATGATATCAGTCAGATGACCTTGAGCCAGTCACTCTTTCTCAGACCTAGTTAGGAGGCAATGGCAATATACTGCCAAAAATTCTTGCCAAGAAAACTGGAGAATAGCCCAGGCAGTTGCCAGAAGTGATGGATGACTCAAAGGCACCCCCCCCCCCACATATATATACAAGCAAACAAATAAATAAACACACAAAATGAATTCACTGGCCAACCTGTCTAGACAGCATTGGTTCATAGCCTGAAAATATGTTACTGCCTAAATAGACTCACTACTAAGAGCTACTTCATACAGATCCCAGGTCTATTGGTTCCAGTCCAATCAGATGGCTTCCACTTCTGTGTGTGCAGATCTCCTTTGCAGAATAATTAGGCATTATTCAAAGCTTCATAAGCTCCTCTCTCTGTGGTTCTCTCTACATGTAACTGGTGTTCCCAGTAATTTCATTATTAAGGATTGTTCCACATATACTGTCCCGCCACGTGTATTTGATTGATTCAGTGTGTTGGCTGGTGAACTGATTAAGTAACTGTGATAAAAGTACCCTTGGTAGTAAAGCCAGATTTACCTCTACAACCCACATGAAACACTATACTTGCATGTATTTTCTCTTATGTAAGTTGGCTGCTGTCTTTGCTGCAGGGACAATTTTTGGCTAGAGACAGATTAGTTGGCTGCTTTGTGCTCTAAGTTATTACTAAAATAGTTATTTATTGGCTTAAATAATACACTCAAGAAAGTTCACAATGAAAGAAAGAAAAACAGAAGTTACTCATTAAAAGAATTTAAGAATGAATTTATTCACCCAACTCAAAAGGTCACATGAAAGAGATGACAGAGAAAGGAGAGCACTAAATGCAGTTGCCAAAAGATCTTCTCATACTTAGAATTGTCTTCTATCTTCTCATTGTTAGAATTACACCAAAGAATGCTATCTCATTTATTGTTTCCACTTTTTGTCCTGTAACAGAGACAGATCAGCTATCAGTATACATTTAAACCATTCAGTATTGGTATAGTCTAAAAAGAAATCCAATAAATCAGAATGCCAAACATTCTTTTTCTACAGCTGCCCAAGGTGGGAACTAGATTTCTGCATCACTGCACGTCAGGAAATTTATGCGTATGTCATTTGGAAATGGGTGTATAACTGTTGCATTTATACTTCTGCAAATCTTTTTTTTTTTTTTTGTAAATTTTATTTGAGTTTTCACAAAGAAAAAAAATACAAATAAAACATCTTTTTTGAAAGTAGCATAATCCTGGGTTACATTTCTTCGTACAGACACAAATTCAGATTCTTGCTCATTTTTATATTCTATTCCACATCTTATTACTATTTTACATTTTCTGCATAGCTTCTCCCCTCTTTTAATTTTCTCAATTTTATTTTAATTATCTCATCTCAATTCAAATCATTGTATTTATATTTTTTGTCTGTCCTGTTTCAATTATCTATTATCTTTTCTCATTAAACAAAATTTTTCCTGTAGCTACTGATTGGAGTATGACGCCTTTATATCTTTTAAGTTTATCCATTTAATTCTTATTTAGGCTTCAATATATACCCTAAAGTTAAAACATTCAATATAATACATAACTTCCATTCGGATTCTGCTTGGTACATTCTTAAAATACACACTATATTCTTTAAAAAAGAAAAAATTATAAATGTATGTAATTAAAACAACACATTCCATTCCAATTCAATTATATCATTAATATTAATATTCATTAAAGTCTTAACTTCTTTAACATTACTTTTCAATTAAATATCATACTTCTATGAGAACAATAATAAGCTTTCCATAATTAATTCCCCCCCCCCTTCACTTATGTTGTGTATGCAATATGATAAGAAAGTGTGAGCTTGGAGTAAGTGCAGGGTTCTGGCCCTGCACTTCTGATTGGCTGTTAAGCGGCCGGACCGGATTGGCCCGTTCCGGGGAATCGATTGGCCCTTAACAGAGAGTTCTTATTGATTATAAGAGCTAGTGTTCCTAGCTTGTTATTGGTTAAACGTTACAAGGTTTGCCTATATAAGGCGGGTTTTGCTGCTGTTAAATGAAGCAAGTCATGATGTAAATAAAGAGCTAAAGTTCACTGTTCAGAGGCTTGTCTCCATTCTCTCTCACCCATGCTCAAACTTAACACTGGTGACGAAGGTGGGATATGGAGACATCTGAACCAATGGAACCAAGAAGAAACACTGAGCACATGACAGACAGCACCAATAACGGAACCATGTCTGGCGGCATCGTACCACCCACTCCGTTCGATCCAACAACAGGGAGTCCTACATGGATTGCTTCCAAATGTTCCTTGAGACAAACAACTTAAAGGATGCCACACCAGGAAAGAAACGGGCGGTGTTCCTAACGCATTGCGGTCCAACCGTATTTAAGATGGCTAAAGCACTAGCCAAACCCCGAGAAGTAAAAGCCATGGACTGGGACAACCTTGAACCTATCCTGCGAGGCCATTATGCTCCGACTGTGCCTACGCTCGTGAGACGCCACGAGTTTTATCAAAGAAGCCAGTGAAAAGGAGAAAGCGTGGCCGACTTCATAGCAGACCTCTGAAATTTGGGAGGCCTCTGCGGATTCACCAATCTAGAAGAAGCACTAAGAGATTGCATAATTCTGGGATTAGATGCGCCAGGTGTCCAGGGATTAGATGCGCCAGGCATCTGGGATTAGATGCGCCAGGCAAAAGGCGACATCAGCCTTGCCGACGCCATTGCCGATGCTACCGCAGTGGATGCAACCAAGAAGTCGGCTGCACAACTACGCCGAAACCGCACTCCGGTACCACCACCGGCCAGCGAAATCTCACCTAGTTCAGAAGGGCAGCTTGCGACAACGCACCACGAAGACCTCTCTTTGTTGTCAGACAGCGAAAAAGAAGGGATCCATCGACTGCGATCCGACCGACACCATTACCCAAAGCCCGTATGCCCTTGCGCTGGATGTGGAGCCAACCATGCCAGGTCCGAATGCAAATTCCGTGACGCACTCTGCCATGAGTGCGGGAAATGAGGCCACATCGGACGGGTCTGCCGCAGCTTGCCAGGACCCAGCCAGGCCTCAAAAGGGGCTAACTATCGCCAATCGACAGGAAACCGTCCTGTAAGGCGAGAGCCAGTAAACCACTCCTACAGAAATCGAGCTTTGCAGAGAGAAGGGGCTCACCATACTATCACTATTGGTCACGCCTCAACCTTGGACACTAAGAAAATCCGAGTCACAGTAGCCATCGAAAACCAGCCTTGCCACTCGGGTTCGTCCCTCTCGATGGTGTCTTGGAAGACACTCAAGCAACTCATCCCCACAATTCACGCCAAGATCTCCATTTCTAACGCCTCATCCTCAAGGACTACCAGGGGAATCGAATCCCCGTTGTCGGGTCCTGCCGAATCCGAGTCTCCTTCAAGAAGCACACAGTGTACTTACCTTTAATGGTCATCGATAGAGATAGGCCTAGCCTACTGGGCCTCCAATGGTTCGCGCCACTTGGCATTGAAGTGGCCGGCGTAAACCGAGTCGGTGGCTGTGACTGGGAGGAAGACCTTATCTCTGAGTTCAGGGACATCTTCGCGGATAGCTTAGGCGAGTACAAAGGGACCCCGATCTCATTCAGCTTAGATCCAAAAATAGCTCCCATTCGCCTAAAGCCCCGTCGAGTTCCGTTTGCCTTAAAATCAAAAATCGACGATCAACTCGACAAACTGATAGCTCAGGGGGTGTTGGAGCCCATCGATCACTCCCCGTGGGAAACCCCTATTGTAACACCCATTAAGCCAGACAGGTCAATCCGAATTTGTGGGGACTACCGTGCCACCTTGAACTACGCCCTGCAGCAAAAGGCGTATCCAGTTCCGGTGGTGCAGCACCTCCTCCATTCCCTGGGGGGCGGGAAAGTTTTCGCTAAGTTGGATTTAGCTCAGGCATATCAGCAATTACCAGTAGATGAAAAAACGGCACAGGCCCAAACTATTGTGACACACCGAGGTGCCTTCAAATGTACCTGGCTGCAATTCGGAGTTAGTGTAGCCCTGGGGATATTTCAGAGCCTTATGGAAAGGTTATTGCAAGGAATTAAGGGCGTGGTCCCTTATTTTGACGATGTATTAATTGCAGCCCCTACCAAAAAATTCTTACAAGACCGGTTAAAATTAGTCCTAAAAAAATTCCAAGAAGCCGGTCTTAAGGTTAAAAAAAACAAATGTAAACTGTGTACTGACAGTGTTGAGTTTTAGGGTACCTGATTGATAGCGAGGGCATTCACCCTACCAAAAGTAAATTAAAAGCAATCAAAAATGCTCCCAGGCCACGAAACAAGGCCGATCTCCAGGCGTTCCTAGGCCTCATCAATTTCTATAATGTATTTTTACCGCACAAAGCAACCGTCGCTGAACCGTTACACCGATTGTTAGATAAAAGGGCAATTTGGTTATGGGGTTACCGTAAAGAACAGGCGTTCCAAAATGTTAAAAAACTGCTCACTTCTGACTCTGTACTCATGCAGTATAACGAGACTTTGCCGTTAGTTATAACCTGTGATGCATCACCTTTCGGGGTGGGTGCCATTTTGAGCCATGTACTGCCTAATGGGAACGAAGCCCCTGTTGCATATTTTTCAAAGACTCTTTCAAAAACGGAGCGGAACTATGGACAAATTGATAAAGAAGCCCTCGCAATCATCTCAGCTGTGAAAAGATTTCACGAATACGTGTATGGCAGGGTTTTTACTATTGTGACTGACCACAAACCGTTGCTAGGGATAATAGCCAGAGATAAGCTGACTCCCTACATATTATCCCCTAGGATGACCCGATGGTCAGAATTCTTAGCTGCTTATAACTATCGGCTGCAATACCGCCCGGGGAAAGCCATTCCCCACGCTGACGCATTGAGCTGAGCACCCCTTCCAGAAACTCTCGACGATCCGGCACCAACGGTAACCACGTTGCAAATTGAGGCACTCAACTTGCCACCACTGACCACTCGAGACATCGCGAGAGAAACCAAACGCGACCACACCCTAGCACGAGTCGTAGGCTGGGTAGAACGTGGATGGCCATTGGACCAATTACCAGATGACTTCACACCATTCAAGTCTCGACAGACCGAACTCTTCTCCCAGAAAGGCTGTGTCATCTGGGGCGATAGAGTTGTTATTCCAGAACGGCTCCGAAAAGCGCTGCTGAGAACTTTGCACGATGGCCACCCTGGCATTGTGCGAATGAAAGCCCTTGCACGAAGCTACGCATGGTGGCCGGGCATTGACGAGCAAATCGAACAGTGGGTTAAAGCTTGTCCCAAATGCCAAGAAGTCAGCAACGCCCCACCAAAAGCCATGCCTACTGAATGGGAGACACCATGTGAACCCTGGTCCCAAATTCACCTGGACTTCGCGGGGCCAACCAAGGGCCACACCTTCCTGCTTACCGTCGATGCCTACTCCAATTGGCTCGAAATTCATCGCATGACGACTATGACCTCCGAGGCGGTCATCAAGATTTTAAACAGATTCTTTGCAACCCACGGATTACCAGATGTCCTGGTATCTGATAACGGCCCTCAATTTACTGCACTAGCGTTTGTGCAGTACCTCGCTGACTGCGGCATCCGCCATGCACTCACCTCGCCTGCGCACCCTGCGACCAATGGCCAAGCAGAACGCATGGTCCAATTTGTGAAGAAAACCTTGCAAAAGGTAGACTATGACAACATTGACGACAAGGTCAATCAAATCCTCTTCTTGCAACACATCACCCCACATAGCATCACCAACAAATCTCCCGTTGAACTGCTAATGGGACGAAAGCTCCGCTCCCACCTCAACCGGTTGCACCCTGCTTATGAACCAGAGAAAGCACTAGGATCCAGTGGCCGCTGTCGCACCTTCCAGGTAGGAGACCTGGTTTATGCAAAAAACCTATTGGGCGACCCATTGTGGGTGGAAGCGACAGTAGTACGTGTAACCGGCCCCAGATCGTATCTCGTGCAATGCCTTGATGATAAACTTTGGAAACGGCATATCGACCAATTACGGTCACGGCTTGCAGCGACCAGTCCGCAACTCCCCTATGACCAAACTGAGGGGGGGGAGGTACGGAAGAAGATGAAGCCCCAGGAAACCCGTTCGAAGGAAACAACGATTTAGTAGAGACTCAGGAAGCGGAGCCAGAGGGAGAAACGTTTGCACCTCAGGGAATCACGGAAAATGTGGGCAACGACATAGAAGTGAACTCTGAACCAGAGGGAGCCCCACTGCCAGACAATGATCTACCTCAGCAGGATTGCAACCAGCCGATACAATGAAAATCTAAGAGACTAAAAAGACAACCGTCCTATTTAAGGGACTATGTAACTGCGCCCTGAACTAAGAAGCCAGGGGGAAGGGGTGTTGTGTATGCAATATGATAATAAAGTGTGAGCTTGGAGTAAGTGCAGGGTTCTGGCCCTGCACTTCTGATTGGCTGTTAAGCGGCTGGACCGGTATGGCCCGTTCCGGGGAATCCGATTGGCCCTTAACAGAAAGTTCTTATTGATTATAAAAGCTAGCGTTCCTAGTTTGTTATTGGTTAAACGTTACAAGGTTTGCCTATATAAGGCAGGTTTTGCTGCTGTTAAATGAAGCAAGTCATGATGTAAATAAAGAGCTGAAGTTCACCGTTCAGAGGCTTGTCTCCATTCTCTCTCGCCCATGCTCAAACTTAACAACTTATATTTTATAAAACATTAACTAATTAAAATGTTCCTGTTCCTTCATAATTCAATTTTCTCATTTATTTTATTTCACTTATTTTATTCACAAACATTTCACTAAATTACACTAACTATTTTATCCCTCATTTTAATCATACATTGTTTCCAATTTTCTAAAGTTATTTCTATTACTAATAAAACAATACAATCTTATGTATCTTTACAGAACCCCTTTTTCAGTTAAATTTTCACCCATTATCTCTAAATAGGTCCTGTTTCTCTATATCTTGCTCCAGTCCTTTGTAACTTCTTTTCCTTTCCTTCTTCCCTCTCTTCTTCTCTCTCCCCTTTTTACACCTTTGTCTCTCTACCTCTATTTCTCTCTTCTGTGTTCCCCTTTTCTGTTGCTTTCCAGTATTATACTTATTTTTTGAATTATTATTCTTTTCTTTGGTTGTTTTTTTAAGTCTTAAATTCTCCATTCTCTTCCTCACATAAAATTACTTGTTCGTTAAAGCTTCTTCTTTGTCCCAGTCTTCTTGTTTTGCAGACATTTCTTCTTGTTTCTCATAGTTCCAAATTTCTAAGAATTGAAAAACGAAGCCAAAGGAACCCTTCCCTTCTTGTGCATCTTCTTTGTACTTTTTAAGTTCAATTTTCAATTCATCCAAAAATGGTGCCATTGTATAAATTTTTAAACAACCACCGAATAATTTTAGTCATTCAAATGTAATAACCAAGAATCCAAAGATCACCAAATAATCCAAATACACGCAAGCTGTTTCTTTTTGCTCTTTTTTCCCACTTTCTCTTCCTGGGGTTACTGTTTAGTTACAAAGTTTCAGTTAAAATGTATCTTTTAGAAGTCTTGTTAAAGTTTTACTGTATATTCTTTTTAATTCCAGACAGTCTCCTCCCTCTTCCAGATCCTGCCCTTAATCTTTTTCTCTCCCTTCCTGCTTATGAAAAAAAAAAAAATAGTATCCAGAAATCTTTATTATCCCTTTGACATTTTGTTTTATTTTCAGCTTAAATGCCTATTGATGTCAAAGCGGATTTTTCCGATTTTTTATTTAAGTCTCTTAGTTGTCAGTATAGGGAAGGGGAGAGAAAAAAAAAAAACCTTTCCCTTTTTACTTTACTTCACTGCTTCTGACTCTTCTTTGGGAGCAATGTTATTTTTTTGTAAGTTTAAATTCCAGGGTACCTTAGTTGTTGCTTTCACAATTTAACCCAGTCAGCCAAGACTTTCACTTCTTATCTTCCTCCTGCACATTCTTTTCCAGTCGAGTTTTTCTTTGTGGTGGCCATTTCTGACCACCGCTGCAACCGCCTTTGGGAAAGGGAGTAATGGCCAGCTGAGGAGGAGAGATGCGGCTCTCTCTCTGCTGGCAGTCTCCCCCCTCTTCACCACCTCTACGGGGTGGCTTAGCCCTGAAACCAGCTGGCTCGGGGCACTCCAGCGGCGAGCCCAGGCAGAAACTGTGCATGATCACGGATTTCTGTCTATCGCCAAAGAGACTTCAAACCGGAACTCCAATACTTCTGCAAATCTTAACGTTCTGGAAGGAGGGCACTAAAACAGCAAAGCACAGAAAACTCCCCAACAGGAAGTCAGATGCAGCATGCAGGACGGTGCATCTCCACACAATGGATAGTTTGAGTTTTGAGCAGTGTATGCATCAACTACCTGCAACCTAGGCTTATCCATCAACTCCTTCAAAGCATAGATAGGCATTGACACCTACATGCAGCTGTGGACAAGTCTAAATCAAGTTTAACACTAAACTATTTAATGGTACTCCGCACCAATACATTAATCGGGGCAACACAGTCATAAAACTGATTCGGATATGAATGTCTTCCAAATGGAAAACAGAGCCTGGTAGGTATAAAACAAGTTTTTTTTTTTTAATCCCAGACTCATTTTTTGTTAGCAAGGTTCACACACCTTGCAGAGTAGGAAAGGGAAAGGAAGGGAAGGATCCCACTTCTTGGGTCAGATATAATCCTTATTCATCACATGGAATGAATCTCAAGTCCTACAAAAGCAAACAGGAAAGCTCCCATTCATCAGTTTTAGGCACTTACATATTACTTTGAGCTGTACTTCCAATATGTAACTTGAACCTATGTAGCTGGTTATTATAATGGCTTTGGTATCTTTAACAAGATCTTGTGAATACTGGATTAAAGTGTCCACTCAGCCATCATTCATTAGGCCTTCAGAGCAACCATGAAATAGAATGCAGGTAGTTCTCGGCTTATGACCCCAATTCTGCCCAAAATTTCTATTGCTAAAGGAAACATTTGTTAAGTGAGTTTTACCCCATTTTATGACTTTTCTTGCTACAGTTGTTAAGTGAATCACCGCTGTTGTTAATTTAGTAACACGGTTGTTAAGTGAATCTGGCTTCTCCCATTGACTTTGCTTGTCAGAAGGATGCAAAAGGCGAACACATGACCCCAGGAGACTGCAAGTCATAACTATGAGTCACTTGCCAAGTGCCTGAATTTTGATAACTTGATCATGGGGATGTTGCAATGGTCATAAGTGTGAAAAACAATCATAAGTTACTTTTTTCAGTTCCATTGTAGCTTTGAATGGTCACTAAATGGATTGTTTTAAGTAGAGGACCACCTGTATAATGTCTCCTAAATCATTGGGAATTATTGACTATCAGGCAAGTATCTTTTACAATACCTGTGAAGTGACTACATCTTGAGCATATTAAAAAGTAATGAAAAGACACCAATTCAAGACATAAAGTTGCCCAATGAACATGGGGCAGTGATGGGATTCAAAAAAAATTACTACTTGTTCTGTGGGCATGGCTTGGTTGGCATGCCGTGATTTGGTGGGCATGTCTTGGTGGGCATGGCAGGGGAAGGTTATTGCAAAATCTCAATTCCCTCTCCATCCAACTAACCTGCTTTCCAGCTCTGTTCTCCTGTGCAGGGCAACAAAAGAAGAAAAAAATAGTATAGTATAGTATAGTTAAAAAACTATATGGTTATTTACTGGGAATGAAATTAGAGGAAGAACAAGTCAAAGAAACTATGATTGTTTGGGGGAAGAATTTTGGATATGGGATTGATTTAGAGAAATGGCAGAAATTGTGGTCTCAAAATTATAAAATGACAATGTCAACAGCATATAAAGAAAACTTGTATAAGATGTTTTACAGGTGGCACTTTCCTCCGACAAGAATAGCAAGAATGTTTAAGAACAAATCTGAAAAATGCTGGAAATGTCATCAGATACCCGGCTCGTATTACCATATGTGGTGGACTTGTGAGGATGCTAGAAAATATTGGACTATAATTCGCATGTGGTTGGAAAAAATGACAAAGAAACATATAGATTTGAAACCAGAGATCTTCTTATTGGGAATTTTACCTGATCTATATAGCAAAGATTTGAAATACCTGATTGTAAATGTATTAACAGCGGCTAGGATTGTATTTGCTAAAAATTGGAAGAATGAGAAAATACCATTACAGGAAGAAATTATTAAGAAAATATTGGAATGTGCTGAGATGAGTAGATTGACATTTGAAATTAGAGAGCAAGAGGATAAACAATTTTACGAAATTTGGGATCTTTTTTATCAATGGCTAGATGATAAAATACGATAATAGAATATTTAGAATGCTAGATAGTAAGGAATATCTTTATTTTGCTATTATTTTGCTATTTGCTATTATATTTATAAAGGATTTTTTAGGATTGATTTGATATGACTAGATGATTTGTTACAGAGTAAACTGGTTTAAAGTATTGTTAGCTCATTAAGCATGAATGATTAAAAATATAGTCAAAAACTTCTTTTTTTAGTGATATTAGGATATATAAGTTTGGATTGACAATATGAGTTGTTATGTAACATAATTGTAATTGAGACTACAGAATGAATGCACAAAAATGATGAACCAACTGACACACTGGATGTACATATAAGAGTTGATGTTTTTATGTTTTGTTTGTCTTGTTTGTTTGTAGAAAATTAATAAAAACTTTTTCAAAAAGAAAAAAGAAAAGAAGACCCAGCTTATCAGCTGGGACTTTGGAGGCAGAGAATAGGTGGGGAAGGGGCCAGTCAGAGGTGGTATTTGCCGGTTCTCTGAACTACTCAAAATTTCCACTACCGGTTCTCCAGAACTGATCAGAACCTGCTGAATACCACCTCTGCATAGGGGACAGATGTATTTGTCACCTATGGACTTCACAATGAAACAAAATTCCTGAATGAGCAGAGTTAATGAAACATGGGTGTCTTTTTTATTATGTCATATAGCATGAACTGAAAACAGAGGGTTTGAAATCTTTTAAACTCAATTCCTGGGAAATAATTAAGGGAGCAGAAGAAATAAATATGAAGGGTAGAGAATTCCCCAAGAACCACTATAGATGTTATACAAGTGTATATATCAGTATTAGAAACATACTATGCTAACTTGAACCAAATTAATTGTGTGTTGCCATTTACTCAGGATAAAAAAATGTGTTTTGTAGTCTCCAGAAATTATACGGGAAGCAAATGTACATTCTTTCTTGCCCAAAATATAGTCTGCTTCTATGTGTATTTGTTTAATTAAAATATTTACGTAACTCTTTAATGACTAGGAGATAATTAAAGGAAGTCTTCCCACTCCAAATAAAAATAAATGTATAAAGAAAAATAAATGTATAAAGATTGCCTACATGCTTAAAATGACTGTATGCCATTCTGGAAGGTCTTAGTGAGCAAATAAATAAAATCATTTTTTTCTGGTGCCAGGAAAAAAAGTCAGATTTGGCTTCTGGTCAGGTTCTTGAAGAAGAGATCCCAAACAGATGCTTCCACTTCTGCAAAAGTTTTCCACCAATCACTATACCCTGCCTAGATTCTTCCACTGGGAACAGTTCTGATAGTGGATGTAACATTGCTTAGGTTGATTAGAATTATGTCAGTCTTTTAGGAAGAGTCAAGGAAACCTATGAACAACATACAGACCCAAACCTCTGCCTCTAGAAATCTTGTTTAACAATTTTAAAGAGTCATCAGGCATTGCCCAGATAGGTTCAACTATATGTTTGCAATAATTATAAATCAGAAAAGAGTGCTTTTTTGTATGAAACTGAAAATTTGTCTTGGAAAGTGGAATACAGCCCTGATTCCTGTACATTAACAGAATCACAAATCCCCTTGGCCTTGCTTAAAATACTTCTAGAGTGTTTTTAAAAACTCTCCTTGTTAAAGCTAAAGCACGGTTTCCCAACCTTGGCAATTGTAAACTGCATGGACTTCAACTCCCAGAATTCCCCAGCCATGCTTAAAGTTGCCATGGTTGAGAAACTCTGAACTAAAAGCTGCAGCCCATCCTAGTTCACAAGCATGTCTACTTGTAACATATTTAATAAAAAGAAATATTTTCTTTACCCCTCAAGTTTATAATCTTTTTTCTATATGAAGAAATCAATGTTGCCTCATTACCCCAAGTAAAAACTCACAATGAGCTCACCATTTCAAATGCTATCAATTCAGACAGATTATCTTTGTTAATTAAGTTTTTCAATGTATATCTAGATTCATATATTCATATGTCTCCCAAAGTATATATCGGGGAGTCATAACATCCTCCTGTCCATCTTATGCCAAACTTCTGTATGATGACATTAGATATTACCGTGTATTCTTTTTGTCTTATTGTTGCTTTTACAAATGTTGGATTTGTTAACTATATTCCAGGAATATGGAGCCAATGGAAAACAGTAAAAAGCTAGCAATAGCACAGAATATTTATTTATCAAATTTATATGCCAGTTATCTTGTGATGCTGTTAATGATGTTATTAATCATGTTTGAGGAAGATTATTCCTTTAAATAGGGTTTCTCTTGGGGGCTTTTTTGGGGGGAGGGGAAGTTAACTAAAATAAGAGTGTAAAAGTTTCATTGATTTATTTTATTTGTCTCCATCAGGTGTAGGATTTTCCCTATCATTCTATAGTTTGCTGCCAGATTTCAATGTCAGGTTCACATACAACTCTATGGAGTTCAAACATACATTGCTCATCCTTTTATATGATGTTGGTTCCAAAATTCTAAATTGTTTGCAGTTGTGTCTGAGAGGGGGCAAAAAGAGGAGGGGGGACATTGCAAAATGATGAATCAAGCATCGACTCTTGATGAATGTATCTTTTCTTTTATGTACACTGAGAGCATTTGCACCACGACAAATTCCTTGTGTGTCCAATCACATTTGGCCAATAAAGAATTCTATTCTATTCTATTCTATTCTGTTCTGTTCCGTTCCGTTCTGTTCTGTTCTGTTCTGTTCTGTTCTGTTCTATTGTGGTACCATTATGCAAACCCCATTTCTTTTGTCAGATCACAACTCCCTTTTGTCAATATGTCACACATATGAAAGAGGTGGAATTTGTACTACAACAAAATCAACATCCAAAAATCTTGTGAATACCTGTTTGTTTATGCCTATACCAAATTTAGTGCAATAGTTCAGGTATTGAATTTGAATGGGGGATACTCAAATTGAAGTTCAAATTCCCACTCAATAGTGAAGCTTTCTAAATTTTGGGCCAGCTGAGTTCTGCATCTTTCTATACCTGCATCTAAAATGGTAGAAGCATTCAGGCGCTAGACTAGAAACCAGGGACTGTGAATTCTCGTCCCAGCTTAGTATGAAAGCTGACTGAGTGACTGGATCATTCACTCTCTCAGCCTACTGATTAACTGGTCAGTTGGTCATTACCTGTCACAGCCAATAGATTGACACTTGGTTGATGCATAAAAAGCAAAACCTTCACTTGGAGGAAAAATGCTAGGGAGGAATCTTTGTTGTTCATGTCTCCTAACTCTGTTTCCATTTCATTGGGATAGCACATTCCTTACTGGTGCTATTTTCTGCCAACTCAAGGATGGGTGAATAGTACTTCAACTCAGCCCCTCTCAGGCTAAACTACATCATACTACAGTACTGTTATAACAGGAATTTTTAAAAAAGATTGCCATGAAAGCTATCTTGACCTCTTTGAGAAAATACAGGATACAAATACAGAAATGAATTAATTAATGAAAGGTTCGGAAAGAACCATTCCAAATATATGTGTATTATGAAAGGGGCATTAATACTACTTTTGAAAGTGCTACAACAGACAAACTGTTCTGGAACGCTCATAAATGTACAGCCTCTGGATGCTTTGTTCATATAGTATTTAAATCTGTAAAGAATGATAAAAAGAGCAAAATCCACAGGGATTAATTCATGGCTCATAATAGCAATAACACTTAGATTTATACTTTGCTTCATAATGCTTTACCCTCTCTAACTGGTTTACAGCATATTTCCACCAACAATCTGGGCCCTCTACTGACCTTGGAAGAATGGAAGGCTGAGTCAACCTTGAGCAGGTGATACATTCCTGATACATTCAGGAATGACCAACTAAAGAAAATGGACGATGAACCAAATAATGGTAAAATTTGGCAGCATCCCATTGACGTGGCCCACTACAAATACACATGTGTATCCAGACTACAAAGTGTCTTGATACAGAATATGAGTAAGAAATATTGATTGTATGCTAAATTTACACAATCCAGGTTTACCCAAAAATACTTTCTCTAGTTTTCAGGCAAGGACAGAGCATATGTTTCAGATACATAGCCTGAACTCTAGAGTTAAAGGCTCAAATAATAAATGATGAGAAAGATTCATGCTTCAGACTTTGGACATCTGCTCTTGTGCAGGATAGGGCTGCAGTCCAATCCAATTGGAGGATATTAATTAAGGGAAATTTAGGGAAATCAGAATCAGAATCATAATTTAGGGAAATCAGAATCAGACAATCTTGGATTTACTGGATAAATGCTTAATATAAGGAGCTTTCCATGTCATATTGATTTAAAAGTGCAGATTTTTATGAGGAAGGTAGATCACCTCTTCTCACTAATTCTTACCAAAAAGAGATATGAAGAAAAGCTTCAGGCTACGGTGCTTAATTCCACTAGACCCAGTTATTTCCAAATCAGCTGCATCAGTGGCCACACCCAATGTATTTTTATAAGGATGCCCTTCAGCAAAGAGTAGATAGCAATCCTATTTTCTCTCTTTCTCCTCAACAGGAAACTGAGTCATAGATAAGGAAAGAATTATTAGGCAGCTGGACTCTAGCATTTTTTGTGCTCCTCACATAAGCATATCTTTTAATAAATATTTCTTCAACTGGGTAAAAATTATCATAATACAGAGTCCATGGAGTAGGACAGCTATAAAAATGTGGATGGATGAATGAATAGCAGAATTCAGAGATAATAGTTTTCAGAGGTTTTCTGGCAAATGTATAGCTTATGTGGAATTTTAACCCCTCCAGATTTCAGATCACAATTCCCAAAGTTTTGATTATTCCCAAAGTTTTGAGTATTTGGAAGTTATGGTTCAAAGCATCAGAGAACCATTAGGTTGTCTACTCCTGTGATAAATTAATATCAGATATTGTTCTACTCCATTCAATCATGTTCTAAAATGTTTTATCTAAGTTAATCAAAACATATTCTTCCTTTTAGCATGACAATAAATATCAATATACTTTTTCTGCAATAACAGAAATAATTCCTGGCTGGTGCTGGAAATTTTTTCTTCCTTAAAACCACAGAATAACAGAGTTGGAAGGGATTTGGGAGGTCTTTTAAGTCCAATATTTGATTCCATCTAATTGTCCAATCCAATCTTGATTTAGATGTGTTTTGAGGATACATTTAATTCCTTTTAAAAGAGGGAGAAAGAAAAAATACATCAATTTTTAAAACAATCTTGTTGGGATTGAATGCTGTGGGTTTTGTGCATACCAAATTTCAGCTTTCTAGCATAATTTTTCTGCTCTTCTGAGTGAGTGACTCCATCCCAGATATATTTAAAAATATAATGTACTGGATAAAAATAATATTAGATAACATATACAGCAAACATGTGTATGTGAGCAGTAAATGTATATCTTATTGTACCATGATTTGTCATATATGGCTATGCATATTATCACAAAGATAGAACTGTCTTTTGGTATATGGATTCTAAACATGCCTGTGTTTATCTTATGTACATTGTGCAATACAATATTGTGATTATATATGCTGCACTGGTTGTTGTTACTGGTGGACACTGACAAAAGTTTCATGGAATACAGACGATTTTCTCAGATGCATGAACCATTACTCTAAATTAGAGATAAATATACTTCTATAATTGCGTGGGCAGGTTGAACAAATGGTAAATAGTAAAGTGGGAAAGAAATGAAATGCAGATGATACAAACAGTGATAGCTATCTTCTTGACAGTGGCCAATTACCAAAACAGATGTTGGTTGGTGCACAGACATTCTTCCACTGGCAAGCTAAACAGATTAAACAGATTTAATGGGATTAACAAGCCTTCATTTCTGTTTATATTTCCTCCTCTGGAGAACATCTAGAATCATACAAGGCTATATGATGTTAAGCTTGTTCTACCATTTGTAATCCAAGTACAAGACTCCCTTACTGTTCCTGTAAGCTAAAACTGGAGAGGTGTTTCTCAAAAGAAGAAGAGTAATTATTGTTATGGTTGTTCACAAAGTCAGCCAGATGTTTAGACTAGATTTGACATTTTTATCCACCTAATGAGTCTTTCTAAGAAGCTGGGATAGACATACAGTATGTTGTTTGATGGTGTTAAAGATTTGATCGAAGGACATAAGCTGTTCCAAGTAAAACTGCCTTTTGCAATTGACAGTTGATGATTTTGTCAATGCCAATGGTGAATTTGTTCTTATGCAAACTAAGGGATCAAGAGGAAATTTTAAATTAGATTCTGAAGCAAGCATGGAGTTCTTTTAACTAAAGTCTTGACAAAATATTAAATTTCATCAGAGATTTTTATTTGTTAATTCAAAGGGAACACTGGTCTAGAAATGTATGCATTTTTTGTCATGGTTTGATAAGCCAAGATTCTTAGAGCAACATGGACTGCAACTATCTTAATCTGATGGAAATTTCCCTATTAGTTATTCATAACATCAATAATGGAATTTGTAATTGCTATCATACTATTCATACTATTCTGTTCTACTTTTTGTCAACAAAATCTTTTGCAGTTCTGATCTCACATAGCCTCTCAGGGTAATGGATATTCACACAGAAGTATGTGAGTTAGATTTGTCCACTTCATCTAAACATTTCATTTATAGTTGTTATATTGTAAACCAGTAAGAAGTGGATTTCCCCCCCCCCCAAAAAGATAGATGCTTTGCAGGCAAATCTTATATATACTGTACTTATTTGGTTAGCCTACGGAAATGAATGGCATTTACTATTAAGTTGGTTTTGCATAGAATCTCATCCTTAAAAAGTAATGTTTAAAAATGGACACTGACCTTCTGCTAAACTCATATAGAGTATTATTGTTACTTTCCAGAATTTAAGGGTGCATCTTGGAGCTGGAGCCATGTGTCACTTTTGTCAAAGTCAATGTCAAAGAAGTAGCAGTCTTCAATGTAGGAGGAAGAAAGTATACATAGAATAGAATAGAATAGAATAGAATAGAATAGAATAGAATAGAATAGAATAGAATTCTTTATTGGCCAAGTGTGATTGGGCACACAAAGAATTTGTCTTGGTGCAAATGCTTTCAGTGTACATAAAAAAAAAGATACATTCGTCAAAAGTCAAGAATCATCAGGTACAACACTTAATAATAGTCATAGGATACAATAATACATCTGCATACATTTTACACAAGGCATTCTTCTGAGGATTCCATGAAGATCATCAACTAGAAGAAATTATAATTGGATAAAATAGTAGATTTTATCCAAATCCACCCAATTCCAGCATACAATCCTTTATACCTATGGAGAAATAGGCTAACAGCAGACTCCAGCCTGAAAGAAATGTTTGACAGAGAAGTGTACATATTCTAAACATAGTTTGATTCATGTTTTAAAGTCTCACTTGCAAACATACTTCCGTAGCTCCAATATCAATCACCGGAAATATGTTCTTATAAACAAAGTAATGCAGGCTGTCTCTTCCACCAATTCCATGCACAGGTCATTGGATAACACCCAGAGAAATGAAATGCTCTGGAGTTGTATATGAATAAAACAAGCAAAAAAAGTTCTTCCAAAACAAGATAATTCAGGTTTTGTTTTTTTTAAAAAAAATATTTTAAACTGGAAGAGGGTCTGCAAAGAAATATTGCTGTTGAGAAAGTATCTGATTTCCATTTAAAATGCAGGTTTTACCTGATTTCCATTTAAAATGCAGTATACTCAACCACTTATAAAAGTATGGTCCAACGTACCACCACCCAGACGAGCAGTTCTCAGAAACAGGAAATGGGAAGAGATGGGCCTTTGATCTGATCTATTTTCTGTTCTTCTTATCTCCTTCTCGTCAGAGTGATATGTTTATATATCTTTTACTAGCTACATAACCACAGTTTTGATTTTTAAAGTCTTTGAACAGCATGAGAGATGGGCTCCGTATCCTTCAAGACCCTCATTAGAGTTGTACTTGTCTGAGTTTGTGGAATTTTCATCTGAGGGGCTTCTGCCTTATTCCACTTCTCAGCTCAGAAACTCAAATACCCGTTATTTCTGTTGTTGTTCCTTATATGGGCTCCATATCTAGAGACTGAAATATGCATTTATCTCTTTCCCAGCCTTCAGCTGTTGGCAGCATGGTTTAGGGCAGTGTTTTTCAAATCTGGCAAATGTGTGGGCCTTAACATCCAAAATTCCCATACCAGACTGAATTCTGGGAATTGAAGTCCACATATCTTAAAGTTGCCCAGTTTGAAAAACAGTGGTTTGGAGCTATTGAGCAGAGCTTTGGGTGTAGCCTATCATTCTCCCTCAGAGACTTATTTATTTCTATCCCATTTTTATAAATAACTCAAGACATATCCAACATACCTTCCTCCTCCTATTTTCTCCCTATAACAACAACCCTGTTGGGCAGTGTCATGTCCGCGAAATGATGCCAGGAGTCGGTGACTTCAATGCAAGCTCTTTTATTGGTATGCTGGAACCGAACTGGCGAAAGGAAAAAAGCCCGCGGCTTTTATTCCTTTCGCCGCGGCGGCCGTGGCCAATGGCACCACTTTGAATCTCCTGCGGTCTGAACGGACCAATCGCGGGAGATTCTTAGCGAGCCAATCGGCGCGGCTCGCCTGACCAATTGGAGAGCCCCGCGCTTTGGCCAATCAAAGCGCGGGGATCTCGAGTATGTTAATGAAGGACAGAACACCCCTCCTCTCTTGGTTCAGTCCTTACGTTGCGTAGTCATGAAGGTAGGCGGGGCTCCATCTGGTCCTACTTGACCTGCGCAACTCAGTTGTAGGCTGGATCCCGGCCGGTTTGGTCGGGATCTCCTCTGCTCCTGCTGCTGTCGTGGGAACCGGCTGGTCGATCGGGCCGGTCCCTTCTCCGTAGCTCCCTCCTGGGCCTTCCGGGTTGGTTGAGCTACGGGTTTCGCCGCTCCCGCTTGGTCTTTCCGGGTCGGTCGAGCTGGCTTGGCTGTTCCTTCCTGGCGAGGGGTCATGATGGCTGCGTTCCGGTGAGTACTGCTGGTTTATTTTTCTTTGGATTCGGTCCCCTGGGTATTCCCTCCCCCCTTGGCTTGCGTTGTGGGGGTTGGGTTCGCTTGTTTGTGCATCGGCGGTTTGTTGGTTTGCAGTTCTTGACCTAAGTTGGTCGATGTGGCGTTTCCACGCTCGTCCGTCTGCTGTTTGTAGCCGGTACGAGTGTGGGCCTGTTGCTTGGGTGATGACGGCTGGGATCCATAGAGGGTCTCCCGTCAGGTTCTTTGCATATACGGGGTCCCCGGGTGCGAAGGTTCGGTGTTTGGTGCTTGAGTCTGGGGGCCTCTCCGGGTTATACGTGGGGTGTAACCTGTCGAGTGGGGACCTTAGCTTTCTGCCCATTAGTAGTTCGGCTGGGCTTTTATTGGTTGTGGTATTTGGGGTTATGTGTTGGGTGAAGAGTAGTCTGTTGATTTTCTCTTGGATCTCCCTGTGGTCTATTTTCCGGATGGTCTTTTTAGTGAATTGGACCATCCGTTCCGCCCTACCATTCGCCGCCGGGTGCACCGGTGCTGTCAGCGTGTGGCGGATGCCCCTTTCCACTAGGAATTTTTCGAATTCCAGCGAGGTGAACTGGGGCCCGTTGTCGGAGATGACGACGTCTGGGAGGCCGTGTGTTGCAAAGAGTTTGCAGAGTTCTTTGATCACGGCCTCCGTGGTTGTCGTCTTCATGTTGCTTACCTCCAGCCAGTTGGAGTAAGTGTCAACTGTTATGAGGAAGGTGTGTCCTTTTGTGGGCCCGGCGAAGTCTATATGGATTCTAGACCAAGGTCCCCTTGGGGTTTCCCACTCTAGGACGGGTGCTGTGGGTGGGCTGGGCCTCGTTTCCTGGCATCGTTGGCACCTAGCTACCCAGGCCTCTATTTGTTTGTCCATCCCTGGCCACCAAGCGTAACTTCTGGCCAGGGCTTTAGTCCTCACGATGCCAGGGTGCCCCTCGTGTAATAGTTCCAAAACCTTCCCCTGTAGCTTTTCCGGAATGACCACCCTGTCCCCCCATAGTATGCACCCTTTTAACAATGAGAGTTCCATTTGGCGGTTTCGGAACGTTTTGACGGACTCGTCGTTGTCCCTTTCCGGCCACCCTTTCTCCACCCAATGCAACACCCGCGCCAGATGTTTGTCTTTATTAGTCTCTCGGGCAATGTCTGACGCGGTTATGGGCAGGTTGGGTAGAGTCTCTATGCTGAGGGTGGTCGTCGTGGGTGCTGGGTCAGTGTCGGGTTCCGGTAGCGGCGAGCGGCTTAAGGCGTCTGCATGGGAGATCGTCTTACCCGGTCTGTGTATGAGTTCGTAGTTGTAGGCTGCCAGGAACTCGGACCACCTTGTCATTTGGGGAGACAGAATGTTCGGGGTGGCCCGGTTCCCTGCAAGGATTCCCAGCAGCGGCTTGTGGTCCGTTATGATGGTGAAAGTCCGGCCGTAGAGGTATTCGTGGAATCGTTTTATGGCGGCAACTATAGCCAGAGCCTCTTTGTCCAGTTGGCTATAGTTCCGCTCCGGTTTGGTGAGGGTCCTTGAAAAGAATGCGATGGGCGCTTCTTTTCGGTCGGGAAGGGTATGGCTGAGGACAGCGCCGACGCCGAAGGGTGATGCGTTGCATGTGACGGCCAGAGGTAGGGTTTCGTTGAATTGTATGAGGACGGCGTCGGAGGTGAGGAGGTCCTTCGTTCTTTGGAAGGCGGCTTGCTCCCGTTTCCCCCAAGTCCAGGTCGCCGCCTTGTCCAGGAGCCTATGCAAGGGCTCCGCCGCCGTCGCCTTTTGGGGTAGGAAAACATTGTAGAAGTTCAGTAACCCCAAGAATGCCTGTAGCTCAGTCTTTGATTTGGGGTTGGGGGCTTCTTTGATGGCCTTGATTTTTTTGCTTGTGGGGTGAATGCCGTGCCGGTCTAGGAGGTAGCCCAGGAATTCCACTCGTTCCGTGCAAAGCTGGCATTTTTCCCTCTTTACTTTTAGTCCCGTCTCTTTAAATTTAGTTAGGACCTCCCTTAGTCGACCTTCTAGTTCGGCTTGGTTGGCTGCCGACACTAGGACGTCGTCAAAATAAGGTACCACCCCCTTGATACCTTGCAATAGCCTCTCCATTAGGCTTTGGAATATGCCCGGTGCCACGCTGACTCCGAATTGGAGTCGGTTGCATTTGAATGCTCCCCGGTGGGTGACAATGGTCTGCGCTTCTGCCGTTTGCTCGTCGACCGGCAACTGTTGGTATGCCTGGGTGAGGTCGAGCTTGGCGAAAACCTTGCCCCCCTCCCAGTGAGTGCAGTAGGTGTTGTATTACTGGGACGGGGTAGGCGCTTTGTTGCAGCGCGCCATTTAGGGTGGCCTATAGTCCCCACAGATCCTCACCGACCCATCGGGCTTGATCGGGGTGACTATGGGGGTCTCCCACTGGGCGTGGTCTATGGGCTGCAGGACCCCTTGTTTGACGAGCTTGTCAATTTGCTCGTCTATTTTGGGTTTCAGTGCGAATGGCACCCGCCTTGGTTTCAGGCATTTGGGGGGGACGTTAGGGTCTAGGTCGAACGATATAAAGGGCCCTCGGTACTTGCCTAGGTTTCCGTCGAAGACCTCTTGGAACTCCCGGGCTAGTTGCTGCTCCCAGCCGTCGTCGGTGACGTGGTCGACTCCCGTGAGGGCGATGTCGAGCGGGGCGAACCATTGCAGTCCCAGTAGGCTTGGGCGGTCACGGTCGACGATCGTTAGGGGGAGTCGTTCGGTGCGCCCCTTATAAGTGATGTTAAAGCTTTTGGTGCCGACTACCGGGATGCGGTTTCCCTGGTAGTCCTTTACAATGAGTCTCTGGCTGTCTACGTTCCTCCTTTGGAGGGTTGGCACCAACCGCTTTATCTCATGCCATGCAATCATGGAGAGGTAGGACCCGGAGTCCACCTCCATTTTGCATGGCTGGCCCTCGATGCATACCTCGACGTGGACCTTCCGGGCGTCGTTGGTGATGGCGTGGCCGATGGTGACCATCTGGTGGATCTCCTCTCTCCGCCGGTTGTCGCCGCCTCGCGAGGATCGTCCGTTCCGGTCCCATCGGCTGTCCGAGGGGCGATCTCTGGTCCGGGGTGGTGTGCTTTCCCTCCTCCGGTCGCTCTGGTCCCATCGTGCCGGACTGCGGTTTTTCTTCAGGCAGCAGACACGGGCGATGTGTCCCTTTTTATCGCAATGCCGGCAGATTGATTCGAAAAACCGGCATTCCGACCTGGGGTGGTCGCCGCCGCAGCCAGCACAGTTGGTCCTCGACTTACGACCTCGCCGGTTCTGTGGGTCGTGCCCTGTCTGGAGTCGATGGATGTCCTCCTCGTCATCGGACATGCCGGATGCCGAGTGGAAGTCGCCCTGGTGGGTGGTCGTCTCGGTTTTGGGCTCGGTCGACCTCGCCGGGTTGTTGTTTCCGCTGCGGTCCCCCGTGTTCCGTCTGCGCATGCTGTCGGCGGAAGTTTGGGTTGCTTCGGCGGCTGTGGCTGCGGTGAGGGTGTCTGCTAGGCTGATGTCGCCCTTAGCCATCAGCCGGCTCTGGAGGGCGGGGTCCCACAAACCGAGCACGATTCGGTCTCTCAAAGCGTTGTTTAGGTTATCGAATTCGCAGAGCCCCCCTAAACGCCGCAGCTCGGCGACGAAGTCGCTGAAGCTCTCACCCGACCTCTGGTCCCGCCGGTAAAACTCGTTTCGCCGGATCAGGATGGGTACCTCTGGAGGTTAGTGCCGCCGCAGTATGTGTTCGAGGACGTCCCAGTCCATCGCGGTGGCATCGGCGGGTTTGGCCAGCGCTTTGGCCATCTGGAAAACCTCGGTTCCGCAGTGGGTCAAGAAGATGGCGCGTTTCATTGGGCCGGAGGCGTCCTTCATGCCGGTGCACTCGAGGTACATGCGGAATCGGTCGGAGAACGATTCCCAGTCCTCGGTGGCGGGGTTGAAGGAGGCGGGCGGTGCGATTTTCGCCATCTCGGAAGTTCGTCTGGCTTCCGTCAGACACGTGGTTCGGTTCAGGGTCTGGATCCCACCTTCGTCGCCAGTGTCGTGTCCGCGAAATGATGCCAGGAGTCGGTGACTTCAATGCAAGCTCTTTTATTGGTATGCTGGAACCGAACTGGCGAAAGGAAAAAAGCCCGCGGCTTTTATTCCTTTCGCCGCCGCGGCCGCAGCCAATGGCACCACTTTGAATCTCCCGCAGTCTGAACGGACCAATCGCGGGAGATTCTTAGCGAGCCAATCGGCGCGGCTCGCCTGACCAATCGGAGAGCCCCGCGCTTTGGCCAATCAAAGCGCGGGGATCTCGAGTATGTTAATGAAGGACAGAACAGGCAGGTTGGGTTGAGAGAGAGGGACTGACTCAAGGTCACCCAGCTTTCATAGCTAAGGTGAGACTTGAACTCAGAGTCTCCTGTTTTCTTTGTCTGGCACCTTAACCATGACAACCAAACTGGCTCTCTTTTAAACACAATACAAGAAGACTCATGATAATAAAATGACTTTACACATGCTCTCTCTTTCCTGCAAAATAATATTCTCTTAAGTATCAGGTTAGGTCATGGAGTGATGGAAAGTTTTTTATTATCCTCAAGACAAAAAATTACCGCAGCAGAAGGGAAGCTAAGAAAATGGTGGATTTTTTATGATCTACATGTTTGGGGAATTAATGAGTTGAAGCATCCTATTTAACAGAATTAAAGTAATATTTTTAAGGTTTGCTGTCATGACTGTCTTCGGTGGCACTAGTACATGATATTTCACATCCTTTAATCCAATTCAAATCATTTATATGACATCAATTCTGCATCATGACTCTGAGATAGGAGTTTTTGAGGAATCCCTACACCAACCTGAAAGAGGTTATTTGTATGGCACAGGAAGGCTGCTGTTATTCCATGCCACATTTTTAAAACTTCTGTTATTAACACAAAGAATTAAATAAGGATATATGTATTGATAAATACTGTTATCCTGCAAGTATAGTAACAGACTCCAGCTATTATAAAGGCTTTTTCAATACTCCTCTGAAATATGCCCGGTTATGTCATTATTGCATATATGTAATGTTTACATATAATAGATATTACTTGCAACTTATGAACTAGTTATTTTCAGATGTAATTTGTCATACTTTATTTAAACAGCTGTAAAAGCCTATATCTTTTGCTATCTCTATCTCTATCTTTCTCTCTCTCGCCCTCCCTCTCTTCTCTTTCTCTCTGTGTCTTTTGTGTCTGTGTGTATAATACCAATACAAACATTGGTATTATTATTGTTTACATTTATTAATCACACAACTCTGAGACTCTGGGAGGCATACAAAACTAGAAAAATCATAAACAGTTAAAATCAGACAGGCAACAGATATATGCATGATACATATATAAGGTATATAAAAGAATACATACCCAATCTATTGTTTCTTAAATTTGTCATTGCTTTATATTCCACCTCTGTGGCTTTGGGGATGACTTTCTTGGAGACGAAGACTACAAGCAGCAAATCAAAGTAAGACAGGGCTAATCATTTCAGGATGTCTTGGAAAGAGAAAAATACATGTTGTTGGCTGGAGTGGTTCCACCAACTCTTCTTTAATTATCTTAGCAAAAATCTCTGGAAATACCATTCTCACTTAGGCTGCAGTAATGTAGTGGAAAATACTTCAGCCTTGCCCTGGATTTCCTTATCATTAGTATCTGAAACACTGAGGGAGTTTAAATTTTAGCTAGTTTCCTAAGGCTTGCGTCAGCTTTCAACAGTCTCTGTTGATCAAAGTTCTCCCTGGAAAGCTAGACCTCCTCTCAGTCCAATCCTATAAGGATGAATCTCTAGTCTTTATCATGCTTCTCTCCTTTGTTTACTCATTGGATCCAGGGATTTTGCTTCCTCGCTTACAGGTAATCCTTGAGTTACAACAGTTCATTTAGTGATGGTTCAAAGTTGCAGTGGCACTGAAAAAAGTGACATGACCATTTTTCATATTTACAATCATTGCAACTTCCCATGGTCACATGAACAAAATTTGGACATTTGGCAACTGGTTCATATTTATGACGGTTACAATGTCCTGGGATCTTATTACTTTTTGTGACCTTCTTACAAGCAAAGTGAATGAGGAAGCCAGATTCACTTAACAACTGTGGCAAGAAAGGTCGTAAAATGGGGGAAAATTCACTTAACTAATGTTTCACTTAACCACAGAATTGTGGGACTCAATTGTAGTCATAAGTCAAGGACTTCCTGTATTATCCTGGAGGCTCTGAAATAAGCTTTGATAGGCCTTTCTTTTGTCTCTGACACCAATGAAGTAGCTGTCTTCCTATCTGCATTTCTTTCTTTCATGCCTTAACCATTCTTTTTCCTCTTCCTTATTCTCTTACATGAGTTTCATTGTGGTCCAGGAATTAACATGCAAAATTTGGAGTGGGAAAACTCTCAGACACAGAAGTTCAGTGGGTGCCTTTGGTCCCTCAGCTCAATCTATCCCACAGTGGTGTTCTGAGGAAAAATAGGAGAGAGTGTTATGACATCTTGACCTCCTAAATGAAAGGCTAGCTATTAAACAAACAAAGATATCAAGGATCTGGGGGAGTCAGATGAAGAAGAAGAGTTGGAAGGCCTTGAAGAGACTCTGGAAACAAGTGTGCCAGGTTCCTTTCTCCTTCCACTTAATTGCGATGCCTTCCTCTCTACATGAGTTGCCTGAGTACTGTGTCAAAATCAGCTCTGAGGATTAACTGGTTTGAAGGTGGAGAGAGGTTGGCATCAAATACTTCTGGACAAGTAGATTGATACCAACTCAGGAGACTATCTCTCCTTAGGATCCTGAGCCACCATAGTTAACCTAGGGCAGTTTGATAACTGGGAATCCCGCAGTTAGAAGCATTTCTATAACACCATCGTTTATATTCAAAAGCATTCTGTTCCATCATTGTTTTTATTTATTCTGACTTAAAACACTAAGAAAACAGAAAATAATTGCCCACTTGGGCTACTGCAGATCCCACAGCAAGAAAAGAAAAAGAAAATAACTGGTAACTTGGAACTTTTCACACTGGCTTGTTCCCTGTTAAAGAGAAGGAGAAATGTGGACCATCTATCAACTTCTCCCCTGCTTCAGTTTGTCCATCAAAGGGGACCTATTATAAAATCACATACTAAGTTTTTCATTGCAGGACCTGAATCTCAGAAGCTGTGAGGACAGATATTACAAAATGGAAGGAGAGCTCATTTAAAATCTTATTGGCAAAGCCCATTTTTTTCTAAGGTTCTCAATAAAAGAGAATCACCAGTCAAAATTTAAACTCCAGACATCCCCAGGAAAGAAAATAAAATCACCCACAGAGAATTCCAAATAAAATCAGCATTGTCAGTCTAGCTGAATTAGTTCTTCATTTTCTTTAAAGAAGACTAAATGTTCATAGCAAGCCCTCCTTGTTCTCTATTCCCCATTTTTCAGCACATGTTGGGAATGTTACAGGTTTGGGAGGGGTGAGAGTAAGTGGAAGGTGGGAGATACCAATTTGGAAAAATGAACTATTGCTTAACCCAATCAAGGATAATACTCCAGATATTAGATACTGAATCTAGGCAGCAAAGCAGAACTAATCAAAGAGCTAAACCTACTTTCCTTATGACCCTTGGTGCAGAGGTAGTATTCAGCAGGTTCTGACCAGTTCTGGAGAACCGGTAGCGGAAATTTTGAGTAGTTCGGAGAACCAGCAAATACCACCTCTGACTGGAGATTTTACAGGATTCTTCCCCTGCCACACCCATCAAGCCATGCCCACAGAACCAGCAGTAAAAAAATTAAATCCCACCACTGCCTTGATAAAATTAGAAAGATGTATGATTTTCACCAATTCTGCCTTTGTACAAATGGGATTGCATGGGGAAATTTCTTTGGGCAAATATAAGTTGAATTCCATCAATTCATATCTTCATATGGGATCAATTTATCAGATGCTTTAGAGCAGGGGCTCCAGCCTTGGCAACTTTTAGCCTGGAGAACTTCAACTCCCGGAGCTGGCTGGGGAATTCTGGGACTTGAAATCCCCCAGGCTTAAAGTTGCCAAGGTTGGAGACCCCTACTTTAGAGGACACTCTAGTGCCATATCCAAATACAGATTACAGTAGTCAAGAGTAGAGATGAAGCTAGACAAGCCACCAATGCTCAAGAAACAACATGAAAAATGCAAATCCAGGACCAATAAGAAAAAAAAATGGATTACATTTTAAAAGGAAAATAGAAAAGTCAGCCTTTTCTTTCTTTCACTCTCTTATAATTTTTCTGATTGTGATACATCTATCTTGAAGTCCAGTCCTGATTCTAACCATTCAAAAGTCATTACCACAGGCTTGAATTTCCAAACCAGATTTCAGGTCGCCTTTGACCAGGAAAAATATACTGGGAGGTGTCAGAAAAAACCCGATTGCTCCCCTGACAATTGTCATACACTGTAGAAATCTCAGCCCCACTGCTTTCATACCCTGCAAAGCATTGCTTTAAAGTTTTGGATAAATAAAACAACATTTAAAAATGCATTCCCCTTGGAGAAACTGGAAGGAATTACATTTGGGACGGCTATCCTTCATTTCTATGGATGGATCAGCTTTCAAGTCCATCAAGAAATTGTTTGATGTGATTGAACCCAGGAGGTTGTCCTGAAACGCTCTGACTCATAGGAGTAAATAATTCCTTTCATGAGCTGTGACAAAATCCAGTCCTGGACCCATGGCATTGGCTGACAAAATCACACATTAGGATTTAATGGGGGCATGGCACTTACTACCACTGAATGTGCAATTTGTACATTGATATTTATATTTCATTTGGGAGATTTCAGTCCTTACCAATGAGTAGAAAACAAAGCAACTTCTTTGAAAGCCTCAGGTAGGTCTGTTACCTTTAATGAGTCTATTGATCAACCAGGAAATCCTAAAATGAGAGGCTGGTTTCCACTTGGAGCAGTAACTACTCACTAACTGGGTATTGAACTGGCATCCTAAGGCTGGCCCCACATACTATAGTTAGTGATGAAACTTTAGTGGCTTGTTTTCTCTGCACCTGTTGAGCTATATTTGTAACTCAGATGTATACTGGGAGAAAAAAGTACAATGAGGGAATGTTTAAAGCTTTCACTGCTCCCAATCAACTACTCTTTGCATTTCAAGAATTAGCCTTTTGGGGTGAAAAACCTGTGAGTAACTGTATTTACTTTCCTTTTGCAGGAAGTTTGAACTGACCAACAAAGGAGAATATTTATTGCTCAGAGTTGAAATGAGGGGTCCTTGGTGTTCTCTGAGCTTGGTTGTTTTGTGGCAGATGTTTCATTACCCAAACTACTTAGGTAGCATCATCAGTGCATTAGTTATCATTGATGCTAGTTGGAATTTAGTCATCATAATCCAAGAAAAGATGTATTTGTGAAAATATGGCACATATAGAGTGATGTTTAATAGGTGACAATGTTTTGTCACTGTTATGTTTGCACTTCTGAACAATAACACTGCTTACAGACAAAATGGGGGAGAAGCAGACCGAACTGCATAAAGCAGTGTTTTTCAAACTTGGTAACTTTAAGGTGTTTGAATTTCAACTTCCAGAATCCCCCATCCAGCATGCTGCCTGGGGGATTCTGGGAGTTGAAGTCCAACTATTTAACATTTGCTGAGTTTGAAAAACACTGGTATAAAAAAGTTGCAGTCAGAAGAGTGTGTGTAAGATTAATCCACAGAGCTTTATGCTCCTTTGATTCAACTGGATATGACCTCTTTATGGGATTACGTGGTTTAGCTCTGATAATAAGAACACTGTACCTGGATTGCCTTAATTGCCCTGAAGATATTTCTTTTCTTTCTAGTCACCAAAAGGGCATGTTACAACTATGGACTATAATAAGCTCACTTTACTAACACAATCCATTACATTTGTACCAGGAGCAGACAAGGTACTCAGCTCAGATTCCACACTTTTGGAACCAACGTAACTTATTTTCCTGTGACATTATGTTTATTGCTCCTTACTTCTCAGTCTAGAAAATGCCAGACTTTGTTTTAATAGCTTGTAAATAGGAATTGTATCCATGGCAAGTCTCAGCATTGCTGTCCTTAGAGCGAACATTTCTGGAATCACAAAACCATTGTTTATGAGGTTATGTCCTTGGTCTAGTAAGTCAGTAGCCTTTCTGAATTTCCAAATGAGGAAGAAAAGGATTCTGGCCAGTAAGAAAAAGACAATATGGTATAGCAGTTAGACCCTGAGGAGCCCCAGGTATTAATCCCAACCAGCTAAGACACTCACGGTGGCTCAGTGGTTAGAGTGGTTAGAGTGCTTTACTGCAGGCTACTTCTGCTGATTATTGGCTGCCTGCAATTCAAGTCTCACCAGGCTCAAGGTTGACTCAGCCTTCCATTCTTCTGAGGGGGTAAAATGAGGACCCAAATTGTTGGGGGCAATATACTGACTCTGTAAACTGCTTAGAGAGGGCTGTAAAGCACTATAAAGCGGTATATAAGTCTAAGTGATATTGCTATTGAACCAATCTCCATCTCAGCTCATATTTGGTTCTCTGATGTCCCTGGACAATTCCCATCATATCCAAACACTATGCTCGATGATCCAGGATGGTGAGAGTTATGCAAACTGAATCTTGGGAATGCAAGACCAGAAAACACTGTCTTCTGGAAAGACAAAATGGGAAAGCGGGGATAAATGGGAAAGAAAAGATTAAAAAAATAACCATATGGAATTTTGGTTTATGAGACAAGGGCACAGACCCAGTCTGCAGCAGGAGATAAAATGCACATAAACACATATACTTTCAGCAAAACTTTCTGAGCATTTTTAAAGATCTACAAAAGATCCATAAAGCCTCATAGACCAAACCTATCACATAACTGAACATGCAAAGAAGAACACAGACGACTGAAAGGGAGGACAAATGTGAGAAAAGATACACTATCTATTTAACTTCTTGGCATCTGTGAGAAAAATTGCAACAAAAACTGCAAAAAAAAAAATGCACATAAAACTATAGGTATAGGAAATTATTTTTTTTTGCAGCATCAGGAGGCTAGTTTTGCAATTTGAACATTTTTCCAACAAATATTTATGTTCATGAATTAGCGATAATATAGAATCAATAACAATCTGTTTTCCAAATTTCACCATAGAAATGTATGGCGAGTTATGTGAGCAGAGTTCAGTGATCATAGATCTTAAAGGGGCCTGATAGAAGATGATTGCTGGAACCAGGAAATAAATTAAATAATATAAATCTTGGCTGTCAAGTCTGTTGACAGATGAGTAAAACTAAGAACCAGACAATTTACAAGGGCACAATACACAAAAATTTGAATGACTTCTGTTGTAAAAACAAGCCAATTTAAAAAAAAATACTCAGAAAGCTGGACAATATTATTTTAAGGCTATGTGTGATGGGTGGAGGATAAGAGGAGAAAACAGAAGATATATCCTCCTTTTGCCAGGCATCTGGTTACTGTCGTGTCCGTTCGGCAAGGAGGCAGTGACTGTGGTTTCAGCTCTTTATTAGGCCCCCGGAACCGATTTGGCTCCAAGGGAAAACTTGTGGCTTTTTGTTCTCAAGCCGCGGCGGCCGTGGCCAATGGCACCGCTTTGAATCTCCCACGATTCATATCCGCCAATCGCAGGAGATTCTCAGTGGGCCAATCAGCACGGCTCGCTAAACCAATCAGATCACCCCGCGCTTTGACCAATCAAAACGCGGGGTTTCAAGAATGCAAATGAAGGTACAGAACACCCCTCCCCTCTTGGTTTGGTCCTACGTAACGTAGTCCCGTAAGTAGGCGGGGCTCTGTACTTGCCTACTGGACCTGCGCAGGTCAGTCGTTGGTTGGCTCCCGGCCGGTTCGGTCGGGTTCTCTGAGTCTCTCGGCCTCGTCAATGGAACCGCCTGGTAGGTCTTGCCGGGCCGCTTGTCGCAGCTCCCTCCCGGTCTACCCAGGCTGGTTGAGCTGTGGTTCTCGCCGCTCCCGCCTGGTCTTTCTGGGCTGGTCAAGCTGGCCTGGCTGCTTCTCCCTGGTGAGGCTTCGAGCTGGCTGCTTGCTGGTGAGTATGGTTGGTTTTCTTCTGGGTTTTGGCTCCCGGGGTTTTCCCTCCCCTCTTGGCTTGTGTTAAGGGGATTTTCTGTGTCTGGTTGTGTGTCGGTTGTGTTTCTTGTGGCCGTTCTCGATCTTATTTGATCGATGTGGCGTTTCCACGCTCGTCCATCGGTTGTTTGCAGCCAGTACGAGTGGGAACCTGCCAGTTGGGTTATGGTTGCTGGTACCCATAGTGGGTCTCCGGTTAGATTTTTTTGCGTAGACGGCGTCGCCTGGTGCAAAAGACCGGTGCTTGCTGGAGGAGTTTGGGGGTTTTTCCGGGTTGTATGTGGGGTGCAGTCTGTTGAGTGGGGACCTTATTTTCCTTCCCATCAGTAGCTCTGCCGGGCTTTTGTTCGTTGTTGTGTTCGGGGTTATATGTTGGATAAAAAGCATTTTATTTATTTTGTCTTGGATTTCCCCGTGTTCGATTTTCTGGATGGTTTTTTTCGTGAATTGAACCATCCGTTCCGCCCTTCCGTTTGCCACCGGATGGGCTGGAGCTTTCAGTGCGTGTCGTATGCCCCGTTCCACTAGGAATTTTTCAAATTCCAGCGAGGTGAATTGGGGCCCGTTGTCCGACACGATGACATCCGGGAGGCCGTGGGTTGCGAATAGTTTGCAAAGTTCCTTGGTTACGGCCTCTGTGGTGGTGGATTTCATGTTGCTTACTTCCAGTCAGTTGGAGTAAGCATCTACGGTTACTAGGAATGTATGTCCCTTGGCAAAGTCTATGTGGACCCTAGACCAGGGTCCCCTGAGGGTTTCCCATTCCAGGATCGGTGCCGCGGGAGGGGCTCAGTCTGGTTTCTTGGCAGCGTTAACACCTTGCCACCCAGGCCTCGATTTGCTTATCCATCACTGGCCACCAAGCGTAACTTCTGGCCAGGGCTTTCGTTCTAACTATGCCCGAGTGCCCCTCGTGTAACAACCCCAATACTTTCCCTTGCAGTTTTTCCGGGATAACCACCCTATCCCCCCACAGTACACACCCTTTTTGCAGCAAAAGTTCCATTTGCCGGTTCCGGAATGTTTTGAATGCTTCATCGTTGTCCTTTTCCGGCCACCCTTTCTTGACCCAATGAAACACCCGTGCCAGACGTTTATCTTTATTGGTTTCTCGGGCAATGTCTGACACGGTTATGGGTAGATCGGGCAGAGTCTCTATGCTGAGGGTGCTTGTTGTGGGTGCTGGGTCGGTGTCTAGGGTAACGGCGAGCGGCTCAAAGCGTCTGCATGTGAAATAGTCTTACTGGGTCGGTGTGTGAGCCGGTAGCTGTAGGCGGCAAGGAATTCGGACCACCTTGTCATCCTGGGAGATAAAATGTTCTGGGTGGCCCAGTTTTCTGCCAGGATGCCCAGCAACAGCTTGTGGTCCGTGATGATTGTGAAGGTGTGGCCGTAGAGGTACTCGTGGAACCTCTTCATTACTGCAACGATGGCTAGGCCTTCTTGTCCAGCTGGCCATAGTTCTGCTCCAGTATGGTGAGTGTCCTGGAGAAGAAGGCGATGGGCGCTTCTCTTCCATCTGAGATTGTGTGGCTGAGGACGGCGCCGACGCCAAAGGGTGAGGTGTCGCATGTGACGGCGAGTGGTAGGGTCTCATTGTATTGGATGAGGACGGTATCCGAGGTGAGCAGGTCCTTGGTTCTCCTGAAGGCGGCTTCCTCGCGTTTCCCCCAAGTCCAGGTAGCCACCTTGTCCAAGAGCCTATGCAAAGGCTCCGCCGCGGTCACCTTCTGGGGCAGGAAAACATTGTAAAAATTAAGCAGTCCCAGAAACGCCTGCAGTTCTGTTTTAGTCCTGGGTGTGGGGGCCTCCTTAATGGCTCTGATTTTAGTTTCGGTGGGGTGGATGCCGTGCCGGTCTAGGAGGTATCCCAGGAACTCGACCCGCTCTGTGTAAAGCTGGCACTTTTCCCTCTTCACTTTTAGCCCGGTTTCCTTGAATTTGGTTAACACCTCCCTTAGCCGACCCTCTAGTTCTCGCTGGTTGGTTGCTGATACCAGCACATCGTCGAAGTAGGGCACCACTCCCTTGATGCCCTGCAAGAGTCTCTCCATGAGGATCTGGAAAATTCCAGGCACCACGCTGACTCGAAACTGGAGTCGGTTACATCGGAAAGCTCCCCGGTGGCTGACTATGGTTTGTGCCTCCGTGGTTTCTGCGTCGACCGGCAGCTGTTGGTATGCTTGGGCCAGGTCGAGCTTCGCAAAAACCTTGCCTCCCCCCAGTGAGTGTAGAAGGTGCTGTACTACTGGGACGGGGCAGGTGCTTTGTTGCAAGGCGCAATTTAGGGTGGCCTTATAGTCCCCGCAGATTATCACTGACCCATCGGGCTTGACTGGGGTGACTATTGGGGTCTCCCACCGGGCATGATCAATTGGTTGTAGAACCCCTTGCTTGACGAGCTTGTCAATTTGCTCATCAATTTTTGGCCGGAGTGCAAAAGGTACCCGCCGTGGTTTTAGGCGTCTCGGGGGAATGTTAGGGTCTAGGCTGAAGGAGATGAGGGGCCCTCGGTACTTGCCTAGGGTGCCGTCGAACACTTCCTGGAAGTCCCGTGCCAGTTGCTGCTCCCAATCGGTCTCGGCGATGTGGTTGATGCCCGTGATTTCGATGCCAAGCGGCGCGAACCATTGCAGTCCCAAAAGGCTGGGCCGGTCTCGGTCCATGCTTGTTAGGGGAAGCTTTGCTGTGCAGCCCTTAAATGTTACTTCGAATTGTCCAGTTCCGACTACCGGGATGCGGTTTCCCTGGTAGTCTTTGATGATTAGTCTCTGGTTCTCCAGTCCCTTCTTGTGGATGGTAGGCACCAAGCGTTTGATTTCTTGCCAGGTGACCATGGAGAGGTAGGACCCGGAATCCACCTCCATCCTGCATGGCTTGCCTTCGATGCCTACCTCCACGTAGACTTTTCGGTTGTCGGTGATTGATGTGTGGCCAATGATGACCGTCTGGTGGGTTTCCTCCTTCCGCCGGGTCTCTCCGCCTCGTTGGGTTCGCCCGCTCCGGTCCCATCGGCTGTCGGCTGGGCGATCTCTGGCTTTGGCGGGTGTGCTGTCCCGTCTCCGCTCACTGTGGTCCTGCCGTCTGGGGCTGTAGGCTTTCTTTAGTCGGCAGATGCGGGCGATGTGTCCCTTTTTGTCGTAATGCTGGCAGACTGCGTTGAAGAAACGGCACTCCGATCTCGGGTGGTCGCCTCTGCAACTGGCACACGCGGTCCCCGACTTACGACCCCGCCGATTGCGCTGGTCGCATCCCGCCTGGAGCCGGTGGATTTCCTCCTCCTCATCCGAGGTGTTGGAGGTGGAGTGGAATTCGCCATGGTGGGTAGTGGTCTCGTGGTGACTTGCTTCCGGTTGGGCCTTGGTCGCCCGTCCCGAATTGGTGGTCGCGGTGCGGTCCCCGGCGTCCGATCTCCGCATGCGGTTCACCGACTTCCGGGTAGCCTCAGCTGCGGTGGCTTCAGCGATGGCGTCGGCGAGGGCGATGTCGCCTTTGGCCATCAGTCGGCTCTGGAGGACTGGATCCCGAAGTCCGAGCACGACTCGGTCCCGTAGGGCCTCGTCCATGTCGGAGAATCCGCACATGCCTCCTAGGTTCCGCAACTTGGCAACAAAGTCACTGATGCTTTCACCCGGTCTCTGGTCCTGCCGGTAGAAGTCATGCCGCCTGATGAGGGTGGGTACGGCGGGGGCGTAGTGGTTGCAGAGCAAGGGCTCGAGGTCGTCCCAGTCCATCGCTTTGACGTTGGCAGGTTTTGCGAGGGCTTTCGCCATCTTGAACACTGCGGGCCCGCAGTGTGTCAGGAAAACGGCTCGTTTTTTCGGCCCGGTGGCATCCTTCATGTTGCTGCATTTGAGGAACATGAGGAATCTGTCCGTGTAGGATTCCCAGTCCTCGCTAGCGGGGTTGAAGGGCGCGGGCAGAGCGATGCTGGCCATCTCTTCGGTCTTGCTTCCGGCGGACATGTGCTCGATGGGGTTCAGCCTTGAGATCCCATCTTCGTCGCCAGTGTCGTGTCCGTTCGGCAAAGAGACCAGGAGGCAGTGACTTTGGTTTCAGCTCTTTATTAGGCCCCCGGAACCGATCTGGTTCCAAAGGAAAACTTGCGACTTTTTATTCTCAAGCCGCGGCGGCCGCAGCCAATGGCACCACTTTGAATCTCCCGCGATTTGTATCCGCCAATCGCAGGAGATTCTCAGCGGGCCAATCAACGCGGCTCGCTAAACCAATCAGATCACCCCGCGCTTTGACCAATCAAAACGTGGGGTTTCAAGAATGCAAATGAAGGTACAGAACAGTTACCTTACCCAGACCAGAAATAACCCCAGGCAGAACAAAGATGTCCCAAGGAAATGAAGCATTTTTAATTCCTTTGTTCAATTCTATAAGGTGTCCTGAATGACAGTTTCTACCCATTTTTATGATATAAAATAGGTAAGTCTGATTGAAAGTATAAACAATAGAATTTAACATCAAATCCAAGAGTAGGTTGAGCTGGGCTTAAGTCAAAGTATTCCTTATATGAATCTAAACTGTCTTTTGCCCCACTTTTCACAAAGAGGCTGTGGAAGGATTGATGGTGGTTTTATTTTTGTTTTAAATTGGCCTTCAGTATCTTTTCTTATCATCACTTCACTCTTAAGCAAAAAAGAAACGATTAGGAATCATTTCTGAGCCATTCTCCAATGGGGAGCCTTTGGGCAGATTTCACTCCATAAATGAAGACAGGAAGAGAATACCTAGACAGGAGACAGATCATATCTACATGAAGATACCACTGTAATCTGGAAGTCTACTTGATGAGAAACAAAATGGGTGGCAGATTCATGAGAATTGGGACTTACCTTAAGATGCTTCTAATTCTCACTGCAAAGCAAGTCAAGATAGAGATTCAACAGGGGGAAAAAGACAAATATTCATGAAATAGGGTCACAAAAAACTGCATTTTGGATTAATCTCCATACAGTGAGGAATGCTGGTTGCTGAACATACGAATTGGCTTGAAATGAGATCAGTGATAGAATAGCTGACAGTGCCATTTCACTAAATGGGGAAAACAATCTTAGGAAGAAAAAACCTTCATGGCTCTTTTTGAAAAGATAATCAAGTTTCCAAAATATCAGTTATTTCCTGCTTCTCTTCTTCTTTCAGACAGTAACTTTCCCAACTGAACCAATGAAGTGATTCAGGAACACCAAATGCATAAATTACTTACTGAAAGTCTAAGGATCTGATATTTAAATAAAACGTGGTAATTTATATTGCTTTTACAACAGAACTTTATGAAGTTCAAAATACATAGCTTCTTTCAGGAATCTAAATGTGATGCAGTTAAAAAAAAAAAGGAATTCATTTCACCTTTTTATGCTGATTTCTTTGATTCCATATGATTAAAAATTACAAAGTGTTTTTTTTTCCTTTAAGCAAAATACTAAAACTTTCATAAGTAAGCATTACAAAAATCAATTTCCCCAAGCTTTTTAAGAAGAGATTGGACAACCATTTGTCTGAACTGATATAGGGTTTTCTGTCTGAGCAAGGGGTTGGGCTAGAAGACCTCCAAGATCCCTTCCAACTCTGTTATTCTGTTAAGTTCCTCTCACAAAAAGAAATGAATGGTGAGACATCATTCACATATCCTTCTAAGCCACAATGTAGATTATTTGAGTTTGGCTTAGTGTATTGTATGAGTCCAGTTATTATGGTTTGCTAGGAAGAATTTTTTAATATTAAGAGTTGTCAGTGAAATAAATTACTGCATGAAATGGTTTCTTCTTTTTTACCAGAAGTTGTCAAATGGAGGTTGAACAGTCAATTATTGGGGTTGGTGTAGTGCAAGGGTGTCAAACTCATGTCTCAAAGCGATGTCATGTGATGTATCAGGACTTTCCCCCACTTTGCTAAACTGGTCATGGGCATAACCAGTGCATGACACATCCGACCCTCAGGCCAAGAGTTTGACAGCCCTGGTCAATCTGCAGTGTACAAAGTGATGGACTTTATGACTTCTTAGGTTCCTTCCAGCTCTATGATTCAGCACAGTATAGTATGACAGCCCAGCTTCTGGTGCATTGTTTCTTTCAAGCAAATCAAAAACACATACCCATTTAAATTGTTTCAATAAAAAAAGAGAAAACAATCTTATAGATGTCTTAATGTTTGGTCATGGATATAGAGTTGTCCTTTGGCTTGACATTTAGATTAGAAATCTTAGTGTTGTTTGCTTTTATTTTCCTATGTTCATATAGTTGATTGCATCATACTGTAAAATATGAAGTTTGAAAGCTACCTCAAATGATTGAAATAAATTAGGAGTCATTTAATGAAATATTAACACAGTGGTGGGATGCTGCTGGTGTAACAACTAGTTCGCTAGGAGTTTTTAATGATAAGATACTAAAGAAGCACACACAGAGACTGCATATTGGATGGGACTAGTACCATTAGTACAATCACACAAACCCTGTCAATAATTGTCTAAAATCTTTCAGAAGTTCTCAATATATGTGTGAGATACATTTTATTTCACTTCAATTCCTTCCAAACATTGAATGTGAATACTGTTTAACTGCAGTCTTTTCCAACTGTAAAATAAATGTGATCATGCTGTACAAAATTCAAGGACTGATTGGATTCATAGCTCACATTCTGTAAGTCTGATAATAACCGTGGAGCTCATGATAGCAAACTTTAAAACCTACATGAAGAAAACAAAGACCTACTCCAAGAAACAGATCCACCGTGGCCTTTATCTGCCAGAATCAGAGAAACATCAGCTGCTAAGCATGTGGGTAATGTGGTTTACACAGGAGACGCCGCCTGTGTAGGGTTTCAGTTCTGGTTAATGACAGTGTAAATCAAGCCTGTCATCTTTTCAAATGATTTTTCTTTCAGCTTGGACTTTTTTTTTTAAAGGGAGGGGGAGACCAACCCAAAAACAGCACCTTCTCGGCATGAGATTCCACAGAAACCAAACTCACTCCCTTCCCCTCAGCCCCTTTTTTCTTATAAGGAATAAGAGAGACATTTTGCCCAGACTGAAAACTGGAGAAATCATCCAAGTATTACAATTTTCTGTGATGTCCACAGTTTCCACAGCTGGGGGTAGTGAAAAGAACACAAAGACTGTTCCCCGTGAATGAAATCCTTGGATGGCTTCTAATGATTTCTTATAAAAAATTATCCCAGCGCTCCAGGATAGAAGCATTCTGCCAGCAGAAATGAAGTTTCTGGATTCTATATTCTGTACAAGTTCTGTAAAATTGATAATTTTAATATTCACAGTCTACATAAATTCACAACCATGTATTTAAAATAAACAAGAAATGAGTTCGCACACAGCCTGACTTTTTCTGTGTGCTTAGCTGCAAAATATATTTTTTTCCTCAATAATTTGTGACTGGAGAAGCTCCACAATTGTGAAACAAACACTAAAGGATGCATCTCCCTTGTTAAATGGATTTGCAGACCCTTACAAAATTGTAAAATGTTTGCAAAGACTGGAGTATTCCCCAAATGAAATCACAGCGGTCGTCTTTATTGAAAGACTGAGAAGTTATTGGTTTTAATGGAGTGAGAGGGAATTAGGGGATATGAAAGAAACTCAGGAATGAAAATGGAAGTGGAAAAGGCAAAGTCAGAGAGAAATCTAGAGGCTGACAAGTAATCAGGAGGGAAGAGACTTGCCCAGATTACACGCCCCCAACTCCACCTCTGTCATCAGTGATCTCATCAAGGACCTCATTCCCAAGATGATAAATGGCAAAGCATTACATACACTTTGAAGCTAAGAGGCAATAGGGTCGATATAAGGGGGAAAATACACTTTTAAATTGGAGTGATGACTAGAGACTGGGAACAGATGAGGACCACGTGAAAGAGTCAAGAGGGAGGATTGGTTATTGGGGTGTGATTGTGCCATGCTAAAGACCAAGGGGAGACAGGACCCAAGATAGTCTTTCAAAGAAAAAAACCCAGATATTTATTTGAGGAAAACAGATTATTCCTTTGGGGCTAAAAGTATTACTACTGATAATATCACTTCAATGTAAACAACACATAAATATATTTTTCTACTTGACTCATTTTAAAGAGAATACTATCCCCCAACTCTGTTCAACCAATGATTCATGAGCTCCAGTGGTGACTTTTAGTTTATTATTCAATTGTTATCAAGGACAGCATTTAAATTTAAAGGGTTGCACGATCCCATAAAGACTTTGGAAATTGAAATAACTGACGTAAAAATAACAACCAGAAGCAATTTTAATGTTTATAATAATCTGATATAATCACCAGCTGGAAATAATGGGATAGAATTTAGAACTTCATATTGTTTCTTATTGTTTGTTTTAATCTTTGATTTTTCTTTTATCTTTTTCTCCTTGGTGAAATCAACATACCTGTAAAAAATTCATGTTTAGAGTTCTGCAGTGATTTACAATTTTTCTCAAGATGATGTAATGAGTCTGATAACATAGATGCAATTAATTATGTAGTCAATGAAATAATGGATTTTAAATTTGGTGACAATTATAGATGCTTTGTTTATTTACTGGGGTGTTATTTTCCTCTCACTATTTTTTCTCACTCTTTTTTTCTTAATGTAGTCATTTATTTAATTCCATAAAAGTTTTAATGTGGTCATTTATTTAATTCCATAAAAGTTTTTATTTTAAAAATATTGCCAACCAGTGCAGCTCATATAAAAGTAGCATTAGGTGGCCATATAATGGTATGCCAATCACTTCAGTTTTTTAGTGGTTTTCAAAGACACTCCTGTATATAGCAAATTGCTGCAGCCCAAATGAAAGGTAACTTTGAAATGACTGAACACCTACTGTAAGAGCCTCTCAATCTAGGAACAGCTCCAGTTGGTAAACCAGATAAAATTGTGCAAAGATCCTTCCAGCTACAACAGCACTCCTTTTCTAAGCAGGAACTTGAGTTCAGAAAGATCAGGGGCTGCCAATACTAATAGCCATTCCATCTTGTAAAAGTTGACTGCAAGTTGATTTTGACCAAGACCACCATAGCCTCCAGAGTCTCAGACAAGATTTCAACAGCATCAATTGGATAGCCTAAACCTAGAGAGGGGATGTCAAACTCACAGCATCATAGCATCGTCACGTGACGTGTCAGGACTTTTCCCCCTTCACTAAACTGGGTGTGGGCATGACCAGGGAGTTTGACAGTCCTGGCCTAGAGACAAGAAGTACTGTTTGGTTTCATCAGGATATTCATGATATCTGATTCTGACTCTGAATTGATTGGTGCCTCTCCTATTGGTTAAACAGAAGGGGCGAGACAGTCAAGTACCAAATTCAACCACAAGCGCTTTGAGCTCAGGTTGTTCCCCACTGCCAACACCAACGAGAACCATCCATTCAAAAACGGAGAATCACTAAAATCTGGTGCCTTCCACTCCTAGAAAGACACTATGATTGATAGCATTAAATACCTCTGAGAAATCAACCAGAACTGTAACATCACCCTTGTTCCAGCTATGAACTATGCCCCACTTTGAAATTTAATTGAAAGGATGTAAATAATCCATTTCCTCCAGGACCTTCTGGAATTGCTGCCTGACCATCTTTTCTGAATTCTTCTCTAACAAGGGACTGTGGGGTCCAGCAATGAGTTCTTAAGGAGAAGGCTGTCTTCTTCAAGGTTGGAAGAACCATCTCCACCTCTCCACCTCATTGTATGATTATGTCATCTTCCAAACAGCTCAAAGCCAGGAGAAGTGCATGGATCTAATAAATAGGTCTCCCAGTTCACATTTCCAAGGACCCACTCCAAATCTTCTAGAATTATCAACTTATACCAGCTAAGCCTGTAAGACTAATTCTTGGGCATCTGGCCTGCCCCAGTGTTTATGATAACAGCAGAGAAATAACAAGAAACTTATTGCTCCAATGTAATCCATAATACAGGCTCTCACTTGTGTTCAGGCAGATTCTGTTTCTGTTTATTTCTTTGTCTCAATATTTCTTCTAATATGAAAAAGATTCTTGGAAAACCAAAGAGCACCCCAGGGTTAAAGCAGTGTGAGAAGCCACCTAGAAGCAATCCAGTCCAAAGCCCTCATCACATACCCGGTGTTCTGTCCCCTCATTAGCATTCTTGAGATCCCCGCGCTTTGATTGGCCAAAGTGTGGGGCACTCTGATTGGCTAGGCGAGCCGCGCCGATTGGCTCACTAGGAATCTCCCGCGACTGGTCTATTCGAATCGCGGGAGATTCAAAGTGGTGCCATTGGCCGCGGCCGCCGCGGCTAAAGAAATAAAAGCCGCGAAGTTTTCCTATAGCGCCAGTTCAGTTCCCACATCAATAAAAGAGCTTGATACAAAGTCACCGACTCCTGGCATCATTTCCGAAGACACAACACTGGCGACGAGGATGGGATTCAGATCCTGAACCGAAGCACGTGTCCGACGGAAGCCAGACGAATCTCCACGATGGCAAAAATCGCACCCCCCATACCCTTCAACCCCGCCAGCAAGGACTGGGAATCGTACTCCGACAGATTCCGCATGTTCCTCGAGTGCAGCGACCTGAAGGACGCCACCGGCCACATGAAGCGAGCCGTCTTCCTGACCCACTGCGGGACCGAGGTATTTAAGATGGCCAAGGCACTTGCCAAACCCGCCGACGTGACCGCGATGGACTGGGACGTCCTCGAGCCAATACTTCGGCGGCACTATGCTCCAGAGGTGCCCATCCTAATCCGACGCCATGAGTTCTACCATCGGGACCAGCGGTCGGGTGAGAGTTTCAGCGACTTCGTCGCCGAACTACGGCACCTAGGGGGGCTGTGCGAATTCGACAACCTGAACGATGCCCTGCGAGGCTGAATCGTACTCGGCCTGTGGAACCCCGTCCTCCAGAGTCGGCTGATGGCCAAGGGCAACATCAACCTTGCAGATACCCTCACCGAAGCCGCAGCCACCGAAGCGACCTGAACATCCGCCGACCGCATGCGCCGACCGAACGCTGGGGACCGCAGCGGGAACAACCACCCTGCAAGGTCGGCCGAGGCCCAACCCGAGACGACCACCCACCAGGGTGACTTCCACTCAGCATCGGGCACTTCCGACGAGGAGGAGGAAATTCATCACCTCCAGGCAGGCCGCGACCCACGGAACTGGCAGGGTCGTAAGTCGAGGACCAACTGTGCCGGTTGCGGAGGCGACCACCCCAGGTCTGAATGCCAGTTTTTCGAGTCGATCTGCCGGCATTGTGACAAGAAGGGACACATCGCCCGCGTCTGCCGCCTCAAAAAGAACCGCAGCCCACCACGATGGGACCAGAGCGAATGGAGGCGAGAGAGCACACCACCCCGGACCAGAGATTGCCCCTCTGACAACAGATGGGACCGGAACGGACGATCCCTACGAGGCGGCGAGACCCGGCGAAGAGAGGAGACCCATCAGACGGTCACCATCGGCCACGCCACAACCAATGACGCCCAGAAGGTCTACGTGGAGGTAGGCACCGAAGGCAAGCCATGCAAAATGGAGGTGGACTCCGGGTCCTACCTCTCCATGATAGCATGGCAAGAAATAAAGCGCTTGGTGCCTACCATCCAAAGGAAAGGCCTAGACAGCCAGAGTCTAATTGTAAAAGACTACCAGGGAAACCGCATCCCGGTAGTTGGAACCGGACAGTTCAACGTAACATACAAAGGGTGCACCGAAAGGCTTCCCCTGACAGTCGTCGATTGCAACCGCCCAAGCCTACTGGGACTGCAATGGTTCACCCCGCTCGGCATCGCAGTCACGGGAATCGACCACATCACCGACGACAGCTGGGAGTAACAACTAGCCCGGGAATTCCAAGAGGTCTTCGATGGAAACCTAAGCAAGTACCGAGGGCCTCTTATATCATTCAGCCTAGACCCAAACATCCCCCCAAAACGCCTGAAACCAAGGCGGGTGCCATTCTCACTTAAACCCAAGATAGACGAGCAAATTGACAAGCTCGTCAAGCAAGGGGTCCTACAACCAATAGACCACGCCCGGTGGGAGACCCCCATAGTCACCCCGATCAAGCCCGATGGGTCAGTGAGGATCTGTGGAGACTATAAGGCCACCCTAAACGGCGCTTTGCAACAAAGCGCTTACCCCGTCCCAGTAGTGCAACACCTACTGCATTCACTGGGAGGGGGCAAGGTTTTCGCCAAACTCGACCTCGCCCAAGCATACCAACAGTTGCCAGTCGACGAGGAAATGGCAGAAGCGCAAACCATAGTCACCCACCGGGGAGCATTTAAATGCAACCGGCTCCAATTCGGAGTCAGCGTGGCACCTGGAATATTCCAAAGCCTAATGGAAAGGCTATTACAAGGCATCAAGGGGGTGGTACCTTACTTCAACGACGTCTTAGTGTCGGCAACCAACCAAGCCGAACTAGAGGGTCGCCTAAGGGAGGTCCTAACCAAATTCAAAGAGACCGGGCTCAAGGTAAAGAGGGAGAAATGCCAATTATACACGGAACGGGTTGAATTCCTAGGATATCTCCTAGACCGTCACGGCATTCACCCAACAAACCAAAAAATCAAGGCCATCAAAGAAGCCCCCACACCCAAGTCGAAGACGGAGCTACAGGCATTCCTGGGGCTACTTAACTTTTACAATGTTTTCCTGCCCCAAAAGGCGACGGCGGCGGAGCCTTTGCATAGGCTCCTGGACAAGGCGGCGACCTGGACTTGGGGGAAATGCGAGCAAGCCGCCTTCCAGAGAACAAAGGACCTCCTCACTTCGGATGCCGTCCTTATACAGTACAATGAGACCCTACCTCTGGCCGTCACATGCGACGCATCACCCTTCGGCGTCGGCGCTGTCCTCAGCCATACCCTCCCCGATGGAAAAGAAGCGCCCATCGCGTTCTTTTCAAGGACCCTCACCAAACCGGAGCGGAACTACAGCCAGCTGGACAAAAAGACTCTGGCTATCGTTGCCGCAGTAAAAAGATTCCACGAGTATCTCTACGGCCGGACATTTACCATCATAACCGACCACAAGCCGCTGCTGGGAATCCTTGCAGGGAACCGGGCCACCCCGAACATTCTGTCTCCCCGAATGACAAGGTGGTCCAAGTTCCTGGCAGCCTACAACTACGGACTCATACACAGACCGGGTAAGACGATCTCCCATGCAGACACCTTAAGCCGCTCGCCACTACCGGAACCTGACACCGACCCAGCACCCACGACGACCACCCTCAGTATAGAGATTCTACCCAACCTACCCATAACCGCGTCAGACATTGCCCGAGAAACTAATAAAGACAAACGTCTGGCACGGGTGTTGCATTGGGTTGAGAAAGGGTGGCCGGAAAGGGACAACGACGAGTCCGTCAAGACATTCCGAAACCGGCAAACGGAACTCTCATTATTAAAAGGGTGCATACTATGGGGGGGATAGGGTGGTCATTCCAGAAAAGCTACAAGGGAAGGTTCTGGAACTATTACACGAGGGGCACCCGGGCATCGTTAGGACTAAAGCCCTGGCCAGAAGTTACGCTTGGTGGCCAGGGATGGACAAACAGATTAAGACATGGGTAGCAATGTGCCAACGATGCCAGGAAACTAGGCCAAGCCCACCCACAGTACCCGTCCTAGAGTGGGAAACCCCAAGGGGACCTTGGTCTAGGATCCATAGACTTTGCCGGGCCCACAAAAGGACACACCTTCCTGATAACAGTAGACGCTTACTCCAACTGGCTGGAGGTAAGCAACCTGAGAGCAACTACTACGGAGGCCGTGATCAAGGAACTCGGCAAACTCTTTGCAACGCACGGCCTCCCAGACGTTGTCATTTCCGACAACGGGCCCCAATTCACCTCGCTAGAATTCGAAAAATTCTTGCGGAAAGGGCCATCCAACACGCGCTGACAGCACCGGCGCACTCGGCGGCGAACGGTAGGGCAGAATGGATGGTGCAATTCACAAAGAAAACCATCTGGAAAATAGACCACGGGGAGATCCAGGATAAAATAAATAAATTACTCTTCACCCAACACATAACCCCAAATACCACAATGAATAAGAGCCCAGCCGAACTGTTAATGGGGAGGAAATTAAGGTCCCCACTCAACAGATTATACCCCACGTATAACCCAGAGAAGCCCCCAGACTCAACCAGCAAACACCGAACCTTCGCACCAGGCGACCCCGTGTATGCAAAAAAGCTGACGGGAGACCCGTTATGGGTACCAGCCGTCATCACACAAATAACAGGCCCACACTCGTACCGGCTACAAACAACAGACGGAGAGCATGGAAACGCCACATCGACCAATTAAGATCGAGGACGACCACCCAAGAGACCACCGACGCACAAGCAGGCAAAACCAACCCCCACAACACAAACCAAGGGGGGAGGGAATACCCAGGGGACCAAAACCAAAGAAGAATAAACCAACCATACTTACCGGAAAGCAGCCAGCACAACCCCTCACCAGGAAGAGACAGCCAGGTCAGCTCGACCGACCCAGGGAGACCAAGCGGGAGCGGCAAAACCCGCAGCTCAACCAACCCGGGAAGCCCAGGAGGGAGCTACGAAGAGCGGCCCGGCCCGACCGACCAGCCGGTTCCCACGACGGCATCCGGAGAAGCAGAGACCCCGACCAAACCGGCCGGGATCCAACCTACGACTGAGCTGCGCAGGTCCAGTAGGCTAAGACGGAGCCCCGCCTACCTACGGGACTACACAACATAAGGACTAAACCAAGAGGGGAGGGGTGTTCTGTCCCCTCATTAGCATTCTTGAGATCCCCGCGCTTTGATTGGCCAAAGTGTGGGGCACTCTGATTGGCTAGGCGAGCCGCACCGATTGGCTCGCTAGGAATCTCCCGCGACTGGTCTATTCGAATCGCGGGAGATTCAACGTGGTGCCATTGGCCGCGGCTGCCACGGCTAAAGAAATAAAAGCTGCGAAGTTTTCCTATAGCGCCAGTTCGTTTCCCACATCAATAAAAGAGCTTGATACAAAGTCACCGACTCCTGGCATCATTTCTGAAGACACAACACCCATTAACTTCTCATTGGATCCTCAGAAAAAATAACAACTTCTCTGTGGAATCCCTTTGGATTCAGTTGCCTGGGGTGGGCCAATCTAACAGACCTTGTCCTCTTGCAGAAAAGTAAGAGAATGATTCAATCCTGGGAAAGAATTGAAGACAATATTTTCCATTATTAGATTATGACACAAATACTCTGAGAGTAGGATGGATGATAGGATGGCTCCTATCACCAAGATGCAAAATTTATGCTTGGCTCCCTCTCTTAATGAGAACAAATCAAATTAGAGCAGTTCCTGCTGCCTCTCATTTGAGCCACATTGAACCAAAGGTGATGTTAACTGTATAAGTAGAATTGCATATGCAATAGCATCCAACCCTGAAGTTTTTAAAAAGGGCCCTGAAGACTTGTTTTTCCTTCACCCAGGCACTAAGTTAGGATGTTTGTGCCACTGTTAGATGTTTCTTACCTGAATCCTAGATATCACCATCTACAGGGGTGGAATTCAAATTTTTTAACAATCGGTTCTGTGGGTGTGGCTTAGGTGGTGGGCATGGCTTGGTGGTCATGTGACTGGGTGGATATGGCTTGGTAGTCATGTAATTGGCTGGATGTGGCCAACTCAATATTACTCATATTAAGGCACACATCCTCTTGCCTGGCCTCTCAAGACTGTGGGGATGCTGCAACAGTTGTAAGTGTGAAAAATGGTCCTGTCACTTTTTTCAGTGTCACTGTAACTTTGAATGGTCACTCCAAACAAGCAAAGTACCAGCAAAGGAGGGGAAAAAAACTCCAGACAAGTTCCTGAGACAGGAAGTCTAGTCCTGCCAAGAATGTAATAACAGAGAGGCAGTTTCTGTAAGGAACACCAGAATATTTCCTTCCTACCTTCCTTACAGGATTAGGCCAGTAATTTCTTCTAACAACCGTTTCTCCGAACTGCTTAGAATGTTAACAACTGGTTCTAGAGAATAGGTGCGAACTGGTAGAACTCCACCCCTGACCATCTATTTATTTTTATTGTTTTTTTAACTACTGTGTTTCTCCAACAATACGGCCTTCCCCAATAGGAAGACCCAGCATGCTTTATAGGCACAAAATCAAATTAAGCCTCTCCCCCCAAATTAAGGCCTATATTAAACATGTGAAATGGGGGGGGGAATGGCAGGGGGGCTGGTCGTTAGGAAGTACTTTTGTTGCATACCCAGATAAGGTGCTGCCTGCGTTGACTTTGGCATTGGTGGGGCACTTTGTATTGGGAGACCTTCTGCCACCGTTGCTTTCCCTTCTCCCCATACTACCGTGGTGTTTAAAGCAACGCCGCGGCATTTGGCACAGCCATGCATGGCCAGCCAGGGCTCCTCCCTGCAACCGGAGCCTGGAGGAGACACTCAGCTTCAGGCACTCCTGTCGCCATCTTCCCTTCACCTTCAAAGGCAAAGCCAATTCTTTTAAAAACAATGCCCTACTACCGGTACAACAAAGCCTCCCCTGCCTGAGAGGGCAGCCCAACCCCACACGGGGAGGCGAGTCTCTCGGGGCCTCAGTGCAGGATCGGCCCACCCTGGGAGAAGCGCCCAGCTGCCATCCCTGCCTGGCACCAGGCAGAGTGCAAAGAGCTTTGCCTGGGGCACCCAGCGCAACTGACAGGTGGGCCCTCCTGACTGGCAGTGGAGCTCTCGCCAAGACAGCAAGCACCTCCCCACCGGACTCTCTGCTCATCCTGCCAGGGCCATACCAGGGCCATGCAGGCTGGGCAGAGCCAAGAAAGCGAGCCGCGGGTATGCGCCCGCCTGCCAACTGAAAGAGCTGGGCCGACCTGAGCTTGGCTTTCTTTCCAAGTCCCTCCAGCCCGAACCCAAAGGGGCCTCCAGGAGAGGCTGCCCAAGGCAGTGATAGCACCCACCCGTCCGCGGACAGGGAGGCAAGGCGATGGCAGCGCTGCTTCCCTGGCCAGCGGGTCTGGCGGAGAGAGCCCAAAGCTGCCCGTCCTTTCCACCCCTCGCCCAGCCTGTCCCCGTCCCCATGCATCTCCAAACGCACCAGCAGCTCCAAATGCTGCAGCAGCATGGGCATCAGGCAGAGGTGCTCATTCAGCAGGGCTCAACTTGGAGGAGGACGCGGCGCAGGCTGTCACCTTGCCTCCCTGTCCATGGATGGGTGGATGCTTTCACTGCCTCGGGTGGCCTCTCTCAGTGGCCCCTTCAGGTTCTGGCTGGAGGGACTTGGAAAGGAAGCCAAGCTCGGGTCGCCCAGGCTCTTTTGCTTGGCAGGCAGGTGCACACGGGTGGCTATGTCAAATGCCGTGGCATTGTTCTGAATACCGTGGCAGCACAGGGAGAAGGGAAAGCAATGGTGACGGAAAGTCTCCCAATACGAAGTGCCCCACCAACGCTAAGGTCAACATCCAAGCCGTTGCCACCCTCCCACCTGAGGATGCAAGGGGGGGAATTAAATTACCCCCAAAAAGACGGCCTAGCCATTCTTTTGGAGGTCAAAAAAAAATAAGGCCCAGCCTTATTTTGTGAGAAACACGGTTTTTGCACCCAGGGGCTGTGGGGGGGGGGCACCCTGTACATTTTATTTATTTATGATTTTCTAAGGTCACCCAAAAGAGATGTCCCACAAAACACACACACACACACTGCCCAAATAATTAATACAAAATAATATGGCACATGTTATTAAATGCATACTTTTTAAATTTTGATTTCAGCATTTAAATAGTATCCTAATCAGGTTCTGATTAAATAGGGAGGAACATTTTAATTATTATTTTTTTGTTTCCCTTTTATGAGCTAGATTCTCATCCCAATTCTCGTGAAGCTATGCTTTGCAGATCAAGAGAAGCTATAAATGGCAACTATCCCAAGAATCCTATATAAATATGTCAAGATCTCTGATCATATAATCCCAGATTGTAATTATATAACCCACACAATTTGGACTATCATATTGCTAAACAGCAAGTGAATATGGGTGCTTTCCAGACATACCTGTGAAGATACTGGGAGTGCATCTTTCTAAAATCTGCCTCAGCTGTCACCTCCATTATTCTAAATTGTCAAATGATGGGGCATTCTGATGCCAAAATAACCAGAATTCCCTGAAAGAGTTTTCCATTTTCCACTTTGAGCTATTTTCTCTTCCGTTACATATTCATTATAGCTTTTCCTTGGCAGGAACTAAAATAATATACTCTGGATTTTGGTAGCCAATCAAGATCACATTTCTTTTATCAAACCAGATGGAGGATGAAAATTATAGCATCATGTTAATTTTGTGATGACTTCTTAAATTGTATTATCATAACTATTGTGTGTCTCTTATTGTATTTTTCAGAAGTCCCAGACCAAAGTCCAGTAATAACTAGCCAATGGAAGCTTTATTTCTGGATGTGCACCCGACACTCCCTGTATCATTACAACTTTTCTTTTTAAAAAAAAAATGATTATATTTTTAACAGATATTTTTTCAGGGTAGAATAAAAACTATGGATCTCCAATTTATGAATAATACTTCCTATTAATTGCACTGGATTTCCAAAGACAACTGCTGGAGTTTCTACATGCTAATGTATTGTGCCAGTTGCTTAATTGTTATTGCAGAAATGTCAGTCATTATTTTTAGTTATACTGTAAATTATCTTGAACATGAGGTGGAGTTATTTGCTAATAAATAATATATGAAGATCTACAGACAAGACTAATGTATATTTGAATTGAAGTGTGCATGTATAAACATACAAACACACTGACATCGAAAAGAAAACCAATGTAACAAGTTGTATAAAAACACACAATTTTTAGAGACAACAATTTCCCAAATAAATGAATAGCTACTGTGAACGGCAAAGGTCAGTAAATACAAACATAGACTTTGCCTAAATTGTAAATTACTACTTTTCAAATAAACCATTCTTTTCTTTTGTTTGAATTCTCCTAGAGGCACATTTATCCACGTTACATATACACTGGAAAGGAAGCTGATCTGTGATTTTTTTTTTCCTGATGACATTAAAAATTCTGTAAACACAGTGTCATTTACAGGACTAATATCTTAGAAGGTAATAAATGAACATGGATGCACATGGAAAATAAAATGAGCTTTTTCCATAAAGCTCTGCTATGCTGTGATTTATTCAGTGAGAGCAAGTGGCAGGTTTGCCATAAATAGGTTACTTTTCTTGACAGTCAAATAGCTGGCTATCTAACCAATGTAAACAGCGAAAATGCTATAATTGCACATATGACTTGGATCAGAAAAAATGAGTATGGGAATGGCTCTAAGAAAGTGAAATGTCTTAATTGATATTCTAAACTCCTAACATACAAGTAGTCTTTGATTTACAACTGTTCATTTAGTGACCATTTAAAGTTACAACAGCACTGAAAAAAGTGAGTTATGACCATTTTTCACACAATCCTTACAGCATCCCAATGGTTCACATGATCAAAATTCAAATGCTTGGCAACTGGTTTATATTTATGATGGTTGCAGTGACGCATGGTGATAATTTTTTGCAATCTTCTGACAAGCAAAGTGAATGGGGAAGCCAGGTTCACTTAACAGCCATGTACTAATATATATATTTAATTTTAAAAAACTTTTACTGAAATTAAAATATTAAAATACAAATAGAATAGAATAGAATTCTTTATTGGACAAGTGTGATTGGACAGACAAGAAATTTGTCTTGGTACAAATGCTTTCAGTGTACATAAAAGAAAAGATATATATCTATATATATCTATAAAAAGAAAATAAGTTGGTACAATTTACCATCGTTCTCTGACAGTACAAAAACAAATCTGACTATATTCATACATTCCAAATGTTCATCCATTTCAACAGGTTCTCATTAATTAATTAATCATTCATATATACAAGAGAAAAAAAAATAAACTTATTTTTAACCTATACCTTTCGTATTTCTACTGTCTATCCATTGATACCAATTGTTCCAAGGTGCATAATATTCTGACTCTTCCTTTTTATTCAGTTCTATGCTGACTCTATTCATTTCTGCACATTCAAAAAATTTTTGGATTATTAAACAATCTGATGGTATGTCAGACATTTTCCAAGCTTGTGCTAGTCCAATTTTTGCTGCCATAATAATATATCTAGTCAAATATTTAATCTTTTGAGGGTACTTACTATTAATGATCCCTAGGAGAAACAATTCAGGCTTCAACTCTGTTTGACACTGGGTGATTTCGTTTAGCCATTTTTGTATTTTAATTCAATATTTTTTTAATTTCCGGGCATAGCTACCAGACACGGAAAAGAGTACCTTGTGCTTGTTTGCATTTCCAACAGTTAGAGTTTAGCTTGGGATACATCTTTGCAGCCTTGTCAGGACTAAATGCCAATGGTAAAACATATTGTATTGGTTTTCTTCGTATGTAGCGGATTTTGTTAAAGTATAATTTTTGTTCCACATTTTTCTCCATCTTCTAACTCAATATTGTGTCATGTGCTAATTTAACAATTACAGTGATTCACTTAATAACTGTGGCAAGAAAGATCAGAAAATGGGGCAAACTCACTTAACAACTATCTCACTTAGCAGCACAAATTTGTGGCTCAGTTGTCGTCACAAGTCTACCAAAATGTTTCTTAGGTTCCTGAAACTTTAGAAGGATTAGATTCCAAACTTAGATTAAGATCTCCTTAATTAACCATATAAATTAAGGATGAGAATCTGCGGCTGTATCCATAATACAGGATTGAACTAGTACAGGAAGCATTTCCTCTCCTTTGGAGTTTTTTTTTCAGGAATTCCAGATATATTTTTTTTTGAAGAAGTCCACAGTGCTCAAATGTAGCTGGTAGAGTTCTGCTTAAGAGTTTTCCTGATTCACTGCTTATCCTATTTCAACAACATGTAATTTGCCCTCCATTCTTGTACAAACGAAGAGGGTTCACATTATCCAGTCTCCAGTGGAGCTAATTTGAGATGCAAGGTTCCAATCAGAACATATGGAACGATAGGGATCGTTTGGCTGGTATTCTTTTCATGTATTGGCTCACAGATAGGAAAACTGCTTAAGATCTTTCAAGGGAAGGAATCCTAGAAACTCAGGTCAGTCAGCCTCCTTCATGTTATCTAATGAACTGGACTGTCTTCCAAGAGCTCTTGATTCAAAGGGCTACTGATAGCGAAGGGGCTAGGTTTCTTTTCCTTTCTTTTGTATTATTTTGTTTTTTGAAGAAGATGGTTTCAATCTACACCAGTTTCCAATTTGTTTCCAAGTCCAACTCAAAGTCTGAACATTACCTTGAAAATACTTTAACTACACAAATATGCCAGAAATAACTCTTTGGATTCAGCAGACGTTATTATTTTATTAATGAGATCAGGATTCACCAGCCTGTGGAAACTCTGCTCCATGTAAAGTAGTGGGTAGATGGGATATGGTAATATTGATCACAGGATCCTCACCAGAACAGGGTAATCCACTAGGGGAATCAAGATGGTAGCTGCAACCATGTGATCAAAACCCTGTTCCTTTTTTAAATTAAAAAAGCAGATAAAAAGAGGGCAGCGCCTTGATTGCAATCATCATCTTATTTTTTTGTCCACCCCATTACCTGTCACATTCCTGACCAGACTTCAGAATTGCTTCCTTTTTGTCTAAACTCTTTTCTCTTACTGCTTTGGAGATTGGTGAACATGCAACTGCCTTGGATTGGTTCGTTGCTTATTTCATAGATGGGTTTAATGAATTCTAGGTCATATTTCACAAAGGGATGTACTTAAAGAATGACACATGGGCAGTGCCATTGGGCACATCAAGTTACATAACATACTGCAATACCTTATGAGCTACATTTCCCTATAAGGTTATTATGTACAGGGGGATCTTCATGACATCATCACAACAACCCTATGAGCTAGATTTCAGATGACCCTCAGTGCTTCCATGGCTGAGGATGGATTTGAACACAGAGAGTTCTTACTTCTAAATCAATTGCCAGGGGTGTCTAGAAGCAATCAGAAGTTCAACACATTTGGAAGGTGTGTCTTGGGAATGGCAACCTGAATGAATATATAGAGAGTGTGTACCAAAAGTAAGGCTTCATAGATAATCTATTATATAAATTACATTAAATGCTCAGATTGGTTGCCATTTTTTTTTAAATATGGTTGATGTGTGACAACATGGCTGCCACTTTCTTCCTTACTTATTTGACCCATGATCTTTTAACATTCCTAAGTTCAATAACTTTCTTCTGGGAAAAAAAAGGGTAAATCATGTGGTGCTTGGTCTATAACTCCTGACATTTTGTGTACTCATTTTCTGTTTGTGGATATAATCAGAATCATATGAAATCAGTTCCATAATGGAAGAGGAAGAGCCAACATTTAATAGCTTACTTAGAAATCTTTTTTGCAAGTCATCTAAGATGAAAATACCTGGGCTGAGACAGACACACATGGAATATTTAACTTAATCAAGAAGTTATCTTTTCTATTTTTAAGAAAGCCTTACTCTTTATTTTTTAAAAATAAAAAAACCTATAATTATTCTTTAAAATAATTTTTAGTATATTTGATGCAACTGCACTTTTCTCACATGTACCATTACAATTTAGGAATGAGTATGCCAAGAGTATAGTTGTTGCTGAACAAGCAGTTTTGTGCAACAAATCCAGAAAAAAGTCTTTTTTTTCAAGCCAGTACAAGCCTTTCTTTGTTCAACAGACTTTTTATGACTTGTGCTTTGATTGTTTGATTTTTGTTCTCTGTTTTCAAACAAATATATATTCCTATAAACTGGATAAACTGAATAAATAAATACTTGAAACTTGGCAATTGTTCCCTGCTTAAGGGAATCTGGCAAACTGAAAGGCAGGCTTAAAAATGTTCTAAATAAATAGATATAAGGAAAAGATCCTCAGTGTGCATTCAAAGCTACTCTCCTCTTGATACCACAACTGTTCCCCATCCCAAAGCGGAGCTTGGACTTTGAAAATGAATCCACCCTTAACAGAAGTGAACATTTATCCTAATATATTACTGTAAGAAGGGGTTTAGTAGAATTCCCGCAGCCAAGAGTAAACTTCAGCCGGTTAGATAACAGAGGACCCTTTATATTTAATTTATATGTCAAGAGCGTGCAATGCAGCTGGAAGCCCGACTTCGGGACTGCGGTGAAAGTGCCCAGCCATAAACAGGTTGAGAAGGGCAAGGCGCTTTCAGAACGCCAGGAAGCCATTTAACGCTGGAGCTTCAAGGAAGGGAAACAGAAAATGCGGGCTAGCAAAACGTCTTCTTTCGCCCATTTCTTCCACGTCTGGGCACTCATTTTATCTCCGGTTTTCTCCCTTTAATAAATCGGTTCACAACCTCGCTTTCCCACCAATGAATCCTCCGAATGCAGCGACGTTTGGATTTAAGCCCAGGGCAAGGAAGGAGAGCCTTAATTCTAACGAACTTTTCCACCGCGATGAGACAACTCGGCACGTTCTCAGAGGCACTCCGGGTTCAGCTTTGCTACTGAAAGCAGGACATGCGATTGGCATAACCGTGGCGCTAAGTTCAGGATACCGGAGCAAAAGCACCTTAAGGCGCATTTCCAAACAAACTCCGTTTCTAACGGTTAGGGCTCCAGGACAGGACCGGGAGTCAAGCCTCCTTCTCCGGATTGCGCGGCCCCCTACAAGCAATAGCTTTTTCCACACCACGGGGCCGATTGTTTATGCCTCTAAAAATATGTAAGGGGTCGAGCCATTCCTCCTGAGGACGAGCCGTGATTTACGGGATGTTACAAGGGAGACGCTAATACAAAAGACAGGGGGAATATTTTACGGGGCTGCAATGTAAACAGCTCGGTCGCAGAGCCCCGTTTTATGGAGCCCCTGCAATGGCACGCAATCCGACAGCGGCCTGATTTACCGCCCTATTTAGATAACGGTGTCCGGAGGAGGGATTGGCGGTGGCGTCAAGGTCACAGGACGTGCCAGGGTTGACGTTTCGCTGGACCCGCAGCGGCGCAGGAGACACCGCCCAAGAATGCAGCCTCCGGCAGAGTGGGGAGAAAAAAAACACCCAAACCCACCAACCACCGGTGAAAACCGGTTTTTGCCGCGGCCTTGCCAGCCTCTAGAGGCGCTATCGAGTCGAAGCAGAAGATAGAGATCAGCGCTGGAGCCGGGGATTGGTTGAGACAGGGAACCAATGAAAAAAACAAATAAGTGATTGGTCGGTATTCGCTCCGGTTGGAAAAGCAGGTGCTGGTTGGTCGGGTTGAGAAGTTTGGCGCGCGGGCTGGCGGAAATTTCTAGGCGTTGCATTACGCAGCCTGCGTAACAGACCGAGTTTTTTTTTTTTGTTTTCTTTTTTTTAAGAGAAGGATGGGGCAGGAGCTTCATAAGTGAGAAGAAAGGACAAATTATAAATTGGTAAAACCACCCCTGGAATACTCGATCCAGTTTTGGTCATCACATTACAAAACAAATCAAAACAAACAAACATGTTGAGACTTTGGAAAAAGTGCAAAGAAGAGCAACTAAGATGATTAAAAGCCTAGAGACTAAAACATGAAGAATGGTTGCTGGATTTGGGGTTTGGAGTCTGGACAGAAGGGGGGACATGATTGCAGTATTCCAGTATTGGAGAAGCTGCCACAAAGAGGAGGGGGGTCAGTTTATTTTCCAAAGCACCAGAGGGCAGGACAAGAAAAAATGGATGGAAACTAATCAAGGAGAGAAGCAACCTGGAATTAAGGAGAAACTTATAAACAGGGAGAAAAATTAACCAGTGGAACAGCTTGCCTTCAGAAGTTGTGGGTGCTTCACCACTGGAGTTTTTTAAAGAAGAGACTGGATAGTCATTTGTCTGAAATGGTATAGGATCCCTCCTTGAGCAGGGAGCTAGACCTCCAAGGTCCCTTCCAGCTCGATTCTGGTTCTGGTTACTGGTGGAACTGACCAGGGATAATAATCATAACAGATCCAGTACAATATTAATATTTCAGGAGCAACATATCCTCTAACATGAGCTTAAGTGAAATAAACACAGGATTGTACAGTGAGAAGTATCTACTGTATGGCATCTGTGTAGAATTTATATTACTTTATGTTATATAATACAATATTCTATTTCATAGCATATGTTCCATTGGACATGCCAAACTAGTGTAAATAATTCCTTAGTGCTTTATATAAAACTCCAATGTTATATCTACAAGATTACATTGACAGTGAATCCAATTAAAAGATAAGCAGTAATCAGCATCAGTGCATCCCTTGTCTGTGGCTTTTATTTCTAAATAACATTCCTTAGAGATAAGCCACATTTTAAAGATAAATGTGCATATGATTGCAGACAAACATGAAAAGAAGTTTGCCTTATATTTGAGTGATTGGCCTTTTTAAGTTCTTGCTGCTCTCTGTATTTTCAAGCAACTCCAGGCATTTTGCCTAGATAGGACAGTGTTCATTTGCCTGATTATTTAGCAGTCATCTGCTAGTGATATATTTTGCAGAAAAAAATGGAGGCAAAAAGTAAATGGATACAAATTTGATATCAGAAATGATAATATGACAGGTAATTAAATATATGACATTGTCAGGCAAAGCATTGACAAATATTGTCCATTCCAACCTATTTATAGAGACAATCCACTGCCTTCCAAAGATATTCCAAGAATGTTCCTAATCCCAACTTTACACTTTAAATATCATTTTCCTATTGCCCTCAGTCTTGCTGGGCATAGCTGCTTTTCCCACTTGTATGGCATGCTTAAAATATTAATTTTTGCCTGTTTAAGTATTGTCTTAAAGAGAAAGGTCAGCTTTTATCTAGCCCAGGAATGATCGATTGGTTGTACTTGTATTTCATGATGTTCTTAGTAATGATCTCCAAATCTATTATCTGAAGATGTTGGTCTTCTTTTATCATGCTCTTTTTCAGTGGTCAGCTTTCACAATTTCATATTGCCCCAGTTATCCATAATTATATTGCTTCAGCAATTCTGATATTTACAGTCTTACAAATGTCTTTATCCTTCATGTGACTAAGTTTTCATTGCATTCTTCTGGTGGTGATGATTGATCTCCTAGCTACTTCTTACCCCCTAGTCCATCTTTATCTACTTTGAACTTGAGAAAATACAACTAACTGCACTTTCATTTTTTTTGCTGCCAGCTGTGATTTCAATATCTTATGTCAGTGCTAGCTAATCTTATCTCTCTTTTAATTTAAGAATTTAAGAATTCTTAATTTAGGGAACCCAGATTTCTACTTTCTATTTTTAGTTTCACAGCATGCAGTTCTAAGTTTACTTAAGGTTAGGGTGGAGCTTATTGATTATGATTGTTGGGGAGTGTAGAATACAAGAAATTAGTTTTTGGATTTTGGTTTTTATTATTTCCTTTGCATTTTTATTGCAGTAGGTGTGAATCATCCAGAGTTATGACAGATAAGCTGGGCAATCAGATAAGTCAAATGAATACCTTTTTTTCCAGCTAAGTAGATTGTATTGTCAGCATATCTCAAACTATTAACCATTAGGTCTTGATTCCAGTTGTCCTATCTTTCAATACTGCCATTCTTACACTTGCTAAACAAATTAAATAAGTATGGGGACTATATGCTTCCATTTCTCACTCCTTTCCCAACTCTGAAACTTTTTTTCTAATTCAGTTAAAAAAATTCCTTATTTATTATAAAGATTATCCAATATGAATAGCACTTTATTGTCTTGTTTATTTGTACACTAGCATGTTATTGCAGGCTTCCAGAAGCAAACTTTAGAAAAACATTCTACAAAGTGCCACTGACCATTTTTACTTCACAGAAAAATAATCATTAAAAGCACCTGAGTTTTGTATTCTGCATTCACATCCTATCCCTCCCCTTTGACTTGATCTCTTTTCATGGCTTAATCATTTGATAGATTTAAAAACCATTCTCCAAGATACCAAGTTCATCTTGTACCGCCCTACCAGATCAAACAAAACTGTAAACTAATTCCAACTTTTGGCTTTTGTCCAAACGAGGGTTGAGTTGAACTTGAACAAACTGGAGATAGTTGGGGGGAGGTCTCTCAGCTAAATTTCTGATTTCTGTACAGGTTTTCAGTGGTGTCTCAGAATGGGGAAGAATAACACCAAGAGAGCCAGAAAGGGAGCAGCAGAAAGCAACAGCCAAAGGGACGGGAGGATGTGAAAACTGGAAAAAGTTGAAAATAGCAATGACAAATTGTCATCAGAAGATCTCTCTCTCACACACACACACACACACGCCCCCCCCAGAGGATTCGCCTGGAAGAAGCTACAACCTAAAGAAAACCCAAAGATCCTTTTTCAAGAGGCAACTGGACTTTCTGGTTTTTCTTTGAAGACATTTCACTTCTCATCCAAGAAGCTTTCTGCTGACAGCTCTGGCTGCATGGTGGGGAATGGAAGGATTTATACTCCAAGAAACTTCTTGGATGAGAAGTGAAATGTCTTCAAAGAAAAACCCGAAAGTCCAGTTGCCTCTTGAAAAAGGACCTTTGGGACAACCATGACCTGGATGACGAAGAATCTCCGTAGACATTTAAGTACAAGAAAGAGTTGAACTACCCTCACGATTCAGGCTCCTTTCCCCACCACCTGAGGGAATCTTTCCTTTTCTTCCTTCCGCAAACCGCAGTCCTTTATCAGTGGGGTTCCTTAGGACCAGACACATGGGCTAGCCAGGCGATTAGATAAAGGGACCCGACTACTTTTCGAGGCAGCGGCTATGACCATCTGCGCAATAAACTGTGCGCGGCGAAAGTTCCCCAAAACTCGGAGGCGGCCGAGAGGAGGTAAGCCTTTTGGCCGGCGGCTTTCTCCGCAAGGGCCTCTCGGAGAACCGCCTCCCGCAAACGCCGATTGGAGGATCTGGGTCTGATCGGAGGGTCTGGGCTTGAGCAAATCGGCGCCCTCTCGGGCTGCCTTCCTCGCCTAGAAGTCGGGAAGGCAGCGCTTGGGCATTGAAACGATCTGGCGGGCGTCCCATGCACGGACGCTGGATCGGATTCGTTTGACGTGCTTTTCGCTTGTAAACTCCCCGGGTAAAGAACACCTGGAAGCTCCCCACAGTAACCATTTCACTAGAGACACTTTTTCTTTGTAGAGAGCTACAAATTATTATTATTATTATTATTATTATTATTATTATTATTATTATTATTATTATTATTATTATTGCTGTTATTATTGTTGCTGTTATTGTTATTGTAATCATCATCATTAGTTGTTGTCATCATTATCATCATCATCATATTTTATTTTATTTATTGCATTTGTGTGCTGCCCATTTCACTTTGAAGCGACTCTGGGCGGCTCACAATTTTAAAAGCAAAACTATAAGAGATTATGTATTTTGAAAAGTAATAAAAACAGAATTGCAATCCAAAGTTATTTTCATGAACTTGGGAGTGTGTCTTCCTGCAAACAGAAGCAGGGTGCTCTGAAATAATTAATCTCTTGCCTTGAAATCAGTGCTTCCCCCCCCTCCCCATGATTTCAGTATAAGCTTCTCTCTCAAGCTCTAATTGATCTTGTACAATGTTTATCCAGTTGATACCAAAGTAGACAATCTTTGCTAGGCCTCCTGACTTGTAACGGGTGAATATAATCTCCCCACAGCTGGAAAAAAAGTGATGTTGATGCTCAGGATGCAAATATGAATACTATAGTGATAAAAAAAAAGAGACAGGTTACCCCTCATTATCTAATTCTCAGGCTCTTTAGGTGAGCGCTCCTCTCATCTTCACTGAAGTTTCTCCAAGAATGTAAATCCAAAGGAACTACAGGGGCTTCCTAGCTATCTGGCAATGTACTGTGTACTGTGCTCCTTAAAACCAAATTAAAATATTTGTTGAAAGTCATTTGGAGAGGAAGTTAGCACCTTCAGAGAAAAGTTACTTTTTGAACAAGAAGATCCCCTTTTGGGAGGCTCTCTCTTTTGGGATGCATAACTATGCTAGTAACCAAGACATCCAGAATAAATTAAGATGTGTTGCAGCAAGTGGTAACACATGATCTACATTTTTTTTCATTGTAGACAGCTAAATATATAGAGAAACCTCCAGGATCTGGAACATCACAAAATCATCCAAAGTATTTTTTTTTATTATTTATTTATTTATTTGATTTGATTTGTCAATTGCTTATAAGATAATAGATATAAGTATAAACATGAGTAAGAATACAGGAAATAGGTACAAATAAAGGGGGACAATAGGACAGGGACAGTAGGCACGATGGTGCACTTATGCACACCCCTTACATACTTCTGAGGAATGGGGTGAGGTCAATAGTGGTTAGTTTGAGGTTAAAGAAGTAGGGGTTAGAGGATGTAACAACAGAGTCAGGTAGTCCATTCCAGGCATTGACCACTCTGTTGCTGAATAATTTAGTTTGATAAACAGAATGCCCTTCTGAAGTGCTTGAAGAATTTAAGCAGAGACAGAGCAGCTTCTCTGCAGATGCTAGCAATGAAAACCTAGCTTGAAGATCTTGAGCATAGAGCTACTGAGTATACAGCTGAACTGGATGTTCATACTTGTTAGGAAGAAGAAGAGGGAACCCTCTACTTGGCCTGGTGGTTTTTGGGTTCTGATGAACAGGCCAGGAATGAAGAACAAGTGTGTCCACATTCTTCATTTCAGAGACCAGAGCTGCAGTTGAAATAAATCACATAAAATGTGTCCCCTTCCAAAGTAAGCAGACATTAATGATTTGTTTTGCTGGGAGAATTTGTTTAAAACACCAGGAAACAATTTGAAAGCATTTCTACCCTAAACTACAGTATGATTTTTTTTAAAACAACAACAACAACAATTTAATGGTTAGCATACCTAGCACTGATTTAATAAAGACTTTCTGGGAATGTTATTGGCATTTTTCCTTTGGGGCTTTTTTCTGTCTCAAACATCAAGAAATTGAATGTCTGAAGAAAAGAAAACCAGGCAAGACTGTTTGGAGACAGTCAAAATCCAGGTTGGCCCTTCTCCAGATCATGCTTCTGCATCCCCATGGGACCCACAGATCCACACCAAGAAAATGCCCTTTTGTGTGCCCACAAACAGCCCCTTCTCAAGCCATAGTCAAATCATCAACAGCAGCTGTATGAATTTCTAATAAAATAATGCAATTGGGGGGGGTTGTTTATATGTTTGTGACATAGTAGCAAAATAAAATGTATTTCTCCATATATGTCTTTATAAGTGACTCTACAAAGAGAGATGTGCACATTCCTTAATTATTGAAATAATGACCCTCCTTTTAAATTATCCTTGGTAAAACACAGACCAATTTTTGGTCCAAAGAGCATAATTTGGGTGTCAATTCTATTAATCGGAATAAACCTGACAACTTCGAAGCAAATAAGACACAAGAAACAGTTAAAGCAGTTATGATCACAGAGTTCAACCCAGGTAAAATGAAGGTCCACATTTAAACCCCACACATCTTATAACCACACCTTAATAGCATATTGGGTCCTATATAATGCAGTGACATTTATTAGCAAAACAACAATGGCTATCCATTAAGGCCTACAAGTGTGGAATGTCTAAGAAAATGTGCAAACAATTAATCTGCTAATTCAGAAAAATTTCCATGTAAGCCATGTGCACTGATACAAAGTAATTTTAACTTGGTATGAATTTATAGGATAATCTAATTAATTTTGTATACTGTTAAGGGACAATCTGACAACCATTTATGATTTTTGCACAAAACTTTGAAGAAAGCAATCCAGCCAGAATGTAAATATTAATTACAAGAGGTTGCAGTAACAAGTTTTTTTTAAATTCAGTAACAAGGTTTTTTTTTTTTAAAAAAAATGTGGAAATGAAAATAATGCTTTACAAGTGACAGCGAATAATAAAGTATTTAGCCCTAGGTGCTTTGATCTAGATTGATTCCACTAAAGAATACCTTTTTGAAGAAAATTAAATGGAAATTTTTACAGATTCCCTACTAGCTAGAAATAAATTTTGACTTGTGGAATTCTCTTGGCCAATTCCTAATTTAATTTTGAAGACATTTCAAAGAACTAATTATTTATGGCCAATTTTGGAAGGAAAAAAAAAATAACAGAAGGACTGATAGCAAATAGCTTCTGTATAAAGTTTCAAAGAAAGCTGGGTTTAAAACTACCGCCTGTCTATTTTAAAACGACCAAAGGATCAACGATTTCAAAAAGAGGCACCCAGCGAGATCAATGTGCACATAGTGAATATCAGGCTGAATCCAGGCTGTAGCAAAATGCCCAGGACGTTCACAGATGGTAAGGCACGATGGTGCTAGGCGAAGGGGAGGAAGAATCATAAATGTCTTCATTGACCAACTTAGTACGACATGGCATAGATGGAAGCTGTTGGTGCAAGCTTAAAATACAGCGCAGCTGAAAGTTTAAAGTTCCGGGAGAAGGAGGTAAACAGCTCACGCAACCTGGAGCCCACTTACTCCAACGCAAACCACATCGCGACCAATAAACCTTAGAAGTACCGCCTTCCGGGTGAATCGGTCTGTTCTGACTCGCCCAAGAGCAGGCCCATCAACCAACCAAACAGTCAAATGAAAAGAATCAGAGATGAAGGTGAAAGATTGCAGAGGAAAGATAGTAGGTGTGCACATCTGTTTTCCACATCTACTCAATTTAATATCTTTGTCTATTTGCATACAATAATTCCCTTTCGAGTGCTCCATTGGGTCCCTTTGAAAGCGAATTATAGTATTGGATGCCTTAATACCCCACACCTTCAACAAAATGCAGCACAAAGCCCAGATTTTCTGCAGAACATTCTACAGGTTCGATCGGATTTGTTTTAAGATTCGAGGTCTTCGCAGGTTTCGTCAGCTGCGAGGTTTTGTTTAGTAGCCTTTTCAAACGACCGAGATGATTTACTCTCATAATACGGCCCAGTTCCAGAAAAGTTTCATGCCAGAGAGGGAATGCGAATGGGATCAAGCATTGCAATGGGAGTTATTTCAGAGTGAACAGATGCTTTGCCCTTGGGGAAAGCCCGCGATATTTATTTATTTTTTGAAAACCTTAGCCTTACAAACGAACATGTTTCTGGATCGCTCCCTTGGTTTTGTTGTAAGAAACTAAGCCGGCGCTTTTCATTTTGCAGCAAAAGTACCTGCGATTCCCGCCGGGGGATTTTTGCATTAGGATCGCAAGGGGGCCCAGAATCCCATTTAAAAACAAAAAACAAAAACCCAGCAGTCGCAATAACACGACTGTTGCCGACTCCAAATCAGACTTCTAGAATGAAAAATCATTCGGGTGTGGGGAAAGAGGACAGGAATTAGAATGCTATTTGCCCCCGAAACCCTTTTCTTGGCTCCTTCTGATTGCGCGCCCCGTGCCCAGTTGCAAGTTCTTGTCATTTGCCATCCTTTAACGCACAGATCGCGGAGCTACAGAACCCCGCAAGTGGCGCGCTTCGGAGACGGCTGAGCTCCGGTCCTCTACCTCTGCTCAGCTCTGGCCGTCACTTTGCGGAGCTCGCGTGGCTCAGACGGGCCTGAAATGCAGCTCCGCGTCGCTTCCACCCCTCCCAGAGGGACGGCTCGTCCCAGCTTCACGGCGCCAGGCTTGCCGCTACCGTACCCCAACCCCACCACCTCCAAGGCATCGCCGGCTGTCGCCACCTTCTGCTCTGTCCGTCTCTCCCTGGGCAGGAGGGCCCAGCATCAGTCTCTGGCTTTTCCGGGGGTGGGGGTGGAAAAATAGGTTGTTGAAGGAGGACGAGTCCTTGGGAGGAGAAGGCGAGGTTGGATGGAAGGGGGTCGGCGTCCCGGTAAGAGGAAGACGACCCAAAGATCCTAAGGAGGAACAAGCCCGATCTTGCCTGGTAGGATGCCCCTCTGGGAAATAATGGCCGTTAGGCCACATCCAGAAGCACTCCGATTTTCCACGACTTTGCGGAGTCCTTGGGGTCGAAAATGGGCGAGGTGGAAAATCCAACAAAGCTTTTGTCGCCTATCGCCATAGGTAGGGCAGACGAATTCACCCTTGTGGAACTCACGGCCACAAGGTACAGCAGCAGCACACGAAGGGTTGTTGTTGTTGTTGTTGTTTTTGTTGTTGGGAGGGATTGGAATACAGATGCTGTAATGGCATTTAAAGTTAGGCCGGCAGCACTTTCCTCCCTGAATCACATTTGCCAGAGGAAATACAGACTACAGGGGTGGGAAGTAGTTTTTCTCGACGCTGTCCGGACGGGATCTCAGCAGCCTTTATAGAGTGGCCACGGGATCGGTAGACGTTTTTTGAGCAGCCCAGGACTAGCCAGGGCGACCCTTCCTCTCCTCTCCCACGACCCTTTCGGATCACTCATCCAAGCAACGGCGAAAGGGCCACTGGCACAAACAGCCCTGGTGCCAAGGGGGCTCTGGGAACAGCAGTCACGAATTCTTGCGATCGTGCCATGGGGGACCCGACATACCCCTCCCCACCCAGACAGGAACATGCCGTGGAAGGGAGAGGCGAGAGTGGAGCTGAGAATTGGGTAGGCCAGCAGCGAATAAGCGCGGCTTCGCTTGCTGTGCCTTCGCTCCGAACCAGGAAAACGAATCTTATTGCGCGTCGCCTTCCTCGGAACGAGGTCTTCTGAGATCTACCGGTGGCACGAAGGGAAAGAATCGCCAGAAAACATAAGAGAGACGGAAAATACTCCGAAATGGCCACGCTCGGCTCAGAATTGTGACCCCCAGGCTCAAAATTTTCAATATAATTGTATATAGTACCCTATTAATGGGGTGCGCGAAGCAGGGCAGCGGGTGGGGCGTGGGTGGGGGAAGAGAGCAAACGCTTTGAAAGCGAGGGCGGAGCTTGCTCGCCCCCTTGGATGCTCTCCAAAAGGTAAAGGTCCCTATTGACTGACTCAGAAAAGCTGCCCTGAAAATTGTATCCTGTTGCTCCTTTCCTGTCCCTTTGCTTAAGTGCCGAAGGCTCAGGACTGATCAGATTCCAAAGGTAGAAGCAGCTTCTAAATGAGAACTAACCTTTCAGGAGCTCCGAGACAATTCGGGACAGTATCAACCCCTTCCCAATCTGGGAGGAGAGGACCACGGATCGAAACATTAAGGGTTTGGCCTCTTTGTATCCAAAATCACACAATGAGGTTGCTCAGGATGAAGGTTAAAAGCTATACAAGGAGGAATAAATAATTATACCACAAAATCGTTAAACTCTCAAAGCAAAGGGCTATCTGGTTACCCCAGATACATTTCTTCATCTCAGCCCCTGACTTCAGACTGACCTCTTTTGCTTTCACTGCTTGGGGTAATGTTAACTATTGTGGGGTAGGGCATCCTTGGAGTCGCCTGTTCAAAGATCTACCAGCAGATTTGGACCTCTCTTTTTCTAATGCCTGTACTATTGAAATATCCTTCTCCAATCGCATTCAACTTCAGATATATTGGATTACAGCCCCCATAACCCTCAATCAGCACACACATCAATTTTTCTGGAAGGCGGTAAATGGACTAACAGAGATGGTGGCCAGGCACCACTGGAAGCAGAATGCAATGCCACGCAGTTTCCTCCAGAAATATTGGGTTGAAGTCGATCTTATTCTTTCCACAATCCCCGAAGCCCTCTTGGTGTGTTTGATGAACACTCCAGCTAGTAGGAATGATGAATCAATGCATTTGGTGGGCTTCCACAGTTTGAGAAGACAATGTTGCCACTTCCAATGGAGACACATTCATTACACTCTCTTGGAAGCTGGTCCAGAAAACAGAAATCTTGGCTTGGTTAGTGCTCTAGTAGAGAAAAACAAAAACAAAGGCCCACCAGCTAGAAAAATAAACGCTGCAGGCAAATGAAAGTTAGAAATGGGTGTGGGGTGGGCAGACTGATTACTGGTCCATTTGATCCTTCTTTCATTCAATCTTGTTTTTCTCCTGTCTCTCTTGGTCTATTTTCTAGTTCTGTTTTTAATAGAAAACATCATCTGTGATGAGAGAAGCAGCACGGCTGATACATAAGAGAATTCTAAACAGTGACATTCAGGCACAGAAATACCTTGCACAAGACAATTTAAACGGATTCAAATTCAGATCTACTGTAATAAACCCATTTTATTTCAATCCAAAAGGCCAGGAATAAAGAGTGAGGAATCTTCCAAATTCCACATGTCCACAAACACGTTAAAATATGTTCCAAACTGGATTTTTCTACTGTAAGGTCTGCACCCACATTACAGGAAGTAATCCTTTTGATTGTAATTAGATTTATTTCTGACTGCTGTGTACAGTATTATAGGTTTGTTCCTAGTTGGTTATGACAAGAGAAGATGCAGGCAGTATTAGGTATTTCTTCAGTTCGATTATAAGCAAAGTTATGAATGATTTACCAATTTTGCAGCCTGATTGATCACTTGTAATAAAATTGACTAAAAATGCTCCACTGAAATTACTTTGTGAGTGCTGGTTTGTTTTCATTGTTTATTCTCTACTTCATTCAAGGCATCAGAATTATGCAGACCAGAAGCATTAATATTCTAATAAATATTGGACTTTGTTGTCTGCCTTTGGCCTTCATCAGGACAGTTCCATGGAGAACTACTCAAAGTGCGGTTGAGCTTTTTTCCCCCCTCCACATTTAGGAAAACAGGCAGATAATTGCACCCTAAATGTAATGTTTTCAGGGTAACAAAAATTATCTCTTGATGATGAATTCTTGGATCCCTGAAATCTTGCACATTAAACAATTAAACCTTCAATTGCACAAATAAAAAGAATCTCTTAACACGGCCATTCATTATTTCTTTTCTCGTTTCAGGGTGAACACTATGGCTTTCACCTTTCCTCAGGTTTACACTTTTTCCAGTCCAAATTTTAATTCCTCCTAATGGCTGGAAGAGGAAAATCTCAGGCTCAGATTAGGAGTAGTAAGAAATACAATTTTCGCACCTAATATCTAAGGCAACAGAGTCCCATTGACAATAAGGATAAAGCCTCAACCTCTACTTCAAAACTTGGAGGAGTTGCCTCGACCAAAGTACTGTACAGATCTGGTGGAAAGTTCTCCCACAAAATAAGACAGAAATCTGGAATGTACTTATTGGAGGTACTTAAAATATCCCCCCTCTCCTTGGGTTTATAAAGGAGTGAAATTAGATTGCCCTGAAATACAACCATCTTTCTTGAACGTAGATGTGGATTGATTTCGGGGCTAATTTGAGTGTCCAAGAAAATAAAAGAAGTACAGTACAGTGTTAAATTGCTGTAGGTTAGAACAACCCTTTCTTGTCTTTAATGATTATTTAGTTGCATTATTTTGGGTAGGCAATTTTATGCATACTGAGAGTATTTCCACCAAGACAAATTCCTTGTGTGTCCAATCACACTTGGCCAATAAAAGAATTCTATTTTGAAGTATCCCTCTTAGATTGAGACCACAGCCCAGTTCTCTGGGCGAATCACCCAATCAATGACTGGATGGAGATGGCCTGACAAAAATAGAGACGCAGCCGGCCTCGCGAGGAAAGCGCGTTTCGGTAGGAAGCGGCACGGGTGATGCCTGCCCTGCCGATCCGCTTTGGGTCGTCGAAGGCGCTTCGTGGGGGTAAGCAAAGGCCAGGAGCTGCCGAGGTCTCCCGGTTCTCAGCCCCTCGAAATCGCGCGGCGAGCGGCAGGGAGTAGCCACAGTCTCTGGCGGTTTCCACCGCGAAGAGAACCGATAACGGGGGAAGCGAAGCGACCCGATGCGACCTTAACGCCAGGCTTCTCAGCTGGGGACAAAACAGCTCGAGGGTCTCCAACGCAGGGGGCAACTTCCTGGGGGAAAGAGGAGGCGGAGAAGCCTCTCGGGGCTGTTCCTCCGGCAGGGCAACAAAGCCGGCGAGGCGGATTTTAGCGCTGGGCTCTTGTCTTCGGAGCGGCCTCCGGAAGAGCTCGGAGCTGGGATCCACGCTTAGGCACAAACGGGGAGAAGGCCGCACAGAGGGGCTCATTGGCAAGGATCCGGCACACCGACCAGGCCAGGCCAGGCCAGGCTGGGAGTGCAGCTTCAGAAAGACAAGCTCCTCGGCGCCGCCCGGACGCTTGCGTGCGTCCGTCCGTGCGTGCGCGCTCCTATTTCCCCCCCTCCCCCTGCCCTGCGTGACATCAAAAGCCCGCCGCTGTATAAAGGCCGAGCGGAGGGGTAGGAACGGAGCAGGGCCGAGGGGGCCGGTCGGGGACTGGTGTGTGTGGAGGCTCCCGCTCGTCCGCCCATGGCTTCGTAGCGCAAGGCACTCGCCATGAACGTGGTGGGGAACTACCAGGGCCACCCGCACCCGCACCATCACCCGCACAGCGCTTTGCTGCACGAGCCGTTTCTCTTCGGGCCGCCCCCACCGCCGCCCCCTGCGCGATGTTTCCCGGCAGCGGCGGCGGCGGCTGCGGCGGCAGCGGCTGCGGCGGCAGCGGCGTCCGACCGGCCCTTCGCGCAGGGCTGGCTGTTGAGCGCAGCGTCGGCCGAGCTGTCTCCGCCGCCTCAGCCGCCGCCTCCTCCAGAGCTGGTTTGTGCTGCGGCCGGGCTGGCTTCCTCGGCTTCGCCCTCTTCGTCTTACGGCAGCAGCCCCTCGGAGCTGGGCGGGCGTCTGGCGGGGCGGCGGAGGGTCGGGCCCGCGCCTGGAGCCCCGCGCAAGGAGCGGCGTCGCACCGAGAGCCTGAACAGCGCCTTCGCAGAGCTCCGCGAGTGCATCCCCAACGTGCCGGCCGACACGAAGCTCTCCAAGATCAAGACGCTCCGCTTGGCTACCAGTTACATCGCTTACCTCATGGAGGTCCTCGCCAAGGACGGGCCGGCCGCCGAGGGCTTCAAGGCCGAGCTCAAGAAAGCCGAGCCCCGCGACGCCAAGAGGAAGCGCGAACAGCCGGTAAGAATCCGGGATTATTATTATTATTATTATTATTATTATTATTATTATTATTATTATTATTATTATTATTATTATTATTATTATTATTATTATTATTATTATTATTATTATTATTAGGGGTGTTTGATGCTCACGCGGAGCCTTGAAGGGCAGAGTGTTTTCTAGGATCGGCACGATGCAGACTTTGGTCGGCACTCTGCATATGCTTAGGGGGAGCTCGCGTCCTTAATTGTACGTGAGTACCTCGCCTCCAAATCGCTTACCCGTCAAAGCAGCGCATAAACGAGTCGCGGTTTGCTGAGAGCGGGTGTGTCCACGGGTAGCGAAAACTTGACACGTGTGCGGGAGCACCTCGGCATTCATTCCTGGCTTGAAAGAGGCCTCCCAGAATTCCAGATCTGATCCCCTGGCCTCGTTAGACAAAGCTAGAAAATTTGCTTAGTCTTTTTGAAAGTATTAAAATCTCAACCAACACTATGGCAGTGGAATGGCACTGGACACAACATTGGTTTAAAACAATATCGTTAATATATATATATATATTTAGAAGAGTGGAATCTCTTTTATTATTTCCTCTGTGCGACAGTTCTGAGATGGAAATATCAGCATATACTTCCTACCCGGCTTCAGCTGGTTTGGCACTATCCACCCACAGATTTCTCCAAAGGTGCTTTTTCCAAAAGGTGATTGGACTTTCCTCAGGGTTTTTTCCCCCTTCTTTCCTTTATAAACCTTTCGCCTTCAAAGAACTGAAGAAGTTTGAAATGTTTTCAAAGGAGAGGTCCAGTTGCCTTTTGGAAAAAGTACCTTTGAGACAACCATGATCTGGATGATTGAGAATCTCCATAGACAGCTATTGGTTTCTATTGCAGTGGTGGCGGCTGTGTCTGAATAGTACAGTTAAACTTGGTGCTTAAATACTGATTTTGTTCACAGGGCATGTAAATCCAAATTGTGTTTTATCTGTTTGAGATGCATTTTGTTTTGTAAACCAAGCTTTTTTAAATTTTTAACAACTTGAGAATTTTGTAAAGATACTCAGCACCCCATCATTCTTACAGGTATGTTTTAGTTTGAAAGTAAACACTATGAAATTTTAAGGGCCATCCAAATGAAACCGTAGTCAACTTATATGAAATTTGCAGATGAGCACCATAGAGGACTACACATTTCCACATAAAGGATGTCAAATCCATGGAGTTCCGGAAGAAGGGGAAGACAGTGGCTTTGGAGGTGGTTGATGGTATTGTTTGGTGGGTATGGGAACCAGCTACACACATAAGCTAGTTGTTTAATTGCGGGTACATATAGGTTAACACAAGAGGAGACTGTGTTTGTCCAATAAGCTAAACCTTTAAACAGTGACAATAATCTTAACATTTACTACATTTATCAAATACAACTGCTAGGTCTTTATTTGACCTGTTTTAACTGAGTTGGGTGAACGTAGACTATACATGTCATCTACAACCCTATAAAACCAATACTCTCACACACATTTTTATCTTTGAACATGCAATAGAAAACCCATGAACTAACCTCCAAGTGAATATGGTTAAGCATTCTAATGACCTTGGAACGTTCTTTAAAAAAAAGAAAATAGGAGGCCAATCTTATGCTCCCTTCTTATTTTTTATGTTTTATACCACATGAATCAGAAGAAAAGTTATTCTTGAATTGAGGAATGATGTAGCTGGGAGATGTTCAGTGAGTGAAAAGTTTGTAAGTGGGAAAGGAAAGCCAAGGAGACAGAAAATATGAGGTTTAAGCTCATTCTTGAATTAACAATTTCGTACAATATGTTGGATTATAAAGTTGGGTCTGGGTTCCTGCAACATATTGTCATATTTTTTAAAAAGAAACATGTGGAAATGCATTTTTCCCATCACATTTAAGAGTTTAGCCCTGTGTTGTGCCAACACAGCCACAGAGGCGCTCTTCTCCAACTTCCTTTGTCTCTGAAGAAATATTTCTGCAACCAGCAATATTTCTATGGGAATTCAACAAAGATGCCCTGTTTCAGTTCTGGAAGGTTTCTCAATCTGGACTTTGGTTTCCTTAAAATGGGTACAAAAATTCCCCATGGCTTGGTTTCATCCTGCCAGTAATCTTAGACTGAAGGCTCTGCAGCACCCCGGTTCTTTCAGCCCGGTGTGGTTCTTTCAACGGCCAGCCCGGTGTTAAGGTACAGCTCCCAACATTCCCAGGCACTCTCTGGGTGAGACGTGGAGCAGTGGCAAGAAATACCTTCAAGGTAGAGGCTGAAGGTCTTGTTGAGTCCTGCCGCCACAGAAGTGATTCTGCCGTGAATGCACAACAGTGGATCTCTCATATTGCCAAATCAGCCCGGCCCATTAGTTCAGTATTCACTATGTTGTACAAAGCCTGAAAACTGCTTAAGTCTATAGATGAGTGTATTGTGTGAGCCCCACTTATAGCTAAGTATGGTCCCAGTCCAGCATTCTCATGCTCTGCAGGAAATCTGCTGCGTGGGAGCAGCCCGAAAACACTGGGCAGAGGATTACACGGTCGAAACTTCTTCCCCCTGCCCGCTGCAAATTCGCTGCCTCGCCTCGCCTTACGCGATTAGATTTCGGGCTGCCAAAAACGTGACTGCCCTCTGGCTCAAGTCTTTCAACCTCGCTGCCCTTCGGGAAAGCCGAGGACGCGGCTGTCGAAGTGGCCTGTTAAGAACGCGCTCGAAGCGCCCCAGGTTCGCGGCCATCAGGCCGGCCAGACTAAGGGCTCCTGCGGAGCCTTGGCTGGAACCAAGTGGCGCTTCTGTTCGTGACCAGGAACCGAACCTTCCAAGCTGTACTAGCGGGACGCGGGAGGGTTCTTTTCTGCCGAACCGCCCCATATGGTTCCAGGCGGAAAAGGCGTCGCTTCCTTCCTCGCAATCTGTGGGGAAGAGGCCGGAGCTGGTCCAGCCTTGGCCTTTCTGCCCGGAGCATCTGAAATCTCCGGGCTGAAGCGTGGCAAATAGGAGCAAAAGTCAGCGGCACCTGAGACGCCACTTTCTCTGCCCAAAGGCCCTTTTCGGTGAGTTGATCTCTGCAAGGGGGTTGATGAGCGCCTGACCTCCGCCTGCCTGCGCTCTCGGGCAGTAGAGCAAAGCCTTCTCCTTTCGGGAAAGGCAGGCATCACTTTCCCCCACGCGAGGTGTGATTTCTTTGGATACGAATTCTGTTCAAAATTACAGCCCTCACAAACCCGAGGAGGCGGACGAGGCGGACGTTTAGAGAGGTGAGGAAACGGAGACGAAATGGAGGGGAATATTGAAGAGAACGGGATGAGGTCCCTGAGAGGCTGCACCAGTGCGTCCCCCTTTCCTCTTTCTCTTTCTTGGAAGCTCCAACTCCGCAGTTTTTTTCAGGGCGCCCTTTCCCGTCATCCCGAGACAGAAAATGAAGGAAACTAGGATTTATGATCAATCACATTTGGCCACTCAAAGCGTAGCCTTTGTTAAGCGATTGCCCGCCATCCTACGATGCAGACCCAACCAAGCCTACAAATGCACTTGGCCGGAAATATTGGGGATTATGTGCGGCTTTGCGGTTACTCCGACAACTTCCAGCCTACCGCAAACCCTTGTTCTCCAATAAAACACCACAACACTCGGAAGGGAGAAGGCGCTGCTGTATCTCTTGCGCGGAATTAAGTCGGGCTAGGCTCAGCCTGAGTCCCCGCCGAATAAGATGGGTAGAGAAAGCGGCTCCGGCTCCTTTTGACAGGTGGCGAAAAGCTTTTCTGTCCAGTGCTCTCCCTAAAATTTACTTTTAGTGGGGTGGGAAGGAGGATTTTCTGGATGGATTCCGAAGCCGAAAAGCTGTCAGATTAACATGGGGGAGGGGGGAATTAAGATGTAATGCAATCCTTGAAGGGTTTTTTTGACCAAACTTAAGACTTTGGGGCCTCAATAATCGTTTACTCTTTTTTGTACTTCTTAAGCCCTTGCGTCTGCTTTGCCTTTTTTTGTGTGTGCATGGTTTCTTCTGTGCTGCGGAAACTCCCTAATGTAGGACCGGCCACCATTACTTTGTTTTAGTGCTTCAGAGGAGATTAAAAGTTTCAAAATTCGTCCAAAGTTCTCTGCATGGATTTTTTTTTTCCGTTTCCGTTTTAAATGCTGCCCGGCTGGCATGTCTTTCTGGAAATTCTCTCTCTCTTTCCCCTTACACACACATATACATATACATTGCAATTTGCAACCAACACTTATCTGCTCACAAGAGTGGAGTCTTTCCAAGCAAAACAATAGTCAAAGCTCTCTGCTGATTTGATTTCATTTCTTTTTTCCCCCCTTTCTTGGAATCTCACTCTGTAAAACAAAACAGACCCTGGTCCCGTGTTTTGCTAAACTGTGTTCTGCCCAATGTCTGCAGCTGTCTATGGCTCTACTGGAATGGTGAAAATGCAGCCATTGAAAGGCAATGATCCAACCTTTTCCTTTTACTGAGGAGGATGAGATTCTAGTACAACCATCAAGTTTGAAACCCACTATTGATTTTGCAAGTCGGTATTGCCTGTTGTGGAAATTGTATCAATAAAAGTTCATACAATCATGCAGAGATCAGTCCTAATTGCTCTTTCACCATGTCCATGTTTTGTGTATGAATGTATGTATGTATGTGTGTATATATATATATTCTTAAGTTTTCATGGGTACTTACATGTATGGCATTCAGCTTTGTTCAGGTATTTTCCCACTTCATAGTAGTGGTGCTTTTAAAGTTGTAGCAAGGTTTCAGCAGAATCTCATCTAGCCTGATGATAGCAGATGAGATTCTGCTGAAACGTTGCTACAACTTTAAAAGCACCACTACTATGACGTTGGAAAATACCCGAACAAAGCTGAATGCCATATATATGTAGGTATATGTATATGTATATGTATATGTATATGTATATGTGTATATATATATATATATATATATATATATATATATATATATATATATACACACACACACACACACACACACACACAACTGACAGTTGCTTCAAATATGTATGTATATAAAATACATACATACATACATACATACATACTTGAAGCGACTGTCAGTTGTCCATTTCGGGATCCTCTGGCCTGGATTCCCAATTGAAGTATGTACTGGGTGAGAAGTATCTCCCCTCCCCCCCTTTAAATGAACTATATTCAGTTTCAGATCTCTTGAATTACTTTTGGAAAAAAAAATAAAGGGTAAGAAAGGACTGGAAAGGCACATTTCAAAATCCAGCAAATGAGTTGTTTAAAAATAAGCTTTTCTTTTTCTTTAAAAACTTAAACATATTCAACATTCTGCGTTTACATTTTCCAAGAGCCTGTATAAACTTTCTTATTTATTCAGTGCTGTTGCCCAAACTTTTACTGAAACCGCCTTGGCAATTAGGGGCTCATAACGAACATAATTTAGTAGGGCCGGTAGGGTTTACCAAACACGGGCTTCGATATTTATAAAAAGGCAGTTAATAAAGGCAAGGAATTTATTGCCTTCCTCTTGATAATCTAATAAGCCAAAAGAGCGGAGAACCCTGGGTTCTTATTTACAGCCTCTCGAGGGGAATTTGCAAACAGAGGCACCAGGTAATCAAAAAGCAGTCAGGCACTGCCTCCTGTCTTTGCAGGATGCTAAGGTGCAGGGGTTACTGTGTTTATACCGATTAAGGGCGGTGGGTCTGCGCAGGAGTTAAGACTGGGCTTAAATGCCTTCTATTGGCGCCTTCGTTTGGGCTGGATCGAGAGTGAGAAAAATGCATAACATTTTCTTGTATTTCACCCCCTCCCCCCGACTCCTACTTCTGACAATCATGGCGAAGCTTTCTTTTTAAATAACTTTCTCTCTCTCTCTCTCTCTCTCTCTCTCTCCCCCCCCCCTTTTTTTTTTTCATTTTTCTGCAGCAGCCCGTGGGTTATTCTCATGCTTTAGGTCAAGGCGAAAAAAGGCTTAAGGGCAGGACTGGGTGGCCTCAGCAGGTCTGGGCACTGGAACTGAATCAATGACCCTCCGGAGTTCCTGTTTGCGACGAAGAAGAATCTTAACAACTGCGGCGACGAACGAACCGAACCCGACGGGATGGCCCGGCGGGGCTCTTCGTAGCTCGCCTTTTCCCTCTTTCCTGCCGCGCAGCTCTTCCCTTCATTTGCTTTGGAAACGTCGGAGGGCCTGTGCAATATCGGAGCCGCGGTGGAGGATGCTATGACCCTACAAAAGGAGGAGGCGAGGCCGAAAACTAGCCTGCAACTAGCTGAACTTGGATCCGAACCTATTCATACACACGTGCCTCACTGAATGTGCAACTCTCTACTTTCTGGGAACCCCGTCGGAAAGCCAAGCCTTTGTGTCTCTCACTCCCTATTTTAAATGTGCGTCGTCCTCCGCATAACTCTTTCGGAGATTGCGGAACGTCTGAAGCGCAAGAGATGACCCCCCTCTTTTAAAAGCAAACCAAACCCCACAGCCCTAAAAGGGCGGATAGAGACGGAGGGGTGACTTTCCAACGGCCTACTTGGATTTCCCGGACGCCGCTGATTCCGGCGCTTGGAGAAAGAGGAAAAGCCGTCTAGGCCCCTCTCCTCGGAAGGAAGGGTGAAGTGGAGAGGGGGCAACGCGGGACCACCGTTCCTCGGTCAGCCACAGGGCTCTTCGTCTGTCCCTGGATTTCCCCAATCACCGATCCAAACAGCTTCCCCCCCCATTTCGTCACCGCGGCAACCTCCTATCCTCCCACCATCCCCAGCTACCATTGGCCGTGCAGCCCGCGCACGATGCGGGTCGGTCCTTTTCGCTTCCGCGGGCCCAGGTAGGCGAAGACTGGGTACCCGCCTCTGCTCCCTGCCTTCCTCAGCCCACCCTGCGTCGCCTCTGTATAGAGCAAAAAGCGCCACCGGAGCAGGTTCCCGCTTCGGTTCTGAAACTGATCCAGCTAAAACCGGCACCTTCGTCGAGCTGAGATTGGATCTGGGCGCTGTCGCGGGAACGGCAATGCCTTCCAAGAAGTCACCGCGGCTGGTCGCTCGGAGTTTTTCGCTTTTCTGAAGGAAGCGGGAAATATGCCCGGTCGGCCACCGTTAAGCACTTTCTAACCACCCATTGATTTCAGCGGGAGAGTTAAGCACATTACCATAACCTTCCCGTTGAAATCCATGGGACATCACCACCCTTCCCTTTGGCTGGGCGGTGCTTAGTGCTTTACAAATATGTAAATAAACAATACATCGAAGTCCTCTCTCCCTCCCTCCCCGTTTTTCGCCCCTCATCCCAACCTTCCACTCCCATCCCCTTTGTTTTTATGTTGGATGTATTTAAACTACCTAGGTGGGTGAATTTGATACATTGTCTGTACCGGGTTTTCTACCTCAGCTCTGTATGACCACTATCCTAAGAAACAGGTTTGCCAAGTCAAGTATTTATGAGGATTTTAAAATATTATTATTAATAATAATAAAGAAAAGCTTTATGGAAAAAGAACAACATACCACCTGGCCTTTCTACCTTCTCTCATGACATGTTGGAGTGCAGAGTCAAGCCTCATTTTTTAGGACTGGCCATTGTTCTTGGGGTGTTTATTTGGGAACCCAGAAATTCCAATTATACAAGAAACCTTGGTTAGATTCAAGCAGCAGGGAAGGAAGCTATAAAGATGCCAAAGCCAAACCAACATAAAGAATTGGCTTTTCATGCCTTGTGCAGGTTGTTACCTCAGCACCTTGTCTTCCTCCTCAGTGACCGATGCACCTATTTTTATGCTACTATAAATTATCCAGCAACGTGAGGCTGAGGTATTTCAAGGAAATAAATGTTAATTATATTTAAACAAATATATACAGTACAGAACACGGATTTATTTGAAAAAAGTGTAATATGTTTTAAAAATGCTTCATATTTATTAATCTTACTAAATGCCAGCTTGGTATCAAGCACATACGACAGTCCTATGGAGGAAAATGTTTATAGTTGCTTGATAGTTTGCAGACCTAGCAGTATTTTTTGAAAGCCCTAGGCAGCACCCTTTCCCTCCCGCTGCCCCCCCCAGACATCACACAGACCCTGATTCACAACCTCCTTAAATCTTAGCGCATAAAGAAGTCTTTGAGTTGCTCTCTTGTAGTTTTAACACAACCAGCACTAAGTAAAGCACTACCTTTAGTCTAAGCTATTTGACTTAGATTGAAACACATGCTTAAATATATCTCCACGAAACAGGGGAATTTGAAGTGATTTCAGTAGAAGAGATGTTTAGCATTCCAGAGGAATCAATAGGTTAATATAGGTTTGTCATGTTAAGACTACCCTTAAATAACAATGGGCAACTAGAATCCCATTAACTCGCCTGGCCTATTAATAATGACTGGTGCTACCAGACTCCTGATTTATTGCTATCATATTGCTCTTCCTGCAATTAATCCAATCCAGTGTTTTTAGGAAAGACAAACAAAATTAATTCATGTAATACCAATAATTTTATATAACTGGTTCCATAGCCTCGGCTGTTTTCCTCACCACTACCGCATCCCATGGCACAAATGGTGGAAACTAGAGGACACATTGTTGATTATAATATAAAACTTTATAGGAAAGTTTTGCCAGGACCAAAGTTCAGCAACTTGAACATCTTTTTATTCCTGAAGAATCATGGTGATCTGATGCAGGAATAATTTCTTAAAGGGTTTTGATGTGCCTCATGCTAAAATTGATGTTTTGAGGGTTTTGATGTGCCTCATGCTAATCCTTTCCTAGCTCAGAAGTATTGGGCTACTATTCCCCTCATCCCCAGTCAGCATCTGCTTTTCTGTATCCTGTTCAGCCTCCTCAGGAAATCCATTACAGCTGCTTGGTTGATTGGCAGCTCTTGTTCTGTGATCAAGAGCTAACATTACAGGCATGTGGAACTGCACCATCATATTTGCCACAAACTTTCAGGGACCAGACCTCCCAACAGCAGTTGCCTCTAACTTTAGATACAGACATTTGATGCCACTCAAGTGCCACTCATGTGCATAACTGTTACGTGTAATCTGTTCTCTATCATGGCTTTTTCCATCTAAGAACCTTCCAGCTCCAGAGAATTAAAACAATAACAACAGCACGTAGTCTTATATAACACCCCATAGTGTTTCACAGCACTCTCTGCGTGATTTACAATATCAGCATATTGTCCCCAACAATCTGGGTCCTTATTTTATGTCCTTGGAAGACTGAGTCAATCTTGAACTCCAGACTGTGGGCTGAGTTTGCCTCACTATGGCATTCTAACCATTTGTGCCACCATGGCTCAGGAAAGTCTTCCAATTGATTTTCAAAGAAATGTTAAGAGAGTGTAGGTGGCTACCTGTTTTGTGTTTCACATCAGACTCTGTCTAATCCCACCTTCTCAAATGATGCATCTTTTCAGGATTAGAAGAAGATGAAATAGCCAGGTCCAGTGTGAAACCTCTCCTTTGGAGTTACTATTGCATTGGGATGGCTGAGAATCCAAGATCCAGACCAGCTGTCTATGTAATAGTTTTCTTAGGGAGCAGGGGCTTATGAAAATTGAGCTTGTAGTGAGGAAATTGCCATTGAAGTAAGGCTAAGGAGGACTTGCACTGGATTCCTAGCTTTCAGAAACTTATTGGGCTCAGTACACAGTACTTTTCCATAAAGGGGGCATAATTTTCTCCTCCCTACGTAGAAAGTCTATCACTTCCCTGGACAGCCATACAGCCACTTTAAACATGCATTACATGGTCCAACCCAAACTTTGTAAAAGATAACCTTGAAGCAAACATTAGATGACTAGGTCTGATCATAACAGTCCTCTTCTATGTCTCATAGCTTGGAAGGAAAACGGAGAATTGGGGATTGTATATCAAGTGACTGTGTCCTGTGTACATATAAAAAGTACAAATGTATGGATCTGGGTCATTCACAATTCAATAGATGGAGACATACAGTAATTCCACAGAACTTCAGGGGAACAACAAAAAGAAGAAAAAGAAAACCCAGCTTACTGGTTTAGCCAAGAAAAAACAGTATATTTAATTGGTTTCTATGAGACAGTAAATAAGTTCCAAGACGTCTTTGCTATTTATTTTCCTCCTCAAAGATTAGTTTTGTAGTAAGGACAGTCTTTTACAATCTAAACACGATGACAATATTGACTGGGAAATTTTGGGTAGTTTATGTTTATCTTTCTAGAGGATAATCAGATGGGAGAACTAAAAAGGCAGATATTTTCAATCATCCATTGCAAGGAGGCAGGAAGCATGCACAGGTAGACAGACACCTGCACACACTATTAAGGTGCCTAACTGTGATTATTATGTTCTTTTGGTGTACAGGTAGCCCTGGACAAACAGTTCATTCAGTGACTGAAGTTACAATGGCATTGAAAAAAGTGACTTGTAGTCATTTTTCGTACCTACGACTATTGCAGCCTCCTCATGGTCATGTGATCAAAATTCAGATGCTTGGCAATTGACTCATATTTATGATGGTTGTGGTGTTCCAGAATCATCTGATCACTTTTTGTGACCTTCTGACAAGCAAAGGCAATAGGGAGCCAGATTCAGTTACCGTAACAATCATGGTACTACTAACTTAACTACTGCGGTGATTCACTTTACAAATGTGGAAGAGAGGTTGTAAAATGGGGCAAAACTCAACAAATTTCTCATTTAACAACATAAACTTTGAGTTCAATTCTGGTTGTAAGTTGAGGACTACCTGTACCGAATTTTTTTCCTAGTTTATCATTTGGAATCATATCTGGAGACCTGGATATTGTTTAATCTACTGTACTCATTTTCCAGTTTTGAAAATACAGACCTTGCTCAGAAGTGAAAATATATAAAAGTGGTGTACAAATGCATAAGTAAGCACACTTCAGAAGTTTTCTGTTAGTGCATTCATTGCATTGATGTGAAGTTGCTGCTAACTTTATGATAAGGATTGCTGGGAAGGCATCTGCCTTAAAATGTAAATCCTTAAGAGAATTCATAAAGATATTAAGATACAGGAGATCAGTAGCAATATTAAGCACCGGGTAAACTTTCAAGGAGTTCAAAAATTCTGGAACCAACTGATACAGAATCTGTGGGCAGCTGCACTTTTCATGTAACAAGCCCAATTGTTGTTGTGCCTATTCAGTTCAGTGCTCCATTATTTTTCTTCTCTACAGCAGCCTAGAACTACATTGGCTTTTTTGGCAGCTGTAGCACACTACTGGCTGTCCAGGACACCTGAATTCCCTCTTACGGGACACCTAGATCTTTATCACAGGCAGGTACTGGCTATTCCATTCCTATGCATTTGATTTTTCCTACCTAAGTGTGGACCTCGCTTTATTCAACACTAAACTATATTTTGCCAGATAGGGCCCAATGCGCAAGTCTGTCAAGAACTTTCTGAATCTTGAGTCTATCTTCCAAAGTATTAGCATTACTCCCCAACTTGGTATCACCTGCAAATTTAACGAGTGCCCCTTCAATCCTCTTTTTTAGGTCATTTATATGGATATTGAAGAACACTGGGCCCAAGACAGAACCTTGAGGTACCCCACTGCATGCTTCCCTCCATGTAGAGGTAGAGGTAATTCCATTGAAGACCACACCCTGAGTATGATTGGTCAGCCAACAGTGTATTCATCTAGTGGTGGTATATTATCAGATGAATATGCAGTGGACTCAGCTTGCAGTTTGTGATGCATTTCCAGAAGGGAAAAGTGCAAGACAAAATCCAAATGCGTTTGTGATAAAAGTACACAAACCAGACCTTAATGGTCTTCTGATTCTAACAGTTGTACACACCAGTGCTATCAGGGCAAAAAGAGATAAAAGCCTAATATTTGTGAATATTTTCTCCTGTTAAAATGCATCTCAGGAGAGGATAACAACACATTTAATTGGAAATTGAATCAAGTAACACACACACACACATCCCAAAGTGTATTTGATCAGAAGATCTCCATTCTGTATTTTATACAATCTTTTATAAAATACTGAATGTTGTGTTCAAAGTCTTACCTATGCTAAGGCTTAATTATTATTTTTTTTGTTGGATAGGAAAGAAAAATTACCTTTCCTTCTCCCTCATGAAAGAAAAGGGCAGAGGGATATGAGATGTGCCTCTTTGATCCTAAAGGCTAACCCTTTCCTTATATCATGTTAACACTTATCCCTGCACAGTTTAAAGTCTTGTCATGGCATTTCTCAAAATCTTAGTAACCTTCTCCACCCATATTGCTTAATTCTCTATTGACAAACTGGAGGGGAGGGGAGTTAAGCTCTCTTCCTTCAGGTGGATTTGAGCTCTGCAATCAGTTGTGGTTCAGAGATCGCTTGTAAGTTCAGAATGAAACGGACTGGTTTAAAAATGGCAAAAGAAAAGACCATTGTTAACATCAGCGAGATTAAATTTTGAACACTCTGCTCCTCCTTTGTGACTCTCACCTAATGCCACAGCATCTTACTGTACAAGATTAATGACTTTAATTAACCAATTATTTATTATTTATTCATTCATTAAAGTTTTATGCTGCTGAATTTATCAAACTCATAACAGCTCACACCATATAACTTACAATTTACAACATAACGTATAATAAAGCGTCTTCAAGGAAATAAATTTTTAACTCAAATAACAGGATAGTTAATGAAAAAAGGCAGCTTTACTTGGAACAGTTTACATCCTGCAAGGATACCATTAACACCGTCAAAGACCCCCAAGGACCAGATTCTTGGGAAACACTAGATAGGTAGATAAAAATACTAAATCCAGTCTGAACATCTGGCTGACTGTGCAACAAACCATAATATAATGTTATCAAACAGCAACTGCAGTCTGCAACAACAGCAGCCATAACAAAAAAAACAGTTATAATGTCCGGTCCTGGATGGTACACAATTGGGAAAGCCTCTGGGAGTATTCAGTCTTCAGGGCTTAGAAAAACTGTTTGCTGGAGAAAGACTGTTCTAGGCATTTGAAATTGTTTTTGCAAACAGTATTTTCTGGCTATTGTCCCATTATGCCATGAAAGGGGGTTGCTACACAGCACTTCTCCATGAATATTTTGGAAGAAATAGTCCCCCCCTCTTCAGAAATATAAAATATGAAATAGGAGACATGGAGAAGCAAAAGTTGATTTTGTGCAGCAGGGTATTTATAGTATTCACAACTTACATATAAATTATATATAAAAATTATAAATAATTTTTATAATAAATGATTATAATTTGTTATAACGATTTATTAATAATTTTGGAATCATATTTTAGTACATCACATTCTGAACTCCTGTATCTTCTTAAGCTGAATGCTTCATGCTTCACATTCATTCTGCATTATAAAAGAACAAAGGCAGCCTGAATATTTTGATAACTGCTGGACCAGATATTTGCCCTTTGACACAAATAGCACACAATAAACATATAAACCAGAGCTAATCTCTATTACCTCTCTCCACAATTCAAAACATTGCTGCTGCTTTCCTATTGTCACAGAGATTATTACAGTACCAATTCTTCAATTTTGCCTCTATTCCTAAATTTGACTGTACAGCATTTTGTGGACCTGTGCCACATATTCTTATCACAACTCCCCAACCTACTCTCTTTCTCTTTAGTAAAGGCCAATGTCCCCAAATCCCACTTTTAAGCACAAACTTTTATCCTACTGCCTCATAATATATTTTTGTTAGACATAATCTAAAAGTAGATTAAAAGATAAGAAAGTCAGTTTGATGTTATGGCTAGGATATCAGCCCAGATTCTAGAACCCTGGACACTGAGTTCTAGTTCTGCCTGAGCCACAAAGCCAGCTGAATGACCGTGGGCCAGTCACTCTCTCTCTACCCTAAGAAGAAGGCAAGGCAAACCAATTCTGAAATCTTGTCACAAAAATTCTAGAGACTTGTCCAGGCAGTCATCAGGAGAAAAGGCTGAACTTGAAGGCATATTCCCCAAACTGTTGGAACATACAAAAGTTCCACATTGTATTTGTGATACTCTTCCATGTACTCATAGGATTTTGTGCATATATCAATAACAAAACTCTTACAGTCTTGTTTCAAGGTAGAAGAAGGTTACTTTCCACAAACTACACACAGGAGGCCAAAAATAACACAAGTGGCTTAAGGTCAGGGAGAGGAATTACTGAGTCTAGGCAATGGAAGAGCACGTCCTCATCCCTTAACACTACTACACCACAATGGGCTATTGTCATCCCCCCCCCCCCATATACACTGCAAGCCGGAAGGCGAAAAACTTAATTATTATTCCTTTAAACTGGAGCTGCGAACCTTCCTGTCTAAATGGTTCCACTGCATTGGCTAATCACTCATCCCTCTGCCCTGACAGTGTGCCTAAGCAATGTGGAGGTAAGCAGGGAGCCCTGCAGGGAGCTCTCCATGACTCATCCTTGCACTTATGTGTTTGGCCTTTTGGCAAATTATCTTGTCTGCCTCTTCTCCCCCTCCTCTCTCCCCCCCCCCGCCTCCTCCCCACCCATCCTTTATACTCCAGCACAGTGTCTTTCAAAAACCACAGGGCCTTCTTGTTGTTTTTCTTGGTATTTATGAGACTATTTATCTGATTTCAAGGGAGCCAATTCTTATCTTCGAGGCAGCAACCAAAGGGTTAAGTAGGACCGCCCTGTAGACAGCATGGAGCCAAATAAAATACCAATCTGACAAAGTAGGGTGGGGGGGAATAGAAAGAAAAAGCAGCGGTGAAAAGGCGCATGGAAACAAAGCTGAAATTAGAAGAGGAACGTTTTGGTCTCTGAGAAAGCTGAAATCTCTGAGAAGGAGATATGATTACTTTTGCCTTTCTGCTCCTCCTGACTTAACAGAATAACAGAATTGGAAGGATCCCTGGGGGTCTTCTAGTCCAATCCCCTGCTTAAGCAGGAGACCCTATGCCATTTCAGACAAATGGCTGACCAGTTTTTTTCTTAAAAGCCTTCTGATGATAGAAACCCACAACTTCTGAAGGCAAACGGTTCCACTGTTAATTGTTCTCCTTACTTCTCAGTTGACTTTTTCCTTGATTAGTTTCCACCCATTGTTTCTTGTCTTGCCTTCTAGAGCTTTGGAGAAAAAGTTGAGCCCTTTTGTTCGTGAGAGGCCCTCAAATATTGGAACACTGCTCTCATGTTGCCCCATTCCTTCTTCAGGCATGCCCAATTCCTGCAACCCTTCTTCATGTGTTTCAGCTTCTAGCTCCCTAATCATCTTTGTAGCTCTTTTCTGCACTCTTTCTCAGAGTCTCAACATCTTTGTTATATTGCCATGGCCAAAACTGGATGTAGTATTCCAAGTATGGTCTTAGTGTGATCAAGTGTGCCTTGGAGGGACGGAGCAGCAATTGAAGCATGCTGAGAAATGGAAACTACTGCCAGACACTTCAACCCCAACCTTGTCCTGAGGGCTTTTGGCATGGAAGATCTGCTTTTGCTTCTCCTTGCAGTTCATATCTAGTCCCATCAACAGCAACAAGAGCTCTATCTAAACCTTTATCCTGTGCTTGCTTAGAGTCAGTGGAGTGCTTTGGTACTTTTGGGGTGTCTGATAGGGCCCATCCTGAATTGGCAATAACACAAAATGAACATATAGAAAAAAGGCAAAGTTTCTTAGGTTTTAATTTTCCATTTCCTTCTCTTATGTTAGACATATTTCAGGCAGGTTTTTATATTTCCTGCTTCCACAGGCAAAGACATTTATCCATTCAGTTTTGACAGCCAAAGTCAGAAGGGAATTTTGGAACTGGATAATTTTAAAAAAAAGGTTGGAAGCTACAGACGTTATTGAGTTTTTCCCTGTTATTTGCCTTGCCAACTACAATCCTGAGGAATCTTGCAAATTGAAGTCCACACATCTTAATATTGCTGAGATTGAGAAAAACATCTTAACTATCCTCTCCATAATCTAGCTACTAGGAAGCCACAGTGAAAGACATTTATGCTTGTCAGCTGGCAGGATGCGTTTTGTCTGCTATTTGGATGACACCAAATCCTGGGTGCTTTGGCCTAATGTTTATATGAATCCATATGAATGGCAGCTTATCAGGATGAAAATGAAGAAACAATAGTAACCCATCCCAAGGTAAACATAAGAATATTTTATATACCTTAATTAAAAAAAATCAAATGGGGAAACTATTCCTTTATCACAACCAGGACTAAATGTAGAGTGCATGGGAAATAATTTGAATTTATTCAATTTAAATCAGTTTATTTACTCCCATTAACTATTCTTTTTTTTATGGTTAATTTATTTCTGGGTGGATTTTTCCCCTCAGAATAAAATTTTAACTTATTTATTAAATAAAATTTTAATTTATATCTGAGGGGATTTTTTCTAGAATGACATTATATGTGCAAGCTTTTAGGAAATCTGTCAGTGGTACTATCTTGACATACAAATAATAATAACAGCTGTAATATTACATGCCACTTATAGCAAGTTCTTCAAAATGGTCAATATCAGCCCATAAGTATCAATTGGACTATCTAAGATAGAGTAAATCTATAGAAGAAATATTTCACGTTAAAATTTACTAGATTTAAACCCATTTTTATTTCACATACCTTTTTCATAAAAAGAAGTCATTCTATTTATTTATAGAAAAAGAAGTCATTCTATTTATAGAAATAGCATGTTAATGCTATTTGCTCATCTAGTTTTGATGAGGTTGCTGGAGCCTACTCTAGTGTACATCTTTTTACAAATTGGTAATATATTCTGATATGAAATTTCTGAAACACCAGGGGTTATAATATTGTTAGTTATCTGAATGGCTAGAACCGTAGAAACTGAGAAACTTGAGTTTGGAGGCATGTGGATTTTTATCAGTGACTGCGTTGAACAGACTATTAAGAAGACACAAAACTAGGAAGTGGGTATTTATATATAAAAGAGAAAAGATTAAAAAAATATCTGCACAGACTTGAACTGTGGACATCAGTGGCTTAGAATTTAACAAGTAGAAATAGATAATTTTATATCTGGATAGTGGAAATGTAAGGCAGATGGATAGGATGTAGAACCTGGCCTGTGAAGGCTCTCCACACTGGTGAAGGTTCTCCAAACTGCAAGGGTAAGGAGAAATTCTTCAATCATCTCCCAGTGGCGGGATTTTCCCATAGCTATGGGTTCTTGAAAGTGATCTGTAAGAGGAGGTGTTTAACTGAAACATGAAGACTAGATTGCCACAGAGACTACTGGACGATGAAGGAGAAGACCTTTATACATATACATACTTTGGCCATCTCATGATTCAGTAAGTACATGAATACCATTCTCAATCCACAAGAAATTTTATTCTCCTTGAAATGCATTTTCCTTAAACCAGACCAAATAAAAACTGGAAAAAAAATAATGTAGAAGATTTTGTTATTATTCCTGACATTAGAATGAAACAGATGCAAAGGAACAGGCTACCCTCTTTCGAAATAGTATACTTCTTTTAATCTATCAAGTTTTAATATGCTGCAGTAGAAAGGCTCCATCCCTCTATTGCAAAAAAAAAGAAGAAGCAAGGATTGTTAACTTGGAATCCTCCAAAAGTTTTCAATTCCTGCCATACCAGAAAGCCAACCAAATTATCTATGGGAGCTGGAGTCCAGAGCTTCTGAAGGATTCCATGATGTCTACTTTGGGACTTTGGGAAGCATCTAAAAAGATAAAGAGAACAGATTTGTCCTTAGGGACACATGGAGACTCCTTGTATTGATTGAAGACAGCAAGCCCACTGAGTGCATGTGTATGTGGATAGTTGTGCCAAACTAGTTTTAGGATCACAATTGCATCACTGCTTTACATTCTTTATGTTTTCTTAAGGAGGTGCATGACAGTTCTTGTCATTTAAGGTGCCCCCACTCCTAACTTTTTGAATTTCTCCTTTGGTACTTGGGCCATAATTTGTTTTTAATGTCAAGATGGCGTCAAAGATAAGAAGTATGTTTCTGCATTTGGGATCTAAAGAGACTGGAGAAATCCTGACCTGGATCTGACCTCAAAGTAATGGCTGTAAGCTTTAGTAAGTAATAGTTCCAGGTGAAAGATTTATAATCAAAAGGTCTTTGATCGTAGTCCAGCCTGCCAATATTTCACGTCCTTGGCTGGATTTTCAAATAAAAACCACTTGAAGGCCGTTACTATCTGTCCTAACCTTTCCCATGTTTAAGGCTAATAGAATTTCCATGCATGACACTTCTCCTAGGCTGAAGTTTTCAAAACTATCCCCTCAGCTGCTGGATACAGCTGGAGACGAATGAAATTAAAATCCAGTTTCTCTCTTTCATCAATCTATCATCTATCATCATCTCTCTATCATTTAAATCTATCATCTATCTCTCTATCTCTCAGAGATTAGAGAGATGAGATAGAGATAATCTATCTAAGGTCCCCTCCCTTTCAGCATGGAACCAAAGCTCTCTGAACCTTGTTGGCTAGTCTTCATGCAAATCAAATGATCCTGATTGGATCAGCATGGGATGTTCCACCGTGTCCTTAATTTTATTAAAGGTTATATAATTTTATTCAATTGTACTGGAGGTATTTTCCAAAATGAAGTAGACATCTCCCCTGTCACACACACATAAGCGCACATTTGCTTTCGAGGTACATAAGCTATTGCAGAGAGCCATTATAGCTTTTGGCTATTTGTAAAGGGTATGAGACTAATCTTGAGGAACAGCAGCACTCAAAGTACTAGTCATATAGGACAAATTTGACTCCAAAGAAGAATGTAATTTAAGAAAGTGACTCAGCTGTTGCCCTCTATATTTTGCTTTAGGAAAAGGTGGGGTGGGGTGTGGGAGGCACATTCAGAGTTGCAAAGTTTTGTTACTATAACTCTATAATAAAACTAATTTTAGTATTCATGAGTTTGGTATTCAACTGGCCTATCATGAAGGATTAACACTATTCTTTATAAATGACTAACATATGAAAAAGCAATTAATTAGCAGTAATGAAAATATTTGGGGGAGGGGGAGGTCAAGTCAGTATTGACTTCTGACAGCTGCCTGGACTGTAGTTTTCTTGGCAAGGTTTCAGGAATGGTTTGCTATTGTCTGCTTCCTAGAGCTGAGAGGACAGGCCCAAGGTTAAGTTTTGTGCCTAACGCAGGACTGGAACTTATGATGTCCTGGTTTCTAGTCTGGTCCCTTAACCACTGGACCAAATCAAGTCTCTTTAATATTAATGGTGGAAATCATCTGAATATAATATCACTTTTATTTGAGAACTATAGCTTAAGATATAGCTAGTGAGGAGAACCATGAAATCAATACCACTAAAAATATATTAGGATCTAGAGCACTAAACCAATTATTTCTGCTAATTAGTGTGTATGTTTGTGTGTAAGAGAGGTATAGATTTGTAAGTAAGTACTTGGTACAGCAATTTTAGTTATATGTTCATTAAGACTATCTTCATGTTATATTGAAAAACTTAAATAGAAAAAAATCAATCTTACAGCTTCACTTAAATGTCTTCTTAACAATGAGAAAATCTATTTATTTTGGTTTTTCTTATTTTTATAAACTATATTCTTATTTGCCTGTGTTACTTTTGTTCTCAGAACATATTTTGTCCCACTATATTAGTTATAGCACTAGGATAGAGATAACAGCATTTTTGAACTAATAAGCACATTTGGAGTTTAAGCATATACTTGCTGCCCTTATAGGCATGTTCAATTTGTATGTCAGAGTGCAAAATGTTGAGGTTCCTTTTCATCAATCTTATTTTAACTCCCCTCTCTAGCTTTCTGTCACCTCTATTATTATTATTTTAATTCTGATGAGATTGGTAAACTTTCAAACAAAACATTGGGCTATAATGTTTTAAAAAACATTTCTAGTGTTTGTGTAGGACCCAGAAGAATTCCTGGAAATGGAGATGATATTTGAAGCTTAATCAATACATGTTTATTCTTTTTCTTTTACTTTCACAGCATTTACATGAATGTGCTGTCCAGACAGTTTAGAATTAATGGGATTTGGGATAGTTAGTTAGGAATTGTCAGCTGTCCCCTTAAGGGGATGCATCATGATAAATGTAGTTAAAGTATCCTGGGAAATGTACTCCATATCATGTGGTCACATTTGTAATCCTGATTGGTCACTAAATTGACCCTTGTTGGATTGAGGGAGGCTCCCTCACTCTTGCCTGAAGCCACCATACCATGTAGTCGCTCCAATCATCATGGGGTTGAGACTTTATTATCTTTCTACACCACAATTCAGATATGCAAAGGATTGGACATTAAGAAGAACCTCGTCACAAATGTGAGTTGGCAGGATGCCTGATGAACCAATAAAGAAGACTTTGTATGTATGCTTTGTGGAGTTAATCTGTCTGTCTATCCATCCAAATATTAATAAGCAGAACAGTAGAAAGATAATAAACTCTCATCCCCATGATGATGATTGAAGCAACTACATGGTAAAGGATTCGGGTTATGATAGAAGCAGCTGCATGGTAATGATTTCAGGCAAGAGTGAGAGAGTCTCCCCCAACCCAACAAGGGTCAATTTAGTGACCAATCAGGATTACAGATGTGACCACATAACATGGACTACATTTCCCAGGATACCTTAACTACATTTACCATGATGCATTCCCTTAAGGGGACAGCTGACAATTCCTAACTAACTATCCCAAATTCCATTAACTCTAAACTGTCTGGACAGCACAATGAAATAACATAAAATGTAGCCTGATGGGAACACCTGGCAGCATATTGATTCCGTGGCTTCTGAGGAAAAAAAACCTAGAAAATATCTCTAAGCTAAGCTAAGAATGCTAATTTCCCCTCATTTCTAGAAGAACATTTTCAATGGCTATGTAAATTTAACCCCAGTTCACAAATTAATGGTGAGAAAAGGTTAACTTTCCATTTCTTTTTTACTATTATCTTCTAATCTATAATAAGAACATTGAGAAATAAATCAAGCCCTAGCTTTTATCAAGTATTATGGGATAGAGATGGAAGGGAAGAAAAATCCCTTTCAAGGATCCAATCCATGAAAAGTGTTCTATTTTCAACCTGGTCACTAAAAAGTTAGCAAAATATTTTTTTATAACATCTCCATCCCTTTATAGTAGGTAAGCCTATTTCTGGAAACTGACAAGAATATCATCTGTATAAGAGGATGAGAGACAGGTACCTTGGTTCATATATAAAATGAATGACCCATTGGGATCCCCATATTAATCCAACATACCTTATATGTGGTCAGAATTTGAAAACAACATTTAATAAGGCACAGTACTTGAGTAAAATGGTTCAATTGAGATTGATATATGTGGGACTGATTGAGGTAGATTGTATCTAATTTTATCTTATTTTCCTTGTCTATATATTAAATTATTGTATTTTATTCCAAATTCATTTTAAATTGTTTTAATAGGATTTTAGTAATAATTTGTGTTTGGAACTCTGTATTTTGATATGGCCTATGGGCTAATTAATAAACTAAACTAAACTAAAGTAGAAAAGAATATCCACTTCTAGAGAAATAGCAGATCCCAGCAGAGCCCCCCCCCCAGGACTGTGGTCCTCTAGCAGTTGTGAAAAATGTTCCTTATTCAATCAACAAATCACAGAAATACCAGCCTGTTGTATTGCTTAGATGATACTGCCCTCTTATGGTCAAAATGCACGCAGCAAAGTTCTGATATTCAAGAAGCTTGGAATAACTTCACAATCATGAAAACTAAAAGAAGTCAGTTTTATCAATATTAACTAGGTTGACAATTGCCTATTTAGCACTTACTTGAGGAATCCCAAGGACTAATTTGCAACTTCTTGCATAGGATCTATCTATCCATTGGTGCAGTTGTGACAAAAACTACCTTTGCAGTTTCATCATAGGATAACGTTCTATGGTAGATGAACTGAAAGTAAAAGCTGATTATGAATTAAGGAAAATCTTATTAAATTATTCCTACTGATTTTATTTATTAAATTGCCCATCTTGCCACCAGGCGACTAATTCCTATTGATCTGTACATTTATATTCTGCCTTTTCTCTTACAGCTCAAAACAGCAAATATAATCTTTCCTCCCATTTCCCTTCTCCCCTCAATAATCCAGAGATGTTTGACTGAAGTCTAAAAGATGACTGACTCAAAATTACTCCTATACCATATGGTTGAGAATAGACTCAAGTATCCTGTAGAATAGACCATATCTATGGTTAAAAAGTAGGCATTTCCTTTAAGCAAAATGTTAAGTGTTGCCCTCTCCCAAGTCCTGCTGTCCTGCCTCATTGTGGCAGGGGTTTATTCTTGGGAGGAACATGTGAAGAGCATCAGGAGGGTATGCCTAGAATAAAAATTCTTGGCAAGACTACCCCAAGTGTGATGTCATTCCAGTGCCTACATAAAAGCAAGTAGGTGCTATATTGAGCACAGTGATATTGGAAGATGTTGGAAGCAGATTATCACTTTAGTGTCAGTGGTGAGGGTATCAATTCATACTGTGCAAGAGAAGGCAATGATAAACTCCTGTATTTTTACCAAGAAAACCAGATGGATAGAACACATAACTGATGATACAGTGTTAAATGATGAGCCCCTCGGATTGGGTGGCACTGAACATGCTACTGAGGAAGAGCTGAGGATCTTTTGATGTTTATGATATAGCTAGATTTACTTGCTGATGTCGCTATACAAGAAAAGAAATCATGGAACATATGCAGGATAAACATGGAAAAGCTTAACACAATGAAAGATGAAATGATTACGAACTGCCATCTTAGGCATCAGCAAATTGAGATGGACTAGTCTGGACACTTTCAGTTAGATATTCACACTGTATCATTACCAGATGAAAATCAAATTTAAAAAGTATTCAAATGCTATGATGGGTTTATACCTATAAAATTAGAATTGTAGAAGATATGGTGCACCCTGTGACACTCTATAGAACCTAGAGTTGGACTTTGAAGAAGCAAAATAGGAAGAGTACTGATAATTTGGTGTTGCAGAAGACTCTTGAGAATTCTATAGACAGTAAAAAACACAAATAAATGGATACTGAACACATCAATCCAGTGTTCTCACTTGAGGCACAAATGAGACTCAAATTATCTTATTGTTCTACTTTAGACTTTTTATGTCTCCCATCTGGAGATTGGAAAGTAATCCTGAGAAAGGTGGAAGGAAAGAGAAGACGACAACACACAGCAAGGTGTATGGATTCAATTACAGTGGTGATTGGGACACTATCAGAAGAGCTAAAGGACCAAGATAGGGACAGATCATGGAGAAAATTTATGTATATGGTTGTTAAGAGTTGACGATGTATGGCACATATAGTATTTAATCAAGTAGTATAACTTATCTACGCATAAATTTAGTGGCTAAATTTATATTAATCATTGTGGCCTGCTTCAGGGTTCAATTGCACACACCCAAACAGGGTTGCTAGGGAGATTAGCAATTTTATTTCAAGAAAATTGTATTATTTCAAGAAAAGTATCAGCAAATAAATAATAAACAAACCAAAGCTTGCCTGAAGAATTTTGACTTTAATAGGAGGATACAGAAAAAATGGTCCAAATCCACTGCAGGGTTCCAAGATCCAGCTTAGTTTTGTCAGCTTCTCCAAGTTCAAGTTTTCTTAGATAAACAGAATTCAGTGGAACGTCATGCAAGAGTCAGAGATCAGATGTTGTCTCCAGCAAAGGGAATGTGGATCAGAGTTTTTAAAAATCAGGTTGCAATCAGCTGTCATTAATCAAGAGATTTGCTCCCTTACTGGGCAAGAAGCTTCATAGACTCTGCTTTGCTCTCTTCTCCAGGTGGAGGGCTGTGAGGCTTTACATCATCATCATGTGACTGGTCTAGTTGTCTAGGTGGTACCTGTGTCATCCCATTCTTGGCTTGGCATCTCCTAAGGCTGACATTCCACAGATTTAGTTGAAGCAGATTCTTCAGGTTCAGAATGTGAGTCCTGAACCTGAATCTCAATGACACACTGGTTATTTCCAATGTTTTGAATAATAGCTTTTAAACACTGTTTTATTATCTGTGTGACATGATATAGATTTTTTTTTATTATTGAGGGATTCATAAAATGGATACTTCCTGACTGAATTGATCATATATGGCTGGCGCACAGGGATAAATAGATTGCTCAGGAAAGATAATTCAAGCAATTGTATTGTCTGAACACGGTCATTATCTTAACTTAGGTGTCAAATTCGATCCCATCGTGGGCTGTATCAGGATTTTATTTGCCCTTGGGAGTCCGGGGTGGGCATGGCCTGGTTGTCATGGTTGACTGGGTGGGATGGCATAAGTCGGTTCCTCGCCATGTCTGGGACAACCCCGCAGGACAACTCTGGACCAATCATGGGCTGGATCTGGGCTGCAGACCTCATGTTTGATACCCCTGACTTCGAAGCCACTCAAGGCGGTATCAATTCCTGTTCTCTCTTTATGGCAAGCAGTAGTCTTTGAATTTAACATACAATTGAGTCCAAAATTTCTATTGCTAAGTGAGACATTTTTAAGTGAGTTTTGCCCCACTTTATGACCTTGCTTGCCACAGTTGTTAACTGAATCAATGCAGTTGTTAAGTAAAATAATGGTTAAATGAAACTGGCTTCCCCATTGATTTTGCTTGTCAGAAAGTTGCAAAAGGCAATCACATGATTTCAGGATTGTGCAACCATTATAAATATGAACCAGCTGCCAATCATCTACATTTTGATTGCATGACCAAGGGGATGCTACATCAGTCTTTAAGTGTGAAAAATGGTAATGTCACTTTTTTTTTGGTAAATTTTATTTGAGTTTTCACAAAGAAAATACAAATAAAACATCTTTTTTGAAAGTAGCGTAATCCTGGGTTACATTTCTTCGTACAGACACAAATTCAATTTCATGCTAATTTTTATGTTCTATTCCATACCTTATTACTGTTTTACATTTTCTGCATAGCTTCTCCCCTCTTTTAATTTTCTCAATTTTATTTTAATTATCTCGTCTCAATTCAAATCATTATGTTTCAATTATCTATTATCTTTTCTCATTAAACAAAGTTTCTCCTGTAGTTACTGATTGGAGTATGACGCCTTTATATCTTTTAAGTTTATCCATTTAACTCTTATTTAGGCTTCAATATATATCCTAAAGTTATAACATTCAGTATAATACATAACTTCCATTCAGATTCTGTTTGGTACATTCTTAAAATACACACTATATTCTTTAAAAAAGAAAAAATTATAAATGTATGTAATTAAAACAACACATTCCATTCCAATTCAATTCTATCATTAATATTAATATTCATTAAAGTCTTAACTTCTTCAACATTACTTTTCAATTAAATATCATACTTCTATGGGAACAATTATAAGCTTTCCATAATTAATCCCCCCTTCACTTATATTTTATAAAACATTAACTAATTAAAATGTTCCCGTCCCTTCCAAATTCAATTTTCTCATTTATTTTATTTTACTTATTTTATTAACAAACATTTCACTAAATTACACTATTTTATCCCTCATTTTAATCATACATTGTTTCCAATTTTCTAAACTTATTTCTATTACTAATATAACAATACAATCTTATGTACCTTTACAGAATCCCTTTTTCAGTTAAATTTTCACCCATTATCTCTAAATAGGTCCTGTTTCTCTATATCTTGTTCCAGTCCTTTGTAACTTCCTTTCCTTCTTCCCTCTCTTCTTCTCTCTCCCCTTTTTACACCTTTGTCTCTCTACCTCTATTTCTCTCTTCTGTGTTCCCCTTTTCTGTTGCTTTCCAGTATTATACTTATTTTTCGAATTATTTTCTTTTATTTGGTTGTTTTTTTAAGTCTTAAATTCTCCATTCTCTTTCCCCCCTTTCCTTTTTCTTCCCCACATAGAATTACTTGTTCATTAAAGATAGCTTCTTCTTTGTCCCAGTCTTCTTGTTTTGCAGACATTTCTTGTTGTTTCTCATAGTTCCAAATCTCCATTTCTAAGAACTGAAAAACGAAGCCAAAAGAACCTCTCCCTTCTTGTGCATCTTCTTTATACTTTTAAAGTTCTATTTTCAATTCATCCAGAAGTAGTGCCATTGTATACATTTTTAAACAACCACCCGATTAATTTTAGTCATTCAAATGCAATAACCAAGAATCCAAAGATCACCAAGTAATCCAAGTACACTGCAAGCTGTTTCTTTTTGCTCTTTTTTTCCCCCACTTTCTCTTCCTGGGGTTCTACTGTTTAGTTACAAAGTTTCAGTTGAAATGTATCTTTTAGAAGTCTTGTTGAAGTTTTACTGTAGATTCTTTTTAATTCCAGGCAGTCTCCTCCCTCCTTCCAGATCCTGCCCTTTTATACTTTTTCTCTCCCTTCCTGCTTATGAAAAAAAATTTTAGTGTCCAGAAATCTTTATTATCCCTTTGACATTTTGTTTTATTTTCAACTTAATTGCCTGTTGATGTCAAAGTGGATTTTTCCAATTTCTTATTTAAGTCTCTTAGTTGTCAGTATAGGGAAAGGGAGACAAGAAAAAAAACCCAAATCTTTTCCTTTTCACTTTCCTTCACTGTTTCCGACTCTTCTTTGGGAGCGGTTATTTTTTTGTAAATTTAAATTCCAGGGTACCTTAGCTTTTGCAATTTAACCCGGTCAGCCAAAACTTTCACTTTTATCTTCCTCCTGCACATTCTTTTCTGGTCGAGTTCTTCTTTGAGGTGGCCGTTTCTGACCACCGCTGCAACTGCCTTCGGGAAAGGGAGTAATGGCCAGCTGAGGAGGAGAGATGCGGTTCTCCTCAACCCTGCTGGCAGTCTCCCCCCTCTTCACCACCTCTACGGGGTGGCTTAGCCCTGAAACCAGGTGGCTCGGGGCGCTCCAGCAGCGAGCCCAGACCGAAACTGCGCACGATCATGGATTTCTGTCTGTCACCGAAGGAACTCAAACCAGAAGCGTCATGTCACTTTTTTCAGTGCCATTGTAACTGAATGTCATTAATACTTCTCCATCACCCAGTGAATTTCATCAAATATTTGATATTCCTCACCTTGTGCTATGTTGTCAGTCACTGGGAATAATTGTAACTACTTTAGGTAATAATTAAAATATTACCTGGTATAAAAGTGAGATATTACACTCAAAACTATTCTCACTACTACCATAATGTTAAAGAGAGTGTAAGTTTGGTATAATGGTTAAGGCATCAGGCTAGAAACCAGGAGACTGTATTTTAGGTCTCTCTCGGGCACAAAGCCAGAATCACTTTCTCTCAGCCTGGGAAACAGATAATGGCTTCTGAAAAACTTTTCCGAGAAAATAGCAGGGACTTGTTCAGGTAGTTTCTGAAAAAATTTTATGTTTGAAAGGAAGGAAAAAAAGGATTAAACTGTTTTTCATATTGAACTTGTCTTTGGTTGATGTAGATATGTAAAGAAGCAGATTCAGCAAAGATATTGTATATATTTTTATACTGTATACAAAAGGTAAAATACATTTGTGCTATTATGTACTATATATTCTTACAGAGCTCTATTGCTGGTTGCAATACAATTTAGATGTCCTCTACCAAAGTTCCAATCTCAACGCTGCATTGGAATCCTACTACTAGTATCAGGCTCAATAAACTAGGTACTAATACTTCAGACAATGGGAGAGAAGAGCTTCAACGCAATAACAGTCTGTCAATGAGGTAGAGTACCATTGCCTCCCTTTATATCATCAAATTACTGGGTTCTTTTCTACCCACTAACAAAGCAATAATGCAGTAATTTAATAATTCATTCAAAATATCAAAGCTCTGTTAATTACTGAAATGTAATTTGAAATAAGAAGTTTGGAATTTGTTCTGCTTAATCTATCACATGGAAGACGCAGATATGATTAAAGTTCATATTAATCATGACAAGAGCCTGTATAATTTGTCTAATGGCTCTGGCTCTAGAGTTTTTAGTTTTGTCTCGTACAGTTATTCAAAATCAATAGAAAGTAATACAACTGATTGTTGAACTCATCATTTATTAGAAATTCAGGCATTTATAATTTTTCCCAACAGTAAAAGATTTAACTATTATACACAGTGAAAGCAAGGATGCAAGCTATACATCTTGGAGAAAAGAACTCTACAGTTGCACTATAAATTTACCAGATTGCTTCAGGATACACTGCTATAGTTTACAATTAAAATTAAGGTTCACCCAAAATATTTTCCCTAAGGATCAAGACTAGCCATGAAGATCCACAAGAATGAATGAGGAATAAAGAAAGTTAATTTTTTTCATGGTAAGGTTGTGCTGTTAAATGTCAAAAGGGAATAAAACACATTTGTCAATGTGTATTTAATTTTTTTTAATATTCAGCAGGACAAAGCAGAGAGAATGAGGGCAATGTAATAAATGGCGATTTCTATATAAGCCTCTGCTTGAAAACTGTACAAAAGAAATCAACTGCAGAAAAAAAGCTATTGCTAAACATTTAATAACTCCTACTTAATTGAAAATTGTGAGTTTAATGCATGAGCCCCTTTCCTTATCAAAGTTTAACACCGCATTAATTTAATCAAAATTTAACACCGCATTAAGTGATGAATAAATGAAATTGGATAAATTATGTAAAAGAATTACCCTGCATCATTACATATTTGAAAGAGAAAAAAATCATGCACGTTCAGCATGGTAGGTAGCACAAATGAAGGAACATCGATATATTATGCTTTCATAGCAGGGCCCTTCAAATAATCCGGTAGCACTGAAAGGCTTTTTTTGTAAGCAGCTATCCCTCATCTTAATGCACAGGGTGAAGTGACAGTAGTGTGTTGTTTACAACACTTTCCCTTAGAACAACAACTTTATCAAAATGTTTTCTTTAATAATATCAAGAGTTTCCATTTTATTTACATTAGGATTTATCAACACAAGATAAAGTGCAAAGTTCCCAGTCTCTCCCTCCCTACCCTCAATAGTGTATTTGGCTAATTTACATATTAAAAAATTTGAATACTGCTTCATAAATCGTCTCTCAAACAAGTCACCAGCTGCTTTGTTTCTTGAATACAACTTGCTCTTTTTATTCTTTTATCAAAATATGAAAAATATTCTTGCTTTGGACTACTTTGGCTTTAAGGTGTTTTCCTGATCCTCACAGGAAATTTTTATTGGCAAATCTGTCAGGTGGCAAATTTACAGCATTCTGTAAGTTCACAGAAGCCTCTTCTTTTCAACCATAATTTATGGCATTACTTGCAAGAGAAAACATTAAATTTAATGTAGGAATCTGATATGTATCGTTTACATTACAGAATCACACTTGGAAGCTAAACCACTAGACTGAGACATTCTCCAAAACACTCAACTGCACCTTGCACCAGGAATTCATAAAAATGTTGTTCCAGTACTAATTGTCATTGTACTTCCCCTTCCCTTTGCTCTTTCCTTCATTCAAGGGATGAACAAAATTTCTTGTGCTATAACTACTATCATTACAGCTATAACTAATGCACAGAGGACAACCATCTTTGATGAAGTTAACCTCATTCTAGAAGATGTGCCATATTAAAACTCTTCAGCTCTGATGCAAAGCCCATTTAACAATTATAGATCTTCTGCTAGCTTTCAGTGGGTTTGAAGGCCTTTGGTTTTGAGTGAGTTTTATTCAGTACTGCTGTAGTCAGCAGTATTATATACAACTACTAGACAATGTGGGAAGTCACTCCCAGGCCAAAGTTTATTATAGAATAGCTTAAATCCAGTGTAAAATTGATGTTTAACGAGTCAATAAAATACCACCCACCAGTTTCTATGAATAAACATGCCAATCTGACTCTTTTTTCACATAAACTATTAATATTAGACACTGTTTTAGGATTCAAATCCTCTGAAGCTCAAAATGATGATCAAGGTTTTATTAAAACCACTAGGAATTTGAAAGTTTCCTTAAATGGCATGCAGCATAATTTGCCATTATTTTGAACTGCATGATGGTGTTTTTGGTGATGCAATACTAGATGTTCAAGAATCACAGGCAACACACACACAAAATTATATGTTGTTGTTAAAATTAGCCTCTAGCACTAAATGTCATGAAAAACTAATGGCCCTTTCCTTGTGCCAAGACATTTGTACAATACTTGGTCAAGCTGAGAGTAAGGCAAATAAAGATATCTAAAAAACATGTTTCAAGGATTCTAACATCAGTTATTATTCACATCTTACATGAAAGTCCTCAATTTCCTCATAATTATTTTTGATTTAATAAAGTATGACAGCAAACCTTGTTAGGTGATTTAGGAAAATACTTTACTTAATCTGATCTTCAAAGCAACTATTGAACAGATTGCTTGTGTAAACAGATAGTTGTTGCATTTTTAGTAGTAATTTAGTTGCCGAAACTTTGTTATTTGCATTACAAGCCCATACAATATAAAACTAAAAGGTTTACCCTTTTGATCTAGATCTAGAAGGTTGTCATAGGATGCCAGTCTATTGAGAAATTATGTCATGGTCATTGTATTTTTAATGTGAATATTCTGAAGTTACAAATATTCAAATACAGTTTTGTTGCACGTTCAGTTATAAAAACCATTTAAAATATTTGATTTCTGGTTTAGCCTTTCAGTGAATGAAGCAGTGGGACTCTTTGTTTAATAGTTTAAAATGCAAACTAGCAGTCTAAAATACTTTAGTTGTTTTCCTTATATAGCCATGTGTTTTTAAATTTAAAATGTGCATTAAAAAGACATATCTTAAGTTGTAACTGAAGTAGATGAAAATATCAACTTTTAAAGTGCCGTTCAGTTAATTGGAGTAACATAAATTGGTGATCTATTTGCAATACAAATACAACATGGCTATATACATGAACTTTTGCATTTGCTGAGATGTGCATTTTAGGTTTTCACATCATTAAATTTTGGGAAAAAAACCACCAAAACTTTGTCCCATAGCATCTTATAGAATACACTTTATTTTTATTTGGACAAATTTTTAAAATGTTTTTAGGACAGCAGGAAAGAACTCAGAGGTCCTTAATTCAATATTAATACTAAATGCAATATGAAAACTGCTGATGAATGTAGTTCTATGCCTGAGACAACTGCTGAATAATGCCAACCTTATCCAGAATGTTTACTATATAAGGTAGTCGAAAGGATATTTTGAAATGTATTTATGTCTTTTGGCATAGCAAAATATGGGAGTAAGAGACCAAAAAAGATGTTCAAACAGATCTGGACTTATAGGAAGAACCATTTAGACTATGTTACCTTCCTCACATAAGTAAATGAAGAACAAGCTTTGTGTGTGCACCCTGATTATCAGGTTCTGGACTGTGGGCAGACAGCAAGAACCTTATAGTTACTCTGCATTTTAAAACATGATACCTAGGACAAATATATGGTCCAACATGACATTTGTTCTCACTACCAAAATGAAGATAAATTGAAGTCATTGCCAAGTTTATTAACTATTACTGTAAAGAGTTTGCTTTGTAGCCTCATTAGGACCAGACTGAGATTCCAATTGCTTACAGAGTTCATAGCAACTTGAAATTATTTTTAGCTTCAAATGTGTGTGTGTGTGTGATGTGTGTATCCAACCTTAAAAAAATCAGCAAATAGTCCGAATCTGTAGCAATACCTCTCTATTCAATAGTTTGTTTAAAAAACAAAAGTATTGAAATATTCAACACATTAGAATTTGTGAAGTCATAACACTCTAATAAATATTAATAAATGAGTTATGCTGGCCAATTTCTATGTTTCAATGTAAAAACCAATATATGCAAAAACACCAAGATTATAAATGTTTAGCACCCATGAAAATCTGAAATATTTAGTCTCAAAACAAGTATTTTATGTAGTGCGTGTGGTGAGCAGAGGTGTTTTAAATCAGAATTTAGAAGTTTTACTTTATCTGTGCCTTTCAATACTAGGTGAGTATGATAGGATTCTATTCAAGAATGCCAAACTCATGCATGGTTTATGTTACAATCTGCAATGTAAGTCAATTTCTTAAACAGTCATTGCTTTGGGCATCTTGAGTTTCTTTTGATCTTTCCTTCAGGTTAGAGACCATGCTTTGAAACTGCAGAGGTTTTCATACACATTCTGAAATTAAGTATTATGGGGATCAAATATGGGGATCAAATTTTGCTTTCTTATGTATATTTTAATTTACACAAAAATCTTACTTTTTTAAAAAAGTATTTATAATGCACCTGCTTTTTAAAAAAATATTACACTTGTTTGAATCCATAGTCTACCTAACTTTCATTCCAGTTTACTGCTTTCTGTTTTCTGATCCAATCTGCTCTTGTTGCTTTTTACCATGTAGATAAAATAAGCAAGAGTTTCTTTTTCATTCACTGGGATGTTCCTGAAGTGACGACTGACAGTCTGAAAAAAACAAATATTTTTTTAAATAAAAATATTTTCCTAGCAGAAGGAACATACATGTGGAAATAATAAAGTCTTCACTGACTTACTTCTGCCAACTGAGCTTTATTGAGACCAGGTCTGGTTTGTAATTTGTAATGTCTTTTGTAACGGCGCAAAGTGTTTACCTGAAGCTGAAACAAATCAACCTAAAAAAGGGGCACAATGAAAATATATATTTAGTTTAACTGATAACTGAAAACAATTAACCCTCTACAATGCATTGCATTTTAATAGCAAAAAGCTTCTTTACAATCTATATAAAGTTGTATATGTTCATCGTTTCCCAGGGTTATGTGATAGGATAGTCATGTGACCCCAGGAAAACAATACAGAAGTTTTAAGAAATTGCAGGGGCAACTTTAGTGCTATAATGTGCTTCAAAACATTTGCTCTTTAAAAGCACTGTATTCCTAAAAAACCTATGCAGCAAAAGCAAGTTATGGCAAACCTTGCTTGTTAAATTCTTAAACATTTACTTGTATTAGGAAATGTGTAGATGATTACAGGTATATAACATGTATATAACATATAACATGTTTTCAGCATATTAGTATTTTTGTTAAGTTTTTCTTCAGAATTTTGAAAGCTACAAACTTAGAGAATATGAAAGCAGATATTTGTATAATATGTTAATACCTCAAAAGATGGGAGAACTGAAAATTATGAGAAAAGGACAATCAGATTAAGTGATTTGTGACATTAAATAAGCAAAGAAAGAAGACTTGCTAGAGGTCCACGATGTAGAGCATGGAGCAAATGAAAAGTAAATGCTGAGGAGAGATTCAGGACAAATAAAAGTAAGGACTTGTTCAAACTCTACATGTTTATTCAAGATATAATAATGATCACCAATGTGATAAACATAGGGTTCTTCTATAAGGCAAGATAGAAAATGGCAGAAAGTTGCTGTGGCTGTTCTTGAATTGATAACCAGTGGAAAGTTAAAGCACTTCAGAGACAGTATCAAGATAGTTTTAATTTGCTATATCCAAAGTTGCTCCACTTTCTAGGTGTCTTAATTCAGGCCTGAATTGTGACCAAAAAATTGTGAGCCCTTCTGAATTCTTGATTTGCAATGTTCACAAAGTTTGTGATATGGAAAAAAGATATACTTCCCCAATGTGATTTATAAGCTTAAAACTGTATGAATAAGAAAGTTCTGAGCACTAATGATTGGAATACAATCTTAATAAATACATGTTATTATACTACTTTTAGGAAGTGTAATTAAACTTACAAAAATATAAATACAATCTAAACAGTAAATCTCAATTTTATTATGTAAATCACCTCTGGAACATCTATTTCATGCTCCGGAGAATCTCCCCCATCATCACTCGTTTTCCTTTTCCGTTTATTTCGGACACTTTGAATGAAGTTCTTGTGGAAATCACATATATATAAGTGTCTTACCTAAAATTAAAGAAGAAAAATATTAAATAGCACAATCCTTACAAAAGCAAAGAGAACGATAAAAAGAAAATCTGAGAACTTTCAGTGCCACAAATTTGAGCTTTTTGAAAAAAGGTTTTCATAGGTTCATTTAAGAGCCATTGCACATCAAAAAGTTATGGCAGAAGCAGGGGTGGGATTCTACCGGTTCTGTCCGGCTCTGTAGAACCAGTAGCTCTGAAGAGCAGCAGACATAGAACCGGTTCTATGGCTGCTGCTGCTTTGGCCCACCTGCCCGCCCAGGCTCTTACCTGACCTTTATTTCCTGCTTTTTCAACCTCAGCTGCCTTGTGAGGCACAGCTGCGATTGAAAAAGCAGAGAAATAGTTTTTCAAATGCTGCTTCCCTGCACGCAGCGCTGCTCAGCTGTCCAGGCAGCTAGATGACTTAATCCTGTCTGATCCCACCCTTGGGAAAAAGGGCTACTTGCCAAATTAAGTCTTCCAGAAACCCTCTTTTTGCTCATCTGCTTTCTTCAAGTTTAGTAAAGAGGCTGTTTTAAAAATGGATTTATTGGGGTAGTAAGTAAATATGTTTAAAACTAAAACTGTGGGCTACAATGTAAAACTGAACACTGAACAGTTGAATTTGGTTTTTAATGTTAAAGTTCTTCCTGTGGGCTACCTGTGTATTTTGTAGGTCTGTGTGCACAAATAATATATTTTGACATCAAAATGCAAGTGCCATGAAAGCCAGTTGAATGACTTTGGGCAATTACACTTTTTCAGCCCAACTAACCTCACAGAGTTGTTGTAGTGAAAATAGGAGATGATGTGTTGGATAAGCTTACCGCCTTGAGTTATTTGTAAAAATAATGAAGGCAGGATATGAATAAATAAATAAAAATATTTTTTGCCTGTATGTAATAATATTCATACAAGAGGAGAAAAGTATACTGTATATTACAAAACACATTTTTTCATTTTCTTTTAATCTCAGCTTGCTGTGGGCAAGCCTGCTAATAATCATGAAAACCCTTAAAAATCAATTTTCAAATAAAAAAATCAAGTGTGTTAGAATTTAATAGAATTAATAAGCAACTCCCCCAACAGTGAGGAACTATTATGAAAAAAATTTAAGGGGGCAGAAAAAGTTGGGGATGACAGCATTGCTATTCAGCACTGAACTGTGACAAATTCCAGTTATTATTAGATCTAGGCTTGGACACTTCCTATAAGCTGTCAAGAGCTGTTTGATTAAGTTAGGGTATAAACTAATAAATAAGCCAATCAACACTCCCCAGGGATCACTGTCCATTGATAAAGGAATCTGATTGCTCCTGATTTATGCTATCTTTTTCTCTTATACACACATTAATACACATTTAGTAGACAACCTGTGACCCCTTGGGGCACCATTTCACAGATACTTTACCAGATTCCTTATTGCCTTCAACAATGGCAGAGCTTCTTATATAGCTGAACATTTTTTTTTAAATTCAGGGAGACATTCAGAGATATATCTGCCTTGAAAAGAAACCACGTTGAGCTGTATAGTGCAATCAAACATTAGGAGTTGACTACGGGATATGCTTTATGACGTTGTATTGTGTCATAAAATGCTTATGATAATTTTAGGTCATAAAATGCTTTATAAAATTTGCCAAATTGCTCATTTGAAGTCTCTTGGTTCAAAGCATTTTGACCTATGATGCACTGCTTCACCCAATGATAGGTCACAGACATGAAACTTTTAGTAATATGTTTATGAACTTGGCAGAATATTGCAGAATTATAAGATGGTAGTTGCTGTATGCATGAAAGGGATTGAATGATGCAGCAGAAACTTCTAGTCACAAACCCTATTTCTGGAGTCTTACAGTTAGTTTACTAATAAAATGATTACTAGCTTAATTAAAATAACTGATTTGGTAGACAATTAACTATGACTATTTTGGATATATTTCTCCTCAGAAAACTAGCCCACAGTTAACTTTTTCTACTAATGCTTTCATATTAATGCTTTCAGCAGTAATTGTGCTGAAGTAATGCTGAAAGAAATGAAATAATTAAAGTTTATTCTTTACATTATATTTTATTCGGTTAAAAGCATTAACTATAGACTAATTTAATAGGTAACAGAAACAGTCTTACTAGATATCGACTGATACTTTATGGATTTTTTATGTGGTGTGAAGGAGAAAATGCCTGGAAGTAATCTCATTGCAAGTTTTAATTTAGAAGGTTTAAGTAAAGTACATTAAAAGAGACCTAGAAAAAATTCTTTCCATTCCTCCTTTAATTTCTCAATGAAGACAAGTTTAATTTGGATTATGCTTTATAGACAAATCTTAATATATAATCTGGATGAATACAATCAATCATTACTACCACGTATGATGTCTCAGTTTAAAATGACCAATGTGACAGATGGCACAGTAACAATTGGTTGGCAGCATATTAATTTGTTTGATGTTAGCCAAGAAACATGCTTGCTGTTTTCATTTGACTGCAGTTCACTGCTGGAGATTTGACAGTTTTTAAGTGAATTATTTTAAGACTACTAACAGTATAGTACATCAATTAATATGTCAAGAGACTTTGGTTTCAGTCTACTCTTTGACACAGAAGGACATCTGTGCATTACCCTGAAAATGAAAAGCAGCATATACATCTAATAAATAAAACATTTTGAACTATTTAGCTGGACATTTTATTGGTTAACTTAAAAATACATATATTAAGTTATTTTTTTAATATTAGCACCTGTAATATCAGATAGCAGATACATCACTATATGGCTACTGATTACAAAGCAACTATTTTTTCTATTCTTAAATTATAAGTCATAAATAACAGATCTTTAGCATGCTTCTAGTATATTTTTATAGAGAATGATATCAACATTCTCCCCCCTCCAAAAAAATCAGAATTGGGTACAGCTTTTTTTATTTTAGCTATTTACTACAAACTTGCCTTTCCCAATTCTTTCTGATGTATCACACATACTTTTAAGTACAGTTAAACAGCCATAATCCATGTACTTTCCCCCTAACAATATGAAGCTTGTATTTCCTTTTCCCACGAAGTCTTTTTATTATCACACAACCCTAGAATTTCCAGATAGTCTCCCATTCAAATATTTATCACTATCAGTCCTGCTTAGCTTTGTCCAAACTAGCTAGATGCTGCCACCTGCTGTGGCTTTGTGCTATTTTTGTCACTGAATGAAAAAGAGTTTGGTACTATTGGTACTATTGCAATTATATTTATATGTAAGACAATTATTTTGCTCTGTAAAAAAAAATACAATTCCTTAAAAATATAATAGGGTTTTAATGGTGGTGCCGTGTCAGGCATATCTCTATTTACACTGGCTTCTTTAGTAGGATCATAATCCAACATACTTTCATTTTAATGCTGCATCATTCAGATTGTTCCTATCCCGTTTTCTCAGCATAGGGAAATACTGCTTTGCTGACGCTGGGAATTCACAGCAGCTCAGCAGCATTTGATTGAAAAAAAAAAAACTCTACAATTTGAGCGGTGTAGTACAGCAGCGCTACTACAACAACAGACGAGACAGGTTCAGTGCACAATTGCAGATAGAGAAGCCTGCAGTGGAAAAGCTTTTGCGGTTGCCACTTACACTTTTGTCAATATCCAGTTTCAGCTTTTTCTGAGAGATGCTCTTTTGGATCCTCTTGCTGAAGGAGGCATTGCCAGCCGGGCGGACACAACGATCCCCGTCGTCGATGAGGCAACAACTTTGTCCGTAAAAAGGGGTGGTAGGAGGACCATCCCGGCTATCTTCCTCTGTGCTGAAACCATTCATCGCAGCCTCCCGCCGGCCTCGGTCGACGAAAGACCAACTTCGCCAGCCTTTGCGCTCGCCAACCTCCGCCCTTCTCTTCCCTCTCCGCCCGGCCTATCCCACCCTGGACTTGGCGGGCTTTTAAGAAAACATCTGGAGGGTAGCCATCAAAGCAACGCTGGCTTCGCCCGCCGCCTCCACCGGGCAGCCTTCCCAGGGGCTCCGAGGAGCCCCTCACGCCGCCATCCCGACCAGGGGCCCCGGAAGCGGTCCTTCGTGGTGGCGGCTTCCTTCGCCTCCCCCGAGGAATCGCTTTCCCGCTTCAGCCCGCGGACGCGCTCTGCCTGCCCCGACCCGGTGGGGACCCCAGCCTCGCAAGCAACTCCTTCGAGAGGCGGCGAAAGCAAAGAGGGTCCGTCTCCTCGTCTCCTCACGGCCTCCCGACCCCCCTCTGGCAGCCGGCCGAGGACCGCGTCCCTTCGGCTGCCTAGGTCACAGCCCCTGGAGCCGGCAGCCCGGTACGGGTGGCTGTGCCCAGCTGCCGGCCCCTTCCGCGGAACTCGTCAGACGGACACGACCTGTCGCTCCGCCGGAGAGGCCACCAGGCCACGGAGCCCAACGCCCGTACCCACCAGCTCCCTCACCCGCCTCGCTCGTCTCTTTCCCACTCCCTCAAACACAAAACCTGCCCACTCCGCCTCTTTCGCCTCCAAGCGGAAGTCCCGTCCCCGGCCAGCCAGTGGTTAGTGCAGCTCGAGAGGCGGGGCTTCAGCTCCCGCTCAGACCAGGTATTGGCCGAGGTAGCTGCTCGTGCCGATAGGCTCCTTCCTGCGCGAGAGGAGGCAGCCGGAGAGCGTTTGAAGTCCGTGCTCGGGAACGGGCTGGAAGCGTTCGGAGGTTGGTGGACGGGCAGCTCCTGAGCTTCGGAGCCAACTTCTGCAGCGACACACGGGAAGCCTTTAGCCAAGAGGGCGGGACGGGGGACGGTGAACGTTCGAAAACCAACGGCTCTTGTGCACCTCAAAGGCGGAGCTGCCTCGCGGCGCTCGGGCGACGCTGTTGAAGTGGACTTTTCACCAGGAGTGCTTTGGGTCCTGCTCGGACCGCTTTGCGTGTCTGGTTGCTGCAAACTAATAGAGCGTTCCCTCCGGAGGATCAGAGCGCAGCGTTACCGGGAAAGGGGCAACGGCGAGATCCCGCGGAGGAAAAGAGAAAAGAAATTGGGAAACTAGTAGGGTAGAGGGAAGGTGCGCGGCGGCATGGACCGCCTCGAGAACCCAGTTAAAATGAAGGCCGGGAGCTTCCTGTAACCCTCAGAGACTCAATTGCAAAAGGTAGTTGGACGTCCAGGTCTCAGCTCTTAAGGATTTTTGAGGCTAAAATCCAGTGATTCAAATTCTTGTGAGAAACAAACGAGGAACAGATGGATCTCTGGAAGTTCCAAAGGTGCTTTTTCAAGAGGCAACTGGACTTTCTGGTTTGTCTTTGAAGACATTTTGCTTCTCATCCAAAAAGTTTCTTCAGCTCTGACTGAATCTCTAAACCTCCAGCTGTCTGCAAGGAATGTAAATCCTTCCATTCTGTGCTTTCCAGTCAGAGCTGAAGAAGCTTCTTGGATGAGAAGCGAAATGTCTTCAAAGAAAAAACCATAAAGTCTACCATAGTTGTCTCTTGAAAAAGCACCTTTGGAACAACCATGACCTGGATGACTGAGACTCCATAGACATAGATCTCTGGAAGTTTTTACCTTACAATTTTTCAGCCCTGAATACTTTTTGACTTATAGGCATTTGGGACCCCATTGCACAAGCTGGATTAATCTATTGAAGATGTGTCTAGAACTCATGACTCTGAAGCCATAAAAGGGTTAATTATACTGCTCCTAGGTTAAATAGCTGATTATTGGAATTTACTTCACAATGGAATGCAGTGATGCTTGGGCAATTTTGTTGAATGTTTTTGTCAGCAATACATCAGCTCTGGCTGCCACACGCTGAGCTATGTACAATTGACCAGTTGGCCCCAAGGTTACTGTTCATAAAATACATACTCATAAATGAACAATTAGTAGAGCATCAGAGTCTTCGTAAATAAATGAAAATACACTTTGCTTTACTTTTTGAGTAGCCAAGAGAAACTTGGAGTCAAAAGTAACTTAAAACTTGTTTTACATTCTTAAGATGCTTTTAACTGAAACTACAGAATTTTATAGATCTAGACCTTTTTTCTGTTCATGACCTTCAGATATATTCCATCTAGATATATTCCATATTCCTGCTAAAAAAATCTGTTAAGGAAGAAAACTATGCAGCATATTTTCCTTTAAGCAAGGAGTGTCCAAACAGTGACCCATGGATCTCATGCAGCCCTGGATAGCAATAAGGCCCACAAGATTGTAACAGTTATTTATTTGTACCCATTATTTTTACAAATAACTCAAGGCATCGAACATATTCAACACACCTTCCTTCTCTCATTTTCCCCACAACAGCAATCCTGTGAGGTAGGTTGGGCTGAGACCAAGTAACTAGTCCAAAGTCACCAGCTGGCTTTCATGGCTACGGCAGAACTTAAATTCATGATCTCACTTTTTATGACATATATTAATATACCTATATATAACACACATATAACCTACATATTATCACATTATACATTTTATATGCAGCCCAATACAATTCTTGTTCTTCAGGGTGGCCCAGGCAAACCAAAAAGTTGGACACTCATGCTTTATGCAAAGCTAGCAGCTGTTCACCTGCAAAAACCACTATATGAGAGCATTCCCTCATTATTATGAGCATTCCCTCATAATTCCCCCATATATGGCTTCCACATGATACTGTCTTCATCTTTCAGCACTTGTGTGAGGCAGCCTTAGGTCATTCTTTGCTGTTCCATCGATGTTTGTCCTCTTAAGCTAACAGCAGCCCAGGTTCTTTCAAAATGTAAAATTTTCACCGCAAGATGGAGATAATTAAGGATACTAGACTACAGAAATGGATAGACTTACATTGAAAATCAAACAGAAGCACACAATATTTTCAGAACTTATTTTACCAGTGGTTGGAAAAAAGGGGTGGAAAGTAAGAATGGAAACTATTGTTAAGCAAATTAAATACTCAGACAACATATTTATTAAGCACTAAGAAATGTAATTAATAGCAAATTAATAAATTTTATTTAAAAAACAATGTGTAAAATTGAAGGAAAGTTTCCTTAGCCATTCCAAACTGGTGAGCCTTCCCTCATAATACTGTCTTCTGCCATCTTTCTATCCCATTCCTTCCAGCAAAGAAAGCTGCATACAGCTATTCAAAAGCCTACAGCTCTACCTGATATTTGATGAGTTTGAAGTTTTTGAATGAGTTCAGGAATTGTGCTTTTTACCTTGTCAAATGCAACAAAGCAAGAGAGCTATATCATGTCAAAACTCTACAGCTTTCTTGGCCCCATATGTGCTCCCTTCCCACATTATTGTCCTGACTTTATAAAAGTGGACCCAGCAAACAGTTTACATTATTTGGATTTGCGTTACTGAAATAGAGAGGAGTGAATTTGTCCTGCAAAATACCCATAGTAGATACCAATCATTTCCAACCAGGGCTGGGCACACTGTGCATGTGCAGGGATGAGAAGCACCAGAAAGCCTGCCCATTGGAAAGAATCTTGACATGTCAGCACGATCTTATTATGTATTTTCCAGAGCAAATATGGAATAAAGAATCCCCTTATCTCCCAACATGATACTACATAAAGGAGACATTTACAGCATGTGCACCTATGCCTAATTCAAAGCATCTTTTCATCCTTGTTCTTGTATCTCAGGATAGGAATAGATGTTAGAACCCCCTATATTATATAACTGCTGGATTATTACCCAAGGATCCATTTATTATCCTAATAAGTTTGGAAGTACTACATTACAGTTTATGATGTGAAACATAAAATCACAAGCCAACTTAATTATTTTTCATGCATCCAAAAGGAATTTGACTAAATTAACCACTTAATGGTTAAGAATTATGTGACATTTGAAACAAAACAACCTGAATATCTCATTTAAAGGTTGCCATCTTCGTAGTATCCAGACAGGTTCATCAAAAGCAAGGCCGTCCTATTGAATGAAAAATCGATTACATTAATAATTTAGATAATTGTACCAACACCTCACCCCACCACACACGGAGAGCCAATTTAAGGATTAAGGCACCAAGCTAGAAACCACGACACTGTAAATTCTAGTTTTGCCATGGGCATGAAGCCAACTGGGTGACCTTGAGCCAGTCACTTTTCTCTCAGAAAGTAGGCAATGGCAGACCACTTCTGAAACCTTGCCAAGAAAATCACAGGAACCTGTCCAGGCAGTCTCTAAGAATCAGACATGATTGAATGAAAAAAAGAAAATTGAGAAAACATTTATTCTTGTCTTTGTTTTAATATTATTCTTTATCTTTGTTTTAATATTATTTTCATTAAGGATGATATGTAAGGGCCTAATTCTGTTTAAGATAAATTATCTTTAATGATAAAAAGAAAACTTCAAATGGCCCAAACGCAGCAAATTTACACTCTAACAAAAATGATCTTGATACAAATCTTAAACTTATACCAACACTATATATTAAATACAACTTTTCTTTATACTGTTATAAGTTTAAAAAAGCTTGGAGAGGAGGAAAAGGGATTTTTAAGTGTTATTATTTCAAAAATTAAAGCAATACTATCAAGAAAAAGAGCTTTAACCTTCTGGTTAATATTATGTCCCCTTTATTTTTCTCTGCATAGAGAAGGAAGTGAATATGTAAAGTATTAGAATTTGCTACAAATAGTAATGAGAAACTAGTTATCTTCTGTGAGATTGCTGGGATAAAAAAATCCCGCCCCCCCAACTGTCTCATCTTTCTATCAGCAATCCACCTCAACATTGCAGAAAGCCAACAATTATTGAGCAACTATCTGGCAGAATTAAAAATAGTGGGTGCACGGTGGCTTAGTTCTTGGGGTAATTCTGTAGAGATCTTTGTCTTCTTTGTACATGCTGAAATGACCACCTACTTGCAACCATGCTGGCAACTACTGCAGGCTTCCAGCATGTCAAGGTTGTCTTTTTTCCTTTATATTCTAAAACTTACAGGCTCCAGAACAGTGACATCAGTCAGTTGAACTCTGGTCATGGATCTTTTGAGTAGATATTTACCAGTTCAAGACATCATTAGAGGCAGGAGATAATTGTATATCTTTTATCAATTATAAAATTAATATGGTGTAGAATATTAAAATGTTGTCTAGAAGCTAGGAATGACTTTACCACCACTAGCCATGTTTTAATTATACCAGTACCTACTGTAATGCATTATATTTGAAACTGCCTTTAGTTCAAACAATACCCACAAACTAGCCAATTGCATTTTAGTTAGCAAGTTGCATGAACCAAATATCTGATTCTACTTTTGTGCATATCCATAAAACTGGGTCAATTGCATAAACCATGTCTAATTTTACCTGCAAGCATGTCATGAATACATCTGGATTTTCCTTCTATTCCAGATTTTTTTCAGTGTAACTCTAGATAGCCTTTTCTCATTTTTTAGCGATTGTCATTCATGTTTAAATGTTCTCTTTAGCTATACTAGTGAGTTCATAGAAATATTCATTCAACAGATTATTTCAGGAGAGTGTTCTACATTCATTTCTAGTAATATCAAGTAATATGCACAATGTTTAAAAATAGGAGTGTTTCAAATTGCAACATTGACACTTTTATAATCCCTTTACTTTGAAATCTTTTAACTCAAACATCCAAAATATCATTCCCTGCTTGGCTTTAAAGGGAGATAAATGCCATTGTTCATCTTTTAGCATTTATTGATCTTATAACTGCTCATTGCTCCTTCAGATTTGGTACTTTATATTGCATCTCAACTTTCCTCTGATATCTAAGGGAATGCATCCAAACTCAGAAACATAATAATAGTTTAAAATGATTTTGTTTCATGGTCACAGTGTAGTTTAGGACTTAAGAGAGTAAACTTAAATCATGCCAATTCTAACATGCTTATCACCACATTCCCTTTTTCATCCACCCTATAAAACATACCAGTTGGAGGCAAATGCTTTGAGTATTTACATTTTGTGGAAATTTAAAGTATGAAAATGTATGCAAACTTTTTGTGTCCTATCCTAAGAGAAGGGGCTTGAGAGGTATTAGGAACTGTCAAAAACACTTTTTAAAAATTTATAAAAACTAATATGATCATTCATCCCAATATTCCACTAAAAATCTTTTTTAAAGAGAACTCTAAGATTTTATTTTTTCTCCAATAGTAAACATTTATCATGATTGCCTAGTAATATAGAGGTATGATTATGGACAACTTGCTTTTTATGTTCAAGATTTTCTGTAAAAAATTCACAGAAATAAGCATTTGACAAATATTTCTTACAAAAATGTAATATAAAGTTGATGGTCAATAGCTATTACAAGTTAAAGACGACAATACAATATGACCAAATGGCATTTTTGGTTTATCTATAATATTGATAAGTCCTCACTTAAGACAAGTAATTGGGAGAAGAATTTCTGTTGAGGTCATAAAGCGCAATGTCATAATAATAAGCAAGAGTAACCCAGTCAGTTCCCCAGTTGCCATCATTAACTAAATCACTCAGATTGTTAAATGAGGATCTCATGTGGTTGTTTGTTCTGACATTTTGCTGGCTTCCTCATTGGCTTTGCTTGCAGGTAGTGGTAGAGAAGTTGGAAATTGCAATCATGTGACAAGGGGATGCTGCAACAATAAGAAGTTGGAGCCATTTGCCAAGTACTTGTATTGCAATCATATGGCCACTGGAGAGTTGCAAGGTTGTAACTATCACTATTGTAAATTCAAACAGTTGCTAAAGGAGTGGCAATTAAGCAAGGATTATTTGTATTATTTCATGTAATTGGTCTCTCCTCTCTTTACAAATGCTTTGGCTGTTACAAAACAGAATACTTATACAAGTTTTCAGAAAAAGGACACAATAAAAATTTATTTTAAATATATTATAAAAGAAAGACCATTCAATTCGTAAAAATACTAAACTTGACATCCAAATGATTTCCAGTTAGTCAGCGATACTACATTAAAGTGCTAGACATCCTTGATTTTCCCCAACTTAAGACATTGTCCCAAGATGCACAAAATAAATACACAATTTGTGGCAACATCCAATTTAAAAGAAACTGTTAAGCATGCATTACAAAGAGGGAAACTTTAAGAATCCCTGAAGACTTTCTACATATGAGCTGCATTTTTCTTGCTTCTTTCCCCTTAAATCTTTCGCTGTTTAATAATATTGTTGGAAGAACTAATGTTATACTTACTTTGGTTACATATCATGTAATGTTGTGAACTTAATGCATATAATTTTCTTCAAGAGAAAAATATCTACCTACCACAACATGTTTGTATGCTTTTAAATTCATTCAAATTAAAATCCTTACCTACTAGAATGTGAAGATATCTCTAATTGATGACAAATCTATTGGAGAGCTTATAACAGAATGTAGTTCAAAATTGTAAGTAGACCTCAAATTGAGCTGTTTTTTAAAATGGCTATAGTGATCTAAAATGATATTTAAGGATAAGTTTATGTAAAACTTGTTTTTAAATTATCCAAACAGAACTACAATAGTGTCTTTAATTTAACATTTATGTACTCTATGTTTTAATTTAAGAAAAAAGAGGCATTCTGTTAAAAAAACAAAAGAAAATCAACTGCCTGTAATATATTTCCCTGGAGGTTCCACTTCCTATGTTGGAGCCCAGCTGAGATTAAACCTAGCTGGGAGAAAAGCACCTGTAGGAAGTCACCATAGGAAGGTAAAATAAATCCCTTGGGGAAGACTTGCTTGGTTCTTTTAAGATCAGTTATGAATTCAGAATACTTCAAAATCTTTAGCAATATTTGTTTAAAATCTAGTTCATTGTGATTGTTCACCAAGATACTACAACTTCTGGAAAACTCTATGTACTTTGAGCATGTTAAGAACATTTAGAAATAGGATGCCTAGAATTCTAAACAATTAGTGGCATAATTGAAATAATGGGAGGCATAATGTCAGGCTGCACTAAAAATAATCCAAGACACAGAAACTTTGTGCAGCTCTTCAGCCAGAAATGTTGATTTTGTTACATATTAAAGGAGAAATTATTCTTTATGCTAGTTTAACTTACATTAAACTAGTAATTTTTATATCAATGTCAGTACTCTGTGAATAGTTCTATCAAACATTTCCCCCCAGATGTGAATATTTTTATATTGCAGATCTATAAGAAAAATGAAGATCGAAATAGAAACTTAAATCAATGAATTTACTCTCTGCATGGTAAAAAGAAATATAGTATGGTCTACTAATCTTCTACAGATAGCCTTTGATTTACAACAGTCAGGATTGGAATTTTGGTTGTTAAGCAAATCATCATATGTCTGAACCAGATTTTCCAGCCATTTTTATAACAGTTGTTAAGCAAATTACCACAGTTCTTAAGTGAATCACTGAAGTGAATCACACAGCTATTCAGCAAATCCAGTTTCCCCAATTGACTTTCCTTGTTGAAGCCAGCTGGGAAGGTTGCAAATCAGTCATGTGATCACAAGATCCTGCAACTGTTGTAAATGTGATTGCCAAGCATTCCAATTTAATCTCATGACCATGGAGGGTGGTAAGTCATAATTTTGAGGACAGGTTGTAAGTCACTTTTTCTGAAGCTCTCATAACTTTGAATCGTCAGTTAAATGAATGATCATAAGTCAAGTACTGCAAGTACTACAGTACTTGACTTCATCATTGTTATCTAGAATATGATCAAAAAATTGGCCCGACAATAACAATAAATAGCAACCACTGAACAGATTTTCTTGTACTATTCACATTTCTGGTATAGAAGCTATCAGATCCTCAAGATGACTAAAACAAATACCACTGTGAAAAAGTATTCAAGAATACATGAAGATGTAAACAGTTTTCTTTTAGCACAGCCCTATTATTAAGTTTATATGCCACCCATCTCATAGTTCGAGGCAACTAGATCTGGGGAAGGATGCTTAATATCCCATATAATTAATTATATTTTGATATGCTTGGAAATTCACTGGAGAAATTGGGGTTAACATTTTCATATTTGTGTGCCACCATCTAGTACTAATAGCCAGGCAGGATGTCCTGTGAAGATTAATACCTCCCAACACTTGTAAATGAAGTGAAATGTCAGAACCCAGAGATTCTCCGATTTTCTAAATTATCCATCATCTTTCCATCTTGCAATCTGAACTTAAATAACATCATATTGTCAAAATATCACTAACTGCACATAGTACATAAGTCTTGTACATTTCATACCTATTTTACTCTTGTCCAGCAAGGCACTAGGAAATTGTTCAAGTTTAAGCTTTTGTTGTACATTTGCATTTTAAAAGGCACTTCTTTATTTTAATGATGCTGTTATGTTCAATTTTACTGAAACTCTAATTGGTCAAATGTATGCAAGAGTTTTCTAAACCAAACAGTTCCCTGTAATTAAGATCTTTAGTTGGCTTCCAAAAATTCACATAGCATCACAACTGACCATGATATTTCTCTTCATAAAAGGTAAACAGTCAAAATGGTCAGTTAAAACTATACTGAATCGCTGCAATTAAGTGAGGAACCACCTATTTACAATCATTTAGAATGCCTTATGGAATAGCTGATAAAATGGCAACATTGTAACAATTTTATAACTGCAAGCTATCTCCAGACTCAAAAGTGTGGTTGTGTGTATGTGATGATCTATAAATAAAGTCCTATGCAACTTGGAATGAGGCTATTTGAAGGACTGTTCTTGCTGAATATTCCTTGGCTTTTAGATCTTTGATAAATGTCTTCTTTCACTCCACCAAGAGATGGGAACTCAAGAAAAGGCCTTGTTAATGTCTGCTACCAGAGTTTCAAGTTGCCTGTCCCAAAAAGTCATCTTTTCAATCAGTGGGTAAAAGTACCATTATTTAGACTGATCTTTAAGTATATTTTGACTACTAAATTAGGTATATATGCTATTGTTTTCATCATACAGCTATAATTATATTTTACATTTTAAATGTAATATTTGTATAAATTCCTGGAAAGTTTTTATGTAGGATTTAAGTCTAATAAATGAATAAATACAAGGTCACAGTACCCACTATTGTTCTGTAGACTTAGCACCGAGAGATCTGATCCTTATGTAAAATATGCTTGCTACTTGAGGTCAAATAGTGTGACTCTGAAGTATTCCTAGTAAAATTGGGAAGCTAAATTTTTATTTTTAACATAACTAGTTGATAGATTTCCAGAGGAAGTATTTACATACATGCAATCTGGAAAGTTTATAGAACATGTTTTCATGATTATAAATAAACATGAATGTGGACTAATTATTTACAAACATGGTAAAATGAACGTTCATTACTCAACTAGTCAATTGTTACTATAACAAAACTTTAAAGCGTTCTAAAAGAATCATTAGTATTAGAAATCAAGAAATACTAATCTGTCAATTTATTTGGTAAAAAAATGACAGGTATTATATTGCTGCAGAGAATTCAAAATTTTTCACTATCCTCTTATGTTTTAAATGGATTGACAAAATTGCCATGTTAGATGCAAGAACCATAATTATAACCGGATCAGGAATATGCATTAGGAAATTCAGTTAAAATCTGACTTTATTCTTAAACTTGCCACATATGGCTTATTCAGTGTCTATTATCACAGATATTTGGCATTCATATCTGTGAACATTGTTTGAACATATACTGATTGTTATGTATTATTTAGTCAGGCCCATCATGAAAAAGCAAACTTCAAGTTAAAAAGGCAACTGGTCATGTACACCAGTGGCCCCCAATCTTTTGGGCACCAAGGACTGGTTCCATGGAGGCAGGTTTTTCTGCAGACCAGACAGAGCTGATTTTGCATGCTGCCTGCATTGCACGGATGGGGCTTTGCTTGTTTGCGCAACCTGGTTTCTGGCATGCTACAGACCAATGCTGGTCTGCAGATTGGGGGTTATGGACCCCTGATGTACAGTATTTACTGCTGCTATTACTATAAATTATGGTATGCAAGAATAACACTACTAAGTTTATTCTTGTCTTAAATTGACATTTTACTGTAATCTACATGTTTCCTGATGTTTAGTTACTTCAGTTATTTAGAAAGTTTCAGTGATGTTTCATTCTTGCAATTTTCTTAACTAAGAACCAAAACAGGAAACAAAACAAAAGGAATTGGATAATTAAAACTTGAATAAAAGACATTTTCACATGAATTCATTTTTGAATTCTAGCTGTATTCCTCTATACACTTCACAGGTTGTCACTGTTTCCAAATCTATAATTATAACAACTTCTAGACTTCTTGCTTAATGGGGATGAATTATCCAGAGACATAGATGCAGCATCATCAAAGTAAAGACTGGCCTGATAGTCACTCTCTCCTGAGATTCTCCCTTTTTCATTTTTTAGAAAATTATTTTTTTAAAAATTGTCATATCCCCTGTAAAAATTATGACTGTAATATTTACATATAAATAATGTCTTTAAAGATCAAGATTCTTATTAAATGTTTCCAAGACTGTTGAATTTGTATGTTCAAATATCCACTGTTGTGTTGGAGATGAAGGATTGCACATGTTCATGAAGATTTTTCGATCACTTTCATTACAGTCCATGCAGCTGCCACTTACTGGGTGATAAAGTGTCTTGTCCTGAGGATGAAAGTTAAAATTAGTCTCACTACGTATACTGTTTTATTGTTTAAATAAGTTCCTAAGCAAGTTTTGCATAAATAACTTTTTTCATATCAAAAGTCAATATATAATCCAACAGACTTTATTGGGAAGCATGTTTTGCAAAAGAAGCACATTGTTAAATTTTTGAAATTATGATAGTATTTGCTTCTTCTTGAATCTCTTCTTCTGAACAACATATTACTAATAGCTCTTTTTGTTTTTTATTATTTAAGCAAAAAATAAAGTATCATCCAAAATGTTTCAAGATGATCACACCATTTGATGCAACTATATGTACTTACTTTGCGATATTTCCATAGCTGATTTCCTTTCATTCCATGACAGTCATAAAGGGTGATTGGGCTATTGTGGGAAATAGCATCAAAACAAAATTTCTTTGCGTGTTGAGGGTCACCTGGACGGATATCCTCTCGCCAGCTGAATGTGAATACCTGTTTAATAAACATATGCTATCAGAAATAAATGAGAAAAAAAATCATTTTTTTTCAGATAGTTACTTAATTTTAAATTATTTATTTTTGGACAAGAAATTAGACATTTATCAGTATAAAAGGCTGCCATTATATGATAAATAGCATGTTAAGATTTTTTTATACTGTTATGAGCCTTTCAATCATTGTCTTTATATAACAGAGAGGAATTATGCAAGAATTGATGCCTTAGATGCCTTAAGTCATCAAAAATTAGAATCTAATCTAGTTGATATATTTATGTCTTCTGCCTCTTGACAGTCATAGACAGCTATAGATTGGATCATGGCCACTAAGATTATTTTGGCAATGGTATTACTGCCAGTACTAAGAAGAATCATGTATGTGCCAACATAAGCCCATTGGCTTATGAGCACTCAGATATTCTATTAGTGATAAATGATTTTACATTTTGTGACAGAATTAGTCATTATAATTCAGTTTTCAAGAACAGCTGCTTTGAGATCCATAAAAGAATATTTTGCAAAGCCTTCGGTGATTTCTGAAAGATTTCTGAATTGTATTCATTTACATTTTGCAAAAATTTGCCAATTTCTAATGGTAAATGCTACAGTGATGGAAACACAAGTGTGTTTTATTGGTGTCTAGGTGGCAGTGAAAGTGAGGTGAAAATATCAGATGTCTGATGGGAGTTTTGATAGTCTTTTGTCCATAACTCTATCATAAAAATATCATCAACAAATCTTAGTTTTAGAAGACAATTTAGGCGGAGCAGGAACTGAGGAAGCATTGTTCTAAATAGTAATATTGCCATAATGTGATGATATATAATTTCCCCAAGTTAAAGTAATTTTTAACCCTCTTCCAATTGTTCTGTGTATATTATATGTATACTATATGTATACTATGTAAACATAATACTATATTTACCTGTTAGTATTATATTATATTTGATTTTTTTAAATTCTGCTTTTATTACTTCATAACTTAAGATGGCTTAATACTTAATACTTCTTCCTCCAATTTTCCCCACAACAACCCTGCAAGGTGGATTGAGCCAAGACAGTAACTAGTCTGGTCACCCAGTTGGCTTTGATGTTTAAAAAAGGTGGAACTAGTTTGATAAAGTAGGCAATAATATAAGGAAATTAAAATCATTTGTTACTACACTATTTAAAAGATCACAAAACTATTTCATTAAAGAAACTGTTATATTATTTCAACATTTGCATAAAATGTTAAGTTTTGTGACAAATTCTGAAACCTCAAAAAATGAACCCCCATTTTTATAACACTCAGTAACTTAGAAGGAAGTTGAGTTGTGATTACTTCCACTTATTTATTGTTTCTTGTTTCTTGTATACTTGATTTTATTTTTTACAAATCTATTTTGTAATATATGTATTTATTTTTCATGTTATTAGTATTGTGTACTAGATATTTTAATTTACTGGATAGTTTTATAAATTGCTAAGAATTATTTGAATACAGCAACTATTTAGGTAACAAATTTAGTAAAATAAGTAAATACATAAATAAGCTTGTTTTTAAAAAAAGCACTTACCTGCACATTGCTCCATGCAGCTTCTCCTCTACCTTTCACACATGTTTCAACTCTTAGTGGTGAACCTAGGGCCCCATGCTTTGTATCTACACAGAGACCAGTCCCTACATTACGGATCTGAAAAACAAGATCAGAGATGAGGGCCATATAATAAGCAGCAGCTTCACTTGATGCATTTTGTGATGCCATTCTTAAAAATTTAAAAATGCATCAAAAATATGTATGCCAAGAAAACTGCAAGTTCAGGCTTTATACAACCTTAAAAATAGCAAGAAACAGGACAGAGTAGATTTACAACTGAAGTGAATGACTGACTACATTTATTAAACTGACATAAATCAGAAATATCATAGAATCATTTATTTTCGAGCTGTGGTGGCACAATGATTAAAATGTAGTATTGGAGATTGACTCTGCTTACTGCCAGGAGCTTGATCCTGATTGGCTCAAGATTGGCTCAGCCTTCCTTCCTTCTGGTAAAATGAAGACCAAGATTGTTGGGAGCAATATGCTGAATCTTAAACACTTAGAGAGAGTGCTGTAAAGAACTATGAAGCAGTATATAAGTCTAAGTGCTGTTGCTTTTGCTTTACTTCAAAACAGCTCTTGGGGATGTCCTATAAGTTTTGATAACTCTCCTTTAGACTTTTTAATCTCTTTAAGATTACTCCTTCCTTCAAAACGACGCTATAGAGCAGGGGTCTCCAACCTTGGCTCCTGGAAGCCTGGCGGACTTCAACTCCCAGAATTCCACAGCCAGCTTTGCTGGCTGTGGAACTCTGGGAGTTGAAGTCCGCCAGGCTTCCAGGAGCCAAGGTTGGAGACCCCTGCTATAGAGCATTGCACACCAGAACAATTAGACACAAGAAAGCCATCACTCTGCTAAATAAATAATTCCCTCAACCCTGTTCAACTATTACAAAATCTGCATTACTATTATTGTTAATCACTCATCACCCATCCCTTCCCACTTGTGACTCTATGACTGTAACTTTGTCACTTGTATACTTACGATTTATATTGACTGCTTCCTAGTATGATTTGATTGCTTATTGTACCCTAAGTGTCGTACCTTATGATTCTAGACTCTTGACGAATGTATCTTTTATGTATACTGAGAGTATTTACACTAAGACAAATTCCTTGTGTGTCCAATCACACTTGGCCAATAAAGTATTCTGTCTATGTATCTATTACAATTGAGGTTACTTTCTGTCAATTCACTCCTAACTAAACCTTCAAAATCTTTCTTCAGTTCCTCCTCCCTGCATAATTTAAAGAGAGAGAAAGAGAAGAGGAACCCTGTATTACTGGTCTGAGGGTATTCTAATATCCAATCATCATATAAACTAATATAGCAACTTCCTGTTGACATGTATTGTTCAATTCCTATAAGTAAATCTGTAACACTGAAATTAAAAACACATGCATTAAAACATGTTGACCAGCCTTTGGGAATGGAATCAGAGGGACCAGAAATTCTATGGCTATTACAGTATCTGCAACCATATGCTAAAGTGTAGCTAAATGGACTGAGTAATAAACTAACCTCTCCCCAGGCAGCTGCTGGAGGTTCCACAGGTGGATAGAACTTTCCCAAATCCCAAGCAACTTCATTCATAAACCACTTGAAACTTTTGCAGTTGAGTTTAATGCGAAGTTCTTTCTGAGCAGTCACATCCCCTGCAGACAGATGTCGATATTCAGGTCTCCTTTGATAAATGTATTCTGCATATTCGTCCATCCACACTTCAGCTACCCGTTTCAAGTTCTATAAGATTCCAATATTTTAAAATGAAAATAAAATAAAAATAACTTGATAAATAGGAAGGAAAGGAAAATTTTAAAAATAGCTAAAGATAACAGACAAGATCATAAGCAACTCTTCTCTACTTCTTTACTATTGGCAGATACAGGAGACTGACTATGGTAAAAAGTTAAAAAGGCTAAATAATGTATTTTAGGTAGACACTGATCTTACTACAGTATTTGGCTGATATATACATTATCAGCTTGACTCAGGCAACTTCATTCAAAACACACTATTTCACAATAAAATTATAAGACTGAGTAAATACACTAAAATTGATTAAAATTTAATACGGAACTCTTCAATAGATAAAACATTTTAAAGCTAGGCTTGTAATTATAGGAAGTCAAATAAGGGAATGTATAATAATTTTTTTTAAGTTATTAAAGGAATTTTCCCATTACTTCTTTTCCCACAAGGGGGAGCCTCTAACCACACTTTAAGATATGCTAATTTTGAACAGGATGTAATATATCTTTTAAAATGAATATTCACAAATTGAAAAGGAAATCTTGAATTTATAGTGAGGTAGTGACTAAATTTCTCACTGGAGCATGTTTTCAAATATTGTAAAAACTGGTAAGTTCTTCATTTTAGCTGTACATGTATACATGTTAATAATGTTATGAATTTTGCATACATTTTAACAGCTTTAGACCTTCAAACCTTTTACTAACGCATTTTCCTTTACTTTCCTATCTTCTGCTTACACAGACATGAATAAAAGGCATAGGAACAGGCTTCTTGTGTTAACAATAAAATTTTTACTACAGTTCAAGTGGATGATTTTTTTTAAATGCTCCATTGTGAAGATGTAAGAACAGCACAGCAAGAAAGCTTCTTACCCTAGCTAAGCTGACTCCTGTTGGAACCTTATAAGGGACATATTTTCTATAAATGTGACCAACTCGAGAACAAGGGATATCTTCCATGCGACCTCCACACATCCAGACCTGTGAAATAGGAGAAAGAACATGTAAAAAATTTTCTTACTGTGATGGCAAACAAAGCTTTTGAAAGCAGAAATAATGCAATTTCAGCAAAATACACTTAGACCTTATATATTGTCCTATACCTTCCATAGAAGTATGAACCATATCTAAAATATTTAAGACAACAGTGTATTATAAAGATATTAGGCTACAACACCTACCTCTAAACTAATTGGAAAATAAGGTTTCTAATGCACAATTTGCCTTACATCTTATGTCAGTTTATCTCAAGAATACTGACCTTTTATATACAGGAAAATTCAATTATCTAGTGCATGTTTTGTAATTCCCAGCATATGCATGAAATGTCTAATTGAGGGTGAAGGTTCATTCTCTGAGTTTGTGGGTTGGTTTCTGTACGTTTCATTACTAGGCTAGGTAACATCTTCAGCTGAGTTTAGGGGATCTCAGTGTTCTTCTGTTTATAAGGGCTTTGTGTGGTCAATGGATCTTGTGATAGAGAGGTCAGGTGTGCATGTGTTGTTAAGCAGTGCAGTCACATAATGCTTTGCTCAACAACAGAATTTCTGGTACCAACTAGGGTTATTAAGTGAGGACTACTTGTACTTTTAATTAACAGTTAATTGCTTAATGATTAGGAACTTATCTAACTTCTATTAGATAATTATTTTCCACTTTTGGCTTTACTAAGGCCCAAGATTACTAGACAATTATTACTTAAAGGTTGGATGGACTTTCTTTGATTTTATGTTGTTTTTAGAGTTATTGATTCTGTGTGTGTGTGTGATTTTAAAAAAGACATGTAAGCCACCCAAAGTGATTGCGAATTGGCTGGCCTATAAAATGAACAAATAGCATACTGACAAATTTAATTCTGAATTTAAAGTTGACCCTCAATTAGCTTGACTAATACTTGCAGTTATCATCCCTGTATTATCCACATTTGATTAAGAAATTTATTATTCCTGAATCTTTTTCAACTCTGTATGAACATTCTTTCATACTTGTATGGATGTAACTTCTGTAAGTCTATGTCAGTGCTTCCCAAAATATTTTCCTTCATTACCAAAACTCCTTATCGGAAAGTCTTTTATGTTCAATGTAGGTAAAACACTTTAAGTCAATTTTCCCTATTCCCCTGTGTGATTGGATAATGGGTTTTTGTGTTGTTACCCAAAGAGAAAACACTTTAACCCAAATTTGGGTAATTTAGCTTCATTTGGGAAGCACTGATCTAATTGAAGAAGAGCTTTTATTTAGTATATTCCTTCCAATAGGCTTAAATTATATTTAAATACTTTGACTAATAATAGCACACTTTAAAACAGTTTGAGTGTGTTGTTATTATAGAATATAAACATGCATTTATTTATAGACTAAGGAGCTACAAAATTATTTTAAAAGTTGTCTGCTTAAGAATATGGCAAACTTTCCAATGCAAGTCTTGTTAGATGGCCGATACTGAAATGCTGAAAACTTCATTTTGTGAGCTTTCATTTTGCAAAAGAAATTCAATAGTTAGCTGTCCCTGAACTATTTTATGAATTAAAATAATATTTTGATATTAATAGCAATAAAAATGTAATACTAGCTTTGGGAGATAACAGCACTCTTATGTTTTAAGTAATTCTTGAATGCAAATAGTATAGCCTTTAAGATAGAAAAATATCACAAATAGATAAACTAGTACAAGAACTTTTAAACAAGCTTGAAGAATGCTGCTTGACTGCATGTTTCTTCATTCTGCTATCACCAGTTGTTGTTTCCCATTAAAAATCTTATCCTACATAATTTTATATATGTTCGATTTATTTAATATTGAGGTGAACTTTTCTTTTTGAGAATCCAACGTTTTATACTTTATCCAATATTTCATATGATCTTTGAAACGTGGACCGCTGCATTTTAGAAACACATTATTTGATCATTTTAAAGCCTGGGAAAAAATGCTAGAAATTATTAAAATAAACTGAGTTGATTTTCTCCTTAGGTTGTGTTTACAATTTGTATTTTTCAAGTTTGAGAATTCAATGTAGTTAAAAAAATCCTTAAGATGATTCTTGCAGGATCAGGTTGGAATGAAAATTATTTTATTTCTAGGTCTATTAATGTCTCAGCTGATGTTCCAAATTCACATTCAAAGTATGTAATTTAAACAAAGAAAAACCCCAAGATTTGGGAACATAAATTTCAGAAATAAATCCTATATACTGTGTTTCCCCAAAAATATGACCAGGTCTGCAGCTGAGAAATGGGCTCTGGATTGATACGCAGCCTCTGGCTTCTGTTTCATCTTCAGATGCCTTCCGGAAAGCCCTCTGTAGCCAATAAAAGAGCTTCGGATTGATCCAGAGGCCGTTTGTCAGCTGCAGAGAGTTTTCCAGAAGGCTCTGACGGTGAAACAGAGACTGGGGGGCGGGGGGGGGACAATGTGCATGTCAATCCAGACCTCGTTTTTTGGCTGCAGAGGGCTTTCCGGAAGCCTCTGATGGCAAAATGGAGGCCAGGGGTGATGTGTGTGAGCTACAGTAAGCGGTCGCAGGAGAAGTGGGCCTGCAAGGTGAAGCAAGTGTGTGAGACCTGGTAAGCAGGGCAACTCCACTCTCCTTCCCCACCCTAGCTTAATTTTTACCTGTGCACCTTGCTCCATCCCCTGCACCTCGGGGTGGACAGGATCTTTTGGGGGGAGGACTTAATTTTAGCACATGCATTAAAAACATAGGGCCTCTTTTCGGGGTGGGTCATATTTTTGGAGAAACACGGTAGATCCACAATTCATTTGGAGATTCATTGGAGATACCGGGTGGTTAGGGAATCTGGTGTATAAAAATATAACGTATGTCTGTAAGCATATATCCATTCTTTAAAAATAAAAATGGCCTTTGGCTGTGGTCAAGATAATAACCTCCCACCAAAAAAACGCAGAGTAGTAAATTGCATCTTGGGGTTTTTGTCTTATTTACTAAGCTTATATGTGTCTCCAATTTTAACTCTGATCAACTTATGGAGCTACAAATAGTAAAAGGATCAAAACAATTCACACAACACTAGTAATACCTGACAATGGGGAACAGCTCTAAAATATATATATTCTGGAGGATGAATACATGCACCCACACCCACACATATATGCACACATACATGTGTGTGTGTGTGTGTGTGTGTGTATTCATCCTCCAGAAAGGACCAAATACAGTTGCTCAGACCCAAAAGCACATTGAAACTGTCAAGTCTTATTTGCTTACAGAAAGCCAGAAGAGGTGGGGCTAGTTTAGTGTTGAGGGGAATGTTCTTCATAGAAAGTATGCAAACTCAGAGATGGTGGCTCTTAGGAATCTTCCAGGTGGCATTCCCTAGAGGTCAAAATCAGACAGTGCCTCCTCTTCCAGGAGGTAATAGTATGTGGAAAAGAACTTGGGACACAAAGGGAAGAGCCTCAGCCTGAGTAAAATTGAGATTAAATGGAAACTTAGCTTGCAGAACAAGCCTGCACTTAAACACCTGTCTGCCATTAACCTATAAACAAGGTAAATTATTTATCAGTTCATGCTAAAATATTACAAATCTCTTTTCTTCACTTTTAACTAGCTAAGCTCCAAGTTTTAAAAAAATGGTTTCTATTGATGTAGTACATATTGTATAAATATAATTTCAAAAGCAGGCTTCCTATTCATTTTTATTGCTGGTTTGATTCATTTTATTATCAACATTTTTGTCTAATGACAAATTTCATTACAAGAAAATGAGCAGCTCCTTAAAAAAGGAACCAGTGGACATGAGTATCATGTTATATTACTGTAGAAGGAAAAAAGCAAAAGGCTGAATTAAACATTACTGAACAAGAAAATGAGCAAGTATCAGACAAACAGTAATTCTAGCTATAAGTCCCCTTTGATTTTACTTTTCCATGAGGCAGCATGCTGTTCATGAAGCATTCAAAATTAATATTCTGTCTCACAAAATTATTTGTGCCTCATAATCTGAAAGCTATCCATATTGGTCATTTTTGACATCATTTCCTTTTTACACAAAAATAAATATTACAAGGTAGTATTGGATTCTATTGCAAAGCCGACAATACAAGAGATAAATACAATAATAGCAGCCCCTCTCTGAAAGTTTAGGAAATATAAATGAGCAGGGTGGACTATTTTTTAGCAGTTTTACTATAACCATTGTACTAACTGGCAAAATGGCATGTAATCCTTTAATTTTGTTTTTAGTGCAACTGACTATAGTTGAATGCACAGTTTTCTAGTGAATTATTCTCAAGTAAAATTAAAGTTTTGAGGTCTTCATACAAGGTTAAGCTGATGTATACGAGAACAAGAATCAAAGATGGTAAGTTGATATATCTTGACAAGAAATTATAAATCAGGATAAGGTTGCAAGTCATAGTTGCACAATAACTGCTGTTCTGTGTCAATGTTTCCCAACTTTGACAATTTCCAAATATGCCAGATTTGGGAAACAGTGTTCTACTTTACTATGTGGTTTAGAATAAGTCATACAATATAATGTTCTTTTTTAGCCATTATTATTATTATTCAAACCAGCTTTTGGAAGGGTGAGACCAGGAAATTGTCTTTACCTATTTAAAAGTCTAGATCTTTGCTGTATGAAAACCAAAGTGAATAGCAAACAGAACTAAATAATTTATTTCTCTTGCTATATATTGCCCAGTATTCTTCGTGAAGGCAAAATAAGAAGAAAAAGAGAACATGACTCAGGTCCATTTGTTTTTCTTATATTAAAACTGACAGATATTTTTTTCCTAATAAGTGTCTACATTAAATAATATGAATTCTAGCCCATCTTGCTCCAAATTTCCTATTTTTCAAAAAATAATGATTCTAAGATTATTGCATTTGTTCCATAGATCACAGGACATATAGAGGAAGACAATGGACATGCATTCCTTCCTTCCTTATTTTCTAGAAGTATCTCAAGACTTTGCTTTGTCATTAGTCTGGGGCACTCAGGGGACCCATGAATTCTTGAGGTGGTTCCATTGCTGATCAAATTTCTAGTGTATGCCTTTTTTAAAAAAATGGTCCAATGTGATTGTGTTTGACATATTTATTATTTTATACTTCTTTAGATGTACCCCACCTAGAGTGGGCTCTCATATAAATTTGATAAACAAACAAACGTATGTTAATACTGATTTCCCACTGGGTGTATGGTTAAGGAAGAAATCAAATTAATAGATAATTTTCCAATATATAATATTTGAAATGTATATAGAGCAATCTTCAATGATTTTGTACATAAATGCTGTAGCATTATGATTTAACCAGCAAGCTGAGCAGGATCACCTGGGATAGGTATCCTATGGAAATGTTGATAGTTGGTGAGTATCACCAACTTTTCATATAACTAAGATTTTTTTCCATTTCCATTTGAAATTACTGAAAGGGTTATTCCAGAATTACTTCTTCCCAAAAATCCTTATACTTTTTATCCAAAAATCATTTCACATATAAAAAGGGGGGGATGTAAACCTTTCATATTTTTATTTCATTTAAACATTTTTATTTCTGCAAAGTAACACTTTGCTGAGATGTTACAATGTTTGCTTCAAGTATAAATTGCCTAACATAGAAATCTGAAGCAACTTTAGAGAAGAAGGCTATACTTGGTTTTATTAACAACTTTTTTTTAATGAAGTATAAGAAAATCAGTTCCATGCGAAATCAATTCTAAGAGCAAAAATACACTGACTGTAACAAAAAAAGGATGTGTTAACACAACACACTTGCACAGTCAAGCAACTGTTTAAAATGTAAATGCAATTATGAATGCATTACATACGTATTTGCTTAGTTTATGGTTCACTGTATTGCGTAAGTCTAGAAAATGTGAACATTTGTGTTTTGTGAATCCAATCTAAAAGTCATTAAGCAACAATATGTCATCAGAGACTATATGGGCATGTTGATAACTATTAACAGTTATCATAACAGGAGAAAGTGATCCATGAAGAGATTGAGGTCTGGCTGAAGATAAACATTAAATTGTAATGTAAAAAAAACCCTAAAACTGTTTATTACAAAAATGTAATAAGAAGAAAATAAAAAGAATGATGACTTGGAGCATCCTGCCTTAGGCCTGGATATCTGTGGAACTGCCTATCACCAACATCATCTATCACAAATATATATTCTTGATTATATTTTTGACGGGAGTACATCAAAGGTAGTTTAAGAAATATTCATGACAATGATAGCCTTTTTTTGGACTCAGACTTTCAAGTATCTATCTGTCTTCATACCTGTAGCGAGTTGTACCTTATGATTCTTGACTCTTAACAAATGTATCTTTTCTTTTATATACACTGACAGCATTTGCACCGAGACAAATTCCTTGCTTGTCTAATCACACTTGGCCAATGAAGAATTCTATTCTATTCCATTCCACTCCATTCTTCACCACAATAATGGAGGGAATACCAACAGACAATGGAAATAATATTGGAAAAACCAAGGTAATTTCTGATAATAATCATAGTGATTGTCAGCTGGAAGTTTTGTAAATTTCTAAGTGAAAAATGAGTTGATGGTGATAAGTTTTTTCCCCTTCTGAAATGGATGATATACACTTGTGAAGAAACAGCAGTGATCAAATTCTAAGAAGATTGTTTTTGTTCCTCATCAGATTCCTTTGGAGTGGTAGGAATCTGACTTGGAAGATGAATGGTCAGTTTAAGATCTCAACATTATTTTAAAAAGATAGGCTGTTTCACTAGATGTGAGGACACATGTATGTGAACAAAATGATTAAATATTTTCCTTGCAAGCTTGGGATTGTTATTGTATGTTAAATGAATTTTGCCACCTATCCATCAACATTTACATCCACCATGTGAATTTAAAATAATTTTTAAAAGCAACATTAACTCAATAATCCATTATCACGCTCTCTACTTAGTCTTTGCCAGTGGTATTTTATGATAGAAATTCCTTTGTTACCTCCTCCCCTGGTAGTTTCCAGAGATCTTGAACAGAATGAGCTACAGTAGGGGTTCAGACAGAGGCAATTGTGGAAATGATTTGTATGATCTCCCATTTTAAACAGAACTATGGGTGGATCATAATAATAAGAGTTTATGGAGATGACCTACCAATGAAGATAATCCTGACCTACCTACAGTAGTTGAGTCTTTGGATGAAGCAATAAGTTGAGAGAAACAATACTGGAAAGTCCATATATCAAGTAATCATTGTATATTAATGCTGTTGGGTAGCTCATTGGGTACCTGAAGTAGTTGATTACTTCGAGGTTCTTTGAGGACCTGGAAGAATTAAAGTGTAAAATGAATGTGGTTTCAGAAAGTGGAACTGGATCAAGCTACTAGTAGTCTATGTAAGATTTGTGATTTTCTTGAAGATGAAGATGAACTATAAGAACTGCTATTCACTTGATAAAAACTGGTTCAGCAGAAAGGGTCAAAGTTAGTACTTGGAACTAGTAGAAAGAGCTGTCAGTTACAAAAGCACTGTAGATGCTGACAAATGTAACAGAATTTTCAGAGAAATGGAAATTTGGCTCTAAATACAGATGACATATTTTCAATTGACGTACAGTATTTGTTCTGCTCCCATTCAAGTTTAGCTTTGTAATATGCAACTAAGCAAATACACATAAATATTTAAACTACCTTCTGCTTGTTACAATCAAGTTATAGATTTTAATCTTTAAATTATTTTTCTTGGTTCTTTGTATCCTTATCCATTTGAACAATATCATGCTATTCATTTTCCTGAAGGAAAGACTTGAATTAGATTTTTATCCAATTTTTATTACTTTATAAGGAACTCAGTGACAAACATACTTAATATTCGTTCCTCCTATTTTCCCCACAAGAACAACCCTAAAAGGTGGGTTGAGATGAAAGAAAATGACTGGTCCAAAAAGCTAGCTCTCATGACTAAAACCTACAGTCTCCTAGTTTCTCTTCCCCAGTATATATAAGGAAATAAGATGATTCCTAAAGACATCCACAGCCACCATGAGGTATCTACATCTGACTAGACATTAAAGCATTGTCACAACCAACCTATTGGGTCTGTAGGTCCCCTGACATAATTCCTACATGCTTCAATGAGGATTTTATTTCAGTAGGAATGAATGATATTTAAATACATAAACTCTGAATTAGGAGTCTTTTGCCATTCCAAGTGCAATACAAATATTATCTTTTTGAACTGAATGAAAAGCACAAAAAATCTTAACACTTATTTAAAATTAAAAAAAAAAAGAAGTTTAAACCTGTATAAATAAAAATAGAGAAATGGATTAAGTGAAGATATATATTTGAATAAGACAGAAATAAAATATTAAAAGAGAGGAAATAAGGAAGGGAAGAAAGAAAAGGAGCTGCTTGGAAAAAGTAGATAAGGATTTAATTTCTTTGCCTTCTTTATACCGACTTATAAACATTAAGATGCCCCACCTTAAAAACCATACTATAAGTGTAAATCTACTTTTTATTTTCAGTAAAATCAAGGGCTCAGAATCACCTCTGTTCAATAGCGTAGCTATTTTATGGTGTCTTATTCAGATGTTATCACTTTGCAACTAAATTCATAAGTCATACTCCACTCAGTATGAAGGATACAGCTGTAGAGGTGGTCAACACTATAAACTATCTGGGGGTGCAGATAACTAACAATCCGTACTCCACGTCATCCTTAATGAAGTATGCAAACCAGTGAATGCATTTCCTGCATCAGATGATGATGCTTGCTTCCCGTTATTCAGGATACTGCTTACAACTGCTATGTGCTTAGAGTTCAAAACATTGTCAGAGACCCTACACACCCACTTTATGGTCTGTTTCTGTTGCTCTCCTCTGGGATCGCTAAACTCGCAAGATTCGTTTTTCTTGCCATGTACATGTATACATCCGGACTAGACTGTGTTGTTTCTCTGTGTCATACAATATATGTGGGTATATGCATATTTATTTATTTATATATATTTTTGTCCTGTTTAGGTAGTGTATATTGAAGGTGGCGATACTTTGAGCTGTATGTAACAAAATTTCATTTTAATGTATGCTGATTACTGTCTGTTTAAAGTGACAATAAAGTTATTCTAAGTTTACATTCCTTCCTTCCTTCCTTCCTTCCTTCCATCTTCTATTAATGTATCATTATTTTTAATCTTGACTACATCAAGTTTGAAGAGGAAAATGAACATTAACTTACTAATAAACATACCGTATATACTCGAGTATAAGTCGACCCGAATATAAGCCGAGGCACCCAATTTTACCACAAAAAACTGGGAAAACTTATTGACTCGAGTATAAGTCGAGGGTGGGAAATGCAGCAGCTACTGGTAAATTTCAAAAATAAAAATAGATACCAATAAAATTACATGAATTGAGGCATCAGTAGGTTAAATGTTTTTGAATATTTATTTCAAAGAAAAACAGTAAACTAGCTCTGTAAGTGGAAAAGAGAGCCAACAAAACCAATATGGTATCAACAATAACTTTAAAAGTACAAAAACCTTAGCTCAATCAGCAACCAAGCTAAAACACAAGAGTTAAAATCCTTCAAAACTGAATTCCTCCTCCTCATCTGTATGTCCAAACAGAGTCACTCTCTCCCTTGCAAGAAAAAAAGCATGTGTATGTGCTGCATGTACATCCTGTTTTGGAGAGCCACCATCTCTTTCACAGCTCTCCCTCATGCCTCCATTGCATGTGCACACATGCCATGGCTTAGTAGTAGGTCAACATACAGATGTCACACTAGGTTCCCTCCTCAAAAGGAACATCCAACCTTTCTTGAGAAGTACAAACTTCATCTGTTCAGGATTGTGGTGACAAAGGTGAAGGAGGATGGGGCTGAGAGAAGGGAAGGGAAGAAAAAATCATTGACAGGGAGAAAGACAGGGAGAAACACCTGGAAGTGTGAGCCCTCGAATTTCCTTAGGGAAGACCAGACAACAAGGGGAGAGGAGAGGAGGAGGAGGAGAGTTAAAAAAAAAGAATGGGAAGCCAACTCACGCGTGCCATCAAAGCGTGTTGCTGTGGTATCCAGGAAGGTGTTTTGGGGAGCCAGGAGGCCCCTCATCACCGGCATTTTAAGACTTGCTCAAGGACATCGCCATCGTCCAGTTGGAAGGGGGAAAAAAACCCAGAGGTATCTGAGAAGGATGGGAGCCGAGACGGGGCCCTTCGCTTCCTCTTCCCGAGACAGGCCAGGGGGAAGCGGGGCTTTCTCCGCCTGCTGCTGCCAGAGGGGTGCGGGGGGGGAGTGCGGGGAAAGGGGGTTCGTGCCGAGGCTCCGCAAGCCACCGCCGCCTCCTCCAGACGAGCGCCCTGACGGGAGGCAATCGCAGCCGCGACAGCAGAGACCGCGAGGTCAGACAGAGACGAGGGGCGCTCCCGAAGAGCTCCGACTGCAGTGAAGGCGAGTGGCTACCACTTCCCCGGTGCGCGGCGGCGGGGCAACTCCTGGCGCAGACTCGCTGAGCCCTGCAAATGGCCAGCCGAAAGCCGAGAGGAGGACCCCCGGGCGGCTGCTGGCCCTGGATCCTAACTGGAAAGACCTCACCGCCGCTGCCGCCGCCTCCCGCTCAGGCAGGGTCCCCATTCCCCTGGCCGGCCAGGGGCACAGCCGCTTCCCACTCCCAAACAGCCCGGGCGCCGCTAGTCAGCCTCGCTCAGCGCCCGGGGTGGCATTGCAGGCGCAGCCTTTTGCAGAGCCGAGCCGGGCCGCGCCTCACCTCCTTCTCTCGCTCTTCTTGCAAAGCGCCGCCGAGCTCCAAGAGCGGCTCCTTTACCCAGCAGTAACTTTCAAGTTGAGGATGCTGGGTGCTGCTACTGCCGCTGTTGCTCCTCGGGGCTCTTGAAGCTAATCCTGGTTTGTTCGTTCCCGTTCATTGGAAAGGAGAAAATAAAAGACGGCGGGGAGGGAGGGGGGCACAAAGCAGCCCAAACGCATAGCAGTGGAAGGAAGGCGCGCTGGTGCGAGGAAGGGAGAGAGAGAGAGAGAGACACACACACACACACACACACAGAGACAGACAGACAGACAGACAGACACACACACACTCACTTTGCCACTTTGCACCTTGCAAATGCAAAATCCTGGGGTTTTTGCATTTGCAAGGTGCAAAGCGGCGGGGGCGGATCCTGCGTGCTAGAAAGGGCTTGACTGTATTACGGAGAGAGAGAGAGAGAGGGAGAGATCATAAGAACGGCTCTTGCTTTTTTCTTGCAAGGGAGAGAGCCGCCACCACCACCTCCTCCTCCCCCTCCTCCCGAGTGAGTCTTCCCCTGTTTCCCCTGAAGGATCTTCCGTCACTTTTGCCTTCTCCCTACATCTTCCCTCTGTTAAAATCCCACCCCCCCCACACACTTATTTTTGGTCGGATAGATTTCGTGTCTGAGCATTCTCACATGGCGGTGGGTCATTTTTTTTTCAGAGGGGAATCTGACTCGAGTATAAGCCGAGGGCAGTTTTTTCAGCACAAAAAATGGGCTGAAAAACTCGGCTTATACTCGAGTATACATGGTAACTTACCTTAAGGAAAATGTTAACTAGGACAAATACCTGAATAAGTTGGCTTAACAAACATTGCAAATTTGGTCTTTAAAATACAGAAAACATTATTTTGGAAGTTGTCCAAACTTAATTTATTCTGTTCTTCAGAGGCCAATTTTTTGTGTCATTTTATATGTCAATGAATTCTTAAGACAAGATGATGGAGTTTCATAGTTTAAAAAATAAGTGTGTTTTGGACATTCTTATGAAGAAATCTGTTATAATTTCATCAAAATAGTGACTTCTATCAACCACAGTTGAATGCATTAATTGATCTTAATTTCTGAAAGTATACCCTTTCCGTTAAATGTCATTTTCTATTGCACAAAGGAAGAGAAATAGAAAGACCTTAACTGAGATTAATTAGAGTGAACATAACCCACCATAAATTATCATTTTTGGCATCAAATAAAACTCTTTGAAATATTGTGTGTAACTAGTCAAATGATTAAAGTAGCTTTATTTCCTGAATATCAAGCAGTGAATACCTACTCTAGCATTTCAGAAACAAAGAACTTTCCCAGGCACTGTCATCACTCGTGGAAACACCTGTTTTAGAAAAGGTCCAACTAGAAAGGATGAATGTTGTTTGTACCTCTCCCACCGAGAATTACATTGTTATACCGTTTCTTTATACACAATAGAAAAATGGATAAATGGAACCAGAGGGGAAATAAGAAACCCCCAGTATGTTTTTAATACTGTTTTTGGAGATAAACAATGGGAAGAACATTTCATTTATTACATGTTAATTGCCAAATGAATGTAGTTTGATAGAATCCTGACAACACTAAGCAGTTTATTCAGAAAAGCTATTCAGACAAAACAGAAGACAAGAAATTGTAAGGGAGCTACATGTTGTTGTTTTAGTAAGATTGAATTATCTACAATACAATGTTTTTGCTAGTCTCCTATTGGATTCATGCTGAAACTGTCTCATTCAAATGGATAAAGGACTTATTAAAGTAGACATACTAATATAGAGAAAAATAAAGTAATATTTGTAAAATATTTATATTCTTAGTTAAATAATGATGTTTGTCAAACCAATAGTTAATCTTTAGTAACTAATCAAATAGGTAAATAATAATTTCAAAAACAAGTAAATTTACAAATCACACAGACGAATTCATCTATTAAAATGTTTATCTGGTGTTTAATTAGTTCCTTTCCAAAGCTTTTTACGTTTAATGTAAAGCAGTGATAAGAATTAAAGTCCATTTGCTTGGACTTCCGGTTTGAGCTTCTTTGGCGATGGACCAAAATTCATGATCGTGCGCGGTTTCGATCCGTGCTCACCACCGGAGTACCCTGAGCTGGCTGGATTCGGGGCTAAGCCGTCCCGTAGAGGTGGTGAAGAGGGGGAAGACCACCATCAGGGTCAAGGAGAGCTGCATCTCTGCTCCTCAGCTGGCCATTACTCCCTTTCCCGAAGGTGGTTGCAGTGGTGGTCAGAAATGGCCATCTCAAAGAAGAACTCAACCGGAAAAGAATGTGCAGGAGGAAGATAAGAAGAGAAAGTTTGGGTTGACCGGGTTAAACTGAAAAAGCAACAACGTAAGGTACCCTGGAATTTGAACTATAAAAAATAACATTGTTCCCAAAGAAGACTTTGAAGCAGCGAAGTAGAGAGGGAAGGGAAAGGATTTGGCTTTTTTTCTTCCCTTCCTTATATACTGACAGCTAAGAGATTTAAGTAAGAAAGTGACAAAAATCCACTTTGACATCAATAGGCATTTAAGCTGAAAATAAAATGTCAAAGGGATAATAAAGACTTTTGGATACTCAAAAACCTTTAAAAGCAGGAAAGAAGAGAAAAGGAAAGAATAAAATGGCAGGATCTGGAAAAATGGAGGAGACTGCCTGGAACTAAAAGGAATTTACAGTGAAACCTTAACAAGATTCCTAAAAGATACATTCTAACTGAAACTTTGTAACAAAATAATAGAACCCCAGGAAGAGAAAGTAGGGAAAAAAAGCAAGAAGAAACAGCTTTGGATTACTTGCTGATTTTTGGATTTTTGCCTATTGGATTTAAATGACTAAAACCAATTGGATGGTTGTTTAAAAGTGTTTAAAATGGCATCACTTTTAGAAGAACTGAAAATGGAACTTAAAAAACAGAAAGAAGATGCACAAGAAGGAAGAGGTTCTTTTGGCTTTGTATTTTAATTTTTAGAAATGGAGATGCTGAACTATGAGAAACAACAGGAAACACTTGTAGAACAAGAAGATTGGGAAAAAGAAGAAGCCATCTTTAATGATCAAGTAATTTTATGGTGGGAAAAAGAAGGAAAGCGGGGAAAGAGAGTGAAAAGTTTAAGATTTGAAAAAACAACTTAAAAAAAAGAATAGTTTGAAAAATAATTGCAATATTAGGAAGCAACAGAAGAGAGGATCACAGAAGAGAGAAGTAGAAGTAGAGAGACAAGGGGGCAAAAAGGGGAGGGAGAAGAAGAGGTGGAAGAAGGAAAGGAAAAGAAGTTATAAAAGACAGAAACAAGATATAGAGAAACAGAGAAAATGTATAACGATTGAAAGTATAAGCCTATTTTGAGATAATGAGTGAAAATTTAATTGAAAAAGGGATTCTACAAAGGTATATAAGATAGTATTGTTATATTAGAAATAGAAATAATTTTAGAAAATATGAAACAATGTATGATTAAAATGATGGATAAAAAACTTATTGTAATGCAGTGGAATGTTTGTTAATATATAAAGTGAATGAGAGAATGAAATTAGGAAAGGATGGTTACATTTTAATTCTTATTAATGATTTATAAAAATATAAGTGAAGAGTTATATGGAAAAAAAAGAATTAATTATGGAAAGTTTATAAGTGAATGGAATGGAATAGCAATAGCACTTAGACTTATAACCATTTTACAGTGCTTTACAGTCCTTTCTAAATGATTTAGAATCAGCATATTGTCCCCAACAAACTGGGTTCTCATTTTACCGACCTTGGAAGGCTGGAAGGCTGAGTCAACCCTGATTTGGAACCTTGGAAGGATGGAAGGCTGAGTCAACCTAGCGAGATTTGAACTGCCAAATTGCAGGTAGCCAGCAGTCAGCAAAAGTAACCTGCAGTACTGCATTCTAACCACTGTGCCACCATGGAGAATAGAATAGAATAGAACAGAACAGAATAGAATACTTTTATTTCATTGCATTCCACGAATACAATGAAATTTGAAGGCTACTCCATCACAGTGCACCAAACACCACATCACAATCACACTACAGAGATAATAATAATATTAATAATATTAATAATATTAATAATATTAATAATATTAATAATATTAATAATAATAATAATAATAATAATAATAATAATAATAATAATAATAATAATAATAATAATAATAATAATAATAAATCACAAATGTACTGTTTGATTCAAGACAAGTACTGCCTTGGAAAAGAAATCGTTTCTCAATCTATTAGTCCTCATTTTAAGACACCTATAACGCCTCCTTGATGGTAACACTTCAAAATATGAATGCCAAGGATAAGAATGGTCTGTGGAGATTTTTAATGTTCTAGAGGCGTCTGGTCTTCGCAATAGCTTCCAAAGAAGAAAGAGAGCAACCGATGATTTTTTGTGCTGTGTTTATAACTCTCTGGAACATCTTTTTATCCACTGCAGAGCAACCAGCATACCACACTGTTACACAGTATGCCAAAATGCTCTTGATGGTAGAACGATAGAAAGTAACCACCAACTTCTCACCCAGGCCACTCTTTTTCAGCAACCTCAGAAAGTGCAGGTGCTGTTGGGCCTTCTTTGCAGTGGCCATAGGGTGGACCAACCAAGTAAGGTTGTCAGAAATATGAGTTCCTAGAAATTTAAAATTATGAACTCTTTCCACACAGTCTCCATTGATATATAGTGGGAGAGCTCTGCTTCGTATCTATTGAAGTCTATAATCAATTCTTTGGTCTTTTTGAGGTTATGACTCTTGCACCACAAGACCAGTCTGAGAACCTCTGACCTATAGGCTGTCTTGTCTCCTGATATAAGTCCTACCAGTGTGGTGTTGCCTGCAAATTTTATTATAGTTAGTGGGACAAGAGGGAGTGCAGTCGTAGGTGTAGAGTGAATACAAAAGGGGGATCAGCAAACAGCCCTGGGAAGAGCCAGTGCTGAGAGCAAGAGTGGAGGAAAAATAGCTGCCAATCCTAACGGTTTGGGGTCTGTTAGTAAGAAAGTCCCTTATCCAACAGCAGATCTTGTGAGAGGAGAGGCCCATTTCCAGCAACTTCTTAATCAATATATCCGGAATGATGGTATTAAAAGCTGAGCTGTAATCAACGAAAAGCATCCTTACATAGCTCCCACTATGCTCCAGAGGGTCCAGTGCAACGTGAAGAGCCATGGCAATAGAATCCTCTGTGGATCTGTTATTCTGATAAGCAAACTGGTATGGGTCAAGGGTCGATGGGAGGCAATCCTATATATATTTTAAGACCAGTCTCTCAAAACCATGATTATGGGTGTGAGAACTACTGGTCTATAATCATTTAAAGTATCAGGAGAGGGCGTTTGGGGAACTGGAATAATAATGGAAGTTTTGAGGCAAGATGGAACAATGGCTTGTGTGAGAGAAGGGTTAAAAATGTTTGTAAACACACCTGCAAGCTGGTCAGTACATGCTTTGAGTACCTTCCCAGTTACCCCATCAGGGCCAGCGGCCTTCTTCACATTCACTGCTCTAAGCACCCACTTCACATCATACTCTTGTACTGTGAACAGCTGAGTACTGGTGGTTTGTAGAGGCAGTGTATCCGAAGACCTATTCAGTTCGAATCAGGCAAAGAAGCAGTTCAATTCTTCTGCCAGTGATGCATCCTTATTAATATGGGGTTGCTGCCCCTGTAATTAGTGATGTGTTTAATTCCCTGCCAAGCCTGCTGTGGATCACTATTTGTGAAGTAGTCCTCAATCTTCCCTTTATAGTCCTTTTTTGCCTCCTTAATGCCCTGCCTCAGTTCCGCTCTTGCCTTGTTATACCAAACCCTGTCCCAAGACCTGAATGCCATATCATGTGTCCTGAGAAGTAATTGTATATCCTTGTTCATCCAGAGCTTCTGGTTTGGAAAAATCCAGATGCGCTTATTCACAGTAACAGTATCCACACAGGTAAAGATGTAAAACAGTACAGTTTTTGTATATTCCTTCAAATCCTCTTGTTCAAATAAATTCCAATTAGTATTTGAGAATAGAACAGCTTTATTGGCCAAGTGTGATTAGACACACAAGGAATTTGTCTCAAGCTCTCAGTGTACATGCAATTACATTATTACAAAGAAATAATCATAATAACAAAGGATAACAATCATAATAGTGATACCAATAGAGAAGGTAGTGGAACAGATAAGAAGGATAAAAGTAATATAGAAATACTATATGGAAATATACTAAGACATAAGACAGAACTACATGGAAATATACTAAGATACAAGACAGAAATTAAGTGTTCAGCAGAGTGATGGCACAAGAAAAAGAACATTGTGTCTAGTTATTGAGGCGTGCAATGCTCTATAGCAGTGTCTCAAGGGGAGAAATTGAAATTGTTTATGTCCTGGATGTGAGGGATCAGCATATATTTTCTCAACCCTCTTTCTGACTCATGCAGTATAGAGGTCCTAATGGACAGCAAGCTGGTTGAAATAGTTTTTCTGCAGACCTAACTATCTATTGAATATCTGTACCAAACCAGTCAGTTATAGAAGAACAAATCACAAACTCAGTATTTAAGATATTTACTGCTTATCCATGTTTTGTTAAGCATATTACCCAAACAAAATACACTCTCTGTATGCTGTGTCCATTATGACATCAATAATACTTTGGCTTGGAAACAAGAATAAATTATTTGTTAATACTTTTTTCTGTAATGATTGAGTACACAAAATTCTATTCTTATGTATCAAATCAGAACTCAGTTGGCATTTAAAATAGTGACAATCCCGATATACTTAACAAATTTAGCCTGATGTTTATGTAAAATATTTAGTTTCAGGAAAACTGACCTTTCATATACTAACAATCAGATACCATAAATTAGGAGTCATTGGCAATTCAGCAGTAGCATTAGATTCTTAACAAGATTTTTAATTATTTTAACAAATATTTTTAAATTGCTTAAATTCTTCTTTTTTCAATAATTTTATAAATATAAACACAATATTTTTTTATTCAGTCATACTTCATTAAATATATTATCCAATGTCTTTTCAATAACTCACCTTAAATGATATTTCATACTGTTCTCCTCCCCATATTTCTAGGCCTGCATCATATCCTCCAAGTTCCCAGAACCATCTTCTATCAACTGCAAACAATCCTCCAGCCATCACTGGAGACCTTAAGAGAAAAATTAAACTCCATATTAAATAAAATCTGCCCAAAATACATGCAAACTCTTAACATTGCATTTTACTATTTTTTTTACTTCCCACTTTGACTACTTTGTGCTTTGACTACAGTGTCATTTTATACTATACAGCAACTTCTGGAACACGAGAGGAACTTTGAAGGAAGTCAAAGAAACTCTAAGAGTCTGATTTGTTAACAATCTGATGCCAAAGAGATGCTAACAAATAGGCTGGATGATTCTTGCAGTAACAGTTTGTCACCTACGAGAGTCTGTGGCATCATTTTCTTCCCACGGTAGAATGGGTAAAGACTGTGCCTATATGAGGACGGAAGTTTGTTCCTGATAACTTGGTACTTGTGGAATGGAGCCTTTAAAATACAGAGCTGAGGCCAGAAGACTTAGAAGGAAAGGAAGAGTGACATCTCATCTGAAAACATGTGTGTTAAATATATCTAAAACAAAATATATTAAAATGAAGGAAAGAAAACATGTAGAACAGTTATTGGTTAGTTGCAAACAAATGCAGAAAAACCAGTCGCATGAAGTATGAAATGAAGAAGAAAGAGGGAAAGTAATCAAGAATTCTTTAAGCTGTAGAAGTCGTTGAACAAGTTCTATGGAGGTACACACCTACAGAAACTAGTGTTCAGAATTTTTTCTATAAGAAAATAAAGTTCCCTCAGGGTAAATCTATACTGTTCTTTTTTATTGCCACTCTTTTTGCTTTTTTTCTCTAACAGTTTCATGCAGAGAAAGGATAATGTTACCAGAAGCTTGAAATGATTTCTTCAGACTTAATTCCAACCAGAGTAGTATACATAACTTTGGGAGATCCCTCAGAAAACTGGTATTTACTGATGGAAGAGAAGGCAATTATGTTTCAGAAAAGTAAAAAATGCAGTATAGCAGAAACAGCAGAAAACAAAACGGCAAGACCATGTATTCATAAAGCAGAGAAGCAAGCACTGAATCTGTTGGAAGTCTGTTGCTATTCTCTGAATATAGAGAATTAGGGCCCCCTGAACTTTCAAAGAATGAAGGACATAATAAATTGAGAAAATTACTGGAAAAAAGAAAAAAATTAACAGCTAGATGCAGTTCAAATTTATTTTATATTAAGTGTATGTACACATAATATATGAGGTCTGTTATAACACATGTTTATGTGTTATAATGTGTGTAAACTGTTGGTAGAGGACCAGTTTAGTGTAAAAGTTAAAGCATCAGGCTAGTTCTAATCTTGCTTAGGCACAAAGTTGGTTGGGTGAACCTTGGGCTAGTCCTTTCGTCTGAGCCTTAGGAAGGAGGCAATAGCAAACCACTTCTGAAAAACCTTGTTAAGGAAACTGCAGGGACTTGTCTAGACAATATCCAAGAATTGATATGATTGAATGCAACTAAAAAAAGCTGCTGGTCCCCTCTTAGCATACAGAATTTGCTGACACAGTAGTTGGAACTGCAACAAGGAATGCAATTTTCAATATAAATATTGGAAAATGAAGTAGATGACAACATAACTGGCAATTAAACAACCATAGAGGTAAAACTGTAAGCATTAAAATATTTTATGTTTAACATTATTTCACTACATAAAACATAATTGTACTTCCAACATTGTATATACAGGCAGTCCTCAATCATGGTTTAAAGTTACTATGAGACCCCCCCCCCGGCAATAACATGCCCTTCAAGTTATGACTGCTGCAGCCCCCCCCGTCACATGATCACATTTTGGGTGCTTGGAAACTGGCTTGCATTTATAATCAGTTGTAACGTCCTGCAGTCATGGGATTTGTGACATTTTTACCGGTTCCTGGCAAGAAAAACCTATTTAGGAGAATATATTACTTAACAATCACATGGTTTGCTTAACAAGTACGTGATTTGCTTAACAACCACTGTGACTAACTTTATAACCATAATAAAAATGGTTTTAAAATCAAATCAGATCACATGATGATCCACTTAACGATTGCAGTGACTTACTATATGACAAAACCTCCAGGGAGCTCTGTTGTGTTTGTTATAGGAGGATTATCTCTATATGGGAATTGAGATTACTGTATTTTAATAGTTTGGATAGTAGTAGCTGTGTAATCTTGTACTCAGCAAGAAATATTAGACCTTTATTTTTCAAAATTCCCCTCTTACAAGGACACAGACTGTAGCTGTAGCGATAGAACTCAATTCAAGGGAATTAGAAGAATTGTTACTGAAAGTATCTATACCTGAAAACCAGGCAGCATGCAACAATGGCACCCATCACAAATGTACATTCTTTTTTTTGTAACAAATTTTATTCAGTTTTTCACATTAAAAAGAAAAATCTCTTTCTAGTGGACAACATATTTCCGGGTCATCACCTTTACATACAAATATGACAGCAATTATACATCCATATATGCATACTTAATTCTATTATTACCTTTTCCATTCCAAATTTCAGTAAGGAGAGAAACAAACACATTAATTCTGGCCTCTTTCATTAATCTCAATCGAAACATCTTTTTGTTTCATTTCAACTATTTAAAATATAATCCTTTAATATTTATTTTAAAAATAAAGATAAACAATATGTGTTTGAATAATAATAATAATAATAATAATAATAATAATAATGATGGTTACCAATGTCTCTCCTTGCTTTTAATAGTCTATATTAACTTATTGATTTAGTTGGTTCTTTAGTCTGTCATATTTTTTTTCTTTAGTGTTAAAATTTGTACTAATCTAGAATTTATAAAAAGAATGTGTAATGGAAAGGGAATATAATAGACAAATGTACATTTCTGATAGTATGTTCTTGACTGGAGTACATTCTTGACTATAGTAGAAGAAGCAATAATGACAGTGACAGTATTTTTGACACAGACTTTCAAACTATTTGTCTTGATGCTTAGCACAGTATAATCTTCACCCCAATAATTGAGGGAATACCAACAGACAACGGAAGTAATGTTTTTAGAGACAGAAACCACGTTCAATAGCAATAGCATTTAAACTTACATGCTGCTTCACAGTGCTTTACATCCCTCACTAAGCGGGTCCTCATTTTACCAACCTTGGAAGGATGGAAGGATGAGTCAACCTTGAGCTGGTGAGACCCGAACTGCCAAACTGCTGGCAGCTGGTGATCAGCAGAAGTAGTCTGCAATACTGCATTCTAACCATTGCGCTACTGCAGCGCTTCAAGATACGGATACAAGACTTTTGAAACCAGTTTGAAAACAGATGATTTTGATAACTGGAAGGGGATGTTATTCCAAGGAACAGTAGTCTATGATATAATTACATGATTTAGTTTGTCCATTTGGGATTGACCATCTTTTATCTTTGTTGATTTCCTTTTCTTTTTTTCGGGGAGAAGAAAGAACATCTAGCAATTATATCTGTCTGAAAACCTACAACCTCTTAGCTTGTTAAGCAAGTATTCACTTTGTCTCATGAACTTACTCAAAAGGGTCACTGGGATCAGGTTTCTGTAATTCAGGAGGAATTGGGATTCGCTTATAATACATCTCCCAGTCAAAGGCTCCTCGCATTGCATCTCCAGCTTGTGTTTCATAGCCAAAATGGTCATGATCAATGACATCAATCATTGGACAAACAATAGTTTTGCGATTTCGAGCAATGCGGTCTGGGGAATTAAAAAAAATTGCATTTTATACTTTCATTTGTAACAATATAACGCACTTACAGAAGAACATAAAAAAGAATCTTAGAAAAAAAAAACTAAGGCAGTCCCTTGGTTAATGATGCTGATTGGACTGGAATTTCTATCACTAAGCAATGCAGCTGTAAAGCACAACATCTCAGGCTTGCGTTGCTTTGTGCAATGATGCTGTCAGTTCCCAATGCTGTCATTAAGCAAGATTTGCAGATGGTTAACTGAGAATGTGGGTGCTTGTCAACCGATTCAGAAAGTCAATGGGGAGGCTGGCGGAAAATGTTGCAAATTACTGGAATAAGTGTCCCCAACCTGTGTCCCCTTCCTCATCTCCTCGTGTTTCCATTGGCTACTCACAGACCCTGTGCATTCTTCAACCCTCACTGTATCTCTCTTGCAACCTCTCACCCCCTCCCCAACCATCCAGTGTTGTCTTGTACCCTCATACATCCTTGACCCATATGGTGCCTCTTGCACATTCCCTTGCACCCTCTTTAATCCTCCCTCTATGCTTCCTCACTCATATTCTGGTCATCTCCCATATGGATTACTATAATGTGCTTTACATAGGGCTACTCTTGAATATTTGGAAGCTTCAATTGGTAAAAATGCCATGGAATGAGTAAATTATGTGTGCACCTAGATTTACACACATTACACCTCTGCTCTACAAGCTGAATTGATTATCAGTTTGTTTCCCAGTTCAATTCAAGGTGATTTTTAAGCTTTATAGCTAACACTGTATTGTAACTTAATATTGTATTATAAATATCAATATACAGTAATGTAATGATATAACTTAGATATTAACTTTGTAACTTATAAAGCCCTACATGGTATGGGGCCAAATTACTTAAGGGACTGCCTCTCCCCAGTGACATCAGGTCCAGGAAGAAGATTGTTGTGGGTTTCATCCACTATTTCATTTGGTAGGATACTGGAGAAGGAGCATTTCTGCTGCTGAGGTCAGGTTGGCCCTGATCTGGATGGCCTTCAGAAGGGTCTGATGATTTGGCTTTTGCCATTTGGTATGGGGATTAGTGAGGAGTGTGAAGCCCATAATACTGTTCCTTTCTCCTGGTGATTATGCTATATAGATTTTAATCATTTTACTATTTTAATGTTTGCATTGTTGTATGGCTGGGTTTTTTGTGGCTATATACTATAAATCAAATGAATAATTGTGAAAATGAGATGTTACTGAAGAGCAACCTTCAATTGAGGGCAAAAGAAATAATTGATTATCCTGGTATTCACCATCCCCTGAATGGGGAAAACATAGTAATTTGAATGCTAGAATACCAATAAGTATGTGGATATTAATTCAACAAAATCTTATTCTAGGATAGTGTCAGACTCTGGTTGTTCAGAAAGGCACTACATCTGCAAGTGATCATTCAGAAATGATTTCAAATAGGATTCTTACCTAGAAGGGGTGACAACCAGTTCACATTTGCTTCACAGTGGGAATCTAAGAAGGTAATAACATCTCCTATTGCTGCAGAAGCTCCGAGCATTCGAGTCCTTATTAGCCCTTCTCTCTTCTTGGTTCGAAGAATCCTAACCTTCGGAAAATGGGCCATATAATCCTCCAAGCGCTTTTTGAGATGTTCTGCATGGAACAAAATGAAGATAAAAGATGCATTAAAAATGAAACAATGAAGTTTAAAAGGGGGGTTCTACCTCAGCTTTAGAAGCTGAACAGCAACAACATAAAGCTGAGAAAATGTAGGTAGTCCTCAACCTCTGACTGTAACTGAGCCAGGCAAGTCATGACAGTTAAAAAACGGGTCATGTGTCCAAGTCAATTTGATGACTTTCTGCAGTGTTTGTTAAGCAAACACCATGGTCATTAAGCAGTTGTTCACTATGGAACACTTTTACAGGGAAATTGGAATTAAATGCCAGTTTGGGCAAAAATGCTGTATAATGTGGTCATATTACTGTGGGATGCTGCAAATGGCAATAAAAGTAGGCCATTTTTTGAATGTCCAAAATGCAGTTACATGACTAAGGGGGAACTCAAACTATTGGAACTTTGGAACTGGATTGCAAGTACCTTTTACGGGGTCTATTGTAAATTCAAACACTCACTAAACAACTGGTTATAAGTTGAGGTCTACCTGTAATCAAATAATCTTTTAAGGGTAAGGCTTGTACCACTAAGCATGTGTCATTTTAAAGATTATTAGAAAGCATAAAGGCAGAAGTAATCCTATAATAATGTGTATTTGTACTTGTTAAGTGTTAAGCCTGGTTTCCCCAACCAGGGTTAGGGAGACAAGCTAAACAGAATGTGCAGCGTTAGTCAGATAGGCACACAGATAAATGAGTGAGCTAAGCTTGTATGTTTATTAACATACAGTAAAAATAACAGATACGCTTGTGCTATCAAAAATATAGATTATTCCATTATGAGTTCATAGCATAGTCAAAATAACAGTCCAATAGTCATGTATCATTTAGTCAGTCCATTCAGGGATATTCAGTTAGCAAAGTCCGTTTAGAATATCCTATGTCAGTTCACTTACAAATCAGTCCTTTGTTTTCTCTCCCGTTCGAGCAATGCAGTCTTGATTCCAAGCAGTAATCAGGGATCATCAAAGCCAGAGAGAGAGCAAGCTGTCGTCTTGCTTCTTTTAAAGTGCTTTCACAACCACTCCCTTAATTACTTTCCTATATTTAAAGCTGCAGACACTTTAACTAACAAACTATGATTACTTAGTTATTATTTTACCTAAACCAGTTAGGGTAAACAATGTTATCCCTAACATTCTCCCCTTTTAGGAAATAATAATAAATATAACTATTTACATCTTTAAATCATATTTGTTACAACTCTCTTTAAACTTAGTTACTCCTTGAGCTTTTGTAAATTGGTCTGCAATGTTTTCTTCCGTCATGCAGTATTCCAATTTAATTAGCCCATTCTTTACAGATTCTCTAACATTTAAGTATCTTAAATCAGTATGCTTTTATCTAGTTTTAACAGCAATATTAGTAGCTAACTTTATAGCTACTTGGTTATCCTCGTACACAATAATGGAATCTTTAACAGTTATACCCATGTCTAACAATAACTGTTTGTACAAAATCAAGTCAGTGCATAGTAATGACAGACATGAAAATTCCGCTTCCATCGTGGACAAGCTAATATGCTGTTGTCTGATTGACCTCCATCCTATTAGTGTTTTACCAAATAAATATAGCCATCCCAGATGTTGATTTTCTAGTGTTTATATCAGTTGCAAAACTTGCATCTGCATAGGCACTAAGACTCAAATCACCCTTTGGTTCTATATACAATGCATGGTTCATTGTTCCTTTAAGATATCTTAAAATTCTCTTTAATGATTGCCAATGACATTGATGTGGATCTGAATTAAAACGAGCCAGCTGATTAACACTATAAGCTATATCTGGCCTAGACCAATTGCTTATATATGATAAGCTACCAATCAAAGATTGATATATAGACTTATCAAATTTGGGACTTTGATCATCAGTTTGGCAAACTTCCTGACTCACTGGAGTCTTTGCCGGTTTACAAAGTTCCATTTTAAACGTTTTAATTAATTGGCAAATTTTATCTTCTTGAGATATCTTAAAACCATTTTTTGTTTTGTTAATTGTCAATCCTAGATACTTTTTAATTTCACCTAAATGCTTTAATTTTATCTTTTTGGCTAATAATGATATAATCTCATTAGCTTCATTATTAGTCTTAGTTATCAAAGCAATATCATCTGTAAATAATAACAATAATGACACCGTTCCATTATTTTCTCTTTTAAACACACATGGATCTGCTAAACCAGATTTAAAACCTATATTGTTTAACTCTTTCACAATATATTGGTTCCACTCAAACCCAGATTGTTTCAACCCGTAAAGACTCTTTTTGAGTTTCCAACAATCATTACTATTTAATTTATTGTCTTTTATACCTACTGATTTTCTTAAATATATAGTGTGAGAATGGTGCATGCAAATATGGTGCATGCAAATAAGCAGTTTCTACATCTAAATGGTTAATGACATAGTTTTTCTTAGCTGCCCACACTAAAGCTGCTCTTAAAGATGTTGCTTTAAGACTTGGTGCAAAAACTTCATCGTAATCAGATGCAGTTTGATTAAATCCTTGAGCTACTAACCTAGCTTAATGGGTAACAGTCCCATCATTTCCAGTTTTTACTTTAAATATCCATTTGCACCCAATGGATTTTTCTCCTGGAGGTAATTTAGCATCTTCATATACTTTCATTATCTTTAATGAATTTAGTTCTTTTTCTATTGCCTTTTGCCAATTCTCCTGATCCTTAGCAGGATACATCCTAAGTTCATCTACACTAGTTGGAACTTTAGTTACTTGGCAAACTATACTTGCTTGATACCTATCAGGTGGTCTAGTTACACGTGTAGTACGTCTAGGTATTACAGGACTTACAGGTGGACTTTCATTTATTAACTCTTCTTGATTATCTAACTCTTCCTGATCAACTGTTTCCTCTTGTTCTGGTCCTATTTGCTCTTCATGGACTTCTTCTTTAATTGGACTCTTCTTATAACTAGTCTGATCTTTCTGCCTTTTGTAGGGTTCAATAATTACTTCGTTATTTAAATCTTGCTCTAATCTATTCCATCCTACATGTTCTAGGAATTTAGCACTAGCACTGGTGTAAACTCTAGATGTACCTGGTTCCCAGAATCTATAAGATCTATGATTAGATGTATATCCTACAAAATATAATCTTTTAGCTCTATGTAGTCCTTTGTGTCTAAGTTGTGAAGGGATATGCACCCATGCTGGTGCTCCAAATGTGTGCATGTAACTTAAATCAGGTTTTGTACCATGCCACAGTGTGAATGGTAATTCACCTGTTGTTGAATTAACAACATTATTTAATATATGATTACCACACATTATTGCTTCTCCCCATAAATTGTCAGGTAATCCTGAATCAGACATCATAGTTCGTGTCATTGATTGTAATGTTTGGCCTCTTCTCTCTATAAAGGCATTATGTTGTGGCCTATATGGTACAGACATTTTATGTTGAATACCTAACATTCTTAGTCTGTTCTGGAATTTATTATTTGTAAATTCCGTACCATTATCTGTTATAAGAGTTACTAATTTCTTTTTAGTTTTCCTTTCAGCAAATTTTATCCAATTAAAGAGATTTTGATACGTTTCAGTTTTGCTCTTCATTAAATAGCAAAACCCATATCTAGAATAGTGGTCCATTATACTTAATATGTAACGAGCTCCTCCTACACTTGGTTTTTTCGGACCTATTAAATCTGCAAATACTATCTCCAAAGGTTCTTTGGTAGTAAATCCATCAACTCTATTAGCCGGTGTGACCCTGCTCTTACTTTGATTACAGGCATAACATAGCAAATACTTATTACAAGGTTTCAAACTTATTCCCTTAGATAATTCAACAGTTTTCTTAAGCATTTTAAAATTTAAATGCCCTAGCCTTCGGTGTAACAAGTGAATACATTCATCATGAGGTTTCTTATTTTCATAAACCATGTTAGCCACCTTTAAACCATTATCATTTAATACATATAATTCACCTCTTAAAGATGCAGTAATTTTCTTATCTTCTTTCTCAATTATGCAGTTATCTCCTACATATCCTAGTTTAACCAAAATTCTAACTGAAATTAAATTAAACTTAAGTTGTGGTACATATAACATTTTTACATTCTCTTTTATAAAAGAACAATATGCTATACCTTGACCTTTAGCTTTCAGTTTCCAGCCATTGGCTAACGATATCTGCTGTGTGCTCTGGGACATTTTAATAAAATTTCTGTTATCATTTGTTATACAGTGAGATGCTGCACTGTCAACCACCCATAAATTATTTTTTATAGCTCCGTTAGTATACATGGCTAACTCTAAATTTTTATTTTTATTTTGATAACTTTTTGTATTCTGGCCAGCATTCTGGTACTTTACTTTTTTAGAAAATCTTGCCAAATGTCCTCTTCCTCCACAATTAAAGCACTTTTTAATTGCGTATGCAGTAGGAGATTCATTATCTTCTTTTTGAGGTTGCTCCCTCCTTAACTCATCTCTTTCAAGCCTTCTTCTGGCCTCTTCAATCAATCTGCCAGTTATATCAGTTAAAGTTAGGCTTTCCTTTGGCAATATTTCAAGGGAAGTTACGTAGTTATCATAACTTTCGTTAAGGGAAGATAGAATTATGTAGACTTGGTGTCGTTCAGAGAAAATAAGCTCTTTCTCGTGCAGTTCTGAAAAATGCTTTGCATAGTTTTCAAATGACTCAGCATATCACCATTCGTCTGGAGATGCGTACTGAAAAGCTTCCGTGTTAGATTTATGTGAGCACCAACATTATCTCGAACATAAATCCTCTTCAGCTTCTGCCAACACCCAACAGCCGTTTTCTCTCCATGGATATAAACAAGCTGTTGATCAGTTAAGGTTAACCCAATTATGCAAATAGCTTGTTGATTTTTATGCATAAATTCTTCTATCTTTAGTCTATCTTCATCATCCTCTGCATCCCATTCTTCTACGTTTGGTGGATTTTCAATTATGTTCCACAAACCTTCTCTTCGTAGAAGCAGACTACATTTCATAGACCATGATACATAGTTTGTTCCATCCAGCTTGGATATAAGGGACAAACTTTGTAGATTGACTTGTGCCATGTTTTCTTTATATGGATATAAAACTATAATTAATAAAACACAGCTGTCTGTTTACTGTTATGTATAACAACACAAACTCTCACTTTTACATAAATCTGTTTTATCCTAGTTAAACTGACTTTGCAGCCTCTGGGCCCATAACCAGTGTTAAGCCTGGTTTCCCCAACCAGGGTTAGGGAGACAAGCTAAACAGAATGTGCAGCGTTAGTCAGATAGGCACACAGATAAATGAGTGAGCTAAGCTTGTATGTTTATTAACATACAGTAAAAATAACAGATACGCTTGTGCTATCAAAAATATAGTTTATTCCATTATGAGTTCATAGCATAGTCAAAATAACAGTCCAATAGTCATGTATCATTTAGTCAGTCCATTCAGGGATATTCAGTTAGCAAAGTCCGTTTAGAATATCCTATGTCAGTTCACTTACAAATCAGTCCTTTGTTTTCTCTCCCGTTCGAGCAATGCAGTCTTGATTCCAAGCAGTAATCAGGGATCATCAAAGCCAGAGAGAGAGCAAGCTGTCGTCTTGCTTCTTTTAAAGTGCTTTCACAACCACTCCCTTAATTACTTTCCTATATTTAAAGCTGCAGACACTTTAACTAACAAACTATGATTACTTAGTTATTATTTTACCTAAACCAGTTAGGGTAAACAATGTTATCCCTAACAGTACTTCCAAATTGTTTGATAAGATTTCTCACCAAACACTTAACAATTTCAGCAGCAATTGAGTAGAGAGCAAACATTTTTTGGTCTGAAATAGGCTATAGAACAAGAAAGAGCTGATACAAATGTCAAATTGAGTATAATCTCAAAGTAGGATTGTGTTGAGACAAAGACTATTTAATTTGTTCATAAATAGTATGGGCAAGAAGAAAATATTTGATGCCAAACTGTTCAGGACAATAAAATATAAAAGAGAGTTCAAAGAATTCCAAAAGGGTCTTTCCAATATGGATGAGGACATCAAAAGTTAATTATTATTTTTTTGTAAAATATATACTTATCAATTCCCTTAATAGCTCTGGGAGTCTCTGGTTATTATGTAAATAGGCATTAAAACCTACAAGTATTTTTGTAATTCCCCTAGGTGTAAGTTATGCATAGTTTGGTGCAAGCAAATGCAAAGTAATGCAAAATGTCCCAGAAACCACATGCTTCACATATATTCATGGGATCTGAACTGAAAGTAATTGAGCAAGAAAGGGATTTTGGAATCATGATGGATAGTTCAGTGAAAATGTCACTTCACTGCACAGTAGTTGTAAAGATATAAATTCTAAGCTTGAAATCATTATGAAAGGAACAGGAAATAAAAAGGCGATATAGTTTTGCCCCTATATCAATCATATATTCCATAGCATGTGGAATAATATGTACAGTTCTGTCCACCATAATATCTCAAGAAGATTAATGTGGTATTGGGAAAGATTTAGACAATGTAACCAAAACAGTTAGAGGACTTCAGCAGCTATCTAAGAGAAAAGACCACAGTGATTATGGCTTTTTAATTCAGAGTAAAGGTCAGTAATGGGATACAAATATATATTAAAATGTGCATCATATGGACAATTGAGAGAAGGAATTTTCTCCTTCTCTTACAATGTTAAAAGTGGGGTTATTTATTAAAACTAAATGGGAGAAATGGTTAAAGGAGGTGCCTTTTATGCAAACATCCACAAATAATGCACAATTAATCTATGGAACGTGATATTATAAAATTAGAAAGGTAACTGAATAAATTCATGGAGAATTGGGCTACTAATGATCACTGATCTTAATGGCTGTTTGCTCATGAAGGTCTACTTGAATATGAGCTGCTGCTGAATAATAGAAGAAAAGGAGTATAATTCTTCTTGTCAACATTCTATCTGTCACATAGAACATGGGCTATATGTGTTCTTGTCCTGATCCAATGAGATTCTTAAACAATATTCCTCAAAATTAGAAAAACCATTTACTATGTTAAATTACAATATATAATTCAATACACATCTGCCCATTAAAACACACATATAATTATCTAATTCAGAAATTTTGATTCTGCATGGTTCATCTTACCTAATTCTGCATGTCTTTTTAAAAAAGTTTAAATTCAAGTAAATGTTTTTCTTAGCATTAAAAAATGAGTAAGTGTGGCACATAAGATGCATTAATATTTAAAAAACAACAGAGCAAGCACTTAAAAACCAACATTAAAATGTATTCTATGTATTACATGTGCAAAATAATTCAGTATATACCATTGTTTTGGCTGAGTCATGAATGTATGAACAAATATAATATACATTGAATGTACCTCTATCACTGAAATCATCTACCAGCACAATCTCAGCTATCAGTTCAGGAGGAGAGCGATTGAGAACACTGTGCACTGTTCGAAGAAGTGAGGACCATCCTTCATTGTGGAATGGGATTATTATACTGGTGTTGGGAAGTTGTTCCAGATATAGCTTGCTATTGCAGCTTAAAGATGAAGAGAATTACCATCTTGATCAGTATTTATAAAATATTACCATTGCTCCAGCACCTAAAGAAATCACTTCTATTATCTCATGTAAATATTAAACATCCAGTTTACTAGCAGCATATTATTTCAATTCATAAAGAATGATTGATAACCGTGGAAACTGGTGTATTTACACAATATCTTGTGTTATTGAATTTTACCCACCAACAGCAATCTGCAAAATTTTTCTTATCTGAAACACCCCATAATGACTGTAAATTGCTCCATCTCAAATATGTAATAGGCAATTTTGAATATTGAGACTATTTTTAGTATTTCAAGTAAAATATGTTTGTTTCACACTTAAAATAGAATGTTTAAAATACAAATAGGTGTGTTCATGGAACTGTTTACATTAATTTTTTTGCATAACAGCAGTTGTCACGCTACTAGATATATTTAATATATCAACTGAAACTAACTTTGACAACAAAAATGTTAATGTTAGCTGGAATGGCATTTAAGGGAAAATGCAGGAAAATAAATTATAGAAATAAGAAAACTCATACTTCCAACCAGAAGAAAATTCTATACTTACTTTGGATGTCGTATATCTGGTAGAGAACGGTTTAAAGAAATTTTATCACTCACAAAAATATTAAAACCATTTTCCCTGTATGCCTGGTCTACTTGCTCAGCATCAGTCATAGGATATGGTTTTCCTTGTTCTCCATTTCCTGCAGAGATAAGCAAAGCAAGGAGTAATCTTAAAATATTCCATACTTAACTGCACAGATTTAACAGTACAATAATTTCATCCATGTTCAAAATCCAAGAAGCCCTTTTATCAGCTTTCTCATTCGTCAAAGCTCTAGGCAATATTTGTTATGCTATATTCTAGGATTGCAGCTGAGATTTCTTAATAATACGGCCCAAATTGTTTAACTCCCTATTTAAGAAACAGATTATACAGTTTATGAATATTGGATAATGCTAAAGAGAGACATCTAGGTAATTTTCTCCTTTTGAAAAAGGTCACAATAGACTTATTAGATTTTTGTCCTGATGAATCAACATGCCTTATAATTTCTAATTTAAATTTATAAGACTGCTCAACTCACAATGATTCTGGGTGGTAATAAATCAATTAAAAACACATCTACAGCTTGACAGAAAGACACACCACAAACATACCAAACACAATTCTATTCAGATGGATGCACTATCCCTCCCTCACCTAAAACCTGGAAAAAAAGTCAGATTTTCAAGGCATATTTAAAAATGCCTTCAATTTAAAATTCAAACCTCCTGGAGATACTGTTCTAGAAGAAAGGCACAATTTACCATGTTCATGAAATTCCCTCTCTCTTCTCCATTCTGACAAATGATCATGCATTTTTAATTTCTACCACAATATTGAAATGTCATTCATTTGTTTGCTTTCCTGCACATAAGGGAGACAAATCATTTATTTTTTTAAAAAAAGAATGGGAATCATTTTACTCTATGTTGTCTAATGCCTCACCCAATTTTTTTTCTTTATCACTAAATATATTTATTAAATCCAACACAACTAAATTGGATATGATTGTTTTATATATTATACTTTCAGATTAAAATAGTGCTTTTGTCATGGCTACTATAGCTTCACTCATATTTTTTGTCCTTTTTATCACCTGTCTCTTTTTCAGTACTAGAGTCAAATCTAGAATTGTTACTACTAGAGTATACCACTGGCACAGCTGGTGCATTTTCACACTGTTTTTATTTGTTAAAACATGGAGATACAAGAGGCACATGTTGGTTTGTTACAAATTGTTTTGAAATATCTGCTTATCACTGTTTTGCTTAACAATGTTTACCATTTCCTTTCTTCTTTTCAAATGTTATGTATAGGCTTATACAGTGGAGTATTGGGCATTTATGACTTCCAAGAAACACAGCACTGGTATGTCTTAGTTTTTTTTATTTTCCTGATACCTTGTCCACTATGCCTGCATTTCCATCCAACTAGTTAGACACGGGATAGTACTAACAAAAGCAGATACAGAAATGGCTTCCTAGGGACCTATGCCATGCTTTTTGCTGTTATTTCCAAAACTTGAAAACAATGAGAACCTTGGTTTGACATTTTTCCTGTCTTCTGGAACAAACAAGCTCTGTGGGGTTTTGTCTGTGATCAGTGACATAAAGAATTAGGGACTGAGGGAAGTCTTGTTCAATTTCTATTCTGGACTACTAACTTGCCAAAGACTTGCTGATTTTTTTTTAAAAAACTGTAACAATGGTAATTTCTTTTGAGTTACATGCACATATTCACTTAGCATACTGCGTTTAGTACTATTTTGCTTTCATGAATTAAGACTGAGTTATACAGACCTGTTCTCTGCAAATCATTCTTTATAGCCTCTCTGTCATGCCAATCTTTTTTTCTTTGTCGGTTACCAAGGTAAGCTTCATTCCTTTGTCTTGCATGGAAGCCCTTTAAAAGCATGATTGCTGTTATACTTTTGTAAACACACACAAAATCCATACAGAATATCTGATAAGCCACATTTCTAAGTTGTATTTTATGTTTTATTAAATTTTAATATTTGTAATATTTTATTTGATATTTCATATAAGAACTCCAGAATAAAAAAGTGATTATTTTCTGGGTTTCAAGTTTCAAACCACACTCTATTAATTCATTAGATACCATTAATGAAGATATTATTTCATATACCTGCCCCTATAGCTACACTAGGATATTCTTGATTCCTGATAAAACATATTCTTTCTTAGGCAACTTTAAAAAGTGATTTAACACTAGGCACTGCATGAATCAGTAATATTACTATTTATTTGGAGTACTATCTTAGTTGATGGGGATTTGTAAAAAGTCAAAAGCTTACAGATTATATTGTAAAATTACTGTCTTAATATGACATTTTGAGCACATTATTAGACAAATGATTTTTGAAATCCTAAAATTCCACTTGCTTGTACAATCTTCAGAGCTTTTTTTTCTCCCATTCCTTTCACGCAGAGATGGATATCCTTCTAAGCTTATTCATAGGCCATTCACAGAGAACAGGGGAAAGAATTATAGTTTCTATATATATGGTTTCCTGGAGAAGGCATGATCTCTTTAAAAACTGTAACCCTTGGTATTCTGTTTCTATATAAAGGCTTTGCAGACTTTCTGAATTTCTTGCTATCTGTTTGGGAAAATGATTCTAAACCATCTCATAGAAGGGTCAGTTCATCTTATAGTCCCTGCTACATCCCAAGCCATTTCTGCTATTGTTGCCATAAATAAGAGTCATAAAATGCAGCAGAAACACATTTACAGCTTGTGATATTTCTTCTTCTCAAAAGAAAGGAGTATAAGACATAAAAAAGAGGAGAGCCATAATACAACTGCTCCATACCTAGAATGACCATCTTCATTCCCTTCTACTCCTACAATGCTTTGATTACATAGAGGGCTGTGAGAGAGATGAATGCATATGTACCTTGGCTCTCTTTGAAAATAACAACAAAACAATATGTATAAAAATCCCAAATCCATTCTAAACGTTTGACTATGTGACCAACCATCATAACCATGGTTATGGTTAACCATTATTAAATTTATAACTCCTAAATCTTTGAGAGAAGACAAATTATATAGGTTTATAAGATATCAAATTAGGTGAAAAATCACAATGTTTCCATTTAACAGTTATTTAATTAAGAATATGTTCACCTTATACAAAAGTAGAATGTCTTGGCTTATATATAATCCAATTTCTTTTCTTTTCTTTTTTTTTAGCAATTACAGCATACAGAAATAAAGATTACACTATTACTATTGTTTTTGAGCCAAGATCCTGCAAGTATGTAGGGTATTAAAGCTCTAACAATCCTAGGAGGGAAAAGCACACTTATTTAATATTTGTTCCTCATAAAATATAAGCCAGAGATCAAAGTTATACATTTTTAAAACCATGGAATTATATTTATGAATGTATATTTGGGAGGAGGGGCTTAATTTCATTTTATGCCTAAAAAACATGCTGGGTCTTCCTATTGGGGTGGGGGGCTATTGTTGGAGAAGCACGGTACTTATTTAAAAACACTTCTGGTATAGTAGTTTAACACCAACTTATTTTGGAGTATTATCATAAACAATTTCATACTATATCCAAAGTTTGAGCTTCTCTAAATAATTATAACATTCCACAAGTGTGACAACTTGTATCCCATTAGGTCATCGTTTCAAAGGCATTTCCTTGCCTAAACAGAGAAACAGAATAATTATGGGTGGGCAAAAAAGCAGCAGGAATGGGAGGGATTTCCAACTTCCTGTCGTTTTCCTCATTGATTTCCTTGTAGGAAGCTGGCAGGGAGTATCAGAAATCATTATGACCAAAGCTGACTATGGCAATATAATAATGCAATAGCGTAGCAATACTGAAATAGCCTCAACTTTGTCAAATTTCAGTTCCACTGGGTTGAAGTCATAGCTTCTGAATTTTAGAAGCATTCTATAAATTAGTGTATTTGAGACACTTTAGTTCAAAGATTGCTGTACTATGATGCACCATTTTGCCCAAATGAAGATTACAGTCAATCAAAAAGACACAAGAGTTTTAGAAGATAGATAATACAAAATATAAAGATGGCTACTTTGTATGATGTTATCCATTTATATGTAAAAAATCTGTTTGATAAAAGCCCACTAAATTCAACTGGAAATCCTTCATAAATCTGTTTAGGATTATCATCAACTATTTCTTCTTCTGATAATTTGTACTTCAATTTTCAGGATAACAATCCTCTAGCAGTATGCAAGCATTGTAAATAATTGTGTATAATGTAATAACTATTACTTAATAATGAATTTATAGTATGACTAGTAGCAATGGCCCTGTATGGAGGGAAACACCTAGAATAGGAGGTTTCTGGCCTTGGTCCACTTTCCTCCCTATCTCAACACTGCAACTTTTTATTACAGCTATTGAATTATCCATTCAATGGTATATCTAGATAGATATAAGTCCACATTTTTTGAGTATGCAAAGTAGAAGTACAATCTCTCTCTCTCAATAGCACCCATGTTAACTATATTACATTGACTTAATTTAGTTAAGGCAGAGATCTTAAAAATGCCCACTATGTCATGCATTTAAATGTGATCAAGACATAAAATTTTTAATTTTTTATACAAATGAATATTTATCCCATTGTTTTCACCCTCTTTATACAAACAGACACAAATGGTCCTCTCTATTCAACTGTCAGCTGAAGTGCAATCACTCACTGGAATAAATCAAGGTTGACCATCCTGTATTTCCCAATGTTATTGGTAGATGTTCCTAAGGAATACGTATTTTCTTTTCTTTTCTTCACAGAAAGGTTTACAGCCCCAAGGGGACTAAAAAAAAAGAAGCAAATTAAAAAAGCAAGAAAACAGTATCAATGCCAAAATAAGTAGATATTGGAAGAGATGCTGCTATTTGTACCCTTTGTTCAAATTACTAGGGTCCGGGAGGCAAAATTCCATGAAGACACATAATTGATAATTGGCAGGTTTCACGGAAACATTAAGGCATGTTTGTCTCAAATTATATCAAGAACTAAAATTTGAATTTCCATTACTACACAATTTTAATACACCATTTTAAAGCTTAAAATAGTGTAGTAATGGAAATTAAAATTTTAGTTCATAATTTCCTTCAAACATTTCTCACATTTTTTATTCTTTTTTACAAAGCAACCTCTTATTAAGAAAACAGGGTTTCTTCCTAATGGATGATTCAAGCTGGATGAATTTGCCAGGGAGACTCTGAAAACAGCAGTGGATGCATTAAAGCACTCGATCCAAAAGTTTGAAGAAAGGATCAATTAGTTTCTGAAGTGTAAATATGCACTGATATAAGTGCATTGAAAAGGGGTGGAATTATCAAGATAGGATGTTGTGTAGAGTACAAAAATAGATTCATTTTTTTTAAAGAAAGGGCACTAAACCTTTCAGAAGATGTTATGTAGGTAAAGAATACAGATGTAGAAAAGTAGTGGATGAGAAAAGTAGTGCCTGTCTGAACTGTGTCCACTTGTATTTGCAAATCTTTCTTTTCGAAACTTGTAATCTTTCCAGAAACAAAATTCCATGTTTTTTCTTCCAGAAAGAATTTAGATCTTTAATTATTCCTGTCAATAATCAAGTAGCATATTGAAATGATTGTAACACATTATTTAAAAAGCAGATTTAGGAAGCAAGAAATCTCTCGCTTAATTCACTTTGCATTTATGCATGTATTAGATGACTTTAAAGCTGTGCCACCCTCAACCACCAATCAAACCATAACGCAAACCTACTTTAGGGCTTCACTTGAAAATTGCAACAGGTACTTTAGTACATACACATATGCAATATTAATTCCAAAGGTTACTTTAAGGCAAAGTGTAGCTTAACTTTTAAGTTGGCTTCAAATAGAGTTTAATTATTGACTATGTGGACACAACCATGTAACTTTCTTGCATGATGCGGAATCAATTTGCCATAAGGTTCTTTGCAGGGTTCCCCCTAACCCAACTTCCTATATGTAACCTTGAAATTACTTATTTCAACCACATAATATATTAAAGATCTTTTGGTGATTTTGTCTTTGAAAAGGGAATCTAATAGGAGTAAGAATAGTCACTTGACAGCAGAAATGCTTGGGCACATAGATACAGTATATATCGGGGTGGCTAATCTTTTTGGGCCACTGTGCCAAAAATTGTGTGCGTGCTTGCATTCGCATGCCAGCACCCAGAAGGCAATGCGTGCCCCATGTCCCCTACACATGCGTGCATAGTCCCCCACTCCCTCCTTACCTGCACTGCACCTCACAGCTGATTTTTGGCCAGTTTGGGGCCTTTTTCGGCCTCCCAAAGGCTTGAGAAAGGCTTCTGCAGGCTTCTACAAGCTTTGTACACTGAAATCTAGCCCCATTTCATAACGTCCTGTTTTTTCCCCAAAAAAATTGGGAAAAAGATTTCAGCGTACAAAGCTTGTAGAAGCCTGTAGAAGCCTTCCTCAAGCCTTTGGGAGGCCGAAAAAGGCCTCAAACCGGATGAAAATCAGTTGTGAGGCATGCACACGTGCAGTAAGGTAAGTTTGCCTGCAGCTCACATGCCAGCACAAATGGCTCTGCGTGCCACCTGTGGCACATGTGCCATAGGTTTGCCATCACGGGTATATATGTATGGCAAATATTCAACAAACGCTTCCCTCAACAAGCAGCCTAAAAGACATTTAAAAATTATTCAGTACTCTGACAGCTATAGTGTAGGATAAAGGCAACAGAAAGGAAATTCCATGACAATGTGAATACATTAGAATTGTACTGAATTATGTTCCCAATGAGGCTAAATTCTCATGCTCATTTAGTGATCATTTGCAGCTACAATGGACTTATGAAAAAGCGACTGTTGCAGCACCCCCATGGTCACATGATCAAAATTCAAATGCTTGGCAACTGGTAAATATTAATGATGGTTGTAGTGTCCTGGGGGTTACGTGATCACCTTTTGTGACCTTCTGGCAAGCAAAGTAAATGGGGAAGCCAGAGTCACTTAATAACCATGTACTAACTTAGCAATTACAGTGACTCATTTAACAACTGTGGTAAGAAAGGTCATAAAATGGGGCAAAATTCATTTAATAACTGTCTTGTTTAGCAAAATAAGTTTTAGGCTCAGTTGTGGTTGTAAGTTGAGGACTACTTGTATTTCATTTTATTACATCATTTGTATTTCTTCAGTGAAGTTTTATTTACATCTAGGAATTTTAAACTTTAGTAAGCATTTATCACGAGGAAGAAGCTCTTCCCAACCAAAGCAGAAGTTCTAAACATTCATTTATATCAAAACTGTAGACTTTGCAATTTTTAAGATATATTAAAGTGGGAAAATAATCCAAACACTATCTACATTTTTTAGTTGCTGATATGAAAAACAGGAAGACCAGAGCCAAGAAGAATCATATTGTATTCTCGAGTATCATTCTGGCTGTTACCTAGGATACTTATAGAAGTAATATAAATCACAATAGAAATTCCCTTTATGTTAACCTAATACTATATTGTACAGCTGAATTTTTAAATATTAAAATATAATGGGTTAGTGCAGACTCAATGATGATCCAGTATTAATACCAATGTCTTGATTGTTTTTACCTTGACCCAGATGCCATTGCCTGTTCTGCATAATATTCTATTTTTCCATAAAGGTACAATACTTTTAATACTCTGAAATATGCTCTTCATGCTTTGGAGATTCTTGGGATTTATGAAAATTAACTGTTTCATGCTGCATGTGTGAACTTATTTTGATTTCTGTAAAACCCCAGGAGGTACTATCCATTAAAATGTAAATTCACTCTGGTATCTTTCTTAATTTTAAATTAAAACATTTAGTAAATATTCACTACATACATTCTATACATACACCGTTTATGCTTCCTAATTAGTGAGATGCAGGGAACAAAATGTTTGACATATTGTTACCGGATTAAGTTCCTAGTTTACAGGCATGGCTAGAGTAAAACTTGGCTTTGATAGTAATATACTGGAGAAAATGTGCAAAAAATGACTGACATCCTGTCATTACCTTTAGCAGAGAATTGGACATAATTACAGGTAGTAATTATGTTGTAGTTCGACTTACATTTTAACACTTAACGTCTTGTTTAGCAATAGCATTTATGGCCATTTGTAGTGTCCTATGGCTATGTGGCCACATTTTCTGTTTTACACTTTCAGTTTTCAGCAAAAACATCCATCCCAAAGCAAACACTGGATTCACTTGATAGCAATGACATTCACTTAAAACACTGCAGATCCACTGATGATTTGCTTAACAACCACTGTAAAAAAATAGGTTGTAAAAATTGGGTCAGTCACATGATGATCTGCTTTACAAGAACCATGAGTTACCACCATAACAGGCAGGATCAATAATGGTCATAAGTTGAGGACAACCTGTAATTTACAATTGCAATAAGAGAAAAATTGTAATCAGCATACTCATAAATGGACACGGAAGGGAAAAGAGTGAAAGTAGAAGGACTGTATGAAGAAAAAATGTTGCATATGAAAAAAATATTGGAAAGGTAACTTTATAACAGAATGTCTAGAAAATGGAGACAAGGAAAAGTAGATATGAAAACTGCTTGGAACAGAGTGAAAAGCAGTTAAAGAGTATGCCACAGATGTATGTGGAGATATCCTAATGGAAAGCATGAAAAAAATGATACAGTGGTAAAAAGGGATGAGGATGAGGGAAAAATGCCTATGAGAGATTTGCTGCAGCAAAAAATGAGATAAGAACGTATATATGCATAGACAGGAAAATATAGTTACAAAGAATGATATCAAGGAGTATCTGTAGAACTGCTTTTTGTGGGTAGCTCTACAAATTCAACTAATTAAGTAAATAAAGTAAATAAGTAAAACATTTAAAACATATACAGAACAATCTGAGCAATTTTGATGCCATAATACTGAGATCCAGTTTAGTGTCATGGTTAAGGCATCAAGGTAGAAACTGCAAGATCATATTTTAGACCCACCTCCTGCACAAAGCAGTGGCAGAGAATTGGTATAAGATGTGTGGCAAATTAAATAATAAAAAAACAAGGAAGGAAGGAAGGCATTCATGATTTAATGGAAGAAAAAAAAAAACACCACACAATGAATTTTGCTATTTTTTTTCTTTTTTCCTAACTCCTGCCTTTATTTTTTTTTACTACTTCTTACATTTTGTTTCTTACCATTCTTTAAAACGGTGTGAAGCTACATATTTGTCCATGATTTTTTTAAATTCAAATCTTACAAGTAATTATTTTGGTAAATTAACATGTAAACATAAAATGTACATTTACACGTATAAACATAGAGCATCCAACAAAGCCTGTTTTAAAACAAAGGACTGGTTTCAGTAGAAACTAACAATTTAATGTTTTGAAAGGAGGAGGAGGAAAAGAAATGAAACTCATTCAAATTAGCACAAGAAAAACCTCATACAATGAAAATGTCCCCATACGTTTTCCTGATACTTCTCCAAAATCAGGTTTGGCTTGGCCAAAATACCATTGTCTGGTTTTTACTTAGTTCTCACTCCTTTCTAGCTTGATTTTCTAGCTTGATTTTTCATTATTAAAACAACCCTACAATATCTTCAAATATCTTAAACAAGTTTAAAAATTTTGATGCAAGGGGAACAATATGAAACCCGACTAGAAATGCATAGCAGCATCAGGTTAATCGAAGGTCTGAACAGGCATTTCTTAAACTGTTTTTCTTCTTGGATACCCACAAGGCAGACCCCCTAAGATTCAGCAATCACAAATAAATATCTTCATATTAAATTCATGGGCAGGTAGATATGAAAAAGATACTCTATTACAGGGGTCGTCAACCTTTTGGACCTCAGGGACCACCAAACTCATAATTTTAGATCCCAGGGACCACTAACCAGTTCTGTGAGCATGACCTAATTTGTGAGTGTGACTTGGTGGTCATGTGACTGGCTGGGCATGGCTTGTATGTAAATATTATAAATATTAATATAAATATTGAATTTTTTATAAAAAAGAGCAACTTTTATCCAAAATGAGCCAAAGCAAGCAGATTGAGTTGCTCACAGAATCACAGATTCACTTGTAGAGATCTATCTATCTGCCATTGGCTAGCGCAGTCTGTCACATAAAATTTGCTTGCAAGCAAACTCATAAAATTTGTTAACAAGGAAACTCACAAAATTAACTCACAACACACCATGTTTGTAAATATTGATTTTTTTATAAAAAAAAGGAGCAACTTTTATCCAAAATCAGGCAAAGTAGGCAGATTGAGTTGCTTACAGAATCATAAAGTGATCTATCTATCTGCCATCGGCTAGCTCAGTCTCTCAAATTTGCTTGTCGTGAGTCTGCATTGAATTTGCTTGCAAGCAAACCTTCAGTCCTAAGGGAGGTTTGGCTGTGCTTAGCTAGAAAGCAAGAAATCCAACCATTTCCTACTTCCAAGCTAATCTAAATCTCCCGGCACAGCAGAACAGATTGATGGTCAGAAAAAGGAAAAATAGCAACTTAGCAGAAAAGTTTGCCAGGTAAGGAGTGAGTGGGCAGGGAGGGTTCCCACGGGCCATGTGGGCTGACTAACTAATGATAGATAAAAATATAACTGCAAATTAATCAGACATGACTTTTTGCTTCAAACATAATTTTAAAAACCTGAAGTACAGTTATCTGTAAAATAAGCAAAGAACCAACAGCTGTTATGTGTTTCTCAAAGACGTAAAATCTGAAGAAACACGACTATTAAAAATTATAATTTTTGAACTTTCTTTCTGCATTGTTACTCAACTTTGGAAAAAGGGTGGTGTTATGTATGTAAATAATTGAATAAAGGCAAGCTTGGGGTAAAGTGCAGGGTTTTGGCCCTGCACTTCTGATTGGGTGTTAAGCGGCTAGATCGGATTGGTCGGGTTCTGAGAATCTGATTGGCCCTTAACGAAGGACTCTTATTGGTACTGGAGCTAGCGTTCCACAAGCTCCTGTTGGTTATTTCACATTAGCATTGCCTATATAAAGCAGAGTTGTTGTTATACAAGTTAGAAGTCACTATGCAATAAAGAGTTGAAAGTTCACCAACTAAGACTGTCTCCATTCATTCTACCCATGCCTGAATCTATGACACTGGCGACGAAGGTGGGATTTGGAGACATCTGATCTTAAGGAACTTGGAAGAAAAAAAAAACAGAGCACGTGTAAAAAATGGCGCCACCAACGGAAGCCATGTCCGGCAGCATCGTACCACCTGCTCCGTACGATCCATCCCAAGAGGATTGGGAATCCTACATGGATCGCTTTCAGATGTTCCTCGAAATGAACAACCTGAAGGACGCCACACCAGCCAAGAAGTGGGCGCTGTTCCTGACGTACTGCGGCCCGGCTGTCTTTAAAATGGCTAAAGCCCTCGCGAAGCCTGGGACGACCTCGAACCTCTCCTGAGAGACCATTACGCGCCAACCGTACCCACACTTGTGAGACTCCACGAGTTCTATCAACGAAGCCAACGAAAAGGAGAGAATGTGGCTGACTTCGTGGCAGTCCTCCGGCACTTGGGAGGCCTCTGCGGGTTCACAGACTTAGATGAAGCCTTGAGAGACCGCCTAATTCTGGAATTAGATGCACTAAACGTGCAGAGCAAGCTGATGGCGAAGGGCGACATCGGCCTTGTTGATGCCATCGCTGAAGCCACCGCCGCTGAGGCAACAAAAAAGTCAGCAGCGCAGCTACGGCGAAGCCGAAACTCCACAAACCCACCGACAGGCGACATCTCACCCAGCTCAGAAGGGCAGTTGGCAACAACGCACTACGAGGACCTCTCTTCGTCGTCAGACAGCGACGAAGAAGGGGTCCATCAACTGCGTTCCGACCGGGACCCTCGTCCTAAAACCTCACGCCCTTGCGCTGGCTGCGGGGCAAACCATCCCAGGGCAGACTGCAAATTCTGCGACGCACTCTGCCACGAGTGCGGGAAACGAGGCCACATCGGTCGAGTCTGTCGCAGTTTACCGGGACCAAGCCCGGCCTCAAAGGGAACCAACTTTCGCCAATCGACAGGAAACCGTCCTGTAAGGCGAGACCCAGCAAACCACTCCTACAGATATCGAGCGTTGCAGAAAGAAGAGGCTCACCATACTATCACTATAGGTCAGGCCTCGGCCCTGGACGCTAAGAAGATTCGAGTTACAGTAGCCATAGAGAACCAACCCTGCCACATGGAGGTCGATTCGGGATCATCCCTCTCGATGGTGTCGTGGAAGACATTAAAGTAGCTCATTCCTACCATCCAACGCCAAGACCTTCGAATGCAACGCCTTATCCTTAAAGATTACCAAGGGAATCGGATCCCTGTGGTCGGGTCTTGTCGAGTCCGCGTCTCGTTTAAAAAGCATACGGCATACGGCGAGTATAAGGGGACCCCAATCTCGTTCAGCCTCGACCCTAAGGTCGCCCCGATCCGTTTAAAGCCCCGTCGAGTTCCGTTCGCCCTTAAGGCCAAGATAGATGAACAACTTGACAAACTAATTAAACAAGGGGTACTGCAACCCATTGATCATTCCCCATGGGAAACTCCTATTGTAACCCCCATTAAACCAGATGGGTCAATCCGAATCTGTGGGGACTACCAGGCCACTCTAAACCACGCCCTCCAACAGAACGCGTATCCAGTGCCGGTGGTGCAGCACCTCCTTCATTCCCTGGGAGGTGGAAAGGTTTTCGCTAAGCTAGATTTAGCTCAAGCCTATCAACAATTGCCCGTGGACGATAAAACAGCCCATGCCCAAACGATAGTAACGCACAGAGGTGCTTTTAAATGTACCCGATTGCAGTTCGGGGTGAGTGTGGCCCCGGGAATATTCCAAAGTTTAATGGAACGATTGTTACAGGGAATCAAGGGCATGGTTCCGTATTTTGATGACGTATTGATTGCAGCTCCTAGTAAAAAAATTCTGCAGAATCGTTTGAAATGTGTGCTTAAAAAATTCCAAGAAGCGGGATTGAAAGTAAAAAGGGATAAATGTCATCTGTATACCGACAGTATTGAATTTCTAGGTTATCGCATTGATAGGCAGGGTATTCACCCAACTGAGAGTAAATTAAGGGCGATTAGAAATGCTCCCAGACCTCGTAACAAAACTGATCTTCAAGCATTTTTAGGCCTTATCAATTTCTACAATGTGTTTTTACCGCATAAGGCGACTGTGGCTGAACCATTACACCGGTTATTAGATAAGAAAGCATTGTGGGTTTGGGGTTATCGAGAAGAAAAAGCGTTTAGAAATGTAAAAAATTTACTTACATCTGATTCTGTACTTATGCAATATAATGAAACATTACCCTTGGTTATAACTTGTGATGCCTCACCGTTTGGGGTGGGTGCTATTTTGAGCCATGTGCTACCTAATGGAAATGAGGCTCCCGTTGCATACTTTTCGAAGACTCTATCCCAGGCAGAACGTAACTATGGACAAATAGACAAGGAGGCTCTTGCAATTGTGTCAGCCGTAAAAAAATTCCATGAGTATGTATATGGAAGGACATTTACAATTGTAACCGACCACAAACCTTTATTGGGGATAATCGCTGGGGACAAACCAACTCCCTATATATTGTCCCCAAGAATGACTCGATGGTCAGAGTTTCTAGCTGCTTATAATTATCGATTGTTACATCGACCGGGGAAAGCCATTCCCCATGCCGACGCACTCAGCAGAGCACCACTACCAGAGACCCTCGACGATCCGGCACCAACAGTATCGGCGTTACAAATCGAAATGCTCAACTCGCCTCCTATGACCGCTCGAGATATCACAAGGGAGACCAGACGAGACCACACCCTAGCACGAGTCCTAGGCTGGGTAGAGCGTGGATAGCCATTGGATCAGATCCCAGATGACTTCGCACCATTTAAAACAAGACAGACTGAACTTTTTTCTCAAAACGGCTGCGTTATCTGGGGTGATAGAGTCGTCATCCCAGAACGACTCCAAAAGACGCTGTTACAAATCTTGCACGATGGACATCCCGGGATCGTGTGAATGAAGGCACTCGCACGGAGCTACGCTTGGTGGCCAGGCATGGACCGACACATCGAGCAATGGGTTAAGGCCTGCACCAAGTGCCAACAAACCAGCAACGCACCACCAAAAGCTGCACCGACCGAATGGGAGACGCCACGTGGACCCTGGTCCAGAATCCACCTGGATTTCGCAGGGCCGATCAAAGGACAGACATTGCTGTTGACTGTCGATGCATACTCTAATTGGTTAGAAATTCATCGAATGGCCAATACAACCTCCGAGGCAGTCATTAAAGTCCTCAATAGACTCTTTGCAACTCATGGATTGCCGGACGTCCTGGTGTCTGATAATGGACCACAGTTTACAGCGCTAATGTTTGAACAGTACCTTGCTGACAACGGCATCCGCCATGCGCTCACCTCGCCGGCGCATCCTGCTACCAACGGCCGAACGGAACGCATGGTACAATTTGTAAAAAAGACTTTACAAAAGCTGGACTATGATAATCTTGACGAAAAAATAAACCGCATTCTACTTCTACAACACATCACTCCGCACAGCGAAACCGGCAGAACTCCCACTGAACTTCTCATGGGGCGAAAACTCCATTCCCGCCTCGACCGACTGCACCCTGCTTACGAGCCAGAAAAACCTCCAGGATCCAGCGGACGCTACCGTACCTTCAAGGTAGGCGACCCCATTTATGCAAGAAATTTATCTGGCGACCCAGTTTGGATTGAAGCAACGGTAATACGCGAGACTGGGCCCAGATCCTATATTGTCAAATGTATTGATGAGAGACTATGGAAAAGACATATTGACCAATTACGGTCACGACTTATAACTGCTAGCCAACAACTTCCCAACGACCAAACTGAGGGGGGGGGGAAGGAAGAGTAGATGACGATATGCCAGGAAACCTGTTCCAGGAAAGCGATGAATCAAGTGAAACCCAGGAAATGGAGCAGGAAGAAGAATCGTACGCTCCAAGGGAAATCACACCAGAACGAGAAGCTGAGCCACTACAAAACGACATCCTACCTCAACGGGACTGCATGCAGCCAGTCCAAAGAAAATCTGACAGACCCAAGAGACAACCGTCCTATTTAAAGGACTACATAATCACAAATTAATTGTGGAGCCAGGGGGAAGGGGTGTTATGTATGTAAATAGTTGAATAAAGGCAAACTTGGGGTAAAGTGCAGGGTTCTGGCCCTGCACTTCTGATTGGGTGTTAAGCGGCTAGATCGGATTGGTCGGGTTCTGAGAATCTGATTGGCCCTTAACGAAGGACTCTTATTGGTACTGGAGCTAGCGTTTCACAAGCTCCTGTTGGTTATTTCACATTAGCATTGCCTATATAAAGCAGAGTTGTTGTTATACAAGTTAGAAGTCACTATGCAATAAAGAGTTGAAAGTTCACCAACTAAGACTGTCTCCATTCATTCTACCCATGCCTGAATCTATGACAGGTGGAAAATTAATTGCAGATTTTTCATATGAATTAGATTACTTCTCTCACTACAAACAGAACTATATTTTGCATTTTTAATTTAAAAACTTAATCTTTAAACGTATCATTTTATTTTTTAATATATCTAAGCATATATTTTCTATATATTATTTTAAGGTTCTGCTGGCCTTGGACTGTAATAAAGAATACCTACCTGTCTGCAGTTTTCTTTCCATCTTCTTGTCAGCAGTATTTTATGTTGCATTTTAATTCTTGGTATTTTTTTTTTTTTTAAAAACCTTGCTTTCTGGGTTAATTTCAGCCTGAGAATGTAGAGATTGTTTCTAATTTACATTAAAGGTACACTTTTGTGGAGAGGTAAGTTTGGAACCAACTGATAGAGGTCCATTAAATCCCTGGCACTGCAAGTGGGTAACTTAGAAACATTTCCCCATCAGCAAAGGTATGCAGAATATTCTTCTGACAGCACTTCTGCATACCATTAAAGGATGATAATTAATCCAACACTAACATTAGAAATCTTCTTCGTCAATTTTTATGTATTCATAATGATGTAAGTCACCTTTCAGGAATAACATCATCTTCTTTTGTGTTTGAACAATACACCAAAAATGTTTTGACACTGGCAACTCATTCGAGCAGGATTACTATAATTTATTACTGTGCTCTCCCCCTCTCCACACACTGCCCTTTACAATTTTTAAGTATATTTCCTTTCAGAAATGTCAGGCACTAAGTAGTAGTTTATTTTCCCTGCCAACAAAATGGAAAAACATCTGGCCCTAAAGCATCTGTATGACTTTCTACTAAACGGAAATGTTCTCTAGCACTAAATCTTTAGAAATAAAAAATGTGAATATAAAATCCTAGAGCTTAATTCACGTAGTCTTATTGCAATACCTGCTTCAAAATATATTTATAGCCCATTCAAATGTTGCCAAACAACTAGTTTTTAAAAGTGCTTGTTAAAATCCATAAAACAGTTATGTATTAAACATCTGGAATTAAACATTATAATACACACTGAAGCCAGAATTGCCTACTGTATTCATTTTCTGAAACTAAATCAAAACCAAATATTTAAACCCAGCTTCACTTGCAATTTAATAAAGGCCTCTGATATAATTAATTAACAGAATTTTAGACATTATCAGCACTGGCCATAAAAGTCCTATTTCAGCCATAAAGTATTGAAAAAAATAAACAAAACTATAGTATTAAAACTTAGAGGTCTGAACATCAAGTTTTATTTATAGAATGCAAACATAAGTCATAATGGGTTTCAGATGAATAACATAATGAGGAATGAGACATACACATTTACAAATCTTGTAGGCTTTTACAATTTCTGGAACTGTTGATTCAAGAATTCAGGTTCCTCCCTCCCTTCTCCAGAATCTTTACCATAAGCAAAATTAAATATCATATAAAATGCTAAGTAAAAACACAGAAATAAATTCAAATTTAGCTTTCTGCCCAGTATATAATTCCTAAAAAGCATAAATTTCTTTCACATACTGTCGTGTCCGCAAAAAGACGATTAGAGTCGGTGACTTTCATGCAAAGCTCTTTATTAACAAAGGGAGAACCGAACCGGCGAAAGGTAAAAAGCCCGCGGCTTTTATACCTTTCGCAAGGCGGCCGCGGCCAATGGCAGCGATTCAAGTCTCCCGCTCTTGCTTTGCACCAATCGCAGGAGACTTCAATCGGGCCAATCAGCGCGGCTCGCCTGGCCAATCAGAAATCCCCGTGCCTTGGCCAATCAAGGCCCGGGGATTTCGAGTATACCATTTGAATACATAACACCCCTCCCCCCTTGGTATGGTCCGTCAGGTGGTGTAGTCACGCAGGTAGGCGGGGCTCCGTCGAGTCCTAGTTGACCTGCGCAACTCACTTTTCTGTTGTAACTCGGCCGGAGCGGTCGTTCCTTTGGCTGCTCCTGCCTCTTCGCGAACCGGCTGGATGATCGGGCCGGTTCCTTCGCCGCGGCTCCCGCCTGGGCCTACCGGGTCGGTTGAGCTGCGGATTTCGCCGCTCCCGCTTGGCTTCTCCGAGTCGGTAGAGCTGGCCAGACGGTTCTTCTCCGGAGGGGACTCGCGATGGCTGTTTTCTGGTGAGTATTTTTGGTTTATTTTATTTTGCGATTGTCTCTCCGGGTATTCCCTCCCCCCTTGGTTCGCTTCTTGGGGGTTGAGGTCAGTCGCCGTTCGGGACCTTAATTGGTCGATGTGCCGTTTCCAGGCTCGCCCATCCGTGGTTTGGAGCCGGTACGACTTTGGACCAGTGACTTGTGTTATGACGGCTGGGATCCATAGGGGGTCCCCCATCATGTTTTTTGCATATACCAGGTCACCTGGGTTAAATGTCCGGAACCTGGAGCTGGAGTCCGGGGGCTGCTCCGGGTTGTAAGTCGGGTGCAGTCTGTCAAGTGGAGACCTCAGCTTTCTGCCCATCAACAGCTCTGCCGGACTCTTGTTGGTCGTAGTGTTGGGAGTGATGTGTTGTATGAATAGTAGGCGGTTGATTTTGTCGTTGATCTCACCGTGGTCCATTTTCCTGAGGGTCTTTTTTGTAAAAAAAGTCTTTTTTTGGACCATCCGTTCCGCCCTACGATGGTCTTTTTTTGGACCATCCGTTCCGCCCTACCGTTCGCCGCCAGATGCGCCGGTGCTGTTAATGCGTGGCGGATACCTCTTTCCGCCAGGAACCGTTCAAACTCGATGGACGTGAACTGGGGTCCGTTGTCTGAGACGACGACGTCTGGGAGGCCGTGAGTGGAAAACAGTTTACACAGTTCTTTAATGACGGCCTCTGTGGTAGTGGACTTCATGTCGCTGACTTCCAGCCAATTGGAATATGCGTCGACTGTGATTAAAAATGTATGTCCATTTGTGGGGCCCGCAAAGTCAAGATGGATTCTGGACCAGGGCCCCCGTGGTGTTTCCCAATCCCGTATGGGTGCTGCGGATGGGCTGGATCTGGTCTCCTGGCATCGGTGGCATTTGGCGACCCATGCCTCAATTTGCTTGTCCATCCCTGGCCACCAAGCGTAGCTTCTGGCCAGGGCTTTAGTCCTGACGATGCCAGGATGACCCTCATGTAGCATCCTCAAGACTTTTTCTTGCAATCTATCTGGAATTACCACCCGGTCACCCCATAGAATGCATCCTCTCAGGAGTGACAGTTCGGTCTGGCGCTGGCGGAATGTTTTAAAAGTCTCGTCACTGTCCTTATCCGGCCAGCCTTTTTCTAACCAGTGCAAGATTCGTGCCAGACACCTGTCCTTAATGGTTTCTCTGGCAATGTCGGATGCGGTAATAGGTAAACTTTCTATGCTCAAGGTATTTGTTGTTGGTGCTGGGTCAGGTTCAGAGTCAGGTAAGGGCGAGCGGCTTAAAGCGTCCGCGTGCGAGATTTTCTTACCTGGCTTGTGTAGCAGTTCATAATTGTAGGCTGCCAGGAATTCCGACCATCTTGTCATTCGGGGTGACAAGATGTTGGGAGTGGCTCGGTTTCCCGCGAGGATGCCCAGCAGAGGCTTGTGATCCGTCACGATGGTGAACGGGCGGCCGTACAAGTATTCATGAAAACGTTTAACGGCGGCAACTATAGCCAAAGCTTCCTTGTCCAGCTGGCTATAGTTGCGCTCTGGTTTGGTCAGAGTTCTGGAAAAAAAGGCGATGGGTGCTTCTCTCTGGTCTGGGAGGGTGTGGCTGAGGACAGCGCCGACGCCGAAGGGTGATGCGTCGCAAGTGACAGCTAGGGGTAAGGTCTCACTAAATTGCATCAGGACAGCGTCGGAGGTGAGGAGGTCCTTGGTTCTTTGAAAAGCGGTTTGTTCTCGCCTCCCCCAAGTCCAGGCTGCCTTCTTGTCTAGGAGTCTATGTAAGGGCTCCGCCGCCGTTGCCTTTTGAGGTAGGAAAACATTATAGAAATTTAGTAATCCTAGGAACGCTTGTAATTCCGTTTTGGATTTTGGGGTGGGGGCTTCCTTGATGGCTTTTACTTTTTTAATTGTAGGGTGAATGCCCTTCTGGTCTAGGAGATAGCCCAAAAACTCTACTTGCTTTGTACAAAGATTGCATTTTTCTCGCTTAACTTTAAGTCCTGTTTCTTTAAATTTTGTTAAGACTTGTCTGAGTCGGTTCTCTAATTCGGCTTCATTTGGCGCCGCAATTAATACGTCATCAAAATAGGGCACCACCCCTTTTATGCCCTGTAACAAACGTTCCATCAGGCTTTGAAAAATGCCTGGTGCCACGCTGACTCCAAATTGGAGCCGGTTACACTTAAAAGCCCCTCGATGGGTTACTATTGTTTGGGCTTCCGCCGTTTTCTCGTCTACAGGTAGTTGCTGATATGCCTGGGCAAGGTCGAGTTTTGCAAAGACTTTGCCCCCTCCTAGCGAGTGTAGTAAATGTTGTACTATAGGGACTGGGTAGGCGCTTTGTTGTAATGCGTCATTTAGGGTGGCCTTATAGTCCCCGCAAATTCTCACGGACCCGTCTGGTTTTACTGGGGTCACTATAGGGGTTTCCCATCTGGCATGGTCTATCGGTTGCAATACCCCTTGTTTGACGAGCTTGTCGAGCTGCTCGTCAATCTTTGGTTTTAATGCAAATGGTACCCTTCTAGGTTTAAGTCTCTTAGGGGGAACCCTTGGATCTAAGTCAAACGAGATAAGGGGCCCCTGGTACTTGCCCAAACCTCCATCGAACACCTCCTGGAACTCCTGGGTTAGCCGCTGTTCCCAAGCTTCGATGGTGACTTGGTTGACACCTGTCAGCGCGATGTTAAGCGGGGCGAACCATTGTAGACCCAGTAGGCTTGGGCGGTCGCGATCGACGATTGTGAGTGGTAGTTGTTCAGTGTGGCCTTTGTAAGTTATGTTGAAATTCTTGGTGCCCACTACCGGGACACGGTTCCCTTGGTAGTCTTTAATGATGATCTTTTGTGTGTGCACGTTTCTCTTTTGTAGAGTAGGCACCAGTCTTTTGATTTCGCGCCATGCAATCATGGAAAGGTAGGACCCAGAGTCCACTTCCATCTTGCATGGCTGGCCTTCTATATGTACTTCTACATGTACCTTTCTGGCGCCGTCGGAGATGGCGTGGCCGATGGTCACCGTCTGGTGGGTTTCTTCTTTCCGTCGACCGTCGCCGCTTCTTTGAGATCGTTGAGCGCGGTCCCATCGACCGTCTGGCTGGCGTTCTCTGGTTCTGGGCGGGGAGTTTTCTCTCCGTCTGTCGTGCTGTTCCCATTTGGGCGGGCTGCGAGTCTTCTTTTGGCGGCAAACTCGGGCGATGTGACCCCTTCGTTCACAATGCCTACAGATAGAGTCAAAAAATCGGCATTCTGACCTGGGGTGGTCGCCGCCGCACCCGGCGCAACTGGTCCTCGACTTGCGACCTTTTCGGCTTCGTTGGTCGCCGCGTCCCGTCTGTACTCGGTGAATGTCCTCCTCGTCTTCTGACGTGCTGGAGTTTGACTGGTATTCACCGTAGTGTGCGGTTGCTTCACTTCTTGCATCGGCCGACCTTGCCGGGTTGTTGTTTCCGCCCTTCGCGTCAGATCTTCACATGCTGTCTGCCGACGTGCGCGTTGCTTCAGCGGCTGCGGCTGCTGTAAGGGCATCGGCTAGGCTGATGTCGCCCTTGGCCATAAGTCGGCTCTGAAGTGTAGGATCCCATAACCCGAGTACGAAGCGGTCTCTTATGAGACTGTTGAGACCCTCGAACTCACAGAGTCCTCCTAGGCGCCGAAGTTCTGCGACGAAATCGCTCAATTTTTCGTCTGGTTTCTGGTTTCGGCGGTAGAACTCGTTGCGCCGTATCAGGATGGGGACTTCGGGAGCGTAATGGCGCCGTAGTATGGGTTCCAGGACGTCCCAGTCCATGGCTGTGGCGTCTGCTGGCTTGGCCAAGGCTTTGGCCATTTGGAAGACCTCTGGTCCGCAGTGTGTGAGAAAGACGGCGCGTTTTAGCGGGGCCGGGGCGTCCTTCATCCCGGCGCATTCCAGGTACATCCGGAATCGATCCGAGTATGATTCCCAGTCCTCGGCCGCGGGGTTGAACGGGGCGGGCGGTGCTATTTTCGCCATCTTCGCGCTGGAACTGGTTCTTGGACACGGGGTTCGGTTCAGGGGCGAGATCCCACCTTCGTCGCCAGTGTCGTGTCCGCAAAAAGACGATTAGAGTCGGTGACTTTCATGCAAAGCTCTTTATTAACAAAGGGAGAACCGAACCGGCGAAAGGTAAAAAGCCCGCGGCTTTTATACCTTTCGCAGGGCGGCCGCGGCCAATGGCAGCGATTCAAGTCTCCCGCTCTTGGTTTGCACCAATCGCGGGAGACTTCAATCGGGCCAATCAGCGCGGCTCGCCTGGCCAATCAGAAATCCCCGTGCCTTGGCCAATCAAGGCCCGGGGATTTCGAGTATACCATTTGAATACATAACACATACTATATTAGAGTCTTATCTACATTTAAATGCTGTCAGATTATTTTAGCTTGTTTTATACTTTAGTAATTTATTTATATTCAGGCAACATGAATTCATTATCATACATACAGACTACTTTTCTACATTTGTTTAGGATCCAAGAAGAATAAATGTAAGATATCAGTTGGATTTATACTTTTTTTTTGGTCAGTGTATATTTATGTACAACTAGTTGAATAATCAGGAGGTGGCATTTATAATGAGAAATTTATGCCATAGGTTTATGCCATAAAGCTGTTATGGACTGAGTCCTTCTATTAATGTTTCCAGCCAGCAGTCATGCTCTTTCTTTCAAGACCACAGGTAGTCCTTGACATAAGACCAGTCATTTAAATCCAGAGTTACAATGGCTCAGCAACGTGTTTTATGATCCATAAAGCAATTCTGGCCTTCATAAAACAATTACTCTCACAGTCATGTGATTGTGATCTGGTATTTGGCAACCTGCTTGGCACTTACTGGTTGCCAGGCACCCCCAGAAAGTCAATGAGGAAGCTGGGAGAAGGTTGCAAGGTGCTGCTGCTTGCCAAAGGGTTTTCCCTGCCTTCCATGCATGGGAGAGAAGGGGCGGGAATCCTTCAGGCTGCAGAAATAAAGCTCAGATCTTCACAAGCATTGCTTCATTTCTTCAGCCCAGTGAGGAGGGAAGAGGAACTCCTGGACTTCGTTTTTTCAGCCCAGTGCAAGAGGTCTATTTAATGCCTGGAATGGAGTAACCTGTCCACTTTCGGCTCTTTTGCCCCATATGCTTAATGACCACAACTGGAAAATCTGGGATTGCAATAGTTGAATGAAGCCTTACTTGGGCATTCGCTTAATGAGTGCTTTGTTTGACAACCAAGATCCCAATCTCAGAAGAACTGCAACACTATTCCTCCAATACCACCCCATCAGAGCACTTTAGCAATATAAAGTGCTTCTAATCAAAATGTCCTTTTTATTGAAAATATTGAGTCCTTCTTATACTGCAATTGTGGTAGTGTAGTTGAAGCCTACCCCTTGTTCAATGTTGCACACACAAATGGTTGGAATTTGGATAGTATTGCTGCACCCATCAGCCTGTCTTTTTGATCTTCCCATAGACACTGATGTATGTCTCAGGAAAACTATAGAATTCAAGCTCAGTCTTTGTTACACGAGCACAGCAATATTTTCTTTGCAAAAATATAGAACCAATTTCTCATTGCCTTTTCCAGCAGAGTTACAACAGAGATATAGGCAGTCCTTAACTTATGACCACAACTGAGCCCAAACATTCTGCTGTTAATTGAAACATTTGTTAAGTGAGTTTTGCCCCATTTTACTATCTTTCCTGCCTCAGTTGTTAAGTGAATCATTGCAGTTGACAAGTTAGTAACCTGGTTGTTAAGTGAATCTGGCTTCTCCATTGACTTTGCTTATCAGAAGGTCATAAAAGGGGATCTCATGACCTTGGAGCACTGCAACCATCATAAAATTGAAGCATGCCAAGCATCTGAATTTTGATCATATCATCATGGGAATGCTTCAAAGGTCATAGCTGTTTGAAAAAAGGTTATACATTGCTGTTGTAACTTTGAATGGCCACTACATGAATTGTTGTAAGTCGAGGACAACCTCTACTTAAAAATGACATGATCAGAAATAGATTCTAGTTTTTTAGTTAACATTTATGTGATTGTGACAACAATCAGTCATCAATAATCTTTTTATATTTTTCATACAATCAATTTGCTAGCTTCATGAAACATTCACCATTTTATTTTTCATTATTTTTATTTATTGAGGAGGAATTTCTTGGTGAAGGCTTTGGATATCATAAGCATATGGCAAATAACTCAATTACCAATCCCTGAATACACAGATTAGTAATTAATTTCATTTTTTTCTGAGTAATTCAATGGCATTCAAAATATTTCAGCTAATGCTAATCAAATTGGTCAGTGAGACCAATACTTGTGAAACATTACAGCAACCATAGTGGATTGTCTGTTAATCGCTAAAATGATTAGAGACTTAAATGAAAGCCTAACTGCTTCTCTATAAATTTGTCCTACATCTAGGGGTATTATTGAAAGTTTTTCTTTGATAAGCCTATTACAGGGGTCGCCAATCTTTTGGACCTCAGGGACCAACAAACTCATAATTTTAAATCCAGGGGACCACTATGGGCATGGCCTAATTTGTGGGTGTGGTTTGGTGGTCATGTGACTGGCTGGGCATGGCTTGTATGCAAATCAGGCAAAGCAGGCAGGGAGATTGAGTTGCTCACAGATTCATTCAGAGATCTATCTTTCTGCCATCGGCTAGCTCAGTCTGTCACATGAAATTTTCTTGCAAGAAAACTCACAAAATTAACTCACAAGAAACCATGTTAGTAAATATTGAATATTTTATTTAAAAAAGAGCAACTTTTACCCAAAATCAGGCAAAGCAGGCAGGCAGACTGAGTTGCTCCTGGAATCACAGATTCACTTGTAGAGATCTGTGTTTCTGCCATTGGCTAGCTCAGTCTGCACTGCTTCAGTCCCAAGGAAGATTTGGCTCATCTAAAGATTAGCTAGAAAGCAGAACAGCTGATGGTCAGAAAAAGGAAAAATAGCAATTTAGCAGGCAAGTTTGCCAAGTAAGGAGTGAGTGGGCAGGGACAGTTCCCACGGGCCATGAGGGTGGCACAGCCTTGTGTTCCTGCGCAGCCTGGATTAATTTCTTTGGGGGAGTGCTCTGGGGGTGACATTTCTCTGTGGACCACTAACATTTTCTCCCAGACCACCAGTGGGCTGTGGTCCACTGGTTGGCGACCGCTGGCCTATTATACTGTCAGGAAACAAGAAGGCAAAAGGCATTTTCTATTATATCACTCTGATTTTGCAATGTTTTCCCTGGAGATGTTTCATCAAACACTACCCTGGTATTTTGCAGGGACCAGGTAAAATTATTTGCATAAACTTCTATCATTTTGCTGCAGCCACACGCATTCATATGAGCTCATATGAACAAATTAAATATTCAGCTTCCAGAAAGCTTGGCTCAGATTCTAAGCCAAGACCACTAGTTATGGCTCTATTGTAAACCAGGACATCTTTGCAAGAGTGACTTGATCGTCATACAATTGAACTATTTTACATGGAGTTGCCTTTGAAGATGACTAGAAAGTTGGAGTTCCTGCAGAACAAAGCAACCTCTGTTATTAGAAAACATTTGCTACTATGGCTATTCTGAAGTTAATGTATCAAGTACAAATAGGCTTTTGGTCCCAATTCAAAATGCTAGTCATTATCTATAAAATACTATACGGCACAGTATCTATAAGGATCGTCTTGCCAAATAGGATTCTGTCTTGTCTGGCTAACTAAACAAGTCCTACTGGAATTTGCCTCCTTGGTGTAAAAGATATCCAGTTGGTTTCAGTGATATCTCTTCTCTGCAACAGCCCTCAAATTTTGGACTACATTAGTAGCTGAAGAATAGTTGATTCTGACTTTTCTTTCATTTCCAAAGGTACTGAAGGTAGTTTTATTTCAATAAGTTAGAGTAAATTATTATGTTTATGGCTAATATATCACGTTGTTTTTGTTGTGTATTCCTTGTCATTGCCCAAACGTGTGATTGGGGGGAAGGGGGGATAGAAGCATTAAAATAAAATAAGCTAGAAGGCCTTTTAAGAAAATAGGTAACTGAAACCCTATCTTGCGACACAAAAATGCATGTGGCAGACAAAACTATGTTAAATGTCATATCATTATATTATTTTAATTTTTAAAGACTGTATGTTGTAAGGGTCTACATGACTTAGTATGCCAAAAGATAACTTTATCAGATATACTTTTTGAAGAAATTATACTAATTAAGTGATATAAACTGCAAAGAATTCCATGATAAAACATTAGTTTGAAATTTGAAACAAGCTATAGCTGTGGATTTTGTTTGGTTTGATTTGGTTGTGGATTTTCATTGAAATTCTGCATAAATTTTATCCAGTAATACCAAACGCTCCTAAAATAAATCCTGACAAAATAGATGAAGCAGCAAAAAGGAGAAAAATAATTTATTCAAAAATCCAGGTGTACAATCTTTTCAAATGTGATTGCACTGACAAGTAGCAAGTACTTTTCCAGTGCTAGGACACATTATGCAGAAATGCTTTCATTAATTTGTTCAAACATAGAAAGTTTGATAAGAGTACATGAGGCATATCCAAAATCCTCATTCATTGTTCTCTGCTTTTAGGTTTGTGGTGAATTGTTGGACACAAATCTCTATTAAAACTTTTAAGTATCTTTTCATATATGGAGTTATTATATCCTGCAGAATTTTATTTCACTCTTTTTATTTTGATATTTTTTTAAGTGGTACAGGCTCAGATAACAATTATGGGTAGTCCTCAACTTATAAGCAGTCACTTAGTGACTGTTTGAAGTTACAATGGATCCCCGAAAGGTATTTATGACCTGGTTTTGAAGTTCTGAAGTCTGGACACCTTGCAGTCATGTGATTCATTTTGGGCATTTGACAATTAGCCCGCATTAACTTGACATTTGCAAGGTTACATGACCTCAATTTATGACTTTTTTTGGCCTGCATTTACATCAATAAAAATGCCCATTGGCTACAATGGGTTCATTAATGACTGTAGCATTCACTTAGTGACCGTGGCATTTGCTTAATATCTGCCACAAAAAAGTCATAAAATCAGGCATGGTCACATGGTGATCCATTCAACGATCACCATGATTTACAGCTGTAATTCCAGCTCAGATAATCCTTCCATATAATAGAAAGACAAGTGCTAGTATATTAATGTCATAATTTAAATATTTAAGAAATATTTTATGAAAAAATTGAATTACCAAACAATGTGACTTAATTGTATCTTGTTCATTAATACTATTACAGTTACCATTAGAACCACAAAAAAGTGCTTAAGATAAATTATCAAGGTAATATGTTTGAATTATTTATACCTGCACATTCACGAAAACAATACACCCTTTAGAAAAAAAAATGATTTTTTAAAATACAAAACTCCTTATAAACGAGTACAAAACTTAGTGCAAATATGCATTTCTTTCAAAGCACTTTATGAAGATAATGGGCGTTGGTTCTTACCTGATACGCCTCTTCTCGTGGAACTGTTCTTCCCCCAATATATTAAGTTAAAAATTAACATTGTGTCAATAGTCATGAATATATTATTTCTAAATATTGGGATTAACATTCTATGTACCAAAGAAATAAACTGCTCTAGTTTAAGATAGTGATGGTGTATCTTTTGGGCTCAGCATGTCAAAAAGGCCTAATTTGATTCTGCTGGCGTTACATTGCTCCACAAACGAAACAGAGAGAATGCTCCACCTATTTGAAAAAATAATCATGTGTGGCACTAGGTATTATATAAGGAAACATCAAATAAGTACAAAAATAAAATAAGAGTAAAACATTTTGGAGGGTTTCAAAAATAATTGTTGAAAGTTGGGAAATGCTTATATTGTGACCCAAAACATCAAGGCATGTCATCTTTGACACACATATCATAGCTTTGACATCATTGGTTCTAGAAAAACAACAACTGTAGATTCTGACTTTTCTTGCTACTGCTTTATTTTGTGAGATTGGAGGTTTGGACGACTAGAGTGAAAGGACCATCATTAGGGGAAAAAAAATCTATCCAGAATGCCAATCATTGTATTTCAAAAGATAAATTTTCATACCTTCATAGCTGTAAATCCTAAGAAAGCTCCTTCATGGGAATATTTTAAATATATTTATAGATAGAAAATATGTTTTTAAAACCTGAAAACAACTTTATAGGTGATCGCTCTGCAAAATGTGTTAATACAGAGGTATGATATGTGAAGTACTAAACTTGTTTTACTTCCTCTATCAATGTGTGTTCTAATGAGAATGACACTTGTATTATTAGTCTACATTGCTTGGACTATGCAATTTATGAGCTATATATTTTAGCAATTATGGTTTGTAAGTTTGTGGCAGATTTTCAACACTAATTCATTTTTATTTTAATGAAATAATGGAAATGAATTTTTATTTATTAATAAATGAGGCAATATGATACCTTAAAAACTAAGTATCCATTAGTTTATGCAGGAAATCAATAGTTAAACAACAATAACTATTACCATTATCATACAGGAATAGTTTATGTATTTATTTAAAAAAGAGTTTCTGGTTCCATTTTTATATTTAATAAGACATGAAAAAGAAAGAGTCAAAGTTATAAACAGTTGGACTGCCCAATCATTTTATTCTTATCTATAGGACTAGAACATAATTCAAGAAAACTGGACCAGATAATGTTTACAATTCTGTACAAATTGTGGAGTCCATATTATGCTAATATTAATATATCACTGAAATGTCTTACATATGAAACACAGTGAACTCTTTCTTTTTCCTGGTGAGATTCAGAAGGTCCATATCTCTAAGTAAAACATTTTTTGTGGATGACAGGTGTTATTTATTAGAAAATGTATATGCTATTAACTTCTTTGACAGTTCCGGGCAGAGCTATAACTGATACTTTTATAAAACTATTATCCATCATTTGGAGTGGAGAAAGAAAAAGCACTTGTACATGAAAGAAGTAATCCTACTAGAAAATTGTAAACCCAGTAGAAAGCCATGTTTACTTACTTCTATTGCAGCTCTAATTTAAATATATAGCTAGGAAAATGTTTGAAATAGAATTCTGCATACCCATGATCTAAATTTGGAAAAAAAGTTTTCCCCTTTCATATCTCCACAATTTTGCTATCTTCCTTAAATCCAAATGTATATAACAAATGCATTATTTCAATGACTGTTTCCTTCAGAAAATTATTAGTCCTATTACAGTTTGTAAATACTTTGCAAGGACTGGGTTTTCACTATGAAAGGCCCCACCTGAATATTAATAAACCATTAATTCTTGTTTTATGAGGATAACACATAAAATGGCACAAAAATATCATATGGGATACTGTATTTTTGCGATTTTTACACTCCTTGCAGTCACACAAGCGAGAAAATAAACCAAGTCAGATTTAATTTATGAAAAGGTAAACTGACTTCAACCAAAGCATGCAGATACTCTGTTGTGACTTTAAACAATATCAGAACAGAGAATGACAATAAACACTCACACCAGACTCTCTTTCTCAGAATATACAAATATAATCCATTAGATTCTGATTAATTTTACACATAGGATTTAGTTTAAAATTTATTTTTTAAAATTTAAAATATTGCATGAAGACAGGAGAAATAATGAAAGCTTGAGCTTCAATATGAAGTTTAGAGTACTGTAGTGCAATGAAATCATGGTGTGTGATCAGTGATACGTCCATAGACATTTCCAGCAAACATTGAATATTCAGCATTCATTAATGTCAGTAGTTTCTATATAGTTATATTTCACTGAATTTTGACTTGTTAATTTCTAGAAGGCACAAAGATGAACACCATTACCATGGTTGTATGTTACAGTATCAGAATGTTTTTAACTTCATATAGTATTTAGTTTCTAGAGGAAAAGAGGATTCTTGTTTGCATAAAGAAACCTTGAAGAGTACAGGATTGCAATAACATACTATTTTTGTAATAGTTTCAATATTTAACAAGATAACCCCATCAAATCAATTTCATCTATATGTACAGTTTTATACAAAAGTAAATCTAATTATTTTCAATTATTTTCTTGCAAATGAAAAGGAATAGGATGGCAAAAAAATGTTTTTTAAATCAGAAGTGTGAAGTTATTTCTCAGGTTCCCTATGGGCAGAACTGAAGCCCCACAAGAGACTCTTAACTGGCTCCTGTGACTTGAACAGAAAAGGCTTTAGGTACAAATGATATACTTAGTTTTGTTCTTCTGATATTTTTGAACAGGGTTATGGTGTCTTTTATTGTAAACTTCCCAGCATCACTTTATACAGTGAGATGGCATATCAATCTGATTAATAAAAACAAATTAAAATAAAGCTCAACTAAAAAGAAATATCAAGGGCATCAAGTACTGTAGCATGAGTTTCAAATCCCAGGTCAGTTCTCTTTTGGGGGAAAAAACAAACAAACCCCAAACTGCTGCCCAGAAGAGAACGCACCAGGGAGTCACGATTAACAGAAGAGGAAGTGGAATTAAAAAGATACAATTTCATTCAAAGCCAATGAAGCCGAGAGCGATGAGGTGAGAAATGGCTTTTGGAGACTAATTTGGGGGATACTGGACGGACCCGCACACGGGACAGCTGGAAGACCTCTTAATTTCATCGGCGTTTATTTGTTCCCTTAAAATAAAAGAACTTCTCCCGTCACAAATCGCCTTTCGTCTCGGAGAGGAAACCAAGATCTCCAACTACGAAAATGCTCCTCCTTTCTCTCTCTCTCTTTCTCCTATGGGCCAAATACAAGCTTCCTTGCTTCCTTCCATCCCCTCAATTGCCTCCGCTCCCCCTCCCCCCAATACGTTTCGTGTCCGCCTCCACCTCCCGGATCATTCTTCGCTTCTCTTCTCTGGAGCGGCCCCTCGCCCCAAGGGAAAGCCAAGCGTCCCCTTCCGTCCTTGGCCCACAGAAAGGGCGGAGGGCACAGCGAGCGGTCCACGTTTCCCCGCGCCCTCCCCCTCCCTGCCGAAGGATCTCCCCTCCCGTCCCTTGTCGGAGCGCAACAAGCCTTCCCGCAAACAGAGCATGCCGGAGGGCAGTGCCACCTTTCTCACCTGCGCCTCCTCTCGGGCTGCGGCGGCTGCTCCCGGCGGTGCCCCCCCGCGGGCTCCCCCCGCGGCGGCGCCTCCCGCTCCTGCTCGCCCATCGCCGCCGACGGCATCCAGCTGCCGCTCCCGGTACAGCGCCCAGAGCCCCACGTTGGGAAGGAAGACGAGGGCGGCCAGCGCCAGCCCTACCGCCTGCAGCAGCCGCTTCTGCTTCCGCCGCATCCGAGACGCCGCCTGTGAAAGGGACTAGCGCGAGCCCAACTTTCCTCCCGCGCTGAAGCCGATGACAGCGACTCTCGAGCCCCGCGCGAGGCTAACCAGCCGCCCAGCTCAGCCCGTTCCCTCCGTTTGGCAAAGGCACTTCCGCTCTGGGGGCGGCCACTCCCACTCCTACCTCGAGCGAGGAGGGTGGCCGCGCAAAGCTCCGCCCACACCTCGAGCTGGACCCTCGCTTCGTTAAGCTCGTCGCGGGAGAGCGCAGGCTGTCCGCTTTGCTTACCCCTATCGCCTGGCAAATGGTACCGGCCGCGCGGCTTTTTTCTCTTGGGGGTAGCGAATGACCTGCCCGGCCCAAAGCAAGTAAAAGGGGGGGGGGATTTTTAAATTTCATTTTTAACCCTGGAAACGGTGGAGGCGGGTGAGCGAAGGCGGGTCGATTTCAGCAAAGCCCCGCTTCTCTCCGCGAAGCCACGAAGAAAGAGAGCGAAGGCAGCCAAAGAGAAGGGCGCAAAGGAGAAGGGGGCGGGAAGGGGTCGCGTCTTGTCCCTTGAGAAGAGGAATCGGGGAGGCGGTTTCTACTTTTACCGGGGGGGGGGGGGGGGGGGAGAAGAAGAAGGCTGGCTGCCCTAACGTGAATAACGTTGTTGGAGAAAGAATGAAATCCAGACTTGGATGCTGGAACCACAGGAAGGCGGTGAAATAAGTTGAATAAAGAAAAAAATCAGCAGAGCTTTTGTGTGTGGAATAAACCCATCTTTTCGATGTTAGCCCCTGGTCAAACTCTGCGTCTCTTAAATATTCGCTGCAATTTCTCTCTTCTTCCCCATCCTATTGTCTGGCTGCCAGGCTTCCTAGGTGAAGGTTTTCTTTTGCTTTAACTGCACTTGTATTCGAGGAATTATTGTAATAACAGGAATTTTATTTTTATTTTTCTCCAGGTCAACCTTTCTCTCTTGGTAACTGCCTGGACAAATCCTGGCAGTTTGCTTGGCAAGGTTTTTGGGAAATGGTTTGCCTTTGCCTCCTTCCTAGGGATGAGGGACAGTGCTTGCATCAAGGTCACCCAGTTGGCTTTGCAACTAGAAATTACAGTCTCTTGGTTTCTAAATTGCTGCTTTAACCCTTTCCACCCTACTGATTGTCCCCTAAGATATATAACTACTTTTCATTCCCACAAAACTGTTAATAAAAGAAAAGCCACTGACTTTGAATTTTAAAAAGATTTATAAAATAACTGGGGGTGGGGGTGGGGTAGGATAGCTTCAAGAACACACCCAATGCTGATTTAGATTCCCAAAGCTAAGCAGTGTAAAAGTACGTAGAATACATGTTTGTGTAGCTGTCATACTATTGATGTTGCACCAGTCTCTGCTGGGTATATCTGCAGCACTTGACCATTTTGTCAAGCTAAACAAAATCAGATCTAGTTAGTACTTGGATGGAGAACACAAGGGAATTCCGGGATTGTAAATAAATACAGAAATCAAAAAGATAATCCAGAAGAAGGGTATGGCAAGCTACTTCCATATAGTTGCCAGTAAAATGCATGGATATGGCCATATAGTCACTAATAGTCATATAGCCATATAGTCATATAGTCACTAAGGGTTGAATTTAAGTCATGGTCATCTTTACCAATTGAATAGTTTAAAATTTTGATTTCTGGCCTAGCTTCTGTATTAAGTCCTTTGTAGAACAAACAACTTGTGAGTTCTGAAGTGATGTAGTTACTGGAACTCTCTGCCTACTTTTTTTTTTAAAAAAATCCAAATTAAGCATTTGTTAAACATTAAAATGAATGGCTGCACTGATCCATATAGCCATTAGAACTTCTAAGTGATAAATTTTAGAATTTGTTCTATAAACAGATAATTGAGAAGCATAACTTATAAATGAGGGTACTTTCAAATCTGCATTTTTCTCTTACTCTTAAATTCTGAGTGAATATGGTATGATATGTAAGCTATGTTACAAATGTGTGGTGTCATTTATTTACAGCAGAATACACAGCACAGCAGATAAAATCGGATATTCAAATTTTCTAAAGGTTTTTGAAACAAATCTAACAGCTGATTTCAACTTTCAGTCTCAAAGCAGTGTGCAAGGCTACTTCATTACCCATTTTTCCAATAATGAGTTACATAATGATATAAGACAGAACTGATATGAATAATTCATATTGGGGAACAGCAATGTAGTTGGCTGAAAGCAAATAAACAATTTTCCCATAGGAATTGAGGAGGAAAGAATGTAGCTGTACCACAATGTATACTGATATTATAAGATGCATTTAATATGAACTGTGAAGCACCAATAAATAGTATTCTATAGTATGACAAAGATAATAAATATATAAGACATAATCAGCTTTCAGATGAGTAAGATTGACAGTTCAATATTGTATATCTCTGAGAAGGAGTAAATCCTATTAAACATAGTTCTGCTGTCTCTAAGTAGATAGACTTGATGTTGTACTATAATTTCTGTAAATTTTCCACAATTACTTTGCCATTAATTTATTATTGGTATCTGTAGCCTGTGAATGACCATAATTAATACTGATGTTAATTGACCAGCAAATCATTTAAATATATTTTACCATATTGTGCACAATCAAAATAGGGTAATGTGGCACAAGAATTTATAATAATTCATTTTCCTTTATCCCTATTTGATTAGTTTCTTAATTTAAGAAGAAACCACCTACAATATATAATTGAGAAAAACCAGGTTGTGTAGTAGTAATGTTAAAGCATTTTAAATAAATAGATGTCTTGCATTTAGAATGTTGACTGTATAGTACTTTTTATAATGTTATGAAATTATATTTTTATTGGAAAATTTTTCTTTTTGCTTTCACTCATTATCAAGGGAAAAATATGCATGTACTATATGCAACTATCATGTAATCCACTAGGTGGCAAGCTTCCAGTAAATTCTGAATTAATCAACTCCAACTAAATTATCTAAAAACAACACTCAAATTGCAAAGGCCATTTACAGCACTCAAATTGGTATACCTGCAATTCACTTTAGTTAGGCTTTTGAGCTTATTGATTTTATTTCATCCAGAAAAAACATGTCACTACTTCTTGGCAGGCTAAAGGGAAAGATAATCACAGATTAAGTCTCAGGATACACAGATTAAATCTCAGCATTCAGAGTATTCCTGGTAGTCTGTCATCCAAGTGCTAACCAGTTCCAACCCAGGTAGCCTTTTCAAGATAAGCCAAGGTACCAACACTGTGGTGAAATGGATTGGTTGGGTAGTGGTTATGCTTATTTTTTTGTATTGGGATAGTGATAAACCAATGGATCATCAAGCATACCAAACTAGATTTGATTTCATTAAAGGCACAAATTATCAGGCTCAGATTATTTATTAATCAAATATATTAAGTTTATAAATGTATTAATAAATACATACTTTGAACCTGGTCATTTGTGTCCTGAGTGATATCAAACCTGGTTTGATACGTTCAATGATCCATTGGTTTACCACTATCCACACATTCTATTTCAAATACATTATCTGAAGATTAATCTCTGTCAGACCTAAAACCAAGAATAACATGATTCTTCCAAGCTGAGTTCTTTATTGTTTCATGCCTGTAGACAAAATCTTGCCAGATTGAGCATTCCACTGTTTGCAGATACAATATAATCTGTGAACTATTGTGGGGCGGGGCTGTTTTCACCTTCTTTCTCTCACACATAATATCTGCCCTAAGTTGCTTCTTACTCCATGGAATGTACCTCCTCCCTCCTAGGAATCTACCTCCTTAACTACATTCCATCACATCTCTGGAAAAGGCTGTAGTGTTGGGAAAGAGGACAACAAGATGCATAGATTCAGTTAGAGTGATGGTGGCTGTACCATTAGAAAAGCTGAAAGACCAGGTTAGGGACAGATTCCTGAAGAAGGTCTGTCTGTGTGGTTGCTAGGAGTTGAAAACAACTGGATGGCACATAAAAAAAATAGTGGCAATGCATATGTAGCCATTGTCTCAGCATGTTATAAGAATCAAGCCAACAAACAGAATATTTGGGCCTAGTGTGTTATATAAACACATTAATTGATTTATTAACCCAGGTATAGTGATTAATAAAACCAATTCATTTGATTTGTTTGTTTTCTTTTGAACATTTCTATATTAACCAGGAGAATAGAAAACAGTACTTTGACCCTTGGTGCATAATTTGTGCCCTTATCAATTATACAACAATAGATTTGCATTTAATTTAAATTGTTGTAGAGGTTAATAATGAAACTGTATCAATAATTAACCACTAGAAGCTCCCTTATAAGTGTTTTGCAAATGCTAATTTTTTTTCTTAACCATTTTCCTTTTTATTTCTGTGACTCCTAGTTGTCTCTGATCTTCCTTTTTTATTCAGTCCCAGATTACATTCTTTTCTCTGATACTATCATATTGTATGCTTGGTCCTCTTCCTCCTCCCCTCCTTCCTTCATGTATAACATCCTAAACTACCAATAGTAGTACTTGATCTCCTTAAGTCTGTTTCCACAGAGCCATTTCCTGTCTATCATCTGTTTCTCTCTGTGTTTCTATAATGATTCCTATCATCTTTCTAGCACTGCACATATTTGCTTCTATCTCTCAGCCATTCCTCATTCCCTGTGCACAGTAGTATTTGCACTATCACAGAGCTTTGCATTACTATCTTGTTTTTGTCCTCCTTTCTCCTTTTCTCTGTTCCAAAGAATATTAAATTTTATTAAATTAAATGTGTGTGTGTTCTGAAAGAAAGAAGGGATCAGAGAATGAAATGGAGGAAGGGAACAGGAAAAAAACAAAATTGGGAATTGCAAACAAGATTAAAAAGCTACCAAAAAGAATAAATTCCCATTTTCTTTGATACTGATACAGGTTTAAAATACAATATCCCTTTGAGTTATAATAAATCATAACACACAGTGACTTTACAATCATAAACAAATCTAATCATCAAATACCAAGATTCAAGTTTCATTTCTTTCGGTTTCAAGCAACTAATCTGAAAATGGTTTCCAAATAGAAACAAAGACAAATTCTTTTCCAATCGAAGAGGTCAATTTTGCCATCTTCACCAAATCCATTATTTTCAGCATCCATTCTTCCATTGTGAGTCCTTCCATCTCAGCACATAAAAAAGCTATGCTATTGTCAACAAGGCTCTGTGTTGCTGTTTTTCCTCAATCTGCTTGTCGATCAAACCTAAAATAAAAGTCTCTGGTTTCAACTGTACATTCAATTTGAAAATACTCTACCTTAAAATGCATACCTAATTCCACTATTTCTTAGCTTTTTAATGTCCACCAGAGATGATAAAGAGTGCCTTCTGATAGCTTATATTTCCAATATACATTAGATATATATCGAAGATAATTTACCAGAGGTTAAATATAAATGATTCATCATTTATCCCACATAGATCTTCAAAACAAAATGAGCTGCTCTCAGTCAGCAGACCTTATGCTATTAAGTCATGTCCTGAAACACAAATGTGTAATCTTAAAAGCCCTAGGAACCTTGGATTACAAAGTTGCTACAATGAAAGCCTTCTAATATAAAGACCGTCCTTTTGGTTTATGCTTCTAGTGCTACCATTTTTCTGTGCATGCAACTTGGCTTCAAAACAAGATAGTATATTTTTACTTTACAAAATTATGTGACAGGAACAACATTTCAAAGTTACTTAATGTAGATGTTGTAGCTATTTTTGACACTTGCCTAAGATTTAGGAACTTCTGTTCTGACTTGAATAGTTAAGCGAGTCTCCTAGAAATTCATAACATCAGGATTTATGCTGTGTGATTCTGGAATGCTTTCATATGAATAATGGAACCAGTTATACAAACCTTTGTACAGAAAATCTGCTAATTTGAGGACTGTTACCAGAAAAACACAGAATAAATTTATCCAAAACATTGCTACATCACATAGGGTCTGTTTACTTGAGGGGATTGTATAATTTAATTGTAGAATGTGCTGCATATGGCTGCATATGTTGTAAAATCAAATCTTCATTGCATTCAGCTTTAAAATGTACTAAATAATGATGTTTTAGTTTCATTCATGAATACATGTTAGTATATTCAGAACTTGACCTAAAATCATTTAGGATTGTGCTTTTATTTTGATGGAGGAAAAATATGGAATAGATTTTAACAGATTAACAGTGTTGGAAGGGACCTTGTAGATCTTCTAGTCCAACCCCCCACCCAAGCAGGAGATCCTACACACCATTTCTGACAAATTTCTGCTTGATGAAGCTCCCATAACTTCTGAGGGCAAGCTTTTCCATTGGTTGATTGTTCTCACTGTCAGAAAATTTCTCCTTATTATTAGGTTGAATTTCTCCTTGATCAGTTTCCATCTATTATTCCTTGTCTGGCATTTGCGTGCTTTAGAAAATAGCTTGACCCCCTCTTCTCTGTGGTAGGCCCTCAAATATTGGAACATTGTTATCATGTCTCCCTTGGTCCTTTTCTTCACTAGCCTAGCCATGCTGAGTATTTGCAACCATCGTATGTTTTAGCCAGTGGTAGGATTCAAATTTTTTTACTACCAGTTCTGTGGGCATGGCTTGGTGGGCATGGCAGGGGAAAGATACTGTAAAATCTCCAGTCAGACATGGTATTTGCCGGTTCTCCGAACTACTCAAAATATCCGGTACTGGTTTTCCAGAACTGATCAGAAACTGCTGAATACACCTTTGGTTTTAGCCTCCAGTCCCCTAATCATCTTGGTTGCTCTTCTCTGCACTGGAGTCTCAACATCTTTTCTATAGCGCAGGGACCAAAATACTGTAGTCGTATCTTGGAGGAATACTTAACTGTGTACTGAAAATTTTGCTATTCCCAAAACTTGAAACAGATATTTAATTATTGCATGTGCTTTATTTCACATGCCATTTTCCTGAATAGAAACTAGCTGTCAATTTAGTTTAATTCCAGGGAGCTTCACTTAACCATTAGTAAAATACTATAGGTTTCTTGGATTAGGATAATTTTTGCAAATTTTTTACTTCCAACTGCATGTAACAATTTCCCCTAAGACAGGTATTCCAAAACAACAACTGACTAAAACCGTGTTCTACTTTTAAGCAAAAGCCACTAATGAAATCATGGACACCAGCAGCAAACCTCTGTCCTTTAAATGTTACAGGTCCCCATCATCCTTAACCACTGGGCATATTAAATGCATCTGAAGGGAATCAAAATATTATCATCTACCACGCATTTTTTACCCTTGCAGTTGAGAATCATCATTTCTAAAAGGCACTTAGCAGTCTTCTGATTAAATGGGACATTTTTTTAAAACACATCAAAGTTATTGCTAATTTATGACCCTATTAAATGTTAGATTTCTCAGTAAAACTGCACAATTACAGACTGAGAGTAGGATAAATGCATTTCATTTCAGCTTTCAAAGTGATTTCTCTTCCATTCAAGTGATTTTTCCCCAATGAGTCAAACCTCCTTATATATGACATTATTTTTTATATTACTAAATTCTGGCCATATTTTCCTTGAATTGATAAATACATCAATTTGCAAAGATTATGTGAAAGTAGTCAATAGATAAGCTGGAACCTTATCTGCAAAATTATTTGCTTTAGTTGTTTTGTTAGCTTGAGTTTGCCTTACAATCCAATCAGCACTAAAGGGAAATAAATTTCTTGTGCATTATTCCTGTAAGGTTAAGCAAGATCTGTTGCAAACTAGTGTGTTTATTGACTGTGTTTACATGACATGCTAAATCACAAAGCTTGGTTTATGAGTGTGTGTGTCATAAGTCTTCCCCACTCTATGTTGTATACCCTACTGCAGCCAGTCATAAAGCTTACCACATAGTTTAAATTTAGAACAGCCATCATGTGAAATATAAAAAGCAGATTTTGATGCATATATATTTTAAATTCCAGTTTCTATAACTGAGAATGGAAGTCATGCCAGCTCAGATCACACATCATGCTTTTGGCTTTGATTAAAAAGCTGTATGTGATGTGAGATAATGATGGAAAGATCGCAGTGCACTTATATGCTTGTTAACCAGGCATTTTTTGGGGGGTGGGGGTGTTAGTGTCCCCATCCAGGGGAACTCCAGATGTCATTAACAGCAGTAGCTAAAATGATAGATGTCCACCTCATCTCTTTTCCCACATGTGTTTACATTTCTGCATTAAATAGGGACGGATAACTGTACTTCAGTGAAGAGCAGTTCACTAGTTTCCCTGGTTGATTCTACTGTCTAACTGCTTTTAAAATTATGGAAAATTGTTCTGTTCAATGAGAATTTGCAGTTACATTACATTGCAAATTGCTATCAATATTAAAATAGTGAGACAAGCCTGTTTTTCATCTATCCTACTTGTCACATGTTGCAGGTTTAGTCACTGTTTATTATTTATTTATCATATTTATATGGCCCCACATCTCACGATGAGGAGTCATATAAATATGCTTATTCTGGACAGAAACTAAAGCAGACCAGAGACAAAAACAGACAAAACAATTTTAAAAACATACAAAATGTACAAAAATTATTATGGAAAGACTGAGAGAGAGTATCAGGTTATGAACATAGAACCATCTCATCAGATAAACATTCCTTTGTGGCACCCAGGCCTGACAACATCATCAGGTTTTAAGGGACTTCCAGAAAGTCATCATTGATGGGGCCATCTTTCAGTTTTTCATCTTGTCCTGGGGACACCACTGCATTGGTATGAAAATTACATAGGGTTTGTACTACATGAAATTTGTTAAATCATAAATTATAGGTTTTTAAAAAATGAAATGGTTGAATTTATACAATGGGAAAAATCAAAACCAAATGAATTATTTTATGGTTCAGTGTGCTTTATCTCATAACCCTTAGAATAGAACTGTTGAAAAAATGGATTGATTAGTTATATCTGGATTAAATTATATCATTTAAGTAGACCTCCACTTAGTATGATCCCATTTAGTTAATTTGAACATCGTTCACATGAATGGAGCAGAGTTTACATTCATGGGACAAGGTTTCCTTCCCTTTCTGTCTTCTGGATAACTGGTTTATGATGATGGGGTAGAAAAATAATGCAGGATACAGTATGAAGACATAAGAGAGTGATTTATAATCATACACACAACTGGAGGGGGACAATTTATAATGAGTTTATATTGTTCAATGATGTCTGTTAAGCCTGGGTTCCCCAACCAGGGTTAGGGAGACAAGCTAAACAGAATGTGCAGCGTTAGTCAGATAGGCACACAGATAAATGAGTGAGCTAAGCTTGTATGTTTATTAACATACAGTAAAAATAACAGATACGCTCGTGCTATCAAAAATATAGTTTATTCCATTATGAGTTCAAAGCATAGTCAAAATAACAGTCCAATAGTCATGTATCATTTAGTCAGTCCATTCAGAGATATTCAGTTAGCAAAGTCCATGTAGAATATCCTATGTCAGTTCACTTACAAATCAGTCCTTTGTTTATCTCTCCAGTTGGAGCAATGCAGTCTTGATTCCAAGCAGTAATCAGGGATCATCAAAGCCAGAGAGAGAGCAAGCTGTCGTCTTGCTTCTTTTAAAGTGCTTTCACAACCACTCCCTTAATTACTATCCCACAGTTAAAGTTGCAGACACTTTAACTTACAAACTATGATTACATATTTATTATTTTCCCTAAACCAGTTCGGGTAAACAATGTTATCCCTAACATTCTCCCCTTTTAGGAAATAATAATAAATATAACTATTTACATCTTTAAATCATATTTGTTACAACTCTCTTTAAACTTGATTACTCCTTGAGCTTTTGTAAATTGGTCTGCAATGTTTTCTTCTGTCATGCAGTATTCCAATTTAATTAGCCCATTCTTTACAGATTCTCTAACATTTAAGTATCTTAAATCAGTATGTTTTGATCTAGTTTTAACTGCAATACTAGTAGCTAACTTTATATCTGCCTGGTTGTCCTCGTACACAATAATGGAATCTTTAACAGTTATATCCATGTCTAATAATAACTGTTTGTACAAAATCAAGTCAGTGCATAATAATGACAGACATGAAAATTCCGCTTCCATCGTGGACAAGCTAATATGCTGTTGTCTGATTGACCTCCACCCTATTAGTGTCTTACCAAATAATATAGCCATCCCAGATGTTGATTTTCCAGTGTTTATATCAGTTGCAAAACTTGCATCTGCATAGGCACTAAGACTCAAATCACCCTTTGGTTCTATATACAATGCATGGTTCATTGTTCCTTTAAGATATCTTAAAATTCTCTTTAATGATTGCCAATGACATTGATGTGGATCTGAATTAAAACGTGCCAGCTGATTTACACTATAAGCTATATCTGGCCTAGACCAATTGCTTATATATGATAAGCTGCCAATCAAAGATTGATATATGGACTTATCAAATTTGGACTTTGATCATCAGTTTGGCAAACTTCCTGACTCATTGGAGTCTTTGGCGGTTTACAAAGTTCCATTTTAAACGTTTTAATTAATTGGCAAATTTTATCTTCTTGAGATATCTTAAAACCATTATTTGTTTTGTTAATTGTCAATCCTAGATACTTTTTAATTTCACCTAAATGGTTTAATTTTATCTTTTTGGCTAATAATGATATAATCTCATTAGCTTCATTATTAGTCTTAGTTATCAAAGCAATATCATCTGTAAATAATAACAATAATGACACCGTTCCATTATTTTCTCTTTTAAACACACATGGATCTGCTAAACCAGATTTAAAACCTATATTGTTTAACTCTTTCACGATATATTGGTTCCACTCAAACCCAGATTGTTTCAACCCGTAAAGACTCTTTTTGAGTTTCCAACAATCATTACTATTTAATTTATTGTCTTTTATACCTACTGGTTTTCTTAAATATATAGTGTGCTGCAATGGTGCATGCAAATAAGAAGTTTCTACATCTAAATGGTTAATGACATAGTTTTTCTTAGCTGCCCACACTAATGCTGCTCTTAAAGATGTTGCTTTAAGACTTGGTGCAAAAACTTCATCGTAATCAGATGCAGTTTGATTAAATCCTTGAGCTACTAACCTAGCCTTATGGGTAACAGTCCCATCATTTCCAGTTTTTAATTTAAATATCCATTTGCACCCAATGGATTTTTCTCCTGGAGGTAATTTAGCATCTTCATAAACTTGCATTACCTTTAATGAATTTAGTTCTTTTTCCATTGCCTTTTGCCAATTCTCCTGATCCTTAGCAGGATACATCTTAAGTTCATCTACACTAGTTGGAACTTTAGTTACTTGGCAAACTATACTTGCTTGATATCTATCAGGTGGTCGAGTTACACGTGTAGTATGTCTAGGTATTACAGGACTTACAGGTGGACTTTCATTTATTAACTCTTCTTGATTATCTAACTCTTCCTGATCAACAGTTTCCTCTTGTTCTGATCCTATTTGCTCTTCGTGGACTTCTTCTTTAATTGGACTCTTCTTATAACTAGTCTGATCTTTCTGCCTTTTGTAGGGTTCAATAATTACTTCATTATTTAAATCTTGCTCTAATCTATTCCATCCTATATGTTCTAGGAATTTAGCACTGGCATTGGTGTAAACTCTAGATGTACCTGGTTCCCAGAATCTATAAGATCTATGATTAGATGTATATCCTACAAAATATAATCTTTTAGCTCTATGCTGTCCTTTGTGTCTAAGTTGTGTAGGGATATGCACCCATGCTGGTGCTCCAAATGTGTGCATGTAACTTAAATCAGGTTTTGTACCATGCCACAGTGTGAATGGTAATTCACCTGTTGTTGAATTAACAACATTATTTAATATATGATTACCACACATTATTGCTTCTCCCCACAAATTGTCAGGTAATCCTGAATCAGACATCATAGTACGTGTCATTGATTGTAATGTTTGGCCTCTTCTCTCTATAAAGGCATTATGTTGTGGCCTATATGGTGCAGACTTTTTATGTTGAATACCTAACATTCTAAGTCTATTCTGGAATTTATTATTTGTAAATTCCGTACCATTATCTGTTATAAGAGTTACTAATTTCTTTTTAGTTTTTCTTTCAGCAAATTTTATCCAATTAAATAGATTTAGATACGTTTCAGTTTTGCTCTTCATTAAATAGCAAAATCCATATCTAGAATAATGATCCATTATACTTAATATGTAATGAGCACCTCCTACACTTGGTTTTTTCGGACCTATTAAATCTGCAAATACTACTTCTAAAGGTTCTTTAGTAGTAAATCCATCAACTCTATTAGCCGGTGTGACCCTGGCTTTGCTTTGATTACAGGCATTACATTGCAAATACTTATTACAAGGTTTCAAACTTATTCCCTTAGATAATTCAACAGTTTTCTTAAGCATTTTAAAATTTAAATGCCCTAGCCTTCGATGTAACAAGTGAATACATTCATCATGGGGTTTCTTATTTTCATAAACCATGTTAGCCACTTTTAAACCATCATCATTTAACACATATAATTCACCTCTTAAAGATGCAGTAATTTTCTTATCTTCTTTCTCAATTATGCAGTTATCTCCTTTAAAGGTAACTACATATCCTAGTTTAACCAAAATTGTAACTGAAATTAAATTAAACTTAAGTTGTGGTACATATAACATTTTTACATTCTCTTTTATAAAAGAACAATATGCTATACCTTGACCTTTAGCTTTTAGTTTCCAGCCATTGGCTAACGATATCTGCTGTGTACTCTTGGACATTTTAATAAAATTTCTGTTATCATTTGTTATATAGTGGGATGCTCCACTGTCAACCACCCATAAATTATTTTTTACAGCTCCGTTAATATACATGGCTAACTCTAAATTTTTATTTATCTTTTGATGACTTTTTGTATTCTGGCCAGCGTTCTGGCATCTTGCTTTTTACAAAATCTTGCCAAATGTCCTCTTCCTCCACAATTAAAACACTTTTTAATTGCATATGCAGTAGGAGATTCATTATCTTCTTTTTGAGGTTGCTGCCTCCTTAACTGATCTCTTTCAAGCCTTCTTCTGGCCTCTTCAATCAATCTGCCAGTTATATCAGTTAAAGTTAGACTTTCCTTTGGCAAAATGTCAAGTGAAGTTACATAGTTATTGTTAAGCCTGGTTTCCCCAACCAGGGTTAGGGAGACAAGCTAAACAGAATGTGCAGCTTAGTCAGATAGGCACACAGATAAATGAGTGAGCTAAGCTTGTATGCTTATTAACATACAGTAAAAATGACAGATACGCTTGTGCTATCAAATATATAGTTTATTCCATTATGAGTTCATAGCATAGTCAAAATAACAGTCCAATAGTCATGTATCATTTAGTCAGTCCATTCAGGGATATTCAGTTAGCAAAGTCCGTGTTGAATACCCTATGTCAATACACTTACAAGTCTGTTCTTTGTTTTCTCTCCCATTCGAGCAATGCAGTCTTGTGTCCTTGCAGTAATCAGGAATCATCAAAGCCAGAGAGATAGCAAGCTGCCATCTTGCTTCTTTTAAAGTGCTTTCACAACCACTCCCTTAATTACTGTCCCACAGTTAAAGTTGCAGACACTTTAACATATAAACTATGATTACATATTATTATTTACCTAAATCAGTTAGGGTAAACCAATGTTATCCCTAACATTCTCCCCTGTTAGGAAATAATAATATAACTATTTACATCTTTAAATCATATTTGTTACAACTCTCTTTAAACTTAGTTACTCCTTGAGCTTTTGTAAATTGGTCTGCAATGTTTTCTTCCGTCATGCAGTATTCCAATTTAATTAGCCCATTCTTTACAGATTCTCTAACATTTAAGTATCTTAAATCAGTATGTTTTGATCTAGTTTTAACAGCAATACTAGTAGCTAACTTTATGGCTGCTTGGTTGTCTTTGTACAGTATAATGGAATCTTTTACAGTTATACCCATGTCTAATAATAACTGTTTGTACAAAATCAAATCAGTGCATAATAATGACAGACATGAAAATTCCGCTTCCATCGTGGACAAGCTGATATGCTGTTGTCTGATTGACCTCCACCCTATTAGTGTCTTACCAAATAATATAGCCATCCCAGATGTTGATTTTCTAGTGTTTATATCAGTTGCAAAACTTGCATCTGCATAGGCACTAAGACTCAAATCACCCTTTGGTTCTATATACAATGCATGGTTCATTGTTCCTTTAAGATACCTTAAAATTCTCTTTAATGATTGCCAATGACATTGATGTGGATCTGAATTAAAACGTGCCAGGTGATTTACACTATAAGCTATATCTGGCCTAGACCAATTGCTTACATATGATAAGCTGCCAATCAAAGATTGATATATGGACTTATCAAATTTGGGACTTTGATCATCAGTTTGGCAAACTTCCTGACTCATTGGAGTCTTTGGCGGTTTACAAAGTTCCATTTTAAACGTTTTAATTAATTGGCAAATTTTATCTTCTTGAGATATCTTAAAACCATTTTTTGTTTTGTTAATTGTCAATCCTAGATACCTTTTAATTTCACCTAAATGCTTTAATTTTATCTTTTTGGCTAATAATGATATAATCTCATTAGCTTCATTATTAGTCTTAGTTATCAAAGCAATATCATCTGTAAATAATAACAATAATGACACCGTTCCATTATTTTCTCTTTTAAACACACATGGATCTGCTAAACCAGATTTAAAACATATATTGTTTAACTCTTTCACAATATATTGGTTCCACTCAAACCCAGATTGTTTCAACCCATAAAGACTCTTTTTGAGTTTCCAACAATCATTACTATTTACTTTATTGTCTTTTATACCTACTGGTTTTGTTAAATATATAGTGTGCTGCAATGGTGCATGCAGATAAGCAGTTTCTACATCTAAATGGTTAATGACATAGTTTTTCTTAGCTGCCCACACTAATGCTACTCTTAAAGATGTTGCTTTAAGACTTGGTGCAAAAACTTCATCATAATCAGATGCAGTTTGATTAAATCCTTGAGCTACTAACCTAGCTTTATGGGTAACAGTCCCATCATTTCCAGTTTTTACTTTAAATATCCATTTGCACCCAATGGATTTTTCTCCTGGAAGTAATTTAGCATCTTCATAAACTTGCATTACCTTTAATGAATTTAGTTCTTTTTCCATTGCCTTTTTCCAATTCTCCTGATCCTTAGCAGGATACATCCTAAGTTCATCTACACTACTTGGAACTTTAGTTACTTGGCAAACTATACTTGCTTGATACCTATCACGTGGTCTAGTTATACGTGTAGTACGTCTAGGTATTACAGGACTTACAGGTGGACTTTCATTAACTAACTCTTCTTGATTATCTATTTCCTCTTGTTCTGGTCCTATTTGCTCTTCATGGACTTCTTCTTTAATTGGGCTCTTCTTATAACTAATCTGATCTTTCTGCCTTTTGTAGGGTTCAATAATTACTTCATTATTTAAATCTTGCTCTAATCTATTCCATCCTACATGTTCTAGGAATTTAGCACTTGCACTAGTGTAAACTCTAGGTGTACCTGGTTCCCAGAATCTATAAGATCTATGATTAGATGTATATCCTACAAAATATAATCTTTTAGCTCTATGTTGTCCTTTGTATCTAAGTTGTGAAGGGATATGCACCCATGCTGGTGCTCCAAATGTGTGCATGTAACTTAAATCAGGTTTTGTACCATGCCACAATGTGAATGGTAATTCACCTGTTGTTGAATTAACAACATTATTTAATATATGATTACCACACATTATTGCTTCTCCCCACAAATTGTCAGGTAATCCTGAATCAGACATCATAGATCGTGTCATTGATTGTAATGTTTGGCCTCTTCTCTCTATAAAGGCATTATGTTGTGGCCTATATGGTGCAGACTTTTTATGTTGAATACCTAACATTCTTAGTCTGTTCTGGAATTTATTATTTGTAAATTCTGTACCATTATCTGTTATAAGAGTTACTAATTTCTTTTTAGTTTTCCTTTCAGCAAATTTAATCCAATTAAAGAGATTTTGATATGTTTCAGTTTTGCTCTTCATTAAATAGCAAAACCCATATCTCGAATAATGGTCCATTATACTTAGTATGTAACGAGCTCCTCCTACACTTTGTTTTTTAGGACCTATTAAATCTGCAAATACTACCTCTAAAGGTTCTTTGGTAGTAAATCCATCAACTCTATTAGCTGGTGTGACCCTGGCCTTACTTTGATTACAGATAGAACATTGCAAATACTTATTACAAGGTTTTAAACTTATTCCCTTAGATAATTCAACAGTTTTCTTAAGTATTTTAAAATTTAAATGCCCTAGCCTTCGATGTAACAAGTGAATACATTCATCATGAGGTTTCTTATTTTCATAAACTGTGTTAGCCACTTTTAAACCATCATCATTTAACACATATAATTCACCTCTTAAAGATGCAGTAATTTTCTTATCTTCTTTCTCAATTATGCAGTTATCTCCTTTAAAAGTAACTACATATCCTAGTTTAACCAAAATTCTTACTGAAATTAAATTAAAGTTGTGGTACATATAACATTTTTACATTCTCTTTTATAAAAGAACAATATGCTATACCTTGACCTTTAGCTTTCAGTTTCCAGCCATTGGCTAACGATATCTGCTGTGTACTCTTGGACATTTTAATAAAATTTTTCTTATCATTAGTTATACAATGTGATGCTCCACTATCAACCACCCATAAATTATTTTTTACAGCTTCGTTAGTATACATGGCTAACTCTAAATTTTTATTTATCTTTTGATGACTTTTTGTATTCTGGCCAGCGTTCTGGTGCTTTGCTTTTTTACAAAATCTTGCCAAATGTCCTCTTCCTCCACAATTAAAACACTTTTTAATTGCGTATGCAGTAGGAGTTTCATTATCTTCTTTTTGAGGTTGCTGCCTCCTTAATTCGTCTCTTTCAAGCCTTCTTCTGGCCTCTTCAATCAATCTGCCAGTTATATCAGTTAAAGTTAGGCTTTCCTTTGGCAATATTTCAAGGGAAGTTACGTAGTTGTCATAGGTTTCATCGAGGGAAGATAGTATTATATAGACTTGATGTAGTTCAGAGAAAATAAGCTCTTTCTCATGCAGTTCTTGAAAAATGCTTTGCATAGTTTTCAAATGACTCAGCATATCACCATTCTTATGGAGATGTGTACTGAAAAGTTTCCGTGTTAGATTTATGTGAGCACCAACGTTATCTCGAACATAAATCCTCTTCAGCTTCTGCCAACACCCAACAGCTAATTTCTCTCCGTGGATATAAACAAGCTGCATATCAGTTAAGGTTAAAGCAATAATGCAAATTGCTTGTTCATTTTTATGCATAAATTCTTCTATCTTTAATTTATCTTCCTCATCCTCTGGATCCCATTCTTCTACATTTGGTGGATTTTCAATTATGTTCCACAAACCTTCTCTTCGTAGAAGCAGACTACATTTCATAGACCATGATACATAGTTTGTTCCATCCAGCTTGGATATAAGGGACAAACTTTGTAAATTGACTTGTGCCATGTTTTCTTATATGGATATAAAAATATAATTAATAAAACACAGCTGTCTGTTTACTGTAATGTATAACAACACAAACTCTCACTTTTACATAAATCTGTTTTATCCTAGTTAAACTGACTTTGCAGCCTCTGGGCCCATAACCAGTGTTAAGCCTGGTTTCCCCAACCAGGGTTAGGGAGACAAGCTAAACAGAATGTGCAGCTTAGTCAGATAGGCACACAGATAAATGAGTGAGCTAAGCTTGTATGTTTATTAACATACAGTAAAAATGACAGATACGCTTGTGCTATCAAATATATAGTTTATTCCATTATGAGTTCATAGCATAGTCAAAATAACAGTCCAATAGTCATGTATCATTTAGTCAGTCCATTCAGGGATATTCAGTTAGCAAAGTCCGTGTTGAATACCCTATGTCAATACACTTACGAGTCTGTTCTTTGTTTTCTCTCCCATTCGAGCAATGCAGTCTTGTGTCCTTGCAGTAATCAGGAATCATCAAAGCCAGAGAGACAGCAAGCTGCCGTCTTGCTTCTTTTAAAGTGCTTTCACAACCACTCCCTTAATTACTGTCCCACAGTTAAAGTTGCAGACACTTTAACATATAAACTATGATTACATATTATTATTTACCTAAATCAGTTAGGGTAAACCAATGTTATCCCTAACAGTTATCATAACTTTCATCAAGGGAAGATAGAATTATGTAGACTTGGTGTTGTTCAGAGAAAATAAGCTCTTTCTCATGCAGTTCTTGAAAAATGCTTTGCATAGTTTTCAAATGACTCAGCATATCACCATTCTTCTGGAGATGCGTACTGAAAAGCTTCCGTGTTAGATTTATGTGAGCACCAACATTATCTCGAACATAAATCATCTTCAGCTTCTGCCAATACCCAACAGCCGTTTTCTCTCCATGGATATAAACAAGCTGTTGGTCAGTTAAGGTTAAAGCAATTATGCAAATAGCGTGTTCATTTTTATGCATAAATTCTTCTATCTTTATCTTCATCATCCTCTGGATCCCATTCCTCTACATTTGGTGGATTTTCTATTATGTTCCACAAACCTTCTCTTTGTAGAAGTAGACTACATTTCATAGACCATGATACATAGTTTGTTCCATCCAGCTTGGATATAAGGGACAAACTTTGTAGATTGACTTGTGCCATGTTTTTTTATATGGATATAAAACTATAATTAATAAAACACAGCTGTCTGTTTACTGTAATGTATAACAACACAAACTCTCACTTTTACATAAATCTGTTTTATCCTAGTTAAACTGACTTTGCAGCCTCTGGGCCCATAACCAGTGTTAAGCCTGGGTTCCCCAACCAGGGTTAGGGAGACAAGCTAAACAGAATGTGCAGCGTTAGTCAGATAGGCACACAGATAAATGAGTGAGCTAAGCTTGTATGTTTATTAACATACAGTAAAAATAACAGATACGCTTGTGCTATCAAAAATATAGTTTATTCCATTATGAGTTCATAGCATAGTCAAAATAACAGTCCAATAGTCATGTATCATTTAGTCAGTCCATTCAGAGATATTCAGTTAGAAAAGTCCATGTAGAATATCCTATGTCAGTTCACTTACAAATCAGTCCTTTGTTTATCTCTCCCGTTGGAGCAATGCAGTCTTGATTCCAAGCAGTAATCAGGGATCATCAAAGCCAGAGAGAGAGCAAGCTGTCATCTTGCTTCTTTTAAAGTGCTTTCACAACCACTCCCTTAATTACTATTCCACAGTTAAAGTTGCAGACACTTTAACATACAAACTATGATTACATATTTATTATTTTCCCTAAACCAGTTAGGGTAAACAATGTTATCCCTAACAATGTCTGTTCAGAATTGCACTACACTGAGTTTAATAACACTTTATCTCAGATAAATAAATCATGGGTGGACTGATGGCTGGATGTTAGGATAAAAAAATAATTTACTCATCTATAAATGCTGGATTAAACTAACCTTATCAAGTCAGATGTGAGGACAATTAGCAGAACTTCTAGCCATTATGATTTTGGGATTAATATTGTTAGTTCTAGTTGTGGACACATCAGAGAATAATGTATTGAGGAAAGTTGTTCTAAAGCAGGTCTGTCAAACTCGAAGCCCATGGGCAGGACATGTCACATGTTGGCCACACTCCTGCCCGGTTTAGCAAACGGGGGGAAAATCCCAATATGACGCTGTGACAATATGGCATGTGACGCTGCCATGACGATGTGAGTTTGACACTCCTGTTCTAAAGGCTACTTGTTAGGCCTGCTGTTATTCCTTGTTCAGTGGTGGGGTTACATTCCTTACCTCCTACATAGGCCATATGTCAAATCTTGGACCTTTAATACTCACTATAATGAAATCTGCCTGTGGGTACTTTAGAAGTGAAAATGAATAATGTATATTGACTGCTTGAGGGAATATTTTAGAATTATATTAGAAACACAAAACTAGTTCTGACACAGGATGCATATCATTGCCAGATTGTCTTTGTAATCCTGCTTGTTTAAGAACATTTACACCCACAAACAATATTCCAAAAGTTAATCTTAGAAGCTGTCTGTTAGGGATAACATTGTTTACACTAACTGGTTTAGGTAAATAATAAATATGTTATCATAGTTTATTAGTTAAAGTGTCTGCAACTTTAACTGTAGGATTGTAATTAAGGGAGTGGTTGTGAATAGCACCATAAAAGAAGCAAGGAACGTCAGCTTGCTCTCTCTGGCTTGATGATCCCGAATTACTGGATGAAGACTGTGTTTTTCCTTACTGGAACGGGAGAGAGATAAAGGACTGATTTATTGTAAGTGAACTGACATTGGATATTCTACACGGACTTTGCTAACTGAATATCCTGTAATAGACTGACTAAAACGATACATGACTAATGGACTGTTATTTTGACTGTGCTATAATCTCTAAATGGAATAAACTATATTTTTGATAGCACGAACGTATCTGTTATTTTTACTGTATGTTAACAAACATACAAACTTATCTCACTCATTTATCTGTGTACCTGTCTGACTAATGCTGCATATTCTGTTTAGCTTGTCTCCTTAACCCTGGTTGGGGAACACGGGCTTAACACTGGTTATGGGCCCAGAGGCTGCAAAGTCAGTTTAACTAGAATAAAACAGATTTATGTAAAAAGTGAGAGTTTGTGTTGTTATACATTACAGTAAACAGACAGCTGTGTTTTATTAATTATAGTTTTATATCCATATATAAGAAAACATGGCACAAGTCAATCTACAAAGTTTGTCCCTTATATCCAAGTTGGATGGAACAAACTATGTATCATGGTCTATGATATGTAGTCTACTTCTACGAAGAGAAGGTCTGTGGAACATAATTGAAAACCCACCAAACGTAGAGGAATGGGATCCAGAGATTGAGGAAGATAGACAAAAGATAAAAGATTTTATGCAAAAGAATGAACAAGCTATTTGCATAATAGGACTAACACTAACTGACCAGCAACTTGTTCATATCCATGGAGAGCAAACGGCTGTTGGGTGTTGGCAGAAGCTGAAGAGGATTTATGTCTGAGATAACGTTGGTACTCACATAAATCTAACACGGAAGCTTTTCAGGACTCATTTCCAAATGAATGGTGATATGCTGAGTCATTTGAAAACTATAAAAAGCATTTTTCAAGAACTGCACGAGAAAGAGCTTATTTTCTCTGAACTATACCAAGTCTACATAATTCTATCTTCACTAGATGAAAGTTATGACAACTACGTCACTTCCCTTGAAATTTTGCCTAAGGAAAGTTTAACTTTAACTGATATAACTGGCAGATTGATTGAAGAGGCCAGAAGAAGACTTATAAGAGATGAGTTAAGGAGGGAGCAACCTCAAAAAGAAGATAATGAATCTCCTACTGAATACACAATTAAAAAATGTTTTAATTGTGGAGGAAGAGGACATTTGGCAAGATTTTGTAAAAAAGCAAAGTGCCAGAACGCTGACCAGAATACTAAAAGTCATCAAAAGATAAATAAAAATTTAGAGTTAGCCATGTATATTAACGGAGCTGTAAAAAATAATTTATGGGTGGTTGACAGTGGAGCATCCCACTGTATAACAAATGATAACAGAAATTTTATTAAAATGTCCAAGAGTACACAGCAGATATCATTAGCCAATGGCTGGAAACTGAAAGCTAAAGGTCAAGGTATAGCATATTGTTCTTTCATAAAAGAGAATGTAAAAATGTTATATGTACCACAACTTAAGTTTAATTTAATTTCAGTTAGAATTTTGGTTAAACTAGGATATGTAGTTACCTTTAAAGGAGGTATAATTGAGAAAGAAGATAAGAAAATTACTGCATCTTTAAGAGGTGAATTATATGTGTTAAATGATAATAGTTTAGAGGTGGCTAACACGGTTTATGATAATTAGAAACCTCATGATGAATGTATTCACTTGTTACACCGACGGCTAGGGCATTTAAATTTTAAAATGCTGAAGAGAACTGTTGAATTATCTAAGGGAATAAGTTTGAAATCTTGTAATAAGTATTTGCAATGCTTTGCGTGTAATCAAAGCAAAAGCAGGGTCATACCGGCTAATAGAGTTGATGGATTTACTACCAAAGAGCCTTTAGAAGTAGTATTTGCTGATTTAATAGGTCCGAAAAAACTAAGTGTAGGAGGAGCTCGATACATACTAAGTATAATGGACCACTATTCTGGATATGGGTTTTGCTATTTAATGAAAAGCAAAACTGAAACATATCTAAATATCTTTAATTGGATAAAATTTGCTGAAAGGAAAACTAAAAAGAAATTAGTAACTCTTATAACAGATAATGGTGCGGAATTTACAAATAATAAATTCCAGAATAGACTTAGAATGTTAAGTATTCAACATAAAAAGTCTGCACCATATAGGCCACAACATAATGCCTTTATAGAGAGACGAGGCCAAACACTGCAATCAATGACACGTACTGTTAAGTACTGAACATGGGTCGAAGTAAATGGAGACAGCCTCTGAACAGTGAACTTTCAGCTCTTTATTTGCATAGTGACTTCTCAAAGCAACAACAGTGAACTCTGCCTTATATAGGCAACCCTTGTAAGATTTGTCCAATAATGAGCTATGAACGCTAGCTCTTTTAACCAATAAGAATTCTCTGTTAAGGGCCAATCGGATTCCTCAGAACTAACCAATCCGATCTGGCCGCCTTACAGCCAATCAGAAGTGCAGGGCCAGAACCCTGCACTTTACCTCAAGCTCATACTTTATTAACTATGGTACATACACAACACGTACTATGTTGTCTGATTCAGGATTACCTGACAATTTATGGGGAGAAGCAATAATGTATGGTAATCATATATTAAATAATGTTAATTCAACAACAGGTGAATTACCATTCACACTGTGGCATGGTACAAAACCTGATTTAAGTTACATGCACACATTTGGAGCACCAGCATGGGTGCATATCCCTACACAACTTAGACAAAAAGAACAGCATACAGCTAAAAGATTATTTTTTGTAGGATATAAATCTAATCAAAGATCTTATAGATTCTGGGAACCAGGTACATCTAGAGTTTACACCAGTGCTAGTGCTAAATTCCTAGAACATGAAGGATGGAATAGATTAGAGCAAAATTTAAATAACAAACTAATTATTGAACCCTACAAAAGGCAAAAAGATCGGACTAGTTATAAGAAGAGTCCAATTAAAGAAGAAGTCCACGAAGAGCAAATAGGACCAGAACAAGAGGAAACAGTTGATCAGGAAGACTTAGATAATCAAGAAGAGTTAATAAATGAAAGTCCACCTGTAAGTCCTGTAATACCTAGACGTACTACACGTGTAACTAGACCACCTGATAGGTATCAAGCAAGTATAGTTTGCCAAGTAACTAAAGTTCCAACTAGTGTAGATGAACTTAGGATGTATCCTGCTAAGGATCAAGAGAATTGGCAAAAGGCAATGGAAAAAGAACTAAATTCATTAAAAGTAATAAAAGTATATGAAGATGCTAAATTACCTCCAGGAAAAAAATCCATTGGGTGCAAATGGATATTTAAAGTAAAAACTGGAAATGATGGGACTGTTACCCATAAGGCTAGGTTGGTAGCTCAAGGATTTAATCAAACTGCATCTGATTACGATGAAGTTTTCGCACCAAGTCTTAAGGCAACATCTTTGAGAGCAGCTTTAGTGTGGGCAGCTAAGAAAAACTGTCATTAACCATTTAGATGTAGAAACTTCTTATTTGCATGCATCATTGCAGCACACTATATATTTGAAAAAGCCAGTTATTATAAAAGACAATAAAGTAAATAGTAATGATTGTTGAAACTCAAAAAGAGTCTTTACGGGTTGAAACAATCTGGCTTTGAGTGGAACCAATATATTGTGAAAGAATTAAACAATATAGGTTTTAAATCTGGTTTAGCAGATCCATGTGTGTTTAAAAGAAAAAATAATGGAACGGTGTCATTATTGTTATTATTTACAGATGATATTGCTTTGATAACTAAGACTAATAATGGGAAATAAAAGAAGTTGCAGAATGTATATTCTATATATTATATTCTATAAATAAACAATAGAATATGTGCATATGAGACCATCAGATTGGGGAAGATTTATATGAGCCAGAGGACCATTAAATTGTCATGAGGAACATAGGAGACCAGCTCCTTGGTCAAAGAGTTCAAAGACTACCCAACTCTCCAGATCAAGAATGAAGAAAATTAAGAATCTGAATGCACTTTTATTCAGTAAGAAACTAAGTGATACAAAGCTACTTCTGAAACACAGCCATTTCACTTTAGCCACTTAGCTGGAACAATTTTTCATTAATCAGAACACCAATATTTGAGGTTGATTTTTTCAGCATTATATCAAGAATGATATACTCTATGAAATGCCTAAATCCTGCTTTTCTGTTTCATTTCTCCTGCTGACAGTAAAGATAAGTCTTTCTTCAGCCTTGTTTGCATTCTCTTTTATACCTTGCAAAAGATGCATGATTGCTTGCTTGCTTTTTCATTGACTTTCCAGGGACAGAGAACATTTACGTTCTCCAAATGGTTTGAGATTCTAGTTCCCCTCAGTCTTATCCAGCATGACCCACAAACTAGTGGTGATGGGAGATGTCGTTCAACAAGATTTCTTTTTTATCAACTGTGTACCCTACAAATTTTATTTATCAAATTTATATGGCTGCCCAATTTTGAGTAGCATACAATAACCTTAAAAATGAAGAAATAGAAACAAATTTTAATCACAGGTAACAACAGCCATGAATAATTGATCAGGGACCAGCCACCCAGCTTGTAACTGCAACTCTAGAGGATGACCACAGGAAAAAGTCAATGGAAGAAAGTCAACCAGTTAATAATAAGTAATAACATAATAATGTGAGAGTAACTTAAAGACACCTAAAGGCAGTCTAGGTTACACTAGAGAAACACAGAATCAGTTGTTCCATTTGAAGGGATAAAGTATATTTCCAAGTGGGAAATCCAATCATCTTGGCCCCAAAACTCAAGGAATCAGCCAAGATTATAAGGTATTTCTAAAGGCCAACAAGGCCAGGAAACATCTGTTGGGAGTTGGGGGAAAGGTGACAATATCATTCCAGACAGCAGGCACATAATCTTACATCTAAAGTTGAGGCTGACACACAATTTTTCAATTTGATTCCATGGCAACTAGAAATGCTTGATAGAGCAGAAAGGCAAGCAATAAAGCTGTTATGTTTTGAGCATGGGCGAGAAAGAATGGAGACAAGCCTCTGAACGGTGAACTTCAGCTCTTTATTTACATTGTGACTTCCTCAATTCAATAGCAGTTAAACCCGCCTTATATAGGCAAACCCTGTAACTTTTAACCAATAACGAGCTAGGAGCGCTAGCTCTTATAACCAATAGGAACTCTCTGTTAAGGGCCAATCGGATTCCCCGGAACGGGCCAATCCGGTCCGGCCGCTTAACAGCCAATCAGAAGTGCAGGGCCAGAACCCTGCACTTACTCCAAGCTCACACTTTATTAATCTGTATGCATACACAACTAAAGCAAAACAAAGTACTTTTAGTTCCACTCCAACAGGTCCATGATCAGCACTTTGACACTGAATTCTAATCATAAATTCATCACTAGTATATTTCAAAATACAAACGTCTGTGTCTTATGAACAGGTGAGGGTTAGAGGTATTAAATATATATCTAAATTAGAAACTCATCTAAAGACTTGGAGAAGTTATCAGGGTTAATAAGCTTAAGTTATAGCTCTGAGTTTTAATTCACTAACCAGTGGCTTCTGTAACAAGCCATGATATATCACGACATCACAATATGGTGTGATGCAATAAATTATGCATATGAATCAATAACATGGTGTTGTAATAAATATGCAAGTTACATAATCTGTATCATGATGTTGTATGTGTCATTATTTGCCTTCTCTTGTGTACTTGTGCATGCCCATATTCCCAGCTGCATATTAGGCACAGGTTGAATTTTCAGTGAAAACTGGATAGGTCTAACTAAGCAAAAGTTCTGATAGTTGATAAAACTATCAGAAAACTTTTAACAGACTTTTTATACTTATCCATATTAACTGCTTCTTGCGGAAAAATAATGGTTTCTTACTGTTTTTGAGACAAGCAAAAATTTGAGCTAAGTTGGTAAGCAATGAATTAGAAATAAACTATTTTTTAAAGTGATGAATTTATAGCTTCAACTATAAATAACAGCGATAGAAAGTTAAGGCAGAAAAAAGGCTTTACACTTTCTGTCTTCCAATGGAAAACAATAAATGTGTCCATAAAAAAAAAAAAAAACTTACACTAAAATTTACACACAAATACCTGCTTCAACTCAGCAGCCACCAGCTGTGCCAATTCTCAGTTAGCTGTACTGGGTTCCTTTTGTGATTGTCAATGTCTAAAATGTCTAAAAATGTTTCCTTCTTATATAGAAAGTCTGACAGAACTAAGGCTCTGCACTTAAACTGAAACGGTTGGATACCCAAAACTATTCATTCTCTTACTCTCCTTTCTTTCAGAAAGATGGTTCCTAGAATCTAAAGATAATGTCCAACAATTATATCTTTCTCTCATTAATTATTTTTGGAAAAAGATAAAGTAATGGAATGAAAACATAGATTTTAACAATATCTAGGAACCCTTATAAAAGTCCAGATGTATAGAAGGTTCTTTCAAACTTACAGCACCTAAAACTTCCTTCTTTAAGTAATTAATTATCTCATTTTTTTTTTCAAAAAGAATAATGGAAAACAAGTGATAAGAAAAGTCAGAAGTTATACATGAAAGAGGACTATGTTTGTGTTCTGTATAGTCATTAGCATTCTTGTAAATAACCGTTCTGATTGGCTAAGATGCACAGCTACCCAATTGGCTGAGCAAGCGACATGGATTGGCCCATTACGAATCCCCCGCGATTGGAGGAAACTGATCGCGGGAGATTCAAAGCGGTGTCATTGGTCGCAGCTTGGCCGGGAAGTTCTATATAAGCCGCCGCATACACTAGCCGCACTGAGACGATCTCAGGACCAATAAAGACCTGAAAAATAGTCACTGACTCCCGAGCCTTCTTCGGGGCCTACACACTGGCGATGAGAGTGGGATCGCGGAACTGATACCCACCGAACACATGGCGCCGAGACAAGCGAACCAATGAGATGGCCAGCATCGCGCCACCTGCACCCTTTAACTAGGCTACTGAAGATTGGGAATTGTATATTGACCGGTTCCTGATGTTCTTGGAGAGTAGCAACCTCAAGGATGCAAATGGACAGAAAAAAAGGGCCGTCTTCCTAACACACTGAGGGCCTGCGGTGTTTAAGATGGTGAAAGCCCTCACGAAGCCTGAAGATGTAAAGGCAATGGACTGGGCTGACCTCGAGCTGCTGTTGTGACGCCACTATGCCCCCACGGTGCCCACCCTCATTAGACGGCACGATTTTTACCGGCGCGACCAGCGAGAGGGTGAGAGCATCAGCGATTTCGTTGCTGACCTGAGAAATCTAGGGGGCATGTGTGGCTTCACAGATATGGACGAGGCGTTACGGGATCGCGTCATCCTTGGCCTCAGGGACCCTGTCCTACAAACCTGACTGATGGTGAAAGGCGACATCTCCCTCACCGATGCCCTCATGGAAGCAACCGCAGCCAAGGCAACCCGGAAATCAGCAGCCCGAATGGAGAGACCAGACGCAGGGGACCGAGCCACAACCACCGAGACGACCACAGCAGCCGAGATGCAACCCGAAGCAAGCCGTCGAGCAACCATCACCACCCACCATGGCGACCTCGACTCCCCCTCCGACACCTCGGACGAGGAGGAAGACATCCATCGGCTCCAAACAGAATGAGACCAGTGCGAATGGCAGAGTCATAAATCGGGGTGGCAATGCGCCGGGTGTGGGGGTGACCATCCTCGATCGGAATGCCGATTTTTCGATGCGATCTGCCGCCAATGCAACAAGAGAGGCCACATTGCCCGAGTCTGCCGACTCAAAAGAACTTAGAGCCCCTGACGGCGAGATGGCAGCAGCCAACGGTGAAATGGCACCCCCCCAGAACGAGGGATCACCAAGCCGAGGACCATTGAAACTGGGAAGGATGAGGCCAACGGAACGGCGAGAGCCAGCAGAGAGAGGAGACCCACCAGACGGTCATCATTGGCCATTCATCAAGCTGGGACGCCCGCAAGGTACATGTGGAAGTGGGAATCAAAGGAAAACCATGCAAGATGGAGGTGGACTCTGGGTCCTACCTCTCCATGGTTGCGTGGCGGGAAATCAAGCGCCTGGTACCCACCATCCACAAATGGGGCCTGGAAAACCAGAAGCTAACTCTAAAGGACTACCAAGGGAACCGCATCCCTGAAGTCAGAACCGGACATTTTGAAATCACATTCAAGGGGTGCACAACAAGATTCCCCCTGACTATTGTGGACAGAGACCGACCCAGGCTTTTGGGACTACAGTGGTTCGGGATCAAGGTAACCGGCTCGGGATCAAGGTAACCGGCATTGACCACATCGCAGAGGTAGACTGGGAGGAACAACTCGTGAGGGACTTCCAGGAAGTGTTCGACGGCAACCTAGGCAAGTACCAAGGGCCCCCTATTTCCTTCAGTCTAGACCCAAGCATTTCCCCGATTCGCCTCAAACCGCGACGAGTACCTTTCTCACTCAGACCCAAGATCGATGAGCAAATAGACAAGCTCATCAAGCAGGGAGTCCTAGAGCCAACCGATCACACCCGGTTGGAGACCCCTATAGTTACCCCAGTCAAGCCCGATGGGTCGGTGAGAATCTGCGGGGACTATAAGGCCACCCTAAACTGCGCTTTACAACAAAGCGCGTACCCTGTCCCAGTAGTGCAACACCTTCTGCACTCACTGGGGGGAGGCAAGATTTTCGCAAAGCTCGACCTGGCACAAGCCTACCAACAGTTGCCGGTCGACACGGAAACTGCTGAGGCCAGACCATAGTAACCCACCGGAGGACTTTTCGCTGTAAGAGATTCAGTTCGGAGTCAGCGTGGCACCTGGAATTTTCCAGAGCCTCATGGAAGGCCGCCTGAGGGAGGTGCTACAAAAATTCAGAGATGCGGGGCTAAAAGTCAAAAAAGAAAAATGCCAATTGCACACCGAGAGGGTCGAATTCCTAGGGTACCTCCTAGATCAGTACGGGATTCACCCAACCGAAAAAAAAACCAGAGCCATCAAGGAAGCCCCCAGGCCGACAAATAAAACAGAGCTGCAGGCATTTCTAGGACTGCTTAACTTCTATAATGTCTTCCTGCCCCAGAAAGTGGCCGCAGTGGAGCCATTGCATAGACTCCTGGACAAGGCAGCCACCTGGAATTGGGGGAAACGTGAGGAAGCCGCATTCAACAGAACCAAGGACCTACTCACTTCAGATGCTGTCCTCATCCAGTACAACGAGACACTACCATTAGCGGTCAAATGCGACGCATCACCTTTCGGCGTCAAAGCCATCCTTAGCCACACCCTCCCCAACAGAAAAGAAGCACCCATTGCCTTCTTTTCAAGAACCCTCCCGAAACTGGAAATAAATTACAGCCAGCTTGATAAAGAGGCTCTGGCAATCGTCGCCGCAGTAAAGAGGTTCCATGAGTACCTCTACGGAAGGACATTTACCATCATCACCGACCACAAGCCATTGCTGGGAATCCTGGCGGGGAACAGGGCTACCCTGAACATTCTATTCCCAAGAATGACAAGGTGGTCCGAATTCCTCGCCGCCTACAGCTACCAGCTAACCCACCGACCCGGGAAAACAATTACCCACGCAGATGCCCTGAGCTGCACACCGCTGCCCGACCTGGACACCGACCCAGCACCGACAATGTCCACCCTTAACATAGAGACCCTACCCGATCTACCCATAACCGCGCCAGACATTACCCGTGAAACCAATAAAGACAAAAGTCTGGCATTGGTTTTACATTGGGTAGAGAAAGGGTGGCCAGAAAAAGATGATGATGAGACATTTAGGACATTTCGGAACCGGCAAACAGAACTGTCTTTACAAAAGGGTTGTTTACTGTGGGGGGGGGGCTAGGGTTGTCATCCCAGAAAAATTATAAAAAAGTACTGGAGTTATTACATGAGGGACACCCAGGCATCGTCAGGACAAAAGCCTTAGCCAGGAGTTACACCTGGTGGCCAGGGATGGACAGACAAATTGAGGCTTGGGTGGCAGCATGCAGGCCATGCCAAGCATCCAGACCAAGCCCCCCTCCGCCCCAATCCAAGAATGGGAAACCCCCAGGGGACCATGGCCCAGGATTCATATAGACTTCGCCGGACCTATGAAGGGGCACACCTTCCTCATTAACGGTAGATGCTTACTCCAACTAGCTGGTGGTAAACAACATGAGAACTACCACCATGGAGGCCGTTACCAAAGAACTCAAGAGACACAACCCACGGCCTCCCAGATGTCATTGTATCAGATAATGGGCCCCAATTTACCTCGCTGGAATTCAAAAAATTCCTAGCAGAAAGGGGAATACGACATGCACTGACAGCGCTAGCACATCCGGTGGTGAATGGGAGGGCGGAACGAATGGTCCAATTTACGAAAAAAACAATCCAAAAAATAGAAACCAGGGAAATACAAGAGAAAATAAACAAAATGCTATTCATACAGCACATAACTCCAAACACGACAACCAACAAAAGCCTGGCAGAACTATTAATGGGAAGAAAATTAAGGTCCCCACTCGACAGACTACATCCCACATACAACCCAGAAAAACCTCCCAACTCATCAAGTAAACACCGAACATACATACTGGGCGACGCAGTATATGCCAAAAACCTCACAGGGGACCCACTCTGGGTACCAGCAACCATAACCCAGGTGACAGGTCCCCACTCATACTGGCTACAGACAACTGACGGACGAGCATGGAAAAGACACATTGATCAATTAAGATCGAGAATCAACATGGGAAATACAACCAACACGCAAGCACACACAGAAAAAGAAACCACAGAAGGGAGGGGAAGCCCCAATACCAGCCAAGAGGGGAGGGAAAACCCCAGAAACCAAAACAACCAAACCCCACAAAAAGAAAAACCAAGAACACTTACCAACCGAAGCAGAAACAGACGAACAACTCAAAGCCTCGCCTGGAAGATACATCCAAGCCAGCTCAACCAGACCAGAGCGGCCGGGCAGGAGCGACAAAGCCAGCAGTTCAACCAACCCGGGTAGACCAGGAGGGAACTACGGTGAAAGGCCCGGCTCACCCTTCCAGGCGGTTCCACCGATGAGGCCAGGAACGACACAGAACCCAACCGAACCGCTCCAAGACCAGACACCAACTACCCTGCGCAGGTCCAGTAGACAAGTGCGGAGCCCCGCCTACTTACGGGACTACGTTACGTAGGACCATACCAAGAGGGGAGGGGTGTTCTGTATAGTCATTAGCATTCTTGTAAATAACTGTTCTGATTGGCTAAGACGCATCTCTACCCGATTGGCCAAGCAAGCGGCACGGATTGGCCCATTACGAATCCCCTGCGATTGGAGGAAACCGATCGTGGGAGATTCAAAGCGGTGTCATTGGCCGCGGCTTGGCCGGGAAGTTCTATATAAGCCGCCGCATACCCTAGTCACACCAAATCGATCTCGGGACCAATAAAGAGCTGAAAAATAGTCACTGACTCCTGAGCCTTCTTCTGGCGCCTACACAACAGTTTGAACCTTTGAACAATTTGTGGATGAGTCAGAACAATTTACACAAAAGTCTTGCTTGGAAATACATTATAAATAGGAGAAAGATGTTGGATATGTTCGCCGTCTTGAGTTATTGTTAAAAATGATAAAGGTAGGATATAAATGAATATAAATAAATAAATAAAAACAGCACAAGGTTTGTTGTAAAATAGTGTTTTTCAAACATGGCAAATTTAAGATGTTGGGACTTCAACTCCCTGAATATGTATAGTATGTTGGGATTTGAATACATTTTAAAGTTTCCAAGTTTGAGAAACACCGTTATCAAGCAACATCTGCAAGTACTTTTGTTTTTTACTTTCACCTGTTTCACTGTGTCCACGCATGGTACTCATATTACATGGAATATGACACATATTACATGGAAGAGGGCTGTGAAAATATTTACAGACCCCTCACATCCCAGACATAAACTGTTTCAACTCCCCTCAAAATGACACTGTAGAGCACTGCACACCAGAACAACTAGACATAAGAACAGTTTTTCCCCGAAAGCCATCACTCTGCTAAACAAATAATTCCCTCAACCTGTTCAACTATTTACAAAGTGTACACTACTATTACTGTTAATCTTCTCATCACTCCTTATCACCCATCCCCTCCCACTTGTGATTGTAGGACTGTAACTTTGTTGCTTGTATCCTTACGATTTATATTGACTGTTTCCTAGTATGATTTGATTGTTGATTGTACCCTATATCATTAAGTGTTGTACATTATGATTCTTGATTCTTAACGAATGTACCTTTTCTTTATGTATACTGAGAGTATATACACCAAGGCAAATTCTTTGTGTGTCCAATCACATTTGGCCAATAAGTATTCTACTCTACACATTGTGGTAGTTTCTTTGGTATTTACTTAGTGCGTTGTTTGAATACAACCCTAGTGGTTTCTAAACCAAATTTTATTACTTAGTATAATGTGAAAATGGAGCAAATCATCATTTATTTGATAAACCATAGTTAAACAAACATGCATAGTATGTGACTATAAACACTGACTGAGTTCATATAAAGCCATGGTTGATTAAATTAGGCTTTAATCATTGATTAAATCAGGAGGGGAGCACAAAAAGAAAAAGACAGGTATTCTTTATGGTTTGAGCCAAAGTAGCAATAGCACTTAGATTTTATACACCATTTTACAGTGCTTTACAGCCTTCTCTAAGCAGTTTGCAGTGTCAGCATCTTACCCCAACAATCTTGGATCCTCATTTTACCCATCTAGGAAGGCTGAGTCAACTTGAGCCTGGTGAGATTTGAACTGCCAAATTGCAGTCAGGTGGCAGTCAGCAGAAGCAGCCTCCAGTTCTGCACTCTAACTACTGTGCCACCTAGCAACCTGGGAGAAAGGACATGCATGCAATAGCCTAAAGTGGCCAACAGTTTTTCTGCATGACAAGATTTGTGCCAAGAGAGGAGGGAAAATGCGACCTTAAAACTTAAACAAGTAAACCTGAGTTTAAACTGGGATGAAATATAGGCAACTACCTGGGGACATGTCCTTTAAAAATGGTTAGAACTTATTTCATAGTTCATGGAACTATGATGAGTACTGAGAAAATATACAGATTATGAAAATAGTTACTCTCATAATTCTCTCCAGATACAGTAGCAAAACTAGGTTGCTTTTAAAAGTTATGCTGATTTCCAGTTTAAAGTGTTCTAAGCATTTTAACTGAAAAGAAATACTCCTTAATGAACTACAGTGGCAGAAGGTCCAGCTATAAACAAATTTTTATCTCCTAGCTGCTATAGATGCTGGAAGCTCCTTTTAATCTTGAAGAGATTATAGATTTCCCTGTTAGAAGGTGAATTTTGTATGGAATAAGGAGAAGCATCCCTATGAACAACTTCTATGTAAAGCTGATTTGATACTATCAGTGGTGGTACTCGACCAATTCTGCCCAGTTCTGGAGAGCTGGTAGTGGCGATAAGCAGTGGAGACAGAACCAGTTCTCTCCGCTGCTCTGTGTTTGGCCCACCTGCCCACCTGGGCTCCCATACTCACTTTAATGGCCAGAATTCAAAGTGCAGATGCTTTGCACGGCGCAAAATACTACCGTGTGGCAGCTGCTGCAGCAACCAGCATCGTGCAAGCTTGGAGGAGATGAGTTAGAACGTCTCTGTGCCTGTGCAAATGCCTCTGCGCCTGCGCAAAGTGCATGTTTGGCACATGTGTGCATGCAAAGTGTGTGCACACACGCAAAGCGCACCCACCAAGCCATGCCACCAAACCAGTGGCAACTTTATTTGAATACCACCACTGGATCCTATGTGTTGTGTTTTTAGTATAACTGAAGTTTTCACTCAGGACCGCAGTTTAGGCAGGGAAATCTCTTGAATGTGATTGGCTGGCTCGTCCGACAGCCCCTATAAAAGGGGAACTGTTAGACAGGTTCAGCCGTTCTATTCTCACTGTTAACTGAATAAACAAGTTGGACTGTTACCTTTGGCTGTGTGTCTTCCTTCACCCACTACAGAACACTGGTGATGAAGGTGGGATGCTAGGAAGAATAGAAACAAAAGAGCTGATCAAAAGGTGGACTAGCAGAATCAGTCATTGGGAAAGATTCATCCCGAATTCAGCAAGATGACCATGCACACTCCACCAGCACCTTTCAACCCGGCCATTGAACACTGGGACTCTTATCTGATCCTATTTGATTGTTTCCTAGAGGCCAATGAGCTACAAGCACTCTCGGACAAAAGAAAGAGAGCACTATTCTTGAGTTATTGCAGCTCCAAAATCTTTTATACAGCCAAGGCACTGATCGCTCCAGCAGCAGTCCAAACTGTGTCATGGGACACAATCCAAAAATCACTCCGAATGCATTATGCACCAACACCGTCTAAGATTGTCTGAGGGCATGAATTCCACCACCAGAGCAAGTCAGACAAGTCAATAAATGATTACATCACCACGCTGCTGAGGACTGCCATGTACTGTGAATTTAGAGACCTCTAAGATCTACTACTAGACAGACTCATCTGCGGAGTCAGGGATGTGAGTCTTCAACAGAGGTTACTAGCAAAGCCTAACCTCACCCTGAAGATAGCACTGGATGAAGCCAGAACCACTGAGACTTCAATCAAAGCAATGGCAACAATTCAAGAAGACAAAAGCCCAAATAACGTGCATCATGGCAACACAGCCCAACAAGATCACTTCAAACTGGAAGAGTCAACAGATGAAGAAGATGTCTCCCAAATCAAAAGTAACAGGAAATTTACGAAAACTGAAGAAGGGCAGTCTGCATGAGCTGGTTGTGGCGGGAATAATTGAAGAGCAAATTGCAGATTCAAGGAAGCCATATGTCAGTGTTGCGATCGAAAAGGTCATTTAACGAGAGTATGCAGAGCCAGCCAGCTGGCACCCCACAGAAGCAACCCATCCAATACACAGAGAGGGTACAAAGCCAAACAAGCATGGAAACCACGGAAAAAAGAAAATCAACATTCCAAGACAACTATGACATTCCAGACAACCATTGGGAAAACCAGCTCAACACGAACAAGAAAGATCAACATCACCATCACCATTGAAGGAACACCATGTGATATGGAAGTGGACACTGGATTCTCTCTATCAATAGTTTTGTGGGCCAAAATGAAGAAGATAAAGCCCAGTATCTCCAAAAATAAATTGCAATAGCAGAGAATTTATTTGAACAACTATCAAAGGAATCATATCCCTGTCGTGGGGATGGGAACATTTCAAATAACATTTAAACAGTTTCAAGGACCCCTGAGTCTGATGATCGTCAAAGGCAAATTACCCAGCCTCCTTGGACTAGACTGGTTTGAAGCATTGGGATTGGAGGTGACTGGTGTGCATGCAATACCAGATTACAGCATTGAAAAACTGATCCAGGCATTTGAGGACATTTTTGATGACAATTTGGACAAGTATGTGGGGACCCCTATTTCATTTAACCTTGACCCCTCCAGGTTGCCCCAATCTGATTCAAACTGCATAGAGTACCATTTGCGCTTAAGCCAAAAATAGACAAACAGTTGACAAATTAATTGCACAAGGGATATTAGAATCGGTACACCATGCAAAATGGGAAATCCCTATTGTCACCCCTATAAAGGCAGATGAATCAGTCTGTGCAGATTACAAGTGTACCCTAAATAAGGCCCTTCAACAAAATGCTTATCCTGTCCCCATAATGCAGCACTTATTGCAGTCACTGGGAAAAAATAATTTTTTGCCAACTGGCACTCCCAGTTGACAACTCCATGGCTGAGGCACAAACCATTGTAACCCATAGGGGTGCCTTTAAATGTCGTCAGCTTCAATTCAGCATCAATGTAGCTCCAGGCATCTTTCAAAGCCTCATGGAGCGCCTCCTACTGGGAATTCAGGGAGTCATCCCATATTTTGATGATGTTTTAATAACAGCAAAAAATAAAGATGAATTGCTAACCAGGCTAAGGGAAGTACAAACTAATTCCAAGAATCAGGATTAAAAGTTAAATGAGAAAAATGCAAATTCGGAGTCTCCAGGGTTGATTTTTTAGGATACCTGATAGATGGCTCAGGAATCCACCCCAACCGCAGAAAAAATTAAGGCTATCTAGGAACCAACTACTCCAAAAAATCAAACTGAGCTACAAGCATTTTTAGGTCTCCTCAATTTTTATAGTATTTTTCTCCCTAGAAAAGCCACAATAATGGAACCCTTACACAAACTCCTGGGAAAACAGGTTAAATGGATTTGGGGAAAACGGGAGGCCGCCGCTTTCACAGCTGTCAAAAACGGTTGTCCTCAGTCCAATACTCAGAAACTTTGCCTGTCACCCTCAATTGCTATGCCTTCCTTTGGGGTTGGAGCTGTCCTAAGCCACTGCATGCCTAATGGCACTGAGGCCCATATAGCATTTTACTCAAGGACTCTCTCAGGGGCAGAAAGAAACTACAGCCAATTAGATAAGTAGGCATTGGCCACAATAGCTGGCATTAAAATATTCCATGAATATTTGTATGGCAGACACTTTCAACTCATTACCAACCACAAACAACTGCTAGGACAACTCGTGGGAGACCAACCCACTCCGACTATTCTATCCCCCCAACTCACGAGATGGACAATGTTTCTAGCTGCCTATAATTATAAACTGATCTACTGCCCAGGAAAACCTCTGGGGCATGCAGATGCACTCAGCCACTGTCCATGGCTGTAAACAGCCACAAGACCCAGCACTGGCAGCAACCATACTCCTCATTGAGGAATTACCCAGCCTAATCTCTGTGATAGAAATCGCTCGTTTTTCAGCAAAGGACAAAGCCTTAGGGCGAATACTGAGTTGGGTTGGCAGGGGATGGCCTAACAGGCCAGTATCTGGGGAGTTGAAACTGTTCTGTAACCAACAACATGAATTATCGGCAATCAAGGGGTGTTTGTTATGGGGGGAGCATGTTATTGTTCCACCAAAATTACAGAAATAAATTTTAGAATTATTGCATATGGGTCACCCAGGAATAGTTAAGATGAAAATGTTAGCTAGAAGTTATGTGTGGTGGCCTAATAAAGATAAAGACATCACAGAATGGGTAGGAACCTATAAGAACTGTCAAGAATCAAGGCCTGCACCGTTGGCAGTGCAACCCCAGGAATGGGAATACCCGAAATCCCCATGGGCTAGGATTTATATAGACTTTGGGGACTGTTCCACGGGCAAACTTTTATGGTAGTTGTGGACACGTATTCAAAATGGCTAGAAATTATATTGATGCACTCACAACTGAGGCCACAATTAAAATCCTAAGGAAACTATTTGCGACGCAAGGCTGACTGAACGTCCTAGTCTCCAATAATGGGTCCCAATTTACCTCCACCCAATTTGAGATGTTCCTAGCAGAATTGGGCATTTGCCATGCACTAACAGCACCATTTCACTCCTCGGCAAATGGCAAAGCGGAGAGAATCATGAGAACCATGAAAGAGACGTCAGCAAGAATGGGGCCGGGAGACTGGCAAATGTTGGCACTTTTCTATTAATAGAACATGTCACACCCAATGCAACCACACATAAAAGCCCCTCTGAGTTATTGATGGGGAGATAGGCTAGATAGACTGCACCCCAACTACTCCAATGAGAAACCTCCTGACTCCACCAGCAGAGTCAGTAATTCAAAATAGGGGATGGGGTGTATGCACAAAATTACATGGAAGGTCCCCACTGGATCCCAGGAGAAATAGTAGCTATCACAAGCCCTAGAACTTACAAAGTGGAATTAGAAGATGGCCACAAATGGCAAAGACATATCAACCAATTAAGGGGGAGAATAAGGAAACCCTACACAAAAAACAACCTTCTAATAGAGAATAATAAATTCCTCAAATTCCCCATTACAGTGGACTCAAACCTGGAGAATCCACAGCCACACATACCTGGGGAAGCTGGAAACCGGCAGCAGGGCAACTGTGAGTCAACTCCGGAAGAAGTAAACACATCCCAAGGGAGGTTCCAGAGGTGGAACAAGTAGCAACAACAGACCCAACAGGTCTGACTGCCACCTCACTCCCGAATGATTGGCGCAGGTCAGAGCGGATGAGTACAAGTCCCGCCTACTTGTGCAACTATGTTAAATGATGTCGTTGTTCATTGGTTACAGTTCAAAATAAGAAGGGAGGGGTGTTGTTTTTAGTATAACTGAAGTTTTCACTCAAGTCCACAGTGTAGGTGGGAAAATCTCTTGAATGTGATTGCCTGGCTCGTCTGATAGCCCCCTTTTATAGTTAACTGAATAAACAAGTTGGACTGTTACCTTCGGCTGCGTGTCTTCCTTCATTCACTACAGGACACTATTTTATTGTCCAGAAATGGGCAGAGCAGTGAGAATTTTTCAGGACAAAGTCATAATATTAGCAGGTAACCCAGAAATGAGATACATAATCAATGCAGGATTGTGAGAAAACCTCTGACCCCCAAAATAAAAATAGTGCAGGCAGATGATAAGGTTTTTATGCATTGTGAGGATATTCTGAGATGGTGATATTAGCAGCTCCAGACATAATGTACACATGGTGAACAATACTGGGAAAATCAGACTGTGATTTACAGAAATGTTAGTGAACAAGCAATATATTTATTTCCATTTGAATTCTGAGGCTACCTGCTGAATGTTACCACAGACATCCATTCTTCTCTTCTGGGACTCCTATTATTCCATGATGCCAGGTACAGTATTCTTACTGTACTATATAATGAAAATTCTCTAAAAAAAATAAGGGATAAGTGCAGAATTAAAATTTACATCTTGAAGGAGCATAAATACTATCAGTTTTATATTTGTTGGAAAAGCAAGGCCCTTAGACCTCTGCTGGGAAGCAGAGCAATGCAAGCTATGAAACTGATTATAGTGAACTATTGTAATATGTTACGTGCACAACCTACCAAAGCAATAAAACAGCATTGCAAAACCAATCCCATAGTTGACCACTTGATCAACTTAGTATCTCAAAAGCAATTATCCACATCAAATATTGATCAAATAATTATTTATTAGTAAACTGATAAGCTGCTCATCTTGCCAAGGCAACTCTCAATAAAAAAGATTACATACCTCATCATCAATCAGTTGCCCAGTGAGTAGGAAATGACCAGTTTATAAGCTAAAGGTATATTTGCACCAGAGAGCAGCATCCATACCATGTCAATATCCATTGGTGCAATTATATCTTTGGCTTAAAAGATTTGGCTTATAAACACATTTAGTCATGGGCTACCTGGAAAATGGATATAAGGCTATAACAATCTGGGATTTTTTTTTCAAGGCAAAGGAAATTTGACACGGAAACATCGGAGGTAGATCCTCATTCAGATCTCTATGACAAGGGTTCCAAATAACAGATCCAGTGCAATCAAAACTCTGATGCCTGGAAGTTCCTCAAAGTAAGAATTTCTTAGGAATGTCATATTGTCACAGTTGATGAAAACCCAACTCTGAGATACCCAAGGTTTTCCACACCCAAACTAAAACCCAAAGTCCTTGCCGCCAGGTCCCTTGTCCATCATATGGTCCAATCAGGTCCCAGTCCCAGTTCAGTTGGATTCAGTCCATGCCTTCCCAGCACCTGTGAGAACAATCTTGCTTCCCTCGGGAAAGAATTTTATTATGGCTACACAACCCCAGCTATCTCTATTTCCCCCTCCCATTTCTACAGCTTCAGCTGGCCTGGCTGAGCCAACCCTGAAGATGCTCCATCTGGGCTGACAAGTTCTTTTGCCGTGGGTGGAACTTCTGAAGTAGGATTTGGACCGTTGGTAATCCAAATATATAATTGCACTAATGGACATTGACATGGTATGTATTAGGAGTCTGGTGCTGGGGTCCATTGTTGCAATTACACCTTTATCTTATAAACTGGCCATTTCTTACCCATTGATGATGCAGTATGTAATCTTAACTCAATATTTATTAAGAGTTGCCTTTGCAAGATGAACAGCTTATTAGTTTACTAAAACACAATTATTTGATCAATATTTGATGTGGATAATTGGCTTTCACGTACTAATTGGGCAATGCGCCAACTATTGGATCAGTTTTGCAATGCCATTTCATTGTCTTGGTACGTTATGCATGCAAGCATAAAACCAGCCTAGCACTCAAGGTATTTCTCCATAGATTATATCAAGAATTGGGAAACAATTCAGACATAAAAATAATTGCTCATGACCTCCTTATTGCTGGGGAAAAAGATATTGAAATAGAAACAATAATGGACCATGACAAAAAGTTATCTGTTTTTGGAGTGGTGCAGAAAGTGAAACATATCACTGAATCCTAATGAGCTGTAGCTAAGACTGAAAAATGCTTTATATAAGACATCTTTTGACAGCAGAGAGGCAACAAGCTGATCCTGGGAAAATTGAAACAATCTGGAGATGCTGAGATCAGTAGATGTAAAAGGAATCAAAATATTCTCAGGAATAGTTAACTCCTGGCAAAGTTTTGCAAAGGTCTTGCAGATCACTGTGAACTACTCTGACAGCTGACACCCAAGGAAATTGAGTGGCAATGATCAGAAAGTCATCAGTAAGCATTTGACAAGATTAAAGATATAACCTCCTTATATCAGATATTACATTCCTGGAGAAGAACTTGTGTTACACATCAGAGACAGGCCTGGAAGCTGCTTTATAACAGTGACAGAAACCTATTACAAATGCCAGCCAAGCATTATCTGAAACTGAATAGAATTATGCAGAAATTAAAAAAAAAAAATACTGTCACCAGTATTATTTGGTATGGGAATGTTTCCATCAATTTACATTTGTCAATCAGCACAGACCCTTCAACCCATAAACCTATGGAAGCCATTATGATGAAACAACTGTTAAGTGCTTCTAAGAGCCTTCAAAAATGTTAATGAGATAACAACATTACTGTATGTTGCGCACATTGAATAGCTTCCAGGTAAATACCTTGCAATATATTGGGAAGTAAAAAAAGCTTTGTAGAAGGAAACATAGAGTCAGTAAAATGCTTAAGTGCCAACCACTTTCCCAATGGTATTTACAGACATATTAAATATTATTATTACAGTATATGAATATGAAGTTATAGAGGTAGTCAGGGATATTGTCTTTCAGATCGGCCTGAAGCAAATATGAAGTGTCAACTGAAGCACCATATTTCTCATGGGAGAAGAGGGTGTTCAAGATGGAATCCTGTTCAAGGGTAGCAGAGCATTTGTCCTTGATGATCTATGACTTGTCATAATAAAAAGAAGATACTACTTTCACCTGGGAATTGAAAACTATCCGTGACAGAATGGGACATTACATTTAGTATTATGAAATATTTGCAACCCATTGTGGAACTGATCACAAAAGGAACTCCTGCTTTCCCAAGTGGTACCAATGGCCCTGGGAAAAGATTTATTTATCTGACAAGAGAAAATATAGCTTATGTTGACTATTACTCTAAATTGGGAGAGATAAACTCGCTGCCAGATATCAAAATTAGAATAGTGATAAGAAAGCTTAGGAGCCACTGGAATAACTGTCATAGCATTCTCTATTAATATATTGCAATTTGTATCAAAGGAATTTAAGGCTAGAAATTGTGGGCGCATTGAATGTCCACATTTGCCCTTCCCACAGCAATGGGAAAATGAAATTAGCTATCAAGGTTGTCAGGATAACATTGGAAAAGGCCAAGCAAATTGGGTCTAACCCTTATCATCTTGGATCATCAGAGTACATTTTTACAAGAGCTGGGTTAGAATCTGGTTAGGCATTGTTACACACAAGAGATAAATTATTGTAAAGACCACAGTCAGTCTGCACTTACGACAAATAACAATCTATAACAAGCTGAATATTCTGATCAGTTAGCTAATCCTTCTATCTTTGTGAGGAAGAAAGTCAATGTAGAGAAACTGATTAAGGGGTAGAAGGAATAACAGACTGATGTCGAATTTCCATGAGATTCCTTCAGGTGGTAACCCGGGGGAACAATCTCTGAGAAGAAGTGCAACCAATTAACTGCTGAAAAGTAGCTGATAGAACAAGATACTGCATAACAACTTTTGGAGTCCACCAGAATTATTGCATGGCCAGATCCATGCTCCCGAGAAGTCTCATCTATAGTTAGCAAAGGTCAGCTCAGTTCTTCATAACCACTAGTAGAGATAACCGTCACCAATTAGCACCAGGAAAGAATAAACTTCTCTGCTTTGTTATAAATCAGAATGTGGGCCAACTGATATATTCAGTGACTCCATTAACTCAAAAATACGTTAAAGTTCACTGGGGTATACAAGCAGTCCTTGTTAGCCAACTGTCTCATTTAGAGACTGTTCACAGTTACAAAGGTAATGGAAGAGTAACTTTTTGCACAATCTTTTCATTTATGACCTTTGCAGTTTGGTAAAGCAAGCAAATGAAACTCAAATACTTTGGCCATCTAATGAGAAGGAAGGACTCACTGGAGAAGAACTAATGCTGGGAATACTAATGCTGGGAATGATTGAGGGCAAAAGAAGAAGGGGACAACAGAGAATGAGGTGATTGGATGGAGTCACTGAAGCAATCGGCATGAGCATAAATGGATTCCGAGGGATGGTAGAGGACAGAAAGGCCTGGAGGAACATTGTCCATCGGGTCACAATGGATCAGACATGCTTCACAGCTAACAACAACAAAGCAAGCAAAGCTGAAGTGAGATCATAAGCACTGATGCTGTTTTGCTTAGTGACTGCATCACAAAACAATCAAGTTGCTGGTCCCAATTATGATTGTTAGGTTATGATCATTAAACAAGGAGTATCTGTATAAGGAACTTTGAAATTGTACAATTTTGTTTATTAAAGTTTATTAAATTAGGAAAGGAAAGTCATATTATTGCAATGGAAAAATAATATAGGTACCTAGCAGACTTAGGAAGTGCACAAGACAAATAAACAGAATGAGAATATAATGGAATAATTATTTTCTTTGATTTAGAAGGTGAAGCCCAAAATTGCATTTCTTTGCTTTGCAACCATGTTATACTGCTAATTTATATTCAGTCTGCATTCCCGAGCCAGATATAACCTGCCTTACAGAGATTTTTTTTATTACCTAAATGAAGAACTTTGCATTTCCATTCCTTAATTTTAGAACATTCTTCTGATCTCTTATAGTAACTCTGAACATTATTTCTATCTTATAGGACAGAAATTATCCTACACAATTTTGTCATTTGAAAATTTGTTAAGTATTTCTACCCCTTTATCCAAATCATTCATAAAAGTATTGAAGAGGAAAAGGCCCAGAACTGGTGACAAGATCTGTCCTCCTTGGGTGGCGCTGAGCTGAACATATAATGTCATGGTAGGGTACCATAATGGCATTTGTTGATCAAAGAGCGGCTCTTGCATCTGAGGGAAAACATGAGAAGAAGGAAGAGAAAGTGGATCAGGATTGTACTTTCACATAGCCATTCAACATCTTTTTCTGACCAGATATGGAGCTATTAATAAGCAGACTTTAAGTAAAAAATTTAAAGCCAGATATCTGTCCACTGGACTACACTTGCTGATCACACTTGCTGATCACAGCATGGGATTTTTTAAATCAAATGCTGATGTCGGTTGTCAATTCTTTTGGCCTTAGGGATGACAGCAGTCAAATTACTTTCAGCTATTCCTCTTTAATTTTTTAATTCCAAAGGAAGGAGGTAGATGCCTAGTGGAGACCAATTTGCAATGCATAGAAAGTGGAAATTCAGTTCTTTCCTATTCAAGCTTCTTTCCCTCACATTCATTCTTCACTGCTGCATATGGAAAACAAAATTCCTATGTTGAAATGGCATTATTAAAGGAGGATTTAGAAGGAGGGAAAGAAAGCATTACCTCTTCTATGGCTTTCAGATTTTGGCTATAAAAAACTGAATAACCATTAGGTAGCATTAGTAATAGCTTTAGACTTATATACTGCTTCACAGTGCTTTACAGCCCTTTCTAAGTGGTTTACACAGTCACCATATTGCCCCCAACAATCTGGCTCCTCATTTTACCAACCTCGGAAGCAGAGGTGGTATTCAGCAGGTTCTGACCAATTCTGGAGAACCGGTAGCTGAAATTTTGAGTCGTTCAGAGGACCGGCAAATACCACCTCTGACTGGAGATTTTACGGTATCCTTCCCCTGCCACACCCATCAAGCCATGCCCACAGAACCGGTAGTAAGAAAATTTGAATCCCACCACTGGTCGGAAGGATGGAAGGCTGAGTCAGCCTTGAGCCGGTGAAATCGAACTCCTGGAGTGAGCATTGAGTTAGCCTGCAGTACTGCTCTCTAACCACCACACCACCACAGCTCAAAGTAGAGGATTAGACTAGCATGGATTAAAAAATGCTAGTGGTTTCCTGTGAATTAATATTGATATAATATGAGAATAACTGATTGTAGATAATTTAAGCTTTATTGCTTGATTAAGAGAGTATATACTATATAAGCATCTATCTTGCCCTGCTTCAGTGACACAGGCTTCCTATTGAAATAAATAATTTTTTAATGAATCCATGCATTTTGTTTTATAAAAAAACAATAAATGACAGAATGATTCAAGAAGAAAATATCTTGGTGACATTGCAAATGAGGGAACAGTGAGTATCACTGTAACAGTGCAAATCCCTTTTTTTCAGATTTTTTTCTTGAGAAGATAGCTTCTGAAATTTCCTCATAAAAACAGTAGGCCTGCCTTTTATGCTTTCTTTCTAAGGACATAAATAGGTTTCAGATTTCTGGAAGTAGTGTTACTTGCCCTGATAGTGCTATGCTGTTCTAAATTTAGGAATTATACACCACAGGCAGTTATGTGTGCTCCAAAATCTGTGCTTGTGATACCTACATATGGCATACCTCCTCATCACTGCTACCAGCCCCCACAATCTCTGAAGGCAGCAGTTCACTCCCTAATGGTCCTGGCTCCTCATCTGAGTCCTCACTCTCCTCAGCCATCTGCATCTGTTGCCAGTTAACTACAACACCTACTAGCCTTGGCCACGCCTGATCTTAGTAAACCACATGTCACAGAACAAAGAACCACTTAAGCTGTTCTGCCTCTTGGGCTGACCTGGCTAAGTGTGTCTCCCACTAGGAAATTGGCAAATATTAGTAACTCAATAAAAACCACAAGAAATGTCTCAGGACATGGAAATCATTTACACTCACAAAGAGGATGAAACTGGCCAAAGGTGGCAGCCATTCAGGTAATGCTTCCTTTTAGACCTATTCATAAGTAAAAGATCCCATTCTCTAACTGCTATTTTAATGTTAATTAAACCAGTTGATATGGTAAATGAGTGGGAAATCCCCCCCCTGCCCAAAACAGCAGCCTAACCATCGAGCCTTTTGGGCAAGGCTGAGGTAAACACCTGAGAACCGTCCCAAAGGTGATTTTTCAAGAGGCAAGTGGACTTTCTATTTTTTCTTTGAAAACATTTCGCTTCTCATCCAAAAAGCTTCTTCAGCTCTGACTGAATGGTTGGGAATGAAAGTGACATCTTCAAAGAAATGCCTTCTAAGAAAAACCAGAAAGTCCAATTGCATTTTGAAAAAGCACCTTTGGGACAACCATGACCTGAATGACTGAGAATCTCCCTAGACCCTTGAGAACTGTAACTTCCATTGCAAGCTGCAACCTTTGATTGCCAAATGCTTTCTCGAATAAACTTCAGCTCTGCTCCAAATGACTTGCCTTATGTGTTCTATGGAGAGCCCAGTTAGATTTGAACCCAGAATTTACTTGTAGCAGGAGCTTCAAGTAGGAATGCCAACACTGCAGTGAATCCTTTTCTGGCTCCATAGCTAGCAGTGGTACTAGTTGGAAAGCTGCAGTCCAATGGTAAGTGACCAACATGTCTTTCACATACGCAAATTGGTACCTTCTGCCCCCATCAAATTAAAAATAGGATCTCCATTGGCAGAAGCAACAGTGAAACTATATGGGTATTGGAAACATTGTCTTTCAGAATGCCATTGACTTTTTTCTCAGAAAGCTAGACTTGTTGTTATTGGAGACTAAACTGTTCTCTGATATTATGAGTATACTGAGAGCAGGAAAGTGATCTGAGCAAAGATTATTGAAGCAATTTTCATGACTATTACATAAAAGAGTTTATTTACAGGAAATGTGTCAGGGTTATAACAAAGCCTACTATTACATTGTAAAGGCAAGGAGGTTGAACTGTATGTCTACCTGAGAACAAAGATAGGTAGGACGTGTCCTCAAGTTAACACTTTGTTCTTATAAACAGAAAGACAGAGTAACCCCATAATTCCCTAGCTACATGCCTACTGTCTCCCTTGTGGCTAATAAATCATGTGGTTAATGAATGAAGAGCTAGTACCATTGGATTCACACTTCCAATAATTGCTTTAATGATCCACTTTTTGTGCTTAAGGGAGTGCTGTCTTACAGGTGGATTGAATTCACATGTTTTGAAAAAAGTCTGGCACTGTTTTACAAGGGCAGAAGGATGAGGGAATTAAGATGAGACCTGAGTTAACTATAGAGTCTAGGAACTTGTGAGCAGTTGTTCACAGAAGCCAGGGATCATGCCCCTGCAGCAATACAAACTACAATGATTACAAAGGGCCGTGATTAGTGACCAGAAGTGACTGGGGTTCTACTTGAAAGTCACCAATTGCAGCTAGGCAATGTCAGCCCTCCAATAGCTCTATAATTATCACAACAAAGCCAGAAATTGTGAATATCTGAGCTTTGTTTCAGGAGATTATAGAAACCATCAATTTAACATTTTTCTCCCTCCCCAAAATGTAAAGAATTTTTTTTTGAGGGGGTGGATCCTGCAAATCCTGGTAAGGCTCTTGGTGTAACAAAGGAATGCCAGTGGACCATGGTTTTGTAAAGAAGAGACAATAGCTTCTGTCCTTCCAGTCCCCTTTTGAAGGAAACTCTTTCTAGTCTCAATGTATTGCCTGGTCTCTGTCCAATTAACAGAGATGAGTGTGTGCTTCTCTGCTCTTGTACTTCTGTACTATTAAGAAAAGGAGAAAAGAATGATCCAACCAATGAAAAGGCAATTTCATCAGCCTAAAAGATAGTGAAATGATTTGGACCAGTTTGTGGTGATATCTCAACCTAATGGCCTATGTAGAAAGGATAAATGAATTGCAGTCCTAAGCAGACTAGCTGTCTCTGAATGCATCGCGCCTTGATACTTTGAAGACAGAAAACAAATAATCTAATTAAAATGGCAGTAAATCATTCTGTCATCCTCCATCAAAGGCCTGAATTACAACTGTGGGAGAGGTTTGCATTCATGAGCCATACATAGTCAGCTTGCAAGGCCTACTGGAAACTTTTCTTCTCTTTGCCTGAACTATGGAAACCACTCTGAATAGGCCCATAATTTTTGCATCCCCAAATTTGGCTCCCTTACAGGAGTGAGCTTGCAGTTGGCTGGAAATGCCAGTTTTCTGAACAATATAAAGTCAGAGCAAGATTTATTAACAGCAGTATGCAGAAATGCTGGAAAGAGGGGAAAGGCAGAAGACAAACAGAAAAAAAAGAGGAAGAAAAATTTCACTGGATAAAGCAATGAGTGTGTGATGTATCATATATGGAAAATAAAGTAACTGTATAGTAGTAAAACTGAAATGTTTTCTTCAGGGGATCTTCTATTATTCGAAATAGCTGCATTCTTTCTAGAGTCTCCTCCAATCTTTTTTAAAAATAATACTTTGGATGAGATTAGTCACAGTACAATGAAATCTATATACAACATGTGAATGTTCTGAAACACTGAAGTCTGCAAGCCAGTCAAAAGGTAGTGGCTTAATTTGCAAGCATAAGAATAAAACACTTTGCATGCAACAACTGTTGTGAATTAATAAAAGTGCTTGAATAAAGATTATTAAAACCTTAAAGTAAAATGCAGGGTTCTGGCCCTGCACTTCTGATTGGCCGATAATAGCGACATCGGATTGGTCCATTCAGGAGAATCTGATTGGCTATTAACGAGCCTATCTCATTGGTTAAAGGAGCTAACGCTTCCCGTTTCTCATTGGCTGTTTACTCAAAAGCTTGCCTATATAAAGTGGCCATTGTGACTGTTGTGTCCGCGAAATGATGCCAGGAGTCGGTGACTTTAGTGCAAAGTTCTTTATTAGCAAGTTGGAACCGAACTGGCGAAAGGAAAAAAGCTCGCGGCTTTTATTCCTTTCGCCGCGGCGGCCGCGGCCAATGACATCGCTTTGAATCTCCCGCGATCTGAATGGACCAATTGCGGGAGATTCCTAGCGAGCCAATCGGCGCGGCTCGCCTGACCAATCGGAGAGCCCCGCGCTTTGGCCAATCAAAGCGTGGGGATCTCGAGTATGTTAATTAGGGAAAGAACACCCCTCCCCTCTTGGTTCAGTCCTTACGTTGCGTAGTCACATAGGTAGGTGGGGCTCCGTCTGAGCCTACTTGATCTGCGCAACTCAGTTGTAGGCTGGATCCCGGCCGGTTCGGTCGGGATCTCTGCTGCTCCTGCTGCTGTCGTGGGACCCGACTGGTCAATCGGGCCAGTCCTTTCTCCGTAACTCCCTCCTGGGCCTTCCAGGTTGGTTGAGCTGCGGGTTTCGCCGCTCCCGCTCGGTCTTTCCGGGTCGGTCGAGCTGGCCTGGCTGTTCCTTCCTGGTGAGGGGTCGTGATGGCTGCTTTCCGGTGAGTACTGCTGGTTTATTCTTCTTTGGTTTCGGTCCCTTGGGTATTCCCTCCCCCCTTGGTTTGTGTTGTGGGGGTTGGTTTCGCCTGCTTGTGCATCGGTGTTTTGTTGGTTGGTAGTCCTCGACCTTAGTTGGTCGATGTGGCGTTTCCACGCTTGTCCGTCTGCTGTTTGTAGCCGGTACGAGTGTGGGCCTGTTGCTTGTGTGATGATGGCTGGAATCCATAGTGGGTCTCCCGTCAGGTTCTTTGCGTATACGGGGTCGCCTGGTGCGAAGGTTCGGTGTTTGCTGTTTGAGTCTGGGGGCCTCTCCGGGTTATATGTGGGGTGTAACCTGTCGAGTGGGGACCTTAGTTTTCTGCCCATTAATAGTTCGGCTGGGCTTTTATTGGTTGTGGTATTTGGGGTAATGTGTTGGGTGAAGAGTAGTTTGTTTATTTTCTCCTGGATCTCCCCGTGGTCTATTTTCCGGATGGTCTTTTTAGTGAATTGGACCATCCGTTCCGCCCAACCGTTCGCCGTCGGGTGCGCCGGTGCTGTCAGTGCGTGGTGGATGCCCCTTTCCGCTAGGAATTTTTTGAATTCCAGCGAGGTGAACTGGGGCCCGTTGTCGGAGACGACGACGTCTGGGAGGCCGTGTGTTGCAAAGAGTTTGCAGAGTTCCTTGATCACGGCCTCCGTGGTTGTCGTCTTCATGTTGCTTACCTCCAGCCAGTTGGAGTAAGCGTCAACTGTTATGAGGAAGGTGTGTCCTTTTGTGGGCCCGGCGAAGTCTATATGGATCCTAGACCAAGGTCCCCTTGGGGTTTCCCACTCTAGGATGGGTGCTGTGGGTGGGCTTGGCCTAGTTTCCTGGCATCGTTGGCACCTAGCTACCCAGGCCTCTATTTGTTTGTCCATCCCTGGCCACCAAGCGTAACTTCTGGCCAGGGCTTTAGTCCTAACGATGCCAGGGTGCCCCTCGTGTAGCAGTTCCAAAACCTTCCCCTGTAGCTTTTCCGGAATGACCACCCTATCCCCCCATAGTATGCACCCTTTTAATAAGGAGAATTCCGTTTGGCGGTTTCGGAACGTCTTGATGGACTCGTCGTTGTCCCTTTCCGGCCACCCTTTCTCCACCCAATGCAACACCCGCGCCAGACGTTTGTCTTTATTAGTCTCTCGGGCAATGTCTGACGCGGTTATGGGCAGGTTGGGTAGAGTCTCTATGCTGAGGGTGGTCATCGTGGGGGCTGGGTCGGTGTCGGGTTCCGGTAGCGGCGAGCGGCTTAAGGCGTCTGCATGGGAGATCGTCTTACCCGGTCTGTGTATGAGTTCGTAGTTGTAGGCTGCCAGGAACTTGGACCATCTTGTCATTCGGGGAGACAGAATGTTTGGGGTGGCCCGGTTTCCTGCAAGGATTCCCAGCAGCGGCTTGTGATCCGTTATGATGGTGAAAGTCCGGCCGTAGAGGTATTCGTGGAATCGTTTTACGGCGGCAACGATAGCCAGAGCTTCTTTGTCCAGTTGGCTATAGTTCCGCTCCGGTTTGGTGAGGGTCCTTGAAAAGAACGCGATGGGCGCTTCTTTTCTGTCGGGAAGGGTATGGCTGAGGACAGCGCCGACGCCGAAGGGTGATGCGTCGCATGTGACGGCCAGAGGTAGGGTCTCGTTGAATTGTATAAGGACGGCGTTGGAGGTGAGGAGGTCCTTCGTTCTTTGGAAGGCGGCTTGCTCGCGTTTCCCCCAAGTCCAGGTTGCCACCTTGTCCAGGAGCCTATGCAAGGGCTCCGCCGCTGTCGCCTTTTGGGGTAGGAAAACATTGTAAAAGTTCAGTAACCCCAAGAACGCCTGTAGTTCAGTCTTTGACTTGGGTGTGGGGGCTTCTTTGATGGCCTTGATTTTTTTGTTTGTGGGGTGAATGCCGTGACGGTCTAGGAGGTAGCCCAGGCATTCTACTCGTTCCGTGCATAGCTGGCATTTCTCCCTCTTGACTTTTAGTCCGGTCTCTTTAAATTTGGTTAGGACTTCCCTTAGTCGACCCTCTAGTTCGGCTTGGTTGGCTGCCGACACTAGGACGTCGTCGAAGTAAGGTACCACCCCCTTGATACCTTGCAATAGTCTCTCCATTAGGCTTTGGAATATGCCCGATGCCACGCTGACTCCGAATTGGAGTCGGTTGCATTTGAATGCCCCCCGGTGGGTGACTATGGTCTGCGCTTCTGCTGTTTGCTCGTCGACCGGCAATTGTTGGTATGCCTGGGCGAGGTCGAGCTTGGCGAAAACCTTGCCCCCTCCCAGTGAGTGCAGTAGGTGTTGCACTACTGGGACGGGGTAGGCGCTTTGTTGCAGCGCGCCATTTAGGGTGGCCTTATAGTCCCCACAGATCCTCACCGACCCATCGGGCTTGATCGGGGTGACTATGGGGGTCTCCCACCGGGCGTGGTCTATGGGCTGTAGAACCCCTTGTTTGACGAGCCTGTCAAGTTGCTCGTCTATCTTGAGTTTCAGTGCGAATGGCACCCGCCTTGGTTTCAGGCATTTTGGGGGGATGTTAGGGTCTAGGTCGAAAGATATAAGGGGCCCTCGGTACTTGCCTAGGTTTCCGTCGAAGACCTCTTGGAACTCCCGGGCCAGTTGCTGCTCCCAGCTGTCGTCGGTGACGTGGTCGACTCCCGTGAGTGCGATGTCGAGCGGGGCGAACCATTGCAGTCCCAGTAGGCTTGGGCGGTCGCGGTCGACGATTGTTAGGGGAAGTCGTTCGGTGCGCCCCTTATACGTGATGTTGAAGTGTTTGGTGCCGACTACCGGGATGCGGTTTCCCTGGTAGTCCTTTACAATGAGTCTCTGGCTGTCTACGTTCCTCCTTTGGAGGGTAGGCACCAAGCGCTTTATTTCATGCCATGCAATCATGGAGAGGTAGGACCCGGAGTCCACCTCCGTTTTGCATGGCTGGCCCTCGATGCCTACCTCCACGTGGACCTTCCGGGCGTCGTTGGTGATGGCGTGGCCGATGGTGACCGTCTGGTGGGTCTCCTCTCTCCGCCGGTTGTCGCCGCCTCGCGAGGATCGCCCGTTCCGGTCCCATCGGCTGTCCGAGGGGCGATCTCTGGTCCGGGGTGGTGTGCTTTCTCTCCTCTGGTTGTTCTGGTCCCATCGTGCCGGGCTGCGATTTTTCTTCAGGCGGCAGACACGGGCGATGTGTCCCTTCTTGTCGCAATGCCGGCAGATCGATTCGAAAAACCGGCATTCCGACCTGGGGTGGTTGCCGCCCCAACCGGCACAGTTGGTCCTCGACTTACGACCTCACCGGTTTCGTGGGTCGCGGCCTGTCTGTAGTCGATGGATGTCCTCCTCGTCATCGGAAATGCCCGATGCCAAGTGGAACTCGCCCTGGTGGGTGGTTGTCTCGGGTTTGGGCTCGGTCGACCTCGCCGGGTTGTTGTTTCCGCTGCGGTCCCCAGTGTTTGGTCTGCACATGCGGTTGGCGGAAGTTCGGGTTGCTTCGGTGGCTGCGGCTGCGGTGAGGGTGTCTGCTAGACTGATGTTGCCCTTGGCCATCAGCCAGCTCTGGAGGACGGGGTCCCACAAGCCGAGCACGATTCGGTCTCGCAGGGCGTTGTTTAGGTTATCGAATTCGCAGAGCCTCCCTAAACGCTGCAGCTCAGCGACGAAGTCGCTGAAGCTCTCACCCGACCTCTGGTCCCGCCGGTACAACTTGTTGCGCCGGATCAGGATGGGTACCTCTGGAGCATAGTGCCGCCGAAGTATGGGTTCGAGGACGTCCCAGTCCATTGCGGTCGCATCGGCGGGTTTGGCCAGCGCCTTGGCCATCTGGAAGACCTCGGTCCCGCAGTGGGTCAGGAAAACGGCGCGTTTCATTGGGCCTGTGGTGTCCTTCAGGCCGCTGCACTTGAGTTACATGCGGAATCGGTCGGAGAACGATTCCCATTCCTCGGTGGCGGGGTTGAAGGATGCGGGTGGTGCGATTTTTGCCATCTCGGTGGTTCGTCTGGCTTCCGTCGGACACGTGGTTCAGTTCAGGGTCTGGATCCCATCCTCGTCGCCAGTGTTGTGTCCGCGAAATGATGCCAGGAGTCGGTGACTTTAGTGCAAAGCTCTTTATTAGCAAGTTGGAACTGAACTGGTGAAAGGAAAAAAGCCCGTGGCTTTTATTCCTTTCGCCGCGGCGGCCGCGGCCAATGGCACCACTTTGAATCTCCCGCGATCCGAATGGACCAATCGCGGGAGATTCCTAGCGAGCCAATCGGCGCGGCTCGCCTGACCAATTGGAGAGCCCCGCGCTTTGGCCAATCAAAGCGCGGGGATCTCGAGTATGTTAATTAGGGACAGAACACCGACCATAGGTTTGCTCGATTACACCATGTTAAATAAAGAGTTGAAGTTCACTGTTCATCTTCTCATCTCCACTTCTTGCACCCATGCGCAAACTTAACACTGGGAAAGAGTTGAAGTTCACTGTTCATCGTCTCGTTTCCACTTCTTGCGCCCATGCGCAAACTTAACACTGGCGATGAAGGTGGGATGTGGAGACATCAGAGCTGACTACAGAGCGCTAACAGAGCACGTAGCTGAAAACGCACCAACGGCTGAACCATGTCCGGCAGCATCATACCACCCACTCCATTCGACCCGTCACAAGAAGACTGGGACTCATATATGGATCGCTTCCAGATGTTTCTGGAGACTAATAATTTGAAGGATGCCACTACCGGAAAGAAACGAGCGGTATTTCTAACTAACTGCGGGCCGATCATATTTTTTTTTTTTTTTGAAAAAGTTTTTATTAATTTTCTACATACAAACAAGACAAACAAAACATAAAAACATCAAATCTTATATGTACATCCAGTGTGTCAGTTGGTTCATCATTTTTGTGCATTCATTCTGTAGTCTCAATTACAATTATGTTACATAACAACTCATATTGTCAATCCAAAATTATATATCCTAATATCACTAAAAAAAGAAATTTTTGACTATATTTTTAATCATTTTTGCTTAATGAGCTAACAATACTTTAAACCAGTTTACTCTATAACAAATCATCTAATCATATCAAATCAATCCTAAAAAATCCTTTATAAATATAATAGCAAATAGCAAAATAATGACAAAGATAATCCTTACTCTCTAGCATTCTAAATATTCTATTATCGTATTTTATCATCTAGCCATTTATAAAAAAGATCCCAAATTTCATAAAATTGTTTATCCTCTTGCTCTCTAATTTCAAATGTCAATCTGCTCATCTCAGCACATTCCAATATTTTCTTAATAATTTCTTCCTGTAATGGTATTTTCTCATTCTTCCAGTTTTTAGCAAATACAATCCTGGCCGCTGTTAATACATTTACAATCAGGTATTTCAAATCTTTACTATATATATCAGGTAAAATTCCCAATAAGAAGATCTCTGGTTTCAAATCTATATGTTTCTTTGTCATTTTTTCCAACCACATGCGAATTATAGTCCAATATTTTCTAGCATCCTCACAAGTCCACCACATATGGTAATACGAGCCGGGTATCTGATGACATTTCCAACATTTTTCAGATTTGTTCTTAAACATTCTTGCTATTCTTGTCGGAGGAAAGTGCCACCTGTAAAACATCTTATACAAGTTTTCTTTATATGCTGTTGACATTGTCATTTTATAATTTTGAGACCACAATTTCTGCCATTTCTCCAAATCAATCCCATATCCAAAATTCTTCCCCCAAACAATCATAGTTTCTTTAACTTGTTCTTCCTCTAATTTCATTCCCAGTAAATAACCATATAAGTTTTTAATCACCTTCTCATCAGTACCCATCAAGATCTTGTCTAAATCAGTCTGTTTATCATAAAATCCCTCCGTTTTAGAATCTTCATCATACCTTGAGTGTATTTGTGCATATGAAAACCAATTCATCCTTATACCTTGTTCTTCTAAGTTTTGGATCGATTTAAGTTCACCCTTTTCATCCAAAAGTTCCCCATATCTAACTGTTTGTTCCTTCTTGTAAATTATAGAATAGGAAAATGCTTCAATGGTCGATAACCAAACTGGAATTTTCAAATAACATTGTCTTTTTATCTTCTCCCAATTTAACCACAAAGACTCCCGTACATAATGTCTTCTAAAATAACCCTGTGTTTTAGTTCCCTTATACCATAAAAAAGCATGCCAACCCAACAGCAAATCATGCCCTTCTAGTGTCAACAACCTATGTTTCCTTAATGTTATCCATTCTTTGACCCACATCAAACTTGCAGCTTGATAATACAATTCCCAATTAGGCAGACCAAAACCTCCTCTAATTCTAGCATCTTGCAAAAGCTTTAACTTTATTCTCGCTTTTTTACCTTGCCATATAAACTTCAACATAATTTTATTTAGATCTTCAAAATAGTCTTTTCCAAGCCTAATTGGTATTGTTTGAAACAAAAATAAAATTCTAGGTAAGATATTCATCTTAATTGTTGAAATTCTCCCTATTAATGACAATTGCAAGTTTTCCCACTTCTTCAAATCTGTAGTTATCTGTTGTTTAAGTTTAATATAATTATTCTCCTTTAATGTGCTACATCTTGTTGTCAAATATATCCCCAAATACTTAACCTTATTTGTAACTTGAATTTTCAAAAGATCTGCCAATTCTTCTCTCTGTCTCAATAGCATATTCTTTGTCAAAATCTTTGTTTTATCTTTGTTTATTTTCAAACCAGCCACCTCTCCATATGACTCTATCCTTTCCAGTAACTTTGGAGCTGTTTCAATCGGATCTTCCAAAATAAAAGCTAAATCATCAGCAAAAGCTTGTAGCTTAAATTCTTCCTTCTTAATTTTCATTCCTTTTATGCTTTTATCATCCCTAATATTTCTATTCAAGACTTCCAAGGTCAACACAAATAGCAAAGGAGATAGGGGGCATCCTTGTCTTGTGCCTTTCCTTATATTAATAAAATCTGTAAGTTCCCCCTCCATCATTACCCTTGCTGTCTGTTTATTGTATATAGCTTCTATTGCTTGAATAAATTTTTTAGCAAAACCCATCTGCTCCAATAATAATAACATAAATCTCCAGTTGACGTTGTCAAATGCTTTTTGAGCATCTAGGAATATCAAAGCCATTTGCTTTTCAGGATGAGCCTCATAATATTCCAAAGTGTCCAAGATTACTCTCATATTGTCTCTAATTTGTCTCTTTGGCAGAAATCCATTTTGATCTGAGTGAATAAAATTATTTAAATATTTTTTAAGTCTTTCTGCTAAAATTGAAGCAAAAATTTTATAGTCTGCATTCAATAAAGAAATAGGTCTATAATTCTTAATTTGCAATGGGTCAGTCTCTTCCTTTGGTATAAGTGTAATATAGGCCTCTGACCATGTTTTAGGTATCATCTTTTTTAACATAACTTCATTCATAACTTCTAACAATGGGATGCTCAATAATTCTTGAAATGTTTTATAAAATTCTACTGGAAGCCCATCTGGGCCCGGAGCTTTCCCATTATTTTGTCTCTTAAATGCTTCATTTAGTTCCATCATTGTTATATTGCTTTCTAGCATTTCTTCAGTCTCTTTAGGTATCTTTGGTAAATTAGCTTCCTGTAAATACTGTTTGACTTTTCCTTCATCAATATTCTCTTGTTTATATAATTGCCCATAAAAATCTCGGATAATTTCTTTTTTCTCCTTGTTCCCATAACAAACTTGGCCTTGTTCATCTATTAACTTCAATATTTTTCTTGATTCCTTCTCTTTTCTCAATTTATATGCTAGCCATCTACCTGGTTTATTTGCATCTTCAAAATAATTCTGTTTAGAGTTTCTAATTTTCTGTGCCAATTCTTCTTTCTCTATTAATTCCATTTTATGTTTGATTACATCCAGCTTCAATTTAATATCCTTTTTCTGTGGCATTTTCTGTAATTCTTTTTCAAGAGTTTTATACTCATTTTCCAAGGCCTTAGAAGCTTGCCTTTTCCTAATATTCTTTTTTCTTGTATAATCTATTATCAAACCTCTAGCGTATGCCTTCATAGTATCCCACACATTTTGCGTTGAAGTATCTTCTTTTTTATTTTCTCTAAAGAAAAAAGCCAATTCCTTCTCCATCCATTGTGTAAAATCTTTCTCCTTTAAAATAGTATTATTTAATGTCCATCTCGATCTTTTTTTTTGTCCCTTCCATTTAATTGTCATTGGGCTATGATCTGCCCAGGTACTTGTTTCAATGCTTGTTTCTTTAATATTAGATATTAGTTCTGTTGAGATCCAAATCATATCTAATCTGGACCATGATAAATGTCTATTTGAATAAAAAGTATATTGTTTAGCTTTAACGTTTCTTTCTCTCCAAATATCTTTTAAAGTTAATTCATCTGTCATTTTAAAAAAAGACCTTGGGAGAACCTTTCTATTTTGCTTTGTTGTTGTTGCTATATAGTCCAGTTTATTGTCCACAATTCCATTAAAATCTCCCATCATAATTATATTAACATAGTCCAGTCCAATTATTTTCATGTGCAGTTTTTTATAAAACTCTTCTTGTTTATCATTCGGAGCATAAATTGCAATCAAGAGTATTTTTATATTATTATCCATTATTTCTACCATTAATACTCTTCCATCATCATCCGAGTAAATCAATTTTGCTGGAATAGCCTCTTTAATGTATAAAACCACACCTCTTTTCTTACATTGGGTCAAAGAGGTAAATGTTTTCCCTAATTTTGGCTGTAATAACAATTGTTCATGTTGTTTTTTAATGTGAACTTCTTGTAAACAAATTATATCAAATTTTAATTTCTCTAATTTATGAAAAGTTTTCCTTCTTTTAACAGCTGAATTAAGTCCGTTTATATTCATTGTAATCAGTTTTTTTTCCTCCATGATTATGCTTTATATTTAGGTCTAACAGCTCTCGTGGATCTCACTTCACGCTGTTCTTTACTATCAATCTGTCCCCCTATTGCTCCTTTCTCTTTTTCAGTCTCCAGTTGTTCATCTTGAAACTCAATTAATGAAACCTCTTTCTCTGCTTCCTCTTTTCTTCCTCCAAAAAATTCTGCATGAAAAAGTTCTGCTTTCTCAGTTGAGTCAATTCTATGTCTCTGCTCTTGCCACGTAAACATTAATCCTTCTGGAATCAGCCATCTATAATTCACTTCGTTTTCCAATAGTATTTTGGTCAGAAATCGATATTCTCTTCTCATCTCTCTCACTCTTCTAGGTATTTGTTTTAAAACCACAACCTCTTTACCCTTGTATTTCAGTGTTTTCTCTCTTGCTACTTGTAATATTTGCGTTTTAATGGATTTTTTGGTAAATCTAATATGGACTTCCCTGGGTAATTTATTTCTCATCGCATATCTTGTATAGACTCGATATATCTCATCTATTCCATCCATCATCTTTTCCTCTGTAATTTCCAAAGCATCTGCCAAAATTTCTATCATTACCGCTGCCAAATTTTCTCCTTTTTCCTCCTCTATATTTTGAAATCTAAGGTAAAATTCTGACCTTTCCATCTCCCACCTCAACATCCCACCTTTTTCTTGTTCAACCGCTGTTAATCTGCTATCAATATTTCCAATCTTCTTCTCTCTTTGTTTTCCTTCTTCCTCAATTTTTTGGAATCTCTCCTCATACTTAACCATCATTTGTTTAATATTTTCCACTTTTTCATCAGTCTTCTCTATTCTTTGTTCAATATTTTCTGTTCTTTGTTCAATATTTTCTATTCTTTGTTCAATATTTTCTGTTCTTTGTTCAATATTTCCTGTTCTTTGTTCAATAATATCTGATTTTGTCTTAAGTTCTTGAATTCCTTGCATAATCATCTGTAACTGTAAAGTTATTTTTTCTTGTTCCTTATCTTGCTTCAACATTGTCTGAATTAAACGTTGTCCTCCAACTGGTGGGGAAGCAGAGGTAGAAGCAGCAATGCTAGATGGTATTGATTTCTTGCTCATTTCAATGTTTCCAAAACTTCAAATTCTTCTTAACTTTTAACCCAACTGGTAGAGCAGCCAATTATAATCCAAAATGGAAAACTCCAATAGTAAAAAACACGAAACCAAAGAAGAAACAGAAAAAAAGGAAGAAGAAAGATCTTCAGGTTCTTCTAGACCCTAATCCAATTACGAAATAGTCCACCATAAAAAAGGAAAAAATAGAAAGGAAAAAACCAACAAATCCAAAAGATAATAATATTAATTAAGAGCAAAAGAAAAAGGAAAAAGCAAAAAGAGAAAAAACAAAAACAAAAAACAAAAAGTTCCTTCAGGATCTTCACACCTTAATCCAATTAAAAAATCTCAATAATCCAAAAAATAATCCAAAAAAGGAAGAAGAAAAATTAAAAAAAAAAAAATCAACCACAACAACAGAATAATCCAAAAAGATAAATATGAAAAGCAAAAAAGTCCCAATAAAAAGGAAAAAATAAAAAATAAAGAAGAAAGGAGAAAAGACTCTGAGGCTTTCCCTTTAAAGTAAAAGGCAAAAATAAAAATATTACTAGAAATTAAGATTTAAAAAAAAAAAGCTAGCGAATGGGGTACATATAAGAAAACACACTGCACTTTGTTATTTATCCAAGGCTCTTGTTATGACTCTCTTCTCCAGCAGCTTCAAAGCCAAACCTCAAGTGTTGATAACAGTCCAGGAAAGCACCTGCAATAATATTTTGCTGTGCTCTCCCTCTATCTTATCACGTTCCAAAGTCCTTGAGATGAGGTCTTTTTGCAATTCTCTCCAATTCAAATAGAATACTTTCAAGCCTCTAGTTGGCAGTGTTACAAAGTTTCTTAATGCTCTTTCTCAGCCCCAACCGGAAAAAAGAATTAATATATACAAAAAAAAAGGGAAAAAAAAATAGCCAAAGGAAGCCTCTATCCTAAAAAAAATAAAAAAGTCAAAGGGAGCCTAAAAGTATATATAAAAGAAAATTCAGTCCGGTTACCTAAGTCACAATAAAATCTTTCCCATGGAATATAGAAAAAAAAAAAAAACACCCCAAGCCTCAATTTGACAGCACTTTAAAAACGCCGCTCAAACAATTTCAATCAAAAAAAAAATCTCACAGCTTCCTCCTCTCTTCAGAATGAACTTTCCAACCTCAGCGAGTTTTCAACACAAAGAGTTTTTCTCACCCAACCGACACACTTCAATCCAGTCACTTTCTTTTCGGAGCTGTCCCGACTTCAGCAGCTATGGAGGCTGCCTCTCCGCCGCCAGCAAAAGGGCTTCTTCCGAATCTAACCAGAGACTTTGCGATGTCTCTGGGATCCTGGAACAGTGCCCTTCACGATCACCGTCTCTCCGGGACGATTTAGGTCCGTTAGGACCGACCAGGGGCGAAAATATCAGCTGCGATCTCAGAGCCCCGAGATCGCAGCTGTAACGCCGGCACGAAGCTCCGCCTTCTCCCGGGCCGATCATATTTAAGATGGCCAAGGCGCTAGCGAAACCGGCTGAAGTGAAGTCCATGGACTGGGATGTCCTCGAGCCCCTGCTAAGGGCCCACTATGCACCAATCATACCAATGCTCGTTAAAAGGCATGAATTTTACCAGAGAGATCAGCGGAAGGGCAAAAGTGTTGCAGATTTTATAGCGGATCTCCGGAATTTGGGAGGCCTCTGTGGGTTCGCCGACCTCGAAGAAGCCCCGAGAGACCGAATAATTCTGGGATTAGATGCACCCCACGTGCAAAGCAAGCTGATGGCGAAAGGCGACATCAGCCTTGCAGATGCCATCGCTGATGCTACTGCCGCAGAAGCAACCAGGAAGTCGGCTGCCTGAATACGCCGCACCCACACCTCGCTTCGCCAACTCGCCAGCGAAGTTTCACCTCACCTAGAAGGACAGGCAATGACAGCCCACCACAAGGACCTCGAATTGTCATCAGAAAGCGATGAAGAAGACGTCAACCGGCTCCGGTCTGAATGAGACCAATGCCATCAACGTAACCAGAGATTGCAGTACCAATGCACTGGTTGTGGGGCAAACCACCCCGATCAGACTGCAAATTCCTCGATGCGCTCTGCCATGTGTGGAAAAGGGGCCACATCGGAAGAGTCTGTAGAAGCAAGCAAGGACCCAGCCAGCCCCAGAGGTGGGCTAACTATCGCCAACCCACAGGAAGTTGTCCTGTAAATCAAGAACCGTTGAACCACCAATGGAACAACCACTCCTACAGAAACAAACCCCTAGCCCACTCAATGAAATGAGAAGAGGCGCACCAAACCATTACGATTGGTCACGCCTCATCACTGGATGCCAAGAAGATCTGGGTGAAGGTGGCCATCGAAAACCAGCCTTGCATGATGGAAGTCGATTCAGGATCGTCCCTCTTGATGGTTTCCTGGAAGACCCTCAAGCAACTCATCCCTACTGTCCGGCGACAAGACCTCAGATTCCAAAGAATCATACTCAAGGACTATCAGGGACATCGAATTCCAGTTGTTGGATCCAGCCAAGTCTGTGTCTCATTTAAAAATCGTACCGCATCCCTACCCCTGACCGTAGTCGCCAGGGATCGGCCTAGTTTGTTAGGCCTCCAATGGTTCACTTCACTCGGAATTGAAGTAGCCGGCATTCACCGAACCAGCAGCAACGACTGGGAAGAGGCCCTCATCCAGGAATTCCAGGACGTCTTTGCAGATAAACTAGGTGAGTACAAGGGGACCCCGATATCATTTAAACTTAACCCCGAAATAGCTCCCATCCGCCTTAAGCCTCGTCGAGTTCAATTTGCCCTAAAACCAAAGATTGACGAGCAGCTTGATAAATTAATAGCCCAGGGTGTGTTAGAACCAACCGACCACTCTCCCTGGGAAACCCCAATCGTAACACCCATCAAGCCGGATGGATCGTTAAGAATTTGTGGGGACTACCGAGCCACCCTGAATCATGCCCTTCAGCAAAACGCTTACGCGGTACCGGTAGTACAACACCTTCTCCATTCCCTGGGGGGCGGAAAAGTCTTCGCTAAACTAGATCTAGCCCAGGCATACCAACAACTGCCTGTAGACAAAAATACGGCAGAGGCACAAACGATCGTTACGCACCGAGGTGTGTTTAAATGTAACCAACTTCAATTCAGAGTTAGCGTGGCCCCGGGAATCTTTCAAAGCTTGATGGAGAGACTATTACAAGGGATAGAAGGCATTGTCCCATATTTTGATGACGTTTTAATTGCTGCTCCGACTCGAGAAATACTAAGGGAGCGCCTGGGGTTGGTTCTCCAGAAATTTAAAGACTCGGGTCTAAAAGTTAAAAAAAACAAGTGTCAGCTATGTACGGATAGAGTAGAATTTTTAGGGTACTTAATCGATAAACAAGGCATTCACCCCAACAATAGCAAGCTTAGGGCAATCAAAAATGCCCCAAGGCCCTGAAATAAGGCCGACCTCCAAGCTTTCCTAGGCTTTATCAATTTTTATAACGTTTTCCTGCCTCACAAAGCAATTGTAGCTGAACCCCTACATTGTTTGTTGGACAAAAAAGCATCCTGGGTTTCGGGGCACCGAGAGGAACATGCGTTTTGACAAGTAAAAAACTTATTGACCTCCGATGCTGTTTTGATGCAGTATAACAAGACTTTGCCTTTTACGATTACATGTGATGCATCACCATTCGGAGTGGGTGCCATTTTGAGCCACGTTTTACCAAACGGTAGTGAAGCCCCTGTTGCCTATTTTTCAAAGACGCGATCAAAAGCAGAACGCAACTATAGTCAAATCGATAAAGAGGCCCTTGCTATTGTATCTGCTGTTAAACGATTTCATGAATAAATTTATGGGCGAGTTTTTACTATAGTGACTGACAACAAACCTTTACTGGGAATAATAGCGGGAGATAAGCCAACCCCTTATATATTATCTCCCAGAATGACTCGCTGGTCAGAATTCTTGGCTGCATATAATTATAAGTTGCAACACCACCCGGGGAAAGCCATTCCCCACGCTGACGCATTGAGCCGTGCACCTCTTCCGGAAACCATTGACGACCCCGCTCCGACCGTCACAACACTTCAGATCGAGACACTTCAATCACCACTGCTGACAGCTCGAGATATCGCGATTGAAACCAAACGTGATCCCATTTTGGCACGAGTCCTCAGCTGGGTAGAGTGGATGGCCATTGGACCAAATCCCTGACAACTACGTTCCCTTCAAAAATCGACAGATGGAACTATTTTCCCAGAAGGCTGCATCATTTGGGGGGATAGAGTCGTTGTCCCAGAGTGGCTACAACGAGCAGTACTGAGAACTTTGCACGACGGCCACCCCAGCATCGTGCGCATGAAAGCACGCGCACGAAGCTACGTGTGGTGGCCGGGCTTAGACAAGCAGATCGAAGCCTGGGTAAAGACTTGTTACAAATGCCAGGAAGTTAGCAATGCCCCACCAAAAGCAACCCCGACAGAATGGGAAACACCCAGAGGACCATGGTCCCATATTCATCTGGACTTTGCGGGACCTACTAAAGGACACACATTCCTATTAACGGTGGATGCCTACTTGAACTGGCTTGAAATCCATGAAATGAAAAATACAACAACCGAATCAGTCATCAGGAAATTGGACAGATTATTTGCAACACACGGACTACCAGACGTTCTGGTATCCGACAACGGCCCCCAGTTTACCGCACTTTCCTTTGAACAGTATCTGGCGGACCGCGGTATTCGCCATGCACTAACTTACCGGCCCATCCTACAGCCAATGGAAGAGCTGAGCGCATGGTACAATTCGTAAAAAAAACTCTGCATAAAATGGACTACGGCGATATCGAAGATAAGATTAACTGGATACTCTTTCTTCAACACATCACTCCACACAGCGTCACCAACAAAACTCCGACTGAGCTATTGATGGGATGAAAGCTCCGCTCCTACCTCGACCAACTACACCCATCATACGAACCTGAAAAACCACACGGATCCAGCGGGAAATGCCGTAAATTCCAGATTGGCAACTTAGTTTTCACTAGAAGTTTTCTGGTGATCCCTTGTGGGTCGAGGCAACTGTAATCCAAGTGACCGGACCCAGATTGTACCGAGTGAAATGTCACGACGAAAGAATATGGAAGCGCCATATTCATCAGCTACGTTCAAGGCTGCAGTCTGGGGTCTGCGATTCTGGTGATTTCCAAACTGAGGGGAGAGGTGATGCCGAGGAAGCTGAGTTCAAAACAGCAGAAAGCACAAGCGGAAGAAATGACCATTCAGACACAACACGTGAAGAAGGATCGGGGACAGGGGTAAGCTTGCCTCAAAGGGATACCGAGGACATTAGCGGCAACGAAATTTTAGATACAGAATCGGAGGTACCCTTTTTGCCAGATAACGTCCTATCACAACAAGACTATAGACAAATAGCGGGAGGACAACGTAAATCAAATAGACAATCAAAACAACCTGCCTACCTGAAAGACTACGTCACCGCACCTTTAAACGGAACCCGGGGGAAGGGGTGTTGTGAATTAATAAAAGTGCTTGAATAAAGATTATTAAAACCTTCAAGTAAAATGCAGGGTTCTGGCCCTGCACTTCTGATTGGCCGATAATAGCGACATTGGATTGGTCCGTTCAGGAGAATTTGATTGGCTATTAACGAGCCTATCTCATTGGTTAAAGGAGCTAACGCTTCCCGTTTCTCATTGGCTGTTTACTCAAAAGCTTGCTTATATAAAGGGGCCGTTGTGGCCGTAGCTTTGCTCTGTTGCACCATGTTAAATAAAGAGTTGAAGTTCACTGTTCATCGTCTCGTCTCCACTTCTTGCGCCCATGCACAAACTTAACAACAACCATAAACTAAAAAAAAATATTTAAGAGATCAGTGTTAAGTAAAGCAGCAGAAGTTGGTTTCAGCTGTTGATGACTTCACTTCAAAGGCCAGAAATGGAAGCATCCCACTGTGAAATACTGGAATGTACTAACAAAGCCAAAAATATCAGCTTACATGAGTAAATAGTCCAATCCACTATCAGTCATGGCTGAATGATGTATAGTATCTTTGATCAAGACTGTATGGGTCCTCAAAGGTCAATGTACTGAATTCTTTGACAGCTCCAGCAGTCTGTTGCAGGAGTCACCAATCTTTTGGACCTCAGGGACCACCAAATTCATAATTTTAAATCACATGGACCATTAATTTTAAATCACATGGACTATGAATTTTAACTGACGGTGGCTTGCTGATGTTGGTGGGAAAGTCAGTCCCATATTCCAGAGCTGCAGTAGTCACAGGACTGGCCCTTTGGTCATCCCAGAGCAGCTACTGTTCTACCTGTGTGCACCAGCCTGCCATGGACTGGACGAGCTGCTCCAGGATGACCAAAGGGCCAAACTTGTGACTACTGCAGCTCTGGAATATGGGACCAGCCCATGGTTGGAAATCTCTGCGGTAGTGGATGGCACATGTAATGTGCAAATTTGCGGGTGGTGCAACATGCAAAAAGCAGTGCAGCCCTCGCTGGCCAGGACGAGGTAATGGTATTGTTGTGACAAGAAGGGGGCAGAGGCACAGGCAGGCTGAAGTGGCAATAGAAATGTCTGGAAGGTGGGGGAGCATCGCTCTACTTGCATTTGCGTGGCATCAGCATTCTGCCTTAGCTCAAGGAGACTGGCCGAAGTTTCCCACGCCACTCGCACTTCAGTGCTTTGAAAGCTTGTGCTCAGTTGAAGAGTGGGGGCTAGGGAGTGGGGGGGGCATGTGGGCGGCACAGCCTTGTTCCTGCACAGCCTGGATTAACTGCTTTGGGGGGGTGTTTGGAGGGGGCATTTCTCTGTGGACTACCAAAATTTTCTCGCAGACCACCTGTAGTCCCGGGCCCACCAGTTGGCGACCACTGTGTTAGGGATAACATTGTTTGCCCTAACTGGTTTAGGTAAAATAATAACTAAGTAATCATAGTTTGTTAGTTAAAGTGTCTGCAACTTTAACTGTAGGACTGTAATTAGGGGAGTGATTGTGAAAGCACTTTAAAAGAAGCAAGGAACGTCAGCTTGCTCTCTCTCTGGCTTTGATGATCCCTAATTACTGCTTGGACTCAAGACTGCATTGCTCGAACGGGAGAGAAACAAAGGACTGATTTGTAAGTGAACTGACATAGGATATTCTGCACGGACTTTGCTAACTGAATATCCCTGGATGGACTGACTAAATGATACATGACTTATGGACTGTTATTTTGACTATGCTATAAATGGAATAAACTATCTTTTGATAGCACAAGCGTATCTGTTATATTTTACTGTATGTTAATAAACATACAAACTTATCTCACTCATTTATCTGTGTGCCTATCTGACTAACGCTGCACATTCTGTTTAGCTTGTCTCCCTAACCCTGGTTGGGGAACCCAGGCTTAACACTGGTTATGGGCCCAGAGACTGCAAAGTCAGTTTAACTAGGATAAAACAGATTTATGTAAAAGTGAGAGTTTGTGTTGTTATACATTACAGTAAACAGACAGCTGTGTTTTATTAATTATAGTTTTATATCCATATAAAAAAACATGGCACAAGTCAATCTACAAAGTTTGTCCCTTATATCCAAGTTGGATGGAACAAACTATGTATCATGGTCTATGAAATGTAGTCTGCTTCTACGAAGAGAAGGTTTGTGGAACATAATTGAAAATCCACCAAACATAGAAGAATGGGATCCAGAGGATGATGAAGATAGACTAAAGATAGAAGAATTTATGCATAAGAATGAACACGCTATTTGCATAAATGCTTTAACCTTAACTGACCAACAGCTTGTTTATATCCATGGAGAGAAAACGGCTGTTGGGTGTTGGCAGAAGCTGAAGAGGATTTATGTTTGAGATAATGTTGGTGCTCACATAAATCTAACACGGAAGCTTTTCAGGACGCATTTCCAGACGAATGGTGATATGCTGAGTCATTTGGAAACGATGAAAGGCATTTTTCAAGAACTGCACGAGAAAGAGCTTATTTTCTCTCAACTACACCAAGTCTACATAATTCTATCTTCCCTTGATGAAAGTTATGACAACTACGTAACTTCACTTGAAATTTTGCCTAAGGAAAGTCTAACTTTAACTGATATAACTGGCAGATTGATTGAAGAGGCCAGAAGAAGGCTTGAAAGAGATCAGTTAAGGAGGCAGCAACCTCAAATAGAAGATAATGAATCTCCTACTGCATACGCAATTAAAAAATGTTTTAATTGTGGAGGAAGAGGACATTTGGCAAGATTTTGTGAAAAAGCAAAGCGCCAGAACGCTGGCCAGAATACTAAAAGTCATCAAAAGATAAATAAAAATTTAGAGTTAGCCATGTATTCTAACGGAGCTGTAAAAAATAATTTATGGGTGGTTGACAGTGGAGCATCCCACTGTATAACAAATGATAACAGAAATTTTATTAAAATGTCCAAGAGTACACAGCAGATATCGTTAGCCAATGGCTGGAAACTGAAAGCTAAAAGTCAAGGTATAGCATATTGTTCTTTCATAAAAGAGAATGTAAAAATGTTATATGTACCACAACTTAAGTTTAATTTAATTTCAGTTAGAATTTTGGTTAAACTAGGATATGTAGTTACATTTAGGGGAGATAACTGCATAATTGAAAAAGAAGATAAGAAAATTACTGCATCTTTAAGAGGTGAATTATATGTGTTAAATGATGATGGTTTAAAAGTGGCTAACACAGTTTATGAAAATAAGAAACCTCATGATGAATGTATTCACTTGTTACATCGAAGGCTAGGGCATTTAAATTTTAAAATGCTGAAGAAAACTATTGAATTATCTAAGGGAATAAGTTTAAAACCTTGTAATAAGTATTTGCAATGTAATGCCTATAATCAAAGTAAGAGCAGGGTCACACTGGCTAATAGAGTTGATGGATTTACTACTAAAGAACCTTTAGAAGTAGTATTTGCTGATTTAATAGGTCCGAAAAAAACCAAGTGTAGGAGGAGCTCGTTGCATACTAAGCATAATGGACCACTATTCTAGATATGGGTTTTGCTATTTAATGAAGAGCAAAACTGAAACGTATCAAAATCTCTTTAATTGGATAAAATTTGCTGAAAGGAAAACTAAAAAGAAATTAGTAACTCTTATAACAGATAATGGTACGGAATTTACAAATAATAAATTCCAGAACAGACAAAGAATGTTAGGTATTCAACATAAAAAGCCTGCACCATATAGGCCACAACATAATGCCTTTATAGAGAGAAGAGGCCAAACATTACAATCAATGGCACGAACTATGATGTCTGATTCAGGATTACCTGACAATTTGTGGGGAGAAGCAATAATGTGTGGTAATCATATATTAAATAATGTTGTTAATTCAACAACAGGTGAATTACCATTCACACTGTGGCATGGTACAAAACCTGATTTAAGTTACATGCACACATTTGGAGCACCAGCATGGGTGCATATCCCTGCACAACTTAGACACAAAGGACAGCATAGAGCTAAAAGATTATTTTTTGTAGGATATAAATCTAATCATAGATCTTATAGATTCTGGGAACCAGGTACATCTAGAGTTTACACCAGTGCTAGTGCTAAATTCCTAGAACATGTAGGATGGAATAGATTAGAGCAAGATTTAAATAATGAAGTAATTATTGAACCCTACAAAAGGCAGAAAGAACAGACTAGTTATAAGATGAGTCCAATTAAAGAAGAAGTCCACGAAGAGCAAATAGAATCAGAACAAGAGGAAACTGTTGATCAGGAAGAGTTAGATAATCAAGAACAGTTAATAAATGAAAGTCCACCTGTAAGTCCTGTAATACCTAGACGTACTACACGTGTAACTAGACCACCTGATAGGTATCAAGCAAGTATAGTTTGCCAAGTAACTAAAGTTCCAACTAGTGTAGATGAACTTAGGATGTATCCTACTAAGGATCAGGAGAATTGGCAAAAGGCAATGGAAAAGGAACTAAATTCATTAAAGGTAATGAAAGTTTATGAAGATGCTAAATTACCTCCAGGAGAAAAATCCATTGGGTGCAAATGGATATTTAAAGTAAAAACTGGAAATGATGGGACTGCTACCCATAAAGCTAGGTTAGTAGCTCAAGGATTTAATCAAACTGCATCTGATTACGATGAAGTTTTTGCACCAAGCCTTAAAGCAACATCTTTAAGAGCAGCATTAGTGTGGGCAGCTAAGAAAAACTATGTCATTAACCATTTAGATGTAGAAACTGCCTATCTGCATGCACCATTGCAGCACACTATATATTTAAGAAAACCAGTAGGTATAAAAGACAATAAATTAAATAGTAATGATTGTTGGAAACTCAAAAAGAGTCTTTACGGGTTGAAACAATCTGGGTTTGAGTGGAACCAATATATTGTGAAAGAGTTAAACAATATAGGTTTTAAATCTGGTTTAGCAGATCCATGTGTGTTTAAAAGAGAAAATAATGGAACGGTGTCATTATTGTTATTATTTACAGATGATATTGCTTTGATAACTAAGACTAATAATGAAGCTAATGAGATTATATTATTATTAGCCAAAAAGATAAAATTAAAGCATTTAGGTGAAATTAAAAAGTATCTAGGATTGACAATTAACAAAACAAAAAATGGATTTAAGATATCTCAAGAAGATAAAATTTGCCAATTAATTAAAACATTTAAAATGGAACTTTGTAAACCGGCAAAGACTCCAATGAGTCAGGAAGTTTGCCAAACTAATGATCAAAGTCCCAAATTTGATAAGTCCATATATCAATCTTTGATTGGCAGCTTATCATATATAAGCAATTGGTCTAGGCCTGATATAGCTTATAGTGTTAATCAGCTGGCACGTTTTAAATCTGATCCACATCAATGTCATTGGCAATCATTAAAGAGAATTTTAAGATATCTTAAAGGAACAATGAACCATGCATTGTATATAGAACCAAAGGGTGATTTGAGTCTTAGTGCCTATGCAGATGCAAGTTTTGCAACTGATATAAACACTAAAAAATCAACATCTGGGATGGCTATATTATTTGGTAAGACACTAATAGGGTGGAGGTCAATCAGACAACAGCATATTAGCTTGTCCACGATGGAAGCAGAATTTTCATGTCTGTCATTATTATGCACTGACTTAATTTTGTACAAACAGTTATTATTAGACATGGGTATAACTGTTAAAGATTCCATTATTGTGTACGAGGACAACCAAGCAGCCATAAAGTTAGCTACTAATATTACTGTAAAAAGTAGATCAAAGCATACTGATTTAAGATACTTAAATATTAGAGAATCTGTAAAGAATGGGCTAATTAAATTGGAATACTGCATGACGGAAGAAAACATTGCAGACCAATTTACAAAAGCTCAAGGAGTAATTAAGTTTAAAGAGAGTTGTAACAAATATGATTTAAAGATGTAAATAGTTATATTTATATTATTATTTAACCTAAAAGGGGAGAATGTTAGGGATAACATTATTTGCCCTAACTGGTTTAGGTAAAATAATAAATATGTAATCATAGTTTGTAAGTTAAAGTGTCTGCAACTTTAACTGTAGGACTGTAATTAGGGGAGTGATTGTGAAAGCACTTTAAAAGAAGCAAGGAACGTCAGCTTGCTCTCTCTCTGGCTTTGATGATCCCTGATTACTGCTTGGAATCAAGACTGCATTGCTCGAACGGGAGAGAAACAAAGGACTGATTTGTAAGTGAACTGACATAGGATATTCTGCACGGACTTTGCTAACTGAATATCCCTGAATGGACTGACTAAATGATACATGACTTATGGACTGTTATTTTGACTATGCTATAAATGGAATAAACTATCTTTTGATAGCACAAGCGTATCTGTTATATTTTACTGTATGTTAATAAACATACAAACTTATCTCACTCATTTATCTGTGTGCCTATCTGACTAACGCTGCACATTCTGTTTAGCTTGTCTCCCTAGCCCTGGTTGGGGAACCCAGGCTTAACACACTGCTCTATTGGTAGACTTCCTTCCTTCCTTCCTTCCTTCCCTCCCTCCCTCCCTCCCTCCCTCCTTTCTTTCTTGGCAGGCAAAAGCAACAACCAAGGATCACGGATAGGGAAGCTTTTTTAAAAAAATCACTTGAATCCTACATTCAAAGCAAAAGTAATTGAAATCTCCTTGAAGCCTTCTAATTCATTAAAAGCAATCCCTGGTAATGGAAATTCAGAAATAACTGTCTAGATAGCAGAAAATGAATTCTGAGTGAATTCTCTTACATCCTGGCAGATAATATATTTTTATCTAAAGGACTTTTCCCTTAAACAAATGAGCAAACATTGCAGGTGCTCCAGCACTGAAAGTTTTCAAGAAAAAGATTGGACAGAGTTAAAAGAAAAATCCAAGGCCAGCTTTTAGAAATGCAGATTTGGTAATCCATTCGGAAAGACTGGGTCAGACAGAAACTCCAGATAAGTGGTGTCTGTATGGAAAATGAGCTATGGAGAAAAAAAAAAACCCAAGGCATTTTATCTGTGGACAGCATTCTTTGTAAAACAAAGACCTGAGGGATAGCCTGTCTGTAAATGTTTCTACCAATCTGGTATGTTATGGCAGGGTATGTGTTCTTCAGCTCCTCGTTATTAAACTTTGTCAGCTTGCAGGAGCAAGAAGGAATCCATGCTCCCTGTTCTCTGGAACAACATTCTCCTCAGAGATATGGAAAGCACATTCTCTCCTGGGATTTCAGAAAACCCTTAAGGCCTGGCTTTATTCCCAAGCTTGGGGTTAATGTGTTTGTAGGTTCCCTGTTGGTGGTTTATGCTACTGTTCTGGCTGTTTTTATCACAGACTGACTGTGTTGTTTTATGTTTTGAACTGTTTCACTGAGTCCATTGGAGAGGGCAGCCATAACAAATTTAAACCAATAAATAATAAGGGTAACTATAGGCAATGATCCCTCTAAACTGAGGACAGCTGTAGGGTCCTATAACTGCTGAGTTGTTATGTCTTGACATCTTTCAACTTCAACTTGGAGAGTTCTAACTCTGTTATCCAGAATCCAGAGTTGTTTGGTTTTGACTTAGCCTGATTTGCTCACCAGAACAGGCTCTACCTGTTATGATGTACAAAATTAGGCCATTAAAATTTGTTCAGCTAAACAGGATGTTAAGAAATTCTGATTTAGACATTTGGGAAATGTAACTATTATGCTAAGACAGTAAGATGGAAGTATTTCTCAATAACGCACCTCTATGTACAAGTGAAGGCATTGTTGGTAACATTCAGTGAAACAGCATCCATGGGGTTGTGTGAGGGGTAAAATTGGCAAGATAAGCAGATGGAACGTTGCTTTTAGGTACAAGTGTTGACACATGTTCAAAAGGGATATTCTAAATGTGCTGTTCATTGTTTTGTCCATTTTGACTTTCCCTCCATGAATTCTACTAGTTTAGCAGGATGTGGGCACAAATATTTTACTCCTACTATCCCTAAAGGTAATCAGCATGCCAAATGTCCCAGGTTAATTTTTTTTTAAAAAAAGTTAATGGTACTCCGATATTAGTGATGGATTACTAGTTATGGAATTAAATTCTAAGTACTATAACATCAAGTTAATTATAACAATAGCATTATGTCAGTAGGTCGTACTAACTGTGAGAAAGATAAACTTATTTTTTTAAAGTTCTGTTTAAAAAACCCACTTAACAATACATTTGTTTTTTTAAAACTACTATTTATATTTTGGTTGGAGGATCAAGCAAGGAGAAAGAAAAGCAATCCAAGAAGAAAATCTGTGTGCTACCAATACATTCTGTGAAATTGCTTTTTCCTGAAACGTCTAAACAGCTGCATAAGTATTATACATCTTAGCAGATTACTTTTGAAGGGATTCCAAAACATCTGTTCAAAATAAGTGTTGTTGTTTTCACTAGCTGTAGAAAGTGTTTGCATGAATACATTGTAAAAGAGTTATTAAAACAAAGCAGAAAAAAACTGAGCAATAAATCATGAATTATGCATTTCAAAAATAGTTTGGAAGAAGAGCTTGTGAGTCTCATACCATCACATGGTCTTCCTCTTGACCTCAAAAATTGTTGCCTCAACTTTAATGTGTGGATCCTTTAAAGCAGCAAATTCCTTTATTGCAGGGGTATCAAACTTACGTCGTTATGGCAGCATCACATGATGTATTGGGACTTTTCCCCTCTTCGCCAAACTGGGTGTGGGCGTGTCCAGCATGTGACACATCCAGCCCATGAGCCAGGAGTTTGACAGTCCTGCTTTAGTGAATAGGGGAGAGAGAGAGAGAGAGAGAGAGATTCCATTTATGATGTTAAAAAAGGGCAACAAAACAATAAATATTAGCTAATGCTAATTCTAAGGAAGTAATTTTTCTGACTCCTGTATCAAAATTAGTTGGAAGACTTAACTTAGATAATAGCAGCAGTTAATGTTTCACCCTAAATGGCGCCTTGCAGTAAAGCGCTTACTCCATCCCCGTAGTGCAGCATCTCCTACACTCACTGGGAGGGGGCAAAGTTTTCGCGAAACTCGACCTGGCCCAAGCATACCAGCCGGTCGACGAGGAAACTGCAGAGGCACAAACCATAGTCACCCACTGGGGAGCCTTTAGATGTAACCGCCTCAAATTTGGAGTCAGTGTGGCACCTGGAATTTTCCAGAGCCTCATGGAAAGACTCTTGCAGGGCATCAAGGGGGTGGTGCCCTACTTCGATGATGTGCTGGTATCAGCAACCAACCAGCAAGAACTAGAGGGTCGGCTAAGGGAGGTCTTAACCAAATTCAAGGAAACCGGGCTAAAAAGTGAAGAGGGAAAAGTGCCAACTTTACACAGAGCGGGTCGAGTTCCTGGGATACCTCCTAGACCGGCATGGCATCCACCCCACCAAAACTAAAATCAGAGCCATTAAGGAGGCCCCCACACCCAGGAATAAAACAGAACTGCAGGCGTTTCTGGGACTGCTTAATTTTTACAATGTTTTCCTGCCCCAAAAGGCAACCGCGGCAGAGCCTTTGCATAGGCTTTTGGACAAGGCGGCTACCTGGACTTGGGGGAAACGCGAGGAAGCCGCCTTCAGGAGAACCAAGGACCTGCTCACTTCGGATGCCGTCCTCATCCAGTACAACGAGACCCTACCACTAGCCATCACATGCGACGCATCACCCTTCGGCGTTGGCGCTGTCCTCAGCCACACTCTCCCCGACAGAAAGGAAGCACCCATCGCGTTCTTTTCAAGGACCCTCACCAAACCGGAGTGGAACTACAGCCAGCTGGACAAAGAGGCTTTGGCTATCGTCGCCGCAGTAAAAAGGTTTCACGAGTATCTCTATGGCCGGACGTTTACCATCATCACCGACCACAAACCGCTGCTGGGAATACTCGCAGGGAACAGGGCCACCCCGAACATTCTGTCTCCCAGAATGACAAGGTGGTCCGAATTCCTGGCCGCCTACAACTATGAGCTCACACACCGACCCGGTAAGACTATCTCCCATGCGGATGCCTTAAGCCGGTCACCGTTATCCGAACCAGACACTGACCCAGCACCCACGATGACTACCCTCAGCATAGAGACTCTACCCAACCTACCCATAACCGCGTCAGACATTGCCCGAGAAACTAATAAAGACAAACGTCTGGCATGGATTTTGCATTGGGTAGAGAAAGGGTGGCCAGAAAAGGACAACGATGAGTCCTTCAGGACATTCTTGAACCAGCAAACGGAACTCTCGTTACTAAAAGGGTGTATACTATGGGGGGATAGGGTGGTCATCCCGGAAAAACTACAAGGGAAGGTTCTGGAACTGTTACACGAGGGGCACTCGGGCATCCTTACAACGAAAGCCCTGGCCAGAAGTTACGCTTGGTGGCCAGGGATGGACAAACAGATCGAGGCCTGGGTAGCAAGGTGTCAATGATGCCAGGAAACTAGACCAAGCCCACCCACAGTACCCATCCTAGAGTGGGAAACCCCCAGGGGACCGTGGTCTAGGATCCACATAGATTTCACCGGGCCCACAAAAGGACACACTTTCTTAAAATCTGTAGACGCTTACTCCAACTGGCTGGAGGTAAGCAACATGAGAACAACCACCACTGAAGCCGTGACCAAAGAACTCTGCAAACTCTTCACAACACACGGCCTCCTAGACGTCCTCGTATCTGACAACGGGCCCCAATTCACCTCGCTGGAATTCGAAAAATTCCTAGCGGAAAGGGGCATACGACATGCACTGACAGCCCTGGTGCATCCGGCGGCAATGGAAGGGCGGAACGGATGGTTCAATTCACAAAAAAAAACCATCCAGAAAATAGACCACGGGGAGATCCAGGACAAAATAAATAAATTACTCTTCATACAGCACATAACCCCGAACACCACTACAAATAAAAGCCCGGCAGAACTGCTAATGGGGAGGAAAATAAGGTCCCCACTCGATAGACTACACCCCACTTACAACCCAGAGAAACCCCCAGACTCCACCAGCAAACACCGAACCTTCGCACCAGGCGACGCCGTCTGCGCAAAGAACCTAAATGGAGACCCATTATAGGTACCAGCAATCATAACACAGCTAACAGGCCCACGCTCGTACCCGCTACAAACAACCGACGGACGAGCGTGGAAACGCCACATTGATCAGTTAAGATTGAGGACGGCCACACAAGACACCACCAACATGCAACCAAACAAAACCAACCCCCTCAACACAAACCAAGAGGGGAGGGGATACCCTGGGAACCAAAACCCAGAAGAAAGAAACCAGCCATACTCACAAGCAGCCAGCACGAAACCTTGCCAAGAAGAGACAGCCTGGCCAGCTCAATGAATCCGGGAAGACCGAGCGGGAGCGGCGAAACCTGCAGCTCAACCAACCCAGGTAGCCCAGGAGGGAGCTGCAGAGAGCGGCCTGGCCAGACAGACCAGGCGGTTCCCACAACGGAGTCTGGAGAAACAGAGACCCCGACCGAACTGGCCGGGATCCAACCTACGACTGACCTGCACAGGTCCAGTAGGCAAAGACGGAGCCCCGCCTACCTACGGGACTACGCTACGTAGGACTGAACCAAGAGGGGAGGGGTGTTCTGTACCTTAAATTGAATTCTTGAGATCCCCGCGCTTTGTTTGGCCAAAGCGCAGGGCGATTGGATTGATTAGGCGAGCCGCGCTGATTGGCTCACTTGGAATCTCCCACGATTGGTAGATTCAAATTGTGGGAGATTCAAAACGGTGCCATTGGCCACAGCCGCCGCGGCTTGGAAATAAAAAGCCGCAAAGTTTATCTAAGAGCCAGTTCGGTTCCTGACTTCAATAAAGAGCTGATACAAAGTCACCGACTCCTGGCTTCCTTCCACGCGGACTTAACAACCTGTGTATGACTTGGTCACCCATATAAATTTGTTAAACAAGCAAACAAATGAACAAATAACAAATAAAGCCCTTCCTTGCTTCTTATACTGCTTAAGGCTCCTTAATGCAGAGGAAATGGATACTTCCACCAGACGCTAGTAGCCCATGTAAAGCCTTTTAATCACAGTGGATTTGATGAGCTACTCTGTAAGGAGCAGTGTATTTTGGAGGAACAAACCAAAAGCATCCATGGCCAGAAGACATTTTGTAGTTTGTGTTTGTATCTATTATGGCACTATAGTAATATAATGGCACTATAGTAATTTCTGAATGAGTGTTTTGCATTTATTTTAGCAATGGTAAGCATCTTGAATGTCTCCAAAGACAATTTGGAGGGCCTTCATCGTAATGAATGGGGAGTTCAGTTTTATTACATATTAAACATTTATACATCGCTGTTCAGCCAATACATCCCAGAGCAGCAGACCGCAAATGCATCATAAAACAATGAAAGCCATTACAATAACAATAAATTACAATAGGCAGCAGCAAAAATATAAAAGAGGCTGATACTGTTGTGAATCAATAAAAAGTAAATTAATAAAAGTGCTTAATAAAGATTATTAAAACCTTTAGAAAAGTGCAGGGTTCTGACTCTGCAATTCTGATTGGCCGATAATAGCGACATCTGATTGGTCCGTTCAGGAGAATCTGATTGGCTATTAGCCGGCCCCTCTTATTGGTTAAGGGAACTAACGCTTCCCGTTTCTTATTGGTTATTTGATCAGCAGCTTGCCTATAAAAAGGGCTGTTGCTGCCGTAGTTTTTGCTCTGATCCACAATGTTAAATAAAGAGTTGAAGTTCACTGTTCATCATCTTGTTTCCAATCCTTGTGCCCCTGCGCAGAACATAACACTGGCGACGAGGGTGGGATTTGGAGATGTCAGAGCTGACTGAGAACTACAGAGCGCCAAACAGAGCATGTGGCTGAAGACGCACCAACGGCTGAACCATGTCTAGCAGCATCATACCACCCGCTCCATTCGACCCGGCACAAGAAGACTGGGACTCATATATGGACCGATTCCAGATGTTTCTGGAGACCAACAACTTGAAGGATGCCACTACCGGAAAGAAGTGAGCGGTATTCCTAACTCACTGTGGGCCGACCATGTTTAAAATGGCCAAGGCACTAGCCAAACCGGCTGAGGTGAAGTCCATGGACTGGGACGTCCTCGAGCCCCTTCTACGGGCCCACTACGCACTGAGTGTACCAACGCTTGTTCGACGACATGAATCTTATCAGAGAGACCAGCGGAAGGGAGAAAGCATTGCAGATTTCATAGCGGATTTCCAGAATTTGGGAGGCCTCTGCGGGTTCGCTGACTTTGAAGAGGCCCTGAGAGACCGAATAATTCTGGGATTAGATGCACCGCACGTCCAGAGTAAGCTGATGGCGAAAGGCGACATGAGCCTTGCAGATGCCATCGCTAATGCTACTGCCGCAAAAGCAACCAGGAAGTTGGCTGCATGAATGCACCGCACCCACGTCCCGCTCTGCCAACTTGCCAGCGAAATCTCGCCTCACCTGGAGGGACAGGCATTGACAGCCCACCACGAGGACCTCGAATCATCATCAGAAAGCGATGAAGAAGAGGTCAACTGGCTCCGGTCTGAATGAGACCAACGCCATCAACGTAACCAGAGAATACAGCACCAATGCTCTGGTTGTGGGGCAAACCACCCACGATCAGACTGCAAATTCCTTGACGTGCTCTGCCATGTGTGCGGGAAAAGAGGTCACATCGGAAGAGTCTGTTGAAGCAAGCAAGGATCCAACCCACCTCAGAGGGGGACCAACTACCGCCAGCCCACAGGAAGTCATCCTGTGAATTGAGAAAACTTAACCCACCAATGGAACAACCACTCCTACAGAAACAAACCACTAGCCCAATCAACGAAACAGGAAGAGGCACACTGAACCATTACGATCGGTCACGCATCATCATTAGATGCCAAGAAGATCCGGGTGAAGGTCGCCATCGAAAACCAGCCCTGCCTGATGGAAGTCGATTCAGGATCGTCCCCCTCGATGGTTTCCTGGAAGACCCTTAAACAATTAATCCCCACCGTCCGGCGGCAAGACCTCAGATTCCAAAGAATCATACTTAAGGACTATCAGGGAAATCGAATTCCAGTCATCGGATCCAGCAAAGTCCGTGTCTCATTTAAAAATCGTACTGCATCCCTACCACTGACCGTAGTTGACCGGGATCGGCCTCATTTGTTAGGCCTCCAATGGTTCGCCCCACTTGGAATTGAAGTAGCCGTCATTCACCGGACTTCAGACGCTGTTTTGATGCAGTATAATGAGACTTTGCCTTTAACGATTACATGTGATGCATCACCATTCGGAGTGGGTGCCATTTTGAGCCATGTGTTACCAAACGGTAGTGAAGCCCCTATTGCCTACTTTTCAAAAACACGATCAAAAGCTGAACGTAACTATAGTCAAATTGATAAAGAGGGTCTTGCTGTTGTTTCTGCTGTTAAACAATTTCATGAATATATTTATGGGTGAGTTTTTACTATAGTCACCGACCACAAACCTTTGCTGGGGATTATAGTGGGGGACAAGCCAACTCCATACATATTATCTCCCAGAATGACTCGCTGGTCGGAATTCTTGGCTGCATATAATTATAAACTGCAACACTGCCCGGGGAAAGCCATTCCCCACGCTGACGCACTAAGCCGTGCACCACTTCCTGAAACCGTTAACGACCCAGCTCCAACCGTCGCGATGCTCCAGATTGAAACACTTCAATCACCACCACTGGCAGCTCGAGATATCGTGATCGAAACCAAACGCAATCCCATTTTGGTGCGAGTTCTTAGCTGGGTTGAATGAGGATGGCCATTGGATCAAATCCCTGACAACTTCAGTCCTTTCAAGAATCGACAGACGGAACTGTTTTCACAGAAAGGCTGCATCATTTGGGGGGATAGAGTCGTCGTCCCAGAGCGGCTGCAACGAGTGGTATTGAAAACCTTGCTTGAAGGCCACCCCGGCATAGTGTGGATGAAGGCGCTCGCACGAAGCTATGCTTGGTGGCCGGGTATCGACAAGCAAATCGAGGCCTGGGGAAAGACTTGTTGCAAATGCCAGGAAGTTAGCAATGCCCCACCGAAAGCAACCCCAACAAAGTGGGAAACACCCAGGGGACCATGGTCCCGTATTCATATTGACTTTGCGGGACCTACCAAAGGACACACATTCCTAGTAACGGTGGATGCCTACTAAAACTGGCTTGAAATCCATGAAATGAAAAGTACCACAACGGAATCCATCATCAGGAAATTGGACAGATTATTCGCAACCCATGGACTGCCAGACATTCTGGTATCCGACAATGGGCTCCAGTTTACCGTGCTTTCTTTTGAACAGTATTTGGTGGACCGTGGTATTCGCCATGCGCTAACTTCGCCGGCGCATCCTGCGAGCAATGGAAGAGCCGAGCGCATGGTACAATTCGTCAAAAAAACCCTACATAAAATAGACTACGGCGATATCGAAGATAAGATTAACCGAATACTCCTTCTTCAACACATCACTCCGCACAGCGTCACCAACAAAACTCCGGCTGAATTGTTAATGGGACGAAAACTCCGCTCCCACCTTGACCGACTAAACACATTGTATGAACCAGAAAAACCACATGGATCCAGTGGGAAATGCCGTGAATTCCAGATAGGAGACTTAGTCTTCGCTAAAAACTTTTCTGGCAATCTGTTGTGGGTCGAGGCAACTGTAATCCAAGCCACAGGACCCAGGTAGTACCAAGTAAAAAGTCGCGACGGAAGAATATGGAAGCGCCATATTGATCAGCTGCGTTCAAGGCTGCAACCTCGTTTCTGCAACTCCGGTAATTTCCAAACTGAGGGGAGAGGAGATGCTGAGGAGACTGAGTTTGAAACGGCAGAAAGCACGAGTGGAAGAAGTGAGCATTCGGAAGAATCAGAGAGGGTGGTGGACAACCCACTATTCTGGCAAATAGGTTGCCTCAAAGAGACACCTCGTCAGAAGCAAGCCCACAAAGGCAAGAGGACAACGAAGACATTAGCGGTACCGAGTTTTTAAATGAAGGACCGGAGGCAACCTATTTGCCAGAAAACATCCCGCCCAAACAAGATTATAAACAAGTACCAGGGGGACAGCGAAAATCAAACAGACAATCTAAACAACCTGCCTACCTCAAAGATTACGTCACCGCACCCCTTAAACAGAACCCGGGGGGAAGGGGTGTTGTGAATTAATAAAAAGTGAATTATAAAAGTGCTTACTAAAGATTATTAAAACCTTTAGAAAAGTGCAAGGTTCTGACCCTGCACTTCTGATAGGCCGATAATAGCAACATCTGATTGGTCCATTCAGAAGAATCTGATTGGCTATTAGCGGGCCCCTCTTATTGGTTAAGGGAACTTACGCTTCCTGTTTCTTATTGGTTATTTGATCAGCAGCTTGCCTATAAAAAGGGCTGTTGCTGCCGTAGTTTTTGCTCTGTTCCACAATGTTAAATAAAGAGTTGAAGTTCACTGTTCATCGTCTCGTCTCCAATCTTTACGCCCATGCGCAGAACATAACAGATATATTTTTCAGATTAAAATGCTGATGAAAATAGAAATATGCTTTGTCCAGTTTAAGGAGGAGCTTGATAGATGTATTAGAATATTTGCTGATATCTAAATCAAACCCTTTTGCTGCACTTGTGTTGGCATAACAATGGGGAAAGAAGTTATGGGATGAATTAGATCAATGCAAGTCACAAGATAAGTGACAGCTTGAACTATCTTGTCTTCTTCCTCATCATTCAGATATGCTGTGTGTCAACCCTGAAGTGAACCTGACTGAGGCTATCTTGGAGGCTTCAGGGTTGCCACACAACAGAGAGAGGCGGGAAATAGCTAGATGGGGCTTTGTAGCCAAAACAATAACGTTTTCCTGTGGGAACCAAGGACATTCTCACAGGTGGCTGGCCAGAGGAGGAGTGAAGTAACCCAGCAACCGGCCAGCACATGGATTGGACAACATGACCCGTGACTTGGAGGGGGGGAGGGGAAACTTTCACTTTTAATTAGTTGAAAGCCACAGGAACTTTTAGAGTCAACTTTCATCAGTTGTGCCAATATGATGTATCCAATAAACCTTTTCTTTGAGGAATTTGGCTGCCTTGGAATTCTACTTTCTAGGGGTGCATTACTTGAAACCCTGACACAGTGTGGTACACACCTCTGTCACACAGTAAATACACCCTCAGCAAAATGCCAGGATAAAACCTAAACCAATTCATTAAAATTAACACAAAGCTCTAGGTTTTGTGAAATTGCAAACTATTTTCCATAACAGAATACATTTTTGTACATTATGTTTATGAATAGATGCAATTTTATGTGATTTTTTTCCCTTAATACATGGAGGGAAACTTTGGCTTTCTTAGCTTTAATTAATAGATTCATCGCAGAATTTGGAGAAAAAATAATTTCATACCACATATTGGCCTGAATATGCAAAATTAAGACTGACAAAAATGCATTTTTCCATCCTCCTCCATCCTGCACATTATTCCTTTTCACTATACTTGATGACTTTACAATGTATAGCTTGCAGCTGACTGTTGATTCAATTGACAGCTGCATTTGAATTGTTACCTAAATAATAGCTGTTTTCTTATGTGGGATGGATTAGGCACAGATTTTACTTACATTTACACATTTACACTTTTACTCAATGTTGAGAGAACAAGTATTAGGTACTGTTCCGGAAAAGAAATAACTGCACTCTCCACACATTAAAAACAGGAGCTATGTTGATCATAAGGGGGGAAAAACCAATTTAGTGCAGGGCAATACTTTATTTCTGAAACATTGGAAGCTCTAAAGAGTTATTTGGAAAGCTTTTATTTATTATCTGATCTTGAGGTGGCTTAATGAAAATACTACTATCAGTTGGATTATGCACAAAGAAAGTGCTTTTTTCATGCAAATAGTTTAGTAGCAATAGAAAGTTGGACAAGGAGAATTCCTGTCCATTGTAAGAGTGTGCCAATGACCAGAGTTTGGAAAGGAGTTTCCAAAAAAAGCAATGTCCAGTTGAATTTGATATGAGAGTTTTGAGTTCAACATCTCAGGAATTACAAGGAATGGAGCACAAAAAGCAATGATGTTTTATGCTGCTACTTCAGTCTAATAAGTCAAGAACTCACACTGCCATTGTAAGTAGTCCCTTTTTCTTAACATAGATGACAGTTCAGCCAGATGGATGCTGAATGACTGGAACAACTATCATGGAAGAAATATATTAGAATAGGGGTGTCAAACTCACAGCCACAGGCCAGATGCATCATGCACTAGCCATGCCCACCCCTCATTTAGCAAAGGGGGAAAAGTTGTGATGCATCACGTGGCAACAATGTGATGACATGAATTTTACGCCTCTATATTAGAAAGTGATAGCTGTGAAAAAAATGTTAATTTTTTATAGTTTATGATATAGAATACAAGACAAAATAGTTGTAAAAATAGGGGAGAGTAAAGTGTAGAAAAGAAGGAAAAAGAAAGAAAAGGCATTGACTTCTGACTCTCTTTAATGCAGTAGAATAAGATAACAACTTCAAACCCCAACTTTTTATTTTTACATAACAGTATAAACTAGCCATTTCTACAAAAACAATCCTATCTAACTGGTAAAACCCAAAATGAAAGTTTCATTTTTTTTCCACCTCAAGCACAAAGTCCAGAAGCAGTTTCCAAGCAGAAACAAAAATAATTGTGTTTTTTTTTATTTAATCAAATCAAATTTAGCCATCTCAATAACCCCATCAACTTTTGCAGTTATTTATCCATTGTGGGAATCAAAGTGTTCTTCCATTTTTATGCATAAAGTAATCAAGAAAATTTTAATGAAGATGGAACATTTCTCAGATCCAATGACATTTAAAGATATTGTCTCTGGCAGTGTTTCTCAAACTTGGCAATTTTAACATATGTGGATTTCTAGCTCCAGAATTCTTCAGTTATCATGCATGGACTTCAAGTCCCAGATTTCCTCAGTCAGCATGTGGAATTTTGGGATTGGAAGTACATACATCTTAAATTTGCTAAGTTTGAAAAAACACTGATCAATGGTAACCCATAATCAGGAGAGATCCGGCAGCATAAAATGCTGTATACATATTTGATAAACCGTTAAAGGCAAGACCTGTAGCAATCCATGATGAATTTGGATCATTTTCCAATGTGATAGGTGATCCTTCTTTCTACAGTTTCAAGGTTATAATCCAGTCTTCCATCAACATTCAAAAGCAGTTATCCTTGCTGTTAGTTTGGAGCATGGGTGCAAGAAATGGAGACGAGCCAGGTGAATGGTGAACTTCAACTCTTTATTTACATGGTGTGACAGCTCAAACAATGGCTGCTATAGCCTTCCTTATATAGGCAACTTATTAACTATTCAACCAATGAAAATCTCGGAGTGCTAGCTCCATTGACCAATGAGAATGGCTCGTTAATGGCCAATCAGATTCTCCAAAATGGACCAATCCGATCTCGCCATTTAACAGCCAATCAGAAGTGCAGGGCCAGAACCCTGCACTTGACTCCAAGCTCAATGATAACTTTATTCATACACATTTATTCATTCACAACACCCCTTCCCCCGGGTTCTGTTTACGGGGTGCAGTTACGTAGTCCTTGAGGTAGGACGGTTGTTTTGTTAGTCTATTCGATTTTCGTAGTGCACCCGGTATTTGGCTGCACTCTAGTTGAGGTAGGGCATTGTTTAGCAAAGAAGGTATTTCTGACTCTGAGTTCGAGTTTTTGTTGTCCACAACATCTTCAGTATCACCTTGAGGTGAGCTCGTTCCCATTTCCAATTCCTCTTCTCGTATTTCTGTTCCGCCATTGTTCCCTTCAAGAGGGGTTTCTGTTAATTGAAGTTCATCTTCCTCTATATCTCCCCCCCTCAGTTTGGATATCAGGGGGCTCGGAGATCCCTGACCGCAACCTCGATCGCAGTTGATCGATATGGCGCTTCCATAGTCTATCGTCACAGCATTGTACAAGGTATGATCTGGGGCCGGTTACGTGGACTACAGTCGCTTCTACCCACAATGGATCGCCCAATAAGCTTTTAGCGAACAACAGGTCGCCTACCTGGAAGGTACGGCAGCGGCCACTGGATCCGAGTGGTTTCTCCGGTTCATATGCTGGGTGTAACCGGTCGAGGTGGGAGCGGAGCTTTCGTCCCATTAGCAGCTCGGCGGGAGTTTTGTTGGTTACGCTGTGTGGAGTGATGTGCTGTAAAAAGAGGATTCAATTTATCTTTTCATCGATGTTGTCGTAGTCCACTTTTTGTAGCATTTTCTTGACGAATTGTACCATGCGCTTGGCCCTTCCGTTGGTCGCCGGATGCGCAGGCGAGGTCAGCGCATGTTGAATACTGCAGTCCGCCAGGTACTGTTCGAAGGACAATGCGCTAAATTGGGGCCCGTTGTCGAATACCAGAACGTCTGGTAATCCATGGGTTGCAAACAGTCTTTCCAGTTTCTTAATGACCGCTTCGGTTGTTGTGTTCTTCATTCGGTGGATTTCGAGCCAGTTCAAGTAGGCATCCACGGTTACCAGAAAGATGTGGCCTTTGGTCGGCCTGGCAAAGTCCAGATGGATACGGGACTAGGGTCCCCGCAGCATTTCCCACTCTGTTGGGATTGCCTTTGGTGGGGCGTTGCTTACTTACTGGCATCTATGACAAGCTTTGACCCAAGTCTTGATTTGCTTGTTGATGCCTGGCCACCACGCGTAGCTTTGTGCGAGGGCTTTCATACACACGATGAGAGGATGGCCATCGTGCAAAGTTCTCAGTAGTGCTTGTCAGAGTCGGTCTGGGATAATGACTCTATCGCCCCAGATGATGCAGCCCTTCTGAGAGAACAACTCAGTTTGTCGAGTTTTGAATGGTGCGAAGTCGTCTGGTATCGGGTCCAATGGCCATCCGCGTTCCACCCAACTGAGGACTCGTGCTAAGGTGGGGTCGCATTTTTGTTTCTCTCGCGATATCATGGGTGGTTAATGGTGGTGAATGAAGTGCCTCGATCTGCAGCATGGTCACTGTTGGCGCGGGATCATCGATAGTCTCTGGAAATGGTACTCGGCTCAATGCGTCGGCATGGGGAATGGTTTTCCCTGGGCGGTATTACAACCGATAATGATATGCTGTCAAGAATTCTGACCAGCGAGTCATTCTGGGAGATAATATATAGGGGGTTGGTTTATCTCCCGCTATTATCCCCAGCAAAGGTTTGCGGTCAGTCACTATAGTAAAAGCCTGGCCGTATACATACTCGTGAAACCTCTTGACAGCCGACACAATTGCAAGGGCTTCCTTATCAATTTGGCTATAGTTTCGCTCAGTTTTTGAAAGTGTTTTTGAAAAATAGGCAACAGGAGCTTCTGTACCGTTAGGCAATATGTGGCTCAAAATGGCGGCCACTCCAAAAGGCGATGCATCACATGTGATGGTTAACGGCAATGTTTCATTGTACTGCATCCGTACTGCGTCAGAAGTTAGTAGTTTTTTCACATTACGGAACGCCTGCTCTTCTTTATGACCCCACACCCAGATTGCTTTTTTGTCCAGTAAACGAAATAAAGGTTCAGCGACAGTCGCTTTGTGTGGCAGGAAGACGTTATAGAAGTTGATAAGGCCTAGAAACGCCTGGAGGTCGGCCTTATTTCGGGGTCTGGGAACGTTTTTTATTGCTCGCAATTTACTATTGGTAGGATGAATGCCCTGACAGTCGATTAAATACTCTAAAAATTCGACACGATCTGTACACAGCTTACACTTATTTTTCTTCACCTTAAGACCTGCGTCTTTGAATTTCTGGAGAACCAATTTTAAACGATCCCATAATATTTTTGTAGTAGGGGCAGTAATTAATACATCGTCAAAATAAGGGACAACGCCTTTAATCCCTTGTAATAGCCTTTCCATCAGGCTCTGGAATATCCCCGGGGCTACACTGACTCCGAATTGGAGCCGGGTACATTTAAAGGCACCTCGGTGCATCACGATCGTCTGTGCCTGTGTTGTTTTTTCGTCAACCGGTAGTTGCTGATATGCCTGAGCTAAGTCTAGTTTAGCGAAGATTTTCCGCCCCCCAGGGAATGGAGGAGGTGCTGCACCACCGGCACTGGATATGCATTTTGCTGTAGGGCATGGTTCAGGGTGGCTCGGTAGTCCCCACAAATTCAAATCGAACCATCCGGCTTGATGGGTGTCACGATTGGGGTTTCCCAGGGAGAGTGATCGGTTGGCTCTAACACTCCCTGGGCTATTAACTTATCAAGCTGTTCATCGATTTTTGGTTTTTGGGCAAAGGGAACTTGATGAGGTTTAAGGCGGATGGGAGCTATTTTTGGGTTCAAGTTAAACGAGATTGGGTTCCCCTTGTACTCGCCTAGTTTCTCTGTGAAGATGTCCCTGAATTCATGTACGAGGTCTTCCTCCCAGTCACTGCCACCAATTCAGTTAATGCCTGCCACCTCAATGCCGAGTGGCGCGAACCATTGAAGGTCTAACAGGCTAGGCCGGTCTTTGTCGATCACCGTCAGGGGTAAGTATGCTGTGCGGTTTTTGAACGTGACGCAAAATCCTATTTCCCTGATAGTCCTTAAGTATAAGTCTTTGGAAACAGAGGTCTTGGTGCCGGATGGTAGGGATGAGTTGCTTGAGGGTCTTCCAGGAAACCATCGAGAGAGACGATCCCAAGTCGACTTCCATTTGGCAGGGTTGATTTTCGATGGACACTTTAATTAGAATTTTCTTGGCAACCCAGGAAGAGGCGTGACCGATAGTGATAGTTTGGTGAGCCTCCTCTCGCTTCATGGGGCAATTTAAGGTTCAGTTTCTGTAGGAGTGGTTTACTGGTTCTTGCCTTACAGGATGGTTTCCTGTCGAGTGGCGATAGTTGGCCCCCTTCGAGATCTGGCTGGGTCCTAGGTGGCTTCTACAGACCCATCCGATGTGGCCTCGTTTCCCGCACTTGTGGCAGAGCGCGTCGCAGAATTTGCATTCGGACCTGGAATGGTTGGCCCCACAGCCAGCGCATTGGTGTTGGTACTTCGGGTAGGGGTCCCAATCGGACCACAATCGATGGACCTCTTCTTCGTCGCTGTCTGATGATGAAGAGAGGTCCTCATCGTGGGCCGTCATGGACTGTCCTTCTGACTTGGGTGAAATGTCGCAGGTCAGTTGATGTACCGGAGTGCGGTTTCGGCATAGTTGGGCAGCTGACTTCCTGGTTGCTTCTGCTGCAGTACCATCGGCGATGGCATCGGCAAGGCTGATGTCACCTTTCGCCATCAGCTTGCTCTGCAGGCCTAGTGCATCTAGTCCCAGAACTATTCGATCTCTCAAAGCCTCTTCCAGGTTGGCGAACCGGCAGAGGCCACCCAGGTTTCAGAGGTCAGCGACGAAATCGGCAACGCTTTCTCCTTTCTGCTGGTTCCTTTGATAGAACTCATGCCGACTTACGAGCGTTGGCACGGTCGGTGCATAGTGGGCCCTCAGGATGGGTTCGAGGATGTCCCAGTCCATCGTCTTTACTTCAGCCGGCTTCGCTAGTGCCTTGGCCATCTTGAACATGGTTGGCCTGCAATGCGTTAGGAATACTGTTCGTTTCTTTCCAGTCGTGGCATCCTTCAAGTTATTGGTTTCCAAGAACATTTGGAAACGATCCATGTAGGCTTCCCAGTCTTCTTGCGCTGGGTCGAATGGAGCAGGTGGTACTACGCCGCCGAACATGGTTCCGCCATTGTGCGTTCTGCCATGTGCTCGATTTCGTCTTCTTTGTTCAGTTAGTTCTGACATCTCCAAATCCTATCCTCGTCGCCAGTGTTAGTTTGGAGCATGGGTGCAAGAAATGGAGACGAGCCAGGTGAACGGTGAACTTCAACTCTTTATTTACATGGTGTGACAGCTCAAACAATGGCTGCTATAGCCTTCCTTATAGAAGCAACTTATTAACTATTCAACCAATGAAAACCTCGGAGTGCTAGCTCATTGACCAATGAGAATGGCTTGTTAATGGCCAATCAGATTCTCCAAAACAGACCAATCTGATCTCGCCATTTAACAGCCAATCAGAAGTGCAGGGCCAGAACCCTGCACTTGACTCCAAGCTAAATGATAACTTTATTCATACACATTTATTCATTCACAACACTTGCTATTTTGGAAGTCAGGCAAATGACTTATGATTCAGAAGCGCAATTTACCTGTCTGTATGTTAAATAATTTTGCCAAGGGAAAAGCAAGTTTTCTTTTCTTCTTTTCTTTTTGCATCCCAGTGGATTGTGGGAAGAAATTGTTACACTGCAAAAACTGATGGTGACATTCCACTGTCAGAGCCAGAAAAATGCAACGTCATTTAGAGGATATACATATTAACCCTGGGGAAAATGGAGTAGTAAGGTGTGGAAATGAAATGTGGCATATTTTTGTATTTTGATTTGGTTCTAGCTTTTTTGAAAAAATTTTTTTCCTCTCCAGGGATGCCTCATAAATGCACAATTTTGGCTGTTCTCATAAACCCTCAGGCTCTACAAAATGAATCTTATTGCTAAATATTATAGCCAGTCACAAGATAGAAAAGGCAACTTTTGCATTAGACTTGTTTCATTTGCTTTTAGGTTGGCAAAATGGTTTTAGGGGTGAGATTGGAGGTCTTAATCCAAAACAGTTAAATTCTAGGTTAGCAGTGTTGTCTACTGATCATTTCCCTTCCCAAACATAGGCAAAGAAAAAGGATCAGAGGAAACTTTAAATTTGCATTTCCCCCTGGTTTACTAATCTCTTTAGCCTTAACTCTCTAGATAAAATGGCAGATTTTGAGCCAAAATCCTTTTAAGGATACACATGCCACTGAAGTGGAACAGAAGTATATATATTTTTGGAAATATATTTTTGGAAAGTGCTTCAAGCTCAATTCTGCTGTGTCATTGTAAAGTTCTATGACTGTTAAGGACTAAGCTAACGTGTTCAGTAACAACCCTAATAGCTTTACTTTAACAGCAGGCTCGTAATCCTGCACTTCTCATTGGCCCGCAAATAGCGAGTCATGATTGGTCATTTCTGGCTAATCTGATTGGCTGACAGCGGGTCTCTCTGATTGGACGCTTGTTAGAGTGGTAAACTCAAATCATTGGTTGTTTTGACAGCAGCCAGCTCTAAAAAAGAACTGCTGCTTCCCAAGTATTTTGCTCTGTTCTGAAGTCACTAATAAAGAGTTGAAGTCACAGTTTGATGCCTCGTCTCCGTTCCTTGCGCCCATGCTCAGGACATAACACTGGCGATGAGGATGGGATGCGGAGACGATAGAGCTGACTAAACACTCATTGAACAAGACAGAGCACGTGGCTGAGAGCGCACGCAACAAACGGCAGGATGACCAGCGGCGCCATACCTCCCGCTCCATTTGACCCAGCAAACGAAGACTGGGACTTGTATATGGACCGCTTGCAGATGTTCCTGGAGACCAACAATCTGAAAGATGCTACGCCTGGCAAGAAACGAGTGGTGTTCTTGACCCATTGCGGGCCTGTCGTTTTTAAAATGGCTAAGGCACTTGCCAAACCAGCGGAAGTGAAGACCATGGATTGGGATAACCTCGCGCCAATCCTCCGGGCCCATTATGCACCCCCAGTGCCTACACTGATACGAAGACACGAGTTTTACCAGAGGGACCAACAGAAGAACGAGAGCATTGGAGACTTCGTAGCCGACCTCCAGAACCTGGGAGGACTCTGTGGTTTTGCAAACCTCGAGGAAGCCATGAGAGACCGAATAGTTCTGGGATTAGATGACCACACTGTGCAGAGCAAGATCATGGTGAAGGGAGCCATCAGCCTCTCAGATGTCATCGCCGACGCTACTGCCGCAGAAGCAACCAGGAAGTCAGCCGCTCGAATGCGCCGAGTGAACGCACTGCACCGCCAACTCGCTAATGATAGTACACCTTCCTCTGAGAGGCACACTACTACCGCCCATCATGAAGACCTCTAATCCTCCTCAGACAGCAAGGAAGAGGAGGTCAACCGGCTCCGCTCAGTACGAGATCAAAGGAACCAGAGACTTCCGCGCCAATGCGCTGGTTGCAGGGCAAACCACCCGTGATCAGACTGCAAATTCCTCGACGCACGCTGCCGTTCACTAGATGCAAGGAAGATCTGAGTAAAGGTCACTATTGAGAATCAACCTTGCATGATGAAAGTCGACTCGGGGTCATCCCTATCGATGGTCTCCTGGAAAACCCTCAAACAGCTGATCCCTGCCATCTGTCGCCAGGACCTTAGCACTCAAAGAATCATCCTAAAGGACTACCAAGGAAACAGAATTCTCGTTGTCGGTTCCAGCCATGTCCAAGTATCCTTCAAAGACCGCAACGCAACGCTACCTCTGACCATCGTCGATCGTGACCGGCCCAGTTTGTTAGGGTTACAGTGGCTCGCCCCACTCAGAATTGAACTAGCTGGCATCCACCAAACCGGAAGCGATGACTGGGAAGAGGCCCTAATCCAGGAATTCCAGGATGTTTTCACAGGGAAGTTAGGCAAGTACAAGGGGAACCCTATATCATTTAATCTCAGCCCCGATGTAGCTCCCATTCACCTTAAGCCTCATCGGGTGCCTTTTGCACTCAAGCCAAAGATCGACGAGCAACTGGACAAATTAATAGCCCAGGGTGTGTTGGAACCGATGGACCATGCCCGATGGGAGACCCCAATAGTAACACCCATAAAGCCAGATGGATCGATAAGAATTTGTGGGGATTACTGGGCCACCCTAAATCACGCGCTTCAGCAAAGTGCTTACCCAGTACCGGTGGTCCAATACCTTTTTCACTCCCTGGGTGGTGGGAAAATATTTGTGAAATTGGACTTAGCTCAGGCGTACCAATTAGATGCGACGACTGCAGAAGCCCAGACTATAGTCACACACAGAGGTGCCTTCAAGTGCAATAGACTCCAATTTGGAGTAAGCGTGGCACCGGGCATTTTCTAAAGTCTGATGGAGAGACTATTACAAGGCATAAAAGGCGTCGTGCCTTATTTTGATGATGTCTTAATAGCTGCCCCTACTAAAGAATTATTAGAACAATGACTCAGAATGGTTCTCCAAAAATTTAAAGACGCTGGCCTGAAAGTAAAAAGGGACAAGTGTCAACTTTGTACGGAGAGAGTGGAATTCCTGGGATACCTTCTCAACAGATAGGGAATCCACCCCACCGAAAAAAACTAACTGCAATCAAAAATGCCCCAAGACCTAGAAATAAGACATACCTCCAAGCCTTCCCGGGACTCATGAACTTTTATAATATCTTCTTGCCCCAGAAGGCTAAGCCCCTACATAGACTTCTCGACAAAAAGGCTTCCTGGGTCTGGGGATGGCATGAAGAACGAGAATTTCAACAAGTAAAAGACCTTTTAACTTCTGATGCTGTATTAATACAATACAACAAGACTCTATCCTTAACGGTTACCTGTGATGCCTCACCATTCGGAGTGGGAGCCATTTTCAGCCACGTCCTGCCAAACGGTAATGAGGCACCTATTGCGTTCTTTTTAAGAACTTTTTCTAAAACTGAAAGGAACTATAGCCAACTTGATAAAGAGGCTCTCACCATTGTGTCCGCAATTAAACGTTTCCATGAGTATGTTTATGAGAGACCCTTTGCCATAATTAAAGACCACAAGCCGCTACTTGGCATTTTAGCGGGAAACAAACCAACTCCCCACATCTTATCACCAAGAATGACACGTTGGTCAGAGTTTTTAGCCGCATATGATTACCAACTGCAACACAGCCCGGGGAAAACCATTCCCCACGCTGACGCTTTGAGCCGTTCTCCGCTACCAGATGTCATAGATGACCCAGCTCCAACCCTAGCCATATTGCAAATCGAGACTCTTAAATCACCACCACTGACCGCTCGGGACATCGCCTCAGAAACAAAAAAGGACCCTTCTTTGGCACGAGTCCTCAGCTGGGTGGAACGGGGTTAGCCGGACAACAAACCCAATGACACTTTCAGGCCGTTCAGAAATCAACAGACAGAACTATTCTCTCAAAAGGGCTGCATCTTGTGGGGAGACAAAGTCATCATCCTGGAGAAATTGCAACATAACGTTTTGAAAATGTTGCACGATGGACATCCAGGCATCATGGGGATGAAGGCATTGGCAAGGAGTTACACGTGGTGGGCAGGCATAGATAAGCAGATAGAGGCCTGGGTGGCTACGTGCAGCAAGTGCCAGGAGACTCGCTCCGCTCCTCCAAAAACATCCCCAACTCAGTGGGAAACACCTCGTGGTCCCTGGTCCCGTATCCACATCGATTTTGTGGGACCCACAAGAGGACACACTTTCCTTCTTACCATGGATGCCTATTCTAACTGGCTCGAGGTCCACAAGATGAAAAGCACCACCACGGAGGCGGTCATTAAAAAACTGAATAAGCTATTTGCTACCCACGGATTGCCGGATGTCCTGGTCTCTGATAATGGCCCTCAATTCACTGCCCTGGAATTCGAACACTACTTGGGAGACCGGGGCATCCGCCATGCCTTAACATCGCCAGCTCACCCTGTGGCCAACGGTAAGGCTGAGCGAATGGTCCAATTTGTCAAGAAAACCTTACACAAGATGGACCAGGGAGACATTGACGACAAGATAACCAGGATGTTTCTCCTCCAATATATTACTCCAAGCAGCACCACAAACAGAACCCCAGCCGAACTCCTGATGGGCCGAAAACTTCGCTCACATCTCGATCGCCTCCACCCTGCTTACACACCAGAACAACCCCTGGGATCCAGCAGCAAGTGTCGTTCATTCCAGGAAGGCGACCCCATTTTTGCAAAAAACTTCTCGAGTGACCCATTGTGGGTCTCCACTACCATAATGCAACTTACGGGCCCCGATCCTTCCATCTACAAACTGTGGATGGAAAAATGTGGAAGCGCCACATAGACCAGCTTCGATCCAGACTAGCACCTATTCCCATCTCATCCCCAGAATCTCAAACTGGGGGGGAAGGGACATCAAGGGGGCTGAAAAAGAAATAGCAGATGACCTAACAATCGGAACCTAGCAGTCTACACAACCAACCATGGGATACTCACCGCCAGAAGGAGAACTGAGCCAGGAAATTGCCTCGCCCATAGCAGCACCACGATGGAAACAGATCCACGGAACCCGGATGACAGCATTGGCGAGAGCAGAGAGGACAGCCCAGAGCCATTCAACGAAACAGCGGGACCGTCTTCGCCACCCAGCTCAGCAAGCAGCCCACCGGAACCAGAGCCAGGACAGAAACCGGTGGGACAGCACAGATCAAGCAGACAGGTGAAGCGACCTACCTACTTACGAGAATACGTCACCCCACCCCTCAGATGGAACCTAGGGGGGAGGGGTGTTAAGGACTAAGCTAACACGTTCAGTAACAACCCTAATAGCTTTACTTTAACAGCAGGCTCGTAATCCTGCACTTCTCATTGGCCCGCGAATAGCGAGTCGTGATTGGTCGTTTCCAGCTAATCTGATTGGCTGACATCAGGTCTCTCTGAATGGACGCTTGTTAGAGCGGTAAACTCAAATCATTGGTTGTTGTGACAGCAGCCAGCTTTTTAAAAGAGCTGCTGCTGCCCAAGTATTTTGCTCTGTTCTGAAGTTACTAATAAAGAGATGAAGTCACAGTTCGATGCCCCGTCTCCGTTCCTTGCGCCCATGCTCAGGACATAACAATGGCATTTAATTCATGATAATATATTTAACAGAAAGACCCGCTGAATTGGATAGAAATCTGTTGCTACCTCCCACAAGGAAGCAGATCAGAAAGGCTGTGGGATTCATCTTTAATTTTTCATGGGGCAAAAGCAAGAGAACTCATCCTGTCTAAAGAATTGATAAATAAGGAAGGTATTTTCCTCCAAATTCTTAAGTAAGCAGGATAAGAAATAAGACTTTTCTTAATAAAATTTTTCTGCTGAAATAGTTATGTACCTAGTTTACAGAAGTAAAAGAAAGATAAGAGGAATGAACAGTTCTGGTACATCTTTCCATTCTCTAACTTTTTCTTCTCTGTACTTCAAAGTAAATCAAAGGAACTGATCACCATTGGGGTATAGCCAGATCTTCATTCTCCCTTATTTTATTAAATGATAAATCTTGGTTTCATGAACAAGACAGAAGTTCTGGTCATGTGTTTAATGGGATTTAGAAGCGCTTCTTGCATTTATTCTTCATTTTAATGACTGGAAGGTATACCTGGTACTAGAAGGGTCATAAGGGGAAAAACATGGTTTGAGGTCAGTGAAATCTAAGCAAGCTTCATGCAAGAGATGAATGTCTGCATTGGAAACCTCTTCCAAAGAGTATTCAGCCTGGGATGCCTGCCTGCTACTCTGTTGTTTCCACAAACAGTACTACCACTTGTTGCTCTTCATGCCTAAGTTAGACATGACATGGGAATTTCAATGAAATACATACCAAAGTCTTTGTTCCATGGAGTTGTTTATTTGCTTGTAAACTCTGGGACAATTGACATAATAATTGGCACATTGGTTTGGCTGAAGCATCGTTAGAATGACTGTGTAAATTCTGCATAAACCAATGTATTTTAGAATAATATTTGGATGTGCTTATTGCTATATCTTTATAGGGATATATATTTTATCCTTGACTATTATCCCATTCATATATTCCTTTTATGGATTTTCTTTTTCTCCTATCATTTTAGTATTATTACTAAACAATGCTTATATTCCATTGATACACATTTGACCAGATCTGCATTCATTTATCACTGGACAATGCAAATGTTATTCTATGAATGTTTGATATTTCCAGCTCTATATAGGAACATATTTAATCCAAAGATAAATTTGGATACTGTTCCGGACTAGCAGGCTTGAAAGCCAGCAATTCAGATTGGTCCGCTAACAGCGGGTCGTGATTAGTCGCTCCAGACTGATCCAATTGGCTAGTAAATGGGCTGCCGCGATTGGGCAAACCAAGCGCGGCAAGCTCAAATCAATGTCATTGGCTGCTTAGCTGCAGCCAGCTCTATAAAAGGGGCTGCTGCAGCTAGGATATGTTGCTCAGATCAGAAGTCACTAATAAAGAGCTGTTGTTGCTATCTGAGTCTCATCTCCGTTCTTGGACTCATCCTTCCAGACTTAACACTGGCGACGAGGATGGGATGTGGAGACAGCAGAGCTGACTGAGCACTCACAGAAGATTGACAGAGCATGTGGCTGACAGCGCGCAGACGTCAACAGAATGGCCAGCAGCGTTATACCACCCGCCCCATTCAATCCAGCCAGCGAGGACTGGGACTCATATATGGACAGGTTTCAGATGTTCCTAGAGTCCAACAATCTGAAGGATGCCACTGCCAGCAAAAAACGAGCAGTTTTCCTGACGCATTGCAGACCCGCCATCTTTAAGATGGCCAAAGCACTTGCAAAACCAGCTGAAGTCAAATCAATGGACTGGGATACCCTTGCTCCCATCCTTCACAACCATTACGCACCAGCAGTACCGACTCTCATCCACAGACATGAATTTTACCAAAGGGATCAATGCAAAGGTTGTATCTGCAATCAAAAGGTTCCATGAGTATGTGTATGGAAGATCATTTTCCATCATGACAGATCATAAACCATTACTTGGCATCCTCGCAGGTGACAAACCTACTCCACATATTCTATCCCCTAGAATGACACGATGGTCGGAGTTCCTAGCCGCCTATGACTATCAATTGAGACATCGCCCGGGGAAAACCATTCCCCACACAGACACTTTGAGCTGCTCTCCAATACCAGAACTCCAAGATGACCCAGCTCCCACACACACTACCAATTCTACAAATTGAGACACTTCCCTCACCTCCACTAACAGCACAAGACATCGCATTAGAAACCAAAAAAGACTCATGCTTGGCACGAGTTCTTGGATGGGTGGAGAGGAGTTGGCCAGAAATCGAACCCAATGAAACCTTTAAACCATTCAAGAACAGACAAACAGAACTCTTCTCACAAAGAGGGTGCATGTTGTGGGGAGACCGAGTGGTCATACCAGCAAAACTACAAAAAAAAGTTCTACAATTACTGCACGATGGGCACCCGGGCATCGTACGTATGAAAGCGCTGGCAAGGAGCTATGCCTGGTGGCCAGGTATGGACAAACAAATTGAAACCTGGATCGCCACCTGTAGCAGATGCCAAGAGACAAGCTTGGCCCCACCAAAAGCTCCACCAGCTGAATGGGAAATGCCCAGAGGCCCCTGGTTGCGCATCCATATCGATTTCGCGGGACCTACAAAAGGGCATACTTTCCTAATAACAGTAGACGCATACTCTAACTGGCTCGAGGTTAACAAAATGAAGACTACCACCACAGATGCAGCCATCAAGAAATTGAACAGACTTTTTGCAATGCACGGCTTACCAGATGTCCTGATATCTGACAACAGCCCTCAATTTACTGCCTTAGACTTTGAACAATACTTAGCAGACCGTGGCATATGATACACATTGACATCACCGGCTTACCCGGCGGCGAACGGTAGAGCTGAATGAATGGTTCAGTTCACAAAAAAAAAAAAAAAAACTCTACAAAAAATGGAACAAGGCAACATCCACAATAAAGTCACCAGGATGCTCCTTCTCCAGCACATAACACCAAACAGTACGACCAACAAAAGCCCAGCTGAACTTCTGATGGCCAGAAAACTCAGATCGCCCCTAGACCGCCTATACCCTGCGTACACCCTGGAAAAGCCCCTGGGCTCTAGCAGTAAACACCGCACCTTTAAGGTTGGAGACCCTGTATTTGCAAAAAACTTTTCAGGAGACCCATTGTGGATCCCTGCCAAAATAACTCAGATTACAGGCCCCCGCTCCTACCGCCTAGAAAGCACAGATGGGAGAGTGTGGAAATGCCACATCGACCAACTACGATCCAGGCTGACCACATCTCCCATCAGTGACCCCAACCACGAAACCAGAGGGGGAGGGGAAACCGGGGGTTCTGGAATAGAACCAACATCTGGCCTAGAGGAACAAACCCCACAATCACCACATCAAAGCCTACAATACTCACCAGCTGATGTAGAGCCGTGGCAATAGGGCGTCTCGTCTAATGGCAGCAGCCGAGCGGGTTTGGTGAGCCCTGAGAGCCCAGGTGATAGCAACGAAGGAGGCGCTTCAATCATCCCGAGGTCACCAGAAGGGAGTCACAGCTATGAAACCGGCTCGCCATTCCAGGCAATCCCAGTGAGCAGCCCATTGGAACCCGAGACCGGGCACAGACCTTTTGAACCACGCAAGTCAGGTAGACAAGTGTGAAGATCCGCCTACCTGTGAGACTACATAACCCACCCCTTAGACGGAACCTAGAGGGGTGTTCCAGACTAGCAGGCTTGAATGCCTGCAATTCGGATTGGTCCGCTAACAGCGGGTCATGATTGGTCGCTCCAGACTGATCTGATTGGCTAGTAAATGGGCTGCCGCGTTTGGGCAAACCAAGCATGGTAAGCTCAAATTGATATCATTGGCCGCTTAGCTGCAGCCAGCTCTATAAAAGGGGCTGCTGCGGCTAGGATATTTCGCTCAGATCAGAAGTCACTAATAAAGAGCTGTTGTTGCTATCTGAGTCTCGTCTCCGTTCTTGGACCCATCCTTCCAGACTTAACAGATACTTCAGTTACAATTTAGAGAAAAGCTTTTGTGGTGTTAAGTCTGAATATAAATTTGTATTTTTGCTCTTGATAGAAATATGTTCTTAGTTCAGCAGAATGTTGGTACATCTGATTTTTAACAGAAAAAACGACAAATGTATTACTAACTAGTCACCAAGTGGCTTCAGCTTCCAAGCCTCCAACCGATACACAGAAATGAATGGCAAAAGCATCTAAAAATTGGGTGCAATAACCCAAATTTGGCCAAATAAGTCATATGTGCTCCATAATATTAGTTTGTGATTGGCTGATTTAATAAATGAGGCTAAAATATGCTGTGAATTAGAAAACTAAATAAACTTTTCTTTCACATAGTTCTTACCTTGAATATACTTTGTCATACTTTTTCATACAGCAAACTGGCCTATCATAATATAAATTCTGAGAAAAATTATTTTATTTCAACTCAGGGCCTTCTGAAATCAAGAAATGGGACTAGTTACAAATTCTACTAGTCTTATGTTGCTGATGCTGATCTTAGCCAATATTTTCATCATTAAAGTAAATATCAAGAATGTGAAGACTGCCACAGATGTTATAAGTGAAACATTGGAAACAGGAAAAAAGAGGTGACTAGCTATCAGAAAAAAGCCATGCATTAATTTCTGTGGCAAATAAAAATACAGATCATAATAGAAAATTTGGAAATATTTCAGGCCAGGAGCAAACAAAGGTTAGGATTTGAGATATTCCTTCCCTGCACAGCAAGTTAAATAATGGAAAGCTTGCCAAAGTTCTAGGAACTGAAGTGAGCAGGTGTGTGTAATATGATAGAAAATTTTATTTCTTAAAATAGGAAAGGTCCATTTGCTACAAAAACAATGCAGCAGCTTCAGAAAACGAACAGCAAGAAAAACAGTTCAAAAAATAGAAGAGATAGATCTAGGATTCCTATTTTTTTTTGCCATTAAAACTTGCCATTAAAACATTATATAATGTTTATACTTATCCTAAATGTATATACTTATCCTAAAAATCCAAAGACTAGAATGAATACAAATGAACAATGAGAACAATGAAATAGAACTTTATTTTAATAAAGACTTAAATAAAATAAAAAACTTTATTCCTCCCCAATCACTTGCTTCCCCAATCAGTGGCTTGTAGCTAGTATTTTGGGAAAAATGGATTTATTGCAATAATGTGCAACTAAAAGGTCCTTCATGTACCTCCTGTGAACTTTGTGCCTCAGAGTTTGCAAAGCTCTGACCTACAGGGAACTGATTGCATAGAAAGCCAAATGATAACTCTTTATAACAAAGGGTAATCCCCAGGAAAAAAAGAGCCTTTGATAATCTATCCTGGTGTAACAAGAAGAACTGAGATTGAAAACTTTGGCTTTGCCTCTTCAGTGCCTCTTCAGTGGCTTCCACTGAAGAGGAACATATTGTTCTCAGCATATGCTTTTTGTCCATTCAGTTGCACAATAAATGTGGCTGGGCAATCTATGGAGGACTAAAAGCCCTCAAATAGGGCTTATAGTTTCTCCTTGGATGGCAGGGAAAAGTCTTGAGTTTTATCCAAATAAATCTTTGTCACATGTTAGCTTAAGAAGAAAAATGTGTGATCCCATTTCAATTTCTTGGTGCCTCAGACATAGACACAAGCTTGTCTCATTGAAAGAAACAATATTTTTCCACAGAATAGGCTATTTGAAGGCTATAATCTAAAAGTTTTGCTTTGATAGAAGATCTCCTAGTTGCTGAGAGTATATAATTTAACACCTAAATATATCCAGTCATGCTAACAATATAAGTATTACATGTTAAACAAACCTTTTCATCTAAAGCTGTCCAGATGAAAAGTATATTTCTATAATTGTTAAGTATACCCTATCCAATATCTCCACAAATGAGGATAATAATTATAAGGAGAGTTTATGTTATTTTCCAACATATTATTGTTTTGATCAATCCAAGGTGCACATTTATCTTGGAATATTCAGAGCAAAAAAGACTTCCATCTGGCTCATTTTAGTTGGGCCTCTTAAACCTGATGGGCTATAAATACTACAATCTCTTCTAATAATGTAGGAATGTGCATACTCAAATAATAAAAGAGTGTAAGACTCAAGGTTCTTCTTGTGCTCTGCTCAGGGTTGCCTAGATACCTCTCAACACATTATTCTGATCCAGTTATATATGCAAAGTGTCTTGAAACCATAAGGGTTGGAAATTGTGTGGAAATATTGGGGAATTGTATCAACTTCCACTTGATCCTGGAAGTACAATAGTAATTAGGCAGGAAAAATATAACAGCTATATCTTATAACTTTCACACTATAAAGTATTTTTGTAAAGAAGCTCTTAAGAGTCTTATATACATATATATATATATAGAGAGAGGAGTACCACTACAAAACCTAGCTAAACACTTAGCGAAACAGCTACAGCCCCATGCTGAAACAGCAGCTTCACATGTACAAAACTCATACCACTTCTTGGAAATAATCACAGATCTACATGTGGAACAAGAAGATCTGCTTGTAAGTTTTGACGTGGTTTCACTATTCACTCAAGTCCCGATAAAAGAAACTCTTAAAATCATCAAAAATAAATACCAACCAGCTGAACACCTCATGGAACTAGCAGAACACTGCTTAACCAACACATATTTCATATACAAAGGACAAAGATACAAGCAAATTGAAGGAGACCCTACGGGATCACCACTGTCACCCGTCATTGCAAACCTGTTCATGGAAGAATTCGAATCCAGAGCCCTGACTAATGCCACACACAAATCCAAACTATGGTTAAGATACATCGATGACACATTTGTTATTTGGCCCCATGGAAAAGAAAACCTAAACATTTTCCAAACACACCTAAACAGCACACACCCCAAAATCAAGTTCACCATGGAAATGGAAACAAACAAAAAACTACCATTCCTAGATGTACTAATCTACAAAAAAACAGATGGCACACTAGGACACACCATATACCAGAAGAAAACACACACCAACCGCTACCTCAACGCCCAATCCCAACACTACCCAGCACAGATCAACTCTGTGGCCAAAACACTAATCGGCAGAACCAAATGCCTGGCAGACAAGACACAATAAAGACTGAACTATGCACCCTGACTAAAGTACTGACAACCAATGGCTTCCACAAAAGCAAAATCACCGGCTTGATCCACAAAAACACACTGAGACATAATGGAGACCGAGAAGATGAACAGACCCATGGAACAGCTGTCCTGCCCTACATAAGAGGTCCTACAGACAAAATCAATAAGATACTACACAGGCATCACATCAAGACTGCCTTCAAAACAGATAGAAAAATAGCAGCCATCCTTAGAAACCCCAAAGATAAAATTGACCTGGAAAACCAAGGCATATATGAAGTCCCCTGTGCATCATGCCCGGCCACATACATTGGACAGACCAATAGAAGAATAAGTACTCACCTGGATGAACACAAAAATGCAGTAAAAAACCTGGAACACACTTCCTCACTAGTCCAACACATGAAAGCCACAGGTCATAGCATCAACTTCAATGGCACCAAAACCCTGGTCACTATAGAAAACCCCAGCCACAGAATTATCAGAGAAGCCATAGAGATTGAAAAAAGACCTGAAAGCATGAATATAAGAAATGATTCTACCAGACTATCAATTTTTTGGAAGCCTGCACTCACAAACAAAAAAATCTCCACACCACAAGCCAGGCAAACACCTGGGCACAAACAGACTCCCCATGATACTTCCAGCTCAAACACACCCCAACCAGGCACCCAGATGAAACCTAGCTTCAAAATAAATGATAGCCATCAATTTACTCGGAGCCAAGCTGCACTAAAAGCCTCCAATACAGGAACACAATGTTGCCAGCCAATCAAGACAAAAAAAAAAAAACACCACAAAACAGACAGAAGATATTAGAAACACCAATCAAGCAGAACACAGCAAACTCCAAGACCAATAAACACAGACCAAGACTCCCAACCAATCAGGATGAAGAAAAAAACATTCTGGCACAGTGTAAGCTAGCCCCAAATTTAAAACAGAAACGGCTGTGAAAGTCTGACTCACAGACAAACACAGAAGAGAAGCCTGATGATGGAAGATGAGATTCTGCCGAAATGTTGCTACAACTTTAAAAGCACAACTATAATGATGTGGGAAAACACCCAAACAAAGGTGAATACCATACATGCATGCATACATACATACAAAATTGAAAAAAATTCCTCTTCAAAACTATGGCTCAGTCAGATGCTGCTGACTGGGGACTATATGTATTGGCATTCAACATATTAGTAAAGCAAAAGAATGGGAGAGGATGTTCTTGTGTCCAGGGTGAAAAAAATCAGCTTTTTTTTTACTGGGAGGAAGACTCAGAAGAGCTGTCACATGTTCAAAACACATGCAAAGGAGTTGCAAGTTTACAGCAACTTAGCATCCCCAACTATTGATTACTATATTGGCTTCAATTCTACACAAGGATGTTGAGAGGTAGCAATGTATATATGCACAGCCTCTCCACATATTGGTGAGTCTTAATTGATCCAGGAATTTGTCTCTAATGAAGAAATCCAGTATGCAGCAAGTTTAATCAGATACACATCTGATGTGCTTTTTCCTTTCTACAAGAGATACTTTCTATACATATGGCTGAAAAATAGCTTGCCATGGTACTGAAGGTTTATTCTCTAATCTAGCGTTTCTCAACTTTGGTAACTTTAAGATTTATGAATTCTGGAAGTTGAAGTGCATGCATCGTAAAGTTGACAAAGTTGAGAATCAGTTTTCTAGTATGCAACCCACAATGCCAACAGAAATCCAAAAAAATGGAAGGTTAAAATGAAACTATATTTTGACCAGTAAACATTATCAGGTTACCTGAAGAACCATCTTGGCCCACTCATGTCAGCAGAAGGAAGACGTTTTGGATCCCATTGGTCATGGAATTCCAACTGGCTCTAGAACATCGTACCCTTCGAAGTGAGATCTGCCCCCACTCTCTTGCTTTCTGGAAGGGCTTCACAACTTGTTACGGCCAGTTGGCCTGGGCTCCTTTGGGGCATTCCATTCTGGAGCTGATTAGTGGAATAAAAGAAGATTCCACCGACACAAGTTTTTATATTGGTTGCTTCCTTTGCTGATTTTTGTTATTTTTAATATTAGCATTTACCATATTTATCATTTTAATGTTTTATATTGTCATTTTATCTTGTTGTAAGCCATCCAGAGGTGTTTGATAGTGAGTGAGGCAGCTGTCGTCTCCATTCAGCAAGGAGACCAGGAGGCAGTGACTGCGGTTTCAGCTCTTTATTCAGCCCCTAGAACCGATCTGGCTCCAAGGGAAAACTTGCGGCTTTTTATTTTCAAGCCGCGGTGGCTGCGGCCAATGGCACTGCTTTGAATCTCCCGTGATCCATATCCGCCAATCGCGGGAGATTCTTAGTGGGCCAATCAGCGCGGCTCACTAAACCAATCAGATTACCCCACGCTTTGACCAATCAAAACGCGGGGTTTCAAGAATGCAAATGAAGGTACAGAACACCCCTCCCCTCTTGGTTTGGTCCCACGTAATGTAGTCCCGTAAGTAGATGGGGCTCCGCACTTGCCTACTGGACCTGCGCAGGTCAGTTGTTGGTTGGCTCCCGGCCGGTTTGGTTGGGTTCTCTGTGTCTATTGGCCTCGTCGATGGAACCGCCTGGTAGGCCTTGCCGGGCCGCTTGTCGCAGCTCTCTCCCAGTCTACCTGGGCTGGTTGAGCTGCGGTTTTCGCCGCTCCTGCCCGGTCTTTCCGGGCTGGTCAATCTGGCCTGGCTGCTTCTCCCTGGTGAGGCTTCGAGCTGGCTGTTTGCTGGTGAGTATGGTTGGTTTCCTTCTGGGTTTTGGTTCCCGGGGTATTCCCTCCCCTCTTGGCTTGTGTTAGGGGGATTTTCTGTGTCTGGTTGCATGTCGGTTGTGTTTCTTGTGGCCGTTCTCGATCTTATTTGATCGATGTGGCGTTTCCACGCTCGTCCGTCGGTTGTTTGCAGCCGGTACGAGCGGGGACCTGTCAGTTGGGTTATGGTTGCTGGTACCCATAGTGGGTCTCCAGTTAGATTTCTTGCGCAGATGGCGTCGCCTGGCAGAAAAGACCGGTGCTTGCTGGAGGATTTTGGGGGTTTTTCCGGGTTGTATGTGGGGTGTAGCCTGTCGAGTGGGGACCTTATTTTCCTCCCCATTAGTAGCTCTGCCGGGCTTTTGTTCATTGTTGTGTTCGGGGTTATATGTTGGATAAAAAGCATTTTATTTATTTTGTCTTGGATTTCCCCGTGTTCGATTTTCTGGATGGTTATTTTTCGTGAATTGAACCATCCGTTCCGCCCTTCCGTTTGCCGCCGGAGCTGTCAGTGCGTGTCGTATGCCCCGTTCCGCTAGGAATTTTTCAAATTCCAGCGAGGTGAATTGGGGCCTGTTGTCCGACATGATGACATCCGGGAGGCCGTGGGTTGCGAATAGTTTGCAAAGTTCCTTGGTTATGGCCTCTGTGGTGGTGGATTTCATGTTGCTTACCTCCAGCCAGTTGGAGTAAGCATCTACGGTTACTAGGAATGTATGTCCCTTGGTGGGCCCGGCAAAGTCTATGTGCACCCTAGACCAAGGTCCCCTGGGGGTTTCCCATTCCAGGATCGGTGCCGCGGGAGGGCTCGGTCTGGTTTCTTGGCAGCGTTGACACCTTGCCATCCAGGCCTCGATTTGCTTATCCATCCCTGGCCACCAAGCGTAACTTCTGGCCAGGGCTTTCATTCTAACTATGCCCGGGTGCCCCTCGTGTAACAAACCCAATACCTTCCCTTGCAGTTTTTCCAGGATAACCACCCTATCCCCCCACAGTACACACCCTTTTTGCAGCGAGAGTTCCGTTTGCCGGTTCCGGAATGTTTTGAATGCTTCGTCGTTGTCCTTTTCCGGCCACCCTTTCTCTACCCAATGTAACACCCGCGCCAGATGTTTGTCTTTATTGGTTTCTCAGGCAATGTCTGACGCGGTTATGGGTAGATCGGGCAGAGTCTCTATGCTGAGGGTGCTCATCGTGGGTGCTGGGTCGGTGTCTAGATCGGGTAGCGGCGAGCGGCTCAAAGCGTCTGCATGTGTGATCGTCTTACCGGGTCGGTGTGTGAGTCGGTAGCTGTAGGCGGCAAGGAATTCGGACCACCTTGTCATCCTGGGAGATAAAATGTTCGGGGTGGCCCGGTTCCCTGCCAGGATGCCCAGCAATGGCTTGTGGTCCGTGATGATTGTGAAGGTGTGGCCGTAGAGGTACTCGTGGAACCTCTTCACTGCTGCGACGATGGCTAGGGCCTCCTTGTCCAGCTGGCTATAGTTCCACTCCAGTTTGGTGAGTGTCCTAGAGAAGAAAGCGATGGGTGCTTCTCTTCCATCTGGGATTGTGTGGCTGAGGATGGCACCAATGCCGAAGGATGAGGCATCGCATGTGACGGCGAGTGGTAGGGTCTCATTGTATTGGATGAGGACAGCATCCGAGGTGAGCAGGTCCTTGGTTTTCCTGAAGGTAGCTTCCTTGGGTTTCCCCCAAGTCCAGGTAGCCGCCTTGTCCAAGAGCCTATGCAAAGGCTCCGCCGCGGTTGCCTTCTGGGGCAGGAAAACATTGTAAAAATTAAGCAGTCCCAGAAACGCCTGCAGTTCTGTTTTAGTCCTGGGTGTGGGGGCCTCTTTAATGCCTCTGATTTTGGTCACGGTAGGGTGGATGCCGTGCCGGTCTAGGAGGTACCCCAGGAACTCGACCCTCTCTGTGTACAGCTGGCACTTTTCCCTCTTCACTTTTAGCCCGGTTTCCTTGAATTTGGTTAACACCTCCCTTAGCCGACCCTCTAGTTCTCGCTGGTTGGTTGCCGACACCAGCACATCGTCGAAGTAGGGCACTACCTCCTTGATGCCTTGCAAGAGTCTCTCCATGAGGCTCTGGAAAATTCCAGGCACCACGCTGACTCGAAACTGGAGTCGGTTACATCGGAAAGTTCCCCGGTGGGTGACTATGGTTTGCGCCTCCGCGGTTTCTGCCGGCAGCTGTTGGTATGCTTGGGCCAGGTCGAGTTTTGCAAAAACCTTGCCTCCCCCCAATGAGTGTAGAAGCTGCTGCACTACTGGGATGGGGTAGGCGCTTTGTTGTAAGGCGGAATTTCGGGTGGCCTTATAGTCCCCGCAGATTCTCACCGACCCATCGGGCTTGACTGGGGTGACTATTGGGGTCTCCCACTGGGCATGATCAATTGGTTGTAGGACCCCTTGCTTGATGAGCTTGTCAATTTACTCGTCAATTTTTGGCCGGAGTGCAAAAGGTACCCGCCGTGGCTTTAGGCGTCTCAGGGGAATGTTATGGTCTAGGCTGAAAGAGATGGTGGGCCCCTCGGCACTTGCCTAGGGTGCTGTCAAACACTTCCTGGAAGTCCCGTGCCAGTTGCTGCTCCCAATCGGTCTCGGCAATGTGGTTGATGCCCGTGACTTCGATGCCGAGTGGCGCGAACCATTGCAGTCCCAAAAGGCTGGTCAGTCTCGGTCCATGATTGTTAGGGGAAGCTTCGCTGTGCGCCCTTAAATGTCACTTTGAATTGTCTAGTTCTGACTACCGGGATGCGGTTTCCCTGGTAGTCTTTGATGATTTGTCTCTGGTTCTCCAGTTCCTTCTCGTGGATGGTTGGCACCAAGCGTTTGATTTCTTGCCAGGTGACCATGGGGAGGTAGGACCCAGAGTCCACCTCCATTTTGCATGGCTCACCTTCGATGCCTACCTCCACGTAGACTTTTCGGGCATCGGTGGTTGATGCGTGGCCGATGATAACCGTCTGGTGGGTTTCCTCCTTCCGCCGGGTCTCGCCACCTCGTCGGGTTCACCCGCTCCAGTCCCATCGGCTGTCGGCTGGGCAATCTCTGGCTCTGGGGGGTGTGCTGTCCCGTCTCTGCTCGCTGTGGTCCCGCCGTCTGGGGTTATAGGCTTTCTTCAGTCGGCAGACGCGGGCGATGTGACCCTTTTTGTCGCAGTGCCGGCAGACTGCATCGAAGAAATGGCACTCCGATCTCGGGTGGTCCCCTCCGCAACCGGCACACGCGGTCCCCAACTTATAACCCCGCCAATTGCGCTGGTCGCGTCCCGCCTGGAGCCGGTGGATTTCCTCCTCTTCGTCCGAGGTGTCGGAGGCGGAATGGAATTCGCCATGGTGGGTGGTGGTCTCGCGGTGACTTGCTTCCGGTTGGGTCTCGGTCGCCCGTCCAGAGTCGGTAGTCGCGGTGCAGTCCCCTGCGTCCAATCTCCACATGTGGTTCGCCGACTTCCGGGTAGCCTCGGCTGCGGTGGCTTCAGTGATGGCGTTGGCAAGGGCGATGTCGCCTTTGGCCATCAGCTGACTCTGGAGGACTGGATCCTGAAGTTCGAGCACGACTCGGTCCCGTAGGGCCTCGTCCATGTCGGAGAATCCGCACATGCCTCCTAGGTTCTGCAGCTCAGCAACAAAGTTGCTTATGCTTTCGCCCAGTCTCTGGTCCCGCCAGTAGAAGTCGTGCCGCCTGATGAGGGTGGGCATGGCGGGGGCGTAGTGGTTTCTGAGCAAGGGCTCAAGGTCGTCCCAGTCCATTGCTTTGACGTCAGCGGGTTTCGTAAGGGCTTTCACCATCTTGAACACTGCGGGCCTGCAGTGTGTCAGGAAGATGGCTCATTTTTTCAGCCTGGTGGCGTCCTTCATGTTGCTGCATTCGAGGAACATGAGGAATCTGTCTGTGTAGGATTCCCAGTCCTCGCTAGCGGGGTTGAAGGGCGCGGGCGGAGCGATGCTGGCCATCTCATCGGTCTTGCTTCTGTCAGACACGTGCTTGATGGGGTTCAGCCTCGGGATCCCACCTTCATCGCCAGTGTTGTGTCCATTCGACAAGGAGACCAGGAGGCAGTGACTGCAGTTTCAGCTCTTTATTCAGTCCCTGGAACCGATCTGGCTCCAAGGGAAAACTTGCGGCTTTTTATTCTCAAGCCGCGGCGGCCGCGGCCAATGGCACCACTTTGAATCTCCCGCGATCCGTATCCACCAATCGCAGGAGATTCTTAGCGGGCCAATCAGCGCGGCTCACTAAACCAATCAGATCACCCCGCGCTTTGACCAATCAAAATGCGGGGTTTCAAGAATGCAAATGAAGGTACAGAACAGCAGCATATAAATGTAATAAAATGAAGAAATAAATGAAAGATCCAAGTCACTGTTATTTACAGTTTAATTAAGAAGCCTGGCTTTTACTCTCTTTCTTCACTGGAATATATGGACAAAAGCATTGAAAAAAATAATATTATAAAGGAATATTGCAAGATTCAATGGATATAGTGTTTTATAACATTTTTGCTTATTGTATCATTATTTCTTGAGTAATGACCCTTTTCAACCCTCGTTTTCTTTAATCCAGGAGGGAGAATAAGAGATACCATGCTAATCCTGCTTTTCCCTCCCTCCAACCTCTTCAGGAACCTGGAATGAAAAATTGATGTGGAATGAAGTACTGGTCTCTGACCAGTAAAATTAAATATAGACTAAAACTAATGTGAGTTATTTCAATGCATGAGTGCTGCTCATAATTAACAAGTCAGGCAAAATAGATCTAGTAGATTTCCCCTTTTCTCTTTCATTGTTCTCTTGGCAATTAGTCTTGTAACTCAAATATGTAATGGTATGTGAGAAAGACCTTGGGAGATGAGATCAGAGATGATATTCAGCAGGTTCTGACCAGTTCTGAAGAACCAGTAGGGGAAATTTTGAGTAGTTCGGAGAACCGGTAAATACTACCTCTGACTGGCCCTGTCCCCATCTATTCTCTGCCTCCTGAATCCCAGCTGATTTTGTTGCCCTGTACAGGAGAATGGAGCTGAAAAGCAAGTTAGCGCGGTGGGGAGGGAATGGGATTTTGCAATAACCTTCCTCTGCCACACCCACCAAGCCACACCTACCAAGCCACGCCCAGAGAACCAGTAGTAAAAAATTTTGCATTCCACCATTGGATGAGATGAAAAGAAGAAAACAATCAGATAAGAGGTAGCATAGTCCACAGCTGGACAGTGGATATGGCAAGAAGCTCAGAAGGAACCCTTCTTAGTTTCTTGGGATATAAAGGAAACACCAGAGAATTGTATTTTTGGATTTGTAAGATTCTGTTAATATAACTTTACATTAAAATAGAATTGGCTTATCTGGTCATATTTCCTGTCTGGTCCACCTGATAAAAATTATACTGTTTGATCTTAAGGCTCTTTCTGTAAATGGCACAGAAGAACCTTCTAATTAGCTAGGCTGTCTTTCTGTCATGTTGCATCACTTGGGAATTATTAAAAATAATTTCCTTTTTACAAAAGATGTTGCATAACAATTTCAGAATCTTGATTTGTATAGGTTTCTTTCTTTGTTGTGTTGGCTGTGGAAATTGAATAGTATTAATCTCCATACATTAACATTAAGAAAATGACACATGGTGTCACCTACCTTCAGATAGAAACACCTGCTTTCATTATAGAACCTTAGGGAACCTCTGAATAATGGAATCCCAATTAGCTGGTGATATGATGACAGTTTTTACATTGCTGGTATAAAATGAGATACCTCACAAGGTTTTATTCATGTACCCTGAAATAAATTCTCTCTCTGAAATAGAAAAGAGAATTATTTCCAAAATAAATTTGGAGAGAACATTCATATTGAATTGTTTTACTTTTTAATACCTTGTTTTCTTTTTCTAGAAATAAATCAGATCACTTTTGAACATAACGCCCTCAAAATAAGCAGAGAAATGGAAGTTAAATAGTGTTACACTTCTTTTTCACCAAACTTACAGTTCCAGATAGTTCTCACGGCTTCATTAAACTGACTTTAATATGAATATATCAACACCTAGATGTGTTCATTAATAAATAAATTTAAATTCATTGCATTTCATAACAATTACAACAGTTAAATTGATTGATTACATGCCATCAAGTCATTTTTTACTCCTAGTCATCTTCTTCACAATGACCTATCCCTAACCTGTTGCTTCAGTTCTCCTAATGGTGTATTCATTGCCACCATAACTGAATCCATTCACCTTGCTGTTGCTTGTCCTCTTCTCTCTCCTTCCACCATTTCCAGCATTAGAGCCTTCTCCAGAGATCTAGATCTTCACATCAGGTATCTGAAGCAGGATAATTTGAGCCTGGTCATTTGTGCCTGGAGTGAAAATTCTGGACTGATTTGTTTTCTTGATTGTCCAAGGTATTCTTTGGAATCTTCCAAAGTTCAAAAAAATCTTCTAAAGTTCAAAAGCACAAATGTTCTTCTTATCTTGATTCTTTAAAATCCAAGTTTCACTTCTCTGGTGTCACAGAGAATACCTAGGAGATAAACAGAAGCTAAGTGTAATGTTGATCAACAATTTTTAAAATCCAACATATGGTCTCCACAATGGTCAAAGGGATATTATGGAAAATTTCCCAGCAGCCCATGGATGCAATAGTACTTGCTGACTTGCATCAGTGGATATTGAGATACTGGATCCAGTGCTGGAGGTAATATTTAGCCCTTATTGGCCAACAAATCCATTGTTCAATGATTTACCTAATCCTTGTTTAAAGCTTTTTGACTTCTTATGATTTTTAATTTTATATTATTGAACACTATTGGCATTATTCAAAAACATAACATATCCCTTTCTACTTTCTCCATACCATACATAATTATCTGCAATGCATCTGTCATCTTAACCCTTCTCCCTGTTTTTCTTTATTTCTAAACAAAAAAAGCACTGCATTCTCACAGGGTGTCAGCCCTGGAGGCCATCTTTTTCTTTGGTTCTTCAGGGCTGCCACATTTAGTGCTGTGGGAAAATAGGAGGGAGGGTTGCATGGAGTTGGTGGAGATATATAGCCATAACAACATTCTTTTCTCTGGAAGTCAAGGATGTTCAGCCTGCACCTGGAGATGCGTGACTGGGGAACATCTCCAGTTGGGATGGTGGATTGATTGGACCATGTGTGGGTGCAGAGGAAAGGACTTTGACTTTCCTTTGGGTGGGGAAAATCCGAAGACTTTCAGATTCGGGTTTCCCCAGATGTGCCAATATGACATCTGTAATAAAATGGAACTTTGAGGAACTGCTGGCCTTGGAGTCTTACTTGGTTTGGGGGTGTTCCTTTCCTGACACAGGAAAGTTCTTTCAACCATTTGATCATTTACACTGCCCTTCTCTCCATATTTTTCTAGCTCTTCATTTTCCCTTTTGTGATGCAACAACCAGAACTATATAGAATAGTGTGTTTCAGGAATTGCCACAGTCATTGATACTGACTTTGTTTCTTTCCTAATGGTGGATAACATGGAGTTTGGCTTTACATGGGAGCTGATGTTTTGACTTGGTGGCTTTCTTTGACTTTAATATGCTGTCCTAGCACTTCATCTCCAGCTTCAGCTTAGGCTCATCAGTAAAATTAGGATTTGGGGCCATTACATCACATTTTATTACAATGAACTGCATTCGTTCAAATTCTTCTTTTTCTGGAGTCTGGAGAGATATTTTTGCAATTCTTCAGCTTTTTGTTTTAAGCTCTTTAAATAATTTAGTGTCATCAGCAAATGTGACTCCTGTCTCCAGATAATTAATGAAGGCTAGTCTGAACATAAGGCATTTCTCCCCATCTTTATGAAAAGCACCAAACTTCATGGAATTCGATACATATAAAAAGAGAAGAATATTGGAAACCTACGTGAATGTTATCCACTCTCAGCCAAAATTGTAATTGCGGATTTTCTCTACTGGGTCTTATCTTATTGACCTATATTATGGAATTACATAAAACATGCCTAGGAGACTGCAGTGTCTGTGATGGTTGCAGTTTCTAATTCCTATTTTTGTTGTTTTCTCCTAGATAATTACTTTTGCCTGAACAGTTACTTAAAAAAAAAAAAAAAAACTACTCAAGGCTGAGTGTGCATAACCTCTTTTTCCCTCAGGAATTCCTTCAGTACATCACAAGTTCCATGTATCTGAGCATTCCTGTTAACAATGAATCATGGTTTAATTAAGATGAGACACAGAGATGACATTTGATCAAAGGGAAAAAAGCCCTTGGCCTCCCGGTGATGCAAGACACCCTTAATCTCTGTCTTTATACACTTAACTTCCTCAATCTCTCCGGCACCCCTGCTACGACGGCAGCGAAGTGACATTTTTCTCCCCTCTCCCCTGATTCTCCCAAACCACAGGTATACTACCGCCAACTGCCAGACCCTACTTGGAAGGGTCCTTCTGCTCTCCTCACCTGGGATTCTGGCTACACAGCTATCCAGCTTCCAGATCGTGTCCTGTGGGTTCCTGGATGACACGTCAGACCATACCACCCCAAGATAGAAAAATCACCACCTGCAGACATATCAACATGATTCGTCTCGTTGCCTTGCCAATCCTCCTCCTCCTTCTTGCCGCCCATGCCTCCAAGGTCTCCATCCCATCTCGAGTGACTTACTTCATGCCAGGCACCCCCCCTCTGTTGACCTGCACTGCGTCTGGGGACATTTTTCCACCCTATCTCAGATGGTCAACGCTCCCTCAGCCATGGCTCCATATCTCCAGCAATGCTTCTTTCCAGATCAACACCTTTGAACACCATCCTCGGACTACACTCCTCATACTTCGTCCTACTGCAACCACCTATTATTGCTCCGGTCGACGCCTCTATGATTCCATACACAACATTTATGACTCCTGGACAGTCCTCAGACCCCTTTCACCTCGTCATCATCACAGACACTTCACAAATCAGCCTAACACTTATGTTCAGGCCACCCCCTTTCTACATCGGGTTAAGAGATTGCAGAACCCTACCAGCGCGTCAGATGGTTGTGCCCCCTGCCTGACCAAAACCATACAAGCAGGCTCCATTCAACTAACTCTCATCAACCATACCCAACAACCGCAGAAGTGCCTTCCTATCGGAAAAACTTGCCAAAACAATGGGACCATGTACCATCTATGTAAGAGGAACTCAAAAACCATTTGCTACGATCCCAAGACGGCTGTACGTCTCAATGTCACCTTATGGGCGGGACTTCCAGGAACCTCTGGCAGATCTGATCCTGAGGGGGAGGGAAAACTTTACTACCTAAACCATACTACCGTGCTCAAGGATGGTACTAACCCAATTGTTTTAATCTTTGATGTTTGTGTTGCTTGTTCTAAACCAGAGGGACATTCATGCGGGTCGGCTGACTGGAAAACAATGTACGCCCACAATCATAAATATTTGTGTCCTACACCCATTAACTGGGCCACAGGGAACCCCAACCAATGGATCCCTTGTGGAGGTTCCGTCGAGTATTCAGGTTGGTCTTGTGTCTGTGATTATACCGGGGGAGGGTACTCAGGCTGCAATCATCTGTCACATTTCAAACGAATATCAGGGTCTACCACAGACAATAAGGTAGAAATCACCATCTCCAGGCAACACCCTGCCTTGGATACTTATGGTATAGGGATTGATGGCACAGGATCAGATCCAAACACTTACATTACCATATAAACTGAAGTAATATATGAAGATAAGGAAACATTGTTGGGATGGTCAGTATATAATAATTTAAGGAAATTAGAAAAAAACCCTGATACTAGTATTATTGCAAAAAACTTGTTCATGGACATGGCAGAAAAAATTGCAAAACAACTTGCAATAACCAATTGTTTTGTCTGTGGGGGAACCACCACAGGGGAACAATGGCCGTGGCAAGTCTTAGAAGCCTCACCATCACTGTTCAATAACATGTCTTCTGTAGGAAACATAACAGCTAGAACAGCTTCCGATCCACTTATCTGGACAATTACCACCAACTTAATTGGTAGAAACTGCTTTTCCAGAAATGGATCCACTGCAGTAGGACACCTCCTCCTTTCCTTAAAGTCGAGGGGCTATTGAGTCCAGGTCTCAAATTATACTACCCATGTGATGGGTAAACCCATGTGAATAAACCATTCACCAGAGCAGCCAAATCCCACCCAAATCCAGCTTGCATTACATACTGGTTTTTTTAGGTTTTTAATTTTGTTTGCCTGTGATTTCTCACTCCTTTTTTGTGCTTTGCACAATCCTGGTCACACCAAAGGGAATGCCATAAAGGGTCTGTGTATGTATGTATGTTTTCTGTCTGATGCTGTATACTGCAGTACAAAATTGCTGTTTGGCAGTTGATCTGTACACCATCTGTTAGTGCAGGAACATTCACAGGATTGTGACAGTATTCCCAGCTCATAGCTCTCCTTGTCTGGAAAACAGGTACTAAATTATACCACATACAATGTTTATATCCATCCCATATACTGCAGGTTTAGTGCTTGGATGGCTCATTAATGAATAATAATGAGTCAGAGTGCTGAGCTCGTGGGTACTGTAAATGACGTGTAAGGAGTATAAGGAGATGCTATGAGGATGCAGAATTTCAATGAGGCTGGTATAAAAAGCCCCAGGAAAATGTCACCATTTATTCCTCTCCTGTGAAACAAATAGTCCCTCTGGTCTGGATATTCCAGTAAGAGGACCATCCTCAGCTGTGCTATCTCTGGCCAATGTTCATTCACATGCATTGCATTCATTTTTACCATTAAGATAGGAGGCTCTTTGCCTTGTTTCTCAGAGCAGCACCAAAGGGGAAGGCTGATTTCAACTGTTTATTTGGGTGATATTTTATTCCTTATTTTTCAAAAAAATATAATTAAGGAAAGGCAGGATAAACAGAATTAAGGAGCAGTATGATGTATGAATAGTCTATATCTGAGATCTCAGGTTGAAATTCATCGCTATCTTTTTGGGTTGACCTTTCTGACTCTGGCTAATAATTATCAATGTTGAATTTTAATGCCAAAAAAATCTGGGATTTTTTGGGCTGTAATAGTGCTGCTTTGTTTGTTTTTAGTGAATCACTTTCCACCTAAACATTTACAATATTTCTAAAGCCATATGCAATCTCTGTTTTATAGTTATTGCTTCATCAAGACTAGCATTTCCTTAACAAGGGAGACAGTCCTTCTTCCCCTTTGCTTTGTCATCAAGGTAGCCTGCCCAACCTATCTTTCAATATTCTTTTTCTTTGGCTGATATAAATCTCAGTATGTTCCCCACGAGGATGACAATTGTACAAGAATTAGTACACCATTCCAGATATAATTTGTATGCTGGCTATAACAGTAACCTAATCATGCTGTGTTAGGTTTACCTAAGCATTAGAAACAACATTTGCAAGGTGCCATTGTTCCTTTTGGTGATCAGTCTAGAATCTTGCTGGATTATTTTGCTTTGGGTTCTGGACAAGAATGATTTAGCTGATTTTGCAATGCAACAAGGCAAATGAAAGATGAATGGAAGTCATATCCAACCATCTGGGGCAGGAAGAGGCATAGAAATAAAACAGTTTTCCTATGTAGAAATTAATGTGACATTCACATATGGAATGTAGTCCTAACCAAAGGTTTTATTGCTTTTCATGTTAAATACTTGATCCTGGATACATCCTGACCTCCAAAAAGACTAGATTAATTTACTTCAAAAAGTATTGGCTACCAAGGTCTAAATCAAGAGTCTTCAAATTTGGCAAGTTTAAGACTTGTGGACTTCAACTCCCAAAATTCCTGAGCTAACATGACTGGAGGAGGAATTCTGGGAGTTGAAGTCCACAAGTCTTAAAGCTCTCAAGTTTGAAGACCCCCTGGTCTAAATGGACAGAAGTTTCATGCAGTCTTATAAATCAAGTTATCAGGAAAGATTGCTGGTGTCAAATAAAATTGGGAATGATCTAACTCAGACATCCCCAACCTTTCTTGCTCTGTGGACTGGCAGTGGTGGCAATGGTGGCAGCAAAAGGGGAAAGGGATAAGAGAGGATAGTTTCATGTGCATGCCTGCCACTTGTATGGCCCAGTACTTGGGGACCCCTAATCTAAATAATACACACTAAAATCATATATAACTGGGTAACTAATTCCATACATTTTGGTGATCTCAGTAGGTCCTCACCATGAAATCACACATTTTTTTTCATAGTCAGAGATTTCAAATGTAGCAGAAGCTGCAATTTAAAAACAAGGGAGAACTAAAGGCCCAATATACTGTAAGATGATAGACTTTGTGGATACTTGATATATAACAATAATGCTAGAAGCACTCAGACAGACTGGTTTCAAAAGGGATTAATTAGTTCATTTCTTGATGTAAATAATTAATTATATGTTCTGCCCATTGGCAAGGAGATACCCAAGTGATCTTTTGTGAAGGCTTGTTAATTGATTCTCAGGGTTAGAGTTCAAAAGATACTCATTGCCTATAAAAGTTAAAAGAAAAAGTACATCACAGTAGAATATTCCCTGATGCTCTCAAAACATGCCAGAAAGACTTTAGTCCAATTAATTTCAGGCAGCAAAAGATGCTTCTTCAGAAGGCATTGTGCCAGCAGTTGCTCTATCTGTAGGCCTGAAATCTTTGGCATTCAGACATCTTTAGAAAAAATAAGATCTGCTTATATTTGGACAATTATTCTATATCCTCTCTTGGAGGAAAGATGTGGAAAAGATAATGAGGCAACAGTTTACAGAGAGTGTTGGAAGAAACAGAGCAGAGCATCCAGTCTCATGGCAGTCAGAATTCAGGCATGGGCAATCGGCATGGGGCAGAAACCACATAGGTCTCATCTCGCTCATGGGTAATTTATGGCAGGACTTGGATGAAAGAGAGCTAGCTAGCTGTCTGCAGTTTTTGCGAGTAACATAATGGCATCAGATGAGGGCTGGGAATTGGAAGCCCAGAATTCTAATGATTCTATTCTTTCCTGAATGGGCGGGTTCAATCAGTTGTCACAGTGAAGGAGACATCTGGCCCTCATGCGGGCTCAGTATTCAACCCTTAACCTGTTTATCTTCAAATGAAACTGTTGTATTTCAGAAGATGGACGCAATAACGGAGATGAAACATCGGTAGTGACTTCAACTCTTTATTCGTGACTTCAGAACAGAGCAAATGAGCCTGACAGCAGCAGCTCCTTTTACAGAGCTGGCTGCTGTCAGCTTGCCCAATGATTCAAGTTTGCCATGCTTGGAGTGTCCAATTGCGGCAGCCTGTTAACTAGCCAATCAGATCAGCCTGGAACGACCAATCAGGACTTGCTATTTCCGGACCAATTGGGTATGCAGGATTATGAGCCTGCTGTGGGCTGGCCAATCCGATCTGCAGGCTTACGAGCCTGCTAGTTCGGAACAGCCCTCCCCTCTAGGTTCCGTCTCAGGGGTGGGGTGATGTATTCGCACAGGTAGGTGGGTCTTTGCACCTGTCTACCTGATTTGCATTGTTCAAAATGTCTTTGCTCAGTTTCTGGTTCTGACGGACTGCTTACTGAGCTTGGCTGTATTGGTGACCTTGCTTCTACACTGGGTATCCGTGGAAGAGATTCGGGGATACCTGCAACGCTTTCTTCATTATTGCTGTCTGGGTTCTCTGGATTCGCTGACCCTGTTCGGCTGCTGTTACCTGGAGAGATGACCATCTGCCAAGGATCTTCTTCAGTTGGTGAATATACTGGGCTTTGCTGTGCTGGATGTGGGTTTCTGCTTTCTGAGCCAGATGTTGGTTCAGTTTCAAAACCCTCAGTTTCCCTTCCCCCTCTGGTTTCGAGATTGGGGGTTGTGATGGGGGTTGTGGTCAACCTTGAGCGCAGCTGGTCGATGTGGTGTTTCCATAGTCTGTGGTTTCTAACTGGTAGGAACGGGGGCCCGTAATTTGTGTTATTTTGGCAGTGATCCACAATGGGTCACCTGTAAAGTTCTTTGCAAAGACAGGGTCTCCTAACTTAAATGTACGATGTTTGCTGCTGGAACCCAGGGGCTTTTCTGGGGTGTATGCAGGATGTATGCGGTCTAGATGTGATCAGGAGTTCGGCTGGGCTTTTGTTTGTGGTGCTGTTTGGTGTAATATGCTGGAGGAGGAGCATCCTGGTGACTTTGTCGTGAATGTTCCCTTGTTCCATTTTTTGTAAGATTTTTTTGGTGAACTGAACCATTTGTTCAGCCCTGCCATTGGCCACCAGTTGAGCAGGTGATGTCAAGGCGTGGCATATTCCCCGGTCTGCTAGGTATTGTTCAAACGACAAGGCAGTAAATTGTGGGCCATTGTCAGAAACCAAGACATCTGGTAGCCCGTGCGTTGCAAATAGTCTGTTTAATTTTTTAATGACCGCCTCTGTGGTGGTGATCTTCATCTTGTTGACCTCAAGCCAGTTTGAGTATGTGTCTACTGTTAACAGGAAAGTATGTCCTTTTGTAGGTCCCGCAAAATTGATGTGGATGCAGGACCATGGACCCCTGGGCGTTTCCCATTCAGCTGCTGGTGCTTTTGGTGGGGCCGAATGCATTTCTTGGCATTTGCTACAGGTGGCAACCTAGGCTTCAATTTGTTTGTCCATACCTGGCCACCAGTGCCTTCATTCATATGATGCCCGGGTGTCCATCATGTAGTATTTTTAGAACATTCTTCTGTAGTTTTTCTGGAATGACCATGCGGTCTCCCCATAACACGCACCCTTTTTGAGAAAAAAATTCTGTTTGTCTGTTCTTGAAGGGTTTAAAGGTGTCATTGGGTTCGATTTCTGGCCATCCCCTCTCCACCCAGCTGAAGATCCGTGCCAAACATGAGTCCTTTTTTGTTTCTAACGCGATGTCTTGTGCGGTCAGTGGAGGTGAGGAAAATGTCTCAATTTGTAGTACTGATAGCGTGGGAGCCGGGTCATCTCGGAACTCTGGCAGGGGAGGACGGCTCAAAGCGTCCGCATGAGGGATGGTTTTTCCTGGTCGATGTCTTAACTGGTAGTCGTAGGCGGCTAAGAATTCCAACCATTGAGTCATCCTTGGAGATAGGATGGGGAGTTGGTTTGTCCCCTGCCAAGATGCCAAGCAATGGCTTATGATCTGTGATGATGGAAAAGGATCTTCCGTACACGTATTCATGGAGCCGTTTAATTGCAGATACAATAGCGAAAGCTTCTTTATCTAAATGACTATAGTTCCTTTCCGTTTTAGACCAAGTCCTTGAAAAGAATGCAATAGGTGCCTCCATACCATTTGGTAGGACGTAGCTCAGGATAGCTTCTACCCCGAAAGATGAGGCATCACACGTTACAGTCAATGGAAGTGTCTCGTTTTATTGGATGAGCACTGCATCCGATGTTAAAAGGTCTTTTACTTGTTGGAAAGCCTGCTCCTTCCAACGTTCCCAAAACCAGGATGCCTTCTTGTTGAGGAGCCTATGCAGGGGTTCAGCAACAGTCACCTTCTGGGGTAGGAAGATGTTCTAAAATTTAATGAGTCCCAGGAAGGCTTCGAGGTCTGTTTTGTTCTTTAGTCTTGGGGCATTTTTAATGGCCAATTTCTTTTCAGTAGGGTGAATTCCCTGTTTGTCAAGAAGGTAGCCCAGAAATTCAACCCTCTCAGTGCATAACTGGCACTTCTCCTTCTTAACCTTGAGGCCTGCATCTTTGAACCTTTGTAGGACAGTTCTCAGGCATTTTTCTAACTGACTTCTTGTAGGGACGGCTATCAATACATCATCGAAGTAGGGCACAACCCCTTTTATGCCCTGCAATAACCTTTCCATCAAACTTTGAAAAATGCCAGGTGCTACACTTACTCCGAACTGTTACACTTGAACGCACCCCTGTGCGTAACTATGGTTTGGGCTTCAGCGGTTTCTCCGTCTACTGGTAGCTGTTGATAAGCTTGGGCTAGGTCAAGCTTTGCGAATACATTTCCACCCCCAAGTGAGTGAAGGAGATGTTGGACCACGGGGTACTGGATAGGTGCTCTGCTGTAGCGTGTGATTTAGGGTGGCCTTATAATCCCCACAAATTCTCAAAGATCCATCAGGTTTTATGGGGGTTACAATTGGGGTCTCCCATCGGGCGTGGTCGATGGGTTCCAACACACCTTGTGCTATTAATTTGTCCAATTGCTCATCAATTTTTGGTTTGAGAGCAAAGGGGACTCGGCGTGGCTTTAGGCGAATGGGTGCGATCTCTGGGCAGAGATTGAATGAGATGGGGGACCCTTTGTACTTGCCTAATTGTTCAGTGAAGACTTCTTGAAAGTCACAGACAAGGGCCACCTCCCAGTCTTCATCTATAGTCTGGTTGATGCCTGCCATTTCGATTCCTAATGGTGCGAACCACTGTAAACCCAATAAACTGGGCCGGTCTCTGTCAACGATGGTGAGAGGTAGTATTGCGGAGACCTGGACGTGACTGGAACCAGCAACAGGGATTTGATTTCCTTGGTAGTCCTTTAATATAAGTCTCTGGGTGCTGAGATCCTGGTGACGGATGTCAGGGATCAGCTGCTTGAGGGTTTTCCAGGATACCATGGATAGGGATGACCTGGAGTCCATTTCCATGAGGCATGGCCAATTTTCAATGTTGACCTTTACCCGGATTTTCTTTGCATCCAATGATGATGCGTGGCTGATGGTGATGGTCTGATGTGCCTCTTCCCATCTGGTTGCGCCAGTAAACATTCGGTTCCTGTTGTACTGGCTCCACTGGTTGCTTGGGCAGTCCCGGTTTGTTGGTGGGGTGCCTGATACTTGTGTGAAGTTGTTTTCTTTTCTCTTGGGGCTGGATCCTCTTTTGTTCTGGCACACCTTAGCAATGTGCCCCCTTTCTTCACAGAAATGACAGATGGCATCTAGGAATCTGCAGTCTGATCATGGGTGGTTTCCCCTGCATCCTGCACATTGGAAATTGGATTTACGAACCCGCTGGTCTCGCTTTTTGTGCTCTGACCTGAGTCTGTTGACTTCTTCTTTATCACTATCTGATGAGGACTCGATGTCTTCATGGTGGGTGGATGCTGTATGTCTTTCTGAGGCTATTGCTGATTCGTTGATAGGTTGGCGGCTGGCCCCATTCGTTCTGCGCATTCGGGCTGCTGATTTGTGGGTAGCTTCTGCTGCAGTGGCATCTGCTTGGGCATCTGCAAGGGTGATGTCTCCCTTTGCCATAATTTTGCTTTGGACAGTGGGGTCTCTCAGCCTGAGGACAATCCAATCTCTCATGGCTTCTTCCAGATTTATGAAGCCACACAGTCCACCCAAATTTCTTAGGTCAGCTACAAAATCCCCGATGTTCTCACCTTCGCGCTGGTCCCTCTGGTAAAACTCGTGTCTTCTAATAAGAGTAGGAACTGCAGGAGCGTAATGAGCCCAAAGGATGGGAGCTAGGATATCCCAGTCCATCGTTTTGACTTCAGCTGGTTTTGCAAGCGCCTTTGCCATTCTGAAAACAGCAGGTCCGCAATGCATTAGGAAAACCGCACGTTTCTTGCTAGATGTGGCATCATTCAGATTATTAGATTCCAGGAACATTTGGAACCTGTCCATATACGAGTCTCAATCTTTGCTGGCTGGATCAAATGGGGCGGGTGGTATAGCATTGCTAGCCATGCTGCCGATGTCTGTGCACCTTCAGCCACGTGCTCTGTCAATATTCTGTGAGTGCTCAGTCAGCTCTATCGTCTCCGCATCCCATCCTCATCGCCAGTGTTGTATTTCGGAGGATGGGCACAATAACGGAGGCGAAACATTGGTAGTGACTTCAACTCTTTATTTGTGACTTCAGAACAGAGCGAATGAGCCTGACAGCAGCAGCTCCTTTTATAGAGCTGCCTGCTGTCAGCTTGCCCAATGATTCAAGTTTGCCACGCTTGGAGTGTCCAATCGCAGCAGCCCATTAACTAGCCAATCGGATCAGCCTGGAATGACCAATCGTGACTTGCTATTTCCGGACCAATCGGGTATGCAGGATTACGAGCCTGCTGTGGGCTGGCCAATCCGATCTGCAGAGCCTGCTAGTTTGGAACAGAAACAACTGGAGGAGGCCATTTACTAGTTTGGGGTGAAATATCCTCAATACATGTGGATAATAACCAGTTGTACATCTCCAGAATGTAGACAGAACGGCTAAGTCTGTGATGGCAAACCTATGGCATGTGTGCCACATGCAGAGCCATTTGTGTGGGTATGTGTGCCCCACATATGCCCACTATACTGCCATGGTCTTATACTGCCATGTAACACCATTGCTGTGGGAGCTGCATTGGCTACCAATGAGTGCAATGTGAGGTACTAGTTATCACCTATAAAACTCTATTTGATTTGGGGGCTGGTTATTTTTGAGATGTTATCTGCTGAATCTCAAGGGCATGAAATAAGCTTGCCAAAGATCCATATCTATCAGGAGGTACAACAACAGGTTCCTGGAAGTAGGTATTCGCTGTGGGGTCTCCTCACATCTGGAACAGCTTTTCCCAAAGGCAAGGCAACTAAAGGCAACTATCTTTTGGCCTTCTGGAAGCTCTTAAAAATTAGCATGTTCTCAAAGTCTTTTGACTCTTTAGAGTTTTGGAGCTCCTGAAGGCAAGATTGATATGATCATTTCTGATACTAATTGTAACCTGTAGTTGTAACTGTTGTGAATGAATAAACATGTTCAATAAAGGTTATTAAGAGCTTGAAGTTAAGTGCAGGGTTCTGGCCCTGCACTTCTGATTGGCCGTTAATAGCGACATCAGATTGGTCCGTTCAGGCGAATCTGATTGACTATTAACGAGCCTCTCCCATTGGTTAACAGAGCTAGCACTCCCTGGTTTTCATTGGTTGAATATGTAATAAGTTGCCTATATAAAGAGGGCCATTGCAGCCATTGAGCTGAGCTGTCACACCATGTTAATAAAGAGTTTTGAAGTTCACCGTTCCACCGGCTCGTCTCCATTCTTAACGCCCACGCTCAGAACTTAACACTGGCGACGAAGGTGGGATTTGGAGACGTCAGAGCTGACTGAACAAATGAAGAAGCGATAACCGAGCATGTGGCTGAATGCACAACAGTGGAACCATGTCCGGCGGCATCATACCACCCACTCCATTCGACCCAGCACAGGAAGACTGGGACTCCTATATGGATCGCTTCCAGATGTTCCTGGAAACCAACAATTTGAAGGATGCCACTACTGGGAAGAAACGAGCGGTATTCCTAACCCATTGCGGGCCAACCATATTCAAGATGGCCAAGGCACTAGCGAAACCGGCAGAAGTAAAATCTATGGACTGGGACGTCCTCGAACCCCTACTGAGGGCCCACTATGCACCGATCGTGCCAACGCTCGTCAGAAGGCATGGATTTTATCAGAGGAGTCAGCAGAAGTGCAAAAGTGTTGCTGATTTCATAGCGGATCTCTGGAATCTGGGAGGCCTATGTGGGTTTGCCGACCTCGAAGAAGCCCTGAGAGACAGAATAGTTCTGGGATTGGATGCACCACACATCCAAAGCAAGCTGATGGCGAAAGGCGACATCAGCCTTGCCGATGCTATCAATGAAGCTACTGTAGCAGAAGCAACCAGGAAGTCGGCTGCCTGAATGCACTGCAACCGCGGCCCAGTTCACCAACCGACCCGAGAAATTTTACCCAAGTCAGATGGGCAGCATCCAACGGCCTCCTCTCTGGATCATGCCTCCTCTCTGGATGCCAAGAAGTTCTGAGTGAAAGTGGCCATCGAAAACCAGCCCTGCCTGATGGAAGTCGACTTGGGATCGTCTCTCTCGATGGTTTCCTGGAAGACCCTCAAGCTGCTCATCCCTACTGTCCGGCGGCAAGACCTCAGATTCCAAAGACTCATACTCAAAGACTATCAGGGGAATCGAATCCCAGTGGTAGGATCCAGTCGAGTCCGGGTATCGTTCAAGAACCGCACAGCATTCCTATCCCTGACTGTAATCGACAAGGATTGGCCTAGCCTGTTAGGCCTCCAATGGTTCGCTCCACTTGGAATTGAAGTGGCCGGCATTCACCGGATCTGCCGCAGCGATTGGGAAGAGGACCTCGTCCAAGAATTCAAGGACATCTTTGCAGAAAAACTAGGCGAGTACAAGGGGACCCTGATATCATTTAACCTCAATCCCAAAATAGCTCCCATCTGCCTTGAGCCTCGTCGAGTTCCATTTGCCCTTAAACCAAAGATTGACGAGAAGCTTGATAAATTAATAGCCCAGGGTGGGTTAGTACCTGTTAGGGATAACAGTGTTTACCCTAACTGGTTTAGGTAAAATAATAAATAAGTTATCATGGTTTGTTAGTTAAAGTGTCTGTAACTTTAACCGTAAGAATGTAATTAAGGGAGTGGTTGTAAAAGCACCATAAAAGAAGCAAGTCAACGGCAGCTTGCTCTCTCTGGCTTAATGATCCCTAATTACTGGATAGATTGAAGACTGTGTTTTTCTCCTACTGGAACGGGAGAGAGAAAGGACTGTTGATTTTATCAACGGTGAGAAGACTGATTTATTGTAAGTGAACTGACATTGGATATTCTACATGGACTTTGCTAATTGAATATCCTTGAATGGACTGACTAAATGATACATGACTAATGGACTGTTATTTTGACTATGCTATAAATTCTAAATGGAATAAACTATATTTTTAATAGCACGAACGTATCTGTTATTTTTACTGTATGTTAACTAACATACAAACTTATCTCACACATTTATCTGTGTGCCTATCTGACTAACGCTGCACATTCTGTTTAGCTTGTCTCCTTAACCCTGGTTGGGGAACACAGGCTTAACACTGGTTATGGGCCCAGAGACTGCAAAGTCAGTTTAACTAGGATAAAACAGATTTATGTAAAAAGTGAGTTTGTGTTGTTATACGTTACAGTAAACAGACAGCTGTGTTTTATTAATTATAGTTTTATATCCATATATAAGAAAACATGGCACAAGTCAATCTACAAAGTTTGTCCCTTATATCCAAGCTGGATGGAACAAACTATGTATCATGGTCTATGAAATGTAGTCTACTTCTATGAATAGAAGGTCTGTGGAACATAATTGAAAACCCACCAAACATAGAGGAATGGGATCCAGAGACTGAGGAAGATAGTAAAAAGATAGAAGACTTTAAGCAGAAGAATGAACAAGCTCTTTGCATAATAGGACTAACATTATCTGACCAGCAACTTGTTCATATCTGCGGAGAGCAAACGGCTGTTTTGTGTTGGCAGAAGCTGAAGAGGATTTATGTTCGAGATAACATTGGTGCTCACATAAATCTTACACGGAAGCTTTTCAGGATGCATCTCCAGAAGAATGGTGATATGCTGAGTCATTTGAATTCTATAAAAAGCATTTTTCAAGAACTGCACGAAAAAGAGCTGATTTTCTCTAAACTACACCAAGTCTACATAATTCTATCATCACTAGATGTAAGTTATGATAACTTCATCACTTCTCTTGAAATTTTGCCTAAGGAAAGTTTAACTTTAACTGATATAACTGGCAGATTGATTGAAGAGGCAAGAAGAAGACTTGAAAGAGATCAGTTAAGGAGGGAGCAACCTCAAAAAGAAGTTAATGAATCTCCTACTGCATACGCAATTAAACAGTGTTTTAATTGTGGAGGAAAAGGACATTTGGCAAGATTTTGTAAAAAAGCAAAGCGCCAGAATGCTGGCTAGAATACTAAAAGTCATCAAAAGATAAATAAAAATTTAAAGTTAGCTATGTATATTAACGGAGTTGTAAAAAATAATTTATGGGTAATTGACAGTGGAGTATCCCACTGTATAACAAATGATAACAGAAATTTTATTAAAATGTCCAAGAGTACACAGCAGATATGGTTAGCCAATGGCTGGAAACTGAAAGCTAAAGGTCAAGGTATAGCATATTGTTCTTTCATAAAAGAGAATGTAAAAATGTTATATGTACCACAACTTAAGTTTAATTTAATTTCAGTTAGAATTTTGGTTAAACTAGGATATGTAGTTACCTTTAGGGGAGATAACTGCATAATTGGTAAAGAAGATAAGAAAATTACTGCATCTTTAAGAGGTGAATTATATGTGTTAAATGATAATGGTTTAGAGGTGGCTAACACGGTTTATGATAATAAGAAACCTCATGATGAATGTATTCACTTGTTACACCGAAGGCTAGGGCATTTAAATTTTAAAATGCTTAAGAGAACTGTTCAATTATCTAAAGGAATAAGTTTGAAACTTTGTAATAAGTATTTGCAATGTTATACTTGTAATCAAAGCAAAAGCAAGGTCATACCGGCTAATAGAGTTGATGGATTTACTACCAAGGAGCCTTTAGAAGTAGTGTTTGCCGATTTAATAGGTCCAAAAAAACCAAGTGTAGGAGGTGCTCGATACATACTAAGTATAATGGACCACTATTCTAGATATGGGTTTTGCTATTTAATGAAGAGCAAAACTGAAACATACCTAAATCTCTTTAATTGGATAAAATTTGCAGATCACTCTCCCTGGGAAACCCCAATCGTTACACCCATCAAGCCGGATGGATCGATAAGAATTTGTGGGGACTACCGTGCCACCCTGAACCACGCCCTTCAAAAAAACGCGTATCCGGTACCGGTGGTGCAGCACCTCCTCCATTCCCTGGGGGGCAGAAAAGTTTTTGCTAAACTAAACTTAGCCCAAGCATACCAGCAACTGCCTGTAGACAAAAAAATGGCAGAGGCCCAAACGATCGTTACACACCGTAGTGCGTTTAAATGTAACTGACTCCAATTTGGAGTACGCGTGGCTCTGGGAATCTTTCAAAGTTTGATGAAAAGACTATTACAAGGGATAAAAAGCATTGTCCCATATTTTGATGATGTGTTAATCGCTGCCCTGACTCCGCAAATATTACGGGATCGCCTGAGGTTGGTTCTCCAGAGATTCAAAGACGCAGGTCTTAAAGTTGGAAAAACAAATGTAAACTGTGCACAGATCATGTAGAATTTTTAGGATATTTAATTGATAGTCATGGCATTCACCCCACCGATAGCAAACTGAGGGCAATCAAGAATGCCCCAAAACCCTGAAATAAGGCCGACCTCCATGCGTTTCTAAGCCTTATCAATTTTTATAACGTTTTCCTGCCTCACAAAACAACCATAGCCGAACCCCTACATCGTTTGTTGGACAAAAAAGCGATCTGGGTCTGGGGTCACAGAGAAGAGCAGGCATTTCGAAATGTAAAAAAATTATTGACTTCTGACGCTGTGCTGATGCAGTACAATGAGACTTTGCCTTTAAAGATCACGTGTGATGCATCGCCTTTCGGAGTGGGCGCCATTTTGAGCCACGTTTTGCCAAACGGTCGCAAAGCCCCTGTTGCCTATTTCTCAAAGACGCTTTCAAAAGCAGAACGTAATTACAGTTAGATTGATAAAGAAGCCCTTGCTATTGTGTCTGCTGTAAAGAGATTTCATGAATATGTGTGTGGCCGAGCCTTTACTATAGTGACTGATCACAAACCTTTGCTGGGAATAATAGTGGGAGATAAGCCAACCCCATATATATTGTCCCCCAGAATGACTCACTGGTCAGAATTCTTAGCTGCCTATCATTGTAAGTTACAACACTGCCCGGGAAAGGCCATTCCCCATGTCGACGCATTGAGCCGAGCACCACTTCCGGAGACCATTGATGACCCCGCTCTGACAGTGACAACGTTGCAGATCGAGACACTTCAAACACCGCCATTAACAGCCTGAGATATCGCAATGGAAACGAAATGTGACCGTATCTTAGCACGAGTCCTCAGTTGGGTCGAGCGCGGATGGCCATTGGACCAGATATCTGACGACTACGCCACATTCAAGAGTCGACAAACGGAATTGTTTTCCCAGAAGGGCTGCATTATCTGGGGAGATAGAGTCGTTGTCCCAGAATGGCTACAATGAGCAGTACTAAGGACCTTGCATGATGGCCACACTCGTATCATGCAAATGAAAGCCCTCACACGTAGCTACGCGTGGTGGCTGGGCATCAACAAGCAGATTGAGACATGGGTCAAAGCTTGTCACAAATGCCAGGAAGTAAGCAAAGCCCCACCAAAAGCAACCCCAACCGAATGGGAAACACTGAGAGGGCCATGGTCCCGTATTCATCTGGACTTTGCAGGACCTACCAAAGGCCACACGTTCTTGTTAACGGTGGATGCCTACTCGAACTGGCTCGAAATCCATGAAATGAGGAATACAACAACCGAAGCGGTCATCAAGAAACTAGATAGACTCTTTACAACACACGGATTACCAGACGTTCTGGTATCCGACAATGGCCCCCAATTTACCGCGCTGTCTTTTGAACAGTACCTGGTGGACCGTGGCATTCGCGATGCCTAACTTCGCCGGGGCATCCTGCGGCCAATGGAAGGGCCGAGTGCATGGCATAATTCGTCAAGAAAACCTTATACAAAATGGACTATGACAATATCGAAGAAAAGATTAACCGGATACTCCTTTTGCAGCATATCACTCCGCACAGCATCACCAACAAAACTCCCATTGAGTTTTTAATGGGGCGGAAGCTCCGCTCCCACCTCGACTGGCTGCACCCATCGTACGAACCTGAGAAACCACACGGATCCAGTGGGCGATGCCGTAACTTCCAGGTAGGTGACTTGGTATTCGCAAGGAACTTTTCAGGTGATCCGTTGTGGGTCGAGGCAACTGTGATCCAAGTAACTGGCCCCAGATCGTACCACGTGAAATGTCGCGATAATAGAATATGGAAGCGCCGTATTGATCAGCTGCGTTCAAGGCTGCAATCAGGGATCTCCGAGTCCCCTGAATTCCAAACTGAGGGGGAAGGAAATATGGAGGAAGATGAACTTGAAATAGCAGAAAGCTTTAATGAAAGAGATAACAGCGCAGTGGAAACACCTAAAGAAGAATCAGGGATGGGGGTGAGCTCGCCTCATGGAGATACCGAAAATGTTAGTGACAATGGAAATTCGAATTCAGAACTAGAAGCACCCTTTTCACCAGATAACGTCCTACCTCAACAAGACTGCAGCCAAATGCTGGGTGTACAACGAAAATCAAATAGACTAACAAAACAACCGGCCTACCTCAAGGACTATGTAACCGCACCCCACAAACGGAACCTGGGGGGAAGGGGTGTTGTGAATGAATAAATGTGTTCAATAAAGGTTATTAAGAGCTTGAAGTTAAGTGCAGGGTTCTGGCCCTGCACTTCTGATTGGCCGTTAATAGCGACATCAGATTGGTCCGTTCAGGAGAATCTGATTGGCTATTAACGAGCCTCTTCCATTTGGTTAACGGAGCTAGCGCTCCCTGGTTTTCATTGGTTGAATATGTAATAAGTTGCCTATGTAAAGAGGGCCGTTGCAGCCATTGAGCTGAGCTGTCACACCATGTTAATAAAGAGTTTTGAAGTTCACCGTTCCACCGGCTCGTCTCCATTCTTAACCCCCACGCTCAGAACTTAACAGTAACAATATGCTAGAATTTAAAAAAACAAGGTAATACAAGGATTATTGTTTATTAATATTACCAAGGCTGATAACAAATCCTAACACTTCACGCACTTTGAAATCTCCTTTTTGTGGCTTAGTAAACTGTGACAAAATTTGATTTTCTACAATGTTGAGGTTTGAAATTACATGAACACTATAATATTAACTTCAGATGCAAGTCACACAATTTAAAATAAACAAAGGAACCCCTGTTTTGTCCTGCTAATCAGACCTCCTTTATATTTGGGCCTTATATAATTACCACCTCTGCCTGGCCTCTCAGGGTTGCCTGTTTGCAGACTGTGTAAATTCCTTACTTTAAATGGTGAGCTAAAGTGCCCAGTTGTCAGCCCTAGCAGGCTGCTAGAGTTCACTGCACATTCCTGACCTATGCCAACTGAGCAAGGTGAGGAAGGAGAATTCATTGTCTGCATTTCTCTGAAGTAATGTACTTAGCAAATCAACATGACTCTCCAAGTCATTTTTGTATATCACTTAGACTAAATTCTTGTCACTGGGACTTAATTCGAGCATGCTGGGATACAGTACACTTTGTATATAATCTGTAATAGCAGAATGGATAAGATGTTGAGGGGAGTAAACTCTGAATGATTTAGGGCAAAGTTTCAGGATCCAATCTGAGTGGGTCACCCGGACCAGTGGTTTAGTTTTCTGAGCTTTTGCTTGGGCAACGTTTGTTGAATACCTGCCCTAGCAAAGTTGAGTATCTGCCCTAAAAAATGTTTGTTGAGCATCTCTGTTGATACATTGCTAGGACAATGTTTGTTAAGTATCAACAGAGAGAAAAATAGAGTACCTTGTGGACATATTAGGAGGAGACCCATGATACTCTATAACAGCAAAAAAAAAATTCAGTTGAATCTGGTACTTTCTTTTCTTATTTTATTAAAAGGCACAAGATTTTGGGAACTGCAGCTCACTTCAATTAGTTGCATAGTGGCTAGCTATGAATCTATAGATAACTATTACCTATATATACCTATATATCGATCTAAAAGCTTATGCCTTTTCATACAATTTGTAGTTAGAAAAGTTGCTACTAGGCTTCATCTGCTTTTCCTTCCTTCCTTCCTTCTTGCTTGCTTGCTTATTTTGAATACCTATGTATTTTTAAACATACTTGTATACTACCACAATTATATGATTATGTAAAACACTCATGGTAGGATACATACTATATAAGAGCTGCAAAGAATTCGACCATATATAAGTAGTTACTAATAGGCTTCAAAGCCCAATTGAGAATGCTCATTATCCCTAATGCCTTTCAAACACAACCAAAATATAATCTTTCCATCTAGTTATAACATCTCAAGAAGTCTTATTGAGGCTTATTCCTTCCCACAAGGCATGTGGAATATGATCCAGGCAACAGGCCTTCTCAATGGTTCCTTCACCTTATGAAGACCTCCTATGTCCCTTCCAACTCTGTTATTCTCAAACATCTTTCCCCAGTGGCTTTATTTCAGGGGCTATCATAGTTGTGTATTGTTATTTTAGCTACTTTCTAAAAGGTTTATTATATTTTCAACTAATGTTCCCTGCCCAGGAATTGTATGGATTGAGGTGGCCCATCAATAAAATAGATAAATATTTATTCTATAATCCATGGTGTTTCAAGAGCTGCTACCCAAACTACTTTCTACAACTATTCCATCTTTTCTTTCTTCAGTGATTATCTATGGCAAGTAAATTGCAGATAAAGGAGTAAAACACAGGAGGATAACATTTTTTTTTTGGGGGGGGGGGAGAATCCTTAAAATCCTATGGATTGTACAGAAAAGCCATATTTAGAAACACCTAACTTTCAAAGCAAACATACATTTTATCAATATTGTTTATGCCCATCTTTTTAACACATTTGAGTAGGTTCTTAAAATTGCTTAATTCAAGTTAAAGTAGTAAAAGTTGCTCATAACCACAGCTTTTGCCCTCTTTGTTCACTTTGATATTTTCTGTATTAAAGTTATTTTAAAGTAAGAAGGATACAGTAGTTCTAGTTTGGCCAAAATGATTGTGCATTATAGTCATATATCTACTTAATTTCTCCAGCTAGTCCCTTGTAATAACTACATGATGAAATAAACTTCTGTCATGTGATGTTAATGGTAGCTGGAAAATGGGATGTGAGTAAATAGACAAATAAAGTGGTACAAATGGAGCATGAAGGATTAATGTTTAGTTAGTAGGAAGTGATTTATTAAGCCAAGCTAATTGTTTGTGAGATGATGCTCAGATTAGAGAAGCATAGACATGTGACAATTTAATGTATCCTTGAATTAAAACAATTGCTTTCTCTAAAAAGTAGCTGATTTAATACAAAAAAATAGGAATTCCTTTATTTAGTAGAATAGAATTTAAAAATCCATGAACCTCCTGTATCATGATTAAAATGAATGTTCAAAGTAGTAGTAGTTGTAGTAGTAGTAGTAACTGAAGCTATTTTGGAAATCACCTAGTTGTTTTCCTGTTGTAAGAAAAGGTTATAAATAAGAGGAATTTCATTTCCAGAGTTTATGTACAAAGCTGATTTCAGTCTCCCACCAAACTGGTTTCTCCCGTTGAGAACAGGAAGAAAAGTCCCTTTGAGGTTTTGTGGGAGAAAGGAACAAAGCAGGGCTTATTGATGAGAGTGAGCTAGTGTTTACCTTCTTTTGTAGAAAGAGTGCTAGTTATGTGGCCTGCTTGCCTTGTCTCAGCACAATCCTAACTCATGCTGAGCTTTGCAGCTGCCCAGAAGCAGCAGGAGACTTGAGAAGAATTCCAAATTAGTTGGCTCCCTTTAAAAGACCAGAGGAGTGAACAACAAGGAGCTATTCTTGAAGAATTGATGTGTTCAGGGACTAAAACATTACAAATAGTGACCAGCTGGTCTGCCTCTTATGCCAATAGGTGGCGATGGCCCTCAGCAGCTTTTACCAGCTAGATATCCTCCAATTGAGACAAATGGTTGTCCAATCTCTTCTTAAAAACTTTCAGTGTTGGTTCATTCACAACTTCTGGAGGGAAGTTGTTCCACTGATTAACTGGAATCCACAGCAGGATCCACAATTGGAAATGCCCGAACTGTCAGCTACATGTTTTGCTTAATGATCACTTTGCTTAGTGGTGGAAGTTCCTGCCCCAATTAGGGTTAAAAGTTGTAACCCAAGGACCATTTGTATTCTAGACCCCGCATTAGCCAAGCAAGTATGAGACAGTCTTGTGAAGTTATCTAGGTAAAAATTTTTCCAACATTGTGGGCTCTAAGAAAATGAACAGGGTCATAAGCAGCATGAACTTTGTCACCACTGGGCTTGACCCATGCCTCACTGGACAGCAAGAAGGGGATAGATAAATGATAGGATTTGAGTATTTAATTCTTCTCTGAAGGAGAGAGTTGTAGTTTTTGCTATAAGGAAACAGCAGTAGAATCTCACCTGAGCTTCATCTTTTGATCTTATAGTGTTAGATAATTATCATCCTTCCCTTTTTTAATCAGCGTATCTTGACTATTTTGATAGGGATCCCTGGTTGTGGAATGGAAACTGCTATGCTTTGTTGCTCTTATGGTTTACAAAGATGGGATGGGACAATGGAACTCTTCTGGTGCTTTTAGATATCTCAAATGAATTCTATATCATCAACCATGGTATTCTCCTGGATCACTTACAAGGGTTAGGAATTAGGGGTACTACAACATTACTGTTGTAATGGTTTCATTCTGTCCTGAGTGGATGGTTCAAATCATTAATGTTGGAGGAAGGTTGCATCCCATCCAGCACACTACTAATATCACCATCAGCCTTCCTTAACCAACTCAGGGAACATCACACATTTTTACTTTATTTGAGCAGGGGACCATTTGCTAAGCACTGCATTTATTCCCACTCAAGTTTTACTACCCTCATATGCTGCTTTTATTACATTTAGCAACCAGTTTCCCATTCCATATTTGGACAAAATGATATAAAGGTCTGTTTTTTTTCCCATCAGAAGCTCAGTAGAAAACTTTTTGTCAGAAATATGCTTTTCAAGTGAAAGAGAAAAGTAAAATAAAAAGAAATGATGTTTATTACAATTTGTCTGAAGAATAAATTTTGAGGCATACTTGGATAGACCTTTGAAGGAAAAAAATGTAATATTTGGATGAGAAAAGTGATGTGTATGCTTGTCTCTTCCACCCACCTTCTTACTCCCACCACTTCAGCAAAAAGTACAGTGATATTTGGAAGAATGCTTTTGCTATATGCTGTTTTTCTGCAATAAGTATGGAGTATGTGTTGTAACTCTGAATTAACACAAAGTAGTGAAGCAGATGAAAAAGAATACCAAGACATTCAAGTATTTTGCTTTTTGTTGCAATGTTTCATATACAATATTTCCACATTTCAAATATAGCACATTTTAATTATTTAGGTAATCTAACAGAATCTATAATGTATTTGTGCTTATATGGATTTAAATCTAATGGTATCATTCCTGGCAGGAGCTGTTCTGCCAGTGGCACAGATACTTAATTCCCATCTCAGAAAGTGGCAAAGAGAGGTGAGATGAAGAAACTGAGGACAAAAGGGCTGATGTTCTGCAGAATGACAAGGAAAGGCACAAAATGAGAAGTCAAGAAGAGCTGGAGCTGGAAAGGAAAGATAAACTGGAGAATATGTGGTAAACACTCATTTCTCTTAGAGCTCCTTAACACAACAATACCTGCCTTCAACAACAGGATTTCTGTTAAGTTCTGCGCATGGGTGCAAGGAGCGGAGACAAGGCAGTGAACAGTGAACTTCAACTCTTTATTAAGCATACAGAACAGAGCAATCACCTAGGCCAGCAGCAGCCCTTTTATAGGGTTGGCTGCTGTCCTATTAGCCAATGAAAAACATGGAAGTGTTAAACCCTTGAACCAATGAGAGTTGGCCTGTTAACAGCCAATCAGATTTCCCAGAAAGGACCAATCCAATGTCGCTATTATCAGCCAATCAGAAGTGCAGGATTAGAACCCTGCTTTTTACCTAAGGTTGTTAAAACTTTATTAAACGCCTTTATTAGTTCATAACAATTTTAACAGAGAAAGAGCAAGGTCAAATGTATGGCTTGCATAGCCTAATATTTCCCTGGCCAAAGTCTACCCTCACTGTTGTGCCCTCTTATTCTTTCCAGAAGCCACCAATTTCTGCTATATGAAGCGAGAGTTGGGGATAGGCAATCTATAATCCTTCTCCATTAATAAAATGACATTTTCTTCTTTAATTTTAAAGAAATTAAAGTGGCCTTTGGACAGAGTTTGTTCTGACATTTTTGGCAATTTGCTAGATTTTAGGTTTTCAAAAATCAGATGAAAGTGAATGACCTTCAGATCATCTAAATCCTATTACAGCTGAGTAGAGAACAACATATATGAATGAAATATTGACTTAATTATTAAAGTGCAGAGTACTTATCTATACATATCAGGGAGCAATTCCCTTTAACTTACTCAGAAGTGTTTAACTTTTCTGGTAATAGGATTAGAATTGTATGGAAATGGCTCTTTTATGTAACAGTGCAAAGTCAGAGAAATATTTGGTTATAACTTTACCATGCATCTAATTTTGTTAAGCTAGATATTTCCAGTATTGCCTTCTGGCTGAAAAGCCAAAACCTCAGCATTTATGTGGAGATAAAAAATATCTCAACTGATCAAGTGGAGAAGCCGAAACATCCCGTTGCATTTCAAATGTAATAAAATATTATTCTTCATGTTTAAACTTGGTTTACTACACACAGTTACGAACATTTGCAACAAAACAACAGTGGAAACATGCACCCCTGTAATGAAAACTACTGACAGTAGCAGCAATGAAGCACAAAGACATTAACTTGTTAGGCCTCAAATGTCCAGTGCAGGAAGTTTTAAGATCGTTGGTGATATCCAAGCAGCTTGTTTAGCATGCTGCCTCCCACCTCTGACATGGCACATAATGTATAAATTTGCTGTGCCTTCATAGACGAGTCTTTAATCTGCCTCATTATCGAAGAGGATCAGTACTGCAATTCTAGGAGATTGACAACTTATGGTAATGTGAATAATGGATTTCTCTGCTAGCAAAAAATACATTAGCTATAAACTTCCTATTTGGTGGAGAAGGGATGGGCTGAGGATATAGGCAAGGTTTGACAGATGGCTAGAATGCAGAACCTGATATTGAGAATCTGTGAGAGCTGATGGTTAGGGTTTTGTTTTATGGTTTATGGTTTTATAGTTATCATGTTTTATTCTTGTTGTGAGCTGCCCAGAGTTGTGTTTAAGATAAACATCCATACAAATCTTTTAACTAACTAACTAAATAAATAAAAATAAGCCATATCCTATTGGTGTTGCTATGTGAGAATGACCTTGAGAGACAGAAGGAAGAGAAGAGCTAAGACAATGACCTGATTAAAAAAAATCTGAATCCAAAGAAAGGGTGGTGATAGAAAAAGCATCTGAGAAAGGATCCTGTCTAGTTTTTAGGAGAGTAAAAGTAAGGGAAGGGAATGGTGCTCCTAGTGCTTCTTGTCTGGATTACCTTGAATGGCTAACATATGTGATCTGCCTACATGCCTGCTGACATGTTTTGCAAAGGTTCTGAGGGAGAGATTGAAACAATTTCTCCTCCCAGATTCCCTCATGATGTGACATGTCACGCCTTATCCCCAGCAAGTAATCTGCTTGTGATTCATTATCTAGTGGTGGCAACTGGACTGGGCCATGTCACACAACACCAACCCCCCCCAAAATCTAATAGTAGCTAATTAGATCCGCCTGCCTATGACATCATCAACTTAGCCTCCATCAAAATGCCATGATGTGAATAGCAAGGCTCAGATCAGGAGAAGGAAAATTTCAGCTTCAGTTCAGAAAAATATGATGTTAGTAGGCTGTGGCTGTGGGCTGAGTAAAAGAAGTTTGTGTCAAGTGAAAGTTTCCTTCAAAAACTGGTTGTCAGACATTCTTGAGCTGAACTTAAGGGTAGATGTAACTATGCCGAGGGTGCAGAATTTTGGCAAAATAAGCACTTGCAAGTTTATTTTGGAGACCAAGAAAGGTAAATTATTCCCATTTGTATCAAAACGTTTGATACTGCAGATCTAGACTAAGCATGAAATCCGTCAGCTGGGAATTTTGGAAGAGGTCAGTTCCTCCAGCTTGCTATCAAATAAACTCACAACAGCATCTGTTAAGTTCTGCGCATGGGCACAAGGAACGGAGACGAGACAGTGAACAGTAAACTTCAACTCTTTATTAATCATTCTGAACAGAGCAAAAACCTCAGGCAGCAGCAGCCCTTTTATAGGCAAGCTGCTGATCTAGTATCCAATAAGAAACGTGGAGTGTTAACCCCCTTAACCAATGAGAGTGGCTCGTTAAAGCCAATCAGATTCTCCTGAACGGACCAATCCAATATCGCTATTATTGGCCAATCAGAAGTGCAGGACTAGAACCCTGCTATTTTCTAAAGGTTTTGATAAACTTTATTTAAGCGTTTTATGAGTTCATAACACCCCTTCCCCCCGGGTTCCGTTTAGGGGGTGTGGTGACATAATCTCTGAGGTATGAAGATTGTTTTGACTGTCTATTGGATTTACGCTGTCCACCGGTTCTTGTCTGTAACCTTGTTTTGGTGGGACGTTTTTGGGCAAGTCGGGTGCCGGTGGTTCCTCATTGGAAGACTCGGTGCCGCTAATGTTCTCGTCATTGTCCTCTAGCCTTTGCGGGCTTGCCTCTGTTGAGGTGTTCCTCTGTGGAGAGGGCACGCCCTTCCCTGATCCTTCTTCATTCGTTATGCCCAATTGCTGATGTTCGTGCTTTCTGCCATCTCGAATTCGGTTTCTTTGACATCCCCTCCCCCCTCAGTTTGGGAGTTACAGGAGTCACAGAAACTAGGTTGTAGCCTCGAGCGAAGCTGATCTATATGGCGTTTCCATATTTTTCCGTCGCAGGTTGTCACCCGGTACGACCTGGGTCCCGTGACTTGAATTACAGTTGCCTCAACCCACAACGGTTCGCCAGAAAGGTTTCTGGCGCAAACTAAGTTGCCTATCTTGAACTCGTGGCATTTTCTGCTAGATCCACAGGTTTTCTCTGGCTCGTAAGACAGGTGAAGCCGGTTGAGGTGGGAGCGGAGTTTGCGTCCCATCAATAATTCAGCTGGAGTCTTGTTGGTGACGCTGTGCAGAGTGATGTGTTGAAGAAGGAGTATTCTGTTTATTTTATCTTCAATGTCCCCATAATCCATTTTGTAGAGGGTTTTTTTAAACAAACTGTACCATGTGCTCGGCTCTTCCATTAGCCGCAGGGTGCGCTGGCGAAGTTAGCGCATGGCGAATACTCCGGTTCGCTAAGTATTGTTCAAAAGGAAGCGGGGTAAACTGGGTTCCGTTGTCGGATACCAGAACGTCTGGCAGTCAATGCATCGCGAATAATCTGTTCAACTTCCAGATGATGGACTCGGTTGTGGTACTTTTCATTTCGTGGATCTCGAACCAGTTTGAATAGGCATCCACTGTTAGGAGGAACGTGTATCCCTTAGTAGGTCCCGCAAAGTCAATATAAATGCGGGACCATGGTCCCCGGGGTGTTTCCCATTCTGTCGGAGTTGCTTTCGGTGGGGCATTGCTAACTTCCTGGCACTTATAACAAGTCTTTACCCAGGCTTCGATCTGTTTGTCAATGCCCGGCCACCACGTGTAGCTTCGTGCAATACCAGGGTGGCCCTCATGCAGTGTCTTTAATACCACTCGTTGTAACCACTCTGGGACAATGACTCTATCCCCCCATAGGATGCAGCCCTTTTGCGAAAAAAGTTCTGTTTGCCGGTTCTTGAAGGGGATGAAGTCGTCAGGGGTTTGATCTACTGCCATCCTCATTCGACCCAGTTAAGAACTCGCGTTAAGATAGGATCGCGTTTTGTTTTGATCGCGATATTTCTAGCTGTTAGCGGCGGTGAATGTAGCGTTTCAATCTGGAGCGTTGTAAGGGTTGGAGCTGGGTCATCGACAGTTTCCGGAAGTGGTGTACGGCTCAGTGCATCAGCGTGGGGAATGGCTTTCCCCGGGCGGTATTGTAGCTTATAATTGTATGCAGCCAAAAACTCTGACCAGCGAGTCATTCTAGGTGATAATATAGAGGGGGTTGGCTTGGTTCCCGCTATAATCACAAGCAAAGGTTTGTGGTCGGTAACAATAGTAAAAAGTTGTCCATATACATATTCATGAAACGGTTTTACAGCAGATACAACAGCAAGAGCCTCTTTATCGATTTGACTATAGTAACGTTCAGCCTTTGATAGGGTCCTTGAAAAATAGGCAATAGGGGCTTCATTACCGTTTGGTAACACATGGCTCAAAATGGCTCCTACTCCAAATGGTGACGCGTTAAAGGCAAAGACTGTTAAAGGCAAAGTCTCGTTATACTGCATTAAAACAACATTTGAAGTTAATAGGTTTTTCACTTGTCGGAACGCGTGCTCCTCTCGGTGCCCCCAGACCCAGGTTGCTTTTTTCTCGAGAAGTCTATGTAGGGGCTTGGCTACGGTCGCTTTGTGGGGCAGGAAGATGTAAAAATTAATAAGCCCCAGGAAAGCTTGAAAATCAGTCTTATTTCTGGGTCTTGAGGCGTTCTTGATTGCCCTTAACTTGCTATTGGTGGGGTGAATGCCTTGTTTATCGATTAAGTACCCCAGGAACTCTACTTTTTCTGTACACAGTTGACATTTATTTTTTTTAACCTTAAGGCCGGAGTCTTTAAATTTCTGGAGAACCAGTCTAAGACGCTCCTTTAGTATTTCTCTATTTGGGGCAGCATTTAAAATGTCATCAAAGTATGGTATGACCCCTTTGATTCCCTGTAAAAGTCTCTCCATCAAGCTCTGAAAAACCCCTGGGGCTACGCTAACTCCAAATTGGAGTCAGTTGCACTTAAAGGCACCTCGGTGCGTAACGATCGTTTGTGCCTCTGCTGTTTTTTTATCTACAGGCAGTTGTTGGTACGCCTGTGCTAAATCCAATTTAGCGAAGACTTTTCTGCCCCCCAGGGAATGGAGGAGGTGTTGTACCACCGGCACCGGGTAAGCGTTCTGTTGAAAGGCGTGATTCAGGGTGGCACGGTAGTCCCCACAAATCCTGAACGATCCATCCGGTTTGATGGGTGTTAAGATTGGGGTTTCCCAAGGAGCATGGTTGGTTGGTTCTAAAACACCCTGGGATATTAATTTATCAAGCTGCTCGTCAATCTTTGGTTTAAGGGCAAAAGGTACTTGACGAGGCTTAAGGCGGATAGGGGCTACTTCAGGGTTGAGGTTAAATGATATCGGGGTCCCCTTATACTCGCCTAGTTTGTCTGCAAAGACGTCCTGGAATTCCTGGACGAGGGCCTCCTCCCAGTCGTCGCTGCTGGTTTGGTGAATGCCAGCTACCTCAATCCCAAGTGGAGCGAACCATTGAAGGCCTAACAAGCTAGGCCGATCACAGTCGATGATGGTCAAGGTTAAAGATGCAGTACGATTTTTGAATGAGACCTGGACTAGGCTGGATCCAACAACCGGAATTCGGTTTCCCTGATAGTCCTTGAGTATGATTCTTTAGATTCTGAGGTCTTGCCACCGGACGGCAGGGATTAATTGTTTAAGGTTCTTCCAGGAAACCATCGAGAGGGACGATCCTGAATCGACTTCCATCACGCAGGGCTGGTTTTCGATGGCGACCTTCACTCGGATCTTCTTTGCATCTAATGATGAGGCGTGACCAATCGTAATGGTTTGGTGTGCCTCTTCTCATTTCGTTGAATGGGCTAGTGGTTTATTTCTGTAGGAGTGGTTGTTCCATTGGTGGTTCAAATGTTCCCGATTCATAGGACGACTTCCTGTGGTTTGGCGGTAGTTGGTCCCCCTCTGAAGTGGGCTGGATCCTTGCTTGCTTCTACAGACCTTTCCGATGTGGCCTCTCTTCCCACAAACATGGCAGAGCACATCGAGGAATTTGCAGTCTGATCATGGGTGGTTGCTCCACAGCCAGCGCATTGATACTACAATCTTTGGTTACACTGGTGGCGTTGGTCTCGTTCAGACCGGAGCTGGTTGACCTCTTCCTCATCACTTTCTGATGACGATTCGCGGTCCTCGTGGTGAGTTGCCATTGCATGTCCCTCAAGGCGAGGTGAGGTTTCACCGGCGAGTTGGCGGAGCAGGGCGTTGGTGCGGCGCATTCAGGCAGCCGACTTCCTGGTTGCTTCTGCTGCAGAAGCATCAGCGATGGTATCTGCAAGGCTGATGTCGCCTTTTGCCATCAGCTTACTTTGCACATGTGGTGCATCTAGTCCCAGAATTATTCGGTCTCTTAGAGCTTCTTCGAGGTCAGTGAACCCACAGAGGCCTCCCAGGTTCTGGAGATCTGCGATGAAATCGGCAACGCTTTCTCCTTTCTGCTGGTTTCTCTGGTAAAATTCATATCTTCGGACAAGTATTGGTATGGTAGGTGCATAGTGGGCCCATAGGAGCGGCTCGAGGACGTCCCAGTCCATGGATTTCACCTCAGCCGGTTTCGCCAGTGCCTTAGCCATCTGCAGGTCCGCAGTGAGTCAGGAATTACATTCGCTTTTTTCCAGTAGTGGCATCCTTCAAGTTGTTGGTCTCCAGAAACATCTGGAAGCGGTCGAGTCCCAGTCTTCTTGTGCTGGGTCGAATGGAGCGGGTGATATGGTGCCGCCGGACATGGTTTCTGCCGTTGATGTGCCTTCAGCCACGTGCTCTGTTTGGTGCTCTGTAGTGTTCAGTCAGCTCTGACGTCTTCGTATCCCATCCTCATCATCAGTGTTACGTTCTGCGCATGGGCGCAAGGAACGGAGACGAGACGGTGAACAGTGAACTTCAATTCTTTATTAATCATTCTGAACAGAGCAAAAACCTAGGGCAGCAGCAGCCCTTTTATAGGCAAGCTGCTGATCTAGTAACCAATAAGAGATGTGGAGCGTTAACCCCCTTGAACCAATGAGAGTGGCTCGTAAACAGCCAATCAGATTCTCCTGAACGGACCAATCCGATATCGCTATTATCGGCCAATCAGAAGTGCAGGACTAGAACCCTGCTATTTTCTAACGGTTTTGATAAACTTTATTTAAGTGTTTTATTAGTTCATAATAGCATCCATGTCCCATTCAATTCTTTAGTACTTACACAAATGAATGTACTCAAAATGTATTCATCATTTTGTTCATTATGTACTTTTTTAAAAAAAGAAGGAAGGCAATTTAAAGTAGACACATTTCAGAAAATAAAAAAGGAGCTCGGGTTTCTCAAATCTTAGCTCTTGTATTTTAAGAGAGGAGTTGGCAAAATGGCATTGTTGCCATTAATATGAAATAAACAGCATCATCTCCAAAACAACATGGCCAAAACCTAATGTGGGTTAAAGATAATAAAAGTTAAAATAAGGAGACAGGTAAAGAAAGGAAGAGAAAAAGCAAGCACAGGAAAGAAGCAAAACCTAATTATAGTATTCGATTAAGAGGCGGGGGAGGGTCACTTACCCAATTTAACTGGCAAAAAGTTGACATATGGATTGTCACTTCTTTTCATTGCTCTGAGGGACATTTTATGTAAATTCAAGAAAACAATTTCCCCATTCTCTTTGAAAGCTCTAGGAGGGCCAATTTCATTTCAGGAGCAGTGGGGAACGATAATCATCCTGAAGTGGCTCCTATTCTGAAAGACGAAGATAAGGCCTGCACAGCAAACTAACTATACTGATTTTTGTGTCCCCCCCACCCCCCAGTTGACAGCTTTGGGAATGACAAAAATCAGGCAACCCAAAAAACACTATCATCTCTGCTGAACACCTCTTAGTTCAGTGTTTATTCCCCCCTTCCCCCCTCTCTTTTTTTTTGCAGACAATAGAAGAACCTGCAAGCACCAAATTCATAACCCGTTAATGGTAGTTATAAAGGCATAAGGGAAAAATTAAAATTAATGGTCTTAGCAGCAGTGAAAGCATGCTTGATTTATAGGCAAGGCTGCTAGAGAACTTGTGAGCTGCACAAAAATAGTGCTTCAGAGCCACAGAATGAAAACCAGAACCAGAAAAAAATACATCATATTTTTAAGTAGAAAAATTCAAGTCACAGAAATCTTAGGGATGGAGGAGGGGCAGAAGTCTGCTTTTAGTGATAGATTTCATCACTGAAAGCATCTAGCTGGCATTCTGACTCACACCCATTAACAATAATTCAGAATCAGCTACAGCCCAATTCTTTGAGGGTCAAGGCCACCATCTGTGAACATGAATCCTACTCTAGGAAAAGAGAGAGATGCCCAATAAGAGAGTTTTGTTTTTTAAAAAAGGAGCTGAATGACATATTTCTAGGTTTGACTTTGGGGTGGCTAGAATGACTTCAATTATAGGTCAGTAACCAGTGGAGTGAACCTAAGTGTCAGTGTGATTTTCTTAGGAAAATTATTTCTATTGAATGTAGTCATTCTTCAAGTGTTGCTGAAGAAACTCTTTGTTAAGTTCTGCGCCTGGGTGCAAGGGTGCGCTGGCGAAGTTAGCGCATGGCGAATACCCCGGTCCGCTAAGTATTGTTCAAAGGGTACAGCGGTAAACTAGGGTCTGTTGTCAGAGACCAGAATGTCTGGCAGCCCATGCGTCGCGAATAGCCTGTTCAATTTCCGGATGATGGACTCAGTTGTAGTACTCTTCATTTCGTGGATCTCGAGCCAGTTGGAATAGGCATCCACTGTTAGGAGGAACATATGTCCCTTAGTAGGTCCCACAAAGTCAACGTGGATGCGTGACCACGGTCCCCGGGGTGTTTCCCATTCTGTTGGAGTTGCTTTAGGTGGGGCACTGCTAACTTCTTGGCACTTTAAACAAGCCTTTACCTAGTTTTCGATCTGTTTGTCGATGCCCGGCCACCACGCGTAGCTTCGTGCGAGTGCTTTCATATGCACGATGCCAGGGTGACTCTCATGCAGTGTTTTTAATACTGCTCATTGTAACCACTCTGGGACAACAACTCTATCCCCCCATAGGATGCAGACTTTTTGTGAAAAAAGTTCTGTTTGCCGGTTTCTGAAGGGGGTGAAGTCGTCAGGGGTTTGTTCTACTGGCCATCCCCATTCGACCCAGCTAAGAACTCGCGCTAAGACAGGATCTCGTTTTGTTTCGATCGCAATGTCTCTGGCTGTTAGCGGCGGTGAATGTAGCGTTTCAATCTGGAGTGTCGTAAGGGTTGGAGCTGGGTCGTCGACAGTTTCCAGAAGTGGTGCACAGCTCAGTGTATCAGCGTGGGGAATGGCTTTCTCCGGGCGGTGTTGCAGTCTATATTTGTACGCAGCCAAAAACTCTGACCAGCGAGTCATTCTAGGTGATAATATATAGGGGGTTGGCTTGTCTCCCGCTATAATCCCCAGCAAAGGTTTGTGGTCGGTAACAATAGTAAAAACTCACCCATATACATATTCATGAAACGGTTTCACAGCAGATACAACAGCAAGAGCCTCTTTATCGATTTGACTATAGTTACGTCCAGCCTTTGATAGGGTCCTTGAAAAATAGGCAATAGGGGCCTCACTACCGTTTGGTAACACATGGCTCAAAATGGCTCCTACTCCAAACGGTGTCCCCGGTAGTCCCCACAAATCCTTAACGATCCATTTGGTTTGATGGGTGTTATGATTGGGGTTTCCCAACGAGTGTGGTCTGTTGATTCGAAAACACCCTGGGCTATTAATTTATCAAGCTGCTCGTCAATCTTTGGTTTAAGGGCAAAAGGTACCCAACGAGGCTTAAGTCGGATAGGGGCTACTTTAGGGTTAAGGTTAAATGATATCGGGGTCCCCTTGTACTCACCTAGTTTGTCTGCAAAGACGTCCTGGAATTCCTGGACGAGGGCCTCCTCCCAGTCGTCGCTTCTGGTTTGGTAAATGCCGGCTACTTTGATCCCGAGTGGTACGAACCATTGAAGGCTTAACAAGCTAGGCCGATTACGGTTGACGACGGTCAATGGTAAAGATGCAGTACGATTTTTGAATGAGACCTGGACTAGGCTGGATCCAACAACCGGAATTCGGTTCCCTTGATAATCCTTGAGTATCATTCTTTGGATTCTGAGGTCTTGCCACCGGACGGCAGGGATTAATTGTTTAAGGTTCTTCCAGGAAACCATAGAGAGGGACGATCCTGAATCGACTTCCATCACGCAGGGCTGGTTTTCGATGGCGACCTTCACTCGGATCTTCTTTGCATCTAGTGACGAGGCATGACCAATTGTAATGGTTTGGTGTGCCTCTTCTCTTTTTGTTGAATTGGCCAGTGGTTTATTTCTGTAGGAGTGGTTGTTCCATTGGTGGTTCAAATGTTCCCGACTCACAGGACGATTCCCTGTGGTTTGGCGGTAGTTGGTTCCCCTCTGAAGTGGACTGGATCCTTGCTTGCTTCTGCAGACCTTTCCGATGTGGCCTCTCTTCCCACAAAAATGGCAGAGCCCGTCGAGGAATTTGCAGTCTGATCGCGGGTGGTTTGCCCCACAACCATCGCATTGGTGCTGTATTCTTTGATTTCACTGGTGGCGTTGGTCACGTTCAGACCGGAGCCAGTTGACCTCTTCCTCATCACTTTCTGATGACGATTTGAGGTCCTCATGGTGGGTTGCCGTTGTGTGTCTCTCTAGGCGAGGTGAGGTTTCGCTGACAAGTTGGCGGAGTGGTGGATTGGTGCGGCGCATTCAGGCAGCTGACTTCCTGGTTGCTTCTGCTGCAGTAGCGTCAGCAATGGCATCTGCAAGGCTGATGTCGCCTTTCGCCATCAGCTTACTTTGCACATGTGGTGCATCTAATCCCAGAATTATTCGGTCTCTCAGAGCTTCTTTGAGGTCGGTGAACCCACAGAGGCCTCCCATGTTCCAGAGATACTCGATGAAATCTGCAATGCTCTCTCCTTTCTGCTGGTCTCTCTGGTAAAATTCATGTCTTCGGACAAGCGTTGGTATGGTAGGTGCATAGTGGGCCCGTAGGAGGGGCTCGAGGATGTCCCAGTCCATGGATTTCACCTCAGCTGGTTTCGCCAGTGCCTTGGCCATCTTTAAAACGGCAGGTCCACAGTGGGTCAGGAATACTGCTTGCTTTTTTCCCGTAGTGGCACCATTCAAGTTGTTGGTCTCCAGAAACCTCTGGAACCGGTCCATGTATGAGTCCCAGTCTTCTTGTGCCGGGTCAAATGGAGTGGGTGGTATGGCGTGCCGGATATGGTTTCCGCTGTTGATGTGCCTTCAGCCACGTGTTCTGTTTGGTGCTCTGTAGTGTTCAGTCAGCTCTGACATCTCCGCATCCCATCCTCATTGCCAGTGTTAAGTTCTGCGCATGGGCGCAAGGAATAGAGATGGGGCAGTGAACAGTGAACTTCAACTCTTTATTAATCATTCTGAACAGAGCAAAACCCTAGGGCAGCAGCAGCCCTTTTATAGGGCAGGCTGCTGATCTAGTAACCAATGAGAAACATGGAGTGTTAAACCCTTGAACCAATGAGAGTGGCTTGTTAACAGCCAATCAGATTCTCCTAAATGGACCAATCCGATATCGCTATTATCGGCCAATCAGGAGCGCAGGATTGGAACCCTGCTTTTTCTAAAGGTTTGATAAAACTTTATTTAAACGTTTTATTAGTTCATAACACTCTTGCCTCTAAAAACAGTGCTGGTGGTGATGATGGACTTTTAACTTCCATTCTAAAATATGCTGCTGATGAATTCTGACAGGCCTACTGTTGTGAATCAATAAAAGTACTTAAATAAAGATTATTAGAGCTTGAAGTAAAGTGCAGGGTTCTGGCCCTGCATTTCTGATTGGCTGATAATAGCGACATCGGATTGGTCTGTTCAGGAGAATCTGATTGGCTATTAACGAGCCTTTCCCATTGGTTAACAGAGCTAGCGCTCCCCGTGTTTCATTGGTTAAATAGTTAAGAGTTTGCCTTTATAAAGGGGGCCGTTGCGGCCATTGAGCAGAGCTGTTACAAATGTAAATAAAGAGTTTGAAGTTCACTGTTCACCGGCTCGTCTCCATCCTTAGCGCCCATGCACAGAACGTAACACCTACATTTGGGCCTGAGGAAAGTTGGCAATTCCTGAAGGACAGCAGAAAAGGGTGCAAGTACACACTGCACATTTTTCATTCATTTTGCCTAACTTGTGTTCCTTTAAGTGGTCTGCTGTTATTTTTTTATGTGGCAAAAAAGAACTATGCTATAATGGGGAGCCATACCACCACAACGTCTTGAGCCAAGTCAGGTTTGAAGCTTCACTTTTGAAGGCTGAGATTTTTATTACTGGATTATGCCCTACCTGATTAGAATAGAATAGAACAGAACAGAACAGAACAGAACAGAACAGAACGGAATGGAACGGAACGGCATAACAGAGTTGGAAGAACCTTGTAGTCCAACCTGACTGAAAGGAGTAGAAAATGTGAGAAAACTGGATCAATACACTAACTTTCATTCTGTACTATGTTGTGATCTCTGCCAGCAAGCCACAATATCAGTTATCCATTTTTGGCTTATCTTGAGGTATGAACCTACCCCTTATGGCATATTATCTGCAAATCACAATGGTTTAAAAATCTACTTTTAGCATAACGTGCGAATCCAGCTTATGTCTAGCTAGCATAGCATTCTGCTTCCAGGAACAGACTCCCAAAGCAGATTTAAACAAATACAGTGTTTGTCTTGAGTTTTTGCAAATTAGAAATTCACTGCTCTGGAAAACGTGGACTTACTAGGTTACTTGGGTTTTAGGAAAATGAAAACAGAACTGAGTTGAGGAAACATGTTTTTACTAAATCAGTTTGGAGCAGACTTGTGTTCTTTTCTAAATTCCAGACAGCAAAACATAAAAATAGGCTTTATAATTTTTTATTGGGAGAAAAATGACTGTTTCATTTTAAGTGGACTGGAAGAACACCAGAAATAATGGCTCTTTTATGATGCGAACTTGACAGACATTAATGGCAATATAATTTCCCTGTGGGCCTTGAAAACTAAGTGCAGCTCTAGAGAAGAAGAAAGAGCTTCTTTCCATTACAACGTTCCAAGAGTGGCAGTGGCGACCACAAATTCCCTTTTCTAATAAATTCTCAGGGCCCTGCTTTAATAAACATCACATGTCTGGCAGATTTGATTTCCTTAAAGATCTTTTCCCTCCCTTCCTACTACCCCAGTTTTTCCTGAATGAAATAGCCAAGAAAAACTGGGTCAGGCATGAATCTGCAGGTGATGAACCCCAAAGCTGTGTTCCTGTCATGTTTGAGACCAGGATTTTAAGGTGCTTGTTTTTGTTCTTTTAAAAGCCTCCTGCCATTGATCTTAATTTTTTTCAAAAGAATTCAGAGGCTTTGAAATGGCACTGGCACTTTCCTAGTGAAGAAAATGGATAATTCAAGAGGTCACCATAGGAGATTACTAGGCTAAGCCTGAGGGAGAGTTCAAACATGTAATCAATCATGAGTCCCTGCATGCCCACAAGAGATCTAAGTCCAGCCCACCTTCTTATCTCTCCTTCATTTCCCTTGGTCCTTAGTAGTTCAGATTCTTGTAGAGAGCTTAAGGCTGCAATAAATCTTTATACTCATTTGAACTGCCTAAATCTCCAGATTTCCCTGGCACTTGACAGTTACCACCTCGCTGTGTCTGTGTGGCTTTAATATGGTATACACAGTTATAGTATCCATCTGGACTGGTTGGGGGTGGGTGGAAATGATCAGCACTGTATTTTACTGGTTCTCTTCTTCAGTGATAGATTTCAGTTGGTGTTGATGGGTTGGTTGGTGTTAAGTCCACGTGGAAAGAAGCCAGGAGTCGGTGACTTTGTATCAAGCTCTTTTATTGCAGTCAGAAACCGAACTGGAACTAAGAAAAACTTTGCGGCTTTTTATTTCCAAGCCGCGGCAGCCGCGGCCAATGGCACCGCTTTGAATCTCCCGCGATTCGAATCTACCAATCGTGGGAGATTCTCAGTGAGCCAATCGGCGCGGCTCACCTAGCCAATCCGATCGCCCCACGCTTTGGCCAATCAAAGCACGGGGATCTCAAGAATTCAAATGAAGGTACAGAACACCCCTCCCCTCTTGGTTCAGTCCTACGTAGCACAGTCCGTAGATAGGCGGGGCTCCGTCTTTGCCTACTGGACCTGCGCAGGTCAGTCGTAGGTTGGATCCTGGCCGGTTCGGTCGGGGTCTCTGTTTCTCCGGACTCCGTCGTGGGAACCGCCTGGTTTGTCTGGCCGGGCTGCTCTCTGCAGCTCCCTCCTGGGCTACCCAGGTTGGTTGAGCTGCGGGTTTCGCTGCTCCCGCTCGGTCTTCCCGGGTTGGTTGGGCTGGCCTGGCTGTCTCTTCCTGGTGATGTTTCGTGCTGGCTGCTTGCAGGTGAGTATGGCTGGTTTCTTTTTTCTGGGTTTTGGTTCCGGGATATCCCCTCCCCTCTTGGTTTGTGTTGAGGGGGTTGGTTTTGTTTGGTTGCATGTCGGTGGTGTCTTGTGTGGCCGTCCTCGATCTTAACTGATCGATGTGGCGTTTCCACGCTCGTCCATCAGTTGTTTGTAGCCGGTACGAGTGTGGGCCTGTTAGCTGTGTTATGATTGCTGGTACCCATAATGGGTCTCCGTTTAGGTTCTTCGCGTAGATGGCGTCGCCTGGTGCGAAGGTTCAGTGTTTGCTGGGGGAGTCTGGGGGTTTCTCTGGGTTGTAAGTGGGGTGTAGTCTATCGAGTGGGGACCTTATTTTCCTCCCCATTAGCAGTTCTGCCGGGCTTTTATTTGTTGTGGTGTTCGGGGTTATGTGCTGTATGAAAAGTAATTTATTTATTTTGTCCTGGATCTCCCCGTGGTCTATTTTCTGGATGGTTTTTTTTTGTGAATTGAACCATCCGTTCCGCCCTACCATTCGCCGCCGGATGCACCGGGGCTGTCAGTGCATGTCGTACGCCACTTTCCACTAGGAATTTTTCAAATTCAAGCGAGGTGAATTGGGGCCCGTTGTCGGACACGAGGACGTCCGGGAGGCTGTGTGTTGCGAAGAGTTTGCAGAGTTCTTTGGTCACGGCCTCCGTGGTGGTTGTTCTCATGTTGCTAACCTCCAGCCAGTTGGAGTAAGCGTCTACGGTTATGAAGAAAGTGTGTCCTTTTATGGGCCCGGTGAAATCTATGTGGATCCTAGACCACGGTCCCCTGGGGGTTTCCCACTCTAGGATGGGTGCTGTGGGTGGGCTTGGTCTAGTTTCCTGGCATTGTTGACACCTTGCTACCTAGGCCTCGATCTGTTTGTCCATCCCTGGCCACCAAGCGTAACTTCTGGCCAGGGCTTTTGTTCTAACGATGCCCGGGTGCCCCTCGTGTAACAGTTCCAAAACCTTCCCTTGTAGTTTTTCCGGGATGACCACCCTATCCCCCCATAGTATACACCCTTTTAGTAATGAGAGTTCCGTTTGCCGGTTCCGGAATGTCCTGAAGGACTCGTCGTTGTCCTTTTCCAGCCACCCTTTCTCTACCCAATGCAAAACCCGCGCCAGACGTTTGTCTTTATTAGTTTCTCGGGCAATGTCTGACGCGGTTATGGGTAGGTTGGGTAGAGTCTCTATGCTGAGGGTGGTCGTTGTGGGTGCTGGGTCAGTGTCTGGTTCGGGTAACGGTGAGCGGCTTAAGGCATCCGCATGGGAGATAGTCTTACCGAGTTGGTGTGTGAGTCCGTAGTTGTAGGCTGCCAGGAACTCGGACCACCTTGTCATTTGGGGAGACAGAATGTTCGGGGTGGCCCTGTTCCCTGCAAGGATTCCCAGCAGCGGTTTGTGGTCAGTGATGATGGTAAACATCCGGCCATAGAGGTACTCGTGAAACCTTTTTACTGCAGCGACGATAGCCAAAGCCTCTTTGTCCAGCTGGCTGTAGTTCCACTCTGGTTTGGTGAGGGTCCTTGAAAAGAACGCAATGGGTGCTTCCTTTCCATCGGGGAGAGTGTGGCTGAGGACAGCGCCGATGCCGAAGGGTGATGCATCGCATGTGATGGCTACTGGTAGGGTCTCGTTGTACTGGATGAGGATGGCATCCGAAGTGAGCAGGTCCTTGGTTTTCCTGAAGGCGGCTTCCTCGTGTTTCCCCCAAGTCCAGGTAGCCGCCATGTCCAAAAGCCTATGCAAAGGCTCCGCTGTGGTCGCAGGAAGACATTATAAAAGTTAAGTAGCTCCAGAAATGCCTGCAGTTCTGTTTTTGACCTGGGTCTAGGGGCTTCCTTGATGGCTTTAATTTTTTTGTTGTTGGGGTGAATGCCGTGTCGGTCTAGGAGGTATCCTAGGAATTCGACCCGCTCTGAGTACAGCTGGCATTTTTCCCTCTTCACTTTAAGCCCGGTTTCTTTGAATTTCATTAGCACCTCCCTTAGGCGACTCTCTAGTTCGGCCTGGTTGGTTGCTGATACTAGTACATCATCGAAGTATGGTACCACCCCCTTGATGCCTTGTAAGAGTCTTTCCATGAGGCTCTGGAAAATTCCAGGCGCCACGCTGACTCCAAATTGGAGGCGGTTGCATCTAAAGGTTCCCCGGTGGGTGACTATGGTTTGTGCCTCTGCAGTTTCCTCATCGACCGGCAGTTGCTGGTATGCTTGGGCCAGGTCTAGTTTCGTGAAAACTTTGCCCCCTCCCAGTGAGTGTAGGAGATGCTGCACTACGAGGACGGGGTAAGCGCTTTGCTGCAAGGCGCCATTTAGGGTGGCCTTATAGTCCCCGCAGATTGTCACTGACCCATCAGGCTTGATTGGGGTGACTATGGGGGTCTCCCACCGGGCGTGGTCTATGGGTTGTATGACCCCTTGCTTGACGAGCTTGTCGATTTGCTCATTGATTTTCGGTTTGAGTGCGAAAGGTACCCGCCTTGGTTTTAGGTGTTTCGGGGGAACGTTGGGGTCTAGGCTGAAGGATATAGGGGGCTCTCGGTACTTGCCTAGGGTGCCGTCGAACACTTCTTGGAAGTCCCGGGCCAGTTGCTGCTCCCAGTTGGCTTCAGTGATGTGGTCGATGCCCGTGACTGCGATGCCTAGCGGTGCGAACCATTGAAGTCCCAGCAGGCTAGGTCGGTCTCGATCGACGATGGTCAGGGGAAGTCTTTTGGTGTGCCCCTTGTAGGTCACTGTGAATTTTCCTGTTCCAACTACAGGGATGCGGTTTCCCTGGTAGTCTTTGAGGATTAGTCTGGTTTTCTAGTTCCCTCCTCTGGATGGTAGGCACCAAGCGTTTAATTTCTTGCCATGCTACCATTGAGAGGTAGGACCCGGAGTCCACCTCCATTTTACAGGGTTCGCCTTCGATGCCTACCTCCACATAGACCTTTCTGGCGTCTGTGGTAGTTGCGTGGCCGATGGTGTCTGTCTGATGTGTCTCTTCTCTCTGCCGGCTCTCGACCCCTCGTTGGGCTCGTCCGTTCCATTCCCAACGGTTGTCTGCTGGGCAGACTCGGGTCCTAGGGGGTGGGCTCTCTCGTTTCCGCTTGCTCAGGTCCCATCGTCTGGGGCTGTGGGTTTTCTTGAGGCAGCAGACACAGGCTATGTGACCTTTTTTGTCGCAGTGTTGGCAAACAGAGTCAAAGAACCGGCATTCGGATCTGGGGTGGTTGCCTCCACAACCAGCACACGCGGTCCTCGACTTACGACTCCACTGGCTGCGTTGGTCATGGCCTGCCTGGAGACGGTAGATGTCTTCCTTCTCGTCTGACGTGCCCGAGGTGGAGTGGAGTTTGCCCTGATGGGTGGTAGTTTCAGGTTGGGCCTCGGTCAATTTTGCAGGGTTGTTGTTTGCAGTGCGGTCCCCGGCGTTCGGTCTCCGCATGTGGTCTGCTGATTGTCGGGTTGCTTCGGCTGCCGTGGCTTCGGAGATTGCATCGGTGAGGGCGATGTTGCCCTTAGACATCAACCAAGTTTGGAGAACGGGGTCCCAAAGGCCGAGCATGATTCGGTCCCGCAGGGCCTCATTCATATTGGAGAATTTGCATAGTCTTCCAAGGCGCCCCAGCTCTGCAACGAAATCACTGAAGCTCTCGCCTGACCACTGGTCCCGCCGATAAAATTCGTGTTGTCGGATGAGAATGGGTACGGCTGAGCGTAGTGTTTCCGGAGTAATGGCTCGAGATCCGCCCAATCCATCGCAGTAACATCGGCGGGCTTGGCTAGTGCTTTTGCCATCTTAAACACTGTGGGCCCGCAGTGCGTTAGGAAGATGGCTCATTTCTTCGGTCCCGTGGCATCCTTCAGATCGTTGCATTCAAGGAACATGTGGAATCTGTCCATGTAAGATTCCCAGTCCTCACTGGCGGGGTTGAAGGGGGTTGGTGGCGCGATGCTGGCCATCTCGTCGGTTGGCTGGTTTCCGTCGGACATGTGCTTTGGTTCAGGATAAGGATCCCACCTTCGTCGCCAGTGTTAAGTCCGCGTGGAAGGAAGCCAGGAGTCAGTGACTTTGTATCAAGCTCTTTTATTGCAGTCAGAAACCGAACTGGAACTAAGAAAAACTTTGCGGCTTTTTATTTCCAAGCCGCGGCGGCCGCGGCCAATGGCACCACTTTGAATCTCCCGCGATTCGAATCTACCAATCGTGGGAGATTCTCAGTGAGCCAATCGGCGCGGCTCGCCTAGCCAATCCGATCGCCCCGTGCTTTGGCCAATCAAAGCGCGGGGATCTCAAGAATTCAAATGAAGGTACAGAACAGTTGGTTAGTTCAGTTGGTTCCACCTTCAGCTTCTAAATTGCGGAGTCCTACAGGTTTAATATTATCTCTGTTCCTATTGCTGGGTGAGGTAATCTGTAGCCATGGTGTGACATATAAACCACATGCTGATGGTACCCAGATGTATATCTTTGCCCCTGGTGAAGTAAGCAATGCTGCCAAACATCTTGTCTTGATGCCTGGAAGTTCTAGGGCAGTGGTGTGAAACTCATATCATCACAGTAGCATCATGTGACTTATTGTAACTCCCCCCCTTCGCTAAACCAAGTGTGGGCATGCGTGTGATGCATCTGGCCCATGGGCTGTGAGTTTGACAGTCCTGTTCTAGGGGTTTGGATTAGGAATAACAGGCTACAGCTCAACCTGGCAAGACTAAATGGCTTTGGGATTTGGGGCCATCTTTGTATTTGAATAAGGTCACATTTCACCAGAAAAGACCTGGTGCACAATCTGAGGGTTCTTCTGGATGCATAATTCTTGCTCAAAGAACAGGAAGTTGTCATGGCTTGATGTGCCTTTGCAGTTTTAAGTTGTGCATCAATTGTATCAATTCCTGGATCAGGGGGCTCTATGCTCAGTCATTCATGCCCTGGTTTCCTCTAAGTTTAGATTACTATAATGTGCTCTACATGTAGCTGTCCTTGTAGAGCAGAGGTCTTCAAACTGGGCAACTTTAAGACTTGTAGACTTCAATTCTCAGAATTCTCAGCCAGCTTTGGAAATATACTATAGTGCAGCCTCCTTACTTTGGTTGAAAGAATGGGTAAACTTGTCGAATAAAAGAATCCTATTCCACGACTTACAGAGCGGGTGGCACGCATTTTTTTTTAAAACAAATTTTATTAATTTTCAAAGACAATACACAAACAAAACATAAAACGTAAGAACCTAAAACATCTTTTCTAAGAACTGCTTAACAGAACAAATAAAACATCTTATTTAAGTACAACATAATTCTAAATTATCACATATCCATAAAACACAATTTAATATGCATCTTATATATTCAACTTCATATCTTTTTTTTTTTGAAACAAATTTTTATTAATTTTAAAGATAAAACAACACATCATTAACCATTAAATACATAAACACATAAAACCTCTTAACATTGTAAATCCTTACAAGTCAAACAAAACATTATTTTTATACAGCATAATTCCAATTTATCCCATCTCCATATGGACACACAAACATCTTTCAGCAAGTTTCTCATTTTTTCTCTTTACTCCTATTCAATTTCATTTCTCTTCCATATTTATCCATTTTATAGTCATCATATTCTTTTCTTTCTGGCTTGTATAAATTATTCTCGTCTAGCATTCCTCCAAGGTTTTATTGATTCTTTCCTTTTTTTTTTTTTTTTATAAAAAACAAATTTTGTTAGTTTTACCATAAGCACAGTACACAAACATACAAACACAAAACATAAACAAAACTAAAAGATCTTTTCTGAAGGTTGTCTGTTCCCGGGTTAAAACTCTTTACACAGACACAAATTCAAACATCATATTCAACCCATATCTCCTTCCAAATCTTATTATCATTTTCTTTTTTATATATATATATAAAAACCATTTTTATCAGTTTTATAAAAACAATGCACAAAAAATCAAGGCATAGCAGCTTATAAATTCTTTTCTAAGAAAAAATAATAATAATAGACCAATAAAGCATAACATTTCCAGATTATAATATCAATATTTCATATAATATTAACTTCATATCTTGTCCCTACTTCTCTTTTCCATCCAAATTATTTATTAATTAAAATTTTATTGCCTTTTATCAATACACAAAATCCAAAAAAAAAAAAGCATATATATCCTTCCATATCTTATTACCATTTTCAATAACATTCTTTGTCTGTTCTATTTCCAATTATCCATTCATCTTTTTTTTCTTTTACTATACTTCTCCTGTACACCAATTGGAGTAACATCTATAACTCATTACCCTAACTTAGAAATACTACATATAACAATCTTTCTTGGGATTCTGTTTAAAAAAAAAAAATTCTAAAATTACATAATAAATTTTATATTCTAAATATACATATAAAAACACACTCTTATATACCCTCCAGAATCCCTCTTTTAATCTAAATTAAATTCACCCATTATCTCTAAATAAACTTTTTTTCCTTAGGTCTTGCTTTCCCACATTAAGGCTTCTCCTCCCCCCCTTTCTCTCTTGCTTATTCTTCTCCTTGCCCTTTCTACCCCTTTGTTTTTTCTCTTCGCTTTTCTTGCTCCTTTTCCTTTGCTTTCTAACCTTGCCTCCATCTTTTCGCTCATTTTTCTCTCTTTTGGTTGTTTTTATAATTCTTAAAATCCCCTTTTTCTTATCCTTTTTGTCCTCCTTTCCAGAAGGGACCCATTGTTCATCAAAGATGGCTTCTTCTTCCTCTTCTTCCTTGTCCCAGTCCTTCTGCTGCGTAATCAACTTTTCAAAGGAACATAACGCCATTTCTAAGAATTGAAACAAAGCGCCCAAAGTATCTTCTTTTTTATATTTTTGATATTCAATCTCTAGTTCATCCACAGACGATGCCATTATGAAAAGGGAAACTTTTTCCAAAACAACCACAAGAATTTTTAATCAAAGACAATCAAAAGCAATTAAAAAAAGAAAAAAAGTTCCAAAAGTTAATACTTTTCTTCCTTCTTCTCTTTCTCTTTCTGAATTAATTTTTAATCAAAGAGGTCCAATTACCATATATCTTCTTTTGGGATCCACAAAGACGTTCTAATCAATCTCCTCCTTTTTCAGCTTCTGCTCCAATTTTTTTTTTCTCCCTTCCCACTTGCAATGAGAATTTTAATAATCAAAAATCCATACCTCCAGCAGAGATTTTCCAATTTCTCACATTTTTCAATGTCCAAAAATCCCTTTGTCTCTTATCTTAGCTTTCAAAACAATCCACTTTCAATGTCTAATATATCCAAATATTTCTGCTTTTTCCGTGGGGTGGGAGAGTAAAAAAAAAAAAAAAAAAATTCCCTTTAACAGCTTCTCCGCCGCTTTTCGCTCTTCTTAGGGATACAATGTATCCTCCAGCAACAAACAGCTCAATTCCAGGCAATTTAAAAGGTGTTACTTGACCCGGCTCAGACAGAACTTTCACTCTTCACACTTCCTCCAGCACAGTTCTTACCCGGTTGCTGGCTTCTTCGTGGCGGCCATTGCTGACCGCCGCTCCACCGCCTTGGGAAAAAGGGGTTTTCCTGGAGAAAGGGGGGGTCTGCGATGCCCCCACCTCCCTTTCCGACTCCCCTCTATCTTCAGCTGTCCCTACAGGGCAGCCATATCCCCCTGACCCATCTGGATCGGGGGTACCTCGACGGCTAGCCCAGCAGGAATCGCGAGCTGTCGCGAATTCCTGCTGCCCCGAAGCCACGCAAACCGGAAGTTCCCTATTCAACTTCATATCTTATTACTCTTTTTCCAACTTCTCACTGTTTCTTCCTTTACTTCTGTTCAATTTTATTCATAAACAAACAAAATACATAACATAAAGACATAAAACTTCTTTTTAGAAAGCGGCTTAACCCCGGGTTACAACTTTTTGTACAGACATAAATCAAATTAATGCTCACCTTGTATACTATTTCATATCTTATTTAACATTCTATATTTTCCATATGTCTTCTCCTTTCTTTTCACTCTCTTAATTCTATTTTATTTATTTAATCTCAATTTAAATCATTATACTTGTATCTTTTGTCCGTTCTTTTTCAATTATCTATTTATCTATTTATCTTTTCTCTTTACCACAAACTTTTTCCTGTAATCACTGGTTGAAGTATGACACCTTTCTATCTTTCCCCCAAATTTAACACTTAAAATAATACATAATTTCCATTCTGATTCTGCTTAGTACATTCTACATAACATTTTAAAATAAAAAACATAATGAGCTTATAGTATGGTAAGAACAATGTTCCATAACAAATTAATTAATTAAACTCTACTAGTTAAATCTTAAACATTTTACACATTCCCTACAATATTCTATTAATACATATGTTATTCCAATTTTCTAACTCTATTTCAAATACAAATACTACAATACAATCTTATGTACTTTTGCAGAATCTTTTTTATATTATATTTTATCCTTTGTCTCTGAAAAAAACCTGTTTTTTAACATCTTGTTTTAAGCCTTTATAACTTCACTTTTTCCCTTCCTTCCTTGTCAAATCTAGACTTTTTACCCCTCCCCCCTTTCAATCTCCAGCCTTTTAGTCTCCCCTCTCTGTTGTATTCCTCTTTTCTGTTGCTTTCTGACATTATATCAATTTTTCACCTTATTTTTCCCTTTCTTGGTTGTTTTTTTAGGACTTAAATTCTCCATTTTCTTTTCCTTTTTACCCCTTTCTTCCTCAATTAAAACTATATGTCCATTAAAGATGGCTTCTTCTTCTTCATCCCAACCTTCTTGTTGTTGCATTTCCTGATAAGTAGAAATCGCCATTTCTAAGAAGCGAAAAATAGATCCAAAAGAGCCCTTGCCTTCTTCTTTCTCTTCTTTTAACTTTTCAAATTCCATTTTCAATTCTTCAACAGACAGCATTGTGAATTTTTTTTAAACAATCCAAATGTTTTTTTAGTCTTTCAAAAGATAGTTTACAAAAGTCCCAAAGTCATCAAGCAGTCAAAATCAGCACAAACTGTTTCATTTAGCACTTTCTTCTTTTAATACTTTCTCTTCCTGGGGTAAAATTCAATTACACAATTCCAAGGTAATTTTTGGAAGTTTTATTGCAATTTAATCTCTGATCTTATAAGGTCCAAGCGGTCTCCTTCAACAAATCTTGGTATAAATCATTTACCTCTCTTCCTTCCCACTTATAACAAAAAGATTTTAATTTTTAAATGTCAGTGTTTAGAAATCTAATGTCCCCATGGCTTTAATTTTCAAAGTTAGTACCTTCTGCTGCCAAAGCAGGTATTTCCAATTTTCATCTGCTGTCTCCATAGGGAAGGAAAGTGAGGAGAAAAAAAGAGAGCTTTCCCTTTCCCTTTCAACCGCAGCTTTACGATCTTCTGGAAAACAATGTATCACTTAAAGAGCCAAAGTTCCAGAGTATTCAGATGTGGCTTGTCATCCTGATTCAACCAAAAGCTTTCACTTTCTCAACTTCCTCCTGCACAAAACTTGTCCGGCTGAGAGTTTTTTTGTAGCAGCCATTTCTGACCGCCGCTCCACTGCCTTTGGAAAAGGGAGTTAAGCCGGCTGGGGAAGGGATTGCAATGCCCCAGACCCCTGCCCGGATCTCCTCTCTCTTCAGTTATCTCTACAGGATAACTATAGCCTCCCAATTCGACTGGATCGAAGGCACTCTCGCAGCGAGTGGTGGCAGGGATCGCACACAAACACGAATTCCTGCCACCTCTGAAGCCTGACAAACCGGAACTCTGGTGGCATGCATTTTTATGGGACACTAGAAAAATCAAACAGAATTATTTCCACAGACATATAATTAGAAACTCCTTATTGGCTAATTGGAATAAAAAAAAAACATTATCCAAAAATCCAAATCTGGATCTCAACAATGGAGGCGATGATACATCCAAATAATTTAGATCTTAACAAAATGATAAAATACAAAGACCTTCTTCAGGCACAAGGAACTTTAAAATCATGTCAAGATCTCCAAGAACAAGGGCTACAAGTAGACTGGTGGACTTACCTGCAAATTCAAAATAGATACAGTCAGGATAAGAAAAATATTTGAATTTATGCTAAGCCACAACAATTAGATAAAGTCCTATTAGATCCAGTTAAAAAATATAACTAAATTTTATAATTATTTATTAGAGATAGAATTAGAGGTAGTCAAAGGCAACATGATAGCTTGGAGCAGAAACATAGGACATAGCATTACATTATTAGAATGGGAAAAGGTCTGGACCAGGAATATTAAAATTACAAAATCAGCAACATATAAAGAAAATGCCTATAAAATGTTTTATAGATGGCACTTCTTGCCCTCGAGAATAGCGAAGATGTCTCCTAGCATGAATCCGAATTGTTGGAAATGTAAAAAGAAACACAGAACATTCTTTCACATGTGGTGGTCCTGCACTGAAGCCCAAAGATACTGGCATAGAATTAAAAAAGGGTTAGAGGAAATAACGGCGGAGCAAATTGAATTAAAACCAGAATTCTTCTTATTGGGGATATTTAATAGACAATTTTTTAAAAAAGCCAAATATATAATACTGCACATTCTCACTGCAGCCAGAATAACCTTTGCATAGTGTTGGAAACAAGCCGACATTCCAACAGAGGAAATGGTCATTTGTAAAATAACAGCCTGTGCAGAGATGGATAAATTAACCTTAGCACTCAAGGAAAAAGAAACATCAGAATATTATAGAAGCTGGGAATTTTGGTATGACTGGATAGAACAAAAATAGAAAATATATTAGTAAATACTGTAAAATGCAAAAGAGGTAGTAATTATATATTCGCAATAAGATGTATTTGTAAATATGTCACCAATACTGGTAACAAATAAGGAACCATAGACTGTTGATAATAGAATTGCTAGTTTTTAATTGTTTTCTTTTTCTTTTCCTTTTTTTTCTGTATGTTGTGTATGTGTTTGTTTGACATTTTAGTTGTATAATCAATAAAGTTTTTTTTTTTTTTTAAAAAGAACTCAATGGCTGAGTTTATACCACATGCCAAGCTAAAATGTGGTCATTTAATTTGTAGCTCAGACTATTGTGCAAAGAGATCTAGAATGCTTTGCTTATTTATAATTCAGCACATTGTAATAACTGCAGGCAGCTTCATTAAGTCCATTCACCATCATTTAGGGATCTGAGTTTATTTTTTAAAAGACAAAGTGATAATGTGCCTTCTATTTAGGTTGATGCAAAGCATGGACAGCAGCAGGATTTATGTCTCAATATATGCTAAACTGAATTTATTTATTTTTAAAAGGAGTAGGGGTAAAAAAAAATCCTCAACAGATTGGAGATGACATTTAATAAGTAATTCTACCCATTCCCCTTATTTTCTTTGCAAATCCACATCCAATAAGTTATTCTACCCATTCCCCTTATTTTCTTTGCAAATCCACATCCAACTTGTATATGACTAGCACTGCTTACCATTCTCTTGTATTTTTCTGATGTGGGAGTATCCATAGGATATTGTCAGAAAGGTTAAGATGTTTTCATGTACAAATATAAAAATGGGAGGACCTTCGATCACATTGTTGTGGCCAAAATTTTTGATTTTTTTAAAAGACCGTACCCTGAGAACATCTCTGCTCCATATAAGTCTGTGCTCTGGATGACTTTTATTTGAATAATCTCAACAGGTATGAGAATTCTAATCTGAAATTTAGAGTGTAGCAATGCTTGTGTTTGAGTCAACTAACACCTGGTTAATCATCATAAAGTTATTGCTCCGTTGTTTGACTGGAATTAGTTTCCCCCTATAAACCAAGACAGCACTGATTCAAATAAATCACAGCCAATTGTGTGTGCATGTGTGTGTTTAAATGTGTAAATTGATGCTGTTAGTATAAACAACCACATTTCCCAGTGGGATCAACAGATTGGAAATCCTATTTATCTTTGCATAATGATTATTTACCTATTGTAGCACAGGTAGTCATCAATTTATGATCATAATTGAGTTCAAAATTTCTGTTGCTCAGCAAGACAGTTGTTAATAGAATATAGAATAGAATTCTTTATCAGCCAAGTGTGATTGGACACACAAGGAATTTGTCTTGATGCAAATGCTATCAGTATACATAAAAGAAAAGATACATTCATCAAGAGTCAAGAATCTTAAGGTACAACACTAAATGATAGTCATAGGATACAATAAGCAAAATTCATAAAGTGAATTTTGCCCTACTTTATGATCTTTCTTTACACATTTGTTAAGTGAATCACTTCAGTTGTTATGTTAGTAACACAGTTGTTAAGTGAATATGGCTTCCCCATTGACTTTGGTTGTCAAAAGATGGCAAAAGGTGATCACATGAACCCAGAACACTGCAAGCATATAAATGTGTGTCAGTTGCCAAGTGTCTGAATCTTGATCACGTAACAATGAGGATGTTTCAACATTCATAAGTGTGAAAAAAATTATGACACATTTTTCAGTACAGTTGTATTTTTAAATGGTCACTAAATGAACTATTGTAAGTCAAGGACTACCTGCATACCAGCTATGCTGCACTACCCTGATAAAAGTAGCTGAACCAAGTCAATTGTGGTTTGTTCAATCAATCACAGTTAAAAATGTAATGTGATCTTTAGCTTAATGTGTTATCTGATCCCATTTATAACCTGAGGATTAATGTCCATGGCCAAGCAATTTTATGATTCATTGCTCCCTTGAATCTTTCCTTTGCATGTGACTTGCTCATTAAAGGTCGTAGACCAAGAACTTATCAAAAGCTTTTTGACAGCTGAGTCAAAAGGTCCTACAACCTTTCTGGCATTGTTCTTCCTTGGTGCTGGTTTTGTGTTGTCATTTCACCTCTTGTTTATGAAAATGAACTCCAGTATCAGGAAGAGTGTCATTTGTGTGCATTTTTCAAGATCATGAAAAACCATGTAAGCTACGTATTATTTTAAAATTGCAATGAGTAGGATAATTGGAAATGGTAATGAAGAATGATGGCAATTGCAAAATAAGCAGCATTTTACTGTATAGTTGGGTGAACTCCATAATGAAAAATAATAATAATAACATTCTACAAGGATGCATAACTTGCAATCTCCTTGATCTTGGATGTCACAATATTTAAATGTTTAATACTATGGGGGGAGATTAATTATATGGGGGATAATTATATTAATTGCATTTAAGTAGTTTAATTTTGACTTATTCATTTAGCACAAGCCATTTTTTGAAGCATGATACTTGTTGGAGTATGTATAACAGTTTATTGGATTGTGGAGCCCTTGGTGGTCTTTGAGCTTAGTCATTTGCTTGCAGACATTTCATTACCCAATTAGGTAATATCATCAATGTATTAGATCCCTTGTAAAATTCAGTGAATGTGATGTGAAGATCACAAGATAAAAGCCCTATCTGGAAGTAACCCAAATGTAGTAGTACTGACCATGTAAGTCCAGCAGAATCAAATTCAAATGATATTTCCTAGAATATCCATTTGCTGCTTTCCTCTTATCATTCTCTTACCTAGCCTTTGCTCCTACTACTGGTCCTATAAATTCCAGAACCAAAGAAAGTTGCATTCTGGCTGCTTCTATATATTGCAGTAAATCATAGTTTACAGGCCACAATGTTTGACTTTAAACAATGCAATAAACCAGTTAGGACAATGTGTGAACCCAGTGGTTAAGTTAGGACAATGTGTGAACCCAGTGGTTGCATTTATGCAACCCATGAAGCTATTGTAAAAAGTGAACAATCACACACACAATAATTTCTCTCTGTAACAAAGTTCATTTCAGATTAGGAATGGGACTCTTATTTAAAATTGGAATGACTACTATTTTTGATTTTTAGAAAATGGAATTTGTTAAGGCTTTTGGAATCAGAAGTAAAAAAAATACACAGCAAAGGGTCAGGAAAAGGAACAATGTAGTTGGTATGCTTGATCATTAATCCTTTGGAGTGGTTTAAGATATCATGATCATAAAGGCAAAGATGTAAGGCATTATAATGTAACACGATCTTTTGAGTTGTCTACTCAAACTATCAAGTCAGGCCCTCCTTCTAAGCATTTAGTCATAGCCTGGCTTTTGGAAGCTTAATCAGGAAATAAATTAAGAAACAAATCTGAGTACATATGCATCTAATTTCCTTGGATTGGAAATTGCCCCCAAATGGTAGTAGAACATTTTTATTTATTAAATTTATAAGCTGTCCACCTCACTATTGGAGCAACTCTGTTGTAGCTTACAATGACACATGAATGGGGGAAACAGCTTTCATTCAGTGCAGCTTTTCCTTGTTACTGTTCATCGTTGATTCCTTGGTTTTATAGTGATTAATGCAGTAGGAAATTATCCTTTTTCTTCTGATCCAATCCATTTCCTCCAGAAGCAAATGTGCTCTATGGCCTCCATTTCCCACCCTCTTTCATTCTTGGGTGATTGGCAGTGAACTCAGGGCTTAGGAAGGCGAAGAGGCAGGGGCTGGAGTTTCTCCTTCCACTGTTCCTGCTATACAGCTGACTGTGCTCTCTAGTGCCTGAAATGCCATTTTGCTAGACCTCATTTCTGCCAGCCTGACAGATTGGGTTTGGGTGTAAGTTTGCACTTAGGCAGCCTGGCTTGGCTCCTGCAGCAGATGCCTTGACATGTGATGGAATGAGGTAATGACCTGGTTTGGATTGTCTCCAAAAATCTCAGCCGAAAGAGAACTGCTGTGTCTCTGGAAAGTAATGTTCCGTGTCTCTGCTCCCTGACATTTATCAGTGTTGCTTTATAGCAAGAAGGTAACAAAATTAGCTCATTCCCCTTCCTCCTAGTGGCATTGTTCTCTAATAGGAGCAGCACAAGCTAATAATAGGCTGTGTGTATGTTTCAGTCTGTGCAAGAAATTAGGGGGTAATTGAAAAGATACCCATTATCATGCTAGAGTCTTTAAGATATCATAGCATTTCTTACAGTACTGGAAGCCCAACTCTGAAAGCAAGATGTTTTATTTTTAAAATTGTATCGTAATTGTGTATCTTTCTCCCAAGGCAGGATGGGGTATTTGATTCTGTAAGAGGAAAACATGAATAAAATCCATTGTGTATTGTGTAATTGTGACTCAAACTTCAAAACTGCGATTTTGATACTTTTCTACTGCAAGAGGGAGAATTGAAACATTGAACAATCACACGTTGTTCAAAAATCTGGGAAAATATCTGGGAAAATATGTATGTGTTAGGAAGCATCTAACTTCCTGATGTCCCATATTTGGTGATGAATTGTATACTGAAATTCAATAGGTAGATTGTAAACCAAGCTATCCTAGGATGGGGCGGTAGGTCAGGGTATAAAATAGAATGCAAACTTTGCTCTGGGTTCCTCCCACCTGCCAGGGCAGGAACCCATTTCTGCAGAAATGCTACAATAAAGCTGTTTTCCTTGGATTAATATCGAATCTTTGGTGGTTTTTCAAGCCCCCACCTCACAATTCCTTCTTCCTAAAATATGAAGGACTGAATAGGGCAGCAGGAAACAGGACTTATGATGATTCCAAGTCAGTCCTGCTGACAATCAAATCCTGAAAAAGATGACCGACAGTCACTCTGGCTGAAACATGGGAGTTGAAGCTATTGTAAGTCATCCAATATGTTCCAGTCTGCCTTTTGCTTGGAAACTAGCCATTAAGCAGGCTATCATAATGGGGAAGTAAACTGTCTGAGATAAAAGAGGAGAACCAGCAGACTAATATTAATTTTTCTTCTATTTGGGAGCAAGGCTGCTGCCTAGCAGGAACACAGAGTATTAGCTGACTTTGATTTTTAGCTGAGAGGGATGTCTCTGTAATTATAGATCCCGCTGGTTGTGTTTGCACAATACACTTATCCTGAATTGACTCAGTTACATGGATTCACATAGTACACTGAATCATTCTTTAGCTTGGGCATTTTACAGCCCCCAGGCCACATACCTCCCTCCTGAAATCAACTGGAAATTAGAAATCAAATGTAAGTAAGTATATAGCATGCATGCAATTGAGCTGAATTAAGTCCAGCTTATTGGTTTTGTTCTGTCTCACTTCGGCATGATAGTTTGGCCATCCACAACAGTTTCTCATAAGGCCCCTTGGGGAAATTAATAGCCCACCCCTAGAGTACTGCATCCAGTTTTGTTCACCACATTATAAAAAAGATGTTGAGACTCTAGAAAAAGTACAGAGAAGAGCAACCATGATGATTAGGGGATTGGTGGCTAAAACTTACAACGAACGGTTGCAGAAACCGGGCTTGGCTAGTCAAGTAAAGAGAAGAACCAGGGGAGACATGATAGTGGTCTTCCAATATTTGAGGGGCTGCCACAGGGAGGAAGGGGTCAAGCTATTTTCTAAAGCGACTCTAAGCCAGACAAGGAATAATGGATGGAAACTGAACAAGGGGAGATTTAACCTGGAAATAAGAGAAACTTTCTGACAGTGAGAACAATCAACCAATGGAACAGCTTGCTCTTGGAAGTTGTGGGAGTGCCATCACTTGAGACTTTCAAGAAGAGATTAAACTGCCACTTGTCAGAAATGGTATAGGGTCTCCCGTTTGGGTGGGGGTTTGACTAGATGGCCTACAAAGTCCTTCCAACTCTGATTATCTGTTAAATCTGTTAAACCTCTAATTTAACCATTTTGGCTGGATTCTCACAAAACACTGAATCACAGAATAGACTGTGCACCTTTAGCCTAGGGTTCCCATTGTATAGGATTGCAACCCTAAGCCACTTAATGTTAACTCACTATATATAGGAGAGATATGCTCTTATCATGTAATTATATTTCAACATTTTTCAGATTAAAGAAACAAAACAAGGAATGATCTGTGGGAAGATGACAAGGTGGCAAAATGATAGCCCAATCTATGTCTTTTTTTTAATGTGTTGAGCCTTGCCTTTATTCATATACTTTGATTTTTTATAAGAATGTTATGTTATGAATGGGCTATTTCAATGTCAGCTAAAAATGCTCATTTTCTGCATAAAGTAAAACTTTATAAATAGAAGGGGAATTTGAACCCATAATATGTATCTCCTTTGCATTTTTGTAATTAGACACTACATGTATTTAACATAAATTTAACATTATATTTGGCTCACCTTTCTGCAGCCAATTAAAAAAAATTACCAAAATATGCTTTCTTGATAGAATGGATAGACTCGAGGAAAAAAAATGGTAATTAGCCAACATAATTTGGGGAAACTGCCCCAGGAAGATATCAAGATGCTATGCCTCTCCCTAAGGAGAGGTCCAAAACATCAAAATGATATCTGCAGTCATACATTGTTGACATATATAAAGAAGATGGTATATCAAACACATTGTGATTGCCATTTTGACTTTTTTGACCCTTTCTGCTATGGAGCTACAGCTGCTTTAAACTTTTTTGTGCCCTTTCTGACATGAAAGCAAAACTCAGTTCTTTCTCTGATGAAAGAGCTTCAGATTTGGTTTAATAAAAACTTGGCCTCTTTTATCAGTGGGACTCCATCAAGTGTTTTGTAAAACAACATTTCAGATTATTTGTGCTGCAGTTTTATTTCTCTAACACTGCCATCTGCCATCTAACTCATTTTATCATCTTGCAACATACTTGGAATACTTAAGGCAATGAGCCAGTTTTACAAGATGACACATGCATTTTTCAGGGAAATTGTCACAGATTGTGCAAATATGTCATGTGCCTTTAACCAAATATTTGATAAATATGTGCAAAACCAGAATGTTTTATCAGAAATCATCAAATTCGACATGGAAAAATGACAGCCATTCCTTAGGGTTCCTTCCATTCTATATATTTTTAAAACAAACGGATGGAGGCTGAGTCCTCTACATTGGTTAGGGCAGTGCATGGGGTTTGAGAAGCAGATGGAGCTCTACAAACTTGGCCTGGGGAGTAATCATACTCTCCAGAAGTCTATCTGTGCATAGGAGTCCATTTGCCTCCCCTGAGCAATGACTGTATATCAACAAACAAGAGGTTTTAAAGAAGGGACCAGACTAGACATCAGTAAGTACAAAAGCTTCATTCAGAGGTTGAGAATCACAGAGAACCACAGCAAAACAGAGCTGACAGAGGATATATCTACACTGCCTAATGGCCAAAAGCAATTGTTCTGTCCCCTCATTAGCATTCTTGAGATCCCCGCGCTTTGATTGGCCAAAGCGCGGGGCACTCTGATTGGTCAGGCGAGCCGCGCCGATTGGCTCGCTAAGAATCTCCCGCGATTGGTCTATTCGAATTGCGGGAGATTCAAAGCGGTGCCATTGGCTGCGGCCGCTGCAGCTAAAGGAATAAAAGCCGCGAACCTTTTGCATAGCGCCAGTTCGGTTCCTACCCTAATAAAAGAGCATGATTTGAAGTCACCGACTCCTGGCATCATTTTCGAGGACACGACACTGGCGACGAGGATGGGATCCAGACCCTGAACCAAACCACGTGTCCGACGGAAGCCAGACGAATCTCCACGATGGCGAAAATCGCACCCCCCGCAACCTTCAACCCCGCCACCGAGGACTGGGAATCGTACTCCGACCGATTCCGCATGTTCCTCGAGTGCAGCGACCTGAAGGACGCCACCGGCCCCATGAAGCGCACCGTCTTCCTGACCCACTGCGGGACCGAGGTGTTCAAGATGGCCAAGGCGCTTGCCAAACCCGCCGACGTCACCGCGATGGACTGGGACGTCCTCGAGCCAATACTTCAGCGGCACTACGCTCCAGAGGTACCCATCCTGATCCGACGCAACGAATTCTACCGTTGGGACCAACGGTTGGGTGAGAGTTTCAGTGACTTCGTCGCCGAACTACGGCGCCTAGGGGCGCTGTGCGAATTCGACAACCTGAACGATGCCCTGAGAGACAGGATCGTGCTCGGCCTGTGGGACCCCGTCCTCCAGAGCTGACTGATGGCCAAGGGCAACATCAACTTTGCAGACACCCTCACCGCAGCCGCAGCCGCCGAAGCAACCCGAACGTCCGCTGACCGCATGCACCGACCGAACGCTGGGGACCGCAGCGGGAACAACAACCCTGCAAGGTCGGCCGAGGCCCAACCCGAGACGACCATCCACCAGGGCGATTTCCACTCGGCATCGGGCACTTCCCATGACGAGGAGGAAATTCATCGCCTCCAGGCAGGCCACGACCCACGGAACCGGCGGGGTTGTAAGTCGAGGACCAACTGTGCCGGTTGCGGAGGCGACCACCCCAGGTCCGAATGCCGGTTTTTCGAGTCGATCTGCCGGCATTGTGACAAGAAGGGACACATCGCCCGCGTCTGCCGCCTTAAAAAGAACCGCAGCCCGCCCCGATGGGACCAGAGCGACCGGAGGAGAGAAAGCACACCACCCCGGACCAGAGATCGCCCCTCGGACAACAGATGGGACCAGAATGGATGATCCCTACGAGGCGGCGATACCAGGCGAAGAGAGGAGACCCATCAGACGGTCACAATCGGCCACGCCACAACCAATGACGCCCGGAAGGTCCACGTGGAGGTAGGCATCGAGGGCGAGCCATGCAAAATGGAGGTGGACTCCGGGTCCTACCTCTCCATGATAGCATGGCATGAAATAAAGCGCTTGGTGCCTACCATCCAAAGGAGGAACCTAGACAGCCAGAGACTAATCGTAAAGGACTACCAGGGAAACCGCATCCCGGTAGTCAGAACCGGACAGTTCAACGTAACATATAAAGGGCGCACCCAAAGGCTTCCCTGACAATCATCGACTGTGACCGCCCAAGCCTACTGGGACTGCAATGGTTCGCCCCGCTCAGCATCGCAGTCACGGGAGTCGACCACGTCACCGACGACAGCTGGGAGCAGCAACTGGCCCAGGAATTCCAAGAGGTCTTCGACGGAAACCTAGGCAAGTACCGAGGGCCCCTTATATCATTCAGCCTAGACCCAAACGTCCCCCCAAAACGCCTGAAACCAAGGCGGGTGCCATTCGCACTTAAACCCAAGATAGACGAGCAAATTGACAAGCTTGTCAAGCAAGGGGTCCTACAGCCAATAGACCACGCCCGGTGGGAGACCCCCATAGTCACCCCGATCAAGCCCGATGGGTCAGTGAGGATCTGTGGGGACTATAAGGCCACCCTAAATGGTGCGTTGCAACAAAGCACCTACCCCATCCCAGTAGTGCAACACCTACTGCACTCACTGGGAGGGGGCAAGGTTTTCGCCAAGCTCGACCTCGCCCAGGCATACCAACAGTTGCCAGTCGACGAGCAAACGGCAGAAGCGCAAACCATAGTCACCCACCGGGGGGCATTTAAATGCAACTGACTCCAATTCGGAGTCAGCGTGGCACCGGGAATATTCCAAAGCCTAATGGAAAGACTATTACAAGGCATCAAGGGGGTGGTACCTTACTTCGACGACGTCTTAGTGTCGGCAACCAACCAAGCCGAACTAGAGGGTCGCCTAAGGGAGGTCCTAACCAAATTCAAAAAGACCGGGCTCAAAGTAAAGAGGGAGAAATGCCAATTATACACGGAACGGGTTGAATTCCTAGGATACCTCCTAGACCGTCATGGCATTCACCCCACAAACCAAAAAATCAAGGCCATCAAAGAAGCCCCCCCCCACAAGTCGAAGACGGAACTACAGGCATTCCTGGGGCTACTTAACTTTTACAATGTTTTCCTGCCCCAAAAGGCGACGGTGGCGGAGCCCTTGCATAGGCTCCTGGACAAGGCGGCGACTTGGACTTGGGGGAAACGCGAGCAAGCCGCCTTCCAAAGAACAAAGGACCTCCTCACTTCAGACGCCATCCTTATACAGTATAACGAGACCCTACCTCTGGCCGTCACATGCGACGCATCACCCTTCGGCGTCAGCGCTGTCCTCAGCCATACCCTCCCCGATGGAAAAGAAGCAACCATCGCGTTCTTTTCAAGGACCCTCACCAAACCGAAGCGGAACTATAGCCAGCTGGACAAAGAGGCTCTGGCTATCGTTGCCGCAGTAAAAAGATTCCACGAGTACCTCTACGGCCGGACATTCACCATCATAACTGACCACAAGCCGCTGCTGGGAATCCTTGCAGGAAACCGGGCCACCCCGAACATTCTGTCTCCCCGAATGACAAGGTGGTCCGAGTTCCTGGCAGCCTACAACTACGGACTCATACACAGACCGGGTAAGACAATCTCCCATGCAGACGCCTTAAGCCGCTCGCCGCTACCGGAACCTGACACCAACCCAGCACCCACGACGACCACCCTCAGCATAGAGACTCTACCCAACCTGCCCATAACTGCGTCAGACATTGCCCAAGAGACTAATAAAGACAAACGTCTGGCGCGGGTGTTGCATTGGGTAGAGAAAGGGTGGCCGGAAAGGGACAACGACGAGTCCGTCAAGACATTCCGAAACCGGCAAACGGAACTCTTGTTATTAAAAGGGTGCATACTATGGGGGGATAGGGTGGTCATTCCAGAAAAGCTACAAGGGAAGGTTCTGGAACTACTACATGAGGGGCACCCTGGCATCGTTAGGACTAAAGCCCTGGCCAGAAGTTATGCTTGGTGGCCAGGGATGGACAAACACATTGAGACCTGGGTAGCAAGGTGCCAACGGTGCCAGGAAACTAGGCCAAGCCCACCCACAGCACCCGTCCTAGAGTGGGAAACCCCAAGGGGACCTTGGTCTAGGATCCACATAGACTTCGCCGGGCCCACAAAAGGACACACCTTCCTTATAACAGTAGACGCTTACTCCAACTGGCTGGAGGTAAGCAACATGAAAACAACAACCACGGAGGCCATGATCAAGGAACTCTGCAAACTCTTTGCAACGCACGGCCTCCCAGACATCGTCGTTTCCGACAACGGGCCCCAATTCATCTCGCTGGAATTCAAAAAATTCCTAGTGGAAAGGGGCATCCGCCACGCGCTGACAGCACCGGTGCACCCGGTGGCGAATGGTAGGGCGGAACGGATGGTGCAATTCACTAAGAAAACCATCCGGAAAATAGACCACGGGGAGATCCAGGAGAAAATAAACAAACTACTCTTCACCCAACACATAACCCCAAATACGACAACAAATAAGAGCCCAGCCGAACTATTAATGGGGAGGAAATTAAGGTCCCCACTCGACAGATTATACCCCACGTATAACCCGGAGAAGCCCCCAGACTCAAACAGCAAACACCGAACTTTCACACCAGGCGACCCCGTATACGCAAGAAACCTGACGGGAGACCCGTTATGGGTACCGGCCGTCATCACACAAATAACAGGCCCATACTCGTACCGGCTACAAACAGCAGACGGACGAGCATGGAAATGCCACATCGACCAATTAAGGTCGAGGACGACCAACCAAGAGACCACCAATGCACAAACAGGTGAAACCAACCCCCACAACACAATCCAAGGGGGGAGGGAATACCCAGGGGACCAAAACCAAAGAAGAATAAACCAACCATACTTACTGGAAAGCCGCCAGCACGACCCCTTGCCAGGAAGAGACAGCCAGGCCAGCTCGACCGACCCGGGAAGACCGAGCGAGAGTGGCGAAACCCGCAGCTCAACCAACCCTGGAGGCCCAGGAGGGAGCTACGGAGAGCGGCCCGGCCCGACCAACCAGCTGGTTCCCACGACGGCATCCGGAGAAGCAGAGATCCCGACCGAACCGGCTGGGATCCAACCTACGACTGAGCTGCGCAGGTCCAGTAGGCTCAGACGGAGCCCCGCCTACTTACGTGACTACGCGACATAAGGACTAAACCAAGAGGGGAGGGATGTTCTGTTCCCTCATTAGCATTCTTGAGATCCCCGCGCTTTGATTGGCCAAAGCGCGGGGCACTCTGATTGGTCAGGCGAGCCGCGCCGATTGGCTCGCTAAGAATCTCCTGCGATTGGTCTATTCGAATCATGGAAGATTCAAAGCGGTGCCATTGGCCGCGGCGGCTAAAGGAATAAAAGCCGCAAACTTTTTCCTTTGCCCCAGTTCGGTTCCTACTTTAATAAAAGAGCATGATTTGAAGTCACCGACTCCTGGCATCATTTTCGAGGACACGACAGCAATCATATTTGAAAGGCAGAGATGTCCATGTTGTTATGTATTCACCCTTACCATTGCAAATATGACTTCTGGACACATTGTCTTGCTCTTTTCTCTCTTACATCACCTTGATGACTCCTTTCTGTTTCAGTTGATGAACTTCTTTGGAAATGAGTAGAGTAGAGTAGAGTAAAGTAGAATGGAATGAAATGGAACAGAATAGAATTCTTTATTGGCCAAGTGGGATTGAATGTACAAGGAATGTGTATCCAGTGGAAAAGCTCTTAGTATTCATACAAGCCACAAGTGATAAATCATGATCATAATCATCATGATACATTCATCAGAACTCATAAGATACAACACTCAGTGATAGTCATAGGCAGGGGTGGGATCCGACAGGGTTAACTACCGGTTCAGTGATTTACGATGTGCTTCCCTGCACGCTGCTCATGTATGTAAATCTTCATCAGCTTGCTGCCTGGACAGCTGAACAGTGCTGTGTGCAGGGAAGCAGCATTTGAAAAAGCACTTTTTTTTCTACTTTTTCAACCGCAGCTGTGCCTCGCATGGCAGCTGAGGTTGAAAAAGCAGGAAATAAAGGTCAGGTAAGAGCCTGGGGGGGTAGGCGGCCCAAAACAGCAGCAGACATAGAACCGGTTCTATGTCTGCTGCTCTTCAGAGCTACCAGTTCTACAGAGCCGGACAGAACCAGTAGAATCCCACCCCTGGTCATATGATATACTAAATAAGCAATCAATACAATTCATAGGATAAGATACCAAATACAACAAGATACCAAATACAACAATTAACATAAATTGTAAGATACAAGCAACAAAGTTATAGTCATAAGAAGATAAGGTAATAGGAAAGATGTAAAGGATAATAGTAATCCAGCCCTAATAGGTAGTTTGGCAGTGTTGTGGGAATTAGTTGTTTAGCAGAGTAATGCCATGTTGGGGGGGGGGGGAACTGTCCTTGTGTCTAGTTGTTTTGATGTGCAGTACTCTATAGCATCATATTGAGGGAAGAAGTTGGAACAGTTTATGTCCAGGATGTGAGGAGTCTGTAGATATTTTTACAGTCTTCTTTCTGGCTCATGCAGTATACCAGTCCTCAATGGAAGGCAGGCTGATAGAATTTTTTTGTTCTGCAGTCTACTTTCCATTAAAGTCTGTATCTGTCTTTTTGGTTGTAGTGCCAAACCAGACAGTTACAGAGGTTCAAATGACAGACTCAATAATTCTTTTGTAGAACTGTATCAGCAGCTCTTTGGGCAGTCTGGGTTTTCTGAGTTGGCGCAGGAAGAACATTCTTTGTTGTGCTTTTTTGATGACATTTTTGATGTTAGATGTCCATTTTAAGTCTTGAGATATTGTAGAATTCAGAAACTTGAAGGTCCCTACTGTTGATACTCTGTATTGTAAGAGGTGGTATGGTAGAACAGGAGAGCTACTCCTAAAATCTGCTATTATTTCTACAATTTTGAGTGTGTTCAGTTCAGGATTGTTCTGGCTCTCCCTGTTCAGCTGATGAAGTTCTTTGGGATAGACTAGTTTCATCAGGTCCCAGCTGAGTCAATGATTAGCATGGTCTCTACTCCTAAAGCTACCTTTGCCAGGGATGCTGCTGCATAATACAAGAGTTATTACACATGTCTTATATAAATAGAAGACTGATGGTTCACAAATCCAGTAGAATCCCACCCCCCACTACATACAACACTGTTTTTCTTTCCCTCAGCTACCTACTTTACATGTTGTTGTCTTTTTACAAATTCACCTGTGTGCGATTTCATTCCTTTTCCCTGGCATTTTTAAAATAATATTCCAGCAGTGCATCATTTGAATTATGCAGACAATGACACTGCAGTAGTGTCTTTTTCTGTCTAATTTCTCTTTTCTGCTTCTTGTGGTAGAATCATTTTAATAACAATGAACCAAGGGGATCTGGGAAATGTAATTTTTCTAAAATTACTTATGTTTGTCAGGTGCACTAGGAAAATTATATTTTTCAGTATACCTGCTGCTCAGTGAACTATTAACAAAGGATTTCAAGTGCCAAGATAGAGAGAGGATTTTCCTTCTCCATTTGCTTCTGGTATCTCAGTATTCGACTCTTGGATACCTAAGAAAAAAAAATTCTTTTCATATTTCAAATGGCCTCTGAAGAGAATAGACTTGAGTTTTTTTTTTTTTCCTAGTAAAGCTACTGTATTTGTACATATATTTTAGGCTTTTTTCCCTTATACCTTGAATTGTCCCAAAAGTGCTTTTTTAAAAAGCAACTGGACTTTCTTGTTTTTGCATGAAGACATTTAGCTTCTTATCCAAGAAGATTCTTTAGTTCTGAGTGAAAGTGGAGAATGGAAGAATTTATATTCGTTGCAGTCATTAGGTCATTAGCAGTCTTTACTGAAAGTCCTTGAGGCTACTTGGAGATTTGTCTGTGCCCTCAGGGTCACCTGAATATTGAAAATGGGTATAGAATCTTCTTTGAATTGCTGAAAGGACTGTGTTGTAAACAGGAGATAAATGGTGTCATATCCCTCCCCTCAGTTGAGAGAGGGCTGCTCAATTACAATTAGAATTCTTTTATTGGCCAATGTGATTCAACACACAAGAAATTTGTCTTAGTGCAAATGGTCTCAGTATACATAAAAGAAATGCTGATACAAGAGTCAAGAGTTAAGAATCATAAGGTACAACACTTAATAATGGTCATTGTTATGGACTAAGCCAATGCGTCAGTAACAACCCTAATAGCTTTACTTTAACAGCAGGCTTGTAATCCTGCACTTCTCATTGGCCCGCAAATAGCGAGTTGTGATTGGTCGTTTCTGACTGATCTGATTGGCTGACAGCGGGTCTCTCTGATTGGACGCTTGTTAAAGTGGTAAACTCAAATCATTGGTTGTTTTGACAGCAGCCAGCTCTATAAAAGAGCTGCTGCTGCCCAAGTATTTTGCTCTGTTCTGAGAAGTCACTAATAAAGAGTTAAGTCACAGTTCGATGTCTCGTCTCCGTTCCTTGCGCCCATGCTCAGGACTTAACACTGGCGACGAGGATGGGATATGGATACGATAGAGCTGACTAAACATTCATCGAACAAGACAGAGCACGTGGCTGAGAGCGCACGCAACAAACGGCAGAATGACCAGCAGCGCCATACCACCCACTCCATTTGACCCGGCAAACGAAGACTGGGACTCATATATGGACCGCTTCCAGATGTTCCTGGAGACCAACAATCTGAAAGATGCTACACCTGGCAAGAAACAAGCGGTGTTCCTGACCCATTGTGGCCCCGCCGTTTTTAAAATGGCTAAGGCACTTACCAAACCGGCGGAAGTGAAGACCATGGATTGGGATAACTTCACGCCAATCCTCTGGGCCCATTACACACCCACAGTACCTACACTGATACGAAGACATGAATTTTACCAGAGGGACCAACGGAAGAACGAGAGCGTTTGGGACTTCGTAGCTGACCTCCGGAACCTGGGAGGACTCTGTGGTTTTGCAAACCTCGAGGAAGCCATGAGAGATCAAATAGTTGTGGGATTAGATGACCCCACGGTGCAGAGCAAGATCATGGCAAAAGGAGACAGCAGCCTCGCAGATGTCATCGTCGACGCTACTGCTGCAGAAGCAACCAGGAAGTCAGCCGCTTGAATACGCCGAGTGAACGCACCGCACCACCAACTCGCTAGTGATAGTCTGCCTTCCTCTGAGAGGCACACTATTACCGCCCATCATGAAGACCTCGAATCATCCTCAGATAGTGAGGAAGAGGAGGTCAACTGGCTCCACTCGGAACGAGAGCAAAGGAACCAGAGACTTCCGCGCCAATGTGCTGGTTGCGGGGCAAACCACCCACGATCAGACTGCAAATTCCTCAACGCACTCTGCCGTTCCTGTGGGAAAAGAGGCCACATCGCAAAGGTCTGCAGAAGCAAGCGAGAGTCCAGTCCAAGCCGAAGGGAGAATAACCTCCGCCGGGAGACAGGCAAACCACCTGGAAATCGGGACCGTCTGAACCACCAATGGAACAACCACTACTACAGAAATCGAGCACCTGCCGCTTCAACGAGATGAGAAGAGGCACACCAAACTATCACTATCGGCCATGCTTCATCACTAGATGCAAGAAAGATCCGAGTAAAGGTCACTATTGAGAATTGACCGTGCGTGATGGAAGTCGATTCGGGGTCATCCTTATCAATGGTCTCCTGGAAAACCCTCAAACAGCTGATCCCTGCCATCTGTCGCCAAGACCTCAGCACTCAAAGAATCATCCTAAAAGACTACCAAGGTTACAGAATTCCGGTTGTCGGTTCCAGCAATGTCCAAGTATCCTTCAAGGACCGCACCGCACACTTCCCCTGACTGTCGTCGATCGTGACGGGCCCAGTTTGTTAGGGTTATAGTGGTTCGCCCCACTTGGAATTGAACTAGCTGGTATATACCAAACCGGAAGCGATGACTGGGAAGAGGCCCTCATCCAGGAATTCCAGGACGTGTTCACAGGAACGTTAGGCAAGTACAAAGGGACCCCTATATCATTTAATCTCAGTCCTGATGTAGCTCCCATTCGCCTTAAGCCTCGTCGGGTGCCTTTTGCACTCAAGCCAAAGGTCGACGAGTAACTAGACAAATTAATAGCCCATGGTGTGTTGGAACCAACTGACCATGCCCGATGGGAAACTCCAATAGTAACACCCATAAAGCCAGATGGCTCATTAGGAATTTGTGGGGATTATTGGGCCACCCTAAATCACGCGCTTCAGCAGAGCGCTTACCCAGTCCCGGTGGTCCAACACCTTCTTCACTCCCTGGGTGGCGGAAAAATATTTGCGAAATTGGACTTAGCTCAGGTGTACCAACAGCTACCCGAAGATGCGACGACTGCAGAAGCCCAGACAATAGTTACACATAGAGGTGCCTTCAAGTGTAATAGACTCCAATTCGGAGTAAGCATGGCACCGGGCATTTTCCAGAGTTTGATGAAGAGACTATTACAAGGCATAAAAGGCGTCGTGCCTTATTTTGACAATGTCTTAATAGCTGCCCCTAATAAAGAATTATTAGAACAATGACTCAGAAGGGTTCTTCAAAAATTTAAAGACGCTGGCTGAAGGTAAAAAGGGACAAGTGTCAACTTTGTATGGAGAGAGTGGAGTTCCTGGGATACCTTCTCAACAGACAGGGAATCCACCCCACCGGAAAAAAACTAACTGCAATCAAAAACGCCCCAAGACCTAGAAATAAGACATACCTCCAAGCCTTCCTGGGACTCATTAACTTTTATAACATCTTCTTGCCCCAGAAGGCAACTACAGCCGAGCCCCTACATTGACTTCTCGACAAAAAGGCTTCCTGGGTCTGGGGACGGCTTGAAGAATGAGCATTTCAACAAGTAAAAGACCTCTTAAGTTCTGATGCTGCATTGATACAATAGAACGAGACTCTACCCTTAACAGTTACCTATGACGCCTCACCATTCGGAGTGGGACCCATTTTAAGTCATGTCCTGCCAAACGGTAATGAGGCATCTATTATGTTCTTTTCGAGAACTTTGTCTAAAACTGAAAGGAACTATAGCCAACTTGATAAAGAGGCTCTTGCCATTGTATCCGCAATTAAACGTTTCCATGAGTATGTGTATGGAGGACCCTTTGCAATAATTAAAGACCACAAGCTGTTACTTGGCATTTTAGCGGGAAACAAACCAACTCCCCACATCTTATCACCAAGAATGACACATTGGTCGGAGTTTTTAGCCGCATACGATTACCAACTGCAACACCGCCCGGGAAAAGCCATTCCCCATGCTGACAGTTTGAGCCGCTCTCCACTATCAGACGTCATAGATGACCCAGCTCCAACCCTAGCCATTTTGCAAATTGAAACTCTTAAATCACCACCGCTGACCACTCGGGACATCGCCTTAGAAACGAAAAAGGACCCTTCTTTGGCACGAGTCCTCAGCTGGGTGGAACGGGGTTGGCCGGACAGCGAACCCAATGACACTTTCAGGCCGTTCAGGAATCGACAGACAGAACTATTCTCTCAAAAGGGCTGCATCTTGTGGGGAGACAGAGTTGTCATCCCAGAGAAATTGCAACATAAAATTTTGAAAATGTTGCACGATGGACATCCAGGCATTGTGCGGATGAAGGCATTGGCAAGGAGTTATGCATGGTGGCCAGGCTTAGACAAGCAGATGGAGACCTGGGTGGCTATGTGCAGCAAGTGCTAGGAGACTCACTCTGCTCCTCCAAAAACACCCCCAACTCACTGGGAAACACCTCGAAGTCCCTGGTCCCATATCCATATCGATTTTGCGGGACCCACATGAGGACACACTTTCCTTCTAACCATGGATGCCTATTCTAACTGGCTCGAGGTCACAAAATGAAAAGCCCCACCATGGAGGCGGTCATTAAAAAACTGAATAAGCTATTCGCTACCCATGGATTGCTGGATGTCCTGGTCTCCGATAATGGCCCTCAATTCACTATCCTGGCATTCGAACAGTACCTAGCAGATCGGGGCATCCGCCATGCCTTAACATCGCCAGCTCACCCTGTGGCCAACGGTAGGGCTGAGCGAATGGTCCAATTTGTAAAGAAGACTTTACACAAAATGGACTAGGAGGACATTGATGACAAGATAACCAGGATGCTTCTCCTCCAACATATTACTCCACGCAGCACCACAAATAGAACCCCAGCCGAACTCCTGAGAGGCCGAAAACTTCGCTCACATCTCAATCACCTCCACCCTGCTTACACACCTGAACAACCCCTGGGATCCAGCAGCAAGTGTTGATCATTCCAGGAAGGCGACCCCGTTTTTGCGAAAAACTTCTCGGGTGACCCATTGTGGGTCCCCGCTACCATAACACAACTTACGGGACCCCGATCCTATTGTATACAAACTGCAGATGGCAAAATGTGGAAGTGCCACATAGACCAGCTACGATCCAGACTTGCACCTACTCCCATCTCATCCCCTGACTCTCAAACTGGGGGGGAAGGGACATCGAGGGGGCCGAAAAAGAAATAACAGATGACTTAACAATCAGAACCCAGCAGTCTACACAACCAACCATGGGATACTCACCACCAGAAGGAGAACCGAGCCAGGAAGTTGCCTCACCGCATGACAGCACTGCAATGGAAACAGATCCAGGGAACCCGGATGACAGCATTGGCGAGAGCAGAGAGGACAGCCCAGAGCCATTCAACGAAACAGCAGGACCGTTTTCGCCACCCAGCTCAGCAAGCAGCCCACCGGAACCAGAGCCAGGACAGAAACTGGTGGAACAGCGCAGATCAAGCAGACAGGTGAAGCGACCTGCCTACTTACGAGAATACGTCACCCCACCCCTCAGACGGAACCTGGGGGGGGGGGTGTTATGGACTAAGCCAACGCGTCAGTAACAACCCTAATAGCTTTACTTTAACAGCAGGCTCATAATCCAGCACTTCTCATTGGCCCGCAAATAGCGAGTCGTGATTGGTCATTTCTGGCCGATCTGATTGGCTGACAGCAGGTCTCTCTGATTGGATGCTTGTTAGAGCGGTAAACTCAAATCATTGGTTGTTTTGACAGCAGCCAGCTCTATAAAAGAGCTGCTGCTGCCCAAGTATTTTGCTCTGTTCTGAAGTCACTGATAAAGAGTTGAAGTCACAGTTCGATGTCTCGTCTCCATTCCTTGCACCCATGCTCAGAACTTAACAGTCATAGAGTACAGTAAGCAATTAAATCATACTAGGAAACAGTCAGTATGAATCATAAGGATACAAGCAACAAAGTTACAGTCATACAGTCACAAGTGGGAGGGGATGGGTGATAAGGAGTGACGAGAAGATTAATAGTAATAGTAGTGCAGACTGTTGGACAGTGTTGAGGGTATTATTTATTCAGCAGAGTGATGGTATTCAGGAAAAAAAACTGTCCTTGTGTCTAGTTGTTCTGGTTGCAGTGCTCTATGGCATCATTTTGAGGGTAGGAGTTGAAACAGTTTATGTTCGGGATGTGAGGGGTCTGTAAATATTTTCACAGCCCTCTTTTTAACTTGTGTAGTATACAGGTCCTCGACTGAAGGCAGGTTGGTAGTAATTGTTTTTTCTGCAGTCCTAATTATCCTCTGAAGTCTGTGTCTGTCCTGTTGGGTTGCAGAACCAAACCAGACAGTAATAGAAGTGCAGATGACAGACTCAGTAATTGCTCTGTAGAACTGGATCAGCAGCTCCTTGGGCAATTTGAGTTTTCTGAATTGGAGCAGAAAGAACATTCTTTGTTGTGCTTTTGATGACATTTCTGATGTTAGGTGTCCATTTTAGGTCATGTGATATAATAGAACCTAGAAATTTGAAGGTCTCTACTGTTGATACTGTGTTGTCTTAGTATTGTAAGAGGTGATAGTATGGGAGGGTTTCTTCTGAAGTCTACCACCATTTCTACAGTTTTGAGTGTGTTCAGTTCCAGATTGTTTCGGTTACACCATGAGGCAAGTTGTACAACCTCCTGTCTGTATGCAGATTCTTCATTGTCTCAAATGAGGCCAATCACTGTTGTGTCATCTGCAAACTTCAGTAGTTTAACAGATAGATCGTTTGAGATGCAGTCATTGGTATTTTGGCAGAAGAGAACTGAAGAAAGCACACAGCCTTGGAGTGTGTGGGGGGGCTTGTGTTAACTGTACAGGTATCAGATGAGATTCTGTCTAGCTTCACCTGCTGCTTCCTGTCTGTTAGAAAGCTTATGATCCACTTACAAGTGTGTTCAGGTACTGCTAGCTGGTTTAATTTTGTTAGAAGAATGTCTCAAATGATGGAATGTCTGGAATGAATCTTAATATAGATGGCCTCTTTAATCCCTCTTTCAAAGCAGTGGCCCTCTCTGTCCAGAATGTGGACTTCGCTGTCTTTAAAAGAGTGGCCTTTGTCTTTCAAATGCAGCATTTTGTCCTGATGGATTTGTTACTAAAATTGAATCCAGTTACCAATATTGTGCCATGCATTTGTGAAGTTGTTGTTTTGTTTTTCCAGTGTACATATCTGCACATCTCACTGCATTGTACTGCATATATCACATTACTCAGTTTGTGCCTGGGTGTTTTATCCTCAGGGTAGACCAGCTTCTGCTTTAATGTTATTTTTGGGTTTAAAGTGTATATGCCTATTATGTTGGTTGAAAATCCTCCTGAGCTTTTCAGATATTCATGCAACATATGAAATGACACCATTGCTTTGTTTGTTGTTTTCTTCTTTGTCTATTATGGAGGAGCTCCTGCTGAGACTTTTTCTGGATTTGATGAAGGCCCAGTTGGGATAGCCACAAGTTTTGAGGGTCTCCTTGACATTGTTTTAGTTCTTTTTCTTTTCCAATTTTGCAAGTAGGCAACCCTGGTGTGCTAGGTTCTGATCACTCCCATTTTTGCTTCAGTGGGTGATGAGAATCAAAATGTAAATACTGGTCACTGTGTGTGGTTTTTTCTGGGAACTTCAGTGTTAAGGCTTCGGTCTTCATTAATATGTGCTACACAGTCCAGGAAGGCCAGACTGTTTTCCTTAACATCTTCCTGGATGAACTTAACATATTTGTTGACAGAATTGATGTGTTTGGTGAAAGCTTCCAATTATTCCTGTGTTTTAATTTTGACTCAAGTATCATCTACATGTCTATATTGCCAAGTGGGTAGAAATCTATGAAGGAGTTTAGGGTTTTGGTTTCTCCCTCTTCCATGTAGAGATTGGCTACAATGGGGCATACAGGTGAACCCATGGCACAGCCATATTTTTGTCTGTAGAAACCTTCATTGTAGTTAAAATAGGTGATGGTCAGGCCGAGATCTAGAAAGGCACATATATGTTCTGGGCTGAGATTGGTTCTGTCATCCAATGTACTATTTTGTACCAGCCGTTTCTTCACTACCATGACAGCTTCAGTTATTGGAATGCAGGTGAAGCGTGAAGTCATATCATAAGAAACCAGTCTCATCCAGATCAAGGGTTAGTTTCAAAACCTTGCCAACAAAGTCCTGTGAATTGCTGATGTGATGAGTGGTGTTGCCAATGTGAGGAGCTAATAGGGTGGTTAGATGTTTTGCAATGTTGTAGGTGATGGAATTGATGCTGTTGAAATTTGGTCTGAGTGGATTTCCCTCTTTATGGATTTTGGGGAGTCCATATATGCATGGAGTGGTTTCCCCAGGGTAAAGGTGGTATGTGGTGGTATAGTGGCTTGGCGATGGCATTCTCCTTCAGTAGTTGTTGCAGGAAATCAACGATCTTTTCCTGTAACTGCTGGTAGGATCTCTCTTCAGAGTCTCATACATAACACTGTCCTTCAGAAAAGTGTTCACCTTGGCACTGTAGTCATCTGTGTCCAGGATAATAGCAATAGCACTTAGACTTATATACCTACTTCACAGTGCTTTATGGCCTCTCCAAGCACTGACTTTACAGAGTCAGCATATTGACCCCAACATTCTGGGCCCTCATTTTACCCACCTCAGAAGGATGGAAGGCTGAGTCAACCTTGATCTGGTCAAGATCGAACCCCTGGCAATTGGCAGAATTAGCTTGCAATACTGCATTCTAATGACTGCACCATCACGGCTAATAACATCTGTGTTATCATATCAAATGAACACAGATGACTACAAGGCCTTGCCCAAGGGATACATAGAGAGCTGCCAACAATGTCAATGAAGAACAGGAGATATTTAAAGAGATTGCTTGCAGGGAAAGTACCAGATATGTAGGAGAGCTCCTAGCTCATACTTATGAATCAACAGAAAGAGCAACCATTAGCAATATTTGGATGGGAAAAGCAGAAAAGTTCATGAGTGTATGCATTGTGAGAAGATTGAGAATGCTTGTAGCAGCTTAGGGATGAAGGATGTACGTGCATCAGGAAACATGCATGCACAATATTATGCAGATACAAAGGAAGCATAAGCAAAGGAATTTTTAGCCAACAGCACTGATATTTGGTGAGAAACTGAACATAAGAAATACTATTACTTCTCATGCTTCATTACCAGCACAGTATATAAGATTTAGAATCTGATGTGATATTATTATTCAGGGGAGATTCTTGTAAAGAATGTTTCTGGCAGATAAATTATGCCAGTGTTTTCGTTCTTTTGAAATTGCAGCCTTCTAATCAAAAAGGCTAAAAATGTACACTTCCTATAATGAAGAAGTGTTAACTCTAAAAGCTCTGAAAATGGGCAAAGAGGTTTACTAGCATGAATGGATTTTATGAGACTGAATGTGGATTTTCCCCCTCAGAAATATAATTTTCTGTAGAGGACAGGAAGGCCTGGAGGAATGTTGTCCATGGGGTTGTGATGGATCAGACACGACTTCACGATTAACAACAATAACAAGTTAACCAACCTCCAGAAGTGCTAGAGAGTCAAATGATAATGACTAAATATTAGCCTTTCTTTTTCTGAAAATGAAACAGAGAGGAAAAAGAGAGAGGATTAACACAAGTCATGTTGGCTCTTGTTATCACATCTTGATGTTGAAATTTGATATTGCATCATTTGCTGAAATCTTTTTTTTTTTTTGTATTATAAATAATGCAAAAAATAAATACCCAGTCTCTCTGCCCAGTAGGTGACAATCATGTGTGGAATGAAAAGCTAAGCAGTGCCAGACTTGTTTATTATTTGGAGAGGAAATAACTAGAAAACTTCCAGGTGTGAGCAGTAGACTAGACTATAGTAAACCTTTCAGAATTGCTACTGGTCTGTATCCAAGAACAACATGCTGTTCTGTTCAATGTCCTTTATCTTGATATGCTTGCTGATCTGCTTGATGACTTGAGACAAAAGAAACTGGACACTGCAGCTTGGGACTGTGATGGTCTTGACTGTAGAATATGTAACCTATGATAGGCATACATTCACCTTCATTATTTTTCTTTTCTTTTGTAGAAAATATAAAACCACTTAATGTCTATGAAGATTCTCAGTCACCCAGGTCAGAAAACCAGAAAGTCCAGTTGCCTCTTGAAAAAGCACCTTTGGGAAAAAACCACATAATATTATAGCTTGTTTTAGGACAAGTTTCCATTAGATTATAAGTAATAGTAGTAACTCACTAGTAATAATTTACAGGGAGTTTTGGATTTCTTCGGGCTTCTCAATATTATCTAATTAATGTGGAACTGAAGCAAAATTAAATATAACAATATTGCCCCCTCCCAAATTAATATTTGAATTGCTAGAGCTCCCTGTTAGAACCCAGGGCAGCAAATAGAAAGTCAGGAAGTCATGATGACTCATCTGAAGGAGCAAATGAAAGTAAGAATAATTATGCCAGGAAAATTAAGTCCTACCCAACATCCAAACACAAGTGGATTCTTTTTGAATGCAAAGGACAAGGCTATTCTGAGGATATATTTTGGTCCACTGTCTTATTCCTATAAATAAAACATCACGGGACTAAGCATAATTTTCACTATTCCATGATTTATTTATTTACACTATATTATAGGTATGTTAAACTTCGTTTTCGCTTCCCTTTGTTACCTACTGTTGATACAACTAACTGATGCAACTTTGAGTTCAGATTATTATAATCCAGATTTGGTAGTCCCCTGAGAAACTCCAACTTGAAAGCAGATTGAAATGGCTATACAGAGTCATACTGATGGTGGTAATGATGCAGTAATTAAAGGTGAAATCCTCCGTACTTCACTTTATATACTCTTTTTTAGAAAGTTGCTACAGAGATAGATAAAACATAGCATTAATTCTATAGTGGCAAGCACCTGAGATACTTTTACGTATTCTGCAATATATTCCTGCTCCCCAGGATACTGTAGCATATTTGCAAGTAGATGTATAGTTTAATTGAGGCTGGCAAAAAAAGCTTAATCAGTGATTTATCTACCTGAAAATATGCTGTAGTAACCTAAGGCAGCTGGAATATCTAACAGAATATTTACATGTGTTTGAATTATGCAAAAATCCAGATCATGTTTATGGGTGAATTCATACTGCATTCTAGCGAGAGGAAAGCACTTGACACATACTGGTGTTTTTTGTTTTTGTTTTTAACTTCATAATGCAGCTTTTTTTTTTTTCATACTCATTTCATAATGCAGCCACCACGGCCTCCTACCCTTCCTTTTAAAAAGTGTTGGCTTTGGCATGGAAATAAAGTAGCATGCATTAAAAAGTTTAGAAGGTTACATTCAAGTGCTTTCAGTTCACTTCCTGGAGCCAGCTGAGACTCAAAACAACAGGATAGAAATGTACAAATGGCCCTTTTGTCACTCTTGGTAGGATGCCAAACCTAAAACAAGGGAAGCTCAATATATCAGAAGATTGGCTTCACATACCAAAATTGAGTCCAGTTACCAAATATCTCCCAAATTCTAGGGAAACAAAGGCTATGCTTAATTTTCCACAGACAAAAGTAGAAAAACCAACTGGTAAAGTCTGATTCTCTGGTATGATAATTATACACTTTCATAAGAGAATTTGATATGCTTTTAAAAAGGTGGCTTTTTCTAAACCTTCCTTTCTCCTCCATCCCACAGAGCTTCATCTCTTTGCATTTGGGACCTCTATGTTTTGTAATTAAATTCTTAACTAGATGGAAATTTCTAGTTGGCTTTGGTGGGAGCCCAATTGGATGAGACCTGGTTAGCACTTGAGTGAGTGACAATCAGGAAATCCCACAGTGGCAGGATAGACAAACATAGAAGAAATATATACTGAAGGAAAACACTGGCAAACCATTTATATAGAATTGTCCAGAAAATGACATTGGTCATTCCATGAGAGCATAACGAGTTGAGGTACCTTTTCCTTAGTGTACACATGTTCTCTGCCTCCTTGTATTGCCATATCAATATTTAAGGTACTTGGAAAATTGTTTTCAATTACTTATTCAGACCTGTGAAGAAAAAGAAATTGGACTGACTTACTTGTATAAAATACTGTTCAGTGCTCCTATCCATTATTCAACCCACTGGGAGCTCATTAGAGGCATCTGCTTCCAAAGATAGTATCTTCTATTCAGTGATTTTATAAATCAGGAAAGCTTTGCTTGGGTCACCCTGAATCTTCCTAGCCTAAAACTAAAATCTAAGGGATTTTTATTCGCTCCCCTGGAAATTAGGGGATAGTCAGCTAATCTAGGTAAATCAGTAGAGAGTGTTACTAAAGTTAAGATTTTCAGGCACATCAAAAGACAAGTCATGCTGAAGAAGCATTAACCTGACTTCCACCAGAGTCAGCCCTGTTTTACTAATCTGTCAAGATACTTTTGAGACATTAGAAAATCATGTGGAAAAATGTTTCTGATAGTCCTTCAATGAAGAGTCAGAATAAAGTCATGGCAAAATATGAAACAGGTTTTTTTTGGAGAACGGACAGACCAAGGAATACATAATTAATTAATTAATTAATTGATGCATCATTAATGAAAAGGTAATTTTATGAGCAATGGTGGCGCAGTGGTTAGAGTGCAGTACTGCAGGCCACTTCTGCTGACTGCCGACTGACTGCAATTTGGCAGTTCAAATCTCACCAGGCTCAAGGTTGACATAGCCTTCCATCCTTCCAAGGTGGGTAAAATGAGGACCCAGGTTGTTGGTGGCAATATGCTGGCTCTGTAAATCCCTTAGAGTGGGCTATAGAGCACTATGAAGCAGTATATAAGTCTAAGTGCTATTGCTATTATATTGCATCAATGAAATAGATCAAGAGAAGACATTCTTCCTCTCTGTTCTTCATTGGTAAGATATCATTTAGAATATTGTGTCCAATTCTGGGCATTACATTATACAAAGCACACTGACGAAATGAAACATGTCCTAAGGAGAGAGCCAAGATTGGAAGGGGTTGGAAGGAAAAACTTATGAAAAACATTGAAAGAGATGGACATAAGATTATTGGGCAGACCTATAGCCACATGTGAACATCTATCATATAGAACACAAAACAGATTGTTCAGAGATGTTCCAGATGACATGACAAAAATTGATTTAAATAACAAAGATACAGGTATTGTTCAAAGTTTCAGTGGCACTGTATAAAGTGATTTATAACCATTTTTCACAGTTACAACCTTTGCAACATCCCCATGATCATGTGATCAAAATTCAGATGCTTGGCAACTGGTTCATACTTATGACCATTACAGCATCCCAGGGTCATGTCATCACATTGTACAAATTTCTCATAAGTAGAGTCAATGGGGAAGCCAGATTCACTTAACAACCAGATTACTAACTTATCAATTGCAATGATTCATTTAACAACAGTGGCATAAATGCCATAAAATGTGCAAAACTTACTTAATAAATTCTCACTTAACAACATATATTTTGGGCTCAGTTGTGCTTGTAAGTCAAGGACTACTTGTTCAGCCTTCACCTGAATATTGTAGAAAATTCCAAATAATTGATTTTCAACAATAGAACAAGCTATGTTAGGTGCCTGCACTGAAGGTGCATAATGGGCTGGATGACCAGCCATCTAAGATACCTGGCAGTAGATTTCTGCACTGGGCAGGGAGTTGGACATTTAGAGAAATGGGAATTCAAGAACTTCTCATAATCTTCATGTGAAACTTATATACAGTATAGGTCAGGAAGTCATAGTATGGACAGAACATGGTGAAAAAGATTGGGTTCAAATTGTCAAAGGCAGGAAACAAGGCTGTTTCAGGGGTGGGATTCTACCAGTTCGCATTTGTTCACTAGAACCAGTTGTTAACATTCTAAGCAGTTTGGAGAACCAGTTGTTAGAAGAAATTACTGGCCTAATCCTGTAAGGAAGGCAGGAAGGAAACATTCTGGTATTGCTTAAAGAAACTGCCTCTCCATTAACCCTTCTTGGCAGGACTAGACTTCCTGTCTCAGGAACATCTCTGGAGTTTTTTCCCCTCCTTTGCTGGTACTTTGCTTGTGTGGAGTGACCATTCAAAGTTATAATGGCACCGAAAAAAGTGACTTATGACCATTTTTCACACTTATGACTGTTGCAGCATCCCCACAGTCACGAGAGGCCAGGGGAGGAGATGCATACCTCGATGTGAGTGATGTTGAGTTGCCACACCCAGCCAGTCACATGTCCACCAAGCCATGCCCACCACCTAAGCCATGCCCACAGAACCGGTTAAAAAATTTGAATCCCACACCTGGGCTGTTTCCTCTTACTTATTGATATTCTGAATCAATTACAGGAAGATAGATTGGGAAAAGATGGCATGATGAGAAAATTAGAGGAAGAAACATCAATAAACTGCACTACGCTGATGACATTACTCCGTGAGCTGAAAATGCAAAAAAAAATCTGCAAGCTCTAGTAATAAAAGTCAAAGAGTACAGTGGGGAAAAAAAGGACTAGAATTAAATACAAAAAAGACTAAACTAATGACTAGAGTTACAAGAACCAGCCTTAATAGTGGCAATGAAGATAATGAAACAGTAGGCAGCTTCTGCCTTTTAAGATCAACCGTTAACAGTAAAAGGAGCAACTAGTCAAAAGTCTGCCGCAGACTGGCATTTGGGAGAGCAGCCACAAAAGAGGAAAAGATATTTAGATTTGTTATTATGTGGATTTACCTCTTCCAACCTATTGGCCACTGTGCCTTTCTCAAGATGTGCTCTAATAGTTTGGTCAGTACTTTACAGATTCTTCTTATCTTGCTTGCTCTATTTCTATTTCCATCAATTCCACTGGCCTTCCATCTTGGTAATGGCTGATCAAACTTCATAGCATTGTTCTAGCATTAGAGGCTATAGTAAATGGGAAATAACATCTAAGGTATCTTGGATATTAATATCTGTACTACAGATTTCAGCATATGCGTTCCATTTTTGCTTATCTTCCTTGAATCATTTATTGGTATTTCTATTATTGTTCATCTCACAGCCAGCTGGATGTTTTAGACTGGATTTGGCATTTTTATTCACATTCCTTACCAAGGACCTGAGATAGACAGATGTTGATGTTTGATGGTGCTAAAGCAGGGGTGGGATTCTACCAGTTTGCACCTATTCACGAGAACCAGTTGTTAACATTCCAAGCAATTCAGAGAATCGGTTGTTTGAAGAAATTACTGGCGTAATCCTGTAAGGAAGGCAGGAAGGAAACATTCTGGTGTTGCTTACAGAAACTGCCTCTCCGTTAATCCTTACTACATTCTTGGCAGGACTAGACTTCCTGTCTCAGGAACGTCACTGGAGTTTTTTTCCCCTCCTTTGCTGGTACTTTGCTTGTGTGGAGTGACCATTCAAAGTTACAATGGCACTGAAAAAAGTGACTTATGACCATTTTTCACACTTACGACTGTTGCAGCATCTGCACAGTCACAAGATGCCTGGGGAGGAGATGCGTGCCTCGATGTGAGTGATATTGAGTTGGCCACACCCAGCCAATAACATGACCACCAAGCCATGCCCACCAACTATGCCACACCCACAGAACCGGTTGTTAAAAAATTTGAATCCCACTCCTGTGTTAAAGGTATTACTCAAACAAGATATAAACTGTTCCAAGAAAATCTATCTTTTGCAATGGACCAATGTCAATGCTGATGGTGTTCAAATGGTACTCCAGTTATTTTGGAATTGTACCCAAGACGCCTGTTATTACTGGTACTACCTTTGTTTTCTTTTGTCACAGTCATTCTTTTTCTATTCACAAGTCTTTGTATTCTCCAGTTCTTTCTCTTCTCTTCTGTTTTCTTCAGGTACTGCCACATCCACTATCTGGATATTTTTGTCTTACTTTCCCCATCATTATATGCCAACTTTGTTTTGTACAGTTCAGGGCAATGCACACAATGTACCCACCTTGTATTCTCTATATAACAAGAACCTTCTGTTTCTTGGTATAAAATACAATATTGGTTTATCATTGTTTTCTGATGCCTTTGGTGTTTCCATTCAAGTCACCAATACCTTCAACATCTTCCATATCACTGTGGCCTAACTTAGCAGACTGCTTGCACTAGCTTAAGGATGTCAAAGGCTTGCAGGCTGAATCCAGCCTGTGGGGAGCTTAGATCTGGCCCTTGGGGCTGCCCTGGAAACAACAAGAGACTGGCCTGCAGTGCCTTTGCCAGCAAGCTGAGGAGGACCATGTGCGGCCACCCCAAGCTTCGTTTTCGCTGGCAGAGGACTAGCAAAACAAACTAAAAGCAAAACAAAAGGAAAGGAAAAACGTTTCCTGTTTTGCATTTAAGCATCCAGGGAGGGGCAGGAAAGGAAAAAGGGAAAGAGGAAAGACAAAAAAAAAAAAAAGATGGGAAGATGAGAAGAGAGCAAGGGAGAGGAAATAAGGAAAGAGGAAAAGAAAGAAGAAAGGAGAAGGAAGAGGGAAGGAAAAAGAAGGGAAGGAAGGAAGGAGATTACAATGAGGTAGGAGGGAGAATCTGAGGGAAGTTCTGCCTTAAGCACTTGGCCATCACAGGTGCCCCCAACATGAGTGATGTTGAACTGGCCCTGCCCACCCATCCCCCTGAGGTCAAACACAACCCTGATGCAGCCCTCAATGAAATTGAGTTTTACATCCCTGCTCTAGCTAGACAGCTGGGATAACCTTCATACCTTGGGTAACCTTGCCTGGAGGCTAAACTTGTGGTGTACAGTCTACTGTACTTCACTTAATTCTCCCAAAATCATAGTCCACCGCCATCCTCTGCCAGCATGAAGTAGCACAGCAGGACTTGAGGAGGATTTGTGATTTAGTAGAAGCATACATCAATCAATGTGGCTTATTCAAAACAGGTAGTTCTCAACTTAAAACAGTTCATTTAGCGACCGTTCAAAGTTACCACAGTACTAAAAAAAGTGACTTATGATTGTTTTCCACATATCTGACCATTGCAACATCTCTATGGTCATGTGATCAAAATTCAGACACTTGGCAATTGACTCCTATTTATGATGGTTGCAGTATGTGATCCCCTTTTGTGACCTTCTGACAAGCGAAGTCAATGGGGAAGCCAGATTCACTGTACAACCATGTCACTAACTTAACCTGCAGTGATTCACTTAGCAACCTTGTCAAGAAAAGCCATAAATGGGGCAAAATTCACTTAATAAATGTCTCATTTAGCAACAAAAATTTTGGGCTCAGTTGTGGTCAAGGACTACATCAGAGGAAGTATTCAGCAGGTTCTGACCAGTTCTGGAGACCGGTAGCGGAAATTTTGAGTAATTCAAAGAACCAGCAAATACTTGACTGGAGATTTTACAGCATCCTTCCCCTGCCACAGTCACCAAGCCACGCCTACAAAACCAGTAGTAAAAAAAATTGAATCTCACCACTGGACTACATGTACATTTTGATTAAAAGAAGCCACAATCCAGTGGAGTTGTAAACCAATCACACTCTCCATCTGCAAACTCTGAGCTCACTTAAAAGCTATTGTTTATAACATAAATTTTAGGACTTCAGTGACTTTGTGATGTCTTTGGCTCTATTTCCTCCTGAGGGCAATATTCTAATTGTTGCCACAGTAAATTGCTTTAGTAGAGAACACATGAATTGCCTCATGAAGCAAGATCAATGATCCTTCTATCGCTTGCTCTCCAATAGCAGCCGATACTGAAGCAATAATCTTCCTTAATGAACCTATTTTGCCAGTGCTGTGCCAAGTGGTTGTTCGATTTTCACATCAACTGATTCAACTCCACCGCCCCAGAATACAAGAAGTGAATGTTATTCCATCTATTGCTCATCCTATTTAATTCATAACCACAGAATCTTATTCAAACCCTGTGACTCTAAAAACTATCCATATTCAGAATAAAAATGAGGAAATTAATCCAGTATATTCAAGTGAGGCAGGGAACAAACTGTCAAATGAACAGCATGAAAATGTTCCTCCCATACAGGGCATATGTAAAATACTCTGATAAACCCACAAAGTGTAGAGTACAATTAAAGCCCAAAGAGAAAAAACAATATGAGATGAATAGAAATTATTTCAGTTGAAAGACAGCAAGGCCAAGAGCTCAAAATGTATTTCACATATCTATATACCAGTGACATGCAGATAAATTCTGCATTACTTTCGTACCAATCTTCATTCAATGTGATGAAAGACTACTTGTTTGAAACATTTCTTCAAGGAACGAGAGATTTGGGTGACATTTTTATGAATACTAGAAAGCACTTACTGTATTTCATTATGAGATAGTTTAGAGGGGTCACTGTGTCTTTCATTGTACATTTTTCCCCTTCAGCTTTCTGTAGTTTCCCTGAATTTTCTTGTTCAATTAATCAATTCAGTTTAATTCACTAAGGAAAACATAACATATACTCTGAATGAATTCTTCTCTTGACTTTTTCAAGTTGCCAGGTATAACCAGCCAGAGAAACTTTGAGGAGATGGAAAGGTTGGCAAAGAAAACAACAGCATCATCTTCAATACAAAATAAATCCAAAATATCACCAACAATTCAAAAGAGAACAAGGTAGGAAAGCAAAAGACTCTAGGATCTGTAGCATTTATTAATAAGAATTCTAAACCATTTAACTCTAAAGGCTCAAACTGGGTCATAAAGTATGATAAGACATAAAAGTTGCAGCATCTATGTGATGGCATTATCTTGTCAATGTCATATATGTGTCCCTTGGTGTCCACCAGGAAGCAAGGAAGGTAACAGTTGATGGCATTGGCATCATATCATTGTGTAAATGATGTAAATTATGTCTTCCTATTTTGTAATTTATGCCACTGGTAGTCTCCTGTCAAAATACTAGTCACAACTTATGTTCCTTAGCCTCTATCCCCAAACTAGACAGACCATCTTCTGCCACTGGCAAAGGCATTGAGATATTATGCAGTAAATGACAAGTGGCTATTAGAATTTGGACATCAGACATTTTGTTAACAGAACCAAATAGTGCTTATGAAAATAGAAGCAAGTTGTAATGCGCAATAGGAATAACCTTGAGGAATAGGAAGAAGAGTTGAACCAAGGCCACAAAAAAAGAAATATTGGTCCAGGGCAGAAATGTAATTTGAGAAAGCATGTCAGATAGGATTCTCCTTAGTTTTCAAGAGAAAAACCACCTTACTGGTTTTGATAACAATGAATCTCATCATTCCTGCAAATAGTACATTTAATTTAGGGAGAGCTTCCTTAGACCTTTCCCAGTCCTCATATTCTATATCTGCCTTAATGAAACCTTTTGTATTCTCCCTGCATTCTAATTGGCAAACACTGGGGACCTACCAAGGCAGCCTAAAATTTTAGTGCTTATTATAATTAACTGTGGTGCTAGTGATGCACGAGCATGCATGTTTCATTAGTTTGGTTAAGCTCGCGAACACGCATACACTCCTCATCCAGATTCATTTGTAATTCCAGATTCATTTGTTCTTCATCTTCCTGGAGCAAAAAAATTGGGATGTGATTATTGCTGTAGGAATAAGCACACGCAGCTTTACTTTGCATCATTTGCCATGCTCAGGATTTATGTCACTTGGGGTTTCTGACTTGGCAAGAGCCTTTCATCAAATGGGTATGCATTAAATGAGCCAGGAAAGACAGGTGGTAAAAATGGGAAAGAGACACAGGATGGTTGGAGAGTTATCCCATGAGCAGCTAGTCCCTAAGTAAGTCAGACAGAGACACTTCTTTCATGAAGGACCAGCTTTCTCCAGGTGGCAAATTGTTGAAAACATCTGGTTTAGAACCTAAACTTGAAAAGTGCATTATGGTTTAGCAATATATGTAAGAAGGCATTAACCTATGCAGGGTTGTGTGCCAACTAACACGAAAACCTGAGGCAACTGAATACCATATTCAGAATGGAAATGCCCCCTATTGGTCTATAGTATTCAAGAACTGTAACAGAAGAAAAAGGTCTGACTGATTTTTGAAGAAAGACAAATCTCAGGAGATTTTAGAATACGCTTTACACTGGGCAAAAGCTCACGTTCATATAGTCCAAAGCATTTCCTATAATTTCCAGAGACATTTCTAAAAAAATTAGCTATGTTGGGCATATACCACTTGGGAAAACAATTCCAGTACCTGCAGACTAATGGCAGGTCATGAGTGTGTTGAAGCCTTCTCTCCCACTTCTTTGTTTATAAAAAAAATTCTATTTATTTTAATGAAATTTGCTTCAAAGTAACTGAATGTGGGATAAAAGCAGCCAGTTATGTATCATGTTTGTATCTCCTGACATTTAATTCAGGAATTTCTTTACATTAACATCTTGGTTTCCAGACTGCTATTGAATAAAGGTTCAGGTAGTCACCCAAGAAAATTTGTGGTACTAGGAAAGCAGATCTCATTTATGTATTTATTTACTTAAAAGAACAGAATTCCTTTGCTATCTTGGTTTTTTAATTCTAATATTTTCCAAGCCTCACCAGAAATCATTGTGTCAATAATTTCTCCATATATTTTCCAAGAATAACAACCAGGTGTTGGCACAATGACTTTCAGGTAATGCTGTGTGAAGTCCTGAATATGAATATTTGTGTGCTTTGAGGATTTGTTTGCTATTGTCTTAATTTCTTCAGAACAGATCTGAAAATGAATTTGGAAAATATATCACATCCCTGTACATTGTGTTCAATGAAGAAAAATGCTATGGCCACTGATCGCTTTTCTCTTAATTTAAATTATTCGGATTATACATTTCAATTGCCTCTCTCATCATTCTGGGGTAATACTTGTTACATCATACCAGAATGCTGATGTTCTCTAGCTCTATTTTGTGATTTGAATAATATTTTAAGATTGGTGTTCTTCCAAGTCTGATTGCCTCTTACAGTTATACCTAGTGTTTTGGAAATTTAACAGATGTTCCTCATCTGTTAAGTTGGGTTAATTACAGTATTTTCCTTGATATCAGTAATTATTCCTGCAGATCAAAGTTTGCAAAACTATATTACTGTAAGTAGGCACTTGGGGCATGTATACATATATGCTGCGTGCACGCACAGATACATACACATACTAGTGTATAGTGTATACTATACATTATCATACCAATCTTAGTCACATGATCATGTATATACGTATATGTATATGTACACGCACAAACATATATAATACACGAACATGGGACTGTGAGATTGGTATGATAGTTGTAACTTTGAAGACAGATGGTAAGTTACTTCTTCCATTTCATAACTTTAAACTGTCATTAAACAAGTTGTCATAAATCAGGATGTGTAGTTAGACCTGGAATAATATGGATAACAGTAGTGCTTTCTGTTCTCTCCCCAATTGTTTCTGCTTGTCCTACCTTATTTGGCAAGAGGAACATGCTCCAGGTTGGCTAAGGAGGGCCCTTTCTGCTGGAGCACCTGTCCTAGGAAACATCATTCCACATGTAATTAGGTCAATCCTAACTTTGCTGGCTTTTGCAAGGTCCTAAAACCTTGGCTTTGCACCCTATCTGGAGCCCCATATGTCTGATGGAGCCCTTGTAATCCTTCTGCCACTTTGGAGTTTTAAGTAATTTTGATTTTAGTTCCAGGGGTTTAGAGAACATATTCATATTTCCATGCTGCAACATATTCATATTTCCATGCTGCATAGAGGCTCACTGGAAACCCTATACATTTCAGACAAATGGTTGTTCAATCTCTTCTTTAAAACTTCCAGTATTGGAGCACCCACAATTTCTGGAGGCAAGTTGTTCCACTGATTAATTGTTCTAATTTTCAGGAAATTTCTCCTTAGTTATAGGTTGGTTCTCTCCTTGATTAATTTCCATCCATTGCTTCTTGTTCTGCCTTCAGGTGCTTTAGAGAATAGGCTGGCCATCTTTTCTTCATGGCAGCCGCTTAGATATTGGAACACTGCAATTATGTCAATTTTGATTTTATGGACCATGGATAAAGTCTTGGGGGACCCTCAGGTATCTTATGATTACACCTTAAGAAACATTTTCTTAGTTCGTATGTTATGGTGAAATTTATTTTACAAATGACATGCAAATCCTTCCCAGTAGTAAACATAAATTCATTTCCTATGGGGATTCCCATTCAGATGGCAAACGTTGCCAATATTCAAAAAGAACAAAAACTCTGTAATTGGAACCAGTGATAGAATTATTAGAATCAAATACCACAGGATCATTTTAATACTTAAACAAAACCCAGTGCAGGACCCAGTGAAAAAGGGGCAATTCTTTTGAAGTGTGCTCCAGCATTTGATCACTGACACACAAGTTAAAGGTTCCCACAAGAAACAGTCAATGTAAAGCAAGGAAGGAGAGAAGAAAAATAAAAATTCAAATGCGTTAAAATCAACTTCCAAATTCACAGTCCAGACTCCAAGTTCAACTTGATTTTGGAGAACTACAAAATTCCTGCAGCTGGATAGCATCTCCAGATAAGTAGAAATTATGATTCAGGCACATTGTTGTCATTGTGGGTTGGTAATTGCCAACCTATAATTAAAATTTTAGCCATGATGAATGATTCAGAGAAGCAGTCAAGCACATATATATGTGTATTCAAAAGTGTCCAGATAGCCATTGAATATTATTCAAATATTGTGAGGCACTTTTATTGGGCAGAATGTTAGCTTAATAAAAGGTTCATTCAAGCAAATTGGTTGAATGAATTGGTTGTTGAAGAGATCACTTATACTCTATCATCTATCTGCCTGCCTGCCTGCCTGCCTGCCTGCCTGCCTGTCTGCCTGCTTGCCTGCCTATCTATCTATCTATCTATCTATCTATCTATCTATCTATCTATCTATCTATCTATCTATCTATCTATCTATCTATATATATCTATCTATCTATTTTAGTGCAGAGTACTGCTGAATGTAGGGTCTGGGTAGAGGATGGATATCTGAAGCTAAGATGCCATTGCAATTCGGATGTCTATTGAGCCATAATGACAAGAACTGCAGATTAGAAGAGACAGTTTTTGACCAAATTCTTTTCAAGGAGTTAAGATTGCCATCCTGAGACTGGTATAGTCTTTGAGCTTGTTCAGAACATAAAAGGGATCAAACTGCTTTTTCAAAGTCCCATCTTTGTCATCCTATGTCCCTTCCTGGCATTTTATAGACTTTTAGCTGTCTTCTCTGGAAACCAGAACTTCCTACATAAATGTCCTTGAACCACATACACAACCCACTCTCAGCTGTAGTGTTCTGTCCTTCATTAACATACTCGAGATCCCCGCGCTTTGATTGGCCAAAGCGCGGGGCTCTCTGATTGGTCAGGCGAGCCGCACCGATTGGCTCGCTAAGAATCTCCCGTGATTGGTCCGTTCAAACCGTGGGAGATTCAAAGCAGTGCCATTGGCCGCGGCCGCCGCAGCGAAAGGAATAAAAGCCGCGGGCTTTTTTCCTTTCGCCAGTTCGGTTCCAACTTACAATAAAAGAGCTTGCATTGAAGTCACCGACTCCTGGCATCATTTCGCGGACACAACACTGGCGACGAAGGTGGGATCCAGACCCTGAACCGAACCACGTGTCCGACGGAAGCCAGACGAACCACCGAGATGGCGAAAATCGTACCGCCCGCCCCCTTCAACCCCGCCACCGAGGACTGGGAATCGTTCTCCGACCGATTCCGCATGTACCTCGAGTGCACCGGCATGAAGGACGCCTCCGGCCCAATGAAACGCGCCGTCTTCTTGACCCACTGCGGAACCGAGGTCTTCCAGATGGCCAAAGCGCTGGCCAAACCCGCCGATGCCACCGCAATGGACTGGGACGTCCTCGAACCCATACTGCAGCGGCACTATGCTCCAGAGGTACCCATCCTGATCCGGCGAAACGAGTTTTACCGGCAGGACCAGAGGTCGGGTGAGAGCTTCAGCGACTTCGTCGCCGAGCTGCGGCGTTTAGGGGGGCTCTGCGAATTCGATAACCTAAACAACGCTCTGAGAGACTGAATCGTGCACGGTTTGTGGGACCCCGCCCTCCAGAGCCGGCTGATGGCTAAGGGCGACATCAGCCTAGCAGACACCCTCACCGCAGCGGCAGCCGCCGAAACAACCCGAACTTCCGCCGACAGCATGCGCAGACCGAACACGGGGGACCGCAGCGGAAACAACAACCCGGCGAGGTCGACCGAGCCCAAAACCGAGACGACCACCCACCAGGGCGACTTCCACTCGGCATCCGGCACGTCCGATGACGAGGAGGACATCCATCGACTCCAGACAATGGCGCGACCCACGGAACCGGCGAGGTCGTAAGTCGAGGACCAACTGTGCCGGCTGCGGCGGCGACCACCCCAGGTCGGAATGCCGGTTTTTCGAATCAATCTGCCGGCATTGCGATAAAAAGGGACACATCGCCCATGTCTGCCGCCTGAAGAAAAACCGCAGTCCGGCACGATGGGACCAGAGCGACCGGAGGAGGGAAAGCACACCACCCCGGACCAGAGATTGCCCCTCGGACAGCCGATGGGACCGGAACGGACGATCCTCGCGAGGCGGCGACAACCGGCGAAGAGAGGAGACCCACCAGACAGTCACCATCGGCCACGCCATCACCAACGATGCCCAGAAGGTCCACGTCGAGATATGCATCGAGGGCCAGCCATGCAAAATGGAGGTGGACTCCGGGTCCTACCTCTCCATGATTGCATGGCACGAGATAAAGCAGTTGGTGCCGACCCTCCAAAGGAGGAACATAGACAGCCAGAGACTCATTGTAAAGGACTACCAGGGAAACCGCATCCCGGTAGTCGGCACCAAAAGCTTTAACATCACTTATAAGGGGCGCACCGAACGACTCCCCCTAACGATCGTCAACCGCGACCGCCCAAGCCTACTGGGACTATAATGGTTCGCCCCGCTCGACATCGCCCTCATGGGAGTCGACCACGTCACCGACAACGGCTGGGAGCAGCAACTGGCCCGGGAGTTCCAAGAGGTCTTCGACGGAAACCTAGGCAAGTACCGAGGGCCCCTTATATCGTTCGACCTAGACCCTAACGTCCCCCCAAAATGCCTGAAACCAAGGCGGGTGCCATTCGCACTGAAACCCAAAATAGACGAGCAAATTGACAAGCTCGTCAAACAAGGGGTCCTGCAGCCCATAGACCACGCCCGGTGGGAGACCCCCATAGTCACCCCGATCAACCCAATGGGTCGGTGAGGATCTGTGGGGACTATAAGGCCACCCTAAATGGCGCGCTGCAACAAAGCGCCTACCCCGTCCCAGTAGTACAACACCTACTGCACTCACTGGGAGGGGGCAAGGTTTTCGCCAAGCTCGACCTCGCCCAGGCATACCAACAGTTGCCGGTCGACGAGCAAACGGCAGAAGCGCAGACCATTGTCACCCACCGGGGAGCATTCAAATGCAACCGACTCCAATTCGGAGTCAGCGTGGCACCGGGCATATTCCAAAGCCTAATGGAAAGGCTATTGCAAGGTATCCAGGGGGTGGTACCTTATTTCGACGACGTCCTAGTGTCGGCAGCCAACCAAGCCGAACTAGAAGGTCGACTAAGGGAGGTCCTAACTAAATTTAAAGAGACGGGACTAAAAGTAAAGAGGGAAAAATGCCAGCTTTGCACGGAACGAGTGGAATTCCTGGGCTACCTCCTAGACCGGCACGGCATTCACCCCACAAGCAAAAAAATCAAGGCCATCAAAGAAGCCCCCACCCCCAAATCAAAGACTGAGCTACAGGCATTCTTGGGGTTACTGAACTTTTACAATGTCTTCCTACCCCAAAAGGCGACGGCGGCAGAACCCTTGCATAGGCTCCTGGACAAGGCGGCGACCTGGACTTGGGGGAAACGCGAGCAAGCCGCCTTCCAAAGAACGAAGGACCTCCTCACCTCCGACGCCGTCCTCATACAATTCAACGAGACCCTACCTCTGGCCGTCACATGCGACGCATCACCCTTCGGCGTCGGCGCTGTCCTCAGCCATACCCTTCCCGACAGAAAAGAAGCGCCCATCACGTTCTTTTCAAGGACCCTCACCAAACCGGAGCGGAACTATAGCCAACTGGACAAAGAGGCTCTGGCTATAGTTGCCGCCATAAAACGATTCCACGAATACCTCTACGGCCGGACTTTCACCATCATAACGGACCACAAGCCGCTGCTGGGAATCCTTGCAGGGAACCGGGCCACCCCGAACATTCTGTCTCCCCGAATGACAAGGTGGTCCGAGTTCCTGGCAGCCTACAACTACGAACTCATACACAGACCGGGTAAGACGATCTCCCATGCAGACGCCTTAAGCCGCTCGCCGCTAGCGGAACCCGACACCGACCCAGCACCCACGACAACCACCCTCAGCATAGAGACTCTACCCAACCTGCCCATAACCGCGTCAGACATTGCCCGAGAGACTAATAAAGACAAACGTCTGGCGCGGGTGTTGCATTGGGTGGAGAAAGGGTGGCCGGAAAGGGACAACGACGAGTCCGTCAAAACGTTCCGAAACCGCCAAACGGAACTCTCGTTGTTAAAAGGGTGCATACTATGGGGGGACAGGGTGGTCATTCCGGAAAAGCTACAGGGGAAGGTTTTGGAAATGCTACACGAGGGGCACCCTGGCATCGTGAGGACTAAAGCCCTGGCCAGAAGTTACGCTTGGTGGCCAGGGATGGACAAACAAATAGAGGCCTGGGTAGCTAGGTGCCAACGATGCCAGGAAACGAGGCCCAGCCCACCCACAGCACCCGTCCTAGAGTGGGAAACCCCAAGGGGACCTTGGTCTAGAATCCATATAGACTTCGCCGGGCCCACAAAAGGACACACCTTCCTCATAACAGTTGACGCTTACTCCAACTGGCTGGAGGTAAGCAACATGAAGACGACAACCACAGAGGCCGTGATCAAAGAACTCTGCAAACTCTTTGCAACACACGGCCTCCCAGACGTCGTCGTCTCCGACAATGGGCCCCAGTTCACCTCGCTGGAATTCGAAAAATTCCTAGCGGAAAGGGGCATCCGCCACGCGTTGACAGCACTGGCGCACCCGGCGGCGAACGGTAGGGCGGAACAGATGGTCCAATTCACTAAAAAGACCATCCGGAAAATAGACCATGGGGAGATCCAAGAGAAAATCAACAGACTACTCTTCAACCAACACATAACCCCAAATACCACAACCAATAGAAGCCCAGCCGAACTACTAATGGGCAGAAAGCTAAGTCCCCACTCGACAGGTTACACCCCACGTATAACCCGGAGAGGCCCCCAGACTCAAGCACCAAACACCGAACCTTCGCACCCGGGGACCCCGTTTATGCAAAGAACCTGATGGGAGACCCTCTATGGATCCCAGCTGTCATCACCCAAGCAACAGGCCCACACTCGTACCGGCTACAAACAGCAGACGGACGAGCGTGGAAATGCCACATTGACCAACTTAGGTCGAGAACTGCAAACCAACAAACCACCGATGCACAAACAAGCGAACCCAACCCCCACAACGCAAGCCAAGGGGGGAGGGAATACCCAGGGGACCGAATCCAAAGAAAAATAAACCAGCAGTACTCACCGGAACGCAGCCATCATGACCCCTCGCCAGGAAGGAACAGCCAAGCCAGCTCGACCGACCCGGAAAGACCGAGCTGGAGCGGAGAAACCCGTAGCTCAACCAACCCGGAAGGCCCAGGAGGGAGCTACGGAGAAGGGACCGGCCCGATCAACCAGCCGGTTCCCACGACAGCAGCAGGAGCAGAGGAGATCCCGACCGAACCGGCCGGGATCCAGCCTACAACTGAGTTGCGCAGGTCAAGTAGGACCAGACGGAGCCCCGCCTACCTACGTGACTACGCAACGTAAGGACTGAACCAAGAGGGGAGGGGTGTTCTGTCCTTCATTAACATACTCGAGATCCCCGCGCTTTGATTGGCCAAAGCGCGGGGCTCTCCGATTGGTCAGGCGAGCCGCGCCGATTGGCTCGCTAAGAATCTCCCGCGATTGGTCCGTTCAAACCGCGGGAGATTCAAAGTGGTGCCATTGTCTGCGGCCGCCGCGGCGAAAGGAATAAAAGCCGCGGGCTTTTTTCCTTTCGCCAGTTCGGTTCCAACTTACAATAAAAGAGCTTGCATTGAAGTCACCGACTCCTGGCATCATTTCGCGGACACAACATGTAGGTTCAGGAGAAAGTGAAAAATAAGAACAATCCTTAGAGATACTGTTTTGAGCTTCATAGAGAAAGCATGGAAAAGAAAGATGGCTAACAATAATTTAAAGTCTCTCCATCAAGCTAAAAGGAGAAGCTATTACTTTTGCACTATTTTATAGGCTATATCATTGTCTGTCTGTCATCTGTCTGTCTGTCCATCCATCCATCCAACCATCCATCCTTCCATCCCTCTATCTATCTATCTATCTATCTATCTATCTATCTATCTATCTATCTATCATCTATCTATCTATCTATCTATCTATCTATCATCTATCTATCTATCTATCTATCTATCTATCTATCTATCTATCTATCTATCTATCTATCTATCTATCATCTATCTATCTATCTATCTATCTATCTATCTATCTATCTATCTATCTATCTATCATTATATGTTGGCCTGTCTAACATCCTTCTCACATAAAGACCCACACATATTGTAAACACACACACAGGGAGAGAGGGAGAGAGAGAGAGAGAGAGAGATGGCAGCCTGGACTGTTACTAGGTTTGGTTTGATCCATTGCCTGCCTAACCCAGCTTGTGTGGGAGGAGAAACTGATCTGGATATCTGTTCATTTTTTGGGTTGTTATTATCTGATTCAGCTCTTGATTTTTTTCAACCTTGGAATTAATTGCAACAGAATAAAGTGCATGCATGAGAATAACTTGAGTAGTCATAAAATGGCAAAGAAACGGAAACAGTAAATTGGACTGCTACTTGTAGCACACCCATTTTATTTGAATTTCTCTCAGAGGGAATATTATCAATTTTATTTGCCTTTTCTATCTTCAAGTTTTATTGGGCTGTCTCTGGTAGAAAGATAGAGTGCACAGGCCATCTGTTTCAGGGATTTGCTATCTATTTATTTTCCCTGCCATTTCACTCCTGGTGCTTTCTTCATTTGCTGAAATGGCAACCTGCTCATATTTTACCATTAAATTCCATAAAGTACCAATTCACTTTTCTAGTGCTAAAAATAAACATTCCACTCTTGACTTATGTAATGAAAATATCTTCCTCTGCACTGTTTCAAATTACTTTGACATATTCAATCTTGGATTCAGTTATCAAGAACAACAATTAGCATACTTTAAAAAAGCTGTTCTTTAAAAAAAAAAAACAGCAGGGAAGATAACTGTAGATTCAAGATTGCAGCAGTTTTACTCTTTGCAGCAATGACACAGTATCACAAGGATTTTTTTTCCTTAGAAGTGAAAACAACATGTGAATGCTTTATAAAATACTTCCATTTTAACATATATTTTCTTTTAGATTCATTTGAATATTCTTGTTCTTTATGAGTGTTATTCCAAAATCAGATTCAAATTAAATTCTAGATAAGACAAATAAGATGTATAGTTAAACATTCTTTTGTTGCCTTGTTCTTATATGATGTTCGGTGATATCATTACTAATACATGATATTGCAGTGGCAGTGTTATTAGCAGTATTTATTGGTTTTAACTGGCTCTGTTTTTATGAGTATTTTATGGGTGTTTCATTGTCTTTATTGTATGCTACCAAGGTCATGGGAATAGGCAAAAAACAAATGACAGTACATTCATAAATTAAATAAATCAATATTCCAAATTATAAGGAAAATCATCGTTTAGCTACTGGACAATAGTGATTAACAGCATGCAATGAATGAATAAATAACAATAACTAAAGAGTTTGGTCTGTGTGTATTATACTGAAGAGTACTGTTCTAACTGCTAAGTGCACAAATGCAGCTAGATGGCTTAAGGAATCTTAATACAAAGAAAACTTGAACTAGGGAGGTAGAAAACTGCAATTTTCCTATCCTATCCAAATTTACATGTTGGGGCAAGATGCTGATTTTCTTCCAAAATTACCATACACCAAAATAATTGTCCTCAAAACATTTTTCCCGAAGGGCTTGAATATGAAGGAAAACGTAACATAAATATTTATGTGGCACATGCTGCACAAAGATTGATGTCTTTTCTTTTTACTGGGAAAGACAATTCTCCAAGCATTTGAAGCTGAACAGTTCAGGACTTGGTTTTCCCAACTGCATGTAGTCCTCAATGTACAGCCACAACTGAGCCCAAAATTTCTGTGGTTAAGTGAGACATTTTACGACTTTGCTTGCCTCAGTTGTTAAGTGAATCACAGCAGGTGATAAATTAGTCATCCGGTTGTTCTGTGAATCTGGCTTCCCCATTGTCTTTGTTTGTCAGGTCGCTAAAGGTAAACACATGAACTGCGGTGGCACAGTGGTTAGCGTGTAGTACTGCAGGCTACTTCTGCTGACTGCAATTTGGCAGTTCAAATCAGAGGTGGTATTCAGCAGGTTCTGACTAGTTCCGGAGAACCGGTAGCAGAAATTTTGAGTAGTTCAGAAAACCAGCAAATTCCACCTCTGACTGGAAATTTTACAGTATCCTTCTCCTGCCACGCTCATCAGCCATGCCCACAGAACCGGTAATAAAAAAAATTGAATCCTACCACTGGTTCAAATCTCACCAAGCTCAAGGTTGACTCATCCTTCCAAGGTGGGTAAAATGAGGACTCAGATTGTTGGGGGCAATATGCTGACTCTGTAAACCTCTTAGAGAGGGCTGTAAAGCACTATAAAGTGGTATATAAGTCTAAGCACTATTGCTATGATCGTGGGACCACAGCAACAGTCCTAAATATGAACCAGTTGCCAAACATCTGAATTTTGACCACATGATAGGAAACAATGTTGTCTCAAGACTAATAGCTCCTGAATAAACCTGGCCCCATGAATGTATTCAATCTTTTTTTAAAGCCATCCAAATTAGTGGCTGCCGTAGCAATTAATTCCATAGGTTGCATTGTGTCAAGAATGCCATTGTGTGAAGTAAACATCTCCTTTGGGTAGTTGTTAGACTAATGATATTGTGGACACAAAAACCTTCCCCTTCTATGCTGCCTCCGCATCGTGCAAATTTTATATACCTTGATTAAATCCCCGAACAGCTGTCTTTTGCCTGTTTTTTTGAAAATGTATTTTTTTTTTAAAAATAAAGAAGATATTTGTGTTCCCTGAATATTTTGGTTGCCCTGCTTTTCCAGGTCTATCCTATCCTTATTTTCAAATGTAGCAATCTAAATAATAAAGAGTTCCAGATGTGCAGCTAACAATGATTTACATCAAGCACGTTGACAGTTTATTTTCAATCTCTTTCCTAATGTCCCCTACCATCGAATTTAGCTTTTTCATAGCTGCATCAAATGAAATTGACATCTTAATTGAGTTAATCTTCAGTATGATCTCAGACTTCATCCATCTGCTTAACTCTGCCCCTGCTTATCAAGATCATTTATGAACAAGTTAAAAGGCACAAATCCTAACACAGATCCTTGAAAGACCACTTCTTGCATTAAAAAAAAGATCCCATCATTATTCCTGTTTGCTTGCTGTTTTCTAATCAATTGGTAAACTACAAGAATATATTTTTCCATCTCATAAATACCTCTGTCTTATGCTTACTCAAGAGCTGCTCAGCAGGGGACCATCACCAAATGTTCTTTCAAAATCCAAATATGCAATATTACCTTGGTCCACATACCTGCTGACACTTAGAGAACTCTAGAAGATTAATAAGACAGAATTCATAATTATAGAATCCATGCTGGTTTTTCTTCCTGTAAATTTTGTTCCTTTAGGTACTTAGGCTTTTTTTTTTTAACCACGTTTTCACCAATTTGCTTAGAATAGAAATTAAGCTGAGCAACCTATAATTTCCTAGATCTGACTTGGATTTTCTTTTTTTTAAAAAAAACTGGTATTCTAGTCTTCTGGCACTGAGTCTAATGTGAAGAACAATTTACATCTTTTTTGCTAAGAATTCAGCAATTTCATGTTAGAGTCCTTTAAAAACTCTTGGTGGATGCATCAGAACCCAGTAATTTGTTAGTGTGTCATCTTTCAAGATGTGTTAGAACAGCAGTCCTCAATCTTTTTGGCACCAGGGACCAGTTTTAGAAGAAAAATTGTCTTCCATGGACTAATGTGTAGTTTCACATGCGACCTAGATCCTGCACAAACGCAGATGAAGCTTTGCTTGCTCACTTGCTCGCCCACTACTTGTACAGCCCGGTTCCGAACAGGTCATGGACCAATACCGGTTTGCAACCTGGTGAATGGGGACCCCTGTACGAGATTATCTTTGTTGTTGTTGTTTTTTTCTCAATTGCTTTGTTTTTGGATTTCTTCTTGAGAAGGTCAATACAGACTCAGATATCTTCCTATATATTCAATAGTAAAAAAAAATTGCAAAGAATTCATTCTGTTTCTCTGCAACTGTAAGATTTCTTTTGAGAAAGTTAGGCTAGAAATACTCAGGAAAGGACAGAAAGCTCTAATAAGTAGGCTTATTGCAGAACAGCCAATGAAGCCATTACAAAAGAGTTCCAGCTACTGCTTGCTATCAAATGCAAGTCCTAATTATAAAGACATCAAGGTTTTATTGGGCTTGTTTACCTGCACATATGCTCTCTCTCTCTGTCTGTCTGTCTGTCTGTCTGTCTGTCTGTCTCTCTCTGTGTGTGTGTGTGTGTGTGTGAAGGATAGTTCCCACTTATTCCATATTTTTATAATAGATTGGTCTTTCAGGCTGCTTGCTTTCACCATGGCACTCACAACAATCTGTATATGCTACTTGATAATTTATTTTAGTCCCTTGTTACCAACAGCCCAACAAACATCATTGGCTGATTACTTCCTTTCACTGCCCAAACATGCTGAGAATCAGGCAGAGTATCAATTTAATAAATCAATATTATTATTATTAATTGTTATGCTTTGCCACACATAAATTGTATTCTTTTAAAAAAATTCCTTGTTGTCACCCTTCATTATTTTTCAGCAAGAGTGCATGTACTATTTTTAATTATTATTATTCATCTCATTAAGACAGCTTTCCTATATTGTGAAGAAAGCCATTTAAATCTTTAAAGCTGCTTGGACATCCTTAGGAACAAGGCAAGCAGATTCTTTCTTACATTGTACAATACCATCCAATTGAGCCTTGGAGGTTTTTAGGGTTTCTTTTAAAAGGAAAATATTTATTTCTTTTTAAATTAGTTTTTAACTTAGGCAGCAGACAGCAGTATATTAGAAAATAGTTTGAATTTTAACAATTAGATATAAACAAATAACTGAGGTTGGGAAAAGGACCAAAGAAACATAACAAATGGAGTGGGGGGATCACAATATTTAGTTCTAGTATTTAGTATTTTTAGTATTTATTTGATTTGTCAAATCGCTTACAAGATACAGGTATAAAAATAAATATAGTTTTGAATACACGAGATAGATACTTATAAGAAAAATAAAAAAAACAATAGGACAGGGACAGTAGGCACAATTGGTGCGCTTATGCACGCCCCCTACAGGCCTCTTAGGAAAGGGGTAAGGTCAATAGTAGACAGTCTAAGGTTAAAGTTTTTGGGGTTTGGGGAAGAAACCACAGAGTCAGGGAGAGTATTCCAAACATTGACCACTCTGTTGCTGAAGTCGTATTTTCTGCAGTCAAGTGCAGTTAACCTTGAGTTTGTATCTATTGTGTGCTCTTGTATTGTTATGATTGAAGCTGAAGTATTCATTTGCAGGTAGGACATTGCAATGGATGATTTTATATACTACAGTATATTTAGATCGGACCGGAGGCGGTGTAGTTCTAGGTTTTCTAGGTATAGAGTTTCAAGTCTGGTGGCATAAGGTATTCTGCAATGAGTAGAGGAGCGAAGAACTCTTCTTGTGAAATATTTCTGGACTTTTTCAATTGTGTTAATATCAGATACATGATATGGTTTCCAGACTGATGAGCTGTATTCAAATATAGGTCTAGCAAATTTTTTGTATGCTCTAGTTAATAGTGTGATATTACCAGAGAAGAAGCTACGTAGGATTAGATTAACAACTCTTAATGCCTTTTTGGCTATGTAGTTACAGTGGGCTCTAGCACTTAGATAATTTGAGATGAGTACTCCAAGGTCCTTGTCAAAGTTTGGATCCTCAACAAGGTCTTGACTATTTAGCTTGTATTTTATTTTCTGATTTTTCTGCCAATATGTAAGACAGAGCATTTATTTGTTGAGATTTGAAGTTGCCATTTGATTGACCATTCTGACACATAGTCAAGGTCTTTTTGGAGGGTAGTAGTATTGTCTGTGGTGTTGAATAGCTTTACATCATCAGTGAAGAGAATGCAGTTGCTCTTAATATGATCACAGAGGTCATTTATGTAGAATATGAAGAGAATTGGTCCTAAAACACTGCCTTGGGGGACACCACTGTTGACAGGTACAGAATTTGATAGGACGCTCCCAATTTTGACTATTTGTTGTCTCTTTGTCAGGAATGCTTCTATCCAGTTATGTAGGTATCCAGAGATACCATAAGATTTTAGTTTTAGTAGTAGTTTGTCGTGTACCACTGAATCAAAGGCTTTACAGAAGTCTATGTAGATTGCATCTATTGCTTTGCTCTGATCGAGTTGTGTAATCCATATGTTTTTGCAGTGTAAGAGTTGCAGATTACAGGGTAGTTTTTTTCTGAAACCAATTTTTTTATTAGAGAGTAGGTTGTTTGTCTCTAAGTGGAGGATAATGGATTGGTTAATAATTGATTGCATGACTTTACAGATGATGCAGCATAAGGAGATTGGTCTGTAATTTTCAACTAGGTTGAGGTCTCCCTTTTTGAAGATTGGGATGACCGTGGCTTGTGACCATAGTTTTGGCAAGGAGCTGATCCTGAAAGATTTTTCAAAGATTATGCTTAGAGGTTTGGCTATGGCAGTGGGTAGCTTTTTCAAGAAGTAGGCACATATTCCTCCCAGTCCAATAGATAGGGATGGTTTTAGATTGCGCAGTGCTTTTTCAACAATGTCTTCTGTAAAATCGATATGTATTTGATCATTGTAGTTGTCTGTGGTTTGACTAGGAAGTACTGGGCTTGATCCATTGCATGAAAAATGCTTGATCCATTGCACATGCATGGAAAATGTATGCATGCATGTATGTTATCATTCAGCATATATCAGAATTCATTCATTGTGCCCATAAATCACAGGCTTCCCATGGATTCATAATTCCCATAAATCTGTAATTCCCATAAATCTCAGTCTCCAATAAATTGGAGCTATTATTCTTATCAACACATATACACATACATTCTTTTCAGATCTTATAAAAATGCAATTCATTTTAAACCTATTATGAGAATTTTATCAGTAACTTTTTCAAGAAAGGAAATTGAGCATATTTTAATATGCTATGCATTTTTTTTCAGTTCCTAAATAACCAAGGAATTTTCACTGTTGAGCAGTTATTAATTTATCTGCCAGAAGTAAAAAAAAGAGATAAATTCTGTATTAACTTAAAAGTTAATAAAGTTAATTGATCATTAATTCCATTGAAAATATGTAATAGTCCAAACTCTGGAACATACTCTATTCTTTGCTTAGTTATAACCTTTGCTTCTTCTAGTATTTTCTTCCACAAAGGTACAACTTTTTCACATATCTCTTATATATTGTATATTAAAAATATTCAATTCTATTAACAACCCCTCCAACATTTTATGAGTTCTATGATAATAGCATTATACTACAGTAGTTGGAGTTAACGACACTGCTGTTCCCTCTTCCACCACAGCTCTTGCATAGAAGTTGATAAACTGCCTCTTGATTTCTCTTTTTTTTTTTACCATTTCAGGATATGAGGCTTCAGTGGCTAAGATGTTGTCAGAAGACTATTGAGAGCTCAGCAGCTTGGAAATTCAATATGTGAGAGTGCGAGCTACATGATGGAATGAGCTCCTGTCAATTTGTCCCAGCTTCTGACAGCCTAGCAGTTCAAAAGCATGCAAATGCAAGCAGATAAATAGGTACCACTTTGGTGGGAAAATACCAGGGACATGAAATGAGCCCCCTCGGGCATCTCCTGGGAATGGTGATGTCACCAGCTAATCCTTTCAGCCTTTAGTAAGTGCCTTGGTAGGTGCTTCTGACACAAATGTATTAATACCGTTTCATATGACTGATTTGTTTCCATAGGTATGTATTCCAAGTTTTTTTTTATTTACAGGGAGATCTTATATTTTACAATAATAACAAACATGCACATGATACTTGTTGTGTCCGCGAAATGATGCCAGAAGTCGGTGATTTCAAATCATGCTCTTTATTTGAGATTGGAACCGAACTGGGGCAAAGGGAAAAAGATCGCGGCTTTTATTCTTTTAGCCGTGGCAGCCGCGGCCAATGGCACCACTTTGAATCTCCCGCAATCCGAATGGACCAATCGCGGGAGATTCTTAGCGAGCCAATCGGCGCGGCTCGCCTGACCAATCAGAGTGCCCCGCGCTTTGGCCAATCAAAGCACGGGGATATCAAGAATGCTAATTAAGGACAGAACACCCCTCCCCTCTTGGTTCAGTCCTTACGTCGCGTAGTCACGTAGGTAGGCGGGGCTCCGTCTGAGCTTACTGGACCTGCGCAGCTCAGTCGTAGGTTGGATCCCAGCCGGTTCGGTCGGGATCTCTGCTGCTTCTGCTGCCATCGTGGGAACCGGCTGGTCGATCAGGCCGGGCCGCTCTCCGTAGCTCCCTCCTGGGCCTCCCGGGTTGGTTGAGCTACGGGTTTCACCGCTCCCGCTCGGTCTTTCCGGGTCAGTCGAGCTGGCCTGGCTGTCTCTTCCTGGCGCGGGGTCGTGATGGCTGCTTTCCGGTAAGTACGGCTGGTTTATTCTTCTTTGGTTTTGGTTCCCTGGGTCTTCCCTCCCCACTTTGGTTTGTGTTGTGGGGGTTGGTTTCGTCTGTTTGTGCGTCGGTGGTCTCTTGGTTGGTAGTCCTCGACCTTAGTTGGTCGATGTGGCGTTTCCACGCTCGTCCGTCTGCTGTTTGTAGCCGGTACGAGTGTGGGCCTGTTATTTGTGTGATGACGGCTGGTATCCATAGTGGGTCTCCCGTCAGGTTTCTCGCGTATACGGGGTCGCCGGGTGTGAAGGTTCGGTGTTTGCTGTTTGAGTCTGGGGGCTTCTCCGGGTTATACGTAGGGTGTAACCTGTCGAGTGGGGACCTTAGTTTCCTGCCCATTAATAGTTCGGCTGGGCTTTTATTTGTTGTGGTATTTGGGGTTATGTGTTGGGTGAAGAGTAGTTTGTTAATTTTCTCCTGGATCTCCCCGTGGTCTATTTTCCGGATGGTCTTCTTAGTGAATTGCACCATCCGTTCTGCCCTACTGTTCGCCGCCGGGTGCACCGGTGCTGTCAGCGCGTGGCGGATGCCCCTTTCCGCTAGAAATTTTTCGAATTCCAGCGAGGTGAATTGGGGCCCGTTGTCGGAAACGACGACGTCTGGGAGGCCGTGTGTTGCAAAGAGTTTGCAGAGTTCCTTGATCATGGCCTCCGTGGTTGTCGTCTTCATGTTGCTTACCTCAAGCCAGTTGGAGTAAGCGTCAACTGTTATGAGGAAGGTGTGTCCTTTTGTGGGCCCGGCGAAGTCTATGTGAATCCTAGACAAAGGTCCCCTTGGGGTTTCCCATTCTAGGACGGGTGCTGTGGGTGGGCTTGGCCTAGTTTCCTGGCATCGTTGGCACCTTGCTACCCAGGCTTCAATTTGTTTGTCCATCCCTGGCCACCAAGCGTAACTTCTGGCCAGGGCTTTAGTCCTAACGATACCAGGGTGCCCCTCGTGTAGCAGTTCCAGAACCTTCCCTTGTAGCTTTTCTGGAATGACCACCCTATCCCCCCATAGTATGCACCCTTTTAATAGCGAGAGTTCCGTTTGGCGGTTTCGGAACGTTTTGACGGACTCGTCATTGTCCCTTTCCGGCCACCCTTTCTCTACCCAATGCAACAGCCGCGCCAGACGTTTGTCTTTATTAGTCTCTCGGGCAATGTCTGACGCGGTTCTGGGCAGGTTGGGTTGAGTCTCTATGCTGAGGGTGGTCGTTGTGGGTGCTGGGTCGGTGTCAGGTTCTGGTAGCGGCGAGCGACTTAAGGCGTCTGCATGGGAGATAGTCTTACCCGGTCTGTGTATGAGTCTGTAGTTGTAGGCTGCCAGGAACTCGGACCACCTTGTCATTCGGGGAGACAGAATGTTCGGGGAGGCCCGGTTTCCTGCAAGGATTCCCAGCAGCGGCTTGTGGTCGGTTATGATGGTGAAAGTCCGGCCGTAGAGATACTCGTGGAATCATTTTACGGCAGCAACTATAGCCAGAGCCTCTTTGTCCAGCTGGCTATAGTTCCACTCCGGTTTGGTGAGGGTCCTTGAAAAGAACGCGATGGGTGCTTCTTTTCCGTCGGGGAGGGTATGGCTGAGGACAGCGCTGATGCCGAAGGGTGATGCGTCGCATGTGACGGCCAGAGGTAGGGTCTCGTTATATTGTATGAGGACGGCGTCCGAAGTGAGGAGGTCCTTTGTTCTTTGGAAGGCGGCTTGCTCGCGTTTCCCCCAAGTCCAGGTCGCCGCCTTGTCCAGGAGCCTATGCAAGGGCTCCGCCGCCGTCGCCTTTTGGGGCAGGAAAACATTGTAAAAGTTAAGTAGCCCCAGGAATGCCTGTAGTTCCGTCTTGGACTTGGGTGTGGGGGCTTCTTTGATGGCCTTGATTTTTTTGCTTGTGGGGTGAATGCCGTGACGGTCTAGGAGGTATCCTAGGAATTCGACCCATTCCGTGCATAGCTGGCATTTCTCCCTCTTGACCTTTAGCCTGGTCTCTTTAAATTTAGTTACGACCTTCCTTAGGCGACCCTCTAGTTCGGCTTGGTTGGTTGCCGACACTAGGACGTCGTCGAAGTAAGGTACCACCCCCTTGATGCCTTGCAGTAGTCTTTCCATTAGGCTTTGGAATATTCCCGGTGCCACGCTGACTCCGAATTGGAGTCGGTTGCATTTGAATGCCCCCCGGTGGGTGACTATGGTTTGCGCTTCTGCCGTTTGCTTGTCGACTGGCAACTGTTGGTAAGCCTGGGCGAGGTCGAGCTTGGCGAAAAACTTGCCCCCTCCCAGTGAGTGCAGTAGGTGTTGCACTACTGGGACGGGGTAGGCGCTTTGTTGTAGCGCGCCATTTAGGGTGGCCTTATAGTCCCCACAGATCCTCACCGACCCATCGGGCTTGATCGGGGTGACTATGGGGGTCTCCCACCGGGCGTGGTCTATTAGCTGTAGAACCCCTTGCTTGACGAGCTTGTCAATTTGCTCGTCTATCTTGGGTTTAAGTGCGAATGGCACCCGCCTTGGTTTCAGGCGTTTTGGGGGGACGTTTGGGTCTAGGTTGAAAGATATAAGGGGCCCTCGGTACTTGCCTAGGTTTCCGTCGAAGACCTCTTGGAATTCCCGGGCCAGTTGCTGCTCCCAGCTGTCGTCGGTGACGTGGTCGACTCCCGTGAGTGCGATGTCGAACGGGGCGAACCATTGCAGTCCCAGTAGGCTTGGGCGGTCGCGGTCGACGATTGTCAGGGGAAGTCTTTCGGTGTGCCCTTTATAGGTGATGTTGAAGTGTTTGGTTCTGACTACCGGGATGCGGTTTCCCTGGTAGTCCTTTAAAATGAGTCTCTGGCTGTCTATGTTCCTCCTTTGGAGGGTAGGCACCAAGCGCTTTATTTCATGCCATGCAATCATGGAGAGGTAGGACCCGGAGTCCACCTCCATTTTGCATGGCTGGCCCTCGATGCCTACCTCCACGTGGACCTTCCGGGCGTCATTGGTGATGGCGTGGCCGATGGTGACCGTCTGATGGGTCTCCTCTCTTCGCCAGTTATCGCCGCCTCACAGGGATCGTCCGTTCTGGTCCCATCTGTTGTCCGAGGGACGATCTCTGGTCCGGGGTGGTGTGCTCTCTCTCCTCCGGTCGCTCTGGTCCCATCGTGCCGGGCTGCGATTCTTCTTTAGGCGGCAGACACGGGCGATGTGTCCCTTCTTGTCGCAATGCCGGCAGATCGATTCGAAAAACCGGCATTCCGACCTGGGGTGGTCGCCGCCGCAACCGGAACAGTTGGTCCTCGACTTATGACCCTGCCGGTTCCATGGGTCGCGGCCTGTCTGGAGGCGATGGATGTCCTCCTCGTCATCTGAAGTGCCCGATGCCGAGTGGAAGTCGCCCTGGTGGGTGGTCGTCTCGGGTTGGGCCTCGGTCGACCTCGCCGGGTTGTTGTTTCCGCTGCACTCCCCAGTGTTCGGTCTGCGCATGCGGTCGGCGGAAGTTCAGGTTGCTTTGGTGGCTGCGGCTGCGGTGAGGGTGTCTGCTAGGCTGATGTTGCCCTTGGCCATCAGCCGGCTCTGGAGGACGGGGTCCCACAAACCGAGCACGATTCGGTCTCGCAGGGCGTCGTTCAGGTTGTTGAATTCGCAGAGTCCCCCTAGGCGCCGCAGCTCGGCGACGAAGTCGCTGAAGCTCTCACCCGACCTCTGGTCCCGATGGTAGAATTCGTTGCGTCGGATCAGGATGGGTACCTCTGGAGCGTAGTGCCGCCGAAGTATTGGCTCGAGGACGTCCCAGTCCATCGCGGTCGCATCGGCGGGTTTGGCAAGCGCCTTGGCCATCTTGAAGACCTCGGTCCCGCAGTGGGTCAGGAAGACGGCGCGCTTCATGGGGCCGGTGGCGTCCCTCAGGTCGCCGCACTCGAGGAACATGCGGAATCGGTCGGAGTACGATTCCCAGTCCTCGGTGGCGGGGTTGAAGGGTGCGGGGGGTGCGATTTTCACCATCGCGGTGGTTCGTCTGGCTTCCGTCGGACACGTGGTTCAGTTCAGGGTCTGGATCCCACCTTCGTCGCCAGTGTTGTGTCCGCGAAATGATGCCAGGAGTCGGTGACTTCAAATCATGCTCTTTATTTGAGGTTGGAACCGAACTGGGGCAAAGGGAAAAAGATCACGGCTTTTATTCTTTTAGCCACCGCGGCCGCGCCCAATGGCACCGCTTTGAATCTCCCGCGATCCGAATGGACCATTCGCGGGAGATTCTTAGCGAGCCAATCGGTGCGGCTCGCCTGACCAATCAGAGTGCCCCGCGCTTTGGCCAATCAAAGCGGGGGATCTCAAGAATGCTAATGAAGGACAGAACAATACTCCTTTAGGCTATAAGAAGTAACTAATTATTAACTTTTCAAAGTCTAAGAATAGTAAGATGTTGACTGCCTTACATCTTCAAAAAAAGATTTAAGTTGGAGCTATGTTAACCAACACAATCCTGTTTATTTTGTTTATTAAAGAAACCCACATGCAATTTATGTGACTCACTTTCTTCCTTATAGAAACATCTTTTCCTACAAAGACTATTGTCACTCCATGATATCAATTTCGGCAATTCTATATTGCTCATTAATACCTGGAGATCTCATTAAGCATAGTTGGATGGAGGTGGAGATATCTTCTATCAATGCTGGGTGTTGATTTCTCCAAGCCTGAAACATAGTTTTTGGAATTATATTATCTAGATTAACTTTTTAAAATGAGTTTCTTAGGAAGAAAAAATCAGAATCTATCATTTGTCTTATAGATCTATCTAACCCTCATATGTATTCTATGTGTCTTTCCCTATTTTATGGAATCTTCCCATGTAAATGGAGTGATAATATATTCCAAATTTGCTGTTTGGTAACATAAAAATTAATTTATTTATCAAATTGATTTGCCATCTACCTCACAATTCAGGCAACTCTGGGATTCCCTCATCCTGTTCCTGAGTCAAATAATGTTTCTATTAACTCTTAATTGTTTAGAAGTAAAAGGTATTAATTTTTCTTTGCCATAGCATGCATATTTTATCACAAAACTATGTCTTATTTATTTTATTTGTGTCATGGGAGGAATTCGCTGGAGAATGCACTTATATTTAGAGGAGTTGTGGTAAAAGGAAATCAGGCCACCAAAGAACACAGTGGCACTAGAGGTGGTATTCAGCAGGTTCTGATCAGTTCTGGAGAACTGGGAACAGAAATTTTGAGTAGTTTGGAGAACTGGAAAATACACCTCTGAATGGCCCCACCCCTATCTATTCTCTGCCTCCTGAGTCCCAGCTGATCAGCTGGGTCTTCTTTTGTTGCCCTGTGGAGAACAGAAACCCCAAATTTGAATGAGCTATCATATTATTGCCACTATCTGAACCCTATATGTATGTTTAAATATTCCTTATTTTCAATTTTTCATTTCTTTTTTATCTTTCTTCAAACTGGAATAAAGTTGTGAACAAATTTAATAATATTTTCATAATGTTTATATTCAGATATATTTTCAAAACTGGATACAAGTTTCTGAATTTAAATTGAAAAAAAATATATCTGAACATAAATATTATTTTGGGAAGAGTCCAGAAGAACTCCAGTTACGATTTTTGAAAATTCACAGTTAAGCCTGATATTTCTGCAGTTCATTCAACTCTTTCATAATATATTTGACTGAAAGGCTAGAAGGAAAATGTAAATATTATATAATCTGCAAATAGGTTAATAAATATTTATTTTTCATCTTTTTCACTCTTTCAACCATTGCCACAGTGTGCTGCTGCTAATATTTCAGTAACAAGATTAAAAAAATAAATGGGATAATGAGCAGTCTGCTAATACAACTCAAGATTAAGAATCATTCTGAATCATAATTAGTAACACTATAAATTTGATCAATCATTCCAAGAAAATTTAAGCACTTTTTCCACGGTTGGATTTGTAGACATATATAACTGAAAAAAGTGAGAACATATTTATTAATATATTTAGTATTAGAAATAATATCACATTTAGTGAATTTTACTATCTTGATGAACCTTCTGTCATTTTCTTTTTGATTTCTTTGTTAATAGTCTTGAATTCTTCCCTTCATATTTTCGCTTTAAAAATAAAATTAAACTAAAAACTTTAGCTATTTCTAAAATTCCAAACTCTTTTCCTTTCTATTGTTTTCATAGAATATATTTATTGATATTGTTATGTTATGTTTCTATCCATATGCTCTTAATTCCTGAATGTAATACATCTGTCATTTCTTTAATATTCTTTTTACATTTGTCACTTCTATAATATTCTTTTTCATCCTGATCATTTGGCTTATATATTCACTCTTATCACTGCCTTCATGGTGACCTATCTTGCTATTAACAATGTTTGCTTCTCAGCATTTTTGTTTCTTTTTGTTGTTTTTAATGTCAAAACCTGAGCTTAATGTTGTTTCACTTGGCTGGAGTTCAAATGAGAAAATGGGATGTTTCCATTTCAGGAACACTCCAAAAGCAATGGAGCATGACCTGAAATATTCATTGGAATAATTTCTGTTTGCTATGGATCTTTGGTTATTCGGGTTTTCTCCCGCGTAAGATTGGAAGTATCTAGGCAACGTTTCGATGAAGTCTCATTCATCATCTTCAGGCTTGGTCTTCAGTTCTGCGTTTCTCAGAGTGATGTGAGCTTGCAGGCTGCTTCTTCCTTTTAACTGCTAGTGGGGGTGTGACTTGATTGGGTGGGGGCTTGGCTGTGTTCTGATTGGGTGGGGGTGTGTTCTTATTGGTTGGGGGCTTGGCTGTGTTCTGATTGGTTGCGGGGTGTGTTCTGATTGGCTGGAGGCGTGTTCTGTTTAGGTGGGGGCTTGGTTGTGCTCAGGTTAGTCTTAGTTGCTGGGGGATTTGAGCTGGTGAGCTGTGATCTTGCTGTGTGGCTTCGAGTTCGTGATAATGCTGCATCTTCATGGTGGAGGTCAGTTCACTTCATGTATGGCTCAGAGGGGTTTGAAGTGGGTAGTGATGCAGATGCAGTGAGGCTTCTGGTCCGTCTGTGTTGGTGTGAGAAGATGAGACATGACCACGGACCAGATACAAACAAATTGAAGGAGCCCCTATGGAATCACCACTGTCACCCGTCATTGCAAACTTGTTCATGGAAGAATTCGAATCCAGAGCCCTGGCCAATGCCATCCACAAACCCAAACTTTGGTTAAGATACATTGATGACACATTTGTGATTTGGCCCCATGGAAAAAAAAACCTAAACAATTTCCTAACACACCTAAACAGCACACACCCCAAAATCAAGTTCACCATGGAAATGGAAACAAACAAACAACTACCATTTCTAGATGTACTAATCTACAAAAAAACAGAAGGCACACTAGGACACACCGTATACCAGAAGGAAACACACACTAACCGCTACCTCAACGCCCAATCCCACCACCACCCAGCACAGATAAACTCCGTGGCTAAAACACTAATTACTAGAACCAAACACCTGGCAGACAAGACACACATCCAGACTGAACTATGGACCCTGACTAAAGTACTGACAGCCAACGGCTTCCAGAAAAGCAAAATCACCGGCTTGATCCACCAAAACACACTGAGACAATAATAGAGACCCAGAAGATGAACAGACCTATGAAACAGCTGTCCTGCCCTACATAAGAGGTACTACAGACAAAATTAGTCAGATACTACATAGACATCACATCAAGACTGCCTTCAAAACAGACAGAAAAATAGCAGCCATCCTTAGAAACCCCAAAGATAAAATTGACCTGGAAAACCAAGGCATATATGAAGTCCCCTGTGCATCTAGCCTTGCCACATACATTGGATAGACCAATAGAAGAATAAGTACCCGCCTGGATGAACACAAAAATGCAGTCAAAAAGCTGGAACACACTTCCTCACTAGTCCAACACATGGAAGCCACAGGTCATAGCATCAAATTCAATGGCACCAAAACCCTAGCTACTATAGAAAACCCCAGCTACAGAATTATCAGAGAAGCCATAGAGATTGAAAAAAGACCTGAAAGCATGAATAGAAGAGATGATTCCAACAGACTGTCAATCATTTGGAAGCCTGCACTCACAAACAAACAAATCTCCACACCACAAGCCAGGCAAACACCTGGGCACAAACAGATCCCCCCTGATACCTCCAGCTCAAACACACCCCAACCAGGCACCCAGATGAAACCTAGCTTCCTAACTAATGATAGCCGTCCATTTAACCGGAGCCAAGCTGCACTAAAGGCCTCCAATAAAGTAACATAATGCCAATCAAGATACAAAAAGAGCCAAAAAACAGACAGAAGATATTAGAAACACCAATCAAGCAGAACACAGCAAACTTCAAGACCAATAAACACAGATCAAGACTCCCAACCAATCAGGATGAAGAAAAAACCATTCTGGCACAGCAATAGGCTGCCCCAAATTTAAATCTGAAACCACTGTAAAAGTCTGTCTCACAGATGAACACTGTACAGAAGCCTGATGATGGCAGATGAGATTCTGCTGAAACGTTGCTACAACTTTAAAAGCAAAACTACTATGACGTGGGAAAATACCCAAACTAAGCTGAATGCCATACATGTAAGTACCCGTGAAAACTTAAGAACACACACACACACACACATATATATGGTATTCAGCTTTGTTTGGGTATTTTCCCACGTCATTATAGTTGCGCTTTTAAAGTTGTAGAAACGTTTCGGCAGAATCTCATCAGCCATCATCAGGCTTCTGTACAATACTGTGGGCATTACTACTGTGGCATTCCCTTTGTCTGCTGGACAAGTAATGGATAGAAAAGACTATGAAACACAATTGACAGACCTACTGCAAGACAAACCCATAAACACGGACCCAACCACATATCCAGAAAAAATAACCAAGAAGAAAATTATAACCAGCCACATGAGCAAAGAGATCCAACAGACAATCATCCCAAGAGAAAAATCTTCCAGATGCCCCAAACTATACGGCCTCCCAAAAATGCACAAAGAAGGCATACCTCTCAGACCCATAGTCAGCTCCAGAGGAGAACCACTACAAAACCTAGCTAAACACTTAGCAAAACAGCTACAGCCCCATGCTGAAACAGCAGCTTCACATGTACAAAACTCATGCCACTTCTTGGAAATGATCAAAGATCTACACGTGGAACAAGAAGATCTGCTTGTAAGTTTAAACATGGTTTCACTATTCACTCAAGTCCCAATAAAATAAACTCTTGAAATCATCAAAAATGAATACCAACCAGCTAAACACCTCATGGAACTAGCAGAACACTGCTTAACCAACACATATTTCATATACAAAGGACAAAGATACAAGCAAATTGAAGGAGCCCCTATGGGATCACCACTGTCACCCATCATTGCAAACCTGTTCATGGAAGAATTTGAATCCAGAGCCCTGGCTAATGCCACCCACAAATCCAAACTATGGTTAAGATACATCGATGACACATTTGTGATTTGGCCCCATGGAAAAGAAAACCTAAACAATTTCCTAACACACCTAAACAGCACACATCCCAAAATCAAGTTCACCATGGAAATGGAAACAAACAACTACCATTCCTAGTTGTACTAATCTACAAAAAAACAAATGGCACACTAGGACACACATACCAGAAGAAAACACATACCAACCAGTACCTCAACGCCCAATCCCACCACCACCCATCACAGATCAACTCCGTGGCCAATACACTAATCGCCAGAACCAAACGCCTGGCAGACAAGACACACATAAAGACTGAACTATGCACCCTGACTAAAGTACTGACAGCCAACGGCTTCCAGAAAAGCAAATCACCGACTCATAAAAACACACTGAGACATAATAGAGACCTAGAAGATGAACAGACCTATGGAACAGCTGTCCTGCCTTACATAAGAGGTACTACAGACAATATCAGAAAGATACTACACAGGCATCATATCAAGACTGCCTTCAAAACAGACAGAAAAATAGCAGCCATCCTTAGAAACCCCAAAGATAAAATTGAAGGCATATATGAAGTCCCCTGTGCATCATGCCCTGCCACATACATTGGACAGACCAATAGAAGAATAAGTACCCACCTGGATGAACACAAAAATGCAGTCAAAAAGCTGGAACACACTTCCTCACTAGTCCAACACATGGAAGCCACAGGTCATAGCATCAACTTCAATGGCACCAAAACCCTAGCCACTATAGAAAACCCCAGCTACAGAATTATCAGAGAAGCCATAGAGATTGAAAAAAGACCTGAAAGCATGAATAGAAGAGATGATTCCAACAGACTGTCAATCATTTGGAAGCCTGCACTCACAAACAAACAAATCTCCACACCACAAGCCAGGCAAACACCTGGGCACAAACAGATCCCCCCTGATACCTCCCGCTCAAACACACCCCAACCAGGCACCCAGATGAAACCTAGCTTCCTAATAAATGATAGCTGTCCATTTACTCGGATCCAAGCTGTACTAAAAGCCTCCAATACAGGAACACAATGTTGCCAGCCAATCAAGACAAAAAAAAGAGCCACAAAACAGACAGAAGATATTAGAAACACCAATCAAGCAGAACACAGCAAACTCCAAGACCAATAAACACAGACCAAGACTGCCAACCAATCAGGATGAAAAATAACCATCCTATCACAGCAGTAGGCTAGCACCAAATTTAAAACAGAAAGGGCTGGAAAGGGCTGACACACAGACGAACGATATACAGAAGCCTGATGATGGCAGATAAGATTCTGCCGAAACATTGCTGCAACTTTAAATGCACAACTATAATGATGCAGGAAAATACCTGAACAAAGCTGAATACCATACATGAAAGTACCCATGAAAACTTAAGAAAACAAATATAGATATATTAAGCCCAAATACAAAACAGCCTTGAATGAGATTGATGCCTGCCTGAGTAATATGTAAATCCCTTCATTACGGGATACATAGCTCCCCAAATACCAATGAGTCTATATATTTGCATAAATTTTACAGCTTTTCAAATACTTGAAAACTACTTCAAATAGTTGTCTTATATTTTTTATCAAAAACTATATACATTAGGGCTGTCAAACTCCCAGCCTGTGGGCTGGATACATAATGCACTGGCTACACCCATGCCCATTTTAGCGAAGGGGGAAAAAGTCCAGATATGTCATGTGATGACACCATGACGATGTGAGTTTGATACCCCTGATAATCATGCATTGCCATGGAAACATTTTTTTAGAATCTAATTTTTCCTGCCAAATTTACTCAAATCTTTAATGATTTTCAGCATGCATTCGATTTAATTCTGGTTTGGTGCATTTACAGAAATCAGTGTTGTTAAGCCTGTGTTCCCCAACTGGGGTTAAGGAGACAAGCTAAACAGAATGTGCAGCGTTAGTCAGATAGGCATACAGATAAATATGTGAGATAAGTTTGTATGTTAGTTAACATACAGTAAAAATAACAGATACGCTTGTGTTATCAAAATATAGTTTATTCCATTTAGAGTTATAGCATAGTCAAAATAACAGTCCATTAGTCATGTATCGTTTTAGTCAGTCCATTCAAGTATATTCAATTAGCAAAGTCCGTGTAGAATATCCAATGTCAGTTCACTTACAATAAATCAGTCCTCTCACCATTGATAAATCAACAGTCCTTTCTCTCTCCCGTTCCAGTAGGGAAAAAACGCAGTCTTCAATCTATCCAGTAATTAGGGATCATCAAGCCAGAGAGAGCAAGCTGCTGTGCCTTGCTTCTTTTATGGTGCTTTTACAACCACTCCCTTAATTACATTCTTACAGTTAAAGTTACAGACACTTTAACTAACAAACCATGATAACATATTTATTATTTTACCTAAACCAGTTAGGTATAACAATGTCAGGGATAACAATGTTATCCCTAACATTCTCCCCTTTTAGGTAAATATATTAATATAACTATTTACATCTTTAAATCATATTTGTTACAACTCTCTTTAAACTTAATTACTCCTTGAGCTTTTGTAAATTGGTCTGCAATGTTTTCTTCTGTCATGCAGTATTCCAATTTAATTAGCCCATTCTTTACAGATTTTCTAACATTTAAGTATCTTAAATCAGTATGCTTTGATCTAGTTTTTACAGCAATATCAGTAGCTAACTTTATGGCTGCCTAGTTGTCCTTGTACACAATAATGGAATCTTTAACAGTTATACCCATGTCTAATAATAACTGTTTGTACAAAATCAAATCAGTGCATAGTAATGATAGACATGAAAATTCTGCTTCCATCATGGACAAGCTGATATGCTGTTGTCTGATTGACCTCCACCCTATTAGTGTCTTACCAAATAATATAGCCATCCCAGATGTTGATTTTCTAGTGTTTATGTCAGTTGCAAAACTTGCATCTGCATAGGCACTAAGACACAAATCATCCTTTGGTTCTATATACAATGCATGGTTCATTGTTCCTTTAAGATATCTTAAAATTCTCTTTAATGATTGCCAATGACATTGATTTGGATCTGAATTAAAATGTGCCAGCTGATTAACACTATAAGCTATATCTGGCCTTGACCAATTGCTTATATAAGATAAGCTACCAATCAAAGATTGATATATGGACTTATCAAATTTGGGACTTTGATCATCAGTTTGGCAAACCTCCTGACTCATTGGAGTCTTTGCCGGTTTACAAAGTTCCATTTTATATGTTTTAATTAATTGGCAAATTTTATCTTCCTGAGATATCTTAAATCCATTTTTTGTTTTGTTAATTGTCAATCCTAGATACTTTTTAATTTCACCTAAATGCTTTAATTTTATCTCTTTAGCTAATAATGATATAATCTCATTAGCTTCATTATTAGTCTTAGTTATCAAAGCAATATCATCTGTAAATAATAACAATAATGACACCGTTCCATTATTTTCTCTTTTAAACACACATGGATCTGCTAAACCAGATTTAAAACCTATATTGTTTAACTCTTTCACAATATATTGGTTCCACTCAAAGCCAGATTGTTTCAATCCGTAAAGACTCTTTTTGAGTTTCCAACAATCATTACTATTTACTTTATTGTATTTTATAATAACTGGCTTTTGTAAATATATAGTGTGCTGCAATGGTGCATGCAAATAAGCAGTTTCTACATCTAAATGGTTAATGGCATAGTTTTTCTTAGCTGCCCACACTGAAGCTGCTCTCAAAGATGTTGCTTTAAGACTTGGTGCGAAAACTTCATCATAATCAGATGCAATTTGATTAAATCCTTGAGCTACCAACCTAGCTTTATGGGAAACAGTCCCATCATTTCCAGTTTTTACTTTAAATATCCATTTGCACCCAATGGATTTTTCTCCTGAAGGTAATTTCGCATCTTCATATACTTTCATTACCTTTAATGAATTTAGTTCTTTTTCCATTGCCTTTTAAAAAAGCCAATTCTCCTGATCCTTTGCAGGATATATCCTAAGTTCATCTACACTAGTTGGAACTTTAGTTACTTGGCAAACTATACTTGCTTGATACCTATCAGGTGGTCTAGTTACACCTGTAGTATGTCTAGGTATTACAGGACTTACAGGTGGACTTTCATTTATTAATTGTTCTTGATTATCTAACTCTTCCTGATCAATTGTTTCCTCTTGTTCAGATTCTATTTGTTCTTCGTGGACTTCTTCTTTAATTGGACTCATCTTATAACTAGTCTGTTCTTTTTGCCTTTTGTAGGGTTCAATAATTACTTCGTTATTTAAATCTTGCTCTAATCTATTCCATCCTACATGTTCTAGGAATTTAGCACTAGCACTGGTGTAAACTCTAGATGTACCTGGTTCCCAGAATCTATAAGATCTGTGATTAGATTCATATCCTACAAAAAATAATCTTTTAGCTCTATGCTGTCCTTTGTGTCTGAGTTGTGAAGGGACATGCACCCATGCTGGTGCTCCAAATGTGTGCATGTAACTTAAATCAGGTTTTGTACCATGCCACAGTGTGAATGGTAATTCACCTGTTGTTGAATTAACAACATTATTTAATATATGATTGCCACACATTATTGCTTCTCCCCACAAATTGTCAGGTAATCCTGAATCAGACAACATAGTACGTGCCATTGATTGTAGTGTTTGGCCTCGTCTCTCTATAAAGGCATTATGTTGTGGCCTATATGGTGCAGACTTTTTATGTTGAATACCTAACATTCTAAGTCTATTCTGGAATTTATTATTTGTAAATTCCGTACCATTATCTGTTATAAAAGTTACTAATTTCTTTTTAGTTTTTCTTTCTGCAAATTTAATCCAATTAAAGAGATTTAGATACGTTTCAGTTTTGCTCTTCATTAAATAGCAAAACCCATATCTAGAATAGTGGTCCATTATACTTAATATGTATCGAGCTCCTCCTACACTTCATTTTTTTGGACCTATTAAATTGGCAAATACTACCTCTAAAGGCTCTTTGGTAGTAAATCCATCAACTCTATTTGCCGGTATGACCTTGCTTTTGCTTTGATTACAAGCAAAACATTGCAAATACTTATTACAATGTTTCAAACTTATTCCTTTAGATAGTTGAACAGTTCTCTTAAGCATTTTAAAATTTAAATGCCCTAGCTGTCGGTGTAACAAGTGAATGCATTCATCATGAGGTTTCTTATTACCATAAACCGTGTTAGCCACCTCTAAACTATTATCATTTAACACATATAATTCACCTCTTAAAGATGCAGTAATTTTATTATCTTCTTTTTCAATTTTGCAGTTGTCTCCTTTAAAGGTAACTACATATCCTAGTTTAACCAAAATTCTAACTGAAATTAAATTAAACTTAAGTTGTGGTACATATAACATTTTTACATTCTCTTTTATGAAAGAACAATGTGCTATACTTTGACCTTTAGCTTTCAGTTTCCAGCCATCGGCTAACGATATCTGCTGTGTACTCTGAGACATTTTAATAAAATTTTTGTTATCATTTGCTATACAGTGGGATGCTCCACTGTCAACCACCCATAAATTATTTTTTACAGCTCCGTTAATATACATGGCTAACTCTAAATTTTTATTTTTATTTTGGTTACTTTTAATATTCTGGCCAGCGTTTTGGCGCTTTGCTTTTTTACAAAATCTTGCCAAATGTCCTCTTCCTCCACAATTAAAACACTTTTTATTTGCGTATGCAGTAGGAGATTCAATATCTTCTTTTTGAGGTTGCTCCCTCCTTAACTGGTCTCTTTCAAGTCTTCTTCTGGCCTCTTCAATCAATCTGCCAGTTATATCAGTTAAAGTTAAACTTTCCTTAGGCAAAATTTCAAGGGAAGTGACGTAGCTATCAAAACTTTCATCTAGTGAAGATAGAATTATGTAGACTTGGTGTAGTTCAGAGAAAATAAATTCTTTCTCGTGCAGTTCTTGAAAAATGTTTTTTATAGTTTTCAAATGACTAAGCATATCACCATTCGTTTGGAGATGTGTCCTGAAAAGCTTCCGTGTAAGATTTATGTGAGTACCAACATTATCTCAGACATAAATCCTCTTCAGGTTCTGCCAACATCCAACAGCCGTTTGCTCTCTGCGGATATGAACAAGTTGCTGGTCAGATAGTGTTAGTCCTATAATGCAAAGAGCTTGTTCATTCTTCTGTTTAAAGTCTTCTATCTTTTGTCTATCTTCCTCAATCTCTGGATCCCATTCCTCTACGTTTGGTGGATTTTCAATTGTGTTCCACAGACCTTCTCTTCATAGAAGTAGACTACATTTCATAGACCATGATACATAGTTTGTTCCATCCAACTTGGATATAAGGGACAAACTTTGTAGATTGACTTGTGCCATGTTTTCTTATATGGATACAAAACTATAATTAATAAAACACAGCTGTCTGTTTACTGTAACATATAACAACACAAACTCTCACTTTTTACATAAATCTGTTTTATCCTAGTTAAACTGACTTTGCAGCCTCTGGGCCCATAACCAGTGTTAAGCCTGTGTTCCCCAACCAGGGTTAAGGAGACAAGCTAAACAGAATGTGCAGCATTAGTCAGATAGGCATACAGATAAATGTGTGAGATAAGTTTGTATATTAGTTAACATACAGTAAAAATAACAGATACGCTTGTGTTATCAAAATATAGTTTATTCCATTTAGAGTTTTATTGCATAGTCAAAATAACAATCCATTAGTCATGTATCATTTTAGTCAGTCCATTCAAGGATATTCAATTAGCAAAGTCCATGTAGAATATCCAATGTCAGTTCACTTACAATAAATCAGTCCTCTCACAGTTGATAAATCAACAGTCCTTTCTCTCTCCCATTCCAGTACGGGAAAAACGCAGTCTTCAGTCTATTCAGTAATTAGGGATCATCAAGCCAGAGAGAGCAAGCTGCTGTGCCTTGCTTCTTTTATGGTGCTTTTACAACCACTCCCTTAATTACATTCTTACAGTTAAAGTTACAGACACTTTAATGAACAAACCATGATAACATATTTATTATTTTACCTAAACCAGTTAGGGTAAACAATATTATCCCTAACACATTATACTTATTATATAACGAGCACCTCCCACACTTGGTTTTTTAGGACCTATAATATCAGCAAATATGACTTCTAGAGGCTCTTTTGTTTTAAATCCATTAATTCTATTTGCTGGTATTACTTTGCTTTTTTCTTCACTGCAAGCATTGCAGTGCAAATACTTTCTGCAAGGCTTCAGTTTTATACCTTCAGACAGTTCAACCGTTTGTTTAAGCATTTTAAAATTTATATGCCCTAAACGTCTGTGTAACAAATGTATGCATTCATCATGAGGTTTAACGTTATTATACACTGTGTTAGCCACCTCTGATTGATTATCATTTAACACATACAATTCACCTTTTAAAGTTGCAGTCACTTTTTTACCTTCCTTTTCTATTATGCAGTTTTCTCCCCAAAAGGAAACTACATAACCTAGTTTAATCAAAACTCTAACCGAAAGCAAATTAAACTTAAGTTGTGGTACATATAACATTTTTACATTTTCTTTTATGCAAGAACAATGTGCAATACCTTCACCTTTTGCTTTCAGTTTCCAGCCATTAGCTAATGATATCTGCTGTGTACTCGTGGACATCTTAATAAATCTTTTCTTATCTTTCGTTATGCAGTGCGATGCTCCACTATCTACAACCCATAAATTATTATTCACAGTTTCGTTGCTATACATGGCTAACTCTAAGCATTTTTTATACTTTTGATGCCTTTTAGCATTCTGGCTGGCATTGTGGCGTTTTCCTTTTTTGCAGAATCTAGCCAAATGTCCTTTTCCTCCACAATTAAAACATTTTCTAATTATATAGGCTGTCGAAGATTCTTTATCTTCTTGTGGTTGTTGTTCCCTTCTGAGTTGATCCCTTTCAAGCCTTCTCCTGGCTTCTTCAATTAATCTGCCAGTAATGTCAGTTAATGTGAGGTTATCTTTTGGCAGTACTTCTAGTGAAGTTACATAGTCATCATAGCTCTCATTTAACGAAGACAAAATTATATAAACCTGATGTAGTTCTGTGAAGATAAGTTCTTTTTCATGAAGTTCCTGAAAAATTCTCTTCATAGTGTTTATATGAGTCAGCATGTCTCCATTCTTTTGAAGATGTGTTCTGAACAGTTTCCGTGTAAAATTTATATGTGCTCCTACACTGTCTCGAACATAAATCTTCTTTAAATTCTCCCAACATTTCGCAGCTGTTTCTTCTCCACAAATATGTACAAGCTGCTGGTCACAGAGTGTCAGTCCTATTATACAGAGAGCTTGCTCATTCTTCATTTTATATTCTTGTATTTTCTGGGCATCATCCTCATCCTCCGGATCCCAAGCATCTACCTCTGGTGGGTTTTGAATTATACTCCACAAACCTTCTCTGTGTAGAAGTAGGCTGCATTTCATAGACCATGAAACATAGTTTGTTCCATCCAGTTTGGATATTAGAGACAAACTTGGTAAATTGACTTGTGCCATCTTTCTCTGGATATTAAACTATAATTAATAAAACACAGCTGTCTGTTTTACAGTATTGTATAACTACACTAACTCTCACTTTATATAAGCCTGTTATATCCTGGTTAGTCTGACTGTGCAGCCTGGGCCCATAACCAGTGTTAGGGATACACCCTAGGAGAATATGCACGGCAGTCAGTCAGGCAAGCAAAATATTTGAGATAAACGTTTTTGTAGCTTACACTCAGTAAAACAGATACACTGTGCTAGTTAAATAGTTTATTCCAGTAAGAGTTTTAGCATAGTCAAAAACAGTCCATATATCATTCACTAGTTCAGTCCGTCCGGGGATTATTCAGTTGCAAAGTCCAGTGTCGAAAAAGCGGTCAGTAAACTTACAAATATCAGTCCAGTAATAAATCTTCTCACAGTAGAGATATGAAGAAGTTCAAACCTCTTTTGTTCCTTCAACAGCAGCAGCAGCAGCAGCAGCAGGGAACACGCAATCCATCATTGTCAGCAAGCAATTCAGTAAGCCAGCAATACAGTAAGCTCTCTTGCTTCCTCTTATGGCTGTTTTACAACTGCACCCAAAATTACATGCTTTGCAGTTTTAAAATGACACACACTAAAAACTTGCAATCATAGTTTATATATATTATTTTACCCAAACTACATTAGGTAACCTTGTTATTCCTAACAACAGATCATCAGAGATCCATAGTTGTATCTACTTCTGGATAGGAACTTCAATCATCCTGGCCTTAAAGCCCAAGAAAAAATTAAGGCCCACAAGATTGGAGCCAATCATATTCAGGGGCTGGGAAGGTTATTCCAGATTGTTTTAGTTAGAGGAATTCTCTATTTTTTTGTCTAAAAGGAGAGATTCTATCTTGAGTCTCTCCCCTCCCTAGCCAATTGTGCTTCTATATTACTTCCTACAATATACCCAGCTCTTCTCTTTATTTTTTTTTCTCACATTTCCCAACTAACATTGAACACTTATTCTGTAACACTTCTGAATCTTCTTATATTTCCCCAGCCACAAAATGTTCTTTTATCTTATTATCTTTTGTAAAGTGACTAAATATAGGATGCTGGAAGTCCAAGGTTGTGTTTTATTCGTCATTCAAGCAATATTCTGATTTCTTCTTAAAAAAACAATTCTTTGGTGAGAAGCTTAAATGCTTTCCTTTCCTGTAATTTAACAGGGCTAACACATTTAAAAATAGCATTGTATCTCTGTTCCACTTTATCTTTTCTGGGTCTTAAGCTCTTTGCACTTTCTTGTTTCTCAAATGGAATTCACACATCTGATTATGTCATTTCTCTGGGTTTGCGTTTGGGTGAACCTATAGGCAAGTTGCACAGCTTTATCTGAAGGCTGAAAGTCTAGCAAAGGGCATTAATCTTCGAGATAAGTTATCCAATTAAGTACTTTCTGCATTTTCTCTGATGCCTTTAAATCTCAAATTATTTCTTCTATTCTGGTCCTGAACATCTTTCAAATCTAATTTAATGTCTGTAATTTTGAGGGGAAGTTTTCCAATATCAAGCTCATTTTTCATAGCAGTGTCAAATGCTTTACCAGTCATCTGATTGACCTTTGATATTTGATAAGACATTGATTTCAGTTGTTTATTAATTTGTTCAACCATACCCACCAAATTCTTTCACAACTCTTTAGCCGACTTTTAGCTTTTCTTAAGTTGCTTAAGCTTATCTTTTATTGAATCAAAATCCAAACCTTTTCCAGGACTGGGTATAATTTTTGAGCATCCTCTTGAGACAGGAAGTGCTGCTCCTGCTGTATTGGTTTGTCTATATAAGCTTTAATTCCGCTGCCTCTTTGTGAAGTTCCTTTTTAAGATACCTTTTTTATTTAGCCTTATCACTTCACAGGATTCCAGCCAGATCTGAATGGCTAAAATTATCAAAGGAGCTGGGTCAGGATGAGAGCAAATGTCATGGTTTGCCATTTTTACAAATAGCTATCAGTTCTCTTTGCCACTCCCCCCCCCCCCCCAAATCATTGCAGTAATATGACTTGGCCTTCTTTCTTTTCATCTTTTTCATCAGCCCCATCCTTTTGAAGAACTTTCTCACTTTGTAGTGCTATGTTGAATCCTGCTGGTGTGTCCCACTTGCATGTGTGCTACATGAAATACTGTAACATTATGGTTCCTATTTCTGTTGGCTCCACATCCCTTCCATATCACACTGATATGGAAGGATTGTAGGGTTAAATGTAGTGTGGAGGATTAAATGTAGGGTTGCCTTTCATCTTCTTGGATTCAACCTTAGTTGTGTTCTGGCTTAGTCATTTAAGTGTGTGAATGCTTGGCTTCTTTATTGTGGCTTGAGAAAAATTGTGCTTGGCTATGTGATGACCTCTATTATTACAAGAGTTTCCTATACATCTGCCCAGGGGTGAAATTCAAATTTTTTCCCTACCAGCTCTGTGGGCATGGCTTGGTGGGTGGGGCTTGGTAGGACTTAGTTTCTAAAAGGAAGAAGGTGGGCGGGCATGGGCAGGGCCAATTGTTTCAAATTGTCCCTACCACCTCTCCATACTGATTCAAATCATCCCTACCACCTCTCCCAAGGTGGTGTGAGGTGGTTGAATTTCACCACTGCATGACCTGCATTGACAGGAAGGTGTTTGACTGGGCTTAATTGCCTTTCGATTAACCCCTATGAATATATTATGTTACATTACTTTTCTGTTCAGAAATTATATCGGTATATTCTAATCTACTCTATTTTTTTTAAAGGTCTATGCAAACCTCCAGATACCATACTCCCCATCTTGGGCAACTCTTAAATAATCCTTCACCAGGTGTTGAAATAATTTGATTCAAACTCTACTGTGTGTTTCACAGTTAATCTAGTCCTTTGTGCTTCTGATTGCCAGAAAAGCTCCTGTGAACTCTTGACATCTGGTGGCAAGTGTTGGCAAATTCCTTTCTCAATCTTCATTGAATATAATGATGAGAAACACTTATTCTTCTGAAAGCTTCTCAACACTATAGCAGTTCCAGATGGCATTTGATATAAAATTCCATGGTAGAATATGACAGTCATCTGAAATAGATTACCTACTTTGGATGTTTGCGATGATTTCTGTTCTGTACAGTCATTTACATTCTTGTAAACGCCGCACTGTGATTGGTCAAAGCGCAGTGATCCAATTGGTCGAGCGAGCTGCACTGATTGGCTCGCTGCGGATCTTCCGCGATTGGTGGAAACTAATCGCGGGAGATTCAAAGCGGTGCCATTGGTTGCGGCTGCCGCGGCTTGGAAATAAAAAGCCGCTGTTTTCCCCCCGGAACCCGAGCCGTTCTCGGGACCTATAAAAGAGCTGAACCAAGTCACTGAGTCCTGGTCTACTTGCCGTGACAGACACAACAATTTCATTGGTAGCTTGGACCATCTAATCTCTAGCTTTGCTAACAGCAAAATAATGTGTTTGGCATTTCTTCCTTTCTCTGTTAAACATGGATGAGAAAGAAGAAACGGCTCTACAGTATACTGCATGAAGATTAAATTTCACAACAAATGCAGAAAGGGCATTGCAGTAGTCAGAACTTTTATTTGAAGGTCAAAGTCAGAAGACTAAATGAATAGATTAAGAGAAAGCAGGAATCAAGAGCTAAATTAGGAACAGAAGCCATAAAATCAATCCAAATGTCAAGGTAAAAGGATAACAGTATCTTTAAGGAACACTTATTTATGTTAATTTAATTCATGCAGCTTGACTGGTTAAGTTTTTGTTATGTATGTAAATAGTTAAAATAAAAGCGAGCTTGGGGTAAAGTGCAGGGTTCTGGCCCTGCACTTCTGATTGGTTGTTAAGCGGCTCGATTGGATTGGTTGGGTTCAGAGAATCCGATTGGCCCTTAACGAAGGACTCTTATTGGTTTTGGAGCTAGCGTCTTACAGCTCCCTATTGGTTATTTCGCATTAAGGTTGCCTATATAAGGCAGAGTTGTTGTTATTAAAGTTTTAAGTCACTATGTAATAAAGAGCTGAAAGTTCACCAACTAAGACTGTCTCCATTCATTTCACCCATGCCTGAAACCATTTCAGTTTTTATAGCTAAAGTTTTTCTTGGTCTTCCTCTATTCTAGTTTTCAGTTTTAACTAATTTCAGGAAGTCTATTGTTGGAAGAAATATCCTTCTGGGTTCAGTTCCAAGTGGGGAACAAAGACACTGGAAACATGGAGGCTGTTTGGAAAGATGGTTTAATGGTGGACAGGAACACATGGCTTGGGGCTCCAAAGTGAAAAGGGTGATCACATGCTTCAAGATATTGGGTGAAGGAAAAGCAAGGTAGGCTGAGGTGCCGAGAGTCCCTTATATACCCTCTGTTGGGATTTGAATTTGAGCTTGTATTCTGATTGTTTGTCAGACTCCCATGGGGCCATGCAGGTGCAACTCTGTAGGATGTCCTGAATGCCAGGCTTGGCTGAGTTTTGCTGGATGATGATGTAATGAAAGGGCTTTGGGCAATTTCTATTATAGCTCTACTGTGGGAATAAACTTTGACTTCAGTATTGGGTAATGATTAGTCTAAGACCTTATACATACATGTCTGCCTAAGGGTCACTGAGATAAGCAAGGAAATTAAAAACAAACACCAGGAACAATTAAGCAGCTCAGACAACTATAAAAAATATCTAATTATTATGGCTCCTTGAGCCATACCTATTTCATTATGTTTCACTTATGAAAGTTCACACCAAGCACATTAGTAAATCATGCGTTTAATAACTCCTAAAATTGCTCAATAGAACTGTCCACGAGCCGATCGTGCTATATGACAAAATAGGTTTGGAAAGTCCCTGACTCTTGCGCAGTACAATAGTCACGTCCGCACATAACACAAAAACAATTACCTTATAAGGTACAATGCTTGCATTTCCTCATTTCTGCAATATGCTCAATAAAAGGCGTCGCTGCATAGCTGACGGGGTCGGAGTCAGAGAGATCACCTCCACCCGTGCAGCGTGTACCTCGCCACCTTGCATTCACTCTGCATGTGACGTGTCATGTTTTGCCTCTTCACCCTTGCGAGGGTCCCTCTGAAGACAACCCCTAGGCGACTACTCCCGGGCAGCGCACTCCGGACCCAACTCGAGAGTCCTCCAACCGGAGCGCGACAACTGGGGGCTCGTCCGGGATCCACGGAGCCGGCCGTGTCTACGGCAGCTTTCTTTTCACTCTCGTTACTACGCACCTGGCAAAGGCACTGCAATCGTAAGTAATGGGCACCCCACATTCCAAGACTTCCTCAGCGCATAGGGAGGAGCTTAATATTTTAGTGAAAAGGGCTAATACGATTCAGAAAGATCGAGGTTTAACTGTACACGGTGTGACTAGAAAAGAGGTAATCCTCTTTCTTCTTTACCTCAAAGAACATTGTCCAGCCTACCCGGAAGGTGGGTCACTTAAATTATCCACATGGACAAAAATAGGGAAATACCTTTACAAAGAACCTAGGGCTCCTATTACCATTCTCCAAACCTGGCAGAGCCTTATGACTGCACTTACTCTTCTTCTCCCTAATGACCCTGAAACTCCTGTTTCTAACCCTGAGGCTAAAAAACCAGATCCTACTGTGGCTCATGTTTCCTCTCCGCCGGATTATGCTACTGCATGTCACCCCGAAGAACATCAGCCCTCCACTCTGACCTGTCCTCCTCCCCCCTCTTCTTCCTCCTCGCCACCTCTTCCTCTTTCCACCCTAACTGAGACCTTTTCCTCCCCTTCTTATGTTTATGAATCTGTTCTTGATGACCTTGCTCTTGAAGCATATCCTATCACACACATCCCAGGAATGGGTGTCCAGCCTCACTCTAATATCCCTATGAAAATTCTGAAGGAGTTAAAACAAGCTGTAAAAATTTATGGCCTCCAATCACCATACACCAAGGGTCTACTCAATTCTTTGACTTCTAACGATACTTATATGCTAATCTATGATTGGAAAATGCTTTTCAATATGCTTTTAACACCAGCACAATATGTAATTTGGCAATCTGAATATCAAAAACAAATTGATAAAATTATTCATGCAGGGAATCTGCCCCCTAATGTCACGCGTGATGACATGATGGGCACCGGTCCTAGATCCACAATTATTCAACAGCAAAATACACCGCGCCGTGCCTTTCCTTTAATTCAAGAGGCTGCCATGCAAGCCCTAAATCAAGTGGATGATGAATCCACCGGCGCGGGTCAAAATTTCCTAAATATTAGTCAGGGCCCCACCGAGTCTTATTCTGCTTTCATCAGCCGCTTAAAGTTAGCCCTTGAACGACAACTCTCCAATGCAGCAGCTCGCAATGAAATCATGCTTAAATTGGCATATCAAAATGCTAATGAAGATTGTAAATCTATTCTTAAGCCCATTGCTAACAAACCAGGTGTCACCTTGGCTGAAATGCTTGAAACCTGTCGAGTGGTAGGCACTACCACTCATAAAATGTCTGCCCTTGCTGCTGCCATTATTACTGCACAACCCTCCACCACCTCCTCCACACCAGAAGCGTATGTTGTGACACGCAATGGTAACTGTTTCAATTGCAGGAAACCTGGTCACTTTAAAAATCAATGCCGTGCTCCAGGTGGGGGAGCAGCCCCTCGTACTCAAGGTCAAAACAAAGGTGCCCCTCCTCAAGCTAAACCAAAAACTGTTTGCCCTCGCTGTCGTAAGGGTTTTCATTGGGCTTCTCAGTGTCGTTCAGCCCCTCCTCCATATCAGCCGGCGGAAAACTAGAGACGGGGCCCGCAGCTAGCCCCACTCCAAAGGCTGCTCTCAGTACATCTCATTCTTATGCTTTTCCTGCTGCCCTCACGGAAGATTTTGTTTATGATGATCCTGGTTCTTCCTTTACTCTTCCTCTGGCTATCACTATTCCCTCTGCCTTCCCCCCCGGCACTCCTGCCCTCCTGATCCCCAACTCTACGCTCATCATGGAAGGGGTAGTAGCTGCACCCTTTCTTTTCTCTGACACAACCTCTCTCCACGTTCTGGGCCTCGCAGCTACTGGAGATCGAATTTTTTCTTTAAAAAAGGGAACGGTGGTTGCTACCTTCATCTTTCTTCCTTCTTCTGAATCTCCCTCTTTTTATGCTCTTCAACAGCCCATCTCAACGGCCAAGCCCACTCTCGAAGTTCTCCGAGACGGAGTTTCTTTTCAAGGGCTCGTTGATACCGGAGCTGACGTGTCAGTAATTAGGACACAGGAGTGGCCTTCCTCCTGGCCCTCTCAGCCGGCGTCTTCCGTACAAGGTGTGGGAGGAGCTCAGTCTGCTAAGGTCAGCTCATGCAATCTTTTTGCCACTTCCTCTTGTTCTACTGTTACAGCTATTATCCGCCCTTATATTCTTCCTCTACACTGCAACCTTTGGGGGCGTGACTTGCTTTCCCAATTTCAACTGACTCTTACAATTCCCTAAAAACGCATGCCTATCATCCCTCTATCTCTTACTTTGAAAACTACTACCCCGGTATGGGTCGATCAATGGCCTATGACCTCAGAAAAGCGCCAAGCTCTTCAACATCTAGTACAGGAACAATTGCTTGCAGGGCATTTGGAACCTAGTAACAGCCCTTATAACACCCCTGTCTTTGTCATCAAAAAGAAGAGTGGCAAATGGCGCCTCCTTCAGGATCTTAGAGCCGTGAATAATGTCATCCTTCCTATGGGGGCGCTCCAATGTGGACTACCCAATCCTAATCTCATTCCGTCATCTTTTTCCCTTATGGTAATTGATTTAAAAGATTGTTTCTTTTGTATACCATTGGCAGCAAAGGATCGATGTTTGTTTGCTTTTACAATCCCTGAATACAACAACAGTCGCCCTACTACTAGGTACCAATGGAAAGTGCTGCCGCAGGGCATGCTCAATTCTCCCACAATGTGTCAGTATTTTGTAGACAAAGCTCTTCAGCCTTATCGCCTTAAATTTCCATCTCATTTAGTATATCATTATATGGATGATATACTTGTAGCAGCACCTCTATCGTCTGCTCAACTAAAAGAGAGCTTCCCTTTTTTACAACAATGTCTTCTGATAGCAGGGTTGCATATTGCTCCCAGTAAGGTACAGCTTCACTATCCTTTTAACTATCTAGGACACAAGGTTCTTTCCTCCGCTGCTGCACCTGTCATGCCACATATGACAATTCCCAATCCTACCACATTAGTACAGCTACAACAAATACTTGGAACTATTAATTGGGCTAGGCCTTACTTAGGCCTTCACACTAGTATACTCACTCCACTCTTTCAAGCGTTAGTAGGCCACAAACACCCTTCAGATCTCATTACCCTCACTGATGATCAACTTTCAGCTCTAGATAAAGTCAATTCATTTTCACAACACCAATGGGTGGATAGAGCAAGTATTAATGAACCTTTACACTTAGCACTTTTTCACACTCCGCTTCTCATGACGGCTGCATTACTACAAGTAACTGCTAACAAAACACTTCTTATTTTAGAATGGTTACATTTGCAAAACTCTCCTCGTGCTGTCATTTTTACTCGAACTGCACAGATGGCTGAACTTATTTTCAAAGGCCGCAGCAGGGCCCGTCATCTTATGGGAATAGATATAGTTACTTTGTATGTCCAATGCAAATCTCAACAATGGGAACAAATGTTCCAGCAGTCTGATCAATTACAAGCTGCTTTAGAATCATGGGTGGGCCAAGTTTCGTGCCATCTGCCACCCGATCGGCGAATTCAGCTCTTAAAAATCATTCCGATGTTCTTTTCCTCCCCCATTGTTTTTCAACCTATACCATACTCTCTCACTGTGTTCACCGATGGCTCTGCTGTACAAGGCGCCTGCACATGGAAAGAAGGAACTGAATGGAAAAAACTCCTTACTACGCAAGTCACCACTGCTCAACAGGCAGAACTGGCTGCTTTTATTTTAGCTTTGCAAAAATTTCAACAACAACCTGTTAACATTATAACGGATAGCCAATACGTTTGTTATGTTGCTACTCATGCATATGATTCCTATTTTTCTCCCAATGCTTCCCCTTCCTTGTTAACCTTTTTCCTCCAGCTACAGGAATTGCTGCAGAAACGCACGCATTCGCTATTTGTGGCACATATCCGAAGTCATCAACACTTGCCTGGTTTTCTATCTAAAGGCAATCATATGGCAGATGAGGCCTGTAAAATCTTGCCCATTGTCATAAAGGCCCCTGCTCGCCCTGTCCTAACAGCAGGAGAAAGTCATGACTATTTCCATCAAAATGCAAAATCTTTGGCAAAACAATTTGGCATCTCAAAAGCCGAGGCACAGGCTATCATACAGCAATGCCCCACCTGTAGCCTTCAGGCTAAAGGTTTACCCGAAGGAGTAAACCCGCGTGGTACTGAAGCATGTGACACATGGCAGATGGATGTCACTCAGTACTCCCTCTTCGCCCCATGGAAATATTTGCATGTTTCCGTGGATACATTTTCAGGTTTCATTATGGCAACTGCGCAAAGAGGGGAAACCGCAGGTCATGTAAAGAATCATTGCATTCGGACATTTGTTACACTGGGATGCCCAAAAATCTTGAAAACAGACAATGGTCCAGCTTATACCAGTACTTCTTTTGCTGAATTCTGCCATAACTGGTCTATTGTTCATAAATTTGGGATACCTTACAATAGTCAGGGCCAAGCCCTGGTGGAACGTGCCAACTTCACCCTTAAAACAGCTCTTGACAGATTTAATAAAGGTGTAAAAGGCCATGGCCCGCCTCGCCTCCCAGTGTTTCAAAATATTCTAAATACTTGCTTGTACACACTTAATTTTCTAAACTTAACTCGCTCACCGCCCTCTACGGCGGCTTCCAGACATTTTGCTAAAACTTCACTTCCTTCTCCCCTCCCTCTTGTCTATTACAGACAGCTGCCTGACCCAAAGTGGAAGGGTCCTGTCTCACTTATAACCTGGGGTAAAGGGTACGCTGCGGTACAACTGTCAGATAAAGTTCTGTGGGTACCAGCCCGCTGTGTGAGACCCTATCATGGGGCCCCTCCTGATCCTCTTCCTACCGATAATATACTTCCCTCTCTATGCATGCTCTACCTTTAGAGCATCTCCAACTGTTATTTTTGCTCCTCTTAATACTATTGCTTCCTTTTCCTTCAGTGATTCCTCCCTTCCTAGTTGTCTTTATGCTATCTTTAAAAATAAACAACCTATTTTCCCTTCAAGTCTCTACAGCATTTCCTATATCTTTTTTCAAATAAATGTACAACCCTCCACAATTGGCTACTACCACTTGCAAGGCTTTATTCCTTTCGTGCATTACTTTTTTCTTTTTTCCACCCCCTCTGTGGCTTCTCTCTCTCTCTCTCTCCTGTTTTTCTACAGTGGATCCAGTTACCAGGAGCTCATCAAACCACCACCAAGGGAATTTATCATTTCCATTGCTGTCATCCTCCTTGCTCCAGTCCGATTGCCTATATATGGAAATATGCCACCCTGCCTCATCGGGTTGTTCCAGTTTATTCCTGGTCCTCTGCCACTCAACGATTCTGCTCCCTTCCTCGGCCGAGATTCCCTCGTTCCTTCATACCACCTCAAATAAACACTCCAGATCTTGTTCTCCACCCCACGGCCAATCACCCGCTTTACATTCGTTGTTGGACAAACACCACTTGTACTACTTGGAAATGGACTCATCATGATCAAGTCCTGTTACACACTGCCATGGTCACCATCAATTCTTCTGTGAACTCATCTCAGGTCTACATCCCTCTTCCAAGTAAAAAACATGCTGGACTTTATGCGTGTCATTGCCAAACTTTAAGGGGAATATGGGGATCATTGGGCATCATGGTAGAGGGGGCTCAACTCCTTCCACCTGGCTCAGTTGATTCCCCGTCCCCTCCACTTGATAAAAAATTCTTGGACTTTACACCAACACCTCCAGCTTCTGCCCTAATTGACTCTGCCTTCTCTGAAGGAACTCCAAAAAATTGCTTTAACCTTCTTGACCGCTTGAATGCTTACATCCGCGTTCCGATATGCCGTCTCTATATTCCAGAAGGAAACAGGACTGTTTTAGCTTGCAAACAGCGGCACCCTATCAGGCATCCCGCCTATTGGACGTGGCAAATTGGAGATAAGGCCATTCGTCCGTCTCAGAATCATCTCGTTCTCTCTTCTACCAGTGAAACATTCATAGTTTTGCTCAATGTTACTGCCAAAGACTATGCATCCTATGACTGTCATTTACGCCTCCCGAAGTTACCTTATGAAACCTTTCTTACGGTGCACCTGCTCCCGCCAACTCGTCCTTTTCTTCAACGACACCGACGTACCCTCCAACCTGTGAATCGCCATCGACCGTATAAAATTTGCTGGACAGTGACAGACGCCTGGGGTCAAACTCTCAACAAAACTTGCAATACATCTCGCATTTCAGAGTACTTTCCTTCTTTGCAATTTGACTTTGCTGAAATGCTACATGGGCAAACTGCTTACAAAGTAGGTTTCTTGCAATCCAATCCAAGACCCCCTCAACCGTATCCCTCTTATGTGTACCAGTGTTATTTGTATTTTTGTCCTGGTCACTCTCTTACACCTGATCGTTCTTATCAATGCGGGGGGGTTGCTGATACATTCTGTAAGGCATGGTCCTGCGTCTCTACCGGTTACATTTACTGGTCACCACCATCCACGGGGGACCTTGTTTCCATCAAACGCACCAACCCTCACCGGAAGTGCGATTTCAGCTCAGGGATATCCCGTCACACTCGTTGTAATCCTGTCACCATCACCTTTACATCTGCTGGAAAATCTTCTCATATTTGGGACAAAGGTGCCTCGTGGGGTGGCAGAATTTATGATTCAGGGGGATATGATTATGGCAACGTTTTTTACCTCCAGCGACACGTCACTTTACCACAGTCTCCCCCTATAGGTCCTAACCCTGATATTGCTTCAGCCTTCTTACAGCCTATCACGTCTAACCCTAATCCTCTTTTGGCCCTTGTTCAATTATCTTATGATGTGCTTAATGCTACAACAAATTTCACCACTGAACCTTGTTGGATGTGCTTGTCAGCGGAACCTCCCTTTTATGAAGCCGTGGGATCTTCTGAACCTTTCCTTAACGCCACCAATGACTCTACCTGCCGATGGTCCAATACCACTATCACCATCACATCAATCACAGGCCAAGGGTGCTGCCTAGGTCATATTCCACAGAATTATATGCAGTATTGTCTTAATGCATCTAACCACCATCGCTGTCAAATTTGGCTTTCCCAAGAGCGATTGCATTTTGACTCAACAGTTGGCTCCTCTGGTTTTTCTCAAGTATATACTCTTGTCCCTAAGGCCAACATCACTGCCCGCTTAAAGGGGTATTATTTCATACCAGCAAATAACTCCTTATGGGCCTGCTCCACAGGTGCAACTGCCTGTGTTCACGGTGATGAACTCTTGGCCTCAAAAGGATTTTGCATCCAAGTACACTTATTTCCAAAAATTGATTTGTATTCCAGTAAAGATTTCACCTCCATCATGGAACCTGAACAATATCACATTCGAGCAAAGAGAGAAGTAGTAACAGCCCTCACACTCTCTGTACTTTTGGGACTAGGAGCTGTTGGTGCATCCACAGGCATTGCATCCTTGGTGCATGGAGCTCAACAAATTACTAAACTTAGTGCTGAGATAGATGCAGATCTTCAACGTATTGAAATCTCCATCTCAGCCTTACAAACATCCTTGACTTCCTTGGCTGAAGTGGCGCTGCAAAATCGACGAGGTCTTGATCTTCTTCTTTTAAAGCAAGGAGGATTGTGTGCTGCACTAAAAGAAGAATGTTGTTTTTATGCAGATAATTCTGGCATTGTTATAGATTCTATGTCTCAATTAAGGGATCGTTTAAAAAATAGAGAAAAAGAAAGGCAGAATCAAATGTCCTGGTTTCAGGCTATGTTTAACTGGTCCCCTTGGCTAACTACCTTAATATCAGCTATCATAGGTCCACTCATTCTCTTACTGCTTGCTTGTATGATAGGGCCTATATAACAAGGAAACTCATACAATTCCTCAGACAACGCTTAAATGACATAGGAGAAGAAGTAAATCATACAAAAATTACTGTAAACACTCTGTTTCAAAAACATGCATACCATTTGCTCACCATAGAAGGTGACGATGATTGGAAACCTCCATTTTCCTTATCCAATGACTTAGATGCCGAGGATGAGGTCTTTGAGAGAACAGCTCCACGAGAGATGCCGGAGGGCATATCTCTTGGGCAAAAATCTCTTGATGATCTCTCGGACGACATCGAAAGTCAACATTAAAAAACAAAAAAAGGTGACATATGGCTCCTTGAGCCATACCTATTTCATTATGTTTCACTTATGAAAGTTCACACCAAGCACATTAGTAAATCATGCGTTTAATAACTCCTAAAATTGCTCAATAGAACTGTCCACGAGCCGATCGTGCTATATGACAAAATAGGTTTGGAAAGTCCCTGACTCTTGCGCAGTACAATAGTCACGTCCGCACATAACACAAAAACAATTACCTTATAAGGTACAATGCTTGCATTTCCTCATTTCTGCAATATGCTCAATAAAAGGCGTCGCTGCATAGCTGACGGGGTCGGAGTCAGAGAGATCACCTCCACCCGTGCAGCGTGTACCTCGCCACCTTGCATTCACTCTGCATGTGACGTGTCATGTTTTGCCTCTTCACCCTTGCGAGGGTCCCTCTGAAGACAACCCCTAGGCGACTACTCCCGGGCAGCGCACTCCGGACCCAACTCGAGAGTCCTCCAACCGGAGCGCGACAAATTATTATAATCCACAATGTGAATGCTTACTATGTATGAAATTCTCAATAAAAGGGAGCACTAGAATTTGCTCTAGACTCCCATCCCAAGTACACCAGCCTGTGTCTCATTCTTTCCATGGGAGACCACCACAAGTGGTGACCCCGACATGATCCACTGCAGGTGGTACGTGTCCGGACTTCCGTGTTTCCTCACCTGGAATAGGTAAAGTATGTACTTAACTATTGCTGGACAATAGGATTTTTTCAGGGAACATGGGGGGAAAACTCTCTCAGCCACAGGAACGGCATGTTAGTGAGCTGCTGAAGTTAGTCAGGACAAACTTCTTTATCTTTAAACCCTCCGGAGGGGAGCAAATAGTTCTTTCAAAAGGTAATGTGAGAGAGCTGCTGCAAGAGATCTGGCAGCAATGTCCCTGGTATCCAGAGAAAGGCTCTTTAAAGTTAGATACATGGAGGAGAATTGGAACTATCCTTCATGAAGAGCCATGGGCAACAACTGAAATTTTGATATATTGGAAGGTTGTTATGATTGCTTTAGAGACCCAGCAACAACCTCTTTTAAAAACTTTAGTAGAACCCCTTCCTTATAAAGGAATTGTATTGCACCCGCCTACCCCAAAACTGGAGTGTGCTTTATCATTTCCAACAGTGCCTATGCCTGTGAATGATAAAATCCAACGAAAAATGGGAAAAGTTCAAGCAATGATGCATCAGGCTTTCAATGAGGGGAAATTAGAGCCTGAAGAGATTCCCCAGATGAATTTGTTTCCAGTCAATAGGCAAGTGGATGCTCAAGGCAATCTGCAGACTGAATGGGTTCCGATTCCTTTAGCAATTCTTAGGGAAATTAAAAAAGCAGTTAAAGATTATGGTATTCAAAGTCCTTTTACAAAGGGGCTCCTGACAAGTTTGGCTACCTCACGCATGATTCCTAGTGACTGGAAAGATTTAATGAGAATGATATTGAGCTCTACTCAGTATGTGGTTTTTGATTCAGAATATCAAAGGGAAGCTGTCACTAGGGGAAGGAATTCGGGGGGGCTGTATATGCCAGACTAAATCTATGGGGCAGGCTTGTTTGAATCCACTGCTGATCAAGCTGCTAATTTGCCTGATCACGTATTTCCAGTGGTTATGGCAGCTGTCCTTGGGGCGTTGTCCCGCATCCAGGATGTGGGAACTCCAGCACGGTCTTTTTCTCAAATTAAGCAAACAGCATCTGAGTCTTATAATGATTTTGTGGAAAGGCTACAATTGGCTATTACCAGGCAAATCTCTAATGAGGAAGCTGCAAAAGAACTTTTGCTGAAATTGGCAGTTGAAAATGCAAATGCTGACTGCAAGCGTATCTTGGTGGCTAGAGGTGAAGTTACTCTGGCTGATCTGTTAAGGCATGTGCAGTGGTAGGTTCTCAGGCTTACAACATGGAGACTTTGGCTATGGCATTGCAAAAAGGGATGAAACCTACAGGGAATTGTTTTAATTGTGGAAAGCCTGGCCATTTTAAAGCCCAGTGCCGTGCCCCTTGGGGGGGATGTAGGCATTTAACAAAAACAAAATTAAGGACGTCCGTCCAAAATGCAAAAAAGGGTTTCATTGGGCAAATCAATGTCTCTCTGATCAGAACCAAAATCCGGGAAACTAAATTTGGGGCGTGCAGCTAGCCCCGCTCCCAAGGCTGTTATAAAAGCATCGCCTGCAATTACTGGGAGTGCAGGTTTGGGTTTAAAAATGTTGAACTCAATTAATGTGACCTTTCCTAATCAAGTGTACATTGAGGACACTCATTTGCACGGGCCACTGCCAGAAAAAACAGTGGGATTAGTACTTCCCATGTCTTCTGCATCAGAAAAAGGGTTTTTTTTTTGTTATTCCAGGAGTTATTGATCAAGATTATAAAGGGGTTATTAAGATACAATTGTACACTGATACTCCTGCATCATTAATGGTCGGTGACTCTATTGCCCAGTTATTATTGCTTCCATACATCCCTATAAATCCTTTAATTGGGATCCCACGAACTGGTGGTTTTGGGTCCACTGAAATCGCCAGTTCTCCAGTTGCTGCAGAATTGCTAGCGCTGACAAAAAATTTGACTACAGACCAACCAAAAATGACAATTGAAATTCAGGGAAAATCATTTTCTGGCCTTATAGATTCCGCAGCAGATGTCTCTGTGATACGCCAAAAGGAATGGCCAAATGAATGGGCGCTTGAAGACTCTCCGGCTGTTCGTGGAGTGGGTGGTATGCAGTTTGCAAGAAGTAGTGTACATTGGTTGAAGGCATTGCATAGAGAAACTGGTGAGACTGCAAGGATTCAACCTCTTGTGTTGCCCCTGCATATAAACTTGTGGGGTAAGAGATTTGCTGTCACAATTTCACACAAAAATTGTTATTGGATAATGGAAAAATTACATGATCGATGTATTCCTGATCCTCCATTTGCTTTGGCAATTTTACAAACTCCAGCCTTGCCTACTGCAGCTTTATTTCAATTACATGAAGCGCAGGTTTATATCATTGAATGGTTGCATTTGCAGAATATTCCCAGAAAAACAGTTTCTACTATGGCTATGCTTTATAGTGAGTTAATCATCAAAGGCCGAAATCGCAGTATGCATTTATGTGGCATAGATCTAGTTCAGCTATTTTTACCTATCTCCCTCACTCTACAGGAAACTTGGTATAGTCAATCCATTGAATTGCAAATTGCTCTTGAAAATTGGCCAGGGAAGATTTCTTGCCACACCCCCAGTGACTCTCATTTCCAGTTGCTTCGAAACGTATCTGTAAATTTTAATTCAATTTTTGCCAAGCAGCCAGTTGGGAGAGTGACCGTTTATGCGGATGGTGGTAAGACCTACGGCGCTTGTGCATGGAGACAGGAAGGAGTATGGAAAAAAAAAATTACCTCTCCTCAGCAATCAGCACAAAGGGCTGAATTAGCTGCTGCTATTTTGGCCTTACAGGAATTTGCACAAGAACCGCTAAATCTTATTGTGGATTCTCTTTATGTTTATCAATTGATACTTAACATTGAATTTGCTTATCTTTCTCCATCTGTTGATGCTAATCTTATGAGTTTGTTTCTAGCTCTGCAAAGCTGTCTTCATTCTCGCACACATTCTCTACATATCGCACACATTCGCAGCCACCAGCCACTTCTCGGGGAGCTGCAGGAAGAGAATGATGTGGCTGACGCAGCGGCCTCGGCCATGTCCTGTCTCTCACTTTCTCCTGTTACTCCATGGGACTCACATAGCTATTTTCATCAAAATGCTAAAGCTCTTTGTAAACAATTTGGTCTCACTGCTGCAGAAGCTGCAGCTATAATTCAACAATGTCCTAGTTGCAGTGCTCAATACACTGCTCTTCCTCAAGGAATAAATCCTCGGGGGACATCTGCTTGTCAACTATGGCAGATGGATGTCACACAACACCCTCCCTTCAAACCATGGCACCATCTGCATGTCACCATTGATACCTGTTCAGGATTTATTATGGCAACACCTCAATGAGGAGAGGCTACAAATCATGTAGTCAACCATTGTCTCCGTACCTTCACACATGTGGGGCCACCAATGGAGATCAAAACCGATAATGGCCCTGCTTACATTAGCACTGCCTTTGCAGAATTTTGTCATCGATGGTCAATTATACATAAATTTGGCATTCCCTACAATTCCACTGGTCAGGCCATTGTGGAACGAGCTCATCAGACGCTAAAACAAGCACTCCTTCACACAAAAACAAAAATGGGGGAAGTGGATGGATATGGCTTGCCTTACATACAAAACATTCTTAATATTACCTTATACACTTTAAATTTTTTAAACATGACAGGATCTCCCACTGCTACGGCAGCCAGTAGGCATTTTGCTTCCTCCCCTTCTGCAGGTACGCCAAGACCGAAAGTTCGGTATAAGAGACTACCAGATCCAACGTGGAAAGGACCTGTTCCACTGATAACTTGGGACCAAGGATACGCTGCTGTTGAAGATGAGGGGACAGTTGTTTGGGTTCCTGCTCGTTGTGTGCGTCCTTATCATCAGCCAAAGGGGCAAGGGGATGGATTTGGGGGAATGGAAAAGAAACACATTGATCCAGGACATGGGGAAGCTAGGAAACCTTCATAATAAAACTGATTGTTGGATATGTATGCACATGCCAACTCACAAAACATCAGGGCTTCCAATGGTTGCAGTACCTCTGGCCGAAGGTGACTGGTATAAGGGACAATGTTGTTCAGGGATGTGGTCTAACATTGGACTATAAGTAACATAAATACATTGCATCTTGGAAGCTGAATCCAAGAGGTGGCGGGTATCTGCTGGACCCACAATGAGACAGTAGAGAATATGACTTACTTGGGAACATATCCATTTTGTAACAAAACAATTATTATTGGCAATGGAAGTCGGGTTTATCCAGATGACATGAAAACTAAAAATCTCACTTTATTTGTACATAATATTTCTAAATTTGATATCATATCTTTGATCAATGAAAATGGGTGTCCATTTATCCCTGCCACATGTTGTCCCATCATGAGAGAAAACCAGCTGCCCAAATGTGCAAATGGCAAATACACACCACCGCCCACTTATCTGGCTATGTTAATGGAATCCTTTGCACAATTAATCTATGCTGAACCAAATATGGTTGGTCATCTCCTGGGAGCAAATCTATGGTTGCTGTGTGGACGGATGGCCTATGATTGCATGCCAGCATGATGGAAAGGAGTCTGCACCTTTGGGAAAGTAATCCCATCTCATGTCATTTTAAAATCTTTGGGGACTGCTCATATCCGCAATGCGCATTCCGCAACGGAAGTAAACTCTGTTTTGACTCATGACTACTGGACACAGATATCAAGGGGAGTTATTCCTCCTTTAGGAGTCATGATGAACTATAGAGATTTGCATCGTTTAAACAATTGGACAGTTACTATATTTAAAGACACCATTAAAACACTAAAGTTGCTTGAAGAAGAGCAAGGAAAAATCCTTGACTTTGTCCTGCAAATCAGATATGCAGTGGACACTATTTTGGCTGTGCAAGAGGGAGTTTGCGCTGTGATTCATACACATTGTTGCATGTATATCTCTGATTATTCTCCAAACATTACAGCTACTATACAGCATATGGAACAAACCCTGAATGAGAATCCATTACAATCGGAGGACGAGGGACCGGACATGTGGTCTGCACTTTGGTCCTGGTTGCCAGACGGTTCATGGATTTGTCACCTAATTGTTGGAGTGATATTGCTTTTTATACTTTCTCTTTGTGTATGCTGTTGTATCCAATGTCTCCCTGAGCTTTTAGGAATGTGTCGAGTGAAGCCTACGGAAGGAGAACTGTTGTTGCAAATGGCGAAAAGCTACCGAGGCACCCGCGATCATCAAAAAACTAAAACAGGGGAGATGTGGGAATAAACTTTGACTTCAGTATTTGGTAATGATTAGTCTAAGACCTTATACATACATATCTTCCTAAGGGTCACTGAGATAAGCAAGGAAATTAAAAACAAACACCAGAAACAATTAAGCAGCCCAGACAACTGTAAACAATTCTGTGTACTATATCTAATTATTGTAATCCACAATGTGAATGCTTACTATGTACGAAATTCTCAATAAAAGGGAGCACTAGAATTTGCTCTAGACTCCCATTCCTAATACACCAGCCTGTGTCTCATTCTTTCCATGGGAGACCACCACACTCTGCCTGGAGACTTTTGTTATGCAAAATATTCTGGCCCAGGCCTTAATGGCTCACCCATTAACAAAGGTGAGGGTGAGCTTCTGCTTCTGATGTAAGTTTCTACTCTTTTTAGGGAAAATATTCTGCCTTTTTAATATTTCCTAGGATATTTCATTTTTCTAGGAGAGGGGTGGCTGATAACTTCCTACACTATTTTTTTTTCCTTTTGTCACAAAGTTTGTATCACAAATTTCACTTCTGGCAGTCAACTCATGTGCATCCATTTCTGTGTCTCTGCAGCATTCCAGATTATTCCACCTCAAAATCACATGGCTTTCTGATTAATTGTTCTTGGATTAAATAGTGGTTCTCCTCAAGCCATTTCCTCTATTCAACCATATTCTGGCCTTCAGTTCAAATGTTCTAGAACAGGGGTGTCAAACTCAAAGCCCAGGGCCAGATCCAGCCCGCGGGATGCTTCGATCTGGCCCACGAGGCTTCTTCCAGCAAAAACAGCAAAGCACCAGCCCACAGTGCTTTTGCCTGTGAAAACAGAGCTCAGGAGCCTGTTTTCACTGGCAGAGTGCTCGGGCCACCACAGGTGCCCCCAACACAAGTGACATTGAGCTTGCCACACCCTCTCTGGCCATGCCCACAACAGAACTTGGCAAGCTAAGCATAATTTTCAAGAACAATTTCTCCCTATGCCTGAAGAGAAAAGTTTTTGATCAGTATGTGCTACCTGCTTTAACATATGCCAGTGAAATATAGACACTAACCTCACAATCGACAAAAAAGCTATGAGTGGTGCAAAGAGCCATGGAAAAATACATGTTCAACATTACAAGTCAAGATACAAAGACCTGCACATGGATTAGAGAACAAACGAAAGTATACAATATCATCAAGAGATTAAAAGAATTGAAATGGAAATGGGCTGGTCATACAGCAAGAAGAACTTTTGGTAGGTGGACCCAGGCAGTCATAGAATGGATCCCACTTGATAAAAAAGTGCCCATGAAAGAGACCCAAAATGTTAAGTTTTGAGCATGGGCGAGAAAGAATGGAGAAAAGTTTCTGAACGGTGAACTTCAGCTCTTTATTTACATCGTGACTTGCTCATTTAATATCAGTAAAACCCGCCTTATATAGGCAAACCTTGTAACGTTTAACCAATAACAAGCTAGGAACGCTAGCTTTTATAACCAATAAGAACTCTCTGTTAAGGGCCAATTGGATTCCCCGGAACGGGCCAATCCGGTCTGGCCACTTAACAGCCAATCAGAAGTGCAGGGCCAGAACCCTGCACTTACTCCAAGCTCACACTTTATTAATTATATTGCATACACAACACCCCTTCCCCCTGGTTTCTTAGTTCAGGGCACAGTTACATAGTCCCTTAAATAGGACGGTTGTCTTTTTAGTCTCTTTGATTTTCGTTGTATCGGCTGGTTGCAATCTCGCTGAGGTAGATCGTTGTCTAGCAGTGGGGCTGTCTCTGGTTCAGAGTTCACTTCTACGTCGTTGCCCACATTTTCCTCGATTCCCTGAGGTGCAGACGTTTCTCCCTCCGGCTCCACTTCCTGAGTTTCAATTAAATCGTCATTTCCTTCGAATGGGTTTCCTAGGGCTTCATCTTCTTCCGTACCTCCCCCCCCTCAGTTTGGTCATAGGGGAGTGGCGAATTGGCCGCTGCAAGCCACGACCGTAATTGGTCAACATGCCGTTTCCAAAGTTTATCGTCAAGACATTGCACAAGGTAGGATCTAGGGCCAGTTACATGTACTACTGTCGCTTCCACCCACAACAGGTCACCCTATAGGTTTTTTGCATAAACCAGGTCTCCTACCTGGAAGGTGCGACAGCGGCCGCTGGATCCTAGTGGTTTCTCTGGTTCATACGCAGGGTGCAACCGGTCAAGGTGGGAGCGGAGCTTTCGTCCCATTAGCAGCTCAGTGGGAGTTTTGTTTGTGATGCTATGTGGGGTGATGTGTTGCAAAAAGAGGATTTGGTTGACTTTGTCATCAATGTTGTCATAGTCTACCTTTTGCAAGGTTTTCTTCACAAATTGAACCATGCGTTCTGCTCGGCCATTGCTCGCAGGGTGCGCAGGCGAGGTGAACGCATGGCGGATGCCGCAGTCAGCGAGATACTGCTCAAATGCTAGTGCAGTAAATTGTGGGCCGTTATCGGATACCAGGACGTCTGGTAATCCGTGGGTTGCAAAGAGTCTGTTTAGAATCTTGATGACTGCCTTGGAAGTCGTAGTCGTCATGCGATGAATTTCGAGCCAATTGGAGTAGGCATCAATGGTAAGCAGGAAGGTGTGGCCCTTGGTTGGCCCCGCGAAGTCCAGGTGAATTCGGGACCAGGGTCCACGTGGTGTCTCCCATTCAGTAGGCATGGCTTTTGGTGGGGCATTGCCGACTTCTTGGCATTTGGGACAAGCTTTAACCCACTGTTCGATTTGCTCGTCAATGCCCAGCCACCATGCGTAGCTTCATGCAAGGGCTTTCATTCACACGATGCCGGGGTGGCCATCGTGCAAAGTTCTCAGCAGCGCTTTTTGGAGCCATTCTGGAATAACAACTCTATCGCCCCAGATGACACAGCCTTTCTGGGAGAAGAGTTCAGTCTGTCGAATTTTGAATGGTGTGAAGTCATCTGATAGCTGGTCCAATGGCCATCTGCATTCTACCCAGCCTAGGACGCGTGCTAGGGTGTGGTCATGTTTGGTTTCTCTCGCAATATCTCGGGTGGTCAGTGGCAGTGAGTTGAGCGCTTCGATTTGCAATGTGGTTACCGTTGGTGCCAGATCGTCGAGAGTCTCTGGAAGTGGTGCTCGGCTCAATACGTCAGCGTGGGGAATGGCTTTCCCCGGGCGGTATTGCAGCCGATAGTTATAAGCAGCTAAGAATTCTGAACATCGGGTCATCCTAGGGGATAATATGTAGGGAGTTGGCTTATCTCTGGCTATTATCCCCAATAACGGCTTGTGGTCAGTCACAATAGTAAAAACCCAACCATACACGTATTTGTAAAATCTTTTCACAGCTGAGACAATTGCGAGGGCTTCTTTATCAATTTGTCCATAGTTCCGCTCTGTTTTTGAAAGAGTCTTTGAAAAATATGCAACAGGGGCTTCGTTCCCATTAGGCAGTACGTGACTCAAAATGGCACCCACCCCAAAAGGCGATGCATCACAGCTTATAACTAACGGCAAAGTCTCGTTATACTGCATGAGTAGAGAGTCAGAAGTGAGCAGTTTTTTAACATTTCGGAATGCCTGTTCTTCACGGTAACCCCTAACCAAATTGCTTTTTTATCTAACAATCGGTGTAATGGTTCAGCGACAGTTGCTTTGTGCGGTAAAAATACATTATAAAAATTGATGAGACCTAGGAATGCCTGGAGATCGGCCTTGTTTCGTGGCCTGGGAGTGTTTTTGATCACTTTTAATTTACTTTCAGTAGGGTGAATGCCCTGGCTATCAATCAGGTAACCTAAAAACTCAACACTGTCAATACACAATTTACATTTGTTTTTTTTAACCTTAAGACCGGCCTCTTGGAATTTTTTTAGGACTAATTTTAACCGGTCTTGTAAGATTTTTTTTATAGAGGCTGCAATTAATACATCGTCAAAATAGGGGACCACGCCCTTAATCCCTTGCAATAACCTTTCCATAAGGCTCTGAAAAATCCCCGGGGCTACACTTACTCCGAATTGCAGCCGGGTACATTTAAAGGCACCTCGGTGCGTCACAATAGTTTGGGCCTGTGCCGTTTTTTATCTACTGGTAATTACTGATATGCTTGAGCTAAATCCAATTTAGTGAAAACTTTCCCGCCCCCCAGGGAATGGAGGAGGTGCTGCACCACCAGAACTGGATATGCCTTCTGCTGCAGGGTGTGGTTCAAAGTGGCCCGGTAGTCCCCACAAATTCAGATTGACCCATCTGGCTTAATGGGTGTTATAATAGGGGTTTCCCATGGGGAGTGATCGACACCCCCTGAGCTATCAGTTTGTCGAGTTGTTTGTCGATTTTCGATTTTAAGGCAAACGGAACTCGACGGGGCTTTAGGCGAATGGGAGCTATTTTTGGATCTAAGCTGAATGAGATCGGGGTCCCCTTGTACTCACCTAAGCTATCCGCGAAGACGTCCCTGAACTCAGAGATAAGGTCTTCCTCCCAGTCACACCACTGACTCGGTTTACACCAGCCACTTCAATGCCGAGTGGCGCGAACCATTGGAGGCTCAGTAGGCTAGGCCTATCTCTATCGATGACCGTTAAAGGTAAGTATGCTGTGTGCTTCTTGAAGGAGACTCGGACTCAGCAGGACCCAATGATGGGGATTTGATTCCCCTGGTAGTCCTTGAGGATGAGGCGTTGGAAACAGAGATCTTGGCGTTGAATTGTGGGGATGAGTTGCTTGAGTGTCTTCCAAGACACCATCAAGAGAGACGATCCTGAGTCGACCTCCATGTGGCAAGGCTGGTTCTCGATGGCTACCGTGACTCAGATTTTCTTAGTGTCCAAGGCTGAGGCATGACCTATAGTGATAGTATGGTGAGCCTCTTCTCTTTGCAAAGATCGATTTCTGTAGGAGTGGTTTACTGGCTCTTGCCTTACAGGATGGTTTCCTGTCGATTGGCGATAGTTAGCCCCTTTTGAGGCCTGGCTGGGTCTTGGTGAGCTGCGGCAGACCCGTCCGATGTGGCCTCGTTTCCCGCACTCATAGCAGAGTGCGTTGTGGAATTTGCATTCGGACCTGGCATGGTTGGCTCCACAGCCAGCACAAGGGCATAAGGGCTTCGGCTGAGGGTCCCGGTTGGACCGCAGTCGATGGACCCCCTCTTCGTCGCTGTCTGATGTGGTGCGTTGTCACCAGCTGTCATTCCAACTTGGATAAAATGTCGCTTGTCGGTGGAAGTACCGGAACGCGGTTGCGGCGTAGTTGTGCAGCCAACTTCTTGGTTGCTTCCGCTGCGGTAGCATGGCAATGGCGTCGGCAAGGCTGATGTCGCCTTTCACCATCAGCTTGCTTTGGACGCCTGGTGCATCTAATCCCAAAACTATGCGATCTCTTAGTGCTTCTTCTAGATCGGTGAATCCGCAGAGGCCTCCCAAATTTCGGAGGTGTGCTATGAAGTCAGCCACGCTTTCTCCCTTTCGCTGGCTTCTTTGATAAAACTCGTGGCGTCTCACGAGCATAGGCACGGTCGGGACGTAGTGGTCTCGCAGGATAGGTTCGAGGTCGTCCCAATCCATGGCCTTCACTTCTAGGGGTTTGGCTAGTGCTTTAGCCATCTTAAATATGGTTGGACCGCAATGCGTTAGGAACACTGCCTGTTTCTTCCCAGCTGTGGCGTCCTTTAAGTTGTTCGTCTCTAGGAACATTTGGAAACGATCCATGTAAGACTCCCAGTCTTCTTGTGTTGGATCGAACGGAGCGGGTGGTACGATGCCGCCAGACATGGTTCCGTTGTTGGTGTCGTCTGTCACGTGCTCAGTGTTCTTCAAAGTTTCATTGGTTCAGATGTCTCCACATCCCACCTTCGTCGCCAGTGTTAAGTTTTGAGCATGAGCGAGAAAGAATGGAGACAAGTTTCTGAACGGTGAACTTCAGCTCTTTATTTACATCATGACTTGCTCATTTAATATCAGTAAAACCCGCCTTATATAGGCAAACCTTGTAACGTTTAACCAATAACAAGCTAGGAACGCTAGCTTTTATAACCAATAAGAACTCTCTGTTAAGGGCCAATCGGATTCCCCGGAACGGGCCAATCCGGTCCGGCCACTTAACAGCCAATCAGAAGTGCACGGCCAGAACCCTGCACTTACTCCAAGCTCACACTTTATTAATTATATTGCATACACAACACAAAACAAGATGGATCAATGACATTAGCACATATTGCAGGCCCAATTGGCAAAAGAAAGCTCAGGACCATATTGGTTGGAAACATGCAAAACAGGCCTTCATGCTGTACTGGATAAACAATGGCTAAAATGATGAGCTGACATCAAAGTATTAAAAATAGAGCATTATCCTACAATAGCCAGTGCTGGTATTGCTGGGAACTCTGGATGCTTAAAGCAACACCAGTACATGTGATTGCATTCTCAATATTGTACATAGACTGTGTTTCTCATAACTGAATCTTCATTTTTGCTGTAAAAGGTTAACTTCGGCACTGTGATGGGGTTTTAAAAGGCAGACCTGTTTTTATTTTGCCATTCCATATCATGCCCCCTGGGCTCAGCATCTCACTAATGCAGCTAATGCTGCCCTTTCTCCAGGAGAAACTTCTCAGTGACCACACATATGCCTACCAGCTTCAGAAATATAGCTCCACATTCAACTTTTAAATATTGTTATGATAAATTTATCTACAAAAATAGCCTGCAAATATATAAAACTGGAATAAAGACCCAATAACCATCACAATACTGGAAAGCACAGCAATAAAATAAACAATGATTCATTTCTGGTAAATGATTTATGAGGGGGAGGAGAATGAATGATTCATTTCAGTTGGCAAAAAATAGCACAATCAATTCATGAAGCCTGAATCTTCAACCTTTTTGTGCCAGTGAAGATGTCTAAAATGTTGAGATCACGTTACCAGCCTATTTGCAAAATGCTGTGATGGATATGGCTAATACTAATAATTATACAAGGCATTAGAGTGCTGTCCCTTGCTCTTCTTTCTAAGAATGCTTCTAGCATCCAGCCCTATTTGGAACAAAGTTAAAATTCAGGCACACGCTTTGTTTTGTAGCAATTAGCTTTCCATTCATTTTTAAAATTAAAAATATCTTTAAAAAAACACAGAGCAGGAAGTTTGGCAGTTTCCCCTCCCCACATAAAAGTGTTGGCATTATGCTATCATCCATCTTTGGAATTTGCCATGCTGATCTACGTTATAATGGGCATACAATGTATAAATTGAAGAAAAATAGGAAAGGATGTAAGCAATATATTAAATCCTTATTGCCCAATCTTGCTTCTTCCTCCGGTCATACTGATTGGAAATTATGGGAATTGAGCTCCAAGACTTCTTGGACCAAGCTGGGCTGGGCTGATTGACACAAAGAATAGGGGGAATGCCAAATTATGTTTGTAGGTTTGTTGGTGGAGTTATAGTCCCATGTTGATGTGGAAAACACAGTTGCTGCTAGGGAAAGTTAAGTTTGAAATAAGAGCTCTCTCTGGATGTCCTCTAATGAGTATCTGTATCTTTATGAAAGAATTTATACTGAACCTCATACTAACCTTGCCTTTCCCACTGCTCCCCAGCTAAAGACGCAAGTTGTGCCAGGAGGAGAAGGAGGTGAAAAAGTCATGTTGATGTCCTTAGGACCACATACACATACAAAAGTAAGGAAATTAAAGGCCATGCTTTTTTCTAAATGCCATCAAGCTGCATATTATTTAAGTAAATATCAACGTTGATCCCTAATTCACATTTTGCATGGAGGAAGGCATCATCAAAAATCAAACAATTGAGGTTTAATTTTCTACATCAATAGGAATCACTCAGCTTGATGAATGTTTATCTATTTATGCTGTGGTGTTCCTGAAATCAAATTCCGTAAGTGGCTCTAAATTGGATTTCTTCACTCCTTTTACTGTAAGACAAGTGCTTAATGTTAGATGAATCAAGAGGAAATGTCTAAAAGAAGGCAATGCAAATGCTTATAGCTATGAAATAATTAGAGAATCAACAGCAGCTTCCTGTTATTTAAAAGCTACCCTGAGCAAAGAAATAATCCATTCTATTTGGTTTATCCTATCAATTGCACATTTTATGAAAAGTGAAAATTAAGGTCAGGTGGGAAAAGTTATTCTGAATCTGGCCAGGTTACTTTGAGCATTTTCATTAAAATAAGAGTTGTACCCAGAGAACAAATGTGCAATCTATCCCTAGGCTTATTTATTCTAAATTATGCCCTACTGAATTCAGTGCAGTTTACACTGCAGTGAGTACAATTGGATTGCAATGAATATTCATTTTTCTACCAATATAGCCATGCATGAAATGAATGTCGAAATATTCACTGATTCATTTATTGTAAACATTTTAGTAAGACAATTTCTAAATTGGCATGAAGTAGAAGCAGTTGCAGGCAAAGATAAAATACAGTACAGTTATAACAATTACAAAAAAATATGCAAGACCATCAACAGAATAAAAAAGTGTAATAATTCATTATAAACATTTGTTGAATGCACTAAATTAGATGTTCAAATATAGGACAGCATGGAATTTCCTGTATGTCATATTTCTATTCATTACCAATAATTGCCTAAATTGCAAGAGTTACTTATAGTTGCATACAAACTTGACAGTCATCAAGTTTGGAGCACTTCTTGGCATACAAATTAGGCAGAGAATATCAATGTTGGGTGATTATTAAGTGGTATTGTCATATTTCCATGTACAATTCTTCTAGATTAAAATTGGAGGCATAGTGTTGTTTTTATCTGAAAATAAATCCAAACAAGCAAGCACTGATATTACCTAGTTGGGTAATAAAACCTTTGCAATAAAACCACCAAGGTCACAGAGCACCAAAATTTCCACAAATTAAATCTTGTAATGTTCTAGACCCCATATGAAACTCAGGCTAACCAAATGTCAAGTAAGATAATTAAAATTTCCTTTAACTTCATATACTCACCTGTGCAGTTTTCTTGGGGGCAATATGCAAGTCGTTTGCATTCTCTTTCTCTCTGTCTCTCTCTGTCTTCCCTTAGTCTAGTCTACAGTTCTGGAATTCATTGCAGATCTCTCCTACAAGTACTTAACTTCTAAACTTAGACAAGATGGGCCAAGTACTGCTACCTTCTAAGATTAAAAATGCCTCTTCCTAAAGATACAAAGATAGCCTGATGAGGAAAAAAAAAAAAGGTGTATCCAGAGCTAGCAGGGTAGACTTTAATTATTTGTTTACAATTTCTTGTATAACTCTTACAGCATGTTCATTTATCCTGCCACTCAACTTGAGAATGAATACAATAGAGAATTATTTTTTCATTTCAGTGCGATACTTGATCAGCAATGTTGTTTTATATTTAGAAGTATTTCATAACTGACATGTCATGATATGTAATATAGCTGACAAGAACTGACAGAGGAGATGCATTGGTAATACAGCTTCAAAACTTTTATTTGTTTAAATTTTAATGGGTCCTAATAACTACATACACATAAGTATCAAATATTTATATTTGGAGATAATCAACATTCAAACAAAAATATGAAGATTTTAAGTTTTTGTTAGAGATGTTTGATTCAGCTCTGCAATTAAAATGACAAGTATATGTCACAGGACATTGGAAGCAACTAATCCCATCCTTCTATAGGGAAACTCAGTCCAGATAACTATTGATTCTAGAACTTCTTATCACATCCAGGGAGATAGTAGCAATGTTCTAAGGTTAATATCCAGTATTAACCAAAATCAAGACTGGTGTGAAAGTAAAACCACTTTGTCTGAGCAAATTATTTAATATTACTTACACATGTTATTTTTCAACCCCTCCAAATTTGGCAATGCAATCAATTCAAGGCATTGTAAATTTTAGGACAAAATACACTAATCCCAGGCTTTTTTATAAAATTAATAATAATAATAATAATTTGCTTATGCTCAATTAATAGAGAGGTTTAAACTGGATAAGAAGGAATGTATTTCTTCTTCTTGTGCCATATCCATCATCAGATGTTGGCGATCATGTTAGCAATCCTATTTTTATCAACAGCCTCACAAAAAAGTGCTGTTGAATTTTGTCCAAACCAGTCCCTTAGATTTTGAAGCCATGATGTTCTACTTCTGCCTAGACCTTGTTTGTCTTCAATCTTTCCTTGGAGGATTAAGGACTTTAATGACTTAGATGAGGGAATAGAAGGAGAACTTACCAAATTTGCAGATGATACTAAGCTGGCAGGAATAGCTAACACCCAAGAAGATAGGCTCAAAATCCAGATGGATCTTGATAGACTAGAACACTGGGCCATATCTAATAAAATGAAATCCAATGTAGAAAAAAGTAAAGTTCTACACTTAGACAAGATAAACAAAAGTACACATATAGACTGGGTGAAACCAGGCTCAATAGCAGTAACTGTGAGAGGGATCTTGGAGTCTAAGTGGACAACCAGCTAAATATGAGCCAGCAGTGTGCAGCAACAGCCAAAAAAGCTAAATGCAATCCTAAATTGTATTAACAATCAAGATCAAGGGAAGATCTTGATTCAATCAAGATCAAGGGAAGTACTAATACCACTCTATAAATCCTTAGTAAGACCACACCTAGAGTACTGCATCCAGTTTTGTTCACACATTATAAAAAAGATGTTGAGACTCTAGAAAAAGTACAGAGAAGAACAACCAGGATTATTAGGAGATTGGAGGCTATAACATATGATGAATGGTTGCAGGAACTGGGCGTGGGTAGTCTAGTAAAGAGAAGGATCAGGGCAGACATGATAGAGGTCTTCCAATATTTGAGGGGCTGCCACAGGGAGGAAGGGGTCGAGCTATTTTCTAAAGCGCCTGTAGGCCAGACAAGGAATAATGGATGGAAACTGAACAAGGAGAGATTTAACTTGGAAATAAGGAGAAACTTTCTGACAGTGAGAACAATCAACCAATGGAACAGCTTGCCCTCGGAAGTTGTGGGAGTGCCATCACTTGAGACTTTCAAGGAGAGATTGGACTGCCATTTGTCAGAAATGGTGTAGGGTCTCCCGCTTGGGCAGAGGGTTGACCTACAAGGTGCCTTCCAACTCTGATTATCTGTTATCTGTTAAGTGAAGTATGCTGTATTTTTCTGGGTATCACATCACAGTTATGTATTTACCAATGAGAAAACTGATGCTGAGTTAGACTTATATGTTAATGCTGATTGTGTGATTGCTAAATTGTACAAACTACTGGAAAATGAATGGTGAAGATGAATATGTAAAACATTATATGATTAAATGGACAAACAATTTTGAATTAGGCAATTTTGATCATTATATAATGTAAGATTAAGATGACAGTATGTGCAGTAAGACAGAAATTTACATTGAATTTGAAGGATACTTTTTAAAAGAGGATATATCATTGGTACCTAAGAACTGAAAATATTATATCTGGCATACCAATTGTATCTTGCAAATGTAAACAATCTGATTTTTTTACCATCTCTGGTAGACATGTAAGAAAACTAAGAATGACTGAATTCTGATTTGTATTTTAATTCAGATAATTCTTAAGCTGGAATGTACAAATGAAGCCAGAGGCTTTACTTTTAGCTCTAATGGAAAAACAGATTTTTAAAAATATGAAACTTTATTTTCATGCATGATAACAGCAGTATCAGACTTCTTTTATGTGTAGCAATGGAAAGAATCACAAGTACCTCAAATGGAAAAATCATGGATTGGGGAAACTAAAATGAAGTTGATGGAGATACCAAAATTGACTGATTTGATTTGATTAAAAAGTTTAGCTTTATCTTTCTTTACTTGGAAAGCATCCTTGGACATTTGGACAAAATGGAAAATGAAAATTTAACTTTGGAATTTGATGACTGGACTTGTTCATTGATTATAGAAGTATTGTATATTATGATATAGTTCAAAAATTATTGCATTTTATGCTTGTGTTTGCAATGGACAAAGTTGGAATTAATTTCCTTCACAGCTCTTTTCCTGTTTGACTTCCTCCCTTATTTTGTTTTTTTCTCCTTCTTTTTCCCTTTCCTCGAATGGTTTTTTGTTTTCATTTTTTCGCATTTTATACATTTTTTTAAATGCAGTTGAAAAGAACCATAAAGCTAATAATGATTTTTTTGGGATTAAAGTTGGACAAGAAGTAAATATACAATTCATTTTTATTAATTACATTTTAGTCTATTTCTCCAAATAAAAAACAATGATAGAATTTTTATTTGTGCCTTTAAGTGAGTCTTGATTCCTAACCACAGCCTGGACAAGTCTACACAGTTTTCTTAGCAACATTTTCAGAAGCGTTTTGCTATTTTTTTTTTTTTCATTCTAGGGCTGAGAGAATATACTATAATTCAATGATTGCCAACCAGTGGGCCGGGGACCACCAGTGGTCTGTGAGAAATTTTTGGTGGTCTACAGAGAAATGTCACCCCTCAAACACCCCCCAAATCAATTAATCTAAGCTGCATGGGAACACAAGGCTGCGCCGCCCACATGGCCCGCAGCAACACAAGGCTTGTGTTACTTGCATTGTAAACAACACGTAGTGAGGGGAGAGGGAAAAGGGCAGGAGGGGGGAACTTGCCCCACTCGCCCCATACGCCTGGCCTGGCCACCGGGCTGATTCTTTCCGCTTCTTTCTTCTTCTGCTTTTGGCTGCATGCAAAGAAAGTAGCAAAAGTCTTTCTTTCTCTCCGCCAGAACTGAGTGTTTGGGACCCTGCAAGGCATCCTATTTGAAGAGGCTGCGCTGGCGCGACAAGTCTCACAAAGACTCATTTCTGGTGAAATTTGGGGGAGATAAAGAAAGACTTTTGCTGCTTCTGCTGCATGAAGCCAAAAGTCCGTCCCCCCCCCCCCCGAGAACAGAGCTAGAGACGGTATCCTGTGATCCCAAATAAAGAATGATTGATTGATAGGAAAATGGGGTGGGGAATTTTCCTGCAGACTCTTTTGGGGATTTTCCCAAGGTCTGTGCTCTACAGGATTTAAAATTATGAGTTTGGTGTTTCCTGAGGTCCAAAAGGTTGGTGACCCCTACTATAATTGACCCAAAGTGGCCTGGCTGGCTTGGTGGCTAAGGTAGGAGTAGAACCCACAATCATCTTATTTTTAGCCTGGTGCCTTCAAGAATTACACTAGAGTCTTGGAATTTTATAAAACTATTTCACTGAGGAAAAATAAAAACAAGGGAATCACATTTCAATGACTGTAGGTTTTTTAAATTTGGAACTTGGTCATTTTTGCCATGCATCTAGAAGGCAGAACATTGTCCTATTTAGTAAAGTACCCCCCCCCCTTTCTTTGTGATATGCTGTTGTTTTTGCTCTCCAAAGTCAGGATTATTATTTTTACAGTGTCCCTTTGGCTCAAGTCAGCTTCTTTTAAACTGCTTTTAAATTCCTGCTGTTTGCAAAACATAGGCAGGCTGTAAATTGTTTTTGGGACTCTTTCCCAATGCAGCTACACTAAGCTTCCTCCTCTCTCATTTCTACAAGCTTGATACTTCTGAACCTTTACCCTTCTCTTGTAATTCCATCTTCACTGCAGTTTAACAGCCCTTTCTCTTCTCCCCACTGTTTGTAATTCCCTCTGTAGACAGAGAAACAAATCAGAGGTTTGCATATCTTTCCTCTGAAGGACAAAGGCAAATTAAAACAACAACACAAACACTCAAGCTCTGGAAACCTTGCTTTGCACTCATATTTTTTGCATCAAACTGGGTATTCTGCCTTGAGAGGATTTGCTAGAAAAACCCATTGACAGAAAAACCCATTACCATTCATTATCTTGAGACCAGTGGGTTGTGTGTTTGTGTGTGTGTGTTGAGGGGGATGAACCTTGTTGAGAATCACTGCATTCATTTACATGTAATTGGAGAGAAATGAGAAAAAGCTATTTGAAGGATGCATATTTGAATTCCTGTAATTTTTCAAAGAAATATGTCAATTCGTAAGAAATGGAGCCAGGATGAGCCCACATGACATTGTCATGGATCACCAATAATATGATCATCATCTTGCAGTGCTGTAGCAAGCGATAATAGGGGGAGGGAAGGGAGAGGAAGGAAGGAAGGAATAGCTATAGACCCAAAGTGATTCCTAAGTTTTGCTTTTCACAAAAGACAAATGATTGACCTTAGCTTTTCGAAAGTGTTCTGTTTGGGTCACAAGACTGACTGCTCCTTGTTTCTGAAAATATGAAAGCAGCAAATATGTGTATCATTCAGGCATGCTTACTGAGAGAGGTGATTGGCTGCAGCTTCCTATTGAAATGACAATTCTAGATTTCCCTCTGCATCAGGTTATAAAGTGACATCGTTAATTTCTGGTTCAGATGCCCATATTTATGTATGCTTAATGGCTACTGAAATAGATGACTATCGGAGGACACGACTGGACAGAGGATTGCAGCCAAAGGGAACATATTCATCTTAATGTTTTGGAAATTCTAGTCATTGCACAATGGCAATTTGGTCAGAGTCTCACACAGAGGGAAATACATTGCCTAGAACTAGAAGCCAAGATTTTAATAGGAACCAAGGGGCCATTTTACTCAAGCAAGCAAACAATGTTGAGCTAATATGCTAGTTCAGTTGTTCTTAGGCAGTGGTGCTGAAATTATGTGGTTATTGACTTATTCAACTGGCTTACCATGATACTGCAGATCCAATTACAGATCTGAAGCAGTATTATTTCTCTGCATGGATGGATGATTAAATCTAAGGCCATTTAATGCTTTCACAACTTCTGTATTCCCATTGTGCTTTCAGAATGGCTGGCTATTCTGCATTGTATATATTCCATGCCTGTCTCACTCTGGATGTCAGCAGGTGTTTTTCAGGCATTTCTCTCTTTTTAGCCTTTATGGCCTTTGTAGTTGATATTTTATATATAAGCCAACAGTTCTACTCACACTTGAAATGCTGCACAAATGGAAGGAGGCAGGGTGGAAGGGGAGGGAAGGCTAGCAAACAAGCCCCAAACAATGATTCCTTTTACTTTTTGAAATGAGTCCAGTGTTGTTTCCTCCAGCCTATTTATGTATGATGGAGTTTGCAGACTATCTCTTTTATGAGGGCGTTCTCAAGCTGTAAGCATTTTGAAATCGAAGAGGATGTCGGTCATTCTACAATATGAAGATTCTAAAAGTTGCTAATTCCCACCCTCCTGGCCACAGACCCTAGCACCCCCCAACTGTAATCAACCAAGCATTCATAAATCAGTGTGATCATACTTGGCTGATGTGGCTATGTGCTATGGTAGCTGTGAATAATGGGATTTATATTTCAGCACATTTAGAGAACACCAAATTAGAGAAGACTTTCCCACACAGGAGAGGTCTACCAATATTGTCGCTCTTAGCATTTGCTACTGCTAGGTCTCTAAACCAGACGATAGTGAGTTTGACCTTTGTAGTCCAGGACATGTATCAGCCTAACATAAAATGTTTCCTTACATGCACCATCATTTACTCCCAGCCCTCCTCTATACTGTAATGGTGACTTTGCCTCACTATTCTGCCTTCTCTACTTCCTTTTCCAGCTGTAAATGTTATTTAACCCTTTGCTGTTGAAAGCCCCATTGACATTACCTTTGATGTTCTGCAAGTCACTTTTCCATAGGTCAAACTGACAGGGCTAAAGTCACGCTCAATGCTGAAGTTTTTATTCTGAGTACTGGAGTCCCAGCCAACTGGGCTAATGATGTGAGATGCTGGGTGGCGCACTTCAGCAACATCTGAAAGGTCCCCAGTTTCTCACTTCCTTCTTTTCCCCCACATTGCCCCCATGTAACATGTTTGGCTTTCAGTACCTGTATCACTCAAGGGTCACACAGACACTTCTGATTTTTTTGGTTCAAGTTTTATGATAGTTCTCCCTGATGCACAGATGGTGGCATTTTGGTACCAAGGTTTGAACCTTCAGAAAGAAAGGCTGTGGCATTTATATCTGGATACTATAGAATGTTAATTGTATTCTCTGACCAGTAAGCAGTGAGGCACACTTTAAGATCCTTCATTTGGGAATGTATATATGCAAAATCTATATGTTACTACTGGCTTATATACGTGGCATGTGTCTGAACTAACTAGGTTCCTGGTCATTGTATGTAAAAAGACTCTGCAGCAGAAGCAAACCAGGCACACATGTTAGTTGAACAGTAAATACATCTGATGTGAAGAAAACATCAATAGCAATTGATTCAGCAGGCACAATGAATCCAGATTAACAACGATTATCCATCCTCTTCACCATCAAACTCATGCTTGGGTCATTGGCTTGCAATTTTTGGATATGTGTGTGCCCTTTTGTGCTCAGAAAACTGATGTGGCAGACTTTACATAGGAAACTTAGCATGGTTCTAGTCCACATCCTATAAAATGCAAAATGACCACCATCTAACCATAATTGTTTGAGAAGTCCATTGCAATGCAATTTGTTGCAGCAGGCCAGCTTGCAGTTTCTCCACTGAGGCAGCAGCTCATTGTGGGTAGTAGAAGAGATTTAGGCCCTCAAGTCACCATATAAGATTTAAGGCTTTCTTGGGAGTCCCTCTTGACCTTCATGATGAGTCCTCTGTGTAGGACAATTGTGCTGCCATGAGGCAGCTGATAGTCCAAAATACTCTATCACCTTCCAAGGCTAGTCAGAGTTGAACCTGGACTTCTTTGATCAGAATACAGTCTTAATCCATATCATTATCTCCTTCTACTTCTCACCCTTTCTCTGTTTGCTTTATATTTCTCTGGCAGCACTAGGACATAAAGCTAACACTTTGATTAGAATGGTGTGGATAAACCTGGGACCCCAGCACACCTACAGGAAGAAGAGAGAAGGATTTGTTTTGATCTTCAACTAATTTTAGTTTCCTGTCATGTCTGAAATGAGTACTGCTGCTAATTTTATCTAGCTAAGATTATGTACCATGGTTGTTATGATATATAAAACAGTACAAAAACCAATAGCAAACAAAATCATAATCTTATGAACATATAATAAACTTGAATACTTATTTGTCCAGCTAAGTAAAATAGTTCAAGGTTGCTAGTTTTTTTTTAAAAATAGATATATTTTGGCTGACTTGATATTGTCTCCATGTTCCTCAAAACAACAGCTGCCTCTAGCGTTAAATGCATATAATTACAATTAAAAAAAACCCTTACATTTAAGAAAGTTTGAATATAAATATATGATTACCAGCAAGGTTCCATCATTGGCTGAGTCTACAATGATTCTTTATAAGGAAATGGGTGAGTTAATTTAGCTGAAAATAAGCCCCACAAAAATAAATGATGTATGATGTGTCTCCCCCAATACATATGTGCAGATAACCAACAAAAGATAGACGCAAATGCTTTATACAGATATTTTTCTTAGGTTGGAAGGGTTTATATGTTTAATGGTGCTCTAAGCCCACTAAATTCTCTTTGGATTTTGCTATTATGCAAGAATTGTGAATTTACCCAATTATTTAATGATTCGTATTACACATTATGCATTCTACTGGCTTGTTTAGAATTGTCAACCACTATATAATTGTCTCCTCTTGAATTGTATTAGATGATCAAACAGTGTGAATGGAATGAAAGCAGACACAGTAATACTATTTTAAAGTACCCGTATGTACTCACAGATAAGCTCCTCCTTGGATAAGCCAACCCTTGAATTTTTAACTCAGATACCGTGAAAAATGTGCCACCCACAGATAAGTCAACCGTGAAGATTAAGTTATATAAATTTTGAGGGTTAGGTTATCACAAGTGGCACATTTTTCATGGTATTTTGGTTTAAAAAAAAAAAAAGAGGGCTGGCTTATCCAAGGATGGGCAATCGGTATGTATACACAACACTTTATTTTGATAAAGATTCCTCCAGTGAACTGTTGATTGTGCTATATCTTGATTTAGGAATGAAGAATAGGTAGGAGCTTTCTGTAGTATTATATATAGTGTTTAGCAAATTTAAGCTAAGGGCTGAGTGTTGTGGATGAAAAGAAGTTATGAAGCTAGGGTAAAGGCAGGATAAGATGTTGCTCAAGAAACAAATCCTAGAGAAAGAACCCATGAAAGATTTCACCTGAGAACTATATGGAAAGGCTGCCTAAAGAGTGAAGGGCTTTCAAAACAGGAATAAGATGACAAGGAAGCAACTGTGTGCTCCTCAGTGATCAATATTCAGATACAACAGAGGAGTACTGTGTAAGAAATGAGAAAATGGAAGGGAAGTTTAAAGCAGAAAAGCAGCACGGTACTTGAGGCTCCGCTGTGATCTCTGAGAAGGAGGTCATACAATGGTTTTCTATTCAATTATAATGGAAACTTTAGTTCAATGTCTGGAAGATATCAGACAGAGAAACACTATATGATGATATTAGACCGTGAGATAAACCAGAATGTTGGTGCTGCTATAGTTCCTATTTTTTTGCAGTTCTTTCGATATGGACACACTAAAGCAAAATTCAGGCAAGCTTATTATTTGCATTTTAAATCCCTATTGTTATAGGCATCATGTAATGCTGAGATATTTCAAAAGCAGATTTATATATAATGGTTGCTTTTCTTATTTTTCATGTAACCAGATAGAAAATCAATTAATAATGCATATCTTACAGAGGACCAAATGGCGAAAATTGCAGAAGCCTACAAATACTTCTATATATAACATATGTAAATGATTGCATATGGCTGCAGGGTTTTAAGGCATTAAAATGGCATATAGGATATAGTTTACAGATAATAATACATAAAACCAGAAACACAGTTCAAGCATTTAATAGTAGATTTTATTTTGGAAGAAAGCACCATCTTACTTTTATATAAAAGTATGAAATACAACTGTGGCAACTCCCAAGCTACAAATGTAATGCTGAAACCACATTTTGGTGAACAGAATTAAGTTTTCTAATACTTTCACAAAGCACTACAGCTAAAGAAATGAGAATACAACTTCAAGTCTACTAACATAAATTAATTTACACACAAAATGTACACAGGCAGAAACTTCAATCAAAGTTCGGTAATAATACCTTTAGGGCTGGGCTTTTTCCCCAATTATTCATAAAAATCTGTTGGCCATTTGAGAAGTCTTGCATTGTTTTTTTTTTTTCATAATGTTATATCAATTTACATCAATACTATTATACCATACATACCACCCACAATAGTTCTCCAAATATGTTCATAACACTACAAGAATATTTGGTAAAAATATATGCTTAAAAAAAAACTATCCACACTGCACAATATTTACCATGCATGTTTTTTTTACATCTAATCTAAATTAATTGCTCATCTCCGTCCTGCCTTTGTTCCAGAGAAAGTGATACAAACCAAGATCCTCTCTTTTTACAGGTTATACATAAAAATGATTTATAGGACAAAAAGAAATAGAATTCTACATTTACATATCCCTTTGCCAAGCTTAAGCCTGCATGGTCTAGTTTGTTTCAGAAACAGTAACAAATATTAAGAAAATTAAGCTAAATATTGTGAGGTAAATGTTTTCTTAAACAATCTGCTAAACAGATGGGCATTTCTGCCAATGACTCCAACTCCCAGGTGCCATTACTACTACTACTTGCCACCCACATGTGCTATAAACATAACAGATTCCTTCAAAAATTATGTTTCTTCAATTTTTGCTAGAGCAAGAGGGATTTCATATCTATCATAAATTTAGACTTGCACGATTTTAACTTTCTAGATTATGGGTCAAATATATTTGTCAGTTTTTTTAAAGCTAAAAAGGAAATTATGTGTTAAGGCTGTTGCCCCCATGCGAAAAAAAAAGCATATATGAACTGGGTTAATTCAAATGGCTGGAAGAGAAAGGACAATCTTATTTCATTAGCAAATGTGACCTCAAAGTATAAGGAAGATCGGCATATAGTAGATGATGATATAATGGATTGCATCACTGCAGTTATGTGAAATAATTTTTCAGACAGCTAAAAGCTTCATACAAAGTTATGTGAGGGGAACAGCAGGCAACAACTGACCAAACTAAATCCTCAACAATTTAGTTTTGAATTTACAAGGTTTGTATCTGTTTGTGAAATTTAACTATTATTTCATATCTATAACCTGAAGCAGTAGCAATGGCACTTAAACAACTTCATAGTGCTTTACAGTCCTCTCAAAGCAGATTACAGAGTCAACATATTGCCCCCAACAATCTGGGTCCTCATTTTACAGACCTCGAGAAGATGGAAGGCTAAATCAACCTTGAGCTGGTCAGGATTGAACTCCTGGCAGTCAGCAGAATTACTGCAGTACTGCATTCTAACTGCTGTGCCAACACAGCTCTAGTAAGCAATTACTGCTGAACATGCAGAATCAGTCAAATGTCTGTATTAAAGTTGATTGTTGCATAATGGTGTTGTTATTTGAGGTTTCCCCAGGATTTTTATTGGGGCCAGGCCAAATATTACTCCATAGATAACAATTCTCAGCCTACTTTTCTAACTGTTCAGCTTTTTCATCCAAATTATCATTGGCTCATGTTAACAGCTTCCCCCAGGTGATTTTCATGGAACACTTAATAACTGCTATGGAATGACATTGTCTTCAACATTGGCCACTTAATATTAACAATTAAGAACACACTGCTCCAAGAAAGCTGAAATTGTAAATGAGGTTGCTACAGACACTTCAAAATAGTCACCGGTACCAAAGTTGTCACTGCTTTTATCATAGTAACAGAGGGAACCTAAAGATTTTGTCATTTCAGCACTGCAATGAAATGAAATAATATTCTAAAAGCTGATATTGTGGGTAAACCAAGAAAACAATCCTCATTTATGAAAATATTTGGCAATTAGCAAAATATTTAAGTGGTTTGACCTTAACTGCAATGCAAAGGTTGCACTTGGGTTCTTATTTTCTAATGCAAATACTTAATAGGAACACAAATACAGACAACTGAATCTCTGGGTATTTCATAAGTTTTTCACATAGTTTTCAATTGTAGCAATCACAGTCTCCTTATAGCATTTTTTTTTTCAAAAGACCTATAATTTCTTATGCAATACACTTGTGAACTGTAATAAAAGAAGTTTTTTAAATAAAAGAACTGAGCACATATAAGAATTTAAGTTTCTGGGTAGACATGACAAAAATGATTTATATCAATGTATTACTTTGCTGTATCTCATGAACAGATAAATCATCAGCCTTCACTTTAGTTTTTAGGGGCAAGCAAAGGTGTGTACCTCTTTTAGTCTTAGTTCACTGAAAAGGGGGGAGGGGGAATCTCACAAAATCCCGTTATTTTTCATGATATCATGCCATCGGTGCCCCCTTTGCTGCAATCTTTCTCTCACAAATAAACTGTATTACACCAGCCAACAAAAGTTTGTCCACTCTGTTATAACTGGAGTAATCAATAATTGATAGAAAGGATTTCTTGCTGCAAAATACTTCTAAGATTAGTTATAATAAGAATTTTAAAATAACTTCATCTACGCTGATTTTACAGTCACCTAACAAAAGTTAAAACAAAAAAGGATCATGCATCTGAGACTATGGTGGCATTTTCCCTTTTCTCTTTGCGAGTATTTTCCCAAATCAGAAGGAACATCATACAAGTAGCTTTGCTATTCTATTTGGATTCAGCCCTCAGACCATCCTCTGAAGGCAGGGAGGGGACACTATCGTGAGAAACAGTATCAATGCTTTGTGCTTCTGACTGAAGATGGACAGATACCTCCACAGCTATTTCTTTGCAGTGGTCATTCACTGAACCATCATCTGAATCTCCTGCTGGTGAATTACTGCGCTTTATTTCTGGGTTTAAGGGATACAATCCCTCTTGGGCACCAAGTGCTTGGGTCTGTTTCACTCCATCTCCTACTTCATCAGGGTCATCAACATGCACAGCTTCAAATATTTCTTCCATAAACGCCCTGCAGTTAAGGATTAGAGGTGGTAGAGGGATACTTCTGGCAAGTTCTTCAATGTATCGAGCAAATTCCATGGTTTTAAACTGGGTGACTTTGGCCAGCTCTAGAGTTTTGGCAGAGGTAATAATAGGAATGCGTTTGGCTATTTCAAAAGCCTTCTGTAGTTTCTCAGCCCCTTCAGTTCTGAAGAACTCATTGATGGCTTTCTCTGTCTTACGAAGATGGCTGCTCATCATGCACAAGCGTGTAATATTTAAGATAAGGATGATGGTAAAAGCAACTAGGCAGACAATCATGTAATAAATGCCCATGTCTCCAGAGGTGGAGACCACTCTGAGGGTGATTGAATAATAAGAGGTGCCATTTTCATTTGTGGCACTGCAAGTATATCGTCCCCGGTCAGCAAATATTACACCTGTGATATTGAGGATATTGTCAGAAATCACCAGTCTTCCATCTAAAGACACAAATAGAATTTTTTAAAAAATATTGCAAGTTCAAGTTATGCTTTTATGTTTCTTAGAGCAGCATGCACAAAAGATGGGGGCATTTCAGTTATGGTCCCATCTCCCAATAAATATATGTCCATCATGGTTTTAAATATATGTCCAGAATTTCTAATTATTTATAAATTGATTTTAAGTATTCTTTTATTCTACTCTGCCTTTAATTCTGGTAGCTGTTCTGAATTTTAAAAACTGCTGTAGAACAAATATAAATCACATGAAGCTTAGCAGGAAAACAATATTCTGTACCAGATTGTCTACAATTACTTTTTATTTTGGATTAATGTTATCCATTTATTTTCCTTTTCATCCCTATGAAAATATCCAATTATGAATATTTTCACTGCAATTGTAGTTAAATCCTATAGAGAATAACAGAAAGTGGATACTTGGATAAAATATTTTAATGCCTGCATGCAATGGGCTTTTCTCATCCAGAGTCTGTAATAGTCAAAATAATGATCTTTAAACAATACATTAAATCATTGCAGCAACTTTGATTTAAGCTTTCAATTTTCTTAAAAAACTCTTCTCTATACAATATAAACTTGATTCCTACAGATGGGATTCAAATTACTACTGTAGATTCAGTATCAGATTGGAGTTTCTTTAACTTGTTCTTTCTTAGAGAAAGAATTCTGCTGCTGTAAATACAATTTTCCTTGCAACTGTTATAAATTCAGATGGACAGTTCTTAAAGAAGACTGTTTCAGAAAATGCTGTTGTTCAGACAGGGATTCAAAGATTTGCCTGCAGATTCTGTTCACCCTAAATTCCAAATGATTTTAATGTTAAAGCAACTTGACTGAACAACCTGTTTATTAATCATTAAATTCTCTTTCTCTGTGTGTGTGTGTATCTTAGCTATGCAAATAGTTGTTCATTGTTGTAATTTAAGAGATTAGGACTGTGATTGCACATCTGTTATTTTTTCCCCTTTGTGCTTTTTACAGAATGTGACAAAGAAAACCTCTATGAGCATTATACATTGGGTCAAGCTTATTGTAAATTTAGACAGATATGACCTTACCTCTTCCACCTTGCTCCAGAAGATGCCCCTTTGAGTTGTACCAGAATATGGTGTCCTGCTGGCTAATGTTCAAATTACATTCAATGAAAACACAGGTACCTTCTTTTGCTATGATATTCTGAGGAACTGGATATTTTGTCAAGACTTGAAAGATAGGGAGAACTGATATGTTGAGAGGTAGGGGCCTTGATCCCACAGTAAATGTCAGGTTGGAAGTAACATTTTCTTGAGCAAAAACACTGAGGTTAAGAATCAGAATCAACAGGCAGCAGCTGAACTTCATGGAAGCTTATAAAGGGATTCTTTTGTTGAATTTAATTACTGAAGACACTGAAACAATATGCATTATCTTGATCACCAGAGAAGATATTGAGTGATGCATCAACCATTGTCTTTGAAGATGCCTAAAAAACAAGTACATGAGAAACCCAACTAAAATACTAAAAAATATGAATGCGAGTTATTAAAAATACAAAACTATACAGGTTTGTTTAGCTTATGAAAAGGATATTAGAGTTAGAACCAGCGTAACTGCAACTAGTCTTATTTATTAGTAACCAAAAAAGACAAAAGAAAAAGAAATGCAAGAATATTTTTCTTACACAAGTAGCTGATTTGTGGTGGCAACATGACCCATTTCCATTTCTATATTATAGGACTAGATACACATATGCATACATCAATGGAACAAATATCTTCTATCTATGGAAGTTGGTATTAAAAAAGCAAGAATCTTCCCCTATTTCCCTACCTGAGCTTTCTTAGTAGTTTATTTGCCATGGATTCTTCCCTGATCTACTCCATATAACTGATTAGTTCACATTACATTTAACTGATTAGTTCACATAACACCTTCCTTCAATGGTTTTTTGGGGAAAATAACAATACAGCTCCTATTTGTATTTTATTATTTGCTAAATGGAAATGAAAGATAAGTCAAAAGATCTAGTAACCGATCTCAAGTCTAAAATAATTCTAATACTGAAAAAACCAAAGACTTATATGATGCTTGAGTTACTAGTTTTAAGAAGTGTTGGATATTTAATAAATGCCTTCCCCAATTTTATTTATTTTCGTAAAGCCTCATAGAATCTTATCAGAAGTGATAATTAGTCTCTTATTTCTGAGAAAATAACCAGCTTTCAGAAGCTCGAGGTAATTATATGCACCAATTGCATATGCTCCCAAAGATATGGACCAAGTTTGTATAACACACAATAGTTTTGAATGCTACTGATTTTTTTTCATTGTTCCTTACTTTTTTTGCTATCTAACCTTTTCTAATCCAGTGATTGCTCTTATTTTCCATACCTTACAAACTGAATCCCTCACTACTAAATTATTTTGTACATTACCATTTCATATTAGCTAACAACTAATATAAAAGACAACAATTAATTAAAAACATACTTTTGAATTAATCTTTGGATTAAATAAAAAATATTTTTGAAGGCAACAGATATGTGCAGGAAGCAACAAGGAGCTGGGCTTGACATTTTACATCCAGTTCCCAAAGTTTTCTTAAGAATTATTAGCTATACTTACTAAGATTAACTGCGTCACAACATCAGCTTTCATAATAACTAACGCAATTATTCAGGCAATTCAAGATAATTGAACAACTCTGGAATCTAATTCAGCAAAGATATCACTGGGTACTCATATTTCATGTTACTGAAATAATCCAGAGGTAGGCAGACAATATTTAGGGGAAACAAGGTGTGTGTGTGTGGATGTGTAGAGAGATCGAAATCACAATGCAGATGTTTCTGGAATCTCTGGTGTTAAATTTTTGGAATGCTTGTTGTCCAATTGTAGACTGAAGCTCTTATACATCCTTTCTTTGAATATCCTTCTGAGTTTATTCATTTATTTATTTGGGGTGACTAACCCTGGACACTGCTTGTACCTGTTCCTGCAGTTTTCTTGACAAGAAAACTTTGGAAGTAGTTGTCCTGGCCTTCTTCCCAATATTTGAGGGGCTTCCACAAAGAGAAAGGGGTCAAGCTATTTTCCAAGGCACCTGAAGGCCAGACAAGGAATAATGGATGGAAACTGAACAAGGAGACATTCAATCTGGAAATAAGGAGAAATTTTCAGGGAGAACAATCAACCAGTGGAACAGAAGTTGCCTTCAGAAGTTGTGGGAGCTTCATCCCTGGAGGCTTTCAAGAAGAGACTGGACTGTCATCGGATAGGAATGGTGTAGGGTCTCCTGCTTGGGCAGGGGGTTGGACTAGATGACCTACAAGGTCTCTTCAACTCTGTTAATCGATCTAAGGTTGGGAGAAAGAATGACTGGCCCGAAGTCACTCAGCTGGCTACATATTTAAGTGTAACTAAAACTGCAGGCCTCCCAGGTTCTAGCCTGGTGCCTTAACCACTACACCAAACCAGCTACATCCTTCTCAGAGGTTACTACTACTATGGTTATCATTACTCCATCGAGAGGCAAAGTGAGACTGCCTCGAGTTAAAGCTGCCTGAAAAATCTGTGGCCCTAGCTCATCTTGAGAAACCAGACTGAGATAGCCGCACGCAGGCTCCTTCTCCGATCTTTTTGAGTTAGGGCAGAGGTGGGAACGAGGGCCCTTTTATGACTTGTGGACTTCAACTCCCAGCATTCCTGAGCCACCCAAGATCATGCTCAGGAATTCTGGGAGTTGAAGTCCACAAGTCATAAAAAGGGAGCCCTCGTTCTCCACCTCAGAGTATCTAACCCAATTATTTTATCTGCATTACTTCTCCAATACACGGGCGAAGCAGTAATAGCCTGGCCTATTCGCGGCGCAATAATCCGGCACTCCTGGCGGACAGCGATCCCACCAACAGAGCTCCGGGGGTGTAAAGACTATCAAAACCACAACGTCAATCCATTTCTCCCTCCGCCCCGCCCCTCTTGATTGCCGCGACGAGCGTCGGCGTCACATTCCCTTCTCGGGCCTTATGCCCATCTCCCCTAAGACAACCAACCCTACCTGTCCAACGACCAGCCGGGTCGGTAATTTTTCCTGCAAATTCGTCATATCCGGCAACAAGAACAAAAAAAGCGAGGTCACCTGACTTCCGGTTCAGTGACGCTCTCTCCTCCTCTCCATGGTTGAGTAATCTGGCGTGTTGGAGGCCATAGAGACGTGGCTGTTTCTGGTGTGATATTTCAGTGGAGAAAAGGGGAGAAAGGCTGGAGAGTCCGGAGTGGACAGTTTCTATATAGTATGTTTCTATAACAAGGTGTATTTCTCTTACTTGAAAATGCCTTTTTTATGCCTTTGCTGCTTTGCTCTGGTTAGGAACATTTATTCCCATAAATTTCATTTAGTGATGATGCCAGTTAGAATCCATGCAAGCTGAGTGGAATAAATCTTCCCTTCGGGATGAGGGTCGTTCCTTCTGCTTGAATATATTCCGAGCCCCCTCCCTTTCCTTGCCTACAACTCCCAGTGGGCTTCTGGCTAGGGAGGGAGAACGGTAGTTGCAGTCTTTCGTGTTTTGTTTCAGTGTTTCAACAGAAGGTTGATTTGCTGGAGTGCATATGCGTCAGAGAAAGAGTAATAAAAGATTTCTGTATTTACTTGCCCACAGATTCTCAGAAGATCCTTTTGTTTTAGATTTTGATCTTTTAAATCCGACAGAAGTAGCTGAGTTTGGACTGGTAATTACAATTTGGCTGGAGTCGATCTTCTAAATTCAGGTAGGTGTCTCTTCTTTCTCATACCAATGATTGCATCCTGGAACAAAAGTGGCTTTGAAGTTAAAACATGTCTTTACTTACTCCTATTTGCATTTTGCCTATTCTTTACTATTTCCTCCTCCTCCCTCTTGATTGCTGCATTTAATAAACTTAACTTTATCCCTTTCTCCACATTGTTTTCTTCTTTTTCCGCCTTTTTTATCTAAAATTGTATGACTAAAATTTTTGAACCTTAGGCAATGCTGATGTAATACTCTAAATATCAACAGTTGGCTGAAAGGTCATTTGGATAAGTAGGATACGATATGAGTAAGCATACATAATAACAGCACGGGCCTGGAAAATAAGATAGGCATCATATGCTGCACTGGGAAGATTGTCTGAAGGAAACAAAGAAAACTGAGGGATGGTTATATTAACTCTAGTTTTCTTTATAAAAAAAAAACAAAATTCTAGCATGAGTTCATATGTTAACTGCAAGACACTAAATAGGTAATTCTCACTGTAACCAATGAGTAAAGGCAATTATTTCTTTGAAAGTATGATTCATCTCTCATTTATACTCAGATATATCAGCCTATCCTACAATTAGGTTGGGGAGAAGGGGGCAAAAGCAGGAAAGAATGTAGGAATCTGATAATATAAATTACCTTGAAACACCAGTTCGTTTCTATCTCTCAGAATAGACTGAGGTTTTTCACACTTTTTGATACATTAGAAGCACATTATTTTCTAGTTAAACCAGAATACTGTTACATGCTTTTACTTTTGTATTTTTTGAAATGATAATGTATCTGAGTGTTGGCCTTTGATTTCTGTTGTTCAAATGCTCATGTTTCTGATACTTTCCCACTCTTATTAAAACAACTTGGCATATCCCCTTGAGATGATGTCATCATCCACATATTAAATGAAAAGCTGTATAAAACTTGTCTCAAGAGTCATAGAGTAGCTATCTATTATGCAAATTATTCATATTCTTCCACTTTCAGATAATGAACACAAAACAAAAAAACAACAGCCCAATAAGTGCAGAATATGTAACAAAAGCTCATATTAATTTAAATAAGGTGGAAAGCTAGCAAAGAGGGAACAAGATAGATTACTTATAGTATTTTCAAAGTCTGTGTGAAGTAGAAGACAAGAACATGCTTTGTTCTATGCAAATAATTGGTTGTATTTATTCTAAATATATTTAATTAAACATTGAGTCAATAGCAGAATTTGTGTAGTCAATCTAAATAAGCAAAAAAGTGGAAAACATGAAGATACCTTGGTCCTGAATCCTATGAGGCAGGATATTATTAAATAATTAAATACATAAAAATAAACACTGTAACCTATATAAGGCCTTAAAAGAAATATGAAGCCATTGTTTTAGCAATATAGTGATGTGTTTTTAGAATCATATTTTGGTTTTAATAGCTTTCTTGTCATTATGATCTGAAACTTCTGGGCATTGAAAATATGCAGCTTCATGTGAAATGAAGTGATGAAATGATCCAGTTATTAATCAGCATGGTCAGAAATATTTGAAACTGGTATTGTAGACTAAATTGGACAAAGACATTTCTAGCCATAGCTGCACATATATAAGCGGGATCAAAACTAGGAAGAGTAATTGTAATTACGACTTAACTGTTCACAATATTCCAGATTTAGGAGTATGTAGAGTTTAAGAATTGCTATCATGTGGGAAACTCTATTTCATTTGAAATTATTTCTGCAAAATAAATAATGTGTTTTGTTATCTAATTGCTTTGCAATTAATTTCAAAGCCATTCTAGTTATTTAATTTATATATATGTCAGGCAAAGGACTTACTATTTTTCTCCTCTGCCTGCTAGCTTAAGGGAGAGGAAAATAGCTGTTTAAGTATGGAATGTTGAATCTAGAGATTCTCAGTAAAATATTTTATTTTATTATATTTTCTCAATGGAATTGAAATAACAAATAATTATTCTAATATGCCTGTTTTTGATCTTGCTTGAGTGATATCCCTATGCAAACCACCGAATCAGAGATGCTTCTGAGTAAACATGCATAGGATTGTATTATGCATGTGCTTTAATATTTATAATTGTCTTCAAGATTACCTAATGTTTAGATTATCTGGATAATCTAACAAATAATAAACTATTTCTATCAATCTCATTTTCCAGATAAATTGTGTTATAGGCTTTCTGGAAACCTTTCTGCATTCTCCAAACTCAGATCTGATTTTACACATTTAGTAGTATGTAAACTGTTTTACTGTACTGATGTGCTTTTTTCAACTAGTCAAATGGGCTCAATTTAAGTTAAAAATATATGTTGCATTAAGCTTAAAGAAATAATTATAATAATTACTTATAAAACAAGGATATGCTTTGGTCATGTCCCAAATGGAAAATGAATCACTGAGAGAAGATGTGGGTGAACTTGATGAAAACGTGCAGAAGATAGTGGATGAAGAATTGATCAAGAATAATGGTGAGGAAGTCGAACCTACATGCATGACCCAGAAAAAACCAGAAGCCAAAATCACTGAGCTCAGTGGACCACAAGAGCCCCAGGTGCAAAATATATTACTATTTATGCTAAAATATGTCAATAATTTTCAGTTTTATCTCAAAATATTCACTCTATCTTCCAAAGTGAAACATTGCGGGGGGGGTAGGGGGCATGCGGTCTAAAGTAAGTTATTGTAACTTTGTAATTTAAATTGAATCTATCAATTTTAATCTGCAGTTGGATTGTATAGCAATAGCACTTAGATTTATATACTGCTTTATAGTGCTCTACAGCCCTCTAAGTGGTTTACAGAGTCAGCATATTGCTTCCAACAATCTCGGTCCACATTTTACCTACCTCAGAAGGATGGAAGGCTGAGTCAACCTTGAGCCTGGTGGGATTTGAACTGCCAAATTGCAGGCATCTAATAGTAGAAGTGGCCTGCAGTACTGCACTCTAACCACTATGCCACCGAGGCTCTTCTTGGTGTATTGAGTATCCTGAGTTCTTAAGAAAGATAAATATATCATGTGCAATCAAGTTAATTACATGTTATTTTAGGAACTTAGAATAATAATATGAATAAAATATATATGGCATTAATTTGAAAGCAATTTGTAACCATTCTGTTACTATAGGTCTGCTTGCATAGGTGACTATAACTGCTGAAACATAGAAATAAATATACAGTTTATTTATTAAGAATATTTTCCTATTCTTGACCAAATTGATTCACATGAGATGAAGAGTAGTATTAACACAATATAGTTAACAAATACAAATGGTTTTTCTCATAGTATTGATAAATTTGAATACTACTATATGTTTAATGTTTTTAAATAATGCTTCGTATTGTATTAATAAGAATCCCCTTTTATTTGGAACAGAACATTATTTTTTATTTGAATGTCTATCAGCTTCCCCATTAAGCATCCAAATCTGCTAATAGAAAGAAAATGTTCTGTAAAATAGTGAGGTAAAAATATATTATTTATTTTTCCCATATATTTCCTTTGCTAGAAATTAGTTTTAATAGTTTGGTTATTTAAAAAAGGAATAAATAACTGCTTACCTTGTTCTCTTTTACTTAGGTCTCAGGTCCCATTGAGAAGACTCAAACAGGATGGGGATATTGGGGAAACTGGGGGAAATCATTGCTTTCAAGTGCTTCTGCTACAGTGGCCACTGTTGGTAAGGATAGCTAAAACTTAGCAGATTCATAGAACCTACTTTACAAATCCAATTAACTTTCTTTTCTAGTTTTTTTTCTTTAGAAGTTAATGGGGCAACCACAAAATAGCTTTCTTTACAAAAAGTCAAGAAAAATATAGAGCAAGATCGATTTTTTTAAAAAAATATGTATTTATAGAACAATAAGTATATCTTGGTCTTTTGATTATGCATCACTCAACCAATTCAAACCTACACAGCTTTTACAAATTCTTAAAGGTTGATATGTTGTCTCTAATTGAAAATATAAAGGAACTGCATAAAATTGAGATCAAGCTAATGGCCAGACAGAACAAAACAGTAGAATCCATCTTATTGACTTATTTTGCTTGCTTGGACAGTACAGACAGATTTACAAGGACCCCAGCTTTCCTGTCATCAATAGATGCATCAATAGATGCATTGTCACACATTGTCACACAGCCATAGGAAATTTGCTCTTGCCATTCTCTTCCCTTTGCAGTGTTAGATGGCAAATATAAAATAGTACAAGTGTGGTTCAGGAGAGCTGCAATAGCAATAGCACTACTTCTTAGTGCTTTTCAGGCCTCTCTAAGTGGTTTACAGAGCCAGCATATTGACCCCAACAATCTGGGTCTTCATTTTACTGACCTTAGAAGAATGGAAGGTTGAGTCAACCTTGAGCCGGTCAGGATTGAACTCTTGGCAGTGGACAGAGTTAGTCTGCAATACTGCATTCTAACCATTGCAGCACCATGGCTCTGGAAACCCTAGAACATGTTCTTCTTTGTTACTCCTTTTGAAGAGCCATTCAAACCAGATTGATTCTTCCTCTGATTAGTGATCCTGATTGTTCTGACCTGGCCTAAGCACAGATGAGCTGCCATTTATTGCAGTGCATATGGCTAAGTTTAGGTAGCAGCATGGAAGATCTGGACCTTGATAGGTCAAGCTCCTGCTCCAAAGAAGTATTTTATGTAATTTTAGATATTATCAAATTTTATACAACTTCAGATATTATCTCACTCCATGTAAATTTTAGAAATCGTAAGCTTGTAATTTTACATGTTACGTTTTATGTAATTTTAGTTACTATCTCATTTATAGCTCAGGCACTGATTGTTTTTTTCAGCTCTTACTGGTGGATCCTAGTCAGGATGTTTTAATTTCATGATGTACTATATTTTAATTTTATCTCAAATTTTATTTACTAAAGTAGTTTCTTAAGGAACTCCTTAGAGTTGTTGGTGCTAATAGATTCCTTATAGACACATTCCTTGTGCTGGTCTAAGACTGTTAGAATCATCTCCGCGCCCCCTTCCCCCCCCCCCCAATCTCTCTTTGAATCCTATTGATTTTACTTGCTTCGGCACTTTGTCTTATTTTTTTCTCCCTCAGGGTTAACATGATCTCTTCTTTCTCTAGGTCATGGAATCTCAAATGTCATTGAAAAAGCAGAAACATCCCTAGGGATTCCCAACCCTACTGACTTATCATCTGATGCCAGAGATGCAATAAAAGGTCATATCTTAGCACATAAAATATTTTATATATAATGACCTTTGTTACCTTTGAAGGGATCTATGCTCTATGGAAGATATGCTGAGCATCAGGCTGTCATATTACTGCCAAATAACAATACTTAGAAATATTGATGTTGCTAGTATCTTAGAAATATCCTGAAGGAAAAGCACCTGCAACTTTTTTATTGCTGTACTTTGTTCAGGATATAAAACTTACACCTGTGTTTGGATTAACCATTGATTCTGTGCAGTGTGAAGATGGCAGAGTTTCAGTTTTTGACACCAGTCTAGATAGAAATGGATATTTATAACTGACAGCAGGAACTACTGGTTAGATTCAGAGAATTGCTCTCTTTAGTTTTATATGCCTACAGAGGGTTCAGGATACTTTGAAATATTCAAGGGCTGTTTTAACCCTTAAATGAATGTTTTTGTTTCAGAAAGCCAGAATTCTGAAGAAATAAGTGATGACAGAAAAGAGACTGAAAATCCCTCACCTCTCAGTGGTGCTTTTGGAATGTTTTCTACCATTTCTTCTGCTGTTCAGAGCACAGTGAGTGAGATTGAAAGGGTTATGTTAAGATATATCTTAGTTTGATCTTGCTGTGTCCTCAGTTTATGCTATCAGCCCTTTAAAGTAGACCAGATCAGGAAATAGATGCCACCAAAAACTAGAAATATACATCCTGTGTTTGAGATTGGCTATAATCATAGGACCTTGCTAGTCTGCCTGTGTTTTTCCTTCTTTCCCTCTTACATCCCAGAGAGTTGGAGGTGCACACTAGTTTTGAGTCTCTTTGTAACCTTATCTGTCCTGGTTACATTTAGCAGCTATTCCTTCTGCACCTGGTGCTTCCCTAACAGTCTTTGGATTCTTTCTCCAATCTTCTCCCTGGTTCTGTGAAGGTTCATTACATTGTCAATCAGGAATCCAGTTCTTTTCGTACTTTATCTTTAATAATTGCTTTGTTTATTGCCAGTAAATTATTTGAGATCTGTTTAGGGGTCTTGAATTACAAGCCTTTTCCTATTATAAAGAATTAGACTAAACTGTAGCAAATTCTTTAATTGATATTTGAAATTTAATTGGACCAGAGTGAAAAGGATATATAAACTTAATAGGCTATGAATTTCACTAACAATTAGTCATGTTGTTGAAATATACAACTTGGTTTGGGATGAAGATGTAATGCATTTACATAACACTAGTATTTGAATGTTGTTATCATTTCATGTTATTTTATAATTTGGTTTCTGAACAGAAATTCTCATGAAGCAAAATATATCTTAATTTAAAATGTCAAGATATACTGAAGATGTAATAATAATAAATTATTAAAATACAGAATGGGATAAAATACTTATTAAAAGTAGCTTACCGTACTTACTGTAAATTTCACACTATAAGACGCACTCCCTCCCGCAAAAGTGGATGGTAATGTCTGTGCATCTTAGAGCAAATTTTGCTGAAGCCCTGCCCACCCGTCGGCTCCCACCCTTTAGCCTTTGCCTCCCAGCAATTTTCCTCCTTGCAGCAAACAGCAAACAGTCTGGTCAGCTTCAGCACAGCCTGATTTAGCACGAGCAGTTGATTGCCGGTTTCCACATGTCCCATTTTTGGACTCCACGCACCCCATTTGGGACTCTGCATATTCCATTTTTGGCCCGTTCCAGGTGGCTGATCCCCACCAATCCCTGCTGCCTAGAACCGGCTGAAAACAGGACACGCAGAGGCCAAAAATGGGACACGCGCATGCCAAAAACACAGAGGCCAAAAATGGGATGGACGGAGGTGGTGATGGGCGGCAGTGATGGGGGGTGGTGATGCAAATTTGACATTCCTGATATACACTCATAGCTGAGCCTTTTTTATGTAGCCAGTTCAAGGGTTATAAAAGCATACTCTGGAAATTCTTTCTGTTAACACATGTTCACTACTATTTATTTGTGCCCCACTTTGCTACCTTGTTTCCCAAGGAAAATGATATAAATCAATCTTGTATTTTGAACATTTGGCTTCTGGAAGTTCAAATGTGCATTTACAGTATATCTATCATAAAACAAAAAAAATCTTTCAAAGCTATATCTTAAAAAGTGCAAATCTCTCTCTCTCTCTCTCTCTCTCTCTCTCTCTCTCTCTCTCTCTCTCTCTCTCTCTTTTAGGGGAAAACAGTGATAAGTGGAAGTCTGGATGCATTAGAATACATTGGTAAAAAGACTATGGATGTGATAGCTGAAGGTGATCCTGGATTTAAGAAAACAAAAGGCTTGATGAACAGAAATTCCACACTATCTCAGGTATGGATTTCCCTTAGGAAACCTGGGAGCAATTAATTTCTGATCCTCTTATTAATAAATTATCAATCAACAGAATAGTTCATGACCTAATTTATAGCTGCAACATTTTCTCTCTCCATGCCATTTTTTTTAATGCTGCTGTTGTCACACTTCAACTTCTTTATTTGTAGGTCTTGCGAGAGGCCAAGGAAAGAGAACAACAGAGGACAGCTGAGGTTTCCATGACTACAGAGAAGAAAGCACATTATGGATTGCTTTTTGATGAGTTTCAGGGGCTTTCTCATTTGGAAGCCTTAGAGATGCTTTCCAGAGAGAGTGAATCAAAGGTAAACGACTTTAAGCAATTTTTTTTTATGATCAAGGAAGAATAAGAATAGGGATCTATATAAACTCTAGGAGGTGAATCCATTTACAGATTCTTTGCAGCACCAATAAATAAAAGCCAATCAAAGCAGGGGAAAGGGACTTCCTATGCTCATCTATTTCTTCTCTGCTTTAGGTAAGTCAGTGTGTTTTTAAATAAGAAGCCTAAAAAGATTTGTTATTCCCAGATGTTGTAATCTGACTGGGATGGACCAAAGAAAATCAATTCCATTGTATGATATGGAAACACAAGTATATGGAAAGTCTTTTTGTTTTTTGTTCCCATTTTCCAAAAAGCATTTTTTGTTACTCAAGTCTTTTTTTTTAAATACTTCTGCTGTATTTGTCATATCAGATATAAAACTCCCGGATCCAAGTTCTTATTATATCTTTCAAACAGGTGAAATCAGTTACAAGTACACTTTCTGGTGAGGAGTTTGCTACTTTAAAGGAAGATCTGGAAAAGCTGAAAGAAGCATTTTCATTAGCTGAATTTGATGACGATGAAGAGGACGATGAAGAAAAAAGAGGTAATTTGGTGGATCCAACACTTGAATACGAACTGTGCAACAGTATATAAAGACCTCTTGATGTGGGGTGAGGTAGCTTTCTAACATTCTGTGGCATTCAGTCATTAATGCTTATATTTTAGAGGCTCTAGCTTTTCATTAATCAAGTGAAATAAATAATAGATATTAAAAGCTTCCACATACAGGTAGGCCTTGACTTATGACCACAATGGAGCCCCAAATTTCTGTGGCTAAGCAAGACAGTTTTGCCCCATTTTATGACTTTTCTTGTCACAGTTCTTAAGTGAATCACTGCAGTTGCTAGTAAGGCGGTTGTTGAGTAAATCTGGCTTTCGTCATTGACTTTGCTTGTCAGAAGGTTGCAAATGTGATCCCATGACCCTGCAACCGTCATAAATACCTTCCTGTTGCCATCCATCCAAATTTTTATCACATGACTGTGGGAATGCTTAGTGGGTTCATGTGAAAAACGGTCATAAGTTGCTTTTTTCAGTGCTGCTGTAATTTCAAATGGTCACTAAATGAATAGTTGTAAATCGAGGACTACCTGTATTTTAAGGCTCTGTTTTTCTGAGCCTTAATTACCTGTACATTTAAATGAATGATCAAATGACAGCATGGGTCTCCTTAATTAACATAATGCTTGTTTCATATATTTTTTTATATTTGATATTTTTTAAAGGAGTCTCTGTGGCGCAGTGGTTAGAGTGCAGTACTACTTCTGCAGCCAGCTGCCTACAATTTGGCAATTCAGACCCCACCAGGCTCAAGGTTGACTCAGCCTTCCATCCTTCCGAGGTGGGTAAAATGAGGACCCAAATTGTTGGGGGCAATATGCTGACTGTAAACCGCTTAGAGAGGGCTGTAAAGCACTATAAAGCGGTATATAAGTCTAAGTGCTATTGCTATAATGTAGAGAGAAACCTGGTGGTCACAGTGGCTGATTGGAACCTTAGGGAGGAGACTTATAATGGCTCCTGTATCTATAGATCAGGCAACTTATATGTGAAAAAGAAGACAACAAAAAACACTCATGCTTCTTCCATTATATTGCTAGTATTATGTTGGTTGCACAGCTGTTGGCATGTACCTATTACCTTTAGAAAGCATCTAGAGATCCCTATCTTTCGATCACAAAGATTATTAAAAAGAGTGCTCATATTCTGAAGAACAGAGATATGCCCCACCTAGGTAATGAAAAACAACAAACAAGCCCTATATGTAATTCTAATGAAAATACACAATCTACATCCTATTGTTTTTAGAAGACGAAGATTTCACAATTGAAGTGGGCATACTCTTTTCACAGCTGCGCATCTCTCTAAAACCAGCTAAATTGCTCCAAGTGAGTAAATGCTTGTTTTTAGCTTTTAAGATTATGTATAGAGTTATTCTGGATGTAGTTTGGGCTTCTGAAATTTGTAGTAACTTGTACTAACTAGATTAACTTTAAATTTTTATTTTTATTAATTTATATTAAATTGATTAATAATTAGTGATATATAACAGCAACTGAAGGAATTTTATAACTTAGAGATTTTCCACCTGGGAAAGCCAAGGGAAATCATCAAAACCATAAAAAAGTGAAAGTTAGAATATTTTGGACATGTGATGTGACACCTGGAAAATACGGCATACTTCACTTAATCCTCCAGGAAAAGATTAAAGGTAAATGAGATCCAGGCAAAAGAAGAACATCATGGCTTCAAAATCTAAGGGACTGGTTTGGACAAAAATCAGCAACACTTATTCATGCAGTTGTTGATAAAAAATAGGATTGCCAACATGATTGCCAACATCCAATGACGGATATGGGACAAGAAGAAGAAGAGTGACTATCAAATATTAGAAGTGCTTTTCAGTAATGGACATCTTTTTCCAATACTTTTAGGCGAAACGGGTGGCATGCATGCATGCATAAATAAATAAATAAAAATAAGTAAGTAAACAAATCCTTCAAGATGGCTCTGTTAGTGGTCATATTGTTGCAGTTCTTTCAAATATCCAGAATCTAAGCTAACTAAACTTGATTTCTGGATATTAGCTTGTTATCTTTTATATGGTAAAATTTAAAGAGTAGCTTAAGGCAATAATCAAAGTATTTTTTTCTTTAAGGAGATTTTAATAGAAATAGAATGAAACAGAAAATACATTTTGTTTTGAATTTCAAATAAAACAGCTGTAGCTGAACTTTCATATGAATATTCTGCTCTATTCTGTCCTGCAATATAAGTCAGAATTGTTTAAATGTTTTAAAAAAAACCTGGAAATATTTTGATTTCACCCATAGGAAACAATGCTGAGGGCTGGCTCCTGCTTCCTTGTGTTTTACAAGCGGGCCAGAGAAATAAGGGGGAATTGTAGTTCATGCATCTGTCACCTTAAGCACAAAATAGAAGTACTGTTGTGGTGCTTGAAATATTTCAAATAGCACAATTCAAAATGACCAGATTTTATTCAGTCTTAAAATTCTTGAAATTTAATTTTTTCCAGTCAGAATATTTCAAAATTCAGACACACTTCCTTGTAGTAATGTATACAAACAGTAAGTGGCACTGTTTTCCAGGAGAGAATGACAAACCTCCAATTTATGTCCCGGATGTGAGGAGTCTATAGGCGGAGCAAGAAAAATGGGACTGAGCTGTTTCAGTCTTGAATGGGAAAGATTATAGACTTCAGCATTATGCTTCAGCATTTACACATCTATTTTCCAATGCTTCATTCTATACCACTATGATGGCATTGTACAGATACAAGCAGTTTTGATTTCCAGTGGCTAGAATTGGGAAGGTAGGGAGCAATTCATGTAATCTATGAATACTGACTAATTACTTACAGGGAGATGTGTTGTGGTATAAATACACTGTTTGCATTCTCCTCAAAATCTCACTGAAATTTTTGCTGAAAATTGGGAGTGGAGAACATAAAGCCTTATAGATATTATTCTTTCTGGCATCTACTGGTCATATTGGCTGGGGGATGCTGGTAATTCAGCTGCATCTGGATGGCTAAACATACCCCATTCCTCTGTAAGGAAAATGATGTATTTCTTTAAAGAAATCAGTTTCCTTGCCATGTAGCAGGCCTTTGACATTTTGTTATCACCATCACTTGAGAACAATTATGAACTGGGATCTTTTACTTTTTCTCTGCTGAGCCTGGATATGGGCATTCTTCTGATCAGCAATTTGTTGATGTATCTCTCTTTTTTTTTTCTTCTCTTGGGCAGGCAAGGAACTCTGCTCATGAATTAGTTAAAAACCTCAGTGTGCAAGTGGTCAAAGAAGCAGAACAGCATGAAGGAGAAGGAGACCAGGAAGTGGGCTCAGGAGATACTGAACAAGAGAATAAAAAGTCAGTGGAGGTAATAATTTTAATCAAAAGAATGCTGCACTACAGTTTAAATGTATGCATCCATTGAAGAACTATTTCCATATTCATCCTCAAGTTATGAGCTCTGCATTAGTCTGGGTGGAGTGGGGTGGGGGTGGAATTGGATGTGAAACTAATATCATGGCTTCCTCTTTTAAAGAAAATAGAATAATATCCATTTCTAACTTTGCAGGATATTCACATGGTTGCAATCAGAAGCCTGGCTGAATTGACAGCTTATTCCATTGAAATGTTCCACAAAACTGCAGCACTCGTTCTTCATGGACAAAAAGATGATGTGTTGGCTATAAACCGAGCTAAAACCCTTTCCCAGTAAGATTAATCATGCCTGTCTTCTCTATTTCTTTCCCTTCTTTTCAAAAATGTAAAAAGGTAACAAATACCTGGTTCCTGCTAGCCAGTCTTGTTTAGGGCAGTGGAATAAAAGCCCAAAGAATCTCCTTCACTATTCTTTACTTCTGTTTGGCCATATCTAGTACAACACAATACCATGGGCTAATCCAGTACTTGCTATAGGAATTGTTCTTACTACCATGTTTACAGGCCTTCTCATGCTTGCTTGTGTCTCTAAGAGGTTATAGAGTTCTTTCAAGGCACAGTTTGAAGGGTTTCCTTCAGTTGAACTTTCTTCTTGCTCTTTAGTAATGGAAGTGATCAGCCAAAATAATGGATGAATGAGATGAGGAAGGGGCATATAGAATGGAGCCTACACTGAAAAACAGCCTGATTTATCTCTAACAGTCAGAGAGTGGCCAGTTCTAACCAGGTTCTGAATCCAAAATTTTGATATGGGAATCAAAGTCTCCATGTCTTACTATCTATCACTGGAAATTAAGAAATGAGTATACCTTTTCCTCATTTATTGATTTGTGTTCCAGTCCAAGAGTCATTAAGTGAAATGGTTGCTAAATGAACACGAGAGAGGGACACTACAAAGATCACTGGCTGCTATGTGATTCAGATACAGTTATATTGTACAATGTCCTGTGCCTGACCCATTTCCCCCCTTTTTTGCCTCCTCCAGAGGCAGAGAGATTGCTTAAACAAGCTTTTCTTCCTAAGCTGCTTTTCTTCAGAGCTCAGTGCTTCCCCGAAATTTGGTAACCCAAATTAGCCAATTCAGCTCCATGGCCCATTGGTGAAACTGACCAGACCTTAATCAGTTTTACACTGAAGACTTTTCTTGTCAGATGCCCAAAATTTGGTCTTCAATGAGTGCATTGGTTGGAAAATGAATTTTTAATTAACATTTATTGCTGTCATATTTATGAATGATCACTGAGGTAATTGTTAAATGAGAAGTGGCAGTATATTGTTGGAAATTACTAGGTATAGGGCTTAAATGCAAAATAAAAAGCAATATACTGTATAATTTTGCTTGATACCAACAATAGGAGAATCATGGGTGAGCAGCTTTCAAGGAAACACCCTCTCAGGTTTCATAGGCATCAGTATTTTTTAAAAAATATTCTTCGTTCCAGGAAAAAAAAGTAATAAAGAACACTAATTGATAAAGAATATTTGTAGCTGTGGGTTTAAATGAGAGGTCCTTGGTACTCTATGAGCTTGGTTGTTTTCTTGCAGACATTTCAATACTCAAACTAGGTAACATCATAGTACGACATAACATTGATTGTGTTAGCCAGTTTGGGTAATGAAATGTTTGCAAGAAAATAACCAAGATCAGAGAGGACCAAGGAACCCTCGAAGAGCATTAAATAAGGCAGGAATCTTGCACCATCCTTTTTTCAACATCTCTCCCAGAAAGTATATCAATTCGATAACCTTGCTGAAAGAATTTACTGTGAATAGAAGCTAAACCTGTCCTCAGCACCTTTTTTTCCTTCTTTTTTCCATACAGAGCTAAAGGAACTATTTGCAAGTTAATTGGAATCTCTGTTTTCATATCCCTTCAAACCACCAAGAACCTGCTTTAGAAAGTCTTCATTTTCTATTCATGTATTTTTCAGATCAGTTCATTATAGCAGACAAACCAGAGCATACCCCTAGTAGGTTCCCAGGCATACTAGTTGCAAATTATGCAGGATATTTAGAGACTGCCTGACTGAAAGCTTGTAGATCATCCTTAGTGCTATACATGGTAAAATAAATAAAAAAGATATATATTTTATTTATTATGTATTATTGTTTTGTTTTAGAATTACCATTATGCTGTGCAAAGAATTATCATCTCTCTCTAAAGAATTTGCCACATGCTTAACAAATGCAGGGGTAAGATGATCTATGATGTCTAGTGGTAAAAAGCTTTTCATGAGAAAATAGAAAGATTCAGCCTACAGGACACATATTATTGTTTTTGTTTTATGCTATTTTTAAAGAAAGGTGTCCTGCCATTTCCATGTAACTGCTACTATCAGCAAAGTATTTTACTTCGCTTTACTAGTAAGACGTTAGAGTTTACCATTTTTAAAGGATTCCCCCCCCCCCTCAGATAAATCAGAAATGGTTACTAAGGTTGGACTTTTTCATAGATTTCTTCATATCAGTTGTTTCCTCTATTTTGATTTAGATGCTCACATTACTAATATGAGAGGATCCATGCCAGATATTTAGCATCATTTCTACTTTGGCTTTGAATGTTATTCATATTCATTTCAGTAGCATGGGGAATAAATTATCTAACTGATCAAAAATCAAAAGTTTTGGTATAGTTTTAGATATATGCAGCCTGTATTCTCTTTAAAAATTTTCTTTTTTTTCTGGCTTGGTTTTTAAATGCAACTTAATAATATGTCCATTTTTTCAGGTGGAAGAGAAGGCTGATGTGCTCAACCCTTTAATCACAGGAGTGTTTTTGGAGGTCAGTTAAATGCACAAATGCTTGCAAGGGATGGATTCTGAAAAAAACATTTTCACAACTGGCCTAATATACTTATACACAACTGGCCTAATATACCTAATATACTGTGAAACTAATACAGGTAGTCCTTGACTTATAACTACAATTGAGCCCAAAATATCTGTTCCTAAGCAAAATAGTTGTTAAGTAAGCCATGCCATATTTTATGACATTTTTTGCTACAGTTATAAAGCAAATCGGGCTTCTCCAATTAAATTTGCTTGTCGGAAGCCAGCTGGGAAGGTTATAAATACTGATCACATGGTCCCGGGACAGAGTAATTGCCATAAATACATGCCAGTAGCCAAGCACCCAAATTTTGATCAGGTGACCATGGGGATGCTTCAATGGTTGTAAGTGTGAAAACTGGTCATAAATAACATTTTTTTGCTGCCATTGTTACTTCATATGGTCACTAAATAAAAGATGGTTAGCTGAGAACTGCCTGTATTTGGTTCATAGTACTTTTTTCTGAACTTTGAACTTTTAGAGAGAAGGAGAGTACATAAAATGGCCAATGTTTTGGGATGTTCTTTTTCTCAGGACAAAAACAATCCTATCCAACTTGAGATGAACAAATTGAAGAAATAAAACATTTGAAACATCACACTTCATTCTGAGTTTATAACACAGTTTAGGTTAGAACTGATCCACTTCAGAATTCTCTTCTGTGATTGGAACAATTCGTGTTTGCTGCTTAAAACAATCACATTTTATTTTGATTTAGACTTTGTGCATGTGATTTAGACTTTGTGCTCAAACATTCAAAATGGCAGTTCAGAGTTGAAACACTTTGCAAATTCCTATTAAAATATGACAGTGTCACATGTTTTACTGCCCTAGATACTAACGATTATGAGCAATATAGAGATTTTATGCAAAGGGCTTTGGCTAGGGTTTCAAAACACTTCCTTCATAACATAATCTTATTCAGATTAAATATGTAACAATGAAGATTAATATTCCATTCTGCAATGTTTATCCAACTGACAAAATATATAATTAATTCCCATAGATTAGAACAAAACTGAAATAATGTAAAAACAGATGGATGGCTTTTAAATGAATATGGAACAACTTGTTCATGTAATATGCCCAGGTCCTAATCAAGTTACTTATATATCTATTTTTCACTATTTATTTTACTAAAGCAATTAATTAGAGACATATGCCAATCAAACTCTGATCTTTAGAATGTATGAATGTTCTTTATTCATATAACAAACCTTTTCATTCTCTTTTAAAGGCTTCCAACAGTGCCTCTTATATCCAAGATGCCTTCCAATTACTTTTGCCAGTGCTGCAGATCTCGCATATCCAGACTCAGAAAGAATTATCTCAGCAATAAATCAAAGTCTGACTGACTTGGAACATCACTTCCAATGGATCTGAATGGAAGTTCCAGAAGAAAATGAGAAAGCATCTTAATATAAATTAAGACAGATGTGATTTACCACTGACCAGAATAAGATGGGCCATGATGCACCTCGGTAGACAAGACCTATAGGCAGCATAGGAAGTTTGTAAAGCAATTTATTTGTGTCATTTTGCTGGATAATGTTCTGTCTGCTTCTGCTGTTTAGACCCTCTGCATTATGTTCCTTGAGATTAGAGCATTATGAAGGAAAGACTTTTAGTGCAAGGGACACATAGCATAACAATTCATGGCATGAGACCTTAGATTATTGGAGTCAGTAACTGCTGCAAAATTGCATTATACTCACATTGAAATACTATTTTAAGTAAAACACCCAGCACTCCAAATACTGAGAAAATTTGTTTCAAGACATGTGAGTGTTTTTTCAACTGTTTATTCTAAGATCTGGAGATCTCAAAGGGGAAAAAAACCCTGCTAAGGTTGCAGCTAAGGTTATTTGAAAGGAGAAAAGGGGCATTTATATATCTTAGCTTACTCCCCAGTAAGCATGATTATGTTTCAGGTTTTAGACAAATCTGATCTTTTATTGTTGTACACTCTCTACTAGTGCTAGTTTAGAGATTTGGGTTGTTGTTTTTTTAAAGAAAAACTTTTACATAATAGCATTTGATGTTTAAATAAACGTAGACCTCATTTAGTCAATAGATTTTCAGTGTCCTACTTCCTTAGCAGTAAATAAAAGGAGCCAAAAGGAGTTGACATGATTTGAAGAAAAGTAAGGCTTTTGGCAAATGCTCTGAGATAAGATGGCCAACCTATAAATTTTATAAATAAATAAAATGAAGCTGTCAAGGGAAGCTTACAACTTGGATGCAGCATCTTTTTCCCCTTTAGCCCTATTTCATGACTCTGGATACTTCTATGAAAATAATTTTTGAGGTTCTGGAACTTTGCCTGAATTCCCAAATTGTGATTTAATTCTTCATATCATAACTCCAAAGACTTTAGAATAGTTTCCTCTTGTCTTTTTTGTCCCATTGTTACTTGTACAATTTTGTCTTGTTCCATAATGTATATGTTTATTTGTTCCTTCCTAGAATCTGCTCAGGGAAATTCTACCAACTTTTATGTTTTGAACAAGTAGCTTGCTATGATTATAGTGACTCAATATCACTTCAGCAAAGAAAAAAAAAAGATGAATTGCAACTTGTTTTACTTTAATGAATGCCCTTGCTTTTGCCTTTATTAGCATGTCTTTGTTCTAATTCCGATTCTGAATTTCCATCTGGTTGCTTGATGGTCTTAGAGTTACTAAATTACATTATTACCATATTATAGCATTAGCAAGGCATATTGAAATAATGCATCACATACATATACATACATGTGTGTATGGGTTTATAAGTGTGCATGTGTGTATTTATAAATATATAAACATATATACATACACAAACAGGCACACACACGGTAAAAATACCCAGTAACTTTACAGACATTAGGTTTTTTTAGATAGTTTAATTTCTAGCAAAAAATCTATTTTATCTATTCTAAATATGAATATGCACTATATTGTATACAGAGAATAAATGTCTTATGATGCAATAAGGAAATGGCTGCTTTATTAAATAGATTGCCTATTGAATACATACAATTATTAATGTTCAGGTGAACAAATCAATATTTTGCCATGTGCTGCTTTCATTTTTTGCTTATTCTTGTATAGAAGAAATCTGCATTGTTTCAGAATAGTGGGAGTGATAGCATACTTGGTGAATATACAGTATATTGCGAAGAATACATGCATTTTGTTTGTCTATCTGTAAAGTTTATGCTTAAACTTAATATGCAGATTTCATCATATTGTTTTACTGTAATAGAAGAGAATAGCTATCTGTTCAAATGGAACAATTGCGCATTTTCTTCAATAGTTGCCCAGCCCTTGTTTCATTTTTAGATCTTTTCAAATGAGTCATAGACTTTGTGAAATACTTTGTATTTGCTTATAGAATTGTAGTCATGTTATAGACTACAAAGAAATGGCACTTTCAATTAATAAAAATGGCCTGAAGATAACATTAGAAATGTAGTGGATTTGTAGGATAGTATGTGAATGAACAAACCAAGACCATAAGTTGAAGTCTTCAAACAAAATGGTTACAGGTTTGGATTTTACGAATATTGAGATTAAATTTAAATGCAAAGGAAAACAAAGCTGGAACAATGTTATCCATCCCTCTGCCCTGTTTTTGTTTTAGGAATCAAGTTCCAAATGTACTCTCAAGTAAGCACACTTACTTGGAATATAAATGTTTAAATGCTTACAATTAAATTTAATTGGATTATGCCTTCAATACCTATGCCTAGCTTAATCTCTTAACATTTTTATTCCCCTGTATTGTTTTTGTTTTGCACTATTTTTCCACAATATAAGGCTTTGGAGCATGGTGGTTGAGGAATTCTGGGAGTTGAAATCCACATCTCTTTAAAAGTTTCCAGGCTTGAAAAATATTGCTTTAAAACCTACCGATCATCTTCCATTGGGTTATTTTAGAAAGGGATGAGATTAGTGATAGTTACATTCTCATAGTTATTTGTCAGTGCAAATAACATTAACAAGTTTGGATTATACAGAATAAAAACAACTCTAAGGAAATAGTGCAAGCCAAATTCTCAACTCTAAGACAATTGTTAGGGATCCTGTGGTTGCAACACAAGTAAGGGTTGAACAGAGTAAACTTTTAAGTCTTTTTTTTTTTTTTTAAAATTGAATAATTCTGTATCAAAAAATGAAGAAAAGAAAACTCATCACTTATTTAAATAACTGCTCAAAAACAATATAATTAAATTGGTTTTATGAAGTAGACTTGAGCAAGCAGAACAAAATGTAGCAGGAGAAGTCAATTGCACAAATTATTATAGCAATCATTGCAAGACCAAAAGAGGCACAAGTTGCCCACTTCAAACATACGCTAACAGCATGATCATCAGTCTCTATCTTGGCTTCTGGCAACACTTCTTCATGGCTGAAAATGGGCAACAATCCTTTCAAACCTGATCTTTGGCATATTGGATATGTAAATTTTACTACTAAAAATGAAGGCCAACTATTCTTTTTAAAAAATGGAAAGCAGCTCTGGGATGTGTTCCAAATATGCTTTTTAAGAGGCAAGTGTTCTGAGTGTCCCAAAGGTGCTTTTCAATAGGCAACTGGAATTTCTTGGGTTTTTTTTTCCCCTTGAAAATGTTTTACTGCTCATCCAAGAAGTTTCTTCAGTTCTCAAGAAGCTTCTTGAATGAGAAGAGAAACTTTTTCAAGCTAAAAACCCCAAACAAATCCAGTTGCCTTTTGAAAAGCACCTTTGTGGCAACCATGACCTGAATGATTAAGAATCTTCATGGATGCTCTGGGAAATTGATGTATAAATGCTCATAAAACAACATAATTCTAATATCATTGGGCTTTTACTATTTATACTTTTATTTTCACCTTATTCATTCCACAAACGTATGCACTGGTTCTCAATTATTATACTATTCTTTATTTATACTATGAATCGAACACTTCAAGCATGGCTTAATTTGGAATACTAATATGATCAATCATGTAGTTATGTCAGTGGAATTCTAATTTTTGTACTGCTGGTTCTGTGGGTGTGGCTTGGTGGGTGTGGCAGGGGAAGGATACTGTAAAATCTCCAGTCAGAGGTGATATTTGCTGGTTCTCAGAACTACTCAAAATTTCCTCGACTGGTTCTCCAGAACTGGTAAGAACTTGCTGAATGTCACCTCTGAGTTATATAAGACATTGATTATTATTCACTCCAGAAAGCCTACTCTGCTCTCAATGTGATATGTAACTTTTGCACATGTATATATTCCTGTAGATATCTTCAAGACACTTCTTCAGGACTGACACAACGCAATGGAATTCTTATCTCTGTGGAAGAATCTCAATTACAAAATCAATTGCTTTCAAGATATGTGTGTAGAAATGTTTTACTTGTTAAGTCTTGCTGACATTTTGAATGATTGCTGAAATTAACATATCCTCATCACTTGACCAATCAACCTCTCTGTTGTTTTCTTTCTTGTCTGGTCAAATCTCTTGGAAAAAAAAGGAACGTAAAATTAGAATAGTGAATGAGACATTTTGGAAAATACTACTACTTCTCAAATCAATCTGTCTTCAGTTTTGAGTGAAAACTATTTTGGTCACATTGTAAAAAGTAAATAAGGTGTGACTTTAGGTGTTATGAAGGAACATGATAAATCATAACTGAAGTTGTGATTATGAATATTATTATATATTAGTCCAAAAGAGACATTGCTGGATTTTTTTTCCTAAGATGTTAAAATACATTATTTTAACATTATTATTTATACATTATTATTTGCCTACATTAGGCAAATTTTAATATAATGCACTTGATAAGTTCTTGGTCAACTTATTGTGCTTCACTGTAAATTCTACATTGAATTATTCTCAACGAGATTATACGATTTAATAGCCATTTGTGAAGTAAGTTGGTCAAATAAAGACAACCTGTTGGACAATCAGGCCTGACAAAACTGGCTGGAATAATCAGGATTTAAGAATGAAGTTAGTCTGAGCAACTGTATATATACTGCTCATTCATTTTATGTGGGACTATAACCCCGGTGCTGGCTGGAACCAGTTTTTCTTCTTTCCCAGATCATAAAAGGGGAGGAATCTCCGTGGCAGGAGCTACACTTCTGCTAATGAAGTCTGCATTGAAAGGTTTGCTTCTCTTTCTACTTCCTCAGGTGAGAGAGTTTTCATGTATACTGTGCCTTTCTGTCTTTTGTGTGAATGATTTTTTTTCAACCCAGCTGGCTTTATAGATAGAAGGCACTTTAGAAGACCGCATCTTGATTGGGACTCGATTCTGCATGAATCAGAGTGAAAATATTTTGTTTTGATGTTTAATCTCTTCAGCTTTCAGGAGAGCAAGCAATGATTTCAGTAATGCTTAAAACTCAGGAAGAGCAAGACCATAGGAGAAATCAATGTTATGGCTTGCCAAATTTTATTTGGTACATGAATAGTGGTTATGAAAACTCACGCAGTTTATAAATCTGTAGTAGCGGTATGAGTGCTTATTTGCTCCACAATTAAGGAAGATGAATAAGGAACCAAACTCTTCCCATTAATGTCTCATAATTAGAGAATCTTATTTATCATATTTGAATTTTATGCATAAAGAACCTAAGCATAAAGAACCTATACAAATTCTCTGTGTTGTTTGTAATGGGGCTGAAAATGGGTGAGGTCAAAGAAACTGGTGAAACCAGATTCTTATACAGAGGTTTGGAAATCTGACAGTTTTGTTTATCTAGTCTTCTAAAGAAAGACTTGTGAGTTCTTTTTTTAAGTCACTCTGTGTTTACTTCATGTCAAGAATTTTGGTATCTTCTTTAGAGACAAAAAATAAGTCCATAACCATTTTTATTCCTTTTATCCTAGGTATCTTCCTGTCCTTCTTAGATACATCTTAATTTAATACTGATCTGACCTAAGAAACTTAGTGTCAAGCCTTGACAAATTAATTGTATATTTTGTAATAACTGTACTTTTACTGAACAATGTCTTCAATTTTAAAAGGTAGGTTCCCTTTTTTTCATTTGGAAAAAGAAAATGAAAGAAAACAAATCAATCTAAGTGTCATATGAGATGTAAATAAACAATCCTTTTATTTCTTAGCAGTGATACTAAATTTTATTGTGTTTTTGTCTTCCCTTGCATTCTATATATGTAACTATGCATGAACTACTATATGATATGATGAAAATGAGCAGTTGTTAATGTGAATGTTTCTAAAGAATAAAAATAGCATCATTATTCAGTGGGAGTTTTCAGTTTTGAATTCCTCAGTTCCTTCCTGTCTCACTTGAGCTAGTTCTATATCTTATAATCTTTGGAGACCCACATAAATTAGATTTGGAACTCATCTTCTATTTTCTTGTCTTATTCAGAGGGTAATTTTTTTTCTTCGTTTTAGTTTTGCATTTCATTTTGTTGTATCTCTATTTTTCTACTGATAAGCTGGTTTCAACATTCTTCCCAAGTCATTAGCAAAAGACACTGCTTTCAGTAGACATTTAGTCTCCATCAGAATACTATAATTTCTTTGCAGATGAAAAAACAAAGTAATCATTAAATTGGACTTCAGCAATTAACAGATAATAGAGCAATAGTAGTAAAGGTTAAACAGTAGTCACCTTAGTTTTATTCACTGATTTCATAGTCCAGTGATATAAATCCTATGTTTTTCCATCATTTCATCCATTTTTGTTCTTTCCCAAGGAAGGATTGTGGAAATTTCAAGGATAAAATATGGGTGTCTTTTACGTGTCTAGAAAGTGCCATAAGTATACAAAGTAATACTTTGCTTTTCCTTTTTTGAGGTTCCGTTCCTTTATTTTTTAAATTTAATTTTTGTTACTATAATAGCTCAGAATGCACAGACTTCTAAGTACAAGTTCTTAGAGAAAGCGAGGTTCTTAGAGAAAACGAGATTCTTAGAGAAAGTGAGGTGTAATCTATTCTATATGAAATAAGCTTATCCTCAGTATAAAAAAGTAATAAGGTTCACAAACCCAACCCACCAATCAACCAACAAAATGTGCTGGAGACAAAGATACAGTTACATTTGACTTTTTGGAGCCTCTGGTAATTTACTTCTTATAACAGATTAACTTCTGTTCTACTAGTTTCTTTTTGCTTCTAATCTAGATCCTTATAGAAAAACAAAATGAAGAATGGAATTTGTCCCTGTTAACATTTTAGTTTTTATATTATTTATTCATTTAACTTACATGCCACTCCATTAACGCTGTCTTACAAGTTTAATATAATAGGATTAAAACCTAAACCAATTAATACAACAATAACCAATCAATCTGATGAGCCACCATGACTTTGGGGGCCTTTGCGCAACATTTGTCTTATGCACCAATTTTGCTCTTTCCCTCCTGGGCTGGGAAGCTTTGATCATAGTAACTCTGCACCACAGACACTTGTCATTTAGATTCTTGCCATCTGCTTATCTGGGGCTGCCCCAGAATTTACAATTGGTTCTGAATACAGCAGTATGCAGTGTTGGGCATCTCTAAGTTTGCTCATATTATACACCTGTTACACCGGTTACCCTGCATTGGTTCCTAGTTATCTTCTGTGTACAATTCAAAGTGCTGGTTATTATGTTCAAAGCTCTGTATGGCATGGGACCAGGATATCTTTGGGACCACCTCTCCCTGAGAACATCTGCCTGCCCCACCAGAATTGATAAGTTGGGCATGCTTCCCTTAAACACTGCCTTTTCTTGTGGGTCCTCAGGAGTTTGCCTTTTCTATGGCAGCCTCTGCATGTGGAACACCCCCCTCACTGAGATTTGAAAGGCCCCGATTCTTCCATCTTTTTGGAGAACACTTAAAACCTGGCTCTTGCCTCAGGCATCAGGGTGGAATAAGAATATAGGTGAATCAGAGAAGTATGGTTATGGTGCCAGGTTTTTCTGTTTTAGTTTTATTGCTATTGGTTGTTACTGTTTGTATTGTTTAAATTGTTTCTAGTTAACAAATAATCAGAATTGGAAGGGACCTTGTAGGTCATCTAGTCCAACCCCCTGCCCAAGCGGGAGACCCTACACCATTTCTGACAGATGGCAGTCCAATCTCTCCTTGAAAATCTCAAGTGATGGCGCTCCCAGAACTTCTGAGGGCAAGGTGTTCCATTGGTTGATTGTTCTCACTGTCAGAAAGTTTCTCCTTATTTCCAGGTCAAATCTGTCCTTGTTCAGTTTCCATCCATTATTCCTTGTCTGGCCTACAGGCGCTTTAGAAAATAGCTTGACCCCTTCCTCTCTGTGGCAGGCCCTCAAGATATTGGAAGACTGCTATCATGTCTCCCCTGGTCCTTTTCTTTTCTTTTCTTTTTTGGAACAAATTTTATTGATTTTAAAGACAAACAAACCATCATTAACCATTAAATACATAAAACCTCTTTCCATTATTACTTTTACAAGTCAAGTAGAATATTATTTTATGCAACATAATTCTGTTTTACACCATTTCAATATAAACATATAGATATCTCTTAACAAATTTCTCATTATTTCTCTTTTCGTATTCAATTTCATTGTTGCTATTATTATTTTCTATATTTATCGAATTTATAGTCATCATCTTCATTCCTCGCTGACTTGATCACCATTATTCTCATCCAACATTCCTCCGAGGTTTTATTAATTCTCAAACAAAACATAGATACACAAAACACAAAAATATAAAACTTCTTTTAAGAAAGTAGTTTGGCCCCAGATTACCTCTCTGTATGAACTTCAATTAAATTTGTGCTCATCTTATATACCATTACCTATCTTATTTACCATTCTATATCTTCTATATAACTTCTCCCCGCTTTTCATTCTTCTTATTTCTATTTTATTTAATTCATTTTAATTTAAATCATTGTATTTGTATTTTTTGTTCATTCTTTCCAAATTATCCATTTATCTCATTCCCTATAGTAAGAAAAATAAAAGAATTTCTCCTGAAATCACTGATCAGAGTATGATGCCTTTCTATCCTCCCCCTAAATTAATATTTAAAATAACGCCTGATACCCAATCTGATTCTGCTTAGTACATTCTACCTACTAACCTTTAAAGAGAAAAAATAATAAATTCATAATAATTAATATAATTAGATAATAAATCTAAATATTAAATCTTATAACATTCCGGTTGTCTATTTCAAAAAACAAGTGCTACAATTTTATTAAATTTTAAAATCTGTCATTACTAAACATTTCAATATTTTAATATTTTATTAATTCTTATAACATTTTAGTTTTCTATTTCTAATGCATAGTACCATCTTATGTACCTTGCAGAATCTTCTTTTTTTAAAAAAATTATACCTTACCCTTCATCCCTAAAAAAAAAATCCTTTTTTCCCATCTTGTTTCATACCTTTGTGGCTTTTCCCTCCCTTTTCTCTTCCTTTCTTATCCCCCTGGCCTTTTTACCCTCCCCCTACTAACCTCCGCCTTTTTAGCTTTCCCCCTCTGTTGTAATCCTTTCTCCTTTTGCTCAGTAACATTGAGTTGGTTTTGCATCTTATTTTTTCCTTTCTTAAGTGTTTTTTTAAGTCTTAAGTCCTTCATTTTCCTTCCTTTCTTTCTCCTTTCTCTCTTAATTAATTTTTTAGATTCACTGAAGATGGCGTCTTCTTCTTCTTCTTTTTCTTCTTCTCCTTCTATTTCCTCCATCTGTTGTGTTTGCTGATAAATAGCAAGCGCCATTTCTAAAGAAAGGAAAGCTTCTTTCACAGCGTCCTTACTTTCTTGATATTCCTTTCTAAGTTCATCATCAGATAAAGCCATTCTTTGTTCTTCTTAGAGCAACCAAAATGTTTCAAAAGTTAAAACAATTCCTCAAAGTCCCAGAGACATCAATCAGTCCAAACAACGCACAAAATTCTCGCTTTCTCTTCCTGGGGTGGTATCAGTAAAAGGGAAAAGAAAAAAAGCCCAATCTGTATTTTACAGCCTTGTTACAATCAATTTCTAGTCTCAAGATCTTCAAGGCATCTCCTCCAGCAAGATCTTAATTTTTTTTTTGTCCTCTCCCTTCCCACTTATATCAAGAAGCCAAGTTTTTACCTTTTATAAAAAACAACAGGTTTCTCAATGGCCATTTGTTGATTCCATAGGGAAGGAGAGTAAACTTTCCTTTCAGCACCTCAATTTTGCCGCTTGAAATCCTCTGGAAACCAAGTATTTTTCAAAAAGTCATAGTTCTCAGGATTAAACGCCTCTTAAAGTCCTGGATCAGCCAAAAAACTTTCTCTTGTAAACTTTCTCCCCTCTTCCTCCTGCTCAGTCTTACCCAGCTGCCGGCTTCTTTGTGGCGGCCATTACAGACCGCCGCTCAACCGCCTTGAGAAAAGGGGGTTTTGCTGGCTGGGGAGGGGGTCTGCAACACCCCCAAACCCCTCACCAGCTCCCCCTATCTTTGGCTGCCTCTGCAAGGCAGCCTTGGCCTCCAAAGCCGTCCGGATCGGAGGCACCAAAACGGCTAGCGCGGCAGGGATCACGCAGGATCGCGAAACCCTGCCACTGACGAAGCCGACAAACCGGAAGTTCTCCCTGGTCCTTTTCTTTACTAGACTAGCCAAGCCCAGTTCCTCCAGTCCCCTAATTATCCTTGTTGCTCTTCTCTGTACTTTTTCTAGAGTCTCAACATTTTTATAGTGTGGTGACCAAAACTGGATGCAGTACTCTAGATGTGGTCTTATTAAGGCTTTATAGAGTGGTATTAGTACCTCCCTTGATCTTGATTGTATCCCTCTGTTAATATAATTTAGGATTGCATTAGCTTTTTTGGCTGCTGCTGTACACTGCTGGCTCATATTTAGCTGGTTGTCCACTAAGACTCCAAGATCCCTCTCACAGTTACTGCTATTGAGCCTGGTTTCACCCAGTCTATATGTGTATTTTTGGTTTTTCTTGCCTAAGTGTAGGACTGTTGTTTCAAGATGAGCACAAATATTTACAAATATTTTATACAATATATACAAACATTTCAAATAAATACATAAATTTGCATTAGGTTAATCTATAGACCCATGGAATACCTTTCTGTAGAGCTATGTTATTACACTTTATGCTCTCTTTCTTGAAGAGAGGCCACTGAATATCCAGGAAGTAAATAATTCTACTGAGAAGGATCTCATTAGAGGTAGCCTTCCTTTAGTACTGGGACCTTCAGCAAACCCTCTTTCTTGCCAGTTGAGTATATTCTACTCAGGATAAGGGTACTCAGAGATATTCAGAGTCTGACCATAAAGCCACATGCTGCTTTCATGCTGAATATACAGTAGCTTAGCCAAACTTGGCCAAGTTCTTGCTTGCTCCTCTTTCATGGTTCAGCAGGGTTACTTAACTTTGACATTTGGAATAGGAGTCATTCTAGAAGGTAAGGACTTTTGAGATAAGTTCAGCTACATAGTTAATAATACTGAATGCCTTCCATACACCAGTTTCAGGACTGTGTCTTTATTAGGTAGAATGACTTATGCCATATTCTCCACCTAGACTAGTCTCCAATGTAGTGTAAATTTCCCATTTATAAGTCCATGGAAATAGGGACTGTGGCCCTTTAAAAACCTATCTGTATGTACTTTAAAGCTATTTTAATGCATGAGATTATATTGTACGTGGAGAAAGCATTCTCCTTCAATATAATAATGATTTTGTGCAATGCTGGGCCTAACTAGAGATCTTAGATAAAACTTATTTTTCCATCAAAGAGTAATCTTTTTTTCATTTCAATTGCCACTAACCTATTTCCCACAAGTAATAGTTACATCTACCAGATCAATCATAGTTGGTGATCTTCTGTCCTCAAAGCTTTCCCTTGAGCTGTATCCGTCCTATGAAGTGTGAATAGCTGTTCAGCACTACAACACATAGCGTGCAGTAAAATGTTGGCTTGCACTGAAAAAGCCTTTGAAAATGTCCTTGTTAGGAAATCAAGGCATATGATAGATTATTCCCTTAGTTCTCTACTTTTCTGATCTGTTAATGTCCCAGCTGATTTCCTTATATTCTGAAATCTCATTGCCAGCATTTGGGAGAGAAGACAAAGACAAGAAGGATGAAAAAGATAAAGGAAAAGAACATAAAGACCATAAAGATGGAGACAAAAAGGACAAGAAAAAGAAAAAAGTGAAAAAGGAGAAAAAGGTAAGATGAGAATAGAGGAATAGAAATGGCTCCAGGTAAAAAAAAAATGTCCATGCCTTCCATTACTTTTTGAGGGTGACCTTTTAATGCATAACATTTTCTGTAGACCTCATTCAGCTCTTTATCTCCTTTCATTATAATGTAATGTATAGGTGAAGGTGTTGTATTAAGAATGAAAATGTAAATTAAAATTTTATATTGTTCAAATTCACTATTATGCAAACTCCCTGGTTACAGGTAGTTCTCAACTTACAAAAATTTATTCAGTGACCATTTGTAATTACAGAGGCACTGAAAAAAAGTGACTTATGACTATTTTTCACACTTATGACCATTGCAGCAGCCCCATGGCCACATGATACACATTTGGATGCTAAGCAATTGGCATTTATTCATGACAGTTGCAATATCCCATGGTCATGTAAGACCTTCTAACAAACACATTCAAAGGGAAGCCAGATTCACTTAATAACCATGTTAGTAACTTAACAAATAGAGTGATTCATTTAAAAACTTTGGCAGACAAGGTCGTAAAAAGGGGCAAAATTCACTTTATGACTGCCTTGCTTAGCAACAGAAATTTTGGGCTCAATTGTTGTCGTAAGTCAAGGACTGCCTTTTCATCCAGCCATCAACTCTGACCTCAGCTTACATAATTTCCTTCTTGTAGAAAAGACTGAAGGAAGGAATGTTGCCCCGAGGATATACCGTATATCAAACAAAACCAATTACACGACATGTCTTAAAACTACAATATTGGTAGTTTTCACGAATATCTTAAGGACTGGAAGGGATTTTATGGGTTCACGGGCCATATTTAATTCATTTGTGTTCAAATGAATGTGAATTTTGTTAAATCCTAATAACACTCCTCACTGTTAGCCAATTTCCTCTGGTGAAGTAGAAGACAGTATAAAAGCATACCATGTTACAAATACAAATACATATAGAAGTGGCAGGAAAATCTTTTGTCTTTAATTCACTTTTTTGTTGTCTGTTTTCCTCCTATCTGGCTCTTAGCCATGCTAAATTGTCAACTTAATAGAGCTGACCACTTGTTCAAAAGAATCAGCAGCATCACAAAGGTAGAGTTGTATCATAAGTTTTATATATATATATAAACAAACAGAAAAATAGCAGCCATCCTAAGAAACCCCAAAGATAAAATTGAACTGGAAAACCAAAGAATATATGAAGTCCCCTGTGCATCATGCCCGGCCATACACTGGACAGACCAATAGAAGAATAAGTACCCGCCTAAATGAACACAAAAATGCAGTAAAAAAGCTGGAACACACTTCCTCACTAGTCCAACACATGAAAGCCACAGGTCATAGCATTGACTTCAATGGTATCAAAACCCTAGCCACGATAGAAAACCCCAACCACAGAATTATCAGAGAAGCCATAGAGATTGAAAAAAGACCTGAAAGCATGAATAGAAGAGATGACTCCACCAGACTGTCAATTATCTGGAAGCCTGCACTCACAAACAAAAAAATATCCATACCACAAGCCAGGCAAACACCTGGGCACAAACAGACTCCCCCCTGATACCTCCAGCTCAAATATACCCCAACCAGGCACCCAGATGAAACTTAGCTTCCTAACAAATGATAGTGGTCCGTTTACTCGGAACCAAGCCTCACTAAAAGCCTCCAATACAGGAAACACAATGTTGCCAGCCAATCAAGACAAAAAAAGCTACAAAACAAACAGGAGATATTAGAAACACCAATCAAGCAGAACACAGCAAACTCCAAGACCAATAAACACAGACCAAGACTCCCAACCAATCAGGATGAAGAAAAAACCATTCTAACACAGCAGTAGGCTAGCTGTTAATTCCCTTTGTCTGCTGGAAGTATGATTATGCTGCTATCCTTTTTTGAATTGAACCATAAGGATTGAACCATAATTGAACCAAAGGATTCAATTATGCTATTGCACCCAAAAAAATCTCCACAGAATCCATCATATGTGCAGTAGAATCCAGCCTAACTAAATTAAATACAGATGAAGCTGATAGAATAAGACACCAAGTTACTAACATCCTATGCACAAGCAAACCACCCAAAAGCAACTTACACAAAGAAGAACTAAAAGCCCTGCAAGCCCTAAAAAAGGATAGCAGCATAATCATACTTCCAGCAGACAAAGGGAATGCCACAGTAGTAATGGATATAAAAGACTACGAAACAAAATTGACAGACCTGCTCCAAGACTCCACATACAAACCCATAAACACGGACCCAACCACATAACTGGAAAAAATAACCAAGAAGCAAATTATAACCAGCCACATGAGCAAAGAGATCCAACAGATGATCATCCCAAGAGAAAAATCTTCCAGATGCCCCAAACCATATGGCCTCCCAAAAATATACAAAGAAGGCATACCTCTCAAACCCATAGTCAGCTCCAGAGGAGCACCACTACAAAACTTAGCTAAACACTTAGCAAAACAGCTACAGTCCCATGCTGAAACAGCAGCTTCACATATACAAAACTCATGCCACTTCTTGGAAATGATCAAAGATCTACACGTGGAACAAGAAGATCTGCTTGTAAGTTTCGACGTGGTTTCACTATTCACTCAAGTCCCGATAAAAGAAACTCTTGATATCATCAAAAATAAATACCAACCAGCTAAACACCTCATGGAACTAGCAGAACACTGCTTAACCAACACATAGTTCATATACAAAGGACAAAGATACCAGCAAATTGAAGGAGCCCCTATGGGATCACCATTGTCACTTGTCATTGCAAACCTGTTCATGGAAGAATTCGAATCCAGAGCCCTGGCTAATGCCACACACAAACCCAAACTATGGTTAAGACACATCAATGACTCATTTGTGATTTGGCCCCATGGAAAAGAAAACCTAAACAACTTCCTAACGCACCTAAATAGCACACACCCCAAAATCAAGTTCACCATGGAAACGGAAACAAATAAACAACTACCATTCCTAGATGTACAAATCTACAAAAAAAAAACAAAAAATAGATGGCACACCTAGGACACACAATATACCAGAAGAAAACACACACCAACCGCAACCTCAACGCCCAATCCCACCACCACCCAGCACAGATAAACTCCGTGGCCAAAACACTAATCGCCAGAACCAAACACCTGGTAGACAAGACACACATAAAGACTAAACTTTGCAACCTGACTAAAGTACTGACAGCCAATGGCTTCCACAAAAACAAAATCACCGGCTTGATCCACAAAAACACACTGAGACTTAATGGAGACCTAAAAGATGAACAGACCCATGGAACAGCTGTCCTGCCCTACATAAGAGGTACTACAGACAAAATCAGTAAGATACTACACAGACATCACATCAAGACTGCCTTCAAAACAGACAGAAAAATAGCAGCCATCCTTAGAAACCCCAAAGATAAAATTGACCTGGAAAACCAAGGAATATATGAAGTCCCCTGTGCATCATGCCCGGCCACATACATTGAACAGACCAATAGAAGAATAAGTACCTGCCTGGATGAACACAAAAATGCAGTAAAAAAGCTGGAACACACTTCCTCACTAGTCCAAAACATGAAAGCCACAGGTCATAGCATCAACTTCAATGGCACCAAAACCCTAGCCACTATAGCTAACCCCAGTTACAGAATTATCAGAGAAGCCATAGAGATTGAAAAAAGACCTGAAAGCATGAATAGAAGAGATGATTCCACCAGACTGTCAATTATTTGGAAACCTGCACTCACAAACAAAAAAATCTCCACACCACAAGCCAGGCAAACACCTGGGCACAAACAGATCCCCCATGATACCTCCAGATCAAATACACCCCAACCAGGCACCCAGATGAAACCTAGCTTCCTAACAAATGATAGCCGTCCATTTACTCGGAGCCAAGCTGCACTAAAAGCCTCCAATACAGGAAACACAATGTTACCAGCCAATCAAGACAAAAAAAAAAGCCACAAAACAAACAGAAGATATTAGAAACACCAATCAAGCAGAACACAGCAAACTCCAAGACCAATAAACACAGACCAAGACTCCCAACCAATCAGGATGAAGAAAAAACCGTTCTGGCACAGCAGTGGGCTAGCCCCAAATTTAAAATTGAAACAACTGTAAAAGTCTGACTCACAGACGAATACAATACAGAAGCCTGATGATGGCAGATGAGATTCTGCAGAAACATTGCTACAACTTTAAAAGCACAACTATAATGACATGGAAAAATACCCGAACAAAGCTGAATACCATACATGTAAGTATCCGCGAAAACTTAAGAATATATAGCTTCATAAAGGGTGAGCTAATTTGGCAATGCTGCAGAGAACACCTGGGTTAAAATGAATGGAAGGACAAGTAAAGGCAACACTGTTGTTATGTCTATCTAGCCAACCAAGAAGGTAATATTGATGATGTCTTCCAAAAACAAAAAAAGTTCAGAGAGACCTGAAGTTAGTAATGATGGGGAAATTGCTCTGGCATCTGTTGGGAAAAAAAACCCTGCTAAGCATGGGCACTTTCCCTTTGTCTTCTCCTTGACAGTGTAAAAGAGGAAAAAGAGAATGAACTATCTTTGTTTTGATCTAATCAATAGAAAATAATTAGTTGGGTAGTGGAAGTAGGAGGAACATTGGAGGAAAGCAGCCATGTAATGCTTCCAATTCTTGGTTTTAAAGGAAACTCCAAGTGAAGTCCACAGTAACATGGACCTCAGAAAAACGGAATAAACTAATGTCAAGCAAGAGAAATGGGCTGGTAGAAAAATAAGAATTAGTGAAGAAGCAGATAAAAAGCAGATAAAAAGCAAGTAGTAGTAATAAGGATAAAAAATGGAAAGCTGCAAACAAAGACAAGTGCAAAGTTTAGATCAAATGCATAAATATACCTATCACAATAGCAGTGCTTGCAGAAAAGATTTCAGAATTACAATTGGATGCAAACTGAATATGAGACCTGCAAAGAGAAGAAAATTCAATTTTTTGACTGCATCAATGAAAGTGTTAATTTCCATTCCAAGTACTCATTTTAATCTATGCTACTTTAGCCCATTTTTATTGCCTTGGTTCTGGATATTATACCTGTAGAATTCAGAAAATGGAATGGGATAAATGAAGGGTAACAAAGGTGATTGGAGTAGAAATTAAAACTAGTGAAGAGAGATTGGAGCTGGCTTTATGTAATCCTGAACTAAGGGAGATAAAATAGTATTCTTCAAATACTTGAAGAAATATCTCATAGCAAAAGATCAAAACTTGCTCTCCCTCATTCCAGACTGTAGGAGACAGAATAATGAATTTCAGTTAGTAGAAGACAGATTCTGGTTGAATGTTAGGTGGGAGGGGGACCCATTCCTAATAGTAAGAACATTCTGACAGGTGAACCAATTGCCCAGAAAGATGATGGATACCTCTTCACTGGATGTTGTCAAGTGGAAGTTTAGACAACTATTTGTCTGGGAAAGTAATATTTTGCATTCCTACACTGAGCAGGGAAAGTTGGGCTCAATCTGAAGAACCTCTTCCAGCCCAATAATTACATTCTACATCAGCCACAGTGGCAAGGTTTTACTGAAATTTTCACTTAATCTTCATGCCTCCAGAACTTTCATATTTGAGGCAGCAAGTATCTTCTACAAGGAGTAAATATTGTTTGAGAGCAATGCTGTCAATGCAGCGGTTTCTCTCTGAGATGGTTTAATATTTCTTACTCAAAATTGTCCTGGGTGGCAAGGAGGAAGGATTGAAAGGTGAAAAATCAGTGAAAGCTTAAGATAAATAAAGATGACTAGAGACCTTGAGAAAAAGGCAGATCATCAGCAAGCTTCAAAACATCAGAAACATCAATATCTTTTTAAAAAGTATACTTTACATGCTTTTTCATGTTTAAATCAAGGTAGAGTTTCTCTTCTATTTCTCCTGATTGTCTCAGTTCTCCTCAATGTTTTCATGAAATCTGTGACGCTCAGGAATATGTTTTTGGGGCTAAATATTAGACATGTTCTGAATTGTGGAGAACTAAAACTTCTGTGTTTTCAATATGTATGGAAGGAATACACTGTGGGAATTTGAAACAATGGAAAGTGTGTGCAGTGTGATAGTTGCGGTCAGCAAATTTTCCCCAATTGTCACATATCATTTTCCAAAAACATGGAAGACTGCACTGGTAAGCAGATTTAATAACTAATGTGCGGATCAACCTCTCATATTCGATTCACATTAATGCTTGGGTATTATGGTGGAAGAGAACGTGCAAGACAAACTGCCTCCGATATTGATTGATTAATATTCACTCAAATAGTAGAAGTTTCCTCTTCTTTCCATCTGCCCTCCACCCATGAATCCCCAAAAATCTTTCCGTAGGATCCTTTAACTTTCCAGATCAGGTTCTGGCAGGAAGAAAGCTCAACAGGCAAATGCCTTTCCATCAAGAGACAAGCACATCTGGATCTGTTTCTACTGTGATCCCTTTTGTGTGCATATTTGAGGGTATATGAAACATGCCTCAGATATTAGAGTAGGAGGAAAACTGTCTAAAATTGTCTAAGTGCAGTAGGCATCATGCAGAAACCTTTTTAGAACAATGCATCTAAAATCAGTTAGTGAAGACAGATTCTTGGTAGGGGTGGAGAAGTGTGTGCTAATCTAATCCGAAGCCTGACTTTTGTATTGAGTTTTTATGTACTATGATAACAAGCCAAGCATTAATCTTTAGCCATGACTCAGCATTGAATTGTTTTAAATCTTGTTTGAACAATTCAAGTTCAGTTGGCTTTCTTCTCTGTTATGAATATGAGTCAGCCTAGAGCCAGCCAAGTTAACTAAAAGAAAAAGTTAAATAGGAAGAGACAATATAAGAATTTCCTTTGCAAAACATGGATTAAAGAAGGAAGTCATTCAAAGGATACGTTGTAAATGAGCTTTCAGAGTAGAGTAAGAGTGAGATAGAAAATTTGCCTTTTAAACATTCACCTTCTTATACCACAGCATTTTATGGCCTACGGCATAGGTATGGGGAAGAAAAGGTCCTGGATAGCTTGCTTCAGTTCCTTTTTTACCTCTGAAGGGGTGTGGCAACTTTGGTTTATTTAACAAATGCTCAGTGAGATATATTCATGAGTCACTGCATTTAATAACTGTCACATAACTTTCTATTTATTGTACATGAAGTACATGGTGAGAAAAGGATCACACCCATTTAACAACTAAGTAGTGATAAATTCTAGCATACAGGAGCTCCTCATGATAGCCAGCATCATCCTGTCACAAGGAAAGTCCCATAATTACAACTCTCCACAGGTATCCCTCCATTTAAATTAGCTAAATACTATAATAGTGTGAGCTGGCAATAAAGGACATTGTGATTAGACTTTGAACTTTGGCTGGGGAGTCCTAGATTAACTTCTATAATCACACAGGGTCAGTACATGTGGGCATGGGTAGGTCATTGTCTGGCAGGTTTGCATGACATGCTCAGCAGTGTTAAGTGCTCTAGGTAATTTCTGATTTTGCTTTTTCAGGAATCCAGTTATTGTTTTAACAATTTGTGTGAACAACTTGGCTCTCACATTAAGCCATGATGTGATTTGTTTCTTTGGATACATGTATGCAGTCATTGTAGTTTATTGTGCTATGTATGCAGTCATTGTAGTTTATTAACCGAGACTTAAAGTTTAGGAGCCGTGTGAATCCAGCCAACGAGTCTAGAACAGCTTATAAACTTGTTCTGAAGGTAAAGTTGGGTAACCCATCCCTATGTTCAGTCTGGGATTAAAATATGGATAATATCTGAGTATTATTTAATACAGAAAGATGCCATCCAAAGTCTATGGATCACTTTTGCTCCTCCCAAAGTGCTAATAAAGAATTTGAGGGCTGTAACTGGAATTGCATTGCTTTCTATAGCAATAGATTGGGATAGATGTATTTCAAGATTAATACCAAGAGCTTTGGCTTCTTGTACAATAGTAATTTGAGACCTTAAACACAAAACCAAGTAGTAAAAGAGTCATTTAAGCAGCTTCAGTAATCAGCTCACACTTATTTCATCACACATTCAAACTTTCACGCCATCCCACTACTAGGTTGGCCAAGCTTTAGTCTTGGGGAGACAGATGCAGAACCTCACATGTGTTCCAGCAAGCTTCTTGGTTCTAGTTTTAATAACATTCTTGTTTTCTTTAGCACAGGATGCACTGTTTATAGGTTTATTTCTGCCATTAAGTTATTTTCATGGATGTTAAGCCTTTCCATTCTCTGTTCTCTGTTGCACTACCAACCTGTTATTTTCTGCTGACAATTACTTAAGAGTTCATTGTGATTCTACTTTAGTTCTTACTTGTTTTTCTAACCATGCAGCTCCCTAATTCCCTTCCCCAGCTTCTGCTAAAGTAGCACAGTATGACATTGTTTTTCCAACCTGGCATAACCATTTCTCTGACCTGCATCTTTCTTTTTTCTTTGCTATCTGCTCCATGTTATCCTATGTGAGAGCCGTGATGGCGGAGTGGTTAGCGTGCAGTACTGCAGGCTACTTCTGCTGACTGCCAGCTGACTACTGTTTGACAGTTCGATTCTCACCGACTCAAGGTTGACTCAGCCTTCCATCCTTCTGAGGTCGGTAAAATGAGGATCCAGATTGTTGGGAACAGTATGCTGACTCTGCAAACTGTTTAGAGAGGGCTGTAAAGCACTGTGAAGCAGTATATAAGTCAAAGTGCTATTGCCATTGCTATCCTATATTTTTGCTGCCACCACCTCATTCTACCCTTCCCTAAACCAGCTGCATACTGGGCTAGAGAACAAAATTGGGTAAGTCAAACATGGGACAGGATGAGCCACCTACTAAACCTGACTGTGTGTCCTGTCCTACAATATCTGCCAACAGGCACAAGCAATTTCCTCTGGTGAACTATATTTATTTATTTATTAAATGTGTATGCCTCTTTTCTCACTGATACCAGCAATAGTCCTGGTTCCCCTTCTCACCTCTGTTGATTCATATCTACTCATTTGGCTCATCTCTATTTGTCCCTATTTTGCTTCCTGCTGCTGCTGTTGCCGTCTGTACCAGGCTCCCTTCTTCTCAATTTTTATTGCATTTGTGGCTCTGGCGCCATTTTCTACCTATTCTACTCCAGCCACTCCTGTCTCTCATCCAATCTTTATCCCCTTCTACTGCTTTTATCTTCTCTCGCTCCACTTTTTCTTTCCCTACTTATTTTTCCACTCCAGCACTGTTCCCCCGGCTCCAGTCTCCATCTTGTCTACCCATCCACTTGACTTAAGAATGGGTAAAGCAAAAGCAACCAGAAAAACAAAACAAAAAACAAAACAGGAACAATACACTGAGATGATTTTATTTTTAAATGAGGTGGAGAACAAACATAGAGCTTGTTATAACAGGGATTGTCTCTGTCTCCTCCCTATATTTTTTCACTGTTTATGTGTATGAAATATTTATTTCATAAATAGTTGCTTTTTGCCCAGTGTTCTTTCAAAGGTAGGGAATTGTGGGAAGAGGTCCATGTGATTCATTTGTAACCCAGGGTTACTAAGTGGAGCTGGGGAACAGAGAGCGCCTTTTAGGAAAGGAATAAACTGGGCTTCTTAACCTTCATCCTTACACATACAAATCCCTAATTTCTTATTGTGGGAACAAGAAAACTATAAGCAGTTTGCCAGTAGATCGATGTATTTGTTACTATGCGTACTGTGACTCTCTCTGTGGTGTGAATTGTGTTGTCCCACAAACTGAATTTTAAGCCTTCCATGAGAAAGCAAGAATTACGTAGATTTTATTTGAGGGATTCTGCTTTGGAATAGACTTTCAAATATAATTGTAAGAATATAAAATCTGTGTGTCGTATTTATCTTTATTAGACATCACTTGAACAGATTTTATGAATTATGCACAATATTTTATTGTATTGTGACATAAATATTAGTTCCAATATACAGTATAAGAGAACTGATTTCCTTTAAAATTTTGATTGATTTAGTCTTGTAGATAGATTTAACAGATTTTATGTTCTGCTCATTTTTATAGATTAAAAGTCTTTTACAGAATTAGAAACCCAGGCATGTGGCTTAGTTTCATACATTTTAGTTAGAATTTATTTATTTATTTTTGTGTGTAAATTTTATTTGAGTTTTCACAAAAAAATACAAATAAAACATCTTTTGTTAAAGTAGAGTAATCCTGGGTTACATTTCTTCGTACAGACACAAATTCAACTTCATGCTCATTTTTATGTTCTATTCCATATCTTATTACTGTTTTACATTTTCTAGATAGCTTCTCCCCTCTTTTAATTTTCTCAATTTTATTTTAATTATCTCATAATTATCTCATCTCAATTCAAATCATTATATTTATATTTTTGTCTGTCCTGTTTCAATTATCTATTATCTTTTCTCATTGAACAAAATTTCTCCCGTAGTTACTGATTGGAGAATGACGCCTTTATATCTTTTAAGTTTATCCATTTAACTCTTATTTAGGCTTCAATATATACCCTAAAGTTATAACATTCAATATAATACATAACTTCCATTCGGATTCTGCTTGGTACATTCTTAAAATGCACACTATATTCTTAAAAAAAGAAAAAAATATAAATATATGTAATTAAAACAACACATTCCATTCCATTCCAATTCAATTCTATCATTAATATTAATATTCATTAAAATCGTAACTTCTTTAACATTACTTTTCAATTAAATATCATACTTCTATGGGAACAATTATAAGCTTTCCATAATTAATCCCCTTCTCTTCAAGTATATTTCATAATTATTAACTAATTAAGATGTTCCCATTCTTTCCTAGTTCAATTTTCTCATTTATTTTATTTCACTTATTTTATTAACAAACATTTCACTAAATTATGCTAACTATTTTATCCCTCATTTTAACCATACATTGTTTCCAATTTTCTAAAGTTATTTCTATTACTAATATAACAATACAATCTTATGCACCTTTACATAATCCCTTTTTCAGTTAATTTTTCACCCATTATCTCTAAATAGGTTCTGTTTCTCTATATCTTGGTCCTTTGTAACTTCTTTTCCTTTCCTTCTTCCCTCTCTTCTTCTCTCTCCCCTTTTTACCTCCTTGTCTCTCTACCTCTATTTCTCTCTTCTGTATTCCCCTTTTCTGTTGCTTTCCAGTATTATACTTATTTTTCGAATTATTTTTCTTTTCTTTGGTTGTTTTTTTAAGTCTTAAATTCTCCATTCTTTTCCCCCCCTTTCCTTTTTCTTCCCCACGTTTACTTGTTCTTTAAAGATGGCTTCTTCTTTGTCCCAGTCTTCTTGTTTTACAGATGTTTCTTGTTGTTTCTCTTAATTCCAAATCTTCATTTCTAAGAATTGAAAAACGAAGCCAAAAGAACCCTTCCCTTCTTGTGCATCTTCTTTGTACTTTTTAAGTTCTATTTTCAATTCATCCAGAAGTGGTGCCATTGTATAAATTTTTAAACAACCACCCGATTAATTTTAGTCATTAAAATGTAATAACCAAGAATCCAAAGATCATCAAATAATCCAAATGCACGCAAGCTGTTTCTTTTTGATCTTTTTTTTCACTTTCTCTTCCTGGGGTTACTGTTTAGTTACAAAGTTTCAGTTAAAATGTATCTTTTAGAAGTCTTGTTGAAGTTTTACTGTAGATTCTTTTTAATTCCAGGCAGTCTCCTTCCTCTTTCCAGATCCTGCCCTTATACTTTTTCTCTCCCTTCTTGCTTATGAAAAATATTTTTTAGTGTACAGAAATCTTTATTATCCCTTTGACATTTTGTTTTATTTTCAGCTTAATTGCCTGTTGATGTCAAAGCGGATTTTTCCGATTTCTTATTTAAGTCTCTTAGTTGTCAGTATAGGGAAGGGGAGAGAAGAAAAAAAAAAACCAAACCTTTCCCTTTTCACTCACTTTCCTTCGCTGCTTCCAACTCTTCTTTGGGAGCGATGTTATTTTTTGTAAGATTAAATTACAGGGTACCTTAGTTGTTGCTTTTACAATTTAACCCGGTCAGCCAAAACTTTCACTTCTTATCTTCCTCCTGCACATTCTTTTCCGGTTGAGTTCTTCTTTGAGGTGGCCATTTCTGACCACCGCTGCAACCGCTTTTGGGAAAGGGAGTAATGGCCAGCTGAGGAGGAGATATGCGGCTCTCCTCAACCCTGCTCGCAGTTTCCCCCCTCTTCACCACCTCTACGGGGTGGCTTAGCCCTGAAACCAGCCGACTTGGGGCGCTCCAGCAGCGAGCCCAGACCGAAACCGCACACGATCGCAGATTTCTGTCTGTCACCAAAGAAATTTCAAACTGGAAGCCGTTAGAATTTATTTCTATTTGCCTATTTTATTGTACTGTATTATACATATGCAAATCATTAACTAAAAAAAATCTTTTTCTTTAGTGTTTCAAGAAACTAACATAATTCTTTTACACGCTATAGATTGTTTTTTCTCCATCTCTTTTTAAATTATTTCTGATCTAATGGGCTGAAGAGCTAATCAGTTTGTATCTTTCAGTTGAACTAAAATAGCATGCCATGATTTAACCCAATAGTCAGTACTTCTCTGGTTGTTTTGTGACAAATTGGTAAGGATTTCTCAGTCTTAATTACTTCATAATTCCAAAAACAGTATTAATTAATGATTAATATCAATATATTATCTTGATATATAATATAACAACCAATCGTTATCATTGTCAACTTGGATAACCAGGCTGTTTAATGGATCTTAAGAGGGTCACTACATACACATACATGTTATAGCTTCTATAAATGTGACATCTGCCCTCTCTTAATTTATTGCACTTCACAGTTCAGTTGTGAGACTTACTCTGAATGATTATGGGATACTTAATGCTACAGTCTAATAGATCTTTAATATAAAGAGCAGAGACAGGATATTCTTCTTTTTGTATTACTATCTGGCAAGAATGTCATTGCTTTCCCTCTTAAAAGAAAGAAAGATCCATTATAGCACTTCAAAAAAAAAAGAAAGAAAAAAACTTTTTTGTCCTTTATTCTTCTTGCCTAATGACTGAGATGATATACTGGGCTAAAATTTAGCATTTCCCCATGTAAAAAGTAAAATACAAGTAGGCTGATAATAGAATGGCTTACAGCAAAATATAACATCATCGAACAAGAACAGAAGAGCCATAGGAAAATTATAATATATTCAAAGTTTAGCTACATCAATGTTGTTCTGTGAAAAGATTGCAGTGTGTTGGCCTCACCTAAGGTCTAATTTGGACAGAAGATTGCCAATTCTGTGACTGAAAATCAAGGGAATTATATTCTCATATTCTCTCTCTCTCTCTCTCTCTCTCGTATGAGTTCATCATGGAAACATTGCATATTACATGTTCACATAATTGTTATTATGACATCTCTTTCTATTATTAGGTTGTATCATCTGCATGATGCCATAATGTTCCCCTTGCCTTCTTTTAATGCTCATGAATGTTAAATGGATACAAAAGGTAAAGATAAAGGTTTCCCTTGTCCAGTTGTATCCAATTCAAAGAGGTGGTGATCATCTCTGTTTCTTAGGAGAAGGATCCAGCGTTGTTCAAAGATGCTTCTGTGGTCATGTAGCCCATGGCTGTGTGCCAAAGCACACAGAAGGCTGTTATCTTCTGACCAAAGTGGTACCTGTTTATCTACTTGCATTTGCATGCTTTTGAACTGCTAGGTTGGCAATTGGATCTCAAACTGTCAATCTTCTCATTGACAAGCCCAGCATCTATATATGTGTGTGTGTGTGTGTGTGTGTGTGTGTGTTCAAATTCTAAAGGAATGTTAATTGTTCCTTATCAAACTGAAAGGCTGTTTGGCAGAGTGTCACCAGATCATCAGATTACCCAAACCTTCAAATGTTCCACATTTTTCTGGACTTCTTAATAAAATGGTTTCTTGAGTTCGTCATTTAGGAGTCAGAATAAAATGCACAAATATAGAAGAGATGTGCCTAGCTTAGCCATACTAGAAAAAGATCTTGGAAAAATAACTGGTTACAAACTGAATGCGAGTTGTGTGGGTGCCGAAAAACAATTCATAGCAAATTTAGGTTGCTGCAAAGTATAGCTGTCCTATTGGAGGCAGTAATTATCTTACTTTATCCTTCTATGAAATGTTGGTTCCAGTGTTAAGCATCAAATTTTAAGATGACTCAGATAGATCGGGACAGGCTTAGAGAAGGGTATAATCTGGGGCCTAGAAATTAAGTTCTATCCCAAGAGATAGAAGTAACTGAAAATGTTTAAGAAAAACTGAACATGGTATAACAGCGTTCTTCAAGTATCTTAAATTTAATCAAGGCATGGTTTGTATTGACCCAAAGCATAAGAAACTGAATAATAGATCTACATTAGCAGAGAGCAATTTCTGATTTATTTCAAGAGACAAAGTAATCTCAGCAGTAAGAGCAGTTTTACAGTTGGAAGTGTTATGTTTTGAGCATGGGCGAGAAAGAATGGAGACAAGCCTCTGAACGGTGAACTTCAGCTCTTTATTTACATAGTGACTTCTTCAATTCAACAGCAGTAAAACCCGCCTTATATAGGCAAACCCAATACCGAGCTAAGAACGCTAGCTCTTATAACTAATAAGAACTCTCTGTTAAGGGCCAATCGGATTCCCTGGAACGGTCCAATCCGGTCCGGCCGCTTAACAGCCAATCAGAAGTGCAGGGCCAGAACCCTGCACTTACTTCAAGCTCACACTTTATTAATCTTATTGCATACACAACACCCCTTCCCCCTGGCTTCTTATTTCAGGGCACAGTTACATAGTCCCTTAGGTAGGATGGTTGTCTTTTTAGTCTTTTTGATTTTCGTTGTATCGGCTGGTTGCAATCATGCTGAGGTAGATCGTTGTTTGGCAGTGGGGCTGTTTCTGGTTCAGAGTTCACTTCTACGTCATTGCCCACATTTTCTGCAATTCCCTGAGGTGCAACTGTTTCTCCCTCCAGCTCCGCTTCCTGAGTTTCTATTAAACCGTCGTTTCGTTCGAACTGGTTTCCTAGGAATTCATCTTCTTCCGTACCTCCCCCCCCCCCTCAGTTTGGTCAAAGGGAATTTGCGGACTGGCCGCTGAAAGCCGCGATCGTAATTGCTCGATATGCCGTTTCCAAAGTTTATCGTCAAGGCATTGCACAAGGTAGGATCTGGGGCCGGTTACACGTACTACTGTCGCTTCCACCCACAACAGGTCGCCCGATAGGTTTTTTGCATAAACCAGGTCTCCTACCTGGAAGGTGCGACAACGGCCGCTGGATCCTAGTGGTTTCTCCGGTTCATAAGCCGGGTGCAACCGGTTGAGGTGGGAGCGGAGCTTTCGTCCCATTAGCAGTTCAGCGGGAGTTTTGTTGGTGATGCTATGTGGGGTGATGTGTTGCAAGAAGAGGATTTGATTGACCTTGTCGTCAATGTTGTCGTAGTCTACCTTTTGCAAGGTTTTCTTCACAAATTGGACCATGCATTCTGCTTGGCCATTGGTCGCAGGGTGCGCAGGCGAGGTGAGCGCATGGCGGATGCCACGGTCAGCGAGGTACTGCTTGAACGCTAGTGCAGTAAATTGTGGGCCGTTATCGGATACCAGGACGTCTGGTAATCCGTGGGTTGCAAAGAGTCTGTTTAAAATTTTGATAACTGCCTCGGAGGTCGTAGTCGTCATGCGATGAATTTTGAGCCAATTCGAGTAGGCGTCGACGGTAAGCAGGAAAGTGTGGCCTTTGGTTGGCCCCGTGAAGTCCAGGTAAATTCGGGACCAGGGTCCACGTGGTGTCTCCCATTCAGTAGGCATGGCTTTTGGTGGGGCATTGCTGACTTCTTGGCATTTGGGACAAGCTTTAACCCACTGTTCGATTTGCTTGTCAATGCCTGGCCACCATGTGTAGCTTCGCGCCAGGGCTTTCATTCGCACGATGCCGGGGTGGCCATCGTGCAAAGTTCTCAGTAGCGCTTTTCGGAGCCTTTCTGGGATAATGACTCTATCATCCCAGATGACACAGCCTTTCTGGGAGAAGAGCTCGGTCTGTCGAGACTTGAATGGTGTGAAGTCATTTGATAACTGGTCCAATGGCCATCCGCGTTCTACCCAGCCTAGGACATTTGCTAGGGTGTGGTCGCGTTTGGTTTCTCTCACGATATCTCGGGCGGTCAGTGGCGGCGAGTTGAGTGCCTCGATTTGCAACATGGTTACCATTGGTGTCGGATCATGGAGAGTCTCTGGAAGCGGTGCTCGGCTCAATGCATTGGCGTGGGGAATGGCTTTCCCCTGGCGGTATCGCAGCCGATAGTTATAAGCAGCTAAGAATTCTGACCATCGGGTCATCCTAGGGGATAATATGTAGGGAGTCGGCTTATCTCCGGCTATTATCCCTAACAAAGGTTTGTGGTCAGTCACAATAGTAAAAGCCCTACCATACACATATTCGTGAAATCTTTTCATAGCTGAGACAATTGCGAGGGCTTCTTTATCAATTTTTCCATAGTTCCGCTCCGTTTTTGAAAGAGTCTTTCAAAAATATGCAACAGGGGCTTCATTCCCATTAGGCAGTACGTAGCTCAAAATAGTGCCCACCCTGAAAGGCGATGCATCACAGGTTATAACTAACGGCAAAGTCTCGTTATACTGCATGAGTACAGAGTCAGAAGTGAGCAGTTTTTTAACATTTCTGAACGCCTGTTCTTCACAGTAACCCCACAACCAATTTGCTTTTTTATCTAACAATCGGTGTAACGGTTCAGCGACAATTGCTTTGTGCGGTAAAAATACATTATAAAAATTGATGAGGCCTAGGAACGCCTGGAGAGCGGCCTTGTTTTGTGGCCTGGGAGCGTTTTTGATCGCTTTTAATTTACTTTCGGTAGGGTGAATGCCCTGGCTATCAATCAGGTATCCTAAAAACTCAACACTGTCAGTATACAATTTACATTTGTTTTTTTTAACCTTAAGACCGGCCTCTTGGAATTTTTTTAGGACTAATTTTAACTGGTCCTGTAAGATTTTTTTTGTAGGGGCTGCAATTAATACATCGTCAAAATAGGGGACCACGCCCTTAATTCCTTGCAATAACCTTTCCATAAGGCTCTGAAAAATCACTCCGAATTGCAGCCGGGTACATTTAAAGGCACCTCGGTGCGTCACAATAGTTTGGACCTGTGCCGTTTTTTCATCTACTGGTAATTGCTGATATGCCTGAGCTAAATCCAATTTAGCGAAAACTTTCCCGCCCCCCAGAGAATGGAGGAGGTGCTGCACCACTGGAACTGGATACGCGTTCTGCTGCAGGGCGTGGTTCAAAGTGGCCCAGTAGTCCCCACAAATTCAGATTGACCCGTCTGGCTTAATGGGTGTTACAATAGGGTTTTCCCATGGGGAGTGATCGATGGGCTCTAACACCCCCTGAGCTATCAGTTTGTCGAGTTGTTCGTCGATTTTCGATTTTAAGGAAAACGGAACTCGACGGGGCTTTAGGCGAACGGGAGCTATTTTTGGATCTAAGCTAAATGAGATCGGGGTCCCCTTGTACTCGCCTAAGCTGTCCACAAAGACGTCCCTGAACTCATAGATAAGGTCCTCCTCCAGTCACAGCCACTGACCCGGTTTACGCCGGCCATTTCAATGCCGAGTGGCGCGAACCATTGGAGGCCCAGTAGGCTAGGCCTATCTCTATCGATGACCATTAAAGGTAAGTACGCTGTGTGCTTCTTGAGGGAGACTCGGACTCTGCAGGACCCGACGACGGGAATTCGATTCCCCTGGTAATCCTTGAGGATGAGGCGTTGGAAACGGAGATCTTGGCGTTGAATTGTGGGGATGAGTTGCTTGAATGTCTTCCAAGACACCATCGAGAGGGACGATCCCGAGTTGATCTCCATGTGGCAAGGCTGGTTCTCGATGGCTACTGTGACTCGTATTTTCTTAGTGTCCAAGGCTGAGGCGTGACCGATAGTGATAGTATGGTGAGCCTCTTCTCTCTGCAAAGCTCGATTTCTGTAGGAGTGGTTTACTGGTTCTCGCCTTACAGGACGGTTTCCTGTCGATTGGCGATAGTTAGCCCCTTTTGAGGCCTGCCTGGGTCCTGGCAAGCTGCGGCAGACCCGTCTGATGTGGCCTCGTTTCCCGCACTCATAGCAGAGTGCGTCGCGGAATTTGCATTCGGACCTGGCATGGTTGGCTCCACAGCCAGCGCAAGGGCATAAGGGCTTCGGGCGAGGGTCCCGGTCAGACCGCAGTCGATGGACCCCTTCTTCGTCACTGTCTGACGACGAAGAGAGATCCTCGTGGTGTGTTGTTGTGAGCTGCCCTTCTGAACTAGATGAGATTTCGCTGGCCAGTGGTGGTACCAGAATGCGGGTTCGGCGTAGTTGTGCAGCCGACTTCCTGGTTGCTTCTGCTGCAGTAGCATCAGCAATGGCGTCGGCAAGGCTGATGTCGCCTTTCGCCATCAGCTTGCTTTGAACGCCTGGTGCATCTAATCCCAGAACTATGCGATCTCTTAGTGCTTCTTCTAGATCGGTGAATCCGCAGAGGCCTCCCAAATTTCGGAGGTCTGCTATGAAGTCGGCCACACTTTCTCCCTTTTGCTGGCTTCTTTGGTAAAACTCGTGGCGTCTCACGAGCGTAGGCACAGTCGGGGCGTAGTGGTCTCGCAGGATAGGTTCGAGGTCGTCCCAATCCATGGCCTTCACTTCTCGGGGTTTGGCTTGTGCTTTAGCCATCTTAAATACGGTTGGACCGCAATGCGTTAGGAACACCGCCCATTTCTTCCCGGCTGTGGCGTCCTTTAAGTTGTTCGTCTCTAGAAACATTTGGAAACGATCCATGTAAGACTCCCAGTCTTCTTGTGTTGGATCGAATGGAGCGGGTGGTACGATGCCGCCGGACATGGTTCCTTTGTTGGCGTCGTCTGTCACGTGCTCGGTGTTCTTCGAAGTTTCGTTGGTTCAGATATCTCCATATCCCATCCATCGTCGCCAGTGTTAAGTTTTGAGCATGGGCGAGAAAGAATGGAGACAAGCCTCTGAATGGTGAACTTCAGCTCTTTATTTACATAGTGACTTCTTCAATTTAACAGCAGTAAAACCCGCCTTATATAGGCAAACCCAATACCGAGCTAGGAACGCTAGCTCTTATAACTAATAAGAACTCTTTGTTAAGGACCAATCGGATTCCTCAGAACGGGCCAATCCGGTCCGGCCGCTTAACAGCCAATCAGAAGTGCAGGGCCAGAACCCTGCACTTACTCCAAGCTCACACTTTATTAATCTTATTGCATACACTACAGGAAGAGAACATGAGTTTTTTTTCACTAGATATATTCAGGTAGTGACTGAAAATCAGGGATGTTTTCATATGGATCCCTGTACTGAATAGGGGTTGGACTAGATGACCTAAATGACCCCTTCCAACTCTCTGATTCTCTCTCCACCAAGCTCATTACTGCCAGTTTTACTGTGATCAACCCTCTAAATTTGTAAGGAGGATTATTTTCCCATCATAAGTGTAGATGGCAGTGCCTGAATATCTATCTGACTTTCTGTGTGAAAAATAAGGACTCTACCATTTAGGCACAGGCTGCTACATGCAGTGTAAGCTGACTTGCAAATTCCATGTTTTATCCTGCTGCTGGCCTAATCTCTTGGGTTTTATTTTCTAGCATGAGCAAGATGATGACAGCTCCAGCAGCAGCAGCTCTGACAGTGATTCTGACAAGGTAAACAAATTTGAATAGGTACTTGATAGATCGAAGAGAAATATATAAATAATTAGAGTTGCCAGTTATTTTCACCAACTTGGTATTCCCAGAGGTATGGGATTTCATCAACTCCCAGACAGCAAGGATGGGCGATTTGTGGAATTATTAGAGTTGAAGATGGATTATCAATATAAAATGGCTGTTTTTAGCTACTACTATTAATAGCCTTTCAGCAGTCCTGCTAGAAAACAACTTTCCTCTAGCGGCGTAGAAACATTTAAAGTTGCAAAAGTCCCAACTCTGAAACATCTCTCATTCCAAAATCCAGATTCTCAATTCCAAGGAGTCATCTGATTAGTAATCAAAGTAATCTAAATTGAAGTGAACCATTCTCACTAAAGCAGAGTCAGGGCTGTTTTGCTTTTATGCTTCCCTCCCTCCATCCCTGCAGGAGTATGAAATTGAAAGGATAAATGATTTAAGGTCAAATGATGCTTTTCTTTTAATCATATAGACTCACAGTGGTGATAAGAAGAAAAAGGAAAAGAAATGACTTTGAGGCAGCCCACACCTAACTGAATTGAAGTTCAACTAGTGAAGGGAATTTGATGGAGAAACAAAAATTATGTTTATTTTCTTCGAAATAAAATGTCTTTATTTTGGTTTACCTTAACATGAGGTCCTTGTTTTATTTTTATTTTTTCATTTTTGCTTGTTTGACTGAGGCTTTGTGTTAGCAATGATCAATAAATGAATGGAACCTATAATGAAAGATACACACTTATGCTCTTGTTCAATGTACTTCTGTAATAGGTTTGCCAACTAATCTTGTCTTCATATAGGTTATTGCATTCCAATTCCATATTTACTTTTTCATCCTCTACCCACTAGAAATATACCATCAGGAATAGTATAGGGTTTCTTGCTTCAGCAGGAGGTTGGGCTAGAACAGAGGTGTCAAACTCAATTTCACTGAGGGGTGCGTCAGAGCTGTGGTTGACCTCAGGGAGCCAGGTGGGTGTAACCAACAGGATAGGTGTGGCCAGCTTGATGCCACTCTGCAAACTGCTGGTATGTTTCCTCTTTGCATTGGATAGACCAGGCTGAAGCCACACTGACCCGATGTTTCCTCTTTGCATTGGGCAGACCGGGCCAAAGCCATGCTGGCCCAATATTGACTGTTTGCATTGGGTAGACAGGGCCAAAGTGATGCGGGCTGGCCTCTTACATTTTCCAGGATGCCCTGCAGACCATATCGCAGGCCGCAGGCCTTGCATTTGACGCCCATAGACTAGAAGATCTCTAAGGTCCCTTCCAAATCAGTTATTTTGTCATTTAATAATAGTCTGTCATTAATGATCATATTCAGTCTGCTCTACTCTAGGAATAGTTCATCTGCAGGACATGACCTCTGAGGATGACTTTATTCAGGGGCAGGACATTACATTTACTTAAAATAAAAACTCGGTGTTGAATGAACCAGCGATGTCATTATTTATGAGGAGAAGTTTAAGTAAGGAACTGAAATAGCAATTGCAGTTGGCTGTATTAAACCTGGCGATTACATGAACAAGTAATCTTATATGGGGACTGGGTGCTACAAAATATGGTGGCAGCCATTTAAATGACTTTAAAATCAGATCAGTGGAAGCTCATATAACCAATGTGAACAATGTATTGATGGCAATATGGTAGGTCCATGATCAAATAAGTATATGAAGTCGTGGTTAAAATCAGCCTTGTAAGATAGGCCAGACTAAGAAATCAAAGCCATATAAATATGAAACTGTTTTTATTGGAATAATTCTATAGCCAGGTTACAATGACAATTAGGACCGGAATTACCATCATTAAGTGACATAGTTATACAGCATGGTTCATGTGGCAGTGTTGTTTAGTGAATGCAGTCCTGGTTGCTGTTGTTGTTAAGCAGGGACCTCACATGATTGATTGACTTCCATTTTCCTGTCAGCTTCACCATTGGTTTTGCTTGTGGGAAGCTGGCAAAGAACATGGGAAATCTTGTTCACATAATTGCTGTTTGTTGCAATATTTTAATTGCTAGCTGGGCACCAAACATGAGTAGTGATCATCTGAATGTAGGGATGCTGGGATGGCCAGAACTCCAAGGACTGGTCATAAGCTCTCCCAATTCAGAACCATCATAAGTCATTGCTGAACAAGTAGCTGTAACCTGAAGAATACCTGCATTATCAGAACCTTGCAAGTTTGGATGTGTTTCCCTCCTTCTCCCGTGTGTGAATTTAGGACTCAAGCTGTACTTATCTCATCATTGCCTTGGTAGTGGCTCTTTCTCCTTCTAGGCCAGGGCTGTCAAACTCAAGACCCTTGCATCACATGCTGACCACACCCATGCCCGGTTTAGCCAAGGAGAAAAAAGTCCCAATACATCACATGATGCTGCCGTGATGACACGAGTTTGACAGCCTTATTCCCTACATCCTTTGCAGTTAACACCATTAATTCAATTGCTTTATATAGTACACTGCACAGTAAAGTAATCACATTGACTGGATTTGCAAACTCATATTAATTACCTAATTCTGCTTCAGAGTATGCAAACCTAGCTAAAACCTGCTGGTGGAGGACAGATGCAGGAAAAGACTATTTTTCTCTATTCTTTGCTATATGGTACCACTTTGTCACTCTTACTGAACTAATGATATACTATTTTTTTTCTTTCTATTTTTGAATAAGAAGCATTATTCTTAGCATTCTTCACTTATCTCATCTTATTTTAAACTTTATCTGTCTTAACCTTTTAAACTTTAGCTGTCTTAACAATCAAGGCTACCAGTCCACTTTATCAACACATAAATACACGCATAGATACACACAGAGACAATTTTGCCCAAGCAAGGTGAAATAAATAAAAAGACACTGCCATGATAATGTGAGGAGAATTGTCCAATGGTTGGCAGATATCTCCTCAAGTAAAAGTAACTCTTATGATAAGGCTGTGATTGGCCATGTCAACAACAACAACGCTTGGTACTCATTTTGATTTACATATTTTTCAATCAGCTATCATAGCAGATTGTTTTGCCGTAGGGACTTTCTGCCTTTAAACCATATACAGTACTATTTATCAATTGCCCTTTTAAAAGATTCCTGTCCACCATATGGAATAGAAATCACAAATTAACAAAATCAGTAGCATACAAAGAAAATGCATACAAAATGTTCTATAGATGGCACTTACCCCCTTTGAGATTAGCGAAAATGTATCCCAAAATGAGTCCCATGTGTTGGAAATGCAAAAAAAAAAAAAAAGAGGGAACATATTACAGTATGTGGTGGTCTTGCCCAGAGGCTCGAAAATACTGGCTTAAAATCAAAGATTGGCTACAGGAAATTACTAATGAACAACTCGACCTAGAACTGGAACTCTTCCTATTGGGGATCTTCAAAAAAATATGCAAAGAGCACAAAATACTTATTATTATATATATTGACTGCTGCTAGAATTGCCTTTGCCCAATGTTGGAAACAACCAGGTATACCTTCAGAGAAACTGGTCATACAAAAAGTTATGAATTGAGCTGAAATGGACAAATTAACGCTGAGTTCAAAAGATAAAGAAGCTTCAATATTTTATAAGGTGTGGAAACAATGGTATAGCTGGATAGAATGGAGATAGATTAAAGATAGATAGTTATCAAATATAAGTAACAGATAAAACAAGAATGTAATTATGCATAAATCAATACCTGTAGAGCACGAATTATTGTTATATGATAAGCACTACAAATTGTTGTTATTGAGTGATATATTTTTTGTTTTTAATGTAATAAAATTCAATAAAGTCTATTTAAAAAAAAGATTCCTGTCTGTTTCCTAGGTGTGTTTTCACTAGTCTTAAGCTGCTATAGTAAGAATATATATAGAAGACTGGTTGTGGTCGATCTCTTGTCCTTTCCAGAAAGAGAATGGTTTGCTTAAGGCAGTTGTCAGTTTTAGGCAAGAAAGCTGCAAAGTTGTATCTATGTAGTTATTGGTAATAGAGGTTGATGTGAGGATACAGTTTACCTTTTTAAGGAGGGCTTCTTGGTATGGAGTACTCTGGTATGATAGAATTTCTCTGTGTATATGAGAGAATCAGTCTATAACTTCTCAATCATGACAACTTTATGATGTGTGAGTTTTAATTCCCAGAATTCTCTAGCACGCTGGCTAGTGAATTTAGGGGGTTGAGGTCTGCAAATCTTAAAAAGTTGCCAAGTGGAGAAACACTGGTCTACAACACTGAGGGAAGATTGCCATCTACTGCTTCCACTGGCACATTGCAGCTTCTGTTCTGGCTCTTTGGAGTAGTTCTTTTCAGCAACTCTCACATCTGCACTATCTGCACTATCATCCTGCTCCTGCCACTGGTTAAACTACATGTAGTCCCCATTTAGTGACTGAAAATGGTTCCAGCAAAATGATCCACATGGAACCACATGACTGAGAGACAAAGATGCTGGGAAAATTGCTAATTGCTTCTGTCTCATTCAAATAAAGCCCTCTCATACAACCTTCTATGTCTGACCTGGTTTCTTTACATTTTTTACCCTCTCACAAGCTATCTCTTCCTGAGGTGCTTTTTTCCCATAGACTGACTGCACTTCCCTAAAAAGCTAAGGGTAAGTTAACAAGCTCAGCTCTGATCTTAATTATTTGATGGTAGACTGGTAGTTGCTGGAAACTGAGCAGACCTTAAGCAGTTTCAGGGATTGGTCACAAAGTTACTTTTTTTAAGCACTTATAATTGCCAACTATCTGAGGCAATTGCTAAACAAGGATTATTTGTGTTATATTTTAATGCTGCAATTACTCTAATAAAGAAAAGCATTATTTCATTTGAGGTAGAACATATTTTTAAATAAAGCTTGCACATTAGATATATTTTACCAAACTGTAAAGTGGAACTTAACAGTCCAAGCAGCAACTACTGTGGCCTGTGCTGACTTGGGAATGCAGCCTGAGTTTGTCCTGGATTTCTTTATTGGAAACACATTTCCTGAAAAAATTGGGTTTTGGCAATTCCCATATTTTCAACATTGATAGAATATGAGAAATAATGACTTAGACATCCTCAGGATTGGGTGAGAATGAAATAGGACATGCCATTATATTGACTGCAATTGAAATTCAAATGCTTTTTAATATTAATTCTCTGCTGACTATATATAATTTTACCTATGTTTATATCAAGTGTCAGGATGATATTCGATGGCACAATGCTGTCCTGAGGGCTGGTTCCCATTTTGAAATACAGCAGCCATTTGTTAACTCAAATTGTTTCAAATTAGAAACCCATGTTTTTCCCTGTTTAAAAGCTTGTCAAAAAAGCAGGCAGAAAAATATATCAAATCAATCTCCATGAAGATGGAATTATAGGTAAATCTCGCTTGTCAACCATCTTGTTTAGCAACTCTTCAAACTTATTATGGGGTGAAAAATTACCTTTTTATCCAATCATTGCATTTATGACCTGCACAGTGTCTCTGTGTTCCTATAATTGCCATTTGTGTGCTTTGTAACTGGTATTCAACTAGCAGAATGGAGAAAGTGGCAATAAAATTGGAAGTTATGAACACATAAGATCTCACTTAATTATTGTAGCAGGTCATAAGTCCATTGTGGTTACATGATATTGACCATGATTTTTAACAATGGAGTTGCCCATCCCAATTGTGGTTTCTAAGCAAGGACTGCCTGCATATAATTTAGATATTATTATGAAGAATGCTGCCTTATAAAAGCAATGAAAAAGACAGGACCAAAGGAACATGTAATGTATGGTTTATCTGTTTATCTTATATTTGACCTCTCTGGCTAAATGAAATGATTGGATTTGTGGGATTCTTAAAAATCTTGAGTTCTTAATTTGCAGGAAGATGTGTGTATATTGCCATAACAACCAGCTCTTCAGATTTTCTTTGAAATTACATCTCATAAATACCTCTTAAACTAAAATGTAATGTGTAAAATGGTAATTGGGGGGACATTTACTGTACTTGTTAAAATGAAAAGCAGCAGTTGTGAGGTAAAGATTATTCTTCATGAAAACAACAGGGTAACTCTTGATTTCCAAACCGGATTTCATAATCTAAGATTTGCTGTGGTTGCTTCTACAGGGATGTTGTAACCAACCTATGATGATTTCCTAATATTTTGGCAATTACCACTGGCGAAAATGATACTGTGAAAGTTGATCAACACGTGTTAGCCATTTTGTCATGTTTTGAGCTAAGCGAAAGAATATGAATGATAGGATTATATTGTTTATCACAGAAGCCTCTTTATGAAAGGGAGCTGTTTAGAAAGGGGGTCAATCTGTAGAATATTTATCTCATTACTGAATACAAGGAGGTATGGTCCATTCTCCCAAATTAAATTGCTATGTTCCTTCAATATTCTGCTCCCTCAACTATTTTTATGATGTATTCTTGTTGGATTTTTTTTACCCTACCAAGTATTTTTTCCCCTCTGATGATATAATCATGACTCCAAAGTTGTTTTTGTTGTTTGAAATGGTGGTTTACTCGGTAGTCTCAATCACTTTCTACACAAACTAAGACAAATTCAGAGAAATTTGGGAGATTTCGTCCAATATCTAATCTAAATAGCAGCTTTGGGAAGGATGACAAGTAATCTAGCTTCTAAATGGTGGCTTCAAAGATTGCAAATCACCATGATCACATTCTGATGACATATTAAACCACACTGTTGTCTGGATTATTGGGTGGATCCCTGAAAGTTAAATAGTTAATAATGATAATAAATAGCATGAACTTTTCCCATGTTTTAAAACAACCCAAATCAATCTTGTCTCAACTCATTGACTAGGATTTACTTTCACCGACTCATAGCATAAATTAATGCTTCTCAACCACAGCAACTTCAAGATGGATGGACTTTTAACTTCCCATCATTCTGGTTGAGCAAAGATTGAGAGTTGACATCCACATATCCTAAAGTTGCTGAGATTGACAAAAACTAGCATAAACCATAAGATAAACTAAATCTCAAGCTAAACAATTATTTTAGGAAAAAAAACCTCTCTTTTAGTGTGTACCCATATGTCTGTATGCATTGGTTGGAAATCCCAAAGGTGTTTTTTCCTTGAAGATGTTTTGCTTCTCATCCAAGAAGCTTCTGACTCAGAACTGAAGAAGCTTCTTGGATGAGAAGCGAAATGTCTTCAAGGAGAAACCGAAAGTCTAGTTGTCTTTTGAAAAAGCAACTTTGGGACAACCATGAGAATCTCCACAGACATTGATTGGAAATGTCAATTTTGCTGCCCACCACTTTATGCCGGTCGCACTTTATGCAATATACGAAGGATTGCTGTTCCAGAGAACAATATTCTTGTAAGTTACCCTAGAAGCAAAGTGTTTTCTTTTTTTTCCCACCGAGCTGACCAAATGAAACCCAGCGAACCTTCACAATTGCAATAGTGTTTACATCTAGGGCAGTACCCGAGGGTAACAAGTATACAGCTCTTTCTCTATAGGGCTGTGCTCTTATGGACTATCCTTGCACATCAGTGGCATTCTGTTTTGCATTCAAGTAAATTCCTCTTATGTCATCGTTCCATCAGAGGAATGAATAATATGACCAAGGCAATGGCGGGGGGGGGGGGGAAGGGGGGAATCACGAGCTGCTTTTAATTTCAGAACGACGCAGCGGGAAGCGGAACGTTCTCGCTTACACTTCTCCCTTTAGGAAAGCAACTTCTTTGGGACGTCAAGGGCACAACCGGAGCAGGAGGCAAGACGCCACACCCCGCGTCCTCTCCCCTTTTCTTTAGCCGACCGGTTCGCGATTCCCAACTTTCATCCCTCTCGGAGGTTATGAAACGCACTTCGCTACGTCTGTTTCGCAGTAGGGGCCGGCCGAAGCTGGTAGCCAATCGGCTGGCTCTCCGACGCCATCACACGGGGCTGCTCCCGATTTTATGTAATATTCCGGCCTGGGGGTGATGAATGAGGGTAATTTACACGCTTGTGTGTTGGTTATCAGAGAAATCCGGTGGCTGAAACCGATCCGGCATAAAGGAGGCTGAAAAGTTACTGGTTTGCGGGCCCCTCCTCCTCCTCCTTTTATTCGTCCCACGCCGAGACACCTTCCCCCTCCGCCCCGCTTCCTTGTCGCTAACTAGAAAAAGGATGCCGTCTCCTGCCCAGGCTGAGAGATCGCCCCGGGCGACAGGAAGTGAGGTCCACCACCCTGAGGGGAATCAAGTCTTCTCCAGCGACTGCCCATTGATTGATTGATGGATGGATTGATTGGTGCAAGAACGTCGTTGAATTGCAACAGTTTTAAGCCCCGGAGGAAACCGAGGGGAGCTGTGGGCGGAGAGAGCGCTTTAGATGCTCAGACCAAGCAAGCGCCGGGGTCTTTTAAAAGAAGAAGGAAAAAAGAACAACAACAACAACAACAACAACAAAAGGATGAAGCGGTAGATTTAGTGGTCGTTGCATGGAAAGCAACCCCGGCTTGCTGCGCGCGAAGTTGGTAGGAAGCGGCGCGTTTGCTTTTTTGCTCCAGTGCCTGGAGAGAGAGCAGCTCTTTTCCTTCGGAAATTGAAGAATTCCTCCAAGGGGCAAACAATCGGGAACCGCGAGGGAGGTTTGTGACTTGAAGAGCCAGCGATTTGCTCCGTAACAGGACACGAAACCAAAAAAAAAAAAAAGGGGGGGGTGGGGGTGGGAATGAAGTTCTAGCTTTGTCAAAGTGTCCCACTGGCTCTTTCGGCCGCTTTTCTTTGCTGCTCTTCGGCAGCCGCCGACCTTTGCCCGGTGCCCTCCTAACTTCTCGTCTAGGCCGCGATTTCCCGTCCCCCTCCCCTCTGGCGGAGCAGAAGCATGGAGCTTGTTCTCTGTCCCTCGTGTCGCATGATCCTCCGGGACCCGGTGACTGTCTCCTGCGGCCATTCCTTCTGCAGGAGATGCCTGGGCGAAACCTCGCCTTCCGAGTGCTGCCTGTGCGGGGAGAAACTCGGCCTCCTGGGCTCGTGGAAGCCGAGCTCGAACGTCCTTCTCGGGAACTTGCTCGAAAAGGGTTTGGATACGGCCGCCAAGGTGGCCCGGTTGAAAAGAGACCAGCGGGAGCTAGTGAGCAACGGGGACTTCCAGGAAGCGCTCAGGACGCTTCAGAAGGGAATCGGCTTGGGTAAGGTTTGCGTGCTATCCAGAGAGGATGCCTATTTTTTGTGGGGTGGGAAGGGGGAGAGTATTGCGAGGTTGAACGACGGGAAGGGAAGAGAGGCTAGGTGATATGCGCGGGACTGACCGCCAGGTGCTCCCTGATTATGCAACTTGCCACCATCTCGTTGGCTGCGTTGTATAAGCAGGCGAGGGACAATTCTTGGTAGCCCTTTTCACTAACTTCAGCTATGGGTTTCCTCTTCCTTAAAAGGCTGGCGATTTTATGGTCATATAAGTATTTGGGTGTAGGGAATCTCCCATTTGTGCCTTTGCTGCTTGATCTTGTGATTTCCTTCTCTTTGAAGTAAAAAAAAGGGCTTACTTTAGTTAGTTTCTGTTGCAGATTTTGTCCACAGAAGTGAAACCAAATGCTGCCAATGATAATGGTCACATCAGAAAATTAAATATTAAATCTAAAGTGTGTATGATGATAGGACTGTGTTGTTTTTGGACTTATTCCTTAGGAGCCTTTAAAAAATGAGTTATGTAACTTTGCTGACTTCCTTGGAAGGCCATGGGACCATCTTTAACTGTTCATGGAGAGCAAGAATAAAATAGAGCAGATCTTAAATATTGGAATGTGCTGAAATGAGTAGATTGACATTTGAAATCAGAGAACAAGATGATAAACAATTTTATAAAATTTGGGGTCTATTCTATCAATGGTTAGACAATAAAACATGGTAATGAAATATGTAGATTCTTAGAAAATAATAAATATATAAAGATGTATTCTTTTATATCTACAAAACCATTGTAGGATAGATTTGAGATGATTACATGAACTGTTATAAAACAAATTAAGTAAAATATGATTATTTCGTGAAACACGAATGAATAAAAGTATAGTCAAATGATTAACAATGATATTAATGTATTTAATACTTGATTGAAAATATGAGAATATATAATGTAATTGTAATTGAAGACTACGAAATGGAAGCACAAAACAATTTGTAAACCAACCAGCATACTGTATGTATATAAATGGAAGATGGCTTGATGTTTTTATGTTTTGTTTGTCTATGTTCGTCTTAAAAACCAATAAAAATTTAATAATAAAAAAATAGAGCAGATCTTTATAATGTTTCTATAATTTGAGGGCTTGAAATTATTTTTGAAGTAACAACAATGAGAAGTTGTTCAGTTTCCAAATGATGTGGGAATCTTAACCCTCCGGAGCACCATTCTCAATGTTGAATTTTTTTTTTTGTATGCTGCATGGAGTCTTTATTTCTTTATCATTTACTGAAGAGGCGGACATTCAACAGATGCTGCTTTCCTAGTATGCTGATGTTATGATGATGACAAATATACCATTTTTTTTAACATGCTCTCATTAAACACATAGTGCCTTTGTTAGGGAAGAAAAGATGATCTGTTATTACCCAGAGGAAATAATCTCATTTCATCTTTAATTTTAAAACTTACATTAAAATCAGCTTTGGACCTGGTAAGCTGATGCTACTTAAACCTTAGGATTTAGGAATGAGTAATTAGGAACCAGGCTTTTCTTTACTGATTCAGACTTTCCTGTGCGTGGAAGCTGACACACCCCTCTCATTTATAGTGCTGTTATAAAATGCTAGCTCTTGTTTTGCAATGAATCAGACACAAGTGTCAGTACAGGTGTTTCCATCAACAAGTGAGCTTATACAGGAATATTTTCATCTACTTTTTTTAGATGATTTTTTTTTTACTTCATTTGGAGGATTCCTTCAATTAATAGGGATCGAATTCAAATCTAGCAATCCTTGAATTTAATCCAGGTGCATTTATAACATGGATTGTCAGAGCTGAATGATTAAGCAATATTAAACAATGCTTCGGCATTTCAGCTTTTTACCATTTGTACTATACTTTTCTTTATAAACACCAAAGTAGGTGAGGTGAAAATGTGCTGTCAAATCTTACAAATATTAATCTTGGATTTGGCTTTTTTAAAAATCACTTTTTAAAAAAACTTTAACATCCATGAAAAGTTTTTTGGAGATTAAAAATATTTACAACATTATGTTACACAAATTGTTAAATACTGAGGTGTTAATACATTCTAAAACCAGACTTTACCTATTACCATTTATAAATATCTATAAACTTTAATCTTGAGTAAGTCCTGCTCATTTTGTATTAATTGACACATAGGCCTTTTTCAATTCTTTTAATTGAAAACAGTGATAATATAAGAAAGATTTTGGACCAAATTCTTGTTTAAGGTGATGATAAAATTTGTTAAAATCTAATTAGCTGTGATTTCCTACTTTTTCTCACCAATGGACATACCTTAACATCCATTATACATTGCTAGATAGGGGAAAATATTAAAAAAAAGAACTCTGTTGTGGTCAGTCATAAGTTAAGGACTACCTGTACAGGGTCATAAAAATACTACTAGAGTATGTGATCCACAGCAGGTGAAAGATAGCTGACTGAATTGTTTCTCTTGTTCTTTATTCCTCATTCTTTTAACATCTCCGTATTGGAAACTTCTTTGACAGGAGCTTTCTGCCATTGAACAACTTTTTAAATTCTGGTCAGTGGATGAGGCGAGTTCTCTCTTACCATTCACTTTTATAATCCCCCATCCTCAAATGATACAAGTATGATTGTATATTTCCAACTAAAAAACAATAGATCTTTTCCTTAAGCAGAGAATTGTTTTTGACAGTATTGGATGATTTCATTGGGCCATTTAATTGATGGATAATACTTAAGGCCAACTTTCTTGTCAATAAAGTAGAATTAGTGACTTTTTAAAAAAAATCTGGCTAAACTTACTGGAAATGAACATAGTTGATTCTAGTCAATAAGTCCCTTTCTTGGATATTTTCTTATAGTACCTTGGTGTGTATATCCGTACCGTGTTTGTTTTTATCATTTCTTAGGAGCAACAGTGAAATGTTCTGCTTCCTCCTACAGCTCCAGATGATCTTACATTAAGGCTGTGCAGATCAGAGCTTTATGTGGCTTTACAGGACTATGAAGGGGCTCTTGAGGATTTGGAGGTTCTATGCAAGCAGAAGCCAGAAGAATGTGAAGTGAGTCGAGTATAAAGCTGGGTGTTGTGATCCAGAATAAGCATATGTCCTTCCCAACTTTTAAGTGGTGAGATGAAGTCGCTTTTCTGGACAAGGCTACATTTGAACTCAGTTGCAATTGTAATATAGAAAGTGAGCATGCTCCTTCATATAGTTGCTTATTTAAATACAAGGTAGGCTTTCCCTGGTTCTGTACAAACCAATATTGACTTTTGTTTTAGCCCTTTATTATTTTTTATATTAAAGAAGTGGGGAAGTTGTATTGTTGCAATAATTGAAGTTATTTCATACTTCCTTCACAAATATGCTTTCCCCCTTCATCCTGTTTTATAGTAGTTTTTTTTTGTTTTAAGTTCCCAAGTTTTATGCTCAGAGTAGGTTAATCAGGTACTGTCACTTGTTGAGACTAAAAATTAAGTTTTCTTTGAGTCCCACTCACATCCTTAATGAATGTATTCATGAAGTTTTCTTGGGTCTCCCCAGTTCTATTCTAATATTATACCTAAGTAGCATTCTTAGTATCTGTGTAATACACACACACACACACACACACACACACACACACAGAGAGGACATTACATATCCTTAGTATGAGCTAGATGTATTAAGAGTCTACACAACTGGGAATGTATTAACTCCATATAGCATCCATTCTCAGAAATGTTGGTGGGAAAGAGAGACCTTACCATTGGTTTCACAGATTTTATGAGTGACTGTTTTCGTGCTCTTAGTTTTCTTGCTTCACAGGGATTGTGGAAGTTGATGGGGAGAATGATCCCTATCCTAATTGCCATTTTATTGCTCCAGCAATATCTTTCACTGTTGCCCTGTTGAAAAATGGCAAGCTAGGCTAGAAGGAATATAGCTGGGTGATTCTTTGATTCTGCTAATCATAGGGAGGAGGATTTAAGTAAAGCTTGCCTGCTGATACATCACGAGTGTCAAACTCGATCACATCATGTGACATCACATGATGTATCACAATATTTTTTGCCTTTGCAGAGGTGGGGGTCCGTGGTCTGCACATGATGCATCTGGCCTCCAGCCTGCCATTTTGACACCCCTGGTACCCTGAGGACTATATACTTGATTGAATGATTGATTGACTAAACCTGCCGCCTTTGGCATTATGCAAAGCAATTTGCAGCTGCTGCAGAATGTTTTGACACTTCAGGAAGGCAACTGAAATGTGTTTTGTGTTTCTTTTCAGGGCTTTTTTAGAAAAGGGAAAGTGCTCTTGGATTTAGGGAACCAATCAGAAGCCCTGCTGCAGTTTCAACATTGCCTTAAACTGGACTCCAGTTTCCATGCTGCTCAAAATGAGATAGAAAAGGTAAATGCACTATTATGACTAAGAACATTGAGATTAAATGTTGGAAACTTAATTGATTTGCATAGGAAGAAGCAGCGGTTTATTTTTGAGATTTCAGTAAAGGAAGATAAGATTCTTGTGCTGTACATGATGGAATTGATGAAGTTGTATCTACTCATACTTCTCCAATTGGGTATCACACTGTTGTTGTTTTAAGAAAAGTATTTGTTTTGTTTGAGAATTGTTAAGGATACAGAATTGTTAAGTTACACAGAAATTAAGATTTAAATGGCAAAATATCAATTGATGTGTCTATGGTTGCACACAGTTTGCCATTTGTGTGTGATGCTGGCAAAGGTTTATGACATTCCTAATAAGTATGGGGCATGTTCACAGTAGTCTGAATCACATTTTGGCCATAGTATTTGCTCTGCCCTAATAAATATATTGTTAGGCAGGTTGCTTCTGTATTGGTAAGAGTTATCAGAAATCATTTCTCTATGTACTGTAGTGTCTTGGTCTGAACCAGTGGTTCCCAAAGTGGGCGATACCTTAAGGGGATGCCTTAGGGGGTGGTAAGAGGCAAGGGGGCCAGCAGGGGGCATTCGAGGGGGACTGTTTCATCGCTCTGTAGCCGGTGCCTCGAATGTGGAACCCACACGCAGTGAGCCTTGCCAAGCCTGGGGGTAGAGGTGGCAGGTGGTGGAAAGAGGGCGCCTTAGCTTGCAGGCTGCTCTCTCCGGTGGAAGCAGCGGAGGCATGCCAGAGGGCCCGAAAGCAAAACCCTTCCAAGGCGCGCAGTGGAAGGGGTGGGTGGTCCAGCATTAGGGCCCCCTTCTCTGGAGGAGAACAAGGGAGCGTGCAGCACCCACCCGGCCTCCGCCTCTCCAGCCATCCAGGCTTGCGCGCAGGAAGCGGGTGGGTGCAGCTGCGGCTCTCCAAGGTGCGTGGCTCGGTTCGCTTCGGCTCTGTGTGCCATCCCAGACCTAGAACCTAGCCTCCCTCTGCAGCCCGGTTCTTCCATCCGAGCCCTGCGCTTGCTTGCTTGCTTAGTTTCCAAGTGATCGTTCCTTCCACCTCTCCTAGTCTGGGCTGCTTCCGCACGCCTTCCTCCTCCCGGCTGGAGCATAAAGATGGGCAGAATGTTTCACTGAAGTTGGGAGTCTCTGAGTGTGTGCAGAGTACCTCCCCTTGCTTGGCCCGATGGAAGTAGACCTTGGGTTGAAGCAAAGAGAGTGAGGTCAGTTGCATCGCTGCCCTGGGGAGGTTGGCATTGCAAAATTAGATGCCAAAGGGGGCTGGAGAAGGCAGCTGCAGGAGGCTGGAGAAGGGGCAAAGGGGCAGCTGCAGGGGGCTGGAGAAGGGGCAGAGAGGCAGCTGCATTAAGGAGCAGGAAGATCTTAGCCATGGTTTATTCATTGACTAAGCCGGAATCAAACAGAATGCTAAACTCTAAACCAGAATGGCTGGGTTGATATATTCAGCCCGTGTTTCTCAACCTTGGCAACTTGTGTGGACTTCAATTCCCACTCTGGCTTTGCTCTGCTTTATCAAAGTGCCACTGCTGTCACTTTCGTTCTTTCTGTCCATCCATCCATCCATCCAAAAGTTCTGCCTGCCTGTCTGCCTGCCTTTCTGTCTACCTACTTACCTACTGACCTACCTACTGACCTATCAATATAGATCTACCTACCTACCTACCTACCTCTATCATCTATCTATCTATCTATCTATCTATCTATCTATCTATCTATCTATCTATCTATCTATCTATCTATCTATCTATCTATCCATCCATCCATCCAAAATGTCTCTCTGCCTGCCTGCCTTCCTGCCCACCTACCTACATACCTACCTGCCTGCCTACATGTCTTTCTGTCTGTCTACCTATCTACCTATGTACCAGTATAGATCTACCTACCTACTGTGTTTCTCACAAAATAAGGCCGGGCCTTATTTTTTTTTGAGCCCCAAAAAAACGGCTAGGACGTCTTTTCAGGGGTGAATTAATGTCTTCCCACCCCCGCGCACCAGCGCCATCTCCAACAACAGTATCTAAGTCGCTCCCACTTTTCCCCCATTCCCGTAACAAGAGAAAAAAAAAACATTTTGAGGTATCTGGGAGCGCCATGTGCTGCATTTTGGTTTAATCCCGAGCGGCTGGGTGGGTGTGAGAAGAGCTGAGCGAGTGTCTCTGCTGCTGCTACTCTTCAAGTTTGCAGAAGTCCCGGTGCGCAGCCCGTTCCTGCATTCCAAGCGCCCAGGCCGAGCTGCAGCTGTCCCTCTCTCACCAGCGGCATCTCCAACAACAGTGGCAGCAGCAGCAGGAACCGTGGAAGTTACAGAGGCGGCTCCCCCACCTGAGAAGCAGCTGAAATGCTTCCATGGTTCCTGCAGCTGCTGCTGCTGTTGTTGGAGACAGCGCTGGCGAGAGAGGGACAGCTGCAGCTCGGCCTGGATGCTTGGAATGCAGGAATGGGCTACACCCCAGGACTTTTGCAAATTTGCAGAGCCCGAGGCTGGAGCACCAAGGGTAGCAGCAGCAGAGATGCTCGCTCGGCTCTTCTCATGCCCACCCAGCCGCTGGGTGGGAACCATGGAAGCTACGAAGGCCTGAGAAGCGGCTGAAACGCTGCCCGACATCCATGCCGATGCTGCCCACCTGCTGACCCAGATAAGGAAGGAGTAAGGGAGCCCTCCATGCTACACCATGATTGGCTGTTAAGAGCGGCTGATGGTGAGGCGTAGCTGCCCGCAGGGCACTCCTAATGGCAAGTTACCCCCCTGCCTTCTCCTACCCCCCAATTTCGCATGTTTTAAACTCGGCCTAAATTTGGGGGGAGGGGCTTAATTTCATTTTATGCCTAGAAAACATGCTAGGTCTTCCTATTGGGGGGGCGTATTGTTGGAGAAACATGGTACCTACCTACGTACTTATCTACCAATCTACTTACCTATCTACCTACCTACCTATCCCTACAAAAGGTCTGCCTGCCTGCCTATCTACCTATCTACCAATCTACCTACCTACCTACCTGTCTCTGTCTGTCTGTCTCTCTATCCATCAATCTATCTGTTGTGAATGAATAAATGTTAAATAAAGTTATCTTGAGCTTGAAGTCAAGTGCAGGGTTCTGGCCCTGCACTTCTGATTGGCTGTTAATGGCAAGATTGGATTGGTCCGTTCAGGAGAATCTGATTGGCCATTAACAGCCCATTCTCATTGGTTAACGGAGCTAGCGCTCCCAGATTGCTATTGGTTGAATAGTTAATAAGTTGCCTATATAAGGAAGGCTATAGCAGCCCTCCAGTTTGAGCTGTCACACCATGTAAATAAAGAGTTTGAAGTTCACTGTTTCTACTGGCTCGTCTCCATTATTCGCACCCATGCTCCAGACTTAACACTATCCATGTTCGAAGTGCCAGCCCTGCAGGCACATTGGGAAAGTAAACCAAAGCCATTCTGGGAGGGAGGGAGGGAGGGAGGGAGGGAGGGAGGGGAGAGAGAGACCTGATGCATCAAATTGAAATGAAGCCTAGTTTAGATTGAGGCCCTTTTCCACATTGAAACATCTTTGCCAGCACATTGAAACATCTTTGGCTTCTATAATTAAAGGTTTTATGGACAAAAACATGGTCAAGACTATCAAGAAGCTCTCACATTTTGTTGAGGCTTTAAACAGGATCCATTGGACCAGATCTCCATTCTAAAAATGACTTTTCCCCAATGTATTACAGTGCCAATTCTGAAGAAGGCAAAACCAAAATGTATTGATAAATTACAAGGAGAACACACACACACACACACACTCCCTTCTAACCCTGCTGGAGCAGGTGATTGGACTAGAATATATATCTCATTATCTTTCTCCTCCCTCCCTCCTTCTTTCTTTTTCTTTCTGTCCCTTCCTTCCATCCCCTCTCTTTCTTTGTCCCTTTTTCTTTCTTTTCCTTTTCTCTTTCTCTCTCTCTCTCTTTTCTTTCTCTCTCTTTCCCTCTCTCAGGCTCATTGCATTGACTTGACTTGCTTGGGCAAGTCCCTCCAATGCAGTGGGCCTGTGGGGCCGGCACCTAGAACATGACAGTGTCGGCATGTTTGAAAAGTAGAGCAAAGCCAGAGGTTGGTAATTTTTGCTGCAAAGAATCGCAAACGCTTCTGGGTTGTGTACAAGAAGGGACACACATGTCAATGCAATTCGGCAACATAAAATAAAGAGATACAAATAAAACAAATCAACAAGAATCGGCAAAGCATCTCTGATTAGATTTTATTCACTGCTAGAATCTAATCAGAGATGCTTTGCCGATTCTAGTGTAATGACCTGCTCCAGCAGGGTTAGAAGGGAGTGTGTGTGTATATTTGTGCATGGCTGTCAAAACTCCAAAAACGGGTCAAGGATCTCTGGGGAAGCCAGTCATAAATTAGAACACTTGCTAAACAACCAGCCATTAAGTGAGGACCACTTGTATTTGGTTTGCCAGTCACCTGGCCACGCCCACCCAGTCACATGACCACCAAATCACGCCCACCCAGTCACATGACCAGCAAGCCATACCCTCAAATTAGGCCACGCCCACAGAAATTTGAATCTCACCCCTGGGTGGGGGGCACCGAAGATGAGTTTGTAGCACCAAAGGGGGGGATGGACTGAAAAAGTTTGGGAACCACTGGTCTAAACCGACTGGCTGGGAATTCTGAGAATTGAAGTTCACATGTTTTAATGTTTCTAAGATTGAGAAATACTGCCTTGGCAAAGAGTTTTTTTTTAAAAAATCATATTGATGTGATGTCTTGTCAAGTATAGCATGAAGAAAGTGAAGCCTGTATCTGACTAACTTCATATTTAACCAATTGAGAGCCTTGCAGATTTCTCAGAAATCAGATTCTACTGTCTCTGGAGATTCTCAGTCATCCAGGTCATAATTGTCCCAGAGGTGGTTTTTCAAGAGGCAACTGGACTTCCTTGTTTTTCTCTGAAGACATTTTGCTTCTCATCCAAGAAACTTTTAAGAGCTGAAGAAGCTTCTTGGATGAGAAGCAAAACATATTTAAAGAAAAATAAGAAAGTCTAGTTGCTTCTTGAAAAACTACCTTTGGGACTATGTTCTCTTTCAAAATAAACTAATGTAAAATCTTTCTGTTGCAGATTCTCACAAATGATGCCTCCCCTACTCCTGGTACTGTTATGGAATTAAAGAACAATGGCAGTCAGAATTTGGAAGGTTGTAATTCAAGGGAACAGTTGACTTTTCTTGGGAGTTTTGAAGGCGAAACCCTACCGGTAATTCATATCAGATGATGTCTTACCAGTTCCAAATTTAGAGATGGTGTAACAAAAATATATATTTGTATGTAGTGGAACATTGGTAAAGGGATTTCCATGTGAACCCTTTCATATGTTCAACCACATCAAGTCTGTCCACTCACCTCTAGTTTTTTCTCATTTAAAGAAGTTCTTGTACATTCATTTGTAAACAAAAGAACCAGCTAACGTTTGTAGGGATTGGGAACTTACCTTTCACAGAATTGCATTAATTCCTTTCCTTTTAAACAATATCTGCTTTTAATCTATAATAATAAAAATACAAGAATTAAAAATAAACATTAAGTACCATAATGTATTATATAGCACAAAAAGCAAAACAAAGATAAATCAAGAAATAATTAAAGTGTAGGAAAAACAATGCAACAATAACAATATGTAGTGTTATCTTTTTGTTTTCCTATCTGTACTTGTGACCCTTGGTTTCATGTTTAACATCTTACTTTTCTTTATTAAATAGGATATGATGATGCAAAAAGAAAATTGGCTGGAAGAAACTATGCCTGATCATAGCCAGGCAGCACTTCCCATGCCTCAATGGATGAGGAAGAAAGGCAAGTATATCAGTAAATGTTTATGAGTCCATGCTTTTCAATAAGCCTCTTGTCTCTGGTTGTGAGAAATAATTGATGCCCTAATTATGATAAATTATTTTGGCCTGTGCTTTAAAATCTTGCTCTGTCATTTGATCACTATTTCTCCACACACATACACACACACACACACACACACACACACACACACACAGCAGGATCACCTTAAACAGATACTTTGAGTATACTCCCAAAACCCTAGAATCATGTGACTGTTCTCAAGACCAAATTCCATCACAAGAAACCCCAAGGAATCATGCCTGTTGTATATCAATAGGAGCTGAATAGATTGTGCTGTTTTAATGCTGATGGCAATAAAGTCCTGCCAGCATATTGCTCCTAATAAATCCTTTGAAGTTTTTTCAAGTTTGGCTCAAGACTCATGATTTAATTAGGGCGATCGCTGGAATCCTGACAGCTGATCAAATAATAGGGTAGAGAAGGGCAGCCCAGTTTAATGTTAAAATTAGCTACATTACACTCAGTCCAGCATGATTTACAGAAGAGTCCTGCTTCTGTATATACTAGATCTTTCTAGAGGTTTGGGGCCCCAGCTGGAGATAAATATAATAATATCCATCTGAACCTGCTCTGAATAGAGTTTAATGGCCTAGGACCATGATGGTGAACCTATGGCACATGTGCTACAGGTGGCACGCAGAGCCATTTGTGCTGGCACGCAAGCTGCAGGCAGACTTACCTCACTGCACATGTGTGTACCTCACAGTTGATTTTTGGCTGGTTTGAGGCCTTTATCGGCTTCCCAAAGGCTTGAGGAAGGCTTCTGTAGGCTTCTACAAGCTTTGCAGGCTGAAATCTAGTCTCGTTTCATTACTTCCGTTTTTTTCGGAAAAACAGGAAGTGATGAAACAGGGCTAAATTTTGGTGTACAAAGCTTGTAGAAGCCTGCAGAAGCCTTCCTCAAGCCTTTGGGAGGCCAAAAAAGGCCTCAAACTGGCCAAAAATCAGCTGTGAGGTGCAGTGCAGGTAAGAGGGTGGCGGTGGTGGTGGGGATTGTGCACACATGCGTTGGGGACACATGCGTAGGGGACACATACGTAGGGGACACATGCGTAGAGGCGTGTATTGCCTTCTGGGTGCTGGCACGTGAATGCGAGTTTGTTAGCGCACGCACAATTTTTGGCCTAGGATATGGTGGCTCAATTTCTTTTATTGCTGGACAATTTTTTCCAGTTTTGATTTATAGTCTAATTGGAAAATTTTATGGATTTTCCTGGGAGACAGGAGTGCATATAAAAAATGAAGGCAGTGGCTGAAGGACTCTTCTTTCATCACTGAAAAGGGTTATAGACTTAAAGTAACATATTTGGGCTTTAGGAATAGAGCCCTGAATAGATATAAATAGCCAGTGTTCATGTGAAACCAATTGCCACTTGGCATGACACCATAATAAACTCTTGGTCTTAAGGGGGAAGGGGAACTCCACAAAATAGTTTCTTGCAAGTATGTGACCCCGCCAATAAAATAAATGTGATAAAAATGTTCAAAGTGAGGTTCAGTGAGGAGTTGGTCAGTGTGTAATGTTCATAATCTGACTCTTTGCTCTTTCCTTTTGTCAACCAGATTTGGATGAAGAGGAGGCCTCACCAGAGACTTCAGGAACTAGATCACCAGAAACAAAATCTGTGAAAGACTATTATCCAGACTTCTTGGGCTTCCTGACTACATCAGACTTAGAATGTTCCCTTTGTATACGGTCAGTTAATTAACAGTACAGGAATAATCAAGGAGAGAAGAAACCTAGAACTAGGGATAAATTTCCTGACAGCTAGAACAATTAATCAGTGGAACAATTTGCCTCCAGAAGTTGTGGATGCTTCAACATTGGAAGTTTTTAGGAAGAGATTGGGCAACCATTTGTCTGAAGTGGTATAGGGTTTCCTGCCTAAGCAGGGAGTTAACGAGAAGACTTCCAAGGTCCCTTCCAACTCTGTTATTCTGTTAAGAGCTGCTAGGAAAAGGATTTTGAAGTGCTATGCAAATTGAGCATGAGGTGTCTTCTTAGCCAGGGATGATGTGAAACTGGCAGCCCGTGGGCCAGATGCATCATGGCAGTGGCCACGCCTACCCCAGCTCCGGGAAGGGAAAAAAACATCATGATATGTCATGTGACAGCAATGTGATGCTCCAAATTTGACACCCATGTTCTAGCCAATGGATTTCTGAAAAAGCCATGGGGATAAACCGTCCCCTTATTTGTTGAAGAATAAAGAAAAGGTTTTGAAACATATTTGAACTTCCTCCTGATATTTTCAATACATCTATTTAAAGTACTATTCAAAATTATATATTTTTTTGTAAATAGAAAAAACCCTACATCCATGATAATCCTTGGTGGAGCAGTGGTTTAGAGTGCTGTACTGAAGGCCACTTCTGCTGCCTACCGGCTGCCTGCAATTTGGCAGTTCAAATCCCACCAAGGTCAAGGTTGACTCAGCCTTCCATCCTTTGGAGGTGGGTAAAATGAGGACCCAAGTTGTTGGGGGCAATATGCTGACTCTGTAAATTGCTTAGAGAGGGCTATAAAGCACTGTCAAAGCAGTATATAAGTCTAAGTGCTTATTGCTATTGCTGTAACCTGAATATTCTTACATGCACTAAAATCCAATGTATATTGTAGGACTGCTTCCTAATGATGTGCAAAAAAGCATGGTCAGGTTTTCACCAATCAGAAATGAGACAATCCTCATATGAAACATGAAGTGGTACACTATTGCATGGCATGATATCAGAAAATCTTTTTTGACTGTTAAAAAAGAGGAGAAAAATAGTGATTGCACACCGAAGTTTTTGTTCGTCATTAGAATTTAAAATAATAATTTTAACAATCTAAAGAATTAAACATTGAATCATGCTTTATATAAGACTAACCCAACCATGAAGTTTATGGATCTCAAATAATGAATTATTGCTAGAAGGCAAAGTAACTTGCTTGCAAAACTCTCCACATCTGGGTTCAGTGTAGTTCTTGCCATTTAAATCCTCTTCTCAGTTTTAAGTGAGAAAAACCTTGAGACATGGGCAAAGAAATGCTGCCTGGTCTGAAACGCAGAGCTGGGAATGGAAGATATTAAATGGATGTGCAGACCTCAGTGCCTGAACATTTACTGTGGAAAGGCTATGAACAAAAATTAAAACTGGGTTAGAATGTCATGACAGTATTCAATACAATAAAGGGACGGAATGCCTGGAAAATAAGTCCAGGCAGAACTTAATAGGGGACATCTCTGACCTCTGAAATTGTTATCCAATTCAATGTGCCAGTGTAATACCTTTTGCAGAGCGGTACTACTTTGTAATGAACTGAAATTTGTTTCATCTGAAGATGGATATTTCAAAGAAAGTAAGAAAGGAGGGCTCTTTGGCAATTAACCTTAATAGATTCTAATCTCTTTTGCAGAATATATTTTTATGTGGAAAATAGAAATACTGGCTGTTTTGTACAATGGTCCAATGTGATGGAATTGGAGTGCAGCAATTTCGGGACTGGTGTTGGAAAAAAAATAGAGAAATTGTAGAACAATATTTTTCTTCATATAAGTAGTATTTTAATGAGAGCATTGGAAATTGCAATCATGACCATGGCTCGCTGCAATGTCATAATTGTGAGCCAGGCCTGCAACTGCCACAATTTTGTGGACTGATTGTAAAAGTTACATCATAACTTTGAATGGTTGTTGAACAAGTGGCTATAATCCGAGGACTACTTATAATCGTCAGGTGTCATAGGAATCTTAGTGTAAGCGCCTTGGCAGCTGATTCAGTTAAAAGTCAATCTTCAAGAAAAATTGACAAAGTCTTTAACTGGCTGCATTGAAAGAAAAGATTTAGACTTACAAGAATTTGAGCACTCAACACTTATCACTTTAGAACCGATTTATCTTACCTTGTGGTGGACACTTTTTCTATTTCTTTGCAACTTCTCTCTTGTGAACCCGGAAGAGGGCATTTATTTCAAGTTAACACAGGAACTTGCTGGTGGCTGTTTACAAAACCATTGCAAATTTTTTCTTCTGATCCTGTGAACTGATTATTATGTTTTCCATCATATATTTCCCAAGAAAGCAGCACATTTCTCTTGATATTACTGAATTATGATGCAATTGGAATGGCCTATATGGACTGGGGGTTTTAAACACTCTTCTGCAAAATCTTTGATGGGATTCCATGAGAGATTAAGAACAAAGTTCACTTGAATGAGCCACTTCATTACTAGAACTTTGCCTCTGTATATGGGGTTCCAGAAATAATAACAACACAATAATTTAAACTAACAGGTTCCATGGCCTGAAAAGGCTAAGAAAAACCTGATTTATACTATTAAATCAATCACATGAATATTCAAAAATCCAAATAAAAAGCATCTATGACTGTCCTGCAAAATGCGGTTCATTATCTTCCTATTGGTTTTGCTCTTAACATAGTATTCAACCAGAATCTTCCTTCCTGCCATTTATCAATTATTCCATCTTCTTTTCTCTGGGATAGTGGAATACAAACCATTCTTCTGAAGGATGATGAGACACACAAAAATATTTCCCTCTGATCATAATTTTCTTTCAAACTAAACATGTTCAGGTTCCTCAGTTTCTTTTCTTAGGACTTAGTTACAAGTTCTTAATGATCTTATTGCTCTTCTCTGAATTGTTTCCATTTTATTTTAAATCAGGAATTGCAGACTGTCTTTAAAATGGGATCTGAACAGAGTAGGGATCTTCTGTCATTTTGAATCTAAGCTTCCTGCGTTTACCCTTTTTTACTCCTCTGTCAAAAAACTAATTCATATTTAGTTTGTAGTCACCATTTTTCCAAGTATCATTACCAAACTAGGCAATAACTCAACCTATGCACCTTTGCCTCAGTTAAATGTTAAATGTTATGCTGCCATTTTCTATTCATTTCTGTAACCTGTTAAGATTATTCAGAAATGTACTGCTGTCTTGTTAGATATTCTACCATGTTTCTCCAACAATACGGCCTCCACCAATAGGAAGCCCCACCATGTTTTATTGGCATAAAATCAAATTAAGCCCCTTCCCCCAAATTAAGCCCCATATTAAACATGCGAAATGGGGGGGAAAGCGGGCGAGGGGTTGGGAAGTACTTTTGTTGCCTGTCCGGATATAGTGCTGCCTGCGTTGGTGGGGCACTTCATATTGGGAGACCTTCCACCGTTGCTTTCCCTTCTCCCTTGCTGCCGTGGTGTTTGGTGCAGCCACGTGAGGCCAGTCAGGGCTCCTCCTTGCAACCAGAGCCCTGAGGAGACACTTGGCTTCAGGCGCTGCCATCTTCCCTTTGCTTTCGAAGGTAAAGCGAATTATTTTACAAAGCCTCCCCTGCCCGTGAGGGCAGCCCAACCCCACGTGGGGAGGCTAATTTCCTGGGGCCTCTTCCGTTCCTCCCCGACCTCCCTATACTGTGTGCCTCTGACGCGCTGGTCTCTTCAGCCCAATGAGCCTTTCAACCTCAAAGAAAGGCCAGGCGGGCGGCTGCGGAGGAGCAGCAGCGGAAACAGCCACCACCCTTAGCCCGACACGGGGAGAACGAGCGAGGTTAGCGCTCGCCAGCCCGTCCTTCCTGCCTTTGGAGGCACCTGCACCGAGCGCCTCCGTGGCTTGGTTTCCCCTACTGGCTGGTCCTCCTTTCATGTGGAGGGCTGTAGGGAAGGCACTTGCCCGAGAGGATCTCTCCCGCTCTCTCCCCTCAAGGTCAAAGTCTGCGCTGTGGAGAGGGCTGCAGCCGGTTCCTCCTGCTTGCTGAGAGGTGAGGAAGCCACGGCTCGCCCGGCGAGATCTGGGAATGAGGGGCAGGAGGAGGCACGCACACACCCGTGGCTCATTTTCCTGGCTCTGGTGAGGCCCTGGCAGGATGAGCGGAGGGTCTGGTGGGGTGGCGCTCGCTGCCTGCCAGGGTCGTGAGGGCTGGGCAGACCTGGGAAAGTGAGCTGCGGGTGTGTGTGGAGGAACCGGCTGCAGCCCTCTCATCCACAGCGCAGATGTTGACCTCGCGGGGAGAGAGAGGGAGAGATCCTCTCGGGCGAGCGGCTTCCCCCGCAGCCCTCCGCACGAAAGGAGGACCTGCCGGTAGGGGAAACTGAGCCGCGGAGGCAGGAAGGAGGTGGAAAGACTCACTGGGCTGAAGAGACTGGCGCATCAGAGGCGCGCAGTGTAGGGAGGTTGGGGAGGAACGGAAAACGCCCTGGGAAATTAGCCTCCCCAGGTGGGGTTGGGCTTCCCTCTCAGGCAGGGGAGGCTTCGTAAAATAATTCGCTTTACCTTCGAAAGCAAAGGGAAGACGGCAGCGCCTGAAGCCAGGTGTCTCCTCAGGGCTCCGGTTGCAAGGAGGAGCCCTGACTGCCCCCACGTGGCTGCGCCAAACATCGTGGCAGTAAGGGAGAAGGGAAAGCAATGGTGGCCCAAACCCGAAGGTCTCCCGAATATCCAAGCTGTCGCCGCCTGCCCACCCACCCGAGGATGCAAGTGGGGGGAGAATTAAGTCATCCCCGAAAAGACGTCCTAGACGTTTATCTGGGGGTTAAAAAAAAAATAAGGCCCGGCCTTATTATGTGAGAAACACGGTAATAGACACCCCATTCTTAAGTAACTCCCTAACTATGAACATGTCAGTGCCCAACGAGAGATGGTCTTTTTCTCTGCAGTATGTTTTATGAACCTGTCACGACACCATGTGGCCACACCTTCTGCAAAGAGTGTATGGAGCGTTGCTTAGACCACCGACCCAACTGCCCACTTTGCAAGCAAAGCCTGCAAGAGGTAAGATGGACAATTTTCTCTTGGTTGCTTTCAACTGCTGGGTGCTTTTCTTTATGTAGTCAAAAAAAGGAGATGGTACATGAGTTCTGTCATTCCAATGCATCTGAAGAATATTAAATTAGGTAATATTTTCAGATTTTGGATTTGCAGATTGGCATGTTCTTTAGTCTTGACTTTTACTATTGAATGGAATTTTTTTTGTAATAAAAGTGGGCTTCTCCATCTCCTGGCAGGTAATTTTTTTTTATTTTTACTACAATTTTATTGTGGTTTTATACATTTGTGTGTGTGTGTGTGTGTGTATTTTCTTAACTTTTTGCGGTATCTATATGTATGATATTCAGCTTTGTTCAGGTATTTTGCCACGTCATTATAGTTATGCTTTTAAAGTTGTAGCAAAGTTTCGACAGAATCTCATCTGCCATCATCAGGCTTCTGTATACTGTTCGTCTGTATAGTGTTCGTCAGACGAACACTATACAGAAGCCTGATGATAGCAGATGAGATTCTGCCGAAACGTTGCTACAACTTTGCCATCATCAGGCTTCTGCATTGTGTTCGTCTGTGAGTCTGACTTTCACAGCCATTTCTGTTTTAAATTTGGTGCTAGCCTACTGCTGTGCCAGAATGGTTTTTTCTTCATCCTGATTGGTTGGGAGTCTTGGTCTGCATTTATTGGTCTTGGAGTTTGCTGTGTTCTGCTTGATTGGTGTTTTTAATATCTCTTGTCTGTTTTGTGGGGTTTTTTTTGTCTTGATTGGCTGGCAACATTGTATTCCTGTATTGCAGGCTTTTAGTTCGGGTAAACGGATGGCTATCATTTATTAGGAAGCTAGGTTTCATCTGGGTGCCTGGATGGGGTGTGTTTGAGCTGGAGGTATCTGGGGGGGAGGGTCTGTTTGTGCCCAGGTGTTTGCTTGGCTTGTGGTGTGGAGATTTTTTTGTTGTGAGTGCAGGCTTCCAGATAATTGACAGTCTGCTGGAGTCATATCTTCTGTTCATGCTTTCAGGTCTTTTTTCAATCTCTATGGCTTCTCTGATAATTCTGTAACTGGGGTTAGCTATAATGGCTAGGGTTTTGGTATCATTGAAGTTGATGCTGTGACCTGAGGCTTTCATGTGTTGGATAGTGAGGAAGTGGGTTCCAGCTTTTTTACAACAAAAAAAGCTTTTTTTTACAACAAAAAGACTGACTCACAGACGAACACAATACACAAGCCTGATGATGGCAGATGAGATTCTGCTGAAACATTGCTACAACTTTAAAAGTACAACTATAATGACGTGGGAAAATACCTGAACAAAGCTGAATACCACACACACAAACACACACACAAACACACACACACACACATATGGTTCTATCTTGATGTTGTAAGCCACCCAGAGTCACCTGGCATGGAGATGGCTAGCAAATAAGTTTAATAAAGAAAATAATTTAGCTTCAGCACTGAGAATGATTTTGTATGCAGTAAGTCATAAGAGTTAGCCATAGTAGTTTAGACTATCTCATAAAAATACTAGGCTCCTTACCAAGTGCTAAATCAAATAGTTTTATTAATTATTGCCAGGTATTTGCTATAATTAGTACAAAACTGTTTTTGCATTAGGCGTTAGATAGTGAATATTAAATATTGACAGGTGCTGAGTATGGGATTATCAGAGCAAAATATTTGCAAAGGCCATCAGACCAGAGGTGGGTCTTCAGCAGGTTCTGACCAGTTCTAGAGAACTAGTAGCGGAAATTTTGAGTAGTTCGGAGAACCAACAAATACCACCTCTGATGGGAGATTTTACAGTATTTTTTCCCTGCCACGCCCACCAAGCCACGCCCACAGAACTGGTAGTTAAAAGTTTTGAATCCCACCACTGCATCATAGGGTCTCCTGAGCCAAAGTTTTATTCTTTGGAAAAAGACATTGTTGAAAAGAGATTTCAGTTCTGTGCAATTCAGAAGTAGATATTGAAAAAAACTGGTTAGGTCCAGAAGAGGAACTCAGAGAACAGAATGTCTTTTGCTGAATGCTTTCAAACTTCCATTCTGCAAAAGATGTACTTTGTGAGACTAAAATATATAAGACATATCTGTAAATATGTGTAAAATATATCAAGGTGATATAATTATGAATGTTTGGTTCCTTCCAGTATCTGAAAGCTGGAAAATACAATACTACCATTCTGCTTGAAGAGCTGATGATGACAGTCTTCCCTTCACAACTGGCAGAAAGGAAATTAGTCCACCAAGCTGAAATGGTAGAACTTTCAAAGTAAATATGAACCTTTTGGCTGCATATTCTATGTATACAATCCCAGAAGCAGAAAACATTGTACAGGAATTGGAAAGTATATTTGACAGTTTTATCCAGCTCTCTCTCTCTGTCTCTCTCTGTCTCTTTCTCTCTCTTTCTCTCTGTCTCTGTCTGTCTCTATCTCTGTCTCTCTCTCTCTCCCCCCTATACAAGGTAAGTTTTTGATGACCCAACAATCTGTTCATGGTGACCCTGAGTTATTTATTTATTCCTTGGCTACCCTTGCTTCATAATGAGTGCCTCACATCATCATGTCTTCAAGCCTTTTTCTCTCTGTGTCTTCTGTAATCTGACATCAAGGCTCTCATGGCAATGTCTCCCTATGCCTTATTCCACATTCAGAGAAATGCAGCTTGCTTTCTATCAGTGTAGGGTCCCAGTGTTGATTAATGTCCCTAGCCATGCTGGAAGGGACAAATGAACTAGATAGTGGGTTTATAGAACATGGCTTTTCTTTAGAGTTCTTTGGCAGTTCTGTAGAGTTCATGGAGTAAAATGAGCATGTAAATCTAATCAATGACTGGCTTCTTGGTAGGTTCAATAGTCCACATGCATTTTTATCTTTTTAGGCAGGCATGGAAAGTTCATTTGGATGTCCTTGTGTGCATTTCTAAAAGTTACCCAGTGGTATATTCTACTCTGAAATCCTCCTGTTTATTTTTCAAGTTCCTAGTAGTCCTTTTGTTGATTATAGTTTCCCCCTTTCTTTTACAGCCTAAACAAGAATATCCCCATCTTTGTGTGCACCATGTCATTTCCAGGTCTCGTTTGTCCTCTTCATGTGTTTGAACCTCGCTATCGACTCATGATGCGAAGATGTCATGAGACTGGCACAAAGATGTTTGGCATGTGCGTGTATGAAAATGGAAAAAAGTAAGTTACACAGAAGACTGAGGCTGTGACTTTTTAAAACTTGGTTCTACAGTAGAGTTTGAATCCCACAATTTTGGGTTGATTGAACCAACAGATGAATCCATACTAAAAAGAATAAATGTAACTTTTGTTTTTCTGAAATTCTATACATGGGTTCTGCTTGGTATTTTGAGGCAGAATGTCATCTTTTGTAACTTAATGCTCTCTTCCTCTTCCCCCTCTCCTACAAAACTTAGATTTTAGAGAAGTGAAGAAGAAAACTCCACTGAGCTCTATGGTTGCAAATCAGCTTTCAGTGTTAGATACCAATGAACAGGAGGAACATAATCAGAATCTAAATAAACAAATAGATGAATGGATATTGATCTCGGTTTTTTACTGATACTTCTTTTACATGTTAGGCTGCACTGAGTGCTTATCTATGGTAGATAGAATAGAGATTGTCACCTGGTCTTTCCCTAGATATTGTTCACTATGCCAGCTCTGGCTCTAACATCTGCATATTGAATGCAGTCTATTGCTTGTGCAGGGTGACTTTTTGTAGTGTTTTATGAGTTTGCAGTGTAAAAAGAGGGAACATCTGCATCTGGTTGAAAATGGCATTATTTGGGACTATGCAGGAGTTCCAGAAATACGTTAGAAGCGTGTCCTTTTTGGAGACTTCTGGTTTGGCCTTCTTCGGCGACGGACTGAAGTCACAATCATCCACGATTTTGGTCCATGCTCGCCTCTGGAGCGCCCCAAGCCGCCCGGACTCAGGGCTGAAGCCGCCCTGTAGAGGTGGATAATTTAAAGACTTTCTTTAAAAAAAAAAAGAAAGAAAGCAGTGGAGGGGAAAATGGAAAAAAGAGGGTGGAATCTGGAAAATGGAGGAGACCACCTGGAAAAAAATTGATCCTGGAATTTTAACAAGGCTTGCAAAAGATACATTGTGGCTGTAACTTTGTTACAAGAGAACAAAGCCCTTGGAAAGAGAAAGTGGGAAAAGAAGCAAAAAACAGTTTTGGATTATTGGATGATTCCTGGAACTTTGGATGGAGGATCCTAATGAAATAAAATAAAATCAATTGGGGGTTGTTTAAAATTGTTTAAAAAATGGCATCACTCCTTGAAGAGTTAAAAATGAGACTTAAAGAACAAAAAGAAGAAGCACAAAACGGAAGAGGATCTTTTGGCTTCATATTTCATTTTTTAGAAATAGAGATCTTGAACTATGAAAAACAACAAGAAACGCTGCCAGAACAAGAAGGACGGGACAACGAAGAAGCCATCTTTAATGACCAAGCAATTTTAAGTGGGGGAAAAAAGGGAAAGGGGGGGAAAAGGAGTTAAAAACTTAAGTACTGAAGCAACAACCAAAAAAAGAATAATTTGAAAAGTAATCATAATATCAGGAAGAAGCAGAAGGGAGGATCACAGAAGGGAGAATCAGATAGAAAAGGGAATAAAAGGGGAGGGAGAAGAAGAGAGGGAAGAGGGAAAGGAAAAGAAGCTACAAAAGACAAAAACAAGATATAGAGGTACAGGAAAAATGTACAAGAATTAAATGTATAAACCTATTTAAAAGACACAGGCAGTGGTTAAAATTTAACTTAAAGAGAGGATTCTGCAAAGGTGCATGGAATAGCATTGTTATATAACATGTTAAATGATTAAAGTGATAGAAAAAATTTATATTGATGTGTAATGGAATATTTGTAAAGAGAATAAGAGTCTCAATGATTTAAAAAGAATGTTTTAAAAAATGAAAAGAAACATGGAAGATTTTTATCAGTTGATAAGATGAACTTGAATAAGAATAATAACTTTATTGACTACTGTTAATAACTACTGTTTGGTTTTTTATTTAAAGACAGTAATAAATAAAATATGAAATATAGATGATTAAAGTGAAAGACAACTGATATTGCTAGGTAATGTTTGTTAAAAGAAATAGAAATGTAAAAGATTGTCATTAATATTAATGGCAGAGCTGTACTTGAATAGAACAATTATTGCATTTACTATTGTTATGCATATATAGATAGATAGATAGATATACATATATAGTTTTTTCTTTTAAGAATTTAGCGTGTATTTTAAGGGAATGTACCAAGCAGAATTTGATTGAAAATAGGTATGTGTTATAAAATCGAGGTTAGAAAATGAATTTTATAACTGTAAAGATGTAACTTAAATTTTTAAATAAGATTTGAAAAAAGATACAAAGGTGTTACACTCCAGTCTAGTAATTACAGAGGAAAATTTGTTTTATGAGAAAAGATACTATGAAATTGTAAATAGGACAGATGAAAGTATAAAAACATTGACTAAAAAGATTTTAAAATTAGAAAAAGATATGTAATTGAATTAAGAAAGGAGTGAGATAATTTAAAATAAGGCTATAGGAAGTAAAGAAAGGGAAAAGCTATTGAAAAAATTGTGAAAATAGTTATAAGATATGGATTACAATGTATAAGATAAATATGTATTGAGTTTATGTCTGTATGGAGAAGTGATAACCAGGGGCCACGCTGTTCTCAAAAAAACATATTTTATTTGTATTTGTATGTTTTGTGAAAACTTAAATAAAACTTTTATTTAAAAAAAGCGTGTCCTTTATATACATTTGCTGGATATGCGGTAAATGTAAAACCTAAAAGGTATAAGGAAGTTTTTCTTGAGTGTGAAATGCTAGAGTTAAATTGGTACAAATGAAAGTGAATCTGTATTAGAAAGCTATTCCAGTATTTGATAGTGATTGAATTTTAATTTAAGTACATTTAAATTGCATTCTTTTTGATTCTGAATCCTTCCATCCCAAGCCATTCAATTCAAAGCATTTGCATAATAGCATCCATTGTAGGGTGGGTCAAATTTTTCAACTTTCAATTTCCAAATATTAGGGGTGCTCAAAGCTGTGACATTTTATGATATTTTAGTTACTTTAACATAATTTAGATGTGCTTGGCAAGTAATTACATAAATAGATAAAATAGAATATAATTCTTTATTGGCCAAGTGTGATTGGACACACAAGGAATTTATCTTGATGCAAATACTCTCAACATACATAAAAGAAGATACATCCATCAAGAGTCAAGAATCATAAGGTACAACTTAATAATAGTCATAGGGTACAATAAGCAATCAAATCATACTAGGAAACAGTCAATATAAATAGTAAGGATACAAGTGACAAAGTTACAGTCATACAGTCACAAATGGGAGGGATAAGGAGTGATGAGAATATTAATAGTAGTGCAGACTTTCTAAATAGTTGGACAGTGTTAAGGGAATTATTTGTTTAGCAGAGTGATGGCATTCGGGAAAAAACTGTCCTTTTTTCTAGTTGTTCTGGTGTGCAGTGCTCTATAACATCGATTTGAGGGTAGGAGTTGAAACAGTTTATGTCCGGGATGTGAGGGGTCTGTAAATATTTTCACCGCTTTTTTTGACTCGTGCAGTATACAGGTCCTCGATTGAACGCAGGTTGGTAGTAATTGTTTTTTCTGCAGTCCTAATTATCCTCTGAAATCTTTGTCTGTCCTGTTGGGTTGCAGAACCAAACAAGTTATATAGATGCAGATGACAAACTCAATAATTCCTCTGTAAAACTGTATCAGCAGCTCCTTGGGCAGTTTGAGCTTTCTGAGTTGGCGCAGAAAGAACATTCTTTGTTGTGCTTTTTTGATAACATTTTTGATGTTAGGTGTCCATTTTAGGTTTTGTGATATGATAGAACCTAGAAATTTGAAGGTCTCTACTGTTGATAAATATTGTAACTTTTTAAAATTTTGTTTGTTTCATTTCCCACAGGTTACACAGCATACCAGAATTGGAAAAGCAGAATTGTAAAGATGAATCTTCCTTCTGTCATGTATTAAAAGCCTTGTCTCTTTTCAGCTTTGCTGACTATGGCTGCATACTGGAGATTCAGAAAATAGCATTTTTCTCTGATGGACGATCATTGGTGGACACTATCGGCAAGAGGAGGTTTCGAGTTTTGAGACGAGGGCACAGAGATGGCTACCACACTGCAGATGTTGAATACTTGGAAGATGAGAAGGTGAGTAGTCCTTATGTGAAGAATAAAGTCCTAAAGATCTGGCTAAAACAAAAGGAATATTATGCACTGGGTGTCGCTTGATATAGGTAATACTTGACTTATGACCACAATTGAGCCCCCAATTTTTTGTTGCTCATTAAGACAGTTGTTAAATGAGCTTTGCCCCATTTTAGACTTTTCTTGCCACAGTTATTAAGTGAATCACTACAGTTCTTAAGTTAATCACACTGTTGTTAAGTGAACCTGCCTTTCCTATTGACTTAGCTTGCAGGAAGGTAACAGGTGATCACATGACCCTCGGACACTGCAACCATCATAAAAAGAGTCAGTTGCCAAGCATCTGAATTTTGATCATGTGACCACAGAGATGCTGCAGCGGTTGTATGAAAAACGGTCATAAGTCACTTTTTTCAGTGCTGTTGTAACTTTGAATGGTCACTAACTGAAATGTTGTAAGTTGAGGACTTTGTGTAATTTACAGGTGTTCCTGAGTTTATCTTTCACTTTTCCACCAAAAGATGGCATTCAAGGTGGTAATCAGTAAACACATATTAAAATGAACAAATTTAACACAGCTGAGCTACAAAATAATAACTTGAACCATGCCTACTCTGTTGAATCTTATAGGACAGATGGTAACGATTGGAGATAGAATATTCAACTTAGCCCTCTGCTGTTTTTTTTTTTTTCATTGATACTTTGGTACAATAAATGCATAAAACAAATACAAAAACCTATCATATTGATTTATGGGTCTGCGCTTTCAACTTATGAGTCAACAGCTGTCCACTGTTGGAAGGAAAAGCACTTTTTAAATGTCTTCCCTGTTCTTAGTACATTGCAGCAAAGCCAGGATAATCACTGCACCCCCACCCAGATACAGCATTAATTCTTTGATTTATTGGTTAAAATAGTTGCTTGTCAAGCTGGAACTTTCTTTGATAACGTACTAATGCATAGCTTCTATTCACCTTGCTCCTTTTAGTAAGTGAGACTGTTCTTCTGGCAGCTCTCAAATGAGTACATGTCTGCCTTAAGAAGACTCTCTTTTCTTTAAAGAAGCCTTGGTAATTGAAATGCATCTTTCTAGCATATCTCCTCCTCTTGCTCCTCTTAATGGTCTGTGCACCAGCTTACGTGCTTCATAATTTGCCTTCTATCCCATCCCATCTGCTCAGCTGTCACTCTTGCCAATAAAAAGGACTTGTACTTTTCCTTTTTGCAATTTTACAACTCGGTGGTAGGGAAGAAGGTCTCAACATTTGACCTGTCCCTATTGTCCCAGCACCTTCCTTTCCCACTAGGCTGAGGAATTTCCTCAAGAGCATTTCTTTCTCTTTTCTCCCAGCCCAAACCAATTCTTTGTGTAGAGCAAAACATCCAAGCACATGCTTCAGTTTTGGCACAGACCACTCAAAACCAGGCTTTTGAAGCATGCAATATTTTACAAATCCCTACTATATGGCAACAACATCTGAGTTCTACTTAGTAGTTATGTTTTCTCTCTCACGCTCTCTTTTGATCTCAACTGTTGTTCAGATTCTTTCATTTTTACTTTCAATATGCTTCCCTTTGCTTGTTTTCAACTTCTGACCTTGTGATCTAGATGGAAGGAGAAGAACAGACTGAGCTCCAGAATTTGCATGATTGTACCTATGAGCTAACCCAGAGATTTTATGAACATGGGGGCAGGACTTTCCGACAGCTTGTGATGCATCATGGACCACTTCCAGAAAAAGAGGAAGACATACAGGTATTGAGACATGTTCTCACCAGGAATATAATGTAATCTGCAGGGGAATAAGATCTGATAGAGGGATATATGACTGTCATATAGAATAACAATAAAAATACTCAGATTCCATTCTAATTTGGAGGAGAATAAACAATTTGTTAATTATCTGGTCCTGGCATGGATTCTATATTCTGATAGCCTATTGTGGTACATTAGATAAATTAGGTGTCCACAGCCTTGTTGACCATTTGTTGATTATGTGCTATCAAATTGGTGTTGACTAATAGTCAAATGGATAGACTGTTTCTTAGATACATGAGTCATGTCATATTTGGTGGCTTTCTGTGGCACACACAAGGTTTTTAAAAATAATCTTGTGTTCACACTCTTAAGTTTTTTAAAAAAGAATAAGCAGGGGTGGGATTCTACTGGTTCTGTCCACCTCTGTAGAACTGGTTGCTCCAAAGAGCAGCAGACATAGAACCGGTTCTGTGTCTGCTGCTGTTGTGGCTCACACACCTGCCCGGGCTCTTACCTGACTTTTATTTCCTGCTTTTTCAACCGCAGCTGCTTTGTGTGACACAGCTGCAGTTGAAAAAGGAGGGAAAAAAGGGCTTTTCCAACCGCTGCGCACTTGCACGCAGCGCTGTTCAGCTGTCCGGGCAGCTCAGCAGGTTGTAAATTGCATTTGTGCGACTCACGTGACTCACGCATGCGCGCATGACACTACTAGACAGAACTGGTAGTTATACCAGTCGCATCCCATCCCTGAGGATAACTATATCATAACAGATAAATAAATGCTATGCAGCCAATCGAAACTTGTCATTCATTTGTCTTTTCCAGGATCTTAATCCTACATATCTTAGAAGATAACATAGAAGCCATTTTTAAATTATTTTCCAGGAACTAGATTGCCTTGAATTTCAGATTTAGGTTCATGTATATAAATGCATTTTGTACATTATAAATTGAAACAGCAATTGTTAAGACAACAATTCCCTGGAATCAAACTCAACATCCCATGATTATATGGACCTATGGAATCCATGAAGTTTTCCTGGCAGGAATGGAAGTCATTTTCTATTATCTTTTAGGATGTGTGTTGATTTGTTAGATTTGCCTATTGCCCTGGGATTTCCAGCAGTATCCAGTACTATGCAGGTCTATCATTACATATTTTTTCAAGATCAGCCAAAGGCAGATAAGAACTTGCAGCAGCTTTAACAAAATAAGTTAGCAGTTTAAAATTTTGCATTTTGTACATTCATATACTTTTTAAAATGTAATTTTAGCTATTTGATTAGGTAATGCCCTTTAAATGAAGTCCATGGTATCAGGTTACTATAAGGCTCAAACCATCCATATCTTAGAAATGCAGCCTTCCCAAGTAAATAATATTAGAGATACTGCATTATCATAACTATCCCTATATGTTTTTCTTTTTACAAGCAGTTAGATGGCCTTAAGAGAATTTTGTACCTGAAAATCATAGTTTTCCAGGAGTGTAGTAATAAACAAAGTTCAGTGGCAAAGTAAATTTAGTTTAGAATTAATTAACCTATTAATCTCACTTTTCTGTCTAAATAAATTAATTATAAGAATTATGATCTTCAGTTGCTGCAATCTGCAAACCTTTCTGCTCTAATAAGTGAGACTTAACAGCTCTAAAAGAAAGATTGTGTCTTTGGGGCTTTTTAAAATAGGAAGTTTGGGTTCTGTTTTAAAGACTAGAAAGGATATCCTAGTTTGTACAATTTTGCCATGGTGACTATTCTGTTTAGTCTGGAGCATGGGTGCGAATGATGGAGACGAGCCGGTGGAAACAGTGAACTTCAAACTCTTTATTTACATATTGTGACTGCTCTGCTCAAAGGCTGCTCAAGCCTTACTTATATAGGCAACTCATTAACTACTTAACCAATAGCGAACCTGGAGTGCTAGCTCCTTTTAACCAATGGGAATGGTCTGTTAATGGCCAATCGGATGCTTCTAAATGGGCCAATCCGATCGGGCCATCAACAGCCAATCAGAAGTGCAGGGCCAGAACCCTGCACTAGACTTCAAGCTCAATGATAACTTTATTGGTATTATGCATTCACAACACCCCTTTCCCCCGGCTTCTGCCCACGGGGCACGGTTACATAGTCCTTAAGGTAGGACGGTTGTTTAATTAGTCTTTTCGATTTTCGCAAAGTGCCAGGCGGTTGGCTGCACTCTTACTGAGGTAGATCGTTGTTTAGCGGTAAGGGTGCCTCTGGTTCCAAGTTCGCGTTCTCGTTGTCAACAATATCACTGGTCATTTCCTGAGGTGCATTCACTCCGGTCCCTGGTTCCTGTTCCTGCGTTTCCGTTCCAATATCAGTCTCTTCGAAGGGGTTTCCTTTGAATAATAATTCGCTTTCCTCTGTATCTCCCCCCCTCAGTTTGATCAAAAGGGAGTTCGGAATTGCGAGGTGGTAGCTGCGATTGTAGCTGATCTATGTGGCGCTTCCACAGTCTATTGTCAGGGCACTAAACGAGGTATGATCTAGGGCCGGTTACGCGGATTACGGTCGCTTCCACCCATAGCGGATCGCCCAAAAAGTTTTTAGCGAATACAAGATCGCCTACCTGGAAGGTACGGCATCGACTGGTGGATCCGAGTGGCTTTTCGGGTTCGTAGGCTGGGTGTAAACGGTCGAGGTGGGAGCGGAGCTTCCGTCCCATTAGCAGTTCGGCGGGAGTTTTGTTGGTGACGCTGTGAGGTGTAATGTGCTGCAGGAAAAGGATCCGGTTGATTTTTTCGTCGATGTTGTCATAATCGATCTTTTGCAGAGTCTTTTTGATGAATTGAACCATGCGCTCAGCCCTACCGTTGGCAGCAGGGTGCGGAGGCGAAGTGAGCGCATGTCGAATGCCCCGGTCAGCCAAGTACTGCTCAAAAGGTAGCGCGGTAAATTGGGGCCCGTTGTCGGATACCAGGAGGTCTGGTAATCCGTGGGTTGCAAAAAGTCTTTCTAGTCTTTTTTTTTTTTTATAACAAATTTTATTAATTTTACAAAAACAATACACAATCCAGGCATAACAACTTGAAAAATCTTTTCTAAAAAAGAAAAAAATAATAATTAAAGAAGAGAGCCAATAGAACATACAAAATAATTCCAAATTGTAATATCAATATTTACATTATCTATTTAACTTCATATCTTATCCAGACTTCTCCTTTTATCCAAATTATATTTCTTGCTTATTAAAATTTTATTGCCTTTCATAAACATACAAAATACAGAACATAGAAAAAACAAACAAACAAACTAAAACATCTTTTCTGAAGGCTGCCTGATCCCGGGTTGAAACTCTTCTCACAGACACAAATTCAAACATCATATTCACTTTATATATCCTTCCATATCTTATTATCATTTTCTTTTTTTTTTTTATAAACCAATTTTATTAATTTTACAAAAACAGTGCACAAACAATCAAGGCATAACAGCTTATAAATTCTTTTCTAAAAAAAATAGTAATAATTAAAGAAGAAAACCAATAGAACATAATGATTCCCAATTATAATATCAATATTTACTTTATCTATTTAACTTCATATCTTATCCCAACTTCTCCTTTTCATCCAACTTATTTCTTGTTAATTAAAATTTTATTGCCTTTTATCAACATACAACCCCCCCCCCCCAAAAATAACAAAACCTTTATATATCCTTCCATATCTTAATACCATTTTCAATAACATTCTTTGTCTGTTCTATTTCCAACTATCCATTCATCTTTTTTCTTTTACTATACTTCTCCTATACACTAATTGGAGTGACGCCTTTAACTCATTACCCTAACTTAAAAGTACTTCATATAACACTTAATTTATCTTGGGATTCTGTTTAGTAGATTCTAAAATTACACAATAAATTTTATACTCTAAATACACATATAAAAAACACAATCTTATGTACCTTCCAGAATCCCCCTTTTATCCTTAATTAGATTCACCCATTGTCTCTAAATAAACTTTTTTTCTTTAGATCTTGCTTCCCACCATTGAGGCTTCTCCTCCCCCCCTTTCTCTCTTGCTTATTCTTCTCCTTGCCCTTTTTACCCCTTTGTCTCTCCTCCTCCCTTTTCTTACTCCCTTTCCTTTGCTTTCTAACCTTGCATCCATCTTTCCTCTCATTTTTCTCTTTTTTGGTTGTTTTTTCAAACCTTAAAATCCCCTTTTTCTTATCCTCTTTCTCCTCCTCCCCGGAAAAAACCCATTGTTCATCAAAGATGGCTTCTTGTTCCTCTTCTTCTTTGTCCCAGTCCTTCTGCTGCGTAATCAACTTTTCATAAGTACATAACACCATTTCTAAAAATTGAAATAAAGTGCCCAAAGTATCTTTTCCATCTTGTTCTTCCTTTTTATATTTTTGAAATTCAGTCTTTAGTTCATCCACAAGTGATGCCATCCTGAAAAGAGAAACTTTCCCCAAAACAACCAACCAAGTATTTTTAATTAAAAATAATTCAAAAAAAGTTCCAAAAGTTAATACTTTTCTTCCTTCTTCTATTTCTCTTTCTGGGGTTACTGTTTAATCAAAGAGGTCCAATTACCATATATCTTTCTTTGAGATTCTAGGCAATCTCCTCCTTTTTCCACTTCTGCTCCAATTTTTTTCCTCTCCCTTCCTACTTGCAACATCAATTTTTAAATGATCAGAAATCCATACCTCTAATAAGGGTTTTCCAATTTCTTAAATTTTTAAGTCCAATGTCCAAGAACTCTTTTGTCCCTTAACTTCAACTTTTAGAATAGTTCATCTTCAGTGCCCAAACAAATTTCAAATCTTCATCTGCTGTTCCCATGGGGTGGGAGAGTGAAGAAAAAAAGTTCCCTTTAACGGCTTCTCTGCCGCTTTCGATCTTCTAAGGGTTACAATGTATCCTCCAGCAATTCAGACAGCTCAGTTCCAGCGAATTTAAAAGATGTTGATTGACCCGGCTCAGCCAGCACTTTCACTTTTCTTGCTTCCTCCAGCACAATCTTACCCAGTTGCAGGCTTCTTTGTGGCGGCCATTGCTGACCGCCGCTCCACCACCTTGGGAAAAAGGGGTTTTTCCGGAGGAGGAGGGGGTCTGTGACACCCCCAACCCCCTGTCCGGCTCCCCTCTCTCTTTGGCTGTCCCTACAGGGCAGCCATATCCCCCTGACCCATTTGGATCGGGGGTACCTCGGCGGCAAGCGCAGCAGGAATCGCGAACGGTCACGAATTCCTGCTGCCACCGAAGCCACGCGGAACCGGAAACCAAAGTCTTTCTAGTCTTTTGATGACTGCGTCAGTGGTTGTGCTGCTCATTCGGTGAATCTCGAGCCAGTTCGAGTAGGCGTCGACGGTTAGCAGGAATGTGTGGCCTTTGGTCGGCCCAGCAAAATCCAGGTGGATGCGGGACCTGGGTCCCCGTGGCGTCTCCCATTCAGTTGGGGTTGCCTTTGGTGGAGCGTTGCTTACTTCTTGGCATCTCTTGCAAGTTTTAACCCATGATTCGATTTGTCTATCAATGCCTGGCCACCACGCGTAGCTTCGTGCGAGGCCCTTCATGCGCACGATGCCAGGGTGGCCATTGTGCAAGGTTCTTAGCAGCGTCTGTTGGAGTCGTTCTGGGATAACGACTCTATCACCCCAGATGACACAGCCCTTCTGCGAGAACAATTCTGTTTGGTGACTTTTGAATGGTGCAAAGTCGTCTGGTACTTGGTCCAATGGCCATCCGCGTTCCACCCAAGTGAGGACTCACGCTAAGATGGGGTCGCGTTTTGTTTCTCTTGCAATGTCACGGGCAGTCAATGGCGGCGTGTGGAGTGTCTCGATCTGCAACATTGTCATCGTTGGTGCAGGATCATTGATAGTTTCAGGGAGCGGTGTACGGCTCAGCGCATCAGCGTGGGGAATGGCTTTACCCGGATGATATTGTAGCCGATAATTGTAGGCAGCCAAGAATTCTGACCAGCGGGTCATTCGGGGAGATAGTATATAGGGAGCTGGTTTGTCCCCAGCAATGATCCCCAGCAATGGTTTGTGGTCAGTTACAATGGTGAAATTCCGGCTGTACACGTACTCATGAAACCTCTTAACTGCTGACACAATCGCCAAGGCTTCCTTATCAATTTGGCTGTAATTTCGCTCGGTTTTCGAGAGCGTCTTTGAAAAGTAAGCAACAGGGGCTTCGTTACCGTTAGGTAACACATGACTCAAAATGGCGCCCACTCCAAAAGGCGATGCATCACAGGTTATGTTTATTGGCAGAGTCTCATTGTACTGCATAAGCACGGCGTCCGAAGTCAGTAGTTTTTTTACATTACAGAACGCCTGCTCTTCTTTGTGACCCCATACCCAGTTTGCTTTTTTGTCTAAAAGACGATGTAGCGGTTCAGCAACAGTAGCTTTGTGCGGCAAGAAAACATTATAGAAGTTGATGAGGCCTAGGAACGTCTGGAGGTCGGTCTTGTTCTGGGGTCTGGGAGCGTTCTTTATTGCTCTTAATTTACTATCAGTAGGGTGAATATCCTGACTGTCAATTAGGTACCCTAAGAATTCAACACGATCGGTACACATTTTGCATTTATTTTTTTTAACTTTCAGGCCTGCTTCCTGAAATTTTTGTAATACTAATCTTAGATGCTCCCGCAAATTTTTTTGAGTGGGGGCAGCAATAAGCACATCGTCGAAATAGGGGACAACGTCCTTGATCCCCTGCAATAGTCTCTCCCTTAGGCTCTGAAAGATCCCTGGGGCTACACTGACTCCGAATTGAAGCCTTGTACAGTTAAATGTGCCACGGTGTGTTACGATAGTCTGTGCCTGTGCCGTTGTTTCATCAACTGGCAATTGCTGGTAAGCCTGAGCTAAGTCTAATTTAACGAAGACTTTTCCGCCCCCCCAGGGAATGGAGGAGGTGCTGTACTACCAGCACCGGATATGGGTTCTGTTGCAGGGCGTGGTTCAGGGTGGCTCGGTAGTCCCCGCAAATTCTAATGGAGCCATCTGGCTTAATGGGTGTCACTATCAGTGTTTCCCAAGGGGAGTGATCCGTTGGTTTTAAAACTCCCTGGGCAATCAACTTATCTAGCTGCTCGTCGATTTTCGGTTTTAGAGCAAATGGAACTCGATGAGGCTTAAGACAGATGGGTGCTATCTTTGGATTAAGACTAAAGGATATCGGGGTCCTCTTGTACTCGCCGAGCTTTTCCTCGAAGACATCCTTGAATTCACGGGCGAGGTCTTCCTCCCAGTCCTTGCTGCCGATTCGATTAATGCCTGCCACTTCGATGCCGAGTGGTGCGAACCACTGTAGGCCCAACAGGCTTGGCCGGTCCTTATCGATCACCGTCAGGGGTAAGTACGCCGTGCGGTTCTTGAATGTCACCCGGACTCGGCTGGATCCTGCAACTGGAATCCGGTTCCCCTGGTAGTCTTTTAGGACGAGCCGTTGGAATTGAAGGTCTTGGCTCCGGATAGTGGGGATGAGTTGCTTGATGGTCTTCCATGAGACCATTGAGAGGGATGATCCCGAGTTTACTTCCATGTGGCAGGGCTGATTTTCAATGTTCACATTGACCCGAATTTTCTGAGCGTCTAGTGAAGAGGCATGGCCAATTGTGAGTGTTTGGTGAGCCTCTTCTTTTCTCGCTAGACGATTCACGGGTCGGTTTCCGTAGGAGTGGTTTACTGGTTCTCGCCTTACAGGGCGATTCCCTGCCGATTGGCGAAGATTGGTTCCCTTCGAAGTCTGGCTGGGTCCGAGGAGGCTTCTGCAGACCCGTCCGATGTGGCCTCGTTTCCCGCACTCGTGGCAGAGTGCATCGCGGAATTTGCAGTCAGAGTGAAAATGGTTGGCCCCGCAGCCTGCGCAGGGTTGTTGGAACTTTGGGTGTCGTTCCTGATCGCTCCGTAGGCGATGGACCTCTTCTTCATCACTGTCTGACGACGAAGAGAGGTCCTCATGATGAGCTATGGAAAGCTGCCCTTCTGCGCTTGCTGAAATTTTGCTGGCCGGTTGGTGGGCATGAGTGCAATTTTGGCGTAGTTTGGCAGCCGACTTCTTGGTTGCCTCTGCTGCCGTGGCTTCAGTTATGGCGTCCTTAAGGGTGATGTCGCCCTTTGCCATTATTTTGCTCTGCACGTTTAGAGCATCTAGTCCAAGCACTACTCTGTCTCTCAAAGCCTCCTCCAGGTTGGTGAATTCACACAGGCCTCCCAAGTTCCGGAGGTCTGCAACGAAATCGGCGACGCTTTCTCCTTTTCGCTGGTTCCGTTGATAGAACTCGTGTCGTCTTACGAGTGTTGAAACAGCGGGTGCATAGTGGGCCCTTGGTCGCGGTTCGAGGATGTCCCAGTCCATGGTTTTCACTTCAGCCGGTTTTGCCAATGCCTTAGCCATCTTAAAAACTGTTGGGCCTCAGTGCGTTCGGAACACCGCCCGTTTCTTCCCGGCCATGGCATCCTTTAGATTATTTGTTTCCAAAAACATTTAGAAATGATCCATGTAAGACTCCCAGTCTTCTTGAGCCGGATCGAACGGAGTGGGCGGTATGGCGCCGCCGGACATGGTTTTGCCGTTTTGTGCTTCCGTCATGTGCTTAGTTGGCTCTGATGTCATCCAATCCCATCCTCGTCGCCAGTGTTAAGTCTGGAGCATGGGTGCGAATGATGGAGACGAGCCGGTGGAAACAGGAACTTCAAACTCTTTATTTACATATTGTGACTGCTCTGCTCAAAGGCTGCTCAAGCCTTACTTATACAGGCAACTCATTAACTACTTAACCAATAGTGAACCTGGAGTGCTAGCTCCTTTTAACCAATGGGAATGGTTTGTTAATGGCCAATCGGTTGCTTCTAAACGGGCCAATCCGATCAGGCCATCAACAGCCAATCAGAAGTGCAGGGCCAGAACCCTGCACGAGACTTCAAGCTCAATGATAACTTTATTGGTATTATACATTCACAACATATTCTAAATATTTCAGTATTAAGTTACTATTACATTAGCGATATTAATTTAAAATATTAATAGGCTGTATTAATATTACACCATATCATTTATTAGTTGCATGAATAATTTAAGGAATTGTCATTGCTGTAAAATTCTTAGAATGGCATACACTGAAGAATATTAAATTAATAACCCATAAAAAGAAATGAGGCACACAGAATGGATGGCTATAAAACTGGCAACATCTATAGAGCCGTAAGGTTAAATTAAAACAACTTATAATGTGGAGCAAAATGCCTGGACAACTGGAGAACAGTCTTGAGTTTGACCAAAAAAAATTTACAAAATTAACTTTGGCTGTGTTTTATCCAGTATATTACGCAGAAGTGCCATGGTGAAAGCTTCTTAACTTCAGTCATCACCCAAGTAACCTTGATGAAGATGGCAGTAAATACTGACCTTCAAAAATGATAAGCAGTGTTGCTCCTGGCTTGTCCTTGGGGATAGACATATTTACCACAGGGGAGAGGAACAGAACAACAATTGTAGGCTAGAACAATTGTAAATATGTTGACTGCCATATGAAAGTTTGAATCCTTCTTCATTAGAAGTCTACAAAGAGGCTAGAATCTAGATGATCATCTATGAGACAAACTTTACACGGGGAAATGTTTTATATGAGACGACCTCTCCTTCAAACTATGTGTCTGTCAGGCTGCGCTCCTTCTAGATCCCAAGAAAGAAATACTCAGACTCCATGGTGTAGAGCAAAGTTATCCTTTTACTGGGAAATAAAGTGGTAGCTACAAAGCAATTCCGAAACTGAGAAATTGGCGGGTAGAATGCACATACAAAGAAATAGGTTTGCTCCCACCCCCCAAAGTTCAAATGATTCTTCCAATTAAAACTTTTGAAACAGCTCATGTGGTCATCTCCAGATGGTGATGAGGCGTCTTGTCAAATGACCTTGACATATTTTGATAAAAGTTCGCAGTTGCGCAAAAGAGGAAAAAGATAGCCAAGAAATGGAAAGTTAAAGACAAGAATCCCCCCTCCCCTTGCTAGCCCAGCAAGGAATGCAAACACCTCCAGCTTTCTTCCCATATAAAATCCCCCCCTCCCACCGTTGCCATGACAGCCGAGAGAAATAATGAAACAATAGCAGAAAGGTAGGAGGGGAAGATATCTTGAGGCTGACAGTGTCTCTGTAAAATTCCAGGGCTGCAACTGAATTGAGAAGTTGAAAAATTCTAAAAGAAAGTAATGGCAAATCATGTATCTATTCCTGCCTAGAAATACGTTTTACTCAAGCATTTAATTTCCTGTCTGTGAAAAACTGAATCAAATCTTAACTCCTTTTCATTTCTAATTACTTGCCGTTTCACCTCTTAAAAATGTTCCTTCTAAGGCATCTTATGGTATCCCCAATGCTTGATTGTTTCAGTTCATTATTCCTTAACTATGGTTATATTATTGTTTTCCAAAATCTCAGTCTTTAAAATAAGAAATAAAATCAAAATCTGATTTAAACCAGTATTATTTAAAAAACAAAGCTGTAATTAGATCAAATAGTTAAGGGCTATTTTAAAAAGCTTGCTTAGAATCTTTTTTCTAAAAAAGATTTGCAAAGCAATTAGGATTTTAACAAATCATTGGAATATTCCAACATTCTGGGCATTTGTTGTTTATGGCAACAATAATCACATTTCCTCTAATGACTTTTACCATGGGGATCCTAAATATAGAAAAAAGTATACTTTCAAATAACCTGGATTTAGGCTATTAAAATTCAACATTCAGAATGAGAGCCATTGAAATGTGTTGGTTAAGTATAATATGACCTCAAATTCTGCAAAAGACCAGCCTATGTGTTGAATTTTGTGTTTTTTTTCAAAACTAGACACAAAGGCAGCCCATCGACTATAATAAATATTATAAAAATCAAACTTGAAGGCTATTACAACGTGTATCATAGTTGCATAGTCATTTTCTTCTAGGAAATGATGGAGTTGATGTACCAAGCTGATAAAAGATACTTTGGATCATGGCTTCATTTTAGGAAAACAGAACGAGTTTGAATTCAGCAGTATTCTCATGTATATTCTCATTTAGAATACGATTCCACCCAGGACACTTCTGAATGGAACTGTCTTCCACCTCTCTGAAACTGTGACCATTTACATTGAGCATGTTCAAACATTATTTGACACTCAGTCTCTTCAGCTTTAAAGAAATAGATTTAGATCTCAGCAAACATGGAAAGAACTCAACTCCATACTTTGTCATAATTTCATGTAGATACTGAAAAAAGACAGAATAGAGCACATGTAATAACTCCATTTCTAGGAGCAATTCAAGCATCTTCAAGGGACCATTTGAGATCAACCTGATGGAATCCCGTGTCAGACAGTGCTTTTTATTCCCAGCTTTCCTAGGCAATCTAAAAATTGATCAATGTATTGAAAGTTACTGGGTATAATGGAACATGTATATGACCTCGAGGAAAGAGATAAAGAGGTGCTTGCTAGGAAGCAATTAAACAAGAGAGGCAGAAGCCCCCAGTGATTTAACTATCAGGAGAAAGAAACTTAGAAAGGACTGTTTCCAATGGTTAAGCAGTTTAAAGTGTTGGCAGGAAGTTTGTACTTTTAGACATGCAAGAATCTGTTATAAGCCTTAAAGTAGAATTAGTTTGTCTATTTGTGTTTCCTAACTGGTTTATCTGAAAGATCAAGAAGAACCAACAGTATCACATGTCTATCTAAAGAAGCTGCTTACTAGTAGGCTAATAAGTCAGCATTAATCTGCTTTTTTAGGGCTACTCGTTTTCTCAGTCACATTAGAGATTAACCTATAATTGGTAATCGCCAAAAGATACAAGTAGTCTAATCATTGCTGCCTTCTCCTCCTGGCAGACATTTACAATGATCTAATAATTCCTGGCTATAAGCTACAAAACAATTTGAGCAAGGATTCAAGGACAAAGTAGTAGATATATCTTTATTTTGTGCAAATCATGGTAGAATAGATAATGTTCTCTCCTGTTTTCCCTATAACAATCTTGTGGAATGTTTGGGTTGAGAGAGAATGACTGTCCCAGAGTTACCGGTTACCATGCCTAAGGAAGGGCTAGAATTGGTGGCATTCAGGTTTCCAGGCCAGCGCCTTAACCTTTACACCAAACTACTCCAGCAAGTCTGTTCATGTCCTGTGCTGTGAATTGAAATGCATCCAAAAAAGAAGCTATCAAGCAGCATTAATTCTGCATCTGTGGTGTCATCAAGAGTACCTCAAACTATGCAAGTTTTTGACCAGCTTTAAAAAAACCAGTAAAACAATCACAGTGAGCTCCAGAATCCTGTAATCAAGCTTTGAGAGAAGGTGCCAGGGGGTTTCATACAGCCAAAGCAATAATAGATTAGGGTTGTGCAGGCAAAAATAACCTCTTCAGCTGCATATATAACTGGATTCAATAGCTTTTGGGGCCAGATCATCCTAACAGCTCCAGTGGCCTTAAATAAGATCTTGATCTTAGGATCAGCGTGACCTGTCTCATGATAATGAGGGGAAATGAAGCACTCCCATAGACATATTTCTATGATCAGCATGAAAGATCAAAGACAGAATCCATTTTCTGGGTTCACAAAATGGATTAAGCCACAAATCAGGCAAACAGACCAGATTTGCCCAACCAGTTTGTTAAAAACAAACAAACCAAACTTACCATGTTGTGAATTCAGACACTGGATTTTGAACTAACCCAATTAAGCATAGTTTATGAATGCAGCTGATATAAATGCACCAGTACGGTGGTTGCTTTGGTATTTAATTTACCTTGTATCATTAAATATATGCTGTCACATAACATCTATCAATGTAACATTTGGGGCATTGTTCTCTTCCTACTCCTTAGTCTTTCTTGTAGGAGTTTTAAAAAATGATTTCTATTATATTGAAAAGATCACATGCTCAGTAGACAGTGCAAGAATTAAGTCTTCAGCTGCTAAAGGAAACTTCCTGTCACACTTCAACGATGAATCTTGATGTCACCAAGATGGATCCACTCAAGTAGCTCTAGTAGGGTCCTAATTTTTTTATTATGCAAAATGCATTGATATATTTTCTATTATCTTTTCACTAGGCATCGCCAGATGGACCAGTTTGGTGTTGGTGGCTTATATCTGTCTTGCCCCTTGACTTGACCCACAAGTTGACCATTTTTTCTGAAACCTCCTTGAAGGCACGCCTCACCCAACTAAAACATATTCTGAACATCATTCTGGAAAGTCATGACTACAGCAATTAATACTCAGACTTGTCACAAGGAAGTTTTACATAACATAGAAGGCAGGGAAGTGGGACTTCTGGAGAAGAAATGACAAACTGCAGATGGCTTGGCAAAAAATGGAACTGACAACCACAGAGGAATGAACTGGCGAATAGACCAGCTCTTCATAATTCTTCTCCAGCCAAGGAGAGATTTGAGATTGCCCATAAGTGCTCTATACAGTTGCGCCTCATAATGCCAATCTGGTGCCCTCCAGAGGTCCTGGGACTGCAGTTCCTAGAACTTTTAGCCAGCATGGTTGATTGGGAAATTCTGCAAGTTGTGATCCCAGCACATCAAGTGGATGCTAAATTAGGGTGGTCAAAGCCTTAACATCTTTATTTCCCTCTTTATTGTGATTATTTTGTTACTGTAAAACTGACTTCAGTTGTAGTCCTTGAATGAGGACCCTGAAATTGGTCTGCAGTTGTAGAAAGATTTACTACAATGGTATGTAGTAGTAGCAAGATTTTTTTGAATGGGTTTTGGATCGACGGGGATAAAAGATTCAGTAGTAAGATGTGAATTGTATTCAAGTGAACACATTTCAAAGCACCTTACACCATGAGAATAGGAAATAAAACTACAAATGCTGGGACTTCCTGAGGAAATTTGCCTTATATCATATATTGATGTTTGCATGGGACTCTTCAACATATTTTTCATAATGTATGATGTTCTTTCTTTCCAAGTTACGTAACTTACTGCTATTGATTGTAGGGTAAAAGCCAACTCAGAAATGAGGAACATGACAGAAGGGCTGATTTTCTTTCCTGTATTTTATTCTGATTGCTATTTAATGAAGAATTTCAAAAGGGATCAGATACAATGACTTATGCTGTTGAAAAAAGTAGATTAGAATACTTCTATAAGAGAAAAAAGATTTAAAAGCTGATTGGGACAGATAATGTGTAGTTACCCAGATGTTCAGGAAGTACAATGATTTCTTACCATTTGGAGAGCTATACTTTCCCATCAGTCTGAAGCAGGCCGTTTTAAAGATTTAATTTACAGAAAATGCCTAAAAGGAAACCTGAAAATGAAAATTAAATCGTAGACAATTCTCATGGGATGAAGTGAATAGCTAGAGAACTAACTATGACCTAAAATGTATAATTCAGGAATTAATCTAGGTTTGAAGACACTAAGATGGCAGAGTATTCAGCTGAACCAATCTGCTGTATAATTGTACATACTATTAGACAAATTACTGTGAATATATAAAGTTTGATATACATGTATGTAATATTAACTGAACATGTACACATAGTTTAGTATAGGGAATGTCTGAATAGTTCATGAAAGGTCAATCATTCGTTCATGTTTAAGAAGTCATGGGATTTTTAAAACAGCTGCTAAAGCGATTGGTTTGTAAAATTTGCCAAAGATTAGAATTATTTTTAGATAAAATGTTTTTGTGCTCCAGCCTCAAGAATATGGATTCTGAGAATGAACAGCATTGTACAATACAGGTAGGCCTCAATTTATGACCATAATTGGGACTGGAACTTCTGTTGCTAAAGTGATGTCATAAAATTACCCAATTTTATGATCTTTTTTGCAGCAATTGTTAAATGTATCCAGCTTCCCCTATTGACTTTGCTTACCAGAAGCTGACTGGGAAGTTGCAAGTGCTGATCCCATGACCCTGGGATCCTGGAATTGTGATAAATAAATGCTGGCTCTTCAGCTCCAAAATTACAATCATATGACTGGGGAAACATGGTTATAACATAAGGATCAGCCATAAACCACTTTTCCCCCCTATACGGTTGTAACTTCAGATGGTTCCTAAAAGAATAGTTATAAGTTGAGGACTAACTATGTTTTTTTTGGCAGATTTTAAGCCTGCTGTGATATATAGCTGTGTTTGCTTTTAGTTGTACTCAAATGTACACTCCTTATAACAATGTGTTTATGTAATTTAAAATTGGCTTGCCAAAAAGAATTAAAACACTGTAGATGAAGGGCATATGCTACATTATCATTGAAGCTGCTCCACTCTTGTGCTTCTTCTGGTTTGACTGTTAAGTGGTTTAAGAAAATTCTGTTCAGACTCAGATATTTTGTCAACAAATTGCAAAGTATTCAATCTGGACTATAGGTTATCATGTCCTCCCATTGGACAATTCTTCTTGTGCCTGCCTACCATTCTGTATCAGGCAAACAATGGCCAGTCATTTTCTCTTCTCTGGATGGATCGTCTTAAAGAGATATATTAAAAATATAACTTGGAGAGAGAGTTAAAAAGCTGGACTTGGACAGAGGAGAGCCCGATTTTAATGCTTCCTTAGATATAAAAACTGGATCAGTGTCTTTGGGCTAGTCACTGTCAGCTCACTCAGGAAGTTGAAAACATTTATCCACCAATGCACAATGGCTGGTATGGTGACCAACAACCTTTAATGAAGAGACCTTCATTCTGCAATGAATTGCTTTGGGATAATAATGCACACACATACAGAAGCAAACATCCTAAAACATAAAAGGAGGAAGAATTCACTGCAGCCTCTCAATGGCCTTGTAGATTAATTTGGCTGCTTAATTGCTGAGTGTGAAGGTTTTCTACTTGAAATGACAAATTAATGAAATGGTGGAATTATTAATGAGAATGGATAAATAAATAGAAATGAGGGAAAGCTGGAAAAGCTTTTTAAAAGAGCAGTTTTCTTTGGGGTGTCAAACCAGAATTCTGAGTGAACAAGACAATTGTTTCACTGATTATACTGTCGTAACAAGATAAGAAAGCTTTAAAAGCTATTAGAACTGTTAGGGATAACATTGTTTGCCTTAACTGGTTTAGGTAAAATAATAACTAAGTAATCATAGTTTGTTAGTTAAAGTGTCTGCAGCTTTAAATATAGGAATGTAAGCAGGGCCATTATCGGTTTTTATCTCCATTGGTGGCCCCACATGTGTGAAGGTACGGAGGCAATGGTTGACTCCATGTTTTGCAGCCTCTCCTCGTTGAGGTGTTGCCATAATAAATCCTGAATAGGTATTGTTAGGGATAACATTGTTTTACCCTAACTGGTTTAGGTAAAATAATAAATATGTAATCATAGTTTGTTAGTTAGTGTCTGCAGCTTTAAATATAGGAATGTAATTGAGGGAGTGGTTGTGAAAGCACTTTAAAAGAAGCAAGACGACAGCTTGCTCTCTCTGGCTTTGATGATCCCTAATTACTGCTTGGAATCAAGACTGCATTGCTCGAACGGGAGAGAAACAAAGGACTGATTTGTAAGTGAACTGACATAGGATATTCTGCACGGACTTTGCTAACTGAATATCCCTGAATGGACTGACTAAATGATACATGACTATTGGACTGTTATTTTGACTATGCTATGAACTCATAATGGAATAAACTATATTTTTGATAGCACAAGCGTATCTGTTATTTTTACTGTATGTTAATAAACATACAAGCTTAGCTCACTCATTTATCTGTGTGCCTATCTGACTAACGCTGCACATTCTGTTTAGCTTGTCTCCCTAACCCTGGTTGGGGAACCCAGGCTTAACACTGGTTATGGGCCCAGACATAACACTGGTTATGGGCCCAGAGGCTGCAAAGTCAGTTTAACTAGGATAAAACAGATTTATGTAAAAGTGAGAGTTTGTGTTGTTATACATTACAGTGAACAGACAGCTGTGTTTTATTAATTATAGTTTTATATCCATATAAAAAAACATGGCACAAGTCAATCAACAAAGTTTGTCCCTTATATCCAAGCTGGATGGAACAAACTATGTATCATGGTCTATGAAATGTAGTCTACTTCTACGAAGAGAAGGTCTGTGGAACATAATTGAAAATCCACCAAACGTAGAAGAATGGGATCCAGAGGATGATGAAGACAGACTAAAGATAGAAGAATTTATGCATAAAAATGAACACGCTATTTGCATAATTGCTTTAACCTTAACTGACCAACAGCCTGTTTATATCCACGGAGAGAAAACGGCTGTTGGGTGTTGGCAGAAGCTGAAGAGGATTTATGTTCGAGATAACGTTGGTGCTCACATAAATCTAACACGGAAGCTTTTCAGTACGCATCTCCAGATGAATGGTGATATGCTTAGTCATTTGAAAACTATGCAAAGCATTTTTCAAGAACTGCACGAGAAAGAGCTTATTTTCTCTGAACAACACCAAGTCTACATAATTCTATCTTCCCTTGATGAAAGTTATGACAACTACGTAACTTCCCTTGAAATATTGCCAAAGGAAAGTCTAACTTTAACTGATATAACTGGCAGATTGATTGAAGAGGCCAGAAGAAGGCTTGAAAGAGATGAATTAAGGAGGCAGCAACCTCAAAAAGAAGATAATGAATCTCCTACTGCATACGCAATTAAAAAGTGTTTTAATTGTGGAGGAAGAGGACATTTGGCAAGATTTTGTAAAAAAGCAAAGCACCAGAACGCTGGCCAGAATACTAAAAGTTATCAAAATAAAAATAAAAATTTAGAGTTAGCCATGTTTAGTAACGGAGCTGTAAAAAATAATTTATGGGTGGTTGACAGTGGAGCATCCCACTGTATAACAAATGATAACAAAAATTTTATTAAAATGTCCAAGAGTACACAGCAGATATCGTTAGCCAATGGCTGGAAACTGAAAGCTAAAGGTCAAGGTATAGCATATTGTTCTTTCATAAAAGAGAATGTAAAAATGTTATATGTACCACAACTTAAGTTTAATTTAATTTCAGTTAGAATTTTGGTTAAACTAGGATATGTAGTTACTTTTAAAGGAGATAACTGCATAATTGAAAAAGAAGATAAGAAAATTACTGCATCTTTAAGAGGTGAATTATATGTGTTAAATGATGATGGTTCAAAGGTGGCTAACATGGTTTATGAAAATAAGAAACCTCATGATGAATGTATTCACTTGTTACACCGAAGGCTAGGGCATTTAAATTTTAAAATGCTTAAGAAAACTGTTGAATTATCTCAGGGAATAAGTTTGAAACCTTGTAATAAGTATTTGCAATGTAATGCCTGTAATCAAAGCAAAGCCAGGGTCACACCGGCTAATAGAGTTGATGGATTTACTACTAAAGAACCTTTAGAAGTAGTATTTGCAGATTTAATAGGTCCGAAAAAACCAAGTGTAGGATGAGCTCGTTACATACTAAGTATAATGGACCATTATTCTAGATATGGGTTTTGCTATTTAATGAAAAGCAAAACTGAAACGTATCAAAATCTCTTTAATTGGATTAAATTTGCTGAAAGGAAAACTAAAAAGAAATTAGTAACTCTTATAACAGATAATGGTACAGAATTTACAAATAATAAATTCCAGAATAGACTAAGAATGTTAGGTATTCAACATAAAATGTCTGCACCATATAGGCCACAACATAATGCCTATATGGAGAGAAGAGGCCAAACATTACAATCAATGGCACGGATGTCTGATTCAGGATTACCTGACAATTTATGGGGAGAAGCAATAATGTGTGGTAATCATATATTAAATAATGTCGTTAATTCAACAACAGGTGAATTACCATTCACACTGTGGCATGGTACAAAACCTGATTTAAGTTACATGCACACATTTGGAGCACCAGCATGGGTGCATATCCCTGCACAACTTAGACACAAAGGACAACATAGAGCTAAAAGATTATATTTTGTGGGATATACATCTAATCATAGATCTTATAGATTCTGGGAACCAGGTACATCTAGAGTTTACACCAGTGCTTGTGCAAAATTCCTAGAACATGTAGGATGGAATAGATTAGAGCAAGATTTAAATAATGAAGTAATTATTGAACCCTACAAAAGGCAGAAAGATCAGACTAGTTATAAGAAGAGTCCAATTAAAGAAGAAGTCCACGAAGAGCAAATAGGACCAGAACAAAAGGAAACAGTTGATCAGGAAGAGTTAGATAATCAAGAAGAGTTAATAAATGAAAGTCCACCTGTAAGTCCTGTAATACCTAGACGTACTACACATGTAACTAGACCACCTGATAGGTATCAAGCAAGTATAGTTTGCCAAGTAACTAAAGTTCCAACTAGTGTAGATGAACTTCGGATGTATCCTGCTAAGGATCAGGAGAATTGGCAAAAAGCAATGGAAAAAGAACTTAATTCATTAAAGGTAATGAAAGTATATGAAGATGCCATATTACCTCCAGGAGAAAAATCCATTGGGTGCAAATGGATATTTAAAGTAAAAACTGGAAATGATGGGACTGTTACCCATAAAGCTAGGTTGGTAGCTCAAGGATTTAATCAAACTGCATCTGATTATGATGAAGTTTTTGCACCGTCTCAAAGCAACATCTTTAAGAGCAGCATTAGTGTGGGCAGCTAAGAAAAACTATGTTATTAACCATTTAGATGTAGAAACTGCTTATCTGCATGCACCATTGCAGCACACTCTATATTTGAAAAAGCCAATGATTATAAAAGACAATAAAGTAAATAGTAATGATTGTTGGAAACTCAAAAAGAGTCTTTACGGGTTGAAACAATCTGGGTTTGAATGGAACCAATATATTGTGAAAGAGTTAAACAATATAGGTTTTAAATCTGGTTTAGCAGATCCATGTGTGTTTAAAAGAGAAAATAATGGAACGGTGTCATTATTGTTATTATTTACAGATGATATTGCTTTGATAACTAAGACTAATAATGAAGCTAATGAGATTATATCATTATTAGCCAAAAAGATAAAATTAAAGCATTTAGGTGAAATTAAAAAGTATCTAGGATTGACAATTAACAAAACAAAAAATGGATTTAAGATATCTCAAGAAGATAAAATTTGCCAATTAATTAAAACATATAAAATGGAACTTTGTAAACCGGCAAAGACTCCAATGAGTCAGGAAGTTTGCCAAACTGATGATCAAAGTCCCAAATTTGATAAGTCTATATATCAATCTTATATTGGTAGCTTATCATATATAAGCAATTGGTCTCGGCCAGATATAGCTTATAGTGTTAATCAGCTGGCTCGTTTTAATTCAGATCCACATCAATGTCATTGGCAATCATTAAAGAGAATTTTAAGATATCTTAAAGGAACAATGAACCATGCATTGTATATAGAACCAAAGGGTGATTTGAGTCTTAGTGCCTATGCAGATGCAAGTTTTGCAACTGACATAAACACTAGAAAATCAACATCTGGGATGGCTATATTATTTGGTAAGACACTAATAGGGTGGAGGTCAATCAGACAATACCATATCAGCTTGTCCACGATGGAAGCGGAATTTTCATGTCTGTCATTATTATGCACTGACTTGATTTTGTACAAACAGTTATTATTAGACATGGGTGTAACTGTAAAAGATTCCATTATTGTGTACGAGGATAACCAAGCAGCTATACAGTTAGCTACTAGTATTGCTGTAAAAACTAGATCAAAGCATACTGATTTAAGATACTTAAATGTTAGAGAATCTGTAAAGAATGGGCTAATTAAATTGGAATACTGCATGACAGAAGAAAACATTGCAGACCAATTTACAAAAGCTCAAGGAGTAAGCAAGTTTAAAGAGAGTTGTAACAAATATGATTTAAAGATATAAATAGTTTTATTATTATTTAACCTAAAAGGGGAGAATGTTAGGGATAACATTGTTTGCCCTAACTGGTTTAGGTAAAATAATAACTAAGTAATCATAGTTTGTTAGTTAAAGTGTCTGCAGCTTTAAATATAGGAAAGTAATTAAGGGAGTGGTTGTGAAAGCACTTTAAAAGAAGCAAGACGACAGCTTGCTCTCTCTCTGGCTTTGATGATCCCTGATTACTGCTTGGAATCAAGACTTCATTGCTCGAACGGGAGAGAAAACAAAGGACTGATTTGTAAGTGAACTGACATAGGATATTCTACATGGACTTTGCTAACTGAATATCCCTGAATGGACTGACTAAATGATACATGACTATTGGACTGTTATTTTGACTATGCTATAAACTCTAAATGGAATAAACTATCTTTTGATAGCACAAGCGTATCTGTTATTTTTACTGTATGTTAATAAACATACAAGCTTAGCTCACTCATTTATCTGTGTGCCTATCTGACTAACACTGCACATTCTGTTTAGCTTGTCTCCCTAACCCTGGTTGGGGAACCCAGGCTTAACAAGAACTAATGCTAAGGATTGGTTCAATTGAAGAAATGGCCCTTCTTCTGCAGAGTATCCAGTTGACCTTCAGCTGCAGCAAAATAAAAGCATCTTGGCACAAATAGAAAGTGTCAACTAAAAAGATACTCTTTTGGTCTTTTTAGCTGCCAGAAAAGGAGACTGGGGGGAAACAACATTCCTTAAATGCCTAGGGCCTAGATAATCACCCCGGCAGCCCTGTCAGAGCCGTAAGAAAGTTACTGGAGAGCATGGAGAAGTCACATCCAGAGGATGGGGGGAAGACCAGGGGGAAATGTATGATGTAACTAATCGATGGTGATAATACTAATGTATTTAGTATTGGTTGCACCCAGCTAAATGCCAACATGGCCACTTCTAATAAATCAATGTTCTTTTCTCTGAGATGCGGCTAGAGACTTTTGATTTGAATGGGGGTGGATTTGTTGGAACCCTGACAGCAAGGAGCAATCGAACTATCATAGGGAGGAATAATGTATATAGTTTCATTTTTTTTTAAAAAAAATGTAAAGTTGGGATGGAGAAATGGAAACAATATAATTTCTCTAATTAGGGTCTTTTGCTTGCTTTAAATTACCTTGCTGTTCTTTTGTGTACTACAAGGGAAGAGGAATTCAACTGCCAAATAGGGGCATTTTGTCCATATGCTTTCCCCCATTTTTCTATATTTATTTGGAACTATTGGGATAGATTCTAAACGTTGAATAAAATTTAGGCTTAGTTTCAACTTTTATATCTTACCCTTAATTCCTTATCTTAAGGAAAGTGATAATAAAAGGCACCTGATATTTATAGAACATGATAGAGATTTAATAGCCTTTTGGGCTATTTTGTAATGCTACCATCAGCTGCTTATTTCTCTGCTTGCTTCCAAATATCTTTTTAACCCACTTGTGTTGAACTCATTCCTTTGTATAGTATGCCTCCTCAGAATAATAAGCTTCTCTAAGTTAAGGATATAAAATGGTGTTGAAGGGGTGGAGCAAAATTGCATGTTTGCAATTTGCGCTTCTTCATGTGTTATGAAATAAAATATTGGTTGCAAGACTGCACAATGATGATGAAAGCAATCTATTTAACCATTCAACTCTTATAACTGCTTGGACAATATATGTCTCTGGAATCCTGGATCCAGAAAATTCTGGCTTCCTCAGTAAATGGGTGGCGGGGCGTTATTTGTGTAAATATATACCACATTTAGGAAAATACTTTTCTTTGCAACATGACTGTTGAAATACAATTTAGGAAAGAATCCCCTATTGATAACTTACAAATTTTGCTTTGGTGTTGTCAGACGGCCAAGGTGATTTGAGAAGCTTAATTTTAAATTTTAATTATTAAGTTTTAATAATTGATATTACTTGAATTACGTAGACAAATAAGCAAACTTTGGTTGTTTTGTTTATTCCACAGACTTCCTGGCTATTCCTAGTTTTAAAAGATAAGAATTTTGAAAAGTAAAAAAATAAGAGCAGTTGCCCAAAAAGCTAATTTAGTCCTAGGCTGCATAAACAGAGGGACAGAATTAAGATCACATGAACTGTTAGTACTGCTTTATACCGCTTTGGTAAGACCACACTTAGAATATTGCATTAGTCATCACATTATAAAAAATATGTTGAGGCTATAGAAGGTATACAGAAAAGAGCATCAAAGATTATTAGGGCTGGAGGCTAAAACGTGAAGATCGGCTGCAGGAATTGGATTTGTCTAGTCTGGTGGAAAGAAGGACTAGGGGTGACACGATAAAAATCTTCCAATATCTAAAGGGCTCTCAAAGAACTGCAGGTCAACATATTCTCCAATGGACTTGAAGACAGGATAAGAAGTAAAAGATGGAAACTTACTGAGGAGAGATCCAACTTAGAACTAAGGAGAAAATTCCCAACAATAAGAACAATAAATCAGTAGAAGATTAATTCCAGAGACTGTGGGTGGTTCATCACTGGAGGATTTTTAGTAGAGATTAGACAATCATTTCTCCAAAATGGTAAAGGATTTCTTGCTTGAGCAGGAGGTTGGACTAGAAGACTTCCAATTCTGGGTTGTTGTTGTTTTTTTGTTAAACTAATGAACGTCATTTGAGCAAACCATTCGTTGGTTCTCAGAAAGATGTACATCTTAGAACAGACAGTATCTTAGAGCAGTGATGTCAAAATGGTGGCCTATGGGCTAGATGCATCACGTGCAGGCCACGCTCACCCCAGCTCCACAAATAGAAAAATGTCATGAAAAGTCACATGTCTGCAAGTTTGACATGCGTGCCTTAGAAGAACAGTATGCTCCTTTATTTAGTTTACTTTATTGCACCTCATACAACAAAATCAAACTCCATCTTCAGTGCACATCATGACCACAACCATGAAAATAAACACAAACACACATCCTTCACCCTTCACACATTGAACCGGAAACCCCCGACACCACACCAACACTGCACTGTACAGCAGAATTCAAAAGAGCTACTGCCCTGGGATAGATTCTAATATTTATATATTAGTAGTGTTTTAATTATGACAAACAGCAAGAACAGAGAAATCGCCTTCTGCAGTGTTTTCATATGGGAAGAAAACAAATGTAAATATGTATCAAGAAAAGAACTACAATAGTAAATTAAATACGAATACAGGATTGTATTTTGGGAATTTGTTAGCTTTTGGCAATGAAAATTCTTTCCACTAGGTGTCAATATAAAACAAAGATGATCAGAGACAAAAACAAAGAAAAATTAAGCCTACTGCGAATCAAAAATCATGAAGCTCCTTCTAAGAGAGATAAGAAGAACTTGGTATTACGGTATTGCTCTTTTCATCTTCTTTCACCTTTGACTTTGCTGATTCAGGGAGATAAAATTGTTGTTCAGCAACATTTGGAAGTTCTCAGATTTCACAGACTTCAAAGCCTATGGCAATAATGCTGTTTGCATGCCCTTAATTTAACAATTTGCAGTTATTTAACGTTGAGTACTTTGCAAACTTCTTTTTGTAATCACTTTTGGAAATTAGGTATTAACTGCTTTGCAGCTATTAGAAACCTTTGGATTGACAGGCTTTATAGCACCAGGTGGGTTTCCTTCAATCTTTAGTGAAATAATATTTTAATTACAAATTTAAGGACTTATTTTTTTTAATAAACAGCAAAAGGGTGATTAAGTTTTTGATCTTAGAAAGTTGCAGACAGACTAAGGGATCCAGATAGGTTTCAAATAAAATGTAACTAAAAATCACAAAGGAGACACACACATAAACTTGATTTATGCTTACAGAACAAAACAAGATATTCTAACATTGGACATATTACAGGGTTTTGTTTTGTTTTGTTTTTAAATGGACCCAGAGTATCAAAAGAGATATCTGCAGTATCTCTATGGGGAAACGATGCCTAAAATACATTATGGAAGAGTAACAAGCCTTACCTAACTTTTACCTAGATGGAGGCTGAGTTGAAAGTGGATATACAAATTATAGGCTACCAGAATAATATTGAAAAACATGTACTGGATACACAAAAGAAACTGGCTGATGTTTTAATAATTAATAGGAATATACAGACAATAAACCAAGAGAGTGGCAGCCTCTCAAATATGAATACTTCTTTTTTTTTTTTGTAAAAGTTTTATTGATTTTAACAACAGACAAAAAACATATAAGACATAAAACATGACATAAAAAAAATAAAAAATAAGAATAAAAAATTTAAACATTCTTCATAAATTTACAGTGTATCGGTTGGTTTACCACTCCCTTTTGTGCATCCATTTCATAGTCCTCAGAATAATTATATTACATAATAACTCACATTATCAATCATCAATAAAATATCCCAATATCATTATTAAACAATCATTTGACTATAATTTTACTAATTCATACTTAAGCGAGATAACTATAATTAGGTTAAATTATTTTATGACAAATCATGAAATCATATCAAATCTATCATAATAAAATATTCTTAAGAATTATCAAAACCAAGAAAAATTATATATTCATTATTTCCTAAATTTCTAAATATTCTATTATCATATTGTATTATCTAACCATTGATAAAAAAAGTTCTTCTTTTCTCTAGACTAGCCATAAGATATTCCATGCATAAGTTGCTATGGGGCAACCTTCCTAAACTGAGTGCCCTCCAAATATATAAATCTGATAACTTTAGGATCTGGAATGATCCTAGACTGGGAATACCATGGAAACATTTTTCTTCTGTCAGATGCTGACCAGTCTCCTTTCATTCCAGCTGAAGTTACAACCAGTGAAGACTGCCCATCTAAAGCCCATTAGACAAATCAACTCTGGAAACTACAGGGACATAATTCAATATGGAAAGGGTAATTTCCAGAGAATAGAATAGAATAGGAATAGAATAGAATAGAACAGGAATAGGAATAGGAATAGGAATAGGAATAGGAATAGGAATAGGAATAGGAATAGGAATAGAATAGAATAACAGAGTAGAATAGAATAGAATAGGAATAGAATAGGAATAGAATAGGAATAGAGTAGAGTAGAATAGAATAGAATAGAATAGAATAGAATAGAATAGAATAGAATAGAATAGAATAGAATAGAATAGAATAGAAGACTATATTGGCCAAGTGTGATTGGACAGACAAGGAATTTGTCTTTGGTGCATAAGCTCTCAGTGTACTTAAAGAAAAAAAATACATTGAATGTATTGAATGGCCCCTGCTTTGAATGGCCACCTTGTGAGAAATTAACAATCTCTTAAAGTCACGCATTGCCCTTCTGGCCAATTAAAGCACACAATCTTCACTTGTAATGTTTTGGTGCTAAAATTCACTTATTTCAGGGGGCTGACATTCTGCCTCACTGCTTGAAGCTGTCCTTTCAGGTCTTTGGAGGCTCTGTATTTCCAGATGTTGCCACCATCAAAGGTTTTCATCTCTAGCTGCTGCTTGAAAGTCAGGAGTGAGGCAACCATGAAAAGGAAAACACACAGCCTGCCTAGGAACCACTGCTTTGTTCTTCAATAGTCTTTAAAATAATGTTCTCAGCTCTGTTCTACTGAGGTCAACAGAAAAGGCTGAGTTTAGATTTTTTTATAAAATGCCAGGGGCTTGAAAAATGCCAGTGAAAAGAATTAAAAGAAAAATAACGTTTCCCCATTCTTTCCCCCGTTAGAACCAAGCAGACATTAAAGCATGGTATGCTTGGTTGCTTATCTATAATTACAGAGAGGCCTCTTCTTCTTTCCTCATCACAACTCCAAATAAATTACTTAATTCCAAAACCTTCCCGCCCCCACTTTCATTCCAGATGGGAACAAAACAACTCATGTTTCTTTGAGCTGTGCTGAGGAGATAACAGTGGGCAGAGGCAGAGAATTTTACCTTCCTTTCACCTTCCCTGAAAAAAATCAGGGGGAGAAGCAGGGCCTAATTGCTGGGGAGCACTTGAGTACTTTAACTCATAATGACAAATCAGCAAGAAAGAGCACTTACATAAATATGTGGGGGTGGGTTGGGGCAGCTATGTGCAGCCCCTCTGATTGCAGAGTTTCTAAGATGTGAGGGATTTCCAAGTAGTCTCCCATGCAGGGATACAACAAGGGTTTGCCTTCAGCATCTTTTCCTTCCCATATTGTATTTTTAGCATTGCCTCTTTTGTTCCAAAGCTGAATATAAACTCAATTGGCATGGTCCAAGCATCACACTAAGCCATAAGGTGATTTTTTTTTTTATTTTGGTTTACCATGCTATGCAAAAACTCCCTTGTGGCTTCCAAAATATAGTTTATGGCATAGTATGAAGGTCAAATCAATCAATTGCAGTGTAGGATGGCTTCATTATTTGATATTCATCAGATTTGAAGAATGAACTGAGCTACTGTTAATTACTCTAGTCTGCCATTTTTCAAAGATAACATTTCTTGGTTTTGCTGGGTCACTACAGTGACAATCTATTATCTCAATTGAACTCTCCCTCCATTGACCAAATTCCAAATAACAAGAAGACATTTTTTAGTTTGGATTTTTACAATTCATAATCCCAGCATCATATTAATATAAGAGACCAGGAATCTCAGCTGCACCAAACTCACAATGTTATATAAATCACACTTCTATTAGCATCAGCTGTCCACATGAAGTCCAGTAGACCAGGAGTCTCCAAACTTGGCAACTTTAAGACTTGTGGACTCTGGGAGTTGAAGTTCACAAGTCTTAAAGTTGCCAAGGTTGGAGATCCCTGCAATAGACACTATTGGCCTGTCAATTCTTCTTAATCGGTTTGATTGAATTTCTAAACTTCCAGTGCACCTCTTCCTTTTGAAATATTAGCTCAACACCACCAGCAAACAAATACCCATAAACCAAGAAGCTGGAAATATTCTCTCACCCTTTTAGGGAACCATTGTCCTAAATAAGGGGAAATCACTTTTTGTTTATAGTGTTCCATAACTAACATGGAAATAAAGATTATAGATCTTTCTTAGAAAGAATGGCTTCATTTCTGCAAGCAAAAGGAAGGGCATAAAGGGCAGCCAACTAGTCCTTCTCCCTCAAAAATCATATTATGTCTTAATGTAGTAACATCAGGGGTGGTTTTGTGGGCGTGGCTTAGTTGGTGGGCATGGCTTGGTGGTCATGTTATTGGCTGGGTGTGGCCAACTCAATATCACTCATATCGAGGCATGCATCTCCTTACCTGGCCTCTCATGACTGTGGGGATGCTGCAACAGTTGCAAGTGTGAAAAATGGTCATAAGTCACTTTTTTCAGTGCCATTGTAACTTTAAATGCTCACTCTACACAAGCAAAGTACCAGCAAAGGAGGGGAAAAAAACTTCAGAGAAGTTCCTGAGACAGGAAGTCTAGTCCTGCCAAGAATGTAATAAGGGTTAAACCAGAATGTTTCTTTCCTGCCTTCCTTACAGGATTAGGCCTGTTAAGTTCTGCGCATGGGCGCAAGGAACGGAGACAAGACGGTGAACAGAGAACTTCAACTCTTTATTATACATTCTGAACAGAGCAAAACCTTAGGGCAACAGCAGCCCTTTTATAGGCAAGCTGCTTTTCCAATAGGAAACGTGGAGTGTTAACCCACTTAACCAATGAGAATGGCTCGTTAACAGCCAATCAGATTCTCCTGAACGGACCAATCCAATATCGCTATTATCGGCCAATCAGAAATGCAGGGCTAGAACCCTGCTATTTTCTAAAGCTTTTGATAAACTTTATTTAAGTGTTTTATTAGTTCATAACACCCCTTCCCCCCGGGTTCCATTTGGGGGGTGCGGTGATGTAATCTCTAAGGTAGGAAGGTTGCTTTGACTGTCTATTGGATTTACGCTGTCCCACTGGTTCTTGTCCGTAAGCCTGTTTTGGCGGGGCGTTTTCGGGCAAGTCGGGTGTCAGTGGTTCCTTGTTGGAAGACTCGGTGCCGCTAATGTTCTCGACATTGTCCTCTGGCCCTTGCGGGCTTCCCTTTGTTGGGTTGTTCCTCTGTGGCGAGGCCACACCCATCCCTGATCCTTCTTCACCTGTTACGCCCAATGGCTGACTTCTTTCGTTCCTGCTTTCCGCCATCTCGAATTCGGTTTCTTCGACATCCCCTCCCCCCTCAGTTTGGGAGTGACTGGAGTCGCGGAAACTAGGTTGTAGCCTCAAACGAAGCTGATCAATATGGCGTTTCCATATTTTTCCGTCGCAGGTTTTCACCCGGTATGACCTGGGTCCAGTGGCTTGAATAACAGTGGCCTCGATCCACAACAGTTCACCAGAAAGGTTTCTGGTGAAAACTAAGTTGCCTATCTTGAATTCGCAGCATTTTCTGCTAGATCCACAGGGTTTCTCTGGCTCGTAAGACGGGTGAAGCCAGTCGAGGTGGGAGCGGAGTTTGCGTCCCATCAATAGTTCCGCTGGAGTCTTGTTGGTGACGCTATGCAGAGTGATGTGTTGGAGAAGGAGTATTCTATTTATCTTATCTTCAATGTCCCCATAGTCCATCTCGTAGAGGGTTTTTTTAACAAACTGTACCATGTGCTTGGCTCTTCTGTTAGCCGCAGGGTGCGCTGGCGAAGTTAGCGCATGGCGAATATCCCGGTCCACTAAGTATTGTTCAAAAGGAAGCGCGGTAAACTGGGATCCGTTGTCGGATACCAGAATGTCTGGCAGTCCATGCGTCACGAATAATCTGTTCAACTTCTGGATGACGGACTCGGTTGTAGTACTTTTCATTTCGTGGATCTCGAGCCAGTTTGAATAGGCACCCACTGTTAATAGGAACGTATGTCCCTTAGTAGGTCCCACAAAGTAAATATGAATGCGGGACCACGGTCCCCGAGGTGTTTCCCATTCTGTCGGAGTTGCTTTTGGTGGGGCATTGCTAACCTCCTGGCACTTATAACAAGTCTTTACCCAGGCTTCGATTTGTTTGTCGATGCCCGGCCACCACGCGTAGCTTCATGCGAGCGCTTTCATGTGCACGATGCCGGGGTGGCCCTCTTGCAGTGTCTTTAGGACTGCTCGTTGTAACCGCTCTGGGATGACGACTCTATCCCCCCATAGGATGCAGCCCTTTTGTGAAAAAAGTTCCGTTTGTTGATTCTTGAAGGGAATGAAGTTGTCAGGGGTTTGATCTACTGGCCCTCCTCGTTCGACCCAGCTAAGAACCCGCTTTAAGATAGGATCACGTTTTGTTTCGATCGTGATATCTCTAGCGGTTAGCGGCGGTCAATGCAGATATCGATCGTGATATCTCTAGCGGTTAGAGATATCGATCGTGATATCTCTAGCGGTTAGCGGCGGTTTCAATCTGGAGCGATGTAAGGGTTGGAGCTGGGTCATCGACCGTTTCCGGAAGTGTGCATGGCTCAATATGTCAGCATGGGGAATGGCTTTCCCCAGGCGGTGCTGCAGCTTATAATTGTACGCAGCCAAAAACTCCAACCAGCGAGTCATTCTAGGTGATAATATATAGGGGGTTGGCTTGTCTCCTGCTATAATCCCCAGCAAAGGTTTGTGGTCGGTAACAATAGTAAAAATTTGTCCATAAACATATTCATGAAACCGTTTAACAGCAGATACAACAGCAAGAGCCTCTTTATCGATTTGACTATAGTTACGTTCAGCCTTTGATAGAGTTCTTGAAAAATAGGCAATAGGGGCTTCACTACCGTTTGGTAACACATGGCTCAAAATGGCTCCTACTCTAAAGGGTGACGCATCACATGTGATTGTTAAAGGCAAAGTCTCGTTATACTGCATTAAAACAGCATCTGAAGTTAATAGGTTTTTCACTTGTCGGAACGCGTTCTCCTCTCGGTGCCCCCAAACCCAGGTTGCTTTTTTATCAAGAAGCCGATGTAGGGCTTCAGCTACAATCGCTTTGTGGGGCAGGAAGATGTTGTAAAAATTAATAAGCCCAAGGAAAGCTTGGAGATCAGTCTTGTTTCTGGGTCTTGGGGTGCTTGATTGCCCTTAACTTGCTATTGGTGGGGTGAATGCCTTGTTTATCGATTAGGTACCCCAGGAATTCTATTTTATCAGTACACAGTTGACATTTATTTTTTTTAACTTTAAGGCCAGAGTCTTTAAATTTCTGGAGAACCAGTCTAAGACGCTCCTTTAGTATTTCTCTATTCGGGGCAGCAATTAAAACGTCATCAAAGTATGGTACGACCCCTTTTATTCCCTGTAACAGTCTCTCCATCAAGCTCTGAAAGATCCCTGGGGCTACGCTAACTCCGAATTGGATTCAGTTGCACTTAAAAGCGCCTCCTGCGTAATGATTGTTTGTGCCTCTCCTGTTTTTTTATCTACAGGCAGTTGTTGGTACGCCTGTGCTAAATCCAATTTAGCGAAGACCTTTCTGCCCTCCAGGGAATGGAGGAGGTGTTGTACCACCGGTACCGGGTAAGCGCTCTGTTGAAGGGCATGATTCAGGGTGGCACGGTAGTCCCCACAAATCCTTAACGATCCATCCGGTTTGATGGGTGTTACGATTGGGGTTTTCCAAGGAGCATGGTTGGTTGGTTCTAAAACACCCTGGGCTATTAATTGATCAAGCTGCTCATCAATCTTTGGTTTAAGGGCAAAAGGGACTCGACGAGGCTTAAGGCAGATGGGGGCCACTTCAGAGTTAAGGTTAAATGATATCGGGGTCCCCTTGTACTCACCTAGTTTGTCTGCAAAAACGTCCTGGAATTCCTGGACGAGGGCCTCCTCCCAGTCGTTGCTGCTGGTCTGGTGAATGCTGGATACCTCAATCCCAAGTGGAGCGAACCATTGAAGGCCTAACAAACTAGGTTGATCACGGTCGACGACGGTCAATGGTAAGGATGCAGTATGATTTTTGAATGAGACCTGGACTAGGCTTGACCCAACAACCGGAATTTGGTTTCCTTGATAGTCCTTGAGAATGATTCTTTGCATTCTGAGATCTTGCTGCCGGACGGCAGGGATCAATTGTTTCAGGGTCTTCCAGGAAACCATCGAGAGGGATGATCCTGAATCGACTTCCATCACTCAGGGCTGGTTTTTGATGGCGACCTTCACTCAGATCTTCTTTGCATCTAATGATGATGCGTGACTGTTAAGCCTGGGTTCCCCAACCAGGGTTAAGGAGACAAGCTAAACAGAATGTGCAGCGTTAGTCAGATAGGCACACAGATAAATGAGTGAGCTAAGCTTGTATGTTTGTTAGCATACAGTAAAAATAACAGATATGCTTGTGCTATCAAAAATATAGTTTATTCCATTATGAGTTCATAGCATAGTCAAAATAACACTCCATTAGTCATGTATCATTTAGTCAGTCCATTCAAGGATATTCAGTTAGCAAAGTCCGTGTAGAATATCCTATGTCAGTTCACTTACAAATCAGTCCTTTGTTTATCTCTCCCGTTCGAGTAACGCAGTCTTGAGTCCATGCAGTAATTAGGGATCATCAAAGCCAGAGAGAGAGCAAGCTGTCGTCTTGCTTCTTTTAAAGTGCTTTCACAACCACTCCCTTAATTACAATTCTACAGTTAAAGTTGCAGACACTTTAACTTATAAACTATGATAACATATTTATTATTTTACCTAAACCAGTTAGGGGAAACAATGTTATCCCTAACATTCTCCCCTTTTAGGAAATATAACTATTTACATCTTTAAATCATATTTGTTACAACTCTCTTTAAACTTAATTACTCCTTGAGCTTTTGGAAATTGATCTGCAATGTTTTCTTCTGTCATGCAGTATTCCAATTTAATTAGCCCATTCTTTACAGATTCTCTAACATTTAAGTATCTTAAATCAGTATGCTTTGATCTAGTTTTTACAGCAATATTAGTAGCTAACTTTATGGCTGCTTGGTTGTCTTTGTACACAATAATGGAATCTTTAACAGTTATACCCATGTCTAATAATAACTGTTTGTACAGAATTAAGTCAGTGCATAGTAATGACAGACATGAAAATTCTGCTTCCATCGTGGACAAGCTAATATGCTGTTGTCTGATTGACCTCCACCCTATTAGTGTCTTACCAAATAATATAGCCAACCCAGATGTTGATTTTCTCGTGTTTATGTCAGTTGCAAAACTTGCATCTGCATAGGCACTAAGACTCAAATCACCCTTTGGTTCTATATACAATGCATGGTTCAATGTTCCTTTAAGATATCTTAAAATTCTCTTTAATGATTGTCAGTGACATTGTTGTGGATCTGAATTAAAACATGCCAGCTGATTAACACTATAAGCTATATCTGGCCTAGACCAATTGCTTATATATGATAAGCTACCAATCAAAGATTGATATATGGACTTATCAAATTTGGGACTTTGATCATCAGTTTGGCAAATTTCCTGACTCATTGGAGTCTTTGCCGGTTTACAAAGTTCCATTTTATACGTTTTAATAACTGGCAAATTTTATCTTCTTGAGATATCTTAAATCCATTTTTTGTTTTGTTAATTGTCAATCCTAGATACTTTTTAATTTCATCTAAATGCTTTAATTTTATCTTTTTGGCTAATAATGACATAATCTCATTAGCTTCATTATTAGTCTTAGTTATCAAAGCAATATCATAATAAATGTAAATAATAACAATAATGACACCGTTCCATTATTTTCTCTTTTAAACACACATGGATCTGCTAAACCAGATTTAAAACCTATATTGTTTAACTCTTTCACAATATATTGGTTCCACTCAAAACCAGATTGTTTCAACCTGTAAAGACTCTTTTTGAGTTTCCAACAATCATTACTATTTACTTTATTGTCTTTTATAATCTTTGGCTTTTTCAAATATATAGTGTGCTGCAATGGTGCATGTAGATAAGCAGTCTCTACATCTAAATGGTTAATAACATAGTTTTTCTTAGGTGCCCACACTAAAGCTACTCTTAAAGATGTTGCTTTAAGACTTGGTGCGAAAACTTCATCATAATCAGATGCAGTTTGATTAAATCCTTGAGCTACCAACCTAGCTTTATGGGTAACAGTCCCATCATTTCCAGTTTTTACTTTAAATATCCATTTGCACCCAATGGATTTTTCTCCTGGAGGTAATTTAGCATCTTCATAAACTTTCATTACCTTTAATGAATTTAGTTCTTTTTCCATTGCCTTTTGCCAATTCTCCTGATCCTTAGCAGGATACATCCTAAGTTCATCTATACTAGTTGGAACTTTAGTTACTTGGCAAACTATACTTGCTTGATACCTATCAGGTGGTCTAGTTACACGTGTAGTACGTCTAGGTATTACAGGACTTACAGGTGGACTTTCATTTATTAACTCTTCTTGATTATCTAACTCTTCCTGATCAATTGTTTCTTCTTGTTCTGGTCCTATTTGTTCTTCGTGGACTTCTTCTTTAATTGGACTCTTCTTATAACTAGTCTGATCTTTCTGCCTTTTGTAGGGTTCAATAATTACTTCGTTATTTAAATCTTGCTCTAATCTATTCCATCCCACATGTTCCAGGAATTTAGCACGAGCATTGGTGTAAACTCTAGATGTACCTGGTTCCCAGAATCTATAAGATCTATGATTAGCTTTATATCCTACAAAAAATAATCTTTTAGCTGTATGCTGTCCTTTGTGTCTAAGTTGTGAAGGGATATGCACCCATGCTGGTGCTCCAAATGTGTGCATGTAACTTAAATCAGGTTTTGTACCATGCCACAGTGTGAATGGTAATTCACCTGTTGTTGAATTAACAACATTATTTAATATATGATTACCACATATTATTGCTTCTCCCAACAAATTGTCAGGTAATCCTGAATCAGACATCATAGGACATGTCATTGATTGTAATGTTTGGCCTCTTCTCTCTATAAATGCATTATGTTGTGGCCTATATGGTGCAGACTTTTTATGTTGAATACCTAACATTCTAAGTCTATTCTGGAATTTATTATTTGCAAATTATCTGTTATAAGAGTTACTAATTTCTTTTTAGTTTTCCTTTCAGCAAATTTTATCCAATTAAAGAGATTTTGATATGTTTCAGTTTTGCTCTTCATTAAATTGCAAAACCCATATCTAGAATAGTGGTCCATTATACTGAGTATGTATCGAGCTCCTCCTATACTTGGTTTTTTCGGACCTATTAAATCAGCAAATACTACTTCTAAAGGCTCTTTGGTAGTAAATCCTTCAACTCTATTAGCCGGTTTGATCTTGCTGTTCTGTCCCCTCATTTGAATTCTTGAGATCCCTGCGCTTTGATTGGCCAAAGCGCGGGGTGATCGGATTGGCTAGGTGAGCCGCGCCGATTGGCTCGCTGAGAATCTCCCGCGATTGGTCGATTCGAATCGCGGGAGAATCAAAGCGGTGCCATTGGCCGCGGCCGCCGTGGCTTGGAAATAAAAAGCCGCAAAGTTTTCCTTTAGCCCCAGTTCGGTTCCTGACTAAATAAAAGAGCTTGATACAAAGTCACCGACTCCTGGCTTCCTTCCACGCGGACATAACACTGGCGACGAAGGTGGGATCCTTATCCTGAACCGAAGCACGTGTCTGATGGAAGCCAGCCAACCGATGAGATAGCCAGCATCGCGCCACCAACCCCCTTCAACCCCGCCAGCGAGGACTGGGAATCTTACACGGACAGATTCCACATGTTCCTCGAATGCAACGATCTGAAGGATGCCACGGGACTGAAGAAAAGAGCCATCTTTCTAACACACTGCGGGCCCACAGTGTTTAAGATGGCAAAAGCGCTAGCCAAGCCCGCCGATGTTACCGCGATGGATTGGGCAAACCTCGAGCCATTACTCCGGAAACACTACGCTCCAGCCGTACCCATTCTCATCCGACGACATGAATTTTATCAGCAGGACCACCAGTCGGGCGAGAGTTTCAGTGATTTTGTTGCAGAGCTGTGGCGCCTGGGAGGACTATGCGAATTCTCCAATATGAACGAGGCCCTGCGGGACCGAATCGTGCTCAGCCTTTGGGACCCCGTTCTCCAAAGTCGGTTGATGGTTAAGGGCAACATCGTTCTCGCCGATGCCATCTCTGAAGCCACGGCAGCCGAAGCAACCCGACAATCAGCAGACCACATGCGGAGACCGAACGCCGGGGACCGCACTGCAAACAACAACCCTGCAAGGTCAACCGAGGCCCAACCTGAAACTACCACCCACCAGGGCGAACTCCACTCCACCTCAGGCACGTCAGACGAGGAGGAAGACATCCACTGTCTCCAGGCAGGCTGCAACCAGCGCAGCCGGCGGAGTCGTAAGTCGAGGACCGCATGTGCCGGTTGCGGAGGCGACCACCCCAGATCCGAATGCCAGTTCTTCGACTCCGTTTTCAGGCACTGCAACAAAAAAGGCCACATAGCCCACGGCTGCCGCCTCAAGAAAACCCACAGCCCCAGATGATGGGACCAGAGCAAGCGGAAACGAGAGAGCCCAACCCCCAGAACCAGAGGCTGCCCAGCAGACAACCATTGGGAATGGAATGGACGAGCCCAATGAGGAGGCGAGAGCCGGCAGAGAGAAGAGAACATCAGACGGTCACCATTGGCCACGCAACTACCACAGACGCCAGAAAGGTCTACGTGGAGGTAGGCATCGAAGGCAAACCCTGTAAGATGGAGGTGGACTCCAGGTCCTACCTCTCAATGGTAGCATGGCAAGAAATTAAACGCTTGGTGCCTACCATCCAGAGGAGGGAACTAGAAAACCAGAGACTAATCCTCAAAGACTACCAGGGAAACCGCATCCCTGTAGTCGGAACAGGAAAATTCACAGTGACATACAAGGGGCACACCGAAAGACTTCCCCTAACCATTGTCAATCGAGACCGACCTAGCCTGCTGGGACTTTAATGGTTCGCACCGCTAGGCATCGCAGTCACAGGCATCAACCACATCGCCAAAGCCGACTGGGTGCAGCAACTGGTCCGGGACTTCCAAAAAGTGTTCGATGGCACCCTAGGCAAGTACCGAGGGCCCCCTATATCCTTCAGCCTAGACCCAAACGTTCCCCCGAAACGCCTAAAACCAAGGTGGGTACCTTTCACACTCAAACCGAAAATCAACGAGCAAATTGACAAGCTCGTCAAGCAAGGGGTCTTACAACCCATAGACCACGCCCAGTGGGAGACCCCCATAGTCACCCCAATCAAGCCTGATGGATCATTGAGAATCTGCGGGGACTATAAGGCCACCCTAAATGGTGCCTTGCAGCAAAGCGCTTACCCCATCTCCATAGTGCAGCATCTCCTACACTCACTGGGAGGGGGCAAAGTTTTCGCGAAATTCGACCTGGCCCAAGCATACCAGCAACTGCCGGTCGATGAGGAAACTGCAGAGGCGCAAACCATAGTCACCCACCGGGGAGCCTTTAGATGCAACCACCTCCAATTTGGAGTCAGCATGGTACCTGGAATTTTCCAGAGCCTCATGGAAAGACTCTTACAGGGCATCAAGGGGGTGGTACCATACTTCGACGATGTACTAGTATCGGCAACCAACCAGGCCAAACTTGAGACTCGCCTAAGGGAGGTGCTAACGAGGTTCAAAGAAACCGGGCTGAAAGTGAAGAGGGAAAAATGCCAGCTGTACAGAGAGCGGGTCGAATTCCTAGGATACCTCCTAGACCGACACGGCATTCACTCCACCGACAAAAAAATTAAAGCCATCAAGGAAGCCCCCACACCCAAGTCAAAAACAGAACTGCAGGCGTCTCTGGGGCTACTTAACTTTTATAACGTCTTCCTGCCCCAAAAGGCGATCACGGCGGAGCCTTTGCATAGGCTTTTGGACAAGGTGGCTACCTGGACTTGGGGGAAACGCGAGGAAGCTGCCTTCAGAAAAACCAAGGACCTGCTCACTTCGGATGCCGTCCTCATCCAGTACGAGACCCTACCACTAGCCATCACATGTGACGCATCACCCTTCGGCATCGGCGCTGTCCTCAGCCACACTCTCCCCGACGGAAAGGAAGCACCCATCGCGTTTTTTTCAAGGACCCTCACCAAACTGGAGCGGAACTACAGCCAGCTGGACAAAGAGGCTTTGGCTATCGTCGTCGCAGTAAAAAGGTTTCACGAGTACCTCTACGGCTGGACGTTTACCATCATCACCGACCACAAACCGCTGTTGGGAATCCTTGCAGGGAATAGGGCCACCCTGAACATTCTGTCTCCCCGAATGACAAGGTGGTCCAAATTCCTGGCTGCCTACAACTACGGACTCACACACCGACCTGGTAAGACTATCTCCCATGCAGACGCCTTAAGCCGCTCACCGTTACCCGAACCAGACACTGACCCAGCACCCACGATGACCACCCTCAGCATAGAGACTCTACGCAACCTACCCATAACCGCGTCAGACATTGCCCGAGAAACTTATAAAGACAAACGTCTGGCACGGGTTTTGCATTGGGTAGAGAAAGAGTGTCCGGTAAAGGACAACGACGAGTCCGTCAGGACATTCCGGAACCGGCAAATGGAACTCTCGTTACTAAAAGGGTGTATACTATGGGGGGATAGGGTGGTCATCCCGGAAAAACTACAAGGGAAGGTTTTGGAACTGTTACACGAGGGGCACCCGGGCATCGTTAGAACAAAAGCCCTGGCCAGAAGTTACGCTTGGTGGCCAGGGATGGACAAACAGATCGAGGCCTGGGTAGCAAGGTGTCAACGATGCCAGGAAACTAGACCAAGCCCACCCACAGCACCCATCCTAGAGTGGGAAACTCCCAGGGGACCGTGGTCTAGGATCCACATAGATTTCGCCGGGCCCACAAAAGGACACACTTTCTTAATAACTGTAGACGCTTACTCCAACTGGCTGGAGGTAAGCAACATGAGAACAACCACCACAGAGGCCGTGACCAAAGAACTCTGCAAACTCTTCGCAACACACGGCCTCCCGGACGTCCTCGTCTCTGACAACAGGCCCCAATTCACCTCGCTAGAATTCAAAAAATTCCTAGCGGAAAGGGGCATACGACATGCACTGACAGCCCCGGTGCATCCGGCGGTGAATAGTAGGGTGGAACGGATGGTTCAATTCACAAAAAAACCATCCAGAAAATAGACCACGGGGAGATCCAGGACAAAATAAATAAATTACTTTTTATACAGCACATAACCCCCGAACACCACAACAAATAAAAGCCCAGCAAAACTGCTAATGGGGAGGAAAATCAGGTCCCCACTTGATAGATTACACCCCACTTACAACCCAGAGAAACCCCCAGACTCCACAAGCAAACACCGAACCTTCGCACCAGGCGACGCCGTCTCTGCGAAGAACCTAATCGGAGACCCATTATGGGTATCAGCAATCATAACACAACTAACAGGCCCACACTCGTACCAGCTACAAACAACCGATGAACGAGCGTGGAAACGCCACATCGACCAGTTAAGATCGAGGACGACCACACAAGAGACCACCGACGTGCAACCAAGCAAAACCAACCCCCGCAACACAAACCAGTTTTTCAGTTAAAGTTAAACTTTCCTTAGGCAAAATTTCAAGGGAAGTGACGTAGTTGTCATAACTTTCATCTAGTGAAGATAGAATTATATAGACTTGGTGTAGTTCAGTGAAAATAAGCTCTTTCTCGTGCAGTTCTTGAAAAATGCTTTGCATAGTTTTCAAATGACTAAGCATATCACCATTCGTCTGGAGATGCGTCCTGAATAGCTTCCGTGTTAGATTTATGTGAACACCAATGTTATCTCGGACATAAATCCTCTTCAGCTTCTGCCAACACCCAACAGCTGTTTGCTCTCCATGGATATGAACAAGTTGCTGGTCAGTTAATGTTAAACCTATTATGGAAATAGCTTGTTGATTTTTATGCATAAATTCTTCTATTTTTAGTCTATCTTCATCATCCTCTGGATCCCATTCCTCTACGTTTGGTGGGTTTTCAATTATGTTCCACAAACCTTCTCTTCGTAGAAGTAGACTACATTTCATAGACCATGATACATAGTTTGTTCCATCCAGCTTGTATATAAGGGACAAACTTTGTAGATTGACTTGTGCCATGTTTTCTTATATGGATATAAAATTATAATTAATAAAACACAGCTGTCTGTTTACTGTAATGTGTAACAACACAAACTCTCACTTTTTACATAAATCTGTTTTATCCTAGTTAAACTGACTTTGCAGCCTCTGGGCCCATAACCAGTGTTAAGCCTGTGTTCCCCAACCAGGGTTAAGGAGACAAGCTAAACAGAATGTGCAGTGTTAGTCAGATAGGCACACAGATAAATGAGTGAGCTAAGCTTGTATGTTTGTTAACATACAGTAAAAATAACAGATATGCTTGTGCTATCAAAAATATAGTTTATTCCATTATGAGTTCATAGCATAGTCAAAATAACACTCCATTAGTCATGTATCATTTAGTCAGTCCATTCAAGGATATTCAGTTAGCAAAGTCCGTATAGAATATCATATGTCAGTTCACTTACAAATCAGTCCTTTGTTTATCTCTCCCATTCAAGTAACGCAGTCTTGAGTCCATGCAGTAATTAGGGATCATCAAAGCCAGAGAGAGAGCAAGCTGTCGTCTTGCTTCTTTTAAAGTACTTTCACAACCACTCCCTTAATTACAATTCTACAGTTAAAGTTGCAGACACTTTAACTTATAAACTATGATAACATATTTATTATTTTACCTGAACCAGTTAGGGTAAACAATGTTATCCCTAACAGTGACCAATCGTGATGGTTTGTTGTGCCTCTTCTCGTTTCATTGAATGGGCTAGTGGTTTATTTCTGTAGGAGTGGTTTTTCCATTGGTGGTTCGAATGTTCCCGATTCACAGGATGACTTCCTGTGGGTTGGCAATAGTTGGTCCCCCTCTGAAATGGGCTGGCTCCTAGCTTGCTTCGACAGACCTTTCCAATGTGGCCTCTCTTCCCACAAATATGGCAGAGCACATCGAGGAATTTGCAGTCTGATCGTGGGTGGTTTGCCCCACAGCCTGCGCATTGATATTGCAGTCTCTGGTTACGCTGGTGGCGTTGGTCTCGTTCAGACCGGAGCCGGTTGACTTCTTCCTCATCATTTTTTGATGATGATTCGAGGTCCTCGTGGTGGGTTGCCGTTGCATGTCCCTCAAGGCGAGGTGAGGTTTCGCCAGCGAGTTGGTGGAGCGGGGCGTTGGTGCGGCGCATTCGGGCAGCCGACTTCCTGGTTGCTTCTGCTGCAATAGCATCAGCGATGGTATCTGCAAGGCTGATGTTGCCTTTCGCCATCAGCTTGCTTTGCATGTGCGGTGTATCTAATCCCAGAACTATTCGGTCTCTGAGAACTTCAAGGTCGGTGAACCCACAGAGGCCTCCCAGGTTCCTGAGATCTGTGATGAAATCTGCAATGCTTTCTCCTTTCCGCTGGTCTCTCTGGTAAAATTCATGTCTTTGTACAAGCGTTGGTATGGTGGGCCCATAGGAGGGGCTCGAGGATGTCCCAGTCCATGGATTTCACCTCAGCCGGTTTCAACAGTGCCTTGGCCATCTTGAAAACGGCAGGTCTACAGTGAGTCAGGAATACCGCTCTCTTTTTCCCAGTAGTGGCATCCTTCAAGTTGTTGGTCTCCAGAAACATCTGGAACCGGTCCATGTATGAATCCCAGTCTTCTTGTGCCGGGTCGAATGGAGCGGGTGGTATGGTGCCGCCGGTCATGGTTTCCATCCTTGATGCGCCTTCAGCCACGTGCTCTGTTTAGTGCTCTGTAGTGTTCAGTCAGCTCTGACGTCTCCGTATCCCATCCTCGTCACCAGTGTTAAGTTCTGCACATGGGCGCAAGGAACGGAGACGAGACGGTGAATAGTGAACTTCAACTCTTTATTATACATTCTGAACAGAGCAAAACCCTAGGGCAACAGCAGCCCTTTTATAGGCAAGCTGCTGCTCTAGTAACCAATAGGAAACGTGGAGTGTTAACCCACTTAACCAATGAGAGTGGCTCGTTAACAGCCAATCAGATTCTCCTGAACGGACCAATCCGATATCACTATTATCGGCCAATCAGAAATGCAAGGCTAGAACCCTGCTATTTTCTAAAGCTTTTGATAAACTTTATTTAAGTGTTTTATTAGTTCATAACAAGGCCATTAATTTCTTCTAACAACCGGCTCTCCGAACTGCTTAGAATGTTAACAACCGGCTCTAGCGAACAGGTGCGAACTGGTAGAATCCCACCCCTGAGTGACATGGTTTATGTAACATAAAACAATTACCAGATGATCACAATAAAAATATCATAGTTTATCCAACCTCAATATTAGACTAAAAATAAAAACCTATATAAAAAAATATTAGACTAATCTAACGTGATGTGGGAACCAGACTGCATGTATCTATTGTAATTGTCTCCCCAAGCTTTTTCCATCTTGGGAAAGTTATTATCAATTTCAGAACTGATCTGTAATCTTCCAACCATTTCTTAAAACTATTGCAGGATTAGCCTTTGCTAATGAAGCAATCTATATTGCATGATCTATATTTTTTCCTTAAGAACCCCCTGGACTACTTTGTAAATATATCCTCAATTCATTCTAGGGATATTTATTCCGAAATATGCCCAAGTGAGCAAAAGACAGGTAATTTTTACATGACTAATAGAAGAAAAAAAATAGAAAGTGTATGTATGACTGTTTTAAGATCTAAATTTTAAAAAAGTTTTTTTTAAAAAAATGTGACTCTACCCTTAGAAAAGATAGTATTCTCAGTGTTGCTTGGTTTATTTTGTTTTCTCTCCATTAATTATAGTTTGGGAAGAAATATATAAATCAAAATAAATTAATCTGTTTTTGAAGCTTTTATGTTGATGGCTTCTAAGTAACTCAACTAATCACAGATATCTGGATGATGAGGTTATATTTCCCAGATAGAAAGGGTTAAAAAGCAGGGACAACAGAAGGGCACAAATGTATGAGAATCAGTTGTCAGAAAAACATTTTCATCAGTTACCTTTTTTGTTCTTTTGTCAGTATAAATCATCATTACAGGTTATAAATTATGGATAGTAAGACTCAAATGAAAGTTGCACATGAGCAGATTTTGGAAAGGGATAGAGTTCAATTTCACATCCTTATGGTTGGCAAACTATGCCTGGGGAAAATTTAGAACTTTCCTAAAAAGTAGATTTATGATAGCAACTTGGGAAAGCTATCTTTTCTCAGGCCGAGATATGCATTTAGATGACAACGACAAACTTCACAGTAGGAATGGTAACAGCACTAAAGAAGGAAGGGATTTATTTGTGTCTATCATTTTGGATTTCTGGACCTAACTACATATAGTGAACTGTGCCGTTGTATTGAGCTATCCTAAAGGATATTCTCATGATGAATGAATCTTGTGTCCTTCGTGACTCATTTTATCAGATGCATGAAATAGTCATCCATACAGCTGAATTATTAATCTGAATAGAAAGTGAAGGGGAAAAAAGATTATCCAAACAAAGCAAGCAGGTATGAGAGTATGGAAATCACTAACAGCATGCTGAAAACTATTTTGAGATGAAATGAATATAGTACCCAATAAATGAATACATTCATATCAGCATGGGGACGCAGCATCCAACCTGTAAATGCTGGTGATTAAAGCCAAGCACAATGGACAGAATAAGCAAACTTTGAAGAGAAAGGCAATTACATTATACAGAAAAAGACAAAAACCCAGGCTTCTTATGATCAAATGTCACCATTTCCAATTTGTAATTGACCACCCTAACATCAGGGACAGAGTTGGTATGGAGAGACAGCTAATGTTATGATTCTTCTCAATCCCAGCTATTTTTTGTTCTGTCACAAAGTAGGAGACTGAAGGGAGAGAAGCTGGAGATGGATGGGGGAACAGAAATGATATAAACCACTTGCCCCTGACAAGCCTATGTAGCAGATTGACTTATCAGACTTGCCCTCTTTTTTCTTTTTTTCTTTGTTTTTTTTTTGAATTTTGGGTCATGCTTTTTGGTGTCAGTTTATGACATGTGGTGTGTGAGAGAGAGAGGTTAGAGGCAGAGGTGGGATTCTACTAGTTTGCACGTATTCGCTAGAACCGCTTCTTAACATTCTAAGCAGTTTGGAGAACCAGTTGTTAGAAGAAATTACTGGCCTAATCCTGTAAGGAAGGCAACATTCTGGTGTTGCTTACAGAAACTGCCTTAACCCTTATTACATTCTTGGCAGGACTAGACTTCCTGTCTCAGGAATGTCTCTGGAGTTTTTTTCCCTTCCTTTGCTGGTACATTGCTTGTGTGGAGTGACCATTCAAAGTTACAATGGCACTGAAAAAAGTGACTTGTGACCATTTTTCACACTTACAACTGTTGCAGCATCCCCACAGTCATGAGAGGCCAGGCAAGGAGATGCGTGCCTCAATGTGAAGTGATGTTGAATTGGCCACACCCAGCCAGTCACATGACCACCAAATCATGTCCACCCAGTCACATGACCACCAAGCCATGCCTACCACCTAAGCCATGCCCACAGAACCGGCTGTTAAAAATTTGAATCCCACCCCTGGTTAGAGGGTTTTGCATCCACATCTTTATGGCTCCCACTGGTATCAAGAATTAATGGTGGTGTGCAGAGTCCCTTTCTGGGCTGATTTCAGCAAGATTTTGGACATCCTGGCATACCCCAATGGAGCTGAATTTTCCTCACCCCTCTGCAGTTTGAATGAAAAAGCAAGTTTTCCTCAGGAGTGCCAATTACTTTGCTATAATCATTTGTTAGGTCCTCATTTGTTTGAAAATTTAGTATCCTCCTTTAGAAAAAATAGAAACTTTGAGATGCAGTTTGAATTTCTTTGGCGACAGACCAAAATCTGTGATTGTGTGCAGTTTTGATCTGTGCTCGCCGCTGGAGTGCCCCAAACTGGCTGGTTTTGGGGCTAAGCCACCCCATAGAGGTGGTGAAGACAGGGGAGACTGCCAGCAGGGTCGAGCTCCTCCCCAGCTGGCCATTACTCCTTTTCACAAAGGCGGTTGCAGCGGTGGTCAGAAATGGCCACCTCAAAGAAGAACTCAACCTGAAAAGAATGTGCAGGAGGAAGATAAGAAGAGAAAGTTTTTAGTTGACCGGGTCGAACTGGAAAAACAACAATACAAAGTACCCTGGAATTTGAATTATAAAGAACAACATAGTTCCCAAAGAAGACTTTGAAGCTGCAAATGAGAGAGGGAAGGAAAAAGATTTGGTTTTTTTCTTTCCTTCCCTATATTGACAACTAAGAGATTTAAGCATGAAATTGGCAAAAATCCACTTTGACGGTAACAGGTATTTAAGCTGAAAATAAAATGTCAAAGGGATAATAAAGATTTCTGGATTCTCGAAAAATTTTAAAAGAAGGAAAAAAAACAAAAGGGTGGGATCTGGAAAAAGGGAAGAGACCACCTGGAAGTGAAAGGAATTAACAGTGAAACTTTAACAAGATTCCTAAAAGATACATTTTAACTAAAACTTTGTAACAAGATAAGAGAACCCCAGGAAGAAAAAGTGGGAAAAGAAGCAAGAAGAAACAGCTTTGGATTATTTGGATTACTTGGTGATTTTTGGATTTTTGGCTATTGGATCTAAAAGACTAAAATTAATTGGGTGGTTGTTTAAAAGTTTTTAAAATGGTATCACTCTTGGAAGAATTCAGAATGGAACTTAAAAAACAGAAAGAAGATGCACAAGAAGGAAGAGGTTCTTTTGGCTTCATATTTCAATTTTTAGAAATGGAGATCCTGAACTATGAGAAACGACAGGAAATGCCTGTAGAACAAGAAGGGCGGGACAAAGAAGAAGCCATCTTCAATGACCAAGTATTTCTGTGTGGTGAAAAGAAAGGAAAGGGGGGGGGAAAGAGAGTGAAAAATTTAAGATCTGAAAAAAACAACCCCCAAAAAGAATAGTTTCAAAAGTAATTATAACTTTAGGAAGAAACAGAAGAGAGGATTACAGAAGAGAGAATCAGAATTAGAGATAGAAGGGGTCAAAAAGGGAAGGGAGAAGAAGAGGGAGAAGAGGGAAAGGAAAAGAAATTATAAAGGACAGAACCAGGGCATAGAGAAACAGGGAAAACGTACAAGACACAGAGGTAATGGATGAAAACTTAATTGAAAGGGGGATTCTGCAAGGGTACATAAGATAGTATTGTTATATTAGAAATAGAAATGAATTTTGAAAATATCAAACAAGTGTGATTAAAATGATAGACAAAATATCATAATATAATGGAATATTTAATAAATAAATGAAATAAAGAGAATGAGAGAATGAAATTAGGAAAGGAGGGGAACATTTTAATTATTATAAATGTGTTATAAAAATTAAGTGAAGAAGGTTTTTCCGGTTTCGTGTGGCTTCGGGGCAGCAGGAATTCGCGACTGCTCGCGATTCCTGCTGTGCTAGCCGCCGAGGTACCCCCGATCCAGATGGGTCAGGGGGATATGGCTGCCCTGTAGGGACAGCTGAAGAGAGAGGGGAGCCGGACAGGGGGTTGGGGGTGTCGCAGACCCCCTCCTTCTCCGGAAAAACCCCTTTTTCCCAAGGCGGTGGAGCGGCGGTCAGCAATGGCCGCCACGAAGAAGCCAGCAACTGGGTAAGATTGCGCTGGAGGAAGTAAGAAGAGTGAAAGTGCTGTCTGAGCCGGGTCAAGTAACATCTTTCAAATTTGTTGGAACTGAGCTGTTTGAATTGCTGGAGGATACATTGTATCCCGAAGAAGATCGAAAGCGGCGGAGAAGCTGTTAAAGGGAACTTTTTTTTTTTCTTCACTCTCCCACCCCATGGAAACAGCAGATATGTTTGGACATATTGGACATTGAAAGTGAATTATTCTGAAAGTTGAAGCTAAGGGACAAAAGGGTTCTTGGACATTGAAAAACTTAAGAAATTGGAAAACCCTTATTAGAGGTATGGATTTCTGATTATTTAAAATTGATATTGCAAGTGGGAAGGGAGAGGAAAAAAAAAATTGGAGCAGAAGCTGAAAAAGGAGGAGATTGCCTAGAATCCCAAAGAAAGGTATATGGTAATTGGACCTCTTTGATTAAACATTAACCCCAGAAAGAGAAAGAGAAGAAGGAAGAAAAGTATTAATTTTTGGAATTTTTTTTTTTGAACTATTTTTGATTAAAAATATTTGTGGTTGTTTTGGGAAAAGTTTCTTTTTTCATGATGGCATCGCTTGTGGATGAACTAAAGACTGAATATCAAAAATATAAAAAGGAAGATACTTTGGGCACTTTGTTTCAATTCTTAGAAATGGCGTTATGTACTTATGAAAAGTTGACTATGCAGCAGAAGGACTGGGACAAAGAAGAAGAGGAAGAAGAAGCTATCTTTGATGAACAATGGGTTCCTCCTGGGGAGGAGGAGAAAAAGGATAAGAAAAAGGGGATTTTAAGAATTATAAAAACAACCAAAGAAGAGAAAAATGAGCGGAAAGGTGGAGGCAAGGTTAGAAAGCAAAGGAAAGGGAGTAAGAAAAGGGAGGAGGAAAGACAAAGGGGTAAAAAGGGCAAGGAGAAGAATAAGCAAGAGAGAAAGGGGGGGAGGAGAAGCCTCAATGGTGGGAAGCAAGATCTAAAGAAAAAAAGTTTATTCAGAGACAATGGGTGAATTTAATTTAGGATAAAAGAGGGATTTTGGAGGGTACATAAGATTGTGTTTTTTATATGTGTATTTAGAGTATAAAATTTATTGTGTAATTTTAGAATTTATTAAAGAGAATCCCAAGAAAAATTGTTATATGAAGTACTTTTAAGTTAGGGTAATGAGTTATAGACGTTACTCCAATTGGTGTATAGGAGAAGTATAATAAAAGAAAAAAGATGAATGGATAGTTGGAAACAGAACAGACAAAGAATATTATTGAAAATGGTAATAAGATATGAAAGGATATATAAAGGTTTTGTTATGGTTTTTTTGGATTTTGTATATTGAAAAAAGGCAAAAAAAATTTAATTAATAAGAAATAATTTGGATGAAAAGGAGAAGTTGGGATAAGATAAATTGATAAAGTATTGATACTATAATTTGGAATTGTTATGTTCTATTGGTTTTCTTCTTTTATTATTTTTTCTTAGAAAAGAACTGTTATGCCTTGTGCATTGTTTATATAAAATTGATAAAAAGGTTTATATATATATATAAAAAGAAAATGATAATAAGATATGGAAGGATATATAAAGTGAATATGATGTTTGAATTTGTGTCTGTGTGAAGAGTTTCAACCCGGGATCAGACAACCTTCAGAAAAGATCTTTTAGTTTTGTTTATGTTTTGTGTTTTCTGTAAAATTAATAAAATTTGCTTAAAAAAAAAAAAAATTAAGTGAAGAGGAATATGAAAGAAACATGAAAAAATTATGGAAATATTATAAGTGTTCCTAGAAGTATGATATCCTATTGAAAAGGAATGTTAAAGATGTCAAAGATTATAGCTAACATTAATGATAAAGCTGAATTGGAATAAAATAAGTATTTTATTTATTATTGTTATATATATATATATTCTCTTTGAGAACTTAGTGCGTATTTTAAGAATGTACCAAGCAGAATTCGACTGGAAGTTATGTGTTATATTGCATGTTATAATTGTAAAGGCATAAATTGAAATTTAAATAATAGTTGAATGGATAAAAATTAAAAGATACAAAGGTGTCATACTCCAATTAGTAACTGCAGGGGAAAATGAGAAAAGAAAATATGAAATTGTAACAGGATAGACAAAAGTATAAATATGATGACTAGAAAGGTATTGAATTAGAAAAAGATATATATAATTGAATTTAGAAAGGAATGAGATAATTAAAAGTAAGATTGAGAAAACTAAGGGAAGGGAAAATTATTGAGAAAATGTTAAAATAGTAATAAGATATGGAATAGAACACAATGATGAATATGAAACAGAATTTGTGTATATGGAGAAGTGATAACCCGGGACCATGCTATTCTCAAAAAAGAAATTTTACTTGTATTATGTTTTGTGAAAACAGAAATAAAATTTTTATATAAAAAAAAAAGAAAAGAAAAAATAGAAAATTTATTTAGTTGATTTATATGACTCTCACAAATGCAATTCTGGGCAGCTAAATACATGTTAAACAAACAAAAAAAAATTATAAAGATTTTTTTAAAAAAAACCTCCAATAGCTACCAAACCAAACCAAACAATTAAATCAATGGATCAATGGATCATCTAACCACTTGAACCTTAGGCCTTGAAACACGTCACACATCTACAATGCTGTGAACAAGATGTTAACAAAGTGAGGGCTCTCTTTAGAACCTTCTAGGATGATTTTTTTTAAATGTACTTCATAAAATGGAGGCATTTGCTGTGTTTGTGTTGAAGGGAAAAGACCAGCCTCGTGAAGAGACTTATGAGTAAGCCAAAGCAGCAGAATATAAATGCCTGAAGATTCAATGCCTGCTGAGCATTTAAGGCTGCTCTGAAGGAAAAGACAGGCCTGGAGGTTGGAGAAAATGTTGAGAAAGATGACAGATGTCTTTACTGGAAGAGGACAATAAAAAGAACCCTGCAAAGAAAGCGCTTGGTGGATCACTCTTATCAGTGCTCTATAAAGAACTCCTTTAAGTTCTAAGCTTAAGGTCTAACTCCTATAATTCTGAATTGACTGGCTGAGATTTGGCTCATTTTCACAGAATAGAGCTAATTCCTCATACTAGAAAGCCTTTCTTACAGAAAAGTAAAAGGTCAGAGTCAAGACTTCCTAAGTAGGAAATTGCCTATATATGCATAGCTGAGGCTGGAAGACATATTGAGTCCATTTAGTGGAAAAGCCGAAGAAGTCTCAAATTGCTACTGTCATATAACACTGCTTGATTAGATATGTTGAGAATTACTTTTGAACTCTTGTTTTGGATTGCTGAAGTCTCACGAGTCTGCTTTTGTTGGCAACCCCCTATTCTTGATTGCTCAAGGGACTGGCTAGAAGAAACTTCATCACTTTCTCCACATCATAGGAATATTCAGTGTTTGCTTTCTGTTATGTTAATCAGCTCTCTAGAGTCTCTGCCATAGTGCCGAAGAAATGAGAGTCCCACGAAGGATCAGCGATGTCCTCAGATTATGATAAAAAGGGTTTGCTTCAGAGATGGTATCCAGCAGGTTCTGACCAGTTCTGGAGATCTGCTAGAGGAAATTTTGAGTACTGTGAAGAACTGGCAAATACCACCTCTGACTGGAGATCCTTCCCCTGCCATGACCATAGAACTGGTAGTAAGAAAAAATTGAATCCCACCACTGGTTTGCTTGTTTATTTATTTATGTATTTATTTACTTATTTACTTGTTTATTTATAATTGACTGCCAGTGGACTCTAGATGGTGCACAGAACTAAAAAAAGACATACAATCAGCTACAATTTTTAAATCAAGATAGTAGCAATGCACATAAAAACAGATGGCTCTTCAACAGCACTATTGTGACTGCCATCTTGATATTTCTTTAACCATACCCTGCAGACATCTTTGCTAAGAAAGATGAGGACAAAATACAGAACTTCTTTGACAAAAGAATGCAACCCAGGCAGAAAGTTAATGTTGTTTATTCTTGGATATATAGGTTTCTTGGGAAATATAGAGATTCTAATAGTAGAACATGTGGGAAAATAAGGATGCTTAAGCAGAAATTAGTTTCTAGTTGACAGTAAGAAACAAATGAATCAAGAGGCAACCTAGTATAAATCAGACATAAAGCAAATAAAGCCAGTTATAGCTGACTGTAGCAGAATACAATATGACCTGAGTTTAGCTTCTGCTGACCCCCATATTCCCAAAATAAAATACCTCAGCAATACATATGCAACATGGGCACTAAGATCGAAGATCTGTCAGGAACTGAAGTAAAATATTAAGAAAATGAACCAGTTTTCACAGGATTTCATTTATTCCCTTTGGTTGACAGTAGGACATTTCATTCAGCCGCAACATGCTTTTTTGATGCCATTCCTGTAATTCCAGAGGAATCATTTAGATGAGCATCAATCACCCATACCCCCTAGATCCCATCCCTGAACCTAAATTAATGGAAAAGATGAAATTGAGGGACAGCATTAAATGTTCCCAGGTCTACAAGCAGGTGATCTATTATTATTCTGAGCTAAGAAAATGCTTTCCTATATTTTTCTGTAGGAGTGAAATATGGCTTTAAGTTGAAGGCAAATACAGATTCTCCTTGCTTGTTCAGTGGCCACTTGCTCAGTTGTTGCAGCATCTCAACAGTCACATAACCATGATTTGGGTGCATGGAAATCAGTGCACATTTATTACTGTATCCTCTGGTCTCATGATCACTATTGATGACCTTCACAACTGATTTCTGCCAAACTAAGTCAATGGGGAAGCTGGCAGGAAATCACAAGTTGGGTCATGGGACATTGAGCTTAACAACCTGCAATGATTCACTTAATGATCACATCTGGAATTGACATTGTAAATCAGTGCAGCCATATGGACATTGCACTCACAATGGTGCAGCTTCGTGTCAGAATTGTTAGTCCCAATTGTGATCAGTAAATGCAGACTATCTGTAATGTCTAATTGTGCCAAAGGGAGCCTTCATTTTCTAAGAATTTCTGAGAATCATCTTGTGGTGAGATGGGTGGCAAATAAATTTTATAAATAAGAATACATTCCTTCAGAAATTGGTTGGGAGCAGCATGTGGTGATGGAGGCAGAACAAGAATATCCAAAGTCATACTAGATCAAATCTGACTGTAGTTGGTAGGTGTAGTTGGAAACTGGACAGCTAATTATTTGGACCCTTTCAAATTCTTCCTTGGGTTTTTTCAATATTCTGTTGTAACATAAATACTGACAAGATGGACATTTCAAAGGAGTCTTGCCACAGATTGCATTAACAGATTTGGCTGCAGGAAAGTTAGTGGGTTTTTTTTAAACTATGAGCAGTTTATAGGGCAAGTATAACCTTAAATTTACTATTCAAGGTGGGAATACCAGCACTGTGAATTTTACTTAAACAACTTTTGAGTCATCTCTTTCATTCATTGAGCACTTATGGATGTTAGCAGCAAAACAAATAAGAATCAAAACAATTTTTTAAAGAAAAGATTGGATAAACATTTGTCTGAAATGATATTGGGATCCTGCTTGATTGGACTAGACAGAAGACCTCCAAGGTCCCTTGCAACTCTGTTATTCTGTTATGTTGAATATTTATCAATTTATGAAAACCATTTAAACCATTCTTAACATGAATGGAATCTGAAAATATTTGGCTGAAGAAATTTGATTCCTTTGTGAAAGGAGAAAGGTGTGTGTGTGTATGTTTGTGTTTGTGTTTGTGTGTGTGTGTGTGTAAGCACAATTCCAGCAGGGCATTTATTGTAACTTGGACATATCCTTAAGGATGCTCTTGGAAGAGCCTGGTAATTCAGTGGTTGTTCATAATCTGGGCAAACCAAGACAATTAGAGACAAGAACTCTACATGTGAAGCCATGTGTGACTTTTCAAAGCTTCTTGATTAATGCAGAAGAATCAAAAAAACTTCCAACTACCTTAGGCATCATTTTGTGTCAATAGCTTTGATGTTTTGGACAGATTGATTTCTCTATTTTGTTTATCTTTGAAAAATATACAGGAAACATGGCATGGAATTAAAATCATCTTGACAATGCCTCTATATAAATATTCCAACTATCTTTGATGGAATCCCTCCCTTCTTTTCCCTCCAAATTTGCCATGAGACTTTTGCATTGAGAATACAATTATCAGTGGTTCTACCACAGTGAGTGACAGCATCAGCAGGCTACAAAATCTTCTTCAAGAGCCTTGATTTGTAATGACTTCATAGATATGTCTGTGGAATTTTAGCGGCAGCAATATAGGAATGGTTTATTGTTCCTCCTTAGGGGATGCTTTTTCATCTTCCCAAAGCAATCCAAGCAATCCAATACAAAGCATGTTGAACAGAGCAGGGTGACCTCCTGGAACTGTAATATCTCATTCCTGAAAACTTTATGGTGGTTTCCTTGTCTCATTTTTCTATGCAAACTGAATCTATTTTGTAGGTTTGGGAGAAGACACTTATGCAGAAAAAAAACATCCCTTGGGCATATTAAAAAAAGGCACCATTAGTAGTAGAAATCAGCAAAGTGGATATCTAGCATGCAGTGAAAAAGGAACTGATATTTATTTTTTTCATTTACAATAGAACCATAATTTATTCCATAACTTTGGCAATTTCTTCATCTTCTAATTCTATAGGAATTTCTGGGTCAGGGGTCATGTTTGATCACCACCCAAGTATGTGTTCATGATCAGATTCAAAAAAATTGTGAATTTTTTGGTCAGAACCTGATTTGGTCATGGTCAGAAGCATGACCAAATGTTCTACTGTATCAGTCTACTGTATCAGTCATATTTGTATGGTTTCAATTTCACAAAAAGTGACTCTATTATATGTCAGCCCTAGATCCATCTTGATTCAGATTTGGGGCTGCCACAAGGGGGGGTTGGGTACTTTGGGAATGAGACAGAAATGAGGAGGATAGCCACAACAACATTCTTTTGCCAGAACTCAAGGTCAAGTCTCTGGAGTTGAGGGTGGAGTGACAGGACTTGGCGGGAGTTCAGAATGCGGGTCATCAGTAAGGGGCTGGGTGTGAGTTTTAGTGTAGCTGGGAAAACGTGGAAATTCAGATTCGGGTTTTCCCAGATGTGCCAATATGACATCTCTAATAAATTATTACTTAAATGGACTTTGTCTCTGAGTGCTGAATTTGGGATGGAGAGTTTGGTTGGAACACTGACATTATAGACAAGAGATTTTCTTCTTTACACTAATAAACCTAGTATGATGTGCAAGGTTAGGTTTTCATGAGACCAAGGACTTTTCCTCACTGCTGAGATGAACTGCTGCCCACTTCTTTATAGTTGGGAAGAGTTGTACTACCATAAAGTTTGCTATCTCCATTACCAACTTCTATCCTGTCTCCATTGTCTCTCTTCCAAAGGCGTTCAGCTACCCAGCTACCTTCTAAAGGTGAAAAAGCCTAACAGAGAAGGTGACAAAGCCTAACAGATTTTAAAACCTGGATTCTGCTTTTGAATGTTGTCAGAATAGGAGAATAGGAGATTTTGTACCAATGCAACTTATGGTGGTCACGGACTGGAATAAGCTGAGGCTCCATAAGAGGGCTTTAAAACCGTCCAGAGTCACCTTGTTGGGGAGATGGATGGCATAAAAGCTTAATAAATAAATAAATAAATAATAAATAAAATCATAAGAAGTTGTGGCCAGAGCTATGTAAAGAATATAAATCTTTCCATTCCCCACCATTCAGTCAGAGATGAAGAAGCTTCTTGGATGAGAAGCAAAATGTCTTCAAAGAAAAAAACAAGAATGTCCAGTTGTCTCCTGAAAAAGCACCTTTGGGATAACTGTTAGGGATACACACCCTAGCAGAACGTGCAACGGCAGTCCAGCAGGCAGGCAAATGATTTGAGATAAATGTTGTTGTAGTTTACACTCAGTAAGACAGATACACTGTGCCAGTTAAATAGTTTTTTTATTCCAGCAAGAGTTATAGCATAGTCAAAACAGTCCATATGTCATACACTAGTTCAGCCCATCCAGGGATTAATCAGTTGCAAAGTCCAGTGTTGAAAATAGAGGTCAGTAAACTTACAAATAATCAGTCCAGCAATATATCTCTTTTGCAGTCAGAGATATTTTTATTATTTTTTTTATTGTGTAATTTATTTCGAACATGTGCAGAATGACAATAATAATCAATACAACAACAGTAATAATAATAATAATCATAATAATGATAATAATAATACACAATAACATGTCCGAAAAGGAGTAGGATGAAGCATAAGCTTATTTAATCCTACCCCTTCTTCACTTCCCCATGAATTCAACTTATATCAATAGAATACATAGTACAAAAATGATGATAATAATAATAATAATAATAATAATAATAATAATAATAATAATAAATAATTGAAGTACTAAACATATACATATATACAAAAAAACAAAAACAAATAAGCAGATAGAAAGTAAGTAACAAATATAATTAATAAAGAAATCCAGAATGTTCGACCCCTTCCTCTTCCCTGTACCCAGTGAAAACCATGTACCTGTATCGCTTTTTAAACTGGATCATGCTTGGACATTGCTTGAGCTCCACACCTAACTTGTTCCACAACCTCACTCCACAAACAGAAACACAAAAGCTTTTCAGTGTTGTACGTGCCCTCTGTTGTTTTAAATTGTGCTCCCCCCTCAAATTATAATTCCCTTCTCTGTTGAAAAACATTTTTTGTAAATTGCCAGGAAGTGCCTTACGTATCACTTTGAACATGAATTGAGCTGTTTGAAAATGAATAATGTCGGTAAGTTTTAATATTCTGGATTTTACGAATAGTGGATTTGTATGATCTCTGTAACCGGCATTATGAATTATTCTTATGGCTCTTTTCTGTAATATGGATAATGAATTTATTGTACATTTATATGTGTTACCCCAGACCTCTGCACAGTAATGTAAATATGGTGAAATGAGTGAACAGTAAAGTATGTGGAGTGATTTGTGATCCAGAATGTGCTTTGCTTTGCTGAGAACTGAGATGCTTCTTGATAATTTGCTTTGGATATGTTTTATATGAGCTTTCCAGTTAATCCTATCATCTATTATTACCCCTAGAAACTTATTTTCGTACACCCTATCAATATCTACCCCATCTACCTGTATATGTGTGTGAATGTTTTTATTGCAGTTGCTAAATATCATGTATTTGGTTTTACTTAAATTTAATGATAATTTGTTCCTGTCAAACCATGTTTTTAATTTGCGTATTTCCTCAATGACTCTCCCCAGTAGTTTGTGCAATTCCTCCCCAGAACAAAAAATGCTTGTATCATCTGCAAATAATATTAGTTTTAATACTTTAGAAACTTTGCATATATCATTTATATAAAGAATAAACAATTTAGGCCCCAACACTGACCCCTGGGGGACGCCACAAGCAATGTCCAAGCATGACGAAGAATATTCACCCACCTTCACAAATTGTTTCCTGTTGCTCAGATAACTTTTCACCCAGTGCAGTACTAACCCCCTGATCCCATACCTCTCAAGTTTATTGATTAAAATGTCATGATTTATTGTATCAAATGCTTTTTTCAGATCTATAAATATTCCAACTGAGTGTAATTTATGATCGATGGCATTGGTGATCTCTTCTATTGATTCTGTTAATGCTAGTGATGTTGAACTGTTTGATCTAAACCCATATTGACTATCGGAGAGTAATTTGTGTTTTTTTATGAATTTATCTAGTCTGTTATTGAACAGTTTTTCTAGGATTTTGGAGAATTGTGGAAGCAAGGAAACAGGTCTGTAGTTTGTGAAGTGGTGTCTATCCCCAGTTTTATACAGCGGTACAACTTTAGCTATTTTCATACTGTTAGGAAATTTACCAGTCTGGAATGATAAGTTGCAGATGTACGTTAGTGGTTCTGAAATCCCCATAATGACCTTTTTTAAAACTTTCATATCAATTTCATTTAAATCCGTAGATGTTTTACCTTTGCATTTATTTACAATATCTATTATTTCCTTTCCTTCCACTGCTGTAAGGAACATTGAACTGGGATTCCTTTCTATAAGGTTGTCACTCCACTTCTTAGCTAAACATGCATCTGGGATTTCATCTGCCAGCTTTGGTCCAACATTTACAAAAAAACTATTAAAACTGTTGACAACATCATCCATATTATCAATTTTCATATTATTTTCAACAAAATATTGAGGGTAGCTCTGTTGCTTGGTACCATTTTTAATAATACTATTTAATATGTCCCACATTCCTTTAATGTTATTTTTGTTATTAGATAATATTTTACTGTAATATTCCTTTCGACACACCCTTATAATATTAATTAACTTATTTTTATATTTTTTGTATTTATTTTCTGCTTCTTTCGTTCGTTTTTTAATGAACTCTCTATATAATGTATTTTTCTTTTTACAGGCATTTTGTAATCCCTTTGTGAACCATGGTCGATCTTTGTACTTTTGATTTCTGTCATATTGTTTTATTGGACAATTTATATTATATAATGATGTAAACATTTTTATAAAAGTTTCATATGCACTATCAATGTCTTTTTTATTATATACATTCTCCCAATTTTGTGCCAATAAGTCATTCTTTAACATATTCATAGTTTCCTCTGACCTCACTCGCCTGTATTTTAGTTTCTTCTCTGGGTGATCTCTCAGCTGACTATTATTATAAATTGTAAAAACTGGTAGGTGGTCACTGATATCGTTGATTAGTAGTCCGCTTACTGTATTATTTTCAATGTCATTGGTGAATATGTTATCAATTAGAGTAGCACAGTGGGTGGTAATTCTGCTAGGTCTAGTGATTATTGGATGTAAACTCATGCTGTACATTGTGTTAATGAAATCATCGGTTATTTGGTGCTTATTTGGATTTAACAAGTCAATGTTAAAATCCCCACAGATGAAAACAACCTTTTGGTTAGTCTTCGAAAAAAATTCTCCAATCCATTCCTTAAATACCTCAACGCTAGAGCCTGGTGCTCTGTATATGCAACTGATTATTACATTTTTACTTTTTTCATTATACATTTCAATTGTTATACATTCTAACAAGTTATCAATCACAATTGTCATATTTTCTACTACTTTGTAATTCAAGTTTTTGTTCACATACACAGCGACACCTCCTCCACTCTTATTCCTTCGGTTTGCACAGTGAAGTTCATATTGATCCAGTTCAAAATCCATTCCTTTAGCTGTATTGATCCATGTTTCTGATATTGCAATAATTTTGAATGGTTTTATAAACTGATTTAAATATTCCTTAATGTTATTAAAGTTTACATATAAACTCCTACTATTGAAATGTATTATTGATAGTTGTTATCCATTTTAATGGTGTCGTTGTACTGTTCCTCTGTATAATAGCAGCAGTTGTTGTTGATATTAAAGAAAAAATGATTGTCCGGGTCTATGTCATGCTCCAGATCCAGTAGATCATGATCAGTGTGTTGAAATGTCTGAAGTTCCAGGTTACCATGATCTGCAATCCTTTGTGATAAACTGTCCCTAGTTGGATATGAATGAGCCATATTGGTGTGTTGTGTGTACTGTCATACCTTCGAGTCCGGGATGATGCTCATTCATACCTGACCAGTTCCTCAATATTTCTGATGACCAGAACTTTGGCTTGCTCTGGTGTCCCGTTTAGTTTAATGAATATTTTACAGTTCGATGTCCATGTGTGCTGTATTTTCCCCTGCCTCTTCATCAGCCGCGCTTTTCTGGCGATATCGGCGTTTTGTTTGGTCAGATGCTCGTTGATGAATACATTGGTTCCTTTCAGTTTCCTTCCTTGTTTTAACAGTGCAGTTTTCTGTTTTCTGTTGACAAACCTCATGATGATGGCTCGTTTGTCGCTGTCATCTCTCCGGGGCAGAGGGTGGCAGGCCTCGATGCAGTTTCAAACCCCTTTTCTTCATTTCAGCAACAGCAGGGAAACACACGCAGTTATCACCATCAGTCCAACATTGTCAGCTCTCCAGTACAAGCCAGCAAACAGTGAGCTCTCTTGCTCCCTCTTATGGTGATTTTACAACCGCACCCAAAATACATGTTTTACAGTTAAAGTGATACATACACTTAAACTCACTAACATAGTTTAAATATTATTTTTTACCCAAACCAAGTTAGGTAACCAATGTTATCCCTAACATTCTCCCTTTTTGGGTAATATAATAATATATATATCTATTTACAATTTCAACCCATAGTTTTCACAATTTTCTTTGTGCTTGACTGCACCTTGGGCTTTTGTAAATCCATCAGCAATGTTTTCATCAGTCATGCAATATTCCAAACTCATTAAACCATTTTTTACAGATTGTCTTATATTCAAATATCTAAGGTCAGTATGTTTAGATCTAGTTTTTACAGCAATATTTGTAGCCAACCGTATGGCTGCTTGATTGTCCTCATAAACTACAATGGCATCTTTAACAGTTACTCCCATATCTAATAATAACTGTTTATACAGAATTAAGTCAGTGCATAATAAGGATAGACATGAAAATTCTGCTTCCATTGTGGACATACTTATGTGTTGCTGTCTAATTGACCTCCAACTAATCAGTGTTTTACCTAATAGTATAGCCATACCTGAAGTTGATTTTCTAGTTTTTATATCTGTTGCAAAGCTTGCATCAGCATATGCACTTAAAATCAAATCATCTTTTGGCTCCAAATACAATGCATACTGCATTGTCTTTTTAAGATACCTTAATCTATGCTTTAACGCTTGCCAGTGTCTTTCATTGGGTTCAGCATTGAATCTTGCCAATTGATTAATGCTGTAGGCAATGTCTGGCCTTGACCAATTACTTATATATGATAAACTACCTATTAATGATTGATAAATGGTCTTATCAAATTTTGAACTTTGAGCATCATGTGACAAAATTCCTGACTCATTGGAGTTTTTGCCTGCTTACAAACTTCCATTTTATACATTTTTAGCAATTGGTAAATTTTATCTTCTTGTGATATCTTATATCCACTGTTGGTTTTGTTTATTGTCAATCCTAGATATTGTCTTATTTCTCCTAATTGCTTTAATTTTATCCTCTTATTTAATAATGATATTATCTCAGTAGCTTCATTATTTGTCTTAGTAATTAAAGCAATATCATCTGTAAACAACAATAATAATGATACCATTCCATTTGTCTCTCTTTTAAATAAACATGGATCAGCTAAACCAGCTTTAAATCCTATATTGTTTAACTCTTTTACAATATATTGGTTCCATTCATAACCAGATTGTTTCAATCCATAGAGACTTTTATTCAGTTTCCAACAGTCATTATTATTTTTATTATCCTTTATACCTACTGGTTTTCTTAAATATATAGTGGGCTGCAAAGGTGCATGCAGATAGGCAGTTTCTACATCTAAATGATTTATGTATAGTTTTTCTTAGCTGCCCACACTAAAGCTGCTCTCAAGATTATTGCCTTTAAATTTGGTGCAAATACTTCATCATAATCACATGCAGTTTGATTAAATCCTTGAGCTACCAACCTAGCTTTATGGGTAACAGTCCCATTTTTACCAGTTTTTAACTTAAATATCCATTTGCAGCCAATGGACTTTTCACCTGGAGGTAATTTGGCATTTTCATAAACTTTCATTTCTTTTAATGAATTTAATTCTTTCTCCATTGCTCGATGCCAATTTTCTTGTTCCTTTGCAGGATACATTCTAAGTTCTTCAACAGTAGTGGAACTTTACTAACTTGACAAACTATACTTGCTTGATACCTGTCAGGTGGTCTGGTTACACGTGTAGAATGTCTAGGTATTACAGGACTTACAGGTGGACTTTCATGTTCTACCTATTCCTGATTATCTATTTCTTCCTGTTCTGATATTTCTTCCTGTTCTGGTCCTTTTTGCTCTTCCTGTACTTCCTTTTTAATTGTACTCTTCTTATTACTGATTTTTTCTTTTGGTCTTTTGTAGGTTTCTATAATTACTTCCTTACTTGAATCTTGTTCCAGTTTTTCCCATCCTACATGTTCCAAGAATTTGACACTAGCACTACAGTAAAAGAATAACTTTTTAGCCCTATGTTGCCCCTTATTTCTCAGTTGTGTAGGAATATGCACCCTTGCTGGTGTTCCAAATGTGTGCATGTAACTTAGATCAGGTTTTCTACCATGCCACCGTGTGAATGGTAATTCACCTGTTGTTGAGTTAACAACATTATTCAATATATGATTACCACACATTATTGCTTCTCCCCACAAATTTTCAGGTAATCCTGAATCTGACAGCATAGTACGAGCCATTTCTTGAATTGTTTGGCCTCGTCTTTCTATAAAGGCATTAAGTTGTGGCCTATATGGTGCAGACTTTTTATGTTCAACATCTGCCATCTTCAGTTTATTTTGGAATTTATTGTTTATAAATTCCATACCATTATCAGTGATAAGAGTTACTAACTTCCTTTTAGTTTTTCTTTCTGTGAATTTAAGCCAATTAAAGAAATTTTGATATGTTTCCGTTTTGCTTTTCATTAGATAACAGAAACCATATCTGGAATAATGGTCCATTATACTTAGTATATAATGAGCACCTCCCACACTTGGTTTTTTAGGACCTATAATATCAGCAAATACGACCTCTAGAGGCTCCTTTGTTTTAAATCCATTAACTCTGTTTGCTGGCATTTGCTTGCCTTTTTCTTGACTACAGGTATTGCAGTGCAAATACTTACTGCAAGGCTTCAGTTTTATACCCTTAGATAGTTCTACTGTTTGTTTAAGCATTTTAAAATTTATATGCCCCAAACGTCTGTGTAACAAATGTATGCACTCATTATGAGGTTTAACATTATTATAAACTGTGTTAGCTACCTCTGAATTATCATTTAACACATACAATTCACCTCTTAAAGTTGCAGTCACCTTTTTACCTTCTTTTTCAATTATGCAGTTTTCTCCCCTACAGGTAATTACATAACCTAGTTTAACCAAAACTCTAACCGAAAGCAAATTAAACTTAAGTTGTAGTACATATAACATTTTTACATTTTCTCTTATGCAAGAACAATATGATATACCTTGACTTTTAGCTTTCAGTTTCCATCCATTAGCTGACGATATCTGCTGTGAACTCGTGGACATCTTTATAAATCTTTTCTTATCTTTCGTTATGCAGTGCGATGCTCCACTATCTACAACCCATAAATTATTATTCACAGTTTCGTTGCTATACATGGCTAACTCTAAGCATTTTTCTTTCTTTTGATGCCTTTTATCTTTCTGGCTGGCATTTTGGCTTTTTGCTTTCTTGCAGAATCTAGCCAAATGTCCTTTTCCTCCACAATTAAAACATTTTTTAATTGTATAGGCTGACGAAGATATTTTCTCTTCTTCACATTGTGGTTGTTCCCCTCTGAGTTGATCCCTTTCAAGCCTTCTCCTGGGTCTTCAATTAATCTGCCAGTAATGTCAGTTAATGTTAGGTTATCTTTTGGCAGAACCTCAAGTGAAGTTACGTAGTCATCATAGCTAATATCTAAAGAAGACAAAATTATATAAACTTGGTGTAATTCAGTGAAGATAAGTTCTTTTTCATGCAGTTCCTGAAAATTTTTCTTCATTATATTTAAATGACTCAACATATCTCCATTCTTTTGAAGATGTGTTCTGAACAGTTTCCGTGTAAGATTTACATTGTCTCGAACATAAATCTTCTTTAAATTCTCCCAACATTTGGCAGCTGTTTCTTCTCCTCGTATATGTACAAGCTGCTCATCACAGAGTGTCAGTCCTATTATACAGAGACCTTGCTCATTTTTCAGTTGATATTCTTGTATTTTCTGGGCATCATTCTCATCCTCCGGATCCCATGCATCTATTTCTGGTGGGCTTTGAATTATACTCCACAAACCTTCTCTGCATAGAAGTAGGCTACATTTCATAGACCATGAAACATAGTTTGTTCCATCCAGCTTGGATATTAGAGACAAACTTTGTAAATTGACTTGTGCCATCTTTGTCTGGATATTAAACTATAATTAATAAAACACAGCTGTCTGTTTACAGTATTGTGTAACTACACAAACTCTCACTTTAATCTAAGTCTGTTATATCTTGGTTAGTCTGACTGTGCACCTGGGCCCATAACCAGTGTTAGGGATACACATCCTAGCAGAACGTGCAATGGCAGTCTAGCAGGCAGGCAAATGATGTGAGATAAACGTTGTTGTAGTTTACACTCAGTAAGACAGATACACTGTGCCAGTTAAATAGTTTTTTATTCCAGCAAGAGTTATAGCATAGTCAAAACAGTCCATATGTCATACACTAGTTCAGTCCATCCAGGGATTAATCAGTTGCAAAGTCCAGTGTTGAAAATAGAGGTCAGTAAACTTACAAATAATCAGTCCAGCAATATATCTCTTTTGCAGTCAGAGATATGTAGAAAATCAAACCCCTTTTCTTTGTTTCAGCAACAGCAGGGAAACACATGCAGTTATCACCATCAATCCAACATTGTCAGCTCTCCAGTACAAGCCAGAAAACAGTGAGCTCTCTTGCTCCCTCTTATGGTGATTTTACAACCGCACCCAAAATACATGTTTTACAGTTAAAGTGATACATACATTTAAACTCACTAACATAGTTTATATATTATTTTTTACCCAAACCAAGTTAGGTAACCAATGTTATCACTAACAATAACCATGACCTGGATGACTGAGAATCTCTACAGACTTTTAGCTATGTAATTTGAAATGAACACCCTTTGAATGGTGTGGGAGTAGGATTGGATTTCCAGAGACAGAAAAAATTGCAGATGACGGGAACCAGGAACACTACTCAGGTGACCTTGAGGACACAGATAAAATGCTTCAACAACCCTCTAAAAGGATGAAGTGAGGAGCTGTCTACAAGGAATATAAATCCTTCCATTCTTCACTATCCTGTCAGAGCTGAAGAAGCTTCTTGGATGAGAAGCAAAACATCTTCTAAGAAGAAAAATCAAAGTCTAGTTGCCTCCTGAAAAAGGACCTTTGGGAAACCATGACATGGATGACTCAGAATCTCCATAGACTTGTGGCTAGAGTGTATTTGTGCAAAGACAGTAAGAGGAAGTTTTGAGGCAATACACTTAACCTTTTGTATAACTGCTAGTCTTATTTAGTCTAATAATTATTTTACCTATTCTGGAAGGTGTTGGGGAAGAAATGACAAAAAGTGGTGCAAAAGAAAAGAAACTGGGAAGAAAACACTTGCTAGCCAGTAAGTACCAGAGTTACTTAGTTTAAGGTGCTTTCATACATTCTAGTCCTAGCAAATACCATTAGAAATGATTTACTGCCCCAAACCCTCCCAATGCTTTGGCTAAATATATTATAGAAAGTATTTAAGGAAACAGTGATGAACTTAATTTTTTCTTAAATTCATAGCTATGAAGATTACTGGACAAGGTCACATTTTTTTTTTCAATTTATCTAAAAAGCTTTTATACTCGCCCAGGATTTCTCTCACAAATGCCGTGGGAAATGGAAACGACATGGACCAAATATAGACCTTTTTATGTGTCGGGGAATGGATGACTGAAAGCTGAGTATTATTTATTTAAGATGAGCTCTGGGTAGGTAAATTTAAATAGGACATAGTGCCAGGTGCTCCCAGAAAGATAAGAGAATTAAGAGGTGTATTTCTGAGTGAAAATATAGCCAATTAATCTGAAAAGGGACTTTAACAGTTGAACATTTAAGCAGGATTGAATTGATGTTATTAAGACTATCTTTGTCCAAGAGTTTCTATAAAGTTAAAAAGGAACATCCCATTTAAAACAAAAGGGAATAATATTTTATCACCCTTCTTTTGGGTGTGTGTGCTTTTTACTCTACTTTATTTGAAAAGTGTGGCAATTTCATAAACTTGTAAGCTGAAGGTCAACTTTAATGAGTCTTATATGGGAGAAAATGTCATGAAAATTTTTGGAAGGACAAGGGGCAGGTATGAAATTTAGAAAAATATGTAACAATGCTTGACAAATATGTGAACCAAGATTTACAAATGATGTAAAAGATTCATGTCTTTGTTGTTTGAGTATATGTTTGTGAATCTATTTGATATGTAGGTACATATAAGGGGAGGGGTGCCTGCAGACTTTACTCTGCTAGTTGTTGCCAACTGTAAGGGTGGTGCTCATCTCTGTTTCTAGGCCATTGAGCCAGAGTTGTTTGAAAATATTTCTGTGGTCAATGTGGCCAACAGGATGTCACGGAATGCTATTACCTTCGCAACAAAGTGGTACTTATTAATCTACTTGCATTTGTATGCTTTTGAATTGCTAGGTTGACAGGCGCTGGGGTGAGGACAGGAACTCATGTGATTGGAGCACCATGTGATAGAGTGAGCTCCTGTCCTCACCCCATCTCCTGCTAACCAATCAGTAGGAACATACATGTATGAGATTTGTTTTGGAGGTGAGGATAAAAGCCTAAAAATTGGAAATTGCTCTGTTTTCCTCTTCTGATGAAAATGAAGAGATAGTATTTGGATTGCTTCGTGTTAGAAAAGGAATAACAATAGGAGATATTAAAATAAATGACATTGTGGGAGGTTTTTTCTCTCTCTTGTCCTCTCTCCTTACAGTGCATATGCATCCATGTCAGCATGATCCAATAAAAGTTTCAAAAGAAGTAAAATGTGGACCTTTTTTAAAAAACAGCCTTTATAGTGAATAGAATACAATCTGGAAGATTTGTGTGATCACCAACTTAGATGACTGAAGTGACGATTAAACCAATTTCAGAGTGACAATCTTTTTAGTAGCTATTAGTGATACAGTATATTCATACTGTATTGTCAAGAATGGTATTTGCAGGGAGAAAATATAGAGAGCGAAGATCACCAGATTCCAGTTTAGTCTGGTTACTACTAGAAATTGAACCTTAGACTGAGATGAACCTTCATCAGATTCTATAGCAACAGGCTACATAGGAATTTATCTCCAAAGAGTTCTAGCTGTGATATGTCTATATATGCTGCATTACCGTCCTAGGCAGAAAATGGCGATTGTTGTTTTTTAATGTCTTTTTTTAAAGCTTTGATTTATTCATTCCTTTACCATTGTTTAGATGTCTTTGTTCTCAAAACTGACAGACTTCCTTTAAAAGATTTGGAGTGGGTGTTAAGGAGGCATCAATATTTCACATAACCGGTAACCTTCAGGAGATAAATTGAAATTAGAATTTAAAACTGAGGAAACTTATAAGAAGACTTTGTAGAATCTTAGAGGCAGAAGATATAAAGGCAAGGTAGAAACAGACATCCAGGAGGAGAAGGGAAAAGGCAGATATAAGAATACAGGTGTCAAACTCACCGCATCATGTTGCTATCATGTGACGTTTCATGACATTTTCCCATTTGTGGAGCTGGGGTGAGTGTGTGTGATGCATCTGGCCTGCGAGCCACCAGTTTGACACCCCTGTATAAGAGTATGAAATAAATACATAAAAATGAATTAGAAGATTCCACATTTGTCACCACCCTGTTGCCATATATCTGCTTTTGACAAACCAGTCATTTGCTTGATTGACAGAATGAAGACAGTAGCTTGTCAGGCCGAAGATTAATTCAACAGGGACTCAATCAGAAAGGATTGCTGAGCATTACAGAAGATGAAGAAATCAGACTAGTGTGTCAGCTTTGAAATTCAGCTGCCATATTTTTTTTAAGAGAGTTGGAGGAGTTGAAAAGTTCGAGGTAATTCTGTATGGCATATTAGGAAATTCCAGTGGCAGTTAATTGGTTCTCATGATTTAAGAAGTGTAGAAGTGAGAGGAGAGAAGGTGGATTCTGTGTAACACGCAAAAAAATTTTCACTTTGGGAAATTGCCTTTGACATGCCAGATCTGTTTCTAAATAAATCAATTGGAGAGAAAATGTCTTGGAGTGATTGATATCATGGATACTTTCTGGATGCCTTACAGAGTGAGCATGAAGACAATGGAAGAGGTATCAATTTTAAAGTTAAAGAATTGGCTATATAGCCTCTCAGTTGGAACTTCTTTGCATGGTTTGATTGGGGTAGAAAGATAGATCAATAAATTGACAGAGCTGACTACAACTTTCTCAACAATGTATTTATTGTTCCAGTTCATTTCATAAACTTTTTTTATGAACTCAAGCATCAACTATCAAGTTTACAAATGCTTGTAAAACATATGCTCAAGGAAATTAAAGATATTTGAAAGTAGTTGGGATAGAATTTCTCTAGAGACCATTATTGGAGGGTACACATTTTCCTAAATATTTAAGAACAACCTATAAAAATTAGTTCTAGATCATGAGCTGGATTTCTTCTTTTTCCCTCTTCTGATTCAAAATATGAAGAGGGCCGCTTAAAAATAGCTGGAAAATCTATTGCAGATATCTGGCTGAAGATAAAAATTAAATGTGCACTTTTAGCAAATTTGTAAGGCTGTGAGTAAATATTGAAAAAATATTCAATAAATTTATTTTTTGAATAAAGATTGGGGGATTACTTAAGGGAAAAATATGTGTTATCTTACAATGAAATAAAAATGTGCCTAACTTAATCGACACTAATTAGTGTTAGTAATTGTCATGGCACTAGAAGCCCATAAGGGAAAAGGAATTTTCCATTTTCAGTTTTTCACCACTACAGGGAATCCTTCTCTCAGGTTACTACCTGCTTTACCTCAAAAAGTGGAGCTACTTGAAAAAACTCCCTACAAAATTAACTTTAATGCATAAGCTTTGTCTGTTACTTTGACAAAGTGCAAACAACAGCTTGAATCTCTCTTTCCCTCTGACAGGATGTATTTCAAATACAATATTGTGGGAAGAACCAACCTTACAAACACTGGCCCCAGAACTCTGGTTGGCTAGATTCAGATAGCTTGTGGTTATTGTTTAAGATGCCTTTCTGTAATTTATGTGATTCTTGATTTTGGAGCTTCACAAATCCAGAAAAATCACATTGAAAAAACAATGGCTTGATTAATAATAAATGAGGATATTTTGTGACTTCAGTTGCTTTTGCTAAATGCAGAAGTAAACAGTGAAGGAAACATTTAAGCTGGTAAATCAGACTTCAAGGGAGCATCCCAGAAGCATGGACAGCATAACCTCAAACTATCCACTATTGACCTTACCCCATTCCTAAGAGGTCTGTAAGGGGCGTGCATAAGTGCACCATCGTGCCTACCGCCCCTGTCCTATTGTCCCCATTTATTCATACCTATTTCCTGTATCCTTACTCATGTTTATACTTATATCTATTACCTTGTAAGCGATTGACAAATCAAATCAAATCAAATAAATAAATAAAAATAGATAGCAAGGAGCACTGATATGTACAAAACTCAGAGTACTTTAAAAGAACTTACATAAAGGAATTCACAGAGAATAGAAATATCTTTATCTGCTTAAAGTTCCCCTGAGTACCTAACTTCAGTTGCCACTAATTGTTATTGGCTCTCTGCTTTAACCAATTGATGAATTTTACTCATTAAAAGTTGGATCTATGTCTAATATAAACTACATTACTACATTCATATGATGAAATGTTCAGTGTCTTTCAAATTCTCTGGAGAGAAATAGAAAACTAGATGATAACTTTTCAACTAAGACACTTCCCTGACATGCCAGTCAAAACATTTAATTCCTTTAGGATCTGAAAGAGAATACTGTTCTGTCCTTCATTTACATACTCGAAATCCCCGCGTTTTGATTGGCTAAAGCGCGGGGATTTCTAATTGGCCAGGTGAGCCGCGCCGATTGGCTCGTTGAGAGTCTCCTGCGATTGGCTCGCTCCAAGAGCGGGAGACTTGAAATGCTGCCATTGGCCGCGGCCGCCGCGGTGAAAAGAATAAAAGCTGCGAGCTTTTTCCTTTTCGCCGGTTCGGTTCCTAGCTTCACAATAAAGAGCATTTAACGAAGTCACCGACTCCTGGCGTTTTTTGCGGACACGACACTGGCGACGAGGATGGGATTCAGACCCTGAACCGAACCCCGTGTCCGACGAAAGCCAGACTTAGCACCGAAATGGCGAAAATCGCACCGCCCGCCCCCTTCAACCCCGCCACCGAGGACTGGGAATCGTTCTCCGACCGTTTCCGCATGTATCTCAAGTGCACCGGAATGAAGGACGCCTCGGGCCCGCTAAAACGCGCCATTTTCCTCATCCATTGCGGAACCGAAGTTTTCCAGATGGCCAAAGCATTGGCCAAGCCGGCCGATGCAACCGCCATGGATTGGGACGTCCTCGAACCTATCCTTCGGCGACATTACACCCCCGAGGTCCCCATCCTGATCCGGCGCAACGAATTCTACTGGCGGGACCAGAGACCGGGTGAAAAACTGAGCGACTTCGTCGCCGAGCTGCGGCGCTTAGGGGGGCTCTGCGAATTTGACGGCCTGAACAGCCTCCTGAGAGACCGATTCGTGCTCGGCCTATGGGACCCTGCGCTCCAGAGCCGGCTTATGGCTAAGGGCGACATCAGTCTAGCAGACGCCCTCACCGCAGCCGCAGCCGCAGAAGCAACCCGCACTTCCGCCGACAGCATGCGCAAACCAAACGCGAAGGACCGCGGCGGAAACAACAACCCGGCAAGGTCGGCCGACCTAAAAAACGAAACAACCACACACCACGGCGATTTCCATTCTGCATCCAGCACGTCCGAAGACGAAGAAGACATACATCGATTGCAGACGGGGCGCGACCAACGGAACCGCAGAGGTCGTAGGTCGAGGACCAACTGTGCTGGTTGCGGCGGCGACCACCCCAGGTCAGAATGCCGATTTTTTTATTCCATCTGCCGGCATTGCGAGAAAAAAGGACACATCGCCCGGGTTTGCCGCCAGAAGAAAACTCGCAGTCCACCCCGATGGGACCAACAAGACCGAAGAAGGGAAAGCCCACCGCCCCGGCCCAGAGATCGCCAATCGGACAGCCGATGGGACCGGATCCAACGACCCTCGAGAGGCGGCGACAACCGGCGCAGAGAAGAGACCCACCAGACGGTAACCATCGGCCACGCCATCTCCGACGGCACCAGAAAAATCCACGTCGAGGTCCACATCGAGGGCCAACCATGCAAAATGGAGGTGGACTCCGGGTCCTACCTCTCCATGATTGCATGGCACGAGATAAAACGGTTAGTGCCTACCCTCCAAAGGAGGAACATAGACGCCCAAAGACTTATTGTAAAAGACTACCAGGGAAACCGCGTCCCGGTAGTGGGCACCAAAAACTTTAATGTGACATATAAGGGGCGCACCGAACAACTCCCCCTCACAATCGTCGATCGCGACCGCCCAAGCCTGCTGGGCCTACAATGGTTCGCCCCGCTCGACATCACTCTCACGGGAGTCAACCACGTCACCGACGACGGTTGGGAACAGCGGCTAGCCCAGGAGTTCCGGGAAGTCTTCAACGGAAGCCTGGGCAAGTACCAGGGGTCCCTCATTATCTCATTTGATCCAGACCCTAGCGTCCCCCCCAAGCGACTAAAACCTAGGCGGGTACCATTCGCCCTAAAACCTAAGATAGACGAGCAAATTGACAAGCTCGTCAAACAAGGGGTATTGCAACCAATAGACCATGCCCGGTGGGAGACCCCCATAGTCACCCCGGTCAAGCCAGATGGGTCAGTGAGAATCTGTGGGGACTATAAGGCCACCCTAAATGGCTCGCTGCAACAAAGCGCCTACCCCATCCCAATCGTGCAACACCTACTGCACTCACTGGGAGGGGGCAGGGTCTTTGCCAAGCTTGATCTCGCCCAAGCATACCAGCAGTTGCCGGTCGACGAACAAACGGCGGAAGCCCAGACCATCGTTACCCATCGGGGGGCTTTCAAGTGCAACCGACTCCAATTCGGAGTCAGCGTGGCACCAGGCATCTTTCAGAGCCTGATGGAACGGTTGCTGCAGGGCATCTAGGGGGTGGTGCCCTATTTCGATGACGTGTTAGTGGCGGCGCCAAACGAAACCGAATTAGAAAACCGACTCAGGGAGGTCTTGACAAAATTTAAAGTAACGGAACTAAAAGTAAAAAGGGAGAAATGCCAACTGTGCACGGAACGAGTGGAATTCTTGGGCTACCTACTAGACCGGCACGGCATTCACGCCACGAGTAAAAAAGTCAAAGCTATCAAAGAGGCCCCCACCCCTAGATCAAAGACTGAACTACAGGCATTCTTGGGGTTACTGAACTTTTATAATGTTTTCCTACCCCAAAAGGCAATGGCGGCGGAGCCTTTGCATAGGCTCCTGGATAAGGCGGCAACCTGGACTTGGGGGAAACGGGAGCAAACCGCCTTCCAAAAAACTAAAGACCTCCTCACCTCCGACGCCGTCCTGATCCAATTCAACGAAACCTTGCCCCTGGCCGTCACTTGCGACGCATCACCTTTCGGCGTCGGCGCTGTCCTCAGCCATACCCTTCCTGACAGAAAAGAAGCACCCATCACGTTCTTTTCAAGGACTCTAACCAAGCCAGAGCGGAACTATAGCCAACTGGACAAAGAAGCTTTGGCTATAGTTGCCGCCATTAAACGGTTCCACGAATATCTTTACGGCCGCCCCTTCACCATTGTAACAGACCATAAGCCGTTACTAGGCATCCTTGCAGGGAATCGGGCCACCCCGAACATTCTGTCTCCCCGGATGACAAGGTGGTCCGAGTTCCTGGCAGCCTACAGCTACGAACTTATACACAAACCGGGTAAGAAGATTTCGCATGCGGACGCTTTGAGCCGCTCGCCGTTACCGGACTCCGACCCTGACCCAGCACCAACGACAAACACCCTTAGAATCGAGACCCTACCCAACCTACCCAACCTACCCATAACCGCGTCAGACATTGCCCGGGAAACTATTAAAGACAGGCGTCTGGCGCGGATTTTGCATTGGGTGGAAAAAGGTTGGCCAGAAAGGGACAACGACGAGTCCGTCAAGACATTTAGGAACCGCCAAACCGAACTCTCGCTGCTTAAGGGGTGCATCTTATGGGGTGACAGGGTGGTCATTCCGGACAGACTACAGGGGAAGGTTTTAGAAATGTTGCATGAGGGGCATCCTGGCATCGTAAGAACTAAAGCCCTGGCCAGAAGTTACGCTTGGTGGCCAGGGATGGACAAGCAGATAGAGGCCTGGGTAACTAGGTGCCAGCGATGCCAGGAGACTAGACCCAGCCCACCCACAGCACCCATCCTGGAGTGGGAAACACCAAGGGGGCCCTGGTCCAGAATCCATTTAGACTTTGCCGGTCCCACAAATGGACATACCTTCCTCATAACAGTTGACGCTTACTCCAACTGGTTGGAGGTAAGCGACATGAAATCTACAACCACGGAGGCCGTGATCAAAGAACTTTGCAAACTCTTTGCAACACACGGCCTCCCAGACGTCGTCGTCTCCGACAACGGGCCCCAGTTCACTTCCCTCGACTTCGAGAAATTCCTGGCGGAAAGGGGCATCCGCCACGCATTAACAGCACCGGCGCATCCGGCGGCGAACGGTAGGGCGGAACGGATGGTCCAATTTATCAAAAAAACCATCCGGAAAATGGACCACGGGGAGATCCAAGACAAAATTAACAAACTCCTCTTTATACAACACATCACCCCGAACACCACTACCAACAAAAGCCCAGCCGAGTTACTAATGGGTAGAAAGCTGAAGTCCCCACTCGACAGGTTACACCCAACATATAACCCGGAGCGACCCCCAGACTCAAGTACAAAATACCGAACATTCACACCCGGGGACCTCGTGTATGCAAAAAACCTGACGGGGGACCCCCTATGGATCCCAGCCGTCATCACCCAAATCACAGGCCCACGCTCATACCGGCTCCAAACCACAGATGGGCGAGCCTGGAAACGACACATTGACCAACTCAGGTCTAGGACAGCAAAAGAACCCACCTCCCAAAACACAAACCAAGGGGGGAGGGAATACCCGAATAACCAAACGCAAGAAAAAATAAACCAGCAGTACTTACCGGAACGCAGCCATCGCGATCCCCCACCGGAGAAGAACCGCCAAGCCAGCTCGACCGACCCGGAAAGACCGAGCGGGAGCGGCGAAACCCGTAGCTCAACCAACCCGGAAGGCCCAGGTGGGAGCCACGGAGAAGGAACCGGCCCGATCAACCAACCGGTTCGCACAGAAGAGGGAGCAGCCAAAAACCCGACTGCTCCGGCCGAAATCCAGCTTACAACTGAGTTGCGCAGGTCAAGTAGGACTAGACGGAGCCCCGCCTACCTACGTGACTACGCAACGTAAGGACTGAACCAAGAGGGGAGGGGTGTTCTGTCCTTCATTTACATACTCGAAATCCCCGCGTTTTGATTGGCTAAAGCGCGGGGATTTCTAATTGGCCAGCCGAGCCGCGCCGATTGGCTCATTGAGAGTCTCCCGCGATTGGCTCGCTCCAAGAGCGGGAGACTTGAAATGCTGACATTGGCCGCGGCGGCCGCGGCGGCCGCGGCGAAAAAAATAAAAGCCGCGAGCTTTTTCCTTTTCGCCGGTTCGGTTCCTAGCTTCACAATAAAGAGCATTTAACGAAGTCACCGACTCCTGGCGTTTTTTGCGGACACGACAAATACCATGAGTTTTAGTCCTGCCATAGCCATGAAATCCAGCTGGGTAACCTTGGGCCAGTCACTCTCTCTTAGTCCAACCCACTTCACAGGGTTATTATTGTGGGGAAAATAGGAAAAGGAAGGAATATTGGGTATGTTTGCTGCTATGAGTTATTTGTAAATATAATAAAGGCAGGATACAAATCAAATAAACATATAAATAAATAAATTTCAACCTTTTAGCTCTCCTTCTGTTTTTCTAATGTAGGACATCAGCCCACCTTGCAAGGTTGACTATTTAAACCTTCTTACAGAACTCAAATATCTTTGAAAAGGGGAAGATGCGCTGCCTAGTTTGGACATTGACACTTGCCTTAATTAGTTTCCAATAACATTTCATAGTTCCAATCAGGAATGCCTGATCCATTTTGCTTCCTCATTGTGTGTGCCTTGCTGCCATTCTTGTTTTAGGATTGGTTTTGCAATATTGGATAACTAAATCTGGGGAGAGAGAGGAGAAGAGAGGAAAGGAGAGGATGATAATGATAATGATAACAACAACAACAATAATAACAACAACAATTGGTGCTGACAAGATCACCATTGGTCAGCTGCAGAAGGCGTCTTACTGGGATCTGCTCGCATAATCCACTGATACATTATGCAGTCCTAAATGCTTGGGAAGTGTTCGACTAGTGATTTGTGATACGAAACCCAGCATGGTTATCTTGTTTGCTGTGTATACTGTCATTTTTTGTGAATAATAATAATAATAATAATAATAATAATAATAATAATAATAATAATAATTTAAAGAGAAAAGATAATATAGAATTATGACCCACACTTCTTTCCATCAAATAGTTATGGTTTTATGCTTTCCTGTCTCTCTTTTTCTCTTGTCTCTTACTTTATCATTCCCTTTCCCTCCCCTTTTAATTCCTTTTCATCTCCAAATCCATACATCATCAATCAGTATTTTCTTCTGTGAACAAAAAGTCCCTAGAAGCTTTCTAGTTGAAATGCTAGTGGTCTTCATCATTGATTTTTAGACTTTTGTCCAAGTGATTTGAGCAATGTCTGCTGATGGTTCAAGCTCTACAACATAATAGGCCATTTTGGAAGTTCATTCTGTGCCACTGAAATCAATTTGCTTGCAAACCAGAAAGGATTTTTTTTAATGAAGATTCATGCACTGAAATGAGTCCACATTAAATGGCATGCTTGCAACTATTCAGCTCTGTTCTCTTCAAAGCTAGTCACCACAGCCAAATTTTCAAGCTCTAGTGTTCATATTAATAGCAACGGAAGCTGCACAATGATCCAGCACAAAAGCTAATTGACCTATAGGCCACTTTTAGAACAAAAGGGGACATAATTGAATTTCTGATGCTGTGCAGCACCACTGCTATGTACTTTGAATGCCCTTGCAGTTTTAAATGAGTAGAATTTACCATACAATCCCTAGTTGAAATGATTGCTGCTAAATAGAAGACGATAATAGCGAGAGGTTATTTTTCTTAAAAGGGGAACTACGACTCTATCTCTGAGGAAATCGTACAGACCACTTTTGTTCCTGAAAACAGAGTAAATTAGCACCAGGAGAAATAACTCACAGAGGAGCATAGGAAGATCAAGGAGGAGGAAGATCAGGTAGATAGCTTGTTGCTGTCTACCTGATTTTCCCTGCTTTAAGTTATTAACCCAGCCTAGGGGATTTCAGGTCTATTTATTTTGCAAGAAGATAATAGTATAGAATACTACTACTAATAATAATAATAACACCAGTCAATGGTATTTGTGATGCATTTTTGAATGTTCAGTTGACTGAGTTTCATATTTAATTAATGATGATGATGATGACGATAACAAAAGCAGCAGCATGATAAACTAGCAACAATAGTGCATTGGAAGATCTGCAAGAAATATGATTTGCCTATAAGCAAGAACTGGTGGGACCATAAAATAGAAAAAGTCATAGAAAATCAAGAAGTTAAATTGCTCTGGGACTTCAGAATCCTGACAGACCTGCCACATAACACCCCAGATTTAACAGTTGTCAATAAGAAAGACAAAAAAGTCTGGCTAGTGGATGTGGCAGTGCCTGGAGACAGCAGAAGAGAAAAGAAAGAACTGGAGAAGATAACAAAATACAAAGACCTACAAATACAAATAGAATGTCTATGGCAAAGGCAAGCAAGGGTAGTACCAATAGTAATAGGTGCCTTGGGTGAAGTCCCAAAACAATTGGAGCATCACTTGAACACCATCATTGGCATTGATAAATTTGCCATCAGTCAATTGCAGAAGGTGGCCTTACTTGGAACTGCTTTCATCCTGCGAAGATATCTGTAACACTGTCAAACATCCAGATTTGCCTATCCCAGGTCCTTAAGGACTCAATAGATAGACAAAAATGCCAAACCCAGTATGAACATCTGGCTGACTGTGCTAATAATAATAATAATAATAATAATAATAATAATAATAATAATAATAATAATAATAATAATAATAATAATAATAATAATAATGTTCAAAGGCAGTCAAGAAGAATAAAGAACTGGAGTGCACCTGGACCAGATGAGCTGCATGGCTTTTGGCTGAAGGCACTAACAAGCTTACATGAAAGACTTGCTGTCCATACCTAGCAACTGCATCCAGAAACCAGATGCAATTTTGTTGAGTTACTCAGACACTGAGTGGGCTTCAGTGCATGAGTTTTGCTATCAAAGCTTTCACTGAATAGGAGTTGGGGATGTAAAAGAATTCCATCACAGATTTCCTGTAGATTGTAACTGGCATTGCAGTGTGACAGAGAGAGAGAGAGAGAGAGACAGAGACAGAGACACACAGAGAAAGAGAGAGACAGAGAGAGACAGAGACAGAGAGACAGAGTCAGAGAGACAGAGACAGAGACACACAGAGAAAGAGAGAGAGACACACACAGAGAGAGACAGAGACAGACAGAGAGAGACAGAGGGACAGAGAGAGACACACACAGGGAAAGAGAGACAGAGACAGAGAGAGACAGAGACACAGAGAGAGACAGAGACAGAGAGACAGAGACAGAGACAGAGAGGCAGAGACAGAGGCACACAGAGAAAGAGACAGAGACAGAGACAGAGACACACAGAGAAAGAGACAGAGAGAGAGACAGAGAGAGCTACAGAGAGACAGAGACAGAGACACACAGAGAAAGAGAGAGAGAGACAGAGAGAGAGAGAAAAAATGTTAGAAGCAAGGTTCTGATCTGAATGCAGATGGGTCATCCTAAAGAAGGGCAAGTTGCCTGGAACAGAGGCTGAGTTTACTCTGACACCATAATGTGCAGTATAAAATTGAAAAGTAGATGACAAAACCAGAATGCTGAGAATACCTATATTTATAGTAATCATGGGCTTTAATCATGGGATAAGTCAATTGAGGTGTTGTGTTGTTGCCCTGGGAACTTGTGAAGTTTGGAGGAGAAAGTAGGAAAGTTCTCTTTCACTCTCTGGAGTATGTTGATTTTAATTGAATATATTTTTTTCTCTTGGTATACAAACACACACACACACACACACACACACACACACACACATATATATATATATATATATATATATATATATATATATATATGGATCTTTGGTTATTCGGGTTTTCTCCCACGTAAGATTGGAAGTATCTAGGCAACGTTTCGATGAAGTCTCATTCATCATCTTCAGGCTTGGTCTTCAGCTCTGTGCTTCTCAGAGTGATGTGAGCTTGCAGCTGCTTCTTCCTTTTAACTGCTAGTGGGGGTGTGACTTGATTGGGTGGGGGCTTGGCTGTGTTCTGATTGGGTGGGGGGGTGTTCTCATTGGTTGGGGGTTTGGCTGTGTTCTGATTGGTTGGGGGGTTGGCTGTGTTCTGATTGGCTGGAGGCGTGTTCTGTTCAGGTGGGGGCTTGATTGTGCTCAGGTTAGTCTTAGTTGCTGGAGGGTTTGAGCTGGTGAGCTGTGATCTTGCTGTTTGGCTTCGAGTTCGTGGTCGTGCTGCATCTTCATGGTAGAGGTCAGTTCGCTTCATGTATGGCTCAGAGGGGTTTGAGGTGGGTAGGGATGCAGCTGCAGTGCGGCTTCTGGTCCGTGGTCGTGTTTCATCTTCTGTGTGGGTGTGAGTCTGCTTTCTACGTGGAAGTGTGGTGGTGGCATCTTGTGTGGCTCTCAGGGGTGTGGGTCTGGTGTAATTCTTCATGTTAGGTACGCATCTGTTCATGAGGGCGGGTTTCCAAATGGCTGGTAGGCGGGAGGCATCATTTCATTTATTCATGCTGTGTGGGCGTTTTTCTATCTCTATGGCTTCTCTGATGATTCTGCTGCTAAAGTGTTCGGTTTTGGTGATAGTTCTGGTATTTTTAAAGTCAATCTCATGTCCTGTGGCTTTGAGGTGTTGGACCAGGGAAGAGGTGTTGGACCAGGGAAAAGGAAGAACCGACCTCCACCATGAAGATGCAGCATGACCACGAACTCGAAGCCAAACAGCAAGATCACAGCTCACCAGCTCAAACCCTCCAGCAACTAAGACTAACCTGAGCACAATCAAGCCCCCACTTGAACAGAACACGCCTCCAGCCAATCAGAACACAGCCAACCCCCCAACCAATCAGAACACAGCCAAACCCCCAACCAATGAGAACACACCCCCACCCAATCAGAACACAGCCAAGCCCCCACCCAATCAAGTCACACCCCCACTAGCAGTTAAAAGGAAGAAGCAGCTGCAAGCTCACATCACTCTGAGAAGCACAGAGCTGAAGACCAAGCCTGAAGATGATGAATGAGACTTCATCGAAACGTTGCCTAGATACTTCCAATCTTACGCTTTCTTTTTTCTTTTTACAAAGAACATATGTCAGCGAAAAACAGTATAGTTTGTGTGCAATTCTTAAGTTTGCAATAATGTATCACATATGTGTATATATACTCTGCAAACATAAATGATTCTGAATTTTTAGTAGTTTTTATTTTAAGAAGCAGAACAATATGGCTGACAATATCATTCTACAATGGACAATAAAGACAACAAGTATTTTACTGAAAGAGTTTCTTTTTTCTGAGTGATGTGACCCTTTTTATTCAAGTCTCCATCAAAGTCGCTCTCTCTGCTTATTTAGTCAGCTAGCTATCTCAGCAAAGCACAATACATTTGGTATGTGAAATGTCATTTTTGAGAAAGTGATGCCAATCTTTGAGCTGGCAGGTGATGCTTCCTAATGTGCTGCATATTGCTTGCGTTATCCACAGTCCAGTGCATTGATCACCGGCATCAGATGAGCAATCTGTTGTGAACAGGTTTGTGTTGCTTTCCTCTCTGTTCAGAAGAGATTTGCTTTCAAAACATCTGACAACACCTGCTGTGTTAAGAAACTAGCTACCTCTTTCCCTTCATCTGTTTTCTGCCTCTTTTGCATTGTGGTAGTTACACAGGTGGCCTGGGGGCATGGTTAGAAAGGAAAGTCAATTCTAAACTGAAGAGATGCAATTGGAAGGAGATCTATAGCAGTTGAGAAAAGGGAGAAAACTAAACAAGTGAAAAAAAAGAACCTTGATTTTCTTTAAGCAATCATATCCATCAGAATCCACTGGAGCTGGACAGCCAATAAAAATTAAATAAATAAAAATAAAATAAATAGCAATAGCAATAGCACTTAGACTTATACACTGCTTTACAGTGCTTTTACAGTCCTCCCTAAGCAGAGTCAGCCTATTGCCCCCAACAATCTAAGTCCTCATTTTACCCACCTCGGAAGGATGGAAGGCTGAGTCAATCTTGAGCCTGGTGAGATTTGAATTGCTGAACATTGCACATGCTATGTTAGCATCTTAAGAAAACTTTGATTTAATAACATCTCCTAGAGTAAGCTCTGTTCAAGTTTATTTACTTATTTATTTGAATGGGTTGGTCACCCAATTCCAGCAGACTCTCAAGCTATAACTTAATGTAACTCAAAGAGCATTGATTTTAATATAAAAAAGGACAGGTGGATGAACATTAGAAGGAGCCTAATGGATTGGTCTAAAAATTCTGATTTTATTTTCCCAACTTCTAGATCTATTGAGTTTCAGTTTCAATACATATACATGCATATTTACAAAAAGTATGGAATGCCGATAATTACATTTCTGCTGTATAAAATTGCCTCACTCACCCAGAGCTTTCTGATGAATGTCTGAAATGCCCCAATTTTATGAAATATGTTGGATCACTGAATAAGTGAACAGAGAGAGTAATCAGTAGATTACTAATGAAATTTAGCAGGAGAATATTTGGAAGAGCCGTGGTGGAACAGTGATTAGAATTCAGTATTGCAGGCTAACTCTGCTCACTGCCAAGAGTTCAGTCCTGACTAGATTAAGGTTGCCTCAGCCTTCCATTCTTCTGGGGTTGCAAAATGAGGACCCAGATTGTTGGGGGCAATATGCTGACTTTGTAAACTGCTTAGCCTGAGTACTTGAAAGCACTATGAAGTGGTGTATAAGTCTAAGTGCTACTGCTAAGAATCTTTTCAAATCAACAGTTGGTATCTGACTAACCTAAAAATCTGAGAAGAGAACATGAAAAAATATAAATTTTTCTGCTTATAGTACTTTAAGAAGCAAGCTGTAGATGATAGTTGCAACTTTCAATATTTATGGTTGCCATGATTCTAATGAAGTGGGTGGCCTATTCAAATTCGGTGAATGAAGAATGTTCTTTTTTGAAAACAAACTGGCATATATATCTAACAAACACATGCTTGTAACAGTCCTGAAAAATAAGTCAGAGGATCATAGCAGATAATTGCCACACTTCAATTGATGATGGATAGAGATTTAGCAGATAAAAAGAAGATTGTATAACAAGAGCTGAAAAAGGAAATTACTGTCATAATGAAGACAGTCAAATAATGGAAAAACCCAGGAAACAAAAGTCTATGCAGAAGATACTCTGCATTCAGAAACAACTTTTAGAATCTCACAGAAGAAACAACCTTCAAGGAAAGGAAAAGGAAGAAATGTGGGTGAATGGAGAACAGGACAATGGCTTCTTCATGGACAGAGAAACTGAAACCGTATCCAGTGGTTTGAGAAGTGTGTTGGTAGCCAGGAAGATGCATTAGGAATGTAATTGAACAGCTTCTAATACTTTGTAAGACTGCTCACAATTATCATTTTTGTTAATATTTGGAGGACATCAATACTTCAAAGAACATCCTTGAAAATCATCTCATCACAAACTTTGATAATCTTGGAAGGAACTCAAAGAAGTGAAGATTCTGCTAGAGCTCTCATTCATCTTTCTGATCCCTGGAAAAGAACTGAAACTGGAAAGAAGAATATTACAGGTGAATGGCTGCCTTTGCAAATAGTGCTACCAAAGTTATTTGGTTTCTGGGACTAGGGTTTGAATGAGGGGAGATATTTTAGATGATGGACTGTTGCTGACTAGTAAAAGATATCTGGCTGAATTAATGCATTTAATCAGGAGGGTTCCATATAAAATAATACAATTTCAATCTGACAATAGAAAGAAAAAAATTAATAAAATATTATATTATCTACATCACCCATTGCTCCAAGTCCTTTGTCAAAAAACTGGGGAAGAAAATAATTGTATAATTATAATGAATCTCACACATCAGAGAATTAATGTATTTTTAAATTTCAGAACAGTACACAATGTTTTGTTTTACTCTTTTAAAATAACATTGAATAGCTTCCTTTTAAAGAAAGATAAAGATATCAGTGATCAATCCACACCATTTCTTGTATATACAAGAAACAGAACCAAGAATAGGGATGTCTCATGAAGTGAGGAAGGAGATGTAAAAAACAAAGAGTAAAGATGGGCTCTTTTTTATGTGTATTGTGCACCCCGTTCTTGGTTTTTTTTAACCAATCCATGGGTGCTCCTGGCCAGTATCCATAAAACAATGCAATGAATCTGGAGGTTAAGTGATCTTCTGGCTTCTTTTTTTTATCAATAGCACTGTAAAATCAGTTGTGGACAAAGTTGTGGTAGCACATGGAAAAGTTGCTATTCAAAGGATAGTCTCTGTCTGAGTTTGTAATATGCATTTGAAGTCTTGGGCAGAATATGTTCAATATGCATTTGAACAAATGGGCAGAAGTGACAGGTACATTTAATAAACGGCAGGTGCAGTCAATAAATAATGAAATACTAAATTAGTATCTTCTTAAATACTAAGGTTGGACTGAAATCTGTCTTCCTGTTTTTCAGGTGCTTTCCATCCACACCAAATGGTCGTCTTTTTATCTTGAGAATTTCTGTTAAATATCTCTCATTTCCTTTAAAAAAACAAAAACAAATTTCATTGTTGGAAATGGAAGAGGGCGAGAATGTTTTCTCTTAGCTATCTTTCTATCACTCTGAAGTCTGACTGTCCACATTTTTCAGACTGAAAAACACCTTGGAAACAGTTTTGTGGAGATATTTAGTGATTTAGTATGAGTAGCTAGGAAGCTGCAGACATTGCAGAGATAATTATACAATGACATACAAGAGATCTCGTACACAGCCAGTCAACTTAGCCACCTTGTAAGTAAATAAGTGCAAGAGCACCACATTTTACAAGAGGATTTATTTATAATTTTCTTGCACTTCACAGGAATTTCAAAAGGAATTTCCTTTTCTTTAGGAATTAGGTGAATCCATTTTAATTGCTTTGGTGTATGAATAATCTTTGACATAATACATTTTAATTTTTTTTATTACTTGCTGTTTTTAATTGTTTTTGCTAGCTGCACTATGTCATGTGGTGAGACAGCCTTATATACATATGGAAATACCGCACCAAACTTGATTGCAGGAAATACGACTTCAGCAACAGAGTGGTCCTGAAAAACAGGAAGACAGATTTCAGTCCAACCTTAGTATTTAAGAAGATACTAATTTAATATTTCATTATTTATTTACTGCACCTGCTGTTTATTAAATTTACCTGTCACTTCTGCCCATTTGTTCAAATGCAGACTTCAAATGAAGTCTGCCCAAGACTTCAAATGCATATTACAAACTCAGACAGAGACTATCCTTTGAATAGCAACTTTTGCATATGCTACCACAACTTTGTCCACAACTGATTTTACAGTGCTATTGATAAAAAGTACTCATTCATTACAAAGAAGGCCTTGGAAAAGATATAGAGATGTCCTGATATGTTTATACCTACAAATATTAGATCACATAATTTTCCCCATGAGAAGCAAAAGTTGTACTCTGAAGAAGCAGGATAGAAAAAATTATTAGCACTTTTGAAGTCTGATGTTGGAGAAGACTCCTGAGAAAACCATGGGTAGCAAGAAAACAAGTAAATTGTTTCACAGAACAAATCAATCCAGAGTTCTCAGCTGAGAAATAAATCACCTACAAATTACCGGTTGGAGTTTTGGAAGGTGTTTGCTTATAGAAGTGAGTTAGAGAGAGAAACCTAATTAGTTTCCCACTCTTATGGAGGTCATAGGTACTGATGAGTCTCATATTGTCCAGGGGGGAAAAAATTACATGGCCATGGTCACTGTGGAGCAGCAAGTCAAGTGCCCCACTAGCAGCATTTTAATGTATTCCTATGACCTAATGTTAGTACTGTTAATTAATCGTATTAATATTGATGTAATTAACATTACAGCAATTAATACACGTTTGGGAGGATCAATGCCTTCTTACAGTAACCATCTTGTATAGCGGGTGTATGGGTATAGTGGAAAGCAGAACATGAGATAATTATGCATGAAGATTTTTTTAAAAAAATATCATGATCTATATAATCTTAAAAAAAAAAATAATCAGCCTACTTCCTATCCCACCAAAACTCTGGCGATATCTTTATACGCTATTAAGACTGCTGAGCTACTGCTAACCAGGAGAGGGAGTGAAAGAACTACATACTACAGGAGGAATTTTTTAAAGCAGCATTTGTTTTCTGTCTTATCTTGGTGCCTGAGAAGTGAAAGCAGACAAGATTGAGTTGAATGAGAGTGACGCATGTGTGCCTGGCTGAGAGTGGGTGGGAAAAAGAGAAATGCCAGGCCTTTGCAGATAGCTCATCTGTACAAAAGTCCACATTTCAATAGGAGAAAAGCTGCATTTGTTTCAGGTCATTTTAGGCAACTCTGCAGTTTAATTGTATGAGATGTTCAAGGATTTTTAATGTATGTGATGACACCCCCACAGCTTTTTTTTTAGTGGGGAGGGGTTTGCAAGAGAACTTCTCTTCTCTGCCCCCACACCCATTTTTTATTGCTATTGCCTCTTCACTCTTCTTATTAAAGAAAGACATGCTTTCTCTACAGCAATTTTTTTTTTCATTTTCTTTGTGACTAGCTAATGGTTTTGAAAAAAGTTTTTAAAAGTAGATTAACAATGGTTGCAACTCAAAACAAAGATGACTGAAGTAGCGTTTCTCAATTTCCAGAATTTTAAGATGTGAAGTTTCAACTTGCAGAATTCTGGGAATTCTTTAAATTCACAGGTCTTAAAGCTTGCTCTGCTGGCTGTGGGGAACTCTGGAAACTGAAGTCCACAAGTTGCTATGGTGGAGAAACATTGAACTAAAACCTGCTCCATTAGCAAGAAGGATCTGCAGCATTAAAGAGTGCTTAGTATTTGCAGACACAAACTGTGCCCTATAATTGTGTGGATTGAAGGAATGAGGTTGATTTTTGTCTTGTGTCTCAACTGTATACTTAGAACCACAGTAGACAAAATAAGATGTGGATTTTTCAAGAGTGCCAGTAAAAAAAATTTTTTTTGCTCCCCATTGCTCTTGGCATCTGCCATGTTTTTGACTGTATTCTTCTTGCAATAAATTTTAGGCAGCTTGTTGGAAGGAAGATGGGTCTGAATGCTGTGATCTGTCCAGTGGATGAAGCTAACCTGAGGCTCAAATGAGGATAGCCGAGAACCAAGTCCATAATGTAGGATGTCCAGAGCCTTGAGAGGCCCAGGGATTGAATGATTATTTATCAAATATCAATGGTCATTCATATGTGTTGTGTCCGCGAAATGAGGCCAGGAGTCGGTGACTTAGTGCAAAGCTCTTTATTCGTAAAGTTGGAACCGAACTGGCGAAAAGAAAAAAGCCCGCGGCTTTTATTCCTTTCGCCGCGGCGGCCGCGGCCAATGGCACCACTTTGAATCTCCCGCGGTCTGAATGGACCAATCGTGGGAGATTCTTAGCGAGCCAATCGGCGCGGCTCGCCTGACCAATCGGAGAGCCCCGCGCTTTGGCCAATCAAAGCGCGGGGATCTTGAGTATGTTAATGAAGGACAGAACACCCCTCCCCTCTTGGTTCAGTTCTTACGTTGCGTAGTCACGTAGGTAGGCGGGGCTCCGTCTGGTCCTACTTAACCTGCGCAACTCAGTCGTAGGCTGGATCCCGGCCGGTTCGGTCGGGATCTCCACTGCTCCTGCTGCCATCGTGGGAACCGGCTGGTCGATCGGGCCGGTCCCTTCTCCGTAGCTCCCTCCTGGGCCTTCCGGGTTGGTTGAGCTACGGGTTTCGCCACTCCCGCTTGGTCTTTCCGGGTCGGTTGAGCTGGCTTGGCTGTTCCTTCCTGGCGAGGGGTCGTGATGGCTGCGTTCCGGTGAGTACTGCTGGTTTATTTTTCTTTGGATTCGGTCCCCTGGGTATTCCCTCCCCCCTTGGCTTGCGTTGTGGGGGTTGGTTTCGGTGGCTTGTTGGTTTGTAGTTCTCGACCTAAGTTGGTCGATGTGGCGTTTCCACGCTCGTCCGTCTGCTGTTTGTAGTCGGTACGAGTGTGGGCCTGTTGCTTGTGTGATGACGGCTGGGATCCATAGAGGGTCTCCCGTCAGGTTCTTTGCGTATATGGGGTCCCCGGGTGCGAAGGTTCAGTATTTGGTGCTTGAGTCTGGGGGCCTCTCCGGGTTATACGTGGGGTGTAACCTGTCGAGTGGGGACCTTAGCTTTCTGCCCATTAGTAGTTCAGCTGGGCTTTTATTGTTTGTGGTATTTGGGGTTACGTGTTGGGTAAAGAGTAGTCTGTTGATTTTCTCTTGGATCTCCCTGTGGTCTATTTTCCGGATGGTCTTTTTAGTGAATTGGACCATCCGTTCCGCCCTACCGTTCGCCGCCGGGTGCGCCGGTGCTGTCAGCACGTGGCGGATGCCCCTTTCCGCTAGGAATTTTTCGAATTCCAGCGAGGTGAACTGGGGTCCGTTGTCGGAGACGACGACGTCTGGGAGGCCGTGTGTTGCAAAGAGTTTGCAGAGTTCCTTGATCACGGCCTCCGTGGTTGTCGTTTTCATGTTGCTTACCTCCAGCCAGTTGGAGTAAGCGTCAACTGTTATGAGGAAAGTGTGTCCTTTTGTGGGCCGGGCGAAGTCTATATGGATTCTAGACCACGGTCCCCTTGGGGTTTCCCACTCTAGGATGGGTGCTGTGGGTGGGCTGGGCCTATTTTCCTGGCATCGTTGGCACCTAGCTACCCAGGCCTCTATTTGTTTGTCCATCCCTGGCCACCAAGCGTAACTTCTGGCCAGGGCTTTAGTCCTCACGATGCCAGGATGCCCCTCGTGTAGTCGTTCCAAAACCTTGCTCTGTAGCTTTTCCGGAATTACCACCCTGTCCCCCCATAGTATGCACCCTTTTAATAATGAGAGTTCCGTTTGGCGGTTCCAGTACGTTTTGACGGACTCGTCGTTGTCCCTTTCCGGCCACCCTTTCTCCACCCAATGCCGCACCCGCACCAGACGTTTGTCTTTATTAGTCTCTCGGGCAATGTCTGACGCGGTTATGGGCAGGTTGGGTAGAGTCTCTATACTGAGGGTGGTCGTCGTGGGTGCTGGGTCGGTGTCGGGTTCCGGTAGCGGCGAGCGGCTTAAGGCGTCTGCATGGGAGATCGTCTTACCCGGTCTGTGTATGAGTTCGTAGTTGTAGGCTGCCAGGAACTCGGACCACCTTGTCATTCGGGGAGACAGAATGTTCGGGGTGGCCCGGTTTCCTGCAAGGATTCCCAGCAGCGGCTTGTGATCCGTTACGATAGTGAAAGTTCGGCCGTAGAGGTATTCGTGGAACCGTTTTACGGCGGCGACTATAGCCAGAGCCTCTTTGTCCAGTTGGCTATAGTTCCGCTCCGGTTTGGTGAGGGTCCTTGAAAAGAACGCGATGGGCACTTCTTTTCTGTCGGGAAGGGTATGGCTGAGGACAGCGCCGACGCCGAAGGGTGATGCGTCGCATGTGACGGCCAGAGGTAGAGTCTCGTTGAATTGTATGACGACGGCGTCGGAGGTGAGGAGGTCCTTCGTTCTTTGGAAGGTGGCTTGCTCCCGTTTCCTCCAAGTCCAGGTCGCTGCCTTGTCCAGGAGTCTATGCAAGGGCTCCGCCGCCGTCGCCTTTTGGGGTAGGAAAACATTGTAAAAGTTCAGTAACCCCAAGAACGCCTGTAGCTCAGTCTTTGATTTGGGGGTGGGGGCTTCTTTGATGGCCTTGATTTTTTTGCTTGTGGGGTGAATGCCGTGCCGGTCTAGGAGGTAGCCCAGGAATTCCACTCGTTCCGTGCAAAGCTGGCATTTTTCCCTCTTTACTTTTAGTCCGGTTTCTTTAAATTTAATTAGGACCTCCCTTAGTCGACCTTCTAGTTCGGCTTGGTTGGCTGCCGACACTAGGATGTCGTCGAAATAAGGTACCACCCCCTTGATACCTTGCAATAGTCTCTCCATTAGGCTTTGGAATATGCCCGGTGCCACGCTGACTCCGAATTGGAGTCGGTTGCATTTGAATGCCCCCCGGTGGGTGACAATGGTCTGCACTTCTGCCGTTTGCTCGTCGACCGGCAACTGTTGGTATGCCTGGGCGAGGTCGAGCTTGGCGAAAACCTTGCCCCCTCCCAGTGAGTGCAGTAGGTGTTGTACTACTGGGACGGGGTAGGCGCTTTGTTGCAGCGCGCCATTTAGGGTGGCCTTATAGTCCCCACAGATCCTCACCGACCCATCGGGCTTGATCGGGGTGACTATGGGGGTCTCCCACCGGGCGTGGTCTATGGGCTGTAGAACCCCTTGTTTGACGAGCTTGTCAAGTTGCTCGTCTATCTTGGGTTTAAGTGCGAATGGCACCCGCCTTGGTTTCAGGCGTTTGGGGGGGACGTTAGGGTCTAGGTTGAACGATATAAGGGGCCCTCGGTACTTGCCTAGGTTTTCGTCGAAGACCTCTTGGAACTCCCGGGCTAGTTGCTGCTCCCAGCCGTCGTCGGTGACGTGGTCGACTCCCGTGAGGGCGATGTCGAGCGGGGCGAACCATTGCAGTCCCAGTAGGCTTGGGCGGTCGCGGTCGATGATCGTTAGGGGGAGCCGTTCGGTGCGCCCCTTATTAGTGATGTTAAAGCTTTTGGTGCCGACTACTGGGATGCGGTTTCCCTGGTAGTCCTTTACAATGAGTCTCTGGCTGTCTACGTTCCTCCTTTGGATGGTAGGCACCAACCGCTTTATCTCGTGCCATGCAATCATGGAGAGGTAGGACCCGGAGTCCACCTCCATTTTGCATGGCTGGCCCTCGATGCATACCTCGACGTGGACCTTCTGGGCGTCGTTGGTGATGGCGTGGCCGATGGTGACCGTCTGGTGGGTCTCCTCTCTCCGCCGGTTGTCGCTGCCTCGCGAGGATCATCCGTTCCGGTCCCATCGGCTGTCCGAGGGGCGATCTCTGGTCCGGGGTGGTGTGCTTTCCCTCCTCCGGTCGCTCTGGTCCCATCGTGCCAGACTGCGGTTTTTCTTCAGGCGGCAGACACGGGCGATGTGCCCTTTTTTGTCGCAATGCCGGCAGATTCATTCGAAAAACCGGCATTCCGACCTGGGGTGGTCGCCGCCGCAGCCGGCACAGTTGGTCCTCGACTTATGACCTCGCTGGTTCCGTGGGTCGAGCCCTGTCTGGAGTCGATGGATGTCCTCCTCGTCATCGGACGTGCCTGATGCCGAGTGGAAGTCGCCCTGGTGGGTGGTCGTCTCGGTTTTGGGCTCGGTCGACCTCGCCGGGTTGTTGTTTCCGCTGCGGTCCCCCGTGTTCGGTCTGCGCATGCTGTCGGCGGAAGTTCGGGTTGCTTCGGTGGCTGCGGCTGCGGTGAGGGTGTCTGCTAGGCTGATGTCGCCCTTAGCCATCAGCCGGCTCTGGAGGGCGGGGTCCCACAACCCGAGCACGATTCGGTCTCTCAGAGCGTTGTTTAGGTTATCGAATTCGCAGAGCGCCCCTAGGCGCTGCAGCTCGGCGACGAAGTCGCTGAAACTCTCACCCGACCTCTGGTCCCGCCGGTAGAACTCGTTGCGCCGGATCAGGATAGGTACCTCTGGAGCATAGTGCCACCGAAGAATGGGTTCGAGGACGTCCCAGTCCATCGCAGTCGCATCGGCGGGCTTGGCCAGCGCTTTGGCCATCTGGAAGACCTCGGTCCCGCAGTGGGTCAGGAAGACAGCGCGTTTCATTGGGCCGGAGGCGTCCTTCATGCCGGTGCACTCGAGGTACATGCGGAATCGGTCGGAGAACGATTCCCAGTCCTCGGTGGCGGGGTTGAAAGGGGCGGGCGGTGCGATTTTCGCCATCTCGGTGGTTCGTCTGGCTTCCGTCGGACACGTGGTTCGGTTCAGGGTCTGGATCCCACCTTCGTCGCCAGTGTTGTGTCCGTGAAATGATGCCAGGAGTCGGTGACTTAGTGCAAAGCTCTTTATTCGTAAAGTTGGAACCGAACTGGCGAAAGGAAAAAAGCCCGCGGCTTTTATTCCTTTCACCGCGGCGGCCGCGGCCAATGGCACCGCTTTGAATCTCCCGCGGTCTGAATGGACCAATCGTGGGAGATTCTTAGTGAGCCAATCGGCGCGGCTTGCCTGACCAATCGGAGAGCCCCGCGCTTTGGCCAATCAAAGCGCGGGGATCTCGAGTATGTTAATGAAGGACAGAACACCATGCTTTCTTCTTGCTTCAATCAAAGTAACAGAATAACAGAGTTGGAAGGGACTTTGGTGGTCTTCTAGTCTAACCCCCTGCTTAGGCAGGAAACCCTATACCATTTCAGACAAATGATTGTCCAATCTCTTCTTAAAAGCTTCCAGTGTTGGAGCATTCACAGCTTCTGGAGGCAAGTTGTTCTACTGATTAATTGTTCTAACTGTCAGAAAATTTCTCCTTAGTTCTAGGTTGCTTCTCTTCTTGAGTATTCATCTATTGCTTCTTGTCATTTCTTCAGGTATTTTGGAGAATAGATTGACTTGTGGCAAACCCTGAGATATTGTAACATTGCTATTATGTCTCCCTTAGTTCTTCTTTTCATTAAATTAGATATACCCAATCTTGATTCTAAGCCTCTGTTAATGCAGCCTAGAATTGTGTTGGCTTTTTTGACATATTTAAATGATTGTCCATTCCAAGATCCCTCTCAGTTGCTACTATTGAGCCAGGTACCACTTATATTGTACCTGGGCATTTGATTTTTCTTGCCTAAATGTAGAACTTTACTTTTTCACCATTGAATTTCATTTTGTCAGATAGTGCCCAATGTTCTGTCTGTCAAGATTCTTCTGTATCTTAAGCCTATCTTCTGGAGTGTTGGTATTCCTGCCATCTGGGTGCCATCTGAAACTTTCATGAGTTCCCCGTCTATCCCCTCATCCAAATCATTGATGAAGATGTAGAAGAAGAGTACTGGGCCTAAAACAATATCCCACTGCATATTTCCCTCCATGTAGATGCAGTTCCATTGAGGATTACACATTGAATGCAGTTGGTATGAATGTTGGTTATGAATCCATCTGTTGGTGATGCTGTCTAACCCACATTTATCTATCTTATAAAATAGTAGGTTGTGGTCCACTTTATCAAATGCTTTACTGAAGTCAACATAGATTATATCCACAGCATTCCGCTGGTTCACTAATTTTGGACCAGAGCAATATAAGTAAAATCTCCTTTACTTCAAACTTGACTATTGGTTCTTTCCTGAGTGCATTTCTATGGTTTTTGTGGTGAGAGATAGAAGGAATTTGCCATCATGTGCTTCAGATTATTTTTCATTTTTTAGTCTAGCCTATAACCTTGGGATTCCCTGGTTTTTTACCTGGGTCCTAACCAAGCTTGACCATGCTTAGCTTTGGAGTCCAGACAAGGTGTAGGAGTTGATGCATTCAGCGTCTACACAATTTCTCACCATTTATTTGATCCAGTGCAATTTATAGTCCAGTAAGCAAAAGCATGTGGAGAAATCTGAAATAATGGAAGAACTCTTAGCATTTGCATTCTAAATTGGTCCATTCTATTTAAAGGACATGGAACACTAGTCTCCATTTAAAGAATCCCTGAAAAAAACCAGATTACTATTAAGGCAGGAAAGAGGCACAGGAAACTCATTTTGATGATCTCTGATGGATTTTTACAGCACAGTTATGATAGTTGTTATGACAATATGCAATCATAACACCTCTTAACACAAATGAATATATTTAAGGAGTCACCATAACCTAGTACATTTCAGTCAGGATCAGAACTGAGTTCTGATAGATCCTTGTATGCAACTTCTCATTCCTGGTTTTCTGTCAAATTTTCAAGAACCTGTTAAACGGGCTGTTGACAAGGCAAGGGTTATTCATCCTTATTTATTTATTTTTATTTATTTATTGAATTTATCTTATTGAATGAATCTTATTGAACAAGTAGGGATCAGACATCCTTGCTGATCTTTGGAAATCCCATCTTGCTTCATCTATCCATGAGTTTTGTTTTGGGAAATATTGAATGTAGGCAAATGGATGCTGACTGATTTCACCCAGTTTTGGCACCCCTCCCCTGGCCACCTCCAGGTTTGCAGACGATGCTACTTTGGAGTAATAAATGAATTTCTTACTTATAGCTCTTGATAATGCCAGTGTGTTTTCTTTTTAAAGCTCTCCACATTTACATTAATGGTAAAACACCAAATTCTGATTATAGTAGCAGACTTTGGCAGGTTGTATAGGTAAGTCCTTGACTTACAACAGTTTGCTTAGTGACCATTTGAAGCTACAATGGCACTGAAAACAATTACTCATGACTTTTACATTTATGACTGTTGGAACATCCCATGGTCATGTGATTTATATTCAGATACTTGATAACTGAGTCACATTTATGATGGTTGAAATGTTCTGGGGTCATGGGATCCACTTTTGCAACTTTCTGACAAGCAAAGTCAATGGGGAAGCCAGATTCACTTAAAAACTGTTTGACTAGTTTAACAACTGCAGGGATTCACTTAACAAACGTGGCAAGAGAAATAGGAAAATGGGGCAAAACTCACTTAACAATTTTTTTTAATTTATTTGTCAAGTGATTATTAGATAACAGGTATAAGTATAAACATGGTTATGAATGAAATGGGTACATATAAGAAAAAAAAATAGGACAGGGATGGTAGGCACGTTAGTGCGCTTATGCACACCTCCTACAGGCCTCTTAGGAAAGGGGGTGAGGTCAATAGTAGACTGTCTAAGGTTAAAGTTTTTGTGGTTTGGGGAAGAAACCACAGAGTCAGGTAGAGTATTCTCACTTAGCAACTTAAATTTTGGGCTCAGTTGTGGTTGTAAGTTGAGGACTATCTGTAGTTAATTCAAGTCACTAGAATCTGAAAGTTGGTGATGGGATATTTTCCAGATTTCATTGTGTTAAGTCCTGAGCATGGGTGCAAGGAACGGAGACGAGACATCATACGGTGACTTCAACTATTGTAAAATAAGAACAGAGCAAATACTTGGGCAGCAGCAGCTCTTTTATAGAGCTGGCTGCTGTCAAAACAACCAATGATTTGAGTTTACCGCTTTCACAAGCGTCCAATCAGAGGGGCCCGTTAACAGCCAATCAGACTGGCCAAAAACGACCAATCACGACTCGCTATTTGCGGGCCAATGAGAAGTGCAGGATTATAAGCCTGCTGTAAAGTAAAGCTGTTTAGGGTTGTACCGCTGCGTTGGCTGAGTCCATAACACCCCTCCCCCCTTGGTTCCGTCTGAGGGGTGGGGTGATGTATTCTTGTAAATAAGCAGGTCGCTTCACCTGTCTGCTTGACCTGCGCTGTTCCATCGGTTTCTGTCCTGGCTCTGGTTCCAGTGGGCTGCTAGCTGGGTTGGATGGTGAAAATTGTGGCCCTGGGCTGCTTTCCCTGCTTACGCCAGTGCTGTCTTCCGGGTTCCCTGGATCTGTTTCCATCGCAGTGCTGTCACACGGCGAGGCCACTCCCTGGCTCGGTTCTCCTTCTGACAGTGAGTATCTCCTGGTTGGTTGTGTACACTGTTGGGTTTCGATTGTCATTTCTTCTTTGGCCTCCTCAATGTTCCTTCCCCCCCCTCCAGCTAGAGATTCCAGGGCTGAGATAGGACTAGATGCTAATCTGGAATGGAGTTGGTCTATGTGGCGTTTCCACATCTTACCATCTGCAGTTGGTAGGCGATAGGATCGGGGTCCCGTAAGTTGCATTATGGTAGCGGGGACCCACAATGGGTCGCCCAAGTTTTTCGCAAACATGAGGTCACCTTCCTGGAATGCCCAACACTTGCTGCTGGATCCTGGGGGTTGTTCCGGCGTGTAGTTTGGGTGGAGGCGATCAAGATGCGAGCGAAGTTTCCGGCCCATCAGGAGTTCAGCTGGGGTTTTGTTCATGGTACTGTTTGGGGTTATGTGCTGGAGAAGAAGCATTCGGTTTATTTAGTCGTCAATGTCGCTGTGGTCCATTTTGTGCAAGGTCTTTTTTACAAATTGAACCATTCGTTCAGCCCTACCATTGGCCGCAGGGTGAGCTGGTGATGTTAAAGCATGGTGGATGCCCCGATCTGCCAGGTACTGTTCGAATGGCAGGGCAGTGAATTGGGGGCCATTATCGGAGACCAGGACATCTGGAAATCCATGGGTAGCGAATAGCTTATTCAGCTTTTTAGTGACTGCCTCTGTGGTGGTGCTTTTCATCTTTTGGACTTCAAGCCAGTTTGAATAGGCATCCACTGTTAGGAGGAAAGTGTGTCCTCTTGTGGGTCCCACAAAATCGATGTGGACCAAGGACCTCGAGGCGTTTTCCACTGAGTTGGGGGAGTTTTTGGAGGAGTGGAGCGAATCTCCTGGCATTTGCTGCACTTTGCTACCCAGGTCTCTATCTGTTTGTCTAACCCAGGCCACCATGCGTAACTCCTGGCCAATGCCTTCATCCGCACGATGCATGGATGTCCATCGCGCAACATTTTTAATACCCTATGTTGCAATTTCTCTGGGATTATGACTCTGTCTCCCCATACTATTTGGGAGAATAGCTCTGTTTGATGATTCCTAAATGGCTTGAACGTGTCATTGGTTGTGCTGACCGGCCAACCCCATTGCCACCCAGCTGAGGACTCATGCCAAAACAGGGTCCTTTTTTGTTTCTAAGGCGATGTCTCGAGCAGTCAGTGGCAGCGATTTGAGAGTTTCGATTTGCAATACGGCTAAGGTCGGAGCTGAGTTCTCTATGATGTCTGGTAGTGGAGAGCGGCTCAAAGCGTCAGCGTGGGGAATGGTTTTCCCCAGGCGGTGTTGCAATCGGTAATCGTAGGCAGTTAAAAATTCTGACCAACCTGTCATTCTTGGTGATAAGATATGGGGAGTTGGTTTGTTTCCCGCCAAAATATCAAGTAGCGGCTTGTGGTCTGTAATTATGGTAAAGGGTCTCCCATACACATATTCATGGAAACGTTTAATTGCGGATATAATAGCGAGAGCCTCTTTCTCAAGTTGACTATAGTTCCTTTCGGTCTTAGACAAAGTTCTCGAAAAGAACGCAATAGGTGCCTCATTCCCATTTGGTAGGACATGGCTTAAAATGGTTCCCACTCCAAATGGTGAGGCGTCACAGATAACTGTCAAAGGTAAAGTCTCATAGTATTGCATTAATACAGCATCGGAGGTTAAGAGGTCTTTTACTTGTTGGAATGCCCTTTCTTCACGTCGTCCCCAGACCCAGGAAACCTTTTTATCGAGAAGTCTATGTAGGGGCTCGGCTACGGTCGCCTTCTGGGGCAAGAAGATGTTATAAAAGTTAATGAATCCCAGGAAGGCTTGGAGTCTGTCTTATTCCTAGGTCTCGGGGAGTTTTTGATTGCGGTTAGTTTTTTTTCGGTGGGGTGGATTCTCTGTCTGTCAAGAAGGTATCCCAGAAACTCCACTCTCTCCATACAAAGTTGACACTTGTCCCTTTTTACCTTCAGACCAGCGTCTTTAAATTTCTGAAGAACTTTTCTGAGTCGTTGTACTAATAACTTTTTAGTGGGGGCAGCTATTAAGACGTCGTCAAAATAAGGCACGACGCCTTTTATGCCTTGTAATAGTCTCTCCATCAAACTTTGGAAAATGCCAGGCGCCACGTTTACTCTGAATTGGAGTCTATTGCACTCGAAGGCGCTTCTATGTATAACTATTGTCTGGGCTTCTGCAGTTGTTGCGTCTGAAGGTAGTTGCTGGTACGCCTGAGCTAAGTCCAATTTCACAAATATTTTTCCGCCACCCAGGGAATGAAGAAGGTGTTGAACCACTGGTACTGGGTAAGTGCTCTGTTGAAGAGCATGATTTAGGGTGGCCCGGTAATCCCCACAAATTCTTAACAAACCATCTGGCTTCATGGGCGTTACTATTGGAGGGCATGGTTAATCGGTTCCAATACGCCCTGGGCTATCAGTTTATCTAGCTGCTCGTCGATCTTCAGCTTTAGGGCAAAAGGCACCTGATGAGGCTTAAGCCAAATGGCTGAGATCGGGGCTGAGATTAAATGATATAGGGGTCCCCTTGTACTTGCCTAATGTTCCTGTGAACACGTCCTGGAATTCCTGGATGAGAGCCTCTTCCCAGTCGTCGCTTCTGGTTTGGTGTATGCTGGCTAGTTCAATCCTGAGTGGGGTGAGCCACTGTAACCCTAACAAACTGGGTCGGTCACGATCGACGACAGTCAGGGGAAGCGTCGCTGTGCGGTCCTTGAAGGATACTTGGATGTGGCTGGAACCGACAACTGGAATTCTGTTTCCCTGGTAGTCTTTTAGGATGACTCGTTGAGTGCTGAGGTCCTGGCGGCAGATGGCAGCGATCAGCTGTTTGGGGGTTTTCTAGAATACCATTGATAGGGATGATCCTGAATCGACTTCCATCACGCACGGTCGATTCTCAATAGTAACCCTTATGCGGATCTTTCTTGCATTGAACGATGAAGCGTGGCTGATAATAATGGTTTGGTGGGCCTCTTCTCGTCTCGTTGAAGAGGCAGATGCTCGATTTCTGTAGTAGTAGTGGTTGTTCCATTGGTGGTTCAGACGGTCCTGGTTCTCAGGAGGTTTGCCTGTCTCCCGACGGAGGTTGTTCTCCCTTCGGCTGGGACTGGACTCTCGCTTGCTTCTGCAGACTTTTGCAATGTGGCCTCTTTTTCCACAAGTACGGCAGAGTGCGTAGAGGAATTTGCAGTCCAATCGCGGATGGTTTGCCCCGCAACCAGCACATCGGCGTGGACGTCTCTGGTTCCTTTGCTCTCGTTCTGAGCGGAGCCCGTTGACCTCCTCTTCTTCACTGTCTGAGGATGACTCAAGGTCTTCGTGGTGGGTGGTGGTAGCGTGCTTCTCAGCGGCAAGTGGGCTATCGTTTGTGAGTTGGCGAAGTGGTGCATTCGCTCGGCACATTCGAGTGGCTGACTTCCTGGTTGCTTCTGCGGCAGAAGCGTCGGCGATGACATCTGTAAGGCTGATGTCTCCTTTTGCCATCAGTTTACTCTGCACGTGTGGTGCATTTAATCCCAGAACTATGCGGTCTCTTAGTGCTTCCTTGAGGTTTGCAAAACCACAAAGGCCTCCTAGGTTCTGGAGGTCGGCTACAAAATTCCCAATGCTCTCGTCCTTCCATTGGTCCCTCTGGTAAAACTCGTGTCTTCGTATCAGTGTAGGTACTGTGGATGCGTAATGGGCCCGGAGGATTGGGGCGAGGGTATCCCAAGCCATAGTCTTACTTCCGCCGTTTTTGCCAGTGCTTTAGCCATTTTGAAAACGGCGGAGCCACAATGAGTCAGGAACACCGCTCGTTTCTTGACAGGCATAGCATCTTTTAAATTGTTGGTCTCTAGGAACATCTGGAAATGATCTATATATGAGTCCCAGTCTTCGGTTGCTGGGTCAAATGGAGCGGGTAGTATGGCGCCACTGGTCATTTTGCCTTTTGTTGCATGCACTCTTCAGCCACGTGCTCTGTCTTGTTTGATGAGTACTTAGTCAGCTCTATCATCTCTGCATGCCACCTTCATCGCCAGTGTTAAGTCCTGAGCATGGGCGCAAGGAATGGAGACGAGACATCGAACGGTGACGTCAACTCTTTTTTGTGAAATAAGAACAGAGTGAATACTTGGGCAGCAGCAGCTCTTTTATAGAGCTGGCTGCTGTCAAAACGACCAATGATTTGAGCTTACCGCTTTCACAAGCATCCAATTAGAGGGGCCCGTTAACAGCCAATCAGACTGGCCAAAAAGACCAATCACGACTCGCTATTTGCGGGACAATGAGAAGTGCAGGATTACAAGCCTGCTGTAAAGTAAAGCTGTTTAGGGTTGTAACGCTGCGTTGGCTTAGTCCATAACACATTGAGAAGCAATATTACTTTTTGATTGATTGATTGATTGATAATGTGCCATCAAGTGTCTTCAGCTCCTAGCAACCACATAGATAGATTTGCTTGATGAATATTGAATAAGCAATATTGAAGAGCTCTGCAAATCTGCTATTGCTTGGATCTGGGAAAAGGTTGGGGGTGGGATAGACACGCATAAAAACCTTGATTTCAGATTAGAATTACCTTGTATCTTATCTCGCTCACCATACTTGTATATGTTAAGCCTGGGTTCCCCAACCAGGGTTAAGGAGACAAGCTAAACAGAATGTGCAGCGTTAGTCAGATAGGCACACAGATAAATGAGTGAGCTAAGCTTGTATGTTTATTAACATACAGTAAAAATAACAGATACGCTTGTGCTATCAAAAATATAGTTTATTCCATTTTTAGCATCGTCAAAATAACAGTCCATTAATCATGTATCATTTAGTCAGTCCATTCAAGGATATTCAGTTAGCAAAGTCTGTGTAGAATATCCAATGTCAGTTCACTTACAAATCAGTCCTTTGTTTATCTCTCCCGTTCGAGTAACGCAGTCTTGAGTCCATGCAGTAATTAGGGATCATCAAAGCCAGAGAGAGAGCAAGCTGTTGTCTTGCTTCTTTTAAAGTGCTTTCACAACCACTCCCTTAATTACATTCCTATATTTAAAGTTGCAGACACTTTAACTAACAAACTATGATAACATATTTATTATTTTACCTAAACCAGTTAGGGTAAACAATATTATCCGTAACATTCTCCCCTTTTAGGTTAAATAATAATAATAACTATTTACATCTTTAAATCATATTTGTTACAACTCACTTTAAACTTAATTACTCCTTGAGCTTTTGTAAATTGGTCTGCAATGTTTTCTTCTGTCATGCAGTATTCCAATTTAATTAGCCCATTCTTTACAGATTCTCTAACATTTAAGTATCTTAAATCAGTATGCTTTGATCTAGTTTTTACAGTAATACTAGTAGCCAACTTTATGGCTGCTTGGTTGTCCTTGTAAACAATAATGGAATCTTTAACAGTTACACCCATGTCTAATAATAACTGTTTGTACAAAATTAATTCAGTGCATAGTAATGACAGACATGAAAATTCCGCTTCCATTGTGGACAAGCTAATATGCTGTTGTCTGATTGACCTCCACCCTATTAGTGTCTTGCCAAATAATATAGCCATCCCAGATGTTGATTTTCTAGTGTTTATATCAGTTGCAAAACTTGCATCTGCATAGGCACTAAGACTCAAATCACCCTTTGGTTCTATATACAATGCATGGTTCATTGTTCCTTTAAGATATCTTAAAATTCTCTTTTATGATTGCCAATGACATTGATGTGGATCTGAATTAAAATGTGCCAGCTGATTTACACTATAAGCTATATCTGGCCTTGACCAATTGCTTATATATGATAAGCTGCCAATCAAAGATTGATATATGGACTTATCAAATTTGGAACTTTGATCATTAGTTTGGCAAACTTCCTGACTCATTGGAGTCTTTGCCGATTTACAAAGTTCCATTTTGAACATTTTAATTAATTGGCAAATTTTATCTTCTTGAATATCTTAAGTCCATTTTTTGTTTTGTTAATTGTCAATCCTAGATACTTTTTAATTTCACCTAAATGCTTTAATTTTATCTTTTTGGCTAATAATGATATAATCTCATTAGCTTCATTATTAGTCTAAGTTATCAAAGCAATATCATCTGTAAATAATAACAATAATGACACCGTTCCATTATTTTCTCTTTTAAACACACATGGATCTGCTAAACCAGATTTAAAACCTATATTGTTTAATTCTTTCACAATATATTGGTTCCACTCAAAGCCAGATTGTTTCAACCCATAAAGACTCTTTTTGAGTTTCCAACAATCATTACTATTTACTTTATTGTCTTTTATAATCATTGGCTTTTTCAAATATATAGTGTGCTGCAATGGTGCATGCAGATAAGCAGTTTCTACATATAAATGGTTAATGACATAGTTTTTCTTAGCTGCCCACACTAAAGCTGCTCTCAAAGATGTTGCTTTAAGACTTGGTGCGAAAACTTCATCATAATCAGATGCAGTTTGATTAAATCCTTGAGCTACCAACCTAGCTTTAACAGTCCCATCATTTCCAGTTTTTACTTTAAATATCCATTTGCACCCAATGGATTTTTCTCCTGGAGGTAATTTAGCATCTTCATATACTTTCATTATCTTTAATGAATTTAGTTCTTTTTCCATTGCCTTTTTCCAATTCTCCTGATCCTTATCAGGACACATCTTAAGTTCATCTATACTAGTTGGAACTTTAGTTACTTGGCAAACTATACTTGCTTGATACCTATCAGGTGGTCTAGTTACACGTGTAGTACGTCTAGGTATTACAGGACTTACAGGTGGACTTTCATTAACTAACTCTTCTTGATTATCTAACTCTTCCTGATCAACTGTTTCCTCTTGTTCTGGTCCTATTTGCTCTTCATGGACTTCTTCTTTAATTGGACTCTTCATATAACTAGTCTGATCTTTCTGCCTTTTGTAGGGTTCAATAATTACTTCATTATTTAAATCTTGCTCTAATCTATTCCATCCTACATGTTCTAGGAATTTAGCATTAGCACTGCTGTAAACTCTAGATGTATCTGGTTCCCAGAATCTATAAGATCTATGATGAGATTTATATCCTACAAAAAATAATCTTTTAGCTCTATGCTGTCCTTTGTGTCTGAGTTGTGAAGGGATATGCACCCATGCTGGTGCTCCAAATGTGTGCATGTAACTTAAATCAGGTTTTGTACCATGCCACAGTGTGAATGGTAATTCACCTATTGTTGAATTAACAACATTATTTAATATATGATTACCACACATTATTGCTTCTCCCCATAAATTGTCAGGTAATCCTGAATCAGACAACATAATATTTGCTATTCATTGTAGTGTTTGGCCTCGTCTCTCTATAAAGGCATTATGTTGTGGCCTATATGGTGCAGACTTTTTATTTTGAATACCTAACATTCTAAGTCTATTCTGGAATTTATTATTTGTAAATTCCGCACCATTATCTGTTATAAGAGTTACTAATTTCTTTTTAGTTTTCCTTTCAGCAAATTTTATCCAATTAAAGATATTTAGATACGTTTCAGTTTTGCTCTTCATTAAATAGCAAAACCCATATCTAGAATAGTGGTCCATTATACTTAATATGTATCAAGCTCCTCCTACACTTGGTTTTTTCGGACCTATTAAATCAGCAAATACTACTTCTAAAGGTTCTTTGTTAGTAAATCCATCAACTCTATTAGCCGGTTTGACCTTGCTCTTGCTTTGATTGCAAGCATTACATTGCAAATACTTATTACAAGGTTTCAAACTTATTCCCTTAGATAATTCAACAGTTTTCTTAAGCATTTTAAAATTTAAATGCCCTAGCCTTCGATGTAACAAGTGAATACATTCATCATGAGGTTTCTTATTATAGTAAACCGTGTTAGCCACCTCTAAACCATTATCATTTAACACATATAATTCACCTCTTAAAGATGCAGTAATTTTTTTTATCTTCTTTCTCAATTATGCAGTTATCTCCTTTAAAGATAACTACATATCCTAGTTTAACCAAAATTATAACTGAAATTAAATTAAACTTAAGTTGTGGTACATATAACATTTTTACATTCTCTTTTATAAAAGAACAATATGCTATACCTTGACCTTTAGCTTTCAGTTTCCAGCCATTGGCTAACGATATCTGCTGTGTACTCTTGGACATTTTAATAAATTTTTTGTTATCATTTGTTATACAGTGGGATGCTCCACTGTCAACCACCCATAAATTATTATTTTTTTTAAACAAATTTTATTAATTTTACAGAAAACACAATACACAATCCAGGCATAACAACTTGAAAAGTCTTTTCTAAAAGAAAAATTAATAATAATTAAAGAAGAAAGCCAATAGAATATATAAAATAATTTCAAATTGTAATATCAATATTTACATTATCTATTTAACTTTATATCTTATCCAGACTTCTCCTTTTATCCAAATTATATTCCTTGCTTAATAAAATTTTATTGCCTTTCATAAACATACAAAACACAAAACATAAACAAAACTAAAAGATCTTTTCTGAAGGCTGTCTGATCCCGGCTTGAAACTTTTCACACAGACACAAATTCAAACATCATATTCACTTTATATATCCTTCCATATCTTATTATCATTTTCTTTCTTTTTTTTTATAAACCAATTTTATCAATTTTATAAAAAGAGTGCACAAAGAATCAAGGCATAACAGCTTATAAATTCTTTTCTAAAAAAAATAGTAATAATTAAAGAATAAAACCAATAGAACATAATGATTCCAAATTATAGTATCAATACTTTATCTATTTAACTTCATATCTTATCCCAGCTTCTTCTTTTCATCCAAATTATTTCTTGTTAATTATAATTTTATTGCCTTTTATCAATATACAACCCCCCCCCCCAAAAAAACCTTTATCCATATTTTATTACCATTTTCAATAACATTCTTTGTCTGTTCTATTTCCAACTATCCATTCATCTTTTTTCTTTTACTATACTTCTCCTATACACTAATTGGAGTGACGTCTTTAACTCATTACCCTAACTTAAAAGTACTTCATATAACACTTAATTTATCTTGGGATTCTGTTTAATAGATTCTAAAGTTACATAATGTATTTTATACTCTAAATACACATATAAAAACACAATCTTATGTACCCTCCATAATCCCTCTTTTATCCTTAGTTAAATTCACCCATTGTCTCTGAATAAACTTTTTTTCTTTAGATCTTGCTTCCCACCATTGAGGCTTCTCCTCCCCCCCTTTCTCTCTTGCTTATTCTTCTCCTTGCCCTTTTTACCCCTTTGTCTCTCCTCCTCCCTTTTCTTACTCCCTTTCCTTTGCTTTCTAACCTTGCATCCACCTTTCCTCTCATTTTTCTCTTTTTTGGTTGTTTTTTCAATTCTTAAAATCCCCTTTTTCTTATCCTTTTCCTCCTCCTCCCCAGAAAGAACCCATTGTTCATCAAAGATGGCTTCTTGTTCCTCTTCTTCTTTGTCCCAGTCATTCTGCTGCATAGTCAACTTTTCATAAGTACATAGCGCCATTTCTAAAAATTGAAGCAAAATGCCCAAAGTATCTTCCTTTTTATATTTTTGATATTCAGTCTTTAGTTCATCCACAAGCGATGCCATCATGAAAGGAGAAACTTTTCCCAAAACAACCACAAGTATTTTTAATCAAAAATAATTCAAAAAAAGTTTCAAAAATTAATACTTTTCTTCCTTCTTCTCTTTCTCTTTCTGGGGTTAATGTTTAATCAAAGAGGTCCAATTACCATATACCTTTCTTTGGGATTCTAGGCAATCTCCTCCTTTTTCAGCTTCTGCTCCAATTATTTTTCTTCTCCCTTCCCACTTGCCACATCAATTTTAAATAATCAGAAATCCATACCTCTAATAAGGGTTTTCCAATTTCTTAAGTTTTTCAATGTCCAAGAACCCTTTTGTCCCTTAGCTTCAACTTTCAGAATAATTCACCTTCAATGCCCAGACATATTTCAAATCTGCTGTTTCCATGGGGTGGGAGAGTGAAGAAAAAAAAAAGTTCCCTTTAACAGCTTCTCCACCGCTTTCGATCTTCTAAGGGATACAATGTATCCTCCAGCAATTCAGACAGCTCAGTTCCAACGAATTTGAAAGATGTTGATTGACCCGGCTCAGCCAGCACTTTCACTCTTCTTGCTTCCTCCAGCACAATCTTACCCGGTTGCTGGCTTCTTCGTGGTGGCCATTGCTGACCGCCGTTCCACCAACTTGGGAAAAAGGGGTTTTTCCGGATGAGGAGGGGGTCTGCGGCACCCCCAACCTCCTGTTCGGCTCCCCTCTCTCTTCGGCTGTCCCTACAGGGCATCCATATCCCTCTGACCCATTTGGATCGGGGGTACCTCGGTGGCAAGCGCAGCAGGAATCGCGAGCGGTTGCGAATTGCTGCTGCCACCGAAGCCACGCGGAACCGGAAACCTCAAATTATTTTTTACAGCTCTGTTAGTATACATGGCTAACTCTAAATTTTTATTTATCTTTTGATGACTTTTTGTATTCTGGCCAGCATTCTGGCGCTTTGCTTTTTTACAAAATCTTGCCAAATGTCCTCCTCCTCCACAATTAAAACACTTTTTAATTGCGTATGCAGTAGGAGATTCATTATCTTCTTTTTGAGGTTGTTCCCTCCTTAAATGGTCTCTTTCAAGTCTTCTTCTGGCCTCTTCAATCAATCTGCCAGTTATATCAGCTAAAGTTAAACTTTCCTTTGGCAAAATTTCAAGGGAAGTGACGTAGTTGTCATAACTTTCATCTAGTGAAGATAGAATTATGTACGCTTGGTGTAGTTCAGAGAAAATAAGCTCTTTCTTGTGCAGTTCTTGAAAAATGCTTTGCATAGTTTTCAAATGACTAAGCATATCACCATTCGTCTGGAGATGCGTCCCGAAAAGCTTCCTTGTTAGATTTATGTGAGCACCAATGTTATCTCGGACATAAATCCTCTTCAGCTTCTGCCAACACCCAACAGCCGTTTGCTTTCCGTGGATAGGAACAAGTTGCTGGTCAGTTAATGTTAATCCTATTATGCAAATAGCTTGTTCATTTTTATGCATAAAATCTTCTATTTTTAGTCTATCTTCATCATCCTCTGGATCCCATTCCTCTACGTTTGGTGGGTTTTCAATTATGTTCCACAGACCTTCTTTTCGTAGAAGTAGACTACATTTCATAGACCATGATACATGGTTTGTTCCATCCAGCTTGGATATAAGGGACAAACTTTGTAGATTGACTTGTGCCATGTTTTTCTTAATATGGATATAAAACTATAATTAATAAAACACAGCTGTTTACTGTAATGTTTAACAACACAAACTCTCACTTTTACATAAATCTGTTTTATCCTAGTTAAACTGACTTTGCAGCCTCTGGGCCCATAACCAGTATTAAGCCTGGGTTCCCCAACCAGGGTTAAGGAGACAAGCTAAACAGAATGTGCAGCGTTAGTCAGATAGGCACACAGATAAATGAGTGAGCTAAGCTTGTATGTTTGTTAACATACAGTAAAAATGACAGATACGCTTGTGCTATCAAAAATATAGTTTATTCCATTTATAGCATAGTCAAAATAACAGTCCATTAGTCATGTATCATTTAGTCAGTCCATTCAAGGATATTCAGTTAGCAAAGTCCGTGTAGAATATCCAATGTCAGTTCACTTACAAATCAGTCCTTTGTTTATCTCTCCCGTTCGAGTAACGCAGTCTTGAGTCCATGCAGTAATTAGGGATCATCAAAGCCAGAGAGAGAGCAAGCTGTCGTCTTGCTTCTTTTAAAGTGCTTTCACAACCACTCCCTTAATTACATTCCTATATTTAAAGTTGCAGACACTTTAACTAACAAACTATGATAGCATATTTATTATTTTATCTAAACCAGTTAGGGTAAACAATGTTATCCCTAACAGTATATTTACAAATAATTATGTACCAAAACTGTACCTCAAGTCTAATAGTTTTCATGTAAAGAATCTCCTTTCTTCCCTCTTTCCTTCCAGCTACAAAAAGATGGTCCTTTATATTTTCCTAGCATTCAGGAAATAAGAAATATAAAACAATCTGATCATAGCCAAGTCTTATGAAATAGACATGACTAGCATGCTTGAGTTAATAAATCATGAATGATGAAACAATGTCACTGCTTCATGAATTATTTCAGTTTTCTGCCAACTCTGGTGACTCTAGCCAAACTGGGTTTCAGTCTAGTCAAAAATGGCATAATTTTTCCTAGGTTTATTTCTGTGGATAAATATAATTTTATTTCTCACTGCCACTAGAACAAAATGCTAAACTTAGTGCTTTTATATGGATGTGATCTCTTCCCTTGTTGGGTCTTTCCCTAGTATTTTAGTATCTTGCGCATTGGGAATAGGTATTACCTTCTGATCTTGAGACTGTGCAGACTTTAATCTAGGTCTCTTTCTGGGAAATCTCTGTGTTGCTAAAACTTTCCCCCACTGATCTTCCAGATGCATATTCCATCCCATTGATTCTCAGAGACTACATGGGTAAGTTCTTGCAGTTTTCTTGGCAAAGTTTTTTTTTCAGAAGTGGTTTGCCATTGCCTTCTGTCTGGAGTTGAAAGAGAGTGGCTGGCTCAAGATCATCCAGCTGGTTTCATGCATGGGATTAGCACTCGAGTTCTCCTAATTTCTAGTGTGATGCCTTAATTATTACACCAAACTTATTCTTACCTTTAAATAAAGCCAACTTCATATATCAGTGTTATGCAGTATAATGATTTTAAATTACCTGGCCCTCTGACAAGATAAAGGAAGAGGTTCATAGTAGCTACATCCTGCCCAGCAGCTGTAGTGGGTTAGTGTGGGAATAAACTTTGACTTCAGTATTGGGTAATGATTAGTCTAAGACCTTATACATACATGTCTGCCTAAGGGTCACTGAGATAAGCAAGGAAATTAAAAACAAACACCAGAAACAATTAAGCAGCTCAGACAATTGTAAACAGTTTTGTGTGCTATATCTAATTATTGTAATCCACAATGTGAATGCTTACTATGTACGAATTTCTCAATAAAAGGGGGCACTAGAATTTGCTCTAGACTCCCATCCCGAGTACACCAGCCTCTGTGTCTTATTCTTTCCATGGGAGTCCACCACAAGTGATGACCCCGACGTGATCCACTGCAGGTGGTACGTGTCCGGACGTCCGTGTTTCCTCGCCTGGAATAGGTAAAGTACGTACTTACTTGCTGGACAATAGTATTATTCAGGGAACATGGGGGGAAAACTCTCTCAGCCACAGGAACGGCATGTTAGTGAGCTGCTGAAGTTAATAAGGACAAACTTCTAAATCTTTAAACCCTCTGGGGGGGAGCAAATAGTTCTTTCAAAAGATAATGTGAGAGAGCTGCTGCAAGAGATCTGGCGGCAATGTCCCTGGTATCCAGAGAAAGGCTCTTTAAAGTTAGACACATGGAGGAGAATTGGAAATATCCTTCATGAAGAGCCACGGGCAACAGCTGAAATTTTGATATTTTGGAAGATTGTTATGACTGCTTTAGAGACCCAGCAACAACCTCTTTTAAAAACTTTAGTAGAACCTCTTCCTTATAAAGGAATTGTATTGCACCCGCCTTCTCCAAAACTGGAGTGTGCTTTATCATTTCCAACAATGCCTACTCCAGTGGATGATAAAATCCAATCAAAAATGGGAAAAGTTCAAGCCATGATGCATCAGGCTTTCAATGAGGGGAAGTTAGAGTCTGATGAGATTACCCAGATGAATTTGTTTCCAGTCAATAGGCAAGTGGATGCTCAAGGCAATCTGCAGACTGAATGGGTTCCGATTCCTTTAGCAATTCTTAGGGAAATTAAAAAAGCAGTAAAAGATTATAGTATTCAAAGTCCTTTTACAAAGGGGCTTCTGACAAGTTTGGCTACCTCATGCATGAGTCCTAGTGACTGGAAAGATTTAATGAGAATGATATTGAGCTCTACTCAGTATGTGGTCTTTGACTCAGAATACCAAAGGGAGGCTGTCACTAGGGGAAGGAATTCAGGGGGGCTGTATACACCAGACCAAATCTATGGGGCAGGCTTGTTTGAATCCACTGCAGATCAAGCTGCTAATTTGCCTGATCACGTATTTCCAGTGGTTATGGCAGCTGTCCTTGAGGCATTGTCCCACATCCAGGATGTGGGAACTCCAGCACAGTCTTTTTCTCAAATTAAGCAAACAGCATCTGAGTCTTATAATGATTTTGTGGAAAGGCTAAAATTGGCTGTTACCAGGCAAATCTCTGAGAAAGCTGCAAAAGAACTTTTGCTGAAATTGGCAGTTGAAAATGCAAACGCTGACTGCAAGCGTATCTTGCAGCCCTTGGTGGCTAGAGGTGAGGTTACTCTGGCTGATCTGTTAAAAGCATGTGCAGTGGGGGTTCTCAGGCTTACAACATGGAGACTTTGGCTATGGCATTGCAAAAAGGGATGAAACCTACAGGGAATTGTTTTAATTGTGGAAAGCCTGGCCATTTTAAAGCCCAGTGCCGTGCCCCTGGGGGGGGAGTATGGCATTTAACAAAAACAAAATTAAGGACGTCCATCCAAAATCAGTCTGTCCAAAATGCAAAAAAGGGTTTCATTGGGCAAATCAATGTCGCTCTAATCAGAACCAAAATCCGGGAAACTAAATTTGGGGCGTGCAGCTAGCTCCGCTCCCAAGGCTGTCACAAAAGCATCGCCTGCAATTACTGGGAGTGCAGGTTTGGGTTTAAAAATGTTGAACTCAATTAATGTGACCTTTCCTAATCAAGTGTATATTGAGGACACTCATTTGCATGGGCCACTGCCAGAAAAAACAGTGGGATTAGTACTTCCCATGTCTTCTGCATCAGAAAAAGGGTTTTTTGTTATTCCAGGAGTTATTGATCAAGATTATAAAGGGGTTATTAAGATACAATTGTACACTGATATTCCTGCATCATTAATGGCCGGTGACTCTATTGCCCAGTTATTATTGCTTCCATACATCCCTATAAATCCTTTAATTGGGATCCCACAAACTGGTGGTTTTGGGTCCACTGAAATGGCAAGTTCTCCAGTTGCTGCAGAATTGCTAGCGCTGACAAAAAATTTGACTACAGATCAACTAAAAATGACAATTGAAATTCAGGGAAAATCATTTTCTGGCCTTATAGATTCCGGAGCAGATGTCTCTGTGATACGCCAAAAGGAATGGCCAAATGAATGGGCCCTTGAGGACTCTCCAGCTGTTCATGGAGTGGGTGGTATGCAGTTTGCAAGAAGTAGTATACATTGGTTGAAGGCATTGCATAGAGAAACTGGTGAGACTGCAAGGATTCAACCTCTTGTGTTGCCCCTGCATATAAACTTGTGGGGTAGAGATTTGCTGTCACAATTTCGCACAAAAATTGTTATTGGATAATGGAAAAATTACAATTGTTAACCTCTCAGCCAGTCTGGATTGACCAATGGCCACTTCCAAAAGAAAAGCTTACAGCTTTACATCAATTGGTAGCTGAGCAACTACAATTAGGACACATTGAGCCTACTTCTCCTGTGTAACACTCCTGTATAACACTCCTGTATTTGTTATTAAAAAGAAAAATGGAAAATGGAGATTTTTGCATGATCTGAGAACCATTAACTCCATCCTTCAACCAATGGGAGCGTTACAATGTGGTTTGCCTAATCCTAACCTGATCCCACGTAATTGGGATCTAGTTGTAGTAGATTTACGGGATTGCTTCTTTTCTATCCCTTTGCATGCAGATGACAAGAAATTATTTGCCTTCAAATTCAACCTGAGTTGAATAACAATGCACCTACTTTTCGTTACCAATGGAAGGTTTTGCCACAGGGAATGCTAAACAGTCCAACGATGTGCCAGTCATATGTTCGAATGGCTCTGGCTCCATTCAGAACCTCTCATCCTGGGTGGAAGGTTTACCACTACATGGATGATATTTTAATTGCAGCTCCCGGCCCACCAGGAACAGTTAAGGCAGCGTTACCTTGCCTTAAAGAGGTATTATTACAATTTGGACTTCATATTGCCCCAGAAAAAAATTCAAAGTCAAACGCCATATGCCTACTTAGGGCATAAGGTCCTTGCAACCTATGCTCATCCGGTCATTCCGGAAATCAAAATTGAGGAAAAGATTTCTCTAGTAAAATTACAACAAATACTAGGAACAATTAACTGGGTTAGACCCTACCTGGGGTTAACTACAGCAGTACACCAGCCCTTGTTCTTGGCCCTAAAGGGCTCTGCGAGACCGGATTATGCTATAACCTTATCAGCAGATCAAAGGAAGGTACTGACACATGTTAATGTGTCTTTAATGCAGCGTTGGGTTGATCGATGCATTCCTGATACTCCGTTTGCTTTGGCAATTTTACAAACTCCAGCCTTGCCTACTGCAGCTTTATTTCAATTACATGAAGCTCAGGTTTATATCATTGAATGGTTGCATTTGCAGAATACTCCCAGAAAAACAATTTCTACTATGGCTATGCTTTATAGTGAGTTAATTATCAAAGGCCGAAACCGCAGTATGCATTTATATGGCATAGATCTAGTTCAATTATTTTTACCTATCTCCCTCACTCTGTGGGAAACTTGGTATAGTCAATCCATTGAATTGCAAATTGCTCTTGAAAATTGGCCAGGGAAGATTTCTTGCCACACCCCCAGTGACCCTCGTTTCCAGTTGCCTCGAAATGTATCTGTAAATTTTAATTCAGTTATTGCTAAGCAGCCAGTTGGAGGAGTGACCGTTTATGCGGACGGTGGTAAGACCTATGGCGCTTGTGCATGGAGACAGGAAGGGGTATGGAAAACAAAAATTACCCCTCCTCAGCAATCAGCACAAAGGGCTGAATTAGCTGCTGCTATTTTGGCCTTACAGGAATTTGCACAAGAACCACGAAATCTTATTGTGGACTCTCTTTTCGTTTATCAGTTGATACTTAACATTGAATTTGCTTATCTTTCTCCATCTGTTGATGCTAATCTTATGAGTTTGTTTCTAGCTCTGCAAAACTGTCTTCATTCTCGCACACATTCTCTACATATCGCACACATTCGCAGCCACCAGCCACTTCCCGGGGAGCTGCAGGAAGGGAATGACGTGGCTGACGCAGCGGCCTCAGCCATGTCCTGTCTCTCACTTTCTCCTGTTACTCCATGGGACTCACATAGCTATTTTCATCAAAATGCCAAAGCTCTTTGTAAACAATTTGGTCTCACTGCTGCAGAAGCTGCAGCTATTATTCAACAATGTCCTAGTTGCAGTGCTCAATCCACTGCTCTTCCTCAAGGAGTAAATCCTCGGGGGACATCTGCTTGTCAACTATGGCAGATGGATGTCACACAACACCCTCCCTTCAAACCATGGCACCATCTGCATGTCACCGTTGATACCTGTTAAGCCTGGGTTCCCCAACCAGGGTTAGGGAGACAAGCTAAACAGAATGTGCAGCGTTAGTCAGATAGGCACACAGATAAATGAGTGAGCTAAGCTTGTATGTTTATTAACATACAGTAAAAATAACAGATACGCTTGTGCTATCAAAAATATAGTTTATTCCATTATGAGTTCATAGCATAGTCAAAATAACAGTCCAAAAGTCATGTATCATTTAGTCAGTCCATTCAGGGATATTCAGTTAGCAAAGTCCGTGCAGAATATCCTATGTCAGTTCACTTATAAATCAGTCCTTTGTTTCTCTCCCCTTCGAGCAATGCAGTCTTGATTCCAAGCAGTAATTCGGGATCATCAAAGCCAGAGAGAGCAAGCTGTCGTCTTGCTTCTTTTAAAGTGCTTTCACAACCACTCCCTTAATTACATTCCTATATTTAAAGCTGCAGACACTAACTAACAAACTATGATAACATATTTATTATTTTACCTAAACCAGTTTGGGTAAACAATGTTATCCCTAACATTCTCCCCTTTTAGGAAATAATAATAAATATAACTATTTACATCTTTAAATCATATTTGTTACAACTCTCTTTAAACTTGCTTACTCCTTGAGCTTTTGTAAATTGGTCTGCAATGTTTTCTTCTGTCATGCAGTATTCCAATTTAATTAGCCCATTCTTTACAGATTCTCTAACATTTAAGTATCTTAAATCAGTATGCTTTGATCTAGTTTTTACAGCAATACTAGTAGCTAACTTTATGTCTGCCTGGTTGTCCTCGTACACAATAATGGAATCTTTAACAGTTATACCCATGTCTAATAATAACTGTTTGTACAAAATCAAGTCAGTGCATCATAATGACAGACATGAAAATTCCGCTTCCATCGTGGACAAGCTAATATGCTGTTGTCTGATTGACCTCCACCCTATTAATATCTTACCAAATAATATAGCCATACCAGATGTTGATTTTCTAGTGTTTATATCAGTTGCAAAACTTGCATCTGCATAGGCACTAAGACTCAAATCACCCTTTGGTTCTATATACAATGCATGGTTCATTGTTCCTTTAAGACATCTTAAAATTCTCTTTAATGATTGCTAATGACATTGATGTGGATCTGAATTAAAACGTGCCAGCTGATTAACACTATAAGCTATATCAGGCCTAGACCAATTGCTTATATATGATAAGCTACCAATCAAAGATTGATATATGGACTTATCAAATTTGGGACTTTGATCATCAGTTTGGCAAACTTCCTGACTCATTGGAGTCTTTGCCAGTTTACAAAGTTCCATTTTAAACGTTTTAATTAATTGGCAAATTTTATCTTCTTGAGATATCTTAAAACCATTTTTTGTTTTGTTAATTGTCAATCCTAGATAGTTTTTAATTTCACCTAAATGCTTTAATTTTATCTTTTTAGCTAATAATTATATAATCTCATTAGCTTCATTATTAGTCTTAGTTATCAAAGCAATATCATCTATAAATAATAACAATAATGACACCGTTCCATTATTTTCTCTTTTAAACACACATGGATCTGCTAAACCAGATTTAAAACCTATATTGTTTAATTCTTTCACAATATATTGGTTCCACTCAAAGCCAGATTGTTTCAACCCGTAAAGACTCTTTTTGAGTTTCCAACAATCATTACTATTTACTTTATTGTCTTTTATACCTACTGGTTTTCTTAAATATATAGTGTGCTGCAATGGTGCATGCAGGTAAGCAGTTTCTACATCTAAATGGTTAATGACATAGTTTTTCTTAGCTGCCCACACTAAAGCTGCTCTCAAAGATGTTGCTTTAAGACTTGGTGCAAAAACTTCATCGTAATCAGATGCAGTTTGATTAAATCCTTGAGCTACTAACCTAGCTTTATGGGTAACAGTCCCATCATTTCCAGTTTTTACTTTAAATATCCATTTGCACCCAATGGATTTTTCTCCTGGAGGTAATTTAGCATCTTCATATACTTTCATTAACTTTAATGAATTTAGTTCTTTTTCTATTGCCTTTTGCCAATTCTCCTGATCCTTAGCAGGATACATCCTAAGTTCATCTACACTAGTTGGAACTTTAGTTACTTGGCAAACTATACTTGCTTGATACCTATCAGGTGGTCTAGTTACACGTGTAGTACGTCTAGGTATTACAGGACTTACAGGTGGACTTTCATTAACTAACTCTTCTTGATTATCTAACTCTTCCTGATCAACTGTTTCCTCTTGTTCTGGTCTTATTTGTTCTTCATGGACTTCTTCTTTAATTGGACTCTTCATATAACTAGTCTGATCTTTCTGCCTTTTGTAGGGTTCAATAATTACTTCATTATTTAAATCTTGCTCTAATCTATTCCATCCTACATGTTCTCGGAATTTAGCACTAGCACTGGTGTAAACTCTAGATGTACCTGGTTCCCAGAATCTATAAGATCTATGATTAGATTTATATCCTACAAAAAATCATCTTTTAGCTCTATGCTGTTCTTTTTGTCTAAGTTGTGAAGGGATATGCACCCATGCTGGTGCTCCAAATGTGTGCATGTAACTTAAATCAGGTTTTGTACCATGCCACAGTGTGAATGGTAATTCACCTGTTGTTGAATTAACAACATTATTTGATATATGATTACCACACATTATTGCTTCTCCCCACAAATTGTCAGGTAATCCTGAATCAGACATCATAGTTCGTGCCATTGATTGTAGTGTTTGGCCTCGTCTCTCTATAAAGGCATTATGTTGTTGCCTATATGGTGCAGAATTTTTATGTTGAATACCTAACATTCTTAGCCTGTTCTGGAATTTATTATTTGTAAATTCTGTACCATTATCTGTTATAAGAGTTACTAATTTCTTTTTAGTTTTCCTTTCAGTAAATTTTATCCAATTAAAGAGATTTTGATACGTTTCAGTTTTGCTTTTCATTAAATAGCAAAACCCATATCTAGAATAGTGGTCCATTATACTTAGTATGGAACGAGCTCCTCCTACACTTGGTTTTTTTGGACCTATTAAATCTGCAAATACTACTTCTAAAGGCTCTTTAGTAGTAAATCCATCAACTCTATTAGCCGGTGTGACCCTGGCTTTGCTTTGATTACAGGTATTACATTGCAAATACTTATTACAAGGTTTCAAACTTATTCCCTTAGATAATTCAACAGTTTTCTTAAGCATTTTAAAATTTAAATGCCCTAGCCTTCGATGTAACAAGTGAATACATTCATCATGAGATTTCTTATTTTCATAAACAGTGTTAGCCACTTTTAAACCACCATCATTTAACACATATAATTCACCTCTTAAAGATGCAGTAATTTTCTTATCTTCTTTTTCAATTATGCAGTTATCTCCCCTAAATGTAACTACATATCCTAGTTTAACCAAAATTCTAACTGAAATTAAATTAAACTTAAGTTGTGGTACATATAACATTTTTACATTCTCTTTTATAAAAGAACAATATGCTATACCTTGACCTTTAGCTTTCAGTTTCCAGCCATTGGCTAATGATATCTGCTGTGTACTCTGGGACATTTTAATGAAATTTTTGTTATCATTTGTTATACAGTGGGATGCTCCACTGTCAACCACCCATAAATTATTTTTTACAGCTCCATTAGTATACATGGCTAACTCTAATTTTTTTTTTTTTATAAAAAAGATTTTTAACAATTTTACAGAAGACACAATACACAAACTTACAAAACACAAAACATAAACAAAACTAAAAGATTTTTTCTGAAGATTGTCTGATCCTGGGTTAAAACTCTTCACACAGACACAAATTCAAATATCATATTCACCCCATATATCCTTCCATATCTTATTATCATTTTCTTTTTATATATATATATATAAAAACCATTTTTATAAAAACAATGCACAAAGAATCAAGGCATAACAGCTTATAAATTCTTTTCTAGGAAAAAATAATAGTAAAAAACCAATAGAGCATAACAATTCCAAATTATAGTATCAATACTTTATCTATTTAACTTCATATCTTATCCCTACTTCTCCTTTTCATCCAAATTATTTCTTGTTAATTAAAATTTTATTGCCTATTATCAATATACAAAATCCAAAAAAAAACATAACAAAGCCTTTATATATCCTTCCATATCTTATTACCATTTTCAATAACATTCTTTGTCTGTTCTATTTCCAACTATCCATTCATCTTTTTTCTTTTACTATACTTCTCCTATACACCAATTGGAGTAACATCTATAACTCATTACCCTAACTTAAGAGTACCTCGTGTAACAATTTTTCTTGGGATTCTGTTTAAAAGATTCTAAAATTACATAATGAATTTTATACTCTAAATACACATATAAAAACACAAACCTATGTACCCTCCAGAATCCTTCTCTTATCCTAAATTAAATTCACCCATTGTCTCTAAATAAACTTTTTTTCTTTAGATCTTGCTTCCCCCCACCAAGTCCTCTCCTCCCCCCTTTTCTCTCCTGCTTATTCTTCTCCTTGCCCTTTTTACCCCTTTGTTTTTTCTCCTCTCTTTTTCCACTCCTTTTCCTTTGCTTTCTAACCTTGCCTCCACCTTTTCGCTCATTTTTCTCTCCTTTGGTTGTTTTTACAATTCTTAAAATCTCCTTTTTCTTATCCTTTTTCTCCTCCTCTCCGGAAGAGACCCATTGTTCCTCAAAGATGGCTTCTTCTTCCTCTTCTTCCTTGTCCCAGTCCTTCTGCTGCGTAATCAACTTTTCATAAGTACATAACGCCATTTCTAAGAATTGAAACAAAGCGCCCAAAGTATCTTCCTTTTTATATTTTTGATATTCAGTCTTTAGTTCATCCACAAACAATGCCATTATGAAAAGAGAAACTTTTCCCAAAACAACCACAAGTATTTTTAATCAAAAACAATTAAAAAAAAATTCCAAAAGTTAATACTTTTCTTCCTTCTTCTCTTTCTCTTTCTGGGGTTAATGTTTAATCAAAGAGGTCCAATTACCATATATCTTTCTTTGGGATTCTAGGCAATCTCCTCCTTTTTCAGCTTCTGCTCCAATTTTTTTTTCCTCTCCCTTACCACTTAAAATGTCAATTTTAAATAATCAGAAATCCATACCTCCAACAAGGGTTTCCAATTTCTTAAATTTTTCAATGTCCAAAAATCCTTTTGTTCCTTAGCTTCAACTCTCAAAACAATTCACTTTCGATGTCCAATATATCCAAACATTTCTGCTGTTTCCATGGGGTGGGAGAGTAAAGAAAAAACGAAAGTTCCCTTTAACAGCTTCTCCGCCGCTTTCGCTCTTCTTAGGGATACAATGTATCCTCCAGCAATTCAAACAGCTCAGTTCCAGGCAATTTAAAGGATGTTACTTGACCCGGCTCAGACAAAACTTTCACTCTTCACATTTCCTCCAGCGCAATCTTACCCGGTTGCTGGCTTCTTCGTGGCGGCCATTGCTGACCGCCGCTGCTAACTCTAAATTTTTATTTATCTTTTGATGACTTTTAGTATTCTGGCCAGCGTTCTGGCGCTTTGCTTTTTGACAAAATCTTGCCAAATATCCTATTCCTCCACAATTAAAACACTTTTTAATTGCGTATGCAGTAGGAGTTTCATTATCTTCTTTTTGAAGTTGCTCCCTCCTTAATTCATCTCTTTCAAGCCTTCTTCTGGCCTCTTCAATCAATCTGCCAGTTATATCAGTTAAAGTTAAACTTTCCTTTGGCAATATTTCAAGGGAAGTTACGTAGTTATCATAACTTTCATCAAGTGAAGATAGAATTATGTAGACTTGGTGTATTTCAGAGAAAATAGGCTCTTTCTCATGCAGTTCTTGAAAAATGCTTTGCATAGTTTCCAAATGACTCAGAATATCACCATTCCTCTGGAGATGCGTCCTGAAAAGCTTCCTTGTTAGATTTATGTGAGCACCAACGTTATCTCGAACATAAATCCTCTTCAGCTTCTGCCAACACCCAACAGCCGTTTGCTTTCCGTGGATAGGAACAAGTTGCTGGTCAGTTAAGGTTAAACCAATTATGCAAATAGCGTGTTCATTTTTATGCATAAATTCTTCTATTTTTAGTCTATCTTCATCATCCTCTGGATCCCATTCTTCTACGTTTGGTGGATTTTCAATTATGTTCCACAAACCTTCTCTTCGTAGAAGCAGACTACATTTCATAGACCATGATACATAGTTTGTTCCATCCAGCTTGGATATAAGGGACAAACTTTGTAGATTGACTTGTGCCATGTTTTCTTTATATGGATATAAAACTATGATTAATAAAACACAGCTGTCTGTTTACTGTAATGTATAACAACACAAACTCTCACTTTTTACATAAATCTGTTTTATCCTAGTTAAACTGACTTTGCAGCCTCTGGGCCCATTACCAGTGTTATGTCTGGGCCCATAACCAGTGTTAAGCCTGGGTTCCCCAACCAGGGTTAGGGAGACAAGCTAAACAGAATGTGCAGCGTTAGTCAGATAGGCACACAGATAAATGAGTGAGCTAAGCTTGTATGTTTATTAACATACAGTAAAAATAACAGATACGCTTATGCTATCAAAAATATAGTTTATTCCATTATGAGTTCATAGCATAGTCAAAATAACAGTCCAATAGTCATGTATCATTTAGTCAGTCCATTCAGGGATATTCAGTTAGCAAAGTCCGTGCAGAATATCCTATGTCAGTTCACTTACAAATCAGTCCTTTGTTTCTCTCCCGTTCGAGCAATGCAGTCTTGATTCCAAGCAGTAATTAGGGATCATCAAAGCCAGAGAGAGCAAGCTGTCGTCTTGCTTCTTTTAAAGTGCTTTCACAACCACTCCCTTAATTACATTCCTATATTTAAAGCTGCAGACACTAACTAACAAACTATGATTACATATTTATTATTTTACCTAAACCAGTTAGGGTAAAACAATGTTATCCCTAACAATACCTATTCAGGATTTATTATGGCAACACCTCAACGAGGAGAGGCTGCAAAACATGGAGTCAACCATTGCCTCCGTACCTTCACACATGTGGGGCCACCAATGGAGATAAAAACCGATAATGGCCCTGCTTACATTAGCACCGCCTTTGCAGAATTTTGTCATCGATGGTCAATTATACATAAATTTGGCATTCCCTACAATTCCACTGGTCAGGCCATTGTGGAACGAGCTCATCAGACGCTAAAACAAGCACTCCTTCACACAAAAACAAAAATGGGGGAAGTGGATGGATATGGCTTGCCTTACATACAAAACATTCTTAATATTACCTTATACACTTTAAATTTTTTAAACATGACAGGATCTCCCGCTGCTACGGCAGCCAGTAGGCATTTTGCTTCCTCCCCTTCTGCAGGTACGCCAAGACCAAAAGTTCGGTATAAGAGACTACCAGATCCAACGTGGAAAGGACCTGTCCTTCTGATAACTTGGGGCCGAGGATACGCTGCTGTTGAAGATGAGGGGACAGTTATTTGGGTTCCTGCTCACTGTGTGCGTCCTTATCATCAGCCAAAGGGGCAAGGGGATGGATTTGGGGGAATGGAAAAGAAACACATTGATCCAGGACATGGGGAAGCTAGCAATCTTTCATAATAAAACTGATTGTTGGGTATGTATGCACATGCCAACTCACAAAACATCAGGGCTTCCAATGGTTGCACTACCTCTGGCCGAAGACAATGCTATGGTTGTTCAGGGTCTAACAGTTGGATTAAAAGTAACATAAATACATTGCATCTTGGAAGCCGAATCCAAGAGGTGGCGGGAATCTGCTGGATTCACAATGAGACAGTAGAGAATATGACTTACTTGGGAACATATCCATTGACAATGCTATGGTTGTTCAGGGTCTAACAGTTGGATTAAAAGTAACACAAATACATTGCATCTTGGAAGCCGAATCCAAGAGGTGGCGGGAATCTGCTGGATTCACAATGAGACAGTAGAGAATATGACTTACTTGGGAACATATCCATTTTGCAACAAAACAATTGTTATATATCGGGTTTATCCGGATGACATGAAAACTAAAAATCTCACTTACTTTGTACATAATATTTCTAAATTTGATGTCATATCTTTGATCAATGAAAATGGGTGTCCAATTATCCCTGCCGCATGTTGTCCCATCATGATAGAAAACCAGCTGCCCAAATGTGCAAATGGGAAATACGCACCACCGCCCACTTATTTTGCTATGTTAATGGAATCTTTTGTACGATTAATCTATGCTGAACCAAATACGGTTGGTCATCTCCTGGGAGCAAATCTATGGTTGCTGTGTGGAGGGATGGCCTATGATCGCATGCCAGCACGATGGAAAGGAATCTGCACCTTTGGGAAAGTAATCCCATCTCATGTCATTTTAAAATCTTTGGGGACTGCTCATATCCGCAATGGGCGTTCCGCAACGGAAGTAAACTCTGTTTTGAATCATGACTACTGGACACAGATATCAAGGGGAGTTATTCCTCCTTTAGGAGTCATGATGAACTATAGAGATTTGCATTGTTTAAACAATTGGACAGTTACTATGTTTAAAGACACCATTAAAACACTAAAGCTGCTTGAAGAAGAACAAGGAAAAATCCTTGACTTTGTCCTGCAAACCAGATATGCGGTGGACACTATTTTGGCTGCGCAAGGGGGAGTTTGCGCTGTGATTCATACACATTGTTGCATGTATATCTCTGATTATTCTCCAAACATTACAGCTACTATACAGCATATGGAACAAACCCTGAGTGAGAATCCATTACAATCGGAGGACGAGGGACTGGACGTGTGGTCTGCACTTTGGTCCTGGTTGCCAGATGGTTCATGGATTCGTCACCTAATTGTTGGAGTGATATTGCTTTTTATACTTTCTCTTTGTGTATGCTGTTGTATCCAATGGACTTTTAGGAATGTGTCGGGTGAAGCCTACGGAAGGAGAACTGTTGTTGCAGATGGCGAAAAGCTACCGAGGCATCCGCGATCATCAAAAAACTAAAACAGGGGAGATGTGGGAATAAACTTTGACTTCAGTATTGGGTAATGATAAGTCTAAGACCTTATACATACATGTCTGCCTAAGGGTCACTGAGATAAGCAAGGAAATTAAAAACAAACACCAGAAACAATTAAGCAGCTCAGACAATTGTAAACAGTTTTGTGTGCTATATCTAATTATTGTAATCCACAATGTGAATGCTTACTATGTACGAATTTCTCAATAAAAGGGGGCACTAGAATTTGCTCTAGACTCCCATCCCGAGTACACCAGCCTCTGTGTCTCATTCTTTCCATGGGAGTCCACCACAGGTTAGAAAGTTATTGTCTTAGTTCAGCAAGATTTTATCCATTAGATGTAAGCAAATAAAGGATTGAACTTGACTAGATTTTGCTATGTCATCCCTAGGCTTGGGCCTGACAATCAAACACAACTGAACAGAAAAAAATAGAGGCATACAGCCCTATGGTTATTTACATCATAATAGTTTCCTTTGTCACAAAGGGCTATTAGTCGTTCCTTATTCTTTTTTTATATGTGCACAAGTTCCCTTTCCTCCCTTTCCCTCCAATTTCCTAACCTTATATCCCAACTTCCTGATATGAAAATGCCACATAACTTTTTATTTTCTTTACCGGAATGCAAGCAATTTATCATTTCATCACAGTAACTATCATGTAATTGCTCCGTAATGGCAGAACTAATAGTGCTGGAACACATTCTGTTTGCATTCATTTTAGAAATCTGTTTAGCAGAAAAGCAAAAATATTTTTTTTGCTAATTGAAGAGAAGGTCTCATTCACCAGTCTATTCTCACTCATTGGTGGAAGAGGCACCCAAAAAGAGACCAGAAAATTTTCCTTATGGGGAAAGCTTATCCTGTCATAAAATAAGAGAGAGATATAGAAACATATAAAAGTAGGGAGGAAAAATATTTGGTCCTTCTCTCAATATTTGGAAGCAAGTCATCTGAGAGAATGAATGGTGCGATAATCACCATCTTCGCCATCAAAAGTTAAATATTCAACCAAGGATGTATTGGTGGATTTGATGGAAACTAATCAAGGAGAGAAACAATCAAGAAATAAGTATAAAATCCCTGACAGTTAGAACAATTAATGAGTGGAACAGCTTGTCTTCAGAGGTTGTCTCCGTTACTGGAGATTTTTAAGAAGAGGCTGGACAGCCATTTGTCTGGAATGATAAAGGGTCGTATATAACCAATTTCATTGTATACATGATGTACAATGACAATAAAGGCCTTGAACTCCTGCTTGAGCACAGGGTTGGATTAGAAAGCTTCCAAAGTCTCTTCCAACTCTGTTATTCTGTTCTGCTTTAAAAGGTAATTAGACCAAATAATGGAGAATAAATCTAATGCTCTCTGCTCGACAGGCTCCATATAATTTCATTGTTGGAGGCAGAATGGCAGGGAACATTAGTGTCCTATTTTTATTTATTTTAAAACACATTTGTATGTTGCAATGTTAAAAATTAATTTGGCAACTTGCATAAAAACGCAATGTAAAACAACTCCTATATAAAAATTAAAAATTCAACCACTCTACAAGAATAGAAAAAGAATATAAGATGCTCAAATCAGGGGAAGGATCTCTGAAAAAGTCAGTCTTAACCCTTTTACCTCAGTATCCCACATCTTTTGTGGGACTGAAAGCAATTGTTTCCTACTAGATCTACGTGGACAGCATGAAAACCAGCCCCTTAAATTGGATCAGAAACGTACTGGAAAGCAATTCAGGGTCTTCCATTGGCATAGCTTGGCATTTGGTCTAATGCTGCATGGCTCTTCAAATATTCTTAGAAAGGTCAAGATTGTCAGAAGAAACCTTGAGTTTTCCTATAAACAGAAATGTCATTGTGGAAGATGAAATCCAGCCCAATTGCTGCTGAAAGTGGATATTAATATTTTTTTTTTTTTTGATCCTGAATGTTCACTTTAAAAAAAACACTTGGATAAATTTATTTGGGAATTCTAGGACTAAACAGAGTAGTTTGAATTCCAGGAATAAATCCAATATCACCATTGTGATAGAGAGGTGCAATGCAAAGTATAGGTATAACCTACCAAACACTGAGGCCACCAGGAAAGACCCTCTTTTGACCAACATGACTGAAGCAAAAACATCAGGGCTAATTACAAGTGGGAGGCAGTTGGAAGGGCCTATTACACTTGTAAGGGCTAAATTGATTAATGATATATAAAGGCATAGATCTCTGTAATGGTAGCTTAATACTCTGATGATGTCAGCAAAGGCTGACGAAAGTAAATATAATTTTAGTTCCAGAGATCACAAGATGTTTGTTTCTTCTTTTACAAGTATTCCTGGAACTTGTATTTTTAGAATAGTTTGTAACACACACACACACACACACACACACACACACACGAATAGAACAGAAAACTAGTAGGTCAGATGTGTTTTCCTTCAACTTCCATCTTCCTATTATTTTAGCTCAATTTCTCTGTTAGCTTTTTCTTGCTTAAGCAGGACAAAGAGGAGTTAATGGGTTAGGTCAGCCTAAGTCTCCCAGATATTGCTCAGCTGACCAGTAGGAAATAGTAATCAAAAGATGGCGTGATTGCAGAGCCCCATTGTTGAACTGCTAAGAAAGAGATGTTCTTTGCTTAATTAGCAATTTTTGGGTTTGGACCCTAAGAAAGGAAATTGTTTTCAGTGGCTACCCTGGAGACCAAGCAAGGTGTCTGAGGGAGAAACCTTATTCCTTCCTTTTCTCCATTACTAGGTCATTGCTTTTATGTGATGGAATTTGGAGAGCAAAGCACAATTTTCTCAATAACTAAAAAAGAATCTGATTCTGTATCATTTGTGTGTCCAGTGGAAAATATTTGGAGAACCTTGACTGGTATAAATGGACAAAAATATTAACATAAATAGATCCCTATCCACTTTGGTTTTAGTGTGGCCCACCATCCATTTCAGCACTACCTAATGTCTGTATCTGGCCTTTTGACACTTTCTTCTGCAGAATGTGGGCTCCCTTCTTCTTCTTCTTTTTTTAAAGCATACTTACCCTATTGAGATTTAAGATTGAAACATAACAGGCAGTTTGGATATGCCATATTTCTTTCTTTGGAGCGCACCAAATTGTTCTAGATACTGCAATTCTGTAGCAGTTAACTTAGCTTCTACATGAACTCAGATTCTTATAATCTTGAGTCCTAAATCAAATGGAAGCCAATACACACAGTTGAATCCAGCTTTTCTGCTGCAGACATTTGCATTCAGAGCCCTTTAAACAATATTAGCTAGAAGACAGGAGTCTATCCTGCACCCTGGCAGGCTGACACCTTGGATGACAAATACCTGAATAGGGGTCTTCAAGGAAAGATATAGATGTCCTCTGAGCCTCTGTGTTACTGGCCTTACCTGTTTTTACCTAGATAAGCTGGCCAAAGTCAGTTTGGGCAAGAATATGCTCCTTCATGCAGAAACAAAAAAGCATCAATAAAATTAAACAACACAGACCTCAAAAATCTATTCTGAAAGAACAGAATGGTAAATCAGTGATATCATATGAATATATTTGAGGAGCAAAAGTGTAGGTCAGAATACAATGGAGATGAGGGTGAAATCACAGCTGATATTAGTGAAAACAAGTAACACTTTCAGTGCTCCTCTAAATATGGAATTACATTAAGATAATATACTATTGTGTTTAGAATTTGCCCTTGGGAGCCAAAGAATCTGTTGAACGGTGAGAGAAAACAGTCAAAATTAAATAGTAAACCTATTTCTGGACTTCTGCCTGCAGCTGATTGAATGCAGCATATTTGAATGTTTTTTCACTTAACCTCTTCCCTATCCAAATTAGCATGTCTAGGAGAATGATTTGGCAGCTTTTCTTTCTCCATGTATATTCTTTTTTGTTTGTTTGTATGTCTCTAGTATGTAGAGAGAAAAGAAAATGCAGTACTGAATTCTTGCATTATTTGAAATATGCGTGTAAATAAGCTGGAACAGTATGACATCTCGATATGAAACAAAAGCCAAGAAGCTAAGGTCAGTGAAGACAGATGACTGTCTTTTAGTTAAAATATTGTCCTTCTGGAAAAGCTGTATCACTTGAATGTTCTTTATATAATTAAACCTATGTTCTTATTGAGATAAGGATGGCACTCTAGCTATTAAAATGGGACTTCAGTTCTAAGCCTAATCGCTGAGACATTTTGGATGAAAACCAATGTACTTCCTATTGCAGTCAGTGAGAATTTTGATCAAAAGCATACAGAAGGTGGTGTATTAGAAAGCGTGCTGGCATGTAACAAGTCTCATTCACAGGCTTTATTATACAGCTGTGCCTCAATCTGAAGGAAGCCAAGGTTAATTTTTCATTTAAAAGTGAATCATGGCCCAATATTTGGTAACAATAATAGGTTGCCATGAATCATTACGAAAACAAAATAAAAACCAAAAAGACTATATGTAGGCCATTTCATATCTAAAAACTTTCTTACATTGTTGTAATTTAAATGATACTGGCAATACCTCTGCTTATCTTTTAAATTCTTGTGTAAACTTTGCTGGTCACATGATTTGGTAAATAGGAGTTTCCTTAAAAAGGCAGTATCCTTAAAAATTGATATTCCAGAAGGCTCTCAAGATCTGGTTATATGATCAGGCATGTGACTTCTCTATAACTGGATCATTATTTATATTGATCTATCACTGAGGGAGGCATTTGTTATTTTCCCTTCTCTTATGATTTGTATGTTAGGTTTTTAGAATATTTATTACCAACAGAGGTGGTATTCATCAGGTTCTGACCAGTTCCGGAGAACCAGTAGCAGAAACTTTGAGTAGTTCAGAGAACCAGCAAATTCCACCTCTGACTGGAGATTTTACAGTATCTGTTAAGTTGGGAAGGTCGGGCTCATTGGTTGTTTCTAGATGGTATGACCGGGGGCCGGTGATTTGGGTGATCCGGGCTGTACCCAGAGAGGGTCTCCGGTGAAACTTTTTGTGAAGATGGTATCACCAAGGTTGAATGCATGGTGACGGCTAGTGGAGCCTGGGGGTTTCTCCGGGTTATGCGTGGGATGCAAATGGTCTAGTGGTGAACGGAGTCTTCTGCCCATGAGTAGTTCTGCTGGGCATTTGTTGGTGGTTGTGTTTGGTGTGATGTGTTGTATCAGCAGCATTTTATTAATTTTCTCTTGGATGTTGCCGTCTTCTATTTTCTGAATGGTTTTTTGGGTAAACTGAACCATTCGTTTCACCCGCCCGTTTGCCACCAGGTGAGCGGGTGAAGTTAAAGCATGTCTGATGCCATGGGCAGCCAGGTATTGTTCGAATGCCAGTGCGGTGAACTGTGGCCCATTGTCGGACACTATCACTTCTGGCAACCCGTGTGTGGCAAAGAGTTTGTTAAGTTTTGTTATGATGGCTTCGGTAGTTGTTTTTTTCATGGTGCAAACTTCCAGCCAATTAGAATAGGCATCGATAGTTATCAGAAAGGTGTGTCCCTGAGTGGGGCCGGCGAAATCGAGGTGGATTCGCAACCAGGGACCTCTGGGTGTTTCCCATTCCAGGGGTGGTGCTGCGGGGGTGGTGGATCGCTTTTGTTGACAACTGTTGCATGCGCCTACCCATGTCCATCCCTGGCCACTAAGTGTAACTTCTTGCCAGAGCTTTCATCCGAACAATGCCTGGGTGCCCTTCATGCAGCATGTCTAAAACAGCAGTTTGCAATGTTTCTGGTATCACCACCCGAACTCTCCACAGTATGCATCCTTTTTGAGTAAAGAGTTCAGTCCGCTGGTTTTGGAAATCTTTAAAATGTTTGTCTTTGTCATTTTCCGGCCAACCCTGTTCTACCCAGCTCAAGACTCGTGCCAGACACATATCTTTTTTTGTCTCGCGGGCAATGTCTGGCGCGGTGAGGAGTGGGCTGGGTAGAGTCTCTATTTGGAGGACTTGCGTGGAGGGTGCTGGGTTATCTAGCACGCCCGGAAGGGGTGAGTGGCTTAAGGCATCGGCATGCAAAATGTCCTTGCTGGGGCGGTGGGTGAGCTGGTAATTATAAGCGGCCAAGAATTCAGACCACCTTGTCATGCGAGGTGATAGGATGTTGGGGATGGCCTTGTTGCCCTCCAATATGCCGAGCAGGGGTTTATGGTCAGTAATGATTGAAAAGGTCCTACTGTAAATGTATTCGTGGAACCTTTTCACTCCGGCGATGATTGCTAGGGCTTCCTTGTCCAGCTGACTGTAGTTTCTTTCTGTCTTGGACAGGGTTCTTGAAAAGAAGGCAATGGGTGCCTCTTTGCCATCTGGTAGGGTATGACTGAGGATTGCCCCCACTCTGAAAGGTGATGCATCGCATGTCATCGTTAGTGGTAGAGTTTCATTATACTGGATGAGGACTGCGTCGGAGGTTAAGAGGTTTTTTATTTGTTGAAAGGCGTTTTCCTCTCATTTTCCCCAAATCCAGGAGGTGGTTTTATCCAATAGTCTATGCAATGGTTCCGCCACGGTTGCCTTTTGGGATAGGAAAACATTATAAAAATTAATGAGTCCTAAAAATGCCTGAAGCTCCGCTTTGTTTTTCGGTCTGGGGGTTTCCTTGATGGCTTTAAGTTTTTTCTCTGTGGGGTGAATTCCATGTTTGTCAAGGAGATATCCCAAGAATTCAACCCTCTCGGTGCACATTTCTCTTTTTAAACTTTCAAGCCAGATTCTTTAAATTTTTGGAGCACCACCCTTAGGCATTTTTCTAGTTGTTTCTTATTAGTAGCTGCCACTAATACATCATCAAAATATGGCACTATTCCCTTGAAGCCTTGCAGCATTCTTTCCATGAGGCTTTGAAAGATCCTGGGCGCTACACTGACACCAAATTGGAGGCAGTTGCATTTAAATGCCCCCCTGTGTGTTACAATCGTCTGTGCCTCGATGGTTTCTGCATTGACTGGTAACTGTTGATAGGCTTGTGCCAGGTCAAGCTTTGCGAAGACCCAGCCTCCCCACAGTGAGTGTAGGAGGTGTTGGACTACTGGCACAGGGTAGGCGGTTTGCTGCAGGGCATGGTTGAGGGTAGCCTTATATTCACCACAGATTCTTATGGAGCCATCTGGTTTGATGGGGGTGACTATAGGCGTTTCCCAATAGGTGTGATCAATGGGCTCCAATACCCCTTGGGCGATGAGCTTATTTAGTTGCTCGTCTATTTTGGGCTTGAGTGCAAATGGCACTCGCCGTGGTTTGAGGCAGATCGGGGCGACATCTGGGTTAAGGTTGAACGAGATTGGGGACCCCTTGTACTTGCCTAGGGTGTTGTTGAAGACCTCTTGGAAATCTTGTGCAAGGGCTGCCTCACAATCTTCTTCATTGGTGTGGTGGATGCTGGCTATTTCTATCCCTAACGGCTCAAACCATTGTAGTCCAAGCAGGCTGGGATGATCTTTGTCCATTATGGTGAGTGGCAGGATGTTGGTGCAGTCCTTGAATGTGACTTTGAAGTGCCCGATGCTGGTAACAGGAATGCCGTTCCCTTGGTAGTCTCTGAGCTTTTGGTCGCTTAGCTCGTGTCGGCGTATATTGGGTATTAGGCGCTTGATGGTGTGCCAGGATACCATGAAGAGGTAGGATCCAGAATCTACTTCCATGGAGCATGGTTGGTTTTTGATGTTTACTGTTATGCGTACTTTTCAGGTGTCTATGGTAGAAGAATGGCCAATGACAACCATTTGATGGGTCTCTTCTTTTCACGGCACTTCGTTGAATCGCTTGGTCCGACCATCTCGGCTCCATTGGCTGTCAATCTGGCGATCCTGATGCCTTGAGGGGGTGCCGTCTCATTGTCTAGGGCTGCCGCCTCGGTGCCAGGGGCTGGGGTTGCGTTTGTTTCGGCAAACCTTTGCGATGTGCCCCTGCTTCTCGCAATGCTGACAAATGGCGTCAAGAAAATGGCATTTAGAGCGGGGGTGATTGCCTCCACATCCGGCGCATTGGAACCCCGACTTATGATCTCGTCGGTCTCATCGATCGCATTCTGATTGGAGCCGGTGGATTTCTTCCTCCTCGTAGTCACTGTCAGAGGGGGATTTGATGTTGCCGTGGTGGGTGGAGGTGGTGTGTTTCTCCGGTGTCGCGGCCGTCTCGCTGGCAGGATGGCGGTTGGTTGTATTTGCTCACCACATACGAGTCTCTGATTTGTGGGTGGCTTCTGCTGCAGTTGCCTCAGCTATGGTGTTGGCGAGTGAGATACTGCCTTTTGCCATCAGCTTGCTTTGTAGTGTGGGGTCTTTTAGGCTGAGGACAACCCGGTCTCACATGGCCTCTTCTAGGTGTGTGAATCTGCACAAGCCTCCAAGGTCCCTTAGATCAGCCATGAATTCGCTGATGCTCTCACTGTCGCGCTGGTCTCTTCGATAAAAATCGTTCCGGCGAATGAGAGTGGGCACGGCTGGAGCATAGTGGTTTCGGAGGATAGATGCAAGGTTGTCCCAGTCCATCATCTTGACGTCTGCTGGTTTCACTAAAGCCTTAGCCATTTTAAATGGGGCGGGCCCGCAGTATTTTAAAAATATTGCCCATTTCCGGTTTCCGTTGGTGTCCTTCAGATTGCTGCACTCTAAGAACATTTGAAACCAATTGATGTAGAACTCCCAGTCCTCAGTGGCCGGATTGAAGGGTGTGGGTGGCGTGGCGTTGCTGGCCATCTTGGTGGTTGCTTCGTGCCATTTGCCACGTGCTGTATTGTTTCGTTGTCTTCTCTATACCACCCTTGTCGCCAGTGTTAAGTTCAGAAGGTCAGGCTCATAGAGACGAGAGACTTCAGTTCAGTAACAACAGCTCTTTATTTATGGCAGGAACAAGTCTGAAAAACTAGTAGCTTTGGCGGCTCTTATATAGAGCTGGCTCTGGCTTAGCGGCCAATGACGCTGCTTTAATTCTCCCGCACTTGGTTTCAACCAATCGCGGCAGACTCCAAACGAGCCAATCATAGCTGCCCTGGCTGTCCAATCAGGTCGCGGTTGCAATGGACTAATGGGAATGTGGGCTTTCAAGTCTCTGAATATGGAACAGTATCCTTCCCCTGCCACGCCCACCAAGCCATGCCCACATAACCAGTAATAAAAACCACTGATTACCATTATAGTTGTAATTCCTCTGTGTGTTTGTGTGTGTTTGTGTATGTGTGTGATTGTGTATGTGTTTAAGTATATATATGCTAATCATTGAGATTTGTTCTAAATCTTTCTGAAAGGCCCAGAAGCAAAAGCTATAATTGCTATTTTTTATATAAGCTGTTAACATTGATTAAAGACAGTCTTCTGATTCCCCTTTAATAAAATTATTACTGTGCGAACAAGGTAACATTAAGATCACTTGGTGGGAAACTCAGAAGGAGCTTAGAATAAACAGGCCAGACAGGAGAGGAGTTAAAGCACACACAACTTCTTAAGGAATTATTTTTCAGCTTCAGTTGGTGGCAAGATGCCACTATAATTTTCAGGGAAAGTTCGGCATGGCTGCGGCTTTGCATTTCATTTTGAAATGCTCCTTTCAAAGAAAGTAGGTTGGCAGGCTGTTGAAAAGATTGCGAAGCTCAGTAAAATAGCATCTATTTTGATGAAGGACTATGTGTTTTAAAGGAAGAGGGTTTTATCTCCCCCATTCTAATTTCCTTCATGCAGTAAATCAAGCAAACAAGAATTTGTGTCAGAAATAATATTTTTAAATCCTATCTAGGAGCAAAGCCAGAGGAGAGAAAGAGAAAAAGGCAAGATATAAATATATTGCAGATTTTATCTTCCCCCTATTTTCACCTTCCCATCAAGTGCTGAAGTGCAAAATTGAACCATTTATTTATTCTATGTATTTGATTTATATCCTGCCTTTCTATCTGAGCAAATATTTAAGGTGAAAAACAAAATAAAAAAAAAAGAATCAGAACCCAGAATGTTAATACAGAAATTAATCTGAATGGAACCCAAAGGCATCTTTGATATTACAAATCAGCCCCTTCAGGGTTGTCTCAGAATTGTGTTGATTTAATTACCAGTCTTTTCTATAAACCACATGAATTTTCACATTTTTAGGTATGTGATTTTATATGATCATTCATTTTGGATGCCATTTTCCTTCTGGACTACATTTGTACCAGTGGTGGGCTGCAACCGATGTAACAACTGGTTCTGGGAGCAGGTCCTTTGTGTGGAAACATGTGCACCAAACGTGCTTGCGCGCAGCGTTCAAAATACAGCAATTTGAAGCTCAGCTGCTTACCTTCTAGGGCAGCCCCAGTAAGTAGAACAGCCGAGGTGCAAAACTCACCTGTGCTGTGTGAATCAGCTGAGCCAGAAAGAAGGAAATATAGGATAGGATTGGGTGGTTGGGTGTGGCCAGATGATGATCAGAACTACTGGTTAGCAAGAATCAGTCTGAACTTGCAGCAACCCACCACTGATTTATACATACTTAAAACAAGCAACTTTCTCTAATCTATATTTAAAGGTAAAAAGAAAAAAAAATTTTTTGGGGAGCATGTAGAGGTGTGCACAAGCACCTGTTTTCAACTCCTTAAACACCTTTTTGCTCAGGATTTCACTTTCAGTTTCAGGGACTTGTGCAACCTCCTGAAAAAGACACAATGCCCTTAAAAAGATATGCAAGACCTAAATAACCTTGGAGTCACAGATTCTCTTCTAACATTGCTTATTTGTGGGGTGGACTGGGGGAAGAATTGGTTTAGCTGTAGGGTTCTGTGTGCTTGTGCCTACCCCACAGTGCACAGTTCCACCTTTGCCCTTTGTTTCTGTTTGGAATAACATTGGTTACCTAACTTAGTTTGGGTAAAAATAATATATAAACTATGTTAGTGAGTTTAAGTGTATGTATCACTTTAACTGTAAAACATGTATTTTGGGTGCGGTTGTAAAATCACCATAAGAGGGAGCAAGAGAGCTCACTGTTAGTTGGCTTTTACTGTAGTAGCTGACAATGTTGGATTGATGGTGATAACTGCGTGTGTTTCCGTGCTGTTGCTGAAACGAAGAAAAGGGGTTTGATTTTCTTCATATCTCTGACTGCAAAAGAGATATATTGCTGGACTGATTATTTGTAAGTTTACTGACCTCTATTTTCAACACTGGACTTTGCAACTGATTAATCTCTGGATGGACTGAACTAGTTTATGACATATGGACTGTTTTGACTATGCTATAACTCTTGCTGGAAAAAAAAAAAACTATTTAACTGGCACAGTGTATCTGTCTTACTGAGTGTAAACTACAACAACGTTTATCTCACATCATTTGCCTGCCTGCTAGACTGCCATTGCACGTTCTGCTAGGGTGTGTATCCCTAACAGTTTCTCAAGCAGGTAAAGAAATATTTTCAATTAGTGAGATTTTTATTGCTAAAAGCAATAGGAAGCAGTTCATTTAACACAGGGAAATTAATTGAAATCTAAACAGTCGATTTATTGCTGGGGGATATATAGTTCATTTGTGGCTAGGAGAGCTGTTACTGAAAGGCTTTGCCAACAATTAACAAAGATTTGATACTTTTAGATTATCTTTAAGGCCTCAACATCTATTAGTTGAGCATGATTTATGGATATGAAGTCCTCTTCTTTTCTCTAGTTAGCTGGAGAAGTGCCACATTAATACTTGCTATGTCCAAGCAAGTAACAGGGATCCAGTTATGGTAATAAGACAAGACAATGTTCATCGTGGTTGAAAAGCGATGGTCCATATGACTTTCATCTCATGGAATTGAAGAGGTCTACAGCAACAGGCAATAGACAGATATCAAGCAAAGGCATTCTACATGATTAGGAAATAGGAATAAATAACCTGCCAGGTGGACCCTCTGAGTTCAATAATTATTTTTCTTTGTAAGGATATTCATTTGTTTCTTATTTGCGCATGCTTAAACTGGGGAAATTAGAGTTACTAAAAATATTGGTGCGTTAGAGTAAGATTTGCAGGATATGAAAATATATTCACCACTACTATTACTATTTCTTTTACAAAGGTAGTACCTCAAAGGTCTTTGGAATAATAATGTACAAAATAATCACAAAATAGTAAAGTAAGTATTATTTTGGCTTATTATATTAGTAAAGAATAAGTAAGCCTGAATGAACATGACTCAGTCTATATTCTATGCAAACATATCCAGAATAAGACCCACTAAACTCAATCCCATCATTTTTTTAATGAGTTAAGACTGTGTTTGTTAGTTCTGTGCTAGTTGAACTAAGCTAGATTGTAGTTGATTAAGTACAAATTTACAAAGAAAAATTAAACAGAGCAAGAACAGCACTGTAAGATTAATAGAATGTAGGTTCGAAGTACATTAGTCCCCAAATTGCATATATTTTCAACAATAGTTGTTCATTTCTAAAGTGAATATCTGATAACTGTCAGGTGAATTTTTCCCCATTACCATTACCCCATTGGCAAACACTGAAAAACCTTTCAGTTCAAATCAACTAACACAGCAACTTGGTAACTTGGTAAGGTTTTTCTTTAATTAAGAATAAAACCATGTGCAGCTTTCTTCTGAGTTGGATTCAACTGTAAAAATTGCTTGTGGTTTAAACACTTAAAAGCAATACATCTCATTTTAGTGTTCTCATAAAACCTCTAAAAAGTAGCATGTGAATTTCTTGCTAATAGTGCACAAAATGTATACTTGACACAGTGATAACTTGTATGAATTTTCATCAAGACTCAATGCAAACAATATCCATCTAAGCAGCTGCAAAGATTCATCCATCTGTAAATAACACAGCATCATGCTGGAGAACAAGACAGGAAAATGTTCTGTGCGTAGCATCCAATTTGAATAATTGATACAGAATTGAACTATCCTTTCAAATTTAATTATAAGGCTCAAGCAACAAACCTCAGTTTTGTTTTTGAAATTGGGATGCTTACTGTTATTCAGAACATGATTTTTAAAGGAAACAAAATGAGATAAACAATGGATAGGCAGTGTTAATTTCACTTTATTTCAGTTTTCCTTTTTACAGTCATAAATTCAGTTCATCTCCTTAATATCAACTTGAGGTGTTTTTGTTAAAAGAATGGCTTGCTTAAACTTCATATGCATGGTGATACATGTGTTTTTCTTAAGATATGCATTTTGACTGCACTTTCCCCTAACATATACCATTAGTAAGCAACCTTCCTTAAAGGTGTTTTATAAATTATTTCAATAAATATATACATTTTAGGCATACTTCCCCCTCCTTTGTGCATTTTAGAAATAGCAGTGCCTCAAGGGGCGTAGGTTTCTCAATTCTTGAGCAAAGATTAAAAGCTGCAAATCTCTAATTATATGCCCAATTTCAAATCCCTTCATCAACATTTAGCTCAAATTTCCTGCCACCTGTCTTCTCCTTAGGTTAGAAAGAGAGAATTGGAAAATCACAACAGAAAAGGGGAAAAAGAAAAAAAAATGTTGGGCAGGGTGTCAATGGTAAAATCTCCACCCACCACCCTTATAAACACCCCCCAGATATAAGTCTGTCCAACCTCAGAAGGTGTGGATGCTCCATTAAAGATGATTTCAAAAAGAGATTGGACAACCATTTGTCTACAATGGTGCAGGGTCTCCTATACAAACAGGGGATTGGATTAGAAGACCTTCAAGGTCTTTTCCAATTCTATTACTATTCTATTTTGTTCCATTCATTCCATTCCATTCCACTCCACTCCACTGTCTTCTTGTTTTGAGTGGGAAGTAAAAAGATTGATTCTTTCCACATCCAGGTCTTTCTTGAGCTAGTAGGGATGTGTTGCTGGGCTCTAATTCATCTTACAACCCAGCAGAAGTGACTGTCATTGCTTCAGAGCCTGCTTGCTAAAAATAATAATGTCTAGCTTGATCATTGCAGGTGAAATGCTGACCCCCGCCCCCCATCAACAAGCAGTAATAGCTGCTCTTACTGAACCAATACCAATCTAATTGCTTTAAAGCTAACTGATGGAGCATCTGCGGGTGTCATATTTTTTATTTCCATACCAATGAAGTTTTCATGTCTTGATCTCTGTATCTCTACCCAGGGAACAATGAAATTGTGAGCTGCTCTGACAGTTTCAGAACCCAGGCAGTGCAGAGTCTTTTAGGTGGGAGAGATGGGAATCTGGGACTTATGCAACCCATTACTTGTTTTCAAGTCTCTCTAACAATGGGGGACCAAGAATGGCTTCACAGCAGGATAAGAGGTTGGTACTTCCAAAGGGAAGCTACTCATTAAGGTTCCAAAGCCATTACAGTCAGGAAAAACAGCACTGTGAGAACTACAAATACCAATTATTCTCTCTGTCCATTTGGCCTCTTTTTCCATTAATATATTATGTACTATGTGGGTTGTATGAGAGGTTTCTAAACAGCAGAACTGCTTGCTCCAAAATGTCATTTATTTTATACTTACTGTACAGATAGTTTTCTCTTTGCATTGCCTTCTCCTCTGCATTTTATATCCATCTCCATCTGTTTCTTGCTTCCAATCAAACTCTTACTTTCTTGTGCTTTTTTTCTTTGCTTAATAGCTGTACACTCCATGGCATCAATGCAGGGATAAAGAAGGCAAGGAAAGTAACATGGATGGAAGATGAAGTTCCTCAAAAAACCAAGAGCAAAGGCACTAAATATTACAGTAAATACACTTCACTGCATTTTTAATAAAGTGATGAAACTATGTGTAGATTAAAAATAGAGACATCTAAGATTTTTAACACTTAGAAAAAAGATTTATAAAACATAATTTGCATCACATATCATGAACTTATTGTTAAGAGGATGATGTCTAAAATGAGGACCCAGATTCCTGGGGGCAATATGCTGACATTGTAAATTATTCAGAGAGGGCTGTAAGTAAAGTACCATGAAGCAGTATATAAGTCTAAGTGCTATTGCTATTGTTATTTACTTTCTATTTCTGAAATGTAATAGAGAATCCTTTTAGAAGCATAACCCCACCTAGCTTACATTTTCCATTAATATAACAATGACCAAATATAACAGTGGCCAATTTTTTTCCATGGCAGCAGTCATATTATTTTCACTATCTCATAAAGATCTGGTTGAAAGTCAACATATAACTAATGGTTTGTTATCATGATTGTCATATAACTGCATTGGATTTTTAATTTTCTTTGAACCTCTTGCAGATGTTTCTTTGTCATGCGAGGTAAAAGTGTCAATGACACATATTTGGAGAACACAAAGAATCCAACAATTCGATTCTGAGCTACATATATTTTTCATTATGGAATCTTCGTAACTTTGTTTGAACAGACCCTTATGAAATAATAGGCATTACTGTATCTTATGATAGTGGATTCATTATTTTCCTCATATTCTAAATATTAAAAAAAACTTTTTTGAGGGAAAAGCAGGGGTGGAATTCAATTTTTTTTTACTATTGATTCTGTTGGCATGGCTTGGTGGGCATGGCAGGGGAAGGAAACTGTCAAATCTCCAGTCAGAGGTGGTATTTGCCAGTACTCTGAACTACTCAAAATTTCCACTACTGGTTCTCTAGAACTGGTCAGAACCTGCTGAATACCACCTCTGGGGAAAGAGTCATAGACTTGTAGTATATCTCTTCCTCTTTCTACTGGAATCCTAAAAATTTAGTAAGTAAAATCTGCTGGAAAATGCATAGTCTTAATGGAACAAATTCTGAGCTTAGGATTACAAAAATTTGAGTTCTGGAACAGAACATAGCTCATGGCAAACTCATTTCTCATTATAGACAATACAGTAATACAGTATCAGCAGTATATTAACAGGTGACTAATCAGCATATGGGCTGATCTCCCTAGAAAGCAAAACAAAGTGAAATCTGATTAATATTTAGATTAGAAATTACTAGGGAAGCTGGAGTTGATTGAAAAATAAAGGTTAAAAAAAAGAGAATCATACCAGGACATGCAATGGTAGACCCTCCCATATTTCTGCTAAAAAAACAACAACTACATAGATTGATCTATTAGTTATTGGGGTTGAGCTTAACTCAAGAAATAATAATTTTATTACTGCAGTAATGTTATAATTGATTTCCCATGCATCCTTCAACTGTACACTTATGAGGATTTGCATGGCCAGGTACTGAAATAAGGGATTTTTTTTTTGAGTTATATTTGCCCACTCTTATTTCATTAAACTATAGTTATTTCTAATTAAAAGAGCTTAAATTCTCAATTTACACCAATGTACATCCATCAGCAATGGAATGATCAGTTCAACATACACAAGTATTTTAATATTATAAGCTGCACAGAGTTAGCATGTGACAAGATGGGCAGCTAATAAATTTGACAAATAAATAAAAAAGTACAAAAGTTTCACAAGTTTACTGTACATATTAAAAACACATACAAGCATAGGCAATTTAGTATTAAAAAGTTGGGAAAATATAAACTGGGGAATTATTCTTAGAGAATTAAAAATAATTACAGAATTTTGACTTTAAGACACTGATTTACAAAAAGAAACAAGGATCCTCATATCTTTGGGTACAATACAAAGCAATATGATCTTAAAAGTAGTTTTTCCAAATAACAGTTATTGGAAAACAATGTAGGCTAAATTGTTAAGCCAAATTTGTGACAATTCTTTTTAAAATTAAATTTAATAGTGGAATGATAATTACAATTTATTTGAGATCTCAGATAAAACTTCTGTGAGTTTTAGATCCCCTACTTCCTCACTGCAATTATGTGTTTCAAAATTGAAAACTGAAATAAAGGTAGAAAATAGAAATCCATTAAAAGAAACTATCAGTTAAGAACCCAAAACATATGGAACTGAAATATGCATTACATTAATACTTTATCGGGAGATAAAGTGATGTTATGAAGAGATAATAAATATATAAAGAAAGAAGCAATGGATTCTCATCATGGAAATGGAGTTGACCACAGATCAATTAGTCCTACAGAATCAAGTTTTATGTACTCAAGGAAGAACAATCAATAATAGTAAGAAATGGGCAGTAAAAACAAAGAAAAAAATATCACCTTGCTTTTGTAAAGAGCATGTTATAATGTAGAATGTAATTATTTAGTTCATTTATGACTATATTTAATAATGTGTACACATATATGAGAAGAACCATGGCCATTAAGAACATTTTAAAAGTTTAGATTCCAGTTTATTAAGATATATGCTATGATACAAAGTATATTTTGCACTTTTTTCTCCTTATGGTATGCAAAAGGTATTGCATAGATATTGCATGGGTTGAAAGAGAGAACCTAAACATATCAAACAGAATGAAATAAAAGAGAGGCACCAAAAAGGGATCTCTTGCTTGCTGTTACTATTCTTAACATTCCTAGAAATTAAAAGGATAAAAAGCACCCAACATATTTATGTTTTGGTTCTACATTTCTCAACAAATTCAAAGACAGTTACAGAGTTTTAGATTTATTTATTTGAAGCCACACAGTGAGTCTGGGATTGTGCTTAGTCAAACCGGAATGAAGGAAATAATAAATATATTTTAATCAATGAAAAAGCCCCCACAGAAATGCTAAATCAGTATTATTTTAATTTGGAAATTTTAAAGTGTGTAGATGTCAACTCTGGCTGGGGGAAATACTCTGTCATTATTCTAAAAGCAATAAAAGAATAAACAAACAAATGAAAAGAAACAGCGCTAAATCAAGGAGAAATAATCTGTGCAAAATTAAAAGTATGCTACCATACTTTTTTTTTTTTTTAACTAACAGAAAGGGGAAAAGTATTCAGGGAGCAAGTAATCACCACTACATAATTTATTATATTTCATTTTTGCCTGCCTTTTGTGGCTCTGGCCCTGCCTGATTCTTCAAATGGATAATACTCAAAGCCAATTTCAACTCTTGACCCAGAAGTCCCCTTGATCACATTTAGATATATTTTAAAAAATATTGAGTAGACACGTTCTGATGTAATCCTGAAGTCATTAGTCTCCTGGGAGAGTGATAATTATTTCTGATTGGGCAATTGTTCCCATCCAGGCTCCAAGCTGGATTTAAATGTTCATCCAGGCTCCAAGCTGGATTTAAAATGGCAAAGTTGATCACTTTTTTTAAAGTTCAGAAATTGGAAGATTTATGAATGAGATTCTACTCTTTAATGATCCTTTCGTTTGATACTTATGTTAAGAGACCCCTTTTCATTCCAATTGTCTGAATAAGAACTTTCAAATGGTTTCACATGTTCTTGCTAAAGCAGCATGCAATGTATTCAACTGGATGCATTCTAGTAATCAAGCTAAGAATTACTAAGTCCAACCCCATCTTTTGCAACAGGAACTTAAAGGACAGCCATCCCTATAGTCCAGGGCTGTTGAACTCCTGGCCCCTGGGCCAGATGCCCACGTCCAGTTTAGTGAAGGGGAAAAAGTCCCTATACATCACCGTGATGATGTGAGTTTGACACCCCTGCTGTAGGTGGATGGCTAGGCTTCATTTGAGGCACATCCAGTGAAGGGGACCCCATTACAGGTAGTCCTCACTTAACAACTGCCCTGTTTAGTCACCTTTCAAAGTTACAATGGCCCTGAAACAGTAACTTTACAACCAGAACTTACACTTCATAAGTCATAGCATCCTGTGATTGAGCAATTTGGGCAATTCACAACTGGTGAAGATTTACCACCACTGCAGCATCCCATGGTCACATAATTCCCATTTGCGAGTTTCACAGCTGGCTTCCAACAAGCAGAGCCAATAAGGAAGCCTGCAGGAAATTACAAGTCACAGTCATTTAATGATCTGGGTGGAAGGTAGGTCATGTGTCTGTTGCAGTCACATGACTCTTGCTTAATGACTATGTCACTCTGTGGTAGAATTGCCCAATTGCCATTGCCTGTATCACTTTCAGCTGTCTTTTCTTAAGGCCAAACATACTTAGCTACCTCAATCACTTTTTATAAACTATTATTTCTAGTTTCCTGATCAAGCTCATTGCTATTCTCTAAATCTGTTCTGATTTCCCCAATTTTCTTCTTGAAATGTCATGCTCAGAACTAAATGTTTAGAGCAGGGTCTGGTATGCAGAGGCTGAAATGGAATTTGTACAACCTGTGAACTGGAGAATATAAGTTTTGTGATTTCACAAATAGATACATATGACTAGTCTCACTTGCATTCGTCTTTTTTTTAACCACATCCACCCTAACTAAGATTCATCTTATTTTAATTATTCTTCCAAGGTCATTTTCTCAAACATCTTTGCAAAACAACTCTCCCCATGGTTTAAATAGTCCCCCCCCCCCATTTCCTATTTGAAGCACTTGGCATTTCTTTCTTTTAAATTTCCTTTAGTTCATTTGTTTCTCAAACTTGGCAACTTTAAAAACCACAGAGGTGATTAGCTCGTAGAATTCTGGGAGCTGAAGTCTAGATATTTTTAAATTGTCAAGTTTGACAAAAACTGCTCTAAGTTATAAAGATAGCTATAAATTTCATTGCCCTCCCCTCCCTCCTTGAATGTGTCTAACATGGTGTCTGGATCCAGATGCAGGGCAGTAAGAAAGAAAGAATGGAAGAATCATCCTTGTAGCTGTGCATCCTGGCATCTCCTCTGACTCTTTCATCCTAAGAAGGAATAGTAATCATGATGGAGAAGGCTCCTTTTTGGTAACTTCCCATATAGTCTTCCTTCTATAGTGAGGTTAATATGAGAAGAGATTGAGACCTTTTTTGCTCGTCCACTACCAAAGGCATAAAATGCCCTTATTTCATTCCTTACTTCCCTTATTAAAATTAAGATGTTTGATTATTTTACCTTTGACTGTATAAGTAAAATTGGATCTGAATTGTTTATGCTGTTGGTTAAGGTTTATGGTGCATTTGCAGAACTACATGTTTCTTATTGTTTACAAATTCAAAATTGTAAGTTGCCTCAAAATATTAATACCTTTCTTGCCACAGCTGTTAAGTGAATCACGGCAAGTGAGTCAATAAGTTAGTAACTCAGTTGTAAAGTGAATCTGGCTTCCTCATTGACTTTGCTTGTCAGTAGTCAAGTATGAACCAGTTGCCAAGCATCTGAATTTTAATCAAATGATTATAACTGTGAAAAATAGTCATAAGTCACTTTTTCCAATGCTGTTGTAACTTTGAATGGTCACTAAATGAACTGTTGTAATTCGAGGACTACCTGTAGATGAGGTATTTGTCTATTGCTGCAGTTTTGTTCTGGGAAGAACTTCATCTGTTGAAATTCTGCATATTATGTAGCTGCTGAAAGAAAAGGTGCCCTAAAAAAAAGAAAAAAAAGTTGGCAATCCTAACTTCATCTTTTCTCTGTAATTATGAGTGGAGAAAGGAGTCAGTGCATCTTTCTCCTTGCTACAATGCATGTTGTATGCTACAGTGCATGCTCAATGTTGAGCAAACCAGATGTTTTTGAGAAATTTCCAGCATTGCAAAATAGCAATAGGACTAGGATTTAGACTTATATAGCAGTTTACAGCCCTCTATAAGCAGTTTACAGAGTCAGTACATTGCCCCCAACACATTTGGGTCCTCATTTTATCCCCCAAGGAAGAATGGAAGGCTGAGTCAACCTTGAGCTGGTGAGAATTGAACTGCCAAACTGCTGCCAGTCAGCAGAAGTAGCCTGCAGTACTGCGTTCTAACCACTGTACCACCACAGCTCTGTATACTTATACTGACTTCAGAAGGATAGAAAGTTGAGTCAACCTCGAGCAGGTCAAGATCCATTCAGGATCAGAGTGCCATTTCTCTTCTTCACAAAGCAAAGCTCATAGACTTGCTGTGATTTCTTAGTGAAATAAAAAAACCAACACAAAATTTAATGTAAAGCTTAAATCTGAGTTGTGTTTTTCTCCTCTTCAAACATGTTTCTTCTTGCCATGTTATTTTTAAAAACATGCCTCTCTCTCTATTATGTTCATAAAAATACAGAGGGACATAGTTTCTCAGTTTATCGCCAAATCCTACATATCTAACTTTCTTAATCCAAAATGGCAGAAGAAATTTGTTTAAAGCACTGAGTGGGTTTCTGGAAAGAATGAGTGATAGGGTTGCTTTCTTTGGGAAACTGCATTTTATTGCTCATGCAAATATGTAATGCTCAAACAGATCTGTATGACTTTGATATTTGGATTATCCCTGGATTGAAAACTGACTGATTTACTTGTGAATGACTTTGGATTGCTTATTTTGGACTTTGCTTAAACCTTTCTGGAAGTAAAAACCTACATTTACTGTACAGTGTATCTGTGTACTGTGTGTGTATTACTCAAACACTTCTCTCAAATACGTCTCCCTGTATGTGCTCATTCTCCTAACGGGGAATTACCTCAACAGACATAATATATTTAGATTTCAGCAAGGCATTTGACAAAGTAGACCACAACCTACTTCTTAGTAAGCTAGAAAAAAGTGAAATAGATAGCACTACCACTTGATGGACTCGCAACTGGCTGGCAAACCGTACTCAATGAGTAGTTCTTAATGGGTCTAAGTCTACATGGAGGGAAATAAGGAGTGGGATACCACAAGGTTCTGCCTTAGGCCCAGTACTCTTCAATGTCTTCATTAATGACTTAGATGAGGGAATAGAAGGGGAACTTACCAAATTTGCAGATGATACTAAGCTGGCAGGAATAGCTAACATCCAAGAAGATAGGCTCAAGATCCAGATGGATCTTGACAGACTAGAACACTAGGCCATATCTTATGAAATGAAATTCAATGTAAACACTTTTCTCTACACTTAGGCAAGAAAAACCAAAAGTACACATATAAACTGGGTGAAACCAGGCTCAATAGAAGTAACTGTGAGAGGGATCTTGGAGTCTTAGTGGACAACCAGCTAAATATGAGACAGCAATGTGCAGCAGCAGCCAAAAAAGCTAAAGTTGTATTAACAGAGGGATATAATCAAGATAAAAGGAAGTAGTAATACCACTCTATAAAGCCTTAGTAAGACTACACCTAGAGTACTGTATCCAGTTTTGTTCACCAAACTATAAAAAAGATGTTGAGAATCTAGAAAAAGTATAGAAAAGAACAACCAGGATGATTAGGGGACTGGAGGCTAAAACGAATGGTTGCAGGAACTGGGCTTGGCTAGTCTAGTAAAGAGACCAAGGGACCAGGGGACCAGGGGAGACATGATAGAGGTCTTCCAATATTTGAGGGGTTGCCACAGGGAGGAAGGGGTCAAGCTATTTTCTAAAGCACCTGTAGGCCAGACAAGGAATAATGGAAGGAAACAGAACAAGGAGAGATTTAACCTGGAAATAAGGAGAAACTTTCTGACAGTGAGAACAATCAACCAATGGAACAGCTTTCCCTCGGAAGTTGTGGAAGCGCCATCACTTGAGACTTTCAAGAAGAGCTTGGACTGCCATTTGTCAGAAATGGGGCTGGACGGGGGGTTGGACTAGATGACCTACAAGGTCCCTTCTGTTTGATCTTGTGTCAAAAAACAGTTCAGTAACAGACTTACATTAAATCCAGTAATATCAATCAATTAGAAGAAATGGAGGAATAGCAACACTTTCCAACAGAATGAATCAAAGATACACTCACACTCTCTTCTGAGACTCAGACTAAGACAAACCAGGTTTCTGGCTCCATCTTATGGCCATTTGAGAAACCACACCTAATTACAGTTTTAAATTTTCTTAAAGTTACAGTTTTAAAATATTTATCCTGGTTTATGTATTTTTAACCCAAATAGCTGTTAGGTGACTCATATTCCTAACAATGTCCACAGTATTTTGCTGGTCTACTAATTTAGTCACTGTGTTGAAGAATGAAATAAGATTGGTTTGGCATGATCTGTTTTTAACAAACCCGTGCTGACTGCGAGTTATTCCTTTACTTGTTTCTAGATGTTGGCAGATCTGTTTTTTTATTATCTTTTCCAGTATCTTCCCTGGTATTGATGTTAGGCTGATTGGTCTATAATTTCCTAGGTCTGTTTTTTCCCCCTTTTTTGATGATGGGAACCATATCAGCTCTTTTCCAGTCCTCCGGTAGTTCCCCAGTGCTCCAGGATTTTTGAAAGATATGGTGCAGTGGTTCTGAGATGACCTCTGCCAGATCCTTTAAAACTCTGGGATTAATCCATCAGGCCCTGGCGATTTGTTTTCATCAAGATCAGACAGGTGTTCTCTTCCTATTTTTTTTTTTTTTTTGCTTATTTTAACTTCTATTTCTGGTCTGTCTTTTACAGTTATGTTTTTGGTGGGTTGAGTTTCTTTTTACGTGAAGACAGATGCAAAGAATGTGGTAAGCAATTCTGCTTTCTCTCTATTGCCTGTTACTTCCTTGCCGTCTTCTCTCTTTAGTGGACCAACTGTTTCCTTGATTTTTTTCTTGTTATTTATATGTTGGAAGAATTTTTTTTATTATCTTTGACTTTTGTTGCAAGTCTTTGTTCATTCTGACCCTTTGCTATCCTGACTTCGTCTTTGCAAATTCTGGCTATCTGCTGATATTCTGCCTTAGTTGTATGTCCTTCTTTCCATTTTTTGTACTTGTCCTTTTTTTCTTTCAATTTGCCAGAGAGATCTTGGTGCAGCCCTGCTGGTTTCTTCTTGGATTTCTTTCTCAGTGGTATTGTGCTGGTCTGGGCTTATATGAGAGTTTCCCAAGATTCTTGAGTTGTTTTCCTCTTTAGGATTTTCATCCATGGAATCTTTCCCAAGTTCTCTCTGAGTTTATTGAAATCAGCTCTTTTAAAATCCAAGACTCTGGTGTCATTATGTTCTGTTGCCTGTGTTTGTGTTATGTTGAATTCTAATATGACATGGTCACTCTCACCCAAGATTCCTGCAGTTTCAACTCTCTTTATCACTTCTTCTCTGTTTGTAAGAATTAAGTCCAGTATAGCTGTCCCTCTAGTTTCACCCTCTACCTTTTGGACAACAAAGTTGTCAGCTAGGTTGGTTAGGAACTTATTTGATTTCTCACTTGGTGCAGAATTAGTTTTCCAATTGATATCAGGATAATTGAAGTCTCCCATTACTATTGTCATGTGTTTCCTGCATAGGTTTGTTAGTTGGCTGGCAAAAAGGACATCTATATTTTCTGCTTGATTGGGTGGCCTATAATATACACCTATGGCCATGTCATTCTTTTTTTTTTATATATTGACCCATGTGCATTCTAGGAGGTTTTCATCTTTGGTTTCATGCATTTCTGTAGCAATATAGTGGTCCTTTACATACAGTGCAACTCCACCTCCTCTTTTATGGGGTCTGGGTTTTTTTTGAATAGCTTGTATCCTTCTCCAGGATGTTTCAGTCATGGATTTCATCCCACCAAGTTTCTGTTATTCCAACTATAGCATATTTACCTGCATGTATTCATAGTTCAAGTTCACCCTGTTTGTTCTCCAAACTTTGTACATTTGTATATAGGCACTTGAGATATTTATGTCTGACACTGTGTTTACTGTCTACATAACTTGTGTTGTGTCTGCCTGTCCCTACTTTCTTGCCACCTGTTTGATTAGTACACATGGTATGGCACTCACTATTAAATATTTGGTTTTGGTTGGCATCAAGGTTGGTAATCTTACCTGCACAAACATCTATTTTGCATGTACTGTTCAAGAGTATCAAACTTCTAGCAAGATGCTACAATTCGGGGCAAATCGGTTTAAAAGTGCTTCAGTGGCATTATGTAGTATTATTAACCAAATAGCATTATGTAGCCATCTCATCCTTCCCTCTTTAGCAGAATTACTTAAATAAGAAGCAAAAGGGAAGAAGTGTTTTTAAAAAATGGGTGAATTTGAGAAGGATGACAGATAATGCTGTTCTAAAACTCCACAAACAGAGCAGGACAGCTGCACAATTCATCTGGAAACATGCTGAATTACACAATCATGATAGCATTTATTATGAAATACAGACAAGTTAGAATCCTACATAATTAATATTTGCTAATGCTTTGATCTGCAAAATTTTTCCCCATCACAATTATTTTTTTTCCATGTATGAACAGAGATAAAATAAACAAAAAAAAAAAAAAACTTTGCAGGAAAAAAAGACTACCTCAGGGGGGGGGGGGAAGAGAATTAAAATAATATTTTTTTTTCTGAGCCTGTTCTGCAGAACACTTCAGTGGTCACAGTATTATACAAGTGCATAGAGTGCAGTATTATGTGGAGTTCCCTATATTGCCATTAAAGCACTGGTGGTGGTGGTGGTGGTGGTGGTGGTGGTGGTGGTGGTGGTGTGTGTGTGTGTGTGTAAAACATTATTTCAATTCAGTCTATTCAGTTTTAGAACGATTTGTTCCCAACATGATTATGGGTCTTGGAGAAGATGTAGCAAATTAAAAACAACTAAATGTAGAAAACTAAAAACAACTATAATGAAATAAAAGTAACTTGAACTGACAAATCCTACCAAATAGCTACTTTTTCTTTTGAGCTTTTAATGGGTCTGGTCTCAACACCATAACTGGGTAATTTTAGAAAGTACAATTATCAGCATCAGAAGATGCCTTTTTAATGTAATACAGATTACCACAGCAAAATGAAATTATATATAAAAATATACAAGCATTTATGTCGGGAAAAAGTTAGTTGGGAAAAACTTATTTTATGTGGAATTGTTTCATTTTGTGTACTTTCCTGATACTTTGGGTTGTCGACAATTTATACTGGTTTACATTCTGTTAAATCTAAGAAGCTCAAGGCTTGTAATACCTTTGATTCAAGATTCATGGGCAGGACCATCCAACACTAAAGAAATGGGGATGTTCTCATTTTATCTTCTGCCTTCTGTGCCAAATTGGTTTGGACTTGTTTGTTCCTTTTGCTTTCTTCCTCACTATTTTTATTTTCACATCTTTTCCCATTGACATAAGTAGTGTCCTGGGATTCTGACATAATTTATGAGTTGCTCCTGATTGTATCAGAATAACAAGGAGGACTTTGCAAACCTAATATCTATCCTGATTTACCTCCAACATGCTGTCATACTTCTCTGTTTATGCCAGAATCCTTATTGCAGAGGAATTATTGAGGGGAGCTTTATGCTGTTCTAAGAAGGAAGCCTCCAAGGCAAATATACTTCTGTACCGACCAGCCATTCTCTATATCCCATGGAAAGAGTTTCATGCAGTTTTCAGAGGTTGCTGACAAATCTTTCTGATGATCCTAACCTTGTTGTAAAAGATCTATAGATAATAGTCAATAAAATACTATGTTATAATATAAATGTATCTATTAGAAAGCATTAGATATCTTCTTATTCATGGAATATTGGATTTCTCCAAGGCTCTTATTCATAGATCTAGGACAACCAGCTAATACAGGCTTTCCTAAACACCCCAGTTTGAGTAAATGGGGAATCTATTTCTAATGGATTAAATTTCTTCAGGGATTATAATCTTATAGCTCTTGGTGTGGCATCAGAGTGCCTGCTAAAGTTTGTGATGAATTGACATCATGCTGAAACATTGAAATAACTGGAATTCAGGTTTTGTTTCCTAAAAATCTGTCCCTATGTGATTCCGATAACAGAAAGGGAGAATTGGAGAAAATGGAAAGGGGAAAAGAAGAACTAGATAAGAAACAAGGACAGAGGATTCCTAATTTCATCTTGTTCTGCTCTAGGGCTTCCTTAGAATCTAGTGCATCCTTAGGTATGTTTTCCAATAAATTTGAGGACAGTGCAGTTTACCAATTAATGTATTTTTTTCTGTGGAATGGACCAAAATTCACAGTACCAGTACTTGGTGTAAATATTTGTGACTTTGTTGCTAGCCTTCTGGGTCCTTAAGATAATACTAAGTAATATTCTATTAAAAAAAATAAATAGCAATCATGCTAATGTATCAATAAAATAAAATACCTTGTTATGTTTGAAGTGGTAAAATTGAGGACTGCATGCACACCTCCCCTTCAGCAAAGATAGCATTAGCAATAGCCCTTAGAGTTTTATACCGCTTCACAGTGCTTTTACAGCCCTCTCTAAGCAGTTTATGGAGTCAGCATATTGGCCCCAACAATCTGGGTCCTCATTTTACCTGAGCTCAGAAGGAGGAAAGGCAGAAATTTAAGACATATATTTCTTCCCTTAATTTCTCTCTCCCAACCAAGCAAATTGTGCAATTTCCCCACATTTTGGACATTTTTAAAAGAATGAATTGAAACTCTTAGCCTCTGCAAGATTGAAAATGCCAGTACCTCAAATGTCAATCCCCCCCCCCCCCCCCCAGTGGCTTTATAATGCCACTGATCTCTTGCAATCAGGTGGAACAGAAAGAAGTGCATCCCTTTGTCTGAAAAACGATGCTAATCCTTATGTGCATGCTTGTCATTTAAATTGATAGTGTCTTCATTGTCTTGCATGATACATAGATAATCCCCCAGATTGTGATTTTCTTCAAGAGGCTTTCTAGTCCAGTGCTCAGTTTATGTTTCATTGTCATTCTGGAATCTAATTCTCTTTTTCTTAACTTGATTCCATTTATTATAATGCATGCTTCAAATGCTGTGCTTTGTAAACTGTTAGATGAAAATGTAGCTCATTCAGTTGCAATTGGAACCAAATGTTGATGTAACTGCATTCATCTATTCATTTAATTGATCAGAATGGCTGCAGAGACTTAGGTAGCTATTTACTGAAACTGGTGGCGTATCTTTAGCACAGTTGAGTTCCAAATCTTGACAAAAATAATAACCAAGTACAGCACTAGTATCACTGAAATGATTTTTTTCTTCACATTATCTTGGGAATTGTAATTTTAGTTGGACATACGCAGTTATAAGGGTCTTCTCTTAGAGATGATAATATCTCCCTAATGATAGTACCCACAACTTTTGAAGGCAAAGCTGTCCCACTGATTAATTGTTTTAACTGTCAGGAAATTTCTCCTTAGTTCTAGATTGGCTCTCTCCTTTATCAGTTTCCATCCATTGCTTCTCACCCTGCCTTCAGGTGCTTTGGAGAATAGTTTGACTCCCTCTTCTTTATGGCAACTCTTTAGATATTGAAACATTGCTAGCATGTTACCCCTAGTCCTTCTTTTCATTAAATTAGATATAACCAATTCGTGCAAGTATCAATTCCTGATATATGGGGACTTGAGGGATTTGTGAGTGATCCTCAGATTGATTTGTCCATAAAAAAGGTTACCTTAAGGGAAAAAAGAAGTTTTTTCTCTTGAGACAATTTCAGCTGCACATCCCATGGATGGAGTCTTTCTCAATAGCTGGCCTCTTTCCCTGGAATAACCTTGCCCCAGAGATCGAATGACCCCCTTCTTTATGAGTTTTTTAAAAAATTAATAAGACCTATTTCAAAGGGTCTGATAAATTGTTTTGAATTTTCCTGCAGGAGTATATTAATGGAACAGGTTGTTAACATGGCTTAGGCGACTCTGATTATATATTCCTTATGTACTTTGTTTTTAATTTGACAACTATTTTAGTGCAGAGTCAGTATGATCTAAGCTGCAAATTAAACGTGGATAAATGAACAAACCAAGTTATTTATTTATTGTATTTATTTCCTGTATGTGCATTTCTGAAACGGCTATCTGCTAGATTTCATTTGATTCAAAATGTTAATTATTTTTTGAGGAATTAATCCATGTTTGCATTCAAGATTTCATGTATTACTCTATCTCATTGGTCTTTTTTTTCTTTTACAATGAGTATTGCTGGAAATCATGAGCCATAATTGCTTTCTCAAAATATGTTCTATGGATAAGTTTTCCTAACCCATGCTTTTAAAAATATAAATCATCATATCAAATGAACTTCTTCTCCTAATGAAATCCTCCTCCTCCTCCTCCTCCTCCTCCTCCTCCTCCTCCTCCTCCTCCTCCTCCTCCTCCTCCTCCTCTTCCTCCTCCTCCTCCTCCTCCTCCTCCTCCTCCTCCTCCTCCTCCTTGCAACTGTTTGCCAACCACAGGGGTTACATTCTTGAAAATGCTCACTTAAAAAAAGCTCAATTGACATTTCATAGGAAAATGGAGACATTGTCAAAACTCATTCTGAGATTTGCCACCCACTACAATGTGAGCCAGTTTGGTGCAGTGGTTAAAGTACGAGGCTACAACCTGGGACACTATAAGTTCGATGTCCCATCTTAGGAACAAATTCAGCCAGTCCCATTCTCTCAGCCCTTGGAAAAAGAAGGAAATGGTGAACTATTTGCAAAAATCTCTGCTGAGAAAATTGCAGGGACTTATTCAAGCAGTTGCCAGGAGTTGAAGGCAAGGACTATGAAATATTACCTTGGCTTCTAGTGTAGTTCTGCCCAAGCAAAGCCTGAGTAAGTCTGGCAATGTCTTGCTTTGTCTGCACTGTTAAAACTGGTGCACTACCAAACTTACCCAGGATTGGCTGCTCACTTTTCTTATATAAGTTTAATACCTGTTCTGTCCTCACTACATGTTGCTCTGTGTGAAGGTTGACATACAGCTAAACCCACCTACCCTCCAATGAAACAGACCATGTGTGTAAATCTGGATGCTTTATTGAAATAACAGCATATGGTGAAACTTGAGAAAATAGGGATCCATACAATGAAAGCCAAATACAAGATAGACAGTATTGCCCAAAGCTAGCTAGTCCAATGGAATAATTTGTTTAATTCATTGAGAGAAGGGATATCACACTTCATTTAGTATTTAAGCAGTCTTTGTATCACTTATTTTGAGAACCACTTTGCTAACATGATGTAACGGAATATGTAGATGATCCTGGAGGATGAGAGAAAGAGGTGTTGCCTGGGAAACAGTCACATAAGAGAAGGGAGATCCTCCAAGCGCTTAATGGTCAGAAAAGAAACTTAGGAAGGACCTGTCCTATTTCATCTGACAATTAAATGTGCCATCTGGACGTTTCTACTTTTAGAGTTTAAAATTCTGTTAATGTAGCTTTAGCTCATCTAGTTGTTTTTCCTATCTGGCTTACCCAGGAGGGCTGACATAGATGCACATTTGTTTGAATTTTCACCAAATATATTTTGGGTTTTGTGATTTAAAAAAATAGATATTGATAAATTTTAGCAGATGCCACGGATCACATTACATGTTGCTTCTTTTTAAACCTGTGGGCATTTATTAAACATTACTCTTCCCTTCAATTTGAGGATTTTTCAGTTTACCCTCATTAAATCTTTGTTTGTTGCTTTGTGCAATATCACATATATTATTTTCATATTATTTGTACTGATGTGCAAGATGGTAGTCATAATGCCAGAAAAAAATGAGGAAGAGTGCACAGGAGTGTATTACTTCGCCTGGGGCAATATATGTTTTTCGTAGATTTTGTCCACAGCTATTTTCTATAGGAACATTTAGTTCTATCTGGATGTAGCTCATTGGTTCCTCCTGGTTTACTACTTTGTCTAAAGCATCTTCTTACTATAAAATGCACCGATTTTTTTCCAGGCACTTGGATACTATCATGCTAATCATGATAAATAACTGCAGAATAAACCATTTTCTATAATTAAATGAGTCTGAGTCAGAGATAGATGAGTGATACGTCTAATGGTTTTTATTCTTGTTTCAAGAGAAAGAAAAATCAAAGCAATGAAATACTTCATTTAGAGCAGATACATCCTCCCTTCCTCCTTTCTCTCTCCTCTCTCTCTTACACATGCATGCACTGAGAGAAAGACATACACATACATATAGATGGAAATTTGAAGTGAAGCTGCAATCTCTAAGAAAGAAAGTGGCTAAGCCCCTGTCAGTTATTAAGGATTACTTGGTACTGGCACTTATATATGAGATATATTTCCTTAACAAGTAAGAATCTAATGGATTAGGTCTTATCTAATTATGGATTCCACGTTAAACTGTGGCTTATACTGTCTGTGGCTGCTGCTCTGACATAATTAAACTTAATGTACTTTTAATGATGTCGTCTTAACTCATATATGATTAGAATCAAATGAAGATGAGCTGTCACCAGTCCAGGAGAGCCTCTTTCTGCAGCTCCTGATAGGAAATATTAATAATGCCAATTTCATGGTTAACAACATTGGTTTTGCTGTGGAGACTGCTTGTCATGCTATTGGAGCTAATCTCAGCTGAGCTAAAGCTGAGTAGGTCCCATCATTTTGAAGAGTCTCCACAGAGCAGTAGAGCTTGGTTTTTTAAGCGCACTTTTTGTTTGAAAAATGACAAATAAGCTCAAAATTAAAGTTAGCAGCTTCTGAGAACAAAATAGGACTAGCATCCAATGCCGTCTTCTGATGTTAGTGTTTCATTGCCATTTTGAGTTCAGAGTACTTGCCAGCCATGCTTTAATTCCATCATATTTGGGCCTTATAACAGATCACTTCTAATTCTGAGACTGAGAAAATTTGTAAGTTGTTAAATTCTGTCCTAAATCACTCTCCCTCTCCTTTGTAGCTAAGTAATCCCACTTTTGTTCCTATATTTAAACAAGGCTGGCATGGCTGCTGTTCTGCTAGTGTGAGGCAACCATTGGCATGAATGAAGAAAAAGGGAAAAGGCAGCTTAGTTTTGGCCTTGAAATATAGCTGCATTGTCACAAAGCCTGATGAGCTGGCCTAGTTGGTAGTCTGCGCTGGTGTGGAGTGATTTTGGACAAGCAGTTCCATTGATGCAGCAAGTAGATATATATGTATGATGTGGACTGGAATCTTGGAGAGCATACCCATCTCTTGCTGTGGCCATGCTGACAGTTGATGTGGAAAGCGGGAGGGGACAGTAAAGAAAGAAAGAGGTCCAGCTAGATTAACCAGTGTGGGACACCTTAAACCCAGGGTTATGCTACATATTGGGTGTCATTTATATATCACAATGTGAAAGCTATTGTTTTAAATTGGAGGCATTTCATTGCAAAGATGTCCAGAAACACATAAATTTGTACTTAATTCCTTCCACAGGATTTTTAAGTCATAGCATTCTTATTTATTCCCTTCCTGGTTGTTAACTAGAAAGCTCTCTTCAAACCAAGGCATTTAAAAGGAATTGTTTAGCTGTATTTGTTTTACTAACCTACCTAAATGTGATTGTATGTATGTATGTACGCATGTATGTAGTATATATTGTTAGACATGTAGGCTAATGACATGTAGAAATATATTTACATGTAATGAGCATCCTTTTTCATTAACGACTTCATTGCATGCCTGTTGTGCAGGACAATCTTACACATACCATGTTATAATAGTTTAACTACATTTGCAATGCTTTTGAAATTAATTAAAAGTAACTTTGACTAGCTAATGAACTGAAAAGCCTAATAATATAAGGTATTATCTATAATCTACAGACAAAGTGATTCTATATTTAATTCACCCAAAAACTCATGATTATATGCCAATGCAAAACCACAGGGTGTACTAAAATTGGAAACCAAAGAAGTGCTGTTGCAATCCATTCACATCCTTTTAAAATGTTGGGCTCATTGTGTGGAGAGTGAAATGTGTAATGATTGATCAATTAGCTAGATTATATGTAAAATAACAGGTTAAGATTTCCAAGGAATCAGGTTCTGTACTCAGACACATGAGCACAACAGTACAAATTAACACATAGAATTATTGGCAGATAATGAAAGAAAAACTATTGATGAAAGGGGAAATCTCACATTTAATTTATAAAAACTATCCATTGTGCTTTGTAATTTTTGGATTTAATTTTGGATGGGAAAAATAAGCAGCATGTGATGGTGGTAATTTAGAAGTTCTAATGCAATACTTTGACCTCTCTCTCTCTCTCTCTCTCTCCCTCCCTCCCTCCCTTAAAATCAGTTATTCATCTGCATGATTGTTTCAGTAGAGTAAAAAAACTAGTGCTATTCACAGCAAATAATTGTAAAAATTACTGATACAAATTTGAAAAATGTACAGACTTTGAAATGTCAGCAGGTCAAATGAATCCATTTGGTTCATTTAACTTCCATCTTAACACTTCCCCTGTTTATGGCCTAAACTTTTCAGAAATAATTTTGCATGCTTGAATAATTCATTATATATGATGAATGAATAATAAATCATTATTTCAGATTTATAACAGTAATCTGTATTACTATGTCAATGTTAGGAACTATGAAAAGCTATGAAATGAAATTTTGAGACCAAAGCAGAAGAAAACCAAAGTAAAGATACTGTAACTGATAAGGTTTTGGGGCTAGCAAAGCTTCATTAGCATGAAAAGACTGCTTCGTACTATGAACCTAATTCTTATCAGGTTTGTAAAGGCAACATAAAATATACTCAGGTATATTACTTGGGCTTCCTTTTAATTGCAGCTATACAACAGCGACCAGCCTTCCTTAGACAGTGCAGCAAGTTGTGAGATTGAAGTTGCATTTGGGAGAAGCAACTACAATGGACAATTTTCTTTGTCCTTGGAAGATCTTCATGTGATTAAGGGTCCACTTTAATGGAGAATATCCACCAAGAGAAAACACTTACCCCGACCTACACATTTTCATTCTCTGAGCATTAGGTTTTGAGAGTTCTCACATAATCTATGAAAAACTAACAGAATATAATATCTGGCAGTTACAAAACCAAAGGATAAATTCACACCAAAAGAAGATGGGAAGGAAGACAGCATTATTTCATAAATTTGGGATTTATGATAAATAGCTGTGTGTACACAATTTGTATACAAATTGTATGCACACAGTTATTATAAATACTTCTTAAGTAAATCATACCATTTAGGAAGCAACAAGTCTGATTTTGGGTTATATTGCTAGTTGCTTAAGAAGTGAGATATCCAACCAGTAGCTGATATACTAGATGTATTACTCTAAGAAATTTTATACCTTTAACCTTTCTATCCCAGCTGATTCCCCCACTTTTAACTCATAATAGAAAAATAATCCCCTTTTTTCAATCATAGTAAGAAGGCTTGTAATATTGCTACTGGACTCCCTTGGGTTTCACAGGCTTGAGAACCTATAGCTATAGAAGTGTTTAATTGTTGGAGAGGTTGATTTTTATTAGGGACTCTGCCTTCAAACATGAGGTTGGTTTACATCAAAGGATCTGGAGACTAAATTGTATGACAAACAATTAAGGGACCTAGTTATGTCTAGTTACCAAAGAGAAGGATCAGGGGGGACATGATAACTTTCTTGAGGGGCTGTCACAAAAAAGAGAGGATTGACTTGTTTTGAGTACATTGCATTTGAATAGTTAAACTGTGCTAGATACATCATCCATGTTCACCAAATTGTATCCATGTTGCAGAACAGAAGAGGTATCTCTGAAACAATCCAAAGTCAATTCCTTTGGGACTTTTTATACTAATTACACACCATAATATTTCTATGAAAGTTCCGTACTGTTTGGTATATAGACAAAAATATAATGTAAATTCTTGTCAATTCATTTCTTTCTTTGTTTTTGCTTGTTGTCCCCCCTCCCTTCTTTAGTCTGAGTGTATTTACTCTAATCTGGATCTAACAATTGATTGGGAAGATGCTGGGGGCAAACTAAACTGGAAATTACTCACAATAACTTCCCAGTTGAACCAATCTGTCAATTTCTGCTTTCTGAAAGCAACTCCTGTTAATAAACTGAATGTTTTGAAATGGTGTCAAAATCAACAAATCAGCCCTTGGGACAAAGTGGCTTTTAAACTCCTATCAAGAGTGCATTGATTTCTCATTCTGCTTATACAAACAACATCATGTACCTTTTATCTAAAATGTATGGATGACAACGTGCCATTAATTCTGATGCCACCCTGAATGAAGAAGGAATTACTGGCAAGGCGGTTTAGAGAACATGCTAAACCATCCCTATAGAATAATGAACACATGATGTTACTATTGTATTATCTCATATTGATTCTCAGGAATGAAAAGATACTTTGACAATCAGCTTGTGCCATCCACACAGACCACGTGGCAAATGAAAGAAATGTGCATTCTGTATATTATTATTCCAGAGAGAGTGCTGTGTTAACGTTAACTTATTAAATTTCAGAAATAACTCTCATGGTAGGAATTAAATGTATTTCAGACTGGCAGGTACAGCACAGCGTAATGAATGTGCCTTGCATGGGTTTAGGGAATAGTAGTTCAGATCTGAATAGCTCTGCATACTGCATGTTTGAGGCAGTGAACAAATCTAATTCAATCGAGCCTAATCCATCAATAATAAAATCTACAGTTATGTGTGTTCTGTGAACTAGAAAACCTGGAAATTATGTTTTTAAAGGAACCATTCCTTTGGCAAAAGCAGCAATGTTGAGACACTTCAGCAATGTAATAACCTTCCCTCTTCCAGTTTTGAACTGCCATTCTCTAATTCAAAATGAATACGGCATCCTGAATATAAATTTATGGCCATCTCAATCCATCCAGAATATCATTCAACGCTGTAGATATTTCCATTTCCAGATATGTCATTTCTTTGTGTATACAAGTCTCCATAATGCATCATACAGAAAGCCAGAGTTTTACAAAACAATAAAAATTAGCATCTTCCACCTACTGCCCTACGATGACTGAAGGCTATTGTATTACAGTTGGATGTGGCACTAAACTGCAGTTTATTTTAGGATTGCAAGGAAAAGATTGGAACTTATCAATTTATTTTCTAAACCAATTTAGTGTAATGCCTACACCTGGACAAATCAATCATAACTGCTCTTCCCAGTTCTAACTTTATCCTCCTCTCTCCAGGACTAATTCTTCTTTTTCCACAGGAAAAAGGAAACAATCAATATAGCAAGAAAGTCATCCTTTCTAAATTTTGAAGAATGGGCAGACAGCAGGTAAAAATTGCAGTCCTGCTCAGAATCTTGATTTCCTTCAAAGGTGATATTGGACTCAGATGGATTTGAAGAAATCAGAATCCCAGGAAAGCAGACATTGAGAGAGGGTCAAACAACTTTTTAAGATCCCTCGCCATAAAAAGTAAGACAATATATTGACAATCAAATGAGAAGGGAAGTGTTGAAAAAAAAAAAAGGGTTCAGAGACCTAAAGCTCAAAGCTTGAGGCCAAATCAAATAGTTTTTCTGATTTCCCTTCTGCTTTGCTCTGTGATTCAAACTAAAATAATCTCTATTCTATTTTAAAAAATGTAGCCCACTGTCTTTGTTATTAACAGAATAGCAGAATTGGAAAGGCCCTTGGAGGTCTTCCAGTCCAACTCCTTACTCAAGTAGGAGAGTCTATACCATTTCAGGCAAAGGGTTGTCTTAAAAATTTCTAGTGTTGGAGCACCCACAACCTCTGGAAACAAGCCTTTCCATTAATAATTGTTCTAAGTATTAGGAAATTTATCCTTAGTTCTAGGTTGACTCTCTCCTTGATTAGTTTCCATCCATTGCTTCTTATTTTGCCTTAAGGTGCTTTGAGGAATAGGTTGTCCCCCCTCTTCTTTATGACAGCTCCTTAGATATTGAAAGAACGCTATCATGATACCCCTTCTTTTCATTAAAGTAGACATGCCTAATTCCTGCAATCATTCTTCATATGTTTTAGCCTTCAGTCCTCTTATTGTCTTTGTTGCTCTTCTCTGTATCTAGAGTCTCAACATCTTTTTCATATTGTGGCAACCAAAACTGGATGCAATATTTCAAGGGTGGTCTTATCATACTCGGAATATTGTTTGTAAAGGAGAACATCATGGCATTCTTCAAATTATCACAGGTAGATGCAATGTCCAGGCACAACTTAAACAGCCACTCCAAAAATATTTTGACTATAATGACCATTCTATTCTTTTATATGATCTAAGGGCCTGAATAATCCACTTATTTCTAAAACTTTTAGAACAACTTAGGGTGTTTCATTTCTGCTTTGACTATTTCAAGATATTCTTGGTTCATGCTTCTCACATTCCGTGTTCCAAGTTTTATATATTCTTGTTAAAAATCAGATCCTTGTATCAATAATCAATGACTAGTTTTCATTGTGATTTGGTCTGGCCATATAAGTACTTCCAGATTTATTTGTGAGAACACAGCATTTCTTTCCAGTAGCTCAAGTACTTTTAAATGATGTGTGTGTGTGTGTGTGGGGGGGGTATCCTGTTATGATATCCAAACTTCCCTGAATATCTACAGCAAGCACATACCGTTTTCTTGCTAATAGAATGGAAATGATTTGCCATCATCTCCTCCCAGGAGATGGCCTTTATAATGTCACAGATAGGATCAATATTTCCAAAGATTTGCAGGAATCATCTTTGCTAGTAAAACTGAAAGAAGAGATAAAGTGAAGAATCATGGAAAATGGGTTGAGGACAAGTGGGAGTTTACAGACATAATAAGGGTTGGCAACTCATCTAGGAAGAACAACTCCAGAATCAAACAACAACATACTTCTTTCCAGCTGAACGTAATTTTTGTATAATGTGACAAAGCTTGAAGTACTGTGGTAGGCTTTGACTCCATCACAAGACACCTCAATCATTTTTTTTTAATGATCCCATAATGCCTTGTGGGGTGGAGCCTGGGCAACTGAATGGACCTGAGTGTTACTGACTGGATGCCTTCCTATCGTCAATGCAGAGTTATATATACTCACAGCCTCCACTCTAGGCCACCGCACCACTCTATCACAAGACACATCAATGCTGTTGTAAATTCTTACCCAGATACAAAGCCCCAAGGCCATAACAAATTACATGTGTAGCTAAGCTAATGCACTAATCACTAGTATTTTTCATATTTAATTTTGTCATTTTCGAGCTTAAGAGGCCTTCTGACAATTTCCTGATTAGCAATTCAATTGCTTCAAATGTTTTTGAGGACATTTATACATTCACATTCAAAATAATAGTGTGGAGTTGTACTTTGACATAGTTCAGTTATACTCGCATGGTGAATAACTTCTAAAGCAATTAAACATCACTTTACACAAACACATTACTTTCCATGGAGTTATAAAATTATATTGCTCCTGATTTCCTTGCAGCCATTTTGCTTTAAGACTGAAGGGTGCCCAGAACTGCTAATCAGGAAGTTGGCTGATGAATCCCTGGGAGGAATCTGAGTTTGAAATGGGCTCAGAGCCATCACTAGTCAGGTTTTTCAGATGTATTTTTCTTTCACCAGAAGTAGACATACAACTATAGTCAGTCATGGGAATGCTGATACCAATATAATCTAGGACTAATTCCATTTGCAGAAGAATCTCCATAGAAATTCAGAAAAATATTTTAACATGTATTATTTTGTGTTCTAGGAAGAAGAAATGTTGATGCCTAAGGTATTATTACCTTATATTTTACCTTGGAAAACAATATAAGCACTAGAGAGCAAGTGTTAATGTGTTAGTTCTCAAAGTGATGGCGAATCTATATATTAAAAATATCTCATGAACATACCTCTTGAATCTTGGAGACAAGATACAATATGTGCAGAAACATCTGGATGATGGAGGAGGGAAAATGAAGAAACATGGGCCACAATGACATGACATAAACTCTGACTGTTATGTTTGTGTGCATGATATTGAGGTGCAAGTACAATGGGGCAGAATTTATATCACAATGTCTTGATGGAGGTTTTGTTCTTTCAGCACTATCATGCATACCTCTGAATGTTTCTATTTCAATCAAACAAGCAAATGTTCTTAGAACAATGGAAGAGTATATAGTTTGCACATGAGTTTCCAAATCCTAGCTACAGTTACATATTTCACTGAGAAGTCTTCCTTGTGCCTTTAAAATCACCATCTACAGTCAATAATTTGGAAATCAGAGAAGCATTCTTTTTCTGAGTTGCAACCCTTGGCACTTGAGTGGTGTGTTGAGTGCTGCAATTAGAAAAGTAATGGCCCAGGCACTAATTTATAGCCTATATTGAAGCTAAATTTATTTCATATATATTTAAACTCAATTAAAATTCAGTGTAATTGATATAATTACTCTCCATCTCATGTGCCACACTGACACATTACAAGTTACCATTTGAAAACAAATTTGGGAGTCCTGAGAGGGCCTTAGTCAAGCCAAATCTAGATAAAACAAACGTTTAGGTTTGGATAGGAACATCCAAAAGTTTGTTTAATTCAGCATAGAATTAAATGCTTGCAAGCATTCTGAAAACAAACATTTAAAGCAAAATCCTACCTAGGTCAGCTGCCTCTCTCCATCACCAAACATATTATTCTCCTAATCATGCTGCTTTTGACACTAGTGATCATATACAAAAGAATAGTGAGATGAACTAAAAAGTCTTAAAATAGTTTGTCCAGTAACTGAGATTGGTGTAGATCCTACATTTATTTTTTTGAAGGTAAAACTAAAGGTTTCCCCTTTCCAGTTGTTTTTGACTCTAGGAGGTGGTGCTCAGCTCCATTTCCTAGCCAATGGAGCCAGCATTGCCCAAAGTTACTTCAAATTTACTAGAAGAAAGTTAACCTGCTCTATTTAGGATTTCTCTATTTAACATGCTTCAAAATAACAGCAGGGCAGCACTATCCAAGAAGCATCACCATATTCTTACTGAGGAGCATGAAAAAAAATCATGATAAAGTTATGCTATTCATGGAGAGCATTAACATACCTCCAAAAGTTAAGATTGGCATTTTCAACATTATAAGGGAAGATATCAGTAAAAGAGAGATCAAGTCTTCTGGCTTAATTGTCAATCTGGCGGGCAATCAAGATGTGGAATGAGAAGACAGATGTGTACCTCACCCTTTGCAATATTGTGTTTGAGGGAAATATTATGAAGATTCAGCTGGAAGTACCAAAAACAAACAGAGCTGATTTGATCAATTTGATCAATATGTGGCCAATAACTCAATCAAAATATGGTTTTTTCTTTAATAGAAACTGCTAGGTTCACTAGGAACCACTAACATATAGCCAGAAATAAAGAAATTTCCCAAAGGCAGTGTTGTGTGTTTGGAATTTCAAATCACAGCCAGATATCCTTAATGTTTTCTGAATAGCAAAGAAAGCATGTTTATATTATAAGCCTTTGGCCATGTGGGCCCTGAAACACCTTTATGTGCAGACTGGAAGCTTTCTATAGATCAACGTTTTTTCTCCACTTCTACTTGTGTATGATATGTAATGTTAAGAAATAAAATATATGCTGTGACTTATAGGTCCTTAGTCTTAGTTCATGCAAGAGTTGTGGAATTTCTTCCTGGAAACTTTTTTCTGGGAATAATTCTATTTGAATCCATCATACATTTCCATTTTTTAAATGTATATATCACCATTTGTTGATGAATCTGGATGAAAGTTTTAAATCACATTGCACTATAAAGTGCAATGCACTATAAAAACTCTCTTTTGAACATTTTTGCCTGCACAAATATACACCTTTCTAAATAAACAGCTGGAACACTTTTTAAAAGGACAATGGCCACTGAAAAAGCATGCACATTTCAAAAGGTTTGAAGGCTGTATAATGAAAAATGTATTAGTCCAAATACCTCTGCCCTTTTGAGGATAATGGGCCTTTTTGGAATTTTGAACATGTATGTATTGTCATAAAAAAGGATGATCCATTGTGGCCACACACAGTATAATACTAGAACGTAAATGCCTTTATCTTTAAAAATGCCATCTATATGGAGACTAGAGGTATTGCTTGAAATATAGATTATAACCTATAAAGCTGGTATTTTGCTTCATATCATGCTAGTTTCCTATTCATTCACAAAACTCTTTAAAAAACTAGTAGTAGGCCAGGAGTTTGAGGGATATCTTCAACTTCATTGTCATCATTCCTGGTCCCAATATTGGCATCTTGAAGCCCCAAGGCCATAACAAATTACATGTGTAGCTAAGCTAATGCACTAATCACTAGTATTTTTCATATTTAATTTTGTCATTTTCGAGCTTAAGAGGACTTCTGACAATTTCCTGATTAGCAATTCAATTGCTTCAAATGTTTTTGAGGACATTTATACATTCACATTCAAAATAATAGTGTGGAGTTGTACTTTGACATAGTTCAGTTATACTCGCATGGTGAATAACTTCTAAAGCAATTAAACATCACTTTACACAAACACATTACTTTCCATGGAGTTATAAAATTATATTGCTCCTGATTTCCTTGCAGCCATTTTGCTTTAAGACTGAAGGGTGCCCAGAACTGCTAATCAGGAAGTTGGCTGATGAATCCCTGGGAGGAATCTGAGTTTGAAATGGGCTCAGAGCCATCACTAGTCAGGTTTTTCAGATGTATTTTTCTTTCACCAGAAGTAGACATACAACAACTATAGTCAGTCATGGGAATGCTGATACCAATATAATCTAGGACTAATTCCATTTGCAGAAGAATCTCCATAGAAATTCAGAAAAATATTTTAACATGTATTATTTTGTGTTCTAGGAAGAAGAAAAAATATCTGGGTCTGTAATTAGGACTGCTCATACTAGAAAATTATAACTTCCATGACATTTCCAAATCCTTCAATTATTCATTTGCATTTTACTTTTATTCTTTCTTTTTATACTTGTTTACATATTTTTATTAATGTTTAATAAACATTTTAAAAAAGACTGCTAATACCCCTGATAAATATTCTTTCATGATTAAGTTCACTGGATAACTTTGGGATCTAGCCTACTACACAGAGATAAAATGAGATAAAAGAATTGTTTATTTCAGTATATGATCCTTAAGAAAAATATAAATAAAAACCTAAATGATCTTTGAAGATTAAAGAAGGAATTTAGATAATTTCAGATTCCTAAAACAACAAGAGCCTACATATTTAACAGCAGTTCCAGTACTTGAGAAAGATAATCTTCTGATACAATTTATTTAAATTTCCCAAACGCTGAACAAACCACCATACTGCTGCTGCCCAATAAGAAATTGCTCAGACCACAATGAACCATGGTATGAAAGTGAAATCACAGAACTTTACCTGAAGATTCACAGTTCTGAAGTTCTTCATAGCACTATCATAGAGAAATGTGTCTTTTTACCCGATTTTGCTGTGCTAGGAAGTATAGGATGTAACATTTACTAAACTCCTTCAGTCTGGCAACACAAAATCCACCGTTATTTAGACATTATAAATCTTAGAAAATGAAATCTCATTGATCTAGTGATTCTGAAGAATTCATGAACCATAAATGAATGGAAATAATGCAGCTATAACTTGCAGTAGAAGTTTAACCTTAAATTCCTTGCCCGATGGTTAACTGCAGGTGGGTGGATGGGAAATAAAGGTATAGCAATGACACGTGCAAAATAAATATAAATAAATTTCTCAGGATTCTGAGCTCCTAATTACCTACTTGGATTTCATTATTTATCGAATATTGACAACAATCAACTTCCTATGTTGCTTACTCCAGCCAAGCTTATAGTTGGGCAACAGTTTTTGAAAGAACATATGGTGCGGTAACACTACACATTTGCAAATCAGATTAGGTATTTGGAAAAATGCCATTCTCTATTTTATTTTTATTTTTAAAAATCATTTGGCAAACCAGCCTTGCCTTATAGTTGAGGCTGGCAGGACATAGTCAGAGAACAAGTGTTAAGCACTACTTTATTTGTACAGTATACTTTATCCTGCCTCTGAGACCTGCCCCTCATAAAATCACTTACTAGTAATAAAGGTTATTCAAGCACTAGCTTATTTAAATATACAAAAGCCACAAGTAATATAAAATGGGGGAAATCAAGCCAAGTTTGATATTGTTGGAATTCAAAGTCATGCATAAATCATGTACTCGGGAAAGATGAATGCAAGCAAATTCATTTTTATAGCTTTTTAAAAGGCTTGCAGTGAGACTGTTTTGCGATTCCAAGTCTACCACTGAGAAAGCTTCTGTTTCGTTGCACAGTTGTGTTAATTGGTGAGCCTATGACCAAGGATCCTGATGGTGATCTGAAGCATGTAGGCAGAAACGCATGGGTGAAGTGAGTTCCTCAGGGTACTTTGGGAATAGATTTCGATCATTCAAGATTTTAAGGATTATAGCAGAAATTTACTTGAGGCAATAAAGTTGTTGATGTTTTGGGGGGTTGCTGGTCCCCTTGTCTTCATTTTATTGCACCAATATCTGGGAAAATATGGAAGGTTTTTTTGTTTTGCTACGGAAATATAGGAATGGATCCAATCTGGGTCAGTCACTGGGACCAGAGTTTTTATCTTCCGAGCATTTGGACTCATGCTGGAGCCCTTCCTCAGGGAACTTCTCTGTAGAGTCTGCACAAGTATGAAAACTCAGAAGATAAAATCTCTGGTCATGTGGACCGACCCAGATTGGATCCTGCAGCATTACTTAGGACACATATATTCACCTTCATTTGTGACAGGAATAGATGAACAGTAGGAAGATGTGGAACGGCAGACCTCGAATGGTACTCTCCAGATGTGTTGACTTCAATAAAGGATAATCTAACAGGACATTATGGAAGATGACTATATCAAGAAAACATGACCTTGAGGAGAAAAGAGTATGTCACTTCATATCAGGGCTTGCTTGTTTCTTTCTTTATTGCTTCTTTTTTTAAAAAACTATTTTTTTTGGCTGACATAATAAGAAAACTAAAGCTAGGGGTTTTTTTTTTGTGCAAGTTTGCTATTATAGCCTTTCAAAGATATAATTATTCACCAGCATTAGAAAATAATAAATGTTGTGAGGTTTCTGCAATTATTATTTTTTCTTAATTTCTATTTTATATTAGAATTTATTGTCTGGTTGTATGCTACCCTTTAAATCATAAAGCAAAATAAGTTAAAAAATATACAAGCCTGCAAAGTTTACGGGATAGAATTATTGTATATGGATAATAGATATTCTAGACTATATGGATTAATGGGATATGCAAATTTCACTTGGTGACAGCTACATAGAAGACAAATGTAACTTACCGATTCGGTTATGGCTCAACTACGGCTAATAGATTTTTAACTAGCCACTAAAATTCAATCTCTCTCCCTGTCATCTACCTACCTAATTCCCCACTACCAGTCTGACACATGACCTGTGTCAAGGAAGGCATTTGTGCTCACAAGTAGCTACTAAATTACATAAGGAACTTCAAAGGGATTCACAAGTGGTTGGATACATTTTAATAAAGAGGATTGTGACTGAACCATAGCTGTGCAAATACTATTGAATATCCACTATTTCAAAATTGTCTTCTCCAGACACTTGGCTTCCCAATTCTTGAAATTATATTTGGAACATTTCTAGAGGATACATTTACAGGGATAAAGAAATATACTCCACGCGAGAATGTCCTGAAACAACAGATGACAAGGGAATGTTCTGTACTGTATAGTTGGATCATTTTACAAAAGTTAATAGTGATAACGTCACATGCATAACACCAGTAGCAATAGATTCCATAAAGCCAGAATAATTTATCCTTCTGAAAACAGAAAATATTTATTCTGTAGGTACTCAGATAACGTTCAAAATCAAACAGCCATGGATGCCATTTCTGTACTTCCTTATTGGATCTAATATGTAACCCCACAGTCTGAGAAGAAAACCATGCTTTAAGTCTAAGTAAATAGCTAGTATGGATGACTTTTAAATCTTACTTTCATTGAGCACATTGAACATCTTAATATTCTGGGAATTATAATTCAGCAACATCTGGAGTGCCAATTTTTCTTCCACTTCTGACTTACAAGATACACACAGAATTAAGCTCCATTGATTTATTATGGAACTAGCCTGCTTGTAAACCTGATAAGGATTGTAGCCCTAGAATAAATTGAATACATAATCATACAGCAAAATAAAACAAAACAGACACTCAGTTTAAAATGTGAATGGCACCATTATTGTGTAGTTCACCCGACAAATGTGATAAAATTATATAAAGCTGCTAATTCTTGAACTTGAATGAAAGGTGCAGTCCCAATGTTTATCATTTCCTATATTAAATTTAATATCTAGGCTGGAACTGTGTATAAAAAATAATCGACTTCATAAGTTAATAAAAGTTGCTTTGTCATTTTGACAACTTATACTACATGGGTAACTTTCTTTTTCTGTGTGCTGCATTTTAAAGATAATTATGTAATCTGTGCAAATAGTTAAGAATCTAAGCTAAACATTGTAACTTCTGAAGTACAGAATTATTTTAAATATGTTAAGTATTTAAGTATTTTTCCAAATTGTGTCAATCTGTTTCAAGTGCACAACTGTATTAAAAATAAAATAAAATTCCTCACTATAATTACTTATTTTCCTGACCATTTTAAATATTTGGTAGATCCTCTGTTTGCAAAATATGTTCAATTCCAAGAAATAATTGCTCTTAAGAATGAATAATCACACACAAAAAAAAATGTTGGCTATAGACTTGACATGTCCCTACTTTTATTATTGGTGAGCTAGAATAGCCTATCTGAAACCACAGCCTTCCAGATGAGCTAGAACCAATATTCAGACCTTCAGGCCACAATGACTACTAGACATATATAGAAGGCTTCAGTTTAGCATGATATATACATCATCATATAGCCAATTGGCATGCAAGAACTTCCAATATTGCCAGCTGAGTGGTTTGGGGATTACAGGAACAATCCTAAACTTCCAAGTCAGGAATGGACAACAGTGATTATAGTTGCATTTATTGGGCTGTAATAATCTGTTTACTACTGAGAGGTGTAATTTGATTTGCTTCATTCTGTGTCAGAAAACTCTTCAAAACCTGGCCAGTGAATATAGTTTTTTTGTGTTTACTTTGAAGGTCCATTTCAAATCAGCTGCTGGCAACACTTTAATAGAACAATCAGCTCCTAAACCATTTTCAAAAGTTAGACTCAGTATGAAATGAAACCATTTTGTAGCCTGGAGTTTCAAGTAATATCAATTTGTCAGTATCTATTAGTTAGAATATCCCAAAGATATTCTTCAAGAGGCAACTGGACTTTCTGGTTTTTTATTGAATATGTTTCACTTCTCATCCAAGAAGCTTCTTCAGTTCTCACTGGATGGTAGAGAATGGAAGGATTTATACTCCTTGAAGACAGCTGGTCATTTGTCTGGTCAGGTGTCTGCAAGGAGTATAAATTCTTCCATTCCTCACTTTCCGGTCAGAGCTAAAGAAGCTTGTTGGATGGGAAATGAAACATCTTCAAAGAAAACCCAGAAAGTCCAATTGCCTCTTAAAAACGCACCTTTGGGACAACCATAAACTGGATGTCGGAGAATCTCCATGGCCATTTAACTATTTAGAATACTTTCTAAATATTGAAGACAATATTTGCAAATTGAGAACTTTTTTTTTTTTTACAATTTAGAGGGCTTTACACATTCACATGTAATTTGGTTTCTGTATTGGCAAAGGTTTGCAAACACTAATTGCAACATATTTTGTTCTGCTTTCATTAATCCAGTCTTGGGACAAAACAACATGGTTAGGGAAGAAAAATGGAGAAAGAATTCATATTATAAAAAATCCCAGATGATAGTAAGTGAAAACAAATGTAACTCTTAAACTAAAAAATAAATATATATCCAGGTACCAAAGAGCAAAATTTAATGAAAGCCAAAACTGTTAAATATGGATTCTTGTTGAGAAAATGTCAAAGTCTTTAAGGGTTCCCCAATCCCCATTATTCTATATTTAAGAAAAGTGTAGTAAAAATACATATTACAAGTTAACATTTCCCCAACTTCTTCAACATTACTCTTTCTTTCTTCCCACCCTTTCATTGATCAAAAAACATTTTAAAGATGAGTCCTATTATCCATGTCCTATTATCACAGTCTTTGTCCTTCTACACATTCATTTAACTGGCTGGTACAATTGTTAGGCATACCACTGATACTTTCTGCTTCAAATACTTTACATTTCTTTAAATTTCATGGGGCTTTTTGTTTTTGGACCACACAAAATAAAATTCTTGCACTCTGCTTAAATTGGGTTTTAAGGTGGAAGATAGTTGCAGGAACTTTTAAAGTTCTTGAGACTACCAGAAATATCAGATTGTCCTTGACACTCAAAAGTTCTCTTAACAAAAAAGCAGGTTCGGTTTAGTGAATTTGGTGCACCATAAATACATACACAGAATTAAACTCAAAATATAATCAAAAGCAGACATAAAATAATAACAATAATAATACACCAAGAACAAGACCTTGAAGAGTTAATATCAGATGCTGAGATCTGAGTCTTGACAGATAGCTGGATGAAGTGATGGAGACAAAAGCTTTTCAGTGGCACTGACAAAAAGAAATAGCTATTAGGCATGCTGTGCCCTCATAAGGGGATCTGCATTTTCCATATTGCCAGTCTTATGAAAGTGCCATCTTAAGAGGAATGGAGGAAGTGGGTAGAACAACACAGTGTTGAATGGTAAAATCAGTTCCTAGAAATCAGACTTCAGTGGCTGCTCACACTTTATAAGCATATGTGATATATGAATGTTTTAGAGCCAGTTGTTAGTCACACTTGTGAAAAACAAAACTCATGTCATGTCAAACCCCATCACGAAGTCATTTTAGTCTATAGCCTGTGTTGAAGCCTTAACCATCTTTCCTCCATTCTATGCAAGTCTTACGTTTTGCACATTGTTATCTGCAGGTCTTAGATATTACAAATCCCTGTGGAGTTTGCACTGGCACTTGGATAAAGGTTTAGCCCCTTGTAAAATCTGGTGTTATGACCCAGTCATGAACAAATGCATATATGAGGATGGGAAATGTAAGAAGAGCTGGGCCTCCTCTGGACTAATGATGAAGTGGAAGATACTCTTGTTTAATATAGTTCTCTTCAGTGGAAAGTGTTCTGCTGTGCTCAAGTAGTTTATTGTTCATTTTGGAGCTTTTATTTCATTGGGTGTGCTAGCATGCACATGACTGGGAGAAATACTGTTGACAAGTCCACTTTCTAGTGCTTTGGACATCTTTGTAAATTTCAGAATTTCATTGTAAGCTTGCATTTTGGATCAGAGACAAAGTAGGAAGCTAGGTACCAGCCGGTATGTTTTGAGTGTTCCACTTTCATTCATGAAGATAGGTGAGCTGGAAAACCAACCTGTTGGCTTTTCTGTAGATGCAGTTGCCGGTCAAGATTTGATTCCTGAATCTGATTTTAGTTGATTTTTTTTTTAATGGAACCAGCTGCAAATATTGAGGAAGGCTGAATCTAGGTGAATGCATTTCCTTGTTGACATCATTCAATGAAATCTGGATTTATTCTCATGTCATAGTAAAGCTCAGTTACTCCATGGGATATTCTTTAGATGTATTCCAGAAAGAACAAAAAGCTGAATGTATTCAAAATAGTTTGGATATTTAACATTAATTGGCAATGCCACTGGAAGGAACATTTACAGAAGTGCAAGAATGAGAAAATGGCTGTTATTTGCCTATTCATTTTTGAGAAGGCAGACAAGGAAATGTGCTTGCGTGTACACATGCACATGCATACAAACATGTGTGCACACACACAAATAAACACATTTTCCTGGTTTTCCTCATGTAAAGGAAATAGCCCTCATCTTAGGTGGCTGGGTGGTAACCTGTCCAAGTGATAGCCTATTAAATGCAAATTTCAAGAACACCAATTAATTATTGGCAATTAGTGCCAATATAGGTGGCACTAACCTCTACATACTTGGGATCTTGCAAATTTGAATATGCAACATAACTATTTATTTTTTTTAAAAAAACACCTTCCTATTTCTTTCTCCAAGTTAGGCTTTTCCAAGGAAGTACTTCTCCCATTTGACAGGTAAATGAAGAACTCCTTCACTATTTCTATTCAGGCTCCTTGCAACAATTTTAACACATTTTGTTGCTCCAAGTGTCCTCCCCCCTTTCACTGTTAGTAGTGTAGACATTTATGGTTTGCATCCCAAACTAAACCTGATTTAAAACTTTTGAGCAGGGCAGGGTTGATATTACCCTGACATCACGGGAATTAGTAATAAAAATATATATTGCACACACTAAGAACTTATTAACAACCAAGTTAAAAACAAAATGGCGCTGTCTTCCTCAGTGTTTCTGTAACCGTGTCTCAGGGATATCTCCAAATTATGTTCAGTCCAGTTGCCCTCTCCTTATTGCAGTACAGGATGTACTTTCTTCTGCCTGTGGATTTACTGCAAAATAAACAGACACATACAAACACACAAAGAAAACAAAGGAAATGGATCTGATTTCTTCTAGAAGATCCACTGCATTGTCCCTCTTCTTGAATGGTCTGCTTTGGCCCCTTGCTGGGGTAAGGGAGACCCTGGTCTCATCCAGAAGATCCATCAAGGGACAATTATAATCCCGTTGCTCCCAGGGCCATCCCAGAGTTGTGACCCATGCATGGAATCTCCTGCATGGTTTGGGGAAAATCGTGGCTCACCACCCGTCCATTTTCTCCACTGCTGGTTCCTGCTGCAGATGCTCTGGGGAGAGTTGATGTCCGTATGGCTTCATTGATTGATTGCTGTGGGATCAAACAAAAACCCTTTTTAAGAGAAACAAGGGGGGGTCTCCCCCCTGTCCTTGGTAATGGTTGGAAATAACAATATACATAATTTCTTCAATTCTTCCTCCAATACATTTTTAAAACTTCTGTATTCAATTCATATTCTTCTAAAATATAGTTTATGCAACCCAGGAAATTCTCCTGACTGCTACTAACAGTTGTATTTATCTCCAGCAATATCAGCAGATCATGAAGCTTTGTTTATTATCACTAGGAGATGCTTTATGCACGCCAGGGCTTAAGACAGACACAGAAGATACATACATCTAGTCTTCAATGTCTTGAGCTTGGAAAGGCTCATGAATGAATCCTCTTATAGGATTGTAGTTTAGGTTAGGTAAGTCACAAATTAAGGAAAATAGTTCATCTGGAAAGTGAATGAAAAATCACATTAATTAATTATTAACTGCATCATATTTAAAGATTTTTTTTTGTCAAGTCAAATGACTGCCAGACTGATTAGAAATTTAGATTCCCATTTTTTTTATATAACATTAATATGGAGGTGGGGAGTTGATTAATATGAAAAATCAGTGGGCATAATAGGATTTCATTTTTTTCTCATCTCCTAATTCTTGCCTGAAAAAAAAAAAAAATAACCCAATAGGTTTTCATTTCTCTTTCTTGGTCAGTTTCCAACATTGGAAGGAAGTGTTAGGAATTGGTATTCATGAGTGGGGAATCAAGTTCTCTCCCTCCTGTTAATTCTTTTCTGAAAATGTGTTTTTTCAAGTTCTTGTTATCATGGGATAATATCAGGTTCCACCCTTCATGAACAAATAATAACTTTGTTAATTGTTTAATACTGTTACTAACAACCGTCTACCTGAATCTTAAGTATGTCATCAGTTTTGACTATCATCCCAAAGGTGCTTTTTCAAAAGGCAACTGAACTTTCTTTGTTTTTGCTTGAAGACATTTCACTTCTCATCAGTTCTTCAGTTTTTTTGATAAGAAGTATAAAGTCTTCAAGCAAAAACAAAGAAAGCTCAGTTGCCTTTTGAAAAAGCACTTTTGGTACAACTATGACTTGGATGACAGAATCTCCATAGACATTTTGACTATCATCTAAAGATTAAACTTTCAGAACATTCTGTTTTGCATGTATTGACATGCATGTTTATTGGCAGAAAAATAATAGCCAAAGGTAAGCTGAGAAACTAAATACAAATGGTGCAAGGAACAGGTTATCTGATTTAACAAACCCTGAAGTCAAAGGTTGAATTTGGGTTTGTTTACTGAGGATTAGATTCCAAGCCTATGTTAGGCAGAAAAATGCTTGGTTCAGATATGGTCATCTAGGATTCTTTTCCTTATCAAGATAGAGAGGTATATGACATCTGAAGTATGTGGCATATCAGTTAGGAAGGTTGGTTATTGCTGTTTACCAGCCATTTGCAAAATTGGTTTGCACAAGTCTTATTTCATGATCAAAACCTTCATTTCTGTAAACGGCATTAGAAAACTCAGTAGGGCATGGAAAAGCTGTACTGAAAAAAAAGTGTCCTTATGGTATTCTTTAAAAATATGTACATTATGAACCGAAGTGAACTTACTAAAATTAGTTACAACAAGCAAAGACACAGGTTAAATATTCCATTATTTCCTAGACATCTGAACTGAAAGAGGGCAAAAGCTGTACTGCTCCTGATGCTTCTTACAAATATAAATCAACAACACATTTTTTTGGATTCCGCTGAGAAATACTTTTTCTACATAGGAAAATGAATTAATATTATATCTAAAATAAAGCTATGCCTTGGATGGTAAAATGGGCAGCATACACATTTAATAAATAAATAAAATCCCCAAGCTTTTTGCAAAAAGTGTTGTAATTAAGTATGCAGCTATTATAATTAGCTGGTTTGGAGGTACTGAAGTCAAGACTTCGTACGCTTCTTATGACAGTGTAAGAGTAGCCTGAGCAAATTTAGATATGTAACAGGCTCACAGTTGCATAAGAAGGATAAGGCTTCTTAAGATTATCTAACCGAGTTATACATATCAGCAAAAAACACACATTTGAAATTTGTGAACTTTTCCTGAACAGACTCTTCTTTGGGCATTCTCGGTACCATGGAACAACTAAAAGCAACTTGTACTATGCAGGAAGACAGTATTGTGTTGATCAACTGCATGCTTTGCAAACAAATAGTCCCTAGTTTATTCTCTGGCATTTGAAAATTGGCATTGGGACAGAATCTTTTTGGAACCACAAAAAGTTGTTTCTAATCAGTGTAGACAATACAGTAAATTACAAGATACCAAGCTGGAATAAATCAGTTTTTCTCACTTTTGTAGAACAGAGTTTTTCTCTGTTCTTAACTAATCAAGGATGGACTCTGAAAATATTTTCCAAGGCCAGCCCAATTAGCCTAGATCACTTCCATTTTACTAAAAAAAAACATGAGGAAATTTACTAGCTGTTCTGATTGATGGAGACTTGTTGAAATAAGGATGCCTGTAAAATCACTGTCAAGTTAAACATATTACTCCCTAGCCCTTGACAATTTTGGACACATGTCATTTCCAGTAAACTAGCTCACTCAGCTGAACACTAAACAGATCAGTCAGATAAAAGTTACCGCTGTCCCTAACATATTGACTTTCTATCCTAATCACCATCCTGGTTGGATCCATTTCTAAAAGCATATTAGAAGGCTGGCTGGTATCCTAAAGAAGGTGTGAAAGGCCTGTGAATGTGTTGCCACCTTCATCCGTTTTGATTCACTTCTGGACTTGTAACAAAACTCGATTAAGGCAACCAGCATGGCTAGTCCAAGACCGCCGATGAGGATGTAGAAAACCCCGGCCACATTGCTGAGACTCAGAGCACTTGTTTTGTCCTACAAGAGAAAGGAGAAGGGAAAAGGGGTGGTGGGGAGGAAGGAACAAAGTTGTACTTTATCTTGACAAACACAAAAGGAATGCTTAACCTGATAACACTGGGGAGTCACCACTTTTAAAACACATAAGACATCTCAATTTTCTTTGTTTTTTGCTAGTAGCCTGACCCCACCAAACACACAAAGTTGATTAAAGGTTTCAGTGCGTTTGCAACCTTTGGAAATGATTAAGTCTAAGACATCTGAAATTATCACTCTTAACTGCTTGATCACTTTTTGCCAAGATATTGTTCCCCAATCATGCTGAACTGTGAACATTCAGATGATCTGGAGATGACAGGAATTGCACTCCCATTTATCTAATGGGCACTAAGATTGGAGGAAACTAACATATGTTGCTTCAATTATTGATAAAAAGATAGCTACTTTGAGCTAATATTTACTAGTTTCCACTTTCCCTCTCCTAAAATAATTCTCTCTCTTGGAAATGTCTCTTTTCCTCTTTGACTATTTCCCCCGCAATTTCTGTTGCTAAGCAACAAATCAAAATTGCTTGTTTTAATCCTAACATGTTCCTTGTCTTTTGTCCAATATTCTATTGCTGTGATACTAAGAGGTTCTGCCTTCATTGCCTCTGCTTTTAATAGAGAAATGATTTTGCATGTATGTTATGGTGCATTTTAAAACTCAATGTTTTACTGATAATAGCAATTATTAATCACCAATTATTAAACACTTTTATTAGTAGGCTTACTTTAAACATCTTTTCTCTCCATAATAACTTCATAAGTTGGTTCTCTTTTTGTTATTATATGAATAAAAGAGATTATTTTGTTGGGATTTACCTGAAAATCTAATAAAAAATGCTTGAGCAGACCAAAAAACAATGTTATAAATTTTTGAAGTCACAGAAACATTCCTATAAGGGGCTTTCAGAGTTAAAAATAGCACAGAAAGGTTTAACATATGGGCATGTTTCTCAGAGAAATGCAAGTATTTCCAACTAGTTCTGAATTCTCAGCAATACAGTGGTTTTATATATATATATATATATATATATATATATATATATATATATATATATATATATATATGTGTATATGTATATGTATATGTATATGTATATGTATATGTATATGTATATGTATATGTATATGTATATGTATGTATGTGTGTATGTGTGTATATACATATACATGTATATATATACATACATGTATGTATGTATGTATGTGTGTATATATAAAACCCGAATAACCAAAGATCTATACATATATATATATATATATATATATATATATATACATACATACATACATACATACATACATACATATATTCTGGTAAAAAAGTGACTTGGTTATGCCTTGCTTACAATGTTTATATTATCATGGTTCTTTCTAGAGATGTTCATGTATAACCAACTTTCATCAGAACTTTATAATTTTGAGATAGAAGTAAGGAACTCCAGTACAAAACAAGCTCACAATAGATATAATTGCATGTTAATTGCTTTTCAGATAATAAGAATCTGCAGAACAGCAAATTTCCAGCAAGGAAACTGGGTGAGTTTCCTTGAATCCTTAGCAAAAGAAGTTTTAAATGCAAATTTCAGGATTTAAAAAATTATCGAGTAAGCCAAAAAAGAGTGATTGGAAAGTTGATTTTGGAAACTTACAAATGGACTAAGGGTGCAATGATTCTGAAATAAGACACAGAAATTATTAATATCTTCCAGTGAAAAAATGCTGCTATTTTAAATGTTATAGAATAGGATTTTCTCTTTTTTCTTTTTTAGTGAGTATTAGTTTTTACAGTTTGTTAAAAACTTTAATAAAATAATTTTAAAATAAACCTACTTTGAAGGATTAGATTAGCATTCATTTTATATTTACATTAAACATGCACACACAGATGGACATAGACAAGGAGGAAATGTGAAGAATGAATGAGACTTTCAAGATTAGTTGTGTCTACATTTCATTCAAATCTCAAGAATTTTTTTAGGTTTTTAAAGTCTGAGTGGTAGTAGTTTAGTTGAATCGAAGTGTTGTAACCCTTTAAATGGAATTGTGTGGTGTCAGTGAGACATTATCACAAAATGTTGATATGTGTTGTATTTAAATAGACTAATAGACTAAGTCAATCTTAATTTAAACTGCAGAAAGATTCAGACTTGAACAAGTCTCATTTTTAGAGAGTATGTGACTATTAAACCCCAATCTCATAACCATACTCCACAAGACCAGGGAAGGTGGGGGATAATATGCGAAGTAGGATTTCCAAGGCTGGCTGAAGCTTGGCCGGAGAAAGATACTGAGCCAGATGCAAAGAGATAATGTTACAATGTAGATTTATATTGGAAAAGTACTTCTGATGCTTCCTGTAGCTTTTCGGTTCTCATATTTTCTCTGATAGAAGAATGTAATTTCTAATTGCAATGAGATTCTTTGGAGAGTGATGATTGTCTTGCTATCACTGGTCTTTCCTGGTTGGAAACTGGCACCAGGTCACAAGCACACATTGTAGAGGCAAGGAAGTAATTCCTGCCTGCAGTGGCTTGCTTTACCTTCCTGACTCTACAAGGCCTTACTTGCTGTTCCAATCCCAACCCGATTTAATAGCATTAATAACAACAGTGCAGAAGGAAAGTCACCAATCCCACACAATAATGCCCAAGAGAATCAAAACCCTGTTGTGGAGCAGCAGAACTCTGCCATTTGTGCTTTGTGAACAGATGCCTTCCCAAGGAACCTGCCCATCAGGCAGCCAGCTTATTAGTGGGATTGTAAATGTCACAGCTTGTCTCCTGCAGAGGGAGAGTGACATCAGAGGGGAGAGGAAGACTGGCAGGTAAAAAGTAAGCAGCCAGCCCAGGCTTTGAGAAATACACCAGCATCGTTGCCATGACGACTGGGCCTTGCTTGCTTCTCTTCAATCAGGGGCAGCTTATCCATCATCTTGTTCTTGGGTCTTATGATAAATAGTCCTTCAGGCTCAAGTTTGCTGGGTCTCCTTTCACTTTTTGCATCCGTGAAAACCTGACTGAAAAATTTAACATTATTCCTTGATATAGACATAGATATTGAATGCTTGTGGCCAATGCCCTGGATCCACCCTAACCCGTGTGCTATGGAAAGCTGTTGTTTTTAGGTACTTTTACTTGAGATTCACCAATCCTTCGTGTTCCAAGGGATTTCTTCTGGATCAATGTTTGAGAAAGCCATTTCTCAAAAGTGCCCATTTCTACAGTATGCATGGAAGTAACCACATTACACTGATAAAATAAGAGATGTCGTAATAAAACTTCTAAATGGCTTCCTAGAAGAGGGGTACATCATTGGAATATTTATATCTGGGTGGTTCATATCAGAATAGTAATCACATTTAATGTGAAAAAATATACACAGGGAAGACAGACATGATGTAACTAAGGGAAGACAGACATGATGTAACTAAGGAATAACTATGAGGATGGACTCTCAGGCTCCACCAGATGAATCTGGATAAAAACTCTCCTGGCTGTAGCTGCTAACATCTATTCAAGGACTTCTAAACTGCAAACCAATTTTATCTTATGGATTGTAACCTCATTCAGAACTCAAAACTCTTGGTACTAGAAAAAAAATCAGAAACACCCAGCCATTCTGTCTTGTCAGTATTGAGTTTAAGCCTGTTTCCACCCATCCAGACCTCAACATCATCCTGGGACAAGAATTTAACAGTATTCGTTGAGACATCAGTGTACAGATGCCTGTTCATAAATGGCCTTAAGGCCATAAGTGACTTCATGTAGATCTTAAACAGAAGGGATGAGAGTATCAAGTCATGTGGGACCTCACAAGTCAGGGGCCTGCCTTGACCTCTCTTCCCCATCTCCTAAAACAGAATTTAAGATGCTTTAAAACAGAAAAGTTTATAGCCATAGATTTGGCAAGAGTAAGCTCTTGATGCTCAGTTGAGGAGAATCCTTTAGAGAGCCAGTTGATTCCCTCTGGCCATGCTGTACTAGCAGTGTGGACAAAAAAGTCTACTTCTGTGAAATGCTGAATGATAGTGTCAAGCACTTTGTTATATTAGTGCGAAACTGGACTGACAAACAATAGAAGAAATAAATTATATATTAAAGCTAGGAACAAATAGACTTTTGAAATTCTCTATGCTATTTATGTGCCGAGAAATTGGATGGATAATTTCTTTCATGTTCTCTAAAAGAAAGATTCGTTTGCCAATTTCTCAAAGGCAGAATTCCTCCTTAGTAGGAACAGTACCATGACTACTGCAAAACAAACTGATGATCTAAGGATCATCATGTTGGGGTTTAATTGTAATATAGGAAGATGGTGAAGCTGCAGATGAAAGATGAGACATTCACAAACATGCAGACAGACACATATATTTTGGTTGCCTTAGCACTTATAATATTAGAATATGCATTTTATAATGTTTTTTTAAAATCTCTTTTCCTTTGCAATAGTTTCTAAAGGATTTTCTCTTTGATCAAATGACATGGCAACTCTTAGGGGGGAAAATATGTACCTGACAGTATTTATATATTATGAAGCTAATGCACGTGTATAGGCATTTCAGTTCTAGAAGGCACCTGACTGGGTTTTGTACACAGTCATAGATTTTAAAACAGATGCAGGCAGAAGGGCAATGAATTACTTTATTTAACCGGGCAAATAATAGTAAAGGAAAGGGAATTGTATTCTATTCAAGCTTTGGCAATGGATTGTGAGAAGGTGGAAGTAGACTAAAAGAAGTCAGTTGGGAAAAAAAGTGGGAATACTCTTTGTATGTAGACATTTAATGATCTGCTTGGAATTAATCTCATCATCTGGAGGAAAACAGTTAACAAAGAAGTTGGCAAGAGATGGAGCAAGACAGAATAAGAAGCACAAAATCAGTGTCTGTCTACATCAAAGCTCTTTCACTGAAGATTTCTTTCATTGTTTGATTGCAGCTGACCCAGTTTTTGGCACTAGGGATTAGCTGAATGTCAGAAAAAATGACAAGGAAAACTTACAACTCTTAATGCAACTTAATATTCATATCTTTGTAATTAGAATATTGAACTCTTGTAGTCTTTAATATTTTAATAAGTTGCCTATTTCAGTATTAATATTAGTTTATGGATGATTAAACCTTGCCTTCATTATATTTTTTGTTGAATATCTGTTGACTAGTGATGGGGCAGGGGAGGGAGGGAGGCATCTACTACGCAAATCATGGAGTAGAATTTAGAAAAATACACATTGCTTAAAGTTGCAAAACCCAATCTAGGTCAGTCGTCGGGACCAGAGCTTTCAGACTCATATTGAAGCCCCTTAGGGAAATTATCTCTATGGGAATATATGCCTTCGGTTATTCTATACCTCATACTTATGTAGTGCCTTCCTATTGGTTGATTGATGTGTTGATGGCTGGTGATTGGCTGTTATTTTTTGTGCTACCAAGTCCTCAGTTTCTAAGTACTGATCCAGATTGTATCTTGTAACATTATCTTGGGACATGCATATTTGCCTTCGTTTATTGTTTAAAATTTTCTTTCTTTTGGAGGTGCCATTACAAGAGCAATGTTTCTAACCATTATTATTTTCTGCATTATCTTTCCATTTTCAATTTTATTTCATAGTGACTTTCCTGTTTATTTCTATGGTTAACTATTGGTGGAATAAAAATAAAAAACAGAAGCAGTTTCTGAAGTAGATAGAAAGTGCATTCCATCCATGCTGGGTGAGCCATGTATCATATATCCTTTGCCTTATCCATTCCCGCTTTTTAAATTAAACATTTGAAGAGGACATATTAAAAAATAAGAAAAAAAAATCAGGAAATGAATATATAAACGAAAACTGATATTTAAAAACAATTTGTTTAAGTTAGATGATTTCCTGCATTAGATTATTTTAATCTTTCCATTAATGGTCTTTTCCTATGATCAATTTAAAAGTACCATAGATCCCTCTTTCCTTTTTATTGTTTTGTAATCCTTTACTTGTGGGTAGGAGGGATAGGGGGATGTTGTATAGCATATTAGCTTTTACTTGCAATTGTTTGTAATTTTTTCTTTAGTTTTTCTATTATTACTCTGGATTTGTACTAATTTTCATCATTTTATGGAGAAGCAATATAGAAACATTAAAATAAATAACTGGAAACTAGGCAGAACCATATTATTGCTACATTTATGTCTATTCGGCTTTGAACCAGCTTTGACTCCTGGCAACTCTCATGAACAAGTATATGATTTTTTTTTTGCTAATGTTTTGGGGAAATGACTTGCCACTGCCTTCTTCCTAAGACCGAGAGAGAGAGAAAGTCACCCAGTTCACTAAACATAGGACTAGAACTCAAGAGTTCCCCAGTTTTGGGCCCTGAGCTTTTAACACTTCACCAAGTTCTAATATAATTTGTAAGATTAGTGTGTGTAACAGCCACTAAATGATTTCTACATGGATGTCACATTATTTTGAATGAAAATTCCACTCTGGAAATCATTTTTCCTTCAAAGTATTATAAATGATGTCATATTTGCTGCTCTCTTTTCAGTGCTATTAAGATCACAATTCCCTTTATGCTCCCTTTGGAGTGTCATTTTTTTCCCCATTACTTTGCCCACTCTGTGTACATATTATATTGACATGACCCTCTACATGAAGAGTATGTGTCCCTTGCTAGGGGGACAGTGTGCCTGCTATGAGATTCCAAACTCTGGTACTATTATGGCCAAGGGGGATTTGGCAATACACTTTTGTTTTCAATGGGTAGGCATGACCTCTTCAGGGATAACTGACCTTACTTCCGGAGTCTTTGCTTCCACACTCCCCTTTATCGTACCACCATTTGCTTTTCAGCTTGTCTAAGACGCCTTGCTCACTGAGTTTCAAAACCGCTAGGTTTACAGGACCTCTTCAAACCAGGGGGGGAAATAACATAAATAACATTACCAATGTTATTTTATGTTATTCAGCACATACAGTTCATTCACAGCATTCATTGTACAAGTTATACATTGACAAAGTGATACAATTGAATACTCCATCTGGCCACCCCACCCTCCTCCAGCATCCCAGCCAGCCCCACCACTCCCAACACATTCTCACCCTTCTTTTCTCCAGCATAGCAAGATGAGTATTACTATATCACTTTGAGTAACCAGCAACCTCAGCCATCTGCCAAGAGATACTTGCAAGGGGCCTTGCTAATGCTGATCATTGCAGACCATTAACATCTGCAGGTCAATCAGCCAAAGCAGAGCCCTGCACAGTATCTCAGTCTCCTATCCATGATCATGCTTAAGAGATCCAAAGAAACTTTAAGCGTGGGAAGTGAGGAAAGGAGGGATGTATTTCTAGGAAAGCTTTAGTGCTATGAGCAGCAGTGGTTGCAATCCCTTCTTCTAGGAGAAGAGCTGCCACAATGGCCATGCAGGCGCATCTAGTCCCATGGACTCCTTTCCCATGTCACCATTAATCAAGAGCACCTATCCTCACCGAGGAAGAGAGAGATATCCAAGAAGGTTTGTTCTCCCCAAGTGATTGAATGCAAAGGCAATGTGGTTGCTGGTTACTATCCATGCGGTTTATACCCACTAGATTTTCTTACTGAGGCTGACCTTGGAGTCACCTCCCCCGCTGCCGCACTCGCCCTTGTCGTACCACCATTTGTTTTTCAATTTGTCCAAAAGCCCCTGCTCGTTCAGTTTTAACACTGCCAGGTTTACTGGGTTTCTTTAAAATGAATAGATAACACTAGATGAGTAACAGGCGGAGAACACTCGGAAAGTCATGTGACAACAAGGGATCGGTGAACCAGCACCCTTCAATCTGATCCAATATTCTCCCCCAGTAAGACTGTGTCCCTTACAATTAAAATAACAGCGGGGATGGCGAGTGATGTAACTCTCCCTGTGAGTGGAAGAAATGCTACAGAGAACAGAATCACAAAGGAGATTTGTTTTCTTTTTTCTTTTTTGGCTTTAAGCAACCAATGCTCACTCGGGATGTCATCTTCTACAGCTGCTCTAGCGGTGAAATAAAATTTGATCCCAATTGGCACAGGGTTGGCTTCTGAAAGAATGAAGTGCAGGAACAGTGGAAGAATCATTTGCCCAGCTGCAGTTGTAAACTCAATAATTTGGCTATTTGCAGGGGGGGAAAATTGATGTAAAAATTTAGAATGCGGTGGGGAGGGAGTCTGGCTCGCCTATTCCTCCTGAGTGATCCTCATGTCACAAAAGACATATAAAAACAATGATCAATAATAATTTCTGTTTAAGGAACAAAAAGAAAAAATCAGTTTAAGAAGTGTAACATCCAAATCAATACAGAATTGAGAGAACACTTCAGACATTTCACAACATACAAACACAGAAAAAAGGAGATCCTCTTCGGATTAAATTTTTAGGATTCCATTGAAGTCAATGGGCTAGATTTTATTTACTACACTGGTTACATGAGAACAAAATTGAACCAGTTAGCCCTTCTACATAAAGAGGTGTGATAGCATCAACAATATTGTGATTTCAGCCAATTGGGTGCTATATGCTTCAGTATCAGGTTAGAAAAAAAGGAAGTTTGGGATAAGTCACTTGTCTACAAGTCTCTTTTCATTTTCCTCAAGTTTTGCTGTCATAATTTTATGCCATGCTGTTTGTAAGTTATTATATAGGCTTGCATTTTCAGTATCCATTTCTTCTGCTATCTGTACCATATTATACAGAGATTTTATGTTTGCTTTTTAAAACTATTGATATTTGAAGTCAGCATTAGTATTAAAACTACCCTACATAAAAATCTGATTACCGTATATACTCGAGTATAAGTCGACCCGAATATAAGTCGAGGCACCCAATTTTACCACAAAAAAACTGGGAAAACTTATTGACTCGAGTATAAGTCGAGGGTGGGAAATGCAGCAGCTACTGGTAAATTTCAAAAATAAAAATAGATGCCAATAAAAACTTTCACTAGGACAGTTGAGAATAAGTTTGATGTTCACAATTTCCTCTTTGAAAGAGACCAGTAAATAGGGAACAAGAAGATGAAGAAAAAGAAGTGTGTTTTTTCACACTTTTCACACTGAAGTGAACAAAAATGGCATCATAGGAACAAGCTTATTCTCAGCCCAAAGGTTTGTTTCTGATTTCTTCCCTGATTTAAGGGAAATTTGGGAAACGATCTCACTATCATGAAAGGTTTGATTGATTCACTAACGCAAAAGATGATGATGATGACAGTGGTAGGCAGGAGTCACTCTCTCCCTTGCAAGAAAAAACCAAGAGCCGTTCTTATGATATCTCTCTCTCTCTCTCTCTCTCCCCCCCTCCTCCCCCTCCTCCCAAGTGGACTGAAAGCAGCTGGAGCTGAGGAAATGAAACTGAGTGGAGCGACCTCCACTTGCATTGCTTTCTCAGCCTAAAGCTCAGAAAAGCCTCCCCCTCCTCCTCCCCCTCCCCCTCCTCCCGAGTGGACTGAAAGCAGCTGGAGCTGAGGAAATGAAACTGAGTGGAGCAACCTCGGCTTGCGTTGCTTTTTTAGCCTAAAGCTCAGAAAAGCCTCCCCCTCCCCCTCCCCCTCCTCCCGAGTGGACTGAAAGCAGCTGGAGCTGAGGAAATGAAACTGAATGGAGCGACCTCCGCTCGCGTTGCTTTTTTCAGCCTAAAGCTCAGAAAAGCCTCCCCCTCCTCCTCCCCCTCCCCCTCCTCCCGAGTGGACTGAAAGCAGCTGGAGCTGAGGAAATGAAACTGAGTGGAGCGACCTCAGCTCCGTTGCTTTTTCAGCCTAGAGCTCAGAAAAGCCTCCCCCTCCCATGCTTAAAAGTTGCAAAGGAAACACGGAAGCAGGGAAGCGGCTGCCCAGCTTCGGAGCTCCACACCATTTTTTTTTCAGAGGGGAATCTGACTCGAGTATAAGTCGAGGGCGGTTTTTTCAGCACAAAAAATGGGCTGAAAAACTCGACTTATACTCGAGTATATACGGTAAATGTTTAGGACCCCTGTTAGGTGGAGTAGATATTGCAGATAGTTCAAAATTCGTTTGCCTATCTTATGATATAGATGACATAAGATTTGATTTAGACCAAGATGATGACTGATATACACAGGTCATATATAACCCAAGTAGCTTGGAACAAGTAGCTCTCTCTTTAAACTCATAGAACATTTCTCAGTGTCTGAAAGTCCAAGACTTTTTGCAGAAAAAAAAGAGTTCTGCCATTTTTTTTTCCTGAAATGTGTTAGTTTTTCTTAATCTTTGACAAGGAATGTTTTATTCATTTAAATGTTTTGTGATAATTGGCATAAAGATTAATGGGACTCCAGGGGAGCTATGTTTATAGTTTACCGGTTTAAAAGGAAAACCAGTTCTGGAACAGATTTTCTGCTTCTCTCTCCCTTAAGGTTAAAATACCCTTTTACCTTAGTGTGATTCACCAATATTTCCCATTATTCATTGTTTCAAATTTAATATAGGATTAAGAGGAAAAATTAAGGTGAAGGTATGGCATATCCATCGAGAAGCTGAAGAGAGTATAGCCGTTCACTGCTGTGTACTGAAGGAGCAAGAAAAACTACTGTACGTGTATTAATATGTTTTAATCAGTCATGTAAGGCTTCTTACATGTGTACACTTGGGCTACCAATCTTGCATTTATATATAAGTGCATGTGGCACACTCAGGTGTGGTCCTCAAATATTGCCTGTTAAGGTGTATTTTGGCAGCTACTCTGAAATTAGATGCAACAGACCCCCTTCTAGAAAAAACAGCTATGTAAATCAGCCATTCCAAAACTGCTTTGTGTCCAAATGTGTTGAAATAAAAATTAACAGCCAGAAAGTGGTTCACATTACTATTTCAATGCTACTGGACAACCCAATATAAATATGGCATTATTCTCTATGGTTTTGGACCACTTATACTGCAAATATGCTGAATGTTTCTTGATATAATTTCAATCCCAGCTGTTCGCTCCCAATTAAATTAAATGACTATATAAGCTCCACTGAGTCAGCTATTAATAGTATCTAGAAATGTAGTATTAACTTCTAAAGAACATTATATAAAGGTTATATTTTGTGGGAACCTTTTAGATTTTCATTTGGCTAAAATAAAAATGAAGGAAGTGATATTTTTCTAATACAAAATTATTCAGGCCAAGTTTCATCTAAACATTCAACAGTTAGTTTCCAAATATCATTAAAATTAAAAATCTTGGTGAGTATAGTTCTTAGATCTATGCTTTAAAACATCCTAATAATTCCTAGATGGCATACAGATATAGATACAGATACATCTAATGATCTAATGGCCATCTGGATTTTTTTCAGTCCTGATCTGGGAATCCTTCTGTAGCATTAGGAAGAAATCTTACTGAAGAATGAGCAACTGGAAGCTGAAGAACTTACTTCTAAATAAGCAGGTATCAAATTATCCATAAATTTCATGCATGTAGCTTAATCAGTCCTTAATCTAGAACTGTAGCTTGTGATGACATAAAACTTGGGGATCAGTAGAGTGCTTCAACAATAGGTATTTCCCAGGATAGTTTGGGGGAAATGGCATTAACCAAACAATTCGAATACAGTTAAAGAAGTTGGAATGATGGAAGTAATCAGGGAAGTTTTTAATATGCAGCCACTCTTTGATAGTTTTCTAGGGTGTTATGGATCAGTTTCCATAAAATTAGTTACATTATTTCAGCCTCTTCCCATAATAGATATGCCCATTGTTTTCATACTGAATGAAGACAATGGAGTCATATATTGAATTCTATGATTTCTCACAGTTCCAATTTGAAATTAAGTCTTTAGATGTTAACTCATCAACTTAATTAAATAATAATTTGCACTTAAACATTATACTATGATGGAACATTACTGTATTTAATATAAACTAGTTAGAAATGTGAGAAAGACCTGAAATCAATAATCACTAATTCTTCTCAAATGATCCATCACATCTGGAGAATCGGGAGGAGGGGGAGGAGGTGGTGGCCTAGAGCTCAGAAAACAACGCAAGCTGCCGCCACCACCTCCTCCCCCTCCTCCCGAGCGGACTGAAAGCAGCTAGGAAACGAAGCTGAGTGGAGCCTAGAGCTCAGAAAACAACGCGAGGCGAGGTCACTTCGGCTCCGCTGAGCTTCGTTTCCTAGCTGCTTTCAGTCCACTCGGGAGGAGGGGGAGGAGGTGGTGGCCTAGAGCTCAGAAAACAACGCAAGCTGCCACCACCACCTCCTCCCCCTCCTCCCGAGCGGACTGAAAGCAGCTAGGAAACGAAGCTGAGCGGAGCCTAGAGCTCAGAAAACAACGTGAGGCGAGGTCACTTCGGCTCCGCTCAGCTTTGTTTCCTAGCTGCTTTCAGCCCGCTCGGGAGGAGGGGGAGGAGGTGGTGGCCTAGAGCTCAGAAAACAACGCAAGCTGCCACCACCACCTCCTCCCCCTCCTCCCGAGTGGACTGAAAGCAGCTAGGAAACGAAGCTGAGCGGAGCCGAAGTGACCTCGCCTCGCGTTGTTTTCTGAACCCGCGAGCCAGGGCGCTTTCATTGCACGGCGGAGTTTCATCTCGGGAAATACCGGGCGTCGTTGCTGCTCCGAGGGGAGAGCGATTCTGGGCTGTGCAATTGGGGGACTTCGTGGCTTTGGGTAGGTGGGAGCGAGGACGTTGACTTTAAGTGCTGCCGACCAAGTGTTTCACAAATACCAGTGGGACCTCCGTCCACCACCACCCCTCCCTCTTTTGCCTCCTTCCTTCTGATCAATCAGGTTTTCCTAGTATTTGCTCACAGCTGCGTTTTCTCTTCTGCTGTGCTAGGCATTGAACGCGGGGATTTCTGATTCCCCTTACACGCGCGTGGATATGCCGCGGGGCATTTTCTTCCAAATGCCCCACTGGCAGAGAACACTGACTTTCATAATAGTGAGATCATTTCCCAAATTAATTGATTCACTAACCCAAAAGAAAATGTCGATGACAGTGGGAGGCAGGAGTCACTTTCTCCCTTGCAAGAAAAAAGCAAGAGCCGTTCTTATGATCTCTCTCTCTCTCCCCGTAATACAGTCAAGCCCTTTCCAGCACGCGGGATCTGCCCCCGCCGCTTTCCACCTTGCAAATGCAAAAACCCCGGGATTTTGCATTTGCAGGGTGCAAAGCGGCGGCAGCAGATCGCGCGTGCTGGAAAGGGCTTGACTGTATTACGGGGAGAGAGAGAGAGAGAGATCATAAGAACGGCTCTTGCTTTTTTCTTGCAAGGGAGAGAGTGACTCCTGCCTCCCACTGTCATCGTCATCTTCTTTTGGGTTAGTGAATCAATTAAACCTTTCATGATAGTGAGATCATTTCCCAAATTGATTAATCTGTTTTTCTTTGAAATAAATATTCAAAAACATTTAATCTACTGATGCCTCAATTAATGTAATTTTATTAGTATCTATTTTTATTTTTGAAATTTACCAGTAGCTGCTGCATTTCCCACCCTCGGCTTATACTCGAGTCAATAAGTTTTCCCAGTTTTTTGTGGTAAAATTAGGTGCCTCGGCTTATATTCGGGTCGACTTATACTCGAGTATATACGGTAGGTACCTTCACATATAACATTATGATCTGATTGACTTCAATGGTTAAATTTATACTGACTTAGAAGGAACACTCAGTCAGTCACAAAATAAGATGCAATTGGCTGTTCCCAGATAGTAGAATAGATGCTAGAAGTTGTCTGAAGAGCATATAGCATTAGATAAACAGTTAAAATGACGACAAATAACGAACATAATGAGACAGAAACTGAGGTCATATGTATAAAAAAGCACCATTAGATCCAATGGAAAAGCAAAATGTTCCCTCCTGGTTGCTTCTATTGAACTGGAAAGTAAATCAAGAACAAATATGTCTAACTTATTCTTCTGTCCCACTCTATTGACATATCACAAGATCATTTTGAAAAAGAAGATGAAAACAACAGTAGCATTTGTTTCTCTCTCTTTCTCTCTCTCTCTGTGGTTGGGTATACTATGTGTATTTGCATCTTTAAAGAAAAAAAGAAATTATTTTAATATACATTTAGGATTTACATTGAAAATGAACATTGGAAATCACATCTGGCTATGCTGTTCTTTGTCCAATCTCCATGTTGTCCTTTGTTCAATCATGTCTACACCTTGGTTTTTTTCTCTGGCAGTTCTTATCTTTCCCCCACTGAATATCTTGGTTGTAGTGAGAAAATCCAAACTTATTTGTTACTTTATTATATTTTGTGGATAATAGCATGGGATGTGTATTCTTTGCATACCTAAAGTGCTGGTGGATCCCTACAATCTTACCTTCCACCTAATCCCATTTACAGACCTTTTCTCTGCATAGCTATTGTCTTTTCTGTCTTGGTTGGCAGGATTGTTGTAATCTTTTCTTTTGCTGAACCGCTTGCATTTTGTGTACTATGATTGTGGATGCTACATTCTGTCTACAATTTTATGGACAACACAACATCTTTTTTGAAACCTTTTTCATACAGTACATGCTATTAACTAAGTTCTATCAGTGGCTAATGGAGATAATTGTCCTTTCATCCATTTGTTGTCTATCTAGCAGGAAAACACTTAGCTTTTCCATTTAGTTGTCCTGTATAGATTTGTATTTCTTTGCTTAGACATGCACATACCTAAATATTTTTACTACTAGAATCTCTTTAACCAAAGAAGAGATATAATAGATATTACACAATTGAAAACAATCACATTATTTCAAAATAATGCCCCATTAAGCAGTAGCCAGGTTCTCACAAATTTCTTTTATTCTTACACTTTGGGCCAATTTAGCAAAGAAACAAATATAGGAGTGAGGCTACAACATTCAGGAATCCTGGAAGACCTATCACCATTTCCCAGCTCATAATTACTTTTCCATTTTTCTTCTTCCCCCTGTTTTATTAGCTATAGGGTGGTAATGAAAATTAGCAGCAGTTTATGGATGCATCAACTGCTGGGGATGAAGGGAAAGAAGCAGCACATTCAATCTACCTACCTCAGCGGTGAACCTTTTGGCGTTGCAATGCCATAGCCTTTGGAATCCAAGTTACCTCCCACTTTCATGGTGTCACATGGTTTTCTCTGTTCAATGTACTCATTCATGGTGGACTCTAGCAGGTAGGCATACTTCCCTTTGGATCGCCTCACACGCTTCATCCCCTCTTCTGTTGTCGGCACGAAAACAGAGGGCTCAGCTGACTTCATGTACGTCCACATCTTCTCAAAAACCGCTATTTTAGATCTCTGTCCAGAATAGCATAAATCCACTGCTCTTAGCATGCGTTAATACACAGAGCAGAGATTCATACACCAAGGAAGACACAAATTTGTTGGGCTGTGTATGCCTACACGGTGCACAGCTAAAGAAAGGATATTACTCAAATTAGGGGCTGGTTTATAGAGGTGAACAGAGAAATGGATGGATTGCATGAACTGGTGCCATTCATTGGCACATTTTATGGGATAAAAATTACCTCAAGCAGAAGGGAGATAGAAGAAAAAATAATTTAAAATTTAAAAGCTTTTGTGAAAGCCAAATTCTAGGAATTATGTTAGAAGTGGAAGCACATTTGCTAAATTCTAATCCTAAAAAGGAAATGTAACTTAGTGGCAAAGTGGAAAGCATGCAAACAAGGTGCTTCAATTTGAATTCCTCAAATCTCTGGTGTTTAAAGGATATTGAGACAGGAAAGCCTCCTGGGAAACAACTGCTACTTGGAATAGACAACACTGAAATAGTCTGACTCCATATTAGTCAAACTCATCAAACTGAGAATAAAAGCAACAGAACTGTACTGTAGTCCACAAACTTGAGCAGGAAGACTGAAGAAAACATTAGAGAGAAGTGAGAGACAGAAGACACGAGACCACAGAAAAGAAGTGTACTTTTCGTGGCTTGGTATATGTAAGCCACTGTTGAATAACTTAAATATATTTGCATATTGTAAATGGTGCCATTAAATTACAGAGCTAACTAAGTATTTATTATTCTCTAAACCTGAGCTACAAGTCACAGGGTAATTACTTTTGATGCTGCTAAGTGTAATTACTCAGTAATCTGTGGAAGCGTATAATTACTCCACGTTTCAAGGGTATTTATGGTATCTGGCAGATGGGGTATATTTCCTGGGCTAGCATGAGTCTTGCATTTTTGTACACAAAAATTAGAACTAATTTCTCTTACCCGAAAGAATTCTTTAGTAGAACCACCATCCAAAGTCCCATAAGCAATCTCTGTTTGCTTGGCCAAGTCTTCTGCGCTCTCTATGGGAGACACCATCCTCTCTACTGTTAAAAATGCAGCTAAATTGGCTGTGTAAGATGAAATGATGATCAAAGTAAAAAACCACCAAACTCCACCAACTATGCGTCCAGACAGGGATCTACCGAAAAAGAAAATGTAACAAAAGATACAATGAGAAAAAAAAAAAAAGAAGGGTAATATGTAGAATCTGTTTCCACATTAGCACGAATGGAATAATTATTGTATTAGATTGTTATTATATTTTGCATTTTAATCCTGTTTTAAGATGGGAATGACGGCCATTTATAGTCCTTTCACATTGCAACCTATAAAACTCAGGAAATGAATGAATTCTTGGAAAACAGCATCCACAATTAGCTCTTGGCCTAAATGAGGATGAAAAATTAGCTAGACCTACATTAACAGCTGCCAGTTAGCTTCACTAATAACTTAATCTCTATACATCACTATTATCAATTACCTACTAGGACACCCCTAATATACCATGGAAGAAATACATTGATGGAAGAAAAAAATGAGGTTTTTTTTTTAAAGATTAACTGACATCTATTGCCATCATCCTCAATTTGCCACTGCAGATAGATAATAAAATGTAGAAAATCATCATACAAAAAATGAAACAATGGAAGAATAGAATGGGGTTTTTGTTATCACAATATAATAAACGGAAGACCATTTGCACTGACCAGCATGAAAGTCTTGCCGCTGTGTTGCAGAAGAAATGAGATACGTAATATCACATACATATCCTTATGGACATTAATTTAATAAACAAAATTTAGTTAGCACATTGATACTACTTTTTTGTCCAGTGCAATAGATATGGTTAATATAAGTAAAATTAGGCAGAACAGGAATTGAAGTATTGAAATTCTTTGTAAAACTGAAGTGAGACTATATTATGTACATGTGTGACAAGAAAAAAAAAATCTCTATAGGCCTTCAGCTCAGCCCATTTCAAAATTAGTAACAAGACAGCTTTATAGTGTAAAAAGAAGAATGTTCTTTTTAAAAAAATAAGAAACAAAATAGTGGCATTTAAACTTCCTTGCTTTCTTATGGAAAGCTCACAGAGTAAAGAAAATAGCTGCCTACAGTTCTATAGGTTTGTTGTGAAGAAACCTATATATGTTAACATTTGGGAAAGGTCTTATTCTAGCTGCTTTATCTGGCAGAAAATACTCAGAAAGGGATGGTGTGAACCCAGCCATTATGTTGGTTTGTTTAAAAAGCCCAACAAATCAAAATAATTTCATCCATAGATCCCTCTCTGTTTTTTTTCCACTGCATGCTTTAGCTTTATTGGACTACCAAACATATAATTATTTGGAAAAGTGGTCCATCGGTATTCATTCATCTATTTGTTCTGCTTCAGTTTATTGAAAAGAATTCCTGCAACTACTTTTAAAATAGTTGGAAATGAATTTCTAGTGATGTGTAGTCTCATTTATGATATCTTTTGAAAAAGCTAAAATCCTATTAAATTCAGTAAAATGTATTTCATGAAGAATGCTACATTATAGTCCTCATGATACACTCTAACCAGTATTGCGAATTACAAGCCTATTTTTTCAAAATTTTCTTTGGAAGATACAAGAATGCAATTCAAATAGCATCTAACTTTCTAAAATGTGAAATTTACATGTCTCAGGGTGTTGATCTACTTTGGGAGAGTTTTACTCATTACAGCATTGAATATTATTTATATTACCTTGCTTTAAATTCCATCCAGAATTGGCCTCTGGAAGAGATATGCATTTGATGTACCTATATTTCCAGTGGCATTCATTAATAAATCTTCAAGTTTTAGGAGCCATTATAGTACTTAAACATGGTATAAAAATGCCCTGGAAATATATATATTTCCATATCCCTATAAGAGTACCTTAATCTCCTTTCTGGTACATGCATGAGAAAGACTTAAGACATTTTTAGATGTATTGGTATTTGTCTCCCCCACCCTGAAGCTGTCAGTGTCTAATGACATCTACGAGGTAAATAAAATTGGTTATGCTTTGTTATCCATAATTTAGGAATAGAGTCCAGTGACAGAAGGGACTGGGAAGGGTCAAGATAGGGATCAGCAATAAGGAGAGAAAATTTCATGCTAGTATAATTTATGTCAATATAGAGTAAGGGAAAGATTCTTAGCTTGGTCTGAAAGGGGGAAATGAAATCCATCTTTTTTACTGCAAGTATAAATACCATCATCTTTGAATTTCTAGAAAAATATACAAGATTCAGAAAAAAATAACTCTTTAACAAATGTCTGACATTTTCAGTGCTGCCAACTCTCACGCAATCAGAGTGAGACTCACTCAATTCAACCAATTTTGACTGTCTCACTCTGATAAACGAAATCTCACGCTAAAGGCCCGAGAGATCTTCCTTGCAATGGGAATTCCGGCCTCGAATAAAGGCGCGCTTGTGGAATAAGACCCCCTCCACCCCAAATTTTATTTCTAATTCATCTTAGATTTGCAATTTAAAGCAGGCTAATCCGCTTGCAAATTTGCTGAAGAACGGCGGGTTTAACAGAAAGAAACTCCCCTCCCCGTCTCTTTCCCCCGCGGCCACACCTCTCTAGCAAACTAATCTGAATTTTAACCCTTCAAAAACCGTAGCTCCTTGCCTCTAATTTTGTTTTAGATGTGATTTTTCAGGGGATCGGTGGCTCCGAGCAGCCGCTCGCCTTGCCGATAAAAATATATTTGTTTTTCAATTGTACTAAGGGCATTGGTGAAATGTTCCCTGGTTTATTTTTCCTTTTGCCCTTTTTATGCAAGCTGCATCAGCTATTCAAAAGTTAGAATGGAATAGAATTGGAATGAAACTGGAATGGAATGGAATAAATTGGAATGGAACTGGAATAGAACAGAACAGAAAACTATTGTCACTTTAAATGTACACTAATCAGCATACATTAAAAAAAAATTTCGTTGCATTCAGTTCTCAAAATATAACCATTAGCATATACCCGCATATACCCGCATATACCCACATACACATACATATATGACAAAGAAACATCACAGTCCATTTCAAATAATTACCCAATTATTTTTTCAAACCTTTTATGAAACTAAAAGGCCTATGCTATGTCTCATTGGTTTTCATAGTCAAGTTCCCTCACTGAAGAAAAATGTGTTTTTGTAATATGTGTCCTCATTTTTTTTCTTATGCCTATGGGTTAAAATGTATGTATGTATGTATATGTCCAAATCATGACTAAAGCATGCATCAGATTGCACCATTTAAAATGTAAAATTGTCAAAGCTCCCTACCGTGGAAGGGGGGACATCCCCCTTCCACACCATCCCCCCTTCGGTCGCTTCGCTCCCTCGGGCTTGGTCGCTCCGCTCCCTTGCAGTGTCTCACTCCGAACTATCACTCAAGGTTGGCAGCCCTGCATTTTCAGATAATATTCCTAGATGAGTCTAAAATGGGGTCTGATACTTTGTAATGCAAATGTTTGTGGTTGTCTAGGCCTTATCTTTTCTTTCTGTAAAAACCATGTTATTGAGGCACAATATGATTCATTTATTAACTGCAAAGTTGTTATTGTTAACCTGCAGTTTTAACCCCCTAAAAGATGATCATTGGGGAAAAAAATGAAAGAAATATTAGTGAAATAGATGAGGAAGGTACAAATGAAGATTATCATTACCTGGTCCCCTTAAAAATTAAATTAACAAGGCAGGGGAATTCTTCAATGTGAAGTCTGAGAGAATATAACAGCAAGGTAACTATTTTCTATTCTTCAGATTTGTGAAAGAAGTGAAAATAGAATAATGTAGCATCAGGGTGAAACTCCAACTGGTAAACCCACTCTTGTTACAATATTGTGTCTTTCTACCTTACCAACTGTGCAAATTATATGTTGCCTTTGTAATTTTTAAATGGCTGGCATTTTGTGCCCAGAGTTGAGGCGCTTAGGACTTTTTTTTAGTATTTAATCTTCTATACTTTCCCAGCCTGCAAGGATAATTCAATTGCCAAAAATAAACAATACCTCAAATCACTCTTTCAGGAAGGGTTTTTCAATTCAGTTCTGTAATTTAATGGAGGTCAAGTTATAAAGTTAGGGCAACTCCAATGTCAGAAGAGAATAGTTCCAGTCCTCTGTGGCCTGCCCTGCATAATAACCCCTTGCTAAGGCAAAACAGAGAACCTCTTTTCATTGTCATCCAAGAAAAATAGTCTGGTTTTTTGGTAATATTTCAACATATCATCAAATAGACCATAAAGTATCAAAATATTCTGAATTTGGCTATTTGCTCATTGTCCTTCCCTGAGGCAATGGATTTCTCCAAAAGAAAATAGAGGAAATCCTTAACTTATGACTATTCATTTAAAGTTATGATGTTGCTTATAAAGTAACTTATGACCCATTCTCACGTTTGCAGTTACTTGCGGTATTCCCATGTGGTCACATGATTAAAATTTGGGAGCTTGGCAATTTGCATGTATTTACAAGAGTTGCAACCAGGGGTCATATTATCACCAGGTGCAACCTTCCCAGGGGACTTCTGACAAGGGTGAAGTCCAATTTGCTTAACAACTACTTGATTGATTTAATGACTGTGGTAATTTGCTTAATAACTGTGGCAGAAAGGACATAAAACTGGGTGTGATTCACTTAACAACTATTTTCTTACTGGTGGAAGGTCCAGTCCTAATTATAATACTAAATTGAGGACTATCTGAGCCATGGTGGTTAAAATGCAGTACTACAGGCTACTTTTGCTGCAATTTAGCAGTTCAAATCTCACAAGGTCAAGGTTGACTCAGACTTCCATCCTTCCAAGGTTGGTAAAATGAGGACCCAGATTGTTGGGGGCAATAGGCTGATTCTGTAAATTGCTCAGAGAGGGCTGTAAAAGCACTGTAAAGTGCTATTGCTATTGCTACCTGTATAAAACAAGTGGTTATTCTTAACTTTGCACCCCTATCACTATAGATATGCTTTGGAATTCCGGGAATGGCAATTCCAATGAACTTAAATGTGTCATGTTGGAGAAGGATAATTCTATGTCCAATAACTATCATGTCCTCCCAAACTTTCAAAAACACAGATTTGAATCATATCCAAATATAGCATGTCCAAATTTAATTTTATAATTAATCTGAGAATTAATGAGCCTGAACCATTAAACTACTTGTAGAAAAGTATTTGGGGAGGATACCAGGTTACATACTGTTGTGGGAAAAATACCCACTTAAATAAGAAACCAAAATGTTTGGAAATAGATAGAGCAAGATATCGTTTAATGGCTTGCACAATTGCAGGGATCCCTGGGCTCCTGGCAGAAAGAATCCAAAAGAACCCTGAGGTTACAGATTTTTTTTTCCTCCTTGCCAATCACTGAGAAGCACTTATAACACACTACGCATAAGAACAATTGCTTAATATTGACTGTCTTCATGCTTGCTGTTAAGGCCACTTTAATTGGCAAACTGTATTTGTATGCTACCTCCAGCTGCAATTTATAGAGCTTTTCTTTCTCTCTAAAGCTGGGCTGCTCATATGGCTCAAACTGGTTCAGTTGCTATTAACTTGATCCCAGACTTCAGATCTCAGCTTAATTCCTTAGTCCCAATGGATCTGTTACAGAGAGATTACATGATTTGTTCTATTGGATTGTCATTTCTGAGGGAAAAGAGAAATGGATATATTGGCATAAAGGACTGAACAGAGACATGATCAACTACCCCCATACCTACTCTATTTATAACTGAACAATTTTAACACAAAAATAAGCTACATTCAGATACTGTACAACAGTCATTCCAATACAAATGTATTGGGATATTCTTTCCAGAATACCTAATTAGGATTCTGGGAGATTTATCCCAATTTTTCCAAAAGCTGTTATGGTCAGGAAAATTGATGAAGATGAATATTAGCACTCAACAATATCAGCTAAACCGGAAAGCAGGAAATCTTTTAGAATGGGTGATACAAAAAATGAGATACTTCCTGAAAAGATACTCTGCAGGAATAATGAATGCATGAGAAGCTTAGGAAGAAGAACTGGTGAAAATATGTTTCTGTGGCATTAATTTCTTGGTCTGGGCTACCTAGTAGGGTCACAGTTTCTGTCCACTTGTTCTTGTACAAATCCTTGTTCTTCGTTGAACCCCAATGCTTCTCAGGAGTAGAAGAAGCTCTTCTTTTCAAGGAATGGCCAATCTGAAAGAAACTCTTGGTAGAGGTGTAGCTAAGTTTAGTTTAAATCTAAGAGATAGTCCAAATGTCTAGGTTTATCTTTATGCTCTATTAATGAATAATTGATATTCACTCTTTTGGGAAACAAAACGCTCAATATTTTAGGCTTCATGATATAGAACAGCAGCAAGTAACAGTTTGTTATTAGGTCCTAGCTGGCTTCTTTTGCATGAGACTACACAGAGCTAAAGGCTAACATTGCTTTATTTGAAGCATAACGGGTTGCTGTGGCTGCCGAGGCTGGGCTGGCAGCCAGCTGGTAGCAACAGCTGATGCCGTTTGACAGCTCCTTTTATAGCCAGCTGTCAAACGGCATCAACCAATGGGAGCAGTCGATGCTCCCGCCAGGAATGTGCACCAGATTGGAGAGTGTAATCAGTCAGGGAACACAACACCCCTTTCCCCTGGCCAGGAGCATGTGCAGCCCTGCAAATAGGCCGGCTGCCTGCGAAGGCGGCTGGATTGTCTTAGTCCTGGAGGATTTCTCTGCTAGAACAGAGTCCTTCGCTCCCCTTGGGTCACGCTGGAGGCTGCTGGAGTATGAATTCGACCCACAGGTGCCTTTGTCCGAGTGTCCGTCTGCGGTCCAGGCAGGTTCCATTGTCCGGCTTGCTTTGGGCATGTAAATAGGCTGGATAGGTAGACCGGGTCATTTGGTCGGGAGTCCATAGCGTTCCCTAGGTAGACCGGGTCGTCTGGTCGGGAACCTCCAGAGCGTTAACTAGGTAGACCGGGTCGTCTGGTCGGGAGTCCATAGCGTTTCTTTGGTAGACCGGGTTGTCAGGCAGGGAAACTTTGGCATTGGCTGGGTAGACCGGGGCTTGGCATTTGCTGGGTAGACCGGGTCGTTCGGCTGGGGATCCTCTGGGTAGAGCAGTTCGTTCATCTGGGGTCCCTCGGGGTAGACTGGCTCGTTTGGTGAGGAGTTCTCAACGTTTGGCGGGTAGACCAGGTCTTGGCGGGTAGACCGGCTCGTCTCGGCTTTTGGCAGATAGACCAGCTCTCTCGGCTTTCGGCGGGTAGACCAGTTCATCTGGGCTCTCGGAAATGTCGGCAGCGGTGCCTGTTGGCGGCATCTGTTTCCTCAGCTAGGGAGGCTTTTAAATTTTGCGCTCTCGGAAGTGCCGGCGGAGGTGCCTGTCGGGCGGCATCTGTTTCCTCAGCTAGGAAGGCTTTGAACTTCGCGCTCACAGAGATCGTCTGCAGCTTGTGACATTCAGCTCTCAGCGGCTTTGGCTCTTTTTAACAGTGACTTTGCTCGGCTGTTTTAGTCCGGTTGCTTCTCATTTGTGCATCCCATCCTCATCGCCAGTGTTGTGGAGCGGTGGTAGAGATTCAGACAGACACAGGCTCAATGTTAACAGACTTTATTCTAGTGAATAAAGGGTCGCCGCGGCTGCCAAGGCTAACTGGCAGTCAGCTAGTGGCAACAGCTGCTGCCTTTTGACAGCTCCTTTTATAGCCGGCTGTCAAACGGCATCAACCAATGGGAGCAGTCTGTGCTCCCAACAGGAAGGTGGACCAGATTGGAGACTGCAGTCAGTCAGGGAACACAACACTAAGTATAAACATGAAGATATTGGGAATCTATAGTCATCATTACCATCATTATTTCATCATCATGATCATGATCATGATCATCTTCACCATAATATTCTAGTCCATTCACCTGGAAGCTGATTTCACCTATGGCAATATAATCAAAAGAGAAAATCATTTCCCCCTGGTTAGCGTACACTGATATTTTATTTGGCCATATGATTTCACCTTTGACATACTGATTATGTGTCAACCATCACTTATGGAACATTAAGTATATCCCTTTGTATGTAGGATTATTATCTTCAGTTCTTTTTAGTACTTCAGAATAATTGTATCATAAAACTTGACATTTGGATATGGTGCCTCTGACCCGAAGGAAGGAATATGTCCTTTTATTTAACATCAGATATATAGTAATTACAGATAGTAGATGTTCACAGCAGAGGTTAATGCTTTTTGAGTGAGAAAAGAAAAGATAGCAAACTACCAAACTCTATTTTGATGAAATAATCAAATTGGCCAGATGGGTCGCTATGTTAACTGATTTGGTATATTGCGACATAGACACTATGTAAGGATATCTCATGTGCTCAAGGTTCCTGCTTCTGTGCATTCACAGGGTGAACTTTAGCAGATTAAAATGTGATACTCTTGCCAAGAAGAATGCTGATTTTTACACATCAAGTGGCATTGCCATCTTCAGACACAAGGAAAAGTAGGAAGCACACTAACCTCTATCCTTCATATTAAAGTGTTCTCCGTGTGAAAAGTATCATTTTGTAGAGGAGGATGTTCCAAGTGACTCTGATGTGCGATGTGTGCTTCAGAGTAAAGCTCAAAAAGTCAGCTGCATATTATGTTGGGGCAAAAATCTCTTTCCTAAGAGTTAATCACGTTACATATGAAAGGACTGTCATCTCTACTGTTCTGTCAAATGAGCCCTTTCTATATTTCTTCCCACTGTGTGAATTTTAATATCCCACCTTGTTGTATCGTTCTCTGTGTAGATCCAGAATTCTTGCCCAAATAACCATCTCACTTTCTTTGTCATGTTTAATGACAGTTCATTTTCCTTTTTACATTTCCTGGTGTCCTGTAGGTGCTGATGAAAGTCCGAGGATAAAACTACCTTTTCTCAAAATGTGCTGGGTCTCTTCTACAGGCTTTCCTCCTCTAGTGGATTAATTTGTTTGACCCAAAGAATTTCCTTCTGATATTCCCCCATTTAAAAAAAAAAAAAAGGAAAAGTGACTTTACATATCAGACACATGGCTCTTTGATCTTATCTTTGTAGAATGTAACTTTAAACTAACAGTACTTTGTATTCTCTTTGATAGATCATTACCAAAGCCACCAATTCTCCAGCTGAACCAACTTGTAGTAGAAAATGAACATGATAAAATATACCGTATAAATCTGTTTGAAAATTATTTGAACAGGTTTTTAAGGCTTTTTCACTCTGCCCCCTTCTCTAAAATCAGTTTCTTGTGTAAAACTATATTTTTAAAAATAAATAAATAAATGACAGCATTTTAATTAGAACAGCAAATTTGGTGTTCTAAATCTGTGTTACTTAGGGAAGATCTTCCAGATTGCTATTCAATTCATATTTAATAGAGTTATTTATTCAACTGGTATATTTGTTACAAATTGAATTTAAGCAAAGACAAACAGAAGAAAAACACAAGTACCTCTTTTTACCTCTTAGCATTGGCAACAAATTCAATCTTTCTATTTCTGAATATGTATTTGACAGTTTTTATTATCTGAGGAAAATGATTACAGCAAGGAGATCCAATTGCCTTCTTACATCAGCCAGAGAATGAGCAGATGCCATACAGAATGTATACCTCCTACTCAGAGTTGTTTAATAGAGGTACTTCCTCACAAAGGCACATTCTGATTTATCTGCCAGGAGACTGTAGTCCTAGCTCAGGAAATAGATCATAGCAAGCAAACCACAATCTGGACCTTGAGATTGGCCACACAAAGGACAATGCAGGAAGCTCCCTACTTCATCCCTCCCTACCAAATAAACACACCAGAGCTTTACTTTGAACAAGTGACCTGAGGCTGGAGTTCCTCTCCATCAACAGGGCAGGACACTAAGGTGGCAAACACCCATTCGGACAAAAATATCAGGAAAGAGATATCAGCCTAGACTGAACTTGTTGTGTAAGTGCCGGAAGAAGGCTCGGGAATCAGTGACTAGTTTTCAGCTCTTTATTGGTCCCGAGATCGACTCGGTTCGGCTAGGGTATGCGCCGGCTTATATAGAACTTCCCAGCCAAGCTGTGGCCAATGACACTGCTTTGAATCTCCCACGATCGGTTTCCTCCAATCGCGGGGGATTCGCAACGGGCCAATCCATGCCGCTTGCTCGGCAGATCAGATAGCCATGCGTCTTAGCCAATCAGAACGGTTATTTACAAGAATGCTAATGTACAATACAGAACACCCCTCCCCTCTTGGTATGGTCCTACGTGACGTAGTCCTGTAAGTAGGCGGGGCTCCACACTTGTCTACTGGACCTGTGCAGGTTAGTTGGTGTCTGGTCTTCGAGTGGTTCAGTCGCGTTTTGTGTCGCTCCTTGCCTCATCGGTGGAACAGCCTGGAAGGGTGAGCCGGGCCTTTCACCGTAGTTCCCTCCTGGTCTACCCAGGTTGGTTGAACTGCTGGCTTTGTTGCTCCCGCCCGGCTGCTCCGGGCTGGTTGAGCTGGTTTGGCTGTTTCTTCCAGGCGAGGCTTCGAGTTGTTCGTCTGTTTCTGCTTCGGTTGGTAAGTATTCTTGGTTTCTTTTTTGTGGGGTTTGGTTATTTTGGTTTCTGGGGTTTTCCCTCCCCTCTTGGCTGGTATTGGGGCTTCCCTTCCCTTCTGTGGTTTCTTTTTCTGTGTGTGCTTGCGTGTCAGTTGTATTTCCCGTGTTGATTCTCGATCTTAATTGATTGATGTGTCTTTTCCATGATCGTCCGTCGGTTGTCTGTAGCCTGTACGAGCGGGGACCTGTCACCTGGGTTATGGTTGCTGGTACCCAGAGTGGGTCCCCTGTGAGGTTTTTTGTGTATACTGCATTGCCCGGTGTGAATGTTTGGTGTTTACTCGATGAGTCGGGAGGTTTTTTCTGGGTTGTATGTTGGGTGCAGTCTGTCAAGTGGGGACCTTAATTTTCTTCCCATTAATAGTTCTGCCAGGCTTTTGTTGGTTGTTGTGTTTGGAGTGATGTGCTGTATGAATAGCATTTTATTAATTTTCTCTTGTATTTCCCCGGTTTCTATTTTTTGGATTGTTTTTTTCGTAAATTGGTTACATTCGTTCCGCCCTCCCATTCGCTGCCAGATGTACTGGTGCTGTTAGTGCATGTCGTATTCCCCGTTCCACTAGGAATTTTTTGAATTCCAGCGAGGTAAATTGGGGCCCATTATCTGATACAATGACGTCTGGTAGGCCGTGGGTTGTGAATAGTTTGTTGAATTCTTTGGTAACGGCCTCCGTGGTGGTAGTTCTCATGTTGCTTACTTCCAGCCAGTTGGAGTAAGCATCTACCGTAATGAGGAAGGTGTGCCCCTTTGTAGGTCCAGCGAAGTCTATATGAATCCTGGACCATGGTCCCCTGGGGGTTTCGCATTCTCAGATTGGGGCAGAGGGGGGCTTGGCCTGAATGCTTGGCATGGCCTGCATGCTGCCACCCAGGCCTCGATTTGTCTGTCCATCCCTGGCCACCAGGCGTAACTCCTGGCTAAGGCTTTTGTCCTGATGATGCCTGGGTGCCCCTCATCCCAGTACTTTTTTTTGTAAGTTTTCTGGGATGACAACCCTATCCCCCCATAGTAAGCAACCCTTTTGTAAAGACAGTTCTGTTTGCCGGTTCCAAAATGTTCTAAATTTCTCGTCATCATCTTTTTCTGGCCACCCTTTCTCTACCCAATGTAAAACCCGTGCCAGATGTTTGTCTTTATTGGTTTCGCGGGCAATGTCTGACACGGTTATGGGTAGGGTCTCTATGCTAAGGGTGGACATTGCTGGTGCAGGTCGGGCAGCGGCATGTGGCTCAGGGTCACATGTTTTACCAGGTTGGTGGGTTAGCCGGTAGCTATAGGCGGCGAGGAATTTGGACCACCTTGTCATTCTTGGGGATAGAATGTTCGGGGTGGCCCTGTTTCCCGCCAGGATTCCCAGCAATGGTTTGTGGTCGGTGATGATGGTAAAAGTCCTTCCATAGATGTACTCGTGGAACCTCTTTACTGCAGTGACGATTGCCAGAGCCTCTTTGTCCAGCTGACTGTAATTTATTTCCAGTTTCGAGAGGGTTCTTGAAAAGAAAGTGATGGGTGCTTCTTTTCCATTGGAGAGGGTGTGGTTGAGGACGGCTCCGACGCTGAAGGGTGATGTGTCGCATGTGACCGCTAATGGTAGTGTCTCATTGTACTGGATGATGACGGCATCTGAAGTGAGTAGGTCTTTGGTTCTGTTGAATGCGGCTTCCTCATGTTCCCCCCAATTCCAGGTGGCTGCCTTGTCCAGGAGTCTGTCCAATGGCTCCGCTGCGGTCGCTTTCTGGGGCAGGAAGACATTATAGAAGTTAAGCAGTTCTAGAAATGCCTGCAGCTCTGTTTTATTTCTCATCCTGAGGGCTTCCTTGATGGCTCTGATTTTTTTTTCTGTTGGATGAATTCCGTGCTGGTATTCGACCTCTCAGTGTGCAATTGGCATTTTTCTTTTTTGACTTTTAGCCCCGTGTCTCTGAATTTTTGTAGCACCTCCCTCAGGCGACCTTCCAGTTGTTTTTGGTTGGCCGCGGACACCAACACATTGTCAAAATAGGGCACCCCCCTTGATCCCTTGGAGGAGCCTCTCCGTGAGGCTCTGGAAAATTCCAGATGCCACGCTGACTCTGAACTGGAGTCTCTTACAGCGGAAAGCCCCCTGGTGGGTTACTATGGTCAGTGGTTTCTGCGTCGACTGGCAACTGTTGGTAAGCTTGTGCCAGGTCGAGCTTTGCGAAAACGTTGCCTCCCCCCAGTGAGTGCAGAAGGTGTTGCAGTACTGGGATGGGGTACGCGCTTTGTTGTAAGACGCAGTTTAGGGTGGCCTTATAGTCCCCACAGATTTTCACTGACCCATCAGGCTTGACTGGGGTAACTATGGGGGTCTCCAACTGGGCGTGATCAGTTGCCTCAAGGACTCCCTGTTTGATGAGCTTGTCTATCTGCTCATCGATCTTGGGTCTGAGTGCGAAAGGTACTCGTTGTGGTTTGAGGCATATCGGGGGAATGCTGGGGTCTAGACTAAAGGAAATAGGAGGCCCTTGGTACTTGCCTAGGGTGTCATCGAACACTTCCTGGAACTCCCTCGCGAATTGTTCCTCCCAGTCTACCTCTGCGATGTGGTCGATGCCGGTTACCTCGATCCCAAGCGGCGCGAACCACTATAGTCCAAAAAGGCTGGGTCAGTCTCTGTCCACAATAGTCAGGGGAAGCCTTGCTGTGCACCCCTTGAATGTGATTTTGAAATGTCCAGTTCTGACTACAGGGATGTGGTTCCCTTGGTAGTCCTTAAGAATTAGCTTCTGGCTGGAAAGGCGGAGCTTCGTTCCGGCGATACAGCTGCGATCTCGGGGCTCTGAGATCGTAGCCGATATTTTCGCCCCTGGTCGGTCCTAACGGACCTAAACCGTCCCGTAGCGACGGTGATCGTGAAGGGCATTGTTCCAGGATCCCAGAGATATCGCAAAATCTCTGGTTTGATCCGGAAGAAGCCCTTTTGCTGGCGGCGGAGAGGCAACCTCCATAGCTGCTGAAGTCGGGACAGCTCCGGAAAGAAAGTGATTGGAGTGAAGTGTGTCGGCTGGGTGAGAAAAACTCTTTTGTGCTGTAAATTCGCTAAGGTTGGAAAGTTCATCCGATATAAAGAAGAAAGCTGTGAGATTTTTTTTTGACTGAAATTGTTTTAAGCGGCGTTTTTTTTTAAAGTGATGTCAAATTGAGGCTTGGTTTTTTTTTTCTCTTTTCTTTATACTTTTTGGGAAAGATTTTACTGTGACTTTGTAGGTAACCGGATTGAATTTTCTCTTATATATATTTTTATGCTCCCTTTGATTTTATGCTTCCTTTGATTTTTTAACTTTCTTTAGGATAGAGGCTCCCTTTGGCTATTTTTTCTTTTTTTTCCGTATATATTATTCCTTTTTTCTGGCGGGCGGGGAGAAGGAGCATTAAGAAACTTTGTAACACTGCCAACTAGAGGCTTGAAAGTATCTTTATGTGAATTGGAGAGAATTGCAAAAAGACTTCATCTCAAGGACTTTTTAATGTGATAAGATAGAGGGAGAGCACAGCAAAATATTATTGCAGGTGCTTTCCTGGACTGTTATCAACAATACTTGAGGTTTGGCTTTGAAGCTGCTGGAGAAGAGAGTCATAACAAGAGCCTTGGATAAATAACAAAGTGCAGTGTGTTTTCTTATATATACCCCATTCACTAGCCTTCTTCTAAATTTTAATTTTAGTAATATTTTTATTTTTGCCTTTTATTTTAAAGGGAAAGCCTCAGAGTTTTTTTTTTTTTTTTTTCTTCTTTATTTTTCTTTTCTTTTTTATTGGGACTTTTTTGCTTTTCATATTTATGTTTTTGGATTACTTTGTTGTTGAGGTTGTTTTTTTTTTGTTTTTTTTGGATTATTGAGACTTTTTAATTGGATTAAGGTGTGAAGAATCTGAAGGAACTTTTTTTTTTTTTCTCTTTTTGCTTTTTCTTTTTTCCTTTTTCTTTTGCTCTTAATCAATATTATTATTTTTGGATGTGTTTGTTCTCTCCTTTCTATTTTTTCCTTTTTTATGGTGGACTATCTCGTAATTGGATTAGGGTCTAGAAGAACCTGAAGATCTTTCTTCTTCCTTTTTTCTTGTTTCTTCTTTGGTTTCGTGTTTTTTACTATTGGAGTTTTCCATTTTGGATTATAATTGGCTGCTCTACCCGTTGGATTAAAAGTCAAGAAGAATTTGAAGTTTTGGAAACATTGAAATGAGCAGGAAACCAATACCATCTGGCATTTCTGCTTCTACCTCTGCTTCCCCACCAGTTGGAGGACAACGTTTAATTCAGACAATGTTGAAGCAAGATAAGGAACAAGAAAAAATAACTTTACAGATGATTATGCAAGGAATCCAAGATCTCAAGACAAAATCAGATATCATTGAACAAAGAACAGGAAATATTGAACAAAGAACAGAAAATATTGAACAAAGAATAGAAAAGATTGAACAAAGAGCAGAAAATATTGAACAAAGAGCAGAAAATATTGAACAAAGAATAGAGAAGACTGATGAAAAAGTGGAAAATATTAAACAAATGATGGTTAAGTATGAGGAGAGATTCCAAAAAATTGAGGAAGAAGGAAAACAAAGAGAGAAGAAGATTGGAAATATTGACAGCAGACTAACAGCGGTTGAACAAGAAAAAGGTGGGATGTTGAGGTGGGAGATGGAAAGGTCAGAATTTTACCTCAGATTTCAAAATATAGAAGAGGAAAAAGGAGAAAATTTGGCAGCGGTAATGATAGAAATTTTGGCAGATGTTTTGGAAATTACAGAGGAAAAGATGATGGATGGAATAGATGAGATATATCGAGTCTATACAAGATATGCGATGAGAAATAAATTACCCAGGGAAGTCCATATTAGATTTACTAAAAAATCAATTAAAACGCAAATATTACAAGTAGTAAGAGAGAAAACACTGAAATACAAGGGTAAAGAGGTTATGGTTTTAAAACAAATACCCAGAAGAGTGAGAGAGATGAGAAGAGAATATCGATTTCTGACCAAAATACTATTGGAAAATGAAGTGAATTATAGATGGCTGATTCCAGAAGGACTAGTGTTTGGGTGGCAAGAGCAAAGATATAGAATTGATTCAATTGAGAAAGCAGAACTTTTTCATGCAGAATTCTTTGGAGGAAGAAGAGAGGAAGCAGAGAAAGAGGCTTTATCAATTGAGTTTCAAGATGAACAACTGGAGACTGAAAAAGAGAAAGGAGCAGCAGGGGGACAGATGGATAATAAAGAACAGCGTGAAGTGAGATCCACGAGAGCTGTTAGACCTAAATATAAAGCATAATCATGGAGGAAAAAAAACTGATTACAATGAATATAAATGGACTTAATTCAGCTGTTAAAAGAAGGAAAACTTTTCATAAATTAGAGAAATTAAAATTTGATATAATTTGTTTACAAGAAGTTCACATTAAAAAACAACATGAACAATTGTTATTACAGCCAAAATTAGGGAAAATATTTACCTCTTTGACTCAATGTAAGAAAAGAGGTGTGGTTTTATACATTAAAGAGGCTATTCCAGCAAAATTGATTTACACGGATGAAGATGGAAGAGTATTAATGGTAGAAATAATGGACAATAATATAAAAATACTTTTGATTGCAATTTATGCTCCGAATGATAAACAAGAAGAGTTTTATAAAAAGCTACATATGAAAATAATTGGACTGGACTATGTTAATATAATTATGATGGGAGATTTTAATGGAATTGTGGACAATAAACTGGACTATATAGCAACAACAACAAAGCAAAATAGAAAGGCTCTCCCAAGGTCCTTTTTTAAAATGACAGATGAATTAACTTTAAAAGATATTTGGAGAGAAAGAAATGTTAAAGCTAAACAATATACTTTTTATTCAAATAGACATTTATCATGGTCCAGATTAGATATGATTTGGATCTCAACAGAACTAATATCTAATATTAAAGAAACAAATATTGAAACAAGTACCTGGGCAGATCATAGCCCAATGACAATTAAATGGAAGGGACAAAAAAAAAGATTGAGATGGACATTAAATAATACTATTTTAAAGGAGAAAGATTTTACACAATGGATGGAGAAGGAATTGGCTTTTTTCTTCAGAGAAAATAAAAAAGAAGATACTTCAACGCAAAATGTGTGGGACACAATGAAGGCATACGCTAGAGGTTTGATAATAGATTATACAAGAAAAAAGAATATTAGGAAAAGGCAAGCTTCTAAGGCCTTGGAAGATGAGTATAAAATTCTTGAAAAAGAATTACAGAAAATGCCACAGAAAAAGGATATTAAATTGAAGCTGGATGTAATCAAACATAAAATGGAATTAATAGAGAAAGAAGAACTGGCACAGAAAATTAGAAACTCTAAACAGAATTATTTTGAAGATGCAAATAAACCAGGTAGATGGCTAGCATATAAATTGAGAAAAGAGAAGGAATCAAGAAAAATATTGAAGTTAATAGATGAACAAGGCCAAGTTTGTTATGGGAATAAGGAGAAAAAAGAAATTATTCGAGATTTTTATGGGCAATTATATAAACAGGAAAATATTGATGAAGAAAAAGTCAAACAGTATTTACAGGAAGCTAATTTACCAAAGATACCTAAAGAGACTGAAGAAATGCTAGAAAGCAATATAACAATGATGGAACTAAATGAAGCATTTAAGAGACAAAATAATGGGAAAGCTCCGGGTCCAGATGGGCTTCCAGTAGAATTTTATAAAACATTTCAAGAATTATTGAGCATCCCATTGTTAGAAGTTATGAATGAAGTTATGTTAAAAAAGATGATACCTAAAACATGGTCAGAGGCTTATATTACACTCATACCAAAGGAAGAGACTGACCCATTACAAATTAAGAATTATAGACCTATTTCTTTATTGAATGCAGACTATAAAATCTTTGCTTCAATCTTAGCAGAAAAACTTAAAAAATATTTAAATAATTTTATTCACTCAGATCAAAATGGATTTCTGCCAAAGAGACAAATTAGAGACAATATGAGAGTAATCCTGGACACCTTGGAATACTATGAGGCTCATCCTGAAAAGCAAATGGCTTTGATATTCCTAGATGCTCAAAAAGCATTTGATAACGTGAACTGGAGATTTATGTTATTATTATTGGAGCAGATGGGTTTCGCTAAAAAATTTATTCAAGCAATAGAAGCTATATATAATAAACAGACAGCAAGGGTAATGATGGAGGGGGAACTTACAGATTTTATTAATATAAGGAAAGGCACAAGACAGGGATGCCCCCTATCTCCTTTGCTATTTGTGTTGACCTTGGAAGTGTTGAATAGAAATATTAGGGATGATAAAAGCATAAAAGGAATGAAAATTAAGAAGGAAGAATTTAAGCTACAAGCTTTTGCTGATGACTTAGCTTTTATTTTGGAAGATCCGCTAGAAACAGCTCCAAAGTTACTGGAAAGGATAGAGGCATATGGAGAGGTGGCTGGTTTGAAAATAAATAAAGACAAAACAAAGATTTTGACAAAGAATATGCTATTGAGACAGAGAGAAGAATTGGCAGATCTTTTGAAAATTCAAGTTACAAATAAGGTTAAGTATCTGGGGATATATTTGACAACAAGATGTAGCACATTAAAGGAGAATAATTATATTAAACTTAAACAACAGATAACTACAGATTTGAAGAAGTGGGAAAACTTGCAATTGTCATTAATAGGGAGAATTTCAACAATTAAGATGAATATCTTACCTAGAATTTTATTTTTGTTTCAAACAATACCAATTAGGCTTGGAAAAGACTATTTTGAAGATTTAAATAAAATTATGTTGAAGTTTATATGGCAAGGTAAAAAAGCGAGAATAAAGCTAAAACTTTTGCAAGATGCTAGAATTAGAGGAGGTTTTGGTCTGCCTAATTGGGAATTGTATTATCAAGCTGCAAGTTTGATGTGGGTCAAAGAATGGATAACATTAAGGAAACATAGGTTGTTGACATTAGAAGGGCATGACTTGCTGTTGGGTTGGCATGCTTTTTTATGGTATAAGGGAACTAAAACACAGGGTTATTTTAGAAGACATTATGTACGGGAGTCTTTGTGGTTAAATTGGGAGAAGATAAAAAGACAATGTTATTTGAAAATTCCAGTTTGGTTATCGACCATTGAAGCATTTTCCTATCCTATAATCTACAAGAAGGAACAAACAGTTAGATATGGGGAACTTTTGGATGAAAAGAGTGAACTTAAATCGATCCAAAACTTAGAGGAACAAGGTATAAGGATGAATTGGTTTTCATATGCACAAATACACTCAAGGTATGATGAAGATTCTAAAACGGAGGGATTTTATGATAAACAGACTGATTTAGATAAGTTCTTGATGGGTACTGATGAGAAGGTGATTAAAAAACTATATGGTTATTTACTGGGAATGAAGTTAGAGGAAGAACAAGTCAAAGAAACTATGATTGTTTGGGGGAAGAATTTTGGATATGGGATTGATTTAGAGAAATGGCAGAAATTGTGGTCTCAAAATTATAAAATGACAATGTCAACAGCATATAAAGAAAACTTGTACAAGATGTTTTACAGGTGGCACTTTCCTCCGACAAGAATAGCAAGAATGTTTAAGAACAAATCTGAAAAATGCTGGAAATGTCATCAGATACCCGGCTCGTATTACCATATGTGGTGGACTTGTGAGGATGCTAAAAAATATTGGACTATAATTCGCATGTGGTTGGAAAAAATGATAAAGAAACATATAGATTTGAAACCAGAGATCTTCTTACTGGGAATTTTACCTGATATATATAGTAAAGATTTGAAATACCTGATTGTAAATGTATTAACAGCGGCCAGGATTGTATTTGCTAAAAATTGGAAGAATGAGAAAATACCATTACAGGAAGAAATTATTAAGAAAATATTGGAATGTGCTGTGATGAGCAGATTGACATTTGAAATTAGACAGCAAGAGGATAAACAATTTTACGAAATTTGGGATCTTTTTTATAAATGGCTAGATGATAAAATACGATAATAGATTATTTAGAATGCTAGATAGTAAGGAATATCTTTATTTTGCTATTATTTTGCTATTTGATATTATATTTATAAAGGATTTTTTAGGATTGATTTGATATGACTAGATGATTTGTTATAGAGTAAACTGGTTTAAAGTATTGTTAGCTCATTAAGCATGAATGATTAAAAATATAGTCAAAAACTTCTTTTTTTAGTGATATTAGGATATATAAGTTTGGATTGACAATATGAGTTGTTATGTAATATAATAGTAATTGAGACTACAGAATGAATGCACAAAAATGATGAACCAACTGACACACTGGATGTATATATAAGAGTTGATGTTTTTATGTTTTGTTTGTCTTGTTTGTTTGTAGAAAATTAATAAAAACTTTTTCAAAAAAAAAAAGAATTAGCTTCTGGCTTTCCAGGGCCCTTTTGTGGATGGTGGGTACCAGGCGCTTGATTTCCTGCCACGCAACCATGGAGAGGTAGGACCCGGAGTCCACCTCCATCTTGCATGGCTTTCCCTCGATTCCCACTTCCACGTGTACCTTGCGGGCGTCCCAGCTAGATGAATGGCCGATGATGACCGTCTGGTGGGTCTCCTCTCTCTGTCGGCTCTCACCGTTCTGTCAGCCTCGTCCATCCCGGTTCCAACAGCCCTCGGCTTGGCAATCCCTCATTCTGGGGGGGGGGGGTGCCGTCTCATCTCCGGCTGCTGCCGTCTCATCATCGGGGGCTGTAGGTTCTTTTGAGTCAGCAGACTCGGGCGATGTGACCTCTCTTGTCGCATTGGCGGCAGATCGTGTCAAAAAATCGGCACTCTGATCGAGGATGGTCATCCCCACACCCGGCGCATTGCAGCCCCGACTTACGACTCCGCCATTTGCACCAGTCTCATTCTGTTTGGAGTCGGTGGATGTCTTCCTCCTCGTCCGTGGTCTTGGAGGGGAAGTCGAGGTCGCCATGGTGGGTGGTGGTGGTTGCTCGCTGGCTTGCTTCTGGTTGCGTCTCGGTTGCTGTGGTCATCTCGGCGGTTGTGGCTTGGTCCCTTGTGTTTGGTCTCCACATTCGGGCCGCTGATTTCTGGATTGCCTCGGCTGCGGTTGCTTCAGCAAGGGCATCGGTGAGGGAGATGTCACCTTTTGCTATCAACTGGCTTTGTAGGACAGGGTCCTGGAGGCCGAGGACACGATCTCGTAACGCCTTTTCCATATCTGTGAAGCCGCACATGCCCCCTAGATTCTGCAGGTCAGTGACAAAATTGCTGATGCTCTCACCCTCTTGCTGCTTGCGCCGGTAAAAATCGTGCCGTCTAATGAGCGTGGGCACAGCGTGGGCATAGTGGCTTCGCAACAGAGGCTTGAGGTCAGCCCAGTCCATCGCCTTTACATCTTCGGGTTTCATGAGGGCTTTCGCCATCTTAAACACTGCGGGCCCACAGTGTGTCAGGAAGACGGCCCTTTTTTTCTTGCCCATTTGCGTCCTTGAGGTTGCTACTCTCCAAGAATATCAGGAACCGATCAAAGTAAGATTCCCAATCTTCAGTAGCCTGAATAAAGGGTGTGGGCGGCGCGATGCTGGCCATCTCGTTGGTTTTGCTTGTCTCAGTGCCACATGTTCGGTGGGTATCAGTTCCGCAATCCCACCTTCGTTGCCAGTGTTGTGTAGGCACCAGAAGAAGGCTCAGGAATCAGTGACTAGTTTTCAGCTCTTTAATAGTCCCGAGATCGACTCAGTTCGGCTAGGGTATGCGGCGGCTTATATAGAACTTTCCGGCCAAGCTGCGGCCAATGACACTGCTTTGAATCTCCCGCAATTGGTTTCCCCCAATCATGGGGGATTTGCAATGGGCCAATCCGTGCTACTTGCTCGGCCAATCGGGTAGTCATGAGTCTTAGCCAATCAGAACGATTATTTACAAGAATGCTAATGTACAATACAGAACAGAACTGATATACAAGCACATACTTTTGGGTTCATTTTTGTTAAGCCTGGGTTCCCCAACCAGGGTTAAGGAGACAAGCTAAACAGAATGTGCAGCGTTAGTCAGATAGGCATACAGATAAATGAGTGAGATAAGTTTGTATGTTTGTTAACATACAGTAAAAATAACAGATACGCTTGTCCTATCAAAAATATAGTTTATTCCATTTAGAGTTTATAGCATAGTCAAAATAACAGTCCATTAGTCATGGTTCATTTTAGTCAGTCCATTCAAGGATATTCAATTAGCAAAGTCCGTGTAGAATATCCTATGTCAGTTCACTTACAAATAAACCAGTCCTTTCTCTCTCTCCCATTCCAGTAGGGAAAAGACACAGTCTTCAGTCTATCCAGTAATTAGGGATCATCAAGCGAGAGATAGCAAGTTGCCGTGCCTTGCTTCTTTTATGGTGCTTTTACAACCACTCCCTTAATTACATTCCTACAGTTAAAGTTGCAGACACTTTAACTCACAAACCATGATAACATATTTATTATTTTTACCTAAAGCAGTTAGGGTAAAACAATGTTATCCCTAACATTCTCCCCTTTTAGGTAAATATAATAATATAACTATTTACATCTTTAAATCATATTTGTTACAACTTTCTTTAAACTTGCTTACTCCTTGAGCTTTTGTAAATTGGTCTGCAATGTTTTCTTCTGTCATGCAGTATTCCAATTTAATTAGCCCATTCTTTACACATTCTCTAATATTTAAGTATCTTAAATCAGTATGCTTTGATCTAGTTTTTACCGCAATACTAGTCGCTAACTTTATGGCTGCTTGATTGTCCTCGTACACAATAATGGAATCTTTAACAGTTATACCCATGTCTAATAATAACTGTTTGTACAAAATTAAGTCAGTGCATAGTAATGACAGACATGAAAATTCCGCTTCCGTTGTGGACAAGCTAATATGCTGTTGTCTGATTGACCTCCACCCTATTAGCGTCTTACCAAATAATATAGCCATCCCAGATGTTGATTTTCTAGTGTTTATGTCAGTTGCAAAACTTGCATCTGCACAGGTACTAAGACTCAAATCACCCTTTGGTTCTATATATAATGCATGGTTCATTGTTCCTTTAAGATATCTTAAAATTCTCTTTAATGATTACCAATGACATTGATGTGGATCTGAATTAAAACGTGCCAGCTGATTAACACTATAAGCTATATCTGGCCTAGACCAATTGCTTATATATGATAAGCTACCAATCAAAGATTGATATATGGACTTATCAAATTTGGGACTTTGATCATCAGTTTGGCAAACTTCCTGACTCATTGGAGTCTTTGCCGGTTTTCAAAGTTCCATTTTATACGTTTTAATTAATTGGTAAATTTTATCTTCTTGTGATATCTTAAATCCATTTTTTGTTTTGTTAATTGTCAATCCTAGATACTTTTTAATTTCACCTAAATGCTTTAATTTTATCTTTTTAGCTAATAATGATATAATCTCATTAGCTTCATTATTAGTCTTAGTTATCAAAGCAATATCATCTGTAAATAATAACAATAATGACACCGTTCCATTATTTTCTCTTTTAAACACACATGGATCTGCTAAACCAGATTTAAAACCTATATTGTTTAATTCTTTCACAATATATTGGTTCCACTCAAAGCCAGATTGTTTCAACCCGTAAAGACTCTTTTTGAGTTTCCAACAGTCATTACTATTTACTTTACTGTCTTTTATAAGAACTGGTTTTTGTAAATACATAGTGTGCTGCAATGGTGCATGCAGATAAGCAATTTCTACATCGAAATGGTTAATGATATAGTTTTTCTTAGCTGCCCACACTAAAGCTGCTCCCAAAGATGTTGCTTTAAGACTTGGTGCGAAAACTTCATCATAATCAGATGCAGTTTGATTAAATCCTTGAGCTACCAACCTAGCTTTATGGGTAACAGTCCCATCATTTCCAGTTTTTATTTTAAATATCCATTTGGACCCAATGGATTTTTCTCCTGGAGGTAATTTAGCATCTTCATATACTTTCATTACCTTTAATGAATTTAGTTCTTTTTCCATTGCCTTTTGCCAATTCTCCTGATCCTTAGTAGGATACATCCTAAGTTCATCTACACTATTTGGAACTTTAGTTACTTGGCAAACTATACTTGCTTGATACCTATCAGGTGGTACGTGTAGTACGTCTAGGTATTACAGGACTTATAGGTGGACTTTCATTTATTAACTCTTCTTGATTATCTAACTCTTCCTGATCAATTGTTTTCTCTTGTTCTGGTCCTATTTGTTCTTCGTGGACTTCTTCTTTAATTGGACTCTTCTTATAACTAGTCTGATTTTTTTGCCTTTTGTAGGGTTCAATAATTACTTCATTATTTAAATCTTGTTCTAATCTATTCCATCCTACATGTTCTAGGAATTTAGCATTGGACTGGTGTAAACTCTAGATGTACCTGGTTCCCAGAATCTATAAGATCTGTGATTAGATTCATATCCTACAAAAAATAATCTTTTAGGTCTATACTGTCCTTTGTGTTTGAGTTGTGAAGGGATATGCACCCATGCTGGTGCTCCAAATGTGTGCATGTAACTTAAATCAGGTTTTGTACCATGCCACAGTGTGAATGGTAATTTACCTGTTGTTGAATTAACAACATTATTTAATATATGATAACCACACATTATTGCTTCTCCCCATAAATTGTCAGGTAATCCTGAATCAAACAACATAGTATGTGCCATTGATTGTAGTGTTTGGTGTTGTCTCTCTATAAAGGCATTATGTTGTGGCCTATATGGTGCAGACTTTTTATGTTGAATACCTAACATTCTAAGTCTATTTTGGAATTTATTATTTGTAAATTCTGCACCATTATCTGTTATAAGAGTTACTAATTTCTTTTTAGTTTTTCTTTCTGCAAATTTAATCCAATTAAATAGATTTAGATACATTTCAGTTTTGCTCTTCATTAAATAGCAAAACCCATGTCTAGAATAGTGGTCCATTATACTTAATATGTATCGAGCTCCTCCTGCACTTGGTTTTTTCGGACCTATTAAATCGGCAAATACTACCTCTAAAGGCTCTTTGGTAGTAAATCCATCAACTCTATTAGCCGGTATGACCCTGCTTTTGCTTTGATTACAGGCAAAACATTGCAAATACTTATTACAAGGTTTCAAACTTATTTCTTTAAATAGCTGAACAGTTCTCTGAAGCATTTTAAAATTTAAATGCCCTAGCCTTCGATGTAACAAGTGAATACATTCATCATGAGTTTTCTTATTATCATAAACCGTGTTAGCCACCTCTAAACCATTATCATTTAAAACATATAATTCACGTCTTAAAAATGCAGTAATTTTCTTATCTTCTTTTTTAATTATGCAGTTATCTCCTTTAAAGGTAACTACATATCCTAGTTTAACCAAAATTCTAATTGAAATTAAATTAAATTTAAGTTGTGGTACATATAACATTTTTACATTCTCTTTTATAAAAGAACAATATGCTATACCTTGACCTTTAGCTTTCAGTTTCCAGCCATTGGCTAACATCTGCTGTGTACTCTTGGACATTTTAATAAAATTTCTGTTATCATTTGTTATACAGTGGGATGCTCCACTGTCAACCACCCATAAATTATTTTTTATAGCTCCGTTAATATACATGGCTAACTCTAAATTTTTATTTTTCTTTTGGTTACTTTTAGTATTCTGGCCAGCGTTCTGGCGCTTTGCTTTTTTTACAAAATCTTGCCAAATGTCCTCTTCCTCCACAATTAAAACACTTTTTAATTGCGTATGCAGTAGGAGATTCATTATCTTCTTTTTGAGGTTGCTCCCTCCTTAACTCATCTCTTTCAAGTCTTCTTCTGGCCTCTTCAATCAATCTTCCAGTTATATCAGTTAAAGTTAAACTTTCCTTAGGCAAAATTTTAAGGGAAGTGATGTAGTTATCATAACTTTCTTCTAGTGATGATAGAATTATGTAGACTTGGTGTAGTTCAGAGAAAATAAGTTCTTTCTCGTGCAGTTCTTGAAAAATGCTTTTTATAGAATTCAAATGACTCAGCATATCACCATTTGTCTAGAGATGCGTTCTGAAAAGCTTCCGTGTAAGATTTATGTGAGCACCAACGTTATCTCGGACATAAATCCTCTTCAGCTTCTACCAACACCCAACAGCCGTTTGCTCTCCACGGATATGAACAAGTTGCTGGTCAGATAGTGTTAGTCCTATTATGCAAAGAGCTTGTTCATTTTTCTGCTTAAAGTCTTTTATCTTTTGTCTATCTTCCTCAATCTCTGGATCCCAATCCTCTACGTTTGGTGGATTTTCAATTATGTTCCACAGACCTTCTCTTCGTAGAAGTAGACTACATTTCATAGACCATGATACATGGTTTGTTCCATCCAGCTTGGATATAAGGGACAAACTTTGTAGATTGGCTTGTGCCATGTTTTCTTTTATGGATATAAAACTATAATTAATAAAACACAGCTGTCTGTTTACTGTAACGTATAACAACACAAACTCTCACTTTTTACATAAATCTGTTTTATCCAAGTTAAACTGACTTTGCAGCCTCTGGGCCCATAACCAGTGTTAAGCCTGTGTTCCCCAACCAGGGTTAAGGAGACAAGCTAAACAGAATGTGCAGCGTTAGTCAGATAGGCATACAGATAAGTGAGTGAGATAAGTTTGTATGTTTGTTACAGACAGTAAAAAATAACAGATACGCTTGTGCTATCAAAAATATAGTTTATTCTATTTAGAGTTTATAGCATAGTCAAAATAATAGTCCATTAGTCATGGTTCATTTTAGTCAATCCATTCAAGGATATTCAATTAGCAAAGTCCGTGTAGAATATCCTATGTCAGTTCACTTATAAATAAATCAGTCCTTTCTCTCTCTTCCGTTCCAGTAGGGAAAAAAACGCAGTCTTCAAACCGTCCAGTAATTAGGGATCATCAAGCCAGAGAGAGCAAGTTGCCGTGCCTTGCTTCTTTTATGGTGCTTTTACAACCACTCCCTTAATTACGTTCCTACAGTTAAAGTTGCAGACACTTTAACTTACAAACCATGATAACATATTTATTATTTTTACCTAAAGCAGTTAGGGTAAAACAATGTTATCCCTAACAATTTTCCCTTCTCTTATATATGTCTTGTCTTTAATATATACTGTCGTATCATATAAACAGTCTTGGGAAGTAATAGTTCTATGAAAAGTAGGCTAAATATATATTAACTATAAAAAAGTAATACATTAGGAAAGATGAATGCTTTCCAATTATTGTACTAAATGAAATGTATGGCTTCCTGAACTATAGTGATACAATATCCCAAACTTAGGCTGGATTGCAAAAACTGACAGCTGTCATATCCACCTGATCCCAAGTATTTCTTGAATGCTGAGAATGTGCAAAAATTCAACCTTCAGATAATTCATTCCCCTGTTTCTCTTTCACCCCATTCTTACATAACTTGCAATTTCTCTCTCCCTCCCTCCCTCCCTCCTCAGTCCTCTTTGGTTGCTCTCCCAATTGTCCTTACACCTTAACTACAGGAACAGAGGTTAAGGATTTCATCTTTATTTACATGTTAAAAAAATATAACATTTAAGATAAAGTGCCGAGCTAGGTTTTTCCATTGAAAGTGGTTTCATACCTATATTTCAAACTTTACAGTTATATTTTACTTATTGTAATATTGTTTATTAAGGGAGTGTATAAGACTGAAGCACTAGTATCATAAAATGAATTTGCTGTTAAAAAAAAAAGCAAAAGCAAAATCAACACAACACAAAACAATGCTAAGGTTTGAGGTAGTATGAAAGAGAGTACAAGTTGTGTCTCATAGTACTTCCGTGGGAGTGGAAGAGGAAGAATATCTCAATGCAGGAGGATTTCTCTCCATTATCCATTAATGTACTCAAGGTGCTTTAAGAAAAATGTCTCCTGATTGTCTTACACATGGACCAGATAATAAACAAAGTCCTTGAAATATTCTGGGGTTTAAACAGGATGTACAAATCAGCTTTGTTTGGGTATTTTCCCACGTCATTATAGTTGTGCCTTTAAAGTTGTAGCAACGTTTCGGCAGAATCTCATCTGCCATCATCAGGCTTGTTTATTGTGTTTGTGGGAAAATACCATACATATAAATACCCGCGAAAACTTAAGAAAACACACACACACACAATATATATATCTTGACTTGCAACCATTCATTTAGCAACTGTTCAAATTTACAATGGCACTGAAAAAAGTGACTTTTGACTGATCCTGATACCTATGATCATTGCAGCTTCCCTACAATCACATGATCAACATTCAGGCCCTTAGCAACTGGCATGTACTTAGGAGGGTTGCAGCATCCTGGAGTCATGTGACTGCCATTTTCAACCTTTCCAGATTGCTTTCAACAAGCAAAGTCAATGGGGGAAGCCAGATTTGCTTAACTGTGTGATTCAATTATCAAAGGCAGTGATTAACTTAACAATTGTGACAAAAAGGTCATAAAATTGGGTGTGACTCACCTAACCACTTTGCTTAGCAACAAAATTTCTGGCCCCAATTGTGGTCATGAATCAAGAACTACATGGGTTCCTCTCTACATTGTCTACATAAGCAAATCTACAGCTCTACATTGATGGATTATTCCCAACTGGGTTTTACTTTCTTATTTACTGGACACCTGATATTAAATTCATTGGGAAGGAGTGATATATGTTCCTTTAGTCTATTGCATGATTGAGGATCAGGAAAGCTTTGAATCCTGTAGAACAAAGATTCATTGTGCATGTCCCAGGAATAGCAACCCTCCCTTTTTCTCTTTCTGATATTAGAACTCAAACTCCCATATTTGTCTTATCATGGAAATGTGATTTTATTTTTGATGTTTTCTATGCTTTAATGCAGGGGTGTCAAACTCATGCCATCACGGTGGCATCACTTGATGTATTGGGACTCCCCTCCTTTGCTAAACCAGGTATGGGCGTGGCCAGTGCATGATGCATCCGTCCTGTGGGCTGCAAGTTTGACAGCCCTGCTTTAATGGTTTCTTTCTTTTTAACAATTAACAGTGGAAAATTCATGACTTTTGAAAACTTTGCTGATTAGCTGTTTTTTAAACTTCTCTTTGACATTTATTTATGTTTATATGACTCCTACTTTTCTTCTATAGGACTCAAAGCAGCAGAAGCAGGGTCTTCAGCATTGACCAAAAGCAAGCTTTAGGTGGGGAAATATTGTTGCAGGCCATGTCTTGAAATCATGCTTTGTGGACTGATCCTCCAAAAGGGAAAAATATTTATCACTGTTTATTCTTAATTGGTGGCAATTCTCTAGAGGATCCATCACTTTATAACTGGATATTTAAACTGACACTTCTGTATGCAAAATGCACGCTCTTCTAGAGAGCTGTCTTTCTCTCTGAAATAATCAAGATAATAATTTGCAGCCATAGGTGAGATTTGTATCATTTATCTTTTTAAACAGTAGCAACCATGCACAGAGTAATAATGAGCTTCTTTCTCTGATTAAACTAAAGGTAGGATCATATTTAAAATGGATTTAATCATAGAACCATAGCAATGCAGATGACCTCCAATCTGCATGACATTTTGATTTGACTTCTGTTGATGCAAATCTGATTAAATTTCATGGTTTGCTTCCTGCTCCCTCTTAATGCTAATGATGCCAGACAGATATCACCATGTTTCAAGTCACTGTTGTCTTCTCTTCCCATTCTCTATCTAAAAAGTGCTTAATGCTTTTTAAAAATTACTGACATAAAGCAGTTATTTCCAAGAAGAGATAAAGGTGATTTATTTCTTTTTCAATAAAGTTTTCATCCAAAGAATCTCTGAGATGTTAATTCAATTTTTAATAAGTTGCATCTTTTCTCTGGGATATTGTATTTTGTCCTTCACAATCTTGGTTCCCTACAAATATGTAAGATTCCAACTTCCATCATTCCCAAAAAGGTTGGATAAGGCCATACAGTACAGGATTACAGCCTGTGATCTTGGGTCAATGTTTCAAAACTATTTCCTTACCTAAACAGGGAAACTGAATGACCACAGGTGGGCAAAAAAGCAGTGAGAATGATAATCATTTCCGCCTTCCTGCTGGTTTCAACACTGAGTTTCCTTGTGGGAGCTGGCAGGCACTGTTGTAAAATCTTCCTTCCTTCCTTCCTTCCTTCCTTCCTTCCTTCCTTCCTTCCTTCCTTCCTTCCTTCGTTCCTTCTAGCATGTGCAAAGAAAGTCAATGTGGGAACTGGTAGAAAGTTGCAAGTCCAAAGCCAGCAAGTTGCTGTTACTGTTCTGTCCCCTCATTTGCATTCTTGAGATCCCCGTGCTTTGATTGGCCAAAGCGCGGGGCACTCTGATGGGCTAGGCGAGCCGCACCGATTAGCTCGCTGAGAATCTCCCGCGATTGGTCCATTCGGATTGCGGGAGATTCAAAGTGGTGCCATTGGCTGCGGCCGCCACGGCTTGGAAATAAAAAGCTGCGAAGTTTGCCTTTAGACCCAGTTCAGTTCCTGTACCCAATAAAGAGCTAATGCACAAGTCACCGACTCCTGGCATCATTTCCGACAGACACGACACTGGCGACGAGGATGGGATTCTGATCCTGAACCGAAGCACGTGTCCGACGGAAGCCAGACGAAACTCCACGATGGCAAACATCGCGCCTCCCGCACCCTTCAACCCCGCCAACGAGAACTGGAAATCGTACTCAGACAGATTCTGCATGTTCCTCGAATGCAGCGACCTGAAGGACGCCACCGGCCTGAAGAAGCGAGCCGTATTCCTGACCCACTGCGGGCCCGCAGTGTTTAAGATGGCCAAAGCACTTGCCAAACCCGCTGACGTGACCACGATGGACTGGGACGACCTCGAGCCAATACTCCGGCGACACTACGCTCCAGCCGTGCCCATCCTCATCCAACGACACGAGTTCTACCATTGGGACCAACGGTCGGGTGAGAGTTTCAATGACTTCGTCACAGAACTACGGCGCCTAGGGGGGCTGTGCGAATTCGACAACATGGACGAAGCCCTGCGAGACTGAATCGTGCTCGGCCTTTGGGACCCCATCCTCCAGAGTCGGCTGATGGCCAAGGGCAACATCGCCCTCGCCGATACCCTCGCCGAAGCCACAGCAGCCGAAGCTACCGAAAATCCGCCGACCGCATGCGCAGACCAAACGCCGGGGACTGCAGTGGCAACAACCACCCTGCAAGGTCGACCGAGGCCCAACCCGAGATGACCACCCACCAGGGCGATGTCCACTGAGCATTGGGCACTTCCGATGAGGAGGAGGAAATCCACCATCTACAGGCAGGCCGCAACCCACGGAACCGGCGGGGTCGTAAGTCAAGGACCACCTGTGCCGGTTGCGGAGGCGACCACCCCAGGTCCGAATGCCGGTTCTTCGATTCAATCTGCCGGCATTGAGACAAGAAGGGACACATCGCCCCCGTCTGCCATCTCAAAAAGAACCGCAGCCCTACACGATGGGACCAGAATGAACGGAGCCGAGAGAGCACACCACCCTGGACCAAAGATCGCCCCGCTGAAAACCGATGGGACTGAAACGGACAATCCCTACGAGGCGACGAGACCCAGCAAAGAGAGGAGACCCATCAGACGGTCACCATCGGCCACGCCACAACCAACGACGCCCGGAAGGTCTATGTGGAGGTAGGCATCGAAGGCGAGCCATGTAAAATGGAGGTGGACTCCGGGTCCTACCTCTCCATGGTAGCATGGCAAGAAATAAAACGCTTGGTGCCTACCATCCAGAGAAAAGCCCTAGACAACCAGAGACTAATCGTGAAAGACTACCAGGGAAACCGCATCCCTGTAGTCAGAACCGGACAGTTCAAGGTAACCTACAAAGGGAACACCGAAAGACTTCCCGTGACCATCATCGATCGTGACCGCCCAAGCCTACTGGGACTCCAATGGTTCGCACCGCTCAGCATCGCAGTCACGGGCGTCGACCACATCGCCGACAACTGGGAGCAACAACTAGCCCGGGAATTCCAAGAGGTGTTCGACGGAAACCTAGGCAAGTAACGAGGGCCCCCTATATCATTCAGCCTAGACCCAAATGTCCCCCCAAAACGCCTAAAACCAAGGCGGGTACCATTCGCGCTTAAACCGAAGATTGACGAGCAAATTGACAAGCTCGTCAAGCAAGGGGTCCTACAACCCATAGATCACGCCCGGTGGGAGACCCCCATAGTCACCCCGATTAAGCCTGAGACTCTACCCAACCTACCCATAACCGCGTCAGACATTGCCCGAGAAACTAATAAAGACAAATGTCTGGCACGGGTGTTGCATTGGGTAGAAAAAGGGTGGCCGGAAAGGGACAACGACGAGTCCGTCAGGACATTCCGGAACCGGCAAACGGAACTCTCGTTACTAAAAGGGTGCATACTATGGGGGGATAGGGTGGTCATCCCCGAAAAACTACAAGGGAAGGTTTTGGAACTGTTACACGAGGGGCACCCGGGCATCGTTAGGACAAAAGCCCTGGCCAGAAGTTATGCTTGGTGGCCAGGGATGGACAAACAGGTCGAGGCCTGGGTAGCAAGGTGTCAACGATGCCAGGAAACTTGGCCAAGCCCACCCGCAGCACCCATCCTAGAGTGGGAAACCCCCAGGGGACCTTGGTCTAGGATCCACATAGATTTCACCGGGCCCACAAAAGGACACACTTTCTTAATAACCATAGACGCTTACTCCAACTGGCTGGAGGTAAGCAACCTGAGAACAACTACCACGGAGGCCGTGACCAAAGAACTCGGCAAACTTTTCGCAACACACGGCCTCCCAGACGTCCTCATTTCCGACAACGGGCCCCAATTCACCTCGCTAGAATTCAAAAAATTCCTAGTGGAGAGGGGCATACGACATGCACTGACAGCCCCAGTGCATCCGGCGGCGAATGGTAGGGCGGAACAGATGGTTCAATTCACAAAGAAAACCATCCAGAAAATAGACCACAGGGAGATCCAGGACAAAATAAATAAATTACTTTTTATCCAACACATAACCCCAAATACCACAACGAATAAAAGCCCAGCCGAACTGCTAATGGGGAGGAAAATAAGGTCCCCACTTGACAGATTACACCCCACATACAACCCAGAGAAACCCCCAGACTCAACCAGCAAACACCGAACGTTCGCACCAGGCGACGCCGTCTACGCGAAAAACCTAACGGGAGACCCATTATGGGTACCGGCCATCATAACACAGCTAACAGGCCCACACTCGTACCGGCTACAAACAACCGATGGACGAGCGTGGAAGCGCCACATCGACCAGTTAAGATCGAGGACGACCACCCAAGAGACCACCAACATGCAACCAAGCAAACACAACACAAACCAAGAGGGGAGGGAATACCCAGGGAACCAAAATCGAGAAGGAATAAACCAGCCATACTCACCTGAAAGCAGCCAGCACGAAACCTCGCTAGGAAGAGACAGCCAGGTCAGCTCAACCAACCCGGGAAGACCGAGCGGGAGCGGCGAAACCCGCGGCTCAACCAACCCGGGAAGCCCAGGAGGGAGCTGCAGAGAGAGGCCCGGCCAGACAGACCAGGCGGTTCCCATGACGGAGTCCAGAGAAACGGAGACCCCGACCGAACCGGCCGGGATCCAACCTATGACTGACCTGCGCAGGTCCAGTAGGCAGAGACGGAGCCCCGCCTACCTTCGGGACTACGCAACGTAAGGACTGAACCAAGAGGGGAGGGGTGTTCTGTCCCCTCATTTGCATTCTTGAGATCCCCGCGCTTTGATTGGCCAAAGCGCGGGGCACTCTGATGGGCTAGGCGAGCCACACCGATTGGCTCGCTGAGAATCTCCCGCAATTGGTCTATCTGGATCGCGGGAGATTCAAAGCGGTGCCATTGGCCGCGGCCGCCGCGGCTTGGAAATAAAAAGCCGCGAAGTTTGCCTTTAGACCCAGTTCGGTTCCTGTACTCAATAAAGAGCTAATGCACAAGTCACCGACTCCTGGCATCATTTCCGACGGACACGACAATTACCAGATGGGAGAGGGATTGAGGGGTTGTGCAAGTGGACATTATGGCTGAAGTACAGAATGACTGGGAGAAGCTGAAAAAAATTGAGAAGATTTACCTAACCAGCTTTTGACCTTTCCTGCTTGTCTTTCCCATTGACTTTCTCTCTTTAAGCTTCCCACAAGTAAAGACTTGGCTAATGTGAAAGTTGCCGGGCATGTCAGCAGTCAGGATTGACTACACAGTTGTTGGCTTCTCCACTGAATTCTGGGAAGCTGTTAGGGAGCACTAGAAATGAGAATCACGGGAATGCAGTTGCAGCACACACATTCTGCTGAATCAACCACATTTCCAAATTTCATTGCCACGTGCCCATTTGAATTACTTTGGTTCAATAATTCTTGCCCTATATTTTCAAATTCATCCAACTGAAGGTTACAAACAGACACAAGAGTTTTATAGTATATAGATAATATGCACATACTATTGAGTAGTTCTTGACTATGCATTAAAACTTAAGAATGGTCTCTACACCAGATGCTGAAACATTATATTGATACCCAAGACATGGAGAAAGGCATACTTAAACCAGGTCCACTGCCTAGTCCACGTTGCCCAGTCCACTTACACGTATTTGAACATTTAATCCTGAACCAATTGGCTATAATAATAGAGCCCCTGCTTATACCACAGCAAGCTGACTTCAGACCTGGCAAAAACTGTCCAGCTCAAATTCTCAAACTAACATAATACTTAGAAGATGGCTTTGAACTGAAGGAAAACACAGGAACGGTGTTCATAGATTTCACCATGGTTTATGATATGGGTAACCACGTGGCCTTGTTGAATCCTTCGCCTTACAAAGGATTTCAAATTCATGAAAATCATAGGATGCTTAACTAAAAAATAATAGATTTTATGTCAAGTTTCAGGGACAACAAAGATGATGGAGACTCCAAAGAAATGGACCTACAGAGCAGTGTGCTTGCTCCTATGCTGTTCAACATACGTCTGTCTACTCTTACTCTCTCTCTCTCTCTCTCTCTCTCTCTCTCTCTCTCTATCTGTAACCAACCATTGCTGGAAGATACTAGGAACTTTGATTACGCTGATAACCTAGCAATAGCGCAGAGCATAACTTTCAAGGCTATCAAGGAAAAAATGATCCAAACTCTAAACCTAATGACCACATACTACAGGGATAACCAGCTGAAGCCAAACTGCCTAAAAATACAGATTAAGAGAGTTGGAATGTACCTTGAAGGTCATCTAGTCCAATCCCCTGAATACAACTGTCTGCTTTCCACCTGAAAAAATGTGAGCCATTAAGAAGACTGCAGGTACGGTGGAATGGTAACAGTTTAGAACACAGTGCTATCCAAAGTATGTTAAAGTAACTTTGGACCATATACTTATCTTTGAAGAACTATTGTTTTAATACCAAACAGGAAATATTTCCTAGAAATAGTATTCCTCTTAACAACCAGCCATGACAGACCACTCTGGAACTATGGGCAACTGGACACAACCATATGATTGTTTGTTGCCTGGTCATACAGGTCAACCTCGGCCTGAATGGAAATTGCTATAGAGCCTGTACACTGGCATAGGAAGAAAAGTACAACCTAAGAAAATGGGGCTCCCTTGTATATTCTGCATGAATGTGGCTATTTCTACGACCTATTTTATATCTATTTTACCTGCTCAGTGTTGAATATTATGTCTATAATTTGTAACTACTCTGACACGAATAAAGAAAGAAAACCATGTATTAAATCTATTGTTTGATTCTATGGAAACTGGAACTCCTATGTTATTTTACTGAATTTACATGCAACAATAAATGATTGGTGAAATCTGTATATTGAATGCAGACACTGATTCCTATGGAAGCCATTGTTGAAGATAGAAACACTCTTGTGGTCATTCTGGAATAATCACAGCAGAAATAGCAACTCACCCTCACCTTGGCCAAAGGCAAGACTTTCTGTCTTCATGGCTTGATAATAAGTGCAACTTTGATTTAAAGGCAGTTTGAAATCATACAAGTATCATCAGTGTGTATGGGGAAGTTGATAATTAGTTGAGAAGTCGTGTCCAACCCTTCGCAATCCCATGGAAAACGTTCTCCAGGCCTTCCTGTCCTCTACCATCCCCCAGAATCCATTTAAGCTCACGCCAACTGCTTCAGTGACTTCATACAGCCACCTCATTCTCTCTCATCCCGTTCTTCTTTTGCTCTCAATCATTCCCAGCATTAGTTTCTATTCCAGTAAGTCCTTCCTTCTCATTAGGTGGCCAAAGTATTTGAGTTTCATCTTCAAGATATGGCCTTCTAAAGAGCAGTCAGGGTTGATCTCCTCTAGGACTGACCGGTTTGATCACTTTGTAGTCCAAGGGACTCACAGGAGTCTTCTCCAGCACCATACTTCAAAGATCTCAACTCTTTGGCGCTCAGATCATAGGCAGTGTAAAAAGAAAATGTTGATCTTTCTTTTCAGAACAACCTTTTTTCAAGTGGCTATTGACTGGCAGGTGAAAAATTCCTCTACTGAAGAATTCCTGCAGTATTCCTTTCAATATGATGCACGCTTTTGAAGATGCATTTTCTTCAGGACCACAGCAAACATGGAAAAATTCTTACAGTATTAACCTTCCATGCTTATTTCTATTTCAATTGTTGTTAACTCTCTCCCTGATTTTCTGCCTGTTACTTGTATTTTTTTAAAAAAAAAAACTGCAGATGTTTAACATTTTTAAGAACCTGGAGCATCATGGGATAAAATATAGAAGGGAGATTTAGAACTCCAAAAGCATCCATGTTGCAGCAAAAAAAGAGAGAAGAATCTATGTGAACATCTTTGGTGCATGGCTAATGGTCAAATTATTAAAAAAGCATGCTAGAGCAATCCGTTTGTCATGCCAGAATGAATAGGAGCAGTTGCCATTCCATACCAGAATTATTGTATTAAAAATGGGCACTGAGTAGCCGGGAAGGCATGAGAAGTGAGACTCAATGACAAATATATAAATAGCTCATTTAAATGGATGAAAATATTGTGAAAGGTCCATATCTGAAGCTAATATTTTTGAAAATAGAAGAAAACACGATCTTTCTTTTAGAAAAGGAAGTAAAAACTAAGGATATTCAAATTTGTACTAACAAAATATGTTTGGTTAGAGTCCAACACATAATTCTATAAAAAGAGAAATAACAGAATTAAACTCTTAAATTCAGCTCCTCTTCTCATATTAAACTTTCTCTCCAATCATGTATCCTAGCACCTTCCCATTCACTTTCAGTTTTGTTCATGGAGAAGATTGTGATTGTATCTACTTTTTTACCTGCATCTCAAGGATTCTGTTTTAATGAGTTCTGAATGGGAACAATCAAATTTATAAATATGAATTTTTCTCTATGTGTGTAATTTAAAACCAATTTGAAAAGGACAGTTATATAAATAGCAATAGCACTTATACACTCCATAATGCTTTATAGCACTCTCTGAGCAGTTTACAAGTGTCAGCATATTGCCCCTAATAATCTCGGTCCACATTTTACCAATCTTGGAAGGATGAAAGGCTGAGTCAACCTTGAGTGGTTAGGATTGAACTACTGGCTGTGGACACACTGCATTTTAACCACTGTTCCACCACGGCTCCTAAATATATTCTAAATGTATTAGAAATATATACTTATTTGAATATTTGCATTGGAGAAATATAAACAATTGTTCATTGTTAAGAATAACATAGTTATTTTCTTTGTCATATTTCTCTTGCTTTTTTGTTAAAGCACTTTTATGTACTATTTATTCTCTTGACAGTGTATGTATCTTCATCTCTATTTTCCTAATATTTTGCTCCCTTTTGTTATTAATTAAAAAGCAATAAAATATAAAAAGGACATTAATGTAGTAAAGCAAGGGTAGTAAGAGTTATCAGAACATAGATAAAGAAAAGGAGCTGCACTAATGGAAGCATAGAATTCCCAGAGTGTTGATATAGAAAGAAATTAAGAGGTATCCAGAAGTTATTAACTAAAGTCTAAGTACAGAAACAAAGTTAGTTTGAGGGTTTGTATGCCTCAGTTGGATTCAAATTTCTTAACAACCAGTTCTGTGGGCATGGCCTAATTTGTGGGTGTGGCTTGGTGGTCATGTGACTGGGGTGGGCATGGCCATGTGGTCATGTGACTGGCAAACCGAATGTAACTGGTCCTCACTTAATCACCAGGTCCTTGCTTAATGGCCAGTTGCTTAGCAAGTGTTCTAATTTACGACTGACCTCCACAGAGCTACTTGGCCTGTTTTTGGTGTTTTGACAGCCATATATATATATACACACACACACCCTTGTGACCAATTACAACATCCCACACAGTCTTGTGACTGAGGTTTTCTGTTTTTTGCCAATTTCCAACAATTCCTTCTGGTTTCTGGTTAAAAATGTCCATTGGGGAGAATGGCCTTTTTAACAACCAGTGTTTACTTAATGACCACAAGGTTCACTTAACGACCATGGTGTTTGTCTAGCACCTTAAAACACTCAAAGAGCCATTTTTCTATTTTCTTTTAAACAGGTATCTCTGTGTCTGCCTTTCTTTCTTTCTTTCTTTCTTTCTTTCTTTCTTTCTTTCTTTCTTTCTTTCTTTCTTTCTTTCTTTCTTTCTTTCTTTCTCCCTCTTTCTCATCTCTCTCTCTGTTATTTCTTTCTTTCTCCCTCTCTGTTTCTCATTTCTCTTTCGCTCTCTCATCTACAACTGCTAAGATTGGAAGCTTTTTTTTATAATCCTATTTTTTTGCAGTTTTTTTTCCCACACACATTTGTGTCTATGTATCCAATATTCTTTCTTCCTTTTCACTATGTATTCAAAATGGGTAATGATTTTGGGTGTGTGTGTGAGTAGCATGTGTATATGTCATGTCAAGGGGTACTTTGCCTGGCCCCTCCCTTCCCAGCCATTTCTTGTCACACCCAGCCTCAACTTATCTATAGTTCTATAAAAATGTTGTTCACCTTTTTTGACTTTATTATCTGCATACTATAGATGTACTTTCATGGACCACCGAAAGGAGGAAATGGCTCACATGCTTTGCCCAAGAGGGTGATAGGCAACAGGCTTTCAAGGGGCTGCTAGAAAGAAGAGGTGGGGGTGGGGGGACAATGTATTTTCCAAAGCATCAGAAGACAAACAAGAAGCAATGACTAAAACTAAGGAGAAACTTCCTGACAGTGAGAACAATTAACCAGTGGAACTGCTTGTCACCAGAAGTTCTGGGTGCTCAAACACTGGAGCATTTTAACAAGAGACTGGACAGCCATTTCTCTGAAATGGTATAGGTTCCCCCCAAGGTCCCTTCTAAGTGTTATTCGGTTATTCTGACACCTTTCCCAGGATCTCTACTCAGAGTTTGGCATTCTCAGTTTTCCTGCCTGAGCAGGGGGTTGGACTAGAAGACCTCCCTTTCAACTCTGTTAAACACACCTGTATTTATGCTCTGGACTATAGACATGTAAACCCTGAAAAATACCCTGGCAAAAGAAAGGCAGTAGAATCACTCTAGCTATAGGGACAGTGTAAAATATTAATATATGATAAATAATGGAACAATTTAAGAGCACAGAGTTTTCTCTGCCCCCTTTCCTTCCTCTTTCTTTCTTTCTTTCTTTCTTTCTTTCTTTCTTTCTTTCTTTCTTTCTTTCTTTCTTTCTTTCTTTCTTTCTTTCTTTCTTTCTTTCTTTCTTTCTTTCTTCTTCTCTCTCTCTCCCCCCCCTCTCTGTGTCTCTTTGTCTTTCTCTCTCTCCCCTCTGTATCTCTCTCTCTCTGTGTCTCTCTCTCTGCCCCTCTCCCTATCTTCTCCTCTCTCCACCCCCTCTCTCTATGTCTCTCTCTCTCTCTCTCTCAAAGCCAACTGGGCCAAGCCAGCAAGTTCAGACTGGCTGAACAATGGTGGAAGCATCCCTTCAAGTAACCCTCCTCCTGCCCCACCACCAGCAGCTATGGTGAAGCTCTGTGTGTGTGTGTGTGTGTGTGTGTTGTGTGTGTGTATGTGAAGACGCTCGAGCGAGTGTCAAAGCACAGCAAAACCAGGCACAGGGCGGGCGGCTGCAGCGGGCGATCATTGTTCAGCCAGTCTGGATTCCAAAACGAAGAAATGAAAGAAATAGTGAAGAACATCAAGGAAGGAGAGCTTGCTGGCTTGGCCCAGCTGCGGATTTGAGGGAGGGAGAGAGAGAGAGAGATAGAGAGAGAGAAACATAAACACACAGAGTTGGGGAGGTGTGTGTGTGTGCACTTTACCTTTTAAAATTCTTGATTTTCTTTATCTTTTAAAAATCCTGGTAATGTCCATCATTTATGCCCTCTTTAACAGATTCATAACATGTTTTGAAGGTGAGGCATGTGACGAATAACACAATTATCCCAATTGTGTGTGTGTGGGGGGGGAAAGAATATTGGTTTGTTGAGGCTCAACAGGAACTTGAAGACTTAGTTTCCTGTTCCTGTCATGCAGCTTTTGCATGGACGAAATTTCTCCTCCTGTTGCATGGGAGATTGGTTGGTGCTATGGAAACTGGAAGGGAGATGTTGCTTCTGGAATACTTAACAGTAGTATAGTTTTCTTTTTCATTCTCCCTCCCTCTCTATTTTTCATCTCTCTCCTCCATGGCAAGAGCATCAGCGTCATTCCTCTTATCTTGCCTTGAGTAGCCTCACGCAGCACCCAACTTAGCACCAAATTTAGCGCGCTTCACAAATGAGGTGCCATTTGTGAAACACGCTAAGTTTAAAGGTGCTGCACAGCATGTCCCTCCCGATATTTCCCCAGTCGTGAGCAGGCTCGCGCTGTGCAGCACCTTTAAACTTCATGCATTTTACAAATGAGGAGAAGGGGATTCCAGCGCCATTGTCAGCACATCTGTGAAGCGTGCCTCCCGACCCATATTTCCCTCGCTGCAAGCTGCCTTCCCATCCTCGCTTCCCCAAGAGGGAAGCACAGCAGGGGGAAGAAAGGCAAGTTGTTGAGCCCCGGCCCAGGGCTTGCCATACCTGGGGGGGGGGGGATGAAGCAGCAGTGAGACGGGAATGACAATAATGGTGCCTAGGGAACGCAATGGCAGCGATTCTGGTGGCATTGGGGCTTCTAGGACCAGCTCCCCACCCCGCCGTCCATCAGCTGTTTGTGTGGGCAAGGAGGGGCGGGGCCAGCCAGGAGCGCAATTTGCGGGTTCTCCAAACTGCACAGAACCATAACATCCAGTTCTATAGAATTGGACAGAACAGGTAGAAACCCACCCCTGTTTGTATGTGAATCTATTAACTAAATTCCTAAAAATGAAGATAGGTAGGACTTGAAGACATAGCAAATCATAATTCACAACCAAGTTGGTGTATAACAGAACACTCTTATGATAGGAGAATATTTGTAGCTCAGGGTTGAAACGAGATGTCTTCAGTAGTGCTCTCTGAGCTTGGTTATTTTCTTGCAGATGTTTCATTACACAAACTAGATAACATCATCAGTGCTAGTTACACTAACACACTAAAACAACCAAGCTCAAAGTGTGCCAAGGAACCTTTATAATCAAAACCATAGCATTTTCAGGAAGTGTTTCTTTCTATGATAAAAAGCCTGCATTTGTGAGCTTTCTATACCCATGTTAGGAGAAAGAAGTACTAACTGCCAAGGAGCCATCAATAAACAGCCCAACCAAAGAATCCCTAAACCTGCACCTACCTACACAGACAGGCAAGTCACCAGAATATAAACCTACAGCAAACAGCGCTCCTTACTAGCACTGATGATGTTACCTAGTCAGGGTAATTAAACATCTGCAAGAAAACAAGCAAGCCCAGAGAGCACCAAGGATCCCTCAAATTAATCCACACTTTAAGATTTAAAAAGTGCAAAAATTGATGCTTCTGGAGCTTCATTTGTAACATTCTTTCCCACTGCCTTGTGGATCAAACTATAGATATGCACTGATCTCCAACTCCTATCCATCAATAAGTTTGGTGATACTCCATTAGAAGTGATTTGCTTAATCCATCTATGGCTTTTGTAGTTTATTCTCTCCAGTCCTCTGAACATTCAGGAATAGGGATTGACAACATAAACTAACTCCTTGAAGCCTCAGTCCAAACCAAAAATTCAAAGTGGTTTTCAAAATATTGAATCACAGAGGTAAATGAATCTGGAAGCAGCAAACTTAGTCTTGTTTTCTTTGTCTTACACCAACAATATCAATAAACCTTCCAGCTGCAGCCCTGACAACATAGACATTCCTTACTTAAATAGTCCCTCATCCCAACTTTTCTACTAAGTAAGAACCATAATGAACTAGCTGTCTTCCATATTTAGGCAATGATCTAAGTCCTGGCCAGCTAGCACAGAAAGGTGGAGGAATTTGTTTATAGAGGCATGATAAGGATAATCCAGAGGTGCTTTCTCTGTAGGTTTCTCTTTGCCAGCATCTGCCTTCAACTTTCTTCTTCCACCCCACATCTTATCTTTTTTTCAGAGAAGCCTTTATGTTTAGTAAGTCTACAGACACTGGTAGTCAGGTGCTGCAGTTGTCTCATGAGAGGATTGGACTCTTCCTTCACCACAGATGTGCCACTAATTCACAAGTCCCATCATCTATCAATAACTCTAGAGATGTTCCTTAATCGTGATCTAGTATCTGTTTGATATCAAGTCATCTATCTTGAATTGGACAAGACCACACCTCACTAAGGTCTTTTTCTTGCATATCTTTACATAAGGATGCTTTGTGTTTATCTGCTTCATAAGAAGCTTAATTTTCTCCATCTTTGAGAATTGAGTATATAATTTAATTCCTTCAAACATTTGGTTGGTTTTGGCTCATTAATTCTAAAGTCCATCAGAGTTTATATAAAAATATGAATTCCCAGCATAACTAGGCTGCTGATACAGAGCAGCTTTGGGAGAACTTTTACAGCTTTCATGACTGTTTCACTTTCAAAGAACAAAGAATTGATGACTTATTCTGCTTTTTAAAACCCTGCATCCCCATTTGGGTATTTCTTTCTGACACTCTGAATTTCAGATGAATTGTATCCATATTTCTAGTAATTTTTATGTGATATACTCACTTTTTGTGCTTTGGTCAAGACTAGCTTTGCCTCTATGGCTATTTTCAGAAACTTATTGGTTGCTTTTATCTACTACTTGGTAAATAACCAAACTTCAGCATTTTGTCCTTCTGTAAAAGATTTATCTCCACTCAACGCTTCCATTCTAGCTGCTTCTTAAGTAGCACGCTAGATGAAATTTAGGATTTCTCACTAAATGGTGTTTGTGTGTTTTCCCTGAGAAAATTTTCTTCATTGTTCAAGGCTGTGTACTTAACAGTTTCAGCCACTACTGAGCTGGAAATCAAAGCAATTGGCAAGTGCGAGTCGTAACAGGAAGCATAAAAAAGAATAATTGACATGTAAGTGAGATATATATAAGAACACAAGGGACAGTTACATTTTGAAAACTTTGTAAGAGACTGTTTTATGAAATAACTTTTTACTGTTAGTATAGTTGTAAAATATCAGGCTCAATGGTAAGGTTTCATAATTTAGTTGTAGATTAGGTTAAGCATGGCAATGGCACTATACTTGAATCTGAAGTTGAGCAGATATCTGGGACAAGAAACAAATATCATCACTAGGACTCGCTGCCTTAGAAGAGTGAGAAAAATTCTCAGGGATGACTCACACCCCGGTCAGCACTTCTTCACTCTCCTACCATTAGGTAGGAGATATAGAAGCATAGCCAGCCGTACTAACAGACTGCAGAACCTGTTTTCTACCTATGAGCTGTCAGACTTATGAATGAAAAATAACACAGACTTGCAGGGCCAGAGTGTTGTGCAACAAGGTCACATCTGGGTTAGGGACTTCTGTCTCCCTGTGAATTGTGTGTGTGGGTGCACAAAGGGAGGCTCAGCCAATCTCATTGTACACATTGTACTCTGACAATAAAGGTAATTAATTAATCAAAATTTCTTGGAGAGCAAGTTCTTGCATTAACACAAGCAATCATCTGATACCAAATCAGTCCATTACAATTCAGAGAGACAAGTTGAAATTGTATCACTGTCTCAAAAGAGAGTAGCTTCTATTGTAACTTCATTGCATGAATGAGAGAAATGTGAACAAAAAAATAATAATCTTGGTTTTACTCTAACTATGGCTTGTATTTGACACACAGCACTTGATAGAATTATTGCATAATGACTTCATTGATTTTTCTACAATAACTATTGTTCTCAGGGTTTTGGTGACCTTGGAAATTTACTCTTGTAATTTCTCCCTCATCACCTTCTCATCCAAGAAGCTTCTTGGATGAAAGTGAAACATTTTCAAAGAAAAACTGCAAAGTCCAGTTGCTTCTTGAAAAAGCACCTTTGGGACAATCTGAGTCATCATTTTACCAACCTTGGAAAGATGGCAGGTTGAGTCAACCTTGAGCCATGGGTGCGATTCAATCGGTATAACAACCGGTTCAGTGAATGCGTGCTTTGTGTGCGCGCAGAGTATTTGCTACTGACCTTCTCCAGCAATCTCTCTGTGTTAAACAGCTGATGCGTGGCAATCCGTTATGCCATACGAATCAGCTGAGCTTGAAAACCAGGGTATAAAGCACAGAATAGAGCCAGGGTGGGTGGTGGGGCCAACAGCTGATTGTTGGAGTGAACCCGTTTGCTCACAGCTGGTCCTCGGAGCTACCAGTTTGCCTGAACTGGGCCGAACTGGTAGAATCCCATCCCTGCCTTGAGCTCATCAGAATTGAACTCTAGACCGGATGGTTTGATAAAAATTTGTGGGGACTACCGAGCCACCCTGAACCACACTCTTCAACAAAACGCATATCCGGTACCGGTGGTGCAGCACCTCCTCCATTCCCTGGGGGGTGGAAAAGTCTTCGCTAAACTAGACTTAGCCCAGGCATACCAACAACTGCCGGTAGACAAAAAAATGGCAGAGGCACAGACAATCGTTACACACCAAGGTGCCTTTAAATGTACCCAGCTCCAATTCGTAGTGAGCGTAGCCCCGGCAATTTTTCAAAGTTTGATGGAAAGACTATTACAAGGAATCAAAGGCGTTGTTCCATACTTTGATGATGTGTTAATTGCTGCACCGACCCTGAAAATTTTACGAGAGCGCCTGAGATTGGTTTTCCAGAGATTCAAAGACGCAGGGCTTAAGGTTAAGAAAAACAAGTGTAAACTATGCACTGATCGTGTTGAATTCTTAGGATATTTGATTGACAGTAATGGTATTCACCCTACCGATAGCAAATTGAGGGCAATCAAGAACGCCCCAAGACCCCGAAATAAGGTCGACCTCCAGGCGTTTCTAGGCCTTATCAATTTTTATAACGTTTTCCTGCCGCACAAAGAAACCGCAGCTGAACCCCTACATCGTTTACTGGACAAGAAAGCAATGTGGGTATGGGGACATAGAGAAGAGCAGGCGTTTCGAAATGTAAAAAAATTATTGACTTCTGACGCTGTACTAATGCAGTATAACGAGACTTTGCCATTAACGTTCACATGTGATGCATCGCCTTTTGGAGTAGGCGCCATTTTGAGCCAGGTTTTGCCAAACGGTAGCGAAGACCCTGTTGCTTATTTTTCTAAGACACTTTCAAAAGCAGAACGCAGTTATAGTCAGATTGATAAAGAAGCCCTTGCCATTGTGTCTGCTGTCAAGAGATTTCATGAGTATGTGTACGGCCGAGCCTTTACTATAGTGACTGACCACAAACCTTTGCTGGGAATAATAGCGGGAGATAAACCAACCCCCTATATATTATCTCCCAGAATGACTCGCTGGTCAGAATTCTTGGCTGCCTATAATTATCGGCTGCAACACCGCGCGGGGAAGGCCATTCCCCATGCCGATGCATTGAGCCGAGTTCCGCTTCCAGAGACTATGGATGACCACATGCCTACGGTGACAACGTTGCAGATCGAGACACTTTGGACACCACCATTAACAGCCCGAGATATTGCAATGGAAATGAAACGCGACCCCACCTTAGCACGAGTTCTCAGTTGGGTCGAGCGCAGATGGCCATTGGACCAGATACCTGATAACTACGCCCCATTCAAGAGTTGACAAATGGAATTGTTCTCACAGAAGGGTTGCATTATCTGGGGAGATAGAGTCATTGTCCCAGAGCGGCTACAACGAGCGGTACTAAGAACCTTGCACGATGGTCACCCCGGCATCAAGCGCATGAAAGCCCTCGCACGTAGCTACGCATGGTGGCCGGGCATCGACAAGCAAATCGAGACATGGGTCAAAGCTTGCCACAAATGCCAGGAAGTAAGCAACGCCCCACCGAAAGCGACCCCAACCGAATGGGAAACACCGCGGGGGCCCTGGTCCCGTATTCAACTGGACTTTGCGGGACCTACCAAAGGCCACACATTCTTGCTAATAGTAGATGCCTACTCGAACTGGCTCGAAATCTATGAAATGAGGAATACAACAACTGAAGCGGTCATCAAGAAACTAGACAGACTATTTACAACACATGGATTACCAGATGTTCTGGTATCCAATAACGGACCCCAATGTACCGCATTGTCCTTTGAGCAGTACCTGGTGCACCATGGTATTCGCCATGCACTGACTTCGCCGGTGCATCCTGAGGCCAAGGGAAGGGCCGAGTGCATGGTACAGTTCATCAAGAAAACACTACACAAAATGGACTATGGCAATATCGAGGAAAAAATAAACCAGATACTCCTCCTGCAGCATATCACTCCGCACAGCGTCAACAACAAAACTCCCACCAAATTGCTAATGGGGCGGAAGCTCCTTTCCCACCTTGACCGACTACACCCAGCGTATGAACCTGAGAAACCACACGGATCCAGCGGGCGATGCCGTACCTTCCAGGTAGGCGACTTAGTATTCACTAAGAACTTGGGCGATCCGTTGTGGGTCGAGGCGACTGTGGTCCGAGTAACCGGCCCCAGATCGTACCTCGTGGAGTTTCGCGATAATAGACTATGGAAGCACCACATTGATCAGCTTCGATCAAGGCTATAGTCAGGAATCTCTGAGTCCCCTGATATCCAAACTGAGGGGGAGGGGATACGGAGGAAGATGAACTTGGAATAGTAGAAAGTTTTAATAATAGTAACGACAGTGGAACGGAAACACGTGAAGAAGAATTGGGGATGGGAGTGAGTTCGCCTCATGGTGATATCGAAGATGTTGTGGACAACGAAAATTCGAGCTCAGAGTTAGAGGCACCCCTTTCGCCAGATAACGTCCTACCTCAACAAGATTGCAGCCAAATACCGGGTGCAATACGAAAATCAAATAGACTAACGAAACAACCGGCCTACCTCAAGGACTACGTAACCACACCCCATAAATGGAACCTGGGGAGAAGGGGTGTTGTGAATGAATAAATGTGTTAATAAAGTTATCAAGAGCTTGAAGTCAAGTGCAGGGTTCTGGCCCTGCACTTCTGATTGGCCGTTAATGGCGACATCAGATTGGTCCATTCAGGTGAATCTGATTGGCCATTAACGAGCCTCTCCCATTGGCTAACGGAGCTAGCACTCCCAAGTTTTCATTGGTTGAATAGTTAATAAGTTGCCTATATAAGGAGGCCCGTTACAGCCATTGAGCAGAGCTGTCACACCATGTTAATAAAGAGTTTTGAAGTTCACTATTTTACCGGCTCGTCTCCATTCCTCGTGCCCACACTCAGTACTTAACACCACACATAGCAGCAACAACTTTGTAAGCAATTGTGCTGTGCTAGATATTTTAAAACTGCATTATTGGGAAATAACACAGCTTTTCTTTAGGTGCTAAGAGAATGAGATAACTGGGAATGAATGGCAGGGTGCATATATATACATTACTTGGCATCAACACTTGTTCCTACACTATTTGCACTCAGACTGATTCTGTACTAAATCTTCAGGTTCTGGAGTCACATTATACCAATATGGTAGAAAGCACTGATTGGCAGACTGTTGTATTCTGGCCAAGTTTTGAAAATATAACTCCTCTTTACATTATCAGCTTTGCTGCTCCACTTCTTCTTTACAGATCCACAACTCACATTTTATATGTCACATTTGATTCTCAGAAATGCCAATCTCATTTACAAGATTTAATCAGTACTATACCTCCTCCCTGGAGGAGTTGAAGATTCCCTCTACTTTTTGATACAGGAAAGGGAAAGAGGAAATGGTGATTTCTTGTCCTCCAGGTTCCTAGAGAGAAATGAATGGGGGACAATAGCCACAATAGACCAAGAAAGAAAAAATCAAAAGAAGTTTGTTCTGGGATTGGGTTTCTAGGAGGATGTTAAGGAAAGGGAAAAAGCTCTTAAAGGGAAATTAATATCAGAACAAATTAGCCACAATCACACACACACACACACAAAACCAATTCAAAACTAGGTAAGTTGTTCACCAAAGCAAGGGACAGATGGAAAGCATCCTTTTTATCCAAAGGAACATGGCTTCTAGCCTGTTACATCAATCAGGAAACAAAGAAGTTGAAGCATTTTAACCTTCATTTCACTTTAAATAGGGGCTGCATTCAATTCACAGCAGTCACTGGAATTCTTTTTGTCATTAACTTGCTTTAATAAATAAAATTGCTTTAATTATCAGAACTTTGAATATCTATTGCAGTTTTTCCCCCTATATAGCTGAAAGAAGCTTGATTTCTTAATCAGATTAATCTCTCTTACAATGCTTCTGAACCTTGGTGTTGGACAAGACTAAAAAAAACAGACCAATCTTATTGAAAAAATCCATCCAGAGTTGTCATTTAAAGAACAAATAACCAGGCTTAAATTATCCAGTTACATTATGTGAAGACCTAGCTCTCTGAAGACTATAATGGTGGGAAAGATGGAAGGAAAGGAGGAGGAAGAGAATGACCAGCATCAAGGTGACTGGACCCAGTTACATTGGCAATAACTACACTATTGGAAGACCAGAAGACTATGGTCACGGATATTGCTGTGATCGCAAGAAGTCAAAAACAACTTGATATTACACTATCAACCACAAAACCATTTTTTCCAACAGAGATTTATCTCATTTTTTTTCTCCATGTAATTTTCAGTATGATAGCCATACCCTGTTTTTAGTCATTTTTAATACATTACAATGAACTTAATTGTATATGAAGTTATATGAAATTAAATAAAAAATTCAGTCCTGCATCTTCTTTCCCAACTGGATGCCAAGAAGAATCAAGATGGACATGAAGAGAAACACATACTTCACTTCATAACCCCAGCAATTGGTTTTCAGAGGGACACAGTCTTTGGAACCAAAAGTAGCAAATCACATTTATGATCAGGAAGTATTAATATCACAGAATCAGGACTAGCATATTGCATAGTAAGCTTTATGAATCAGAAAAGACTTAATGTGCATAAGCGCACAATTATGCCTACTGTCCCTGTCCTATTTTTCCCAATTATTCGTACCTATTTCCTGTATTTATATTTATGTTTCCTTTTATCTCTTTTATCTTGTAAGCAATTGACAAATCAAATAAAAATAATAACTGTAATCATAACTGAGATTCAGAAACCAGAATCTTAATCCATCCAATTATTATTGGCAAAACTCTCATTTGGATGAATATAGGCAAAGCTGTAAATTATGAAAGGTTTAACTATTTAGTTATAATTTAGGGGAAAAAAAGAGTAGTTTTGCTATTTCTCCACTTAAGGAAACTGTCTCTAAAAGTCATAGTTCTAAGCAGTGAGATTACTCCCACCCTTACATACACCCAATAAACATATACAGTATACTCAAGTGAAACCTAGGTTTTTGTGGAAATCCTTTGCCTTCATTAGAACATCAGTGAAAAGATGAAGAAAACATATACCTCTTCTCAAACCTCTGATTTGTGGGACATCTTGTTAGGCATCGTGTCCAATGTTTGAGAATGGACTTATATAAAAAAGATGGCTTTGTTCAGGAAAGATAAAGATGCCTCAGATGTGACACCTTAAAATCTTCAGAGGCTGGAATCAAACACCTTATAAATATACTGTTAGGTTAAATAGCTGTTTTTCAGTAGTTTGAATACTTAGGACTTGCAATTCTGTGGGTGAGTAACCTCCAAATAGTCATATTGGCTTGCTTCATAAATCCAAATAAATTCTTATTCTCTCCTGCTGTACTCACCCTGCAGCTTTTTGCCTCCCACAGAATGCAAGATTGATCTTCTTCCCGGGTGAGTACCCACTATCCATTAAAAATGCAGTATCCAGCATTTTTTCAAAAAAATATGTTTCAGGACCACAAAGCTCCCAACATTTTATAATATTGCCCTTCTTGATCATCCTTCAGCTCCAAACTCTCTCAGACTATCAGACATTTCAAATAAAGGTCCCTTTAAAAAAAATAAAAATAAAGCAAGTTTGTCCTCTTCCCTCCAGAAGTTTTGATTGCTCTAAGAGATGGTAACTTCTAGTTGACCAAGAAAAAGCTAAACTGAGTCAAAATCTGGCTGGTTCTTAGATGAGAAATTCAGGTCGGAAAATCCTAAGGTTGCAATGAGACCAGGGAATAAAAGAAAATGCTGAACAAAGACAATGGCAATCTGCTTCCATTCCACGTTTCTGTCAGGAAAATTATATAGGGATTTGTGAAATTGCTGAAAGTCAAGATTGAGTTTGGATGATTAGGGGACTGGAGATTAAAACATATGAAGAACGGTTACAGAAACTGGCATGGCTAGTCTAGTAAAGAGAAGGACCAGGGGAGACATGATAGCAGTCTTCCAATATTTGAGGAGCTGCCACAGGGAGGAAGGGGTCAAGGTATTTTCTAAAGCACCTGTAGGCCAGACAAGGAATAATGGATGGAAACTGAACAAGGAGAGATTTAACCTGGAAATAAGGAGAAACTTTCTGACAGTGAGAACAATCAACCAATGGACCAGCTTGCCCTCAAAAGTTGTGGGAGCGCCATCAGTTGAGACTTTCAAGAAGAGATTGGACTGCCATTTGTCAGAAATGGTGTAGGGTCTCCCGCTTGGGCAGAGGGTTGGACTAGATGACCTACAAGGTCCCTTCCAATTCTGATTATCTGTTATCTGACACAGATATATTGGGCTCCCTAACTTCAGAGTTAAGAAAGCCTTTAGCTTCAATACATGGCCGGGGGGGGGGCAGCGAAGTGTGGGGAGAAAGATATCATTTGATTAAATATTCTAGGCCTAAGGATGTTCTAGGCCTAAGGATGTCAAAAATGTCTTTACTGTGAAAAGAGGTAAGTTTGTACACAATGTCACTATGTTCTAAAACTTCCTTTGATTCTGAGTTTTGAATGATAATAAATGACCTTATTTATATTCTATACTGCACTTTAGGTACATCCCATATTCCATGTTAGGTGCAGTTGGAAATCATGTGTAATAACCACGTTTTTAATTAAATAAAAAGATAAATAAAACACCATTGATGGGGGAGATCTGATGGAGAGACTAGAGTAAAACGATAGTGAAAATAATAAGCAGAGTTCCATGAGTTAACACAAGAGGGAGCTCATAAAGTCCAGATGGCTGCCTTGCAGGATTTTAATGGCTAAAATTCTGCAATGCTGTTCAACCTGTTGAAAGATAAAACTTGCAGTTAAATTCACAGGAATGTTTGGAATGCTTGCTGTTATATGTCAGCTGCAAAAAGAGACTTTTGCATTTGCATGGAAGAGTAAATATCAATGAGTAAAAATTAAAATCTAAAAGTCCCCGAATTATGTGTTGTGATATCTTTTAAAACAATAATCAACTAGTAAAAATATTTTTTCTACCTCTATCCCAGGGCAAAGATTATAAAATCTTATTAATAAATAACAGCTCCAGAAAAAAAAATAGACTGAATGGTGCTTTGAGTCAATATTCAACCCAACAGTGTGTTCATCTACCAGATAAAAATCAAGGAATTTTATTTCTGATGAAAACATTAACAGGGAATGGATTTAAGGATACCTTAGTGCAGGGAAGTCAAACTTGCAGCATCCTATTGTTGTCATGTGTCACAACTTTTTTCCCCTTCACTAAACTGGGAGTGGGCATGGCCATTGCGTGATGCATCCGGCCCGTGGGCTGCAAGTTTGACACCCTGCCTCAGTGACTTCCCCGGTAGCTACTTTACCCTTGTGGATACATATAGAATTTTGAAAGTTTAGCAATTTAGAAAATGCTTCTTAATTAGGAAGCAAGAAAGACTGTTTTCCATCTGCAATATCGCCTATATGCCTTCTTACTTTTGGCATTTTTTTTTTCTAGATAGGCGAGTCCATTCTAGACAGAGAAAGACTGTTTTTCATCCGTGATACTTGCTATATTCCTACTTACTTTTGGCATTTTTTTCTAGACAACTGAGTTGAGTCCTAATTACTGGAGTGACAACATCTTCTATTCTTCTAAAGTCACACATGGAATTTATTCATATTCCAAAGACATTTGGAAATACCAAAATAAAACTTTGTTTGGTCACATTTCTATTTATTTGTTTATTTTTTTAAAAAAACTTTTCAATGTTTTATGTAAAGCAGGGACCTTGGGAGACATCTCACTCATCAATATCCTAATGCCTAGGAGACCTGCTTTATCATGTCGATTTGAGTGATTTGACATCAATGTAAGGAAGCCTTCTCTTAGAGATGTAAGTAACTTTGTAGAGAGAAATCAATGGCCCAGGGCATAAAAGCTGACAAGAGGAGGATAGATATAAATGCAGAATGCTATCTGCTGCCTGATGGATAGTGTTTTTATTCAGACATAGCAGGCAGACATCAGAATTTGTAGTTCAGTCACAGGGAAAAATAGTATATCCAGGGTGAGCCATATCAAGCTTCAGCTGGATATATATTTCATTCTCAGTCATTTCTTCAGACCATTTTTCATGATTGCTGTGTCCTCCAAAATCAAACTGCGTATTTATATGGAGCAGCTCCGTACATAAAAGCGCAAAGCTCTGCGCCAGAGTCAGGAAACAACATAGATTGGAGGATCTGCATCACCCAGTGGCACCTATTCACAAGGGCTGGATATAATCTTTTCTTTATGCAACCTTCAACGTAAGTTCATTCATTTATATTTGTGTTTTATTCAATATATATGGCTACCCAATTTGCCAATGTGTCTCTGGATAATGAACCTGGTTAGAACATCAACTTAACAGAGATAGTATTGATTCAATTTATACAAAGTGACTACAATTCATAGCACAACAGCTACCTTATGACTTGCCATCAATTTTAGCAAAGTAAAGCCATATCTTCTCACTACACAGGGCATCTCAGGCCATTTTCAGAAGGGATTAAACTCCTTAATGATATAATGTTACCAAGCACTGCTTTTAATTATGATGCCTTCAAATTATTCCAGCATCAGAGGCAGCATGTTTTTTTATCAAGAGGAGTGATAAAGTGGTTGAGTGACCTTGGGTCAGTCACTTTCTCAGCCCAAATGAGCACACAGGGATGCTATTGTGGAGAAAATAGGACGAGGAAGTTGCATTATATATTTGCCAATTTGAGCTACTTAGTAAGAAAAATAATAATAAAGATGAGGTAAAAATTGAATCACTAAATATTGTATTTCTATTTACTCCTGAGTTTCATAAAGGCCTGTACTGAAAAGAACCACAATACTGGGCAAAATTTGCACTGCTTTTTATTGCTGCTTCTTCATTGTGGTTTAATATTCTTCTCCAAGCCTTCTACCATATGTACTGCTTTCTTTTTCTGAACATGAGTAAAGTCCAGTTTTCTTTCATTCAAGCTTGACTCCTTGCCTCCACAGGGTTTTCTTGTTTGAAATGTTGTTTGATGCTACCTTCTCAGTTTCTCTCTGTCTCTCTTTTTTGAGTTCCCTGTCAAGGATCCCACCAAATCTAATTTAGATTCTAACACTGGCATTTATTGAGTCTGAATAGAATAGAATATGATTTTTTATTGGCCAAGTGTGATTGGACACACAAGGAATTTGTCTTTGGTGCATATGCTCTCAGTGTACACTTTCAATACATTGAGTTTTCCCTAAGAGAAGAAGTGCGCATACTCCATGAGGAGTTCTCTTAGTGTATACTGAATCTTCACAGCCATAGTTTTCCTTTAAATTACAGGCTGCCCATTTCCAAGGGATAGTTATTAAACCTGTCCTAGCTCTTAGTTTCCAGGGTTTGTGAGGTCAAATTGATTGCGAGTGTGCAATCAAGGCTATTTAGTATTTTTAAAATAGGAGGCTGAGGAAGAGGACTATAGTAATAGGTGGACAGGAAGGGAGATGATATTTTGATAAGTGATTAACCAGATTCACATTCCCTTTTATGGACTAATTTTTATGGAGTGAGTTCTGAGATCATGCCAGGGACTGAATAATCCCATTCCAATTTGGCTGAATGAGAGATAACAAAGGCAACAAAGACGAGTCTGTTGCCAAACATTAAATTTTAATGGGTTACACTCACAAAAGACATTACTGTATAAATAGTCCATTTTGCCCTATGCTGGAACACATGGTGGACTGTTATTCAATAATAATTTGGAAATATATTGCATTGGATCTTTCATTGAGTAAATAATAATATCCATGATGAATTCAAAAAAAGAAGAGAGGGTACTTGACTTGCTATGAATATGATTAAGAAAATAATAAAGTTATGTGTACTGATACAAACACCCTGGGAGTAGTTCAGTTTGAGATAAAGTTTTTTCTATATATCTATAGTAGATCTATACTTCTTAAACAAATAGTCTTTAGAAATTGTCATATGCTACAAATTCTAAATAATTATAGCAGGACTCTAATTAGTGAAAAGCATCTAGGAACTATTTTTTAATCCTTAGAATTTCTGTGAAATTATAGAGTAATTGATAAAGAAAGCAGAATTATGTCCAAGGCTGCATTTAAAACTGGACCAGAAGTTTCTGGTCCAGGAACTCTACTATTCAAGAGTTTCATAAAGTTGGCACTTGCTATAAAATTCTTGAAAATCACACAAAAACAGAAAAAGGTTCCACTCAAGAAACAACCAGCCATGTTAGGCAGCTTTATTTCCCAATGTGAACTGGATTTGAGAGAATTAAACAACAAAACCCCCAATGAGATGAGCCTATGCCACCTGCGATAGAAGGCCATGCCATGGACCCCATCAATCAAGGAATGTAGGCTCGTGGGCCCAAAATAAGAGCTCTTTTTGCTGTAGCTCCTGCTCTTTGGAACATCAACCCTCCTGAGGTGATATCTGCAGCTATCCTTCTGACTTTCTGAAATGACCTGAAGACCTGGTTCTGGCAATTGGCCTGGAGTCTTAAAGGGGATACATCATTTCCAAGGTGACTATCAGAGTAAGAGAAGACCTTACCTCACCTCTCCCATTTCATTATTTCATTAAAATATTGTTATTGCTATTATTAGTGTTATTTATTGTTTTAATGTTTACTGGCTTTTAATCTTTGCAAGGTGACAAAGTCACCTGTAGGCTCTATGGATGGCACAGGACAAACAAACAAACAAACATACAAACAAGCAATCACTCCATTTCTGTTCCTTACGCACACACATACACCCTTCAATAAGAAAGTTGAAGACAACCAAAATGGGATTTGGGGAGGAAAAAAAAAGAAAGCCATATGAAGTGGCCTAAGGAAGCAGCAATAAGATCTATTTAAATTTATTTGATTTTTAGCTATGAAAGAGGGAAAACAAAGAAGGTGTTGGAAAAAGAAGAGGAGAGGCAATGATGGTATGAAGATTTCCCAGAATTTTGTTAAGGATCCATTCATTTCTAGAATTGCGACTCTCCCTTAGACACTCTGCTCGAGGCCTACCAAATGTTTCAAATGTAAGATGCCATGAGAATCAGAAATCTGGTTAAAGCAGCACATGTGGCATTACATATTTTGCCAAAATCATTCTTTACCTGAGATTTTTCCAGAATTATTTGCCTTTGTCTTGGCTACCAACAAAACAATAATAATAATCCAACAATAATAACCTTCAGCATAAAGTATATCATTCTGTCACATCATTTTGCATTAAGGGATGACAAATATGTTCATGTCCTTATCTAGCTATGGAATACTTTCATATGGTTCTTGAGTGGTACATAAAATGATGCATGATATAGAGGATAAGTATGATCTTTCCCATTTCTGAAAGAAATGACACAAATCCTTTGCATTTGGTTACTTTATATGTCACCCAGGTGAAATACACATTCATATAATACTAAAGGCAGAAATTACTTTGGGGATTTTTTAGCAGTGGCGTGCACAAAATTTTGAGATATATTGTTACACTAACAAATTAGTGGTAGGTAATATATTAGTAAAAAAAAAACTTGAAGAATTAATTTAAGGTGTTAAGTCTTGAGATGGGTTGAAACAAATTAAAGAATTAAAAAGATTGATTTGAAGAATGATGGTTAATGAAAATAATATAAAAAACAACCCACAACTAAAAACTTTTTCAAAGTTCTTCAAAAATATTTTCTTAAGTGAGGCAAACTGAGAGCAGATTAGAGTAAGCCATTATTGAATAAATAGTTTCTGTTCCTCCAATCAGTGACTGGTGAATTCCTGATAAACATTATCTATGATGATATTAAATAACTTTCAGTCATTCAATCCATCCATTCAACATCTTTGAAAAACAAAAAGCAATGTGATGAATAAATAGAAGTAAAAATGAAAGCTATATAAATATGATGAATGATTGAATAAAATAATGATGAAAAACTGAAAAATATGTGGTGATTGGGATTACCTCAAGAAGCAAAATGAATGTACTTTTTTCTTTTGTGTTTTAAAACTTAGTATTAGACTGAAGCTTACCATTAAGTCTTCTAAATTAACACTTTTAAAAACATTAGCTAAGCATTTGACATGGCTAAAGCACTTTAAACAAGGTTTGCATCCAACTTTCAGCATACCAAAAGGTTTGCAGGTAAGTCAATTTATTTCAGCTGCATTCTTACAGCCAGGGCTAGGCTAAAATGAAACATATGAAGTCAAAACTTTTGATTTATTTTTCATTATCTTTATCATATTTTGAATTGGAACACTGATTAAAGATCAATTAATGAATTAATGAAGTCTAAGTGAATAAATTAGTTGAATTCAATTATGTGAATAAATGTAATTAAATGTGCAGATACAAAACCTCAATCTGACCCTCAGATGATTAGTTAATTAATAAATCAAAGTAATTAAACTTGTATAACAGAAAAAAACTCAGTAAACTCTTGGGAAAAAATAAAAAAAAGTGTGAGATATACATGCATATCCCACAAAGCCTGTTGGAGTAGATAAGTATACTCAATTTTATGGAATAAATTAACTATTTAAATGGAAGGGCCTATTTTATAAGTTATTTTGGAGTCTTTATTACAATAACAATAACAAAGCAGAATGAGGTAAAACAAAGGGTTTGTCAAAACCCAGCCATTTATAATTACAATTTGTTCTTTTGTATTAACCAATGAATGCTTTTTCCAGTTAACCAATTACGTTTACATTAATTAAGTTTTAAAATGAACTAAAGTTTAATATGATTATTATTAAGATGATCTTAAAAATGGAGCACATTAAAAAAATCAAAATAAAGAAAGTGGTTGATTGCATATTTTTACTCAAAGGTAAGCTCTTTTATGTTCAGAAGATTTATTTCTTATTTAGGATCTTCAGTTTTTTTCCATTTATCATAGTTCTAGGTAAATAATAAAAATCAGCTTTTAAAAGCTGACTGGGTGACTCTTCTCAGCCCACTCACCTCAGAGTGTTGTTATTGTGGGGAAAATAAGAGACAGGAATATCAAATATGTTTGCTGATTTGAGTTGAATATATACTGTATACTGATATGTATATGCACACACATATATACAGTATACAAGTAGTCTTTAACCATTCATTGAATGACTGTTCAAAGTTACAACAGCACTGAAAAAAGTGACTTATACCATTTTTCACACTTATGACCATTGTAGCATCCCCATGGTAATGTGAACAAAATTCAGATCTTGGCAACTGACCCATATTTATGATGGTTGCAGTGTCCTGAAGTTATATGATCTTATGATCAACTTTTGCAACCTTCTGACAAGCAAAGTCAGGGCCTGACAAGGGAAGTCTGATTCCCTTAACAACTAATTACTAATTTAAGAGCAAACAAAGGTTAGCCAGCTAGTTTTCATGGCTAAGGTGGGAGTAGAACTCCAAGTCTCTTGGTTTCCAGCCTGGTGTCTTAACCATAGGCTGGTTTGTCTGAATGGGTATAGAATCAATTAGCAGGTATGTGTAGATGATTATTATTGTATTGTGATGAGTTAGTAAACTGCTACAGCATAGGAAGTGGTTCATTATTATTATTCTTTTTCTTTTTTCCCTTTTGCTTCAAGTAGAATATAGAAGTTGGGTGTGGGAATCATGGAAGATGAATATGGCATGGGAATATGGATCTCCATGGTGACACAGGCCAGGGGGAGTATGACAGGAGTGGTGGGTTTCACATTGTAGAAAAAGGAAAATCTGTAGATTGATATAATTCTCCACTTCAGACCTCACTCCTGGATGAAAATACAGAATAACAGAGTTGGAAGAGACCTTGGAGGTCTTCTAGTCCAAACCCTTGCTCAGGGAGATCCTATACCATTTCAGACAAATGGCTGTCCAATCTCTTCTTAATGAGATCCTCAACAAGGATAATAACCTTGTTGAGTGCCATAGCCTCAGACTGCTGTTGGTTAATGCTGATTCACATGTAATAGGGCTGCATTTTCTATGATATCAGTGGTTGAGCATTCATTATGTCTATTTGCACACCGCTCAAAGTAGCTCTGGGAGAGAGATGGGTTGTTTCTAAATGTAATAAGTAAGTAAATACATTAATACATTTCAATAAATAAAATTTAAATGGCTTGCATTTCAAAGACATGACTTGACAAAGACATAATTGTGCCATGCCTGAAATTTGTACTTCAGGTTTGTAGATTCTTCAACAACAGCTCTGATGTTACAGTCAGAAGCAGATATGTCAAAGACTATCTGAGATCTTAGCTGTAATCAAAATGTGGTAAATGATAATTAATGAATACAATGCCGGAAGGAAAACGATCTATGTTGTATGCCTGTGAAAGTAAGAAAAAGGAGAAGGATGTAACATCTGAATGAAGGTGGAATTCATGAATACAAACAGGGAAATCAACATCAATACAAAAAGGGAAATCAACATTTAATTATGAATAAAAGAGCTGAAATATATGTCAGGATGTAATATTGATATAGTGTAAGTTGATGTGGGTGCCTATGAAAGTAGGATTCCAGGGATTTATAACAGGTGCCTGCTATCCCCTTTTATATATTGTCTTGAATATTTCAAAAATATAAAAGACAGGAAGCAAACTCTGAAAGGGATTGATTTGGATATAACAGAAAATATTACAGCAACAATGGGGAAATTAAGAAAGTTTGAAATGATAAAAGAAATTGTTTGACCAAAATGCTATTATTTTCAACAAAGGTTTAACTTAATCAGGCCAATCATTTCAACCACTTCAATCAGGCAGGTTAATTACAGATGTTATACTAAGGTTGGAAAACATGATGGAAGAAAACCATTTCCCAGCATCTGAAGAAGCAATCTCATCACCAAAGAATGCATATTTAACAGAAATTACTAACCTTGGAGATATATCACATCCTTGTTGCATAAAAGCTCCCAAGGAGAACCACAGGCTATTAAATATCCCAAATTCATTGGTCTGGTCATTAGCTGGTTGGTCACGGCCTTCCTCAACCTCCTCATTATGCCACTCATATGGGCTGAAGCGGCTAACCAGAAAGAGGACAACGCTGACACCAATATAGGCAAAAACTATGCACATCCAGATCTCATAGGCTAAAGGATCCAGGAAGGAAAATACCCCGGGTTTGGATTTTTGAGGCTTTTTAATCATGATAGATATGCCCAGGCTCATAAAAGGTTTGGAAAAGTCTATAACTTCTTCTCGCACTAGAGTTATAGTTAAGGGTGCAACAGCCACATCAGCTCTCTGAAAAGAAAGGAAGTCAGTGTTAGAACATCTGAATATCTGCAAAATACTATAATAAGAATACATGACGTTTTTGACAGCAAGGCTTGGATTAGGGAAGAAGCACAACATTATACACATTTAAGATACTATAATATTACTGGGTGTGTGTGTTGGTTTTTGGTTTTTATGTATACAAACCATTTGGAAATCTTGAAAATACAATTTACAAGTTTTTGATGTCTCAATTTGATTTATCTCATATTCTTTCCTGCATTCACTGCCTTAAAGACATGCTTAGATTTATATTACTTTATAAATGCTAAACAAGAATCATCCAGGTATGCTTTCACTATTTCCTTTTGGGTAAATAATTGTTAGTTATTGTGTCCTATTAAAGCTGTTGATATGATCCTTTAATTGATGTCCCAGTACAGGATCTATGATATTTCAATTCCTTAATATCTATTCCTGCCCTCTTAAAAAATATCAGGAGATTAGAAAGATCCTGGTAGATTGACACCTTCCCATTTATTTTAAGATGGAGATATAGTTAACTGTAAATTGCTGAACTCAAATGACTTGCTGTCAGCTATATGGTATCATTTACATGTTTAAAGCAGTTTTTCATATTTTTCTTGCTCTTATTTAAAGAATAATCTCAAATAACAGTAGCAATTGAAAGCAAATGGCCACCTGTGTTGAATTATAGTAACAATACCTTCAAAGATGCTCTGACATCACCATCTTTTATAATACAATAATATTATATAATCATTGACTCAGAACTAGAAACTTACTCCATAGACTAGCTCTCCAACCATGCCATTCCACATTTTACTTTCAGAATCTCGAGCGCCGTATTTTCCATCAGCAACAACCTGCAAGCTGTAGTTATAGCCAACATGTTTTGCAATTTCAGCAGCTAATTCTACACAATATCCCTCATATCTCAAATTTCCTTCTAATGGTTCACTGCTCTTCTTTTGCATCACATATGGAGCTTCCTGAGAGAAACAGAGGAAGTTACATGATCAATGTTTCAATGTTTTGGCAATGAAAATTGTTCTGCCTAATATTAAAATCTTTGTGTATGATGCGAAGCGCATCAACACACAAGTTAAATGTTGCCACTGCTGAAGTGCTCTAGGAATACTGCCAGGATACATTCAACATTAATAAGCTCCCTTTTAATTTTAAATATTATTCCATTTGTACACTTTGGGATAATGGAGATAAAGTCAAGAACTTGTTCAAGTACTTGAAACCTGATATTATATTCCAATCTTGAGCTTGATATTTTTTTGACGTTGAGACTCTCAAATTCCCAATCTCTTTCTGTAGAACTTACTGTAGTTTCCAGTCCTACAATGAGTTTTAATGTGGTGGAATCCTTAAATGGTGGCCTGTCCCAAGGGTGCTGTTTTTCAAGAGGCCTCTTGGAAAAAAAGCACCTTTGGGACAAGCATGACCTGGATGACCGAGAATCTCCATAGACATAAATGGTGGCATGCACATCTCAGTACTTGTCATTCAAGCTGATGAGCAAAAGCTAGCCTAATCATAAACCATGATCCTCAATTTTTATGTAACAGACGAAAAAGAGATATATCATTTGTGTCAGCCTGCAGGCAAGCAAATGAATACATCCTTTTAGGTCACATGAGAGATTGACATTATACTTTCCCCAGTTAAAATGTTTATGCACCCTTTTTGTTTTCCTCTTAAAATTGGAGAGAAGATTTTGACATTACATGGGAGATAGTACAGAGAATTGCTTCATGAGGATCTGTGATTCTATACGAAAGTATAAGTATGACAAGCCAGAATTATGCTGAAGGCTTCTATCTTAGATTTGCTGATCAAGCTGTCATTTTTCTATAGAAGGATAGAAAAGATAGGAAGCTTTGGAAATACCAAAGACAGTGTAGATAAGACAATAAGACAGAATAGAATATTATTTCTAATAATGGAGAAAGAGCATGCATACTCCTTTAGAATGGATAGATTTATTTAAAATAAAACTTTAAAATGGCTGGTCCATTTATTTAACCTTTATACAAAATGGAAATAAATAAGTAGATAAATAATAAATAGTTTTGAGGAAAGTATCTGAAATTTAGACTGTGCCTAAGCACATTGATGGTCCTGTTTAAAATTATTATGACAAAAGTGGTATGTTCTCAGAAGGATTTATGAATAGCTTTTTTTTGGGGGGGGGGGGCAGCTGCTGTTTGGAGCTCCACCATTTCCACTATTACCAATACTATCATCAATGAATTCCACAAAGAAGATTCCATAGGTGCACTATCATGCAAAAGCAATTGGTTTACAAAGCTCAGTCATATTATTACTTCAATAATTGTCACTTAAACCAATAGTCCAATTCTCTCAACAAGCATAAGAAACAACAAAGCAAAATAAAATTAAATATTAATTAATCAAAGAGTTTAGCAGGCTATGGAAAATTATTTGAAGACTAAACAATTTATAAGTATATTTATTTGTTAACGGATAAGAGTTAAATCCCCAGTCATGTTACAGCAACAGCTTCAAGTCACTGTTGACTCCTGGGGTCCCTGCAGTTTTCTTGGCAAGGTTTTTTGGAAATGGTTTTCCATTGCCTTTTTCCTATTGTTGAAAGTGACTTTGTGCCTAAGGCAGGACTAAAACTCATAGTCTCCTGGTTTGTAGCTAGTGCCTTAATCACTACACTAAATTCTTGTGCATCCATGTGAATTGCTTATAGTAAATTATAAAATGAGTTCAGAGTCTTCATGTGACCCTCAATAAAATGATGATCAATGGCATTTTAAAAACATTTAAATCCTCTAAAATTACTAGACAGATCTCCACTTTTCCTTTGGATCTTAGTTTAGAACTCCGAGCTTGTACTATTAGACAAAATTATGCTCTCTGTGATTTTTGTATAATTAATTAGAATACCAATTGGTATTCTCTGCTGATGATATCTTATTGTTTATCTCTGAGTTTTGTACAGTAATTTAATTCTAGCTTTGCTGGATTTGATTAATGCGTTTGCTGAAATTGTAGGATATTCTATTAACCAATGCAAATTGGAGATGATTTCTCTAGATAAAATTTAGTTTATTCATGCATTAAATGATTATCATTTTATATAGATACTGAATTTATCAATTATTTAGATATTCTTACTCCAAACATTTCTCAAACTGTAACACTAAATACAAGTAAGATATATAAAGAATATATATTTGGCAGATGGGAGTTATTAAAATTAAATTTTTAGGCTAGGATCAACACTAAAAGTGAACAGAATTCTCAACATTTTATTTTTTGCATAGATCCTTATCTGGAAAACATTTTCAAAAACTCAGTACGCTGTTCTATAAATTTTTATGAGGTGCTTCAATTCTGAAAATACCTTTGAAAAAGATGCAACTATCAATTAAAGATGGGAATTTGGAATTTTCCAAATTTTGAATTATACATTATGCATGCCTTTTCATTAATATTAGTACTTGTGGTCATCTTTACTTAGTGAATAGGTACCATCTGTATCTTTTTGTAATAAGTACACCTTTAGTTAACTGAACTGTTTTGGATTCAAAACATAATAGATTTGCTGTATTTTATATTAATATATATTTATTCACAAACTGTTTAATTTTAATGCCTACATTCTTTTGAACTATGTAATGGACTATATGGATATGGAAAGATATTGATGGGGCAACAGAAATGGAGTCTCTATACCTTGATTCCTGCCAGCTCAAGTTATCTTTAATTTGTTTCTTACAATTATAAATGAAAAAGTAAGTTTACTTTTAATCACTTTTAATCACTCACTTATGATAATTTGCATGCCTTTTTATTAAACAAATTCCTTTTTTTAGAGTAGATGGCCAGGTTTTCTTTAATATCCCTTGATATTAAGCACTTGGAGATTACACCTTAAACTTGTAAAAATAATAACTGCATCATCAGCATACAAAAGATGGAGGACAAATTTATTTCCTAGTATTGAAGGAAAATTATTTTAGGTACTCTCTAGATTATACAATTAAAGGAGAAACAGAAAATGAGTTCTAAACTACATGCTTTCTTAACCTGCTTCCATATGGAAAACTCTGAAATGAGGCATTTCTTATTTTACCCTAAAACATCAATACTGGACATATTTGTAGATATAAAATGTCATTCAGGGAAGTCACAGATTTTTTTCAGAAAATAATAACCTAATTTATATGTTAATACCCAAATCTAACTGAAACAGAAGTCTCATGTCCAGCTTTAATCACATCACATTTATTTTCAGCCTCAGGAATCACAACAGCTGCTGTCAGAAATATCCATAGCCATCTTATCCAAATGTCATATTACTCAAATATGTGAATATTTGCAGAGAGTTGAATTTCTAGCCAATCAGATGTATAAAACATCTGTTTATGGAATGTTTATGAGGAATCCCAAATAATTACAGAATAGCATGGTAGATTTTCCAAGCTTTTAAGGCTGACTAAATTTCCTTTTACTTCTGTTCTGTCAGATGTTTATACAGCTTCTTGAAAATGTTAAATTGGGGAATTTATTATTACAAATTAAATTTGTTCTCTAAGTTTAGGCACTTTTTAAATATATTTTTTAAAAATTTCTCCACATCAAAGTTGCAGCATCTTCTCAGGGTCAGTTTTCTCCATTAAAAATACATGAGTAAGGCAGTAAAAAGAAAATTAAAGAAAAAAGGTATCAAACAGGTTAATGTGTTAATGTGTTTGGTAAGAAAAGATGCAGTGTTTACATTGTCTATTTTTTTTTCAACAGCTTATTATTGGAATTCATTTATTTATTAGCTCTATATCCTAATTTTTGTCTCAGGAGTTTGATGGGGAAACTTTGTCATTATTCCCACAAGTATCAAGGGAAGTGTCAAGAGAGAGAAGTTGGATTCAAAGCCATCAAGTAATTTTTCTTGAAAAGGTGGACTTGAATCTAGATTTCCTCAGTTCTAGTACAGTATCTTAAACAGTAAATCACTTTGACTTCCATGCTGGCTGGGGAATTCTGGGAATTGAAGTCCACATATCTTCAAGCTGTCAAGGTTGAGAGACATTGTACTAAATTGATATCTGATGAATTATTCAGTTTCATTTCCATCATATAAAACTTGATAATTTCAACTATGTGGCAAGCCTTAAAATGCTCTTGCTTTAAATATTTTGCTTTTGAAATTGTACACAATTCTAAATGAAGGAAAACACAAAATTAGGATGGGGTTTAATGAGATAAAAGTCTCAGTGTCAGAATACTTACAAGAATAGTTGTGACAATATAGGTCCTGTTCTGCAGAGTTGTTGTTTCATTTGAACCTTGCTGATCTGTGATGGTTGGAACAAATTTTTCATCTTCGTTCCAATAACCAATCTAGAAATGATCAATAGAATATAATACATCTTTGGCAAAACTCAATGTTCTATATCCTGAAATTCCATATTTGTGAGGAAACTTTACAGTAAACATTGTACAAAATAAATCCACTATCTTTCAAACACTGAAATTTATTTACATTTCAAAATTTGTGGTATTATTGATTTTGTCCAGACGTCTTGAAGATAAAAGAAAAGTGTAAGACATAAGTAGTTTGTGCACGTATTTAGGTGTATAACATTAGACTAATGAAAACATATATGAACCTTTTATATTATTAATATTTTTTGAGATAGATCTGATATTCATATTTTTCACCTTCTCCTTTTTGCATATCAGCATGCACAAATTATCCTTAAAATTTTACAATGACTCTGTAGCTTTTTAATTCAGAGAGTAGATGAGTTTTACTGGCAATAGGAAATCATCTGGGAATTAATCTATTGTTAATACCTGTATGAAAAGTACTGATTTGCATTTTTTTGACAAATGTTCAGTTATCACATTTCAATTTTCTGGATGTCAAGTCACAGTCCTTAAATGATTAATATATTGACTTTTTAAAATATTTTGAGAGAAAATCTTATATTTAAATTCATATTAAATATTAAAATAATATAGACAGATGCATTTGAGGTTTACAGAATTAAAATAAACCACAATAATAAATAGGACATAATTATCAATTAAAAAAAGTAATAGAGATGGGCAAATCTTAAAATTCACTATGTTCTACTTTTTAGTTTTCATTCCAGAATCTTTTCCTAAGGATTAAAGATTAATCTGTAGAAATACCTACCAGAGTGAAGTTGGGTAGGGATTACTTAAAATGTTGATAGAGGCTCAGACATTTTTTTCAACTTTATTTAATGTTAAGAAAGACAGATTTGCTTATAAAAGCACCCTTCACAAAGTACGTTAATCTCTCATTGCAATAATAAAGTTTGATTTGATTTTACTCTTCACAAAGCGCCTTTTTCTCTCACCTAAATTTCCTGATACCTCATGATATGTGATTCCATGAGGTTTTAAAGAAGAAAAGAAACTACTCTGTGAATAATCTTCATATTATGCTTTCTAAATTGAAGAGACCCCAATTTTACTTCTACAAAAATTCATGAAAAAAAAAAAGGCTTCAAATCCTATACTACAAAATAAGTGTCAGACTTAAATCCATTTTATGCCTTATTTACACAAATGTTTTAGCTCATGATGAAAGTTGCACCAGGGAATCAATGTTTTCAGAAATAAGTTCCATTCCCAACCTAACCAGCTTTACCTTTCTGATCCCATCATGTTTCATTTCAATAACATGAAGGGTGTAATTAGTTCGATGTCCTTTCTCGTTAAACTGGACAGTCCCTGTCAGTCCTTCAAAGCGCACCTATAAAAAGAGGAGGAACAGGTAAAAGATGACAACTGATACAAAATTCTTGTCCCAAATAGCTTTCCAAATTTCTTACATCAGATCAAATGATATATGCATCAATACATATCAAGAGTTATCTTCAGATGTTTTCTTTTCAATTCATCTGCACTGAGGACATAAGCTCATTTGGGAGACAGTAATTTCAACTTTCCAGCTCAGACTTTTTGTCAAGGTTCCCAAAACCAGGAAAGACACACTGCGATTCTTCTAAGCAGACACCTTTATGGTTCCTCACCTACAGACAGAAATCTTGCCAAACTAAAGCAGGCTACTTACATCGTATAACACATACATTCTAAGAACTATTAGGAGGAGCTATCTTCATCCTCTTTCTCTCACACAAACTACCTAAACTGTTTTGTCTCTTGCTCCTCTGGAATGCACTCCCTCCTTTCTGGGAATCAAGACTGCATTCATTACACTTTTCCAGTTAATACAGTTGGGGATAAAGAACAAGCAAAGTACACTTGCTAACAGTTTGCCAAAAGGCTAAGATGGACTTAAACTAAATGTGGGACTGCAAAAGACAATAGATGGAATTTAGCCACTGGCTTGGAAAAGGTAATTAATGAAGAATTTTTCTTACATATCTGGACTTGATATTATCTTAGTAAACAAAATCATCATCCTCATCATTTAAACTATAAAGAATTTATAAATTACACCTAGACATGACTTTATATATTTGTTTAGCAACTATTCAAAGTTACAATGGTGTTGAAAAAATTGATTTACAACCAATCCTTACACTTAAGACCATCACCACATCCCAGCAATCACATGATCACTATTTGCAACTATTGCATATTTTTGATGGTTGCAGTGTTCTGTGATCACCATTTCTGATCCATCTGGCTTACAACAAACAAAGTAAACCGGGAAACTGGCAGGAAATACAAATTAAAGAACCCTTTTCCAACAGTGACTACAACATGATTGACTTTTGTCTCAACATATGTCCGCACAAAAATCATCACAATGACGGAATCCCCAATTATAACTTCAAAAAAAGGCAACTATGATCTTATAAACAACAATCTCTCATCCCTTGATTGGCAATTTCTATTCTCTGGATGTAATACTGTAGAATTACAACATATTTTTACTTGAAGTCAAAAGAGTCATCAAACTATATGTACCATTAACAACTCCCAAAACCAGAAAAAACAAATTACCCAAAACGATAAGGAAGCTTCAATCCAAAAAGAAATCACTTTGGCAGAAAAACAAATCTGGTCACGCTGCCAACTTCAAAAGCCGATACAAAAATTTATGCCACCAGATAAAAACTGAATGCACAATTATCACATTAAACAAGAAGAAAACCTACGCAGCAATTCCACTCATACTTTCTACAATTTTGTAAACAACAAACTAAAAGTCTCAAGGTCCATCCCACCGCTGAAAGGACCTAATGGTAAAGACTACAATGATGACACTATTAAACCCAACCTCTTGAACACATTTTTTGGCTCAGTATTTGTAAACAGCAATGGATCATGCCCAGTATTTGCTAGTCAAACCACAGATGATCTAATGCATGTCAGTTTTACAGAAGACAATGTTGAAAAAGCACTACACAATCTAAAACCATTTCTATCCATTGGACTGAATGGAATATGTGCCTATTTCTTAAAAAAGCTTCCACGGCCATAGCTGAACCTCTAAGCATAATCTTTGAAAAATCTTTCAAGACCAGCTCCTTGCCAAAACTATGGTCACAAGCCACAGTCATCCCATCTTCAAAAAGGGAGACCCCAGCCTAGTTGAAAATTACAGACCAATCTCTTTATGCTGTGTCACCTGTAAAGTCATGGAATCAATTATTAACCAATCCTCCATTTAGAGACAAATAACCTACTCTCTAATAAACAATTTGGTTTCAGGAAAAAACTATCATGTAATCTGCAACTCTTACACTGAAAAAACATATGGACTACACAACTCGATCAGGGCAAAGCAAAAGACACAATCTACATAGACTTCTATAAAGCCTTTGATTCAGTGGTACACGACAAACTACTCCTAAAGCTAAATTTTACGGTATCTCTGGACACCTGCATAACTGGATAGAAGGATTCCTGTCAAACAGACAATAAATGGTCAAAATTGATAGCATCCTATCAAATTCTGTACCTGTCAACAGTGGTGTCCCCCAAGGCAATTCTCTTCATACTCTACATAAATGACCTCTGGATCATATTAAGAGCAACTGTGTTCTCTTCGCTGATGATGTAAAGCTATTCAACACCACAGACAATACTGCTATCCTTCAAAAGGACCTTTACTATGTATCAGAATGGTCAAACAAATGGCAACTTCAAATCTGAACAAATAAATGCTCTGCCCTACATATTGGCAAAAAAATCAGAAAATAAAATACAGGCTGAATAGTCAAGACCTTGTTGATGATCCAAACTCTGTCAAGGATCTTGGAATACTCATCTCTAATGATCTAAGTGCTAGAGCCCACTGTAACTACATAGCCAAAAAGGCATTAAGAGTTGTTAACCTAATCCTACACAGCTTTTTCTCTGGTAATATCACACTACTAACTGGAACATACCAAACATTTGCTAGACCAATACTCGAATACAGCTCATCAGTCTGGAACCCACATTATGCATCTGATATTAACACAGTTGAGAAAGTCTAGAAATATTTCACAAGAAGAGTTCTCCACTCCTCCATTCCTCGTTGCAGAATACCTTATGCCACCAGACTCAAAATTCTAGACCTAGAAAACCTAGAACTACGCAGCCTTCGGTCTGATCTAAGTATAGTATATAAAATCATACATTTCAATGTCCTACCTGTCAATGAATACTTCAGCTTCAACCATAACAACACAACAGCAAACAATAGATACAAACTGAAGGTTAATAATGCCAAACCTGATTTCAGGAAATACAACTTCAGCAACAGAGTGGTCAATGTCTAGAATACTCTACCTGATTCTGTGGTTTCTTCTCCAAACCCCAAAAACTTTAACCTTAGACTTTCTACTATTGGCCTCACCCCTTTCCTAAGAGGTCTGTAGGGGGTGTGCATAAGCGCAGCAGCGTGCCTACCGTCCCTGTCCTATTGTTTCTTTTATATATATTTTTTTATTTTTCTTACATGTATCCATGTATTCATAACTATGTTTTACTTATACCTATTATCTTTTAAGCAATTGACAAAAATAAATAAACAAATAAATAAATAAATCACAAATCATAGACATGTGATATCTAACTTAGTTTTTGTGTGGGAACTGCTGTCACTAATGTGGGGCATTCATGTAATGTTTTGGTTAATAAATACTTTGCTTAATTATGGAGTTGCAAATCTCAATTAAGAAAAATATTAAAATCAAATTCAAATTAAAAACAACAAAACACAAGGAAAGACTGTGTTTGCAGTAGGCTGGAGGTGAGATGACAATGTCACTCATTCCTCCGTCCCTCCAGAAATTGTTGGCCCGCTGCCCAGAAGAGCAAACCTAACTATGCAGTTTTGCCCACAGACATTTCTTTTCTCACAACATTTTCAGAATTTTAACATTTTACCACTGAAATGTTAAGTGCCTCCAATAGGGTGACTTGTACGTATTTTCTAAACTCCCACTTCGTTTAATACTAGTACTGAATGGATTGCATATATTGTATGCAATATAACTGTAACTCTGTTTCAGTGCAAAATCTTAATAGGATTTCTTTTCTTGTACAACGGAAAATAGTAAATTAAGGGACAAGGCAGTTGACTTAACTTATTTCTAACAAACCTAGCTTTTATCTACAAGAAGCATTCAAGCACGCTGCTCATCATCCATCTGATACAGTATAATCAAGAAAGAATTATGTAATGGTATTTCTGCATCTTTGATACAGCAAGCATCCACTTATAAAAAAAAGAAAGCATAATGAATTATCTTATGGAATCCTATTTTAGATTGCTGAAACATTTTAATTCAAGCTTGATAAGTTCAGGGTTGAAACTTAGAAAGAAAATGCATTCCCCTCCTCCCAAATATTCACAGTCAGATTTCTTTTCCTAAATAAGGTGATCTTTCAAGACTACTTTAGAAATGCAATTTCAGTATAAATATTCAGTGATCATCCTTGTTTATAGTACAACAGGATACAGATTTACAACCCATGAAATAATGAATAATGAATAGCAATTCAGATATTCTAACAATGTTATAATCTGCCCAAGGTTAAACTTTATCTTAATTTTCTAACCTGTTGTAGAGCTCTCTGGATGTCAATCCCTTGTCCCCAAGGAACGGCTGGATTTGCCAGGCAATCCCCAGCATTCCCACGACGGGAAATATCGATCCGTTGTTTTCTGAGACTCTGAAAAGCTTCGGCCATTACCCGAACCCCATCATATGTAAGAGCAGATGTGTACTAGAAAATAGATTAAAATAAGCATGTTGGCTATTAGGCTTGATTTGGGAAATGCTTGTTCCGTCTCCCAAAACAGGAACCAGGAAATCTTCTATTTCTTCAGCCACCCCAAACTGCTATTTGGTTAATATCAATGTCAACTTAATGTGTCACAAAAATAATTACGTTAAGTAATACTGGGTGCTTCAAAAATAAAAAGCAGCATTATTTTGTAGGTTTTTGAACTGAAGTTGTGATTGCTATTCATAGCCTTTATCCTAGAACTTGTAGGAACTTCTTCTTTTGCATGGCTTGCTGCAATTCTCAAAGTAAAGCTGTCACTGCATGAGGCAAGAAGGAGTTTTAATTTTCAACCAGCTTATCACAGAAGCCTGACACTGATTTGGGCTGAGTGGGAACGCCTGGCCCAAGGCAATCCAGCTGACTTCTCTGTCTAGAAGATTAGAGCCTCCCAGCTCAAAATCCAGCACCTTACCCACTATATCATATTGTTTCTTGGGATCTGAGCTAAAATACCAATTTGGCTGGAATTGACAAGCCACGAGAAGCCACATAGAATTTTGCTAAATGTAGCCAAATGATGACTTGCATGCTGTTCTGTAGCTACATTTTTATGCTTAAAAATATTGATGGCAATTATAATTTCCTGGGAAAAGCTGCAGCTGCTTTAAGTAGTTTGCACTACTGCACACTTCAAAGCACAACCTACTTATTATGCTAATTTTGCTTTCAGCCATGTTTTAATTAATCTGTTCTATCTTGAGAGTCATTTTTGTTTGATGAAAATGTATGATATTCAGAATAATTATGACAACTTGATTTCCGTAGGTCTAATTAAAGTGGGTACAGGATAAGTCTGGATCCAGTGCATTATAATATTTGTAGGACTAGCTGCTGCAGGCTATAGAAAATTATACATAGGAAGTTAAAGCCTTGGACTCTGTCTTTAACAGTGTTCAAGATTTGCATCATGACAAAGTGAGTTTCTGGGTGTGCAGGTTATCTTTGAAAAAGAAAATCAGTTTGCCTTAATATGAAAGATTCAAACATTCCCCCCCCCTCCTCTCCCCCTTTCCCTACTATATTCAGTCTACTATACAACTTACCAATCTTTAAAATATTCTCCCAGTAAGGTGAGAAAAAGAACTTAGTTTTTCACAATGAAGGATCTATGAGAAGGTAAGCAACAGAGTATGTATCTTTCTATCACATCTACACAAAGTTCTGAGGATGAACTTTGTTTTAAAAATTATTTGTTCAAAAGATTCCATAGCACCATATATTTATTCAATCCAGTGCAAAGCAATAATTCAGCACCCCATTAATTAAATAATTTGCTATAGAGTCCCCCAGACAGAAGAACAAGGCATAAAATTTCCTTTAGTTATCCCAATGCTAATTAATACATGGAAATAACTTCAAGACTGAAATCCTACTTACATGCAATATTGCAACCCAAAAGAACTAGGATATATTCCCTCTCTGAGCACTAACACTGAATCTTAGAGAAACAGTTGCAGATAATGTTTCCTTAATTTCCCATAGATGTCTCGCACTTTGACTGTCAGAATTTCCCAAGAGTATGATATCCCCAACAGTATATGGGCATTCTGTCTGGAAATTCTGTAAGTTAGGCACATCTGGAGAAACTAAGCGGGGATAGTTATGGACATGCTAGTGTTCATGCAGTGTTAAGTCATTATTAAAGGGGAACTCATTGCTGTATCCTTTTGCATTTTGCTTGTTCTTGCCTTTGGTGAGAGGGGCAGCACATACAGTAAGTTTAATAATAAATTATTTATTAATTTCATTTGTACACATTTTGAGGTCCTACAGATTGAAATACGTATTCTACATCATTTTACTCAGACATAATATAAACACAAATATGATAAATTTATATTATAACATTATATGAATAATTATATTAATAGATAGTGACAGGTTCCTTGGGTGAAATGAAAAAACATACGGAACACCACTTGAACACTACACCAATCAATTGCAAAAGGCAGCTTTACTTGGAACAGCTTACATCTTGTGACTATAATTTCAACACTGTCAAACATTAACATCTGCCTATCACAGGTCCTTGGAAAGGACTCGATGGGTGGATTAAAATATCAAATTCAATCAACAACAATGACAACAATAATAAGTAACAATAATTTTTAAAAACCTGGTTGGATGTATAACTAACCGTTGTTTGTGTATGTATATGTATATTATTATCTGCCCAAGTGAGTCCACTCTAGGATAACAGCTTCTCCACTGAAGTTTAGAAACCATAATCTACAATGCTAGTCCAGAACCAGTTGGGAAATAGAGCTTTTTTATTTCCCAGTTTAACTCCAAGAGACAGTGACTAGCACAACATCACCCACTGGTTTCTGTTTCTAAGGAAGGACCTGCTTAAACCTGCTCCTAGTTAAATCTTACTTAAACCTTACTACCACATTACCATACCAATTCATGTGTGTTATGGGTATTTGTGTGTTTCAAAAGGAGAATTCTTCATTTTGAAAGTCCCCTGTTGCTTAGCAAAAGAAAACAGTATTTTCTATAATTTAACTTCACTGAAATCAATTCAGCTGTAATTTGCTATGGAAAAAGAAAGCCCTAAACCCTTAGTCTGACACAAGGAACAAGAAATGGCATTAACACCTCCTCAAACAAATGGTTTTCAGTACCACTTGCCTTTGGCCTCTTCCAGTCCACCCGAGGTTGTTCCCTGGCATCATTGTTCTTCCATTGTTGCATGATCCTGGCTGGGATGGTGTCTGTGTAATTCACCAACTGGAATCCGGTCACATTTGCTCCACTTTCTTTGAATTTCCCCAGGTCAATATCCATAAAGCCCTAAGGAGGACAAAAAAAAAAGCAACAGCAATAACAAAAGTGATGAATGAATGCATATTAACATAAGCAGTAAACTTTTATAACACAATTTTTACCAATACTAATGAAAAATGCAATAATCCAAATATCCCAGACCAAAAGTTGTTCTACACCTCAAGTACTATGAAAAATTCTTTGATCATTAATAATTTTTACAATGTTTTTTTCAGAGAACTATAGTGGAATTTAAAAATAATTTAACACATTTTAAATACATAACTTTCCAAAGGAGTTTTCAAATAATTGCAAACTAATAAAGAAAAGGGTGAGAAGCAAATAAGAGAATGAGAGCTATGAAAATGACATGGATGAGGAAAATGCCTATTTCTCTAATTATAAATATAAGTAGAAATATAAAAAAAAATCCATTGTTCTTTGTGCAAGCAAAAATAATGTGATTTGCCCAAACAGAATCTTCTACAATATAGTTGCCAGGGCTCCAACAAATCCACCCTCATTCAAATCAAAAGTCTCTAGCCACATCTCAGAGAAAAGTTAATTGATTTATTAGGAGTGGCCATGTTGGCGTAAGCTGGATGCATCTGATACTAAATTACATTATACATTTCCCCCTTGACCCTGGTCTTCCCCTCCCCCCTGGATGTGACTTCTCCAATGGGGCACATTCATCTCCAAGAGTCATCCATCATGCTCTCCAATAGACTTCTTATGCTCTGACAACTTTGAGCTACCAGGGGTGATTATCTAGGCATTTAAGGAATGCCAATTTTTTCCCCACTCCCCTTTTCTGGCAGCTAAAAAGACCAAAGGAGTATATTTTTAGCTGACAATAGTATAACTTTCCTAGATATTTGGGGGAAAAAAATAAATTAAGAAAAATACTCACCAAGGTGTGTAAGGGAGGATATAAAATTGGGATAGTTACATAAGCAATTACAACATGGGAGCGCAGGTCAATTTTGCTTCACGTCTCACCAGCTTTTGATACTATCAACCACGGTATTCTTCTGGAGTAACTTCAGGGATTGGGAGTGGGGAGCTTTGTGCTATCCTGATTCACTTCCTTTCTTGTGGCTGCTCTCAGTTGGTGTTAATACCGTAGGAGACAAGAGATGCCACTGCTTTGCATAGTCCCGCAGAGCTTGTTAGTCTCTGCTCCTATTCAACATTTAAATGAAGCCATTGGTTGAGATCAACCATCACCATGGACTAAGACATCATCAATATGTTGATGATACTCAGCTGTATATCTCAGTCTATGGTGAGTAAAGTGATACTGTGACCTCCCTCTCGCAGTGCCTGGAACAATGGGATGAAACTGAACCCTGACAAGGCTGAGTGGTTCTGGGTCTGGGGTTCTTTGGTCCATGGAAAATTGCCACCTTTGGTCTTGGATGTGGTGTCACTGTCCCAAACAGTACCAGTGTATAATCTGGGGGTTCTCCTGGACTTGTGACTTCTGTGAAAAGTAGTCATGGCCAGGAAAGTATTTGCTGAATTGTGGGTTGTGCACCAGTTATGCCCTTTCCTGGACCAATAATTCTACTCACAGTTGCTCATGCCCTTATCACCTCCCATCTTGGCTACTGCAATGTGCTGTACCTGGGGCTATCCTTGAAAAGCATCCAGAAGCTCCAGTTAGTGCAAAATGCAGTTGCATATATGGTTTTGTGCAGACCTCAGTATCTGTTCCTGCAGGAGCTGCATTGGTTGTTGATTTGCTTCTGGATGCAATTCAAGGTGCTGGTTGTCACCTTTAAAGCCCTTTATGGCTTGGGACCAGGTTATCTAAGGGACCATTTCTTGCTGGTCACATCCACCTGACCCACTAGAACAGGTAAGCAAGGAATGCTGTGAGTCCCCATCCACTAAGGAGGTATATCTTGCAGGACCCAGAAGAAGGGCCTTCTCCATGGTAGCTCCCTCCCTTTAGAGCATCATCCCTCTGGAAATAAAGTGGCCTCCATTCTGATACTCTTTTGGAAGGCTGTGAAGATGTGATTCTGCCAGTTGGCCTGGGGAATCCAGTGTGGGATGCAGCCCATTAATTGGATGATATGAGTGGATGTAGCTACTGGGGTGGGGTGGAAGGGGTTAGGAATTATTTTACTATTTTTATTTTTTATATTTATATTTTTTTATCATTTTTATTTCATTTATATTGTGTTTTTATTTCCTGTAAGCTGCCTTGAGTCATCATGAGCGACTAGATGGCAATATAAAATTTCCAAACAAACAAACAAATAAATAAAAAATATTAAATAGATTTAAATTTGATTTAGGCCAATCTGCATATCACTAATTCTAAAGCCAGTGCTTTGGGTTTTTCAACTTTTGGAGTGATGCAGTGGAACAAAACTGGTTGTGGAGAAGTAGGAATAATAGAGCAAATGAGACATGGCTCACTGTGTAGAGGCATCTGTTCAATATAGTACATTTTTATCCTGCCACATTCCACAAGGATTTGAGTGTATTCCAAGTGTAAAAGCCAATGGAGCCAAGACAGAGTGACAACAGCAGTTTTCATCCCTGAGGAGTAGCAAGCCTTGTTTTAGTAATTAGCTTCAGAAGTAAATTGGCAAGAGGAGAGAAGAGGGAACCAGGCATTTAGACTCAAAGATATTCACATTTCTGATGATTCATGAACTAATGGAGCTGCGCACAGTTTTGGGACACTCTGAATTATTTATATTGTTTTGAACAGAACTCAAACCCAATCTATGTATCCTTCAACCAGGGTAGAGTTGAATATGTTTCAAGCCTTTACTGCCAAAGAAAAAGGAAAAAGTGAAATGGTGACTTGAATTCCAACATGAGAAGGAAAACAGGCCCATTGGTCAGAACACATTTTCCTTACAGCTGCTTGAAAAATGAAAAAAAAAGTATTGCTGGGAATTATTCAATAGACAATCTACCGTTCCAAAGGAATATTACACAGGAATATCCATCTGAACTAAACTCTTATGCCCTCAGTCAACTGATAAAAAATGGACATATTTCCTCAAGTTATAGATCTTGAAACAATTTTTTTTATAAAATCATATGTGGAGGTACAGATTAAGCTTACTTTCCCCAATACAATAGTCTCTGGTAGAACTGATACTTTAATCTCCCGAAAATGCCCAATCAGATTTGGTCATGCAAATCAGGGTTGTAGCAGTTATACTGTCATCCCAACATATCTAGTAATTCACATATTAAAAGTGTGCTCAACTGAACTGTTCACTAATTTCCCTCTGAACCCATTGTTTATAGTCTTGAGGCAGCTGCATCTCTTCAAGGCGCTTTCTCAATTTTTTCTGAACTTGTGTGCATGTTGAACGTCATTTCCTGGTTTTCTGTACACCCAAGAACATTAAAAGAAGGCTTCAACATGATCCAACTGCTTTGATGATCTGAACGGTGGATTTCACAAGGCATTTCACAAGCCAACTTTCTGAATGGTTTGCATTGCCGTAATAGAAAGTTTTATTTCAAATATTCAGATCATAATTATTGTAAGACTGTAAAGGTAAATATCAGCACCTTGAACTTGCTTTGGAAATATAAAAATGACTCATGCAATTGTTTCCAGAAGCAGAAAATTGTGTTCATTACAATTGGTCCTGATATCAATCGAGCCACACTATTTTAGACTAAGTCTTCAGATACGTTTCAAGGAAGAGGCACAATATGTGTGTATGGGAGTGCTGTGGAAATGACCTTGGGAGACAAGAGAAAGAGCTGCAGACTGGAAAAATCATCATGTAAAAGATGTCTCAGTCTACAGAAAGAGAAAAGGCATGGAACAGAAAAACTCCACCCCACTGCTTCCCAAAACTTGTGGTCCATATAGAACTAGAACTATTGCAACACTGAGCTTTTAGCTCCCCTCCGAGAATACTGCTTTGTTTGTGCAATTTTATTTTTCCTTTTGGGGGGAGGTGGGGGATAGATTATAATAGATTCAGAGTTCGATAGATAATTGTCCTAGAATGAAAAAATAATGTTGGAAGGAAGGAATCTCAGATGGCACCACAAGCTACATTGCTTAGGGGTATAAAGCCATGATAAAAGCCATTCATGATATCATTCAATTGGAAAGGCTGCAGAGTTTATTTATTTATTGGGCTTGTCAACTCCTTACAAGATGATAGGTATAAGTAAAAACATAGTTATGAATACATGGATACATGTAAGAAAAATAAAAAGAAAAGAAAAGAAAAAATAGGACAGGGATGGTAGGCACGTTGGCGCGCTTATGCATGCCCTCTACAGACCTCTTAGGAAATGGTGAGTAATGGTCAATAGTAGTCAGTCTAAGGTTAACATTTTTGGGGGTTGGGGAAGAAACCACAGAGTCAGGTAGAGTATTCCAGACATTGACCACTCTGTTGCTGAAGTTGTATTTCCTGCAATCAAGTTTGGTGCAATTAACCTTGAGTTTATATCTATTGTTTGCTCTTGTATTGTTATAGTTGAAGCTGAAGTATTCATTGACAGGTAGGACATTGAAATGTATGATTTTATATACTATACTTAGATCGGACCGTAGGCGGCATAGTTCTAGGTTTTCTAGGTCCAGAATTTCGAGTCTGGTGGCATAAAGTATTCTTCAACAAGTAGAGCAGTGGAGAACTCTTCTTGTGAAATATTTCTGGACTTTCTCCACTGTGTTAATATCATATATGTAATGTGGGTTCCAGACTGATGAGCTGTATTCGAATGTTGGTCTAGCAAATGTCTTGTATGCTCTAGTTAGTAGTGTAATATTATCAGAGAAAAAGCTATGTAAGATTAGGTTAACAACTCTTAATGCCTTTTTGGCTATATAGTTACAGTGAGCTCTAGCACTTAGATCAATAGAGATGAGTATTCCAAGGTCCTTGACAGAGTTTGGATCATCAACAAGGTCTTGACTATTCAGCATGTATTTTATTTTCTGATTTTTTTTGCCAATATGTAGAACAGAGCATTTATTTGTTGAGATTTGAAGTTGCCATTTGTTTGACCATTCTGATACATAGTCAAGATCTTTTTGAAGGGTAGCAGTATTGTCTGTGGTGTTGAATAGCTTTACATCATCAGCGAAGAGAATGCAGTTGCGCTTATTATGATCACAGAGGTCATTTATATAGAGTATAAAAAGAGTTGGTCCTAGAACACTGCACCACTGTTGACAGTATTTTATTTTTTTTAAATCTGGCAACTTTAAGATCTGTAGACTTCAATTCCCAGAATTTCTAAGTACCCAATAGATGTGTTTTACCTTTCAATTCATAGTTAATCTAGATTTGATATTAAAGTGTGTTTTTGCTTTTAGAATGCAGCATCCATTGGGAGAATAGGGCATTTAGAGAACAGCCTTGAGGAAGTAAACAGATAGCAGATAATAATAAATAGGTGAGAAATCTAAACTTGCTCCTTTCCCTGCTGTGGTGTTGAAGACAATCACTTCTCAAAGGTATCATTAGGATAAAATGCCCGTCAGCACCAATGAGGTTTCAGAGGAGGAATAAATGTGTTAATGGTGCTCCAGTTTTCATCTCAACCCCTTTTGCAACAATGTGAATGGTTAAAGGCATTCATTTAAAGTCATGTCTAGTTTAACCCTAAGCTATGCAAATTTGGCAGGTCATACTTTTAGTTTTATACACAAGCCAACTGTATTTGACAGGAATCATACTTCTATTTATACAAGTGGAAGATCAAGCCAGAAGTTAGTAAACTATCGTCAATGCCAACCCAAAAATGTTCAGAAAAGCAGTTAAGTTCTGACAGCTTCTATATTATGACTTATTTATAAACCATGAGTGAAACCCTAAACTATGCCCAGCTTAGATATAAGGAGAATGTACGAATAATTATGATTTTCTAGCAGGTTTGCTAACTTATATGCAAATCAAATATGTTGAGGAGCATGCAGGTCATTCTGATTTGTTAAATTTGAATAGAATTATTTTTACATTGTTATTACCTAGCCTAGATTAGAAACTGAACTGCTCCCATTCTTTTTCCCAAGATGTGAGTGAGAATTCACTGTTGTGTACAGGAGAAAAATAGCAAATAACAGGTACAAAGAAGAGTGAATGTAAAAGGACAGCTTCTTAAATTCTAGGAGAGTCTATTTATAAATAGCATGATTAAGTGTTTTATGATTTGTTTTGTTTGACCTCTTTTTTTTTCTTGCTAGATCTATTAATTGTTTGCCTTAAAGGTAAGGATTTTTTCCCCCATTTTTTGCTAATATGATTCCTAATCAACCGGAGCCCAAGGGATAGAATGGGCTATAAATTTAAATAAAAAATGTGAAACTGCCCATTGGCTAACATGCAAACTAGCTTTAAAAAAATAAAAATAAATTGGTCATAAAACCAGCTAGGTGGCAAAACTAAGCAACAGCAATTGCAAATATATTCCCATTAGCATTAAAACTCCCCTACAGCTTCAAAAGTGGGCCATTAAATTTAAAAACAAAAAGCATGCAGTTAATATAATCTGGTAGCATTAACTCAGCAGAACAGAACAGAGCCAGATTCCCTGGGCAATGCTGAATAAGTGAGGTTGGAAAGATACATTTAAAATACACATAGTTAGAAATCTATCTTTCCATTTGAAATATTGTAATCTATTTCTGTGCTCTTTCACTATTTATGAAACAATTTAACTGTAAGTTACTGACACTAAAAGTTAAAGATAAATGAATAATAGAATAGTTTCAATAGAAGAAAAATCAAATTAGACTAAAACTAATGGTTTTTTTTTTAAATTGATGGAAAAATATTACTACAAAAACAGGCTCCAAGGGCATTTCTTTTCCCCAGACAGCAGTCCATGGAAATGTTTAGCAAAGTAGAAAATAAACTAAACTAAACAATGTTACTTATTATATTTCTATCCATTAGTATTTGCCTCAATTAGTGATGTGGTGGTCTAACAATGAAGATGCTTGCCTCCCACTTCGAAGGTTGAGCTTTCAACCCTAGGTAGTAGCAGTTGTTTCTCTTCTAAGGCTCAAAGAAAAAATAAATCTGCTGCAAACTCCATGGAGGCACCAGGAAGAGCATTCGGCCAGCAAATGCTCATCCCAACTCTACCCCGAGTTAAGGGGCTACAGGGTCATAAAAATGAATTTTAGTGTTTGCCTCAATTAATTAGGCTGGGCTTCTACAATGTCTACTTGAACCTCGGCGGTTTTCTCCAGGACCCACAAATCTAATCTGTGAACATGAGCACTGTAAAACAAGAATCTATTCCACCAGTTTTGCCCAATGAGGCAGTCGGCTTATCTATTCCATTTCAGTTCCGTACATTGTATTCTAAAAGGCACATTGCTCAAGTAATCTGTCTCATATGGAGATTTTTTCAAGATCAGCTACACGATGTCCTTCAAAATACCAGGAAAGATGTCAGGGAGCTTCTACATACACTTTGTCTTTGCACTATGTCATTTAAACTGCCCTGAACAAGTAAGTCCTGAACTGGAGAATGTATAAGGATGCTCCATATTTTCTGCTTCTGCATCTGCATGGATAGGCTGCCTACTACTTGGAAAGGGGACCATCTTCAGTGTATACCATCTGCCAATCCACCTGATGGGCTTCATTCCAACCTACACAGATGCTGTCATGTCACTTGGCGGCGGCGGCTGCTTTATACTGAGTTTGCCAGCCATGAAAAACTGGACCACTTTTTGAAAACCAGGTTTGGTAATGATATGCTAGGGATTCCTTTGCTTAAAAAAAAAATGGATGAAATCGGTAAGGGTTCTGTCAAATTTTTCCTTCTAACCTAAGTGACTATAAGCCTCCCTATTCCCTCCCCCCCAAGTAGGTTTAACAGAAGAACAAAAAATGGAACAGTTTTGAGAATGGATAAAATTGACAAGAATCCTGCTAGGTTTCAAATTCTAGTCCATGTGACAGGAAGAAGACCCGTGTTGGGGTTTAATTTTTTTTTACCATCAGTTCTGTGGGCGTCACTTGGTGTGTGCACTTTGCTCATGCATACACCAAATACATGCTTTGAGTGCACGCAGTGGGCTTGCTACTGACCTTCTCTTGCAATCCTGACTCTCCGTGTGTTAAACAGCTGACGCACAAAGCAGCTGAATTTCAAAACCAGGAAATAAAGGTCAGAATAGAGCCAGGGCAGGCAGGTGGGCCCAGCACAGAAGTGGTATTCAGGAGGTTCTGACCAGTTGTGGAGAACTGGTAGCAGAGATTTGGAGTAGTTCTGAGAACTGGCAAATACCACCTCTGACTGGAGATTTTACAGCATCCTTTGTTAGGAATGTAAGTCACCTAATAGCTATTTGGGTTGGACAATATATAAACCAGGATAGACATTTTAATACTGTCTCTTTAAGAGAATCATAAAAGTGTAATTGGGTGTTGTTTTTCAAACGGCCATAAGACAGAGCCAGAAACCTGGGTTGTTTAGTTTTAGTCTTAGTCTTAGTCTCAGAAGAAGTCTCAATGAGTCTTTTTTTCCTTCTGTTGGAAAGTATTGCCGTTCCTCCATTTTTCCTAATTGACTGATATTCATGGATTTGATGTAAGTCTGTTACTAAACTGTTTTTGACACTGGACCTTGTTATTGGATTATCCCTGAATTGAACACTGACTGCCTTACTTGTGAATAACTTTGGACTGCTTATTTTGAACTTTGCTTAAACCTTTATCGAAAGTAAAACCCTACATTTACTGTACAGTGTATCTGTGTGCTGTGTATGTATTATTCAAACACTTCTCAATACATCTCCTTGTATGCGCTCATTCTCCTAATGGGGAATTACCTCAACATCCTTCCCCTGCCATGCCCACCAATCCATGCCCACAGAATCGGTAGTAAAAACAACTGAATCCCACCACTGGCCCCTCAGCTGATTGTTGGAGCAAACTGGTTCGCTCACAGATGATCCTCCGAGCTATCGGTTTGGCTGAACCAGGCCGAACTAGTAGAATACCACCCCTGAAGAAGACACCATAAAACTGTTCATTCTCCCACCCCCAGTTATGAAATCACCTGCCCACAGAATCAGCAAACACTGATTGCTTTCCTTTCCCGTTAAGGGGGAAATGTATTCTTCTGTGAGCTTCCTATGCACAGTGTGACTCTACTTTTGCTTGGCTGCTTAGTTTGTAGCAGTCAATGTATGCAGTTGCCTTTTCCTTTATTGTTGCATTGTCTTATTTGTATACTCACTACAACTCTTCCTTTGTAACATATACAGTATATATATCCTCCTGGGGTTGTAACCTTTATTACACTGTTGAATGACTTTTGATCCATAAATAGCATGTCTTTATAAACCATGCCACAATGCTATTGATCATGACTGTGTTTATAATTGTCACTGTTCAAAGTGAGACACAGGATCAAATTCTTGGAATATAATGAACTTGTCTGAGTTCCATACTTTTCTGTGTACTTTGCATGACACGATGATGCTAGACTATTGTCTATGTCTATCTGTATTCCTTACTGGTTGCAACTTTTGTCCATGGTTTCTGTCTCATATTTTTTCTCATCTCCTATACGAGGGGACTCTCATTTTATATAAAGAAAAGATAAAGAAATTTACAAAGAAAAGTTAGAAGAAAGATAAAGGAAGGACTGCAAAAAGTAATTCAGTTACATTTTTAAAAGAAAAAGATAATTGAAGAAGTGACTTCCAATTTTTTGGGTAGTAACTACAAACTAGCTTATCATTCCTTCCCCTTCTTTAAGATTATATTACAAAGATCTCTTCTGACTCATATTTAATCCTTTTTTCAATCAGCAAATCCAAGAATCACCATTTTACCCCCCCTCCCCATTTTCAATAACAACAAAACTCGTTAAAAAGATTTTGTCTTTTATAAAAGTACTTATTGTTTTATACTTAAACAAACAGGTCCATTTTTGCCATTTTTGCTAATTCTGCCTTATAGTCAGGGGTGGGTTTCTACCAGTTCTGTCCACCTCTGTAGAACCAATAGCTCTGAAGAGCAGCAGACATAGAACCAGTTCTATGTCTGCTGATGTTTTTGTCCACCCACCCACCCAGGCTCTTACCTGATCTTTATTTCCTGATTTTTCAGCTTCAGCTGCCAAACGAGGCATGGCTGCAGTTAAAAAAGCAGGAAAAGAGGGCTGTTTCTCTGCATGCAGTATGCTGATGACGATTAACAGGTGCGCACTTGCAGATTGCAGGGAAACACATCATAAATCACCGAACCTCATAAATCCAGAACCAGTAGTTAACCCTGTCGTATCCCACTCCTGCTTACAGTCCAATTTGAAAACAGGTTTCTTAAGCAGGCTTCAACACCAGCCAACTCACATGTGGGAGACAAGCTGAAAGTTGCAATGCAGAAAACCCTACAGTAAATGCCAATCCCTTAAATTGCTGCTGTTCTTCTGTGTTAGATATTGGGAATAGATTTTCTTTTTGCTTCTGTGGTAGTTTATGTGTTTTAAAACCTGATGGTTTCTTCTTCTTTTTCCTTTTCTCATTTCACAAGTTATCATCTGATTTTCTCCTTTATTTTGCTCTTCTTTTCTATTGCTCGCTACCATTATTCTTCTCACATGTATCTTCAGCCTAATAATTTCAGATTAGATAAGGTATGTGTTCTTGCACCAATTCACTGAAATGAGCTGATTCAAATTATATCTTTTAAGCTAAACTAATATTCACACTATGTGGGAGAGATGGAAATGCTATGATGAAACATATATATTTCTTATAAGTAGTTCAGATGAATTTCATGGATTTCATAGAAAGAAAGAAAGAAAGAAAGAAAGAAAGAAAGAAAGAAAGAAAGAAAGAAAGAAAGAAAGAAAGAAAGAAAGAAAGAAAGAAAGAAAGAAAATGATGGTAAAGGTTCCTTGAATTTGTAATATACCAGTTTTTCTAAAAATGAAGAATTAAGAAGCAGAATAAATGCTGGAAAATAGAGCAATAGTTTTCGCCCTATTCAATGATGTAAAGTATTACTGCTGGATGATAAATGATCAAGAATGAATGATCTATTCTTGGCCAAATTAAAATTGTTTTTGTGGCAATTAACTGTATTTTGAATTGATTGCAGTTTCTTTGGAATCATGCTGTACTTAGCATTTAAATTAGGAGTAAGAAATGTAAGATAATACCCATATTACATTTTTGGGGGGGTCTATTTTTTCCTTACTGGGAAATTTTGCATGTCTTATTACTGGGGAATCTGTTGAGTTGGGTGGATGAGGAAGGAGTGGACCCAGGATAGCAAGGAACTCTTTATTTACAACCAGAATAAAAAAAGCAACAAATGCGGCTAGTGCCGGCTTTTTATAGCCGATGCTGTCCAACACTTCAGCCACTGACGGGGCTCCAATATTCGTGCCAGTGGCTGAAACCAATAAGTGGAGTCTGACATCAGACTCCACTTTGAATATGACGTGATCCATGTAAATGTAGCATCATGCATATTTAACAGAATCAACAGAAATTACTTCTAATAGTGATCTAGAACAGTTCAGAATTTAAAAAAAAAACTGTTTCTGTTGGATCCTTCTTTGTAGTGTCTCAAAACCATGTGGAAAAGACAGCCTGGTTTCTCTTATTTTACCCCTCTCTCTGCAATACAGTCAATAATACGTAAGAACTATTTCTACAGCAGAGTTGGTACTATTGTTGCCATGCAGTTGGCAGAAGCCTTTAATATATTTATAGCATTTGAGTAATTTGAGCTAACAAATTACCAATTTTCAGAAAAATAACATATATTATGATATAATATAATACTGTATAATACATAACATTAACATAACATATATTATCTAACAAATAATAGTAATATTTTTATGGAGTAACATTTTAGTATAATAGGTATATAGTGCATAAACATTTTAGTCTTCATACTAATTAATTTACAGAATTGAAGTTAATACCTTTTTTTAGAAAAATACAAGGTGGTTCTAGCCTATATCATATCATCTTTTCAGAGTATTGTTCTGTTGATAATATTAATTGTAGCCCTGGATACAAAATGCTAAAAGCATTAATTGAATGTAAGTGATAATTTTGATGCTGCTTTCAGTTTGAAAAGTTTCTCAAATCAGTAAGACACAGAGAAACTATTATATTCCATTATGGCAAGCTATGCAGCCAATCTTCTCACTGCATTTTCAATATCAATCCAATATCAATGAAGTTTTTCCTCATGAAAGGTAAGCAAAGTGCAGCTCCATAATATCTGTAATTTGCAAAATACTATTTTATGGTTGGCCTTTTTTAAAAACCACACTGAAATGCTTATGTATAAAGGTCTTTCCACATGCGCTAAAGTGAACTGAACTCTGCAGGTCATATACTAATAGCTCAGGGTTGAAATGAAGGGTCCTTGGTACTCTCTCAGCTTGCTTGTTTTCTTGCAGACATTTCATTGGACAAACTAGGTAATAGTTTGTAGTTTGGATAATGAAATGTCTGCAAGAAAACAGCTAAGCACAGAGAGCAGCAAGGACCTCTCAGTTCATATACTTTTATCTCAAAAATCCTCCACATCAAATAATCAGTTCTGGTATCAGCATTATTCCTGGTTTGTACAATATTTCTACACTTTGTAAATTAATGTTTTTGAAGAAGAGATAGGCATTGGCAATAATAGTCTTTTGGAGTGCAGTTGCAAATGAAAAATCAAATAATAAGTGGCATTATAGGATAAAACAGATGTTAGCAATTGTCCATACTGCATTATTTGCCCTTACTTACATTATGGGAATACAATAATGTTAAGCTGTGGATTTTATCTAGAGGCAGAACACATATTTTCTGTAAATAAGCTCATGGTTCAATTTCTGGCATCTCCAGATCAAGCTGATATCTAAGACACTTGAAGGCAGTCAAGCAAGATGTACCTATAGAACAGAAGCACTTTCTCTTGGTTTAAACACTCCAGCCTGTGTCTTGACATTTTTGTGATGACATTGAAAATAAGTATTTTACTATTAGGCAATTTGCAGCCACACTGCAAACATAACCCATGTTGTAAACAGGATCAAAATATAGCACATATATTGTGGGTAAACAAATGATTTTTCTTATAATAATCTGTTGAATTTAGAATACCAACTTCATTCATTCATTCATTCATTCTTCAACAAGTGACTCTGAGTGGTGCACAGGGTTAAAATAAAATAAAAACAATGATAAATTTTACAAAAGTGTATTATGACTAGATCTTATTATGACTAGATCTTATTATGACCCAATAATCTTGGGTTGAGCATATGAAGTTTGTATGCTAAGCATTTTTTAAAACCCAAAATATTTTTTCTGCTTACAATTATTGTGGCATAGGGAAACAATCATACCCACCTGCTTTCTTTTGATATTGCGTTAGAAAACCACAGTTATTGTGTTTGCAGGATACTATGAATGAAGCTTGGATCAGTTTTTTTGAAGTTCCTCAAAGTCAATTTTTGATCCTGGCAAATGTCTAGATTATTCCCCGCAATTTTCTCAATATGGTCTTTTTTGGAAAAGCTTGCTATCATCTCCTTGCTAGGGCTGAGATCAGATAGCACAGAAAATGCAGGTTCTATGCAGAAGCATCTGAGGATTTATCTATTTATTTATTTTATTTGGTATGTCAATTGCTTACAAAATAATAGGTATAAGTAAAAACATAGTAATGAATACATGGATACATATAAGAAAAATAAAAGAAACAATAGAACAGGGATGGTAGGCACATTGGTGCGCTTATGCATGCCCCCTACAGACCTCTTAGGAAAGGGGTGAGGTCAATAGTAGAAAGTCTAAGTTTAAAGTTTTTGGGGTTTGGGGAAGAAACTACAGAGTCAGGTCGAGTATGCCAGGCATTGACCACTCTGTTGCTGAAGTTGCATTTCCTGCAATCAAGTTTGGTGCGATTAACCTTGAGTTTGTATCTATTGTTTTCTGTTGTGTTGTTGTGGTTGAAGCTGAAGTATTTATTGACAGGTAGGACATTGCAATGTATGATTTTATATACTACACTTAGATCGGACTGAAGGCGTTGTAGTTCTAGGTTTTCTAGGTCTAGAATTTCAAGTCTGGTGGCATAAGATATTCTGCAACGAGTTAGAGGAGTGGAGAACTCTTCTTGTGAAATATTTCTGGACTTTCTCAACTGTGTTAATATCAGATACGTAATGTGGGTTCCAGACTGATGAGCTGTATTCGAGTATTGGTCTAGCAAATGTTTTGTATGCTCTAGTTATTAGTGTAATATTACCAGAGAAAAAGCTACGTAAGATTAGGTTAACAACTCTTAATGCCTTTTGGGCTCTAGCACTTAGATCATTAGAGATGAGAACTCCAAGGTACTTGACAGAGTTTGGATCATCAACAAGGTCTTGACTATTCAGCCTGTATTTTATTTTCTGATTTCTTTTTTGCCAATATGTAAGAAAGAGCATTTATTTGTTGAGATTTGAAGTTGCCATATGTTTGACCATTCTGATACATAGAATGTATGAAGGGTAGCAGTATTGTCTGTGGTGTTGAATAGCTTTACATCGTCAGCAAAGAGAACGCAGTTGCTCTTAATATGATCACAGAGGTCATTTATGTAGAGTATGAAGAGAGTTGGTCCTAGAACACTGCCTTGGGGGACACTACTGTCGACAAGTACAGAATTTGATAGGACACTCCCAATTTTGACCATTTGTTGTCTGTTTGACAGGAATGCTTTTATCAAGTTATGTAGGTGTCCAGAGATACCATAAGATTTTAATTTTAGGAGTAGTTTGTTGTGTGCCACTGAATCAAAGGCTTTACAGCTCTACTGCTAACAATTGTTTATCAAAGTCCCTGATGAAATGGAAGTTTAATATTGGACAGCCCAATCACTGAATCTTCTCTCCCTTGCAAAAACTCCCCAATATCATCATTCAGATATGGATCACCTTGGAGTATGCTATATTTAAGATAATACAAAAGAGATTTCCATTCTTGTGAAGCATCGGTTTACCTCTGTAGCTATACTGGTAGGTAAAAATCAATGAAACATTTCTCTGTTTCTGCTCCCTGTGGCTGTAGTATCTTACCTTTGCCCACTGGTCTGGTTATCAATAAACTGGGAGGCGCTGCTCCCATTGCCCAAATTGGAGTCTCAACTCTGGACTTAATTAACAGACCTATGCTCTTGTTTTCACTTTGAATAACTCCTAGTAGAATCCTATTATTGTTCTGACAGTCTTTATAACTGTTCCTGCACAACACACTACAAAATATCAGCACGTTTACATTGTTTTTCTTAAGGCAGAATAATTCCCTCAGCTCTTATCCTTAACATCACTAGCTTTTTCTCCTCCATTTCACACCTCCAAGTCCCCAAGGCCTGGCATCAAATTACACATTTTTCATTCTTTTGTGTAAAGAAGAGAGATCTCTTGCATAGTGCCAGATTTTTTTTTCAGCACTCCTTAATTACCTGTAGCATGTTTCCTTACTCACCATAATATTGGATATATATCTGATTCTCTCCAGCCAAAAATATTGATCTGATTAATCTTTTGAAGAAAGAATGAAGAATAACGAGACCAAAGGGAATCCATAGAACCCAAGCAGTTCTCATCCACTAAAACTCCCAAAAATCGTCAATGGCTTCTGGGAACTTTCTAAGAAGTTTGTAGAGAAAGTTCCCTAACCCTGTTTCTAGGAGATTTAGCTAGCTTTGTATGATAATTATTCTGTGCTGCTGTCACCATGGCTGGTGTATCATTAGGCAAAAGTCCGAAGCAAATTCAAGAAAAAGCTAAATACTTAGCTTTTACTTCCTGAGTCACCCCAATTATCCCCTTCTCAAAAAAAGTTGTACTTTGCATCTTTAACCTCGGTCTCCATTGCCCTCAGGTTTTGTGGAGGATCATGTTAACTTTCCAGAGGACCATGAAGCTCTGGCTTATTCAAGAGCTTATAATGGAAGATTTACTGTGTCTCCTGGAAAAGTATCATCTAATATTTAATAGGGATTGAATGTCAGATTGTTGCTGTTTTCTCCTGTTTTGGGGTTTGTACTATATATGCACCAAAGTCCTGTTTGCAATTTTATGGTCAGACTCAGTTCACAGAATGAATGAATGAATGTTATTGTGCATGTTGAGGTAGAAATAAACGTTTAATCCATTCGGTTTTTGAATATTAGAAAGGGTGATGCAGTTATCTTGTTTCCAACAAAGTTAAATAATTTGGGGAGGTTGGCTTTATCTACTGACATCACATCAGATTACCTGTACCAAAACAAGTAAGCCTAACAAGGCTTATTAATTTATTTGTCATTCTGGCTTCTCAAATATCTTCCTCATCCTATTTTGTCAAAAGCAAAAAATGTTCTTGATATGCCTCCATGTAATATAGTTCTTGGTAGCATGATCAAATTATTATAATTTTATTTTTAGCCATTGAACAATACTGAAATGTAGCTAGTTATCACTATACATATTTTCCCATCTTTTGATCCATCCATCTTTTGTCTTATGGCTTCTGTTTTGGCTCTCTTGCTTTCCTCCAATTCTTTTCTATTTCATGCTGCTGAGTGATGGAAATGCTTTCTATCTGCAGCAAAATGAATGAATTAATGTAAATGTAACAAAATAAATATTTTTATCAGCTATATGCCACTGTAAAGTTGTTAAATCCTAATAACTGCTGGTATAGTTGGAAGATCTCAGATTTGTTGTTATATTAATCAAATAAGGAGAAAATGAAAAAAAAACAAACAAGCAAGACCAATAAAAGCTATTTCTATGCAAGAAATAAAACATAAACTAAAGTTGTTTATGCTCCAATGAAACCTTTCCAAATGTATAGTGGATCCTTGGAGACAAGGCAATCTTAGATAACAAATGCTTATTCATTAGGCTAAACCAAGATCTCTTGGTACTGACTGACAATCAACACAGACAATCCTTTTGGATTTTGAAAAAGAAATTTGAAACATGAGCATAACCTTGTTATCCTTCTCCATACTTTTATACAATGAAATTATTGTATAAATTAACTCTGTGATAGTTATTATCCAGGCATGGCTAGATGGAATATAAAGAATTCCTGATCACGCTAGTCTCCATTTGTTGGGGATGCATTGTAAGATTTCAATGAGTAAAAATGTTAGAGGGAGCCAATATTTTCATTAAATTTGATTTCCTGAGCAGCATACAAATTATCTCCTTCAAGTCAGTATCATAACAGTAATGAGGGCATTTAGAAAAAAGGCAATATTCTACCCAAGTCTTATTCCAACAGACTTTCCTGTAGAATACAGGTGAAACTCAAAAAATTAGAATATCGTGCAAAAGTTCATTTATTTCAGGAATGCAATGTAAAAGGTGAACCTAATATATGAGATAGACTCATTACATGCAAAGCAAGATAGTTCAAGGCATGATGTGTCATAATTGTGATGAGTATGGCTTACAGCTCATGAAAACCATGCATTGTTGGATATTTAATGCTAGATTGTTAAATCCCACAATTGGCAGATTGTGCTTAATTGTTAGATCCCAGAGTGCATAATTGATACTTAAAAAGTATCTCTTGGAGTTAAGAGATATTCAAAAGGATATTGCTTTTTACATAAAGTGAAAGCATTTTGGCTGTTTGATTTATTGATTTATTTTGCACCATCCAAAATTCCTTTTGGGGGAAATCAACAGCTATATAAACTAGCTAGCTAGCAAGCTAGATGATAGATAGATAGATAAATAGATAAATATATGAATAGATAAATAATAAATTTAGTTTACCTTTGCCTACTCAAATTTTGTGTAAAAGGCAGAACTATGAGACTAGCTGAAGTCTCACAAGAAACAGGGCAGCTTTATAAGTTTTACAGCAGAGTATCAAACTGGCAGCCCACAGACTGGATGCGTCATGCACAGGCCACTCCTACCCCAGCTCCACAAAAGGGAAAAATGTTGTGATACATCATGTGACATCAGTGTGATGCTGTGAGTTTGACACCCATGTTTTACAGTGTTCAGTGGGATTTACTTTTTATAAACATTTAGAATTGTTGTATTAAGAAACAATAGCTATTAATATTATGCAAACTTACTGAGCACTTCAAGTAAGCACTTTGAACTCAATAATTTCATCTTTGTACACATAAAAGGTTCATAATATTAATTATAAAATAATATGAAATTGTAACTTCTTTGGCAGGGAAACATATTCCTTATCCCTTTTTGTTCTATCCAAGATTTACACAGCCAGGAATACACTTAACAAAGTTGAAATTAATAAACACATTTTTGTTATTTGAGAGGAAAAAGGGGGCAGGTAGCTACATGGCTATCAGGGAAATTAAAAATTCAGTTTCTTATGTGTCAGAACTCTTGTGCTTTTGCTTAATATTCTTATGACCTAGTAATCTTTACCTAATCATTATTCCATGTATCCTTAATTTCTAATTATAAATATAATAAACCTAGAATCTTTCTGAGAAAGTCACAAACAATGTCACACATTTCTTTATACAAACTTACAAAAAAACACACACCTAAAATTCAGACAAGAAGCTGGTTAGGCAGTAAAAGACAGCATTGTTAACACTTTCTGTTTATATAATGTAAATGAGTAAAAAAAGAAAGAAATGTAAATGAATGAGGAAATACGTCAAAGTGTGAAGAAACAGTTGATGTCAAGCTAGCTCAAAGCTAAAGGTGACAAAAGAATAGAATATAAAATAGGACAAAAGAGAGAAAAAAATGAACCATCTTGTTTTTAAAAGTGACAGTTCAAAGGTAAACAAGGAAAAAAAAGCTTTTTTATGTTGCCACAGATAAACACAAGTACATCTCTGTCTTATTTTTGAATCTCAAAGAAAAGGTTTTGTTGAAAAGGGCTTATAAAATAAATGTAAAAAGTGATAATACAATCAAGATTCTTGTTTATATAAATGCCATTCCAAATAGAAGTGTTGTAAGTGAAGGTTCAAAAGTTCAGCTGTGTTGCATATCCAAATTTCTTAAAGTGGAGGTAGGCATTATTTAGCTGATTTCAGTAGGACTGAGCTTTATTTGGAATACTTGAAATGGGATTATTCCTAGTTCCAAAATGCTCCAATAGGGCCTTCATTTTATTTAAATTCTAAAATGGAAAAGTTGTAAACTTCTAAAGTGGTAGAGAAATTTGAGCAAAAAGAGTTGAAGCAGAATTCTTTTCGATAAGAGGTGCAGTCATTCAACATCAAAGGCAGTGTTTTTCAATCTTAGCAACTTTAAATGTACGGATTCCAACTCCCTTAATTCCCCAGCCAGCCATGCTGGGAATTCTAGAAGTTCAAGTCCACACATCTTAAAGTAGACAAGGTTGAGAAACTCTGATCTAACTGATTGGAGTGGATTTTTGCAGTTTGCCAGACTTTTCACTAGACTATGGTTTACATACCTTGGAGGCTTTGAAAATTAAGAGAAAAAAAATGACATGGCTAACTCTAGCCCAAGTGATGTCCTAACTATAACGCATCTTCAGAGCTGTTCTTCCTGTTCATTCAACAGATTGATATCTTAACTTCTAGTGTGAGATCGGACACAAGGAGCAGGGCTCTGTGAACTCATGCCGAATCCTTCTTGTTGGAGACCCCCTAAGGGGCTAAAATCAATGATGATGAAGAACAGAGGGGCACCCTGCAGTTGTGGAGAGTGGCAGCTCTCCAGCTGGACCCAGGGATTCCCTCCCATTCAATGATGAAGAGGAGAGGCAGCTCCTATGGCTGCCCTGAAGCTGAGGCAACCAAAGAAACAAAAAATGTGCTGGAGCATTGGAGATGAATGGTGATTGAAACTGGGTGAGGTGATTCTTTTTTTACCTAGAACCTAACCCAAAGAAAATAAATCCTGGAAAAGAAACCCTTTGAAATGCTTGTCAAAGCAGGGAATAATTACAGAAAGAAAAATTATAGACCCAAAAGAAAAGGAACTAAAGGAAGGACATAAAATCTTTAAAATATAGCAAGATTGGATTCTTAAACTTTATTGGCAATATTTTGGTAAGATATTTAAAATGCTTGAATTATTTGTCTGAATATTGACTATTTGCAAAAAAAACTGAAATAAGTATTTGTCAGATTTTGTGCAATGTTGAAATTTAAGCTGAAGGCACCATCTACTGACGTATGGAATATATACTAACCTTCTACAACCTTGGGAAAGCACTGATAAGACAAAGGAAAAAAAAAAGTGGAAATAAATAACCCCTGGAGGACTGCTGTGCTATCTACTGTTCTATATTTGTTTACTTCATGGCTATTGGAGGTTTAACTGTGAGATTATGGACGACATCTAAAGAAAGCAACTTTTAAATGCCAGGATCTATGACTGAACTTACAGAGTGGACTTAAGAAAATATTTGGAAATCTTCCTGGATTACCTAAATGGAACTAATTGACTAACTGTGGTACACAAATAACTATAACAGAGTGTTAGGGATAACATTGTTTACCCTAACTGGTTTAGGTAAAATAATAAATATGTAATCATGGTTTATAAGTTAAAGTGTCTGCAACTTTAAATATGGGAATGTAATTAGGGGAGTAGTTGTGAAAGCACTTTAAAAGAAGCAAGACGACAGCTTGCTCTCTCTCTGGCTTTGATGATCCTGCATGGACTCAAGACTGCGTTACTCGAACGGGAGAGAGACAAAGGACTGATTTGTAAGTGAACTGACATAGGATATTCTATACGGACTTTGCTAACTGAATATCCTTGAATGGACTGACTAAATGATACATGACTAATGGACTGTTATTTTGACTATGCTATAAATGTAATAAACTATATTTTTGATAGCACAAGCATATCTGTTATTTTTACTGTATGATAACAAAACATACAAACTTATCTCACTCATTTATCTGTGTGCTTATCTGACTAACGCTGCACATTCTGTTTAGCTTGTCTCCTTAACCCTGATTGGGGAACACAGGCTTAACACAGAGGATCAATGCCTCTAAGCTGGCTTTCTGAGGCAATAAAAAGACCAGAGGAAAAGATAGAACAGATAAATCAACAAATAAACCAAGAAGAGAAGATGGAGAAGACAATACTTATGAATCAAATCGGGGACAATATATATTAAGAAATAAAAAAATGAATTTGGATAAAAGGAAAGATTTTTTGAAGAGAAGATAGGGGCTTGGGCAGATCCTCCAGAGGTACAGCAGCAAAAGATAGTAGAGATGGAAGAAATATTTGGGTTAAATAGGAAAGATGTAGACAGAGACAAAGACCCAAGGGAGGAGTTTGGGAGGCAAGTCAAAAAACGAATAAGAATTGAAATACTAAAGGGGACTAAAGATGATAATTAGAAAGGGAATGTTGTTTAATATAAGATTGGCTTTATTGAGAACTAGAAAAAAGGTAGAAACAAGATCAAGGGGGAATATTATTATACATATTTTTATATAATATATTAAAAGTAATAGCTAGATGTAAAGATAAGATGTTGAAAGATGGTATCACTATATACGTTTAAATAATATTGTGATAAACATTAATACAAATATGTATAATAACACCATAATTACATAAGTATGATTAATGCAACAAATATTATTAATATTACCATTATTTTTTGTATTTAAATGAATGATACCAAAATGTCTCACTGTTCATATGATATTGACATATATCCAAAAATAAAAAAAAATATTTAAAAACCCAGATTAATATCTTACTGTTAAATATAATTATATTTAATTATCTTGACCCATGATTTTCATATGTCACCTTTCATATTCCTGCCATTTAGTATAAAACTTTCATGAATGTGCAATTATCTTCACTCTTTACAATCATACAGAACTAATACTTTGGTGTAGTGCTGAAGCACCAGGCTAAAAAGTGGGAGACCACAAATTCTAGACCCACTTTAGGCATGAAGCCAGCTGGGTGACCTTGGGACTTTCCCTCAGCCCTAGGAAGCAGGCAGTGGCAAACCACTTCCAAAATCTTGCCAAGAAAACTACAGGGACTAGTCCATAGCCAGGAGTCAACAACAACTCAAAGGTGCAACTCACCTGCTTTCACAATCATTAATGGAGTAAAATTTCACATGAATATGGAATGAATATACAGTTAGACAAATCAATTTTGGTTAAAAGAATTAGCAAATTGCTATACCACCCTGGAGAAATCAGGTTGTTATCTGGAGGAAGAATGGATCACTGTGGAGTTTCCAAAAACATTGTGTTATTGGAAGGGGAGCAGAGGTGTTATTCAGCAGGTTCTGACCAATTCTGGAGAACCGGTAGCGGAAATTTTGAGTAGTTCAAAGAACCGGCAAATACCACCTCTGACTGGAGATTTTACAGTATCCTTCCCCCGCCACACCCACCAAGCCATGCCCACAGAACCAGTAATAAAAAAATTTGAATCCCACCACTGAAGGGGAGGTCTGGCTTCTGAACAATGTAAACAAAATAATATTGTTCAACTAATCCTTCCTTCCTTCCAGTGTGTTGAATGAGTTTACTGGCTCTATTTTCAGACTTCATCAGGATTTCTAAACAAGAAACTTGCACTGTTAAGCTCAGCTTCTTTTACCATTTATCATTCTTAGATTAATACAAAAAATAATAAAATTATATTTGGGCTAAGATAGGCTCTGATGATCAAAGCTATATTCGCCAAAACAGGTTTTATCCAGGTGTAAGGAAAAAACGGATTAAAGAACATTTGCAATTTTCTTGAACTACTGGTATTTGCATGCATTCTTAATATAGTTATAATGCAGTCTCTTAAAATTCTTATTTAATTGTCAGAAAACGTAATCTCTTAGACTAGTTGTGCAATGTGTATTTAGTTCTCTGCGGAGTTCAGAGAACTGTCCTGTGGAAAACCCAAAATGTCACTATTATTTATGTATGAGTCACTATGGGAAAGAACCTTGAAGGTTTTTATTTTTTGAAAATCTCAGGGTGTCTTCTGACCTTTATATATTCCACTGAGTTATGCTTACTAAAATACGAAGAGTGTTGTGCAGCTTACATTAAGTGAAAATGGCATGGAGCATCACAGACCTCAATTTTTCTCAGCTAACTAGATGAAGTTGGATCTCTCAATCCTTTCCTGGTCACTATGTCATCTCTGAATTTTTCTAGGAAAAGCAGCAATTTAATTCCTGATGTGCTATTTTCAGTGGAACATTGGCAAGAACACCCCGCCCCCATTTTCATATTGGAAAGTAGTTTTTTTTTTCTTAGTTTGGAATATCTGCTTTTTTATTTAGCTCTGGTTCCATACCCTATTTGAGAAAGAATTCCTAACCTATAACCAAAGAGTGAGTTAATACTGCTTTGGTATATCATGCTTAGCTGAGCTTTTTACTGGTGCATGCCTGGCATTACAAATGATTGGGTCATGATTTATTTAAGCAGAACATTTCAACAGAATGCCAACACATTAATTTATATTACCATTTGTAGATGTTTATTGAAAATGTACCATGTAATGATCCAAAGGGTATTAATGTGTAGAACCTTGGCTGTTCTTTGATTAATGACTCTTCTCTAAAGGTCTTTAAACTGATTAATTTGTGATTCAGGATCAGTTTTCTACATATATTTTATCACTAAATGTGTGGTATGTGTCCCTTTTTGTAACTGAAGGACCTCTAGGAAAATTATATTGGCATCTATGTATGTAGCATTCCCAAAATTTAGTCAAAAATATTATCTAAATAGTTGGAAATTTGGTCTTTCAATCTCTTCCTGGTCCCTATATCATATTTCTTTACTGTAGGAGAACTTTAACACCTGAAAAATCAAACTATATATACAGTTGGATGCTTATTTCAGAATTCCTAAAATGGTCCTTCCAGGATACATGGGGTTCTTATTAACAATTCCACTTATCCATCTGCAGTACTTGATACTCCTCTTAAGAAAGAATTCCTCTACAGGTAGTTCTTGAGTTACAAGAGTTCATTTAGTGACCATTCAAAGTTACAATGGCACTGAAACAAGTGACTTATGACCAGGGGTGAGATTGAGTTTTTTTTAACAACTGGATCTGTGGGCGTGGCTCAGTTGGTGGGGGTGGCTTGGTGGTCATGTGACTGGGTGGGCATGGCCAACTCAACATCACTCATGTCAAGGGATGCTTCTCCTCGCTTCGCCTCGCCTCTCATGATAGTGGGGATGCTATAATGGTCATAAGTGTGAAAAATGGTCATAAGTCACTTTTTTCAGTGCCACTGTATCTTTGAATGGTGACTAAAAAGTGCTGATTGTCCAGGGGTGGGGTTCTATAGAACCCCTTGTTAACTTTCTAAGCAGTTTAAAGAACTATTTTTTTCCACCCTTATTGCATTCTTGGCAGACAGCCTAGACTTCCTGTTTCCCGAGCTTCAGAGGCTTGGCTTTCTTAAAGGGGAAGGGTTGTTTTAAGATTTTTACACTGCTGTTGGGAGGAAATATTTCCCTGGACAATCAGCACTTTGCAGAAATAATTGAATAATGAAGCAAAGCTTTTAGTGATAGGGAACCAAGATGAGTGACATTCAGCAAGGCTTTTTGCTAGCTAGAAGGATTGACATTCAAGCATGAGATTCCATACTCTTTCTGAGTTTTGGTCTAAAACTGGTTTTTGGTGAAGGTTAATTCTATGCTTGGTGAAGTTTAATCCTGTGTTTATTGATGGGATGATTTTCCGTATTCAACCTTGTTTGGAAGGAAAAAGATTAATCTCTGTTCCTGAAAAGAAACTGGATTGAGAAATCTGGCTAGTTCCTGTGTCTATTTATTCCGGTAATACAGCTACTGTTGTGATTTAATTATTTGTTTTGTGTTTTTTTCCTGCCTCATGGTTTCTTTTTCTATTTGGGGAGAGGCTCTTCCTTCACTGCTTCAATACTATCTGGCACTGTCCTTTTGGGGTATACTTCAAAGAGGCAGGATGCAAGCTTGGCACTGATTATTTTACTGCCTTTCTGGGGGGCATGGGACCTTTCCTTAAATCTGAGTGATTTCCTTAGGATATCTTGTGAGGTGAGTGAGACCAACTGATATTTTTAAGTGATACAAATGGATCTAAGGATTGCTTTTCCTGGGGGTGCTTTTTCTGGATGGCTTAAATGACCTCTCTGCTAAAGGGTTTCACTTTATGAGCAAGAGTTGGCTGCTTGATAGTTATCACTGCATTTTAACTATTTTCATTCCTCAAGGTGCTCTGGAACCCTTCCTGATTTGCAAGTCTGGCTTGCAGGTATTTTTAATCTAAATATTGGTATTTAGGGCAGCTTTTTGAAAGCAAAGAAGCTTTTTGTATTTTTGTACAGGTAATCCTTGACTTACAACAGTTCATTTGGTGACCATTCAAAGTTACAATGGCACTGAAAAAATGATTTTCCACACTTATGACCATTGCAGCATCCCCACTGTCATGAGAGGCCAGGTGAGGAGAATGACATGAGTGGTGTCGAGTTGGCCATGCCCACCCAATCACATGACCACCAAACCACCCCCACCAACTAAGCCATGCCCACAGACCCGGTTGTTGAAAAAAATGAATTTCACCCCTGTGATTGTCCAGGGAAGTATTTCCTCCCAACAGCAGTGTAAAAATATTAAAACAACCCTTCATCTTTAAGAAAGCCAAGCCTCACAAAGAGACAGGAAGTCTAGGCATACTGGCAAGAATGTAATAAGGGTGAAAACAAAAACAAAAGGAGATTGCTTCTAACTACTGGTTCTCTGAACTGCTTAGAAAGTTAACAAGGGGTTCTATAGAACCAGACAGAACCGGTAGAATCCCACCCTGCTCATGACCTTTTTTCACACTTACAACCAGAATCTTCATGGTCACATGATCAAAATTTGGATGCTTGGAAACTGGTTCATATTTATGACGGTTGCAGTATTTTGAGATCATGTGATCCCCTTCTGCAACCTTCTGATAAGTCAGATTCACTTAACAACTGTGTTACTAATTGAACAAGCACAGTGATTCACTTAACAACTGGGGCAAGGAAGGTCATAGAATGGGGCAAAATGCACTTAACAAATGTCTCACTTAGCAACATACATTTTGGGTTCAATTGTGATTATAAATAGAGGACTACCTGTATTGCAAAATGGCAGGAAAGGCCCTAATAAACACAAGTCTTTCCCCTACTACCCCTAGACCAGAGGTGGTATTCAGAAGGTTATGACCAGTTCTGGAGAACCAGTAGTGGAAATTTTGAGTAGTTCAGAGAACCGGCAAATACCACTTCTGACTGGAGATTTGACAGTATCCTTCCCCTGCCACTCCCACCAAGCCATGTCCACAGTACCAGTCGTAAAAAAAAACAATTGAATCCTACCACTGCTCTAGACAAAAGGGAAACAATTATTTATATAATTACTGTTAGGGATACACACCCTAGCAGAACGTGCAACGGCAGTCTAGCAGGTAGGCAAATGATTTGAGATAAACGTTGTTGTAGTTTACACTCAGTAAGACAGATATACTGTGCCAGTTAAATAGTTTTTTATTCCAGCAAGAGTTATAACATAGTCAAAACAGTCCATATGTCATAAACTAGTTCAGTCCATCCAGGGATTAATCAGTTGCAAAGTCCAGTGTTGAAAATAGAGGTCAGTAAACTTACAAATAATCAGTCCAGCAATATATCTCTTTTGCAGTCAGAGATATGAAGAAAATCAAACCCCTTTTCTTCGTTTCAGCAACAGCAGGGAAATACACGCAGTTATCACCATCAATCAGTATAGGTTTTCAAACCAAGACACAAATATTTTCCATCTACTGTATTTAATTTAGCAATATTTTTTATCTACAGATAATTCATTTGGTGTCTGATAGAAACTCTCCAATGAAAAATTTTCTAGGAGCAGTTTGGGAATAGAAAAAGATGAAGCTGTAGGTGCAAATCATCCACAACAGTTTTGTAAGCAATTTGAAAGTGTTATTATTTTAGCCACAGCTTATTCCCTTAGTAGAGAAAAAAATGTGCTCCACATCACTGGCACAAGAATAAAAAAAAATCTTCAAAATTTTCTATAAACTTCTTGTTTTCATAAAACAGGTTAGAGCTGTTCTTATGTGCATTCAAAATAAGCCCAGAACTGAAAATAAATCACAAACATTTTTACCTCTGCTAGAATAGAAAAATAGATACATAAAATAGATAATCCATAGATAATCCAGCCATTTTTTTTAAAAAAGGAAAGTCTTCTGTGAACAGACGTTTCTACAAATGCAAATAATCTTCGAATGCATACAAAACATATAATCTTAATTATGCATAGAATTTGCAATTAGTACAGATTTATAGGTGCAGATTGCAGCTACCGTATATACTCGAGTATAAGTCGATCCGAATGTAAGTCGAGGCACCCAATTTTACCACAAAAAACTGGGAAAACTTATTGACTCGAGTATAAGTCGAGGGTGGGAAATGCAGCAGCTACTGGTAAATTTCAAAAATAAAAATAGATACCAATAAAATTACATGAATTGAGGCATCAGTAGGTTAAATGTTTTTGAATATTTATTTCAAAGAAAAACAGTAAACTAGTTCTGTAAGTGGAAAAGAGAGCCAACAAAACCAATATGGTATCAACAATAACTTTAAAAGTACAAAAACCTTAGCTCAATCAGCAACCAAGCTAAAACACAAGAGTTAAAATCCTTCAAAACTGGATTCCTCATCATCATCTGTATGTCCAGAGTCACTCTCTCCCTTGCAAGAAAAAAGCATGTGTATGTGCTGCATGTACATCCTGTTTTGGAGAGCCACCATCTCTTTCACAGCTCTCCCTCATGCCTCCATTGCATGTGCACACATTCCACGGCTCAGTAGTAGGTCAACATACAGATGTCACACTAGGTTCCTTCCTCAAAAGGAACATCCAACCTTTCTTGAGAAGTACAAACTTCATCTGTTCAGGATTGTGGTGACAAAGGTGAAGGAGGATGGGGCTGAGAGAAGGGAAGGGAAGAAAAGATCATTGACAGGGAGAAAGACAGGGAGAAACACCTGGAAGTGTGAGCCCTCGAGTTTCCTTAGGGAAGACCAGACAACAAGGGGAGAGGAGAGGAGGAGGAGGAAGAGGAAGAGGAGAGTTAAAAAAAAAAGAGTGGGAAGCCAACTCACGCATGCCATCAAAGCCAAGGGGAAGTGGGGCTTTCTCCACCTGCTGCCGCCAGAGGAGTGTGGGGGGGGGAGTGCAGGGAAAGGGGGTTCGTGCCGAGGCTCCGCAAGCGATTACCAGATTTGCAGCTCCGTTTGTTGGTGAAGCTGGAAGCGCGCAACGCAGGAGCTCGCGGGGGCCCCGGGCACCCGTTAATGGGGAAGGAGAGGCTGCTTAGGGTCGCCAGGCTCAGGCAGCCTCCCCCGCCCCCTCCCCTAGCAGCGAAGAGCTGCTCCGGGGGCTCCCGCCACGGCGCAGCCAGGCACTTTGTCTCGCTGCCCCCGGAGCAGCTCTTCGCTGCTAGGCTAGGGGGTGGGGGAGCCTGGCAGTTTCTTTGCGAAGCTGGAAGCGCGCAACACAGGAGCTCGCGGGGGCCCCGGGGGCCCGTTAATGGGGAAGAAGAGGCCGCTTGGGGTCGCCAGGCTCAGGCAGCCACCCCCTCCCCTAGCAGCGAAGAGCTGCTCCGGGGGCTCCCGCCACGGCGCAGCCAGGCACTTTGTCTCGCTGCCCCCAGAGCAGCTCTTCGCTGCTAGGCTAGGGGGTGGGGGAGCCTGGCAGTTTCTTTGCGAAGCTAGAAGCGCGCAACACAGGAGCTCACGGGGGCCCCGGGCGCCCGTTAATGGGGAAGAAGAGGCCACTTGGGTTCACCTGTGTGTCCTTCAGTGGGTAGACAGCTGCGGCGGCGATGCTGCCCTGGAGGCGCGATCGGTTGCAGCCACGCCAGCGCAGGCCAGGCATGGTGCCGTAGCGGCTGACTCGAGTATAAGCTGAGGGCGGTTTTTTCAGCACAAAAAATGGGCTGAAAAACTCGGCTTATACTCGAGTATATACGGTAATTGGAATCAGGCATGGAGAAGGGCAATTGAACTGAAAAGGACAAAAATCTCACTTAGATATTAAATCAAACTCAGTTTACTGGACAAACAACTTCTCCCAAGAAACAGCTAGCCTTAAAATTAAACTCAAATGTATCCATGCTTTGCAGCAGACAACCCTTTATTTTCTTGTTCATTGGTTTCTCAATTTTTGACCATAATAGGGACTGGAAAATATGTCCTTAAGTGAAGCATCACATATCTGGACCCATGATCTTTTTTGCTGTGGCCGTTAAGCAAGACATCACATGTGTATAATTTGCAACCTCCTGCCAGCTTCCTCACTGATTTTGCTTGTCAGAAGCCAACTGGGAAAGTCACATGTGGCAATTGCATGACTGCAGGATGCCATGCCTATTGTATATGCAAGAGAATTGCCCAAATCACAATCATGTGACTGCAGAGACAGTGAGATGGTTATGTGAGTCTTGGTTGTAATTTTTTTCAGTGACATTGTAACTTTAAATGGTCACTAAATGAATGGTCATTAAGCATGGACTACCTGTACTCTTGCAGGCAACCAAGTAAATATGGTAATTGTAAGCTGAATCAGATCAGGAACCAGAAATCTAATGGAAAGTCAGTCCATACTGGACAAAGGCCAGGTCTAATCTATACCCAAGTATCACCTAGGGTAGAACTAGAGTTCTATGAGGTAGTTCGTAATTAAATATGGTCCCGGTTACTAGTTTACTGAATGTGAGGGTTTTTAAAACTATGTTTCAGGGTTTTGTCTAAAAATCAGGCTATCTGCAGAGCCTTCTAATTGGGAAGAATGCCTGATGTAGACTAATTCCTTACTCACTAGAAATTCAGCTATGATGCGTCAGGTAGTCATAACAAAATATGATTGCACCACAATGTGCAACTAGGCATATAAGACAGGCCATAAATACTGAACAGTTGATAAGTATCGTGTCATCAAAGAACAATAGAGAAATGCAATAACCAATGCACCCCAACTACACATCAAAGTAGAAATAATATCATAAGAAGTACATGGTAATGGAAAGTAGTTAGGTTAATTATTTTTGGAAGCCATGCTAGTTCTCCCCTAGCAGACAACCATATTACTGAAAAGTAGGGTAATTCTGTGTTTATTTTTATTTTGCAAAATTTAAGATAATTTTAGGGTTGATTGAGGAAAAACAGTGCTTCTGTTTTGATTAATTAATAGGATAACAATAAGTGATGTTCTTATATTTTACGTTGCAGTGCAAAGTAACAGGAGAAGAGAAAGGAGGGTTATGGTGGGACTATCTTGCAAAGTCAGTCATCAACATGTGTCCTGCATTTGGGAGCTGTCAAAACGCTTCAGGGAAAAATATGGATGCTACCTAGTGGCATGTATTTTCAGATTCTGTTTTTTTCCCCTTTCCCTGTTGTTATTTCACAAATAACTGCAGTAAAGATGGCAAAATGTAAGCATCATTATATATTTCACAATAAGTGCATTTTAGGAAACAGAATAGAAGGAATAGAAGAATGTTTTGGACGGATGCTAGAAAATCACTTGAATTGAAGAAAAATTCTTAGTATTTTAGTAAAGTTGAAGCTGTCAGGCTTGAGATACCATACATAGCTCTCTGGAAAGTCAAGCCCATAATAACCAATTATCAAGAGAAGTTTCACATGCTAGATTGACTGCAGACAAGAAAGAAGTCACACATGCAGTGTTCTGCCTCTATATATTTATGAATCCTGGTTTGAATTCCAAGTCTTTTCTTGCCCCTTCTTTTTCCCCAGCTTTAAAAGTCAGAGACATCTATTCTGGCTGGCTTGAGAATTATCACTTGATCCCACCTAACCAACTTTATCCAGTTCTTATTAAAGTTTTCAATATTGACCTTTACTTAGGCATTTAAAGTGGGAAGAGAATAGAATATCGTTAGTGTTTTTAAAACTCCTTTGATCTCTTCTAAAAATTTCTTCTGAAATGTTTTATATTCCACCTATCCTTCCTTCCAACCTAAAGTGAGAGAACTAACAACCAGATAACTGCAAAAATACAATCCTTCCACCCCATCCATTCCATCATCCCCCATCATCCAGCCTCAACTATCCATACTTATCCTTCCATCCCTCCACCATCTTTTCCTCTTCTTCCAAAACAGTCCAGCTGCCTTTAAAAAAAAGTACCACTGATACACCTACCATATTTTCCCAAAAATAAGACCCAGTCTTATTTTCTTTTGGGCTCCGAAATAAGCACTGGAACTTATTTTCGGGGGTGGTCATGTTCTTATTTTTTTTGAGCTGCCCCACATGCCTCGCACTCATCCCCCCCCCCAGCCAGGTCATCCATGCCCTGAAAAATGCCTCACACCATGGGTTGCTCCAGCAACCCTGTCCAGCAAGATCCCACATGGCCACTGGCCCACTTCTTCCAACACCAGTGTGACACTGGAGCAGGAGGCCAACCGATGTGCCAGTGCCATGAGCACGAGGCAAGGTATGGAGAGCTGCCCTATGTGCCCTCCAGCGGCTTACCTCAGGGCCCTTGATCCATGCCCTGACACCTGCCTTGCATTCTGACCAGGACACTAACATATCACTCAGCTTCCTGTCTGGTGCCATGTCATTGATAGAAGAAGTGGGCTGGTGGCCAATGAGGTCTTGCTGGATGGGATTGTTGGAGCCATTGCTGTGTGGCAAGGCAGTTGTTGGAGCGTGGTGGCCTGGCTGCAGGGCCCTGAGGTAAGCTAGTGTGCACATGGGGCAACTCCACCCTCCCACCTCACCTCACGTCAGTGGCACTGCAAGCAGCCAGATGGAATGAGCAGCAGCCAGATGTGCAGACACTTATGTAGGGCTTATTTTTGGAGTTGAACTGATATTGGGCACATGTGCAAAAACATGGTAGGTCTTATTTTCAGGATAGGTCTTCTTTTCAGGGAAACACAGTATGATCTGGGTGACAGAGAATCTTCACCAACATTCATCTGAACAACTTTCCATTTTCACTTTCTTTAACTTTCTTATTTAGGCAACATCAAGTGACTGCTGAAGAGTGTGTGGATGGTAACTTAGCTATTTATATTTCAAGGCTATTTGGGCTCCCTAAGAGCTTAATTTTGTAGGTTGTACCAAACTGGTCCAATGCATTTCAGATGTCATTTTAGCTGAATCTTTCGTGGCAGCTTTACATCTTGTTTTGATTAGTCAGTGAGGAGGTTCTCTGCACATATTTCTTATGAATGGCTTATACCAGCAATAATGTACTTCGTAAGGCAACCTCTCCTACAGCTTTGTCTGTATTTATTAAGTGACTCCGATGAGACTGAAGAGCATAGAGAACGCACATGTCCTGGCTCCTTTCTGCCTCTTTTCTTCTAAATCTATCTGTATCCATAAAGCAGCTTGTCTGTGTAATTTGTACATGGCTTAAAAGGCTATCCTAGTTTTCTTCAGGAATAAAGAAAGACAAAGCAAAGTCCATTCTCGCTTAATCTGCTTGATGAAAAATCAAATGTTTACCACTGACTCAGAAAGCAACTATAGAATGCTATACTTGACTGAAGTCCCAACCTGTTCTTTTGCTGAGGGGACTCTTGAGATTTCTAATGGGACATGGAACACTTCCCTTTTGGTGCACTGACTGAATGCAAAGCAGTTTAGCTGAGAGTAAAAGTAATTATGACCAGTTTATAGCTGTGTGGTGGCCTAAATTAAATGAGTTTGAAACTACAGACATGTGGAAACCATGTGCCTCTGACATACAGATTTTATTTATATATATATATATATATATGTGTGTATTTGTCAGTTGCTTACAAGATAATAGGTATAGATAAAACCATAGTAATGAATACATGGATACATATAAGAAAAATTTAAAATAGAAACAATAGGACAGGGATGGTAGGCACGTTGGTGCACTTATGCACTCCCCCTACAGACATCTTAGGAAAGGGGTGAAGTCAATAGTAGTCAGTCTAAGGTTAAAGTTTTTGAGGTTTGGGAAGAAATCACAGAGTCAGGTAGAGTATTCCAGACATTGACCACTCTGTTGTTGAAGTTGTATTTCCTGCAATCAAGTTTGGTGCGATTAGCCTTGAGTTTGTATCTATTGTTTGCTGTTGTGTTGTTATGGTTAAAGTATTCATTGACAGGTAGGATATCGTAATGTATGATTTTATATACTATACTTAGATCGGACCGAAGGCAGCATAGTTCTAGGTTTTTTAGGTCCAGAATTTCAAGTCTGGTGGCATAAGGTATTCTGCAATGTGTAGAGGAGTGGAGAACTCTTCTTGTGAAATATTTCTGGACTTTCTCAACTGTGTTAATATCAGATATGTAATGTGGGTTCCAGACTGATGAGCTGTGTTCGAGTATTGGTCTAGCAAATGTTTTGTATGCTCTAGTTAGTAGTGTAATATTGCCAGAGAAAAAGCTACGTAAGATTAGGTTAACAACTCTTAACGCCTTTTTGGCTATGTAATTACAGTGGGCTCGAACACTTAGTTCATTAGAGATGAGTACTCCAAGATCCTTGACATAGTTTGGATCATCAACATGATCTTGACTATTCAGCCTGGATTTTATTTTCTGATTTTTTTTGCCAATATGTAGGACAGAGCATTTATTTGTTGAGATTTGAAGTTGCCATATGTTTGACCATTCTGATACATAGTCAAGGTCTTTTTGAAGGGTAGCAGTATTGTCTGTGCTATTGAATATCTTTACATCATCAGCGAAGAGAACGCTGTTGCTCTTGATATGATCACAGAGGTCATTTATGTAGAGTATGAAAAGAGTTGGTCCTAGAACACTGCCTTGGGGGACACCACTGTTGACAGGTACAGAACAAGCAAACCTTAGAAAATGACTAGAGACAGTGGTAGGCTGTTGGATGGTCGGCGAGGTTTGGGCGAACCCCTAGCTGTGATCTCTGCTCACCCACCAACTCTTGTGCTATGGCTTTCTCTATATAACTAACTTTTCCCCACCCAGGCTTCCCAGGTGAATTCCGCGCTGTTCTGCTATACTCACTGGACCTTCCTGAGTTGATTAGCTGCCTATGTTTCACACCTAAAGTGCACGCTCACAACCAGCGAATCCCTTATCAATGAAAGTGCAGCCCACCTCTGACTACAGGCCTCATGAGAAATCCAGGAAAGATCCCCAATTGCAAACATCTTTTGACAACAAAGATTTATCTGACTGCTTAAAGATTTCTGATTCATGTTTATACGCATTTATAATTTGCTCTTGATTTTTGTAATATTTTTTAATATTAAACCTGTAAAATTAAAAAGATTTGAGGTACAAATTAAGTTTCTTTCAGTTTTGGGGGCCTGAAAACAAAAACATTCATCTCTAATAAAATGTAATCCATTCTCATTTTGCAATACCTCTACTCAGCCTATTGCTCACAAACATGAAGGCCAAATTAGATATATTGTTCTCAGTTGGGGCGCTCAATAATACATATTACTTTGTGGGTACACAGGCCTCGGGTCTCTCTTTTTTCCTGTTTAACATTTAACTGAAGATGCTGGGAGAGGTCATCTGACAGTTTAGAGTGACGTATCACCAGTATGTTGATAATTATTTAGATTTATATTTCAATTGGGTCTGTGTAATGCAACATTATTTTTCCTTCTTAAAATACATTTTTAAAAATCTTACACTTCAGAACAAATGGATGAGTATATCATCATAATCTTCTTCTTCATCATCCCTTAATTGCAGATTAAATGTTACAATAAAAGTAACATTTAATCCCATATTTTTAACTTATTTATCTCCAAAGAGAATCCTCCATAAAAGAAGTCTAAAATTACTCAGGAAAAAAGTTTACACAAATATCTCAAACCTACAAGAAAATAACTTTAGCTGCCATGACTCATCTTCCAGGCAATTCCACTTGAATGACTGAGAATCTTCATAGACATACTGTCACACATTTGTGGGAAGAAACCCTGAGGTTGGTGTGGGAATACCCCTTAGAATTTTAGGAGTTGACACACTCCAACAACTCTGTGCCCACTCAGATTCCCCGAATAATCTTGTTCAGACTGAACAAACTGCTTGGATGGGCAACAAAATATCTCAAATCAACAAGAAAATAAGTCAACTTCCAGAGTGGTATACCTGGATGACTGAGAATCTTCATCAGCATTTGACTCAAATAACTTAACAAAAACTATGAACAGAATTAAGATGATGTCATGCAGATTCATTGCTAGAGATGTTAAAGCATAAACTGAAATTATGAGAATAAAGAGATAGGTGCAGAAAGAACTTATTTTCCTCCTCCTTGTACTAATTCTGGGATAGTTTATGTTACTAATTACTTCAAATAATTTATTAGAATACCACCACATACCATCATAATATGATGAAGACTATTCCTAGGTATGCAGCATTTTTTACAACCAGTAAAGAGGAATTGATCAAAACATACACATTATAGGTAAAAAGTAAGTGAGATCCACCTTACCAAAGTTGCAAGAATATAGTGGTATCCTATCCCGTTTTTTTCAAGCTTGATTATCTGTTATTGAAAAAATAAAACATAAAAACAATTTACTGGCAAATTAAGAAATGCCTCTTTAATAATTTTACCTTATTTGTGGAGGAAGTAAGAAATGTTTCACTGGAATTGATGCTGCTCAAAAAATATAATAGCTGCTTAAAGAATACAGGAGTTATATTTTAACTCCTACATTCAAATACAATTTGTGATATGCATACTACCACATGATAATAACTTGCAAGAGAGATTGAAAAATAAAAATATTCGCATCCTTAAAGGAAAATGCAAACAAGGGATACCTTCAAATAGGTCATAAGCATATAACATGTACTCTTTGTCTCATGAGCCAATTGATTGTGATCATCAGGCAAAGTTTATGAAGATGTTGCCCAGATGCATATTTACATTTGGCAAAACTAAAGCAAAGAAAATACAGAATGAATTGTTCCTTTGCTTTGCTGCAATGCCCAAAGGAGAACTTGTTTATTTCATTTTGAGCCTTTTCCTACTTGTACCTAGTGACAGCCAAGCATGACATGACAACACCATGTTTTCCTGCTGTTGGCTCTGGCTACAGCGTTATCACATCTCTATCCATGAATGAGACAGTCAAAATTTGTTCTTAGCTCTTAAGGGATTAAAAGAGTATTTTCCTCTTTATTCCAAGGTGTGTGTAATCCATGTCACTCATTTCCTTGGTCAGAAATCCGGGGACTGTGATAATTTGAAATATAGGCAACAGAGATGTAATAGGAATTAGCAATAGGGACAGCAATTTCATGCCAATATATATTTTTGTCAACTAAAGTATGGATGGAGAGCACTCCAATTCAGAAGCTGAGAAAAAGCCCTGAGAATGACCACTGCAAATTCCTGGAGCTACATGAGCTCATAGATATAAGAAATGCAAATCTTTATCCTATTATTTGAAAAAAAAACAAGCAAAACTAGAACTGTATACTGAAAGAAGCAACTGGATTGGATTGAAATTTAGATCACACTGAGACAAGATGCATTGAAATTGAACATATTGTGTAATATAATACCCCAGCTGATTTTAATAAATCCACTGGAAAAGAAGATATTTTATTTACAAGTATTTCTAAGGCATCATTAATGTTAAAAGTTCTCCAAAATTTGATTAAATCTGGAACTTAACTCAAACTGTGAGAACTTTTGTAATGATCAGACCATCTTCTATCAACCACTCCAGCCTTTTCCAATCTGGATACCCTTTGAAATATAGCTTTCAAATTCCAGAAATGTCAGCCACCTTTGTCAAGAGTTCAAGGAATTAAAGTTCACATATCCAGAATGTATCCAGGTTAGGGAAGGTTGGACTAAGCCAGAAATGAAACATTTGGGCTTGGTGAACCTTTTGGGTTCGGTATGTAAAAAATTTGGAAAAATGCCTAATTTGAATTTGCTGGCATGCTACCCTCCTTGCTCCCGCAAAAATATTATTATTATTATTATTATTATTATTATTATTATTATTATTATTATTATTATTATTATTATTATTATTATTATTATTATTATTATTTAAATACTGACACTTTGAGCCAACTCCAGGCACACAGGTTCTTCATTCTTGAAGTAGCTTGGGAGCACTTCTGCAGACTCTGAAAACTACAAAATCATGCTCCATTCTCCTGCGATTTTGGCTCTGCAAGCTGCAGAAGAACACAACTCATTCTCACATGGCCTCTTCAAAAATCACATAAGAATGTGATGTGCTTTCAAAAATAGTTGTCAGATGTTGTGAAATCTGGTCTGTCACTCAAAACGTTATGGCACCTTTAACATGTGCATCATAGGTTCACCATTAATTAAGCCATCATTCTGCTTTTAACAGAATAAATAATAAGATCTCTGGGAGCTCACACACAATGTACAGATGTGTCCTGGTATTTTTAAAATTGTTTTTGTGAAAGTATATAATTCTGAACTTAGAAATTTCATTCTGGAATCTACAATTAAATGTTTTAAGAAAATGACAAATTGTTTATGAACTTTATGCATTAAAATATGACCAATCAGTTTTGAAACTCGTGATTGTGGTTCACTCCATAACTTCTGTTACATATACAAAGCCACTTTATCAAAGTCTAAACAACTGAAGTTATTTATGCTATGAAGAACAGAATGGAAATCTTGAGAAGTATCCTTTATAACCTCTAGTCTATATCTCCTACAGAATGGCAGGAAGATACAAATCACTTATCCTAAACATAGAACTAAGCAGAAAGGCACTGATTCTTGTTGTGCCTTATATGCAACAGGCATTTTCTCTTTAGTATGGTCTAGTTGCAGCATCCAGAAATCATATAATTATTCTCATTGTTATAAAAATACTATGAAAATGATTGAAACTGAAGTAAGGGACATTTAAATAAATATTCCTGTGCAGTGGTCATGTCTACAATTGATCTTCTTGTGTTATATAATATTGAGAGCACTCCAACTGAAGTTGTGCAAAACAATGACTATAGATCTGTACTTATATGATTTTATATGATTTTGCTGTCTAAGGAACATTAACCATTGCCTAAGGAACCATTAATCATTCTCACTTTATTTTAATCTGGATATAAATGTGGATAATTTGTCAATGTAAACCATTTAATGGCTTCCAATACTCCCATGTTTCTTGGTAGTTTATTGCCTTAGTGAAATCAATATCATTGCCTTGGTCAATTCATTCTGTTCCATATATTTCTGATTTACATTGATTGGAAGAGTTGTAACAGTATTATCTATTTTTGAATGGCAAGATGGAAAGCAGTCATAAACTATTTGAGCCAGTTTCCACTCTCTCTCCGTTTCTTTTATTAGAATTCCAACTATAAATAAAACCCAATACAAATACAAATTCAATTCCACACTTTCCTCCCTTTTCTTTCTTGGTTTTTCAATTAAATATCAATTTCCCAGGTGAGAATTGGGGAATGCTACACAATGTCATAAAATTCCTCAGCATTACAATTATCACCAAACGGATTAGTTGTTATTGGACACTTGTTTCTACCTTAGTTGGCTTACTTGTTTACCAGCTGGAATGCTCTTGAGTACATCTTAAAAGCTGCCTGACTCCTATACTAATATCCTTGTACCTCTATTAGCATTATCAGAGCAGATACAAATAAGTAAGGCTCCTCCACCACCTTTCCTACTATATGGATCTCTTGAGTAAGATAACTAAACAATGACTGAAGCAAATATGTCTGGAAGTGCTGCAAATTAGTCTGTTATTCCATGAACAATTCCTTTCTAGGACATGAAGCTTCTTGCATTTCTACTAAGAAAAAGAAAATGCATTCCTCAGTTAACTTCTGGTTTCTGATGGCTTCTCCCCAAAAAGGAAATGAAAGGAGGGAATTCTATACTTGCAAATCCAATCTTGTGCTTGTATAGATGTCTGCTTTTGAGTTGTAGTATTTGCATTAATCAAGAAAAAGGCTCCAAAATGCTGCTGTCAGGACGTGAATATTTAGAGGACTGGAGCACATGAGAAAAATTTTCATCTAGCCTCTCACTGTAGCATGCGTCCATCCATCCATCCATCCATCCATCCATCCATCCATCCATCCATCCATCCAGCTTTATAATTAATAAAAAAAGAAAAACCTAATAATAGTGATGGTCATACATTGCCAAGGAGGAGGACAACAGCAGCAGGAGGATAAGAAGAAACATATAAGAATTTAAATAAAAAGTGAAATAAGTATGACAAAGAAAAACATGATGTAATATGATAAAAAAAAATCAGTTACAATTCTATATACAGTATACTTGTCTAAGGCAAATATTATTCAAGTATGTATATATTTCTAATGCATTTATATCTTATTTTCATAGTTTTCCACAGAGATAGAAAGCAAACGTCTTCATTAGAGCTGTGAAAGACAAGGCCTACCCTTTTCCTTTTCACTATTGCATTTCAGCAGTACAGTCTATATGAACAACTCTGAATCCTTTGTGACTGCCCTACTGAATGCCTCTAAATGAAAGAGCGGTTCCCCTGCCATTTGTGATTCACAACTCAGGTTTCAGATGTAACACAACACATGAATATGAATAAACAGATGGGAGGAGGAACAGGGGAAAAGTGTGATTAATTTGATCAAAACTCTAACCCCAGAGTTATAGCGCAGCAACTGTTTTGTCATGGACAGTATTTAATATCTCAGAGCTGGCCTACAATCGCTACAGGGGTTTTCAAAACACTTCCATTTATTTCAGCAAGATACATTTGTACTTCTGCATGCTTTCTGGGCTATGCCAGCCACATTTCTACATGGGCAATTATTTCTGAAACCACTTGTGCAATATACAGTATATCATAAGTGCAGTAGTGTGCCATGTGTACATATGATTTTATTGTGTATCCCAGAAGTCTAGTCTAGTGTAGCATCAAATATGCTAGACTATAGCAGATTCAAATCTACCTCTAATTACTTTAATATAGTTAAAAAAATCCCATAGTTTTGTATTTTTAAAATAACTGCAGCAACAAGAGCATCTTTATTTTGCAGCACTTATTAAAATGAATTAAATCTCTTTTAAAATAGGACTTGTTGCCACTTTTATGGTATTTCGTTGCCAATAATAAAGATCAAATCTAGACATAATTTTCAAATAATATTTTAGTTTTCCTTGTTTTGCTTCATAAAGCCTTAGCCCTTCATTCTAAAATGGTGTGTCTGCAACTGCATTTTGGTCTTGATATATTGTTAGATTGGATTAGATTAAATTAGATTAGATTAGGTTTGGATATTAATATTTTTAAGAGACAAGAGACTATTTCTATTACATTGCGGCTTCAGTAAATAATACATAAACAAATACTGTATTCCAAAAAGATCCTTATTATATTAGGCTCTAAGAGCAAAAACCTACAAATCCTCTTAGAATAATGAATTACTTTGCTATTCTTTAAAATTGCTCATTACTATTCAGAGTTTTTCAAATGTAGTATCCTTATCCTTATCAGGAAGAAGACAAAGAGAGACAAGGCAACATTTCCAACATTTCCAAAAGCATATCCTAGCACCATAAGCAAAATGGAAGCATGCTCTACTGCTCTTGATTCTGTATCCTATAGATACTAATCTTAATGTGAAGTTCCCACTGCCCAGCCCACACAAGTGCTTTTGACATTAAAAAAATCTAGGTTTCATGATACACCTTTGAAAGGACAGTCTAAATGGAAGAAAGAAGTAAGCTATCTTGTAGGCCTCAGATTTTAACTAAAAGGGGACCTAGCCTGATTCTACTATAAGTGCCATAATTGTTTTTAATCTGGGACTGGAGACCATCTTGTCTTATTTGTGTACAATTCAAAACCTACCTTGCCTAAGATAGCATTTAGTCGTTCTGATTCACAGTCAACAACCACGACTCGTTCCTTCTTTTTCTCCAAATTTTGGAAGAGTGACTTGTAGTCCTCTTCTGTTGTTGTCATAACATTGACTGCTGTTACCTGCCAGTTCTTCTCTGCAGCTGTATCCAACACCTTTTGCAGCACTGACAAACCTGAGATAAGGTAAGATCAGATCAGATCAATTCATAAGATTGGCTGTTTTATCTTTCTCATTGCCATAGTCAATGAAATAATAGCTTTCAGAAATGCTTCATTTCTATATAAATTTCATGATCCCAATTAATAAATCGAAGGTAAGAGACCACATTTTAATATTGAGCATCTAAATGATACGTTTATAATACATGCTCACATAATGTCTGTTGTGGCCTGATAGTGGCCAGCAGAGCTGGCAGCAGATTTGGACAGCAAGGAGGTTGAGGAGGAACATGGGCCAGTCCTGGAGTCTGAGGAAGGCTCTGATAAGTGCTCTGTGTTGGAGGCAGAGATAGAGCCAGGGCCATTTGACAGTTATCAGCTACCTTCAGAGTTGGACATCAATGAGGCAGAAGAACAGCTAGAGCCTGTTCCCAGTGTGCACATACTCAGAGTTGCCAGTAGAAGGGAACAGTTGAGGAACAAGAGCTGACTTGGGAATAAAGTCACAGGTGGACGGTGAATGGCCTCTCCCCTAGAGTATAAAAGAGGAATGAAAGGGAAGTGGGGCTTTGCAGGAGGCAATTAGTTCATTCCGGCATGCTTGCCAAGTATTGCGGTGTAATTGAGAACTATTTTGAAAGACTGTTGGCCAAGACTTTGTTGGAGAAGTAATTCATTGTAAATTAAATAAAAGGAGTTTATCAGGAAGAGGAGTCGGCTTCCTGCTGTTGGGGAAGCCTAGGTCAGAACAATATCAAATGGTATATTAGATCAGCATTATTGTTCCCGTTTTGTATATGTTGGCAGCTGGGCAAATCCATTATGATATGGTGATTTATTTAATGTAACTTAATGCATTATGTGGCACAAATTAGATTTGCAGTATCCTCTTATTTCCTACATTTAATAAGAACTTAATCTCTCTATCCCAACCAATTCTTCATTTGTCACACAGCTCAGTCAGACTTACCCCGGTCAGCATCATAAATGTACATAAACTTCTGGCACTTGTAATATTCAATGACACTGATGAGGGCATCCTGAAGTTCAGGGCGCAGCTGAATAACAAATTGATTGGATGTGTCAACAGGGAAGCTGGGTGTTACAAAGCAGACATGTAGTGCCCCACAGAAGGATGTGAGCATGTTGACAGTCCTCCTCTCGTAGAAGCCAAAGATAGCATAGACCCCCTTGGAGAACTGAGAGCAGACTGTGGAGAGAAAAAGAAGAAAAAAAAACAACTCAGAAATTCTCTGAAAGGAATTAGGTTACAGTTACTGTTACGGACTAAGTAATTGCACTAATTAAAAGCTTAAATAGTTTTACTTCCACAGCAGGCTCGAAATCCTGCACTTCTGATTGGCCCTCCAGCAGCGGATTCTGATTGGTTGTCCCAGGCCGATCTGATTGGCTGTTAACGGGTGCTGCCGATTGGACGCCACCAGCACAGCAAACTCAAAGCATTGGCTGTTATGACAGCAGCGAGCCCTATAAAAGGGCTGCTGCTGCCCGAGTATTTTAGTTCTGTTCTGAAGTCACTAATAAAGAGTTGAGTTACTTTCCGATGCCTTGTCTCCATTTTTTGCACCCACGCTCTGAACAGAACACTGCCGATGAAGGTGGGATGTGGAGATTTTAAGAGCTGATCAAACACTCAACGAACCCTGCAGAGCACATGGCTAAGAGCGCACCGAAGAAGCAGCAGAATGACCAGCAGTGCTATACCACCCGCTCCATTTGACCCGGCTAACGAAGACTGGGACTCGTATATGGACAGTTCCAGATGTTCCTGGACACCAACAATCTGAAAGATGCTACACCTGGCAAGAAACGAGCTGTATTTCTGACCCATTGCGGGCCTGCCATTTTTAAGATGGCAAAAGCACTTGCGAAACCAGCAGAAGTCAAGACAATGGACTGGGACAACCTTGCCCCAATCCTCCGGGCCCATTATGCATCGGCGGTGCCAACACTCATCAGAAGACACGAGTTTTACCAGAGGGACCAACGGGAAAGTGAAAGTGTTGGAGACTTAATCGCTGACATCAGAAACCTAGGAGGACTCTGTGGCTTCACAAATCTTGAGGAAGCCATGAGAGATCGAATTGTTCTGGGCCTAAGAGACCCCACAACCCAGAGCAAGATTATGGTGAAGGGAGACATTGCCCACGCAGATGTCATTGCCGATGCCACTGCAGCAGAAGCAACCAGGAAGTCAGCCGCTCGAATGCGCCGAGTGAATGCACTGCACCACCAACTCGCCAGCGACGCTATGCCATTTTCCGACAGCACGTGACAACTTCCCACCATGAGGACCTCAAATCCGTCACCAGGACCTCAGCACTCAAAACATTATATTGAAAGACTACCAAGGAAATGGAATTCCGGTCGTCGGTTCCAGCAACGTCCGAGTCACCTTCAAGGACCACACCGCAACCTTACCATTGACCATCGTCAATCGAGATCGGCCCAACCTTCTGGGTCTACAGTGGTTTGTGCCATTAGGAATCGAACTAGCTGGCATCAACCAGACTGGCAGTGATGACTGGGAAGCGGCCCTCGTCCAAGAATTCCAGGACATGTTCAGCGAGAAGCTAGGCAAGTACAAAGGGTCCCCTATATCGTTTAAATTCAGCCCCGAAGTTGCGCCCATTCGCCTTAAGCCTTGTTGAGTGCCCTTTGCACTCAAGCCAAAGATTGATGAACAATTGGACAAATTAATAGCACAAGGTGTGTTGGAACAGATTGACCACGCTCGATGGGAGATCCCAATCTTGACCCCCATAAAACCAGATGGATCGGTGAGAATTTGCGGGGATTACTGGGCCACCCTAAATCATGCGCTCCAGCAGAGCGCTCACCCCGTACCTGTGGTCCAACATCTTCTTCACTCCCTTGGAGGTGGGAAAATATTTGCAAAATTGGACTTAGCTCAGGCGTACCAGCAGTTGCCCGTAGATGCACAGACTGCAGAGGCCCAGACTATAGTCACGCATAGAGGGGCTTTCAAGTGTAACAGACTTCAGTTCGGAGTAAGTGTAGCCCCCGGCATTTTCCAGAGTTTAATGGAAAGATTGCTACAAGGCATAAAAGGGGCCGTGCCCTACTTCGATGATGTACTGATAGCTGCCCCGACTAGATGCATTTTAGAAAAACGACTCCGAATGGTTCTACAGAAATTTAAAGACACTGGCCTAAAGGTCAAGAAGGACAAGTGCCAACTCTGTACAGAAAAGGTTGAATTCCTGGGCTATCTACTTGACAAACAGGGAATTCATCCTACTGAAAAAAAAACTGACTGCCATAAAAAACGCCCTAAGACCTAGGAATAAAACAGACCTCCAAGCTTTCCTAGGACTCATTAACTTTTATAACATCTTCTTGCCCCAGAAAGCAACTGTGGCCAAACCCCTGCATAGGCTCCTCAACAAGAAGGCTTCCTGGGTCTGGGGACAAAGCGAAGAACGAGCTTTTCAGAAAGTCAAAGACCTTTTAACCTCAGATGCTGTATTGATACAATATAACGAGACCTTACCTTTAACCGTCACCTGCAATGCCTCACCGTTTGGGGTAGGAACCATCCTGAGCCAAATCCTACCAAATGGTACTGAGGCACCTATTGCATTTTTTCAAAGACTTTAGCTAAAGCTGAGAGGAACTATAGCCAACTTGATAAAGAGGCTCTCGCTATCGTAGCTGCTGTCAAACGCTTCTATGAATACGTATATGGAAGACCCTTTTCCATAGTCACCAATCACAAACCATTACTTGGCATTTTAGCAGGGGACAAACCAACACCCCACATCTTTTCGCCAAGAATGATGAGTTGGTCGGAATTTCTAGCCGTATACGATTACCAATTGCTACACTGCCCGGGGAAAGCCATTCCCCATGCTGATGCTATGAGCCACTCACTGCTACCTGAAGTCATAGACGATCCGGCTCCAACACTTACAACACTACAAATCGAAACCCTTCCTTCACCACTGACTGCATGAGACATCGCCAGAGAAACAAGGAAAGATCCTTGTTTAGCACGAATCCTCAGCTGGGTGGAAAGAGGTTGGCCTGACAACGAACTCAGTGACATCTTCAAACCCTTCAAAAACTGACAGACAGAGCTTTTCTCCCCAAAAGGATGCATATTGTGGGGAGACAGAGTTGTCATTCCAGAGCAGCTACAACAGAAAGTCCTGAAACTGTTGCACGATGGACATCCTGGCATCGTGCGACTGAAGGCTTTAGCCAGAAGCTACGCAAGGTGGCCAGGTATAGATGAACAAATAGAAACTTGAGTGGCCACTTGCAACAAGTGTCAAGAAACTTGCGCAGATCTACCAAAAGCCCCACCAATGGAATGGGAGACACCCCGGGGTCCCTGGTCCCGCATCCACCTCGATTTTGCAGGACCCACCAAAGGACATACCTTTCTCATAACCGTGGATGCCTATTCAAATTGGCTAGAGGTCCACAAAATGAAGACCACTACAGAAGCAGTCATTAAAAAATTAAATAAACTATTTTCTACACATGGACTACCAGATGTCCTGGTTTCCGATAATGGTCCCCAATTCACTGCTCTCGCATTTGAACAGTACCTAGCGGATCGGGGGATACACCATCCTTGACCTCACCTACCCACCCTGCGGCCAGTGGTAGGGCTGAGAAAATGGTCCAATTTGTGAAGAAAACTTTCCAAAAAATGGAACAAGGAGACATCGATCATAAAGTAACCAGGATGCTCCTCCTCCAACATATTACACCACACAGTACTACAAACAAAACCCCAGCCGAACTCCTGATGGGACGGAAACTTTGATCACACCTGGTTTGAAAATAAATAAAGATAAAACAAAGATTTTGACAAAGAACATGCTATTGAGACAAAGAGAAGAACTGGCAAATCTTTTGAAAATCCAAATTACAAATAAGGTTAAGTATCTGGGGATATATTTGACAGCAAGATGAAGCACATTAAAAGAGAATAATTATATTAAACTCAAACAACAGATAGCTACAGATTTGAAGAAGTGGGAAAACTTGCAATTGTCATTAATAGGGAGAATTTCAACAATCAAGATGAATATTTTACCCAGAATTTTATTTTTGTTCCAAACAATACCAATTAGGCTTGGAAAAGACTATTTTGAAGATTTAAATAAAATCATGTTGAAGTTTATATGGCAAGGTAAAAAAGCGAGAATAAAGCTAAAGCTTTTGCAAGACGCTAGAATTAGAGGAGGTTTTGGCCTGCCTAATTGGGAATTGTATTATCAAGCTGCAAGTTTGATGTGGGTCAAAGAATGGATAACATTAAGAAAGCATAGGTTATTGACTTTAGAAGGCATGATTTGCTGTTGGGCTGGCATGCTTTTTTATGGTATAAGGGAACTAAAACACAGGGTTATTTTAGAAGACATTATATACGGGAGTCTTTGTGGTTAAACTGGGAGAAGATAAAAAGACAATGTTATTTGAAAATTCCAGTTTGGTTATCGACTATTGAAGCATTTTCCTATCCTATAATTTATAAGAAGGAACAAACAGTTAGATATGGGGAACTTTTGGATGAAAAGGGTGAACTTAAATCGATCCAAAACTTAGAGGAACAAGGTATAAGGATGAATTGGTTTTCATATGCGCAAATACATTCAAGGTATGATGAAGATTCTAAAACGGAGGGATTCTATGATAAGCAGACTGATTTAGATAAGATCTTGATGGGTACTGATGAGAAGGTGATTAAAAAATTATATGGTTATTTACTGGGAATGAAATTAGAGGAAGAACAAGTCAAAGAAACTATGATTGTTTGGGGGAAGAATTTTGGATATGGGATTGATCTAGAGAAATGGCAGAAATTGTGGTCTCAAAATTATAAAATGACAATGTCAACAGCATATAAAGAAAACTTGTATAAGATGTTTTACAGGTGGCACTTTCCCCCAACAAGAATAGCAAGAATGTTTAAGAACAAATCTGAAAAATTCTGGAAATGTCATCAGATACCCGTATCTGATTACCATATGTGGTGGACTTGTGAGGACGCTAGAAAATATTGGACTATAATTCGCATGTGGTTGGAAAAAATGACAAAGAAACACATAGACTTGAAACCAGAGATCTTCTTATTGGGAATTTTACCTGATATATATAGTAAAGATTTGAACTACCTGATTGTAAATGTATTAACAGCGGCTAGGATTGTATTTGCTAAAAATTGGAAAAATGAGAAAATACCATTACAGGAAGAAATTATTAAGAAAATATTGGAATGTGCTGAGATGAGTAGATTGACATTTGAAATTAGAGAGCAAGAGGAGAAACAATTTTATGAAATTTGGGATCTTTTTTATCAATGGCTAGATGATAAAATATGATAATAGAATATTTAGAATGCTAGACAGTAAGGAATATCTTTATTTTGCTATTTTGCTATTATTTTGTTATTTGACATTATATTTATAAAGGGTTTTTTAGGATTGATTTGATATGATTATATGATTTGTTATAGAATAAACTGGTTTAAAGTATTGTTAGCTCATAAAGCATGAATGATTAAAAAGATAGTAAAAAACTTATTTTTTTTTCGTGATATTAGGATATATAAGTTTGGATTGACAATATGAGTTGTTATGTAACATAATTGTAATTGAGACTACAGAATGAATGCACAAAAATGATGAACCAACTGACACACTGGATGTACATATGAGAGTTGATGTTTTTATGTTTTGTTTGTCTTGTTTGTTTGTAGAAAATAAATAAAATCTTTTTCAAAAAAAAAATTAAGTAAACTATTTTCTACACATGGACTACCAGATGTCCTGGTTTCCGATAATGGTCCCCAATTCACTGCTCTTGCATTTGAACAGTACCTAGCGGATCGGGGGATACGCCATGCCTCGACCTCACCTGCCCACCCTGCGGCCAATGGTAGGGCTGAGAAAATGGTCCAATTCGTGAAGAAAACTACAAAAAATGGAACAAGGAGACATCGATCATAAAGTAACCAGGATGCTCCTCCTCCAACATATTACACTACACAGTACTACAAACAAAACCCCAGCCGAACTCCTGATGGGACGGAAACTTCGATCACACCTTGACCACATACACCCTGCCTACATGCCAGAACATCCCCTAGGGTCCAGCAGCACGTATCGCACGTTCAAGGTAGGCAACCCAGTTTTCCCAAAGAATTTCTCAGGTGACCCATTGTGGGTCTCCGCTACCATAATTCAACTTACGGGGCCTCGTTCCTACTGTTTACAAACTGCTGAGGGGAAAATGTGGAAGCGCCACATTGACCAACTTCATTCCAGACTGGCACCTACCCCTGTCTCTAGCCCTGAACCTCAAACCTGGGGGGGAAGGGAAAGCGAGGAGGCTGAAAATGAGCCAACATACGACGCAGTATGTGAAACCCAAAAATCAACACAACCAACCTCAGGATATTCATCTTCTGAGGAAGAACTGGACCAGATGATAGCCTCGCCACAAAGCAGCACTGCGATAGCAGCAAACCCAAGAGGCAGCCTTGACGGAAGCAGGGATGACAGCCCCACATCGCCCAGCGAAGTGGTTGACCCAGCCGTGCCGTTCAGCCCAGCAAATAGCCCATCGGAATCAGAGCCAAGGCAAGAACTGTTGGGGCAGATTGGGCAGACAGGTGAAATGACCTGCGTACTTGCAAGAGTACATCACCCCATCCCTCAGATGGAACCTAGGGGGGAGGGGTGTTACGGAATAAGCAATTGTGCTAATTAAAAGCTTAAATAGCTTTACTTCCACAGCAGGCTCAAAATCCTGCACTTCTGATTGGCCCACCAGCAGCGGATCCTGATTGGTCGTCCCAGGCTGATCTGATTGGCTGTTAACAGGCGCTGCCGATTGGACGCTGCCAGCACGGCAAACTCAAAGCATTGGCTGTTATGACAGCAGTGAGCCCTATAAAAGGGCTGCTGCTGCCCTTTTCTGAAGTCACTAATAAAGAGTTGAGTCACTTTCTGATGCCTCGTCTCCGTTCTTTGCGCCCACACTCCGAACAGAACAGTTACATTTTATTATGAGTTTATTCATTTGCAAATAATCATATAATTCAAATAACTGAAACTGAAGAAAGCCTCAAAGGTGGAATGTCCCATTCATTTTCTCTGAGTTTGATGATACATTGTCGTCATTACAAGATATCGTCTTCACTGGCACTTTTTCAAATATCTTCCAAGGGAATTGAGGTTTTAAAAATGATAGGATTAAGTTTATCTAAGCCCACACACGCAATCAAAAGAAGAAAGGATACCGGAGGAGTCATATGTTGTACAGTTATTTCCATGCGGGTCTTGGAAAATGCATTAAATATTTTTTCAAGATAATAAAACCACTGCAATGAATTGTATGGTTCTAAGCAAACATTTTTTTTAATATAAAATCTAAATTAGAACTTAAAAGGAACTTATCCAAATTAAAGGCAAGAAAGCATGTTGGCATTTCAAAAATTCTTCTTGATGTGACAATTAAAATAAAACTGTTTTTAAGTGACCTACCTTTTGACCATTCAAGTATCTAGTATGCCTATGGAGATTCTCAATCATTCAGGTCATGGTGCCTTTCAAAAGGCAATTGGATTTTCTTGATTGTTTCCCCCCTTGAATAAATTTCATTTCTCATCCAAAAAGCTTCTCCAGTTCTTGCCAAAACTGAAAAAGTTTCTTAGATAAGAAGGGAAATATTTTCAAGGGAGAAAAAATACAACAAAGACCAGCTGCCTTTGAAAAGCATCTTTGGGACAGGTATCTAGAATATTTAGCATGTTTGAGGTAACTTTTTCTTAAGAAGATAAGGAAAACTCTGCTGGATGAAATAAAAGGTTGTTTCTGGATGCACTAGTATTCCCCATTGCCTCTCAAACATTTTGATTTTCTCACAAAAGCTTGCAAGAAGCACCCTAAAGTACTAGTAGGCCTATCCTCCACAAAACATGGTCTACCTCTTCAGAAGAAAAAAAAAAAACAGTGAACAAATGATGTGATAGAAATCCCTAAGATTTTATTCTTCTATGGCATTTTAAGCTTGTATGAAAAAGGGAGATTTGGAAATACTAATTAATGCTTTTGGGGACATTTTCAGCCTCATCACTTTTCTCTCTTGAGACTCTTTTCTAGCAAATGTGAGAGTTAACTCTAAGATATGAAACAGTAACCCTCGGTACCATAATAAGGTGAAGATGTAATTTAGATTTGTTCCTTTAAAGTACATGGATATGGGGAATCTAGTAACATGCAAATTGTTGCTCTCAAGGTCAGCAGTGATTTCTGGAGAGACAAGCAATTTAGATTACTTGACAGTAGGGACAAAAAGGGAAAATTATGGCCTATATTTGGAACCAAATCTTGTAAGAGTATTATATCACATGAGAATTCATATTTAGAAAATGTCACATGTTTATTAAAGATTTTATTTTTGAAATTTCAAGACAAATTATACTGTATAGGTCAGGTTGAGCTGTACATGCAGATGTGCAGCTGAATTGAATACACATATTAGGAAAGATGCATAAAATGTATCAGTGAAAATAATTTTAATCACTAAAACAGGTTTTATTTGTTTAAATTATAATTCAGATATGTCATCCTCACACCTCTAAATATAGCTACTGGTATGTAGAATTCCTAATTTTTGGTATGGCTGATTGGTCTTTATCATATTGTGTGAAATTCTGGAACCTAGTACTATTTTTTTAATCTTTTAGAAGTTGCTTTTTAACTTTTTTTTGGCAGAAATTAATAATAATTAATTGATTGCTTCTGATAACTAATTATGCAGTTAAGTCTCTGTCATATTTAATTACTTCTGATTACTTGATTTCAATGCTTTGGTTGTTTTTGCTGCTGTTTTATTGGTTTAAGCTGTCTGGGCCACTGTGTATAAAATATAAAATGTATTCTTTCTTATAAATAAAAAAATAAACCCTGAAAGGGGGGGGGGGTTAGCACAGAAACTTTAAAAATTGTGAAAGATTTGATAACAAATGATCACACGTGGCAAGCTTTCACTTGTGGCACAGTTGATCATGTTATTCCTGCAGTGAAAAAGATTGGGGTAGCTAGATCATCATAATGACTCCAGATTTAACAAAAATATTAAGCAATGACATTTCTGCATAAATAAAATCAAATGCTAAAAAATGTCCATTAATTCTAGTTTTCTTTTCACTGATTTCAATAATTCTGTTGCTAGTAGGCAAAAGGGCTTGATCTTTGTCAAACAGTTCCTCTAGATAAGTTTTGCACAGGATCATGGGACTACTTAAAAGCTATGTACAAATTTCCAGAAGAAAATGCATGATAGGGACAGCAGCATATTTTGAAATACTGTATAAACCTCAGGCATGCATATTGTCAAACAAGTTTAACTTCATTCGTGTTTAATGGTACATTCCGATAAATCAAAATCTAAGGTGATCGTTCTTAAGAGTGACTGTGCTTTCATCTCAAGGCCAGCCTTTGGTTTTAATATAGATAAATATGACTTTATAACTGCAGAACCCTCAAAAAAAATCTTTGAAAAAACCCTGAGTTTTTCACTGTTTTTATTCTCCTCTGAAGTAATTCTAGTTTTTTGCTGTCTAGCCCGTGATATTTTCTTGTCTTTTAGCGAAGGGATAAGATAACAACTGCAAGTGTTGTAAAAGATCTTCTCTGAGTGCCTTGAGGTACAAGAGCAAAGAATAATTTTAGATTATGCAAAAATATTGGCTCTTTAGATTTTGCAGAATTAATATTCCCAGAATTTTTCATTCACTGCACTGAGTGGGATTGCTGGAAAGTGTAGCTTATCAACTTCTATAGGGACATAGAAGTTTATGAGCAAACAACATGAGATGATGTAAAAGAACATCCTGTACTTTTTATTACTAACTCCTCAATTTACTCCTCAATTTACTTTTTATTACTAACTCCTCAATTTACTACATCAGTCTGATTTTATGCCTTCTGATTAACATTCTACTTGGTAGGGCAGACTTCTGATTAACATTCTACTTGGTAGGGCAGCTCGGTCACTACAAACACAGCAATGCCAAGAAATGCCATCTGGAGAAATATAAAAGTATTGTCTCATAAAAAAACAAAAATCAAGTGAAAGTTGCCTTAATACGTTGTTGAGCTATGGTGAGGAACTGCTCCAAGTACTCTTTTCCAATGCTTTCAATCTGAAATCTCTTTTTAAATAAATAAACCTTAATTTGAATTAAAATACAATACAGCACTTTGAAATGAGCAACATAGTGTATTGTAGATTCCAACACCCTTTGATCTCCCCAAATAAGACAAAATATTTATGTAAAATGTGCAATTTTAGTAGTTTTGTAAATTTGTGCAGAATTTCAGTGGAAGTCTTTGGCAGTCTTATAAGACTACAGCAATTTGGGTCAGGTCACCCAGACAATTAATAAGGTTTTTCAATGGTGCTCAAAGGATGAAAAGCTTGCTCATCTCTGCCTCAGTTAGTAATACGGTAACTGCTAGATGAAGTACTTCAACAAATTTTCTCAAAGGATGGTGCTCAAAGGATGAAAAGCTTGCTCATCTCTGCCTCAGTTAGTAATACGGTAACTGCTAGATGAAGTACTTCAACAAATTTTCTGGACTTCTATGAGTTTTGGTTAAGAGGCTTAATCAAAATAAAATATAATAAAAGACCACCAAAAACTTTTAGTGTTTCATTTAACACAGAATAATATTAGATTTCCAGATAAATAATACATATTTTCTCGGACACAGCGCATACCAGAATATTGGAGTTATAAGAAATCTGAAGCAAGCACTTCTCACATTTCTATTAGCCCAAATAAATGAATATGCACACTGAGAGGATATGTGGAACACTTTAAGTTCCCCACATCATGCACACACAATAATCATGCACACTGAGATATTTTCTCTATTCTGACAAATGAATCTTCCATGCCTTGCCCTAAACCAAGGACATCTGAAGAGAAGAAAGAATATGTCTGAAGTCTCAATGTACAGAAATTATTAGATTTCTGGGGTAGGGTGGGGTGAGGAAAACATAGTTTTGAATCCAAAATGAAACTGAACATGACAGTACTAAGCAAAAAATGCACAGCAGGACTGAGAATTACAACTTGAACTTTACAATCTGTTATTTCAGTATGGTAATCAGAATAAATGCCTTCCAACAATAGTTGGTAGGCATTGTGATCTTTCTAAAAGTGCCTTCATTTGCCAAGTTTTAGCTCACTTTTTTGTTATTGTTGAGAGCAATAGTAAGGGAGTCATAATGTAAATTGAAGAAAATGATTTTAAATTTAAAAAAAAAATCATGAGAAAAGCAAATTGCCTCTCTCTGCTGCCATTAAAGATGGCCTAAGTGTTATCTGCCAGGGAAATGAAATTTTATTTGATCAGAATTTTTCTTGCATTGTAATAAGAAAAACAAAATACTATATGGTGAAATTTTAGCCCCAATGTTATTGCAATAGTTTTTGTTTCTTTGCATCATTGTCTCATGTAATATTTTTTGGAAAAACAAAGAAAACAATCCCTCTTCTTTGATAACCTCATTACCATCTTGTGATCTATCTAACTCATAAAGCAGATTATGGATTTGAAACACATTGATTACAGATGCCTCTGATTACAGATGCCACATTCTTTTCCTCTCAATCTTTCTGTCATCTTCAGTACTTTGTATCAGTCATGAACAGGCATCAGTTCTCCTCCTACGCTGTACTCAGATAATTGTTAATCCCAGCCCTTGAAACAGATTCTAGCAGCCAAGAACTCACAGTTCTAGTCTGTTTAGATGGTTGAGGCAAGTCAGAGTATTTGAAGAAAAGACCATCTGTGGTTAGGTAACTTGAGGGAGGAGTAGAGATATTTCTTGCTTTCTGCATGACATTCTTAATAATGTACTTTGAAAACTACTGCAGTCATCTTTCTTCCCCTTCTCACAATAACCTCAATTACTTAAATTAGATCCTGCCTTCAGAAGGCAACAACTTTATACCTGTTATAGTCCCATAATTAGTTTGAAATTCACATTAACTGTCAGTAATAATAATCCTGTGGACAACAGAAAAAGGAGGCTTGGGACTACTTTCCATTTGTTCAATAGACCACGTTGTGTGAACATTATACAATTTAATTAGATGCCAATTAAGCACTAAGTATTGACTTTATGTTTCATTTAAAGCAGTAACTAGATAGAAGAGAAAAGCAACTCTTCTGGATACAAACATAGCAAAAACTTTTAAGTAACTCTACTGGATATAAAGTGCTTGCCTGCCTACCTTGCTTCCTTCTAAATCTTTTGATCCTTGTATTTCTGATTTATCTGAATGGTAATTTAAAATGTAAATTTTATACCACATTATAGAAATTTAGTAACATGAACTGTGCCTAAACTGGTGAGTTTGAAATATGTTTGATAACTGTGCTGGAGTTTTCAGTTTGCATGGCTAACAGGGATGACTCATAGTAAAAGCTGGAATTTGTGAATTGTATGTGTGTGTGGGTCCAATCAAATACAATTAACTGTGATAGTGAAAATTTGAATATGGATTAGTGGAAACTAAACTGGATTAACTTAATTATCATTAGTATTAATATTATCCTGCCAGTTTGCTCGCTCCTGAGCAGATGCTTCTAGATCACAGGCTGCATCAGGGTTGTGTTTAACTTCCAGGGGCTTGGGTGGGTGTGCCTATGGTGGCCTGAGTGCTCTGCCAGCTAAAATGGGCTCCCAAGCTCTGTTTTCAGCTGACACAGCCTCCTGCAACACTCTGCCAGTGAAAATAAAGCTCTATTCTAGCTGGCATTGCGGGCTGGTCCTTTGCTGTTTTCAAGGTACTCCATGGGCTGGACCCGGGACCTGGGCCTTGTGTTTGACACTCCTGTTCTAGATGATCTAAAACTTTATAAGCCAATTTAGAATCAGTTGAGAATCAATGTGAAAAAGTTGCTATTTATCTTGTCAAATGTCCACTTTTCAAGCCAACAGTTTTATCTCTCTTAAATAACTGTTATGAAATGGTTCTTTTTTGCCAGACTGAGAGAAAAAAAATTCCAACTATAACTGATTTAGAAGGTGAAGTGAGGTGATTTCAGCTAAATAATGCATTTGATTTCTTTTTTTCCATTCCAGTCTAATGTTTCAAAATGCAGGAATGTATAAATTAGAATAAGTAGATGGTGACATTTTAAAACTGATTCCCTCAAAGCTAGAAAAGTTGTTCTGTATCTTAGATTGCTTTCATATACAAAGCATAACTGTGAAGAGCTGAACTCTTTAGCTATTAACATACAGATTTCCTTTAGCCCACTGACCATAATTTCTTTTGTTCCAATAGTTTCTTTAACCACTTTAGTGGGGGGAAAACCTAGCACAAACAAGGAAACTTGGTTAACTTTGGAAGTTTTATTATTATATTGAGAATAAAGTCAATTTTTCTCATTTTATAGACTTAATTCTTTTTCAGATATGAATTTAAATTGATGCTTTTGTCATGCCCCCCATCAGAGTTTGACTCCAAGGAGTCTAAATTAATTTTGGACACAATCAGATATATAACATTTGCAAGCAGCCATTCCAGATGGTATGTTGGCTTTTTCTTTAAAGCTATCCTATAACTTTTTTAATTTTCATTTATCATTTTTTTCTCATTCATTCATATATTTCTTAATTTATATGACTCCCCATCTCACAAGACAGTAATGCAAAACCTACAACATAAAACTCATCATACCATGGTTAAAACAGTAATAATCCCTAATCAATATTTTGCTTTATTTTCCTGCTCTGAGTTGGCCAGAGTTAATTTAAATGAGTTGAGTGACCATAGAAATTGAATAAATAAATAAACAGTTTACAAATAATGCATGTGACTGCAACAATTATTGCTTCTGTATCTTTATTTCAGAAGTCATGGAGAGAAGGGGAATGGGGAGGTGTTGAAAATTAATTTGCTCTGCATCTTTTTTTAGTGAGTCACTTAATTAACTTTTCCTGCTCTAATATTTAGATTGGAACACTTATAAATTGGATTGTATGCATCTCCAAATTTGTTGATGCATCCTTTGGCTTAAGACTCATGTGGAAAAAAGTATGTATCACTGAGGAAATTGATGAAGTAATTGGGGTTTTTTGGGAATAATTGCATCTTAAATTGAATACATAAGGAATATTGGAGAGCCTTCTACACTTTTAGTTCTACAGATTTTTGTAGTTCAAATTCAATGACTGATGAATAGACTGATCTTATCATTCAATATATGCCAAACTAACATTTTTAAAAAAAATTATACATTAAATTTATATGCTGTCCATCTTGGGATTTGAGGTGATAAACCAGAAATAGAATACTTTAGCCATTTAATTTATTGAGATCAAAGCGGAGGTTGAATCCAGAAAGTCACTAAGTCCCAATTGTTAGTTTTTTTCTTGAGCAATGTTCTTTCCTGAACTAGAGGGATTATATGTGAATTAAATACACAAACTGACTCAGAAAAAAGCCATGTTCATTTGATTGGAAATTAGGTGCAAAGTGTTCATATGCTTTATGTTTTGAAGATGGTATGCCTTTTCTTTGGCTTTTCTTTGCCTCAAAATGCAGAATACTGGGAAATGTTCACAGAAGCATTTTGAGATTATTTATGGCTCTGGAGATAAAATAAATAATGTGCCAACTCCCTGAGTGTATTCTCTTGCATCTGCTACACTATTTTCACTTCTCTGTGTGGGATTCATTGTTCCATGAATCTTTTGAACAGCTGAAAAAAAAACTATTGGTCCTGTAGATCTATTTGTTATATTTTAAAAGGCCCTGCAACTTCCCATACTGCTCTGAAATGAACTGGACTTCCACAGAACATAGATATCAAGATTAAATTCAATGAGTCAAGGCACTTATAAAACTTGGTGCTTTTGTTCAACTCTTGAAAGCAGCATTGCAATGTTACAACACAGCCTCTGCCCTTATTACACATGTGTGGGTGTGCAATGACACATTATACATACAAAAGGGACAGAACTTGGATCACGATGGTTTTTGCCATTTGAAGACTACTGTGTCTAAAATAAATCTCGGTGATAAAAATCTCACTGATGTAAAAAGTATTTCCTGAACTGTACTCTCTAGAGGCAAAAATTCCTGCATTTATCTTCACCACCCTTCTGTGAATGTGTGGTACAGGAAAAATGTCACAGGTCTGCATTGTTGACAACCTGTTGTAAGTGCTGCTATTTGCAATTCTGTCTTTTTAGATATACCCCTGTAACAATTTATGCCACAAAAGAGTATTGTGGATTTTTAATTTTGGATGTGGAAGTTACTTGTTGCAGTTTTCCCTTGGGTTAACTCTGAACTAGAAAAGCAGCTTTAAAAAAATAATGAAACCTTTGGGAATATGATTTTTGCAATGGTAGACCTTGCTGATTCATACTATAATCCCGTACAATTAGCAGCTTTTGTTGTGATCTTTAAATAACCTACAACTTTGTAGGTTGCCAGTTACATATAAAATGTAAAGTTGTATCTGACCTATTCAACAGCTTCAGGAAGCAGGTAACCTTCCGTTGCCATGACTACTTAAGAAGAACTGATCTCAGACTTTTAGCTTCTGTCTTCTAAGAAGGAAGTAGAATTGGAATTCAGTCAACCTGTTGCATTTTCAGAACTGTGGCACAGGAAGGTATGATGGGAATCATAACTTTTTCATCCTGAAATGTTAACTGTTGTGAGTTATATTTGTGAGATAGCCAGCAGTATAAATTTGCTAGCTGGCTAAACTGACTGACTGACTGACTAACTGAATGAATGAATGAATGAATGAATGAATGAATGAATGAATGAGTCATTCTCTGTTCTCCTTGTTGACCTCAAATTTTGGAGGTATTTGGAGTTGTTTTTGTTTCTTCACCCATTTTTTACCTTATTATGCTGGGTCTCCTGATGAACTTGCAAAGTCCCTGAAAGACAGATTCTTCACTCACCAAGACACAGAGGCTAAGACTTGGAGGGTGAGGACACTCTCTCTGGGACATTGCTTTTCTTCCTCAAGGGAAGCCACCCATGGACTCTTCTTCTCCTCTGACCTAGGAACCAATGGACCTTCATATTCAGAAACTTTACTTTCCAGCCTTTCCTTTCGATACCATTCTTTGTAGTTTTCTCATTTCTCCCCTTGTTTTTTTTCTCATCTCCTTTGCTCTTTACAATTTTGGACCTCCCCCATTATTTGAAAAGATGAGTCTTCCTCTCCTCAGAGTTCTAGTCCTTAACACCTACATCCTGTACAAGGCTGGACCAATGGTAATGCTTTCACTATCAGTCAAGTGAGCTCATCAACCTTCATGATAGCACAGTTCAAGCCTAAAATTGACCATCCTCTCCTCTTTTCTCTTTCCTTTTGCAGGTTCATGCCAGAACCTCTGCAACCATACCAAGGCACTAAAATCCATATGCCACACAATTGTCTGAGGTGGGGATTCATTGTACAAATACAAAAGCTCTTCAAACAGAAATGTTTGCACGTGCACTATATATAACTCACTTGTGCATGTGGTGATTGGCAGCTCAAATAGAGACCAGATCAGTTGCTCACTGCTATTCATGTGTTGAGACCTTCATGTGATGGTAAAACCTGAACAGATTTCTTTTGCAGCATTTTGATTGCTTCTAATAAAGAAATTGTCCAAATGTATTTCTCAAGGATCACAGAAGTTATTGTTTACAATAACTTTGGCTCAGTTTGTTAATTAATCCATTTCATATTTTTTTTGCCTTGGCTATCTTGATTCTCAGGTGTTTTCTCCAACACCAAAATTCAAAGGTGAAAATACTCTTCCTCCCCTGCTTTTTTTTAATGCCCAACTTTTGCTTTCACAGGGGGTTGCAGAGAACATTGTGGCCTGCACAATTCTGATCTTTATATGTGTAGATACATCACTGATTTGAATATCTTTTCCAAGGCCTTCATCACTTCTCTGCCAAGTACTACCGTGCAGTCAGCACAACTGTTTGTTCCTTTACTGGTGGTAGTCAATCCTAAAAGGCAGAACCTATCCATCACTTTGATATCTTCATTGTCAATTCCAAGGCTGTTCTGCCTGTTGTCCTTTGTTTAGTCTACTTTATATTTAATTTTAGTCCCAATTTTCTCACTGTGCTTTTTGACCTTTTATTTCTAGAGTTTGCAGATCCTTTGTATTTTCAGCTATCAGAGTAAATGTATTTCTTAAGAATCAAGAAAACTATTTTTGAACTATGTTCATTTTTGAAGCTTACTTGAACTATGTTCATTTTTGAAGCTTACTTAGCAACAATTTTAGGCTAGTGAAGAAATCCTTCAGAGGCCCAAAATTTGTTGGACATTACAAATAAATTTATGTTACCAGTGAAGACCTCGATAAGCTAATTAGAACACAGGGGATAATGTTAATGTGGTTTCTGATCTGAGCACTTGTGAAATATTTTATTCATGCTGATGTTTAACAAAAATAAAAAGAAGTGGGAGGATGTTGCAGGTCACATATTCTATTTAGTCTTATTAGATGCTGACAATCTGGACCAAGTTTGAATTAAAATGCCATACAGAAGTAGACAAAGAATAGGATTTGTACTGCAGAAACTGATAAATATAGGACCAGCTAGAACTCAATTATTAGAAAATCTATATCATGGCATTTGTCAAAAAAGCCAAGAGCTATTCCTGGAAAAAATTGAGATTAATTATCCTTTTAAAATACCTGGAAAAAGTCCTTCATTTTGCCAACTATAGGAAACCCCTGTAGACAAAAGCCTTCTCGGTCACTGCATGTCAGGGAATGTATGCATCTGTCATTTGGGGACAGTTGCATAGGTCTTTCATTTACAATTCTGCAAATGTTAAAGTTCTGGCTAAGAGGCACTTAAACAGCAAAGCACAGAATGGTACATTGGACCAACCATTTAGCATGCAGGATACACGCCTCTATAGAGTGTGTGGTTGGAATTTGGGAGTGTGCTTGTCAGCCCATCTGTAGTCACCTGCAACCTACACTTACCCATCAAGCCCTTTGCAGTATAGCTATGTGGCGATGCCTGTGCACAGTTGCAGGCAACTCTAAATCAAGCTTAAGTTGCACAGAGGAGCTCATCTGTTATCCTTAAATTCCTTAAGGCAGGAGGTGGTAACAATATACATTCAGCACTAAAGTTATTTGAAGCTAAACCAATAGCAAAACTTTTTTATGGTGCCCACCTATTGCATCCCTTCTTCAATTTTTCACGATTAGAACTTGTTTGATCCAAATTTCTAAGATCAGCCATTCAAATCCAAAATGAGTCTTTAATATCACCATGACTCTAGAACAAGACCTTATGTAAGTGAAGTTAGAGTGTGGGTGACCATATTTAATTATTAGCTCAGACTATATTTTTCCCCTTGGCCTTATCCCATTAACAGATGAGTTTCAGTCTACATGTAAAATGGCAGTGGCAACTGAAATGTGATCCTTGGGCTTCTCTCCAGGTCTTCTACTCAGCATGGGATATGATCAGACCAAAGTAGTCATTAGTGTGTAGAAGACACAGAGGCAAATTGGATCTAGCCTGTTCCCAAACTTTATTGCCAGTAAATCCAAAAGATCCTCTCCTTCCCCTATGACATGCTTAAATAAACTGAAACCACTAGTAGACCTTTATTTTGGCAAAATATTATGCCCTTCCCTCAGCTGTCATTGAAGACCAATACAGGAAAATTCTCTTCCTGGATAGAACATTTCCATGGATACACGGAAACAGCAAAGCATTTTTGTCTCTGTATTAGAGAGATAGTTGTCCTAGCCGCATCTCCTTACTTATTACAAAAATTCTACACCTTCCTGCTGTTTCAGATACTATCCCTACTATAACAGATAATGTTGTACTCTGTCTACACAGAGATGCTTAAAACTCATCAAATGATGACTTGTGTTATAAACTTATAACCAAAGTTTTTAGCTCATTTTATCATTTCATTCTTTCTATTGATAAACTAATCTTAATGAGCACCTATTTCATTATGCTGAAATGCTCTGAACTGTGATAGAATTATATGAAATTAGATATGATTATGTTAATTGAAAAATGTTATATTGATTTATCTGTGAAATTGACTTATTTATAATCTCAATCCCAACACTCATATAATACACCATGGAACAACATTCCACAATATGAAAGCACTAGACTCCTTTAACAGCTATCCTCAAGAAAATGCCAACCCCAAACAAGAATCCAACCTTAGAATCATAAACCCATTTAAAAAGTACCTCTTTCACCCTCTTGCAGAAGGCTGAAAGGAGTTTAGGCACACTGAAGGGGCAAGGATTCGAAGCAGTGGGGCCACTATGGAGAATGTCTTCTGATTCCCATCTCCTAAGTGATTGGAAACTAAAGCATCCCTTCCCTAGATAAGAACAGACTGAATATATTTGGAATAGGTATTGAGGTAAAGGAGAAGATAAAGGACTCCCTGTCTGAAAGATTCTACAACAATCTGTCTTGCTCTGAGCTGTCTGAAAAGGTCATGATTCATTTCATTAAAGGACTGCTGATATCAAATTACTGAAGGCAGTTATCATTGGTGATAATTATAACTCCTGTAATGGTTGGAATCTCTCCCAGAGGACTGTATGACATGGTGAAAAGACTCAGTAATTTAGCTACCTGTAAGAACAACAGTGGTGTGAGTGTGAGCTCCTGCTAGGTTCAGTCTTGCTGCTAATGTCAAAACAGGAAAACTGAAACCAAGAGTATCGGAGAGAAGCCAATCAATTGAGAAGGAACTTCAAAATCAAACCAGAAAGGAGATGATGCAATCTATGGTGTTACCAAAAAAACAAGTATAGATATGACTGAAACATTACCCCAAGTTGGAATGAAAAACAATGAGTTTGAATTTGGAATATGAAAAGCTCAAATGAAAGCAAATGTGAAATTATTAAAAATGAAATGCAATATATTATGTGAGATAGTTTAGGAAAGGGTCAAGTTAACTGCAATGTTTATGTGAGAAATATAATGTAAATATAGAATGAGAGCATATAAAAGAATGAAGTAGCAGCAGTGTCATTCAAAAAGAGATCAACCAAATGTTATTGATGACAATAAAGTACATACTAGATTATATCAAGGAGAATGACTTCTTATCCATGTTATTTAAGTATTATATGCTAATGAGTCACCAGAATGCCCTTTTTAGAAAAATTGAGTAGCCTGGAAATGCAATAATATTTGGAAAGGGCCTTTTTTGAAAGCAAGTCTTTGTTGGCAAAACCTACTTCAAATAATCTAACCTAGACTTGAAATACGGACTTCAATAGATGCACAGTATCACAATCAAATAGAAAAACCAACAGCAGCTACCAAAAGATGGAGAAACACAGCCAGAACACATTTAGATACAAGAGTAGTTCATGAATTATATACAGGATAAACTTAGAAAATGAAATGAGACACAGAACAGCCAGAATATTAGTGTAAGAAGTGAATTTTTCATTTATTTAAAAAAGAACCTGATGAACTATGGGATAAACTAAAAACAGAAAAATTCCAAAAATTCAAAGAGGAAGAGATTTGACTGGCTTTCAGAACAAACAATTATACCAGCCAAAGAAAGAAGAAGATGAAAGCTTGGGAGGTAGGAATGATATATAACAATGATATGTAATCTTCCATCAAGCCAGAAAAGGCAAGAAGGTACTCTCTATCAAGAACATTAATAATTGGGGACAAGAACATGAGATATGTTTCTCAGATGATCAGAGAGATTACAACTAAATTGGAATACTCAAGAGTGATCACAGGAATGATCTCATACAGGCAAAAGAGTTTATAAAGGAAAATCGAAATGCTATGCTGGAACCATTTATAAAAGTGATTACTGAAGAAAAGAAACATTTGCAGAGAGAGAATATATTATTCAGGAATCAAGCAAATAGGAAAGCACCATAGATAGAGGTAAAAAATTTTCCCCACTGTTTAAAGATGCAGAAAATGAAATTAAAGCGCTCATAGCTCTGTGTCCATAAATATGAAGCAAGGATGTTTTGGGGTGCTTTTAAGTTGGTGTTGATGCCTGATAACTACCTGGAGTAGTCTTTGCAGTTTCTTGCCAAGATTTCAGAAATGGTTTGCAATTGCCTCCTTCCTACGACAGCGGGGGGGAGGGAGGGAGGGAGGGAGAGAGAGAGAGAGAGAGAGAGAGAAAGAAAGAAAGAAAGAAAGAAAGAAAGAAAGAAAGAAAGAAAGAAAGAAAGAAAGAAAGAAAGAAAGAAAGAAAGAAAATTGGTCCAAGGACTATGTATTTAAGGTGGGACTAGAACTTCCAGTCTTTCATTTTCCAGTGTCTTAACCACTATGCCAAATTGTCTTTTATGAGGCCTATAGTCCAGACTACATTCCTATATTTAAGAACAAAGATCCAAGAGAATGTGCAAATTAACAAATTGTTGCTTTATTTAATTACACAATCGGTTTTGCATAAATTCATAAAGTTACAGAGGAAGCTACACGGAAAGAGAGATGACTGAAGAACAGGTACATTTCACATGAGGTACTAAGATAGTAGAAGATGAATAAGGAGAGCAAGAGAACCTCAGGTGATTTACCATGGTTTATGGACCACAGCAAAATCATTGGCTTTATCAGGGGTTTCAAATTCAAATTTTTGGGAATGCTGCCTAAGGAATAATTTTGAAGCTTTTTTGCATACTGCTGTGGAAATCTCTAGTTATTCAAAACCTTAAGTACAAAATAGAACTACTTAAAAAAAACATAGTGGCCAATTGTTTCACTTGGCTCTTTGATGGCAGCTATTTTTCATCAACTCAGACAATCCCAGCTCCCTTGGCCAAGATTGGCCTCCAAGCTGCTCCTAACCAGAAATGGTATGACATCAGAAGTACCTACTATTAAAAAAAACCACCACCACCATCATCATCTCTCTCCCTTATCTATCTATCTATCTATCTATCTATCTATCTATCTATCTATCTATCTATCTATCTATCATCTACCTATCTATCTTTCCGCATTTCCATCTCCACAAGAGAAAACTTATTAGTTTCCTCACTGCTCTTCCCATTCCTTACCTGACAGATAGACCCTCAAAGTGAGACAGCCTTTCTCCTTAGCTATTTCTTCCCTTGTGTAGTTCCAATCTCTTTTCTATGGCCAAGGGGCACCTCCATGTTGCCCTGATCAATAGCCTCAGAAGCAATTCTACCCTAGAGTTAACCATGAGAATAGGAAAGAGTTCCCACAAGACAACAAAAATAAAGCAAGCAGTATAAGAAACCCCCATGTGCTTGCCATTCTCCTTCCTAGAGCATTTCCTATTGCCAAGCTGTAAATCTATAAGCATGAAGGTTCTAACCTAGCTGGAAATTCCTATAAAAGGTTATTTTAGGCCATAGGAAATAACCAGAAGGTTGTATGTGATTTCAGGACCATAGTTTGGGACTTCAGATAATAGATTGGGACAGAATATAGAACACATTGAGAATAATAGGTGTGCCAAAACAACTTAGTCTTCTGAAGATGATAAATTATTAAGAAATCAGTTTGTAAAACATAAAAAAATGAATGTCTGTGCATATTATCTCCTTATATGCTTAATTTATATACAAATGTAAGAATACAAAATTTTAATGGAAGACAGCTGAAATAAAAATCAGAGATAAAATACTAATTATCAGAGAAATGCAGGTGATACCACTTCTTAGCCACAAGTAAAGGTTATTTAGAAGTGCTCATTATGAAAGGATCAAAAGGAAAGATGAAGTGTGAAAAAAAAAATCAGGCTAATGTTATGTTTGAGAAAGGGAATGAATTTTCACTAGAGGTAATTTGCTGAATTCTTTCTTCTTTGTTAGAGCAGGAAGCAAACATATATATGCACACGCATACATGCACACCACAATCTATTAGCTATGAGGATTAACCTTTCATCTCGGAATATGACTGGGAAAGAAATAAACATGGACAGGATCAAACACCACAGCTATCATGCCACTGCATCTCTTTTCTGATCAAAGCTGTGTGTGATTTTCTAGCTTTATATAATCAAAGTTCACCCTCTGTTTTCCCAGACATTTACCAATAATTCTTCAGTATCATGTTGGCCAGGACCAAGAAACTCCAAAATCCTTTAAAGCAGGAGGTCCTCTACTTGGCAACTCCCAGAATTCCTCAGCCAGCAAAGTTGAAGTCCACAAGTCTTAAAGTTGCCAAGTTTGAGGACCCCTCCTTTAAAGCATGGCCAGGGTCAACAGAGATGTACATGGAGAACTATAGTTCATCAAAAGGCTCCCTATCATAGGCACTACTAATAATTTAAAACATAGAGTAAAACAGAAATTTGCAATGGTCACACTGATGAATAAGGATGAGCTGAGGTCAAGGAATTCTACATGTGATAAAACATACTTAGGTGATGTCCTCCACAATACTGATTAATTTCACCAATGGTAGCATAACTATTTGAGAAAAATATGCTTGTCTTAAACCACAGTTTGCCCTTCCCTGACTTATCCCATGGCGTCTAGATGCCAAGCTAAATCAAATCAAGCAGCAAAATGTAAGATGATCTAGTCCATTTTATCTTGCATATTTTGTTTCTAAAGCCGTTTAATATAGTTTCAAAATTCATCTTTTTTTTTTCTTTTAATGGTCACCCTACATATTCATCTGCATGTTCTTCATCAGTATGCAGACAGAGTTTGTACCTTTTCATAGTTGAAACTGTTTTAAAAGAGATTATTTTCATCACTTCCATAATGTCGTGTTTCCTTAGCTGCTAAACTAGCACATTTCTGAGACACATACACAATGTCAAATTCACTCTGGATAAACGGAACAGTAGTAAACAATCTGTTCATCAAATAAGACTTTTTTTAAAAAAGGACATGTATCATATTCAAGTATATTTATCAGCTTCTAGCCTATCATCTTTGTCAATAAATAAATGATTGTTTAATTTCAGAAAACTGCCCATCTATATGAATATCAATTAATATAAGGCCAAAATTGCTAATGAGCACATGGCATTTCATAGCAAAAATTTACATACCAATTGATATGTAAAAAATAGTGGGATATTAGCTGTTTTATTTTTTGTTTTTAACTGAATATTTGTCAGTCTGGATTTGGGCTCTGTCTAAATCAACCAACCAACCAAACATTTGCAGAACAGATATTGGCCAGAATACATCAGATTTCCATATTCATTAATAATATTCAAAATCTTCTTGCCAACTTTTAAAATTAGGCCAGAATTCTTAGACTCATAGCCGTATATCTAGTCAAGTCTTTTTGATATTTTGCTTTCATTTAACTCTTTATTCTCTTTGGCCTATAGAATAAGAACCCTGGTGATGTATACATTTATAGAGTTGTTATTGATTTTTGTTTAGGAGTTTCCATTGTTTTTACTATGTTATATATCACCATGATAATTGTTCCAATATGGCAAGTCTTTTAAATAAGCAAAGTAAATACATTTCATATACTGAAGAGCAAATACTCTACCATTTTGACTCAGTCAGTTTAAAAAAAGTATTGGGATAGAAACTCTAATTTGAAATTTTGTATGTACTTCTATAATCTTGCTCCTTATCGCTCCCCCCCAAATCCAGCAAGACTTGGAAAAAATGTGTGTGTGTGTGTGTGTGTATAACATGTGTGCTTGTATATACACAAGTGTGTACACAGATAAACAGTAAATTCATATTTTTGCAGGATGAAGTCAATCTGGAATGGTGTTGACCCCAGGTAAAAGGGTAATTAAAAAAAAAGTAGTTGTGATAGCACCAAATCATACACATAAAAAGAGATAGACTAGGGCCACAAACCACCACATGAGCATTTTTGACAGTTGTCTTGGAAACTTGTTTATTCAGCCAATAAACATAACAAACATGCATATTAATTAGTGGCATAAATTTTGATTGCCAGGCAGAACTATCCTATTAAACAAAGAGAAGTCCCCCATAGCAGCAGCCTCTCAATCAAGACAAGACACCCTATAATTAAACAGGATTTGTCTTGAGGGCCCTGATAATATATGCTGGATTTCTGTATAAAACCAATTGCGACACATCACAAGACATGAAAGCCTGGGATTCTCTCCAAGGTAAGGTTCCTTTTTTGATGAGGACTTTGTAAATGGGTTGTTTCTAAACTTGTTATGGGTCATGGGCAGGAAAAGCTTTGATGTGCCGAGACAAGCCGATTGAAAGCTTTTGTATAATCAACATTGGGAGCTGTTTGTGGTTTAGCAGAAGATATTTCTTCCTTCCTTCTCTTTAGGAACCTTTTGTATTTTATACTGAGATGCTGTCAGAAACCAGCCAGAGAAGCAGCATTAAGCATTTCTTCCCACCCTTGACAAATCATGAAAGCAAATCCATTTGAGTTATGTTGAACTAAAAGCGGACTCAGCATGGACCTGCCAGTTCTGGCTTTATCAAGGCAGAGTCTGCTTTAGAATACTATGAAGCCAAACCTATTATTTTAAGGTCCAATTTCATTATGATTCATAGGCTTCAAATTGTAATCTTGTAGGTCTGTGTGTGCATATCCATCACCCACTCAGAAATGTTTGTTATATGAAATTTAGGATTGACATCTTGAAGAAACAAAGGGCTGAGTTTTTAACACCTACCATACACCCACAGCAATGGTTTTAATTTCCCCCTTTCCTGCTTATCAACACAAAAACTTACATCAGTAAAAGATTCATTCTCACTGTCCCTTAAAACACAAAGGTAGGGAAACAAAAGGGTTACATTTCAGCTTCAGTCAACAGAAAATTTGTGATTTGCAGTCCAAAATACCTAGAAGGCATCAAGCTGTCCTTACACCTGGACTTCACATTTCATTTTGTCTTGGAACAGTTGACAATTGCACTAGGACCAGACAACAATGTTCCAACATACATAAGTCATTCTCTATTCACATGGATTTATGCCTGCTATGCAAAAGGAAAGTGATAGAAGAAGGTAATGAATAATTTACCTTTTAGCAGCCTTTAAAATAAACATTAGGTTAAACATTTCAAAAACCCACTTTCAACTCATTGAAAATGACGTTTTAAAATGCAGGTTGTTGATACACAAGAACTGAATGAACACTAAGTACTCTTTTATGTTGTATTATTTTAACTTTAAAAAGCAATGGACAAACCCAAGACATTTATTAGTTTGCTTTTTATTTCATTTAATTCAATTAATAGGCCTTCCCACCTTGCCAAGTTTAAAAACAAAAAACCAAACAAAATAAAACATACGTAATGAAAACAAACATGTCCACCAAGAACAACATCCTTAAACAATCACACAAATAAAACAACTAGGAGTTAAGCACTCACTATGATTCATTGCACAGTCAGTCAGATGTTCAGACTGGACTTAGCATTTTTATCCACTTATCAAGTCCTTTTCAAGAACCTGGGATAGGAAGATGTTGATGTTTTGATGAAGTTATAGGTATCTTTGCAGGATATAAGCTGTTCTGAGTGAAGCTGCATTTTGCAATTGATTGATGGTGAATTATTGACTCAGCCTTCCATCCTTCCAAGGTGGGTAAAATGAGGAACCAGATTGTTGGGGGCAATATGCTGACTCTGTAAACTGCTTAGAGGGCTGTAAAGCACTGAGAAGTGTTATATAACTCTAAGTGCTATTGCTATTGTGGTTTATCATACACTCATCCATATCTTATTTAACCGCTGTTGGCTTTTTTATCCACCTACCATACTCATATTATTAAGTTAAATTTATTTACTGCCGATCTCCTGGTTCAAGGTGAACTCTGAGTGGAGTCATGAAAAGGCAGCAGGGTCAGGGCTAAGGCTTCTTAGAAGATTATTCCAAATGACAGGGCCAGGGTCATGATAGAAAAGGGCTGCTATCTGAGTCCTGCTAAATTTAATTTGAAGAAAACTTCAATCAGCCAAAGTTGGTTGATTTGGGGAAGTTAAGCAAGGCGAGGTCCAGTTAGTATATGGAAATCATTATTTTAGCTTGTTGTATGCCATTTAAGTCACTTTTTGTGAGATGGGATGCTATATAAATTAGATGAATAAATAACAATAATAAATAAAGTCTATCCGGAATTTCCAAAGCAAGTAGATTCTATTGGGAAATTGGCAACAACAAGAAAAAGGCAATAGCAAAGTACTTCTTTATTGTTGTCATCAGAAGTCAAGCTCAGATCAAGCTATATTCCAACTTACTATCCTGCTATCCCTCAAAAAAAAAAAAAAAAGAAAGTCTTGTACCACATTTTCAGAATTACAACTTGCCAATAATGAAACACATTTCATTTCTTTCTAGTGGAGGTACTTTAAAAGCTTGCCAAAGTAGCTTTACGGAAACTATTTCTAGGGAAAATTTCTATTGTTGCTTGGCATATTGAAATGCATACAATTACAGGGTGGAATAAATCAGAAATCAACTTCGCACTCAGAGCATCTCTGACAGAAGACCATCCAAACTTCTCTTGAGGACTTCCAGTGAAGGAGAACTTACCACTTCGTGTGGCAGCCTGTTTCATTGGGCGACAGCTCATTTAGTCAGGAAATTCTTGCTTACTAGCTTGAACCTACTTATTTATAATTTTAGTCCACTAGTTCTGATCTTGCCCTCTGGGAAAATAAAGACTGAGTGCTATGAAACAGTCCTTCAGCTAGTTGAAGACAGCTATTTTTCCTCTGTAGCCAAAATACCCCCAGATCCGTTTACCATTTCTCACACAGGTTGGCTCTCAGATCTCTCTTCACTAACTTGATAGCCATTTTCTAATCTTTCTCCAAGCACTGTGCGTTTTGAACTATGGTACCCAGAAGTGGACTCAATAACACCAGAATACCTATGTTTATGGCACAAAACATTTACCAAATTTTAATAAAGGTTAATGTGAAATTTATTTTCAAAAGCAAGAACATATTACTTTTTCTGTTCACTACCTAAACTTTATGTTTCTGGCCCATTCTGTCCAAAAAAAAAAAAAATCAGTAAAAACAAAGTCAGAAAGCTGTGTTTCACATAGCTGTTTTCCTGGCAGGATCAATTCAGAAAGCAGACTTTTAACTTGCTATAGAAGCTTCCAAAAATTATTCATTGCTCTTATTTACAGATCTATCACCCCATATCCCAAGGAGTGTAAAGCAAAAGGGAATGCAGCATTTTAAAGATTTGTGTGTATTCATTTTTTATTTGTGTTATAAATCAAGCATAAAAATGTGTCAGATGCTGTGGCTCTAATTCAGCAACAAATAGTAATATGAAAAAACTTTTGTCCACGAATTACTTTTTGTGAAGGAAATATTTTTGGTATCGAAGGGTATTCTGTATAACCAACAGCTAATCAACTGGGATAGATATAATGTGTGTGCATATATTAATTAAGAAATCACAAGTAAATCAGCATAACAGAAACAACTATTCACGGATTATATTTTAAAATGAAGTCCAAAGTCTATTTTAATAATAATTAATTGTGAATACTGTGCCAAAGAAATATGTAATATAATTTAATATAATATAATGCAATCTAATTAATTGAATAATGGATTATATGTCATCAAGTTGGTGACTATATAAATAGGCTTTCTCCAATCTAGCTTTCAAGTCTTCTAATGGTATACACACTGCCACTGTAATCAAGTCCATCCACTTTTTGCTGCTTTTCCTCCTCTTATTCTCTTTTTCTCCAGCTTTAGCGTTATGGTTTTCTCAAGAGAATTGGGTTTTCTCATAATATGCCTCAAATATGATAATTTGAACCTGGTCCTTTGTGCCATAAATGAGAACTGTAGTGTGATTTGTTTAATAACTTATTTATTTTGGATTTTTTGGTTATTCATGGCATTCTCAATCATTTTATCCAACATGAGACTAACACCCTATCAGCACCCATTTCCTTTCTACTTGCAATAGTTATCTTAATTGTTCAACTGTGTGTTAAAAAGGAGAGTCGGTGGGGGACATACAAATACAGATATAGCACATTTGGAGTTTTGTGGATTTCTAGGTATGCATAAAATTAAATTTTTGTTCTAATTTTTTTAAAGCAAAAAACAATGAAGGTGGTATCTGGTCCTATAAGGAAGAAAGAAAGATAGATAGATAGATAGATAGATAGATAAATAGATAGATAGATAGATAGATAGATAGATAGATAGATAGATAGATAGATAGATAGATAGATAGATAGATTCTTAAGTTTTCGCGGGTACTTATATGTACGGTATTCAGCTTTGTTCAGCTATTTTCCCATGTCATTATAGTTGTGCTTTTAAAGTTGGAGCAATTTTAAAGTCTGCCATCATCAGGCTTCTGTATTGTGTTCATCTGTGAGTCAGACTATCACAGCCGTTTCAGTTTTAAATTTGGGGCAGCCTACTGCTGTGCCAGAATGGTTTTTTCTTCATCCTGATTGGTTGGGAGTCTTGGTCTGTGTTTATTGGTCTTGGAGTTTGCTGTGTTGTGCTTGATTAGCGTTTCTAATATCTTCTGTCTGTTTTGTGGCTTTTTTTGTCTTGATTGGCTGGCAACATTGTGTTTCCTGTATTGGAAGCTTTTAGTGCAGCTTGGCTCCAAGTAAATGGACGGCTATTATTTATTAGGAAGCTAGGTTTCATCTGGGTGCCTAGTTGGGGTGTATTTGAGCTGGAGGTAACAGGGGGGATCTGTTTGTGCCCAGGTGTTTGCCTGGCTTATGGTGTGGAGATTTTTTTTGTTTGTGAGTGCAGGCTTCCAGATAATTGACAGTCTGGTGGAATCATCTCTTCTTTTCATGTTTTCAGGTCTTTTTTCAATCTCTATGGCTTCTCGGATAATTCCGTAGCTGGGGTTTTCTATAGTGGCTAGGATTTTGGTGCCATTGAAATCGATGCTATGACCTGTTGCTTTCATGTGTTGGACTAGTGAGGAAGTGTGTTCCAGCTTTTTTTTACTGCATTTTTGTGGGTACTATCCAGGTGGGTACTTTTTCTTCTGTTGGTCTGTCCAATGCATGTGGCAGGGCATGATGCACGGGGGACTTCATATATGCCTTGGTTTTCCAGGTGAATTTTATCTTTGGGGTTTCTTAGGATGGCTGCTATTTTTCTGTCTGTTTTGAAGGCAGACTTGATGTGATGCCTGTGTAGTATCTTACTGATTTTGTCTTATCTGTTGATTTTGTCTTGTCTTATCTGTAGGGAAGGACAGCTGTTCCATAGGTCTGTTCATCTTCTAGGTCTTTATTATGTCTCAGTGTGTTTTTGTGGATCAAGCCAGTGATTTTGCTTTTGTGGAAGCCGTCAGCTGTTAGTACTTTAATCAGGGTACATAGATCAGTCTTTATGTGTGTCTTGTCTGCCAGGTGTTTGGTTCTGGCAATTAGTGTTTTGGCCACGGAGTTATCTGTGCTGGGTGGTGGTGGGATTGGGCATTGAGGTAGCGGTTGGTGTGTGTTTTCTTCTGGTATATGGTGTGTTCTAGTTTGCCATCTGTTTTTTTTTTTTTTTTTTGTAGATTAGTACATCTAGGAATGGTAGTTGTTTGTTTGTTTCTGTTTCCATGGTGAACTTGATTTTTGGGTGTGTGCTGTTTAGGTGGCTTAGGAAATTGTTTAGGTTTTCTTTTCCATGGGGCCAAATCACAAATGTGTCATTGATGTATCTTTACCAAAGTTTGGGTTTTGGGTGGCATTAGCTAGGGCTCTGGATTCAAATTCTTCCATGAACAGGTTTGCAATGACGGGTGACAGTGGTGATCCCATAGGGGCTCCTTCAATTTGCTTGTATCTTTGTCTTTTGTATATGAAATATGTGTTGGTTAAGCAGTGTTCTGCTAGTTCCATGAGGTGTTTAGCTGGTTGGTATTTATTTTTGATGATTTCAAGAGTTTCTTTTATAGGGACTTGAGTGAATAGTGAAACCACGTCAAAATTTACAAGCAGATCTTCCTTGTTCCATCTTTGATCATTTCCAAGAGGTGGTATGAGTTTTGTACATGTGAAGCTGCTGCTTCAGCATGGGCTGTAGCTGCTTTGCTAAGTGTTTGGCTAGGTTTTGTAGTAGTGCTCCTCTGGAGCTGACTATGGGTCTGAGAGGTATGCCTTCATTGTGTATTTTTGGGAGGCCGTATAGTTTGGGGCATCTGGAAGATTTTTCTCTTGGGATGATCGTCTGTTGATCTTTTTGCTCATGTGGCTGGTTATAATTTTCTTCTTGGTTTTTTTTCCAGATATGTGGTTGGGTTCGTGTTTATGGGTTTGTATGTGGAGTCTTGGAGTAGGTCTATCAATTTTGTTTCATAGTCTTTTCTATCCATTACTACTGTGGCATTACCTTTATCTGCTGGAAGTATGATTATGCTGCTATCGTTCCTTAGGGCTTGCAGGTTTTTTAGTTCCTCTTTGTGCAAGTTGCCTTTGGTTGGTTTGCTTGTGCATAGGATGTTAGTAACTTGGTGTCTTATTCTATCAGCTTCATCTGTATTTAATTTAGTTAGGCTGGATTCTACTCCACATATGATGGATTCTGTGGGGATTTTTTTTGGGTGCTATAGCATAATTGAATCCTTTGGTTAGGACATCTGTTTCTGTTTTGGTAAGTTCTCTGTTGGAAACATTGTATACCAGGGGTCCCCAACCACCGGGCCCTGGTACCGGTCCATGGATCACTTTGTACCGGGCTGCAAAGAAATAAAAATAAAAAATAAAATGAAAATAGCGGCTTTCTTCACCTTCAGTGAATGCTGCTGGGATCAGGGATCAAGAACACAAAGGAGAGAAGAGGAGGGAGAAAGCAACCGAAGCCTGTCCTGCTCTCCGGCTCACCAGCTTTGGTTTCCTCCCGTCTCGTTCCTCTTTCAGTTGCTCTCTCGCTCCTCTAACAGCCCAGGGAGAAACTGCTTCAAAGAAGCCGGCAGGGTGGCTTTCTGTCAGCACAGTTTCTCCGAAGTGCCCGTTTACCCCCACCCAGCCACCCGTGGTTTAATCCAGTGCTCCGTTTTGCCTGCCTGCCTTCGTTTCTGGTTGTTTCGGAACAGCTTCGGCTGAGAAAAAGAGGCGAATAGTTATTATTCTCAGCCGAAGCTGCTCCGAAACAACCAGAAACGAAGGCAGGCAGGCAGGCAGGCAGAATGGAGCACTGAATTGAACTGTGGGCAGCTGTGTGTGGGTGAACAGGCGCTTTGGAGGAGTTGTGCTGACAGGAAGCCACCCTGCTGGCTTCTTTGAAGGAGTTTCTTCCTGGGCTGGTGGAGGAGCGAGACAGTGACTGAGAGAGGAATGAGGCAGACACCTGAGGGATGAGGCTGAGGAAGGCAGGACCGAGAGGCAGGGCTTCTCAGCCATTCTGCAGGGACTTGTCCTGAGCTGCAGAGACAGCCATGGGCCGCCAATGCTCAGTTTTGAAGGTGCTCCTCAGCCAGGCGCAGTTCCTGAATCTGCAGCTGAAACCCTCCATTTTTATGTCCCAATAGAAGAGAATATCTGTCGCTCAGGGTTGCAATGAGGAGGCATTGGCGCTCCCTGAACTTGGTGGTTTGCTGGCAGATGTTTTATTACCTGACTAGGTAGCAACATCAGATGTTACCTAGTCAGGTAATGAAACGTCTGCAAGCAAACCACCAAACTCGGACTTCCTCCCCCCTCGGATCCTTGAAAAAGTGTTTCTGTGTGAAACTGGTCCCTGGTACAAAAAAGGTTGGGGACCACTGTTGTATACTAATTGTTTCAGGTGTTGTTGTGAGTTGTTGGGGGCTTTCTTGTCATGTTCTAATTTCTTTAGTTTCTTCAAGAGTTTGTCATTTTTGTAAGTGGCTTCAGTTTCAGCTCTCCAAGTTGCAAGTTGTTTTATCTTGTCCCAAAGTAGAGGGTGGATTTTGCTGCTCAATTCCAGGTGTAGTGTTAGCAAATCTTTGTTTAATTGATCCAATTGGAATCTCTTTCTGTGGAGCTCGTTCCTGAGTAGAGCCATTTCAGTTCTTTTCAAGATACGTTAAGTAGCTGCTGTGCTGTGATGAAATGTTAATTTGAAGAAGGTTGGTGTTGCACGGTTGTCTCTGCAGCTGCGTAGGAATTTGAAGTCACATAGTATTCCTGCTCTTTTAACTTCCAGCTTCTCATAGGTTTTGGTCTGGCTGTTTATTTCCTCCCCGTAGAAGTCTGATATTTGTTTTCTTAAGTTTTCATGGGTACTTACAAGTATGGTATTCAGCTTTGTTCAGGTATTTTCCCATGTCATTATAGTTGTGCTTTTAAAGTTGAGCAACGTTTCGGCAGAATCTCATCTGCCATCATCAGGTTTCTGTATTGTGTTCGTCTGTGAGTCAGACTTTCACAGCCGTTTCTGTTTTAAATTTGGGGCTGACCTACTACTGTGCCAGAATGGTTTTTTCTTCATCCTGATTGGTTGGGAGTCTTGGTCTGTGTTTATTGGTCTTGGAGTTTGCTGTGTTCTGCTTGATTGGTGTTTTTAATATCTTCTGTCTGTTTTGTGACTTTTTTTGTCTTGATTGGCTAGCAACATTGTTTTTCCTGTATTGGAAGCTTTTAGTGCAGCTTGATTCTGAGTAAATAGTGCAGCTTGGCTCTGAATGGATGGCTATCATTTATTATGAAGCTAGGTTTCATCTGGGTGCCTGGTTGGGGTGTGTTTGAGCTGGAGATATCAGGGGGGATCTGTTTGTGCCCAGGTGTTTGCCTGGCTTGTGGTGTGGAGATTTGTTTGTTTGTGAGTGCAGGCTTCTCCAAATTGTAGGCTAGCCCCAAATTTAAAACAGAAACGGCTATGAAAGTCTGACTCACAGATGAACATAATACAGAAACCTGATGATGGCAGATGAGATTCTGTCAAAACGTTGCTACAACTTTAAAAGCACAACTATAATGACGTGGGAAAATACCCAAACAAAGCTGAATACCATATATATATGTATATATATATGTGTGTGTGTGTGTGTGTGTGTGTGTGTGTGTGTGTGTATGTGTATGTGCATGCATATGTATATGTATATGTATATGTATATATAAAGTCTTCATATACTATCATACATAAGCAATCTAGTTTAGAATAAGATGACAAGAAATTTACTGAGTAGATTTGGTTTAACATTCTGAGAAATGTATTAAGGATAATAATAGCTAGAGAGTAGATAAGTTTGTCTTACAAAATGGCATTTTCCTTTGCTGGAAGGTGTTTAAAGAGAGAATGGGTGAATATGGAAGCATGTGCATTTTTATGAGTGCAGTGGGTTTCAGCATGTGTGTAATTTGCTTTCAGTATAGTAAAAAAGATTAAGGCTAGTTATGTCCTATGTTCACACATGTGAAGCTGGTCAATCTTATTTCTGAATAGACATATCAATGATACTAAGTCTCACTTTGAATATTCAGCTAGGCAATAATGGTTGGCTGCTAGCTTTTTAAGAACTTGAAGGGCTCTGCATTGGCCTGTAAGTTTTCAGAAAAGTGCTTTCCTTCCATCAAGGTTTAGTGAAGTGCTCCTTCAATGTGGATTGGCAAAACAGTACTTCACTTCCACCATTCCACATGTAATTGGGTGCTCCTTGGTCTTCAATTATCTTCTAGACTAGAGGTGTCAAACTCAAAGCCTGCAGGCCGGATCTGGCTCTGGTGGTCCTTAGATATGCCTCCCCTGGAAACAGCAAAGGACCAGCTCATGATGCCTTTGCTAATTAAAACAGAGGTTGGGAATGCCATGTGCAGCCCCTCCCAGGCTCTGTTTGCAGCCGTGATGGCCTCCTGCAACCCTCTGCCAGTGAAAAAAGTGAAGCTGATGCAGGCCACAAGCTCTATTTTCACTGGCAGAGAGCTATAGGAGGCCATCACAGATAAAAATGGAGCCTGGGTGGGCCACAAGCTCCATTTTCACTGGCAGAGATCTGCAGGAGGCCATCTCAGCCGAAAATTGAGCCTTGATGACGTCAAGCTGGCCACACTCATCCTAGCCACACCCTCTGGTCCCCCAAGGTCAAACACAACCTTGTTGTGGCTCTCAATGAAATCAAGTTTGATACTCCTGTTCTAGGCACATCAAAGCAAAGTAGCCAAGTGAAGCTAGATATTTTTCCTTAATGCTTCTGATTGAGAGACTATAGTAGTTAAGGTACCAGGCTACAAAGTGGGAATCAGAGGTGGCATTCAGCAGGTTCTGACCAGTTCTGGAGAACAGGTAGCTGAAATTTTGAGTAGTTTGGAGAACCGGCAAATACTACCTCTGACTGGCCCCACCCCCATCTATTCTCTGCCTCCTGATTCCCAGCTGATTGGCTGGGTCTTCTTTCATTGCCCTGCACAGGAGAACCTAGCTGAAAAGCAGGTTAGTGGGGTGGGGAAGTAATAGGATTTTGCAGTATCCTTTCCCTGCCATGCCCACAGAACTGGTAGTAAAAAATTTTGAATCCCACCACTGCTGGAAACTATAAATTATAGTCCTGCCTAAAGGCAGCTGAGTGACCTCAGGCTAGTGACTTTCCCTCAGCCCTGGGAAACAGGTAATGGCAACCCGATTCTGAAATCTTGCCAAGAAAACTGCAGAGACCTGTTCAGGCACTCATCAGGAGTCAACAGTGATTTGGAAGCTCAATTAAAAATGGTTTTGATTGAAATACTTGTGCATGTGTAGAGTTAAAAAGTCATTTATTGTTTGCATAGAAAGATTTCTCCATCTTCCATTCACTTTTACTAAAATATTGCACTGTAGTGTTTTTCATGCATTTTCAATGAGTTTCTACATATAAAATGATTGCTGTTAATGTAACTGCAACAGTTCTGAGTGATCTGGGCTTGTAAGCACAATTAAAAAAAGAGAGAGAGACCTATGAAATGTGTATTTTGATTGTGCTCTATCTACAAAACTGTGACGTCAACATTTTAAAATCATGTGTAAATCCAGAAAATATATAAAGGCTCAGGTACCCAGGAAGAATATGAAAGATATGTAAGATTATCTATAGGATCTCTCTCTCTCCCCCTCCCTCCCTCCCTCTCCCTCTCCTTCTCTCTGCACTCCCATTTGCTATTGGTAATAAAAGGAAAAGCATCAGTTAAAAATAACTGGAACAGCACTACATTGCCTACATATGTGCAGGTACAATTTTGCAAATCTTCAAACCGTGGCATTAGAAAAGTCAGGAGCCAGTGAAATAAAATATTTGTTTAGAGAACAGCACAAGGCCAGGATGTGGTAACATTTTGGGGAAGTCATTCCAAGGCAGTAAAACTTTGACACCCGCCCCCACCCAAAAAAGCCCTGTCTCTCTTTTCCATTTCATTCTCCTGCTCTCACTCAGTAACAGTAACTCTGCATATAGAAATCTCATTTATTTGTTTGTTTGTTTATTTATTTGTCAATCGCTTACAAGATAACGGGTATAAGTATAAACATAGTTTTGAATACATGAAATGGATACATATAAGAAAAAGAAAAAAAGAAACAATAGGACAGGGATGGTAGGCACATTGGTGTGCTTATGCATGCCCCCTGCAGGACTTTTAGGAAGCGGGTAAGGTCAATAGTAGACAGTCTAAGATTAAAGTTGTTGGGGTTCGAGTGTGGTTAACCTTGGTGTGGTTAACCTTGAGTTTGTATCTGTTGTGTGCTCTTGTATTGTTATGGTTGATGCTGAAGTATTCATTTTCAGGTAGGACATTGCAACGTATGATTTTATATACTATATTTAGATCAGACCAAAGGCGGCGTAGTTCTAGGTTTTCTAGGTCTAGAATTTCAAGTCTGGTGGCATAAGGTATTTGCAATGAGTAGAGGAGCAAAGAACTCGTCTTGTGAAATATTTCTGGACTTTCTCAATTGTGTTAATATCAGATACATGATATGGGTTCCAGACTGATGAGCTGTATTCAAGTATAGGTCTAGCAAATGTTTTGTATGCTCTAGTTAGTAGTGTGACATTACCAAAGAAGAAGCTATGTAGTATTAGGTTAACAACTCTTAATGCCTTTTTGGCTATGTAGTTATAGTGGACTGTAGCACTTAGATCATTTGAGATGAGTACTCCAAGGTCCTTGACAGAGTTTGGATCATCAACAAGGTCTTGACTATTCAGCCTGTATTTTATTTTCTGATTATTTTGCTAATATGTAAGACAGAACTTTTATTTGTTGAGATTTCAAGTTGCCATTTGATTGACCATTCTGATACATAGAGTCAAAGTCTTTTTGGAGGGTAGTAGTATTGTCTGTGGTGTTGAATAGCTTTACATCATCAGCTAAGAGAACACAGTTGCTCTTATTATGATCACAGAGGTCATTAAGAAGAGTATGAAGAGAGTTGGTCCTAAAACACTGCCTTGGGGGACACCACTGTTGACAGGTACATAATTTGATAGGACGCTCCCAGTTTTGACCATTTGTTGTCTGTTTGACAGGAATGCTTCTATCCAGTTATGCAGGTGTCCAGATTTAGCTTTAGGAGTAGTTTGTCATGTACTACTGAATCAAAGGCTTTACAGAAGTCTATGTAGATTGCATCTATTGCTTTGCCCTGATAAAGTTGTGTGGTCCATATGTTTTTGCAGTGTAAGAGTTGCAGATTACAGGATAGGTTTTTTCTGAAACCAAATTGTTTATTAGAGAGTAGGTTGTTTGTCTCTTAGTGGAGGATTGGTTAATAATTGATTCCATGACTTTACTGGTGACACAGCATAAGGAGATTGGTCTGTAATTTTTAACTAGGCTGTTGTTTCCCTTTTTGGAAATGGGGATGACCGTGGCTTGTGACCATAGGTTAGGCAAGAAGCTGTTCCTGAAAGATTTTTCAGAGATTATGCTTAGAGGTTCAGCTATGGCAGTGGATAGCTTTTTAAAGAAGTAGGCACATATTCTGTCCAGTTCAATAGATAGGGATGGTTTTAGATTGTGTAGTGCTTTTTCAACAATGTCTTCTGTAAAATCGATGTGTATTAGATCATTGTAGTTGTCTGTGGTTCGACTAGGAAGTACTGGGCTTGATCCATTGCTGTTTACAAATACTGAGCCAAAGAATGTGTTAAAGAGGTTGGCTTTGATGGTGTCATCATTGCAATCTTTGCCATTAAGTCCTTTCAGGGGTGGGATGAATCTTGAGTCTTTCAGTTTATTGTTTACAAAATTATAGAAAGCACAGGTGGAATTTGTAGAAGGTTTTTTTCTTGTTTAATTTGATAATCAGTGCATTCAGTTTTTATCTGGTGGCATAAATTTTTGTATCGGCTTTTGAAGTTGGCAAAGTGACCAGATTTGTTTTTCCGCCAAAGTGATCTCGTTTTGGACTGATGCTTCCTTATTGTTTTGGGTAATATGTTTTTCCTGGTTTGGGGAGTTGTTATTGGTATGTAGATTAGGTTGTGGTTGTTGGTTTGTAGCTATTGGATGATCAGGTTTTGTGTTGTGTCTTTTTTTCAAGGTTAGTTAATCTTTCATTTAAAGTATCCAGGGATGCTACTATGGTGTCAAGGGATGATGTTCATGTTTCTATGGAGTCAACTCTTTCAAACAGGGCTATATGTTTGTCCAGTTTGGGTTTACATGTTGGGCAAAAATATGGAAATGCATGATTGGATGTTTCTAGGAATTGAATAATTTGCTTGGGTAATTCCAGGCAGTCATGATGAGTGTATTTTTCACATAGAGAACATTTGATGGAATTTTCATTAACCTTTAGAGTTTCTAAGCATATAAAGCATGTGCAGGAGTCTTGTGGTTCATTGGTGGGGATTTTTTTGCTCTTTAGGTTGTGGTTTGGTATTGGATTTTTTTACTGGCATGGTGGGTTATATTCCAACACTTAAAAGATCCACATAAAACAATTTGAAAAGGCTTAACCTGATCTTTGATGGGTGCTTTCTAAGGGTCCTGGATAGCACATGCTGAACTTGTTTTCAGGCAGTGCATGCTTCTGAAGATTTGTGTCTCAGAGTTAATGGACCTAATGTGCATAAATATTTTAGAAAAACACACTGTCCTTGCTCCAAAGGCCAGATGCAGCTTGTATATTTCCTCTTTGTTGCCCTCAAAGTCTCATCTGACAATGATTACTGAATGCTGACTGCATGTTTTCCTACCATTTTGAGAACAGAAGATCATGGGATCTGTACTGCACAGTATAGGATAATAATAATAAAAAAGCATAGAACCGTTTTTAAAAATAACAAGAAAATTCTTCTAACACGTTCCAGTTTCAGTCCATCTGTAAGTGTGTTGTGATAACCTTCACTCTACAGTTTTCAGAACCCCTCCTAATGACAACTGACAGTCGTTGGCCACCAATAGATTACCCACAGACACTTTAGAATACTTTAAAAGGAAGTTAAAAGTATAAAAGGAATGATCTTCCAAATTAAACTTGTCAATTTCTACTTAAACTTGTTGTTCACATACTGACACTGATATGCCTGTTGATTAGGATTTGAAATATTTTTTTTAGCCCTGGAAAGAAAAGCCCTTCCAATTTAAAGCTGCACCTGTGTGAAAGAACAAAGTGAAAATCACTGAATGAAGTTGAATAATAATTTGTTCCCATTTTTCCTATTCCGAGAAGCAGTCCTTTAACACCTACTGGTCTAGTGCAAATCTCCTCTTTTGTACTGCAAGAAGATGAAATAGGCACATTCAATTAAAATAAGTCTCCAATAAAATATTGAAGGCTTTTGCAAAAATGGAAGCTGTATCTTATCTAAATCAGCAACCATTAAGAATTGTAACAATAAAAAAGATATGGATATCAAGGCAATGCATAATGTATCCTAATGATCTCTCTTTTCTGCTACTTGCCTAGTAGCCACCAGCAGACAAATCAGCCTTCTTTCCTGCAAAGTTTTATCAGAGAAGAGGAATTCTTAATTACACAAGCAGAAGCATAGCATTACACAATAGAACAGTACAGGTACCATGTACCATAATGTAAAGAAAATCATGCTTCTCAGCAACATACCCAACACTATTATTAATTTGTAGTTTTCTCTACACTGAAATAAAACTGCAGAGATGCAAAAGGAGGTAGGGAATATGTGGAATATATTGACATGATTAAGCAAAGATATTTGTTCTAATTTTGCTGCCTTAATTTTCTGGTAATAGGTCAGTATATGCACTATTACCAAGGTTTCTATGTTTGCTATCATGCTGTGTAGGTTAAATTGGGATTTAAGGTTAATTGGAGTCAGCATCTGTAATGAAATGTAAGGATGAACTTTGGAGATGAGGGAAAGAGATGAAAAAATTAATTAATTTCTTTAATTTCATTCCACAGTCCATCTGGTTACCTATCAAAGTACCTTCAGAACTTCATATTGGTTCTTGATGTTCTCCTTGAAAATAGTGGATGTGTGCTGAAGATCACATGAGGAAACTGGATGATCTGGATGAACTGGATCTGTCCATATGGACAGATTGTGATCTGTTCAACTGTCAGCCTCTGGCTTACAACAGTGCTTTTCTATCTCCTTTCACCATGAATATACCCAATTTGATTTCAGTATACTCCCTCTGGAGATGTCTGTCTACCCTTTTGAGGCATTGTTTTGATTGTCAGAAGACATGTTAACCACGAAGAAGTAATTGGATTGATAAGTCGTTGTCTGTCTCATTTCAGTTTCCTAGGCTATACAATCCAACTAACTTCCTCCTTAGTATTTCCAGTTTTGGCACAACCACATACTGCATATCTTGCTTGTATGATTTGCCAACTCAAGATTGAATTGACCATATCATGAAACAACTTCCTTTTAATTTTCTTTTTGTTTCAAAATAATTTTTATTGTACTTTTCTACATTTAAAAACTCATATAGTCTTTGCCACTGTGATATCGACATTTCTATTTAGGTTAACATACATAAATACATTATTTTTTATTTCTACTGTCTAACCAATTATAGCACTTATCCCAGACCGTATAATATTCTGTATCTTCTCTATCTTGCAGTTCCAATGTAAGTTTTACCATCTCTGCACAATCCATCATTTTCTTTATTATTATACTTTTGGAGGGGGGAACTATTTCCATCTCGGTGCATAAGCAATTCTTGCTGCAGTTAGTATATGTACTATGATATATTTTGTTGCTTTATTAAAAATCTCCTTTAATTATTCCTAATAGAAACATTTCAAGTTTGAACTCAATTTGGAGACCAATGATTTACTGTAACCAGTTCCTTATTTTTTTCCAGTATTTTATTGCTTTGGGGCAGGATCACCCTATATGAAAGAAGGTACTCTGTTTATGCTTATATTTCTGGACTCATGTTTGGGTTTATTTTTGCCAATCTTGCCGGTGCTAGATGCCAACAGTAAAACATTTATAAAGGTTTTCCTTATAGGCAGCAGACATTACTAATTTATAGTTTTTATTCCACAGTTTTTCCCATTCCTCTAATTGAATACTGTAACCAAAATTTCTTGCCCAGGCTATCATAGATCATTTAACTACTTCCAATTCCCTATCGAATCTGAGTAAATAATTACACATTTTTGTTATAAGTTTCTCTTCAGATCCTAATAAAATGTTATCTATTTGTTGTTGTTCCCTATCAATAAACTTTCTTTTAAATTTCACCAGTGGTTGCAGTGATTATCCAAATTTTGGATAATCTACATATTAAAGGGTTGTCTGACAAGGTTAATTGATATTATTTGGTCACTGTCAACATTGTACCCATGTACTGCCTTGTTGTATCCTTCCTGGCTGTGAAAACATGTCCTGAGTAGTAAAACAGGATGATCAACAGTATGATGATTGTACAGTAAGTGTACAATTCCAGTCCATTTCAATTTTGCCAATGCCTGAGATGTCAATGTATAATTGTTTCATTTCAATTTACATTGTGTAGAGCTTTCCCATGTTCATGCTTCTTACACTCCAAGTTCCTTCTATTCTATTGTTGAAGTTTCAGATTTTCTTTTCCTGTGTGGCATTATCAGCAGCTAGATGACCTGAAGACTTTAAATTAACCATGTCATAAATGCCATTAATACTCCTAAGCTCCTTAGCTCAATAGCATCTGGTACCATCTGACCTGAAGGTCCCATCATTTGACATTATATTATCAATCACTTCATATTATGTATCCATGTGGTTTTCTTGGTAAAATACAGGAGTAGTTTACCATTGCCTTCTCATACACAGTATTAATTGATGCCTCCACCAGTGACACTAAAATGATCACCTGTCTACAACATTTTCCTCATCACTGCTGTGCAATACAAAACAAACACTGCACATTGACTTGACATTTGTGAATTTATGTTAAAGGGGACAACTATGAGTCTAGTTTCATATCTGCAATATCAGGATAATAGTTGTGACAAAGTTGTTTTAAGGACCATGGCTGTTTGTACCTGAACACTCTAAACATTATAAAGTATAAACATGTAACCTATATGTGAATCCCCATGACTTGTACTTATATGAACTTTTAAAAATGGTAATTTATGCATAGCAAGAATGCAAAAGGGGCCCACTGTGATCCTAATAAGACCCTCCATTCATTTTTATAACTCATAACCACAAACTGAACTTGATCTGAATTAATACGATACAAATGTAAGTTTCTCAAATGAAAAGAAATAAAATATTTTTATAGTACAGAATGACTTTATCTCCCAACTCTTGTGAATTATACAGAAGGAACAAAAAACAAATTAATGAGAGAGCAACAAACTTAGAGTAAGGGCAGTTTAAAAGTCAAAATATATTTCTTCTTATTTTCTCTTTCTTTCCTATTTTCTAGGAAAATATTTTCTCCATCATCAAATCCTCTAATCTCAAAGGATCCAGGTAACATCATCATGGATAAATTACTCCAGCTTCACAAGAAGAGGTAAAAGACAAAGGAGGAGAAATCTTTATGAGAATTCCTTCCTAGTTTTCAAGACATTTTGAAGGTCCAAGTGAATGGAGGAGGGTGCTGGCCTTTCTTGCAATATAATGACATAATTATCTGGAGCAGGGGTGTCAAACTCAAGGCCCGGGGGCCACATCCGGCCCATGGGGTGCTTAGATCTGGCCCTTGGGGCCATCCTGGAAATAGCAAAGAACTGGCCCATGGTGCCTCTGCCAGCAAAAATGGAACTTGCGAATTTCACACGTGCTCTGTCACCCAAGCTCCATTTTCACTGGTAGAGAGTTGCAGGAGGTCATCACAACCGAAAATGAAGCTCAGGAGCCTGTTTTCGCTGGCAGAGCGCTTGGCCACTACAAGCGCCCCGACACTGGTGATGTCATGCTGGCCACACCCACCCTGGTCACACCCATCCCCCCCCCAAGGTCAGACACAACCCTGATGTGGCCCTTAATGAAATCAAGTTTGACACCCTTGTCAAACCCTGACACCCCTGATCTAGAGTAATGCTGATGCCACCATAACTATGAAGAGACACACTACACTTTTAGGAAAAGTAGAGGATCATTACCTGAGAAGCTTGTTAGATATGTTGGATATAGATAAATGAAATGTGATATTTCTCCAATGTGCAGACCCCTAAAACTCTGCTGTAAGGAGTCTGTAAAGCTGTTACTTCTTTTGTATGCCACAACAAACCTCACTCTGTGATTCCTCGTCCAATGTTTCTTTCATCTTTCTTTATGCAAACCAAACTTCATCCTCCAATTAAAAATGTTCTAATCCCTCTTGCAATATTATAGGAAAGTAATATTTTATTGACTCTTGCAGGTACAATAATGTTTCTGTCTCAGAGATATTGGTCACAATGCCTCTTATAGTCTCACACACCTGCATAGAGGCAAATGTGTGTGTACGCACATGCGCGCGCACACACACACACATACACACACACACACTTGCTTTTCAGCGACTGCAATATATCCAAATTGCATTGTTCTCTTTTCTCAGGTACATTCAGCTTCCCTTCACAACAACAATCACATCCTTAATATAGGACAAAATATAGCAGTCCTCTCTGTGAGATCAGTTCTGCTTAGTCAAGCCCCAAATCCAGTCTTGAGTACCAAGGAGAGTGGGAGAGAGTTACAGGACATTAGAAAAAGCTTCATGGGTTATCAACTCAAGTAATGTACTTTCAATATGGATATAACGAAAGTGGCCATGTACATGACTGCAAATGGCATCACATGCTTTGGATGTTGATGGCCTGACTCCCCAAAACTGGATGAGACTGATATAGAACTCTGGGAACTGATGTCAATTACTAGATAATATCAAAAAACCGTGGTCCAGACTAAAACTCTCATTTCCTGGGAAGAAGTAAAGCAATTTTAATCACACTTGTTTTACCAAATGCCTGCTATAGTCTTATCATGCTTTTGCGTAGTTAGCTGTGTCTCATAATCATGTCTCTTTTTATCTGTGGTGAGGTATGGAAGAGTTTTTTCATAGGTTCAAAGGATAATGATAGCCTTTCACAGTGGTGAAAAACTGGGAATAGATGACTAAGAGAATAAAGAACATCAGCCAGGACAAAACAACATCATCAGAAGGCCTTCAGGGATTCAGCATCAGCAGATGACTCAATTGGCAAACAACAGACTTCTGCGCTCAAGGGTCAGAAACTAGTTTATTATCTAAAGAGAGCTGAAGGCATTCTTGGGTCTTGGAGTCCAGCGAATGAGAATGGAAGCAGGCAAATGCAATCAGTAAACAATAGTTCTTCGCTTTAAGGCCATTCCCCAGCTTTTCAGAACAGATTTACAAGCTAAGCGAAACAAATTGAAAGCCACAGGGAGAGGAGATAGATACTGTGTTACCCAGTGCATCTCTACTCAAAGGTATGCCCCATAGAGCTCAGTGAGGCTTGCTCTCAGACAGATGTTCATATAATATTATTTAATTGGACAATCTATTTTTCCTTAGCGTATTTGTTTTCAAGCAGGAAGGAAATAAAAAAGGGATACCACACTTATTTTGCAAATATTCATCTAATTTGTTCCTCAGATTTCTATGAAAGTGCAAATATTTTCCGTAATTTCTGCTCCGTGCATTTCCCATATTTTACATCCCAAATTATATCATTCCTCATTTTCATCCTTCTAAATAAGTTTCCCTGCCTCATTTTTTTCTTCTTCCAGGGGAATTAGGAACATGTTACTGATTCACCTGTACAGTATAGCTCTTCTAGCAGCAACTCAAAATGGATAATATTAGGATATTTCAAAAGGCAATTCTTGTTTTACTTTTTTCCTTTCTGAAGACATTTCAATTTTTATCCAAGAAGCTTCTTCAGCTTCTTGTATGAGAAGCAAAAGAGTAAAAGAAGAAAACCCAAGAAAGTCCAATTGCTTCTTGAAAAAGCACCTTTGGGACAACCATGACCTGGATGACTGAGAATCTCCATACACTGAAATACAGTAAAAAAAATATTACAGTTTAAATATCCTTTGTTTACATCTTGAATTCCATTTTGGGGAGTTGGATTCAGTAATCAGATGGATCAGGGCCCACAGCTAGATGTTAGTATGAGAATAAATCCTATCCTTGTGCATATTTCTTATAATTGGGAAGGTGGGACTCAGCCGGTTACTACATTTGCTTTCCTAAATTAGGTTTGTAGACTTTTTTTTTTTCTTGGAGATATAACATGAATTGGAATTTATTTATTTATTTATTTATTTTTGTCAGTTGCTCACAAGATAATAGGTATAAGTAAAAACATAGTTATGAATACACGGATACATATAAGAAAAATAAATAAATTGATATCTTCCCAAATTCAGCACTATCATTAGATATTGGAGCTGAAAACAGCAATCTGGAACTGAAAGGAAAAAGCTGATTTTTTTTTCCCTTCTCATGCTGTACAGTGCCTTGGAATCTGACATGAAGTAAGTTGATAGTGTGTTTTCAACACAAAGGTACATGTACATTTTGTCATTCAAACAAGAGTGCACAGTATACCTAGTGACCTCTGTCTTGCAGAGGAATCCAGAATGGACATTTTCATCTTCAACTGGCAAACTTCAGGATGGAAATCTTGGACTGCGTGGCAACCAACAGCTGAGTGCATGAGCTCCCATTTGTACAGGCTTCTATGAGCCATTTATATTTATAAGCCATAGATCAAATCACTGATCTGCAATTCCTCTACACTTACAAATACTATACTGTATGTAGTCCAGGGCTTTTGGAAAACCTTTTATGTTTGGTTACAAGCCAATGAAAATGCAATTCATAATGCAGCATTTGATTTCTGTGATTAATATTCAGAATCTTGTACTGAATCTTCCTATCCCTGAACATGACATTGCCTCCTTATGTAATGACATAAAACATAAACATCCTTCATGTTCCTGCTTAAAGATAAATAGAAAAATGAGAGAGAAACATTTGCTAACGAGCCTATTAAATATTGATGCTTTTTCTCAAGTCCCCCAGAGCCCTATCATTTCAGCAACTGTCTGATTAATAATAGATTAAACATTTTAGATTTGCTTACTCTGGGCTTCATAACTTTAAGTGCATCAGCTGTCTTTGTAATGGCAGTGTACAGGAGTGACAAACCTTGCAGATTCTCCACTGAAACATCTAGGCAATCAGCAAATCTATTTCGGAAGAGAAATGCACTTACTTAAGAAAGGGGTGAAGAAGAATCTGGGTTTACACAGGAGTGGGTAAGGGAACATATATTTTTCCCTTGCAGCAATATTTAAAAGGTCATTGAAAAGCTGGAGGCTGCAGAGAGTTTTGGCTGTAGAAGAATGGGAATCTTTTTTTAAATCTTTGTTCTGTCTATCTTATAAATGTATCTAGAGCCTACTTTAGGCCAACTAGTAGAGTACTGTTAAGCCTGTGTTCCCCAACCAGAGATTAAGGAGACAAGCTAAACAGAATGTGCCGCGTTAGTCAGATAGGCATACAGATAAATGAGTGAGATAAGCTTGTATGTTTGTTAACATACAGTAAAAATAACAGATACGCTTGTGCTATCAAAAATATAATTTATTCCATTTAGAGTTTATAGCATAGTCAAAATAACAATCCATTAGTCATGTATCATTTAGTCAGTCCATTCAAGGATATTCAGTTAGCAAAGTCCGTGTGGAATATCCAATGGCAGTTCACTTACAAATAAATCAGTCCTTTATCTCTCTCCCGTTCCAGTAGGGAAATACGCAGTCTTCATTCAGTAATTAGGGATCATCAAGTCAGAGAGAGCAAGCTGACCTTCCTTGCTTCTTTTATGGTGCTTTCACAACCACTCCCTTAATTATATTCCTATATTTAAAGTTGCAGACACTTTAACTTATAAACCATGATAACATATTTATTATTTTACCTAAACCAGTTAGGGTAAACAATGTTAACCCTAACAAGTACAACTGTTGCTTATTTCAGACTGCAGGAAATTATGGTGAGTTCATCACAGACAGGAATAGCATACATAAGAAAACAATCTGTAGAATATGGGAAATTTAGGATATCAAAGGGGCTCAAGAAAGAGAGATGAGTTCGGCAATTTCCAGATAAAATATAGAGATACACATAATAGAGATACACAGCCACTTCATCTGCTCTTCATACAGACAAAGTCTCAGATTAAGTTTGAAAATCTTAAAAACATGCACTCAGGGTCTCTGGGGATACTGCTTTCATTTTTCAGAAATGGAATTGAACTGCTCAAGGGAACAGGATAATGGCAGAGATTTACAGAAATATTCTATAGAGATTTTTTTCCTGTCAAATCTTCATGCGATATCTTATAGAGAATATAAGCGGGTAATAAGATGATGGTAATAATTTAGAAACTATAACAATTTAGAAACTATTCAAAGAGTCAGAAAGTCAACCATGTTTTAAGAAAAGTTCAGTATTTGATTTGGAAACTATAATGATATTTAATACCTTTACATCATATATTTTCAATGTTAAATAAGCTAATAAAACAGTTAATATTAAGGTCAGTAATAAATCTACCACTAGGCAGGAGAAGCAAATCCCAACGGAGAAAGATTTTAGTGGTTGGGACTTCTTTCTAATTCAGAACAAACATGAGTTCAAGATATAATATATGTTTTCTTAAGTTTTCGCGGGTACTTACATGTATGGCATTCAGCTTTGTTCAGGTATTTTCCCACGTCATGGTAGTTGTGCTTTTAAAGTTGTAGCAACGTTTCAGCTACAACTTTAAAAGCACCACTACTATGACGTGGGAAAATACCCGAACAAAGCTGAATGCCAGACATGTAAGTACCCGCGAAAACTTAAGTTTTCGTGGGTACTTACATGTCTGGCATTCAGCTTTGTTCGGGTATTTTCCCACGTGGTGCTTTTAAAGTTGTAGCAACGTTTCAGCAGAATCTCATCACCACGTGGGAAAATACCCGAACAAAGCTGAATGCCAGACATATATATATATATATATATATATATATATATATATATATATATATATATATATAAATATATAAATATATATAAATATATAAATATATAAATATATATATCTATATATAAATATATATATATAAATATAAATATAAATATATATATATATATATATATATATATATATATATATATATATATATATATATATAGAGAGAGAGAGAGAGAGAGAGAGAGAGAGAGAGAGAGATCTTTGGCATTCAGCTTTGTTCAGGTATTTTCCCACGTCATGGTAGTTGTGCTTTTAAAGTTGTAGCAACGTTTCAGCTACAACTTTAAAAGCACCACTACTATGACGTGGGAAAATACCCGAACAAATACCCGAACAATACCCGAACAAAGTTGAATGCCAGACATGTAAGTACCCGCGAAAACTTGATGGCAGATGAGATTCTGCTGAAACGTTGCTACAACTTTAAAAGCACCACGTGGGAAAATACCCGAACAAAGCTGAATGCCAGATATATATATATATATATATATATATATATATATATATATATATATATATATATATATATATATATACAGAGAGAGAGAGAGAGAGAGAGAGAGAGAGAGATCTTTGGTTATTTGGGTTTTCTCCCGCGTAAGATTTGAAGTATCTAAGCAATGTTTTGATGAAGTCTCATTCATCATTTTCAGGCTTGTGTCTTCGGCTCTGTGCTTCTGAGAGTAATGTGAGCTTGCAGCTGCTTGAATCTGCTCACATTACTCTGAGAAGCACAGAGCCGAAGACACAAGCCTGAAAATGATGAATGAGACTTCATCGAAACGTTGCCTAGATACTTCCAATCTTACGCGGGAGAAAACCTAAATAACCAAAGATCCACATACAAATACCTGCAAGAACCTCAGAAAATATACATACATACATACATACTGTTAAGCCTGGTTTCCCCAACCAGGGTTAGGGAGACAAGCTAAACAGAATGTGCAGCTTAGTCAGATAGGCACACAGATAAATGAGTGAGCTAAGCTTGTATGTTTATTAACATACAGTAAAAATAACAGATACGCTTGTGCTATCAAAAATATAGTTTATTCCATTATGAGTTCATAGCATAGTCAAAATAACAGTCCAATAGTCATGTATCATTTAGTCAGTCCATTCAAGGATATTTAGTTAGCAAAGTCCGTGTAGAAATATCCTTTGTCAGTTCACTTACAAGTCAGTCCTTTGTTTTCTCTCCCGTTCGAGCAATGCAGTCTTGTGTCCTTGCAGTAATCAGGAATCATCAAAGCCAGAGAGATAGCAAGCTGCAGCCTTGCTTCTTTTAAAGTGCTTTCACAACCACTCCCTTAATTACTATCCCACAGTTAAAGTTGCAGACACTTTAACATACAAACTATGATTACATATTATTATTTACCTAAACCAGTTAGGGTAAACCAATGTTATCCCTAACATTCTCCCCTTTTAGGTTAAATAATAATTATAACTATTTACATCTTTAAATCATATTTGTTACAACTCTCTTTAAACTTAATTACTCCTTGAGCTTTTGTAAATTGGTCTGCAATGTTTTCTTCCGTCATGCAGTATTCCAATTTAATTAGCCCATTCTTTACAGATTCTTTAACATTTAAGTATCTTAAATCAGTATGTTTTGATCTAGTTTTTACAGCAATACTAGTAGCTAACTTTATAGCTGCTTGGTTATCCTCGAACACAATAATGGAATCTTTTACAGTTATACCCATGTCTAATAATAACTGTTTGTACAAAATCAAGTCAGTGCATAGTAATGACAGACATGAAAATTCCGCTTCCATCGTGGACAAGCTAATATGCTGTTGTCTGATTGACCTCCACCCTATTAGTGTCTTACCAAATAATATAGCCATCCCAGATGTTGATTTTTTAGTGTTTATATCAGTTGCAAAACTTGCATCTGCATAGGCACTAAGACTCAAATCACCCTTTGGTTCTATATACAATGCATGGTTCAGTGTTCCTTTAAGATATCTTAAAATTCTCTTTAATGATTGCCAATGACATTGTTGTGGATCTGAATTAAAACGTGCCAGCTGATTTACACTATAAGCTATATCTGGCCTAGACCAATTGCTTATATATGATAAGCTGCCAATCAAAGATTGATATATTGACGTATCAAATTTGGGACTTTGATCATCAGTTTGGCAAACTTCCTGACTCATTGGAGTCTTTGCCGGTTTACAAAGTTCCATTTTAAACGTTTTAATTAATTGGCAAATTTTATCTTCTTGAGATATCTTAAACCCATTTTTTGTTTTGTTAATTGTCAATCCTAGATACTTTTTAATTTCACCTAAATGCTTTAATTTTATCTTTTTAGCTAATAATTATATAATCTCATTAGCTTCATTATTAGTCTTAGTTATCAAAGCAATATCATCTGTAAATAATAACAATAATGACACCGTTCCATTATTTTCTCTTTTAAACACACATGGATCTGCTAAACCAGATTTAAAACCTATATTGTTTAACTCTTTCACAATATATTGGTTCCACTCAAAGCCAGATTGTTTCAACCCGTAAAGACTCTTTTTGAGTTTCCAACAATCATTACTATTTACTTTATTGTCTTTTATACCTACTGGTTTTCTTAAATATATCGTGTGCTGCAATGGTGCATGTAGATAAGCAGTTTCTACATCTAAATGGTTAATGACATAGTTTTTCTTAGCTTCCCACACTAAAGCTGCTCTTAAAGATGTTGCTTTAAGACTTGGTGCAAAAACTTCATCGTAATCAGATGCAGTTTGATTAAATCCTTGAGCTACTAACCTAGCTTTATGGGTAACAGTCCCATCATTTCCAGTTTTTACTTTAAATATCCATTTGCACCCAATGGATTTTTCTCCTGGAGGTAATTTAGCATCTTCATAAACTTTCATTTCCTTTAATGAATTTAGTTCCTTTTCCATTGCCTTTTGCCAATTCTCCTGATCCTTAGCAGGATACATCCTAAGTTCATCTACACTAGTTGGAACTTTAGTTACTTGGCAAACTATACTTGCTTGATACCTATCAGGTGGTCTAGTTACACGTGTAGTACGTCTAGGTATTACAGGACTTACAGGTGGACTTTCATTTATTAACTCTTCTTGATTATCTAACTCTTCCTGATCAACTGTTTCCTCTTGTTCTGGTCCTATTTGTTCTTCGTGGACTTCTTCTTTAATTGGACTCTTCTTATAACTAATCTGTTCTTTCTGCCTTTTGTAGGGTTCAATAATTACTTCATTATTTAAACCTTGCTCTAATCTATTCCATCCTACATGTTCTAGGAATTTAGCACTAGCACTGGTGTAAACTCTAGATGTACCTGGTTCCCAGAATCTATAAGATCTATGATTAGATGTATATCCTACAAAATATAATCTTTTAGCTCTATGCTGTCCTTTGTGTCTAAGTTGTGAAGGGATATGCACCCATGCTGGTGCTCCAAATGTGTGCATGTAACTTAAATCAGGTTTTGTACCATGCCACAATGTGAATGGTAATTCACCTGTTGTTGAATTAACAACATTATTTAATATATGATTACCACACATTATTGCTTCTCCCCACAAATTGTCAGGTAATCCTGAATCAGACATCATAGTTCGTGTCATTGATTGTAATGTTTGGCCTCTTCTCTCTATAAAGGCATTATGTTGTGGCCTATATGGTGCAGACTTTTTATGTTGAATACCTAACATTCTTAGTCTGTTCTGCAATTTATTATTTGTAAATTCTGTACCATTATCTGTTATAAGAGTTACTAATTTCTTTTTAGTTTTCCTTTCTGCAAATTTTATCCAATTAAAGAGATTTTGATACGTTTCAGTTTTGCTCTTCATTAAATAGCAAAACCCATATCTAGAATAGTGGTCCATTATACTTAGTATGTAACGAGCTCCTCCTACACTTGGTTTTTTAGGACCTATTAAATCTGCAAATACTACCTCTAAAGGTTCTTTGGTAGTAAATCCATCAACTCTATCAGCCGGTGTGACCCTGGCCTTACTTTCATTACAGGAATTACATTGCAAATACTTATTACAAGGTTTCAAACTTATTCCCTTAGATAATTCAACAGTTTTCTTAAGTATTTTAAAATTTAAATGCCCTAGCCTTCGATGTAACAAGTGAATACATTCATCATGAGGTTTCTTATTTTCATAAACTGTGTTAGACACCTTTAAACCATCATCATTTAACACATATAATTCACCTCTTAAAGATGCAGTAATTTTCTTATCTTGTTTTTCAATTATGCAGTTATCTCCTTTAAAAGTAACTATATATCCTAGTTTAACCAAAATTCTAACTGAAATTAAATTAAACTTAAGTTGTGGTACATATAACATTTTTACATTCTCTTTTATAAAAGAACAATATGCTATACCTTGACCTTTAGCTTTCAGTTTCCAGCCATTGGCTAACGATATCTGCTGTGTACTCTTGGACATTTTAATAAAATGTTTGTTATCATTTGTTATACAATGGGATGCTCCACTATCAACCACCCATAAATTATTTTTTACAGCTCCGTTACTATACATGGCTAACTCTAAATTTTTATTTATCTTTTGATGACTTTTAGTATTCTGGCAAGCGTTCTGGCACTTTGCCTTTTTACAAAATCTTGCCAAATGTCCTCTTCCTCCACAATTAAAGCACTTTTTAATTGCGTATGCAGTAGGAGTTTCATTATCTTCTTTTTGAGGTTGCTGCCTCCTTAATTCGTCTCTTTCAAGCCTTCTTCTGGCTTCTTCAATCAATCTGCCAGTTATGTCAGTTAAAGTTAGACTTTCCTTTGGCAATATTTCAAGGGAAGTTACGTAGTTATCATAACTTTCGTCAAGGGAAGATAGAATTATGTAGACTTGGTGTAGTTCAGAGAAAATAAGCTCTTTCTCGTGCAGTTCTTGAAAAATGTTTGCATAGTTTTCAAATGACTCAGCATATCACCATTCTTATGGAGATGTGTACTGAAAAGTTTCCGTGTTAGATATATGTGAGCACCAACATTATCTCGAACATAAATCCTCTTCAGCTTCTGCCAACACCCAACAGCTGTTTTCTCTCCGTGGATATAAACAAGTTGCTTATCAGTTAAGGTTAAAGCAATAATGCAAATAGCTTGTTGATTTTTATGCATAAATTCTTCTATCTTTAATTTATCTTCATCATCCTCTGGATCCCATTCTTCTACGTTTGGTGGATTTTCAATTATGTTCCACAAACCTTCTCTTCGTAGAAGCAGACTACATTTCATAGACCATGATACATAGTTTGTTCTATCCAACTTGGATATAAGGGACAAACTTTGTAGATTGACTTGTGCCATGTTTTCTTATATGAATATAAAACTATAATTAATAAAACACAGCTGTCTGTTTACTGTAATGTATAACAACACAAACTCTCACTTTTTACATCAATCTGTTTTATCCTAGTTAAACTGACTTTGCAGCCTCTGGGCCCATAACCAGTGTTAAGCCTGGTTTCCCCAACCAGGGTTAGGGAGACAAGCTAAACAGAATGTGCAGCTTAGTCAGATAGGCACACAGATAAATGAGTGAGCTAAGCTTGTATGTTTATTAACATACAGTAAAAATAACAGATACGCTTGTGCTATCAAAAATATAGTTTATTCCATTATGAGTTCATAGCATAGTCAAAATAACAGTCCAATAGTCATGTATCATTTAGTCAGTCCATTCAAGGATATTTAGTTAGCAAAGTCCGTGTAGAAATATCCTTTGTCAGTTCACTTACAAGTCAGTCCTTTGTTTTCTCTCCCGTTCGAGCAATGCAGTCTTGTGTCCTTGCAGTAATCAGGAATCATCAAAGCCAGAGAGATAGCAAGCTGCAGCCTTGCTTCTTTTAAAGTGCTTTCACAACCACTCCCTTAATTACTATCCCACAGTTAAAGTTGCAGACACTTTAACATACAAACTATGATTACATATTATTATTTACCTAAACCAGTTAGGGTAAACCAATGTTATCCCTAACACATACATACATATATATATATATATATATATATATATATATATATATATATATGCATACAGAATATATATATATATCGTGTGTATATATATACAGAATATATATATATATATATATATATATATATATATATATATATATATATCGTGTATATATATATATATATATATCGTGTATATATATCGTGTATATGTGTGTGTGTGTAAATCCATGCAGCCAAGGACAGAATTAAATGTAATCTCTTCCTCTCACAAGGTTAGAATTCTGGATTTTCATTGAAATTATTTGTGAGGAGGACTCTAGACCAATAAAAGGAAGAGGCTCATCCCACAAAGTAAACTCTAAAATTGGTTGCCCTTGAATGTAGAGATTGCCACAAATTGTTTATTACCTTATTGATTTACGTCTGGGTTTTTTTTTTCTTTCAATATCAGTATTGCCTCCTGGCAATGTCTGGCAATGTCTGACTAGTCCCTGCAATTTTCCTGGCAAGAGTTTTGTAAGTGGTTTGCCATTGCCTGCTTCCTAGGGCTGAGAGGGTATGACTGGCCCAAGGTCATCCAACTGGCTTTGTGCCTGAGGTTGGACTAGACTCACACTCTCCTGGGTTGTGGGCTGGCATCTTAACCACTTCACCAAACTAGAACTGAGTAAGTGTATTGATTCTAGGCATCTTATTTTAAATACCAGGACTTGGGGAGTTAGAGTGGGACAGAACTGATTTCCTTCTGAAGCTTGTGAACTTCTGAATGTATCTGGTAAGCTCTGACCTTATTTTAAAGTTTTGTCATTTCTAATGTTATGAGTTTTATTATGTAATATAATCGTTTAGTTTTACCAGTCTGTAAACCACTATGGGGAAGCACGACTTTGAAGGGAAGCATACAAACATTTTAAAAATGCTCAAAATAATTAAAAGTGAAATCAAGTGAATCAAAGTATAGCCTAAATAAATACAAATGAAATCTATCTTATATTTCTTTAACACGTTATGTGAATGATGGCAAGGTTAATTGAATTTTGCCATTGATATTTTGAGTAATATACAATAGTAATATGAAAACAAGGTTTAAGATAGTGATTAATAAAGTTTTTGTTGCACAAAAAGTACAATTTGCAGTTGCTTCTTTCAGTCACATCTGATTCAAAAGAACAAGGAAACTTGGTTTAACACTCAAGAAAATAATCTGCATTATTGTAAAAGGCTGATACTTCTTGATATATTCTACCGAATCTATGTCTCAAAGGTGGACTAACAAGTAAATGTTCTCTTACTTTGGCTTGAAGTAAGACTCTCTCTCTCTCTTTCTCTTTCGTGCGTGTGTGTGTTTGCCTTTGTAGGAACTTTTTTTGCAGAGAAATCCTGCCCTCATATTTGAAAGTCCATGATATTTTAATGATAAAATGTTTACTAATAATGTTTTGGAGACATATGTCCTCAAATTAATCTCAGGCATAGGTAGATATGGCTGGAAAATTGTCTATATGAAATTCAGGAAGTCCATTGATTAAAGTAGATATTTGTTCTGGCTCAATATTTTCCTCTAGAGACATTTAGTGATATACCAAGTTTCTAGGGTGTGATTATTTTGAAACTCTTTCCCCCTTCCACCTCCAATTCAGGACTGTGAAGCGATTCAGGTCTTCCTCTGGAAAAGGTCTTAGTTGGTCAAATCTCCTGCTCTGCATCTGTAGGTCCACGTTTCATCACAAATTATAAGAGTAATAGCAGACATCAATGGAAACAATTATGTTGAACAGAAAAATGGAATGTGTATTTACAATAGAAATATTTTTAGAAATGTATCTTTGTCCCAAATAAGCGCACCAACGTGCCTACCATCCCTGTCCTATTGCTTCTTTTATTTTCCTTATATGTACCCATTTCATGTATTCATAACTATGTATATACTTATACCTATTAACTTGTAAGCGATCGACAAATAAAAATAAATAAATAAATAAAAAATTTAAAAAGTGAATATCCATTTGAGTTCCAAGAGTTTCTAATTTTCTAGCCCATATATCTCTTTACTTCTTGGAACTTGGAGTTCTCTTTTTTCATCTCCTCCACCATACTCATTCAAAAAGTCCTAAATATTAATTAAACAAGGCCACCACCTTAGCACATCAATAAACTCGAAGTTCGTTTCATCAAAATCTATTATATTTAGTCTTTTAATTAAAAGTAGAGTAAACACAGGTGTTTCATTAACCTAGGTTTTACTTTAAATTCCTTCTTACACAGTGGACAAAAAGGAAAAAAAAGATATTCAGGAAGAGAAATTTTGGTATTTAAATGGAAAGCTTAAATCTGAGACACATTTTCAGGTTATGAGTACACAAGGAAAGGGCATACCTTCCATCCATCATAAGGTTATATGTAATTATTGATGGTAGTAGTGGAACAGGGTTTTATTTTTGCTCTAAATGAACTTTTTATACTCATTTTTGACATGTGAACTTTCACTGTACAATGGATGTTATAATTGGAACTGGTGTGTGGCAAAACGGTTCCTTGGTGAGGTGCACAAAGGCAACATTTCTTTGGTAAATACCTGAGAAAGAATAAATGAGCAGAGGAGGAGAATCAGTGGGAAACAGTTCATGCTAACCTTTCTGAAGAGCTACTAAGTGCTTTTCTTTTTGACCTCTTCAAAGAAAAAATCAGGACAATATAATGGGATCTCATTAAATTGTAGCATAGTTATTTGCTTGCTGTTGTAAAATAGAAGGGCAAGGATGTACACGTGTTCCTTTATGTTTATCTACACAAATCTGCAAGTAAGATACCTGTTACTTATAAATTGGCATATTCTTGCCCTTCTATTTTCAAGTATTCTTGAGTAGAGTTTGATTCCTGGTAATTATACTCAAGCTCTTTTCTTAAGAGTTGTTATGGAAATTGCTTTTGCTTCAAATACCCAGCCTTAGTTGAACATCCTGGAATTCCTAGCTTTCCTCTCCAACCTTGGCTCCTGGAAGCCTGGCGGACTTCAACTCCCAGAGTTCCACAGCCAGCAAAGCTGGCTGTGGAATTCTGGGAGTTGAAGTCCGCCAGGCTTCCAGGAGCCAAGGTTGGAGACCCCTGCTCTATCAGATATATCCTCTCAGATCTTAATGGGAGGAGTAGTAAAGGAGAAAATTAGAGGGAAAGAACTTCAATTCCTAGATGAGTTCCAAACCCATCTAAATTCTTTTGAAGCAATGCAAAATAGAGGTAAATGAAAACAAAATGCTTTACCTGAATACGCTACTAAAATTCTACTAACATTGGGGGGAGGGGAGCAATGTACTATTTTGTCAATAAAAAAGCAGTCATGGATATCTGTTAGGGATCACAGGGGATGACATTTGCTGAATCTATCACCACACAAATGCTTACATATTTGCATCAGAAGTCATCATGAACATGCAATTTTGGATTCACTGAAAACAGATTTGCAGCACAGTGATGGTTACTTAGACTGCCTTAATTATGATCCTGCCTTCCACAATTGTCATGTCCATGTTATAAAGCACGTGATAAATCCAGATTCTAATTTATCTTCACATGTTTCTTGAATAACACCTGAATGCTCTGCTTGGGTCAGGATAAGCCCAGGTCAGAAAAGTAATTTCATAGCGAACCCAAAGTTATTCACAAAGCAAGCTCCTGAGTTAAGCGGAGAGCAAGACATGGTGAAGCATTTTACAACTAGTATACTTCAAGAATCAAAGGGCAGGGCCAAGAATTTTGACAGAAATTCAGTCAAGTGAAGAGCCCCCGAGAGATACACTGAGAAACAAATGCCTTTATTCCTCAAAAGCTAGGACTGGGTTAGAGTGAAAAAAAGACTTATTATGAGCCATAGTTTCTCAAGATAAAACAGGCACAGCCTGCCATGACCAAGACTGTAAATTTTTCCTGTACTCTGAAGCATCTTTTGTTGGAGAGCAGGTAGATTTATATAGTGGAAAAGAATGCACGGAGAGAGACATTCTAACAGTAAGAATGTAAGTTTTATAAGAAACTATTCTTGAGGCTAGTCCTGGAATGAAAAAAAATAAATATAAGCTTTATTGAGAGAAAAACATGGTGACAGGAAAGCCTAACTTATTTAAGTCAATCTACAACAAAGGAAGAATCTGCACCACAGGTCAGAATCAAAAGAAAATGAGGGTTGAATTGAAAAAAAAGAAGAAAGAGATGAAAGTCCAGGGAATAATCAATATAACCAATTGGGAGGCATGTTACTTAGAAACATGCAAGCTAGGTATTTTCGTATTGCTCAGTAGGTCCATAGATGCAGAAGGATGGTGAAGTCTAACATCCATTCTCTCCTTTCTTCTTGCCCAAATTTTAAAATAATCTTATTTTGGGGTGAGGTAAGCAGCAGGATTACAATTTCTATCCACCCTCGCTTCTAATGAAGCACGTGTAGCCCAGTGGTGAGTTGCAAAGTGGTTTACCACCGGTTCAGTGGGCATGGCTTGGTGGATGAGCTTTGTACGCATGCTCACACTTTGCATGCACGTGCCAAACGTGCCCTTTGCACATGCGCAGAAGCTTTCCTATTCACTTCCTATAATCCTGCACTCTCCCCTGCAGCTTCAACAGCTGATGCGTGACAATCTGCTGCGCCATACAAAGCAGCTGTGCTTCAAAAGCAGGGAAAAAAGGTCAGGATGGGATCCCGGGCAGGCGGGTAGGCCCAACAGCAGTTCATCAGAGAGAACCAGTTCGGTCTCCGCTGATCTTTGGCACTACCGGTGCGCCAGAACCATGCCAAACTTGTGTATGCAATAAGATTAAGAAAGTGTGAGCTTGGAGTAAGTGCAGGGTTCTGGCCCTGCACTTCTGATTGGCCCTTAACAGAGAGTTCTTATTGGTTATAAGAGCTAGCGTTCCTAGCTCTTTATTGGTTAAACGTTACAGGATTTGCCTATATAAGGCGGGTTTTACTGTTGTTGAATCGAGGAAGTCACAATGTAAATAAAGAGTTGTAGTTCACTGTCCAGAGGCTTGTCTCCATTCTTTCTCGCCCATGCTCAAAACTTAACAAAACTGGTAGAATAGCACCACTGGTTTAGCCTTCCATTCCCCAAATTCTAATTGTTTTTCCCTAAGCTGAATTATTAAGTGTGCAGCTCTTGCTTATTTTTGAATAGGAAGCTATCTCTAAAACTAGAGCATCACAGGAAATCTTTGCAATAATGACATTAAAAAAAATCTCCTCTCGCTCACTAGAGACTGACAGGAAACTTTCACTGTTTTTTGAGGCTGCTTTAGGAAGACACTGTATGAATTTCCAGAGCACCCTTTGATTTGGGCGTTAGTCTATGGACTGACTGTCACGTCTCCACTCTACATCTAAATTTCTGTACACAGAGAGAATAAAATCAAATGTTTCTACTATTTTGTTTTAGTAGCAGAGACTGAGAAGAGATTGTAGTGGATTTCTATCATTTTCTTAGCCCCATGGTTTCATTAATGTGTCCTTGCTTTATTTATATTTCAAGCAGAAAAGATAAAAAAGAAAAGAAATCTGAGTTTTGCAGCTGTCTGTGAGCATCCATGGATTCTTCCCCAGAAAGGATTAGCTTATATTTCCCACTGTGGCAAGGATTGCAATTCAGAATATGGACTTTGTTAGCTTTGAACTTCAAAATCTTTGCATTGTTTCTTTTTTTTTGGGGGGGGGGGAGTAAAATAACAAGCTGTGCATGTATATGTATGTTGAGTAAGAGTTGGGAGGAGGAGAAGGAGTTGTGGTAATTCAAACTCAAAAGTTATAGTGTTTAGAATTCTGGTAGAATAAGTTCCTTCCAGAAGTTTTAATGATATTTTTTTAAAAATATAAAATTTTGAACAAGATAATATTTTTATGACTCAATAAACAGATGTTAATGCTAAAAATTGCGAACCTAATACATAACAAAACATTTGGTTGATTTCTTCATTATTTTAGTGATTTCCTTAGGTTTAATGAAAATAGCAATATTTAGCAAAAGTCAAATATCCTACGGGTTGAACTAGTTGGCAAGTTAATTCGGTTTACTTGGTATTTCATGATGCAAACTGGTGAAAATGATAAAAGATACATTTATATGTGTCTGTTTTCTTACTTACAGACCCTGTGGATTTTACTCCCCTAGCATCAGAGGTAATATTCAGCAGGTTCTGACCAGTTCTGGAGAACTGGTAGTGGAAATTTAGAGTAGTTCAGACAACTAGCAAATATCACCTCTGATTGGAGATTTTACGGTATCGTTGCCCTGCCATGCCCACCAAGCCATGCTCACAGAATCTGCTTAATACCACCTCTGATGCTAGGTAGTAAAAAAAATTGAATACCTGCCTAGCATTGCTGACTATAATGGGTAGAGTGCTTATGTCCATTTCAAGGCCATTAAGCCAGCATTTATGTGGTCATGTGGCCAGCATGATTTGCTGTTATCCTCCCACTGAAGTGGTACCTATTTATCTACTCACATTTGCATGCTTTCAAAATGCTAGGTTGGCAGAAGCTGGGGCGAGAATGGGAGCACACCTATCATGTGGGTCTCGAACCTGGGCTGCCAGCTTTCCAGCAACAAGCTCAGCCTCTTAACAGCTGAACCACTGTGCCACTCCTTCTTATTTGCAATTTTTAACTGATAACAAATGAAAATATGAATGGAAATTATTTATAAGATATATATGACCACCCATCTTCTAGTAAACAACTCTAGGCAGCTAAAATAATAATAAAAACATAACCAATAAAATCAATTCAAAAAGAGTGAGGAAAAAAATCAAGAAAAAAAATCTGTTACCTAACTATTCCTATTTATCCTTTCAATCCCTGTGCTCAAAGATTACAATTCTGGCATCTGAAGGAAAAGCTAGCTTCTTTGCCAGTTTATGGAAGGGTAAGTTGATGTGGGTATGCCAGATCTCAAGGGGAAAAGTGTTTTATTCAAGACGTGCAGCCAACATTGAGATAATTAATGTGGTTTTATATCAAATGAAACTCTGTCATAAAAGTTGTTCTGGGCATTAAGTATGCCCCTTAATTAAATTTTGGATATATGAGTAAGCTTTATCTTTGCTTGGCTATCTGATACATTGTTTCATATTGGGATTTCTCATATACCGTAGTGGCACAGTTGTCAGAATGCAGCACTGCAGGCTAACTCTGACTATTGCCAGGAGTTTTATTCTGACTGGTTCAAAGTTGACTCAGCCTTCCATCCTTCCAAGATTGATAAAATGAGGGCCCAGATTGTTGGGAGCAATATGCTGATTCTGTAAACTGCTTAGACAATGCTGTAAACACTGAAGCCGTATATAAGTCTAAGTGCTATTGCTATGCTGGCACACATGAGGTACCTGTCATTGAAATTTTTTTCATGCATACTTTTGTATAAAACATTAACTTTCTCTTTTCCTTCCTTAATATTGTGCTTCTCATCATTGGTAGAAGAACTTAACAATAAAAGTCAGGTTTGAAAATTTAGTCAATTAACTTCCAACAGCACAGTAACTAGTCCAAAAGACTTCCTGTGGCCTTTCAGATTTTGCTGAATGGCAGCTCCTAGGATCATAATCTTTGGCTAGGCTGACTGAGGTTGCTGGAAACTAAACCTCAACAGTATATTAAATGCTACAAACTGCTCTGGACTAGAAGACCAGTATCAGGAAATTTAGATTATCCACACTCTATTAGAAATTCATTATATAATTATTATCTAGGATTCACCAATTAATTCAGGGAGGGACAGTTCAGTGTAGTGGTTGAGGCATAAGGGAATGAGTTCTAAACCTGCCTTGTGCATAAAGTCAGCTGGGTGACCTTAGGCCAGTAATTCTGTGTCAGCCCTAGGAAGGAGGACAAAATGGCAAATCTCTTCTGAAAAACTGAAAAAGACAAAAAAAACCCCCACCCTGTAGGGACTAGTCTAAGTAGTTGTCAGAGGGCAACACTGGTTTGAAGGTATAAATAAACAATCAGGGGGATTTTCTGGTCTGTACATTAAGTTGTTAATATTTAATTTGGATTAGGCTGTTCCGATGGACTACTGCTCTACAGGAAATTCTCCTTTCCTTTCCTCTGCCTTCCAGTCCTTATTCAATATGATAAAGAAGACTGTGGCTCTCAACATTTCTCTCAAAGAAGAGATTATTGATGATTTTTTCACAGACTGTAAAACTCTTGTGTTTAGTAATTTAACAAGGTGATCAAGAAATATGTGTGGAATGACCCATTTCTCTTACACAAACATTTCTCCACTACAGTCTTTCTGAGGGTATGTGTGTGGCAAAGGGACAAATGCCAATAAACATGTAATGTGTACACATCCTAACTTGTGTCAAATGTCAAAAGCAAAAATACGATGGGGATATTTGTGCAATGATTTCATAATGCATGTGCCATTTTCAGGATGGTTTTATTGTGGTTTGCTGCAGGCTCTGCTGTTCATAAGAGAATTTCAGAAATGACCTCCAGAGGGAACCCTTGCCATTGAATTTTTTTTTTAATTCCAGAGGTACAGACAGCCAGGTAGGTTTCAGAGTGAGGAAAAGAGATGTAATAGAAAAAAACCAAACACCTTTAAGAACAAAATTGTTTTAAAATACCGAACAAGAAAAATTCAAAAGACATTTTCAAGCACCCCAAGAACTAGGTAGAAATATAGAAGACTTTGATGAAGCACTGATGATGTTACCTAGTTTGGGTAATAATACATGTGCAAGAAAACAACCAAGCTCAGAGAACATCCAAGACCCCTCATTTCAACCCTGACCTACAAATACTCTCCTTTATTGGTACAAGACTCTTGTTGCAGTGAAATAAACCTCTGACAATTTGCAAAGCAGATTTTGGTACAATGTTAAACCAGAATCATAACTGTAAGGGAATGGTTGCATTCTTCTTTATTAAAATGCACTGACACCCATATTATCATATCTGCAGAAACAATTGTTTTGGTAATCATAGTTTAATGTTGTCCTAGGGATTTACCTATTATGCCAATTTTTGGAATTATGCTTTAGAAATAATTTGAGATTATTCTCATTCCTTTCCCTTTTTTCTGAAAAGGAATACATCTCTAGACCTCAGAGTTGTCAAGACAGTTCTAAAATAGAAATCCAGTAAAGCCTTAACATTACTGAAACCAAGGGCAACAGAAGAATCGACATAAATAACAGATTCACAGCATGATAGTCAACACTGATTTCAAACACCACTGAACTCATCTCATCATATAAGATGGTTTCTAGGTTCATTTGCAACCCTTTTGCTAGTTGGATCTGCAGCTCATATGGAATGGGGTTACACATTCTCCTGAAAAATCCATCCATAAAGATAGGAGAGTCAATTCATGGCAGATTTCCTAATAGCTAACATAAATTATTTCTATGGGAAATTCAAGGAGAGATTGGAATAAAGGAGGATGAATGAAGCCTTTGAGTAGGGACTAGGGAATCTAGGATTTTGAAGTGATGTCATCTTCCTAGAGTTGGAGAAAAAATTTTACATTCTTCACAAGGTCTTCAGAAGAGCTTTTTAAAGACTTAAAAAGTCAGAAGAGCTTGGACCAAGATGAGGAAGGGCCAACACTAGTTACTGAGGATGAATGTAGCATGACGAACAAAAAAGATTTCTCTTCTAAGTAAGACTGAGCACTATAGAGTGTGAATGTATGTTGTAAGAAGAAAAATAAACAGTTGCAGGAACAGTTGCAAATTATTTAAACTTAAGAAGTGCTAATTTTATGTTATTTATTATTTAGTATATGACATCTACAAAGGTCATGCAATAAGTGCTACTGTAGAAGTGCTAATGTAGAGGTTGTAATCTTCTACACAAGAGCCTTCCTATGCATACAGAACAGGGAATTCAAAAGGACATTTTTCTAATATTTAGGCTGTAATTTTTGGCATGGATCAATTAAGGGAACCAAGCTACCTCTGCATCATAGAAAAAGAAGACCTATTGATACCTTTACATTGTCAAATGAGAGATTGATTCTGGCTTCACCTTTCCTTGCCAGAAAGGGTCAGGTCTGGAGTAGTTTTGGGATCAAGTCATTACATTTGACCCTGATGAATTTGCCAGCATAATTTTATTTATATCAGTTGGTCAAGAGCTAAAATTGGAAGACAATAAGAACTTTAGGAAAGGAAGGTCATCCCTGACTTTTTTGTATGTTGGTGACATTGTGTTGCTTGCCTTTTCACTCGCAACTTTAAAAACTAATATCTCACCTCTCATTTTTTCCTTTCCTCAGCTTTCCCTCTTGGATATTTTATCCTTTTCATCTGGTACCTGAGAGCCAGGCCTGTCTTAATAGATTGGAAGAAACATTCTCTGAAAATCAGGATGAAAGCTTAGCAAATGAATAAATAATATAGAGAGTAACACCAGGTGGTATGTATAATTAAATACCAGGTGGTATGTATAATTAAATAATTAAATTTATGAGATAGTTATTTTGTTCACATGACCTCAAAAACCCTTGGCAAAGATAGAAAGACTATCGTGGATACGTGCTGACTCTTTAAACTTGACATCTGAATCTTTAAACTTGAGAAACAGCCATACACCTAAATCACTTAATGGATTTCATTCCAGAGATGAGATAGAAAACTTCGCTTTTTAGTCATTCTCTTGATCTACTATATTTGTTCTCTTCTAGGCTATGATTTTCAAGGGATGAAAATGGATAGTAGACCTTGATTAACAGCAGTACTGATGTTTTAACAGACTGATGAACAATAGATGTTGTACTAGGCAGTGCAAATTTAAGGATTTTTCTTTTAAAAAAAATAAAATAAAATTTTAGATAATCCTATAACTTGATCAAAGTGATATCCCATTTTTTAAATATATAATTTAGGGATTGTTGGTTTGATGCATTTTTCTCTTTCTGAATATCACTTATGACAAATATTGATTATATAAAAATAATCTTTGTAAAAATGAAAAGAAAGCACTCTAATCTGTCAATTAAAGATTGGATTAATAGTAGGCAAGCAGCAAGTTATTTCTTTGGCTTCTTTCATTTATTTATTTATTTATTTATAAAAAACAAAGTTTTTATTTTTTACAACAAACATACAAAGAAAACATAAAAACATAAAACCATCTTTCAAGTATATACATACAATGTGTCAGTTGGTTACAATCTTTTATGCTATCCATTTTTTTACCATTACTCACAAGTTATATAAATTCTCACCTTATCGATCTAGCTTGTGTTTATATAATATCAATTATTAAACATTCATTCGACTATTTTTCCATCATTTTATACGAGATATTCTAATTTTCATTATGATTTAATCTTATACATTCATCCAATGGTTATATATTTTATATTGTATTCTATATCAATCTATTAACTTTTATTGTAAGGCTTACTAGTCTATTTCTTTACATGTCTTTTTATCTAACCATTGAAAAAATAAATCCCATATGGCTTCTTTCATTTATTACGGTAGTTGCTTTATGAGAAGCATATAAATAAATTAAAACCATCAAATGTAAGAAAGAAATCACTACAAGTGTTGTTTTTTAAAATCTGCTTAGTGGTTCTCAATTTATTTTTATACACAGAAAGGTTAGGAATGTACACCTATTTCAACAGAAATCTCTCCTGGCTTATTTACTGCATATATTAAAAATACATCCAATAATACTATATAGTATTATCATTTTAATAACTGATGTTTGAGGTGCTCTATTAAAGTTCAAGGCTTCTCAATTGTTCAATTGTTCCTGTTTGAGAATAATCAGCTTGTTTTGAGCTACCTATTTGCCTATACACAGTATCAAGTCAGTAGCAGACAAGGTGGGGGTTTTCTGAAATTCTATTATGAAGAAATCCAGCCAGGAATGTGTCCATCCATAGATTTCATGACTGCATATACCTACCTCACCCATGCATTTTATTTCATGATTCACAGGCTGTCAGTGATAAGCTCAGTCAGTACAATTTGTGCTCTAACTGGCATGGCAACAACTGCAGGGGATGATGTGATGCCCATAAAAGATATTTAATGGGCCGCACTGTCATGCCGGTTGCAGGCATCCAGATTTATCTCTATCTCTTTCATAGAAACTACTGGTGCCTTCACTACCACAGGCCAAAAATTGCTATATGAAGTCAAGGTAGTATTTCTTTTCTGAATTGAAGCTATGAGATCATCATTCAGGCTCAGTTTAAGAAAACAATATCATCAATATTGCTATCAATTCATGATAATTTAACCCTATCTCAAGGTGCCCAGCACCTATGCATTGTTTGATGTCATTTTAAGATAGCACACAGAAATAAAATAACATCCTTCCTGTCTTGATTTGCAGTAAGTATATAAATCCTTTACTTCGGTTTGTGCAGCACTTTTTCAGACAGAACTGGCTATAGCCCAAAGCAAACAGTTAATTTAGTTATAAAGAAGGAATACATTTTTGAATACTAACAAGGTAGGAGGTTCTTAAATATTGAGAAGAATCAGGATTCCATACTTGTCTGTTGATATTTTGTCCCTTCAAAGATACACAGACAGTAAAGGTCAATATATGTCTTTTCCCCCCCTTTACTACAGTAACAATTGTAATCAAATAATGTTCAAAGATTCCTATTAAATGTTGGATAAAGACATAACATTCATTCTATTTAAATGGCAAAGTTTAATCAAAGTGAAAACATTTATGTGCAAATGGATTGCTGTTATGAATGCTGCAATACAGCCTGCAATATTAAAATGATTTAAATAAATAAATATTAAAATGATTTAAATAAATAAATTTGGGAAAATGTACAATTTCTTCCCTCCTTGTACCAGTAATGAATGACAAAAAGATGTATGTTAGAAAGATTCAAACATAACTGGATATATTATGTTCAAAAAGGACATTGGGAAGATCAATGTGTGTATGTATGTGTATTTGTGTTTTAAGGCAAAAGGTTGGGGAAACAGAAAAAAGCTTTCATATGAAAAACTAGAAGATTGGAGTTATTCCTTCAGCTGTTGGTTGATTTAGCTATTTAACAATTCATATATTCGTTCATTCATTCATTCATTCGTTCGTTCGTTCGTTCGTTCGTTCGTTCGTTCGTTCGTTTGTTCGTTCATTCATTCATTCATTCATTCATTCATCACAATGATTTGACTGTGAACCTTACAATTAAGTGAATCTGGGTGATATACAACAAAGTCAGAGGTGGTATTTAGCAGGTTCTGACCAGTTCTGGAGAACCGGTAGCAAAGTTTTTTAGTAATTTAGAGAATCGGTAAATACCACCTCTGACTGGAGATTTTACAGTAACCTTCCCCTGCCATGCCCACCAAGCCATACCCATAGAACCGGTAGTAAAAATATTTGAATCCCACCACTGAACAAAGTTAAAAACAATATAAATGTAGACCTTACTTTACAATCGGGAAGTTACAATGGACTGATAAAGGGGACTTATGACCTGGATCTGAAGTTTCAAAGATTGTTGACTCCCGTACCCCACTCCGCGATTATTTGATTGCACTTTGCTCTCTGAGTTCTCTGAACCAAGAAGCATATGTCACTTGAAGAAAGGCCACAGGGTGACTATCTACAGATGCAGTAAGGGTAGAAAAGTACCGATGCTTCACTGCCCTTACTACTACAAGGAAGGCCTTAATAGCAAGTCCGAATCTATGTCAGGTCAAGTCTGTTCTCTGTAGAACACCAATGAAACTATACACATCTCTTCTCTTGTTTAAACACCCTTAACTCTATAAATCATAGAGAGTGCTGTGATCTGCAAGATGGGAGAGATCAAATAGGTGTGAAATGACAACCAAGATTTTAAATGGACCACGCAGCAGGAACAATGCCCAGGTCCCTCTGAAATCCATCAGGGTCCACCTCTGGGATTGGTTCCACCAAAATTCCATAAAATCCAGGTATATTGTCAAGATTGGAAGGAAATTCAAGAGCTCTGGGCCCAGACTTTGTACTGCAAACAAATATTGGCTTTTTACATAATCATTGTACAGGATATCCTCTTTCTTGACTAAGATTGTTTAACCTCTACTCCAGAGAATACCCCATCTCTCTCTCCACCCATCTCTCTCTTTCTCTCATCTTTCTCCTTGTCACTCACTTTAGTAATCTGATCTTATTGTTTAATTTTACTAAACCAGCCTTTTTGCTACCTTAAAGCTTGAAGATTAGTTGTTCCCATCTTTGTTTCACTTCCAATATTTCCATTAAATGTTGTCTGTCTTTGTGAGTAAGAAAAACAGGATTATGTTTTCTAGGGCAGGACATCAGATAGAAATCCCTCAGCTTCACTTACCCATTAACTGGATGGTCTTGGAAAGCCAGTAGGCCAATGGACTTTTGTATAGATATTTTTTGTGTGTACACCTTTGTTTTTAGTCCAGTAGAAGACAAATCCTCTGTCCTGGTATTAGAAAAAGGGGTACATTACTCTGCAAGTGAAATGTCATATTGGGTAGCTCCTTAAAATGTGAGTTTATGAGAAAAGAATAGGAATATTCTTAGCAGACCCATGGTCTTTAATACCTAAGGTCAGGCAGAAGCATTGTTTTCCCTACCAGTATCATATAATATAACATAAGACACTTTGCATGAGAAATGATTTTCAAAACTAAGAGACAGTGAAATTCTCTCTGTTTCTGTACTTATTCAGTTACAAAGTGTCCAAGGTATGTGTAAAATATCCTACTTTTCATTCTGCAGTCATCACATCATGCTTTGCAGGCTGTCTGGCTCTCTATATTTAGTTGATTTCCAAGAGGTGACCTCATGAAGGAATTTGTCCCATCCAGGAACTGATATTCTACAAAGATGCTATGCCCACTAAGGAAGAAATCAGTCCAGTTGATTTCCAAATGATAGTACTTCCAACAGAATCAACTGTCTTGAGAATGATGGTTGTTACATGGGCCCTCTGGGAATGATCTACTACAGGGGTGTCCAACCATGGCAACTTGAAGACCTTTGGACTTCAATTGCCAGAATTCCCAAGCCAGCATGGCTGGCTGGAGAATTCTGGGAGCTAAAGTCCCCAGGTCAAATTTGGCAAGGTTGGACACCCGTCATCTACTGCAAGGTAAGAAGTCAGGAGATTCCAGCTGCATTCTGAAAAATCATGACTTCAGTCCATAAACTTATATTGATTTGTGAGCTGCTCATTTGAGTCTTTCTGGGAGCTAGATCAACATAAATGCTTTAAGTCTATAACACTCAAAAAGTATCAATGTTTGTCCAGGCATCACAAGGGACAAATAATAGGAAAATTGCTGAGAGTTCAGAAAATATGGCAGTTGTAGGACCAATGATCTGTAAAGAAGATTCCAATCTTCAAGTGGAAAAACAAATATGTCTGTAGGACACAATGTGCAATTTTTGGTGGCCTAAGGCTGCACTTACATTTTTCTGATGTCTGAGAATCACAGACTGGTTGAGGGTCACTATGAATCACTACGCTTCAGAGGGAAGTTTTTGAAGGGATCCTTTTTTAAAAAAAATAAAAGTATAGTATATATCTGTTAGGATTTGCAATTTACTTTTCATTTGTTTTCTATTTTGAAACTGCAGGAAGCTGTCTCAGTTTTCAGCAGTTAGGAACAGCTGAGGCTTCAACGGCTTCAATAAAGTGACAAAAGGGCTTGAAGGTTACTAATATAAAGACTCATTTCTTTAAAAATTCAATTTGCATCTCCCAGGAGTCTCCTTGTATTACACATAAAATTACTGCATGTAGCCTATGAGGGATAAACATGATTGTTCAGCTCTTGTTGTTCCTACATATTCATATCCTGTGCTGAAAAGTGATTTTTATATATTTGCAAAATTCAACCACCCTTTCAGCCAAAATTCTAAATATTTTACCTTTCCAACAATTCTGGCTTATTACAGGTAATCTATGACTTATGGTTGTAATGGAGCCTTGTCCATCATAGTTGCAAGTCATGATGGTTATAAAGCAGATCACTCATGATATTATGACCTTTTCTGCATCACTCATTAAGCAATTGTAAAGTGAACCAATGGTTTACTTTGGGTCAGTTTTGCTGAAAACCAGAAGTAAATACAGTAAAATGCAGCCATGTGAGTGTGGAACACTGCAAACAGCTGTAAATGCAGGCCATTTGCTAAATCATGTGACCACTACAGTAAGTAACTCCTGGGTAGGTACTGCATACTTTCAAATGTTCACTGAATGATTGATCGTAAGTTGAGGACTACCTGCACTAATCTTTTCTTTCCTTAATTTTGTGTGAATGAATGCTTGAATAAAATGATTGCCTTACACGTGAAAAATCTTCTGTTTTGGGTTTTCCTCAGATCTGGGAAAGAATTAGTGCAAATAATACTATTATAGGTATCATTTAAATCAGGAACAGTAGGTGAAGAAGACACAACCGAAGCTGATGATAGTGCAAGAGAAGAGTCCTAGGGTCTTTCCCCAGAAATCCATATGTGTAGTTCATTGTCTAAGTTCCTACTCAAGGAAACACACTATTCTACAACTACAGATGGATCTGTTCTGTAAAGCAAAAAGTGTTACTCCTCTCTACTGTGACACAACTGTGACTTCCGTGGAAGCTTCCAAGACTGTTTTGCCAATAATGCAAATAATCCATAATTCATTTTGACAACCACAAAGAACAATACAAAACAGTTGCTTCTGCTGCAATAAGATGATCATGGAGATATATACTGTATGACATAAATACATTGCTTTTTAAATCAGCTTTAGGAAGCAATCATGATTAAACTGAGGATTGTTACTAAATGTTACTAAATTGTTAATCTGCATTTGTGGGATGAAAACTTCCCATTTCTCCATTGTATTCTCCTCACAGTCTTGTGGAGTACATTAGGTTGAGAGATCATGATCGGCCAAAGACATTTTGTAAACCTCAGATGTAAACTGCCCAAGGAGCTGCTGATACAGTTCTACAGAGGAATTACTGAGTTACATTTACATTTGCACCTCTATAACTATCTGGTTTGATTCTGCAACCCAACATGACAGACACAGACTTCAGAGGATAATTAGGACTGCAGAAAAAACAATTACTACCAACCTGCCTTCAATTGAGGACCTGTATCAAGAGTCAAAGAGGGCTGTGAAAATATTTACAGACCCCTCACAGCAGACATGGCCTTGTCTTTCCTATCAACATTTAATCGAGCAATGGTTAGTAAAAGCTAAAGTTGCAATAGCAACTCACAGCTCAGGTAGAAAACTTTTAACCCTAAGACAAATCCACTTGAGCTCCTGCCTCTACCTCTAGTTCTTCTATTTTAGGCCATTTGTCAAACTCGCAACCTGTGGGCTGGATATGTCATGCACTGGCCACACCCACACCTGGTTTAGTGAAGAGGGAAAAGTCGTGATATGTCATGTGATAATGCCATGACGATGCAAGTTTGACATCTCTGTTCTATTTCCTTTTCAGGCTTGCCATATGATCACTTCTTACAGGCTGTTATGATGTTTGATCATACTTTTATTAAATTTTCTGAAAAGAGCAATAAAAATAGTACAAACTAAAAAACAAAACACACACACATGCATGCACACACACACACACACACACACACATTCCCTCCTCCCTGGAAAGTGAATACCCATTATGACATCATGACTATTGTAAACAATTTCATGATTTTGTCACCTCTTCATAGTTTACAAATATAAAACTCTTCATCCTAAAATCCATCCCTTAACAATAGGCAAATGAAATCAGTTATGTCATCTCAAATCCAATTGTTAGCAAAATGTCCAAACACAGCTCTATAGGTCATAATTGACATATATAAAACTCAGTGTTCCACATCTCAACTTCTTGCTCTAAAAAAAAATCCCATTTAAAAGTCACATGATCACCACAATATCCTAATATGCAGAGAGAAAATGAATCTTTTAACAAAGAGACCATTTTGCCTTTACAAAAGACAACCTCCAATATGCAATTTTCCCCATTTCAAATCCCAAATATTCCAAAAAACTAGCCCAAATAGTAATTTATCCCATTCAAATAAACATTTCATATCTCTTATAAATAGTCCACATTTCACAAATATAAATATCATATAGTGCTTTATGTGACAATCACCAGGAAGGGGAAGGCAGCATTGTTTGTTTCCTCTCCCAGTGACCTTTGCATGACAAGTGAAAATACTGATGACCCATTCTTTGGTTGGATTTAGACATCGTCTTAGAACAAGGGTCTTCAAACTTGGTAAGTTTAAGACTTGTGGACTTCAACTTCCAGAATTCCTGAGCTAATATGACTGGAGGAGGAATTCTGGGAGTTGAAGTCCATGTCTTAAAGCTGTCAAGTTAGAAGACCTTTGTCTTCGAATAATACAGGAGGGAAGCAAGATTGTCAAAGCCTCTCTTTCCCCCAGGGTTCTGCTAAGCAACCATCCTTTTTAAAAACATGAGCATGAGAGCTGAAGCTTTGAAAACTCAACGTATTTTTGAAAGCATCCATCTCTATAATTTTTGGTATTGCAGTTTTTTTTTCTGTCTTCAGTCTTTCTCAAGTTCAGGAATTTAAGGCATGTGGACTTCAACTGCCAGAATTCCCCAGCCATCAAACAAGCTAAGGAATTCTGGGAATTAAAGTTCATCTCTTAAAGTTGTTGAAATTGAAAAACACTAGATTAGTTTGTTATTTGTTGCCATATATATTGAAGAAATATTGTGAAGACAGCAACTTTATCTTGACCAAGATGTTTCATTTTTAAGTTCTAAAATTGCAGATTCATAAATAGAGGGCATTTAATCCAATGGCCCAACCCCTTGCATGATGTAACAATCCAACTTAAAGAATTCCAGGCAGATATCAACATACAAAGTTAAATGCAGTTTAAATTAACCATAACTGATGTCAGAGATATGGAAACTGTGGTCAATCAAACATAACTTTATAATTCTATCATCCTTAGCAGTAGTTGGAATTAATTTAGTTGAACCACATATTTTAAATCCTTATTTACTATTTTTGAAATTAATGGTATTCAGGTCAACAACCTGTTGATTTCAATAGAATTAAAACATCATTAAACTAGGCTTCGTTTAGACATCATGAAAAACCACAATATTTGATTTTGATGTACTGTAGAGTGTTATATGAACAAACGATTCTAGTTTATTTTAGAATCTATGATTAAGCAATCATATACCAATCAGGATTCATCCAATAGAGATTAAGGAGGAAATGTTTTCTCCACTGCTGTATTCTATCTCACAAAAATACTATCTGTACCAGTTCCTGAACCAATTAAGAATTTGATCATGTGAGGACAAATTAAGGAGGAAAAATCTCAACCTTTGATAAATTATTCCTTTTTGCTTGTGTCTTGGAAAAGAAAACATTGACCTAGTATTTTACATGATGATGAACTATGGCTCTTAGTAATAATATACCATTAGCCATGATTAAGGTTTCTGGGAACTAGTCAAGCATCATATTGTTCTGACCAAGACTTACTGAGATACTAACAAACACACATTAGTCCCAAAACCTTTTTTTCTGTATTTCAACAGCTGTGAATTTTAGACATTCCCAGCCCGTAATGAGTTTCAAACAGTTTGTAAATAGTCCCATGGATGTCTGCCAAAGTGCTTCAGGATAAGTCTGATAAGCATGCACCTTTATCTTCCTTGAAATGTTGCCAACGACTAAATTTCCAGTTAGTTATACAAGGCCAGACAGAGCACAAATTCAAAACAGAGCTTCAGGTTTCAAACCGACCAGTACGAACAAAGTTGCTTCCTGCAAAGGTTCCTGTCCCTTTGCTCCTCCTTTATGTCTGATGGGAGGGGCCAATCATCTCCAAGCCTTACTCCCAAGTTGCCCCTTTTGTCTTAACTGTTCTTGCCTTCTGGCAGCTCTGTGCATGTATGCACCGGGAACAGGCTCCGTAGTCTCTGCCTTGTTGCTGTCAGATTCTGGAGGTTCCAGAGTCAGCATATAACTCCTAGGTGGCCGCTTGGAGCGTCCAATCACGGCAGCCCGTTAACTAGCCAATCGGATCAGTCTGGAGTGACCAATCACAACCCGCTGTTGATGGACCAATCAGGATTGCAGGATTATGAGCCTGCTGTTGACGGGCCAATTAGGTTTGCAGGATTACAAGCCTGCTAATTCATAAATGCTTAGATAATTTTAAGCATTTATTTATAAAATGTATATACCAGCGGTGCAGTTTTTATGTGTGTGGGAGTCTGGTTTATTTAAAATATATTTATTTAAAATATTTCCCTGAGGATGGGCTCCAGCATGAACCCAAAAGTTTGGAAGAATAAATGTTTGGTCCCGGTGATCAGCTCAGATTGGACCCTACAACAATCTTACCATTCGTATATTATATATCACAAATATAAGTGGTATACAAGAACACACACACAGAGAATAAACTTATGCACTGTAAATATAGCAAGTGTGATTAAAGTAACATGACTGAAGTGTCCAATACAAAGAGGAAGAACATTTATTTATGTAGAATGTTTTGTTTTTGTTTTGTTTTTGTTTTTGTTTTGTTTTTGTTTTTGTTTTGTTTTGTTTTGTTTTGTTTTGTTTTGTTTTTGTTTTGTTTTTGTTTTGTTTTTGTTTTGTTTTTGTTTTGTTTTTGTTTTCTTTTTGTTTTCTTTTTGTTTTGTTTTTGTTTTGTTGGAAGAAAACATTCCAAAGGGGAGGAATTACCTAAGAAGTTCACAACTACAGATATGGAAAGCACATCATCTACAAAGATACTGACACAGCTAAAATGAGTTCCAAATATCAGTGGGATTCCTCAAAGCCCTGCTGAATTTTATCCGCTTGCAGACTCAATGAACTAATTTTGAGCTACTGCTGGTAACTTTCATCTTAAACTGGCTGCTCCCTAGGCCAATAAAGACTGACTAATTGCACAGAGAGCACTGGTTCAGAGCATTCAGTTCTCAGGTTGATGCAAAGAATCTGCATGGTTTAGTTTTACTTCCAGGTCAGGGAAGAATTTTACACATTTATGAATTGTGCAGAGCTTGCAAATTTATCAAGAAATTAGACCAAATTTTAAGTACAAATACCCTTAGGAATCATATTTCTATATTTCTAAACAGGTAAGTAACTTCTGACCTTTCATATGTTACTGAACTACAGTATAATTCCAGAACATTCAGAGTCAACATTGGAGTATGTTGGGAGTTGTAATTGAGTAAGATCTTGAGGAACACACATATATATATAGAGAGAGAGAGAGTCCACCAACATGAATCAAGACTTGCTACAGTTAGTGGAAATTGTGGCAGGACTCCAGGAGATTTTTTCCTCTAGTTCTGCTCAGATACATCTCCAAATCTGAATTTTAATTTGGGTGATGTGCAGAAGAAATCTTACAGACATACAGTCAACCAGAAAGTTTTCCACTTGATGCAATTAAATTCTTGTCTGAATGCACATATTGAAATTATTGTTTTTAAAGCTTTATTTAAAATTTAGTTTGATGCTTTCAAAAAACAGTTCATCAATTAATAAGAAACCTGCAGGCTATATGGAGAAGAAGAGAAGATCTGGTGATTAGAACAGAAAGCAGATAGCTACCATGGCTATTGTAATGAGATGAAGAAATGATTTTTCCATCAAAAAAGATTAGTGGAAATGTGGATGAATTCTACCCTCGGAAATTCAGTGTCGTACATGTGCCTATGGCATCTTTAAGACAATGACACAAGCTAAAAAGACATCAAAATTGCTGAATGGGGTTTTCAGGACATCAGCAATGCCATTGACTTCATCACTGAGTGAATTAGCTACATGGTGAAAAGTAGAATGTGAAGAAGTTATTTGAATTATTCTGACAAGATTTTTAAGGTATTTTATTTTTTTTAAAAAATGCTTAGTTTCCATTCCTGATCTATCTTCAATATTTTCTCTGGAGCCAACAAGGTTACCTGCTTACTTAACAAAATGCTGAGAATCTTACAGGCTCAGCAGCTGAAACTTTCTAATGAAAACTATGAAGCCTATAATAATTTTGAAAGTGCTGGTTGTCTTCCTCTTCGTTGTGACCCATTTTCTAAATGCTGATACAACAATCAGCCTTGATGTGAATGGGAGTGTAAACTTCATTGCACTTACAATTAATCATCAAAACAAAGAGAAAGGACATTTTCTTTTAACTTTTACAGCATAGGAGTTGTATGGCAACATTTGAATTTTTTCTTTCCCTTCCCTGAAATTCCTAAGGAAAGCTATGAAAGGCACTAAAAGCTGCTACAGTGCAGGAAGTCTTGGGATCAACGGACATGCCTTTTATATTGTTGGCATTCATTTTTATTTTAATTGGCTAAGTCATGATGAATTGAACCAACCATCCAAAGGGCCTATATATTTGCATCTTTTTCAGAGGTTGATATTCTCTCTGTTGCATCATCATCATCAACATCAACATCCTCACATCCTCAGTTACATGATAAAAAATAAACACAAGACTTATACCCATTTTTTTCTCTGCCCCTTTCCATAAAACAAATTCTTTTCTACCAGGAATGGTTCAAAAAGCAAAATAACTTTCAAGTCACATGCATGGGGTCTACTCATTTCCACACATTGGCATATTAGGATAGAAGCCTTCTGATTCAGAAAAGGAAGACATAAAAAAAAATGTGGTTTTGGAAACTACTTCTTAATATAATTCATGTCCAGACTCCTGGGGAAAGAATTGTAAGTCTTCAGATGGGAAAAAGCCAAAACACTCAGCTATCCTGCAAGAAGAGAAAGCAACGAAGACAACTGTGGAAGGCAAAAAGCAGGAAAAAAAATCCTAGATAATATCCTGGATTGGATTGCAGAACTTTCTAGCAAAAGAGGCATAGTAATAATGGGAGATTTTAAGTTTTCAGACATCTGTTAGAAAACCAACCTGACTATAACTCAAGGTCTCTAGCATTTGACTCCTACATTTCAGGAGAGCCAATTCCAACAACTTTAGAGAAATACTATTTAGTGTGATGCAATGTAGCCTGAAATCACAGGAGAGAAAGGCTCTTTCCCAAGCAAAGCTTAGGATATTTGTTGGGCAGGAAGAGAGCAAGTTGGAATCTCCCCAGCAATTCATAGAGTATATCTACACCAGTTCTGTGGGTGTGGCTTAGGTGGTGGGCGTGGCTTGATGGTCATGTGACTGGGTGGACATGGCCTGGTGGTCATGTTATTGGCTGGGCGTGGCCAACTCAATATCACTCACAGTGAGGCACGCATCTCCTCGCCTGGCCTCTCATGACTGTGGAGATGCTGCAACAGTCATAAGTCATAAGTGTGAAAAATGGTCATAAATAACTTTTTTCAGTGTCTGTAACTTTGAATGGTCACTCCACACAAGCAAAGTTCCAGCAAAGGAGGGAAAAAAAAATCCAGAGAAGTTCCAGAGACAGGAAGTCTACATTCTTGCCAAGAATGTAATAAGGGTTAACGGAGAGGCAGTTTCTGTAAGCAATACCAGAATATTTCCTTCCTGCCTTCCTTACAGGATTCCTTACAGGATTGGGCCAGTAATTTCTTCTAACAATTGGTTCTCTGAACTGCTTAGAATGTTAACAACCAGTTCTAGAGAATAGGTGCAAACTGGTAGAATCCCATCCCTAATCTACACTGGTAGTTATGGCAGATAATTACTTTAGTCTAGCAAATTCTATTTCTAGGTAAACAATAAAATAACTACTCAGAAATAATTTCTTGTGTTGTCCTTGGTCCTTTGGCCATGGACAGAAATCCTAAGGCCAAAACAACTGCATTAAGATTTGGAATTTATTAAAAAACTAAATAACTGAACTACAGTCACAAACTGCTCCAATTAGGAAAGAAAAAGAAAGGTAGGAGGACCATTTAGGAAACCACAGATGATGGATAGAACTTTCGGCTGAGAAAATCATTAAGAGGGGAATATGTGGGAAATGGAAAATGAGTATAATAAGCAAGGAGATGTATCAGCAAGTAGTTAATATCTTCAAAAATAATGACTGTCTTCAAAGCAAGACAATTACAACTTAAATTATTTATTGCAACTCTTTTTCTGAACGGACAGAATTTATACAAGATAGGCAAGGTATTTTTCAATCAAATGCTAAACATCTGAATTATCAAAAAGTAAACCGTTCTTTCCTACTTTGAATAATTGCATACTTTGAATTTCGTCTTTCTTATCTACACCAGAATGAATTGACATCTACCTATGTTTTGTTTAGAAGAGTTTTTTGAAGCAGAAATACTAGAATGTTGCAGACCAATTTCTCTACAAAAAGTAAGTTAAGAAATACATTTTTTTAAAAAAAAATCAATAGTTTATTGCTAAACTATAGCAAAGGATGGATGGAGAACTGTTCAAAATAAAAGCAATAATGAAAAGCATTTTAAATACTGGGTACATTTTACATATGCACCTGCGCACACTCATATACAAAGCAAAACATACTTGCGTGCACACACATACTTAAATAACAAATAACTCTAATGTGAAATAAAAATCCTTGCACACTATATATTAGCATTCCTTCACTCAATTATTATTACTACAAAATGTGATTAATTTAACCATGCCATAAGTTTGTTATTATTTGGCACTCTGGGGACTCCATCTTTGCATACATTAGCACAAGCAGTTGTTCTTTAGTTTCTAAGCATCATTGAAAGAGACAGGGTTTGCAATGCGTAAAAAATACGAGAACTTCAGCCCCAGACCATTATTTATTTTCATGCTTTCACTTGCAAATGTAGCTAGCTTACAACACATTTTAAGCCTGTGGCCTGTTACTATCGATATAAAATATTCATTAATGCTGTACAAATAGCAGAAAGGAATGCTTAATTTTTTCCCATACAGATGATAAATATTTTAAGGCTATTTTGTGCTGTATGATTGTATTATGGCACAGAGAATTAATGCTTAATAAAATTGTTTTATTAGAGTGCAATATATAACCAATACATACATAAAAATTGTTTTATTGGAGTGCAATACATACATCACCAGAGGATCATGGCAACTGACAATGTTTATTCAAAGTACAATGGACAATTCTACATTGTCCATTGAAAGATTCTTTGGCCTATATATTGCTGTCAAGTCTACATCTTGACTTCTGGAACCCTTTGCTACATTCTTATTTCTAGATTTTTTTTTTCCTTTTAGAACATGGTTAGGTTTGTTTGGGGTAAGAAAGGATAACTTAAGATTCGGTCTCAGGTTCACCTTCCCTTTCTAGTTCATTTCTGTTGTGTGGGAAGGGACTAGTGCAGACATCCTGGACCTTGTAAGATAGAGGTTCCCAAACTTGACAATTTTAATAGTTGTGGATTTCAACTCCCAGAATGAAGTCCACAAGTCTTAAAGTTGCCAAGCTTGGGGACCCCTGTTGTAAGATTTCAAGTTAAAGCATTCCTGGCAGATGGTTGTCCTGTCTCTGTTTGCATACCTCAATGAAAGAAGGCTTATAATGTTCTTAACCCTAATCCCCATGGCCCTGTGCTCTTTTTCTCATTTCCCATCCAGTGCATTTTCTCTTTCTCTTTCTCTTTCTCTTTCTCTTTCTCTGCCCTATCCTATCCTATCCTATCCTATCCTATCCTATCCTATCCTATCCTATCCTATCCTATCCTATCCTTTTCTCTCCTTTCCTACCAGGCAATACTGCTGAGAGACGAGGGCAGTATCTATGCTTAATGAATGAACAAATGTTTCATTACAATCCATGCTAGATCATAAAAATTTAAACAATCAACTACAACCTGAGAATACACCCTCTCATCCATTAAGTAAATAATCTACTTCTATTCCATGCTCAATATGTTGGCTTCTCAAAAAAGAACCAAGGGAGGAAATAAGCACAATCTCTCTCTCTCTTTTTTTAAAGTTTGGCATTGAATGTAGGGTGTTTCTGGGCTTTTGGGCTCTGAACTCAAACCATTCCCAATGATTTGGTGTTACTCTGAATTGGGAAGGAAAAAACATATGCTCTAAGAGCTATTGTGTTCTTTTCCCTTGACAGTTAGCAGCGGATAAAAAAAATGGAACTGTTTGTCTCCCAGTACTATACTCTGTGTATATAATCTGCCCAGTATATTATTGCAACAAAGTACATCACAATGTGCCATTGAAACTAAAAATGGGTTGATTGTTCATCTTAATGTGTTTTGGCATCGTGGATTCTCTTGTAGCTACAGAAAGATTTTCTCCTTAAAGAATTTAAAATGCCAAGGCTGAGTTTTGCATTGGAAATAAGGCACAAGTAAACGAAGAGAGATTTGTAATCATTACAATACAAGAGTTTACCATGGAAATAGCATCCATGAATAATGCAATATAAACTGCCCCAGGAAAGAAAGAACCCTCACAAAATGATTGTGCCAGATTTAATGGCTTAGGCTGTCCACTACTGGTGTTACAAAAGGCATCTGTTTCCATTTATACACTAATCCAATGAGAGCCTGGAGTTACAAATTGTTTGACAATCAAAGTTCTGACCAGGAGCAACCTATGCTAAATAGCAAGACTAGATATGTAACTTGCATTAGGATTCAAGAACAAAAAGTTCGACACTTCTACCGCCAGAGTTGTTCAACAGAAAAAAAAATGAAACCCTCTTAAAGAAGGGTTGAATCACTCCTCAACCTACTCAACCTAAGATACTTGTTCAGATGTAACACAAAATAAAAGTTGTTTTCTTGTTAACTATCTTTCAATTCCCTGAAATCTACCTGGCTATTAACATTTTCCAATCTAAAAAAAATGCATCATGGAATGATTTTTTTCTTCTCTGGAAAATAAGAGAGATCACAAACTCTTGGAGAGATGACTGTAGCAGGAAAAAGACAATTATCCATATGTTGACCATCACTAAATAAAAGCAACTTCTTTCACCTATGAGAATGTCATGCAATTCTCTTCATTTGAGGAAATTTCAGAAGAATATTGTCTTCCGTGAAACTGAAGGAGAACTAGAAAGGGAAAAATAGCAGTTCATGCACAACACTAATTCCACAGCTTTTATTGGCTTTTTATTGGCCTTTCTAATAACTCTTTGATTTGGGAAGATTATTTTATGACATTTTCAAATGTATCTCCCTTATGACTGCAAAAAAGGAAACTTAATTTATATTTTGTACTTGACCGTAGCAGCCTTATTAATTTCTATGTGTACAATAGATGCATATATTATGAGGAAATAATTGTTCAAAAAATAGACTACAAACGTATTTCATGCAATGAATAGCTCTTATATGTAGTACTTTCTGAAGTGGAGGTTTCTATAAATCTGAACTGGTTCCATGAGTTTCTCCTTTTGTGTCGATACATTTTAAACCACACTAATGGTTGATGTCTTCATATCTGCCGCAAGATGGCCCTCAACCTATGACCACAATTGAGCCCAAAATTTCTGTCACTAAGTGAGATATTTGTTCACTTAGTTTTGCCCCATTTTATCACCTTTCCTGCCACATTTATTAAGTGAAGCATTGTAGTTGTTAAGTTAGTAACACAATTGTTAAGTGAATATGGTTTCACCCATTGATTCTGCTTGTCAAAAGGTCACAAATGTGATCACATGACCCCAGGACAACCATCATAAATATGAGTCAGTTGCCAAGATTCAAAATTTTGATCATATGAGCATTGGGATCATGAAATGGTCATAAGCCATTTCTCTCATTGCTGTTATAACTTCAAACAGTCACTAAATGAACTTTTGTAAGTCAAAGACTACTTGTACAAGTTCTCATTGTTGTCAAGAACCCAATTTTGTTTTAAATGGAAGAATTAAGCACCTCCAGAAACATGTTCAACATTCACAGTGTTTAAAAATTACAGTATATGTCAGGGGTCTCTCTTCACCATCTTGAGAGTCAGACATGTTCCTTGCCTGTAATACAAGGGAGTAAAAGAATTTCATTTTGTCTTCAGCAATTGCTCATTTCACTTAGCAAACTATCTTCATAGATGTTTAAACAGAGGCCAATGGATTGTCTGGTTTTTCTTTGAAGAGGTTTCACTTCTCATCCAAAAAGCTTCTTCAGCTCTGACTGGATGGGGGAATGCAAGGATTTATACTCATTGCAGACAGCTGGTCATTTGCATTCTTTTAGTGAGTAATCAAGGCCACCTGGAGGTTTATCTGTGTCATCAGGGTCAGCTGAGTGGTGCAAAAGGGTGTGGAGACTTCTTGGAACTGTTGAAAGAACTATGTTGTAGATTGGAAATAGATAATATTGTATCGCTCTCTCTCTGTCGAGAGAAGGCTGTTCAATTTTGACATAGATGATCTTTTTGACCCCACTTTCAAACCAGCGGTCCTCTCTGTCCAAAATGTGGACTTTGTTGTCTTCAAAATAGTGGCCTTTGTCTTTTAAATGCAGATGGACTATTGATTCTAGTCATGATGGGCAATAAATCATCAAATGAGTTTGCAAGAAATTTTCCAAAGACCAACTAATCAGTTTCAAAGGTTTAATTTTTTATGTAGTCAAAGTAATCAAACAATGGTTTGGATTTGTCTGAAAATTGAATGAATTCATCTGAAACAAAACTGAAATTGATTTTCCAAACAGTTACATTATGTAATTTTGAAAAACATGAGTGTGTTAGGACATACACATCTGCGTAGGCAAAATTACAGTTCAGATATGAAACTCAGGTCTGAAATAGGTTTTAATCCCATTTCTCATCTTTCAAGTTATATTTTGATTTATACAATATTTTAATCTTGCATGACCTTTTCTCTAAATCATTTTATCACTAATTTTAATCCCCATAACTCTCCACAAACAGCTTTTCATTATCATCCTATGAATTCTTTTTTTTTTTTTTAAACAAATTTTATTAATTTTACAAAAAACACAATATACAAACATACAAAACACAAAACATAAACAAAACTAAAAGATCTTTTCTGAAGGTTGTCTGATCCAGGGTTAAAACTCTTCACACAGACACAAATTCAAACATCATATTCATCCCATATATCCTTCCATATCTTATTATCATTTTCTTTTTTTATATATATATATAAACCATTTTTATCAATTTTATAAAAACAATGCACAAAAAATCAAGGCATAATAGCTTATAAATTCTTTTCCAGGAAAAAATAATAATAAAAAACCAATAGAACATAACAATTCCAAATTATAGTATCAATACTTTATCTATTTAACTTCATATCTTATCCCTACTTCTCCTTTTCATCCAAATTATTTCTTGTTAATTAAAATTTTATTGCCTTTTATCAATATACAAAATCCAAAAAAAAACCATAACAAAACTTTTCTATATCCTTTCATATCTTATTACCATTTTCAATAACATTCTTTGTCTGTTCTATTTCCAACTATCCATTCATCTTTTTTCTTTTACTATACTTCTCCTATACACCAATTGGAGTAACGTCTATAACTCATTACCCTAACTTAAAAGTACTTCGTATAACAATTTTTCTTGGGATTCTGTTTAAAAGATTCTAAAATTACATAATAAATTTTATACTCTAAATACACATATAAAAACACAATCTTATGTACCCTCCAGAATCCCTCTTTGATCCTAAATTAAATTCACCCATTGTCTCTAAATAAACTTTTTTTCTTTAGATCTTGCTTCCCCGCATTGAGGCTTCTCCTCCCCCCCTTTCTCTCTTGCTTATTCTTCTCCTTGCCCTTTTTACCCCTTTGTTTTTCCTCCTCCCTTTTCTTACTCCTTTTCCTTTGCTTTCTAACCTTGCCTCCACCTTTTCGCTCATTTTTCTCTTCTTTGGTTGTTTTTATAATTCTTAAAATCCCCTTTTTCTTATCCTTTTTCTCCTCCTCTCCGGAAAGGACCCATTGTTCATCAAAGATGGCTTCTTCTTCCTCTTCTTCCTTGTCCCAGTCCTTCTGCTGCGTAATCAACTTTTCATAAGTACATAACGCCATTTCTAAAAATTGAAACAAAGCGCCCAAAGTATCTTCCTTTTTATATTTTTGATATTCAGTCTTTAGTTCATCCACAAGCGATGCCATTATGAAAAGAGAAACTTTTCCCAAAACAACCACAAGTATTTTTAATCAAAAACAATTCAAAAAAAAGTTCCAAAAGTTAATACTTTTCTTCCTTCTTCTCTTTCTCTTTCTGGGGTTAATGTTTAATCAAAGAGGTCCAATTACCACATACCTTTCTTTGGGATTCTAGGCAATCTCCTCCTTTTTCAGCTTCTGCTCCAATTTTTTCTCCTCTCCCTTCCCACTTGCAATATCAATTTTAAACAATCAGAAATCCATACCTCCAACAAGGGTTTTCCAATTTCTTAAATTTTTCAATGTCCAAAAATCCTTTTGTCCCTTAGCTTCAACTCTCAAAACAATTCACTTTCAGTGTCCAATATATCCAAACATTTCTGCTGTTTCCATGGGGTGGGAGAGTGAAGAAAAAAAAAAAGTTCCCTTTAACAGCTTCTCCGCCGCTTTCGCTCTTCTTAGGGATACAATGTATCCTCCAGCAATTCAAACAGCTCAGTTCCAGGCAATTTAAAGGATGTTACTTGACCCGGCTCAGACATCACTTTCACTCTTCTCCTCCAGCGCAATCTTACCCGGTTGCTGGCTTCTTCGTGGCGGCCATTGCTGACCGCCGCTCCACCGCCTTGGGAAAAAGGGGTTTTTCCGGCGAAGGGGGGGGTCTGCGACACCCCCAACCCCCTGTCCGGCTCCCCTCTCTCTTCAGCTGTCCCTACAGGGCAGTCATATCCCCCTGACCCATCTGGATCGGGGGTACCTCGACGGCTAGCACAGCAGGAATCGCGAGCTGTCGCGAATTCCTGCTGCCCCAAAGCCACGCGAAACCGGAAACCCATCATCCTATGAATTCTTGTCCTCAGTTTTCTAATGGGTATTAATATTCCCTCTGGGTATTATTGTACATATATCTAAATTAAATTGCTTCCCATCACTATTTTCCCATTCCTCCACCTTCTTTCCTCCATGATACCTGCAGATCCTGATTTGATATCAGATGTGGATTTAATAAACATCTACTTTAAATTCTCATGTTAGTGCAATGATGAATGCCCCCCTTTTCTGTTATTGATGTCCACAGAGTTCTCAGCCAAGGTCTAATCTTCTGGTCAGTGAATTTCTAGTTCCAAAATCTCTGGGAATCTTTTCAGATGAATGGCCTTGATGAATTCAGATACCAAGCATCTTGTCCAAGATGACACATGCTGTGTATCACCAAAGGAACAAGGATTAGCATTTAAAATCCTTCTGATTCTTGGCTGATAAATGCAGGGCACTAGACGTACAATAAGCAACGCTCATTTTTTTCTGACAACTTATCGTAACTGTGGAATTGCCAAAGAATAATACAATGTACTAAAGTATTACTCACCAGATGATTCTGTTTGAAAATGAAACCAGTATTAATCTACCAAAATATAGCATTTCATGAAATATAGCACAAGAGAATTACAGTCAAGAAAACAACCAAAGGGATTGTCAAACAAATCAATCCAGAATTTTCACTTGAGGAACAAATAAATTTGATGGAATGGTTATTTGAGGAATATAAACAAAGCCTCATCAAGATAAGGTGTTTAAAAATGATTACAAAGAACATGAAATAAAACAAGCAAACAAAAAATATACAAAGAACATTATGTCGGTAAAATGATTGAGCCAAGTATAAAACAGATACAACTGATCCTGGGATGATTTGCAAAGTTAGATATTTATCAAATTATTAAAGTGCAAAAATGATTAAGTCCTGGGATTGATTGCTAGCTTAACTTAATATATCATCTGAGACCAATAATTTGAGCATGCATACTAGAGATATGTAAATTTTTTGATGTAGAAATTAAAAACAGAGTGATTTCATTAAATCACTGAATTGAACAAGAAAGTTGACTCACCACATTGAATGCTTCCAAATTATTGAGTCTTCCAAACAGAAAAATGCCCTTTTCTAAATCTGTTCAGGGACCTGAACTGAACCAATTCAATTATTTGATTTGAATGTTTGCACCAATGAATTGATTAAAAGTGAATCCAATTCTGAATCAGCAATTTCTACTGATGGAATATATGAAACTGAGAACAAAAGGTCTGCATATGCTATAAGATGTAAACATTAAGCAAAAATTTCTGCTGGAATTTCCAGTTCTCAAAAGAAATATGGACTCACTGCCATATATAGGAACTTTAGATGCTTGACAAGGGGAAGTAATTTTCCACTACATTTCTACATCTTAGGTCAAAAGTGAATTCATGCAGTCCTCTGCAGCTAAGCTTGTTCCTAATGGTAAATGCTGTGGTCACAGTGGTGTAATTTTAATTATAAATGTGCCTCCTGGAATTACCCTGTTTCTCTTGATTTGCAACGACTGCCTTAAAAAAAAAACATTCTCTGTTCAAAGCATTGGAAACCTTGAAGTTTTATGACTCAGACTTATGGATTTGATGGACTGATGTCATCCTTCTCTTAATTAAGGACCAAACCTCTTCTATCAACATTTTATAGGCTAAAATAATATTCTCTGTCAAACAACCTTAAATTTTGGTGCTGGTAGATATATGTGAAATTTTGAGATGTTTTATAAGGAATCTCACAAAATAACTGCCAGACTACATGCATTCTACCACAAAGTACCTATTTGCAAGAATCATTTTGACGAAGAAACTTCAAGTCTCTCCCTTTCTATTAGCACATTCTTCACTTTTTCCTTTTTTTTCTGAACAAGAAAACACTTACAACAACATCAATGATTGCAGTAACCATCATCTCCATTGGATGCAAATGCCCTTCAAACCAGGGAGAAGAAATAAAATGAAAATAGCAGTTGTGATCACGTAATTGCTGATCCTCTTCATGGTAGTCATTTTTTCTTTGTCAAAATGATTCTTGCAAATAGGTACTTTGTGGTAGAATGCATTCGTCTGGCAGTTATTTTGTGAGATTCCTTATAAAACATCTCAAAATTTCACATGTATCTACCAGCACCAAAATTTAAGGTTGTTTGACAGAGAAAATTTCCTTGTGGAGCCCTAAAGAAGTTTATTTTCCTATGTGTTATGAACCCTCATAATCACAATCTCTCATTCCCAACCAGTGATAATCTTGCGCCAATAAAGTATCACACATTATATCCATATACTACTAAAACACTTGTCGTCATGACTGGGCAAGACAGTGCATCATAGATAAATAATTTTTTTGAACCAAAGTACCTTAAATGGGCTAATTTCAGTAATGGGATTCAATTTTTTTTTACTACCACTTCTGTGGGTGTGGTTTGGTGGGCGTGGCAGGGGAAGGATACTATAAAATCTCCAGTCAGAGGTGGTATTTGCCAGTTCTCTGAGCTACTCAAAATTTTCACAACCAGTTCTCCAGAACCTGCTGAATACCACCTCTGGCTAATTTGCATGATATTTCCACACTTGGCAATCCATGATGCTAAACTGGGAGAAGTTGTGGCTGTTTCAATGTTACTTTACTGCTACTGTGGTCACATGATCTTCATTTTCAATGTTCCATGGCAATTTCTAAGCCAGCCTCACATGCCCTGGCTTCCTCTCCCCACCCAGCAGCAGTGATGGAATTTCTGACAGAAAGGGAATGGAATGGATATTTCTGATGCTCCCTGCCAGCTTCCACAGGGAAACTTAATTGTGATACCAGAAGGAAGTCAGACAATTGTACAGTTTGTGTCATCTTTTTATCTCTATAAAAAAATCCATTTCAACCCTGACATCTAAGGCTTTCATACTTAGGCATTATTAACAATGGGAATGTTCATAATTTATTATTGATCTGAGATACTTCACTGGTTATCTATATCTGTCTCATTTCTTTGCATGCTATGGATCTCTTATGCTGCTAAATGTCAATTTTGTTTTAAAATACATAAAACAGAGATGAACATAATTAGTACATCAACTTGCCATGTTGCTCCATATACCTTCCAGGTCATGCAAACTTGGGAGTCAGACAAACTTCTTGAAAACCTTGTGCCTAAATCTTTGCCAACCTTGTTGTATGAAATTAACTAGAACTAAGCTTAGTGTTTGGATTTGTGTTGTAGCAGATGTGCATTTGAGATGACTAGCCAAAAAAGATAGAAGAGACTTCTCTTCATCCTTTTATAATTTATTACCACGACTTAGGTATGGTCCGATAAATTTTTCTATGAATTTTGAATTAAAAAAAAATAGCCCAGCAATTTAATGCATGAGAAATCTGTCCAAATCATCATCATCATCTTCTTTTAATGATCCCATAATCTCTTATGGGATGGAGGGATGGAGTCTGGGCAACTGAATGGAGCTAGCAGAGTGTTTTTATGACTGGATGCCCTTCCTGTCACCAATGTGGAGTTTTGTTCAGCAAATATATGCTCAGTGTGCCCAAAGAGAGAAATATCTGCCTCTACTTAGATCAAACTCACAGCCTCCTCATTGTGAGGTGAGAGCTCCACCTCTAGGCCACCACACCACTAGAAATCTGCCTCCAAATGAAGACATAAAAATGGATGAGTCTATCCTGCCTGTTAATAACTAGTTCAGAGGCTGCTTTAGTCAACTTAATATAGAAAAGGCAGGTATAATCAGGGAAACCAACTGCTGGTTGGTTATGCCAATGTTATATAATCTTAAAGATCAAATATCTTCTTCGATACTTAGCAAGCTCAGATGCCTCTACAACAGGGGTCTTCAAACTTTACGGCTTTAAGACTTGTGGACTTCAACTCCCAGAATTCCTCCTCTAGTCATGTTAGCTCAGGAATCCTGGGAGTTGAAGTCCACAAGTTTTAAACTTGCCAAGTTTGAAGACCCTTGTAAGATGCAGAGAGAAGCCTTGCCTTACTGTGGTGACCTTGACTGCCGTGCTGGCTTGTTTCATGGGACTCTTTTGAAAACGGTTTGGAAATGTTAGCTAGTACAAGATCTCCATGTTGGTGAGAGCAAGTTCTATTAAACCACCCCCGGTTTAACCAGGGGTGGGATTCAACCAGTGTTACTACCGGTTTGGTTCGTGCACATGTGATATACCTAAAGCTGTGCTGCCTGGACAGCTGATAAGCGCTGCGTGCAGGTGTGCAGCATTTGAAAAAGCACTTTTTCCTGCTTTTTCAAGCACAGCTGTGCTGCGCAAAGCAGCTGAGATTGAAAAGCAAAAATAAAGGTCAAGTAAGAGCCTGGGTGGGCATGTGCGCCAAAGAGCAGCAGAGAACTGGTTTTGTGTCGACTGCTCTTCAGAGCTACCAGTTCTATAGAGCTGGGCAGAACCGGTAGCATCCCATCCCTGGGTTTAACAAAGGGGGGGGGGAAAATCCCAATATGCCACGTGATGTCATGACAGCACAAGTGTGACACACCTGTATTAGAAGATACAGTACCTGTCCTGCACAGTTTGTCACAGTTTTCTAAGCCCAATTCAGTCTCCTTGTTTTACTCTTTAACATATCAAATAGGACCAAATTACTAACCTCCTAAGATCTTAAAGCATTGCTACTGTGTTTCTCCAACAATACGGCCTCCACCAATAGGAAGGCCCAGCATGTTTTTTGGGCATAAAATCAAATTTAGTCCCTCCCCCTAAATTTAGGCCTATTTTAAAATATGCAAAATAAGGGGGAAGGGTGGGGAGACTTGCCGTTAGGAGCACCAGGCAATTCCTCACCACCAGCCGCTCCTAACAGGCGATCATGGTGAAGCGCGGAGAGCTCCCTACTCCCACCAAACACCTTTGCTGCAGACACCTTTGGCACCCGTCGCTGTTGCTTTCCCTTCTGCCCATTCCGCCGCCACATTTGGAGCTGCCGCTTCTGTGCTTGGAGTGCCGCTGCCATTTGGAGCTCCAAACGTGGAAGTGGCAGCTCCAAACATGATGGCGGCCTATCTTTTTATTTTGGTCCACACAAAGTTCAGAGCAAGCAAGAGAGAGAGACTGCGATGCCTCCATCCAAGATGGCAACCTCACTTGTGGATCACAACGTGGCTGGAAGCCCAAATTGGCGGGATACGATGGCAATCTTTTTGGAGCGAGAGGAAAGGGAGAGAAGAGTTGTGAGACGTAATTTGCAGGAGGAAGTGGGTGTACCCCACAGCAGGGAGTCCAAGGAAGAAGGGCCAGTAGGCAACAGAGAGCACCCCATAGCTCCGGAAGCAGCCTAGAGATGCGACCGGGAAGAGGCACAGATGCTGCCTTATAGTCCCCAAACCAACTGCGTGTGCTGCCTTTAGTTATGTGCGCTCCACTCTTTGGGCATCTCCGTGTGATTGTGACCCTGTTCTTTCCACCTGGCGCCCTTGCTGTTTTCTGGCTCTTTAGCGACTGGCTTCGCGTTTGGAACACGTTCACATTTGGAATTGGTTTGGGGACTACAAGGCAGCATCTGCGCCTCTTCCCGGGCGCGTCTCTAGGCTGCTTCTGGAGCTACGGGATGCTCTCCATTGCCTACCGGCCCTTCTTCCTTGGGCTCCCTGCCATGGGGTACACCTACTTTCTCCTGCAAATTACACCTCGCAACTCATCTCTCCCTTTCCTCTTGCTCCAAAAAGATTGCCATCGTATCCCGCCGATTCGGGCTTCCAGCCACGTTGTGATCCACTAGTGAGGTTGCCATCTTGGATGGAGGCATCTCAGTCTCCCTCTCTTGCTCGCTCTGAACTTCGCGCGGACCAAAATAAAAAGATCACCTGCCGTCATGTTTGGAGCTGCCACTTCCGCGTTTGGAGCTCCAAATGGCGGCGGCACTCCAAACACGGAAGCGGCAGCTCTAAACGTGGTGGCAGAATGGGTAGAAGGGAAAGCAACAGCGGCAGGTGCCAAAGGTATCTTCAGCAAAGGTGGGAGTAGGGAGCTCTCTGCGCTTCGCCATGATCAGCCGTTAGGAGTGGCTGGTGGCAAGGATGCAAGGGGGGGGGAATTAAGTCACCCCCGAAAAGACGGCCTAGCTGTTTTTTCGGGGCTAAAAAAAAAATAAGGCCCGGCCTTATTATGTGAGAAACACGGTAGTTTTCTTCTGAGGACTGTTTTAGTTAATACAAATGTAACCTTGCCTGGAATGGCCTTACACCTGATTGCCATTTTAAATTCTCCCTTCCCACCCATCTTTAAAAAGAGACCAATTTATGATCACAGGCCTTCCTTTGATTGTGTAGAGAGGAGAGAGATCCTTTTTAGCACTGGTAGTTGTTGGTTTTATTAGTCTTTTATTATCATGCTTTCCTAGCCTAGAAAGCTTTCAGTTTTTAAAGGTTGAAATGTTCAAACTAAAACACACAGAATTAGTACAGAGCAGTCAAACATACTCATCTCAGACATATAAAGCTAGGTTCTCTAAAAAGAAAATAGCCTATCTATTTATTTATTTGTAAAATTTATAGTTCACCCATCTTACTTCAAGGTAAAAGGTGCTGATGTTGACAGGAGTCACTATAGTTTGGGACACCTAAATTTTAGGGTAAGGGATGGTGCCACACTATTTGGAAGTGTACTGGGCACCTTATATACTGGGCTGAGGCTGAGAAGGAAGTTACCTCAAATCACAGCTCATTATCGTGAAATAAAAACCCAGCTGACACTTTCTGCTGTCACTCCGCCCTCATTATAACTCTCTGCTCAGCACATATTATCATCCAGAGTGCTGTCTAAATTCCACCCTTCCTCCATTTCAATTATTCCCATCTCTGCACATCACCTGCCTGCAGGAGAGACATGGCCCTGAAAGTCTTTAAAGTATTAACTCCCTGTTTGACTTTTTTTAAACCAGAAAGCATCAACAATCCTATACTTTTGATGGCTGGTTTATAAAAGTAAGCTGTGTTCGTTTTTATGCAACAAGCAGCCGTTTGATTGATTGGAATATTTTCTGCATTGCTGATGCTCTTCCTAACTGTATCTCTAGATAATATACTGAATTTCCTTTCCACTCTGGGCTTCAAATCTGAGCATATGAAAACTCATTCAGAGAAAGCTACGTAATTGGCACTTCCAAAATGGGTGATAAAAGTTTCTTCTATGCCTCGCAGTCTTATATTCTGGAGATAGAATGGTCATCCTTCAGTAACAAATAGGATATTTATTTCTCCAGTAGAAGAAAAACCCAAAGCCTTCTATGAATTTCTTAGAAAACATACAAGCTGGAAGAACAACTCTGCTAAGTCTTGTGAAAGTAATTTGGAAAGAACAATGATCCTGAATTGGACTGCTAGGCAGAGTTTTATTTCTTGTGAAGAAGTCAAGCATAATAATGTGAAACCAAACTCTACCCTCCATTTTGATCTTATAAATAAGAAGTTTCTGTTTGTCTAATCCAGGCCTGGAGTGCTTAAGATGGTATTTTTTGCAGTTGTTGTTGGATCACAGTTATGTGGTCTTTCCATCTTTCTGCAGCCTCCTTGGCTGCCTTTGCTTTTTCTGACTTGAAAATGCCTTATGATGTCTACCTTTGGGATTTAATTGAGACTTGGAAAGCTAAGATGCAGGTTGCAGAAGTACAGGTACTCAACAAAAGTACTCAACTTACAAAAGTTCATTTAGTGAGCACTACAACAGTGCTGAAAAAAGTGACTTATGAGCATTTCTCACACCTGTGACCATTCCATCATCCCAAGGGTCATGTGATCAAAATTCAGATGCTTGGCAACTAATTCATATTTATGACGGTCTCAGTGTCCCAGGGTCATGGGATCAGTTTTTATGAACTTCTGACAAGCAGTCAATGGGAATCCAGATTCAGTTAACAATGCTACTAACTTCTGAAATGATTCACTTAACAACTATGGCAAGAAAGATTATAGTATTCTGACATGGGTTGGAGTAAATGGAGACAGTCTTTGTTGGTGAACTTTCAGCTCTTTATAGTATAGTGACTTCTCAAAACAACAACAGTGAACCCTGCCTTATATAGGCAACCTTTGTGAGAATTGTCCAATAGCGAGCTATGAACACAAGTACTTTAAACCAATAATAATCCTCTGTTAAGGGCCAATCGGATTCCTAAGAACTAGCCAATCCGATCTAGCCGCCTAACAGCCAATCAGAAGTACAGGGCCAGAACCCTGCACTTAACCTCAAGCTCATACGTAATTAACTATGGTACATACATAACACCCCTTCCCCCTGGCTTCTTAATTATGGTGTAGTTATATAATCCTTTAAGTAGGATGGTTGTCTTTTAAGTCTTTTGGATTTTCATTGGACTGGTTGATTGCAATCCTGTTGAGGTAGATTGTTATTTGGCAGTGTCTCTGCTTCTTGTTCAGGTGCAATTTCTTGTGGTGCAAACAATTCTCCTTCCTGCTCCATTTCTTGAGTCTCACTTGATTCGTCCCTCTCTTCGAGCAGGTTCCTTGGAACGTCATCTTCTTCTTCTTCTTCTTCTTACCTCCCCCCCCCCTCGGTTTGGTCATGGGGGAGTTGTTGACTGGCCGTTATGAGTCATGACTGTAATTGGTCGATATGCCGTTTCCACAGTCTATTGTCACAGCATTTCACTACGTAGGATTTGGGGCCGGTCACTCGTACTACCGTTGCCTCTATCCATAACGGGTCGCCTGATAAGTTCCGTGCGTAAACGCGGTCTCCTACCTGGAACGTGCGACAGTGGCCACTGGATCCTATTGGCTTTTCCGGTTCGTAAGCAGGGTGCAACCGGTCGGGGTGGGAATGGAGTCTTCGTCCCATCAGTAGTTCTGCGGGAGTTCTGCTGGTGACGCTATGTGGAGTTATGTGTTGCAAAAAGAGAATTTGGTTGACTTTGTCATCGATATTGTCATAGTCCATTTTTTGCAAAGTCTTTTTAACAAATTGGACCATGCGTTCCGCTCGGCCATTGGTCGCAGGGTGCGCAGGCGAGGTGAGCGCATGGCGGTCAGCGAGGTACTGCTCGAACATCAATGCCGTGAACTGTGGCCCGTTATCGGGCACCAGGACGTCAGGCAATCCGTGGGTTGCAAAGAGTCTATTTAGGATCTTAATCACTGCCTCAGAAGTTGTGGCCGTCATACGATGAACTTCTAACCAGTTGGAATATGCGTCGACTGTCAGCAGGAAGGTATATCCTTTGGTTGGCCCTGCGAAATCCAGGTGGATTCTGGACCAGGGTCCACGTGGCGTCTCCCATTCAGTAGGCATGGCCTTTGGTGGGGCGTTGCTGGCTTGTTGGCAACTGGTACACGCTTTGACCCATTGCTCGATTTGCCGGTCCATGCCTGGCCACCATGCGTAGCTTCATGCGAGTGCTTTCATCCGCACGATGCTGGGGTGGCCCTCGTGCAGGGTTTGTAATAGCGTCTTCCGGAGTCGTTCTGGGACAACGACTCTATTGCCCCAGATGACACAGCCTTTTTGTGAAAAAAGTTCAGTCTGTCTTGCTTTAAATGATGCGAAGTCATCCGGGACTTGGTCCAATGGCCATCCGCATTCTACCCAGCCTAGGACTCGAGCTAGGGTGTGGTCTCGTTTGGTTTCTCTCGCGATGTCTCGGGTGGTCATAGGTGGCGAGTTGAGTGTTTCAATCTGCAACGTGGTTGCCGTTGGTGCCGGATCGTCGAGAGTCTCTGGAAGCGGTGCTCGGCTTAATGCGTCGGCGTGGGGAATGGCTTTCCCCGGGCGATATTGAAGGTGATAATTTTAAGCAGCGAGGAATTCTGACCATCGGGTCATTCTAGGGGATAATATGTAGGAGGTTGGCTTGTCCCCAGCTATAATCCCTAGCAACGGTTTGTGGTCAGTTATAATGGTGAATGTCCTTCCATACACATATTCATGAAATTTCTTTACAGCTGCAACGATTGCGAGAGCTTCTTTATCAATTTGTCCATAGTTCCGCTCTGCATGTGAAAGAGTCTTCGAAAAGTATGCAACAGGGGCTTCGTTCCCATTAGGCAGTACATGACTCAAAATGGCGCCCACCCCGAAAGGCGAGGCATCGCAGGTTATAACTAATGGTAAAGTCTCGTCATACTGCATAAGTACAGAGTCAGATGTGAGCAATTTTTTAACATTCCGGAACGCTTGTTCTTCCCGGTAACCCAATACTGACAATGCTTTTTTATCTAATAACCGGTGTAACGGTTCAGCAACAGTCGCCTTATGCGGTAAAAATACATTATAAAAATTAATGAGGCCTAAGAATGCCTGGAGATCGGCCTTGTTACATGGCCTGGGGGCATTTTTTATCGCCTTTAATTTACTTTCGGTAGGATGAATGCCCTGGCTATCAATCCTATACCCTAGAAACTCAACACTGTCAGTATATAAGTGACATTTTTTTTTTCACCTTAAGTCCTGCCTCTTGGAATTTTTTAAGAACACTTTTGAAACGATCCTGCAAGATTTTTTTGGTAGGGGCTGCAATTAAAACGTCATCAAAATACGGAACCACGCCCTTGATTCCCTGTAACAACCTTTCCATGAGGCTTTGGAATATCCCCGGGGCTACACTAACCCCAAATTGCAATCGAGTACATTTAAAAGCACCTCTGTGCATTACAATTGTTTGGGCCTGAGCCGTCTTTTCATCCACTGGTAGTTGTTGATAAGCTTGAGTTAAATCTAATTTAGCGAAAACCTTTCCGCCCCCCAAGGAGTGGAGGAGGTGCTGCACCACTGGAACTGGATACGCATTCTGCTGTAGGGCGTGGTTTAAAGTGGCCCGGTAGTCCCCACAAATTCGGATTGACCCATCTGGCTTAATGGGCGTTACAATAGGGGTTTCCCATGGAGAGTGATCGATGGGCTTCAACACCCCTTGAGCAATTAACTTATCGAGTTGTTCGTCGATCTTAGCTTTAAGAGCGAATGGAACTCAACGGGGCTTCAAGCAAATTGGGGCTACTTTTGGATCTAAACTAAATGAGATTGGGGTCCCCTTATACTCGCCTGAACAGTCCGTGAAGATGTCCCTGAACTCAGAAACAAGGTCTTCCTCCCACTCACAACCACCGACTTGGTTCACGCTGGCCACCTCAATGCCTAGTGGCGCAAACCATTGGAGGCCTAATAGACTAGGCCTATCTCTGTCGATGATTGTTAGAGGTAAGTACGCTGTATGTTTTTTGAAGGAGACTCGGACTCGGCAGGACCCGACCACGGAGATTCAATTTCCTTGGTAGTCCTTGAGGATGAGGCATTGAAATTGGAAATCTTGGCGTTGGATTGTGGGGATAAGTTGCTTGAGTGTCTTCCAAGACACCATCGAGAGGGACGATCCCGAGTCGACATCCATGTGGCAAGGCTGGTTCTCGATGGCTACCGTGACTCGAATTTTCTTAGTGTCCATGACTGAGGCGTGACCTATAGTGATAGTATGGTGAGCCTCTTCTTTTTGCAAAGCGCAATTTCTGTAGGAGTGGTTTACTGGTTCTCGCCTTACAGGACGGTTTCCTGTCAATTGGCGATAGTTGGCCCTTTTTGAGGCCTGGCTGGGTCCTGGTAAGCTGCGGCAGACCTGGCTGATGTGGTCTCGTTTCCCGCACTCATGGCAGAGTGCGTCGCGGAATTTGCATTCGGCCCTGGCATGGTTTGCTCCACAGCCAGCGCAAGGGCGTAAGGGCTTAGGGTGAGGATCCCGGTCGGACCGCATTCGATGGACCCCTTCTTCGTCGCTGTCTGATGACGAAGAGAGGTCCTTGTGGTGCATCGTAACGAGCTGCTCTTCTGACTTGGATAAAATGTCGCCTGTCGGTTGAGTTGTCGGGTTGCGGCTTCGCCGTAATTGTGCAGCCGACTTTTTGGTCGCCTCCGCAGCCGTGGCTTCGGCGATGGCATCGGCAAGGCCGATGTCGCCTTTCGCCATCAGCTTGCTTTGCACGCCCAGCACATCTAATCCCAGAATAAACCAATCTCTTAGTGCTTCATCTAAATCTGCGAACCTGCAGAGGCCCCCTAAATTCCGGAGGTCCGCCACGAAATCGGCCACGCTCTCTCCTTTTCGCTGGCTCCTCTGATAGAACTCGTGGTGTCTCACGAATGTAGGAACGGTTGGCGCGTAATGGTCTCTCAGGATGGGTTCGAAGTCATCCCAGCTCATGGCTTTTACTTCTCGAGGTTTCGCGAGCGCTTTAGCCATTTTAAAGACAGCTGGGCCGCAGTGCGTCAGGAACAGTGCCCGCTTCTTTGCTGGTGTGGCGTCCTTTAAATTATTCGTTTCGAGAAACATTTGGAAGCGATCCATGTAGGATTCCCAATCCTCTTGGTTTGGATCGAATGGAGCGGGTGGTACGATGCCACCGGACATGGTTCCGTTGATGGCGCCGTCTTAACACGTGTTCGGTATTGCTTCCTGGCTTCTCAAGTTCAGATGTCTCTACATCCCATCCTCGTCGCCAGTGTTAAGTACTCTGACATGGGTTGGAGTAAATGGAGACAGTCTTTGTTGGTGAACTTTCAGCTCTTTATTGCATAGTGACTTCTCAAAACAACAACAGTGAACCCTGCCTTATATAGGCAAACTTTGTGAGAATTGTCCAATAGCGAGCTATGAACACAAGTACTCTAAACCAATAATAATCCTCTGTTAAGGGCCAATCGGATTCCTAAGAACTAGCCAATCCAATCTGGCCGCCTAACAGCCAATCAGAAGTGCGGGACCCTGCACTTAACCTCAAACTCATACGTTATTAACTATGGTACATACATAACAAGCATTATAATTTTTGGGTTCAATTATAGTCATAAGTCAAGGACTATCTGTAAAGATGCAATCGAAGGTGAGATAATGTACACATACCCTTCAACCATGGGTAGGCTGCAGGAAGTTCGCAGGAGTTTGGGAGAGCCCCTAGCTAAGAATCTGTGCAGTTTGTAGAACTTCCAAATCCTATTCCTGGCTGGCCTTGCGCACCCCAACCCGCCCCTCTCAGAAGCCCTTTTGCTCCTGTTTGGGATGCAGGTAAGTGCAGGCCTTGCACGAAGGCTTGGGGAGGGGGAAAAGCGGGCCTCCTGGAAGTTTGGGAAGGCTGGAAATGGACTCATTTCCAGCTTCCAGAGAGCCTCCGGAATCCGGGGAGGCTGTATTCACCCTCCTAGAAGCTGAAGGAAAGCCTTTGGAGCCCAGGGAGGGCAAAAACACTCCCCTGCCATGTGCAGGAGGCTGATGAGGCCATGCCAACCAGGGCCATGCCCACCCAGCAACAGGGCAGAGAAACCTTTTCTAAAATGTTTGAAGCCCACCCCTGCCTTTATCATCCTTGAATTGAAGGATAAGCAAGAAAGTCTGACCCTGTAGAATTCAACTAAATGTTATCCTTTGGGGGGGGGGATCAAACACAATTGCTTTCCCCTAAAATTGAATCTGAATGGAAAAAAGGAATTTACTTTTAGCACAGCACTAATAATGAAGCATATCATTGGCAATAAGAAACAATAAAGAAGAAAATGTTGCATAACCAGCAAGAAATGTTGGCAAAAGTTTTGACTAATCTCCCCAAAAGATGACATGCCGTATATATATTCAGCTTTGGTATTCAGCTTTGTTCAGGTATTTTCCCACATCATTATAGTTGTGCTTTTAAAGTTGTAGCAACGTTTCGGCAGAATCTCATCTGCCATACAGGCTTCTGTATTGTGTTCATCTGTGAGTCAGACTTTCATAGCCATTTCTGTTTTAAATTTGGTGCTAGCCTACTGCTGTGCCAGAATGGTTTTTTCTTCATCCTGATTGGTTGGGAGTCTTGGTCTGTGTTTTTTGGTCTTGGAGTTTGCTGTGTTCTGCTTGATTGGTGTTTCTAATATCTTCTGTCTGTTTTGTAGCTTTTTTTGTCTTGATTGGCTGGCAACATTGTGTTTCCTGTATTGGAGGCTTTTAGTGTGGCTTGGCTCTGAGTAAATGGACGGCTATCATTTATTAGGAAGCTAGGTTTCATCTGGGGGCCTGGTTGGGGTGTGTTTGAGCTGGAGGTATCAGGGGGAGTCTGTTTGTGCCCAGGTGTTTGCCTGGCTTGTGGATGAAGTCTGTGTTGGCAATGGTTGGTCAGATCTAGGATGTGTTTGGGGGGTTGTATTTGTTTTGGATGGCTGTCACCCAAGTACTTTGATGGGTACTTGGGTGAGGAGGGATATGATATCGAAGCTCATGAGTAGGTCACTGGGTTGTAGGTTTTGTTTCTTTATTGTTTCTATGAAGGTGTTTTGTATGTGTGAGGTGATGGATTCTGTGTAGGGCTGGAGTTGTTTGGCGAGAAATTTGGCAAGATTCTGTAGAGGTGAGCCTAAGGGTCTTAGTGGTATTCCTTCTTTCTGTATCTTGGGGAAGCCATAGAGCTTAGGGCATCTGGATGATTTTTCTTTGGGGATGATTCTCTGTTGGATCTCTTCACTGATGGGAGATGCTTTTATTTTGGATTTGGTGGTTTTTTCACATACTACATCCACAATGGACAAAGATACAAACAGATAGAAGGAGCACATGGGATCACCTCTCTCAACCGTCATTGCTAACCTATATATGGAACACTTTGAAACCAATACTCTAGACAAATCCAAACCCAAACCCAAACTCTGGCTCAGATATGTAGATGGCACTTTCGTAATTTGGCCACATGGGAAAGAAAAACTGGACAACTTCCTCACACATCTTAACAACCTACACCCCAAAATACAATTCACCATGGAAACAGAAACCAACAACCAACTTCCCTTCCTGGATGTCTTAATTTACAAAAAACCCAATGGCTCCCTAGGACACACCATCTACTGGAAAAAAAAAAACACCAACCGCTACCTAAATGCACAACCATCACCACCCTGCACAGATCAACTCCGTAGCCAAGACCCTCATCTCTAGAACCAAACGCCTAGCTGACAAAGACCACCTGAGAACAGAACTATGCACCCTCACTAACGTATTAATTTCCAATGGATTCCAAAGAAACACTATCACCAATCTAATCCGAAAAGAGATACCCCCAAAAAACCAAGACACAGAACAAGACAATGGTATTGCACTCCTCCCCTACATCAAACCCCTCCTTCTGAGACAGTAAGTCTAGGCATACTGCCAAGAATGTAATGAGGGTGGAAAAAAACAAAAGGAGATTGCTTCTAGCTATGGATTCTCCAAACTGCTTGGTTAACAAGGAATTCTATAGAACTGGTCAGAACCAGTAGAATCTCACCCCTGATGGTAATTGTATTTTGGAATATTCCACAAACCAAATGTGATGTCCTTGGGTCAGTCCTAGGGAAGAAGTAATGGGAAACCACTTCTGAAATTTTGCCAATAAAACTGCAGGGATTTGTATGAGTAGCTGCCAGGAGTAAACACTAAATATATATTTTACATGATTAAAATTATTAATGATTATAATTTTGAAATGTTGACTAAATGCATCTGCTTGTTTATTTACCACATTTAGAGGTCTCATTAATTCCATATAGAATCTGGTGGAATATTCCAAAATACAATTACCATCAGGAGTGAGATTCTACTGGTTCTGACCAGTTCTATAGAATTCCTTGTTAACCTTCTAAGCAGTTTGGAGAATCCATAGCTAGAAGCAATCTCCTTTTGTTTTTTTCCACCCTTATTACATTCTTGGCAGTATGCCTAGACTTACTGTCTCAGAAGGAGGGGTTTTTTTTCTTGATACTTTTTTAATGGGGAAAAGTTGTTTTAAGCTTTTTACACTTCTGTTGGGGGGAAATACTCCCCAGGAAATACTTCTTAGCTAGCTAGAAAGAGTGACATTCAAACGTGAGTTTACATACCCTTTCTGAGTTTTGGTCTCAAAACTGTTTTTTGGTGAAGTTTAATTCTGTTCTTGGTGATGTTTAATCCTGTGTTTATTGATGGGATAGTTTTCCCAATTCAGCTTTGTTTGGAAGGAAAAAGATCAGTCTCTGTTCCTGAAAAGAAACTGGTTTGAGAAATCTGGCTAGTTCCTATGTCTATTTTTTCTGGTAATTGGTTTAACAAGCAACAGCTACTGTTAATTATTTGTTTTGTGTTTGATTTTTTTCCTGCCTCATAGTTTCTTTTTCTATCTGGGGAGGGGGTCTTCCTTCACCACTTTAGTGGTATCTGGCACTGTCCTTTTGGGCTGTACTTCTAAGAGGCAGGATGCAAGCTTGGCACTGATTTTTTTACTGCCTTTCTGGGGGGCATGTGACCTTTTCTTAAATCTGGATGATTTCCTTAGGATATCTTGTGAGACCAGCTGGTATCTTTAAGTGGTACAAATGGATCTAAGGATTGCTTTTCCTGGGTGTGCTCTTTCTGGAGAGCTTAAATGACCTCTCTGCTAAAGGGTTTCACTTTATGAGCAAGATTTGGCTGCTGTTACTTATCATTGCATTTTAACTATTTTAATTCCTTAAAGTGCTCTGGCACCCTGCCTGATCAATAACTCCAACTTGCAGATATTTTTAATCTAATGATTGGTATTTAGGGCAGCTTATTTCAAGAAAAGAAGCTTTTTGTATTTTTGTACAGGTAATCCTTGACTTACAACAGTTCATTTAGTGACCATTCAAAGTTACAATAGCACTGAAAAAAGTGACATGACAGTTTTTCACACTTACAACTGTTTCAGCATCCCCACTGTCATGAGAAGGCAAGGAGAAGAACCCCCTGATGTGAGTGATGTCGAGTTGGCCACACCCAACCAGTCACATGACCACCAAGCTACATCCATCAATTAAGCCATGTCCATAGAACTGGTTGTTAAAAAATTTGAATCCCACCCCTGATCTACATGATGGCTGTGCAAACACCAAAGGCCAATAAACAGCTGCATCTGTTACATCTTAACCTGCTTTCAAAAAGCAATCTATACTTCCAGTTATAAGATTTCCAGAGAATGGGGCTACCCCCAAGAAGGCCCATTGCCTGATTCATACTCCATGTAGCTCCCAAGAAGGGCAGACTCTAAACAGCTTCTGTTAATGTTTTTACCGAGTGGTCAAACTCTATTCTGGCAAGCCATGGCTTGCTATAACCCAGTATTATGGGACTATATCTAACAGTTGCCTTCCTCTAAGAAAAGGATACCATTATATAGTTCTCTGAGTTTCAGTAAAGGTTTGAAAAATGGAGAATTTAGCTTTTCTGAAAAATTAAGTGATCATTCACGCTATCTGCAGGTGGTAGTTTTTAACTGGCAAAGCACAAATTAGATTAAATCGAAGTAATAAATACCATAACATTATGTTTCAAAACATAGCTTTATAGCAGAAATTTTGTTTTGCTAACCCAGAAAATACACAGAGGATGTTGTCTTTTTTCGCCTTTATCCTTTTGCAATCCATAAATGCTTTCTAAGAAACACAAAGGTTAATAAAATTTCTTCTTCTGAAAGATTAAGAGTATGTTGCATGGAGGAAGGATAATAATGGATTTTTTTGCTTTTACAAGAATTTCATCTTCTTGAATAATTTTTAAGTCAATCCATGGTAGATTTATACTAGAGAACAGAAAAGACCTGGAGGCAAGATAGCTTATCGTTGAACAACTGCTACATTTCTTCAATCCCACCCGGAGTATTTGGGACTTTGAATACAGCATCTGATTGGCTTTCTTAGTCCCATGTTGATTATCTACCCATTTCTTCCCCAAGCTTTCAGTTCAGATGCAGTTTCTCAACTAAGCAACTTGTATTGCTATGACATCTTGCAGAGATATCATACTTTTCCCACTTGCAGCTATGTAAGACACTATTTATTTTACAGGTTGATTTAATATATTTGTCAAAAGGAACAGTGCTTTTACAGATGTCCCCATTTTACATGAAGGGCCAAATCTACGCAATTTATTATCACACTATAGAAATGATACCCTCTCTGAATGCAAAACAATGAAAATCTTAGAACTGTAATACTATTGGGCCTTGACAGTGCTCGCTGTACTGGTATGAGTATTTCACAGCCTCACAGTACACCCTTCTAATTAGCACAATGGAAGTCATTTCATTCTAATTCTCCAAGTTATAATATCTCAAGGGTTTGTTGAATCTTTTGCAATGTCCTGTTCTGTCATCTTTATATTCTCAATAGCTGAATATGTAAATTCTGGTGCAAAACAGGTATATCTACCAGAACTGGAAATATTTTTCACAGCATAGATTATTCTAAATGGGATGCACACTGTGATAAGAATATGATGGTTCATTCATCGCTATAACTAATCATTGCACATAATATCCACTGTAGCAGTAAGGGGGCATATTTGCACAAGAGTTCATTTTTGTCACAGGATTTTGGGAGAATGAAGGGGAGGCACAAGCATCCCACAATCACAATAGTCAAAAAATAAATATCTAATTTTTCAAGTACAGAGACATGCAGTGTGAAAATTACAGTGAGTTTTGGAAGTCATGTAATCATGGGAGATGTGTGGCAGACAAAGCAGAAAACTCCACTATAATGCATTAGAAACCCATCTCTAACCCACATATGTTTCATCATATACTATTCATCAAATACGATTTTATAAATGCTTCCTGATTGACAATAGTAAGTATGTCAGACTCAGAAAATACTAGGAGTTCAATTGGAAACTCTTATGTTAGACAAAAACAGAAGTTTATATTCAATATTAAACTGGATTTAATTTAAGGCAGGAATGTTGGTATCCTAGATTTGTAAACTCCTAGGCCAATCATGGTAAGGCAATATTTATGATAGGATCTCTACCCCCCACAATATGGGTTTTCCCATATTATGGGAGATAATATTCAGTTTCCACATGAATTCTACCATACACAGATAATATTAAGAAAATGTAAAGTCTGTGGGACTGCCTTCCCCTAAGGCAGACATCTATCATCCTATCAAGTCAGATAGGGTGGACACATTTCTAGTCCCTTTCCCTAAAAATTTTCATATGATGGGAATCTCTTCACCTTGGCATTTCCTGCCCTATGGAACATCCTTTCCCTTGAAATTTTTCAGGTCTCTGCCATCCTAGCTAGCCTTCAATAAACCTTTGAAGACTTGGCTTTCCCCCAAACATTGAGATAAGTTAGTAACTCCAGAAGTTTGAGTTGGTGACAGGTTTTTGTTGGTTTTTAATGTTTTAATGTGTTTATTTTTACAGTTTTAATATGGTTTGTGTGTTTTAACTTTTGAATAGGAGCCAACCAGAGTTGGTTATAAGATGGGTAGCTATATAAATGATTTAAATAAATGAATAAACAAATCAATCAATCAATCAAACTAGAAGTCTTAGACTACTTCTTTATAAATTGCTATCTTGGATCTGAAAACCAAAGCTTTATGAGAAAATGGTAGAAGATTGATTAATAACTGTCTAGAAACTTCCACATTCCACAAGAGCCATGGTGGCGCAGTGCTTAGAATGCAGTACTGCAGGCTACTTCTGCTGACTGCCAGTTGCCTGCAATTTGGTAGATCGAATCTCATCAGGCTCAAGGTTGACTCAGTCTTCCATCCCTCTGAGATGGGTAAAATGAGGACCCAGATTGTTGGTGGCAATATGCTGATTCTGTAAACCACCTAGAGATGGTTGTAAAAACACAGTGAAGCTGTATATAAGCCTTATTGCTGTTGTTATTGTTATTTAATTAACTATTCCAAAGTCTGCACTACTATTACTGTTAATCTTCTCATCACTCCTTATCACCCAACCCCTGGTATCTGTATGACTGTAACTTTGTCGCTGGTATCCTTACGATTTATATTGACTATCCTAGTAAAATTTGATTGCTTATTGTACCCTATGATTATCATTAAATGTTGTACCTTATTCTTGACTCTTGATGAATGTATCATTCTTTTATGTATACTGGGTGTATTTGCACCAAGACAAATTCCTTTTGTGTCCAATCACACTTGGCCAATAAAGAATTCTATTCTATTCTATTTAATTGTTGAACCAAGAGGTGAAAGGCTAATTAAGAAATAACTTTATGTACCATCAAGAAAAGTTTGTTTTCTGCTTAGTTTTATTGCACATTTAAATAAAGTAATTATAACAATGTTTAATGTGGTTATGTTTCAAGAAAATTCTTAACTTTTTCCACTTTATTTTTTTGGCCTTCATTAAATGAGAAGTACAACATAAAATCTTATTTGATTAGATACATGTTTTTTTGATTCCTGTAACTCTTCTGATAGGAATATTGCAACAATCCCCTTACAAAGATACATACCTTTCTTCTTATCAGCTTCCATAGATTGGAGCCCATTTTATCGAAGCAATAGGAATGTAATTAACATAGGCTTATAGTGCAGTACTATTAATCTTTAAGATGCTACAACAGTTTTTCCTAGCATTCCTTAAAAGTATTTCTAGCTTAACAATTGTCTGCTTAAGGCAAAAGAAAAAAGAAAAAGAAGAAATTAAATACCTGGTGAATTTTCTCTGGAAACCTTGAGCGATCTGATCAAAAACTATAGTTTTTGCAGTGATAACAGAGTAGTTGGATGAAATCTTCTGCTTAGTCTCACCAAAGTTCATGCTCCAAAAAATAATGCTCACAAATTCTTCATGGATCATCAAAGTGATACCACTCCAGTAGAGAAAATAATTGTCCCTTCTGTCAACGCATGCTGGAAGTTTGTCACTCATGCCTGTCCTCTCTTTTCAGCTCTTCCAACCCCACAGCAATCTAGTTAATGAAGTTTATGATTCCCAGAGGAATAGGCCATTACAAATAGTGCATACAATAATTTGCAACAGGACTGAAGGCAAGCTTTTTGGAAGTTATTGATTTTTCATTCTCCAAATTTTGATTTTTATATTTAGGTTTCCTTTTTTTTCTTTTATGAAAGATAAACAGGCCCCAAATATCTGGGAATAATAGTTTTCAGGCTGTCTTTTTATGTAAAATAAGTTAGTAAATTTTTTATAAAGAAATTACAGTTTTTACAAATTTACTCCTTGATTTAACATTCATGTGGGAAACAACCTAGGCAAGATACTATGGAACGGAATGAATACACCATGTGCTGAAGAAGAAAATATAAAAAGTAGAGGATTACTCTGAGATGGGTGAATAAGAACAACATCAAAATTCTTAAAGATAATATAAATCGTCCTTTAAATAATTTGATAAAACATGAAGTTCAGATTGTTTGCCAATTACAGTGAGATAAATATAATGAGAAGTTCAAGCATAAGTACATGTCTCTGTATTTTTCTCAATTTGTGGGTCATGACACCCTGGAATGATGAACAAATCTGAGGCAGCCAAAAGGCTTGAAAGGTAGGTGGGAGGCAGAGTAGCATCGGCAGAGCCCAAAACCCCAGAGAACACTGGAGCCCATGGTGCAGCCAATTTTTCCATCTCTCTGGAGATTTTATTTTATAGGGGGCGTGCATAAGCGTACCAACGTGCCTACAGTCCCTGTCCTATTGTTTTATTTTTCTTATATGTATCCATGTATTCATAACTATGTTTTTAGTTATACCTATTATCTTGTAAGCAATTGACAAACCAAATAAAATAATTAAAAAATAAATAAAATTTGAGATGGGAAATGAACACAATGCATTGGAAACACATGACATGCTCGGAATATTGTCTAGATACAACCAAAGCCTGAAACTGGCATCTCAAGTTCTGGGGTCCTGAAGGATTGAAGGCAAACAAGAAGTGAGTAGTGAAACTGCAGAGATATGGCTGCTGGGGAAAGCAGGAGGAACAATCCTGCAGCTCTCATTCCAGCCTAGTTGGTACTAAGGACAGAAACAAAGGGACATCTCCTCAGCACTGGAAAGAGAACACAACTTGCTTGAATGCTTCCTATTTTAGGAGATCATGGACCACACATTTGAAAATGCTTGCTTGAAACCAAATGCATCTTCTCTCCTTGTAGTGGTGCAGGTGTGAATCCAGAAAGAGGAAGCTACTCAAGGGATCGAGGTACAACATGAGTGCCTGGGAGCTTCTAAAGCATCTTTTTGCCTCTGAATCCAAAATGTTGCAGAGCCTTCTGAAGTTGAGTAATCTTATGCATTTCCCATTTTAAGGCATGCTGAAAAACAAACAATAAAATGAAATTGTTTGTTTACCAGAAACAAGGTAAAATTATCTGTCTGACAAGGAAACTGTTCAGGTTTGTTTTCCTTCCATTTGTTAAGGCTGCTGTTTCCTTGTATTCCTTTGAGGCCTGGTCAGTAGCATAAGGACAAACCCACGATAAACTATGAAGCCACAAACACCTTATGCTTCCCTTTTCATATTTCATGCTAACGTCCAGTTCCCAAGTTGGAATGAAGTAAAACCAAAACCTTTAAGATTAAAAATAGTGATTTATATCCCAATTGCTGTTTGTCTAGCTTCATAGATGAGCAAAGAGATCAACAAGTAAATATGTTGGATTATAGATTAGCATAACCATCAAAGCTATGTGTGGGAAGAGAACTATGAACCTCCAAATCCCTTCAAGACAGTTCCCAAAATTGAGTATTCCATTGTGAGGGCCATATAGGATGGACTTTTGTAATACTTACAATTGGGGCTGTAGATCGTGTTGCACTGGTTAACTAAATGGGTTTTCTTGTATTTTAATTTGCCTTGTTTCTCTGTCTTTTAAGTGTATTACTAATTAGCCATAAGTTTCACCTTCAAGGTACATATGTTTTAAGATAAAAAAGATTGCCTTTTTATCAGAAAGAGAGAGAGAGAGAGAGAGAGAACCTCAAATAAAAGCTTACATTCACTTTTATAATTTGCGCATCAAAGAAATTTCAAACTAAGAGTTGATTAGTTTAAGAAAAATAATCTGTCCAGTTACATCATAAGGATGAAGCGTAGGAGCAGCTGTTAGAATATAGTACTTCAGGCTAATTCTGCTGATTACCAGCAGTTCGAGTCTCATCATGCTCAAAGTTGACTCAGCCTTCCATCCTTCCAAGGTTGGTAAAATGAGGACCCGGATAGCTGGGGGCAATATGCTGACCCTGTAAACCGCTTAGAGAGGGTTGTAAAGCAGTATATAAGTCAAAGTGCTATTACTATCCATAATACGTCATAACCATAGAAAAGAGCATTGTGTTCTGAATAAAAATAAAAGAAACTTTTGCAAGGGAAAAATGTCATGGGCATGGGCATAAGATATATGTGTGTACACACACACACACACACACACACACACACACACACACACACACCGGGACTCAAATACTTGCTTTGTTCATTAGCTGAAAATGAAACTGTTTTATCTACAGTATTATCAAGCACTTCAGTCAGTTCTGGTTTTTAAAAGTAAAGCTTTTTACATTCTCATTGAAAGCTAAGTTTATGGTCAATTAACAACAATAATTTAAAAGAGAGAAGCAGTGAAATAAGGCAAATTAAACTGCAAAAAAACCCATTTCAGTTAGCCAGTGAAGAAGTACTACAAAGCCCATATTGCAAGTATTACAAAGTCCATCATTACCCTTAACTGATAGCCTTATTATCTAAGAAGAGAGAAGAATGGGGCCCTTTTTCAAGCCCATTTACAATGCTATCCCACAGCAATAGGAGCCATGAAGAGAGCAGAATTCTCAGCCTCCAGTGCATCTGTGCAGTGATGCTTTTCCATGTGTTTGGCTTCTTCTCCATTAAGGGGAGCCAGAACATTTGGAGGCTTGCTGTGAGCAATTTTCAATATTCATGGCAGATAAAGTTGACACCTCATTTTGGACTCCAGAATTAGGGAGACCATCTTGGTTTAAGTGCTTGTCAGATGAACAAGATTTCTTCTCAGATTTTGAGAATGTGGACAGCTTTATTACAAGGTTAAGCAAGTGTTGGCATCAGGGGTGGGATTCTACCAGTTCCCACCCATTCACTAGAACCAGTTGTTAACATTCTAAGCAGTTCAGAGAACTGGTTGTTAGAAGAAATTACTGGCCTAATCCTGTAAGGAAGGCAGGAAAGAAACATTCTGGTGTTGCTTACAGAAACTGCCTCTCCTTTAACCCTTATTACATTCTTGGCAGGACTAGACTTCCTGTCTCAGGAAGGTCTTTGGAGTTCCCCCCCCTCCTTTGCTGGTACTTTGCTTGTGTGAAGTGACCATTCAAAGTTACAATGGCACTGAAAAAAATGACTTATGACCATTTTTCACACTTACGACTGTTGTCATGAGAGGCCAAGCGAGGAGATGCGTGCCTTGATGTAAGTGATATTGAGTTGGCCACACCCAGCCAATAACATGACCACCAAGCCATGTCCACCCAGTCACATGACCACTAAGCCACACCCACCATCTAAGCCACACCCACAGAACCGATTGTTAAAAATTTGAATCCCACCCCTGGTTGGCATGCTTATGCCACTCTACTCCTTACATTTTAACTCCAGAAGGAGACTTGAATGTTGCCTAACAAACCACAATGAATGAAATGAAGCTTAATGTTGGTAATGTACTACTAGTTGATAGTTGGTAATGTACTGCTAGAATAAAATAATAACAGAGTTGGAAGCGACTTTGAAGATTTTCTAGTCCAACTCCACTACATAGGTAGGAATCCCTATACAATTTCAGGCAAGTGGTTGTCCAATCTCTTCTTAAAAACTTCTAGGGTTGGAGCACCCAAAATTTCAGGAGACAAGCTGTTCCATTGATTAATTGTTCTAACCGTCAGGAAATTTATCCTTATTTCTAACTTGCTTTTCTCTTTAATTACTTTCCATCCCTTGCTTCTTGTCTTGACTTCTAGTGCTTTGCAGGATAGTTTCACCCTGTAATCCTTGTGGCAGCCCCTGAGATATTGGAACACTGCTATCATGTCATCCCTAGCCCTTCTTTTCATTAAAATATAGTCTAGTAACTGAAAAGATAGACATACCCATTCCTGCAACTCTTCTTCATATGTTTTAGCCTCCAGTCCACTAATCATCTAAAGATACCCCTTGATAACACCACCCTTGTGAGATGTCCCTCCAAATACATGAACTTGAAAGTGCCCTTACAAGATAACTTTCACAGTAAGCTAAGTTGACTCTGAGAGATGACAGGGAGAGTTTTCAGACAGGAACTAGTGGCCCAAGAAACTAAATTGTTTATATTCACTAACCCTATCTCAAAGATACTATGGCTAACATGCTAACCTAGTTGAAAGAGATAAAAGATAAGGCCACTCAAATGGGTTTATCAAAAACGTTCCATATCATGCTGTAATTTCCACTGTGCCATTTTTGTTGACTTCCCTTTGTAATGTAGTAGACTAAAAGTATACGTGTAGTAAATTAAAAGTCTGCTTTTGCTCAGAGCTTTTTTTTTTAAAAAAAAAACTGCCAATGAATTGCTGGCTCACACTGTAGTTGTTTGCATGCTTAATAGATGCATGACATGTTTTCAAGATGTTTTGGTTGATTTAGCAAAGCTGGCTGGGAAATTCAGGGAGTTGAAGTCCACCCTTCTTCAAGCTGAGAAACACTGCTTTAATGTTTCTAGATTTTAGCCACAAAATATCTGAATATCTTCACAAAACATTTGGCTAAACCATCTGAACTGAAGCAGGAAAGTAAAATATGTTGAGCCAATAGGACTTTACAATACTTTGACAAAAGTTCAAGTGAAGTTTGCCTTTTACGAACTGTTTTACAAACTTGGTGGTCTTGTTCTTTCTGTGTAAATGTGCACAACACTATCCACATTCTACTACTACTTCAATTGACTTTTTTTGTTAGACCAACTACTTCAATTTACTTTTTTGTGAGACCAACTTTCTTTCAAAGAGCTTGCATTAGAAAAGACTAGGATGAGTGCTGCAAGAGAAGATAGACAAAAAAAATTTTTCTCACAGAATTGGATAAATTCTCATCATCATCGATATGGGAACCCTTGGAGTGCATGATGAAGATGGCAGTCTGAAACATCATTGGCACATACCCACTCTTTCAAGTTAAGTGCTAGAGTGTGAGTGAACCTTGCCCAACTTGTAAGCACGTTGAACAATATTGGGGAATAACAGAATAACAAGAGTTGGATAAGTGCACTATCGTGCCTCCCGTCCCTGTCCTATTGTCCCGATTTAAATGTACCTATTTTCTATATTCTTACTCATGTTTATGCTTATACCTATTATTTTATAAGTGATTGACAAATCAAATAAATAAATAAAACCTTGAAGGTATTCTAGTCCAGAGATGTCAAACTGGCGGTTTGCAGGCTGGATGCGTCATGTGCAGATCACACACGCACCCAGCTCCGCAAATGGGAAAACACCATGAAACATCACACGATGGCAATGTAACGCTGCGAGATTGACACCCGTGTTCTAGTCCAACCCCCTGCTCAATCAGGAGACCTATACCATTCCAGATAAGTGGCTGTCCAGACTCTTCTTAAAGGTTTCCAGTGAAGGAAACATCTTCTGAAAGGAAACCATTCCACTGTTTAATTTTTCTAACTATCAGGAAATTTCTCCTTAATTCTAGGTTGCTTCTCTTCTTGATTAGTTTCCATCCATTGCTTCTTTTCTTGCCTTCTGGTACTTTGGAAAATAGGTCGACTCTTTTGGAGTAGTTCTATCATGTCACGTCTAGTCCTTCTTTTCACTAGACTAGACAAATCCAATTCCTGCCACAGTTCTTCATTTATTTTAGCCTCCAGCCCCCTAATTATCTTTGTTGCTCTTTTCTGCTTTTTCCAGAGTCTCTACATCTTTTTTTATAATATGATCACCAAAAGTGGATGTACTATTCTAAGTGTAGTCTTACTAAGTCTTTATAAAGCCATACTAATACTTCACATGATCTTGATTCTATCCCTCTATTAATGCAATCTAGGATTGCATTGTCATTTTTGGCTGCTACCACACATGGCTGGCTCAGAGGTGGTATTCAGCAGATTCTGACCAGTTTTGGAGCACCAGTAGCAGAAATTTTGAGTAGTTTGGAAAACCGGCAATTGCCACCTCTGACTGGCCCCACTTCCTATTCTCTGTCTTCTGAGTCCCAGCTGATCAGCTGGGTCTTCTTTTGTTGCCCTGCACAGGAGAACAGAGTTGGAAAGCAGGTTAGTGGGGTGGAGATGGAATGGGACTTTGCAATAACCTTCCACCAGGAGTGGGAGGGAATGGGGATTTGCAATAACCTTCCCCCAGGAGTGCGAAGGGAATGGAGATTTAACAATATGCTTCACCTGCCATGCCCACCAAGCCACATCTACAGAACTGGCAGTAATTTTTTTTGAATCCCACCACTGCAGCTGGCTCATATTTAAGTGATTGTCCGCTAGGATTCCAAAATCCCTCTCACAATTACTGCTATTGAACAAGTTTTCACCTAATTTATACCTGTACATTTGGCTTTTCTTGCCTAAGTGTAAAAATTTTTTTCTATACTGTTCTTCATTTTGCTAGTTAGGGTGCAGTGTTCCAGTCTGTTGAGATGCATTTGGATCTTGAGTCTATCTTCTGTGTTCTTGATTATGCCTGCCTGCAAAGGCTGGAAAGACTCCTTATTCTGCAGCACAGGTCCAAAACAGCTTGAGATGATGCAAAGAGAATGAGGTCAGGCTTAGTAGGTATGCCAACCTTTGAGGTATTTTGTGTACTTATATCCAACTACAAATTTGTCTTTGAAAGATCTTTTGAACTTAACAGATGGAATAGCAAGTGTTAATTGGATCAATTTCTGAGGAAACAGTTTGCCCAACTCAGCATTTCTCAACATCTTATTTCCTTGTAATTCTCACATGTGGATCAGTACAAGGGCAGTTAAGCTGCCTGTCAATCAAGCTACCAAGGCATATGGCCAGGTCCCCAGAGTCATGTTGTAGGATAAAGATGAAGACTCAAATAAGCAATTAAATCACTCCCTTGTCAATCTAGTAGAATGAAGAGTTATTAATCTCTAAATTAATTATATGGGAAATTTCTTCTACAATCATAATCAATTTGGAAAGGCAAATGGAAACAGAACCTGGACTGAGGTTTTTCCTGGGCTGTGGCTCAGGGGCTTCTTCTAGTCCCAGAGCTATGACATGCCATAAAGCCCCTGATCTGCAGAATAGAGTTCTAGGGCTTATACTACCTGAGGCTTCTCAGAAAACAACAACTGAATGAGAAATTGCTGGTGACCTTCTACCGCTGCACCATAGAGAGCATTTTAACATACTGCACCTCTGTATGGTTTGCCAATTGCACAGTGGCAGATAGGAAAGCACTCCAGAATTAAAGTCATTTGCCAGAAGATCTCCCCACTTTGGAAGAGCTTTATAACTCCCGCTGCTTTAAGAAAGTTCAAAACATTCTCAAAGATCCATCTCATCCTGGGAACCCTTTTTTTGAACTATTACCATCTGGCAGATAGTACAGAATAATAAAAACAAGGCTGAAAAACAGCTTCTATCCCAAGGCAGTAGCTCTTTTGAATTCTGCTGGATAGTGCAGTGTTGGTGTGGTGTCAGGGGTTTCTGGTTCAATGTGTGAAGGGTGAAGGATGTGTGTTTATGTTTATGGTCATGGTCATGATATGCACTGAAGATGGTGTTTGATTTCGTTGTACGAGGTGCAATGACAATAAAGTAAACTAAACTAAACTAAACTTCTTTCACCCTGCACAGTAGGGTATAGAACAGTCAAAGGAGCAGAGATGGTAGGATGGGTAGTTGGGGGGAGTTAAACAGAAGAGGCAATCCCTTACCTTGAGACAACTGAGATTGGGGGCTGGGAAGAATCAGGTTTGGAATGGTTTGGCTTGGAATGGGTCCTTAGGTAATGATTGATGGAATTTGGTTAAAAACAGCAATGAGGAATGCTGGTATTTCAGGATCAATAGGTCCCAGGGACTGACCAAGATTGAATTCTGCAACATTATCCTGGGACACCTATATTTGCCTTCATTCATAATGCTGGTATTGCCATCACTAAGCAATGTGACCTTGTGCTTTATGACCACATTGTTTAGGGATAAAAATTCTGGTACCAATTACCATTGTAACTCAAGAATTACATAATTAATTTCATAGCAAAGTTGTGTATAGAAATCCTATTAGATTTAAGTCATATTAGTCTGCAATAATAAGAGCAATAAAATTCCAAGGAGTAGACTTATCTGTCTCTGATAAATTGGACTGTATAATTAATATTTATAATGTAGACAGGACTTTAGAGGAAAGATGAGTAACATACAGTCTTCTCAAATGTTCTTGCATTTCCATTTCCACCAGCCCCAGCCTACAGGGTGAATGGTGAGAGGGTAAAAAGTTGTAGTCCAAAAACATTCAGTTACTCATAACTTCCTGCTGTCCTAGGTCGGTGAAACCAATTCAGGTCTCAACAAGAGTTAACAATAGATAACACTTGTCCTCATTTGCTGAAATACATCAGATGGTGCCTCACCAAAGTTATATCTGCCCATCCTATATGATTATCTAGAGACAGTCTGCTGTAGGTTCTCTCATCATGAGGCTCTTGAGGCGAAGGCCATTAATAGGTCTTCTGAGTGGCAACTCCTATTTTATGGAACAGTCTCCCAAGGGTACCCTGCATTTGCCTCAGAATGTACCAGATGTGAACCATGTACTGGAAGACTTTGAAGTGTTATTAATGACCATTAGTTCAGGGCAGAGAAATTAGCCTGCATGTTGTTCTCTACTACTCAGTTTGATAAAACCCAAACAAATGATTTTTTATCATTACTTTCAAGGAAAAGAGCCATTTCAATTCAATTCCTTATGTAATTATAAGGTGAACAGGTGATGTGCCCTGTCTTTTATTGTTTGGTCATGTTTCCTGTGGTTTCCAACCTCCCTCAATTCCTTTAATTCAATTAAATCACCTAAGGGAAAATGTTAGGAATCTGTACACCAATTAGCTGGGCTGGCAGTATATAAACCAACAATGTATGCTTCTAGCTTTAAGACAAAATCACTGCATTGATTTATACTATATTCCAATTGGTTGATTATATTGCAAATTACCATAAGAGGGAGCTAGAGATCATAGCTTGCTCTCTCTGACATTCTGTCTCTCTGGCATTCTGTTGCTATCTAAGGTTTTCTGTTGTATTTATGCTGTGCTTATACTTTGATATCTTTGTTTACTGTAAATGACAAAGGCAACCAGTAAGAAGACTTTGTAATTGGATATTCTTTGGACTGTTAAATGTATATGACCTGGACTGTTTATTGAACTGTGCTATTTCTTAAGGTAAACTCTAACGCAATTCAGTGTATCTGTGCGTGGCTGAATAATTATTCATAACTATTCTCATGTTTCCATGTGCATATCCTTGTTACTCAATGGTTATTCTGTACATATCATAACAGAAAACTTCAAAATGGGACTTTCTCAGTAATAGTTCTGCTCTCACTACTTACAGGGATATTCTCCCAACAAATTCATATAATCCATTTTATGAGCCATGGTGGCATAGCGGTCAGAGTGCAATACTGCAGGCTATTTCTGCTAACTGCCTGTAATTTGGCAGTTCAAACCCCACCAGAGTCAAGATTGACTTAACCTTCCATCCTTCCGAAGTCAGTAAAATGAGGACCCAGATTGTTGACTCTGTAAAACCACTTAGAGAGGACTGTAAAGCACTGTAAACAATATATAAGTGCTATTGCTATTATATACTAACTCGACAACTGGTACTCTATTGTTTCAAAGGTATTTCCTTACTTACACAAAAAAACAGAATGACCAAGGATGACAAAAAAGTGATAGGAGCAAGAGAGACTTTTGACTTCCTGCCAGCTTCCCCACTGAGTTTCCTTGTGGAGTCTGCCAGGGAGCATCAGAAACCAACCAACCAACCTTTCTTGTTGCTTGCTTGCTTTCCTTCCTTGTAAATGGCTGTTGCTGGGTGGGGGGGAGTGAAAGATTGCTAGAAAACTGTCAGAGAACACTGAAAATGAAGAACATGGGTCTGCAGCAGAACCACAGCAGCAGCCAGCAACACTGAAGCAGCCACAACTTTCCCTCATATCAGTCTCTTGGAATTCATGGGTCCTGGATTTTGGATGCATTCTGTAAGTTAGCCTATTCAAGATAATTTAGTTCAAAAATTGTTGCCCTATGACGCACCATTTTGCCCAAGTAAATGTCACAATGAGAGATTTAGTAGATCTTCTGCAACTTGCTTAACATCTTGGAAATAGTGCATAAAAGAGCTTCACTGTATTAATTTCATTCAGGAGGATATAGATATATATATTTCATGTAAAAGATTTTGGATTCATTCCCTTATTTAAGTAGAGCTAGGGAAAAATTCTGTGTAAAAAAATGAAGAATTGTTGTCTATCACGGCTATACAAATCTCTAAAGAGGCACTTGGCTGAAGTCATAAGAAAAGGAGCCCCTTGAAGCTGTTTTAGATCAACAAGGCATAATTTGCTTCTATGAATGAAGCATCAATGTTAGTTCATCTTTCTCTGCTTTGCAGCTCCTCTCAAACATTTCTAGTAGTGCTGGCTATTTTCTAGTTGGGTGCGTTCAGCACAAATTCTGGGTGTTCTTGTAGCAAGCAGTGAAACTGTCCAGTCTACAGCCTTCTTGGTGTAAAATAAAGAAATTCCAACTTGGTAGGTTTGACACACACTGAATATTGCAAGTGGAAATATTTTGGTTAGCACTGGGGGGAAGTATGAGAGGGCCTTCTCCAGCAGCACTGGTCCTACAAGACACCTCTCGTGTTACTATTTTTTCTTCAAAGACTGGCATTGACCATCCCCATGCTACAAAGTCTTCCTCAAAAGAAATAAGCCAATTTGTACAGGTTTCATGTCTATCAATATGGACACAACTGAGCTAGTTGAGCCAGTGGTACACAATGGAATAAGGCAGATTTTTATTTTCCTATGGATTTGTTTTTCCACTACTTTTTAATATTGCATTTAATATTGCATACGTATTCATTAGATGAATTAATGGAAGTTTTGAATGAAAGTCTATTGTAGTCAAAAGACCCAAGAACAAACCTAACAACAACAAATAACAACAAAGAAAACAGAATACATTTTGACATTTCAAGGGAAACAAAGAATTTAGCCAATAGCTTTTTTCTATGTCTAATCCTGGCAGCCAAAAATACAGCTGTTGCCAGAGTCACACTGAGATGAAGTTGATAAAAGAAAGTTTATATTTATTTTGTTTAAATGAACTGGTTGAAAAAGAAATAAAGCTGTTTCTCAGATCCGTATACAGCTCACAAACCACAAGTATACCTTCCCATGACTTTAATTTAGAGCACAAGGGCAGATTATGGATAAAACAGGCACACCCTGGAATCTTCCAAGCAGGACTCAGATGAAAAGGCATTTAATGATGACTTTGAAACCAATAGGTCAATAGGAGCCCCCTCACCAGTGGTTTTGGTAATTTAAGCTTCACTGGGAGAACCAGGCAAGTTAGCTTTACTAATTACATACTATGAGCTTATATACCAGAATCTTTGTCTAATTAATTTAAATTGAAAATAACAAAAATCATTCATGATCAATTGTCCAAGTTTTCAAGTTTGGTTTTATCTTTAAAAAAAAGAAAACTATGCTTACCTCATTTCAACAGCAAGAAATATTTTTAGAGCATGCACTGGAAAATTAGAGCCCTGTTCATTAAAAAGGTTCTCCCTGCAGCATTAAAACAATAACCCTCTTCTTCAAGGGTGCGCGTTTATCTCTTTTTCAACTGAGAATGGCTACAGACTTTCTCAGATGAACTCAATGGAGCAAATTATGGTTAAACCATCTTTAAAAACAACAAAGCAACCTCTCTCTTTCCTTTGGCACAGATTTTTGCAAACAATAATAGATCCAGAGTTGTATTTGACTGCACACATCCTTTATCATGATTCATGAAAGTTTGGTTTTTGCAGTTCCCTAGGTGGTAGGACCAGACTAGTCCACAATAATGAGAAGGAGTGGCATGATGCTTCTCGCACAATGCAACACTGAACATCTTTTGCCTATGCCTTCTGATGATAGCATCCCTGCTGTTTCCCAAGCCAGACCACAATCTGCGCCTTAGCCTCTCTTGCTGAGTCTAGATTCATTATAGGCAACTCATGTTGCATGTATTTATTTTCATCTCCAGATCTTTGAAATGAATTGCTCAGACCACATTTTCAGTTTTCTCCAAACTCACATAAATCCTTGGCATCTGCAAATTGACCTTTCTTCCCTGATTGAATCTCTCTCTAACCAGCCAAAGAGATTTTTCTCTGTCTATGATACAGCATCTGTCCAGAACATTGGATTCAACAGACAGTGACTAAGTGCAGGTTTCATTCCAGTCCTCTGCTCTCTTTCCAAATGTGAGTTTCATGCAAGGACCAAATGTCTTTCTTCTTTTGGCATGCCTTCGCTATTTGCACTTGACTGCAGTTCTAAAACAACACAGTGTCAGAATCTTTGTAAAGGGCTGTAAAAATTATTTATGGTTCACCTTTATGCTTTCATGGGCTTTTGTTGTTACATTCTCCCTCTGCTTCAAGACTTCCGAATTAAATGAGTGTAAATGTGGAATCCACTTGGCAGGAATCAAGGCATTGAGATCAGAAAATTCTCGCCATGACACTGAATATGCTTGTTCATGGAACTAGAGACTTTAATGGCCTGTTTGCTTTTGAAGCTCTAGCAATGAGAAGATATGGAAAAGCCTAAAATTAGTGAGGCATTAGAAGCTCAGACCCAAGAGGTTCTAAGGTTCTAAAAGTATTGTGAGTAAGTATTTAAGTAAGTAAGTATTTAAGTATTTAAGTAAGTAAGTATTTAAGTAAGTATTTAAGTAAGTAAGGATTTTAGTAAGTAAGTATTTCAGTAAGTATTTCAGTAAGTAAGTATTTAAGTAAGTAAGTAAGTAAGTAAGTATTTAAGTAAGTATTTAAGTAAGTATTTAAGTAAGTATTTAAGTAAGTAAGTATTTAAGTAAGTATTTAAGTAAGTAAGACAGTAAGTATTCTATTGTGAGCTGGGGAAAGGATATTAACCCACTCCTTGTGCCCCCAAATACAAATGAAAATAAAGGCAATGAGGGCATCTTCTTTTCTTGTTGGTTTATTCTTTTCTTGGTAATAGAAAGAGATTTGAGTGTATTTGAATATCTAACAAGACAGTTCTGAGGCCAGAACATTTATTACTGTTTTACATAATGTCAGAAAACATACAATTAGTACATAACTTGAGGTATTGAGCCTTAATGTTTATAAATGCATATTAAAAATCTATCAGAAAACATAGAAGCATTATAATTGCATGCAATGCTATCACATTTATTATTTCCTGACACAGGAAATATGATATGTTCCACCATGCTGCAAAGGGTCACAAACTATTCAAAAAAGTTTATTTTTTTCTTTCAGTTTTGAAAATCCATGATTTGGAGTTCTGGAGATGTATAATGAGAACTATTGTTACCCCAAATGCATGTTCAGATCTGGCCATTCAGATATAGGACTTATTGCAGGTCCATGTTCTCCTTATCAGATTTGCCTCCCCATGTTCAGAAGGAATATGTCAGTTCTTTTCATAAGCAATATTGGCTAAAATATTGTGATTGCAGCTTATAAATTAAATTATTAAAAGAAAACTAGCAATGGCTATATAGATGCTGCTTTGGTGAATGTTTAAGCTCTTCATTATGATTATTCCCTACTTTCCTTCCAACATCTTTCACACGACAATGTTACTGTTGAGGTTTATTTCATTTTTCTTAGAATTGCAATTGTTCTGTGTTTCATAAGAAGCAAATTCTTTTTGGCTGGCATTATGGACCTGTGCACAGGTGTTAAGTTTGGTTTAAGAAAAGATCAACTGGTACTAAAACAATGCTCTATCTATTCTACTTTGACAGATCTTAGAGCCGGATCTTAGAGCAAATTGTTTGCAATTCCATTCTTTTAGCAAAAATCTGTGTGGAGATTATCTGCCACCTGCTAATAAACAAATGGTGTGTAGAGTTATTGAGCTCCCATTCTATGATCTGCAAGTTGAAGATCTCACAGCTGTTCATCATTTTCATAATTAGACAAAAATAAACTCTCTTGCAAAAAAAAAGAAAGAAAGAAAAAAGCCTCCCAATTTGATCGATGAGTGACAAGCTAGCTAAATTTTAGTCACCGCATGCCAATGAAAGATCTATTATTGGGCACTCATTTGATATAATCATTCATTTAAAAACTTAGATGTATGTGACAGTGATAGTCAGTATTCATGGATGTGTGTTTGTGAATGACAGAGACAAGAAGAAAGGAAAAGCTATTCTGATACCACAAAAGTGAAATCAAGAATGCACATCCATTGACAGTGACCCAAGACAATGCAAAATAAACCTGGAAATCACACTTGATTCCTTTTTTTCACTTATGATATCTAAGGACTCTACTAAAAAGAACTATCGGGCTTACTGACATATTATGCAAGAAGATAAAAGTGATAGTAGAAAGAATTGCATCCCTTATGTGCTACATTTGAAGACCAGATTAAGGTGTCCTTCCTTTTCCATTCGTATATTAATCTTTGATGTCTTAAACGTTGAACAAATTGCACAACTATACCAGGTTTCTCCTGGGTTCTGTCACATATTATCTTGGAACAAAAGTTTGTTCAATATCTATAAGACAGTATTGTGCAAAGTTCTCTCTAGGTCTGCAAGTTAATCGATATCCTGTTGAAACCTACAGTACTGTCTCTCCCCATCACCTAAATTACTGTATAGTGGAAGTTAAAGTGTTGGTCTAGGAATTAGCTTAGGCATGAAAGTCAGCTGGGTGATTCAAGCCAATCATTCTCTCTCAGTTCAACTCATCACAGAATTGCTATGTGGGAAAATAGGAGGAAGGAATATTAGCAATGTTCACCGCTTTGAATTATTTATAAAATAATAAAAGCCATGTATAAAGTAAATAAATAAGTAAATATACAGGACAATACGGGGGGGGGGGGGCAGGGAGGGAGGGAGGGAGAGAGGGAGGGAGAGAGAAAGTGATTTCATCATTTTAGGAATCATATATCAAATCAAGAAAACAATTTTCCTGCAGTGCTCAATAGTTCAGTACTATTACATTTAATCCATAGTTGGAATCAGTTGGAGATCAACACATGTACTTCATATGTTCTAAAGAGGCTATATAAAGCCCTATATAGTGGAATAGAAAACCTTTATGAAAGAAGAAAGATTTACCATTTACCGCCAGTGAGACTTGCAAAAATGTTTCCTAATAATTTGGCAAGCTGTTGGAAATATGGCCACGAGCAGGGAACCTATTACCATGTGTGGTGGACCTGCCCCAAAGTAAAAAAATATTGGTAGAAAATTAGAAATTGTCCTGAAGAAATTACAAAAATTAAAATTGAATGGAAACCAGGGATATTTTTATTAGCACAAAAAAATACTAAAAAATTATTATATATTATACTCCACATATTAGTTAGGCTTTCTGTTGCCCAAAACTGGAAATGCAAAAATACTCCCCCTGACTTTATGATAATTAAAAATATTTTGGAATGTGCAGAAATGGACAGGTTGTCAAGGGAACTCAAAAACAAAGAGGAGTCAGAGTATTATGAGATCTAGATTTTTTTGATATAATTGGTTGGAAGATAGACATGAAAGGAATAAAGTAAAGTCAAATGAAAAAGTATGATGGAAATTGGTAATATGTGTAATTATGTTTGTAATATAAAACTAGATAAAAATTTGTGTTATGTGTGTGTGTGTGTGTATTAATGTAGTAACTGTAAATGATTATCCTACAACAGCTTCAGAGATGTCAGATTGAGTGAACACCATTTTGCCTACATTGCAATAAGTGAAATGTTTAGTTTGATTGTATTTGTATAATTTTGTTTAATAAAATATTTATAAATAAAAAAGAAAGAAAGTATAAAAAAAATTAGAGCAATGGTGTTACTGTATGATGCATTTTAGGTTTTTTTAATAACAATCTTTTCCATTCTCAAACTATTTTTTTCTATGAAATATGATGTGCCTTTCACTAAACTAAGAAGCAGGATATTTTATCCTAAATTTGCATTCCTACACATATATGGATTTCAATTCTCAATAATATATGTTTTCAAGGCAACAGAGGAGACTGATTATAGCTTGGGATAAAGAAATCTCAAAAATCATCCACAACAAAACTGTGTATGAGAAGTTAATCTCATTCATGATCGGCTATCATTCACATTCATAAACAGGTATTTTGCTGACCTTATTTATTTCTGTGGTATTTTAGAAGGTGTGAGAGATAGTTTTTGTCCTTTTGAGTATAATGAAATCTTTAAATATCTATAATATATCCATTACTATTTTATTTAATTCACAGTGCAATGAAAAATTTCCTAGAACATTAATTATGGAATTATGGACCACAGTATTAATCCTCAAAATGAGTGGGAAATAATGGGGCATGCATGTCTTAATGTGTATGGGCTATCCCAAAAGGATAACTGAATTAAACTGATTCTGTTTATATTTATGTGTACTGTATTTATCAATAAATTGTGTGCATTGAATGGAGAGTAGAGATTTGAAGATGACATTTAATTTGAGTTTTGTGATGAGAGATTCAAGACTAGAACTCCCCGTTGTTGCTCTTGGATGAATTCCAGATTTGTCAGGGCCCATTGGCAGAGTAAGGCCTGTTTTGAGCAGGCCTTAGAACAACCATATATTATTTTCCCTTAATATAGTAATGCAGCTTTGCTTTCATCATTGAATTTCATGGTGTTACAAGAAGGTTGACAAAGCTAGTTAACAAGCTGGGTGACTCTTGTGAGCAATATTCTTCATCACTGACCTTGATAGGATGGCAAACTGTGCAGAGCACATTAGCATAATAGGGACAGGCATTGGCCTAAGGGTGAGAACCATTGGCAATTTCCTTGGTTGGTTAGCAGAAGCCAGCTGATACAGAGTGTTACAATCCTATAAAACTGGCAACATTTATAACACTGTTCTCTTCATTTTTAAAGAGATTTTACTCGCTGAATCAACTAGAATTTACAAGCAATATTTGGTCCCAAGAATTACTGCTGTTTGACTGGTCAAACTTGAACTCACATTAAAAGGGCAAGGAGGAGAGATGAACTCACAGTTATGTTGGCATAGGATATCGGATATCAGTAAAAAAAATTCTTAGCAATAAGAGTTTTGTTACACTTGAACACATAATTTCAAGCAGCGGTGGAGTTTTTTTCTGCTGGAGGTGTTTAAACAAAGATTGTGCAGTATTGCCATCTAATGGGAAGTTGTACAGCATTTTTAACTGAGGAGTTGCAATGGATGATTTTCCAAGATCTCTTTAGCCCCTACATTCTTTGATGGTTTTATGACCTGATTTTAATCTTTCATTATGCTGTTTTTATTTTATTTTTTTTAAATGTTCATGTTGTATAGCTTGAGATTTTAAAAAAGCATGGTAGGCCATTTAGCTATATGCAATATTTAAAAAAAAAACAAAAAACAAGTGGGTACCATCATAAGATAACTGCTATAGTTGTTGTTCAATACACACAATCACAAAATTTATTACTGCAACAGAACATCCATTGCATAGAAAGCCAGACTGGTTAGGCTATGAAATAAACATAAATTCACTCCTTTGAAGGAATTGTTTTCTTCTGCAACAAAACATGTATTTTACAGAAAGGGAAGTCCATATCAATAAATCCTTAAAATGGTTTCCTCCCAATTAGGAAGATAACTCTAGAATAATTTTCCATGTATATACATAAAACATTCACAGCTTACATTATATTGTGCACACACACACACACACACACACACACAGAGAGAGAGAGAGAGAGAGAGAGAGAGAGAGAGAGAGAGAGAGAGAGAGAGGAAAGGAGAGAGGGAGAGAGAGAATGAGAATGACATCATATATTTTAATTCTTTATGACAGCAGCACACACAATTTCAGGGAGAATTGTCTCAGATTAGGAAGAATGTGGCATGGTAACAAAAATTTTGGTTTTCTGGTACTAGGAAGAAGATTAACAGATCTATTGTTTTACACTAATATAATCTTAGATTCCATCTTAAATTTGGAAGGTAGGAATATAGAAAGTGGGGTAGCATTATAAAAGAAGTTGAGGGAAAAGGCAATATTCTTTGTTTAGAATGTATGGAACATCTATGGAACTTTCTTAAATGTGCATATTTAAATGTGCATACTTTAACTTTCTTAAATGTGCATTAAAGGTTACTACAGACTTCTTCAATCTAAATGCCTTCTAGATCTAGAATTCATCTAGAATTCCCATGTCAATATGCCACTGCAGAGATTTGTAGAATTTTAAGAGATCTCCAATTCAAGGATAAATTTATAAGAGATATGCCTAAAATGCTGTAGATACCTGTGGTCTACCTGATAATATAATATATGATATAATATATAACAGTTTCTTAGGTTCCTAAATGAATTCTTATTAGGATAAAGCAAGCCTATATAATTCTTTAGAGGTTGCCATTTCCTAATAAAAATGTATCTCATCAGCACCGCAGGAGTGAAAAGGGAAAAATAAAGATTGTTATTCATAGTGGTCATTGAATTCAGGAAATTACACTTAACACCATGGGATATTGGGAACATTTCCTTACAATACAGACTGTCATTTAAGAATATGCTTAAAAAGACACATCAATAATATTCAGTTTCCTCTCCAGAGACTCATGATAAAAGCTAATTCATCGAAGAATTATTTCATTACATGAGAGCCAAATATGCTAAGATTTTGTGTAAACTTTTCAAATATTACTAATAAAGTAGTGACAATCTAAGTTGGCAGATTCAAAAGGCATTGTTCCTTTCTAAAATTAAATTCTGACTTTCCTTTTAAACTTTCCTTTTTGCCTTTCCAGTCAAATTTTTGACTGCTTTGTGGGATTTTTTTTCTTACACTGCAGAGTGACATATAGAAAACTCCATAGTTATTGCTTGGTTTAGCATAATTCACTGTTTTAGCATAAACCATAGGTAAAAGTTTACTCATGGGTATTTCAGCAGATGTCATTCCAAATTATAGTTAGCCTCAATACTCAGGTCCTCCTACCCATTTAATCAACATCTCTGATACATTTCTCATAGTTGGCCATATGGGCTGTGCAAAAACATTCTCTTGAAGGTTCTTATGTCCCCTTGGAGGTCTTGTGTGGTTGCATCAAGAGCCTCCCTGTACCATCTGATTCTTTGGTTGTTCAAGCAATATGGTCAGAGAGGGACTTTGTGCATAACTGTGCATAACACTACCAACTATTCAAAACTTTCTAGAAGTTTGTTTTTGTTTGATTTGTCATGGTGGTCCGTGGTCATGGTGGCTCGATCAGAGTTGCAGCTATCCTGCATTACGTAGAGGAAGACTGAGCCATCCTACTCTGTTGTCCCTAGTTTACTCATAGAAGGCTGTGAGATGTCGTGGATTAATTTTGCTCTATGCCAAGAAGTTCTATTCCTATGACCAGAAATTGGAATCAGGAAATAACAGAGATAGAAATAGCACTTAGACTTATATACCGCTTCATAGTGTTTCATAGCCCTCTCTAAGTGGTTTACAGAGTCAGCATATTGCCCCCAACAATCTGGGTCCTCATTTTACCCACCTCAGAAGGATGGAAGGCTGCGTCAACTTTGAGCCTGGTGAGACCTGAACTGCCAAACTGCTGGTAGCTGGTGATCAGCAGAAGTAGTCTGCAGTACTGCATTTGAACCACTGTGCCAATGCAGCTCTTAAACATACAATATCATATTTAAGTTAAATTAAAAGGAAAATAGAGGTAAAATTGTAATTAATTGTAATTTAGCTATGTTTTAGCCATTAATCTGGGCTTGGATATCATACTAAGCCCAATTAAGTCTAGCTGAGGTCAACTCAACTGCTGTGCAGCTTAGAACAGTGTTATTTCAATGTGAAATGATACAGTCAGTTGGTCATTTAGTTCAAAACCATACAGAATACCTTTTGAAAATCTCAAGAGGGATTCTTCTAATCCTTGCTCTATAAAATCTCTTCACCTAAAAAGAGTAACAATTAATCCAAGGAATTTTCTGTATGAACAAGTTCTACCACTATATTATATAGCATTGGTACCTAAGCCTATGTAACCCAGAAGCTATAGTTCGGTTAAGCAACAAATAAAGGATTAAAGTTGGTAGTTGGTAACTCAGCCAGCACAAAGATAGGTAGACTGGCAAATTTCATCAGTGAGGAAATCACCAGATTACAGAAGGATGGAAGATGGAGATTTGAAGAGCCAAGTGGAAGAAAAATAGACTGGATTCACATGAGCTAGATTGGCAAAAAGAATTAAGTGCTAGGAAGATAGTGAGAAAAACAGGCTAAATAAGACTTCTGCAGAGACAGTTGTTGCCACCAGCATTTTACAAAGTAAAAGTAAAATAACATTGTTTACCCTAACTGATTTAGGTAAAATAATAAATATGTAATCATGGTTTATAAGTTAAAGTGTCTCCAACTTTAAATATGGGAATGTAATTAGGGGAGTGATTGTGAAAGCACTTTAAAAGAAGCAAGACGACAGCTTGCTCTCTCTGGCTTTGATGATCCCTAATTACTGCTCAAGACTACGTTACTCGAACGGGAGAGATAAACAAAGGACTGATTTGTAAGTGAACTGACATAGGATATTCTACATGGACTTTGCTAACTGAATATCCTTGAATGGACTGACTAAATAATACATGACTAATGGACTGTTATTTTTGACTATGCTATAAATGGAATAAACTATATTTTTGATAGCACAAGCGTATCTGTTATTTTTACTGTATGTTAATAAACATACAAACTTATCTCACTCATTTATCTGTGTGCCTATCTGACTAATGCTGCACATTCTGTTTAGCTTGTCTCCTTAACCCTGGTTGGGGAACCCAGGCTTAACACTAGCTATGGGACCAGAGGCTGCAAAGTCAGTTTAACTAGGATAAAACAGATTTATGTAAAAAGTGAGAGTTTGTGTTGTTACACGTTACAGTAAACAGACAGCTGTGTTTTATTAATTATAGTTTTATATCCATATATAAGAAAACATGGCACAAGTCAATCTACAAAGTTTGTCCCTTATATCCAAGTTGGATGAAACAAACTATGTATCATGGTCTATGAAATGTAGTCTACTTCTACGAAGAGAAGGTCTGTGGAACATAATTGAAAATCCAACAAACGTAGAAGAATGGGATCCAGAGGTTGAGGAAGATAGACTAAAAATAGAAGAATTTATGCATAAAAATGAACAAGCTATTTGCATAATAGGATTAACCTTATCTGACCAACAACTTGTTCATATCCACGGAGAGCAAACGGCTGTTGGGTGTTGGCAGAAGCTGAAGAGGATAACGTTGGTGCTCACATAAATCTAACACGGAAGCTTTTCAGGACACATCTCCAGACGAATGGTGATATGCTGAGTCATTTGAAAATTATGCAAAGCATTTTTCAAGAACTGCATGAGAAAGAGCTTATTTTCTCTGAACTACACCAAGTCTACATAATTCTATCATCACTAAATGAAAGTTATGATAACTATGTCACTTCCCCTGAAATTTTGCCTAAGGAAAGTCTAACTTTAACTGATATAACTGGCAGATTGATTGAAGAGGCCAGAAGAAGACTTGAAAGAGATCAGTTAAGGAGGCAGCAACCTCAAAAAGAAGATAATAAATCTCCTACTGCATACGCAATTAAAAAGTGTTTTAATTGTGGAGGAAGAGGACATTTGGCAAGATTTTGTAAAAAAGCAAAGTGCCAGAACGCTGACCAGAATACAAAAAGTCATCAAAATAAAAAAAAAAAAATTAGAGTTAGCCATGTATACTAACGGAGCTGTAAAAAATAATTTATGGGTGGTTGACAGTGGAGCATCCCACTGTATAACAAATGATAACAGAAGTTTTTTTTAAATGTCCAAGAGTACACAGCAGATATCGTTAGCAAATGGCTGGAAACTGAAAGCTAAAGGTCAAGGTATAGCATATTGTTCTTTTATAAAAGAGAACGTAAAAATGTTATATGTACCACAACTTAAGTTTAATTTAATTTCAGTTAGAATTTTGGTTAAACTAGGATATGTAGTTACCTTTAAAGGAGATAACTGCATAATTGAAAAAGAAGATAAGAAAATTACTGCATCTTTAAGAGGTGAATTATATGTGTTAAATGATAATGGTTTAAAGGTGGCTAACATGGTTTATGAAAATAAGAAACCTCATGATGAATGTATTCACTTGTTACACCGAAGGCTAGGGCATTTAAATTTTAAAATGCTTAAGAAAACTGTTGTATTATCTGAGGGAATAAGTTTGAAACCTTGTAATAAATATTTGCAATGTTCTATTTGCAATCAAAGTAAGAGCAGAGTCATACCGGCTAATAGAGTTGATGGATTTACTACCAAAGAGCCTTTAGAAGTAGTATTTGCTGATTTAATAGGTCCGAAAAAACCAAGTGTAGGAGGAGCTCGATACATACTAAGTATAATGGACCACTATTCATGATATGGGTTTTGCTATTTAATGAAGAGCAAAACTGAAACGTATCTAAATCTCTTTAATTGGATTAAATTTGCTGAAAGGAAAACTAAAAAGAAATTAGTAACTCTTATAACAGATAATGGTACAGAATTTACAAATAATAAATTCCAGAATAGACTTAGAATGTTAGGTATTCAACATAAAATTCTGCACCATATAGGCCAGAACATAATGCCTTTATAGAGAGACCAGGCCAAACACTACAATCAATGACACGTACTATGATGACTGATTCAGGATTACCTGACAATTTATGGGGAGAAGCAATAATGTGTAGTCATCATATATTAAATAATGTTGTTAATTCAACAACAGGTAAATTACCATTCACACTGTGGCATGGTACAAAACCTGATTTAAGTTACATGCACACATTTGGAGCACCAGCATGGGTGCATATCCCTTCACAACCTAGACAAAAAGAACAGCATAGAGCTAAAAGATTATTTTTTGTAAAATATAAATCTAATCATAGATCTTATAGATTCTGGGAACCAGGAACATCTAGAGTTTACACCAGTGCTAGTGCTAAATTCCTAGAACTTGTAGGATGGAATAGATCTGAGCAAGATTTAAATAATGAAGTAATTATTGAGACCTACAAAAGGCAGAAAGATCAGACTAGTTATAAGAAGAGTCCAATTAAAGAAGAAGTCCATGAAGAGCAAATAGGACCAGAACAAGAGGAAACAGTTGATCAGGAAGAGTTAGATAATCAAGAAGAGTTAATAAATGAAAGTCCACCTGTAAGTCCTGTAATACCTAGATGTACTACACGTGTAACTAGACCACCTGATAGGTATCAAGAAAGTATAGTTTGCCAAGTAACTAAAGTTCCAACTAGTATAGACGAACTTAAGATGTATCCTGCTAAGGATCAGGAGAATTGGCAAAAGGCAATGGAAAAAGAACTAAATTCATGAAAGGTAATGAAAGTATATGAAGATGCCAAATTACCTCCAGGAGAAAAATCCATTGGGTGCAAATGGATATTTAAAGTAAAAACAGGAAATGATGGGACTGTTAGAGAAAATAATGGAACGGTGTCATTATTGTTATTATTTACAGATGATATTGCTTTGATAACTAAGTAATAATGAAGCTAATGAAATTATATCACTATTAGCCAAAAAGATAAAATTAAAGCATTTAGGTGAAATTAAAAAGTATCTAGGATTGACAATTAACAAAACAAAAAATGGTTTTAAGATATCTCAAGAAGATAAAATTTGCCAATTAATTAAAACGTTTAAAATGGAACTTTGTAAATTGGCAAAGACTCCAATGAGTCAGGAAGTTTGCCAAACTGATGATCAAAGTCCCAAATTTGATAAGTCTATATATCAATCTTTGATTGGCAGCTTATCATATATAAGCAATTGGTTAAGGCCAGATATAGCTTATAGTGTTAATCAGCTGGCACGTTTAATTCAGATCCACAACAATGTCATTGGCAATCATTAAAGAGAATTTTAAGATATCTTAAAGGAACAATAAACCATGCATTGTATATAGAACCAAAGGGTGATTTGAGTCTTAGTGCCTATGCAGATGCAAGTTTTGCAACTGATATAAACACTAGAAAATCAACATCTGGGATGGCTATATTATTTGGTAAGACACTAATAGGGTGGAGGTCAATCAGACAACAGCATATTAGCTTGTCCACGATGGAAGCGGAATTTTCATGTCTGTCATTACTATGCACTGACTTAATTTTGTACAAACAGTTATTATTAGACATGGGTATAACTGTTAAAGATTCCATTATTGTGTATGAGGACAACCAGGCAGCTATAAAGTTAGCTACTAGTATAGCTGTAAAAACTAGATCAAAGCATACTGATTTAAGATACTTAAATGTTAGAGAATCTGTAAAAAATGGGCTAATTAAATTGGAATACTGTATGACAGAAGAAAACATTGCAGACCAATTTACAAAAGCTCAAGGAGTAATCAAGTTGTAACAAATATGATTTAAGGATGTAAATAGTTATATTATTATATTTACCTAAAAGGGGAGAATGTTAGGGATAACATTGTTTACCCTAACTGGTTTAGGTAAAATAATAGATATGTAATCATGGTTTATAAGTTAAAGTGTCTGCAACTTTAAATATGGGAATGTAATTAGGGGAGTGATTGTGAAAGCACTTTAAAAGAAGCAAGACGACAGCTTGCTCTCTCTCTGGCTTTGATGATCCCTAATTACTGCATGGACTCAAGACTGCGTTACTTGAACGGGAGAGATAAACAAAGGACTGATTTGTAAGTGAACTGACATAGGATATTCTACATGGACTTTGCTAATTGAATATCCTTGAATGGACTGACTAAATAATACATGACTAATGGACTGTTATTTTTGACTATGCTATAAATGGAATAAACTATATTTTTGATAGCACAAGCTATCTGTTATTTTTACTGTATGTTAATAAACATACAAACATATCTCACTCATTTATCTGTGTGCCTATCTGACTAACGCTGCACATTCTGTTTAGCTTGTCTCCTTTACCCTGGTTGGGGAATCCAGGCTTAACACTTTGTGTATTTGTTTAAATACATACAGTGCTTTGGAGAGATGTTTAACTTCATGGTTGAGGAGTCTGCTCAGACAGTTTTACAAAACAATGTTATCTCAGAGGAAAACACCCTCTATAAGTTGAAAAGCTTACCGTTCTTTATTTATTTTTGTACCTGTGTGATCTTCTTCCTATATATGTAGAACTGCAGATTCAAATTTGGATATTTTCCTTATTGGATTACTGCCCCACTCTCTCTGAAGATTTGGCTGCAGGCTATGTTTAAAATGAATCTCATCATTGCTGAGGGAGGGATCCTACTTGAGAGATCTCTGAGGGAATCTGTTCTGAGACAGAAGAAACTCAGAACAGTTTATTTGTTGCAAATAGAAGCCACACCTAGATGAAATTTTTACTGGAAAGAATGACTCATTAAACTTCTTCACAAAGTACAGAATTCTTAGAGTACAGAATATTTCTTACTAAACATATATTTATGTTAGGCACACATGTCCCTTGGATATGCATATACACACAAACACACAGAATATATTAGATAGACATCAGACAAACATTTATATCTTTATATATTAAACATGCATGAAATATTTATATTTACATATTTATGTTAGGCATGCATATCCCTTAGAACTTCAATTTATTTTTGGGTTAAATTTAACCATGGATCAACCATTTACAGGTAGTGCTTTTTTAGCAACTGCCTTGTTCAGTGACTGTGCAGTTCAGATGGTGATGAAAATGTAACTGTTATCACCAATCCTCATATTTATGACCTTTGTAAGCCTGCAAACAAAAGGAAGCTGAAATAAGTCATAAGCACAGTTGCAGTTTCACTTTGCAATTGCTTTGTTTAATGTCTGAATTGCCAATCTTTAGTAATTTGGGGATGCTAAATGAGGACTATCTGTTGTGCTAAATTCAATTGTGGGATTAACAGCCTGGAGTAATTTTTTTCTCATTCTTTCAAGATCCTGATTGCAGTTTTACATATATTACTTCTTTTAAGGGGTTCATTAACAACATTAATCACTTTCTCTATATCAGATTTTTCTCCTGAATTCCCAGCAGGCAAAACCTGCTTCTTATTTTCAGCTCATCCCAGCGAAATTGGACCTTGTAGTTTGTTCTCATCACACTGTGCTGTATATTGTTTACTTTCTATCGTGCATATAATCAGTTTGAAATGCCTGTAATAATTAACATATCTACTTTCTCAACTTGGCAACTTTAAGATCCGTCCATTTCAACTCCCAGAATTCCACATCCATCCTCACTTCCCCTTACTGCCCAGGAATTCTAGGAGTTGGTCCACACGTCTTAAAGATTACCAAGGTTGAGAAACACTATGTTAGAAGATTCGGAATTTTGAAAAAGGGGCTGAAATGCCATATTTCATATATGCTGTAGTTGTGAATTTTCTGTATAGAGGAGATTGAGCTCTGTATACCTCTCTTTCAGGTATCCTTATTTGAGGAAAATAACCATTATCTTTCATATTCACTCAACTCTCATTTAAATAATCTGTTTCTGTTTTGGTGCAAGATTACTAGGCAATCCATTTTGCCAATATTTCAGAAGAATCATTAAGAAAATAGGGGATGACCCAGACTGGATAAATTCATTCAAAACATTAGTATTTATCTATATTTTCTTAAGGTCAAGTATTGTACATTTATGCTATGTATATTATAGACCTTGTTTTAATATACATTTTAAAGGGCTTCCTCTCACTCTCTCTCTCTCCCTCCCATCTCTAAACCACAATGTAGAACACTGCTTTACATCTACAGAGAATTGACCTACATCTGAATAGATATAATGATATATCCAGTCACCTAGAATTTAGCTTCCCAAGCATCTTGCAAAAGAAAAAAATCCAGCATTTGTCCTTTTGCCAAAGTCAGAAGTCACATTACATAATTGCTCAGGATAATGGATTTTCCTTAGAGTTTATTATGTCATGTTCAAGCTGTGAATTTACTTATCTTCATCTCAGCCCTAGAATTAATGAATGGCTAATCAAGTGTAACGGTAAGATAATACTGTATTACCCCAAACTACAGCCTTATAGATATGGAAACATTTGCTAGAGTTAGCAAAAGAATCATGAGGTCAAAAATTCCAACACTGGAGAGGCTGATGACTCAAGACAAGTAAAGGTTCAAGGCAATACGTCTATTTTTTCTAATAATAATCATTCACAATAACCATTTATCTGGAAGATTCGACTTTGCTGTTACACCCTACAAATTCATCTTATACTTGAAGATTTCACAGGTGCTAAAGGTATCACCTCCAGACCTACACACTTTCATCCTCTTCATAGTGTTCTCCTTTTCAAGGAGGAGCAGGACATGTAAAGTATCTATGTAGAGGTGAAACTCGAAAAATTAGAATATCATGCAAAAGTTCATTTATTTCAGTAACGCAACTTAAAAGGTGAAACTAATATATGAGATAGATTCATTACATGCAAAGCAAGATAGTTCAAGCCGTGATTTGTCATAATTGTGATGATTATTCCTTACAGCTCATGAAAACCCCAAATCCACAATATTTGCATGTAATGAGTCTATCTCATATATTAGGTGACCTTTTAAGTTGCATTACTGAAATAAATGAACTTTTACATGATATTCTAATTTTTTGAGATTCACCCAGGGATGGGACTCTACCAGTTTGCACCTATTTGCTAGAACCTGTTGTTAATATTCTCAGCAGTTTGGAGAACCGGTTGTTAGAAGAAATTACTGGACTAATCCTGTAAGGAAGGCAGGAAGGGAACATTCTGATGTTGCTTACAGAAACTGCCTCTCCGTTAACCTTTATTACATTCTTGGCAGGACTAGACTTCCTGTCTCAGGAACATCTCTGGAGTTTTATTCCCCTCCTTTGCTGGTACTTTGCTTGTGTGAAGTGACCATTCAAAGTTACAATGGCACTGAAAAAAGTGACTTATGACCATTTTTCACACTTACGACTGTTGTCATGAGAGGCCAGGTGAGGAAATGCATGCCTCAATGATATTGAGTTGGCCACACCAAGCCAATAACATGATCACCAAGCCATGTCCACCAACTAAGCCATGGCCAGAGAACTGGTTGTTAAAAATTTGAATCCCAGCCCTGGTTTCACTTGTACATGCTAAGGTTGATATGAATCAGGAATTGAAACTTTGAGACCGAGAAGCCCATAAAAAAGATAAGCATAGGAGCAACGCTAAAGAAAAAGCAAGAAGTAAACCTCAAAATTAAACTGAAAGCTGCAAAACTATACCTTGCTTGCCTCCTGGAATTGTGGGTGTGCCATTGGTGGAGGTTTTCAAGAAAAGATTGGACAACCATATATCCAGGATAGTATAAGGACAGCTGCCTCAAGCAAAGGAAGACCTCCAAGTCCCTTCTAGCCCTATTATTCTATGCTCAAACAGTGCTGAAATCAGGGGTGCGCTGCTGGGGGTTTGCAGGGGTTCAGGAGAGCCCCTAGCTAAGATTCTGCACAGTTTGAAGAACCCCCAAATCCTACTCCTGGCTGGCCCTGCACCGCCCAGCCCGCCCCTCCCAGGAGTCCCCATGCAGCCTGTTTTAGATGCAGGTAAGTTCAGGGCGCATGCGGAAGCTCAGGGAGGGTGAAAAATGGGCATCCCGGAAGTTCAGGAAGGCGGGAAACGGACCCGTTTCTGGCTTTCAGAGAGCCTCCGGAGCCCAGGGAGGCAGTTTTCGCCCTCCTGGAGGCTTGAGGAAAGCCTCCGGATCCCAGGGAGGGCAAAAACACCCCCCCACCTTGGTGCAGGAGGCCAACTAGGCCATGCCCACCATGGCCACACCCACCCAGCAACCGGGCAGAGAACTCCTTGCTAAAATTTTTGAAGCCCACCCATGGCTCAAATGACACAGAAAGCTTTCCTGTGCTGAGTGAAATACCCTGAGAAAGGGGTATTTTTAAGGATGCTGTCCGCCCCTATGATCAGCAGAGTTTAAAAATATGCTCAATAATGTTTATTAATTATTGTCTTTATTAATGTATAAAGACAAGAATGTAAGAATTTCTCATATTTGTTATACACAACTCATTTTTGCAATATTGCTCCTTTGTGCCGGTATGAAGAACGAACCTTTATTTAATAATAAAGCTTATTATAAAATTAGATTTTTATATAAAGATTAGTAAGTGGATAATTGTGCAATAAATTGTATCCCTTGGATATTGGAACGCTGAAAAAAATCAAAGCACAGGAAGAGTAATCCTAGACATTGTTATCTTAAAATTTTGTTTATAAGTTTAAGAACTGTTATAATGTCCCTTTAACTACATGGTATTGTATAAATAATCACTTGCTTAAATGCTTATTTATAGCAATTAATAATTTAATATAAATATTTATATTGTATAATCTGTTAGGTTATATAAATATGTTAATTGTTATTTGTCGTAACCCATTGATATATTTAATGGAAAAGTGTGAGTAGCTGAGAGTCAATAAAGATACATTACATTCATAAACAAAGACATATCAGACATATAAATACATAAACATATATAATATATGTACAACATACACATAAATAACTTACAAAATTTTATAAACACTAGACATTTTTTTTTTCACAAAGCATAACTCTACTTTTTTTTTTTTTTCTGTATTTCCATTTGTGACAATTGCTTGGATTTTTTTTTTTAAATGGATATTCTGCCTTTCAGCAAATTATGTTCAGTTTAGCATTTAGGGCAGTCTATCTTCAATGAAGCTGCCTCTGCCTGAAAGACTGAAATTTGTATAAATTTATGCAGGATCCCGAGGAGCTTATGACAAGCAATCCAATCTTATAGATATTTGTGATTACACATGGCTGAACCATTTACCCTGTGTTGTTTTTATTAATACAGACTAGTGTGGGTCTGGACAAAAAGTGATAGCTTTTCACTTCTCTAATGAAATTATTTTCTTCATCATGATAGTTGTCAATTGTTGACTGAATTTTTATATCTCCCTTCATAGACAACACCACCATAAATCTCAGGTTTAGTCCTTATATAGTGCTTCTTTCTTTATAATAAAATATTCACACATAGAGTACCATTTAAATTTAAATTTGCTTGAGTAAATTGGAATCGTCCTGGGGGTAAGACCCACTGAACTCAATTGAACTACCTTTTGAACAGACATGATTAATTTATGAATCTGATATGTCAATGCTGAATTACAGATAAAGAATGGCAGAAATGGTTTGACATTGTGGATTGAAATTCCTACTCCTTGAAATATGGAGGATTTGTAATGCTCACCATAATACAATTTTAACTCTGATTTAGATTTGAAGGTAATAGAATTAGGATCCATCGCACACCTCTTCCCTGCTTTTCCTCCCATTTCCCACTTTTTCTTGCACCTCTTGTTGTAGCATCAGCACAGTAGCAAGAAAGGTATGACAACCATCAACAACATTTAATAAAGGTAAAAAGAAGAGAGTGAGGGAGCTGGGAGGGAATGTTGGTGACAATTCAAAGACCCATTTGACTAACTTATAAGACAATAATAATACTCAATTATATAATCAGGAACATGACAATGAACATATCATGTTTGATCTTGCAATACAACAGCTACTTCAAGAATTATTGGAACTTAACACTTTTAGACCATAACTGGTATTTGCAAGACTAAATTTTCTCAATCATCCAGGTCATGGTTGTCCCAAAGGTGCTTTTTAAAGAGGCAACTGGACTTTCTGGTTTTTCTTTGAAAACATTTCGCTTCTCATTCCAAGAAGCAGAGCTGAAGAAGCTTCTTGCATGAGAAGCAAAACATCTTCAAGGAAAAACCAGAAAGTCCACTTGCCTCTTGAAAAAGCACCTCTGGGATGACTTAAGCTTGAATCCACATTTACTACACACCAGAACTTTTCCTTTCAGGACAATAATGTTTATAACACAATAAATTTCTACTTACTACTACCATGGATTAGAAAGCATTACTTTCTTCCTTTTTATTATTTCTGAAGTTGATTGGTTGAGTAGTCATTCTTTGCATTACAGACATTTTATTTGCTCAAATTGTGTTAAATTTATTCATCGAATTATATAGCCTAGAGTATGCCAGGCAGCAACCATTCATAACTGGCACTGACTGAACTACTGTGTTATTGAGTTAAAGAATGCATCACTAAGAATGAAAGAGAAAAGCAAACCTCATTTAGCAATGGCATTTACATAAATGGGGAAACAATTTTAATTCTGTAAGTGGAAATTTAAGCAAAACTATTGTGTCACTACATACAATATACTGAGAGCATATGCACCAAAACAAATTCCTTGTGTGTGCAATCATACTTGGCCAATACAGAATTCTATTCTATTCTATTCTATATGAGAAAGGGTCTTATTACAAAAAGAACAGCATTCTTTGTTACCCCAAACCCTTGTTCTTCCTCAGTTATTATACTATATTTTGCTTTCCAGGCATGTATTTCATTTGGGGGGGAAATGAGGGTTGATTAGCATTCAAAGTGCTTTTTTCTTGCTGTGTTCCCTTCCCTTGGCCTTTTGGTGTCTTTCTTTCTTTCTTTCTTTCTTTCTTTCTTTCTTTCTTTCTTTCTTTCTTTCTTTCTTTCTTTCTTTCTTTCTTTCTTTCTTTCTTCCTTCCTTCCTTCCTTCCTTCCTTCCTTCCTTCCTTCCTTCCTTCCTTCCTTTTTTCTTTCTGATCTCCCCTTTGCTTTTCCTTCCTTTCTCTTCAGCAACTGGTTACGAAGACATAAGACAGAATGATCTTGCAAGGACTGTGTTTCCTACCAAATTAAACTGAACTTCCAGTACTTTCAAACTCACTATGTTATGGTCAACTTTTAAAGATGATGGGTGGCTGAAGGATCACAGTTTTCCCAGCTATGTTCTAAACTGATTGCTGTTGGCAGATAACTTCTGAAATGCAGTTGATGGCTGTTCTCTGCCAAAAGGGGAAAACAACCAAACTAACTTCTCTGGCTGTCCTATTATATCTTTGCTTTCTTCGTTCTAAGCTTGATTCATGATTACTCCATGGACATGCCTGTCTGGTTTTCTTGGCCACAATACAGAACCGGATTGCCATGGCTTTTTTTTCTGAGAGGTGTTTACGTCTTCAAATCTAACTTCAGATTTAGGATTCCTTGTAATCTCCTATCCAGTGAGAAGCCCTGCTTAATTTTTCAGGTCCAGGTTAGGTCAGTGATGTGCTGCCACTTGCTGAGGCTACACAAAGCCTACAATGATGTAACAGAAACGACCCAATCTCTAATAACCTCTTGACAAAGTTTGATATCTTTTTTTTTTCTTTTTGGTTTTAACAGGTCTTATCCAGAAAAGATAATAAAAGACCAAAAGACTCAAAGCATACCAAAAATCAGTTTAACTCCGTTTCTGTGCAATATGTTCAAATCCTGGCAAATATTCCCTATTATTCCCTGTTCTCTATTGCATAGAGACTATGTAACAGTCTCTTATTACAATGCCAAGACTTCACTTATTAACTGGACTGTCACCACTCATTTAAGGATCTCTGCCACTGGGCATACAGAATCTTAGCATGTCTTCGGTCTGAGAGACGTCTCCTATTTATTCAGTCACCCAAAAGGAAGAACCAAAAACACAGTCCAGATAATCTGTATGTATATTGCTTCCTCACTTTTCCCCTGACCGTCATTTCTGCCAAGAAATCAATCTTTATTTGGATTAATTGAATTTATACCCCAGTTCCTTTTCTCCTGCAACTAATCTGGGTTATGAGGAGCAGAATTGTTTTCAATGAGTCAGGATAAAATGCATACTGGGAAAAATTAGGAAGAAAAAATATCTTGCATTTGAAAACGATTGCCAGTAATATTTTAAAGATGGAGCAACCTCAACAAGGGACGCTCGTTTGGAGCACAAGGCTTTGTTTCTCCTTTTAACTGGGTGGTGCTTAGGAGATGCTGGAATACTATAATGAAAACCCATTTCAACTCAATTTAATCGCCTCAGGCAATCTGATGCCACAATGTCCTCTTTTTCTGTCCTTAGCAGCATCTTGATATGTCCACAGCTGTACCCAGATTCCGGTGTCAGAACAAAGTGCTGATGGGATAATTTGGGACTGAACTATTTTGAGAAATAGAGGAGGCAGAGGAGAAAGTGTCATGTTCAAGCAGAAGATCAGTTTTTCTTTTACAGCATGGGAAGTCTTGTAGTTGATATGAGATATGAGTTCTCATGGATGGGCATTTCTGGCCTCACTTTAATTATTTTAACAGAACATACCTTGGGTGTTCTGCAGAACTTTGTTAATGTTTTGATCAAAGCAAAGCAGCCTCCCACTTCTCTTCAACAAAGTGTGGCACACTTAGCCCATGGTCTTCTTCATCTACACCAGGGGTGTCAAACTTGCATCATCATCACATAATCACCACGTGATGTATCATGACTTTTTCCCCTTTGCTAAACCAAGCCACTGCATGACACATCTGGCCCGCGGACCATGAATTTGACACCTCTGATCTACACTATCAGCTGAATGGAACATCTGAATGTTCCACCTCCATTGTTCTTCAAAGAGTAATGTGACTTTGCTAAGTGGTTTGCCATGTTAAGGCAGATGTATACAGTTGTAAAGAAAAAAACATCTGGTTGATGGTGATACACATATACTGTAGCTGCCAGGGAATGTTAATTTTAGTGATATGTATAGGATTTCTTTTGTTTGCATCAATCCCTACTTTTCTATGGCAGGATCTCTTTGTTATAAAACCTTAGTAAGACCACACCTGGAATACTGTGTCCAATTATGATCACCACATCACAAAAAAAGATGTTGAGATTTTAGAAAAAGTGCAGAGAAGAGCAAATGAGATGATTAAAAACCTGGAGACTAAAACGTATGAAGAATGGTTGCAGGAACTGGTAAGGCTAACCTAGAGAAAAGGAGTAGAGGTGATATGATAGCAGTATTCCAGTAGTTGAGGAACTGCCACAAAGAAGAGGAGATCAAATTATTCTCCAAAGCACCAGAGGGCAGGACAAGAAACAATGGATGGAAACTAATCAAGGACAGAAGCAACCTGGAATTAAGCAGAAACTTTCTAAACGTAAAAACAATTAATCAGTGGAACAATTTTGTCTTCAGAAGTAGTAGGACTGGACCAGCCACTTGTTTCAAATGGTATAGGGTTTCCTACTTAGCAGGAGGTTGGACTAGAAGACCTCCAGGGTCCTTTCCAGCTCTATTCTGCTTGAAATATGTCCAGAAATCAGATCTGAAAGCAAAACCTCCCAAACTGCACAGTGTCTTTTTTTTTTTTCCTCCTAACAAAATGCATCTCCTGGCTGGATGTTTGGAAGGAAAGAACAGAGCCTTCTTCCAAGGCAGATGGTAGAGCTTTCACACAGGATGTGGCACTTGTAGTACTCACTCGATTTAGAACCTAACAGATAGTCCTTTTGCAGCTCATAGCACTGTCTAAAAACAGCTTTATAAAAGTTTGAAAAGTAAGAAATCTCATTCTATTGGAGCTCGATACATCCATGTACTTTTCTTGGCAGCAAGACAGGAGATTTGTCAATGCTTTCTTCTAGCATGTTTTTTTAACTTCTCAGGCTAAGCTTACAGCCCTGGTCTCCCATCCAAGTTCTGTCCTATCCAAACCTGCTTCTTTCATGCCTAGCAAACTCTGGTTAGTGCTGTCATCTGCTACTCTGCTATTATTGGAGCAATAAAATTATTATCTAAATTGAGATATTAATATTGTAAACCCAAATAAACAGGTCCTCATCATGCAGTAGAGGATGAATTTCCCCACTGGTAGCCTTTGGGTGAACAGTCATTGTTCTGATTACATGACTGTCTGTGCTGCTTAGATAACTGTGGCTGCAATCCTGCACACTCCAAGTGCCTCACATTCAACGGCTTTTAACAGCCTAACTGTTTGCAACAACCCAACATTAGGAACATGCACCTCAGTTGCTTTTATGGCACTCCTGGGATAAACACACAAAATTTGCATAGTATTGTATGACTGAATTAAGAGAAGTTTAATTACAAAACTGCATTTTAATTGATTACCTGTGGAATAAATGACAACAGTTTCATTCGGAGAAATAGCGACCAATATACACCTTATCAACAGAGCTTTTTTCATCTGACACATAATAATTATTTAATTGCAATACATTTAGAACTGCAATTGAAAATATTAACATGCATGCCAATTACTTCTTGCAGTTACATGATAGCTTTGGAGCCCAAGCAAGGGGCTGATGTATTCTACAGAAAAAGATCTCAGCCTAGTACCAAACTTAACCATTTCTCCTCTTCCTCCTCCTCTCCAACTGCTTCTACTACTACTTTTACTATTATTGATAGTGAAATGCCACAGAATTCCATTTTTGAAGTTACAATCGCCAACTAAACAAGCAACTAAGCCAGTCTAGAACATAACATAAAGCACAACCATTCAGCATCTAGACAATACTTCCCCAACCCAACCCAAATGTTGTAGTAAATATCAGAGATTAGCATACAGGTGACCAAAAACCAAGGAAATTTCTAGATGGTTTTCAGCAGATCTGATCTGACAATAGTTTAAAAGCTAGCATACCCTACCTTAGGCTGCTGGGGAAAAATTAATGGAAAGAAAATCAGATTGGATTATTGTGTGAGAACTTAGTTGCATTCTTGGTTCAGATACTCATCACAAATTCCTGGGTTAAGCATATATTTAGAAATAACACGTACACATGTGTGTGTGTGTGGTGTGTGTGTGTGGTATTCAGCTTTGTTCGGGTATTTTCCCACATCATTATAATTGTGCTTTTAAAGTTGTAGCAAGGTTTCGGCAGAATCTCATCTGCCATCATCAGGCTTGTTGTATTGTGTTCATCTGGGAGTCAGGCTTTCACAGCTGTTTCTGTTTTAAATTTGGTGCTAGCCTACTGCTGTATTAGAATGGTTTTTTTCTTCATCCTGATTCTGATGAAAGCCTGACTCCCAGATGAACACAATACACAAGCCTAATGATGGCAGATGAGATTCTGCTGAAACATTGCTACAACTTTAAAAGCATAACTATACCTGAACAAAGCTGAATACCACACACACACACCTCCATTCACCTAAACCTGCCTGATTCACAGACTTCTGTGACTGTAGATTAATTTATTTTTAAGTAGATGCTAAATGATTCAAATCGATTCATCTTTACTTAATAATTGTTACTCAGTATGGTAACTGCAGTGAGGTTATTATAAGCACAAAGATGGAAGACTACAGAAACATCATTAATGGAGGAAGGGATTGTGAAGATCTCCAAATCTGCAGAAATCACTAAATTGACTTGTTTGATTAAAGAGGGAACCACTTTTATAAAAATCTAGAAACCCTTTGTAGATTGTTTGCTGAAAATGGATAAATGTGAATGATTGATTTTATCAAATTATTGATTAAATGGTTGATAGGAATGCGGAAACTTTAATATTCAATTTGAAAGAGTGGTAATTGCTATGTTTATAACTGCTGAAAAGATCAAAAGTTGTTACTTCAGATTTTTTTAACTTTTTCTTGCTTTTTGTGCTTCTTCACTTTTAGTTTTACCCTTTTTTCTGTTTGTGTAGTTATTTTTTAATTCTTTGTGAAATGCTTTAATAAAAAAATCATTAAAAATCATTAAAAAAATCATTAAAAAAATAAGTGTAACTTGGTTCTAGCCATGATCCTATAAAATGTTTTTAATTGTTGCTAATTATTTCTCAGGTTTATAGATTGGTCAAAACAAAAGCAAAACTTGACTATTTGGTCTTCTAGTATGAAACATTAGGAATGCCTGTGAGAGAAAGGAAATATCTGCCAGTTGTAATAAAGGGAAAGTTATGTCTTTTTGCATCCCCAACGTTTGCAATTGAATTACAGAATTGATTATTGTTTAAGTTTTAACCTAAGTCTGATTTATTATTTCTTGCATTTCAGGCCAAGCATGCCAGCAAACCTTTTCAGTTAGAAAAGGAAGCAACTAAAGAGTCCAAAATATTACCCTATTAGGTGTCTTATAGTGCTCCAATTACAGGCCCCATCAAGCACTGCTTCAGCATAATTGCTTGGTCATAAAACTGAGTTAATTATTCCTTGCAACAGCAATATTATTATAATGACAATCAAACTCAGCTATCAGGTGAAATCAGTATATACTAGGTCTTTCAGGACACGTGATATGAAGGAGAGTGTCATGAATGAATGTATAATGAACAAGCTCCCGCTGAATCTGCTGCTTGCCATTTTGTTTTGTTTTTTAAATAGACTAATCTATTTCTTTAGTTTTCATCTCTTGAAAAAGTGATGATTCAAATCAATGGCCTATCATGCTCTGAAGTACAGAAAATACAGAGAGTTATAATATTACTTCTTGGTTTTAGAGTCTCTACAAAAGTTTCTCCAAGTATTTCTATCTTAATTTTTTTCCCCTTTACTTCCAAAAAACTGGCAAACTGCAGTATATTGCTGAATAAATAATTAACTAACTGATAAAAGAAACTGTTCAGGGAACAATAACAGAAATGCCTTTTTTTTCACATGCTTTTATAGTCTTCTAGAACACCTGCAGTTATAGGACATCAAAAATGTATTAGAGTATTGCTCTCTAATTTGCACACAAAGAATTTGGGAGTATATTTCATTCATTGCTACAGTACTCTACAGTAGTGACATAGAACTTTGTATCTTGCGAGAAGAGCTACACTCACAAATGTATGTTTCTCCATCACTGGAATTGTTCCATAGTAAGAAAGCTTAATTAATCATGCTATTACTATTACTACTTCTATTACAATTAGTCTGATTTGAAAAGTGATATTCTTTGGGTAGACTAGAGATCCTAAAATACTAAAAAGCAGAAAAATGCTAAGTAATGAATGCACAAAGATATTAAATATTGTTACATAGTATCGTGAACGAACCATACTGTGCAATACTGTATTGTATAACATTTACAGGACAAGTTCATGCACAGGATGGCATCCATACTTACAATGCAAATCCTGCCCAATACAGAAAATTGCTTGCAAACCCACGCTTCTCGATGGAAATTCTAACAAAATGCTGCAGTATGGAACACTGCCATTTTGAATCCCAATTTATACATTGCCATTTCTCTTCTTCCTCATTGTTCATTAAGACCCAACAAATCAGCCAATCTGTGTCACTGTCTTGGACTGCTTAGAAAAAAATGCCCAGTTGAATCTTTTTCCCCTTGTTCCAACAAGGCTGATCTTATGCAAAGATCCAGATGGTTACATTTGATAATCAATGGGACAGCATTACAGGAATGAATGGCTAGATCCCATACCTCATGTGTAGCTTATAGACAAAATTAATGTTTGATACTCTTGCAATTTGCAAAGTAGTCCTAACTCATTTTGTCCCTACATTTTTGCTCAGTCCCATTTTTCATATAAGAAGGTTTTCTCATAGTCCATTTCATTTATCATTTGGGATAGTGGCCCTTCTGTTATAACTGCTATATTTATTTGCTTAGGCATCTTCTATGTAAAGACTGAGAAACTGTGCAATGTAATTTCCCATGCCGAGTTCCTAGTATTTCTAGACTTAAAAAAACAAAAATGATTCTCTCATCTATTTTCCCGTCAAATAAATCTTACTGTAACTTGCATGTCTTCCTTCCTGTACATACTATACTGCTGGAAGTTATATTTTTGTGGGATAAATCTATAATATCTGAAAACACTAGCTATTTCAGCCACAGAATAGCATATGACTTGTAATCATCTTCTTTCAAAATAAAAGAGAGATAAATGCCTGCAATCAATTATAATGGATACCAGGCTCATTTACTATGAAGTAATAGTCAGTGTTATTGCATAAATAGCTACAATTTATACGCACTTACTGTTATTGCTTTATTTCGCTAACAATGGTGGCATGGCAACAGTGCAATAATCTATCACTATTTCTGGTTCTGCCTACACACAATTGTTCTGCTATATGTCATTCCCAATTCTGTCTGCTATTACTAAGCAATCCATGTTTGTTTGTTTACACACACACACAAACAGTTTTAACAGCGATGGTGAAAAATCGGTTGAATTTGGTTGGAATATACCAATATCTATCCACTTCTTTACATTCTAAATATAGGGAAAAGATATGAGTGGAAGATTCTTCCATCTAGTAAAAAGTATTCAGTGCTAAGCTGTTAGGAACCTCGATTAGTATGTTTGTGATGCTGACACTTTTTTCCCTTGACAAGGTCCTCATCATTATCACTATCTGGTAAGTAATACCTAACATGATCCTCTCCAGTTTGGAATTAGTTGTGTTTATTGTATTAGGTGGCACAGATCAGCCAAAAATTAAGACTGGTTGTTTTTATCAAAATAATTGATAATACTCCATTTTTAAGCAAAATACATTGAAAGAACTTGAGATATAATAGGTCTCGACATGTGAATATGATATATTGCAGATTAACCCACCGCTATAGGCATACAGGGTTTTCTCTTTTTTTACTGTACTATTCCACACAAAATAACTACATTTCAGCATAAAGCTCACACATTCAAATCCTTTCATAAGGCACATTATAACTTAGCTTCATCGCACTTTGGAAAGACTAGAAAACTCTTTTTATTTTAGACTGTAGGTCACTCTGACAACTTTAAATTCTCCAGTCCTTATTTACAACTTTATGTGCTTTAGCAGCTAACATCATGAAAGGATTCATGATTTGCGCAAGACCAAATCTTTGCATAAGATTGCAGCATAATTACTTTCAAAGGTTATCCTCCAAAATGGGTGATCTGAATCCCACAACTGCAGGTTCAAGGAGGACTTTTTGGAAGCCAGAATTGACTAGACAGATGCCTGATCCTCTTATTCCAGATGAATCCCTTCTGCAAATGCTCAAGTAAGGTTGTCGTCCACAACTGTTCTCCTAGACTTGTGAGCTTGGAAAATAATATATTTTGGATTTGCAGGAGAAATGACAAGTGGATAAAAGGTTAATAACTCTCTTCCCACACCATTATTGTGAGTGTCTTTTGCAAACGCTGGTAGGGTAGCCCCATAAGCAATCTTAATAATCCACAAATATATAGAATCCCAGGCTCATGCTTGCCCTTAAGCTCAATTCCATTTCAATTTTTGATAAAGACTCAAACACTTTATGACTAGACAAAACCACCATTATAAAAACATCTGGTGATAAATTATGACCACAAGAGCAACAACCAAAAAATAATAGCAACAGAACCAACAACAACTCTCGAATCAAGACATGCGAAACATTTCCATGACGACAATGATTTCTTTCACCTTTCTTTCACAGTCACATTCTGAAATGAAACATTTATCCAAAGAAAATAGAGTTTGTATAAACACTGCTTAAAAGGAATTGCAATATATTCCCTATTGTTGTCAACGCTTATAGGACATGAATCTATATGAGTATCAGGCCAATGAAGACCTACCCTGATACGGTTTTCAAGCTGAATTGGTAAAGCCAAACTGTAGTCTTCATGTTTGTGAAAAACAACAATTGCTGATAACCCACAGAGAACAAAATGATGGAAGCTTTTAATTTAAGAGGGAAAACTGAGAGTCAGTGCCACAGGGTGGTGCGGACTACCTTTCATGGGTCATCTAGGACAAAATGTTCTACATAAAACTGAGCTCTAATATAAAGCTAATCAGAGTTATTGTTTCTTTAAGATTGAGAGAGTAGAAAATAGTTTGCTTACAGTTTACCACTGGGACACAATCTCGGTTCTCTATTGATAATCTAGCCTCAATTAGGGACCTGAAACATTAAGCCAAATTTATTATTATACATTAACCCCAACTCCTACAACTGATTATATATTAATCCCACCCCCTATAACTGATAATACACGTGAACTCAAAAATATCGATATTAATTAAATCCAGAAATTAAACAATTGAATAAATATAAAGCTGTCTCATTTATTCTGAGACACTGGTCTAACAACAAATACAAATATATTGGTGTTTAATGCTTCAATCTTTTACCAGCTATTCCATCAACATTGTCCCATTAAAATACATCTAGTTTTCATGGCATTCATTTGACTTCCTTTCTATGATAAATCACTCTCTTAATTTTTTTTATCCATTAAACTAATGTGTTAGAGCAAGGTCAACAGTTCTGGTTCATTTCTCACCTTCATGTCACAGTCTTTTTTTCTATTTTACTCTCTATTTTAAATGTGATCTAAATCCACCACTTGAAAATAACTGTAACAACAACACACAAGAAGTTGCAAATAAATTTCTTTCATCGGCATAAGCAAACATTGTTTCTTATTAACAAAAGACTCATACAAAGAAATGTATAACCACTGAAAGATGAGAGGCTAGGGATTATTAATTCAACAGTCTAAGCATCATTAAAAAAAATACTGAGGACATTTGATTTTAGACCATTGAAAGGATCAACAGGTGAGCTCCAAAATAAGATGAAAATGACCTCTTCAATTAAAATTTGAGTCTCTGATTCATGCAACACAGGACAGAGAAATAATTCAAAGAATCCTTATAGTATCATATCAATCCGTTTTTCAAAATAATATTATTAGATTATCTAATAAATTATATTTTTTATCCAACTTTTATTACATTATAAACAACTCAAGGTAGTCAACATACCACAATCACACAGCCTTTAAACCCAAGTAGAAGAGATTTTAGATTTTGATTGTACTGACTGACAACATATAACACATAACAGTCAGTAAAGGGTAGTGATTAAAGTGCTGGCCTAGAAATCAGGACACTGTTGAGTTCTAATCTAGCTTTATGCAAATGGATGACTTTGGGCCAGCCCCTCTTCTTGAGGGCAAAACAGGAGGAGGAAGTAGTGTTATATATTCGCCACCTTCAGTTACTTATAAATAAAGACGGAATAAAAAATATATAATAAACAAAATCTAAATAACACTGATTTCCATTTTACTGATACACTAAAAAAACCTTCCCCACATTGATTAAAAATAGCTTTAATAGTCATTTTTGGTCTCAGAAATATTTAAACTGCTCAAGATCAAAGTATGTCTGCTTCAGTTCAGACCTATCATCAAACTTCCATTGGTGGCTTTTATGTTCTTAGGTGACTGTTGGGTATTTTTAAAATATGGTATACCTATAAATAATACTTACATAATTGCACCTCTTGTCATTTTCACATATATATTTAGACAACTACAAATCAATAGCTGTAAATTACATTGTAAGGGAGAACTGATGAAAACCAGTTGTAAGAACAAAAAAACATAATTTTTGAAATGATTTTTAAAAAGGGAAGGAAAAAAGGACCTATTGTTAAAAAAATCCTTGCTAGGAGGTTTTAATGCAAACATAAGCAGACAGGTAGGTGCAAAAGCAATCAAGAGAGCAAAAGGTTGGCCTTTACTTACAGGTGTAGGTCATTTCAAAACTGTCACTAATATTCACAATATCAATCTGTGGAGCCAGCTTGGGGGGCTCTGTGAACTGAGACAATGCAAACATAAAGGCTGCATGTTCCTGGGATTGTTGAGTAGGAAATAATCCCCCTAAGGTAAAAAAAGAAGGGAAAAAAAATAAAGAAATGGACATTAAGTCAGAAATCGAACATTAAGTGACAAAGGCATTCTACAACTGCAGCAGTTACACTTAATGGGTATCAAGACACTGGCCAAAATTTCTCCAAACACTTTGGCAAAATTTCTCCAAACACTTTGACAAAAAGGAAGCCATGTTAGTCTCTTGTAGCCAAAGAACAAACAAACAATAAATAAAAATCATAGAATGGAGTCCCCCAAAACCATTCAGAGTGGGTTTAATTAGGCAAAATCAATCTACTTGTCCTCAATTTCAAAAGGTCCTTTTTAAATGTTGTTAAGTCCATATCCATTTGACTTAATAACATAAGTCAAATGTTATTAAGTCCATATCCATATTAAGTCCATATTAAGTCCATATCCAAGTCTCAGGGAGTCTTGAAGATGATCGGTAGAATTTTGATAGAAGCTTTTGGTACAATGTTCCATTTCATCCAATTATTACATAACCCCAAAGATACGAGATCCCCCCAATTAGGTTTATAAACGGAGATCGAAGCTGCAGAAAACTGGGATTTAGCAATACTCTAAACGTGGAAACTGAGCCAATTCCCTCCCCCTCAACCAAGCGTGGATTTGCCCAAGCTGAGCAGATGTTTCTTCAACAGGTTGTTGCTAAACTAAAAGAATAAACAAAGGACATATCTTGCCATCATTCAAGCAACTCCTGTTTTTGGACAAGAGAACGGCCAAGTTTAAGAGAGCCCCCAATTAAGTCATGTTCTCCAAGAGATGCCCTATATATATGGGATATTATTTATCCTAAGGAAGTCACAAGAAGACCACGCAAGTCCCTGGTCTCCAGAGGCCTGCTGTTCATTGAATCCTTGCTCATAGGAACAAGGGATTCGGGCTGTAAGCAATTATGAAGTGTCCCAATGGGTCCAAGCAATTATTCCATTAGCCCAAATATTTCGGTTCAGCCAATTGTCTTCGGGAATGCACTGTTTTGTAATCTGTTGGACTCGACTCTGTTAGATGGCCCAGCGTGAATGGCTGGCTCGAATTAAAACCAAACGATCGAAAAACGGCGACCGGTAGCGGGAACCGCAGGTGGAATTAAAGCTAAGAAGTCCGAAGCATCAAGTGCACCAAGTCCACCAGGGGCGGGGAGGAAAGAGGGGATACCAGAGAGGGTGGCCAGACAGACTCAGCAGCGTGCAAAGAAACCGGGTTGTGTGAGCCCGGCGAAATAAATAGATCAATCCGAAGCCCTCTTCGGCGTTGTTGCCAAGGAAGCCTGCTCATTTTTCAGCTTCACCTTTTGTTTCTTAACCAGACGCGAAAGCAACGTGGGAGGTGCGATAACACCCCCCCCCCTTTCCATCCTGGGGAATGGAGGGAAAACTGCCATAAAAGCGCTGGGGCAAAGGCGCGAGGCAGAGAAGCTAGCCCGGAGTCGGATTTTGTCCGAGGGAGGGGACGAGATCTCGAGTGGGCAGACGAGGGAAAGCGACTGCAGGTCGCCGCAACAGCTTCCTGGCGACGTTGCCCCGCTTTTGTTTAGCAGCCATAACAAAGAGCAACGCCAAACTCGACGTCCGTTGGCAGTTCACCCCTCTACGGACCCCGAAAAACCTCCGCCTCTCCCCCCCACCCCGAGCGGGAGAAGAGATTGCGAAGTGTACCCGATTCTTGAAGTACCGAGTCCCACATGCAGGAGAGAATGAGTGTGTATGTGTGTGTGTGTGTGAGAGAGAGAGAGAATAAAAAGGTGCTTTTAGAAGCACTTGAAAGGCAGGTACCCTTCCCCCCCCCAAAGTCCAGTATGGGGGTCTCCTCACCCCCCTGAGCGCGGCTATAGTCCACGCAGAGGCCCCCTCGCGAACGAGGGGTGGGTTATATCTCGCTCTCCCTCCCATTCTCGTACACGCAGCAACATCGCTTCCCCGCGGGAAGATGCCACCAAGATGCCGTCGTTTTTCACACTCACCGATCTGGATGTTGCTGGGGAAATTGACCCCCAACGCTGCCCCTAGGAAACTGGTGCAGAAGAAGGCAAAAATGTGCTGCATATTCCCTTTTGCATTGGCGAGAGAGAAGCCCAGGTCCAAGCATAGATTTTTGGTATTCCCCCCCCCCTTCTGGTTTCTTCCTTCCTTGCTTGCTTCCTTCTTTTTCTTCTCTCTTTTTCCCTCCTCTCTTTGGTTCCCTCTTTACCCTCCTATGTTGCTGTGCCGCTCTTTCTCTGGGAATCGAATGCTTCGGTTGCTCCCTTAACACCAAGTGACAGCAGGTTTAACTGAGCTCTGAGAGAGAGAAATCCTTTCTTCATCCACAGTCCCCTTCCCCCCTCCCTCCCTCCCTCCTTGCCTCCCTCCCGCAGAGCTACAGAGCACACACAGCTACACTCTCTCACACACACAGAATACTCTCTTTTCCATCAAGCTCCTTTCCCTCCCCTTGTTCTACCTCGGCAGCAGAGAGACCAGCGTCTCCCCTGCCTGTATTTTTTTTTTTACTTGCAGCCTTCTTCCTTAGGATCCCCCCTTTGAAGGGACAGTCTGACAGTCAATACACCCACCAGCGCAAACTGGAGTCTTTGGAGAGGTCCTGGAGAGACTGTAAGACTCCCCTTCACCCATGCACCTCCCACCTGCTGCTGGTTCCTAAGTGGCCAACTCCACCTGCACTTCGCTCCAGGAGCAGGGCTATCTCTTGGGACTCCTGGTGTTGCCCATAAAAGACCCACTTGATTAAGACACGACAGGCACAAATTGTTCTGAGAGGAATGAGGGGGCGGTGGGACATTCATTGTTCAAAGAAGTCAGAAAGAGATGCTGAAGAAGAGAATGCAACCCTTTCCTTTCCCTTCCCCTTCTGATTGAGTTTGGTCTCTTCTTCCTCTACCCCAATTTCTCTTTTTCTCTCCACATTTGGAGGTCTCTGACCCCTTCATTATCTTTGTTAGTTTGGGACCTGATGGGAAAGGCTCCCAGCTGATGGGAACCCAAAGGCTAGCTAGAAGGATAAGCCAGTTAGTCTGAGGAATGAGGCAGGTATGTGGGAGAGAGGGAAGGAAGGTGTTGGTGCTATTGATGTGGAGGAGGTGAGAGTTATTCTTCCGAGATTGGCTCAAAGGTACAGACTGCATTACACATGAAAGATTTTCTTACCGTACCTCTCTTTCTCTTCCCCCTCTTTTTTTCTTTCTTTTTGGGATTGTGAAACATTTCAGGCATTTATTCTGTAAAATGCAAATATGCTCTGAAGGAGGTGGGCACAGTTCAATTGCAGTAATTTATTACTGGTATTTTGGGAGCTCTTGTATCCCAGAAAGGGATAAGGTCTCTATTTCCAGCACCCTTTCTGGGAGATGATCCAAGTGGCAGCTTAGCTGGCCAGTTCCTTTGGTGGGTGCCCTTCTCTCCATCCTGCTGTCAGGTTTCCAAGGGATGAAATCCATTTGAAACATGTTTTTGGACTTCGTGTTGACTGATTTTGTAAAATAAAACCACGTTTCATTGCTTCTAATAATAGTTCAAGAAGATCAGAAGAAGTGGGGTGCCTTCATTTTGTTTACTGTGTCAAGCACAACTAGCGTTTTGCAAGGAAAATCACCTGTTCCCTCTATCCTAATGACTGCTTTTCATCTGAGATAATAAAATGGGGACCACATTGGCTTTTAAAAGAAGGGGAAGCGGGCTGAGGTGAAGATACTCTTCCGTTGAACCCTCCTTCCCCCACCTGTTTTTGGAGAATAAATTTTCTAGGGGAAATGGAAACGACTGGTTTTTCAGAAGCTGGTTACAATGGACTTCTTATGTACTTTTAATGAATTAAATTAAACCAATAATGAATTAAATAACACAGTGCCATCAAGTCAGGAATTCTTATTGGGTCCATTTTAATTTGAAATTAAAGCTGTTTTTATGGCTTTTTGTTTTTACCGCTGTGCTGTGAATGGGTTTATATGTGTAAAACACTGTTTCTCTCTTTCAGCAACTTTTAAGATGTGTAGACTTCAACTCCCAACTATGCTGGCTGGGGAATTCTGAAAGCTGAAATCCACACATATTAAAGTTGCTGAAGTTGAGAGACACTGGTATAAACCACTGAGTGTTTGAAGGTTGCCATTCTTAAAAAAAATAACTTGTAAATGTATGTATAAGGAGGGTTATGAAATTGCCAGCCTCCTTGGCAATAATATTTCATGGAAATACAACCATTATTAGGAAGACCTTGTACCCTTGAAAAACAGAGAGCTAGAATATGTTATGATGAGAAATGCTTCCTTTGATGCCTTCAGGAACAGGAATGTTTCTTTTCTTCATCTACTACCAGTGTATTTGGGCAGCAAATCTTAATGTTTAGTGTCAAAACACAGTTTCAGATTAGTCTGGAATTTTTATGATACAGATTCTAGATACGTCCTCTCATATTTTTTTTCATGCATTAGTATAATAAGCTCCTTAGGCAGTGTCCTGTGTTATTTCATTATTCCGTATTTCAATAAAGTAGGCCAACACCATGTAACAAAACCTCTCAGAAGAGAAAAAAACACTGCATCTGCCCTGCTTTGTTTTCTACATTTTGAATAGCAAACCATAGGATCAAGCCTGTTGCCTGTAAAATGAAGGATTGTGCAAAAAAAAGAACTGCCTATGAAGATTCTCAGTCATCCAGGGCATGGTTATCCCAAGGGTGCTTTTTTTCCCAAGAGGCCACTGGACTTTCTGGGTTTTCTTTGAAGACGTTTCGCTTCTCATCCAAGAAGCTTCTTCAGAGTCAGACAACAACAACAACAACAACAACAACAACAACAACAACAACAACAACAACAACAACAACAAACCAGAAAGTCCAGTTGCCTTTTGAAAAAAGCATATTTGAGACAAAAGAAAGACTGGGTGCATTTAATGACCTACATAGCTTAGGAACGTAAATTGGATGATAAGACTTCAGCAGCCTCTAATCATGTTCTGGCAGTAATCAATAAATGTAGATTTTAGCACAAACCATATTTAAAATAAACTATGTAACATATCTAGGGTTTCCTAAAGGTTGCCAAGCCTGATAAATGACACTTCCCATACATTCCCAAGGTAAACTTCTGCTAATACCTATTGAGCAATACGACTTTGTGAAAGACTAGAAGACATGAGAGTTTGCAGCACTTGCATACACATAAATAGAGCTTTCCTGTTTAAATCCTTGCCTATGTACTTTGAAATCTGTGCCATAGTTGATTAGAATCAGACCAAAAGACAAAAACAGTCAGAATATTGTGGATTGATTTCAAAAGTTACATCACAAAATCATTTTATCATATACCATTTAACATATAGCATAACAAACATGTTTTAATTCTCCATATAAGAAGCTCAACTCCTCACATCCCTCCATTACTTGCATAAGAGCAACATTTTCTACATGGCAAAGCATGAATGTCTAGGGAACTTGTGCACCTACAAAACTACAAAACTAGGGTGGTAGAGTTAGATAGTTGCTAGATATAGGGTGAGGCGGAGATGAATAGTGATATTATGGGAACAGTATCAGGAATGGGACTTCTTGGGTTGGCCATATATGGACTTAAACTCTACTTGTAACAACAGTGTATGTGGTATATACAGTAGGCTTTGGATGCTAGTAAACAGACTATGTACACAAAAGCATTCCAGTTCTCTGCCTGTCAAAAATCTAGAGCAACTCATTCACTTTAAGGAGTAGAATATAATAATTCTCTGTATTCTGATTTTTATGCATTGCTGAGGATCTATTGGGATGGGTACAGTTTGCATTTGATTGTGTCCTTGCCTTCCCCCTGGGCTGCCCTTCAACTCTTTCCTTCTTCTTCTGCTCAGTAGCATGTCCAAGTTCTAATATTACAGCAGCAGCAACAACAAGAAGTAATATAGTATGGTATTCTATGTTTATTGATATAGAAAATAGATCAGTTCTTGTGGCTAAGTGTTAATTCCAGCAAAATTTCAAGCAATCAGTGGAAAAGCAAGTGAGGGGAACATAAAAGCTTACAAATGAATACATAAAATAAAACCTAAAATGGAAACATCTAACATTTTCTGGCCCTAAGTTAAACTCATTTATTTTTTACCCTCAAATTTGAACATAAAATTAGTCACACATGTAGTTTTAAGTTTCTTTTTCCCACCCTATATTAAGATGATTGTCATGTATACAGTATACAGACTGAGGGAAGCATTTTTAAATTAGACATTTCATGAGTAGATCAATAATTCAGCTATCAATACATTGAGATCAGTGCCTGTGATTGCAATGTATGTACTGTCTAAGTTATCTTCATAATAAGCCTGTGAGACTAAGATATTCTGAGTGGCCCATAGTCACCCAGTGAGAGATAACCAAGAAGGGATTTAGGCAAGGGTTTCCTTAGTCCAAGATACAACATCCTAGGAAATACATCATATGAGTTCTTGTGTGCAATCTAACAATGTTTTACTGCATAGCCTTCTTTGGACATTGTTCTACCAAGTATGGGAAGAATGCAAGCTTTACTTCCCCTGGTTCGTGTTTTTTTTTTGTTCCCAATATTCTTTTGAATTCATATAGAGCAGAGGTGTCAAACTCGAAGTTCGTGGGCCAGATGCATCATGCGCTGGCCACTCCCACCCCCAGTTTAGTGAAGGGGGAAAAAGTTGTGATGACGTGTCATCTGATGACGTGTCATTGAGAGTTTGGCACCCCTGGTGTAGAGAGTTCCTCTAAATTTAAGACATCCAAAACTGAGGTTCTAATCAGCTTCCCTATGCTGCATACAGATTAGAATCTGCCCAAAGATGATTCTAAGGATGGAGTTACCTCTCTTGGTGCTCAACTTCATTCTTCTTCCTATTTTCATTTTTTCCCTATACTAGCTGTCAGATCTGCCCCCATTATCAATACAGTATGGATAGGAAATGTATGAAAGGTACTTTAAAAATAGCTCTTACTCTCACAAGGAGTGGTGAGAGAACATTAGGTGACAGTCAATCCCAACCCTTAGATGTACATTCTATTTTCTGAACTTACAAAGAATTATCACATCAGAGGGTAACATCTTTCAGTTCTGTCAAAAGATTGCAAAAGTCACTTCATATTCTAATCCAAATTTTATAGGACTTTAAAAAAAAATATCTTTCCTTCTAACAATTTAGATCATGCCAGAAAGCAAGACAGAGTGGGGCAAAGCCTGAAATCCTGGTGGGCCTCCTTCCAGGAATAATCCAAATCATTTGAGTCAAAAGCCATGTCATTCATTATTTTCCAGGGCACTGCAAAATTAATCTTTCTGGCTTGCATTCAAACCATATTTTGTTAGCTCTCCCTCCTCTTTGATTTGCTGTCCATTAAAGTCTTTTTTATTCACCCATTGGGATTTTTTTATTCCATTCTTTACACACACATTTTTAAATATTCAACATTTTTTTCCTTATCAGAATTTGTAGATGTTATTGTTTAATTCTAAACATGGTGTTTTGTTTAAACCAAAATGTTTTCATTTTGTTAAATTTTCTGTGTCACTACCATCATCCATTGCTTCTTCTGAAATTTCTGTAATGGTCTTGAACCCAATAATGTGCTGCTTTATAAGGATATGGTTTTTTTTATTTTTTTCATTTGTAATAGAACTTTGTTACTTAGATATATCCATAGCTGTTGCTGTTGTTATCCTGTACTAAGTAAACATTCCACACTAACTGTTCTGTACCTTCATTCGCATTCTTGAAACCCCGCGTTTTGATTGGTCAAAGGGCAGGGTGATCTGATTGGGTTAGCGAGCCGCACTGATTGGCCCGCTGAGAATCTCCCACGATTGGCGGATACGAATCGCGGGAGATTCAAAGCGGTGCCATTGGCTGCGGCCGCCGTGGCTTGAGAATAAAAAGCCACAAGTTTTCCCTTGGAGCCAGATCGGTTCTGGGGACCTAATAAAGAGCTGAAACCACAGTCACTGCCTCCTGGTCTCCTTGCCGAACAGACACGACACTGGCGACAAGGATGGGATACCAAGGCTGAACCCCATCGAGCACGTGTCCGCCGGAAGCAAGACCGACGAGATGGCCAGCATCGCTCCACTCGCATCCTTCAACCCCGCTAGCGAGGACTGGGAATCCTACACGGACAGATTCCTCAGGTTCCTCGAATGCAGCAACATGAAGGACGCCACCGGACCAAAAAAACCGAGCCGTTTTTTGACACACTGCGGGCCCGCAGTGTTCAAGATGGCAAAAGCCCTCGCGAAACCTGCCGACGTCAAACCAATGGACTGGGATGACCTCGAGCCCTTGCTCCACAACCACTACACCCCCACCGTGCCCACCCTCATCAGGCGGCACGACTTCTACTGGCGGGACCAGAGACCGGGCAAAAGCATCAGCGACTTTGTTGCCGAGTTGCGGAACCTAGGAGGCATGTGCAGATTCTCCGACATGGACGACGCCCTACGGGACCGAGTCATGCTCGGACTTTGGGATCCAGTCCTCCGGAGACGACTGATAGCCAAAGGCGACATCACCCTCACTGACGCCATCGCTGAAGCCACTGCAGCTGAGGGTACCCAGAAGTCGGCGAACCGCATGCGGAGATCAGACACTGGGGACCACACCGCAACCACCGACTCGGGACGGGCAACCGAGGCCCAACCGGAAGCAAGTCATCGTGAGACCACCACCCACCATGGCGAATTCCACTCCACCTCCGACACCTCGGACGACGAGGAGGAAATCCACCGGCTCCAGGTGGGACGCGACCAGCGCAATCGGCGGGATCGTAAGTTGGGGACCGCGTGTGCCGGTTGCGGAAGCGACCACCCAAGATCGGAGTGCCGTTTCTTCGACGCAGTCTGCTGGCACTGCGACAAAAAGGGCCACATCGCCCACGTCTGCCGACTAAAGAAATCCTACAGCCCCAGACGGTGGGACCACAGCGAGCGGAGATGGGACAGCACACTCCCCAGAGCCAGAGATCGCCCAGCCGACAGCCGATGGGACTGGAGCGGGCAAACCTGATGAGGCGGAGAGACCCGGAGGAAGGAGGAAACCCACCAGACGGTCATCATTGGCCACGCATCACCACCGACGCCCGAAAAGTCTATGTGGAGGTAGGCATCGAAGGCAAGCCATGCAGGATGGAGGTGGATTCCGGTACCTACCTCTCCATGGTCGCCTGGCAAGAAATCAAACGCTTGGTGCCTACCATCCACAAGAAGGGACTGGAGAACCAGAGACTGATCATCAAAGACTACCAGGGAAACCACATCCTGGTAGTCGGAACCGGACAATTTGAAGTAACATTTAAGGGCCGCACGGAAAAGCTTCCTCCAACAATCGTGAACCGAGACCGCCCAGCCTTTTGGGACTGCAATGGTTCGTGCCACTTGGCATCGAAGTCACGGGCCTCAACCACATCGCTGAGACCTATTGGGAGCAGCAACTGGCACAGGACTTCCAGGAAGTGTCCGACGGCACCCTAGGCAAGTACCGAGGGCCCCCCATCTCCTTCAGCCTAGACCCAAACATTCCCCCGAGACGCCTAAAACCACGGCGGGTACCTTTTGCACTCCGGCCAAAAATTGACGAGCAAATTGACAAGCTCATCAAGCAAAGGGTCCTACAACCAATTGATCATGCCCAGTGGGAGACCCCAATAGTCACCCCAGTCAAGCCCGATGGGTCGGTGAGAATCTGCGGGGACTATAAGGCCACCCTAAATTGCACCTTGCAACAAAGCGCCTACCCCATCCCAGTAGTGCAGCACCTTCTACACTCACTGGGGGGAGGCAAGGTTTTTGCGAAGCTCGACCTGGCCCAAGCATACCAACAGCTGCCGGTCGACACAGGAACCGCGGAGGCGGAAACCATAGTCACCCACCTGGGAGCTTTCTGATGTAACCGACTCCAGTTTGGAGTCAGCGTGGCGCCTGGAATTTTCTCATGGAGAGACTCTTGCAGGGCATCAAGGGGGTGGTGCCCTACTTCGACGATGTGCTGGTATAGGCAACCAACCAGCAAGAACTAGAGGGTCGGCTAAGGGAGGTGTTAACCAAATTCAAGGAAACCGGGCTAAAAGTGAAGAGGGAAAAGTGCCAACTTTACACAGAGCTGGTCGAGTTCCTGGGATACCTCCTAGACCGGCACGGCATCCACCCCACTGAAACTAAAATCAGAGCCATTAAGGAGGCTCCCACACCCAGGACTAAAACGGAACTGCAGGCGTTTCTGGGACTGCTTAATTTTTACAATGTTTTCCTGTCCCAGAAAGTGACCACGGCGGAGCCCTTGCATAGGCTCTTGGACAAGGCGGCTACCTGGACTTGGGGAAAACGCGAGGAAACTGCCTTCAGGAGAACCAAGGACCTGCTCACCTCGGATGCCGTCCTCATCCAATACAATGAGACCTTACCACTCGCCATCACATGCGACACATCACCCTTCAGCGTCGGTGCCGTCCTCAGCCACACAATCCCGGATAGAAGAGAAACGCCCATCGCCTTCTTCTCCAGGGCACTCACCAAACCGGAGCGGAACTATAGCCAGCTGGACAAGGAGGCCCTAGTCATCGTCGCAGCAGTGAAGAGGTTGCACGAGTACTTCTACGGCCGCACCTTCACAATCATCACAGACCACAAGCCATTGCTGGGCATCCTGGCAGGAAACCGGGCCACCCCGAACATTTTATCTCCCAGGATGACAAGGTGGTCCGAATTCCTTGCTGCCTACAGCTACCGGCTCACGCATCGACCCGGTAAGACTATTACACATGCAGATGCTTTGAGCCGCTCACCGCTACCCGACCTAGACACCGACCCAGCACCCACAACGAGCATCCTCAGCATAGAGACTCTGCCCAATCTACCCATAACCGCGTCAGACATTGCCCAAGAAACCAATAAAGACAAACGTCTGGCACAGGTGTTACATTGGGTAGAGAAAGGGTGGCCGGAAAAGGACAACGACGAAGCATTCAAAACATTCCGGAACCGGCAAACAAAACTTTTGCTGCAAAAAGGGTGTGTACTGTGGGGGGATAGGGTGGTTATCCCGGAAAAACCACAAGGGAAGGTATTGGGGTTGTTACATGAGGGGCACCCGGGCATAGTTAGAACGAAAGCCCTGGCCAGAAGTTACACTTGGTGGCCAGGGATGGATAAGCAAATGGAGGCCTGGGTGGCAAGTTGTCAACGCTGCCAAGAAACCAGACCGAGCCCTCCCGAGGCACCGATCCTGGAATGGGAAATCCCCAGGAGACCCTGGTCTAGGGTCCACATAGACTTTGCCGGGCCCACCAAGGGACATACATTCCTAGTAACCGTAGATGCTTACTCCAACTGGCTGGAGGTAAGCAACATGAAATCCACCACCACAGAGGCTGAAACCAAGGAACTTTGCAAACTATTCGCAACCCACGGCCTCCCGGATGTCATCGTGTCGGACAACGGGCCCCAATTCACCTCACTGGAATTTGAAAAATTCCTAGCGGAATGGGGCATATGACACACACTGACAGCTCCAGCCCATCCGGCGGCGAATGGAAGGGCGAAACGGATGGTTCAATTCATGAAAAAAACCATCCAGAAAATCAAACACGGGGAAATCCAAGACAAAATAAATAAAATGCTTTTTATCCAACACATAACCCCGAACACAACAACGAACAAAAGCCCGGCAGAGCTACTGATGGGGAGGAAAATAAGGTCCCCACTCGACAGACTGCACCCCACATACAACCCGGAAAACCCCCCAAACTGCTCCAGCAAGCACCGGTCTTTTGCGCCAGGTGACGCCGTCTACGCAAAAAACCTAATCGGAGACCCACTATGGGTACCAGCAACCATAACCCAACTGACAGGTCCCCACTCGTACCGGTTGCAAACAACCGACGGACGAGCGTGGAAACACCACATCGATCAAATAAGATCGAGAACGGCCACAAGAAACACAACCGACACGCAACCAGACACAGAAAATCCCCTTAACACAAGCCAAGAGGGGAGGGAATACCCCGGGAACCAAAACCCAGAAGAAAAACAACCATAATCACCAGCAAGCAGCCAGCTCAAAACCTCACCAGGGAGAAGCAGCCAGGCCAGCTCGACCAGCCCAGAAAGACCGGGCAGGAGTGGCGAGAACCGCAGCTCAACCAGCCCGTGTAGACCGGGAGGGAGCTGCGACAAGCGGCCCGGCAAGGCCTACCAGGCGGTTCCATCAACAAGGCCGAGAGACACAGAGAACCCGACCGAACCGGCCGGGAGCCAACCAATGACTGACCTGCGCAGGTCCAGTAGACAAGTACGGAGCCCCGCCTACTTACGGGACTACGTTACGTAGGACCAAACCAAGAGGGGAGGGGTGTTCTCTACCTTCATTCGCATTCTTGAAACCCCGCGTTTTGATTGGTCAAAGCGCAGGGTGATCTGATTGGGTTAGCGGGCCGCGCTGATTGGCCCACTGAGAATCTCCCGCGATTGGCAGATATGAATCGCGGGAGATTCAAAGCGGTGCCATTGGCCGCGGCCGCCACGGCTTGTGAATAAAAAGCCGCAAGTTTTCCCTTGGAGCCAGATTGGTTCCGGGGACCTAATAAAGAGCTGAAACCACAGTCACTGCCTCCTGGTCTCCTTGCCGAACGGACACAACACTAACCTTCTAAATCTGTGTAGTTTTCTTATTTTAAGTCCAAGTTCTGTTATTACAACATTAGCAGTAGAGTACATAAGTTGCTTTGTTTCTTTAGTAAATTCTGTTGGAATTGTTTTGATTGTCATGTTGTGTTAAGTTCATGCAAATCTTTGATTTGCTCGATAATCATATTCTTTCTGATTCTTCCATTTGACATTTGATTTTCACAGTCCCAAAACAATTTGCAATTGTTTAGCTATAGTGCTTCTATTTTCCAAATTTTGATCTCTGTGTAGATCAGAATTACATTCTTTTAAAGTTCCCACCCTTTTATTCACTGTTAGTTGTCTAATATTCAAATTATCTGTAATTTCAGCATGTTCAACAGTTATTGTTTGCAGTCAATAGCTTCCAGCTCAGTGTCAAAGAAAACTACACTTTCCAGAATAACACAACACCGATCCATTAGCCTCTGTTTAGTCATACTGGGGTTTGAGAGTTGTGTTTCCAACATCTACCTTTGAAATCCGATTTAGATTAATAGTAACCCTCCATAAACTATTTGTTTTCTAGCTTTGCCCAAATTTTCATATCTGTTCACCTTTCAGCTGGTTTGCATTTTCTGCTGTGGTTGTCTAATACAGGTATCTGGGTCCTATAATCTACTTATCACTAGTTTCCTAGCATCCATATCATACAGGGCTCTTATTGTCTTGGAAATTTGGCATAGAAAATTGCTTTCTGGTTTTCAGCACTGAAAATGGGCTGTGGAATGTGCCTAGCCTAGATTCTCAGTTGAGATCTTCTTGTGAAAACATGGCATGACCCTTCTAAGAGTTATAAACCCCTGCCAACACAATTCTTAGTATCTCTGAACAATGCAAGCCCAATCATCATGACAATGTGGCATTCCTTGTAGTAAATGGAGAACTTGGGAAAAGTAAAAATAAACAAGGCATATTTCCAAAGATGTCACCGTCACCATTACTCTTTGTGTTGGCAATGATTCCACTCACCTGTATTCAGAACAAAATAATTATCTGTATAGAATCCAAAAAACAAAATGTGAAAATAAACCATTTGCTTTATTTGAATGATTTAAAATTATACAATAAACCAAAAGCTAAAAGGGGATGTGGTGGCTCAGTGGCTAAGACACTAAGCTTGTCGATCAGAAAGGCCAGCAGTTTGGCGGTTCAAATCCCTAGCGCCATATAATGGAGTGAGCTCCTGTTACTTGTCCCAGCTTCTGCCAACCTAGCAGTTCAAAAGCATGTAAAAATGCAAGTAGAAAAACAGGGACCACTTTGGTGGCAAGGTAACAGCATTCCATGTACCTTCGGTGTTTAGTCATGCCTGCCACATGATCACAGAGATGTCTTTGGACAGTGCTGGTTCTTTGGCTTTGTAACGGAGATGAGCACTGCCCCCTAGAGCCAGAAATGACTAGCACGTATGTGCAAGGGGAACCTTTACCTTAAAAGCTGAAAGTGAATCTTGTTGGACATTGTCCTTATATTGAGTGAAGACATTACAGTGAAATCTGGCCTAGAGATAGGTACTAAAAAGGCCATTAAAGGATGCCAAAATAAAAGGAGAAGATTGACTAAAATGCCATTAAATGTCTGGCACTTGAAGAAAGATGCAAATGCTTAACATTCATGGAATCTTCTGATTTAATGGAGTTTATAAGGCTACTAGTTCAAACTCAAAAAGCCTTTTAAAAAAAACTAAATAAAATGGCAGAGATAGTGTTCCAGCAACAAGCACCTGGGCAGTCCCTATAATTAGATACACTGAAAGCAAAGCTGAGCAGAATTGAACCAAGTTGAATTGGACAGTTTGATTAAAAAACAAGAAAACGAATAACCGTATACCATGCACTTCCCTTCAAAAATGTTATTTATAGCTTTCACATAGAAAGAAATAGAGGATAATTAAAAATGAAACAAACTGTGGAAGAAAAACTTAGGCTGAATGATTACATTAGGGAAAGTAGAGACTTACCAGATTTTATCCTGCAAAGTAAAGAGTCTCTGCTTATGGAGCTCCTAACACAATAAAACTGAATCAGAATAAAAGAAGGAATTCATTAAAAAAAATAACCTGGTTAACGCCAAGAAAAGCAGACACTCCAAGAATGGTATATTAGTATCATGTGACACTAAAGAAAAAGCAAATTAAAATCTCACAGAGCAATTTGTCTACAAAAAGATAGAAACTCCAAGAAAGATATTTAAACAATACAAGGTAAATTACTCCCTCCCCCCCAAAAAATATTGGACATGAAGAACAATCTAGAGCTTCTTGATGCATGGAGCCACAAAAATGGTGATGCTTTCTTTCTTTTTCTTTTTCTAATGGCTTTTATTAACAGATTTTATATATAATAATAAGTACATTGAAAGAAAAAGATAGCAAGTGTAAAAGGGAAAAGACAGAATAAAAAAGATAAAGAGAAAAGGCAATAGGGGAAAAAAGAAGAAACATATAAAAGGAAAGTTGTTCCGTGGCAACTTGGCCATCGCAAATTGTCCCATAGTGATTTGACTGAAGTGAGTTGGTTGTAGCGGTTGGCTGAGGTAAATTGGCCATAACTGAAGTTATTTGACTGACTATTTATTACTAGAAACAGGTCACTCCCATCTAAGCAAAGTTGGGCCTCTTCTCTCTGTGTCCATTTTCCACCAATTTCTGTAGTTGTGTTGTTCAGACAATTTAGAGTTAATGGGATTTGGATAGTTAGGTAGCAATTGTGAGTTGTCCCCTTAAGGGAGTGCATCTTGGGAAAAGTAGTTAAGGTATCCTGGGAAATGTAGTCCATATCACGTGATCACATCTGTAATCCTGATTGGTCACTAAATTGACCCTCGAAGGGTTGAGGGAGTTTTCCTCACTCTTGGCTGAACTCACGGACTCGTGGTAACTATTCTATTTCTACTGCTATAAAATAAGGGAGAAAGGATAGAAGATAATCATCTTTTTACCTACAAGGCAGATATACAAAGGATTGGTCGTTAAAGAAGAACTTTGTCGCAAATGTGAGTTATGAGGATACCTGGTGAACCAATAAATGTACTTTGTTATGGATGTCTTGTTGAGTTTATCTATCTGCATCTGTACAGCTTACAAATCCACCACTGTACAGAATACAGAACAGTAGTGAAGCCTGCTTCCCAAAGGCTGCAATTATTGAATGTCACTATGGTAACAATTGGAAGAGGAAATGCAATACAATACAATACAAGAGCAAACAATAGATACAAATTCAAGATTAATCGCACCAAACTTGATTGCAGGAAATACGACTTCAGCAACAGAGTGGTCAATGTCTGGAATACTCTACCTGACTCTGTGGTTTCTTCCCCAAACCCCAAAAACTTTATCCTTAGACAGTCTGCTATTGACCTCACCCCTTTTCTAAGAGGCCTGTAGGGGGCGTGCATATGCGCACCAACGTGCCTACTGTCCCTGTCCTATTGTTTCTTTTATTTTTCTTATATGTATCCATGTATTCATTACTATGGTTTTACTTATACCTATTATCTTGTAAGCAATTGACAAACCAAATAAAATAAAATAAATAAATGTATTTCTCTTTTTTCCTTTCCCTGCCCAACCTGCCTTCTCTTCTTCGCTGATCAACATTACTCTCCCACCACTGACTTTTCTGAAAGCATAAACAAATAGCAAATGATAGGAATGGACATCTTTGCAGTGGAAGAGAAAAGGCTATTTTCTATCATTTGTGTCTACCACACAATCTTCTCAGTCTGATCCAACTCTTCTCAAAACACCATGGAAGATCATGATCACAATCACACCTGTTAGGTGCTGCAGGCATTTACACATTCAACGTTGCCAGTGCTGCTTTCTACGGTCCAAAGAAAACTTCACTGTCAAAATACAAACCCTTATTTGTAATTGCAACTTTAGGGAAAAGAAACTTTCATTACAAGACCTTTCATCATGTTCCAAGGGTAGTTGGGAAAAGTTGTGGGTTTTTTTTCCCCCTTATGTATTTGTGTTATAAGAGATGACCCTCATAATGATATTAACCACATTTCTTTCCAGCCCAATAAAAGGTCAGAGCTGTCTCCCTTGCATGCTGAAAGACTAATTTGCTTTGAAGCCTCACACATACAGCTTCTCTGTTTTTGGAATTCAGCAGAGGCAACCACAGACGTAAACCTCCTTTTTTATGATTTTATTTCATTGTGACTCTGCAATGTGGATTTTTTTTCATATATATGCATGTGTGTATATGTATGAATTGTCTGTATGTATATATTTTTTTATACATAGAATACTGCATATGTATATCCAGGGAAACACAAGGAGGCTATGTTCCTGCAATGGGGTACTCCCCACCCCATGAGCAGTGAAACTCTCTAATAATGTACCTATGGAAAGTCAACAACTGGAATATCTTGATTGAATTCCCCTGTAGTGATGCTTATACTTTTTTTCTTTACAGTCTGTTATAAAAGATATATGGATGATTTACTATGAATGACATGTCTGGAATAGAATTGCACAGAACTGGCACCATTGTGGCTCTTAAAAGCACTGAGTGGTGCAGAGCTCTTTGGAATTAATTTAATTTAACTTTAAAAACAATACTGAGGAAAAATTATTTAATATATGGGACAAGCATATATTTAAGCTAAATTTGATTTATTTGTTAGATTTATAATCTACATTTTGTATGGGATTCAAGATAGCATATATAATGATTCTGCTTTAAGGGCCGTTGGCAGGGGATATGTCAAGGGATATATTGGATGTGATTTTATTTGGGTGCATGTATAGGATGAATAAATTAGGAATTTCTAAGAGCTGAATGATGGTGCCATCTCAGTAAGGGTGGTATTTGCCATCCTTACATGGAGTACAGTTAAAGGGATGTCATTCATACAATGTTAATATATTGAATAAACACAACTGTATTGAATGGCCGCAAGGCACTGATGTAATTCACAAAGCAAAATATGGTCCTTAGAAAGCCTTCTTAAGAGGAACCAATCAATGAGAGTTTTAGCCCTAGCTGACTTCATTCATTAATGAGATACATTTTATGGTTTGGGCTTAAGGGAAGATCATTCTCACAGCAACAAAAATGAGTCTGCCTCATTATTATTTAAGCTTTTCCTCCTTATTTCAATGTATATCTTGATCCCTGATTGTTAAGGTCCTCCAAGGCAGGCATGATTCTGGGTGAAGCTTCTAGATATCAGAATTAGTGTTATATCATTATTAATAACTCAAGAACAGAAGCTATTACATATAGTTGATGGTCACTGACCTCTTTACAGAATGTATAGCTGCTTTGTATACAGACCCAGACCCCCTAATTTTGCTATGTATAATGACAATCTAGCTTTCTATTTTCCATATTTACTTGCAACTGGGAATTGTATGTTTGCACTTTAAGCATTCCTGTGCTAGGAAATGCTAGCAGTTAACAACACACTGATATCAGTTAGAAAAAGCTATTTCCATAGTGCCAAGCCATGATAAAACCTCAGGTTTAGTAGTTTTATAATTTTATATTTACGCGCAGCTAAGAGGAAGGAAGTGGGTATAGGTGTGCGTTTCTTGCTCTGCTATGTTTTGGAGGTGCAGATCTAATGCCATTGGTTCTTTAACAATTCATGACTACTGACCACAAGAGGGCAATAGGGTTTAAACAGTTAAAAATGTTCCACTGCCCTCTCTTTATCCCTATGCCTTCTCTTTCTGTGGGAAGTTGTTAATCTGAGATCACTTCCTTCTGCTTTTCTTCTTAAGCAGAAGATCACAGTGCATAAATTATTTGATTCTTCTTCTTGTACAAAGTAGGCTTTGCTTAGCCCTATCATGTATTTCCTGAAAATAGATCTAATTTCACTTATAGTTGTAAAATTGGCTTCATAATTAGGTTACATTCCCACATGTCTGCAAAGAATGCTTCAGTCTTCAACACTAGATCTGGCCTTATGGGCAACCCAAGCCACTATATCTGAACCGGATACATTGAACGTATCTAATGTTAGCAATCTTCAGATGATGAGCTGAGAATCATAAAAGTAGGCATGGTACGATAATAGATAGTCTAAATCACAAAGTAGCCATTTGTTTAATAATACTTAAAAAATACTTAAACCCTTATATGTTAGCTAAAAATAGTAAAGGATTAAAAATTCATTATATCGATGCAGGCTTTCATGATCAACATTAAACTCAAAAGCAACCAGATTCAAGGCTAATAGGCCATGGCTTAATTATATAGTGTCCTAACTTTGTACTAGCAAATGGGACTGGAATCTTGTAATTGATAATTGACACATATGCAACACTATTTAAAATCTTCAGCAATCTCACCTGAAAGAACAATAAGCAGAGTAGAGTGTTTCAAAAGCAGACTAATCCTGAATGGAACTTCTTCAAATAACCAACCAATTAGAAATTCATCTAGAATTTAAGTTGCAAGCATTTGCAGATGATCTGGTTTTTATCTTAGAAGACGCACTAGAAACAGCATCAAAACTGATAGAAAAGATAGAGACATATAGAAAGGTGGCTGGTTTGAAAATAAATAAAGATAAGACAAAGATCTTGACAAAGAATATGCTATCAAGACAAAAGGAAGAACTGGCAGACCTATTGAGAATTCAGGTCACGAATAAGATCAAGTACTTGGGGATAAACTTGACAGCAAGATGCAGTACACTAAAAGAGAATAATTATATCAAACTTAAACAGCAGATAGCACTAGATTTAGCAAAATGGGAAAATTTACAACTGTCATTAATTGGGAGAATATCAACAATCAAAATAAATATATTACCCAGAATTTTATATTTGTTTCAAACAATTCCAATTAGGCTTGGAAAAGACTATTTTGAAGATTTAAACAAAATTGTGTTGAAATATATATGGCAAGGTAAGAAATTGAGAATAAAGTTAAAACTTTTGCAAGATGCTAGAATAAGAGGAGGATTTGGTTTCCTAATAATTGGGAGTTGTATTACCAAGCTACAAATTTGATGTGGGTTAAGGAATGGATAACATTAAGAAATACTAGACTGTTGACATTAGAAAAACATGATCTGTTGTTGGGGTGGCTTGCTTTTTTATGGTATAAAGGAACTAAAAAACAGGGGTATTTTAGAAGACATTTTATATGGGAGTCTCTGTGGTTAAACTGGGAGAAGTTGAAAAGAAAATGTTATTTGAAAATTCCAGTCTGGCTATCGACTATTGAAGCTTTTTCTTATCCTATAATATACAAAAAGGAACAAACAGTTAGATATGGTGAAATATTGAATGAAAAGGGTGAACTTAAATCTTTACAAAAACTAGAGGAACAAGGTATAAAGATGAATTGCTTTTCATATGTGCAAATACATTGAAGGTATGATAAAGATTCTAAAACAGAAGGTTTCTATGATAAACTTACTGATTTAGATAAGATTTTGACAGGTACTGATGAAAAGGTGATTTAAAAATTGTATGGATATTTATTAGAAATTAAGCTAGAAGAAGAACAAGTTGAAGAAACTATGATTGCTTGGGGGAAGAATTTTGGATATGGAATTGATCTAGAGAAATGGCATAAATTGTGGTCTCAAAATTATAAAATGACAATGTCAACAGCATATAAAGAAAATTTGTATAAGATGTTTTACAGATGGCATTTTCCCCCAACAAGAATAGCAAGAATGTTCAAGAATAAATCCGAAAAATCTTGGAAATGTCATCAGACACCTGGCTCATATTACCATATGTGGTGGACATGTGCAGATGCTAAAAAATACTGGACTAAAATCCACATGTGGTTGGAAAAAATGACAAAAAAACATATAGATTTGAAACCAGAGATATTTTTATTGGGAATTTTACCTGAAATATATAGTAAAGACTTGAAATAACTTATTGTAAATGTATTAACAGCGGCTAGGATTGTATTTGCTAAAAACTGGAAAAATGAGAAAATACCATTGCAGGAGGAAATCATTAAGAAAATATTGGAATGTGCTGAAATGAGCAGATTGACATTTGAAATTAGAGAACAGGATGATAAACAATTTTATAAAGTTTGGGATCTATTCTATCAATGGTTAGACAATAAAGTATAGTAACGAAATATGTAGACTTTTAGAAAATACTTAATATATAAAGATGTATTCTTTCCTTATTTTATCTACAAAATGATTTTAGGATAGATTTGGGGTGATAATATGAATTATCACAAAACAAATTAAGTAAAATATGATTATTTCCTAAAGCATGAATGAATAAAAGTATAGTCAAATGATTGATTAATAATGATACCAATGTATGTAATATTGGATTGAAAATACGAGATCATGTACAATGTAATTGTAATTGAAGACTACGAAATGGAAGCACAAAACAATTTGTAAACCAACTGGCACACTGTATGTACATATATGGAAGATGGCCTAATGTTTTTATGTTTTGTTTGTTTATGTTTGTTTTAAAAACCAATAAAAATTTAATTAAAAAAAACAAAAAAACAAAAAAAAAAAGAAATTCATCTAGGCCAAGAACCAATCAGAATTCCAGTGACGTGGTCCAATTATAAATTACTTCAGTTCCTGCTCAGTTGACTGTGAGCTGCCAAGAAATGTGCTATGTAGCAGATTGCTTTGCCTCTGAATGTGAGAGTCAGAATTGTGGGAGAAATGTTAGGATAATTAGACCATGGCCTATTAGTCTCAAAGCTCATCACTATTATAAATTCACATTGGTACATGTGTTTGTGTGCATTGAACAGAAGGGAGGCAATTCAGAATAACTTAAGAAAATAACTCCCCAGATCAAAAAAGAACAGTCTGAAAAAAAATAGTAAGTAGAGACAAAAATCCTGTGCAAAAATCATGCTTCCTCACTTTATTAACACTGAATTGCCAAGCCAGGTTTAAACTGAATCTGGAGATTTTCCTGTTCAATAAACAGGTGTGTATGTGTCATACCTATATACCTGTACATATACACAAATAAAGGTAAACCTTATTTAGGAAGCAGATGGCACTTTGGACATTCAAAATGTTACCTAAATACACTGGCTCTGTACATGGGCTTTAGTTCTATGATAAAGATTTGCAGAAGATGGAAAAAAAATTTTTTTTTGAAGAATACTGTAAGATTTAAATCTTACACAGGATTGTTTCAGTAAAGACTTTTTACAGGATGTTGTGGATGACAATTGAATGCCTATCCCATTGATCCCACTTAATATGCATAAATAAGAATGCCATTTGGCAAGCTACACTTTACATTTTATATCCCTGAGAGGATAAGGAGTTTAACTGGGCCATAAGAACTCACAATATGTAAAACCTGCTTCACCTGACTTTCCTCCAATCACTTCTCTGTACTCCCAGACTTGAAAAGATGAAGAAATCTCTCTCTCTCTCCCCTCTCTCTCCCCCCCCCCCTCTCTTTCTGAAGAACACGATCACTGCAGGAAATAAATTAGGTTAAGTTCTAGGTCTATTGAAATATTTACACATTGAAGAGATTCTTTGGGTACTCCTCAGTGGTCTAAAACTTAGTGGTGGCTTGCAGGAAATGTAAGATAAATAAGCAGATAGTACAATAATACATGTAACAAGCAATTAAATTGATCAATCTTCCTAATCAGAACTTTACATTATTTAGATATGCTGTTTTCTTCCATTCAAGGTTTTCAGTTTCAATTCTTCTTCAATTCCTGGTTTAGCTTTAATAATATAGAAAGTTAACCCAACCCTCAAATAGCTTAGTTCAGGAAATTATAGCGTCAAATCAAATACATCTTAACAACAAAGGAGTTTAAAATACTTTCCTCAAATTGTTATGTATGTTTGATTGATAGGGAAATTGAGATGCAAAGTAGGTACTATGAACTTAAAAGGTTATTTCTTGGAAATGAAAAGCAGTAAATTAATGTGGATTCAATGTTGTATTGCAAACACATGGGTCTCTTAATGTGTTCTTCTCCACAGGAGCATATTGTCTTAGATAATTGGCTGTGACCAGCGGCTGGCTAGTACTGTTAATCTCAGAGGGAATTCAAAGGAAGTTGGATAACAGAAGTTAAACTAAATTGGGGGGTTGGATTCTGTTCTAATCAGGTCATTGTTTGTGTTCCCCAACCAGGGTTAAGGAGACAAGCTAAACAGAATGTGCAGTGTTAGTTAGATAGGCACACAGATAAATGAGTGAGATAATTTTGTATGTTTGTTAACCTACAGTAAAAATAACAGATACGCTTGTGCTATCAAAAATATAGTTTATTCCATTTAGAGATTATAGCATAGTCAAAATAACAGTCCATTAGTCATGTATCATTTTAGTCAGTCCATTCAAGGATATTCAATTAGCAAAGTCCATGTAGAATATCCAATGTCAGTTCACTTACAATAAATCAGTCCTTTCTCTCTCCCTTTCCAGTAGGAGAAAAATGCAGACTTGAATCCATCCAGTAATTAGGGATCATAAAGCCAGAGAGAGAGAGAGCTGCCCTTGTCTCGCTTCTTTTATGGTGCTATTACAACCACTCCCTTAATTACATTCCTACAGTTAAAGTTGCAGACACTTTAACTAACAAACCATGATAACATATTTATTATTTTACCTAAACCAGTTAGGGTAAACAATGTTATCCCTAACATTCTCCCCTTTTAGGTAACAATAATACTATAACTATTTACATCTTTAAATCATATTTGTTACAACTCTCTTTAAACTTAACTACTCCTTGAGCTTTTGTAAACTGGTCTGCAATGTTTTCTTCTGTCATGCAGTATTCCAATTTAATTAGCCCATTCTTTACAGATTCTCTAACATTGAAGTATCTTAAATCAGTATGCTTTGATCTAGTTTTTACAGCAATATTAGTAGCTAACTTTATGGCTGCCTGGTTGTCCTCGTACATAATAATGGAATCTTTAACAGTTACACCCATGTCTCATAATAACTGTTTGTACAAAATTAAGTCAGTGCATAGTAATGACAGACATGAAAATTCCGCTTCCATCGTGGACAAGCTAATATGCTGTTGTCTGATTGACCTCCACCCTATTAGTGTCTTACCAAATAATATAGCCATCCCAGATGTTGATTTTCTAGTGTTTGTGTCAGTTGCAAAACTTGCATCTGCACAGGCACTAAGACTCAAATCACCCTTTGGTTCTATATACAATGCATGGTTCATTCTTCCTTTAAGATATCTTAAAATTCTTTTTAATGATTGCCAATGACATTGATGTGGATCCAAATTAAAACATGCCAGCTGATTAACACTATAAGCTATATCTGGCCTTGACCAATTGCTTATATATGATAAGCTACCAATCAAAGATTGATATATGGACTTATCAAATTTGGGACTTTGCACATCAGTTTGGCAAACTTCCTGACTCATTGGAGTCTTTGCCATTTTACAAAGTTCCATTTTATATATTTTAATTAATTGGCAAATTTTATCTTCTTGAGATATCTTAAATCCATTTTTTGTTTTGTTAATTGTCAATCCTAGATACCTTTTAATTTCACCTAAATGCTTCAATTTTATTTTTTTGGCTAATAATGATATAATCTCATTAGCTTCATTATTAGTCTTAGTTATCAAAGCAATATCATCTGTAAATAATAACAATAATGTCACCGTTCCATTATTTTCTCTTTTAAACACACATGGATCTGCTAAACCAGATTTAAAACCTATATAGTTTAATTCTTTCACAATATATTGGTTCCATTGATAGCCAGATTGTTTCAATCCACAAAGACTTCTTTTTAGTTTCCAACAATCATTACTATTTAATTTATTGTCTTTAATAACAATTGGCTTTTTCAAATATATAGTGTGCTGCAATGGTGCATGTAGATAAGCAGTCTCTACATCTAAATGGTTAATGACATAGTTTTTCTTGGCTGCCCACACTAAAGCTGCTCTCAAAGATGTTGCTTTAAGACTTGGTGCAAAAACTTCATTGTAATCAGATGCATTTTGATTTAATCCTTGAGCTACCAACCTAGCTTTATGGGAAACAGTCCTATCATTTCCAGTTTTTACTTTAAATATCCATTTGTACCCAATGGATTTTTCTCCTGGAGGTAATTTAGCATCTTCATATACTTTCATTACCTTTCATGAATTTAGTTCTTTTTCCATTGCCTTTTGCCAATTCTCCTGATCCTTAGCAGGATACATCCTAAGTTCATCTATACTGGTTGGAACTTTAGTTACTTGGCAAACAATACTTGCTTGATATCTATCAGATGGTCTAGTTATCAGTGTAGTACATCTCGGTATTACAGGACTTACAGGTGGACTTTCATTTATTAACTGTTCTTAATTATCTAACTCTTCCTGATCAACTGTTTCCTCTTGTTCTGGTCCTATTTGTTCTTCGTGGACTTTTTCTTTAATTGGACTCTTCTTATAACTAGTCTGTTCTTTCTGCCTTTTGTAGGGTTCAATAATTACTTCGTTATTTAAATCTTGCTCTAATCTATTCCATCCTACATGTTCTAGGAATTTTGCACTTGCACCGGTGTAAACTCTAGATGTACCTGGTTCCCAGAATCTATGAGATCTGTGATTAGATGCATATCCTACAAAAAATAATCTTTTAGCTCTATGCTGTCCTTTGTGTCTGAGTTGTGAAGGGATATGCACCCATGCTGGTGCTCCAAATGTGTGTATGTAACTTAAATCAGGTTTTGTACTATGCCACAGTGTGAATGGTAATTCACCTGTTGTTGAATTAACAACATTATTTAATATATGATTACCACACATGATTGCTTCTCCCCACAAATTGTCAGGTAATCCTGAATCAGTCATCATAGTACGTGTCATTGATTGTAGTGTTTGGCCTCGTCTCTATAAAGGCATTATGTTGTGGCCTATATGGTGCAGACTTTTTATGTTGAATACCTAACATTCTAAGTCTATTCTGGAATTTATTATTTGTAAATTCTGCACCATTATCTGTTATAAGAGTTACTAATTTCTTTTTAGTTTTCCTTTCTGCAAATTTAATCCAATTAAATAGATTTAGATATGTTTCAATTTTGCTCTTCATTAAAAAGCAAAACCCATATCTAGAATAATGGTCCATTATACTTAGTATGTATCGAGCTCCTCCTACACTTGGTTTTTTCGGACCTATTAAATTGGCAAATACTACTTCTAAAGGCTCTTTGGTAGTAAATCCATCAACTCTATTAACCGGTATGACCCTGCTTTTGCTTTGATTACAAATAGAACATTGCAAATACTTATTACAAGGTTTCAAACTTATTCCTTTAGATAATTCAACAGTTTTCTTAAGCATTTTAAAATTTAAATGCCCTAGCCGTCGGTGTAACAAGTGAATACATTCATCATGAGGTTTCTTATTATCATAAACTGTGTTAGCCACCTCTAAACCATTATCATTTAACACATATAATTCACCTCTTAAAGATGCAGTAATTTTCTTATCTTCTTTCTCAATTATGCAATTATCTCCTTTAAAGGTAACTACATATCCTAGTTTAACTAAAATTCTAATTGAAATTAAATTAAACTTAAGTTGTGGTACATATAACATTTTTATATTCTCTTTTATGAAAGAACAATATGCGATACCTTGACCTTTAGCTTTCAGTTTCCAGCCATTGGCTAACGATATCTGCTGTGTACTCTGGGACATTTTAATAAAATTTATGTTATCATTTGTTATACAGTGGGATGCTCCACTGTCAACCACCCATAAATTATTTTTTACAGCTTCATTAATATACATGGCTAACTCTAAATTTTTATTTTTATTTTGATGACTTTTAGTATTCTGGCCAGCGTTCTGGCGCTTTGCTTTTTTACAAAATCTTGCCAAATGTCCTCTTCCTCCACAATTAAAACACTTTTTAATTGCGTATGCAGTAGGAGATTCAATATCTTCTTTTTGAGGTTGCTCCCTCCTTAACTGATCTCTTTCAAGTCTTCTTCTGGCCTCTTCAATCAATCTGCCAGTTATATCAGTTTAAGTTAAACTTTCCTTAGGCAAAATTTCAAGGGAAGTGATGTAGTTATCATAACTTTCGTTTAGTGATGATAGAATTATGTAGACTTGGTGTAGTTCAGAGAAAATAAGCTCTTTCTCATGCAGTTCTTGAAAAATGCTTTTTATAGAATTCAAATGACTAAGCATATCACCATTCGTTTGGAGATGCTCCTGAAAAGCTTCCGTGTTAGATTTATGTGAGCACCAACGTTATCTCGGACATAAATCCTCTTCAGCTTCTGCCAACACCCAACAGCCATTTGCTCTCCACGGATATGAACAAGTTGCTGGTCAGACAGTGTTAGTCCTGTTATGCAAAAAGCTTGTTCATTCTTCTGCATAAAGTCTTTTATCTTTTGTCTATCTTCCTCAACCTCTGGATCCCATTCCTCTACGTTTGGTGGGTTTTCAATTATGTTCCACAGACCTTCTCTTCGTAGAAGTAGACTACATTTTATAGACCATGAAACATAGTTTGTTCCATCCAGCTTGGATATAAGGGACAAACTTTATAGATTGACTTGTGCCATGTTTTCTTTATATGGATATAAAACTATAATAAATAGTAAACAGCTTCTGTTTACTGTAATGTGTAACAACACAAACTCTCACTTTTTACATAAATCTGTTTTATCCTAGTTAAACTGACTTTGCAGCCTCTGGGCCCATAACCAGTGTTAAGCCTGTGTTCCCCAACCAGGGTTAAGGAGACAAGCTAAACAGAATGTGCAGCATTAGTCAGATAGGCACACAGATAAATGAGTGAGATAATTTTGTATGTTTGTTAACATACAGTAAAAATAACAGATACGCTTGTGCTATCAAAAATATAGTTTATTCCATTTAGAGATTATAGCATAGTCAAAATAACAGTCTATTAGTCATGTATCATTTTAGTCAGTCCATTCAAGGATATTCAATTAGCAAAGTCCATGTAGAATATCCAATGTCAGTTCACTTACAATAAATCAGTCCTTTCTCTCTCCCTTTCCAGTAGGAGAAAAATGCAGACTTGAATCCATCCAGTAATTAGGGATCATAAAGCCAGAGAGAGAGAGCTGCCCTTGTCTCGCTTCTTTTATGGTGCTATTACAACCACTCCCTTAATTACATTCCTACAGTTAAAGTTGCAGACACTTTAACTAACAAACCATGATAACATATTTATTATTTTACCTAAACCAGTTAGGGTAAACAATGTTATCCCTAACAGAATCATTATTTTGTTTTTACTCATGGATATTCATAAGTGACATTATTGGGCCTCCAGCAACAAAATTCTTACTTAGACTTATACATGAATTGTTTTGGGCACTTTGTGTGTATGCATGTGCATATAGAGGTGGAAGTCCTAGACAATCTTGCTCAGAAGCCAAACATGGTCAGGGTTGAGTAGTACCTGTATGAGAAACCACTTGGTAATACCAGGAATGGAGGCTGGACTGGGTAATTGAAATCCCATAACAGAAGGCAGCAAATGGCTAGCCAATTTCATAATGTTGTCAAGAAAATTGTCTGGATGTCCCTTATAGATTCCAGGAGCTGAGCTTGCTTCAAAAGCATATTGATGGTGTGTAAAGATCTGTGAGAATGTTCTTGGGAGATAGAAAAAGGAGCAGCAGCAACAGATTTGGTAACTTGTCAAATACGAGGCAGCTTAACCCACAGAAGCAATGGAGTATGGCAAACATGTCAGAAAGACTCTCCCTTGTTTCCTGGACTGTAGTACCAAAGTGGGGAGAGGTGTACTTTTAGATCTTACAGTAAAGGTAGTATTAGTTTGGTGCTTCTCACCTAGACTACCTCTAAGGACTGACATATGCACACGTGTAACCACATATGCCCACAAAAATTTAGTTTACATATACCCTATTAAACTTAGGCAGTCTAGATTTCAGGATGTGGGTTTTCAGAAACCTTACTGTGCTTCTTCTAGCTCCTTTACATTAGTTTGGTTTAACAGAATCAAGTTGTCTTCATCCGGGCCTTAATGAAATCAGGTCCAGGGGAACCATAACTGAACCAAAGAAGTCACCATACTTTTAAAGTAAAACCTATGCAAGAATTCACAGCCAAATACTGTGAATGCCCAGAAAAAGAAGAACAGAATATGAATAGAACAAACACAAGAAAAGGTAACTGTGAGAGGGATCTTGGAGTCCCAGTGGACAATTACTTAAATTTGAGCCAGCAGTGTGCAGCAGCAACCCCCCCCAGCCCCCCCCAAAAAACCCAATGCAATCCTGGGTTGCATTAACAGATGGATAGAATCAAGATCATGTATACTACTATTACTGCTTTATAAAGTCTTAGTAAGACCACACTTAGAATATTGCATCCAGTTTTGGTCACCATATTATAAAAAAGATGTTGAGGCTCTGGAAAGAATGAAGAAAACAGCAACAAATATGATTAGAGGGCTGGAGGCTAAAAGAAACTATGAAGAACATATACAGGAATTGGGTATGTCTTGTCTAGGGAAAAGAAAAACTAGGGTGACATGATAGCAGTGTTACAATATTTGGGGGCTGCCACAAAGAAGAAGAGACCTACCTATTTTTGAAAGCACCAGAAGACAAGATAAGAAACAATGGATGGAAATTAATTAAGGAGAGAAGCAACCTAGAACTACAGAGAAAATTCTAAACAAAACAATTAACCAGTGGAACAGCTTGCCTTCAGAAGTTGTGCCATCACAGGAGGCTTTTAAGAAGAGACTGGACAGCCATTTGTCTGAAATTGTCTAGGGTGTCTTGCTTGAACAGGGGTTGGACTAGAAGACCTCCAGAGTCCCTTCCAACTCTGTTATTCTTTTTATTCTGTTCTCTGATATAATCAAGTCAACAACTGCAATCACGTAGGGTGCTGAAAAACATAATAGGATATTATTCAGTTGAGATGGTATCTGATTTGCTAAACGATTTCCTCCAATGTTTCCCATTGGGGGAACCCAGCAGCAAGCTGACATTTTCTCAGTATGACAAAAGGTACACAATGACAACACAACACAAGTTTTATCCATTATATATTTGCCTGCATTATCTTATTATTGTAAGCACAAGAGGGCTAGAGTTATATCATCATATTTGTTTCTTTCTTTGCCTCCTCGCCGCCTCCTGTGGATTCCACCAACTCCAGATATGTAACCTATCTAGAGGATGCCAAGTTACTAAAACCTGCTGTGACATTTCTCCAGATGTAACCTTTTCCAAGTATAACCTATGGAGATAGTTTTCTTTGATGATTAGAAATATTCGATATTTAAATAAATTCCTTTTAGCTTGTATGGCTGACAGTATTAAATACCACCTCAGGAAATAGTTGTATTTCTAAATATCAGAATGTTGCCACTTCACTCATAAAACATTATACTTTATCAACTGTTTCAGTTGCCATTTAAGTGTAAAGTGGGAAGAAAGTGGGAAGAAACAGAATGCTTTTCTCAAATTTTACACATTTCTGTGTACTTTATTCATTTAAACCGTTGCAGGTTAAAAGCACAATGTGCCTTTGTGGCTAGAAGTAGTAAATCCCCTTTTTTACATTCTCAAATATCCTGGACATCAAACCTCCACTGCACTTATTTTTCTGAAATTAGCTGGTTTCTTTACTCCAGAATGGATAAGCAATGCCTTGCAAACTTCATCAAACTTTGCTATATAACAAGTAACATGTAAGCAACTGTAGGTGACCAGGCTCAACCTGAGGGAGAGGTCAAGCACATCATCAGTCTCAAGCCTTTTCATGCCCACAAGAGACCGAAGTCCTCCTTGAATTCCATTGACTCGTAGTTCAGATTCTTGTAGAGAGCAAGAATAAACTTGTGTTCATTTGAACAATCTTGGTTCCTGGCTTCTTGTGCCTGACAGGAACTCTGTTAAAAAAAAAATCCCATTTTTTTTAAAGACTTCTTGTTTCCAAATCTCAACAATTTATTTGAAATTTGTCAGACTTGGTCCATTTGGGGAAAACTTCTAAGCCATAAATTTTTATCTGATTCTGTCAAAAAAAATTTTTTTTAATAAAGTTTTATTTGGATTTTCACACATACAAAATACAAGTAAAACATCTTTTTTGAAAATAGCATGGTCCCGGGTTGAACTTCTTTTTACACACACAAAACTCAATTTCATGCTCCTTTTTGTATTCTATTTCTTATCTTATGCTATTTTACATTTTCTATATAGTTTTTCCCCTCTTTTAATTTTCTCAATTTTATTTTGATTATCTCATCTCAATTCAAATAATTATATTTATACTTTTGTCTGTTCTGTTTCAATTTCATATTATCTTTTCTCATTAAACAAATTTTCTCCTGTAGTTACTAATTGGAGTATGACACCTATATATCTTTTAATTATATCCATTCAACTCTTATTTAAACTTCAATATATACCTTAAGTTTATGACCTTCAACATAATACATAATACATAACTTCCAATTGAATTCTGCTTGGTACATTCTTATAATACACACTATATTATTTAAAAAAAAAGAAAGAAAGATTGTAAATATATGTAATTATAAACCCTCATTCCATTCCAGTTCAGTTCTATCATTAATAATCATTAAAATCTTAACATCTTTAACACTTCTTTTCAATTAAATATACTTCCTTAAAAACACATATAATCTCCATAATTAATTTTTCCCTTATTTCTCTTCACATATGTTTTATAAATCATTAAATATACCTTTTGTTATATTTATTTATTGACAAGCATTCCACTGAATTACAATAGCTATTTTATCAGACATTTTAATTATACATTGTTTTCTAAAATATTTTCTAAAATTATTTCTGTTTCTAATATAACAATACTATCTTATGTACCTTTGCAGAATCCCTTTTTCCATTAAATTTTCACCCGTTATCTCTAAATAGGCCCTGTTTCTCTACATTTTGTTTCTGTCCTTTATAACTTCTTTTCCTTTCTTTCTTCCCTCTCTTCTTCTCCCTCCCCTTTTTACCCCCTTGTCTCTCTACTTCTAATTCTCTCTTCTGCATTTCCCTCTTCTGTTGCTTTCTGATTTTATACTTATTTTTCACTCTATTTTGGGAGGGAGTTGTTTTTCCCAATCTTAAACTTTACATTCTCTTTCCCACATTTCCTCCCCCTCCACCTAAGATTACTTGTTCATTAAAGATGGCTTTTTCTTTGTCGCAATCTTCTTGTTCTGCAGGTATTTCTTGTTGTTTCTCATAATTCCAAATCTCCATTTCTAAAAACTGAAATATGAAGCCAAAAGAACCTCTCCCTTCTTGTGCATCTTCTTTGTACTTTTTAAGTTCCATTTTCAGTTCTTCTAAAAGTGGAACAATTTTAAACAGTTATAAACAACCACCCGATTTATTTTAGTCATTCAAAACAATAACAAAGAATCCAGAAATCATCAAGTAATCCAGATAGTCCCAAGTTATATCTTCTTATTTCTTTGTCGACTTTCTCTTCCTGGGGTTTTTGTTGCGATATTTCAGTTAGGATGTATCTTTTGGAAGTCTTGTTGAGATTTTGCTGTAAGTTCTTTTTTAATTCCAGGCAGTCTCCTCCCTTCCAGATCTTGCCCTTTTATTCTTTTTCTCTCCTTTCCTATTTTCAAAAGCTTTTACTCATCCAGAAATCTTTATTATCCCTTTGACTTTTTATTTTCAGCATTAAATACCTATTGATGTCAAAGTGTATTTTTTTCCAATTTCTTGCTTAAGTCTCTTAGCTGTCAGTAGAGGAAAAGGAGAAAACCAATTCTTTTCCCTTTTCTCCCTCCTTCGCAGCTTAAAAATCTTCTTAGGGAACAATGTTATTGTTTTTTAATAGTTTCAATTCCAATACCTTATTTGTTGCTTTTGCTGTTTGAGCTGGTCAGCCAAAACTTTCTCTTCTTATCTTCCTCCTGCACATTCTTTTCTGGTCAAGTTCTTCTTTGTGGTGGCTTCTGGTTTGTCAGGCTTCGGCGGCAGCAGGGATTCGCGTTCTTGCGTGATCCCTATTGTGCTAGCCATCTTGGTGCCTCCGATCCCGACAGGTCTGGAGGCTAAGGCTGCCCCGTAGAGGCAGCCGAAGACAGGGGGCATCCGAAGAGGGGTTTCAGAGTATCGCAGCCCCCCTCCCCAGTTGGCAAAACCCCCTTCTCTCAAGGGGTGGAGCGGTGGTCTTCAATGGCCGCCACAAAGAAGCCAGCAGCTGGGTAAGATTGCGCAGGAGGGAGAGGGAGAAAGTTTTGAAGAGAAAGTGTTTTTCTTTTTGGCTGAACCAGGACTTTAAGATATATTCACCATCCTGAAAACCATGACTTCTTGAACGACACTTTGTTTCCAGAGGAGATTTTCAAAGCGGCGAATTTGAGGTGCTGAAAGGGAAAGTTTACTCTCCTTCCCGATGGAATTAACAAATGGACATTGAGAAACTTGTCTTTTTATAGAAGGTAAAAATTTGGCTCAAGTGGGAAGGGAGAGGACAAAAAAAAATATTAAGATCTTGTTGGAGGAGATGCCTTGAAGATTTTGAGACTAGAAATTAATTATAATGAGGCTTTAAAATACAGACTGGGCTCCTTTTCTTTTCTTTTCTTTTTTTTAACTGATACTACCCCAGGAAGAGAAAGTGAGAACTTTGTGCTCTATTTGGACTGATTGATGACTCTGGGACTTTGGGGAACTGTTTTAATTACTGAAACATCTTGGTTGTTTTAAGAAGAAGAAGAAGAGGTGGGGAAAAAAAGGTTTATAATGGCTTTACAAGATGATGAACTTAGAAAGGAATATGGAAAAATAAAGAAAGAAGGCAAGGACGCTGTGGAAGAATTTCTTAGAAATGGCGCTTGCTATTTGTCAGCAAACACAACAACAGATGGAGGAAGCAGAAGAAGATGCCATCTTTAATGAATCTAAAAGATTGATCAAGAAAGAAAGGAGAAAGAGAGGAAGGAAAAAATAAGATGCAAAATCAGCACAATGTTAGAAAGCAAAAGGAAAAAGGAATACAACAGAGAGGGGAAGCTAAAAAGGCGGAGGTTAGGAGAAGGGGGGGTAAAAAGGCCAGGTGAGATAAGAAAGGAAGGGAAAAGGGGGGAAAAAGCCACAAAGGTATGAAACAAGATGGGAAAAAGGAAATTTTTTTTAGGGATAAAGAGTAATGTATAATCTTTTTTTTAAAAAAAAGAAGATTCTGCAAGGTACATAAGATGGTATATAAGAATTAATAAAAGATTAAAAGATTAAAATGTTTAGCAATGATAGACTTTAAATTTTAACAAAATATTAAAGGGAATGTCTAAAATATTGAGTTTAATTATAGAGTTTAATTGGCTATTGTGTTGATGTTATTATAAACTTATTATTGTAGCATTTGTTGGGATGTTATAAGATTTAATATTTAGATTTATTATCTAATTATGTATTTAATCATTTTAGATTTACTATTTTTTCTTCTTTTTAAAATTTTGTAGGTAGAATGTACTAAGCAGAATTAGATTGGGAACTAGGAGTTATTTTAAATGTTAATTTAGGGGGACGATAGAAAGGCATCATACTTTGATTAGTGATTTCAGGAGAAATCTTTTTTTTTACTATAGGGAATGAGATAAATGGATAATTTGAAAAGAATGGACAAAAGATACAAGTATAATGATTTAAATTAAAATGAAATAAATAAAATAGAATTAAGAAGAGTGTAAAGCGGGGAGAAGCTATACGGAAGACATAGAATGGTAAATAAGATAGGTAATGATATATAAGATGAGCATGAATTTAATTGAAGTCCATATAAAGAGAGGTAATCTGGGCCCAAGCTACTTTCTAAAAAGAAATTTTATGTTTTTGTGTTTTGTGTGTTTATATTTGTTTGAGAATTAATAAAACCTTGGAGGAATGTTAGATGAGAATAACAGTAAACAAGTCTGAGAGAAATGAAGATGATGACTATAAAATGGATAAATATGGGGAAATAATAATAATAATAATAATAATAATAATAATAATAATAATAATAATAATAATGAAATTGAATAAGAGTAAAGAGAAATAATGAGAGATTTGCTAAAGGATATTTGTGTGTCCATGCTGGAAATGAGGTAAAATAGAATTTTGTTTGTGTAAAATGATGTTTTGTCCGACTTGTAAAAATTTATAATGGAAAGAGGCTTTATGTATTCAATGGTTCATGATGGTTTGTTTGTCTTTAAAATTAATAAAATTTGTTTCAAAAAAAAAAGTTCTTCTTTGTGGTGGCCATTTCTGAGATGCAGCTCTCCTCAACCCTGCAGGCAGTCTCCCCCCTCTTCACCACCTCTACGGGGTGGCTTAGCCCTGAAACCAGCCGTCTTGGGGCGCTCCAGCGGCGAGCATGGATCGAAGCCTCTCAGAGATGAAATTTTGGTCTGTCGCTGAAGAAGCTCAAACCGGAAGCCTCCGATTCTGTCAAAAATTTTGAGAAATCACAATGGGAAAATATACTATAGAAACCTTGGACATTTCAAAGTGGTTTTGAAGTCCTGCTTTGATTTTAAGCCAAAATAAATAGCAAGTGAGTGGTGAGTGAACACAAGTTCTTCCTCTGTGACCTAAACAAAGTCTTCTCTTCGGGATACATCTTCAGGACCATGGTATCTATAGATTTTATATGTGTACTATGAACAAGCGTTGCATATCTTTGTTGTTGTTGCTTTGTTTTACTTTTTTGCTCTAAGTTAGATTTTCTGTTTTTAACATTTTTACAAGTAACCTGGCATGAGAAATATTTGCTGGAAAAATGAGTTGTTTAAAAAACAATAAATTATTTAGTTGAGAGGTATATTTTTTAATTTAAAATATAAATCATGTTTACAATAATTTTTATAAGACTGTAAGGTTTCTTTTCATGCTATTATAAAGTATCTATTTATATAGGACTATGGAAACAACATTTGAGCTCAGCATCACATGTTAAATATTTAGCTTGATTCTATGTAGCCATCAAACTTGCATGAGTGATTTGTCCCTTCAAAGTAGTCAGAGAAGAAGCATGACTATGATTATTAGTTCTATTTATTTATTAAATGTTTTAATTATAGATGTAAAAATAAATACAAACTAAAGTAAGAAAAAGAAAAAGAACCTTGATCAAACGAACCAATTCTATATTCCTTCCTTTTACTTCTAACAATCTTGATCTTTAATTCATTCAAATGTTGTCATAGGATTTGAAACCTGTTTTTGTAAATCCATTTAAAAGTTATTATCCAGGTCATTATCTTGGTTCTTCATTTGTATTTCCACTATGATTTTCAAATCTTAGATCAGCTTCTTTTGTATATCCAGTAAAAAGACTCATTCTTAATGCTTGTTGTTGTGAATTAATAAAAAGTGAATGAATAAAAGTGCTTTATAAAGATTATTAAAACCTTTAGAAAAGTGACCCTGCCCTTCTGATTGGCCGATAATAGCGACATCTGATTGGTCCGTTCAGGAGAATCTGATTGGCTATTAGCGGGCCAGTCTCATTGGTTAAGGGAACTAATGCTTCCAGTTTCTTATTGGTTATTTGATCAGCAGCTTGCCTGTAAAAAGGGCTGTTGCTGCCGTAGTTTTTGCTCTGTTCCTTGCGCCCATGCGCAGAACTTAACACTTGTTATTTATAATTCCACTTTAACTACCTTCTCTATCTTATAATCCACATCTTTTATATTTACACTTTGATTTTCAAAGCTGTGATCAGCTTCATTTGTATATCCAAAAGAAAAAGAAAAGTTCTTCTCAGAGTCATTCTCTAGGTTTATCATTTGTCATTTCAGTCTAATTGCTTCCTCTATTTTATTATTGAATATGCCTGGTTCTAATATTTCTGCATAAGATTTGATATATTTCGGACAAAGTCGATCCACAGAATCAGACATCATTGCTGAGATTTCTGGTATTGTAGTCACAATTGTCTAGCCCCGTTCTTTGAAAATCTCTTGAAATATTTCTGACATTACAGTGCTTTGTGTCATTTTATAAATCTCCATACTGACCAAAATCCAAATGCATTTACACTTCCCTTTTCTTTTTCTAACTGCAATCTTTCATCCCCTCTAAGTGTCTAATTTCTAAAATCATAAAAACTGTAATTTCTGTTTTGACTTAAGATAGTTTTGATTGCCATGAAATGCAGTTTATTTTATTTAATGATTTCCAAAATCTTATAATAAAAGTATCAATATTTAAAGTTGTCTAGATGCTTAATTTACAACTTGTTAGATCAAAATCTCATTTAGCTTTTTTGCTGTTTATTTCCAATTTTTAAAATCTTTTTGTAGTTGTGTTCATGAATAAAAGTACAATTGTCAGGTGGCTTTTCAAAGTTGTTCTGAAGATTTCTAACAATTTTGGAGTAGTAAATAAGCAATTTCCAAAAGCAATTAGAATTGAACTTATAAATTCAGTTTCTTGAAAGTCTCTGTGACTGTGAACATGATAGTGGATCCCTCTATCTCCTGGTTCTCAGACCCTATAATGGAATATGAGAATGATTTTGGAAAATGTGGGGAAGAGATGCTTTTCTTCAGAACAATCAGATAAAAGAAGGGAAAGCCTGCAACTGAGTAACAGGCATAAAAAGAGAAAGGATCTGTCCTACTTATCAGGTGATAAAAAGAGACAATGGAGATCTGTACATTCAGACTGGCAAGATTCTGTTAATGTAGAACTACAATAAAATAGAATTAGATTGTCTTGCCATGCTTCCTATGTGGTCACCTCAGGAAACTGACAGGCCCAAAGAAGAACTAGATAATTGTCAATACAGATTTCCAGTTTGAACCATAAACATCGCCATTGCCCTTTGTTAAAATTAGATAAAATTAGATTTGAAGAGAATTATAATAATAAAAATAAAAAGGTTATGGGAAGGGAACAGTCCTGGAGCTGTCTGCTCAAACTGTATCATAGAGAAAGCCAGAGGAAGAGAGGTATTTTTTTTAAGCCACTTTAAATGATATCGTATCTTGATTAATAATAAGTATGAAGACAAGTAATCAAAAGCATTTCTCTCTCTCTCCCTCCTCATTATTATTTTTTACATTGGATAAATATAATACTATACTCATACAAATGCATATACATAAATATGGGAGAAATGTATTGGACAAATAAATTGCTTTATCAGAGTCACTTGCTTATCAGATAGGGAGCCATATAAATATGATAAATAAATTATGTTGTTTTACCACTATGGTAATATGGCCATCTGCACACAAATTTTTGACCCAAAACATATATTTTCAGAAAAGTTTCCCGCTAACTTGAATGGAAACTGACTGCAAGTTTTATGCATTTATTTTATTTTTATACCAGGACAATTCTTAATGACTCCCTGTGGTTTATATCATAAAAGCGTGACACAAACATGTATGCTAATAGCATGATAAAATAATGTGACATTAAGACCATTTTGGCTGGATTCAACATCAGTCTTTTTCTTCCTTTTTTCCTAGTTTTCATTATGAGGACAGTGCTTTCCAAGAAGACAGTTTATGCCCATAAATAATAGTGGGCTGCTAGCAGCTTGGACCGGTTCTAGTGAATTGGTAGTTCCAATAAGCAGTTGGCCCCGCCCACTTGGCCCTGCCCACTTGGCCCTGCCCTTTCTTGTCCTATATTTCCATTTTTAGCTCAGCTGATTCCCATAGCACAGTGGATTGCTGTACCTCAGCTGTTTTACTCACCAGTGCTCACATGGAAGATAAGTTTTAAAGCTTAAAATGGGTGGTGTTTGAATGCTGTGCATGGGTGCACACTCACCAAACTAGTTGTTAAACTGGTTGCAGCCCACCACTGCCCATACATTTTAAAAAAAAAAACATGGAAATGTTGGAGTCAAATTCTAAATTTATCATTAGTTTGTTTTAAAAGTTACATGATCTAATTACTCTTAGGAACTCTTAGGAACAATTGGATAACTTTTCAGGTATTGTTATTTATATAACAATAATTGACTATTACATCAAGTAGATACAGTATGTGACTACCATGGTGGGTGGTTTTGGTGGGGTGAAGATAACAGGTAAAATGATCATTGCTGTTTAACAAAAGCAACTTTTGGGACATTTGATAACCCTCTTTGATACTGGTACCATCTAAACTTCAATCAGCATAAAGATTGGTGTTGAACAATTTGGATTTGGATATCTAAGATTGTAATATCTGTTTTATTCATTTAATATTTTGAATCTTCACACAGCAAAAAGCCTGTTAAAGCACAGACTGTACAGATTTTATGACATTAGGAATAATCAAGATTATGTGATCAGAGAAAAATACTTTTTTTGCTCCATCTTTTCTTGTTTCTTGTTTAAAGTCTCAATGGGCTGATTTTAATCTGGAGGTTTTAAATAGTTGAATTTAATCACTAAATGGTTCTGAGCAATTTTCCTTGAACAATAGGAAGGATTTACATATTAAAAAGTAACCAGTGATTTTTGGGTCTTGTTTTTTCCACTCCAACCTCATTATTTTTATATATTTAATACCCCCGTACCTTAATATTCTGCCAGGATAAATTTCATCCTGCAATTACTGTCTCTGAAATTGCTTTTGCAACAAATCACTAAATTTTGTATAAAATTTATAAAAGCTGATATATGAGTCAGGAAGTTTCATTTTTACATCTTGGAATGAAGTCCTATCTAAATAACTATTCTTCACATCCCTTCTACAGCAAGCTAAATAATGGCTCACACAGCAAAATTGATTCTATATGATTTTCCCCCTCAATTCTTAGTTTCTGATTTGGGGAGACAATGTTAACACTTACCCAATGACCCAAAACAGTGCAAATTTATTTCTTTGAATGAACTCTGTACTTCAGGATCATCCTTGAAAGGAGCCAGGTTCTAATTCATAATGTAATACAGTGGCCATACACCTTCTAAAAAAAAATCACTTGAAATTTTCAGAAGCTTTCACATTTAGTATGATTTTGGTGATCCGATCTCTAATACGTAACAAATGTCCCATAAGGTGGATCATTCAATTTTAAAAATAATAACTGTAATAGAAGTAGTGAAATTAATGTTTTTGATATTACTATTTTTTTCATTTCTTTTTGTATATTATTTTTCTGTATTTCAATTTTGTATTTTTTTAAAAAGTTTTAAAAGTAGTAATGATGAATTTTGTACTGCAATGGGCAGTTAGGGGTGCTGTAGGTGCATTGGTGAATATATAATTGCAGTATGTTGAAAAGTCCTGCTGCTTATCATGAGAATTATGAAGTTACCAATGCTAACTAGATAAGAATATTCTTTAGGTATTTTTCAGAGATTGAGGTGATTTTGAAGGAATAAACTTCAAAGGACAGAAAATATTTTATTTTATACCACACACATACATAAGCACACTCAGATAGACATCATCATCTTTTGGAAGTTGACAGGATTTCTTGCAGTCCTGTGGATATCTATTTTCTTTCCTTTCACCTATTGCAAGATTTTGATACCACCCTGTGCCTTTGTAAGAACTACCACAAATACAGCAAGCAAGAAAATTGTAAGAAATTAAGAAACAGAATGGGAAGTAGGCTAACTTTAAACATAACAACCAGTTGTATCTGCTTCCAACTCACTTTTGTAGAACAAGAAATTAATCCATACTACTGTCTCAAAAAACAGGGACAAAACTATGGCATTAATATTGGATTTTGGACTCTAAATCTGGAGATTAGGCATACTTCTATATGTAGCTTTTGAACAGTCTTTATGCTGTACTGCTAAGATTGAGACACTGATCCTTTAAGGATATTCCTTCCTCTTACATCCTTCCTTGCTATTAAGGCAGAAAGCTCCGAGATGCAAGTTTTTCCTCCCCATATAAAGCGACTTCAATAAACTCTGTATATTAAATGGGCAATACTTCAAATTCACAGGTGAAAAGATGCTTTAGAATGTGCAGTGGTGCTCACATAGCATTTGTCTCATTCTTTAAAGCAGGGGTGTCAAACTCATGTCATCATGGCAGCATCATGTGATGCATCGGGACTTTTTCTCCTTCACTAAACTGGGCATGGGCGTGGCCAGTGCATGATGCATCTGGCCCATGGGCTGGCAGTTTGACAGCCCTGCCTTAAAGTTATTCTATCTTTTCTCAGATTATGCGGCTATCTTTTGCAGTTTGGAAGGATACATTTGATTTAAGGAGCTGTAGATAGGTGTTACATGCTCGGCCCCATACATTTCAAGGATTTTTTGCCTTTGAATCTGAAGCAATGCACCATCTAATATTAAATAAAGTTACAAGTAATAATATGAGAACTTTTCAGCAAGGTAAAGAAATGAAGTGTATTTAACAAAAAGTACAATCTAATAATACAAACACAAAAGATATTAATTTGTAATGTCTACTCAAAAAAACTTAAGACACAAATCCTTTGTAAAATTTTCTGTGCACCAAGAGGAATGAATAGGAACTGGGCTGCAGTGGTCTACAGATAGTTTTGCAGAGACCTGACCTGACCTGATAATTTGTCTTAAAATTAGATGAAAAATGTTTGAAGAAAAAGGTAAATGATGACTCATGGAAGACAATTAAAGTAGTAACAGTACAAAATAATTTTGTACTGTTTATTTTGTACTGTTATATACTGTAAGTACTCAAAGCAGTTTAAAATAAAACAAACAAACAAACAAAAAAAACTCACAAAACCACTATGTATTTAATGCAGTCATCCTTATTCTTGTTAAGAATATACAAATATTCTATCTGAAGGCAATTTAATCAGCCTGAATCAAATTGACTTTCTGAATTAAGGAATATAATTAATTTGGAATATCAAATTACATTGGATGCCTCTGAAGGGAATTAATCCATTAAGCTTTGGTTCATATGTAATTCCATTTTTTAATTAATTCAGTGATCCAAATCAGACTCAGTTCAACATTTTGACTAAGAAATCTGAATGAAACTGATCTGATTTTCTATATTCATTCAAATTTGAATTGATTTATATGGGATTAATTCCTATGAGTAAAATAAGTAACTGAGATAAGCTAGTTAAAATGCAGTTTCCATGGTATCCTTTTGGATCAACTCAAAAGACTGGAGGTGAGCAGCACTGTATTGTACTGGTTTGCCTTCATTCTCTGGGGTCAGTTCTAGGAGGTGGTGTTTTGGTGGGGGGAGATCCCATCTTGGGTCCCTACTATGTTGGGTTCTGCAGGATTTGATGGTCTCTCTATTCCTATTCAATATTTACATGAGGTCACTGGTTGAGCTCATCTGTAGCCATGGAGTAAGGTATCCTCAATACTCTGATGATACCTAATTATACATCTCTGCCCCTTGTCAATTATGAGATGCCATGGATGTCTTGTCCTGGTGCCTGGACATTGTCAGGGTCTAGATGGGGAACAACAGGCTTCAGCTGAACCATAGCAAGACTGAGTGGCTTTGGACCCTGCCTGTTTTAGGACAATACCATCTGTGGTACTTGATAATTTTGAATGTGCTATTTTTACATATATAGGCTAGGATTCAAGAGCAGAAATTAATAACTATGGAACCATCTCAATAGCTCATTGGTTCCCTGAGGATTCTAGGTCTCATGATCTAACCAGGTTTTGAGGGATTGCCAGACCTGATGTAAGGTCCCTCCTGAATTTGTCTCAAAGGATAAATGACAGTCATGGCTAGGGGAGCTTTTACACAACATATTATGCACTAGTTGTACCTTTTCCTGTAGATCAGGGGACTCTGCTCATGGTCACTCATTTCCTTGTCTGTGGACGAATGTAATGATTTCTTCATGGGATTGATTCTGAACAGAACAGAAATTTCATCTGGTGCAAAATGCAGTGGTGTGGGTTGTCATGTGTGTTTCTAGGACAACACATTAGACAACACATTAGACAACACATCCATTAGAGATGTATTGGTTATCTGTTTCTGGGTCTGATTCAAAATACTGGTTTTGATCTGAAAGCAGTACATGGTATGGGGCCAGATTATTTGAGGGAATGCCTCTCCACAATTATATCTGCCCCACCCATCAGATCTGGCAGAAGGTGTATACTACAGATCCCATTGGTGAGGAATCTACATTTTGCAACTTCTTTCTCTGGGCCTATACAGATGATACAAAGTAATGAGGCTGCTCCACTCCTCTTAATTTTCTGGTGCTCCCTCAAAACATCACTATAACTTTAAAAGCACAATTATTAATATGTGGGAAAATACCCGAACAAACCTAAATACTATCTATCTATCTATCTATCTATCTATCTATCTATCTATCTATCTATCTATCTATCTATCTATCTATCTATCTATCTATCTATCTATCTATCTATCTCTATTTGTAGATTTTCATGGGTACAGCTACGCAGGTCTTGGTGTGTTCAGGTCTTTTTCCATGTAAGATTGAGGGTATCTTGGCAACGTTTTGACCAGGTCCCACTTGCCATCTTCAGGCTGGTGCTTTCGGCTTTGTGCTTGTGTCAGCAAAGTATGACCTGAGCTGCCATCTCTCTATAAATGTTGGTGGGGAGGTTGGCTGTGTTGTCATTTCTTGATTGGTTGATGTAGTTGATGTTTGCAGATTGGCTTTTTCGTAAGAACATGTGTGGCTGAGGTATTGGCTGTGTGTCTATCAGCCTTCTGTGTTGTAACGACCTGGGTAATGGGCTGTGTGATGACTTTCTGAGTTCTATTGTTGTGACATCCTGGGTCTTGTGCTGTAATCTTCTAGGTCGTTGGCTGTGTTGTAACATCCTGAGGTTTTGTGGTGTAACCTCCTGACTTCTGTGATGTGATATCCTGAGTGAATGGCTGTGATATGACGTTCCGGGTTTTGGTTTGGTTCTGAATTTGACGCCTGGATATGTGTTCATGGCATGTGTCAGTTGGCTTGGTTTGGGGGTCGGAGGTGTGGCAGCTGGTGATGCAGCCATGTTCTGGTTTCTGGATGGTGGTTGCCTTTTGTCTATGGGGTGGGTTTGGGTTTGAGTCTGGTGAAGGAGATTGGTGGTGGGATCATTTGTTGTTTTGGGTCCAGTGTTGGTTTTCGTGGCTGGGACTCATTTGTTGATAAGGGCTAGTTTCTAGATGTCTGGTAGGCAGGAGGTATTGTCCCGTTTATTCATGTTATGGGGGTGTTTCTTTATTTCAATGGTTTCCCTGATTATTCTCTTGTTGAAGTGTTTAGTATTGGAGATTAATTTGGTTCCCTCAAAATTAATTTCATGTCCTGTGGCTTTAAGGTGCTGGAAAGGGGAGGAAATATTTTCTTCTTTTCTGACTGCGTTCTTGTATTCTGCGATGCGTGCATTTATTCTGCTGTTGGTTTGGCCAATGTATGTGGCTGGGCAATTGTTGCATGGCATTTCATAAACTCCTTGGTTATCTAGGTGGACCTTGTCTTTGGGGTATCTTAGGATATTGGCTATTTTTTGGTCAGTGCCGAAGGCTGTCCTGATATTGTGTTTGTAGAGAATGTTGCTGATTTTATCTGTGGTGGCATTGATATAGGGAGGAGGGCGATACCATTATCCTGTTCTGTGTCTCGGTTTCTGAGACACCCCCAGTCATTTCTGTGTCCCATTAATATTTATTTTATTCAATATCCCCTTACTATTTTTATAAACAATTTAGGCAGTTAGCAGATATAATACTTCTTTTTCCCCTTATTTTTCTCACAACAATAAACCTATGAGGTAAATTAGGCTGAGGGCAGTAAGAGAGAGTGATTGATCTAAACTCACGCAGCCAGCTTTCATGTTTAGGACAGGACGAGAACTCACAATCTAATCTGGCAGCTTAAATAAAATCTAAACCTATTTATTGTTCTTATTTCTCTTTTTTATTATGGTAAGAAAGTAGCATGATCATCTTCATCGAGGTATATATCTTGGAGATCTTCAGATTCTCAAAATTCTGAATTACAGTTCACACCTTCTTTCATTATTAGTTATATTTGCCAGGGCTGCTGGGATTTATAGGTCAGCAACATATGCAAATTAATCAGATCCCAATCACTGATTAATAATGTTTTGTTACAGTTTTCAAGTTAATTCCTCATTAATATGTTTTATTTCAGGATTCTTCACAAGAGTTTCTCCTTATATAACAGGCTTTACAAAAATATTTTCTTGATTTGAATGCTAATGTTTGGAGCATAATTAAATATGAAATTCTACTCCTATGCTCCCCAGCTGTGAAATAAGTTCAATTAGTTTATCTTACTGTTGCTAATATGTCCCTTCTCCAATGTTGCTATGGCAATTTGACCAATTAACATGGTAGTAATGCCAAGGTTGTTTTTTTTTAATTCCACTAATCTAGCCTTGCCCAATTTAGCTCTATTGAATAACACCATTCCAAATTTCCCAGTCAACATGAGGATCTAAAGAAAATAGACAGTCAAAATGATGATTTAGTAAAAGAGAATATGTACACAATTTCAAATCAGTTACATGACAACTAACAACCTGTGACACTTTCCTCAATGCCTTCAACAATGGCAAGTCTTCTAATGTACTTGAAAAGTTCTTAGAAATTTAAGGTGATATTAAAAAGTTATCTGCCTTGAAAGTATAGTATAATATAGTAAGCATCAGGAGTTGGCCATAGGAAACATTTTAGAGGTTTTACATAGAGGTTTGCCCATTGGAAGAACCTTGCTTCAAAAGATGTTGCCCTATGATGTATGATTCCACCCATTTAAAGGTTACACACATGATAATTTCAGTAATACATATTCACTTTTAGATTTAAGCAAATATACACACACTTAAAAAAATTACACTGAAAGTATGATGCTTAACTAATTATGTCAAGCTTGGTGGGCCTCCTTTAAGTCTGACATTCACCAGAGAAGTTCAATATCCTCACTGAGTAAAATTAAATTTAAGTTGTAGACTTTGAAGAAAATAAATTTTAATCAACTTCACAGGCCTTCACAGATACCCATGTATACTCCATATATAAAACACGAGGGGACATTTCATGCAGAGGTACAGCTAGAACGACACTTCTTCTCTGTTTAGAGTTAGCATTAATTAATAAACCCCCAAAAGGGCAACAGTGTAATCATTATTATTTAATAATTATAATCTGACAGATGGCTTGGTTATTTGAGGCAATATCTGCCTCCCATAGTACCTGCCCAGCTATTTAGTCTGGTAAAGGTTGGCATACTATGGGTTCTTTTGAATAAAAATAAAAAAGACATCTATTAAGAATTCAGAAAGTACATCTTTTCTATAGAAGCGTGCCCTCTGGAATGAAGGTTCTGGATGATATCCTCCCCTACCCACCTGATGGTTCAAGGGCCCTTGAAGATTTGGATCTTCCCCCAGGCTTTTGGTAAGAGGGAATGAAGTCCCCATCCCTTTGGATTACGTGGGTTCATTTTTATTGTTGTGGTTGTTTCTATTTAGTTTAGTCTTCAGTCTTGTTTCCTTGGTTTTCAATGTTTTTATTTCTGAGCTGCCCAGTCTTGTTGGGAGCTGGGAAATATTTAAATAAATAAATAAATAAACCCTTTACCATAAAGACATCAGATAGAGAGAGGCAATAAAATCCAAATCTAATATTTATAATCTAACTGTTACGTTTGGAGCATGGGCGAGAAAGAATGGAGATGAGCCTGTGGAACGGTGAACTTCAACTCCTTATTTACATGGTGTGACAGCTCAAACTGGATGGCCGCTATAGCCTTCCTTATATAGGCAACCCAATAACTATTTAACCAATAACAACCCAGGAGCGCTAGCTCCATTAACCAATACGAATGCCCCGTTAATGACCAATCAGATTCCCCTGAATGGGCCAATCTGATCCTGCCATTAACAGCCAATCAGAAGTGCAGGGCCAGAACCCTGCACTTGACTCCAAGCTCAAGATAACTTTATTAAACCTTTATGCATTCACAACACCCTTTCCCCCTGGCTTCTGTTCACAGGGCGCAGTTACATAGTCCTTAAGGTAGGACGGTTGCTTTATTAGTCTGCTTGATTTTCGCTGTGCGTTTTGCATTTGGCTGCAATCTCGCTGAGGTAGATCGTTGTTTGGCGAAGGGGTTGCCTCTGGTTCAGAGTTCGCATTTCCGTTGTCACCAATATCTTCGGCAACTCCCTGAGGTGAACCTACTCCCATCTCTGGTTCCAGTTCCTGTGTCTCTATTCCGCTATCGTTCCCTTCAAATGGGTTTTCCTCTAGTTGAATTTCGTCTTCTTCTATATCTCTCCCCCCTCCTCAGTTTGGTCATAAGGGAGTTCAGAAATGCCCGACCGGAGCCGTGATCGTAATTGATCGATATGGCGTTTCCATAGTCTATCGTCAAGGCATTGTACAAGGTAGGATCTTGGGCCGGTTACACGGATTACTGTCACCTCTACCCACAGTGGATCGCCCGATAGGTTTTTAGCATACACCAAATCGCCTACCTGGAAGGTATGGCATCGGCCGCTGGATCCAAGTGTTTTTCATAAGCTGGGTGTAACCGGTTGAGGTGGGAGCAGAGCTTTCGTCCCATTAGCAGTTCGGCGGGAGTTTTGTTGGTGACGCTGTGAGGTGTGATGTGTTGTAGAAAAAGGATTCAGTTGATTTTGTCGTCTATGTTATCGTAGTCTAATTTCTGCAAAGTTTTCTTAACAAACCGGACCATGCGCTCAGCCCTGCCATTGGTCGCAGGATGAACAGGCGAGGTGAGTGCATGTCGGATGCCGTGGTCAGCCAGGTACTGCTCGAAGGACAGCACGGTAAATTGGGGCCCGTTGTCAGATACCAGAACGTCTGGTAATCCGTGGGTTGCAAACAGTCTTTCCAATCTTTTGATGACCGCTTCGGTGGTCGTGTTTGTCATGTGGTGAATCTCGAGCCAATTCGAGTAGGCGTCGACAGTTAGAAGAAAGGTGTGGCCTTTGGTCGGCCCAGCAAAGTCCAGGGTCCCCGCGGTGTCTCCCATTCGGTTGCGATTGCTTTTGGTGGGGCGTTGCTCACTTCCTGGCATCTATGACAAGCTTTAACCCAATTCTCGATTTGCTTGTCAATGCCCGGCCACCATACATAGCTTCATGCAAGGGCTTTCATTCGCACAATACCGGGGTGGCCATCGTGCAAGGTTCTCAGAACTGCTTGTTGGAGTCATTCTGGGATAACGACTCTATCACCCCAAATGATACAGCCCTTTTGAGAGAACAACTCTGTTTGTCAAGTCTTGAATGATGCGAACTCATCTGATAACTGGTCCAATGGCCATCCGCGTTCTACCCAGCTTAGGACTCGCGCTAAGGTGGGGTCTCGTCTGGTTTCTCTTGCGATATCTCGGGCGGTTAATGATGGTGCGTGGAGTGTCTCAATCTGTAATGTGGTTACCATTGGTGCGGGGTCATCAAGAGTCTATGGAAGCGGTGCTCGGCTCAATGCGTCGGCGTGGGGAATAGCTTTCCCCAGGTGGTATTGCAGCTGATAATTATAAGCAGCCAAGAATTCTGACCAGCGAGTCATCCTGGGGGATAATATGTAGGGAGTCGGCTTATCTCTGGCTATTATCCCCAATAACAGTTTGTGGTCAGTCACGACAGTAAAAGCCCGGCCATACACGTACTCATGGAATCTTTTAATGGCAGATACAATTGCGAGGGCTTTTTTATCGATTTGGCTATAATTTCGCTCAGTTTTTGAAAGCGTCTTTGAAAAATATGCAACAGGGGCTTCGTTCCCATTAGGCAGTACATGGCTCAAGATGGCGCCCACTCCGAAAGGCGAAGCATCACATGTTATATTTAACGGTAAAGTCTCATTATACTGCATGAGTACAGAGTCAGAAGTGAGCAGTTTTTTCACGTTGCAGAATGCCTGTTCTTCTCGGTGACCCCATAATCAATTTGCTTTCTTATCTAACAACCGGTGTAACAGTTCAGCGACCGTTGCTTTATGCGGTAAAAATACATTATAAAAATTGATGAGGCTGAGGAACACCTGGAGATCAGCCTTGTTTCGTGGCCTGGGAGTGTATTTTATCGCCCTTAGTTTACTTTCAGTAGGGTGAATACCCTGGCTATCAATTAGGTACCCTAAAAACTCAACACTGTCAGTACACAATTTACATTTGTTTTTCTTTACTTTAAGACCAGCCTCTTGGAATTTTTTTAGGACTAATTTTAATCGGTCCTGTAAGATTTTTTTTGTAGGGGCCGCAATTAATACATCATCAAAATAGGGGACCACGCCCTTAATCCCTTGTAATAACCTCTCCATAAGGCTCTGAAAAATCCCCGGGGCTACACTAACTCCGAATTGAAGCCGGGTACATTTAAAGGCACCTTGGTGCGTCACAATCGTTTGTGCCAGTGCTGTCTTTTCATCAACAGGTAGTTGCTGATATGCCTGAACTAAGTCTAGTTTAGCGAAGACTTTTCCACCCCCCAGGGAATGGAGGAGGTGCTGCACTACTGGCACCAGATATGCATTTTGCTGTAGGGCTTGGTTCAGGGTGGCCCAATAGTCCCCAAAAATTCTAATTGAACCATCTGGCTTAATTGGTGTTACGATTGGGGTCTCCCAGGGAGAGTGATTGGTTGGATCTAGCACCCCCTGAGCTATTAATTTATCGAGCTGTTCATCAATTTTCGGCTTTAAGGCAAACGGAACTCGACGGGGCTTAAGGCGAATGGGAGCTATCTTTGGATTAAGGCTGAACGATATTGGGGTCCCCTTGTACTCGCCTAATTTTTCCGCGAAGATGTCCCTGAATTCATGGACAAGGTCCTCCTCCCAGTCACTGCCGCTGACTCGGTTTATGCCTGCCACTTCAATGCCAAGTGGCGCGAACCATTGGAGGCCTAGCAGACTAGGCCGATCTTTGTCGATCACAGTTAGCGGTAAGTACTCTGTGTGATTCTTGAATGAGACCCGGACTCGGTTGGATCCAATAACAGGGATTCGATTCCCTTGATAGTCCTTAAGAATAAGTCTTTGGGAACGGAGGTCTTGGCGCTGTATAGTAGGGATGAGTTGCTTGAGGGTCTTCCAGGAAACCATCGAGAGAGACGATCCCGAGTTGACTTCCATTTGGCAAGGCTGATTTTCGATGGCCACTGTAATTCAGATTTTCTTGGCATCAAAGGCAGAGGCGTGACCGATAATGATCATCTGGTGAGCCTCTTCTCGCTTTGTGGGGCAATTCAAAGCTCAGTTTCTGTAGGAGTGGTTTACTGGTTCTCACCTTACAGGACGGTTTCCTGTCGATTGGCGATAGTTAGCCCTTTTTTAGGCCTGGCTGGGTCCTTGGAAGCTTCGGCAGACCCGTCCGATGTGGCCTCTCTTCCCGCACTCATGGCAGAGCGTGTTGCGGAATTTGCATTCGGACCTGGTATGGTTGGCTCCATAGCCGGCGCATGGGTGTAGGAACTTCAGGTAGGTGTCCCGGTCAGACTGCAGTCGATGGACCTCTTCTTCATCACTGTCTGATGACGAAGAGAGGTCCTCATGTGGGCCGTTAATAGCTGTCCCTCTGACTTGGGTAAATTGTCGCCTGTTGGTTGGTGTACCGGAGCGCGGTTGCAGCGTAATTGGGCAGCCGACTTCCTGGTTGCTTCTGCTGCAGTAGCATCAGCGATGGCATCGGCAAGGCTGATGTTGCCTTTCGCCATCAGCTTGCTCCGCACGCCGGGTGCATCTAGTCCCAGAACTATTCGATCTCTCAACGCCTCTTCCAAATCGGCGAATCCGCAGAGGCCTCCCAGATTTCGGAGGTCTGCTATGAAGTCGGCGACGCTTTCTCCTTTTCGCTGGTTTCTTTGATAGAACTCATGCCATCCCACGAGCGTGGGCACGGTCGGTGCATAATGAACTCTTAGTAGGGGTTCGAGGACGTCCCAGTCCATCGCCTTTACTTCTGCAGGTTTGGCTAGTGCTTTAGCCACCTTAAATACGGTTGGTCCGCAATGCGTTAGGAATACCACCCATTTCTTCCCGGTTGTGGCATCCTTTAAATTGTTAGTTTCCAAAAACATTTGGAAACGAACCATGTAGGACTCCCAGTCCTCTTGCATTGGGTTGAACGGAGCGGGTGGTACGACGCCGCTGGACATGGTTCCGTTGTGTTGCGTTGTTAGCCATGTGCTCGTTGCTTTTTCTTAGTTCAGTCAGCTCCGACGTCTCCACATCCCATCCTCGTTGCTAGTGTTACGTTTGGAGCATGGGCGAGAAAGAATGGAGACGAGCCTGTGGAACGGTGGACTTCAACTCTTTATTTACATGGTGTGACAGCTCAAACTGGATGGCCGCTGTAGCCTTCCTTATATAGGCAACCCAATAACTATTTAACCAATAACAACCCAGGAGCGCTAGCTCCGTTAACCAATACGAATGCCCCGTTAATGGCCAATCAGATTCCCCTGAACGGGTCAATCCGATCCTGCCATCAACAGCCAATCAGAAGTGCAGGGCTAGAACCCTGCACTTGACTCCAAGCTCAAGATAACTTTATTAAACCTTTGTGCATTCACAACACTAACATCGGTACTTCTTTGCCTTCTATATAATTCATTCATTCATTCAATTTCTATTCCCCCCCCCATCTCAGTCAATGACTGAGAATTAATTTATAAAATTTGTTATCACAGTGTGAAAGATGATCCTGGTTTAAGTAGTTTTTAAGGCTCCAAGAGAAGAAGCATATCAGAAGTGACTATTCCCAACAATGACTATATGAAATATATGTGTTTGGATATATGATGCCTTTATATTTATAAACTCTCAGTTCCTCCTTAGAATAGAATAGTGTCTTAAATACAGAAAAGTGGACTAAGTAATTCAGTTCAACAACTTTGTTTAAGCAAATTGATCAGATTTTTGGACTTAAGTCTATGCACTTTTACTATGCAGTAGGAAATACATGCATGAAAACATACATATATTGGAAAAAAAGGTATAATTTTGTTTCTTTCATTTCAGAAAAGCAGAAGGGACAGACTTATGATTCAATGCAAGGTATTATTGATCTTCTTGGACTCTTCTTAAATTCTAGAGGGTGGAGGAAGGAACTGTTGTTGCCTCCTATAGTCTCTGGATTTTATGAGAACTGAAAGTAAAAAATAATAAATACTTTTTTAAATGGAGACATTAATATGTAAAGAAGCAAATAAACATGATAGCAAATATTTAGTAGATTTGAGATGCAGACAGTTATTTTGGGCAGAGAAAACTTAATAATAAGTTGTGTACTAATTCATTTTAGATTATGACTGCAGACTTTACATGGATTCAAAGTAATTAATATTTTATTAGAATGGATTCAGAAACACCAATCCCTTTTCCTCCATAAGAAGCTAAAGTTAAAGTTATCATACTGAACAAGGGAAGCACATACAAAAATCCTGTCTTCATTTCTTATTCATTTGTTTTCATTTTTAACAATATACTGAATGTTAACTTTTAATGAAAGAAGCATAATTAAGAAGCTTTAATTCACCTTTGAATTTTTTTCCTAAGTCTACAAAGATTATTTCTTATAATGGACAGAACCACCTATAATGAAACTAAAGAAAATCTTCATGGATAGATTTATATATTAGGTGACATGCAAACCTAGAATTTTAATTCATATATTATTTTTGGAATTTAATTTAAAATGCATTTTACTTCCTTTCATTTTCTTGTAATTTTCACCATACACACATATCATTCATTCTATTCCCTTTCAAGGTACGCAGTTTCACTGAAGTTCAGAAAGAGTAAGAAGTAGTAGAGTAAGAGACAAAAAGAATTGAAGACAGAGGATAAAAAAAGGAATGATAATGTAAGTGAATCTGCTTCACACTTACACTATATCTCCCTACAACTTTCTGCTCTTCCAAGCAATTCCATGCTCACCAGATCTATACCTTAAATTATATATTACCTTTTTCTCTTTAAACTTCACAATCTTTCTTTTTAGGGAATGTTGTACACTCCATCCCACTATAACTTTTTAAAAAACGTTTATTCCTCTTAGCACACTCACTCTTTCCAGCATATTTATTTGCTCTCCAAAATTCCTTCTCCCTAAAGACTCATGGTATTTATTTTGTAGTGATTATTCATTTTTCTGTTAATCCATGTTCTTTCATCCCTCATTCATTCATGATTCTCTCTCATTTTGCTTTACCACACATAGTTTTTAAATAACCCTTTCTCACTGCATTTAACTTATTGTTATGCTTCTCCTGAAAATCCAGCTTTCACTTCTATATTACAACGTAGGGAAAATCATTTTCATACTGTACACTCCATTTTGTTTTTGTTGACCAACGTTCGTTTCTTATAAAAGACCAGAAATTATTTCTCATCCTTTACATTATAAAATGTATCTATCCATTTTTTCCATCTTTAGTCAACATTCAAACAAAATCCTATAATTTGCATGTTGTCTTTTCATAGGTTTATTTATTTACTAAATTTGTATGGTTGCCCAACCCCCCCCCCCAAAAAAAAATCCCACTCTGGATGGTGGACAAAATTGCAATCATTTTCCTCACTTCCTCATCAGCTGCTTTGATTTCAGCTTCATTAATTTCCATTAATTTCGTATTCCTAATGCATCATACTGTCTGTCTAACATTCTCTGCGAATCATAGCACAGCCAATAACATAGCAATGCCTGTATGCAAAAGCAAATAGGCATGCATGTCCTGAAGGATCTCTCTTCTGTCATTGCCATAAGCATTGCTTAGGCAATTATCCATCATTACATTAAACAATCAAAGAGGCATCACATTTCCTTGTCTTTATTCTTTGCTTTAATGCTGAACTACTAATTCACCATCGTGCATTGTTTAATAATTAACATATGGATGTTAAAATGCCCACATATTTTTAATTAAGTCTCCAAAGGATGCTTGGAAATTCTTTGTAGAGACATGAGATGTTTCTCCACAGAATGGAATCTATCAATGGAAGATCTTGATGCACAAGCAGCCTTTTATTTAAATAGATTCATTTTTTCAGTCTTTTGGTTTCAGATGATTTAGTATTTAGTATAGTATTTTTTTTAAAAAAAAAAATGGTTCCCAAAGCTTGCGGATAGCCTATTTCTGAAGTTACTTCAAAAAGCTGTAGTTTGGAGAAGAGAATTGAGAAGAAATAACTCGTTTCTATGTGAAGGAGCTGCATAAAGACTCTAATAACTTCTAAATTTCTATTATGTCCACCAGATTCTAGAAAATGTTTTCATCTGATTTAGGGAGATACTGTATGTTTATACATTGATTTCTTGGTTGGTTTTATTTGCATTGAGGCGCAACTTTCGGTGCATGGAGGTATTTGCATTAAATTTGCATTGAGGTGCACCTTTAAGAAAACCCAAGTGGTGTGACTTTCTCATTTAAGATTCCTAATTAAATGCCTCAGGTGTTTTATTTAAATCCACATTCTGGCTTTTTAAAAAGTTTGTGCTACTTATTTTCCATTTCTCATTTGAGGCAAAGGTGGGGAGGTAAGACGGAATACAGCCAGACAGGGGAAAAAAAAACAGAAAGAAAAGGAAGCTGGAAAAAAACAAGGGAATAAAGCTTAGATCAGGTGTTTCTTTGTCATACCAGCAAAAGTAAAGAGAAGTGCATGATTGGAACAGACAGAGTTTAAAATTCATTTTCTCCACCAACAATGAAAAGACTGAATGCATTGACCTGTCCTATCTCTGTTATCTTGGAGATCATGGCTTCAGTTACACAGAGGCAGGAAAAGTATTATGGTTTCCTTAATTTTCTCTATGTCTACTGTAACACTTCAAATCAATTTTACAAATATCATGAGCATGGAGATGTGTCAGTAGAGAGGTCAGATGGGGTAGCAGAATCACCCATGCTGAGATTCATGAATTGTACCAAATATAAATAGAAGTACAGATCATTCACAGTACTGTACTGCAGTCAGTTTTAAAATTTTCATTTTCATTTAAATACTTAAAGTAACAGAAAATTAATTAGATCATTGAAACATCTGCACATAGAAAGAGCACTGAAAAGTCTGAATGTGTGGGTTTTTGTTTTTGTTTTTGCAAAGATCAAAGGAAGAACTGACATTGATGAAGACAAATACTGCCTTCTCTCTTTTATAGTCTGTCTCTCACACAATATCATAACTATATGTATGAGGAAACTGGTAGACTTTAGTTTTGCTCAATCCTCATTTCCAGATAATTGGATTCAATTTAAAATCCAAAGATAATTCATATGAATATTCACACACACGTTTTAGAGAAATTTATCTAATGCAGACATATTTGTGTTTATTTTTTCTCCTGATATAGTCACACCTTTTAGAAAGAGATTTCCTAATATGTTTGTGCCCATGTTTCTCTGATATGGCATGGTATATTAAAGAGAAGTTTACAGCATATAAAATTTATTTTATAGCTTTTGTCATGAACTTTTCTGAAATGGTTTGAAAACATGGAAAATGCATTTTTGTTGATGTGCTTATATAATTTCAAAAACAGTGAACTGAGTTTGCAGAAGAATGCATATTGAACAATTTTAGGGTGTTAAACTCATTTTAGTAAAAAGTATTTGTTTCAGCACAATTCGCAGTACTGATTTCCCAATCTTTTTTTTTTTTTCATGTCTCTATGAACTCATCACATCTGCTGCAGCTAAGAAGAAAGGAATGAATGAATGAGCATTAAAAAAGGATGTTCTTTTTAAACATAAGCTTTTGTTTGAGTTGCTGTGTTATGAAAGTTAAGGATCAGAGGATATGCAAATTAATGATTTGTCCATACCTATGAAAGTTATTTGAAATAATAATGGATTTTAAAAACCAGATGGCTGTGTTTAATAACATGGCTATGTAGTTCATGAATTTAACAATGAAAGCAATAGTCAATTTAATTTTTTTAAAAAAATTCTAACTAAATAGCCTGTTGTGATCTAATATCTTCCAGATTTTTTTGAAATTGTGTGCATTCATATTAGAATTAGAATTTATATTGTACATTTTCATTTATTAGATGTACATCCCATTGTTTTGTCTCTATAATGTTTTAAGTGGCTTATAACAGTTAACAATACACATTATGAAGCTTATACTGAAAAGAATATGAGAAAAATCAGTGTAAAATTAAAATTAGTATTATTAAAATGGATTCAGTACAAATGAAAATCTTGGTGTTATTTTCTGAAATACTGTAAAGTTGGGGCCAAATTTCTCATGTTGCAAATGTATTCTATAGTCTAGGAGCCACACAATAGAAGGCCCACAGATAGTTCTTCAGACTGTAAGACTCTAAGTCATTTCATGCTTTAAACGTCAACCTCAACACTTAAGATGTTATTGGTGAGCAGTTGGAAGTTCATGTATATATTTCAGGCAGAGGTGGTATTCAGCAGGTTCTGACCAGTTCTGGAGAACAGGTTGCGGAAATTTTTTATTTGTTTGGAGAACTGGCAAATCCCACCTCTGACTGGAGATTTTACAGTATCCTTCCTCTGCCACACACACCAAGCCACGCCCACAGAACTGGTAGTAAAAAAAAAAAAAAAGAATCCCACCACTGCTTTCAGGACTGGTATTGTATCATCCCTTTATCTTGCATTGGTTAACAGAGCAACCATCATATTTTGTACCAGTTGCAATGCCCAATAATTAAGGCAGAGATAGCATTCCAGTGTATCTAAAGGCTATCAGGCAGAGGAAACTACTTTAGAGGACTTTCTAGCAATACAGTTCTCAGAGTTTATGTATGCATGTATGTATGTATATCCACATTTTTATTTGTATACATCACATCTAAACATATGCTGACAAATGTAGTAAAACGCATACTTCGGTTATAATATTCTTTCATAATAAGCATTACGGCTTAGATTCAGAAAGTCTATTTTTTTTTTCTAATCTATTTACCCTTTCAGTTAAAGCCTGCATCAAATGCAGTGGGAATGGCAATTTCCAAAGTCTAAAATGTCATTCTGTTTGGTGATATTTATTCCTTTCTTGCTGTTTTTTTGAGTCAAGGCCTGAACGACAGTGTTACTCCTTTTATTTGTATAAATAAAATATATGCAAACTTTTTTCTTTTTAGCATTTATCTCGCAAGTACCAGGTCTGCCTTTTTTTTTAGATCACTGGAATGTTGATCCATTGTTTGCAACATGAACTGACCAACCAATTTGTCACCTGAGCCTGACATAGACAATGTATAGTGAAAACTATAGTTAAAAGTCTTTTTTAAAAATATGTGAAGTCTATGGGAGTTTTGCTTATGCCTTAGGGAGTAATCAAATTGTTTAGGATCAGATGTACCAAACTTACAAACATCTTTGAAAACAGTTCCCAGAGAGATGCAATTTCTGAAATGTCTTTTATACACTGTACTAAATAAATGCATCCATGTCTTGAGAAAAACAACAGCAACATTCCAATGTTTTTCTCTGTCTTTTGGAAAAGAGATAGTCAAGGGAGATGAGCTGGTTTGAAAAAATAAACCACTTCATCTGCAAGACTCTGCTCTGAAACGAAGTTGGTAAGAAATTGTTAAGTATGGAGAATGGGTGCGAATAATGGAGACGAGCCGGTGAAAACAGTGAACTTCAAACTCTTTATTTACATGGTGTGACAACTCAAACTGGATGGAGGCTATAGCCTTCCTTATATAGGCAACTTATTAACTATTCAACCAATAGCAACCTAGGAGCGCTAGCTCCATTAACCAATGAGAACGGCCTGTTAATGGCCAATCAGATTCTCCTGAACGGACCAATCTGATCTTGCCATTAACAGCCAATCAGAAGTGCAGGGCCAGAACGCTGCACTTGACTTCAAGCTCAAGATAACTTTATTTGATATTTATTCATTCACAACAGAAATCATGGCCTACTTTTATAGATTTCTTTTTTTCTTCATATGGGACCCAGTTTTTCTTTCTTTTCTTTTCTTTTTTCTTTTTTGATGGAGTGATTGCTGAGACTTGAAATACCAGAGGCAGGGACTATTGATCCACAAGTGAGATTCTTACCAGATGTCAATTTTCAAGACATAATATTTAATATTTATTTTTTAAGTATTTTTATTTTTGTTGACTTTGTGGTGGCTGCTTCTGCCTATGCCAATAGACTCTAGGTAGCTGACAAATCTAATGCAAAGGTCCAAACAATTAAGGCTTAGGCAAAAAAGTCAGTCTGGATTAAAACAGCTGTTATAAAACATAGCATGGCAGTCTCCCAGTGCCCTACACTAGTTGATTTTAAATATTCACTTGAATATTTATTTCTATAATGATTTTAATAACCAGCCCAGGTTCTGAATAATTTTGTGTGATGTGTAAATACAAACATCATATTCATAAAACAAAGGTATAAAATTGGTACTAGTTTTATTATAATATCAGCCCTTCTAGGATGGCCAGTTCAAAAAATACACAGCTGATATTTCAAAAATGATCTCTATTGTTTTTAGGGTATTGTAACAAAATCCTGAAAGCTTGCCAGACTATTTCAGCACTATCACTTATATCACAAAATTATGATGGCGTTATTCTGAGTTTCTTTCTCTTGCTTTCTTCTTTTCCTGGCTGGAATAATTGTGGGTAAGAAGACTTGATCTACATGCCAAACATTTCTTATTTCTCGTTTTTTTCCCCTTAGTTTTAAATTTAAATTTTTATAGTTTTAAATTTTTAATTGCTTTTCTATTTATCTTTTTATGATATGTAAGCCCCCAGAGTCACCTTATCAAAAGCTAGGCAGAATATAAATTTAATAAATAAACAAATGCAATCTTTTTGTAAATGACAGTCTATCACTAAGAGGCACCGATATTCAAACACCTTTGGGACCAAAAACATTCCTAGGTTCTACAAAGCCGTAAGGTTGGGGAGAGGATTCAAAGAGTTGGGGCTATATAGTTCAATCCTGCCACCTCCCCTGGTTTTAATGCATTTTCTTTTCTTAAGTTCAGTGCTAATATTATCGGGGCTCTGTGGGGCTGTATGCCAAATTATGGAGATAAAATAAAAACAATAATGGGAATTGAGAGCCAGTTTGATGTACGAGTTAAGTTGCTGGCCTAGCCAGCATCTGAAACCAGGAGACTATGAATTCTAGTTCTTCCTTAGGCATGAAAGCTGGCTGGATGACTTTGGGCAGTCACTCTGTCTCAGCCCAACCTACCTCATAGGGATCTTGTTGTGGGGAGAATGAGGGAGGAATGTCATATATGTCAATAAATCAATAAAATGCAAATGGCATATCTCTGATTCATGTCAGGAACATTTGGTCCAAGTAAATAGAATTTACATTTCCCCCCGCAAAGGAAATCACATCTAGTCAAATATGAACCAAATGTGAGCACTTGCTTTTGCCCAAAATACAGTACTGAAAGAAAAAAAGCCCAAAAGGAACACGGTTTTACAAGTTGATATTGTTAAGTCCTGAGCATGGGCGCAAGGAATGGAGACGAGACATCAAACGGTGACTTCAACTCTTTATTGTAAAATAAGAACAGAGCAAATACTTGGGCAACAGCAGCTCTTTTATAGAGCTGGCTGCTGTCAAAACAACCAATGATTTGAGTTTACTGCTTTCACAAGCGTCCAATCAGAGGGGCCCGTTAACAGCCAATCAGACTGGCCAGAAATGACCAATCATGACTCGCTATTCGTGGGCCAATGAGAAGTGCAGGATTACAAGCCTGCTGTAAAGTAAAGCTGTTTAGGGTTGTACTGCTGCGTTGGTTTAGTCCATAACACCCCTCCCCCCTAGGTTCCGTTTGAGGGGTGGGGTGACGTATTCTCGCAAATAGGCAGGTCGCTTCACCTATCTGCTTGACCTGCGCTGTTCCACTGGTTTCTGTCCTGGCTCTGGTTCCAGTGGGCTGCTAGCTGGGTTGGATGGTGAAAACTGTGGCTGCTTTCCCTGCTTACGCCAGTGCTGTCTTCCGGGTTCCCTGGATCTGTTTCCATCGCAGTGCTGTCCCGCGGCAAGGCCATTCCCTGGCTCGGTTCTCCTCCTGATGGTGAGTATCTCCTAGTTGGTTGTGTAGACTGTTGGGTTTCGATTGTTATTTCTTCTTCGACCTCCTCAATGTTCCTTCCCCCCCCCCCGGCTAGAGATTCTGGGGCTGAGATAGGACTAGGTGCTAATCTGGAATGGAGTTGGTCTATGTGGCTTCCACATATTACCATCTGCAGTTTGTAGGCGATATGATCGGGGTCCCGTAAGTTGCGTTATGGTTGCAGGGACCCACAGTGGGTCGCCCGAGAAGTTTTTCACAAACACGAGGTCACCTTCCTGGAATGCCTGACACTTGCTGCTGGATCCTGGGGGTTGTTCAGGCATGTAGTTTGGGTGGAGGCGATTGAGATGCGAGCGAAGTTTCCGGCCCATCAGGAGTTCAGCTGGGGTTCTGTTCATGGTACTGTTTGGGGTTATGTGCTGAAGAAGCATCCGGTTTATTTATTTTTTTTAAAGAATTTTATTGATTTTCTACAGACAAACAAGACAAACAAAGCATTAAAACATCAACTCTCATATGTACATTCAGCGTGTCGGTTGGTTCATCAGTTTTGTGCATTCATTTTGTAGTCTCAATTACAATTATGTTACATAACAACTCATATTGTAGATCCAAACTTATATATTCTAATATCGCTATTTTTTTAAAAAAACTTTTGACTATACTTTTAATCATTCATGCTTTATGAGAGGAGAAAACGGAGCTTCATTTCAGCGATACAGCTGCGATCTTGGGGCTCTGAGATCGCAGCCGATATTTTCGCCCCTGGTCAGTCCCAACGGACCTAAACCATCCCGTAGAGACAATGATTGTGAAGGGCAAGTCCTAGGATCCCAGAGATATTGCAAAATCTCTGGTTTGATCCGGGAGAAGCCCTTTTGCTGGTGGCGGAGAGGCAGCCCCCATAGCTGCTGAAGTCGGGACAGCTCCAGAAAGAAAGTGGCTGGAAGTGAAAGCTTGTCGGCTGGATGAGAAACTTCTTTTTTGTTGTAAATTTGCTGAGATTTGAAAGGGCACCCTGAATACAGAAGAAATCTGTGAGATTTTTTTTTTTTTTTGACAAAAACTGTATGAGCGGCGTTTTTTAAAGTGATGTCAAATTGAGGCTTGGATTTTTTTTTCTTTTTCTTACTTTTTTGGGGGGACTTTAGTCTGATTTTGTAGGTAACCGGATTGAATTTTCTCTTACATATACTTTTATGCTCCTTTTGATTATTTAATTTTCTTTTAGAATAGAGGCTCCCTTTGGCTATTTCTTTTTCTTTTTTGTATAAATTATTCTTTTTTTCTGGCTGGGGGGGAAGAGTATTAAGAAACTTTGTAACACTGCCAACTAGAGGCTTGAAAATATTCTATTTGAATTGGAGAGAACTATAAGAAGACTCCTTCTCAAGGACATTTTAATATGATAAGATAGAGGGAGAGCATGGCAAAATATTATTGCAGGTGTTCTCCTGGACTCTTATCAATATTTCAACACTTGAGGTTTGGCTTTGAAGCTGGTGGAGAAGAAAGTCATAATAAGAGCCTTGGACAACTAAATAAAGTGCTGTGTGCTTATCTATCTATCTATCTATCTATCTATCTATCTATCTATCTATCTATCTATCTATCTATCTATCTATCTATCTATCTGGCATTCAGCTTTGTTCGGGTATTTTCCCACATCATAGTAGTGGTGCTTTTAAAGTTGTAGCAACGTTTCAGCAGAATCTCATCTGCCATCATCAGACTTCTGTATGGTGTTTGTCTGTGAGTCAGACTTTTACAGTGGTTTCAGATTTAAATTTGGGGCAGCCTATTGCTGTGTCAGAATGGTTTTTTCTTCCTCCTGATTGGTTGAGAGTCTTGGTCTGTGTTTATTGGTCTTGGAGTTTGCTGTGTTCTGCTACTAATATCTTCTGTCTGTTTTTTTTTTGGGGGGGGGGGCTCTTTTTGTATTTTGATTGGCTGGCAACATTGTGTTACTTTATTGGAGGCCTTTAGTGCAGCTTGGCTTCGGGTAAATGGACGGCTATCATTAGTTAGGAAGCTGGGTTTCATCTGGGTACCTGGTTGGGGTGTGTTTGAGCTGGAGGTATCAGGGGGGATCTGTTTGTGCCCAGGTGTTTGCCTGGCTTGTGGTGTGGAGATTTTTTTGTTTGTGAGTGCAGGCTTCCAAATGATTGACAGCCTGGTGGAATCATCTCTTCTGTTCATGCTTTCTGGTCTTTTTTCAATCTCTATGGCTTCTCTGATGATTCTGTGGTGGGATTTTCTATGGTGGCTAGGGTTTTGGTGCCATTGAATTTGATGTTATGACCTGTGGCTTCCATGTGTTGGAGGAGTGAGGAAGTGTGTTCCAGCTTTTTGACTGCATTTTTGTGTTCATCCAGGCGGGTGCTTATTCTTCTATTGGTCTGTCCAATGTATGTGGCCGGGCATGATGCACAGGGGACTTCATATACGCCTTGGTTTTCCAGGTCAATTTTGTCTTTGGGGTTCCTGAGGATGGCTGCTATTTGTCTGTCTGTTTTGAAGGCAGTCTTGATGTGGTGTCTGTATAGAATCTTACTAATTTTGTCTGTAGTGCCTCTTATGTAGGGCAGGACAGCTGTTCCATAGGTCTGTTCATCTTCTGGGTCTCTATTATGTCTCAGTGTGTTTTTGTGGATCAAGTTGGTGATTTTGCTTTTGTGGAAGCCGTTGGCTGTCAATATTTTAGTCAGGGTGCATAGTTCAGTCTTAATGTGTGTCTTGTCTGCCAGGCGTTTGGTTCTAGTAATTAGTGTTTTAGCCACGGAGTTTATCTGTGCTAGGTGGTGGTGGGATTGGGCGTTGAGGTTGCGGTTGGTGTGTGTTTTCTTCTGGTATATGGTGTGTCCTATTGTGCCATCTGTTTTCTTGTAGATTAGTACATCTAGGAATGGTAGTTGTTTGTTTGTTTCTGTTTCCATGGTGAACTTGATTTTGGGGTGTGCGCTGTTTAGGTGTGTTAGGAAGTTGTTTAGGTTTTCTTGTCCATGGGGCCAAATCACGAATGTGTCATCGATATATCTTAACCATAGTTTGGGTTTGTGGATGGCATTGGCCAGGGCTCTGGATTCGAATTCTTCCATGAACAGGTTTGCAATGACAGGTGACAGTGGTGATCCCATGGGGGCTCCTTCAATTTGTTTGTATCTTTGTCCTTTGTATATGAAATATGTGTTGGTTAAGCAGTGTGTTCTGTTAGTTCCATGAGGTGTTTAGCAGGTTGGTATTTATTTTTGATGATTTCGAGGGTCTCTTTTATCGGGACTTGAGTGAATAGTGAAACCATTGTAAGTTTTGACGTGGTTTCACTATTCACTCAAGTCCTGATAAAAGAGACCCTCGAAATCATCAAAAATAAATATCAACCAGCTAAACACCTCATGGAACTAACAGAACACTGCTTAACCAACACATATTTCATATACAAAGGACAAAGATACAAACAAATTGAAGGAGCCCCCATGGGATCACCACTGTCACCTGTCATTGCAAACCTGTTCATGGAAGAATTCGAATCCAGAGCCCTGGCCAATGCCATACTCAAACCCAAACTATGGTTAAGATATATCGATGACACATTCGTGATTTGGCCCCATGGACAAGAAAACCTAAACAACTTCCTAACACACCTAAACAGCGCACACCCCAAAATCAAGTTCACTATGGAAACAGAAACAAACAAACAACTACCAGTCCTAGATGTACTAATCTACAAGAAAACAGATGGCACACTAGGACACACCATATACCAGAAGAAAACACACACCAACCGCTACCTCAACGCCCAATCCCACCACCACCTAGCACAGATAAACTCCGTGGCTAAAACACTAATTACTAGAACCAAACGCCTGGCAGACAAGACACACATTAAGACTGAACTATGCACCCTGACTAAAATATTGACAGCCAACGGCTTCCACAAAAGCAAAATCACCAACTTGATCCACAAAAACACACTGAGACATAATAGAGACCCAGAAGATGAACAGACCTATGGAACAGCTGTCCTGCCCTACATAAGAGGCACCACAGACAAAATTAGTAAGATTCTATACAGACACCACATCAAGACTGCCTTCAAAACAGACAGACAAATAGCAGCCATCCTCAGGAACCCCAAAGACAAAATTGACCTGGAAAACCAAGGCGTATATGAAGTCCCCTGTGCATCATGCCCGGCCACATACATTGGATAGACCAATAGAAGAATAAGCACCCGCCTGGATGAACACAAAAATGCAGTCAAAAAGCTGGAACACACTTCCTCACTCGTCCAACACATGGAAGCCACAGGTCATAACATCAACTTCAATGGCACCAAAACCCTAGCCACCATAGAAAATCCCACCACAGAATCATCAGAGAAGCCATAGAGATAGAAAAACGCCCACACAGCATGAATAAACGAGATGATACCTCCCGCCTACCAGCCATTTGGAAACCCGCCCTCATGAACAGACGTGTACCTAACATGAAGAATGACACCAGACCCACACCCCTGAGAGCCACACAAGATGCCACCACCCCACTTCCACGTAGAAAGCAGACTCACACACACAGAGAAGATGAAACACGACCACGGACCAGAAGCCGCACTGCAGCTGCATCACTACCCACCTCAAACCCCTCTGAGCCACACTTGAAGCGAACTGGCCTCCACCATGAAGATGCAGCACGACCACGAACTCGAAGCCAAACAGCAAGATCACAGCTCACCAGCTCAAACCCTCCAGCAACTAAGACTAACCTGAGCACAATCAAGCCCCCACCTGAACAGAACACGCCTCCAGCCAATCAGAACACAGCCAACCCCCCAACCAATCAGAACATAGCCAAACCCCCAACCAATGAGAACACACCCCCACCCAATCAGAACACAGCCAAGCCCCCACCCAATCAAGTCACACCCCCACTAGCAGTTAAAAGGAAGAAGCAGCTGCAAGCTCACATCACTCTGAGAAGCACAGAGCTGAAGACCAAGCCTGAAGATGATGAATGAGACTTCATCGAAACGTTGCCTAGATACTTCCAATCTTACGCGGGAGAAAACCCGAACAACCAAAGATCCACATACAAATACCCGCGAGAACCTCAGAAAACAAATATTGCACCTCTACGGGGAGGAAACCCACCATCTGACCAGGACTTATGAAAAACTTGAAGTCCAAAGAGCTTCCATTTTATGTGACCTTGCATTCCGATGCAACTGCTGAGATCAAAATTTAATTCCCACAAGCTTCCAATTGAAATTCCACACCAACACAGCAGCCACCAAACGCATCCTAAAAAGAACAGAATTGGCCCTAATTAGAAATGAACTTCACACAAAAAGATTTCTCCTAGACCAAATCAACAAAGATCTCCTCACACTTCACCTCAGACTCAGCAACAAGATTTCCCCCCTTACTTTGGGACAAATCCAAACAGCTCGCTGTCTGGAGAGCCGAAACACAGACCACCCTCAAGACAGACACACACACCAACAAACTCAGAAAACTACAACAACGCCAGAAACCAACTCCTCCCCCCTCACAGCCACACATGAAACAAACAGTGCACAACATCTCAGACAAGATCCTCACCGAAGCCGAAACCAAGGTCCTTTCTAAAGGATTCAACTTTGCTGTCGCTCCCAAACACATCCCCACAGAAACCATCATATGTGGAGTTGAAACCAGCCTGACCAAAACCAACCCTGATGATGCCAATAGAATCAGACTCGAAATCACCAACATCCTCTGCACTAGCAAACCACCCAAAAGCAACTTATCCAAAGAAGAACAAACTGCACTACTTAACCTGAAAGAAGACACCAGCATAATAATCCTACCAGCAGACAAGGGCAATGCGACAGTGGTTATGAACACATCTGACTACCAATCCAAGTTAACCAACCTACTCCAAGACCCCACATACAAACCCCTAAAGACAGACCCCACCACCTACCTGGAAAAAACCACCAGATCCAAAATAAAAGCCTCCCCCATCAGTGAAGAAATCCAGCAAAGAATCATACCCAGAGAGAAATCATCCAGATGCCCTAAACTTTATGGTCTCCCCAAGATACACAAAGAAGGAACCCCACTTAGACCAATAGTCAGCTCCATAGGCTCACCTCTACAAAACCTAGCCAAATTTCTCGCCAAACAACTACAGACCTATGCAGAATCCATCAACTCACACGTAAGAAACTCATTCCAGTTCATCGAGATCATAAAGAAACAAAACTTACAACCCAGTGACCTACTAGTGAGCTTCGATGTCATATCCCTCTTCACCCAAGTGCCAATAAAAGAAGCCTTGACAGCCATCCAAAACAAATACAACCCCCCCAAGCACATCCTAGATCTGACCAACCACTGCCTATCCAATACATACTTCACCTACAATGGACAAAAATACAAACAAATAGAAGGAGCACCCATGGGATCACCCCTCTCACCTGTCATCGCTAACCTCTACATGGAACACTTTGAAACACAAGCTCTAGAAAAATATGATCACAAACCCAAACTCTGGCTCAGATACGTAGATGACACCTTTATAATCTGGCCACACAGGAAAGAAAAACTGAACAACTTCCTCACACACCTCAACAGCCAACACCCCAAAATACAATTCACCATGGAAACAGAAGCTAACAACCAACTTCCCTTCCTAGATGTCTTAGTATACAAAAAATCCAATGGCTCCCTAGGACACACCATCTACCAGAAGAAAACACATACAAACCGCTATCTACACACACTCTCACACCACCACCCAGCACAGATCAATTCCGTAGCTGAGACACTCATCTCCAGAACAAAATGCTTAGCCGATGAACAACACCTAGAGACCGAACTACACACTCTCACCGGCGTGCTGACAGCCAATGGATTCCAAAGAAAGAAGATCACCCACCTAATCCAAAAAGAAACCCCAGCCAAAATCCAAGACAAAGAACAAGAGAATGGCAAAGCCCTCCTCCCATATATAAAATGCACTACAGACAAAATCAGCAAGATCCTCCAAAAACACAACATTAAGACAGCATTCTGCACAAACAGAAAGATATCCACCATCCTAAGAAACCCTAAGGACAGAATCGAGTTGGAAAATCAAGGAGTATACGAAATCCCTTGCACTGCCTGCCCCACCACATACATTGGACAGACTAACAGAAGAATAGGTGCACGCATTGAAGAACATAAGAACTCAATCAAAAAGGAAGAACCGACCTCTTCCCTGGTCCAACACCTCAAAGCCACAGGACATGAGATTGACTTTAAAAATACCAGAACTATCGCCAAAACCGAACACTTCAGCAGCAGAATCATCAGAGAAGCCATAGAGATAGAAAAACGCCCACACAGCATGAATAAACGAGATGATACCTCCCGCCTACCAGCCATTTGGAAACCCGCCCTCATGAACAGACGCGTACCTAACATGAAGAATGACACCAGACCCACACCCCTGAGAGCCACAAAAGATGCCACCACCCCACTTCCACGTAGAAAGCAGACTCACACACACACAGAAGATGAAACATGACCACGGACCAGAAGCCGCACTGCAGCTGCATCACTACCCACCTCAAACCCCTCTGAGCCATACTTGAAGCGAACTGGCCTCCACCATGAAGATGCAGCACGACCACGAACTCGAAGCCAAACAGCAAGATCACAGCTCACCAGCTCAAACCCTCCAGCAACTAAGACTAACCTGAGCACAATCAAGCCCCCACCTGAACAGAACACGCCTCCAGCCAATCAGAACACAGCCAACCCCCCAACCAATCAGAACATAGCCAAACCCCCAACCAGTGAGAACACACCCCCACCCAATCAGAACACAGCCAAGCCCCCACCCAATCAAGTCACACCCCCACTAGCAGTTAAAAGGAAGAAGCAGCTGCAAGCTCACATCACTCTGAGAAGCACAGAGCTGAAGACCAAGCCTGAAGATGATGAATGAGACTTCATCGAAACGTTGCCTAGATACTTCCAATCTTACGCGGGAGAAAACCCGAACAACCAAAGATCCATATATATATATTACTTGTGATACCCCTACTCACCAGCCGCTTTGTAAATTCCAATTCTAGTAATATTCTTATTTTTGCTTTTTATTTTAAAGGGAACGCCTCAGAGCTTGTTCTTTATTTTTCTTTATTTTTCTCCTTATTTTTACTGGGATCCTTTTGCTTTTTCTATTCATGTTTTTGGACCACTCTGTTTTTTCTTTTTGATTATTGAGACTTCTCAATATTTTTGTTCTTTTTTTTCTTAATCAATATTATTATTTTTGGGTTTTTTTTTCCTTTCTATTTTTCATTTTTTATGGTGGACTACTTCGTAATTGGATTAGGGTCTAGAAGAACCTGAAGATTTTTCTTCTTCTTTTTCTCTTTTTTCTTCTTTGGTTTTGGGCCTTTTACTATTGGATTTTTCCATTTTGGATTATAATTGGCTTCTCTACCAGTTGGATTAAAAGTCAAAAAGAATTTGAAGCTTTGGAAGCATTAAAATGAGCAGGAAACCACAACTTCCGGTTTGCGTGGCTTCGGGGCAGCAGGAATTCGCGACAGCTCGCGATTCCTGCTGTGCTAGCCGTCGAGGTACCCCCGATCCAGACGGGTCAGGGGGATATGGCTGCCCTGTAGGGACAGCTGAAGAGAGAGGGGAGTCGGATAGGGAGGTGGGGGTGTCGCAGACCCCCCCCTTCTCCGGGAAAACCCCTTTTTCCCAAGGCGGTGGAGCGGCGGTCAGCAATGGCCGCCATGAAGAAGCCAGCAACCGGGTAAGAACTGTGCTGGAGGAAGTGTGAAGAGTGAAAGTTCTGTCTGAGCCGGGTCAAGTAACACCTTTTAAACTGCCTGGAATTGAGCTGCTTGAATTGCTGAAGGATACATTGTATCCCTAAGAAGAGCGAAAAGCGGCGGAGAAGCTGTTAAAGGGAACTCTTTTTTTTCTACTCTCCCACCCCACGGAAAAAGCAGAAATATTTGGATATATTAGATATTGAAAGTGGATTGCTTTGAAAGCTGAAGCTAAGAGACAAAGGGATTTTTGGACATTGAAAAATTTAAGAAATTGGAAAATCTCTGCTGGAGGTATGGATTTTTGATTATTTAAAATTGTCATTGCAAGTGGGAAGGGAGAAAAAAAATTGGAGCAGAAGCTGAAAAAGGAGGAGATTGTCTAGAACGTCTTTGTGGATCCCAAAAGAAGATATATGGTAATTGGACCTCTTTGATTAAAAATTAATCCAGAAAGAGAAAGAGAAGAAGGAAGAAAAATATTAACTTTTGGAATTTTTTTTTTTAATTGCTTTTGATTATCTTTGATTAAAAATACTTGTGGTTGTTTTGGAAAAAGTTTCCCTTTTTATAATGGCATTGTTTGTGGATGAACTGGAGATTGAATATCAAAAATATAAAAAAGAAGATACTTTGGGCGCTTTGTTTCAATTCTTAGAAATGGCGTTATGTTCTGTTGAAAAGTTGATTACGCAGCAGAAGGACTGGGACAAGGAAGAAGAGGAAGAAGAAGCCATCTTTGATGAACAATGGGTCCCTTCCGGAGAGGAGGAGAAAAAGGATAAGAAAAAGGGGATTTTAAGAATTATAAAAACAACCAAAAGAGAGAAAAATGAGCGAAAAGGTGGAGGCAAGGTTAGAAAGCAAAGGAAAAGGAGTAAGAAAAGCGATGGGAAAAAGCAAAGGGGTAGAAAGGGTAAGGAGAAGAATAAGCAAGAGAGAAAGGGGGGGAGGAGAAGCCTTAATGGGGGGAAGCAAGACCTAAAGAAAAAAAGTTTATTTAGAGACAATGGGTGAATTTAATTTAGATTAAAAGAGGGATTCTGGAGGGTATATAAGATTGTGTTTTTATATGTGTATTTAGAATATAAAATTTATTATGTAATTTTAGAATCTTTTAAACAGAATCCCAAGAAAGATTGTAATATGTAGTATTTTTAAGTTAGGGTAATGAGTTATAGATGTTACTCCAATTGGTGTACAGGAGAAGTATAGTAAAAGAAAAAAAAAAGATGAATGGATAATTGGAAATAAAACAGACAAAGAATGTTGTTGAAAATGGTAATGAGATATGGAAGGATATATATGCTTTTTTTTTTTTTTTGGATTTTGTATATTGATAAAAGGCAATAAAATTTTAATTAATTAATAATTTGGATGTAAAAGAGAAGTAGGGACAAGATATGAAGTTAATATTATATGAAATATTGATATTATAATCTGGAAATGTTATGCCTTATTGGTCTTTTATTATTACTTTTTCTTAGAAAAGAATTTATAAGCTGTTATGCCTTGATTCTTTGTGCATTGTTCTTATAAAACTGATAAAAATGGTTTTTATATATATATATATAAAAAGAAAATGATAATAAGATATGGAAGGAGATATGGGTTGAATATGATGTTTGAATTTGTGTCTGTGTAAAGAGTTTTAACCCGGGAACAGACAACCTTCAGAAAAGATCTTTTAGTTTTGTTTATGTTTTGTGTTTGTATGTTTGTGTATTGTGTTTATGGTAAAACTAACAAAATTTGTTTTTTATTAAAAAAAAAAGGAAAAAAGAATCAATAAAACCTTGGAGGAATGTTAGACGAGAATAATTTAAACAAGCCAGAAAAAAAAGAATATGATGACTATAAAATGGATAAATATGGAAGAGAAATGAAATTGAATAGGAGTAAAGAGAAATAATGAGAAATTTGCTGGAAGATATTTGTGTGTCCATATGGAGATGGGATAAATTGGAATTATGCTGTATAAAAATAATGTTTTGTTTGACTTGTAAGGATTTACAATGTTAAGAGGTTTTATGTGTTTATGTATTTAATGGTTAATGATGTGTTGTTTTATCTTTAAAATTAATAAAAATTTGTTTCAAGAAAATGAGCAGGAAACCAATATCAGCTGGCGTTTCTACCTCTACCTCTGCCTCCCCACCAGCTGGAGTACAACGTTTAATTCAGACAATGTTGAAGCAAGATAAAGAACAAGTAAAAGTAACTTTACGGATGATTATGCAAGGAATCCAAGATCTCAAGACAAAATCAGACACCATTGAACAAAGAATAGAAAACATTGAACAAAGAACAGAGAAGACTGATGAAAAAGTGGAAAATATTAAACAAATGATGGTGAAGTGTGAGGAGAGATTCCAAAAAATTGAGGAAGAAGGTAAACAAAGAGAGGAGAAGATTGGAAATATTGACAGTAGATTAACAGTGGTTGAACAAGATAAAAGTGGGATGTTGAGGTGGGAGATGGAAAGGTCAGAATTTTATCTCAGATTTCAAAATATAGAAGAAGAAAAAGGACAAAATTTGGCTGCGATAATGATAGAAATTTTGGTGGATGCTTTGGAAATTACAGAGGAAAAGATGGTGGATGGAGTAGATGAGGTATATCGAGTTTATACAAGATACGCGATGAGAAATAAATTACCAAAGGAAGTCCATATTAGATTTACCAAAAAATCCATTAAAACACAAATACTACAAGTGGTAAGAGAGAAGACATTGAAATACAAAGGCAAAGAGATTGTGGTTTTAAAACAAATACCCAGAAGAGTGAGAGAGATGAGAAGAGAATATCGATTTCTGACCAAATGCTACTGGAAAACGAAGTGAATTATAGATGGCTGATTCCAGAAGGATTAATGTTTACGTGGCAAGAGCAGAGACATAGAATTGACTCAATTGAGAAAGCAGAACTTTTTCATGCAGAATTTTTTGGAAGAAGAGAAGAGGAGGCAGAGAAAGAGGTCTCATTAATTGAGTTTCAAGAGGAACAACTGGAGACTGAAAAAGAGAAAGGTGCAGTAGGTGGACAGGTGGATAGTAAAGAAGAGCGTGAAGTGAGATCCACGGGAGCTGTTAGACCTAAATATAAAGCATAATCATGGAAGAAAAAAAACTGATTACAATGAATATAAATGGGCTTAATTCAGCTGTTAAAAGAAGGAAAACTTTTCATAAATTAGAGAAATTAAAATTTGATATAATTTGTTTACAAGAAGTTCATATTAAAAAACAACATGAACAATTGTTAGTGCAGCCAAAACTAGGGAAAATATTTACTTCTTTGACTCAATGTAAGAAAAGAGGAGTGGTTCTATACATTAAAGAGGCTATCCCAACAAAACTGATATACACAGATGAAGACGGAAGAGTACTAATGGTGGAAATAATGGACAATAATATAAAAATACTCTTGATTGCAATTTAGGCTCCGAATGATAAACAAGAAGAGTTCTATAAAAAACTACACATGAAAATAATTGGACTGGACTATGTTAATATAATTATGATGGGAGACTTTAATGGAATTGTGGACAATAAACTGGACTATATAGCAACAACAAAAAAGCAAAATAGAATAGACTCTAGGGAATTTAGGGAATAGACTCTCCCTAAATCCTTTTTTAAAATGACAGACGAATTAACTTTAAAAGGTATTTGGAGAGAAAGAAATGTTAAAGCTAAACAATATACCTTTTATTCAAATAGACATTTATCATGGTCCAGATTAGATATGATCTGGATCTCAACAGAATGAATATCTAATATTCAAGAAACAAATATCGAAACAAGTACTTGGGCAGATCATGGCCCAATGACAATTAAAAGGAAGGGACAAAAAAAAAAAGATCAAGATGGACATTAAATAATACTATCTTAAAGGAAAAAGATTTTATACAATGGATGGAGAAGGAACTGGCTTTTTTCTTCAGAGAAAATAAAAAAGAAGATACTTCAACGCAGAATGTTTGGGAAACGATGAAGGCATATGCTAGAGGTTTGATAATAGATTATACAAGAAAAAAGAATATTAGGAAAAGGCAAGCTTCTAAGGCCTTGGAAGATGAGTATAAAAGACTTGAAAAAGAATTACAGAAAATGCCACAGAAAAAAGATATTAAATTGAAGCTGGATGTAATTAAACATAAAATGGAATTAATAGAGAAAGAAGAACTGGCACAGAAAATTAGAAATTCTAAACAGAATTACTTTGAAGATGCAAATAAACCAGGCAGATGCTAACATATAAATTACGAAAGGAGAAGGAATCAAGAAAAATATTGAAGCTAATAGATGATCAAGGCCAAGTTTGTTATGGTAATAAGGAGAAAAAGGAAATTATTCGAGATTTTTATGGGCAACTATATAAACAAGAGAATATTGATGAGGAAAAAGTCAAACAGTATCTACAGAATGCTAACTTACCGAAGATACCTAAAGAGACTGAAGAAATGCTAGAAAGCAATATAACAATGATGGAATTAAATGAAGCACTTAAGAAACAAAATAATGGGAAAGCACCAGGTCCAGATGGGCTTCCGGCAGAATTCTATAAAACACCACAAGAATTATTGAGCATCCCATTGTTAGAAGTTATGAATGAAGTTATGTCAAAGAAGATGATACCCAAAATATGGTCAGAGGCTTATATTACACTTATTCCAAAAGAAGAGGCTGACCCATTGCAAATTAAGAATTATAGACCTATTTCTTTATTGAATGCAGACTATAAAATCTTTGCTTCAATTTTAGCAGAAAGACTTAAAAAATATTTAAATAATTTTATCCATCCAGATCAAAATGGATTTCTGCCAAAGAGACAAATCACAGACAACATGAGAGTAATCTTGGATACTTTGGAATACTATGAGGCTCATCCTGAAAAGCAAATGGCTTTGATATTTTTAGATGCTCAAAAGGCATTTGACAACGTGAATTGGAGATTTATGTTATTACTATTGGAACAGATGAGTTTTGCTAAAAAATTTATTCAAGCAAATCGAAGCCATATATAATAAACAGACAGCAAAGGTAATGATGGAGGGGGAACTTACAGATTTTATTCATATAAGAAAAGGCACAAGACAAGGGTGTCCCCTATCCCCTTTGCTATTTGTGTTGACCTTGGAAGTGTTGAATAGAAATATTAGGGATGATAAAAGCATAAAAGGAATGAAAATTAAGAAGGAAGAATTTAAACTACAAGCTTTTGCTGATGATTTAGCTTTTATTCTGGAAGATCCGTTAGAAACAGCTCCAAGGTTATTGGAAAAGATAGAGACATATGGTGAGATGGCTGGTTTGAAAATAAATAAAGATAAAACAAAGATTTTGACACAGAACATGCTATTGAGACAAAGAGAAGAACTGGCAGATCTTTTGAAAATTCAAATTACAAATAAGGTTAAGTATCTGGGGATATATTTGACAGCAAGATGTAGCACATTAAAAGAGAATAATTATATTAAACTCAAACAACAGAAAGCTACAGATTTGAAGAAGTGGGAAAACTTGCAATTGTCATTAACAGGGAGAATTTCAACAATCAAGATGAATATTTTACCTAGAATTTTATTTTTGTTCCAAACAATACCAATTAGGCTTGGAAAAGACTATTTTGAAGATTGAAATAAAATCATGTTGAAGTTTATATGGCAAGGTAAAAAAGCGAGAATAAAGCTAAAGCTTTTGCAAGACGCGAGAATTAGAGGAGGTTTTGGCCTGCCTAATTGGGAATTGTATTATCAAGCTGCAAATTTGATGTGGGTCAAAGAATGGATAACATTAAGAAAGCATAGGTTGTTGACATTAGAAGGGCATGATTTGCTGTTGGGCTGGCATGCTTTTTCATGGTATAAGGGAACTAAAACACAGGGTTATTTTAGAAGACATTATATGCGGGAGTCTTTGTGGTTAAACTGGGAGAAGATAAAAAGACAATGTTATTTGAAAATTCCAGTTTGGTTATCGACCATTGAAGCATTTTCCTATCCTATAATTTATAAGAAGGAACAAACAGTTAGATATGGGGAACGATTGGATGAAAAGGGTGAACTTAAATCGATACAAAACTTAGAGGAACAAGGTATAAGGTTGAATTGGTTTTCATATGCGCAAATACATTCAAGGTATGATGAAGATTCTAAAACGGAGGGATTCTATGATAAGCAGACTGATTTAGATAAGATCTTGATGGGTACTGATGAGAAGGTGATTAAAAAATTATATGGTTATTTACTGGGAATGAAATTAGAGGAAGAACAAGTCAAAGAAACTATGATTGTTTGGGGGAAGAATTTTGGATATGGGATTGATCTAGAGAAATGGCAGAAATTATGGTCTCAAAATTATAAAATGACAATGTCAACAGCATATAAAGAAAACTTGTATAAGATGTTTTACAGGTGGCACTTTCCCCCGACAAGAATAGCAAGAATGTTTAAGAACAAATATGAAAAATGCTGGAAATGTCATCAGATACCCGGCTCGTATTACCATATGTGGTGGACTTGTGAGGACGCTAGAAAATATTGGACTATAATTCACATGTGGTTGGAAAAAATGACAAAGAAACACATAGACTTGAAACCAGAGATTTTCTTATTGGGAATTTTACCTGATATATATAGTAAAGATTTGAAATACCTGATTGTAAATGTTTTAACAGCGGCTAGGATTGTATTTGCTAACAATTGGAAGAATGAGAAAATACCATTACAGGAAGAAATTATAAAGAAAATATTGGAATGTGCTGAGATGAGTAGATTGACATTTGAAATTAGAGAGCAAGAGGAGAAACAATTTTATGAAATTTGGGATTTTTTTTATCAATGGTTAGATGATAAAATATGATAATAGAATATTCAGAATGCTAGACAGTAAGCAATATCTTTATTTTGCAATTTTGCTATTATTTTGTTATTCGACATTATATTTATAAAGGGTTTTTTAGGATTGATTTGATATGATTATACGATTTGTTATAGAGTAAACTGGTTTAAAGTATTGTTAGCTCATAAAGCATGAATGATTAAAAATATAGTCAAAAACTTTTTTTTTTTTAGTGATATTAGGATATATAAGTTTGGATTGACAATATGAGTTGTTATGTAACATAATTGTAATTGAGACTACAGAATGAATGCACAAAAATGATGAACTAACTGACACACTGGGTGTACATATAAGAGTTGATGTTTTTATGTTTTGTTTGTCTTGTTTGTTTGTAGAAAATTAATAAAATCTTTTTCAAAAAAGAAAAAGAAAGGCTAGATTGTTGACACTAGAAGGGCATGATTTGCTGTTGGGCTGGCATGCTTTTTAATGGTATAAGGGAACTAAAACACAGGGTTATTTTAGGAGACATTATATATGGGAGTCTTTGTAGTTAAACTGGGAGAAGATAAAAAGACAATGTTATTTGAAAATTCCAGTTTGGTTATTTACTATTGAAGCATTTTCCTATCCTATAATTTATAAGAAGGAACAAACAGTTAGATATGGGGAATGATTGGATGAAAAGGGTGAACTTAAATCGATACAAAACTTAGAGGAACAAGGTATAAGGATGAATTGGTTTTCATATGCGCAAATACATTCAAGGTATGATGAAGATTCTAAAACGGAGGGATTCTAAGATAAGCAGACTGATTTAGATAAGATCTTGATGGGTACTGATGAGAAGGTGATTAAAAAATTATATGATTATTTACTGGGAATGAAATTAGAGGAAGAACAAGTCAAAGAAACTATGATTGTTTGGGGGAAGAATTTTGGATATGGGATTGATCTACAGAAATGGCAGAAATTGTGGTCTCAAAATTATAAAATGACAATGTCAACAGCATATAAAGAAAACTTGTATAAGATGTTTTACAGGTGGCACTTTCCCCCGACAAGAATAGCAAAGATAGTAAAGATTTGAAATACCTGATTGTAAATGTATTAACAGTGGCTAGGATTGTATTTGCTAAAAATTGGAAGAATGAGAAAATACCATTACAGGAAGAAATTATAAAGAAAATATTGGAATGTGCTGAGATGAGTAGATTGACATTTGAAATTAGAGAGCAAGAGGATAAACAATTTTATGAAATTTGGGATTTTTTTTATCAATGGCTAGATGATAAAATATGATAATAGAATATTTAGAATGTAGCCAGTATACTATACTTATAAAGTGTTTTTAGGATTGATTTGGTATGATTATATGATTTGTTACAGAATAAATTATTTAAAGTCTTGTTATCTCATAAAGGATGAATGATTAAAAGTATAGGCATCCGGTTTATTTTGTCATCAATGTCGCCATGGTCCATTTTGTGCAAAGTCTTTTTTACAAATTGAACCATTTGCTCAGCCCTACCATTGGCCGCAGGGTGAGCTGGCGATGTTAGGGCATGGCGGATGCCCCGATCTGCCAGGTACTGTTCGAATGGCAGGGCAGTGAATTGGGGGCCATTATCGGAGACCAGGACATCCGGCAATCCGTGGGTAGCGAATAGCTTATTCAGCTTTTTAGTGACCGTCTCTGTGGTGGTGCTTTTCATCTTGTGGACTTCAAGCCAGTTTGAATAGGCATCCACTGTTAGGAGGAAAGTGTGTCCTCTTTTGGGTCCCACAAAATCGATGTGGATATGGGACCAAGGACCTCGAGGCGTTTCCCACTGAGTTGGGGGAGTTTTTGGAGGAGTAGAGCGAGTCTCCTGGCATTTGCTGCACTTTGCTACCCAGGTCTCTATCTGTTTGTCTAACCCAGGCCACCATGTGTAACTCCTGGCCAATGCCTTTATCTGCACGATGCCTGGATGTCCATCGTGCAACATTTTTAATACCCTATGTTGCAATTTCTCCGGGATTACAACTCTGTCTCCCCACACGATGCAGCCCTTTTGGGAGAATAGCTCTGTTTGTCAATTCCTAAATGGTTTGAACGTGTCATTGGTTGTGCTGACCGGCCAACCCCGTTCCACCCAGCTGAAGACTCGTGCCAAAGCAGGGTCTTTTTTTGGGGGGGGAACAAATTTTATTGATTTTAAAGACAAACAAACCATCATTAACCATTAAGTACATAAAACCTCTTTCCATTATTAATTTTACAAGTCAAGTAGAATATTATTTTATGCAACATAATTCTGTTTTACACCATTTCAATATAAACATATAGATATCTCTTAACAAATTTCTCAGTATTTCTCTTTTCGTATTCAATTTCATTGTTACTATTATTATTTTCTATATTTATCCAGTTTATGGTCATCATCTTCATTCCTCTTTGACTTGATTACCATTATTCTCATCCAACATTCCTCCGAGGTTTTATTAATTCTCAAACAAAACATAAATACACAACAAACAAAAATATAAAACTTCTTTTAAGAAAGTAGTTTGGCCCCAGATTAACTCTCTTTGTATGGACTTCAATTAAATTCGTGCTCATCTTATATACCATTACCTATCTTATTTACCATTCTATATCTTCTATATGACTTCTCCCCGCTTTTTATTCTTCTTATTTCTATTTTATTTAATTCATTTTAATTTAAATAATTGTATTTGTATTTTTTGTCCATTCTTTCCAAATTATCCATTTATCTCATTCCCTATAGTAAGAAGAAGAAGAAAAAAAAGAATTTCTCCTGAAATCATTGATCAAAGTATGATGCCTTTCTCTCCTCCCCCTAAATTAATATTTAAAATAACGCCTGATACCCAATCTGATTCTGCTTAGTACATTCTACCTACTAACCTTCAAAGAGAAAAAATAATAAATTCATAATAATTAATATAATCAGATAATAAATCTAAATATTAACTCTTATAACATTCCGATTGTCCATTTCAAAAAACAAGTGCTACAATTTTATTAAATTTTAAAATCTGTCATTACTAAACATTTCAATATTTTAATCTTTTATTAATTCTTATAACATTCTAGTTTTCTATTTCTAATACATAGTACCATCTTATGTACCTTGCAGAATCTTCTTTTTTAAAGAAATTATACCTTACCCTTTATCCCTAAAAAAAATCCTTTTTTCCTATCTTGTTTCATACCTTTGTGGCTTTTCCCTCCCTTTTCCCTTCCTTTCTTATCCCCCCTGGCCTTTTTACCCCCCCCCCTACTAACCTCCGCCTTTTTAGCTTTCCCTCTCTGTTGTAATCCTTTCTCCTTTTGCTCAGGAACATTAAGTTGGTTTTGCATCTTGTTTTTTTCCTTTCTTAAGTGTTTTTTAAGTCTTAAGTCCTTCATTTTCCTTCCTTTCTTTCTCCTTTCTCTCTTAATTAATTTTTTAGATTCACTGAAGATGGCGTCTTCTTCTTCTTCTTTTTCTTCTTCTTCTTCTTCTATTTCCTCCATCTGTTGTTGTGTTTGCTGATAATTAGCAAGCGCCATTTCTAAAAAAAGGAAAGCTTCTTTCACAGCGTCCTTACTTTCTTGATATTCCTTTCTAAGTTCATCATCAGATAAAGCCATTCTTTGTTCTTCTTAGAGCAACCAAAATGTTTCAAAAGTTAAAACAATTCCTCAAAGTCCCAGAGACATCAATCAGTCCAAACAACGCACAAAGTTCTCGCTTTCTCTTCCTGGGGTGGTATCAGTAAAAGGGAAAAGAAAAAAAAGCCCAATCTGTATTTTACAGCCTTGTTGCAATCAATTTCTAGTCTTAAGATCTTCAAGGCATCTCCTCCAGCAAGATCTTAATTTTTTTTTTTTTGTCCTCTCCCTTCCCACTTATAACAAGAAGCCAGGTTTTTACTTTTTATAAAAAACAACAGGTTTCTCAATGGCCATTTTTTGATTCCATAGGGAAGGAGAGTAAACTTTCCTTTCAGCACCTCAATTTTGCTGCTTGAAATCCTCCTCTGGAAACAAAGTATTTTTCAAAAAGTCATAGTTCTCAGGATTAAATGCCTCTTAAAATCCTGGATCAGCCAAAAAACTTTCTCTTGTAAACTTTCTCTCCTCTTCCTCCTGCTCAGTCTTACCCAGCTGCCGGCTTCTTTGTGGCAGCCATTGCAGACCGCCGCTCGACCGCCTTGAGAAAAGGGTTTTTTGCCATCTGGGGAGAGGGTCTGCAACACCCCCAAACCCCTCACCAGCTCCCCCCTATCTTCAGCTGCCTCTGCAAGGCAGCCTTAGCCTCCAAACCTGTCTGGATTGGAGGCACCAAAATGGCTAGTGCGGCAGGGATTGCATAGGATCGCGAAACCCTGCCGCTGGCGAAGCCGACAAACCGGAAGTTCCCAAAACAGGGTCCTTTTTTGTTTCTAAGGCGATGTCTCAAGCGGTCAGTGGCGGCGATTTGAGGGTTTCGATTTGCAATATGGCTAAGGTTGGAACTGGGTCCTCTATGACGTCTGGTAGTGGAGAGTGGCTCAAAGCGTCAGCGTGGGGAATGGTTTTCCCTGGGCGGTGTTGCAATTGGTAATAGTAGGCAGCTAAAAATTCTGACCAACATGTCATTCTTGGTGATAAGATATGGGGAGTTGGTTTGTTTCCCGCCAAAATACCAAGTAGCGGCTTGTGGTCTGTAATTATGGCTAAGGATCTCCCATATACATATTCATGGAAACGTTTAATTGCGGATACAATAGTGAGAGCCTCTTTATCAAGTTGACTATTGTTCCTTTCGGTCTTAGACAAAGTTCTCAAAAAGAACGCAATTGGTGCCTCATTCCCATTTGGTAGGACATGGCTTAAAATGGCTCCCACTCCAAATGGTGAGGCATCACAGGTAACCATCAAGGGTAGAGTCTCATTGTATTGCATTAATACAGCATTGGAGGTTAAGAGGTCTTTTACTTGTTGGAATGCCCTTTCTTCATGCCGTCCCCAGACCCAGGAAGCCTTTTTGTTGAGAAGTCTATGTAGGGGCTCAGCTACGGTCGCTTTCTGGGGCAAGAAGATGTTATAAAAGTTAATGAGTCCCAGGAAGGCTTGAAGGTCTATCTTATTCCTAGGTCTCGGGGCATTTTTGATTGCGGTTAGGTTTTTTTCAGTGGGGTGGATTCCCTGTCTGTCGAGAAGGTATCTCAGGAACTCCACTCTCTCCATACAAAGTTGACACTTGTCCCTTTTTACCTTCAGACCAGCATCTTTAAATTTCTGTGGAACTTTTCTGAGTTGTTGTACTCATAACTCTTTAGTGGGGGCAGCTATTACTACGTCGTCAAAATAAGGCACAATGCCTTTTATGCCTTGTAATAGTCTCTCCATTAAACTTTGGAAAATGCCAGGCGCCACGCTTACTCTGAATTGGAGTCTATTGCACTTGAAGGCGCCTCTATGTGTAACTATTGTCTGGGCTTCTGCAGTTGTCGTGTCTACAGGTAGTTGCTGGTACGCCTGAGCTAAGTCCAATTTCGCAAATATTTTTCGGCCACCCAGGGAATGAAGAAGGTGTTGGACCATCGGTATTGGATAAGTGCTCTGTTGAAGAGCATGATTTAGGGTGGCCCGGTAATCCCCACAAATTCTTAACGAACCATCTGGCTTCATGGGCGTTACTATTGGAGTTTCCCAACGGGCATGGTCAATCGGTTCCAATACGCCTTGGGCTATCAGTTTATCTAGCTGCTCATCGATCTTCAGCTTGAGGGCAAAAGGCACCCGACGAGGCTTAAGCAGAATGTGAGCTACATCGGGCTTGAGATTAAATGATATAGGGGTCCCCTTTTACTTGCCTAATGTTCCTGTGAACACGTCCTAGAATTCCTGGATGAGGGCCTCTTCCCAGTCATCGGTTCTGGTTTGGTGTATGGCAGCTTGTTCAATCCCGAGTGGGGCAAACCACTGTAACCCTAACAAACTGGGTCGGTCACGATCGACGACAGTCAGGGGAAGCGTTGTGGTGCAGTCCTTGAAGGATACTTGGACGTGGCTGGAACCGACAACTGGAATTCTGTTTCCCTGGTAGTATTTTAGGATGATTCGTTGAGTGCTGAGGTCCTCGCGGCAGATGGCAGGGATCAGCTGTTTGAGGGTTTTCCAGGATACCATCGATAGGGATGATCCCAAATCGACTTCCATCACGCACGGTCGATTCTCAATAGTAACCCTTACACGGATCTTTCTTGCATCGAACAATGAAACGTGGCCAATAATAATGGTTTGGTGGGCCTCTTCTTATCTCATTGAAGAGGCAGGTGCTCGATTTCTGTAGTAGTAGTGGTTGTTCCATTGGTGGTTCAGGCGGTCCCGATTCTCAGGAGGTTTGCCTGTCTCCTGGTGGAGGTTGTTCTCCCATTGGCTGGGACTGGACTCTCGCTTGCTTCTGCAGACCTTCGCGATGTGGCCTCTTTTCCCACAGGTACGGCAGAGTGCGTCGAGGAATTTGCAGTCTGATCGCGGGTGGTTTGCCCTGCAACCAGCACATTGGTGCGGACGTCTCTGGTTCCTTTGCTCATGTTCCGAGTGGAGCCGGTTGACTTCCTCTTCCTCACTGTCTGAGGATGACTCGAGGTCTTCGTGGTGGGTGGTGATAGCATGTTTCTCAGCAGCGAGTGGGCTATCGTTAGTTAGTTGGCAAAGCGGTGTGTTCGCTCGGCGCATTCGAGCGGCTGACTTCCTGGTTGCTTCTGTGGCAGTAGCGTCGGTGATGACATCTGTAAGGCTGATATCTCCTTTCACCATAAGTTTACTCTGCACATGTGGTGCATTTAATCCCAGAACTATGCGGTCTCTCAGGGCTTCCTCGAGGTTTGAAAAATCACAAAGGCCTCCTAGGTTCCGGAGGTCGGCTACGAAATCCCCAATGCTCTCGTTCTTCCATTGGTCCCTCTGGTTAAACTCATGTCTTTGTATCAGTGTAGGTACTGCGGGTACATAATGGGCCCGGAGGATTGGGGCGAGGGTATCCCAATCCATGGTCTTCACTTCCGCCGGTTTTGCCAGTGCTTTAGCCATTTTGAAAATGGCGGGGCCGCAATGAGTCAGGACCACTGCTCATTTCTTGCCAGGTGTAGCATCTTTTAAATTGTTGGTCTCTAGGAACATCTGGAAGCGATCTATATACGAGTCCCAGTCTTCGGTTGCTGGGTCGAATGGAGTGGGTGTTATGGCTCCGCTGGTCATCTTGCCGTTTGTTGCATGTGCTCTTCAGCCACGTGCTCTGTCTTGTTCGATGTGTACTTAGTCAGCTCTATCGTCTCTGCGTCCCATTCTCATCTCCAGTGTTAAGTCCTGAGCATGGGCACAAGGAACGGAGATGAGACATCGAACAGTGACTTCAAGTCTTTATTGTAAAATAAGAACAGAGCAAATACTTGGGCAGCAGCAACTCTTTTATAGAGCTGGCTGCTATCAAAACAACCAATGATTTGAGCTTACTGCTTTCACAAGCATCCAATCAGAGGGGCCTGTTAACAGCCAATCAGACTGGCCAGAAACAACCAATCATGACTCGCTATTCGTGGGCCAATGAGAAGTGCAGGATTACAAGCCTGCTGTAAAGTAAAGCTGTTTAGGGTTGTACTGCTGCGTTGGTTTAGTCCATAACAGATATGATACATTCAATTTCTAAAAATCATGAGCCCCAGAAAGAAAGAAAAAAAGCTATCAAAACCAGAAGCTATTTATACATAAGGAAATATATCATTAGCAGCAGCATCATATCAGCCCACGTGATACTGCATAAATTGTAGGCACCATAAAAAGGTAATTTGAGAACAAAGGATTAGAAGATGGTTTATAAAATATGATAATTGTGGCAATGCAATCTAAGTTCTGCCCAATTAATATGTGTAGTGAAGCACACATACACTAAGATGCAGGGCTTTGCTCCCAGCGCTGTGACCCCTGACTCTGTGCACATTGCTTTCATGTATTTCTTCATATAGCTGGGTTTTGCTTCAAACATAATAAATTGTTATCATTGATTGATAGGTGGGCTAAGCCAGGCCCACATTCTGTTTATTTATCTTTAATCTCCTGTTTTAACTTTGTCAGATATCACTATTTTCCTGGCCAATAAAGCTATGAACTCTTTCTAATGTGTTTATTATTTATTTATTACATAAAGTTCTATGGCTGTCCAACCCAACTAGGGTGACTCCAGGCAACTTTAAACATTAAAATGTTATAAGAACACATAAATCAAACTACCCACCCACACATTTTTTGCGACCACACAATTACACCAGATACTTGATCGGTTCTATATCACCCTGGAGACCAGTGAGAAAACCATGTCTTCAGGTCATTGTGGAAAATTATCGTGGAGGCCAATTTTTTCTCTCAGGGAATGTTATTCCAACTGGAAATAGCCACCACAGAGATGACTCATTTTTTTTTGGTCCCACTAGGTGTACCTCCCTAATACATGGGACCTGCAATCTACTTGTCTCCTAACTCTAGGGGCAAGGTAGACATAGATAGATGCTCCCAACTCCCAATCCCCAGAGTTGTTCCAGAAGGATACTATTGTAGATTATTTTATGTATAACTAAAAATTATAAATTATATAAATTATATTATGTTCTGTATTAGAGAAATTCAAAACAATAACAGAGAACCAACATGAAGGTTCAAATACTTTGGTTTTTATAATTAATTATCCTAGATTTGAGACGGTGATGGTGACAGACCAAGGAGGATGGAAGACAGTTCCCTTACTTGTAATACTACAAAAATTGTGATCAACTAGATTTTCTTAAGCAGTTTGTACCAAAATGGATGAGTGCTCAGAATACATAGATGTATTTTAATTTGAGATTATTACTTGTGCAATATTTGCTGATTAAAGTGTAATTGATTAAATGTAACTGATCATGTGCTTACTGGAAGCACAGATCCTAAGAAGACCTAGTCTATCACCTGTGCTTCCTCATTTCAACATTTATCAATGCCTTGGACTGTTTGAATTTGCCAGCACTCTCAATTGCTTTTCATTGCCTGTTTTATGCAGCTCTCAGCATCCTTCCTGCTGGTGCTCAGGACCTTCAGGTGGGAGTTCAAGCAATATCTTCTAATGCACTTCATAGCTGCCAAATTCATGCCCCTCCTGCTGCTGCCCAAATCTTATTGCAGCTTTCTGAGTTTTGTGACCCTGTTTGTCACTCAGAACATGGGTATAAAGGCCATTTCCCCTCTAGTAACTTAAAACAATTTTATAGCATCACCTAACCATTTTTAAACTGATGTAAAGGCTGTCTTCATTACTGTAATTTTAGCACAGTGATTGATAAGTGACTTTAAAAGATGCTACAAATCTTTTTTTTTTAAGTTTTATTATTTTTTTTGGACAAACATAGACAAAAACAATATAAAAACATCAAGCCATCTTCCACATATATACATACAGTGTGTCGGTTAGTTTACAAATTGTTTTGTGTATCCATTTCATAGTCGTCACTTACAATTTCATTGTATATGTTCTCATATTGTCAATCAAATATTACTAAGTACATTAATATCATTGTTAATCAATCATTTGACTATACTATTATTCATTCATGTTTTACAAAATATTTCATATTTTACTTGATTTACTTTATTTTATTTTAGTCCAATATCTTTTAGCATCCGCACACGTCCACCACATATGGTAATATGAGCCAGGTATCTGATGACATTTCCAACATTTTTCAGATTTATTCTTGAACTTTCTTGCTATTCTTGTTGGGGGGAAGTGCCACCTGTAAAACATCTTATACAAATTTTCTTTGTATGCTGTTGACATTGTCATTTTATAATTTTGAGACCACAATTTTTGCCATTTCTCTAAATCAATCCCATATCCAAAATTTCCTCCCCAAGCAATTATAGTTTCTTTAACTTGTTCTTCTTCTAATTTAATTTCTAATAAATATCCATACAAGTTTTAATCACCTTTTCATCAGTACCTGTCAAAATCTTATCTAAATCAGTCAGTTTATCATAGAAACCTTCTGTTTTAGAATCTTTATCATACCTAGAATGTATTTGCGCATATGAAAACCAATTCATCTTTATACCTTGTTCCTCTAGTTTTTGCATAGATTTAAGTTTACCCTTTTCATTCAATATTTCACCATATCTAACTATTTGTTCCTTTTTATATATTATAGGATAAGAAAAAGCTTCAGTAATTGATAGCCAGACTGGAATTTTCAAATAACATTGCCTTTTAGTCTTCTCCCAATTTGCCCACAGAACCTCCCGTATATAATATCTTCTAAAGTACCCCTGTGTTTTAGTTCCTTTGTACCATAGGAAGGAATGCCACCCCAACAACAGATCATGTTCTTCTAATGTCAACAGTCTAGTATTTCTTAATGTTATCCATTCCTTGACCCACATCAAATTTGTAGCTTGGTAGTACAATTCCCAATTAGGCAAACCAAATCCTCCTCTTATTGTAGCATCTTGCAAAAGTTTTAGTTTTATTCTCGCTTTCTTATCTTGCCATATATATTTCAACACAATTTTATTTAAATCTTCAAAATAATCTTTTCCGAGCCTTCTTGGAATTGTTTGGAACAAATATAAAATTCTGGGTAATATATTCATCTTGATTGTTGATATTCTCCCTATTAATGACAGTTGTAAATTTTTCCATTTCGCCAAATCTAGCGCTATCTGCTATTTAAGTTTAATATAATTATTCTCTTTAAGTGTGCTACATCTTGCTGTCAAATGTATCCCCAAGTACTTGATCTTATTTGTGACCTGAATTTTCAAAACATCTGCCAATTCTTCCTTTTGTCTTGAGAATATATTCTTTGTCAAAATCTTTGTTTTGTCTTTATTTATTTTCAAACCAGCCACCTTCCCATATACCTCTATCTTTTCTATCAATTTTGATGCTGTTTCTAGTGGGTCTTCTAAAATGAAAACCAGATCATCTGCGAATGCTTGCAATTTAAATTTTCTTTTTTAATTTTCATCCCTTTTATGTCCTTTTCTTCTCTGATATTTCTATTTAGCACTTCCAAAGTTAACACAAATAACAAAGGTGACAGTGGGCACCCTTGTCTTGTCCCTTTTCTCATATCAGTAGAATCCATCAATTCTCCCTCTATCATTACCTTTGCCATTTGCTTATGATATATAGCTTCTATTGCATGGATAATTTTTTTTTCCAAAACCCATCTGTTCCAGCTGTAATAACATAAATTGCCAATTCACATTGTCAAAGTCCTTCTGTGCATCTAAAAATATCAAAGCTATTTGTTTTTCAGGATGTGCCTCGTGATATTCCAATGTGTCCAAATTTACTCTCATATTATCTTTATCTCTTTGGCAGAAATCCATTTTGATCGGAGTGAATAAAGTTATTTAAGTATTTTTTGAGTCTTTCTGCCAATATTGAAACAAAGATTTTATAATCTGAGTTTAGTAGGGAAGTAGGTCTATAATTCTTAATTTGGAATGGATCGGCATCCTCTTTTGGGACAAGTGTACTATAAGCTTCTGACCATGATTTAGGTATCCTCTTCTTTAACATAACTTCATTCATGACTTCTAACAATGGAATATTCAACGATTCTTGTAATGTCTTGTAAAATTCCGCTGGAAGTCCATCTGGGCCTGGTGCCTTTCCATTATTTTGCTTCTGAAGTGCTTCAGTTAACACCATCTTCATTATATTGCTTTCTAACATTATTGCAATCTGGGGTAGGTGAGCATTCTGTAAGTACTGTTTAACTTTTTCATTATCAATATTCTCTTGTGTGTATAGTTTCCCATAGTAATCTCATATGATTTTCTTCTTCTCTTTACCTCCATAGCAAACTTGGCCTTGTTCATCTATTAATTGCAACATTTTCCTTGATTCTCTCTCTTTTCTCAGTTTATATGCTAACCATCTACCTGGTTTATTTGCATCTTCAAAATAGTTCTGCTTCGCACCTCTGATTTTCTGTTCTAATTCTTCTTTTTCCATTAATCCCATTTTATGTTTAAGTTTTATAACTTTCTTCTCTAGAGTCTTATTGTCTTTTTTCTATAAACTTCAACACCAGACTTCAGCTACTGATAGAAACCCAGAAGAGTACCTGCAATAATACTCTCCCATGCTCTTCCCTCTATCTTATCAAACAGGCTCAAAGTCCTTGAAAAGAAGTATCAGATCTTTCCCAGCTTTGTCTGGTCAAGAGAAAAAAAAAAAAAGATAGAATATTTCCAAGCCTCTAGTTGGCAGTGTTACAAAGTTTCTTTTGCTTTCACTTTCCCCCTCCTTTTCCAAACAAAATGTAATAAAAATTAATTAAAAAGGAAAAAAGATTTAGAAAAAAGGGCTGAAAGGGAATCTCTAGCTTAAAATATTATAAAGACAAAAAGGAGCAAAGACAGAAAAGAAAAAGTAAGGTAGAAAAAAAGACCAGCCCAATTTCAAAGTAAAAAATCACATAAGAAGATTCCAGCAAAAAAAAGGGGGAAATATTAATTTGACTTCCTGTTTAAAATCACTGTTTAATCACTTCTGTCTGAGATTTTACAGATTCTTTCTTTTCCTTAGGGTGTCCTTTTAAATCTTAAAGTAAAGAAAAAATTCTCACCAAACCAGCACACTTTCTCTTTCCATTCTCTTCTGTTTGGAGCTGTCCCAACTTCAGCAGCTTTAATGGCTGCCTCTTTGCCACTGGCAAAAAGAGCTTCTCCTGGATCTAACCCAGGACTTTGCGCTATCCCTGGGATCGACAGGATGCTCTCTTTGCATTCACCGTCTCTTTGGGATGGTTTAGATCCATTTGGACTATCCAGGATCAAAGATATCGGTGGCGATCTCAGACCTTCAAGATTGCACGCCATATTGTCATGACTCCAGCTCTGCCCCCTCCAAGATACTACAAATCTTTAGTAGGAAAATGATCTAAGCTATTTACAGAAGCTGCTTAAAATCTTACAAGTAATGGATACAAATAATGATAAGTAAATAATAAGAGGAAGTTGTGTGTAAAAAGTGGATTGAAGAAAAATGCAGACAAAAATTCCAGAAGCAGCTTGCATGAAAAAGTACATATAAGGCCCATATTTTTATGCTGATATGTTTTTTAGTAAAACATTGAAATAGAAATTGAACAAAAATAATTGAAAATGGCAGAAATGGAAAGTTGACCTAATCAAAATTAATTAAGTTGTCCAAAATTCATTTTGTGATTACTAGGAGAATTCATGGAGTGGAATAGTTTGAGTTTTCCAATTACAGATTGCATGTGTGCTTCTTCAGAAAATCACATGACTCTGATGGGCTTACAACCTCACTTTTCATTCAGTTATTCAGTTGCTTACCACAGTGGTTAAGGGAGAAAAACCTGCAATTTTATTTCCAAATTCTCCATTAAACCTATTGAAATTTGGTAGTGTAGCATGTAAACAGCAGTTGCATGACTCTGGGATGCTTTGATGGTCATAAAGGTGAAGAGTAGCTGCAAATCTGGTTTTGTTTTTGTTTTATACTATCACAACTTCAAACAATAGTTAAATGAGGTAATTGGTAAGCAAAAACTACCTTCCTCTACCTATTTTCTATTTTGTTTTAATCTATTGACCAAATTATTCAACTAATTCTTTTAAAACCTAATTTTCAAAGAGGGTCATAAGTTTGGTTGAGCAATAGTAAATGTATGGGGATTTTAATAAGTGGTCAATATTAGCAATCTCCTTTAAAAAAAACTATTTGATTAATATGCAATGGTGTATTAAGAAATAAGCACTAACAAAGATTTCTTCTCAAAGTAGCACCACATTGGTCTGAAATTTATACAGAATTTCTATGTGTTTGTTGGGTGGGGGAAAACTGTATATTTTAAAGATGTGCTTGATTCACCTACAGTTGCTTCTATTTTTATCAAATATTTATATTGATAAAAATACTGTCTAGACAATATTTTTTTGAGGTACAAAAGGTAGAAATTTCTGAGCATTCCATTTTTTATTTTTTATAAGAGAAAGGGTAAAGCGAAAGAGTAGTGGAAGTTTGGAACCAACTTCCAGCAGAGTTAGTGGGTCAATCATTAGTAACTGAGTTTAAACATGCTTGGGATAAATACATGTCTTATCACCTGGAAAAAATTATAAATAAATAAATAAAATATAAAAATAATTATTAAAATTAATTTATTAATTAAAAAGAAAACAAAAAACCCTCAAAAATCAGATTCGATGGACCATTAGGTCTTTTTTCTACCCCCAGTTTTCTATGTTTCTAAGTGTATTTGATAAACATCTTCCATCTAGAATCAATACTGAACTATAAAAACTATAATTAGGTTTGTAGAATATAGTACTGCTTTATATAATGTAGGGAATTTTGGGGAAGTGGTGGTTGTGGTATTTGTGAAAATTCTAAAGCACTCTGTTTTCCCATTAATACATTAGTTCATTGTAACACAATGGCACACTAAATGATTGAGATAAGCTAAAAATATAATAGAAGCCATCAGAATTGCATTAGAACTGGAATAGTTTTTAGAACATCTCTTTTCTTTTCTGAACTGTTTTTTTTAAAGGCAGGATCAGAATTTACCATCTTACATCAATTTCCAGGGTTTGCTGGCATCTGTGGCAAACAAGCTGTTAGAATTAGTTTTACAAAAAAAAAGAAGTTAAGAGAAGCGAGAAAAATTTCTAAAACATGATCCTGACCTGACCCTCATCTTATAAATGGTAGATATATATGTGTGTATGCGATTCAAATAATATTATTTCAGACTATAGGTAAAAATATGCATGAAAATGTTATTTCATTACAACATACATATATGTCCAAAATAAGATTTAGGAACAAAATTAATTAGGAACTAATTTAACCAGTTAACTATTCTTATAATTTTAATAGCTTTCTGAATGTTTTTTTTCAGAAGAGCTACAGATTTGTTCCATAATTTTGGATTCAACTTTTCTTTCATTCAGTAGAGATTCTTCTTTCAAATAGTACTTCTGTATACTATTTCTAGACATTTAAAGTCTGATCATGGGTTTTTCTTTTCTTTTTCTTTTCCCACATAAGTCTATTTCAGCTACTAATAATGATTTAGTTTAGTTTAGGTTACTTTATTGTCATTCCACTTCGAACAACAAAATTAATAAATAATTTGTCTGGACTGTAGCTAGAACATAAATATGTAGAGTTATTGAACCTATGGAGATACTTTTAGCAGAAACCAATGAATATCAGAATGAGAGTATTGGATTCCAATTATTTATTAATACCATTTTTGCAATTTCTTGTCATATTAGAAATGGCTTTACTTATTGAGAATAATCATGCAGTAAAATGCTTTAATCCTTGGAATAAAAGAGAGGACTGTATCATGATACTCTGTGATGGAAAAAAATGCATGGGAATCAGTCTGATTAAATTGAACTGGAAATCACCAGTGTGTATATATAGGATTATACAGTTGTAAACTAACACATGGTGAAATATTTCTGAGAAGATCATTTTCTAGTGTGCTAGTTTCTTATATTTAAAGTAGATGTTATAGAGAAAAACATGCAAATGTGATATTCCCTGTCAAAAATCTGAAATCTTAGATTGCATCTGATGCTATAAACTGCAACTGATGAAAACTATGTCTGTCAGAATAGGTATTTGTCAGTCAGAGTAGTTACTACCACACTACTGATTTTTTGACACTAATATATCTCTCCTCATACAATGTCTTCATTCCCCAATTGTCAAGCACACAAAATCAGAAGCCAAGGAAGGTTCCAAAGAGTGCAGGTTTATTGTATGTTGTACTCTCTACATGAATCTAAACTAGTAATAGTCAGAGTGAATTGGTACCAGATAAGAGTCAACAGAACTCAAGGTGGGCTGTACTTAGATCTCTTGTGGGTGTGAAGGGACTTGAGATTAATGATGCATTTGATCCCTCCCTCGGGTTCAGTGTGGTCATCTCCTACATCAATGTAGCTAATTCTAAATCTTTACATTCTATCTATCTATCTATCTATCTATCTATCTATCTATCTATCTATCTATCTATCTATCTATCTATTTATCGTTTGACTCTTTAAAACCGGTTTGTGTTTTAAATCACTGCTTACTAATTTAGTCTGGTACCTAAACTATGGCTCTATTTGGGTAGTGGGCCTTGCTGAAGTAATCCAGGAGTGGCAGATTCTCATAGAAATGAGTTTGGAGGAGAGTCATGTTAATCTATGGTAGCCAAAAATCAGAAGGAATTTGAGAGAGCCATCTCAGACCATCAGATGTTAATTAAGCCATGGTGGCGCAGTGGTGAGAAGGCAGTACTGCAGGCCTGAATTTTGATCATGTGACCATGGGGATGCTGTAATGGTCGCTAAATGTGAGGACTACTTGTTAAGTCACTCTTTTCAGTGACTTTGTAATTTTGAATGGTTGTTAAACAAATGGTTGAAAGTTGAGGACTATCTGCAATTAGGTAATAATGGTGCAGTAGTTTGAATGCAGTACTGCAGGCTATCTCATTGCTCACTCCAGGAGTTTGATTCCGAATGGCTCAAGGTTGACTCAACCTTCCATCCTTCCAAGATCAGTAAAATGAAGCCCCAGATTGTTGCTGACCCCGTAAACCACTTATAGAGGCATGTAAAGCACTATGAAGTGGCATATAAGTCTAAGTGCTACTGCTATTTTTTCAATAAGTTAAAACTCACAAAATCTTCTTAATCAAATTTGTCACTTCTGATAGGTGCTGCCATTCTCCTGATTTTTGGAGACAAGCAATTATACATTTTAAGCTAGTCCAGAAACTTTGGCTAGTACTAAATATTGCAGCAAGTTTTCTGATTTTCTGATTATGAATAGATCATTTTTCATTAGTATTCAGATTGCTTACTGCTCCAACTGAAGATCCTGGCATTAAATTATGAAACCCCTCCAAGTCTTCTTCTGATACATTCTGTTGAGTAAAGTATGATTATTTTCAGCCCCCCTTACTGAGGTGTACTAAGCAGAACCAGAACCAGAACCAGAACTTTTTGGTGGTAGTCCCCGCCTTAGAAATTATCTCCCCAGCAAGGTATGCTTGATACTGACTCTTTTAATTTGATACTGACATTTTAATTTCCCAAGAAATTTAATTAAACTTAATTTAAATTTTAACTATTCCAAACCAGTGTTTTTAAAACTTGGTAAGCTTAAGATATGTATTTTTTCAAGGCCATATTTTCAAGTTGCCAAGCTTGAAAAATACTTACAATGATTTGAGTTTCAATATCCTGTTGTTCAGGAATATTATATTCAGACTGCTGCTGATATTATTCAGTTGTTTTGTATTGGGCATTTTGATTGTGTTTTATTGTTCACACTCATTATTTTAGAATTTTATTGTTTTAGTCTGTTTTTTCCCCCAGAAGAGATGAACAATGCTACATCCATTTTTAAAATAAGAACTTTAAAATATAGTACTAATTGACTGAAACATCCTGAGAATATACAGTAGTCATTTTATATTGGCCTAAGGTTATCTCTTCATTTGTTTGATTTGTTGCCTTTAAATATTTAAATATTTGTAGTGTACAGTAGAATGATAAATCCTGAGAGTGCCATGACACAGTTACAGCTTATGATTTTGTTGCAAACTATTTCTCCCTTGTTTTTACAGAAGATAGGAAGCATCAAATAAAGCATGTGGATTCATATAAATGAATCTCTGAGAATGTTTTTAATTTTTTTAAAAAAAATACTGTTTAATTCCAAATGTTATTCTGTTTCAAATAAAGATGCTGTTCCACCTCCCACATTCAAGATGTGTTTGGTGGGGATAACCAATGTATGTGAGCATTTTTTAAGCAACAAACTGTACACAAAGATCATATACAATGTTATCAATCTTAATGGATTTTCAAGAACAACCAGGGAAATTTCAGTGTGCAAAACATGCCTGTGAACTTTTTTTTCCTGCTATATTCATAACACTAATAAAAAAAAAAATCTTGGTTTCCATTTCCTGGAGGCACTAACATAAACTATAAAATATATTATTATTATTATAAATATTATAAACCTTCAGGTGACCCCAGAATGTTACATAACAAGCATTTAACCCTGTTTAGTTGAAATATTGATTCATAGCGATTACCATCAACTGCCTGATAGGAATGATGTTAAACTTTTCTTTTCTTAAGCTTGTTTTATTGTATTTTAATTCACAATTCACAATTTTTAATGTCAATAAATCCATAGGTAGATGATGTTTAGCAGTACTCCTGGATCTCTGACAGGATGAGCAATGTGGTTAAAGTCCTGACCCAATGCCTTGAAGCTCTGTAGCTAAGGAAAGGAAGGACAATATTTAAAATTAGTCTTGAGAAGACTGCATTGGCTCAGTCTGTTTGGGTCCCAGGATCTGGAGATATTCCATCATGGGGATCTGGAGATATTCCATCATGATTCTCAGTAGGGTTGCACTTTCCCATTTAAGATTCTCAGCATTTATTCATTGAACAGATGAAAGCTGTGGCCAACAAGCCTTTGCATAGACGCACCTTGTGCATCAGTTGCACCCTTTACTGGACTGGGTGAGTTCTTCAACCAATCACTACATCTTAGTCATTTCACAATTGGTTTATGGTAATGTGTTCCACATGGACTCCCTTAAAGATCATTTTGGAAGACATCCAAAAAGTGCAGCTGGCCTAGATTACAACGCCATAAGCAGAAAATGGCAGCAAGTAGAATGACAACCCCTACCCTGGTTTGTGAAATGCATTGATTGCCAGTTGGCTTTGGGGTGCTAGAATTCAAAGTGCTGGTTTTCATTCTTAAATCTCTTTATGCCATAGGGCTGGGGTATCGAATGAACTGGTTATCTCTGCCCATCTGGTTTCGTGCAGCAGAGAGGGTGCATTCTGAGCTCTACCTTTTGGGCCCAGAAAAATTTTCCTATTCTGTTGCAATCCCTGCCATAAGGAATGATTAAGACCCAGAGAATTACGTGGCTCCCACCCTTCTGTCATTCAAGAAATTGTTAAATATTTAGGTATCATCCCAGACCTTGGGAGCAGAATGAGGTCTTGTTCTGTTTTATTTTATTTTAGTTTGGTATTTACTTTCTGTTCTGTTGTATTTTTTTAATACAGTGGTTTTGTTGTAAGCAACCCAGAACTGTTTAGGAATTAGATGTTTTACAAATTATTATTATAATATTATTAGTATTATTAAGCTGAAAGAGAGACACTATAATATTAACAGCACATTTTAGTATTCAGGCTTACCAACTTATAATTATTTTCCTGTCAAAATGTATACAGTTAGTTTTAAAACTGATTGTTCTTTCCCATGTAAAATTCAAAAATAGTTGACTGTCTACTTAGTTTCACTGAATTTTAATTGCTTTCAATTGGTATGGAATCTGTATATTTCCATTCAGAAGAAACAAAATACAAATCACTACTAAGAAAGAATTAAAAAAAACATTATAAAATTGTATTTATTTCTTTATTTCTTTATTGGCACAATGTTCCTCAGCAAATTGCTACATAACTAAAGAGAAAAATGATTGGCAAGTTTCTACACACTTAGATTTTAAGGGTACTCATTTTTAAGGATTTATTTTCAGCATACCATGTACAAATAAAGCCTATTCCTACTATATGTATTTGAAAGTAAAAAGAGGCACTTGGGAATAATGGATGTGGAAGAAATGAAGTAAAAGCAACAATAGTAGTTTAAATTAGCCAAAAGAGAAGAGAATGACTGCATAATTATAAAGTATGAATACTGTCTGTCAGTATTTAAGTCTAAGTGCTATTGCTATCATATTGGTTGCTCTTCTCTGTAATCGTTCTAACTCTAGAAGTAAATTTTATGGAACTCCACAGAGAAGTTATTTTCTTTCTCCATGTCAGTTCCACCTAGCATAATTGGAAGCTATTCCTATTGGCTTTCAGGGTGACTTTAATTGGGATGGCCTATTTTACTCATTTAAAATGTGTGTCTTTTAAATTTGAAATTATATAACTTCAAAATATTTCAAAACCAAACGTTCTTATTTATTATCTTGGGACTGTAATATTCATGGCTACAGAAAACTATTGAATTTATATATCTACCAGCTGCAATGCTGGGAAAACTTGGGTGCCTACGACAACTGTTTTAGGTTAAATATTGAGCGGATGGTGGCAATGCAAGGAACTGTGTTAAATGAAGAATATTAGCCATATAATTTATGCATTACACAGCTGTTGATCACAATTTTTGTCATGAGAAATTACCGTACACTAAATTAAAATTAAATGTACATTGCTGAAAAGTTCAATTTAAAGTGCTGAGAGCTTTGCCAAAATTGTCATGTCCCATAATAACAGCATAAATACAAAGCATTTAGACCTGGGTGATGCTTTACAATCATTTTATGCTCAGTACAATCAGATAAAACAGGTTATCCAGAGAATTATAAACTGCAAAATTACCCAATGAGTCTCCAGTGTGGAAAACCTCCAACTCTTGACACAGATGGAGTGATGTTAGGAGTAGCTGAAATCTCACATTGATCCTGTTAAATGCCTCCTTGAAAGTTTCTGATCATCTAACACAGGTAAGACTCATTTGTATGTTTTTCCTGTTCAAAAAATAGACATTCATAATAATACTCTGCCACAATGATATCATCTGAATCTGCTTTTATTCCTGCCAAATATTCTGAACAGGATTTTTTAGTTCTGATTCACAAATTTCTCTTCAGACATATGCTTCCTTTATGTAGAATGCAGTACTTCCTCCTTTTCTTGTGAAAAATGTGTACTTTTCCAGGGATAAGTTCCAATCATGTGTGTCAACCCACCAAATGTCAGTATTGTCTATCAGTTCATCCTTGCCCTCTTATGTTACAATTTCAGCTTCTTGATAGTTGTTTTCTTCTGCACTGAAGGTATAACATTTGAAATTGTTGAAAGGGGAATTTGCTATTTATTTTTTGGTTGTTCCTGCCAATTTCTGAGTCAATTTCTGAATCTAGTTTATTTGTGTGTTTGCTTATTAATTTTTAATATTTATAATTTGCTAACCCCAACAGGCTCATGGGGGTTTACAAGCACCTAATTCTATAAAACAGGATAAAATATTTCCCCAAAACATAAACCCTGGAATCAGAGTAATAATACCACAACTCAAACATCAAAGGCACTGTTGAAGGGCTCAATCTTGACTATCTTCTGATCTCCAGAGGTAATGTGTGAAGGGAATGTTACATGAGGAAAAAAGGTGTTTTTACCCTTTTTGCCTTAAGATCATTTGGGAAATTTTCAGATGTCCTATGGGCTGAATGTATTGGACAAGTCAGTATTCTCCTGGATAGGTGTTGTCTGTCATGCAGATGCTAAGCAATCATAAACTTTATAAACTGGAATCCGCCCTTTGAACTATACTTGGAAGTTCACTGGCAACCAATGCAATACCCATTACCATGGCATTCGGTGTCACTAGTGGCTTTTACCTGCCAGTATGCAAGTTATTGTGTCAAGGGCCAAGGAAGTCTGGAAATCCAGGCAATTCAAATGAATATAAAGGTTTATTGCAAGCTTAAGCTTTCTACAAGAATCTACTAATAGTTAAAGCAAATTGGAGATAGATAAAAGTCAAAGGAATTTAAGGTGGGCTGGACTTAGATGTCTTGGGATCAAAGGGATTCAAGACTGATGGTACATTTGACTCCTCCCTCAGGCTCATTCTGATCATCTCCTACATCTTGTCTTCTAAAGATAACTAGTTTTCAGATAATCTTCAAAGGCAAACTCTCATAAAATAAGTGGCAAAAGTTGGTCCATGAAGTGGTGAGGATCAGGTCATTGTTGCCAGGGCATTATGTTCCAGAAAGAGCCACCAATGACAGTTGGGCAGAGGGAATTCTAATCTTCATTTATTTATTGTATCTATCAATAAACATGAATCTTATCTCAATCTTCTTCCTTTCTCTCCTGCACCCTTACAGTCCTTTGCAGTATATTTCATCCAGGGCTTTTATCACCTCTTTCTTTTGCTTTAGTTTAACACCCTCTGATGAGATTGGTGAGGTGCATGCCAAACAAATCCTTCCCAGTGTTTCTGAAAGGCAACTCATCTCTTGCCAGGAATCCTTCATGTAGGTAATGCACTCCAGACTTAAAGACCTCATTCCATTCTTGGCAGCACCATCTGTAGCTTCTTTTTCACTTCCAGAATCCTGTTCTCCTTTCTTACACTGTGACCTCAGCTGGAAGGTTTGATATAAGCATTAATTAAGGTCTGAGTTCCTTTCCTGGACATCCATTCATGTTCTTTTTTGGCAATGTCATTCATCCACTCATAAATAATTGGGAAGAATTCATTCCTGGTGGGTTTCAAGAGTCTCAGTAGCTTGTTTATCACATACAGGTTACAGACATCTTACATATCACATCTAATATGACATTATGTAAGATCTACATGCCCTGTGGCATTGGCTCCTCTCAATAGGATTTTTAGATGCCAAATAAATAATAATTTATTGTTGGCTTGAGGCATTTTAAAATTATTCTTTCATTGACCAGACTTTATACATACAAGTGAATTGGCATTCATTCTACACATACAAGTGTACTGTGAGTTCTCTTTAGGCAGAAGCATAAAGGCTACACAACTCTGGCAGATCATCAGAAGCTTCCTTTGCTATTCATGTTGCTTAAAGTCTCTTCACATACTGCCATACAAAACTCTCCTATTGCCCTGATTGTTCATTACTAAGCATTACTTCTAACTTTTATGAATAGTTGAAATAACCTTCATTGTATTTTATTTGCAAATGTAATTCTGGAATAGTGAAATGGCTAAAACTGGGTTTCAATCTCAGATGTACATACATACCTTATGTTGAATTAGTGCATAAAAATGACAATATTACAAACATTTTTAGGAAAACATCTGTGGACAAAATTGCCCATAATAACAAATACATTTCCAATTTTCCTTTCCACTGGAGAATAAGAATTGATAAGGTATGCTTGGTTAATTTGCATGTCTTTCATATATTCTTTGTGTATGGATGTAGTCCACAAATGAAGACTGTTAAGCCTGGGTTCCCCAACCAGTGTTAAGGAGACAAGCTAAACAGAATGTGCAGCATTAGTCAGATAGGCATACAGATAAATGTGTGACATAAGTTTGTATGTTAGTTAACATACAGTAAAAATAACAGATACGCTTGTGTTATCAAAAATATAGTTTATTCCACTTAGAGTTTTATAGCATAGTCAAAATAACAGTCCATTAGTCATGTATCGTTTTTAGTCAGTCCATTCAAGGATATTCAATTAGCAAAGTCCGTGTAGAATATCCAATGTCAGTTCACTTACAATAAATCAGTCCTCTCACAGTTGATAAATCAACAGTCCTTTCTCTCTCCCGTTCCAGTAGGGGAAAAACGCAGTCTTCAATCTATCCAGTAATTAGGGATCATCAAGCCAGAGAGAGCAAGCTGCCGTGCCTTGCTTCTTTTATGGTGCTTTTACAACCACTCTCTGGTCACATGATCAAAAGTTAGGCACTTGGAAACTGGCATATTTCAGAATCTAAGGGTCATATGATTGCCATGTGCAACCTTCCCAGTTGGCCTCCAACAACTAAAGTCACTTAACAACCACATGATTTGCATAACAACTGCAGTCACCTTCTTAACAACCATGGCAAAAAAGATCACACAGTTGGATATGACTCACTTAGCAACATGCCTTGCTAAGCTACAGAAATTCTTAGCTAATTGGGATCATAAGTTGAGAACAACAGCCAAACCATTTATTTTGAGAAATGAAATTTCTCCATCTTTGTTAAATTGTGATATTTCTTAAACTCTTATTAGTTGTTAGAAATAGGCCATTTAATCCAATGAAGAAGTGTAGCTGAAAACACAAATTGTGATCATTGGCCTAAAACAGAAGAAGGTGAAAACTAATTCTTCATCAACCAAAGGGCAAGGCACAGAATAATACTTGAAGTTATGGGAAGGCAGATTCCAACTGAATATTAGGAAAAAAACATTTTCTAAAAATGGGAGAAGTTTGACATAGGTCCTCAAGGTGGTAGTTTCTCTTTCTCTGGATATGCTCAGATGGATATCATACAATCATTAATGAAAGATATTGAGTGGGAGTTTAGGCCTGATGATCTGAAAAACCAGGTGTAAAACATGCCATGTCCCATGGCCATCATGTGATATTTTGTGACATTTTCCCCATTTCCCCATTTCCCCTATCTCAGCTGGCCTAAAAGGTCCCCCTTGTAATCTGATGATTTTAAGGCTTCATAGACCAAGACAATATCATCATAGGAGCCCCTAGAGGAGAAATTTTTATTTTTAATGAAAGTATTTATTGCATCAAAACAGTTCTATATAACTTTGCCAAGCAATATGGATATGTATGAGACCTATAAATATTAAGTATATATTCAAATAATATGTCTCTATAGCAGGTCATTGTGGGGAAAATAGCCACTGAATGTGCAGGAAATATTGCTCTGCAGGAGAATGGAAAATTGAATTTTCCAAGTATTTCAGTCTTCATCATTCTGACTGCTTCTGAATGACTGAATTCTGAATTACTATAAAGAAGAAAAACCAGGCACATTATATCAAAGTCTAGATGCTGTGGATTACCAGTGTTAAAAAAAATGAGTCAAGATTAATTTGTTTCCATGGTTTACAAGTCTTTTTTTTTTTTTTTTACCACTCCATAATGCAAGACAATATGTAAAAAACTATAATATATATTCAAATGTCTTTATGGAAAACATATATAAAAGGAAAGTAGTACCGTGCAATAAAACAGGCCTGGGAGCCATCTGTAGATTTACTATACATGTGTGTGCATTTTTCAGAATTCTGAAAGATAGAATTGCTTTCTGTATTTCTTTGCCATCTTATCTTTCAGGAAAAAAAATTCAATATACGTTGCATATTCCATTCCAGGAAGATCTACCAAAGACAGAATTATGATATTAGGTCATTTATACCAGGAAGCAGGCTGGGATGAGTCCCTTTTTCATACATATATAAAGCACCTTTTCCAGGTTCTCCAGGCTGCTTCTGAACATCTTCAGCCCCAAAGAATAACCTGAATAGTGGTGAAATAATGCTCTCTCTAGCTGGCCAATGTGTGTATGTGTATGTGTATGTGTATGTGTTTGTGTTTGTGTGTGTTTGTGTTTGTGTGTCTGCATGCGTGTACCTTTGAACCAATTTTGCACTCCCTGCAGTTTTATTGGCAAGATCTTAGAAGTGATTTGCCATTGTCTTCCTTCTAAGGCTGGGGTTCAGTGGATAACCCAAAGTCACCAAGCCAGTTTTTCTGCATAGGGTAGGACGAGAACTCATGATCTCCAGTTTTTATTCTGGTGCCTTAACCATCACACCAAATTGGCTCTCAGCTGGCCAATCCTGAGCAACAAAAAACTCCTCTGCATTTCCCCCTTCCCCCAGCCCCCACTTCAACCCGGAAAGGAAAGGAAATCAATTACAACCTCTTCCCATTTCTCCAACATGTTGTATGAAATCTGATTTCTGCAAAATAAGAGCAAGCAGTTGCTGAGAAAAGGGAACTTGAAACTGCCAAGCAACCCTTCCTCTGTGGCATTTGAAAGGTGGTTGCTGTGATGGTAACCAGGCTGTTCTCCCATTTTTATCAGCCAGGTATTTTCCCCCCAAGCTGTAATTGTGAGTGCAGGGAGCTGCAAAATGACTGGAGTGGAAGAAGCAAGAAAATATATATGTAAACAGAGAGGAACTATAGACAAGATGCTGCAGATTGATTGTGTAGGGTTGATAAGGTAAGGGAGAGATGGCACTGGCAGAACAAAATTTCTGTCAAGTCCTCACCCTATTGAAAAGAGAGGAAAAAATGAATTGCTAGTGGGTTTCCTCCTCCCCTTAATCCTCCCCTCCAATCAACAACACAAAAGAAAAAAAACAGCATCCTTGGCTCCTCAGAAAATTAAGTAAGGAGAATGATCTTAATGATGCTCATTTCACTTTAGCTGCCAACTCCTCAGTTACTGTACACACAGGAATAGTTGCAAGGATTTGCAGAATAAATATACCCTTGGTCAATCCCAGCTGTTTAAAGGGAAATCAGCACTTGGCTTGCAGTTAATTTGGCTCTGTGTGGGAGAAAAAAATCTGAATGATTGCTCTGAGGGGAATCTTTGGAGTTGCCAAGCCACCTTTCTCTTTTAAGGATCCATGAAACACTGCTACAGTATGTCAGCCCAAGAGGCAGGAGGAGGGTAAGGCAAGAATTCATGCCAATGCAAAAATGTACCTTTGCAGGTTAAAAAAAAAAAGCACTGTGTGATTTGGTTATAGCACAGCAGAACTAGATAATAACCTGGTAAGCTGTCAAACACACACAATAACACAGAAACAAGGACTTGACACTGGCTATTCTAGAATAGGACAACATTGCTACGTAGAATGTTCAAAGTTTAAAATTATCATGTTCTAAATTTTTAATGTAGGAATTAGATTAATATTTATCTTTACTCATACCAATATAATTTATTGTTTGTTGTTGTCCATCTCCCCTATAAAATGAGTCTGGGCAGATTGCACGTGATAAAAAGACAAATAGAACAGTAATATATTAAAACCATGCAAATTAAAAATTTAGAACTATACAAAAAAAAAAAAACCAGGACTAACGGGATTGAAGTTTTCTTTTCCATCATCAACCTCTAGTGGGTACCACCCCACTCTCAGAGCCCTAGGTATTACCTTTTCAGGAGATCAAATCAGAAAAATTAAATGTAGCAAAGAGTTTTACAGCCTTTTGAAAAAGAAGTCTTGCTTAAGCAACTTCCTATGCTCTATACCCCAAAATCTCAGCAACCTTGTCGTTGTGTATGTACCATAGTTAATAAAAGTATGAGCTTGAGGTAAAGTGCAGGGTTCTGGCCCTGCACTTCTGATTGGCTGTTAGGCGGCCAGATCGGATTGGTTAGTTCTTAGGAATCCGATTGGCCCTTAACAGAAGATTATTATTGGTTTAAAGAGCTAGCGTTCATAGCTCACTATTGGACAATTCTCACAAAGGTTGCCGATATAAGGCAGAGTTCACTGTTATTGTTTTGAGAAGTCACTATGCAATAAAGAGCTGAAAGTTCACATTCAGAGGCTGTCTCCATTTACTCCGACCCATGTCCAAGTACTTAACACTGACGACGAAGGTGGGATTTGGAGACATCTGAACCTAAGAATCCAGGAAGCAATACCGAGCATGTGATAAGACGACGCCAACAACGGAACCATGTCCGGCGGCATCGTACCACCCACTCCATTCGATCCAAACCAAGAGGATTGGGAATCTTACATGGATCGTTTCCAAATGTTTCTTGAGACGAATAATTTGAAAGACGCTACTCCAGCAAAGAAGTGGGCACTGTTACTGACGCACTGCGGCCCAGCTGTATTTAAAATGGCTAAAGCACTTGCCAAACCTCGAGAAGTGAAAGCCATGAGCTGGGACGACCTCGAACCCATCCTGAGAGACCATTACGTGCCAACCGTGCCTACACTCGTGAGACGCCATGAGTTTTATCAGAGAAACCAGCAAAAAGGAGAGAGCATAGCCGACTTTGTGGCGGACCTCCGGAATTTAGGGGGCCTCTGCGGGTTTGTCGATTTAGAAGAAGCACTAAGAGATCGAGTAATTCTGGGATTAGATGCACTAGGCGTGCAAAGCAAGCTGATGGCAAAAGGTGACATCAGCCTTGCTGACGCCATCGCTGAAGCCATCGCTGCGGAGGCGACCAAAAAGTCGGCTGCACAATTATGGCGAAGCCGCACTCCGGCAACACAACCGACCAGCCAAATCTTACCCAACTCAGAAGGGCAGCTTGCGACAATGCACCATGAGGACCTCTCTTCGTCGTCAGACAGTGATGAAGAAGGGGTCCATCGACTGCGGTCCGACCGGGACCCTTGCCCGAAGCCCTTACGCCCTTGCGCTGGCTGTGGATCAAACCATGCCAGGGCCGAATGCAAATTCCGTGACGCACTCTGACATGAGTGCGGGAAATGAGGCCACATCAGCCGAGTCTGTCGCAGCTTACCAGGACCCAGCCAGGCCTCAAAAGGGGCCAACTATCGCCAATCGACAGGAAACCGTCCTGTAAGGTGAGAGCCAGTAAACCACTCCGACAGAAATCGAGCTTTGCAAAAAGAAGAGGCTCACCATACTATCACTATAGGTCACGCCTCAGTTTTGGACACTAAGAAAATTTGAGTCACGGGAGCCATCGAGAACCAGCCTTGCCACATGGAGGTCGACTCGGGATCGTCCCTCTCAATGGTGTCTTGGAAGACACTCAAGCAACTTATCCCCACAATCCAACGCAAAGACCTCCAATTTCAACGCCTCATCCTCAAGGACTACCAAGGAAATCGAATCCCTGTGGTCGGGTCCTGCCGAGTCCGAGTCTCCTTCAAAAAGCATACAGCGTACTTACCGCTAACGATCATCGATAGAGATAGGCCTAGTCTATTAGGCCTCCAATGGTTCGCGCCACTCAGCATCGAAGTGGCCGGCGTGAACCGAGTCGGTGGTTGTGAGTGGGAGGAAGACTTTATTTCTGAGTTCAGCGACATCTTCGCGGACCGTTTAGGCGAGTATAAAGGGACCCCAATCTCATTTAGTCTAGATCCAAAAGTAGCCCCAATTCGCTTGAAACCCTGTCGAGTTCCGTTCGCTCTTAAAGCTAAGATCAACGAACAACTCGACAAACTAATTGCTCAAGGGGTGTTAAAGCCCATCGATCACTCTCCATGGGAAACCCCTATTGTAACACCCATTAAGCCAGACTGGTCAATCCGAATTTGTGGGGACTACTGGGCCACTTTAAACCATGCCCTACAGCAGAATGCGTATCCAGTTCCGGTGGTGCAGCACCTCCTCCATTCCTTGGGGGGCGGAAAGGTTTTTGCTAAATTAGATTTAGCTCAAGCTTATCAACAACTACCAGTGGATAAAAAGACGGCCCAAGCCCAAACAATTGTAATGCACAGAGGTGCTTTTAAATGTACTCGATTGCAATTTGGGGTTAGTGTAGCCCCGGGGATATTCCAAAGCCTCATGGAAAGGTTGTTGCAGGGAATCAAGGGCGTGGTTCCGTATTTTGATGACGTATTAATTGCAGCCCCTACCAAAAAAATCTTGCAGGATCGTTTGAAATGTGTTCTTAAAAAATTCCAAGAGGCAGGACTTAAGGTGAAAAAAAATAAATGTCACTTATATACTGACAGTGTTGAGTTTCTAGGGTATCGGATTGATAGCCAGGGCATTCATCCTACTCAAAGTAAATTAAGGGCGATAAAAAATGCTCCCAGGCCACGTAACAAGGCCAATCTCCAGGTATTCTTAGGCCTCATTAGTTTCTATAATGTATTTTTACCGCACAAGGCGACTGTTGCTGAACCGTTACACCGGTTATTAGATAAAAAAGCATTGTGGGTATGGGGTTACCGGGAAGAACAAGCGTTCCGGAATGTTAAAAAATTGCTCACATCTGACTCTGTACTTATGCAGTATAATGAGACTTTACCATTAGTTGTAACCTGCGATGCCTCTTCCTTCGGGGTGGGCGCCATTTTGAGTTATGTACTGCCTAATGGGAATGAAGCCCCTGTTGCATACTTTTCGAAGACTCTTTCACAAGCAGAGCGGAACTAAGGACAAATTGATAAAGAAGCTCTCGCAATCGTTTCAGCTGTAAAGAAATTTCATGAATATGTGTATGGAAGGACATTTATCATTATAACTGACCACAAACCTTTGCTAGGGATAATGGCTGGGGACAAGCCAACCCCCTACATATTATCCCCAAGAATGTCCCGATGGTCAGAATTCCTAGCTGCTTATAATTATCGCCTGCAATATTGCTCGGGGAAAGCCATTCCCCACGCCGACGCATTAAGCCGAGCACCGCTTCCAGAGACTCTTGACGATCCGGCACCAACGGCAACCATGTTGCAGATTGAAACACTCAACTCGCCGCCTATGACCACCCGAGACATCGCGAGAGAAACCAAACGAGACCACACCCTAGCTCGAGTCCTAGGCTGGGTGGAACGCGGATGGCCATTGGACCAAGTCCCAGATGACTTCGCGCCATTTAAAGCAAGACAGACTGAACTTTTTTCCCAAAAAGGCTGTGTCATCTAGGGCGATAGAGTCGTTTTCCCAGAACGACTTCGGAAGACGCTGCTACAACTTCTGCACGAGGGCCACCCCGGCATCGTGCGGATGAAAGCGCTCGCACGAAGCTACGCATGGTGGCCGGGCATGGACCGGCAAATCGAGCAGTGGGTCAAAGCGTGTGCCAATTGCCAATAAGCCAGCAACGTCCCACCAAAAGCCATGCCTACTGAATGGGAGATGCCACGTGGACCCTGGTCCAGAATCCACCTGGATTTCGCGGGGCCAACCAAAAGATATACCTTCCTGCTGACAGTCCAATGGACCAATGGACGAACAGAACGCATGGTCCAATTTGTTAAAAAGACCTTGCAAAAGATGGACTATGACAATATCAATGACAAGGTCAACCAAATTCTCTTTTTGCAACACATAACTCCACATAGCATCACCGGCAGAACTTCCACGGAACTACTGATGGGACGAAGACTCCGTTCCCACCTCGACCGGTTGCAACCTGCTTATGAACTGGAAAAGCCAATAGGATCCAGTGGCCGCTATCGCACCTTCCAGGTAGGAGACCACGTTTACGCACGAAACTTATCGGGTGAGCCGTTATGGATAGAGGCAACAGTAGTGCGAGTGACTGGCCCCAAATCCTACGTAGTGAAATGCTGTGACAATAGACTATGGAAACGACATATCGACCAATTACGGTCATGACTCACAATGGCCAGTCAACAACTCCCCTGTGACCAAACCGGGGGGGGGAGGTACAGAAGAAGATGACGTTCCAGGGAACCTGCTCGAAGGGAGCGACGAATCAAGTGAGACTCAGGAAATGGAGCAGGAAGGAGAATTGTTTGCACTGCAAGAAATTGCACCTGAGCAAGAAGCAGAGCCACTGCCAAACAACAATCTACCTCAACAGGACTGCAATCAACCAGTCCAATGAAAATCCAAAAGACTTAAAAGACAACTGTCCTATTTAAAGGACTATATAACTACACCGTAATTTAAGAAGCCAGGGGGAAGGGGTGTTGTGTATGTACCATAGTTAATAAAGTATGAGCTTGAGGTAAAGTGCAGGGTTCTGGCCCTGCACTTCTGATTAGCTGTTAGGTGGCCAGATCGGATTGGTTAGTTCTTAGGAATCTGATTGGCCCTTAACAGAGGATTATTATTGGTTTAAAGAGCTAGCGTTCATAGCTCGCTATTGGACAATTCTCACAAAGGTTGCCTATATAAGGCAGAGTTCACTGTTATTGTTTTGAGAAGTCACTATAAAGAGCTGAAAGTTCACATTCAGAGGCTGTCTCCATTTACTCCGACCCATGTCCAAGTACTTAACACTTGTGATACACTGGCCTTAGTCCCAACCAGCTGGAGAGGAAAAAGATGTGAGGTAGACCAGTTTGATGTTGTAGTTAAGGCACTAAACTAGAAATGCAGAAGTTTGAATTCTATTCCCACCTTAGGCATGAAGTCAGCTATGTGACCTTGGGCCAGTCAATCTGTCCCAGCCCTAGGAATGAGCCAATAGCAAACAACTTCTCAAAAACTTCGCAATAGCAATTAGACATATGTAACACTCCATGGTGCTCTACGGGACTCTCTGAGTGGTTTACAAAGGCAGCATATTGCCCACAACAATCTGGCTCCTCATTTTACTGACCTTGGAAGGATGGAAGGCTGAATGAACCTTGAGCTGGTAGGATCAAACTCCTGGCTATGGGCAGAGTTATCCTGAACTGCTGCATTCTCATCATTGCGCCAACATGGTTCCTAAACATAGCTTAGAAAACTGCAGGGACTAGGCCAGGCAGTCTCCAAGAGAAAAGGCTGACTTGGGGGCATATGTATACAGTGCCTGTTTAGGTTTGTTCATAGTAAAATATTTGAACATTATTATTATTATTATTATTATTATTATTATTATTATTATTATTATTATTATTATTATTATTATTATTATTATTTTATAGGGCAACCATTGTGCAGTAACAAAATGTCCTATTCACACAAAACATCACTAGTCCTCATAGCTAAATCTCTACGGAGATTCTGTCATCCAGATCATCCCAAAGGTGCTTTTCAAGAATGGAATTTCTATTTTTTTCTTTGAAGATGTTTCGCTTCATAGCCAAGAAGCTTCTTGGATGAGAAGCAAAATGTCTTCAAAGAAGAAACAGAAAGTCCAGTTGCCTCTTGAAAAAGCACCTTTGGGATCACTAGTCCCCATTTGCCTTCTTTAGGAACTGGTTCAAGTTATGATGATGTAAGCTTTGTGGCTAATTAGCTTTTTGACTAATGCTCACATTTATGATTGTCCTGCAGTCACATAATCACCAAGAGGTGTGTATTTACAATCACTGCAGTGTCCTGCAGTCATGTGACCACTATTTGCTTGCTCAACTGGCTTATGACAAGGAGAGTTAATGGGGAATGGAGAAGTAAAGTCACAAATCATATCATGTATGTTTTATTTAACAACTGCAGTAGCTGAACAACCAAAGGGGAAGTGACATTGGAAGTCTATTATTGTCATATAATTTTCTGTTTTATGATTCCATTGCTTAGTGATGGAGTTGCCAACCCCAATTGTAGTTGGTAAGTGAGGATTACCTATTGATTTATTGTCTTGATAAGACTAACATTAAAACCAATATTTGGGTATATTTGTGTTCTAGACTAGCAGGCTTGAAAGCCTGCAAAGCGGATTGGTCTGCTAACAGCTGGTCATGATTGGTCGCTCCAGACTGATCTGATTGGCTACTAAATGGGCTGCTGCGATTGGGCGAACCAAGCATGGCAAGCTCAAACTACTGTCATTGGCCGTTTAGCCGCAGCCAGCTCTATAAAAGGGGCTGCTGTGGCTAGGAGCATTTGTTCAGATCGGAAGTCACTAATAAAGAGCTGTAGTCACTTTCTGAGTCTCGTCTCTGTTCTTGGACCCATCCTTCCAGACATAACACTGGCGACGAGGATGGGATGCGGAGACAGCAGAGCTGACTGAGCACTCACCAACGATCAACAGAGCACGTGGCTGACAGCGCGCAGATGTCGACAGAATGGCCAGCAGCGCTATACCACCCACCCCGTTCGATCCAGCCAGCGAAGACTGGGACTCATACATGGACAGGTTTCAAATGTTCCTAGAGTCCAACAATCTGAAGGATGCCACTCCCAGCAAAAAACGAGCAGTTTTCCTGATGCATTGCAGACCCGCCATTTTTAAAATGGCCAAAGCGCTCACAAAGCTGGCTGAAGTCAAGACGATGGACTGGGATACCCTTGCTCCCATCCTCCACAACCACTACGCCCCAGCAGTACCAACGTCATCCGCAGACACAAATTTTACCAAAGGGATCAATGCGAAGGTGAGAGCATCAGGGATTTTGTAGCTGACATAAGGAATTTAGGCGGCCTGTGTGGCTTCACAAATCTGGAAGAAGCCATGAGGGATCGTGTTGTCCTTGGTCTAAGAGACCCCATGGTCCAAAGCAAAATTATGGCCAAAGGAGACATCTCCCTCGCAGACGCCATAGCTGATGCCACTGCAGCTGAAGCCAACAGCAAATCAGCAGCACGGATGCACCGGACAAATGGGGCCAGCTGCCAAACCACCAATGATATAGCAACGCCGTCAGAGAAATATACGTCAGCCACCCATCATGAAGATATCGAATCCTCATCAGATAGTGAAGAGGAAGAAGTCTACATACTCAGGTCAGAGCGCGAGCAATGAGACCAGCGGGGTTATAAATCGAATTTCCAATGCACCGGATGTGGTGGAAACCACCCACGATCCCAATGCAGATTCCTATACACTATCTGTCATTTTTGTGAGAGAAGAGGGCATATTGCTAAAGTATGCCGAAACAAAAGAGGATTCAGTCCCAAATGGAAAGAAAACAGTCTCTGACAAACAGAGGGCAACCCCACCACTAATCGGGACCACCCAAACAACCAGTGGAGCCAGTACAACAGAAACCGGAAATTTACTGGCTGCACCCAGACAGGAAGAAGCACATCAGACTATCACCATCGGCCACACTTCATCTTTAGACACCAGAAAAATCCGTATAGAGGTCAACATTGAAAATCAACTATGCATCATGGAAGTGGACTCCGGGTCTTCCCTATCCATGGTCTCCTGGAAAACCCTGAAGCAGCTGATTCCCAACATCCGCCGCCAGGACCTCAGCACTCAGAGGCTTATATTAAAGGACTACCAGGGCAACCAGATTCCGGTTGTTGGTTCCAGTCATTTCCAGGTCTCCTTCAAGAACCACACTGCAATACTACCTCTCACCGTCATTGACAGAGAGTGACCCAGCCTACTGGGTCTACAGTAGTTCGTGCCATTAGGAATCGAAATGGCAGGCATCAATCAGACTGTAGACAAAGACTGGGAAGCGGCCCTCGTCTGGAATTTTCAAGAAGTCTTCAGTGAACATCTAGGCAGAACAAGGGGTCCCCTATCTCTTTTAATCTCCGCCCTGATATCATGCCCATTCGCCTAAAACCATGCCATGTCCCTTTTGCTCTCAAACCAAAAATTGACGAGCAACTGGACAAACTAATTGCATAAGGTGTGTTAGAACCCATTGATCACGCCCGATGGGAGACCCCAATTGTAACCCCCATAAAACCTGATGGATCTTTGAGAATCTGTGGGGACTACAAGGCCACCCTCAACCACGCATTACAGCAGAGCGCCTATCCAGTACCTGTGGTCTAGCACCTCCTTCACTCACTTGGGGGTGGAAAAATATTCACAAAGCTTGACCTTGCCCAAGCTTATCAACAGCTACCAGTAGATGCTGAAACCTCTGAAGCCCAAACCATAGTTACACACAGAGGCATGTTCAAATGTAACAGACTCCAGTTTGGAGTAAGCATAGCCCCAGGCATTTTCCAAAGTCTGATGGAAAGGTTGTTGCAGGGCATTAAAGGGGTTGTGCCCTACTTCAACAATGTGTTAATAGCTGCCCCAACAAGGCATCAGTTAGAACAATGACTGAGAACAGTCCTACAAAAGTTCCAAGATGCTGGCCTCAAGGTAAAGAAGGAAAAGTGCCAGTTATGCACTGAAAGGGTTGAATTTCTTGGCTACCTCCTTGACAAACAAGGAATTCACCCTCCAGAAAAGAAATTGGCAGCCATCAAAAATGACCAAAAAACAAAACAGACCTTCAAGCCTTCCTGGGACTCATTAACTTTTATAACATTTTCCTACCCCAGAAGGCAACCGTTGCTGAACCCCTTCATAGACTCCTCGATGAAAAGGATTTGGGGACGATGGATTTGGGGACGATCCTGGATTTGGGGACGATGGGAGGAACATGCCTTTCAACAAGTAAAGGACCTTTTAACTTTGGATGCAGTGCTCATCCAATATAATGAAATACTTCCTTTAACTGTGACTTGCGACGCCTCACCTTTCCGAGTAGGAGCCATCCTGAGCCACATCCTACCAAATGGCACAGCGGTGCCTATTGCATTTTTTTCAAGAACCTTGTCAAAAACAGAAAGGAACTATAGTCACCTAGACAAGGAAGCCCTCGTTATCGTATCTGCAATCAAAAGGTTCCACGAGTATGTGTATGGGAGATCATTTTCCATCATCACAGATCATAAACCATTACTTGGCATCTTGGCTGGTGACAAACCTACTCCACATATTCTATCCCCTAAAATGACACGATGGTCGGAGTTCCTAGCCACCTATGACTACCAATTGAGGCATCTTCCGGGGGAAAACCATTCCCCACGCAGACGCTTTGAGCTGCTCTCCATTGCCAGAACTCCAAGATGACCCAGCTCCCACATTATCAACACTACAAATTGAGACACTTCCCTCACCTCACTAACAGCTCAAGACATCGCATTGGAAACCAAAAAAGACTCATGCTTGGCATGAGTTCTTAGGTGGGTGGAGAGGGGATGGCCACAAATCGAACCCAACGAAACCTTTAAACCCTTCAAAAACAGACAGACAGAACTCTTCTCACAAAAGGGGTGCGTATTGTGGGGAGACCGAGTGGTTATACCAGCAAAACTACAGAAAAAAAGTTCTACAATTACTACATGATGGGCACCTGGGCATCGTATGCATGAAAGCGCTGGCGAGGAGCTACACCTGGTGGCCAGGTATGGACAAACAAATTGAAACCTAGGTTACCACCTATAGCAAATGCCAAGAGACACACTCAGCCCCACCGAAAGCCTCACCAGCTGAATGGGAAACACCCAGGGGTCCCTGGTCGCATATCCATATCGATTTTGCGGGACCTACAAAAGGTTATACTTTCCTAATAACAGTAGACGCATACTCGAACTGGCTCAAGGTTAACAAAATGAAGACTACCACCACAGATGCAATCATCAAAAAATTGAACAGACTTTTTGCAACGCACGGCTTACCTGATGTTCTAATTTGTCTCCTTTCCCTGATCATTCAGATGTCCAGAAATATTTCATGTTGCTCCGTTCCTAAGAAAAGTGTTTGTTCCAAATTTCTCCAGAGGCCACACAGCCTTGCTATATGATTTCTACTCCAATTGAACTGGAATTCACAATTCAATTCAGTTCAATTCATTCAGTTAGTCATTCATTCATAATCCCTAACTGAATTGTGCTGCATTCTTCTTCCCCACATGTTCCTATTCATAGATCAGATTTAAAATATCTAGCTGAGTTCTGAATGCTTTTGTTTATAGTTCAGGTTTCCAGATGCTCATTCAATCATACTTCATCTCCTCACCATTGGCATTTGCCAAAGAGCTTCCATTTTTAGTTCATGAACTCCAACCCTCTGGCAATCTTTCATCTAGGTTCTTCTTGTATGAGGAGCTGGGAGGAAAGAAAATATCATCCCTGATTCATTAGCTTGGTTAGTGAACATTCTAGCATTCCTCACTTTGGTTCCGTAATATAAATGGAAGATAACATGCTAGTATACTGCCTGTGGAGATTCTCAGTCATCCAGGCCATAGGTATTTGAAAAGTGCTTTTTTTTCTTCAAAAGGCAACTGGACTGTTTTTTCCTTGAGGAAGAAGAAAATATTTCACTTCTCATCCAAGAAGTTTCATCAGTTCTTATGGAAGGAGCAGTGGTGGGATTCAATTTTTTTTTACTACCGGTTCTGTGGGTGTGGCTTAGTGGGTGTGGCAGGGGAAGGATACTGTAAAATCTCTAGTCAGAGGTGGTATTTGCTGGTTCTCCGAACTACTCAAAATTTCTGCTACTGGTTCTCCAGAACTGGTCAGAACCTGCAGAATACCATCTCTGGGCAGTAGGATGGATTTAGCTACCAAACCTGATGAAGCTTCTTGGATGAGAAGCAAAATGTTTTCTTCTTCTTTCTCAAGGAAAAAAACAGCCCAGTTGCCTTTTGGATAAAAAAGTACTATTGAGATTCTAGCGTACTAATTTTACTGGATTTTATAATAAATAAACAAGGCTTTGATGAATGAATGAATTCATGTGAACAAAAAACATTTTCTCCTTGCTTCCCCCCAATCCCATTTGTTATCCTCCCCCTTCCTATCATCGTTCTCTCAGTTTTCTTTTAACTTTTAAACAAGTTTGATTACTTCACAAAAGAAGCCATGGATAACATTTTGCATATTAATTTTCTAGACAACCTTTAGGTATCTCCAGATCGGGCCACTTAGATGTCTGAAGAAATGTACAGTATCAGAACTTTTTTTTTTAAAGTCGAAGAAAAATCAGAAGAGAAAATGCTGGTAGCATTGCCTAACAGGAAATGGGAACAACAATGAAGGGGAAAAGGATAAAATATAAGAGGATACAAAGAAATGGCACAATTGTGTGAACCTAAACAGAATAGCTCATTCAAGTTATCAAGGAATTGTTCAACAGGTGGAAATGAAATCAGAGACACTGACACAAACTTATTGTCTTTTACATATTATTGTCTTTTAAATATATCTATTATTCAGAAAGAAAGAACACAAGATAGTTAGGGACATATGAACATTATGAGGTAAATTAGAACAGCATACAGAACACATAGAGGGAAAAGGTGGGAAAAGGGGAAACTCTCCCTCCACACACAGCAACCAATCATAAAGTAGATTGCTTCATACATGAGCTATATAGCAGCAGTCACCAACTGATGGGCCAGGGACCACTGGTGGGCCTGGAGAAAATTTTGGTGAGCCACAGAGAAATCTCAGCCCCATAGCACCCCCCCCAAAGCAATTAATCCAGGCTGTGCAGAAACACAAGGCTGCGCAGCCCACATGGCCCGCAGGAACCCTCCCCGCCCACTCACTCCTTACCCGGAAAACTTGCCGGCTAAATTGCTATTTTTCCTTTTTCTGACCATCATCTGTTCTGCTGTGCCAGGAGATTTAGATTAGTTAGGAAGCAGTTAGGTTGGATTTCTTGCTTTCTAGCTAGTCTTTAGATCTTTGGCTCTGCTTTTAAGCACATATGAACCTCCCTTAGGACTGACAGTTCTATTATTCAGTGCAGACTCACTGTTCTATCTCAAAGAATGGGCGCAATAACGGAAATGAGACATCGAATAGTGACTCCAACTCTTTATTAGTGACTTCGGGAAAGCAGCTCAACACGTATGGCAGCAGCAGCTCCTTTTAAAGAGCTGGCTGCTATCAAAGCATCCAATGGTTTAAGTTTACCACGCTTGGAGTGTCCAATCGCGGCAGCCTGCTAACTAGCCAATCGGATCAGTCCAGAATGACCAATCATGACCCGCTGTTCACGGACCAATCAAATATGCAGGATTTCGAGCCTGCTTGTGAAAAGCCAGTCAGGTTTGCAGGCTTACGAGCCTGCTAGTTCGTAACACCCCTCCCCTCTAGGTTCCATCTCAGGGGTGGGGTGATGTATTCGCACAGGTAGGCAGGTCTTCACACCTGTCTACCTGACCTGTGTTGTTCAACTGGCCTTTGCTCGGATTCTGGTTCTAGTGGGCTGTTTAACGGTGACCCGGCTTCTATGCTGGGTATCCTTGGAAGTGACTCGGGGATGCCTTCAACGTTTCCCTTGTCCCTTTCGTCTAGGTCCTCTGGACTCGCTGAACCCGCTCGGCTGTTGTTGCCTGGAGAGATGACCATCTGCCATGGCTCCTCTTCAGCAGGTGAGTATGCTGGGCTTGATTGTGTGGACTGTGGGTTTGCGTGTCCGGGACCAGGTGTTAGTTCGTTTCCAAAATCCTCACTTTCCCTTTCCCCTCTGGTTTCAATTTCAGAGTTCGTGGAGGGGGTGGTTGTCAGCCTTGAACGCAGCTGGTCGATGTGGCACTTCCACCTGTTGTTTCCAATCGGTAGGAACGGGGCCCCATAATTTGTGTTATCTTGGCAGGGACCAATAATGGGTCACCTGTAAAGTTCTTTGCGAATACGAGGTCTCCTACCTTAAATGTGCGATGTTTGCTGCTGGACCCCAGGGGCTTTTCTGGGGTGTAGGCAGGGTGTAGGCGGTCCAGATGTGATCTAAGTTTTCTGCCCATCAGAAGTTCGGCTGGGCTTTTGTTCGTGGTGCTGTTCGATGTAATATGTTGGAGAAGGAGCATCCTGGTGACTCTGTCGTGGATGTTTCCTTGGTCCATTTCGTGTAGAGTTGTTTTTGTGAACTGAACCATTCGTTCAGCTCTGCCATTGGCCGCTGGGTGAACAGGTGATGTCAGGGTGTGACGGATCCCCCGTTCTGCTAGGTATTGTTCAAACGCCAAGGCGGTAAACTGCGGGCCATTGTCGGAAACCAAGACATCTGGGAATCCATGCATTGCAAACAGTCTGTTCAGTTTTTTGATGACCGCTTTTGTGGTGGTGGTCTTCATCTCATTTACCTCGAGCCAGTTCGAGTAGGCATCCACTGTTATTAGAAAAGTATGTCCCTTTGTAGGTCCTGCAAAATCGATGTGGATGCGGGACCATGGACCCCTGGGCATTTCCCATTCCGTTGGTGGTGCTTTTGGTGGAGCCGCATGTGTTTCTTGGCATTTGCTGCAGGTGGCAACCCAGGCTTTGATTTGTCTGTCCATACCTGGCCACCAGGCGTAGCTCCTCGCCAGTTCTTTCATTCGCACGATGCCCGGGTGTCCATCGTGCAGCACTTTCAGGACTCTACGTTGAAGTTTTTCTAGAATGGCTACCCGGTCTCCTCACAATACGCCCCCTTTTTGGGAGAAAAGCTCTGTCTGTCTACTGTTGAAGGGTTTGAATTTGTCATTGGGTTCGATTTCTGGCCATCCCCTCTCCACCCAGCTGAGGACTCGCGCCAAGCAAGGGTCTTTTTTTGTTTCTAGCGCAATATTCTGCACAGTTAGTGGAGGTGAGGGAAGCATCTCAATTTGTAGCATGGATAGCGTAGAGCTGGGTCATCTAGGAACTCCAGTAGTGGTGAACAGCTTAAGGCATCAGCATGGGGAATGGTTTTCCCCGGACGATGCGTTAACTGGTAGTCGTAGGCGGCTAGGAACTCCGACCATCGTGTCATTCTTGGTGATAGTATGTGGGGAGTTGGTTTATCCCCTGCCAAAATGCCAAGCAATGGCTTGTGGTCTGTGATTATGGAAAAGGATCTCCCATACACGTATTCGTGGAAACTTTTAATTGTGGATACGGTAGCAAGGGCTTCTTTATCTAATTGACTATAGTTCCTTTCAGTTTAGACAAAGTTCTTGAAAAGAATGCAATAGGTGCCTCCATACCATTTGGTAGAACGTGGCTCAGGATGGCTCCTACTCCAAAAGGGGAAGCATAACAAGTCACAGTCAAGGGTAGTGTCTCGTTATATTGGATTAACACTGCATCTGATGTTAGGAGTTCGTTGATTTGCTGGAAAGCTTGCTCCTCTCGACGTCCCCAAAACCAGGAAGCCTTCTTGTTGAGGAGCCGATGCAGGGGTTCAGCAACAGTCACCTTCTGGGGTAGGAAGATGTTATAAAAGTTAATGAGGCCCAGGAAGGCTTGGAGGTCTGTCTTGTTTCTAGGTCTTGGAGCATTTTTAATAGCTGCTAATTTCTTTTTGTTAGGGTGAATATCATGTTTGTCAAGAAGGTAACCAAGAAATTCAACCCTCTCAGTGCATAATTGGCACTTGTCCTTCTTGACTTTGAGTCCTGCATCCTGGAACTTTTGTAGGACAGTTCTTAGGCATTTTTCTAGTTGACTTCTTGTAGGGGCGGCTATTAATACATCATCGAAGTAGGGTACAACTCCTTTTATGCCCTGCAGCAACCTTTCCATCAAACTTTGAAAAATGCCAGGGGCTACGCTTACTCCGAACTGGAGTCTGTTACATTTGAACGCACCTCTGTGTGTGACTATTGTTTGGGCTTCTGTGGTCTTTGCGTCTACTGGCAGCTGCTCATATGCTTGGGCTAGGTCAAGCTTCGTGAATACCTTTCCACCCCCCAAGCGAGCGGAGAAGCTGTTGGACCACGGGTACTGGGTAGGCGCTCTGTTGAAGCGCATGATTCAGGGTGGCCTTGTAATTCCCACAGATTCTCAGGGATCCATCAGGTTTTATGGGGGTTAAAATTGGAGTCTCTCATTGGGCATGGTCGATGGGTTCTAGTATGCCCTGTGCTATTAATTTGTCCAGTTGCTCATCAATTTTTGGTTTAGAGCAAAGGGAACTCGGCGTGGCTTTAGACAGATGGGTGTGATATCAGGGCAGAGATTAAACAAAATGGGGGACCCCTTGTACTTGCCAAATTGTTTGGTGAAGACTTCTTGAAAGTCCCGGATGAGGGTCGCCTCCCAGTCTTCGCTTACAGTCTGGTTGATGCCGGCCAATTTGATTCCTAATGGGGGGAACCACTGTAATCCCAGTAAACTGGATGGGTCCCTGTCAACGACGGTGAGAGGTAGAGTTGCAGTGTGGTCTTTAAACGAGACCTGGACGTGACTGGAACCAGCAACTGGAATTCGATTGCCCTGGTAGTCCTTTAATATAAGTTTCTGGGTGCTGAGATCCTGGCGGCAGATGTCAGGGATCAGTTGCTTGAGAGTTTTCCAGGAAACCATTGATAGGGAAGACCCGGAGTCGACTTCCATGATGCACGGTCTATTTTCAATGGTGACCTTTACCCGGATTTCTTTTGCATCCACTGATGAGGCGTGGTCGATGGTGATGGTTTGATGTGCCTCTTCTCATCTGGTATTGGTAGCAAGCATTCGGTTTCTGTGGTACTGGCTCCACTGGTTGTTTGGGCGCTCCCGGTTTGGTGGGTGGTTGCCCGCTGTCTGTCTGAAGCTATTGTCATTCTTCTTGGGGCTGGAAACTTGTTTACTTCTGCAGACTTTGGCAATGTGGCCCCTTTTATCGCAGGAACAACAGATGGCATCTAGGAACCTGCAATCTGCTCGTGGGTGGTTCCCCCCACATCCAGTGCATTGAAATTTGGGTTTACAACCTCACTGGTCTCGCTGGTTGCGCTCTGATCTGAGTCTGTTGACTTCTTCCTCCTCACTTTCCGACAAGGACTCGATGTCTTCATGGTGGGCTGTTGTGTGTCTCTCTGAGGGTATCGCGATGTCACTGGCGAGTTGGCGGTTGGGCCCATTCGCTCGGCGCATTCGGGCAGCTGACTTCCTGGTTGCTTCTGCTGCAGTAGGTTCCGCTATGGCATCTGCGAGTGGGATATCTCCTTTCCCCATAATCTTGCTTTGGATGGTGAGGTCCCTTAGACCAAGGACAATCCGATCTCTCATGGCTTCTTCCAGATTTGTGAAGCCACAAAGTCCACGCAAATTTCTTTGGTCAGCGACAAAGTCCCCGATGCTTTCACTTTCCCGTTGGTCCCTCTGGTAAAACTCATGTCTTCTGATGAGGGTTGGAACTGCTGGGGCGTAATGAGCCCTGAGAATGAGAGCAAGGGTGTCCCAATCCATATTTTGACTTCAGCTGGTTTCGCTAGTGCCTTTGCCATTTTTGAAGATGGCGGGTCCGCAATGCGTTAGGAACACCGCACGTTTCTTGCTAGGCATAGCATCCTTCAGATTGTTGGTTTCCAGGAACATTTGGAACCTGTCCATATATGAGTCCCAATCTTCATTTGCTGGATCAAATGGAGCGGGTGGTATTGCGCTGCTGGTCATTCTGCCATTTTCTGCACGTTGTCAGCCACGTGCTCCGTCAATACTTCGTGAGTGCTCAGTCAGCTCTTATCGTCTCCGCATCCCACCTTCGTCGCCAGTGTTCTATCTCGAAGAATGGGTGCAATAATGGAGATGAGACATCGAATAGTGACTCCAACTCTTTATTAGTGATTTCGGGAAAGCAGCTCAACACGTATGGCAGCAGCAGCTCCTTTTATAGAGCTGGCTGCTGTCAAAGCATCCAATGGTTTAAGTTTGCTGCACTTGGAGTGTCCAATCACAGAAGCCCACTAACTAGCCAATCGGATCAGTCCGGAATGACCAATCACGACCCGCTGTTCACGGACCAATCAAATATGCAGGATTTCGAGCCTGCTTGTGAAAAGCCAGTCAGGCTTGCAGGCTTATGAGCCTGCTAGTTCGTAACACTTACGGCAAGCAAATTTTATGTGATAGACTGAGCTAGCTGATGGCAGTTAGATCACTGAATGATTCTCTGAGCAACTCAATCTGCCTGCCTGCTTTGCCTGATTTTTGGTAAAAGTTGCTCTTTTTTTTATAAACAATTCAATATTTATATAAATATTTGTAATATTTACATACAAGCCATGCCCAGCTAGTCACATGACCACCAAGCCACACTCACAAATTAGGTCATGCCCACAGAATCGGTTAGTGGTCCCTGGGATTTAAAATTATGAGTTCAATGGTCCCCGAGGTCCAAAGGTTGGCGACCCCTCCTATGTAGCATTCTCCAACCAATCAATTATAGTTGTGTGTTCTGGCCCATTGTACACTTCACTATTCCATTTACTAAATTTAATATCCTAACACAAGTGCTTTAAGAAGAAGAATGATGTTTAGGTCCTCAAAATCCCCTACAGCCACATGGAGCTCGTTAACCAGTTGTTGCTGTCTTCTATTATGGACTCCTCCAGCAATTTGTTATTTCCCTGACCATGCTTGCTTTCAGATTTCAAAATGAGCCCCATAGGATAAATTCTCTTGTAATATTTCAGTTGGGATTTAATAGAAGGCAAGGAAGCTGCATATTGTATAATAAAATATAAGCCCTCCCAGTAGTATCTAAATGTAAAACCATGCAGTTCCTTATGAGAATTTTCCCCAACAGCATTCTCCAACCAAACAACTATAGTTGTGTGTTCTGGCCCATTGTACACTTTACTATTCCATCTACTAAATTTAATATCGAAACACAAGTGCTTTAAGGAGAAGAATTATGTTTAAGTCCCCAACATCCCTTACAGCCACACTGAGCTTGATAACCAGTTGTTGCTGTCTTCTATTATGGACTCCTCCAGCAATTTGTTATTTCCCTGACCATTCTTGCTTTCAGATTTCAAAATGAGCCCCATAGGACAAAGGAGGAGGAAGAGGAGAAGAAGATCATTTGGCATTCATGAAAGGAGAATGTTTTTTAAAATGCTGAAGAAAATATTTAGCAAAGCACACATCCAGAGCAACCTAAATGACAATCAGAATCAGAAAAATTGTATTAGCTATGATCATGCAATTAAAGGCACTGCTACAAAAGTCAGGATGGCAGCTGCAAAAGTATGAAATCCTAAACCTTTATCCCATACCCATTAATAGCAATAGCACTTAGACTTATATATCACTTCACAGTGCATTTCAGTTCTCTCTAAGCAGTTTACAGAGTCAGCATATTGCGGACAATTTGGGTCCTCATTTTACCCACCTCAGAAGGATGGAAGGTTGAGTCAACTTTGAGCCAGTCAGGATTGAATGGCCCAACTGCTGGCAGCTGGCAGCTGGCAGTCAGCAGAAGTAGCCTGCAATATTGCATTCTAATCCCTGTGCTACCATGGCTCTGAAGTGGTTGGTAACTTGTTGCAGCTAGTATCTTGATAGCTTGTCCATTCCATGAATCCCCATGGCCCATAATCACAACCTAATGGTTGAGTTAGTGCTTTAGCATTCCTTATAAATCCACCCTTTAAGGAAAGACAAGATCATAAGATATAAGATAAAAATCTTTATTGTCACTTTTTCTTATGAATACAGGAACACATTAAAAAAATGAAATTCTGATGCCTGCTTTCAAAAGAATATATATACCCATACCCATATATGGACGTACATGGACAAATGCTACACACACAAACACGCACACAGATCAATAAGGGTTCCTCAATTTTAGTGGTATGATCTGAAATTTTTTTTAGAGAAATGCAAATGATTTTCATATTCCCTACCCCTGAGAATCACACATGGGCAATTTTCCATTTTCAGCCTGGCTTTTCTGTATTTTTTAATTTTATTTTAGCCACCTGCTTCTCTGACTTTTTCCCTCAGAAATCCAGGCACATATCCAGTTCCTTGAGGGGAGATGTATTTTTAGAATGTAGAAAAGCCTGGAAACTTCCCACCCCCACAAAAAACTGGCAGCCAAGCTTTGGGGATGAGTGAAATTAATGTCCTTAAGATACAGGCATGTCAGGGAAAAAAAAAAACTGGTATCCTGGCTTGAGATGCATTTCCCCCTCAGTTTATCTCAGTGCAACCATTAGTTTAATGGACTGGTGTATGAATTTGCCTGTCTATGATTGATTTCTGCATTAGGATAAACAAAATGTTATCTTCCTCATAGACTTAATTTAATTCCAAGCATGAATTAAAAGATCCCTAAGCAAGCTATGAAAAGTTTCAAAAGCAAGCTTACATTATTACAATAATATGATCACATTTATGTGGTGATGTTTTGTTGTTCTACTCACTTACTGCTTGGATTTGGGAACCAAATTTTGGTAGCCCTGCAGCCTGGTGATATCCAAATTCAAAATATTGGGGTCTAATTTCTGTGAAATTGTAGGAAGCCATAGGATAGGGGACTGCTGACCAAGTCACTTGACATCTTTATATGCCCAGCACAAGCACTTTAGCAATTAAAAGAGAAGGAGTACTACACAATTGCCAGAAACATCTTAGGGAAGGAGAAAGTGGAAGGACCAAGATGACACTGGTTGATTCAACCAGGGCACTTGAAGACATTCTTTAAGAAAATACATTCAGTGCATGGATGAAAGAGACAGATCCTAGCATGATTTCCACTAACTGATTAGAATCTGTGCATACATTTAATTTCTATTCAATTTGCTTTTGTAAAAAAAATCAAATATGTAGGACTCTCTATATAATGCATTTGTGTTTAAGGCTTTCTATTTGTATGAGGTCTGTGCTTAATGTCCATTTAATATGCCAGGAAAAACTGCACACACAGTCCTGACAAATGGATCACTTATATTTCAATTGTTGAAACAGCTGATTGCCCATTGGTGCTTATGGTTACATACTAACGGGATTGGTCCAGGGGACAGCTGTTTTCTTTTTGCATAACTGGCTACCACTGACTTATGAAAACAATTAAGGGCATTGTTGGGAAGCAAGGTTTTGTGGAGAGATCTTTGGGGATGTGGTTATATTGCATGCTGTGATGGTTTGGGAAAGTCAGTGGAGAGACATATTTTTCCTTGTTTGGTGGAGCACCCCCGTTCCACAGAGAGGGGGATTTACAAGTCTTAAATAGTTTATCCTTTATACTCTTGAGTGATGAATGGGAAAATATTAAAGTAGCAAGAATGGAAGGTGCTAGTGAGAAGCTAGAGATAGCATCAAGAGGAGGGAAAAGAGGAGAAATCAGGCAGAAAACTCAAAAAATCCTGCTGGGCAATTAGCTCTTGAAAGGCAACTACAGTTAGAAATTGAGGAGGGAGTCATGGAAACCTGGCACATGCTTAGGGCTGCTTTTGTGTTTTTCTCAAGCACTCCAAACTGATTTGCCAGTAAGAGCTGAGTAAATTATAGATGGGGGTGGTTTTCACCTTTGTGTGATCAGAGTGCAGAAACGAAATGCAATGAACTCTTTTCTGTCCCCTCAAAGGGTTATTAGGGCCCAGGATTCCAGGCAAGCAGGCTGACCCATTAGGCAAATGCTTTCTTTCTCAAGTACCAACATATACAATGGATAGTTTATATCTTCCCAATTCTTTCTTTTTCAGAGATAAGATCAGTGGTATTGAATTCTTTATGTCAAAAAGACATGAGGAGTAGGTGGAAGATGGTACCTCTACTGCTAATTCACTGTGAAAATTGATGGTTAAAAAATAATAATCTGATTTTTTCAACAATGGGACAGAAGTTGTTCTAATTTTAGCTAGGTTTTGCCTATGAGTCAATGTTGATTCCTGGCAAGTCTCTGAACCAGTCCCTGCAGTTTCCTTGGAACAGTTTTGGATGTGGTTTCCAATTCCTAGGGCTGAGAAAGAGCGACTAGCCCAAGATCACCCAACTGCATTTGTGCCTAAAGCAAGATTATAACTCACAATACACCAAACTGGTCTCAATATAGGTATTACAATCATATAATAGGGCAATTTTTCAAACAGGATTTTCAGAGTTCCTAATTCTCTCCTCTGTGCTATGGGGCCCAGTAGAACTAGGCAAGTGAGTGTAGCGCTAACTATCCAAATAAACTGAATAAATGGTAATTAGTAAAAGGTAAATGTCTTTCCTTTTGTTTCTTGCATATTGTAGTAGAATCAGGATGAATTATTCTACTTCCTCTGCTCTACTAAATAGGATCTTGAAATTGGGAGTGAATACCTACTGGCACAGATCCCTGTTAGAAATTCAACCAAATAAGAAGCTATACAGTATAGAATAGTACAATTCAAAGAAAACAAAAATAACCATCTAAGTTAACTTTAAATCTTGGTTATTGCATAAATATTTCATGTAGTTTTGTTAACAGCTGTACAGATCTAGTGTCTGGTTGTCCTCTACAAGGTTTTAAATCCAGTTTACTATGCTAACCACTGAATTGTGACGGTACAGTGGTTAGAATACAATATTGCAGGCTAATTCTGCTGAGAATTGAACCAAGAGTTCAATTCCCACTGGCTCAAGATTGACTCAGCCTTCCATCCTTCCGAGGTCAGTATAATGAGGACCCAAGTTGTTGGGGCAATATGCTCAGTAAATCACTTAGAGAAGACTGTGAAGTGGTATGTAAGTCTATTGCTATTATAATATTTCTGTTTTTCTACATTTCTGTATGTATGTATTTAAGAACCAATAGCCAGTATTAAATGAGAAAAAGGCTTCTAATATGTGCAATGTTTTAAAATGTATGTATGTATGTATGTATATACAGTATTTCCTAAAGATTAATAGCTACAAAACAAATGAAAATATTATGCCAGCCAAAGTAATGTTACTAATTAGCAATCAGTAGTGCTTTTTAAACCTCTGACATAATTTACAGATATCATCAAAAACCCAAAAGGAAAAATGATAGACATATAGAAAGTAATATAATACATATACCTATCTACATACAGGCGTAGAGATGTGTTTCCAATATATAGGCTGTGAGAACTACCAAATGTAGATATACATTAGCCTCCAAACAGAAGAAAAAATCCTACAGGAAGCCTCAACAGCCTCAGGGAAACCTGAACATTTATATAAATAGGCTGTTTAGGACAGGAAACTAATTGGAGGAACCCAATAACCCAAAGAGTAATCTGCTTATTCTTAAACTATGGACTATTGGTGAGAAAAAGAATAAAACAAGGTATCACAATGGAGGACATGACTGGGTAATTGAAAAATAATAATGGAACCTTCCAGATTATATACTGCAACTATCTGCTGTGGATTAAATTTGTTATTTTTTTTTTCTAACAAAAGCCTGAGGTTGGGAGATAAACTTTGTCCACCTAATAGAATGCATGAATACAGCAGGGATGTCAAATTCGATTTTATTGTGGGCCACATCAGGATTGTGTGACCTCAGGCGGCTGGGGTGGGCGTGACTGGGGTGAACATCGCCAGGTCAATGTCATTTGTGTCGAGGGTGCCTGTGGTGGCCTGAGTGCTCTGCCAGAGAAAAAGGGCTCCTGAGCTCCATTTTCGGCTGCAATGGCCTCCTGCAACTCTCTGCCAGTGAAAACAGAGCTCGGGAGGGTTGCATGCGACCCTCCCAAGCTCTTTTCATTGGAAAAGTCACCATGGGCTAGTCCTTCACTGTTTCCAGGGTAGCCACACAGGTCAGATCTAAGCATTTCTGGGCCTTGAGTTTGACACTCCTGGAATACAGTAATGCTGTCTTTGAGGATACTTTTGTCAATAGTCATGTTTAATAGGTGCTCCAGATGTTTTGGGATTACATCCAAGGTGATAAAAGAGAAAGATAAAAGTGTTGTAGATAGGGTTCAATATGGAAAACCATAATACTTCTATTATTCAAGGTGACTAGGCTGTTAGTTTGAGCTCTGAGCTTGGCAATTTGGTTGCAAACATTTTGTCACCATCTGAGAAGACATCATTAGTACATTGTGACAATTCAAAATGCATTGACGATGTCTCCTCAAATGGTGATGAAATATTGGCAATTAAATTTCCAAGCTCGGAGCTCAAACTAACAGCCTAACTACCAACCTGTGCTAGTAACATTTCAAGTTAGGTGACTTGCTGTCATCCTACTTTTCTTTAACTCAGTCAGAGTTTGAATATTTTTTAATTCCACTAAAACAACAACAACAACATTCAGAGCATTTGCCTAACTATATAATCAATATAGTAAAATAATGCAAGCTTGCCCAGGAAATGTTCATTACATTTTGGCCTATGCTTGGTACACATGTATTTCCCTTTCTCTTTCATACAGTATATATCATAACCAGTGCTTTTAAAACACAGTTCAAATATTTTATAAAATATATGGATACTACTACTACTACTACTACTACTACTACTACTACTACTACATAAAGAAATAAATAAAAAATAATAATATCAACAATAATAAAAACTTGGAACAACTTCCATCCTGCGACGATATCTGTAACACTGTAAACATCCAGATTTGTTATCCCAGGTCCTTGGTAAGGACTCCATAGCGTGACAAAAATGCCAAACCCAGTCTGAACATCTTGCTGACTGTGCGATGACAACAATAATAATATAAAATAAAAAATCTTGTTCATTGACATTGCAATATTAGGAGATGTACGAATTGAAGAGAAACAACTGGAAAAAATAATGGAATACTGCCATCTTGAAATTAAAGCTGAGTGATTGTGGAGAAATAAATAAATGGATGTACCAATAGTAATAGGAGACCTAAGAGGAATACTCAAAAGGTTGCTTAGATACATGGGAATTTTGAATTTATTAGATCTGAATATCCTATCCCAGACTGTGAATCATATTGAAGATTAAATCTTAAATAAGCAATAAAGAATTATAGCTCAAGTAAATAATGGAAATTATATTTTTAACATTGAAAAGAAAGCAAAGATGACAGGATATCAAAGTTTTAGTCTAAGCTATTTTTACTGAAGTCCACTCCTCCTCACACTCATATTAATCATGGGTTAGGACTTAAAATAATAGGTTTAAAGGGAAAACAAACAGGAATGTTGGCTGGGTGAGGGAAACTGAAAGGTTCTTCTGCAAAACAGCAGATTGTAGAGAAAAGAAAAATGTTTTACAACAATGGCCTGATATCTCTTGCTGATAGTTTTGAAATGAAGCCAAAGCTTGAATGGAAAGGATTACAAATTGCGCCCTTGCCAGTATGAACAGACACAATCATATTCACATCTTCTATGTGAACCCAGACACTTCATCTTTATGGGCTGCATTGCCTCTACTATCACAGCTTAACATCATAGAATGAACAGTTTGAATGGAAGCCAATGTGAACGAAAGTTGAGGACTACAGATTGCCCCTTGCCAGTATATGCAGAGACAATCATATTCAAATCTTATCAGAATCCAAGCATTTCATTTTTATGAGCTGTGTTGCCTCTACTATATCGTATCACAGGCGTATCACATCATGGAATCAATAGTTTAAAAGGAACATGGAAGATAATCTATTCCAGTCCACTGCCTATTGAAGGAAAACACTAGTATAGCATTCCTGATAGGATGAGCATCCCCTTCTGCTTAAAGCCAGTCTACTGCAAGAGACAACTCACTGTCTCCTGGGGCAGTTTGTTCAAACAGTAAGCAATTCTTTATATCAGAAAATTCTTCCTGAATTTTAATCAAAATCTGCTGTTTTGTAATTTAATCCTGTTGTATCTTGTCATCTGAAGTGACATTGAACAAATTTGCCCACCTTACATGACAGTCATTCAGATACTTGAAGACGACTATCATAACTCCCTGAAATTTTTTATTCTCCTGGCTAAAATTTGTTCTTAAGCTTTTCTTTCTATGACCTTATTATCTTGGTTGTGCTCCTCTGGATATACTTTATACCACAACAATATAATGCACTGTACACCAGAACAACTAGACACAAGAACAGTTTTTCCCCGAAAGCCATCACTTGCTAAACAAATAATTCCCTCAACAGTGCTCAACTATTACAAAGTCTGCACTACTATTACTGTTAATCTTCTCATCACTCCCATTTGTGACTGTATGACTGTAACTTTGTCGTTTGTATCCTTACGATTTATATTGACTGTTTCCTAGTATGATTTGATTGCTTATTGTACCCTATGACTATCATTAAGTGTTGTACCTATGATTCTTGACTCTTGATGAATGTATCTTTTCTTTTATGTATACTCAAAGTATTTGCACCGACAAATTCCTTGTGTGTCCAACCACACTTGGCCAATAAAGCTATTCTGTTCTGTTCTGTTCTGTTCTGTTCTGTCCTGTCCTGTCCTGTCCTATCCTATCCTATCCTATCCTATCCTATCCTATCCTATCCTATTCTGTTCTTAGAAGATAGTACAATATTCAAGTTATAGTCTACACATCACAGAATAAAGAGGAATAATGGCTTATTTTGAATGCAACTTGGCACCTCTGTTGATACAGCCACAATTGTTCAGATCACACTTTAAAACTATTACCATAAAAGTTTGAAAAAACATCCTAAAGGATTTCTTTCAGACATGGCAATACTTCCAACTATCCAGCTAGAAGAAGAAGAAAGTGGTATACCAAAGCTCCCTGTGCTGTTCAAAATATTTACAAATGATGAAGGTTAAGAAAACATGATTATCATATGTACGGACAGCATATAAGTGGCAAGATAGAACAATTTAGGGAACAAATTGATAGCTTTATATTTGGAAAATTAACTCTTTAACTGGAAAAATCAAAAGCAAGGCTGGGGATAGAGAAACATGGTATGCAAAAAGCATCTGGATATCTTCATGGATCATAAGCATAATATGAGCCAACTAAACAATGTATCTGTAAAAAGAGCAAAGGCTACCCTAGGATACGTTTTTTGAGAGTTTTATATATCCAGACATATTAAGAAATTGCATATCCTTTCAATTTTGTATTAGAAGTATCCTGAAGCACCTTCCTTCCTTCCTTCCTTCCTTCCTTCCTTCCTTCCTTCCTTCCTTCCTTCCTTCCTTCCTTCCTTCCTTCCTTCCTTTAATTGGGGTTTAAAGTATAATGTGGTGTTTTCTAGCATGTATAGTGATTTACAAGACTTTAGAATGTGAGGGGAAAGAGGAAAACAAGCTATTCCAGCCACCATTTTGAAAGTTAATATGGCTTGCAGCATAACTAGCTGGAAAATAAACAATGCAGGAAAAGTTGCCAAACTCTCTTCTGCAGCCTAGCTGACTGGTCTCATTAGGTTCCCAAATACCCATAACAAAACATGCCAAGGACTATATTTTAAAGCATCATTGCTCCTAACCCATTAAAAAAACTTTGGGGGGTGGGGGGAAATACAACACAAAAATTTAAGCCAATGATGAAAAACAAATTAATCTGTGAGTAAACTCTTGAACTGTGATCAGAAGTCATAATATATTTTTTTTTAGCAAAAAACAGGAAATAAAAAATCAGAACTGAAGGCTTTTTACAACATTGTAAAATGAAGAGAAACAATTGAAGTATTATTATTATTTTAGATTTCTGTTTTTTTATTGTATTTTATTAATTTTAATAAGAGGTGGTATTCAACAGGTTCTGACCAGTTCTGGAGAACTGGTAGCGGAAATTTTGAGTAGTTTGGAGAACTGGCAAATACCACTTTGACTGAAGATTTTACAGTAACCTTTCCCTGCCACGCCCACCAAGCCAGAACTGGTAGTAAAATTTTTTGAATCCCACCACTGGTTTTAATCCTCTGTATCTCATGAAAAAACACTGTAATGAGATGACAGCTATATAAATAATCTATTTATCACAAAATAGGAATTTTTTAAATAGACATTGGAAGCAAGTGTTACAGTGGGGAAATTTTCTGTGTTTTCTTTCAGTGTGAATCCTTTTAAAACTCTCTCTTAGTTTTCTTATTCTGAATCTTTATAGTAGCAAAATTAATCACGTAAAGCTACATAAAATCTACTGCTCAGCCAGATGAAGGTTTTGTTTAGTTTAGATCTCCGTATCCTATAGTAGCCTGTGATTTAATAGTATAATTTAATTATGTGGTGTAAATTAAAGCCTATTTTTGTCTGGAAACTTCTACAGTTCAACTTCATTGAATATAACTTGATTTTAGTACTTTGTGAAGGAAGGAAAAAGTTAATTCCTTCTATCATGCCCAGTTGAATTTTATGTATTATTTATTTCACAGAGCTATTCAAAGCATTTAAGAGGTGCTTTGTTTTAAACTAAAGTTTGGCCAAATATCTTTGGGAAATGTCCTGACTCCCCATATCTAATTATTGGCATGTGTTACCTCAGTTCCGTGGGGTTTTATGTTGCCCAGTATATATACAGAACCTCAAGTCTGGCTAGAGGTAGCAGAGAAAGAAGCACTTTGAAGGCCTCAGACCAATTTAACTAAGAGAATGATGTTTGCCATATGATTGCCATGAAAACCTGTCAATAACTCATATAATATCCTTTATCAAATTAAGAAGAGGTGGAAGATAAGCATCCTGATAAACAGTTTTTCTACACTGGGAGGAAGATCTGAGCTTTCTTCCACCAATTTGTTAGGCAGTATCTGATAGTGGAGATTTGATTTCTGTGAGTATGTATCTACACAATTTCATATGTTTGTTTTAGTGAAATAAGGATGTTGCAGAAAATGTTTGTAATTATAGGGATGGAGAAGGTGTTGTTAAAAGGCCTCAACATGTAATGGCTGAAGCCGGCAGCATAGGACAAATCTGTTCAGGCCAAACAAAATCACTGCAAAATTATGAAGCAGGAGTCCCAAACATGCTTTTTTCCCCAAGAGTAAACTGGATTTTCTGTTTTCTATTTGAAGATGTTTCACTTCTCATCCAATCACTGGTTTGAAAGAGGGGCCAAAGAGGTCATCTATGTCAAAATTGAACAGCCTTCTCTCAACAGAGGGAGAGGGCTACAACATCATATATCTCCAATCTACAACACAGTCCTTTCAACAGTTCCAAGAAGGCTCCACACCCATTTGCACCACTCAAGTGATCCTGATGACACAGATAAACTTCCAGGTGACCATATTGCCCCTCTAAAAGAATGCAAATGTCCAACTGTCTGCAAGGAATATAAATCTTTCCATTCCCCACTATCCAGTCAGAGCTGAAAAAGCTTCTTGCATGAGAAGCAAAATGTCTTCAAAGAAAAACAGAAAGTCCAGTTGCCTCTTGAAAAAAGGCACCTTTGGGACAACCATGACCTGGATGACTGAGAATCTTCATAAATATATAAAGCAGGAGGCTTCCTTAATCTTAAGGGTGAGAAGATCAAGATCCATTGATCTGAAAAGATACAAAAGCCTGAGATTGCTTGATGTGTGCACACAAATCAGTTTCTATTCTTCTGTAGCAGGCAAGACTTCTGCAGAGGTATTATGCATATTTGTTTCTAGTCTGCAATAATATTTATTGAACAGTAACAAACCCTTGAATTTTCTGTGGTTATCTTTTTTCTTGAATGAGGGGCTGAGTTTCTGGAATAACAAAGACTTAAAGCAATGCTTGGTGTTAGCCATGATGCTATATATATTTTGGGCAAAGTAAAGCATACAAAGAAGAGTGAGATTTTCTATAATGAAAATTATAAAGTGTAAGAGTTGCCATCACCACTTGCAAATCAGTCTGGTGCAACAATGTTCCTAAATGAAGGGTTACTGTAGGACTTTCTGTATATTGGTCAAAAGATTATAATTTATTTGCAATTAAACATGAACTTAAAGCCATTTTCACATCTGTAATTATGTAATTTCTTCTAATGAACTTGGGATGAAAATCATAATGCAAACCAGCTGTATATATTTATGTATACCGGCTGTATAACACTGAAACAAGCACACTAAATTGTTTGTGTATATGTATGTGTGTGTAAGTACACACACACACACACACACACTTTCAGAAACCAGCTATGTTCTACCATCAGTTATCTTCTACCATCAGTCTAATGAATAGCAAAAGCTCAATGACCTATTACTATTTGTTCCTGCATTTGATGTAAATACATTCCTGGATATCAAGAAAGCAGTTTTGGGGCTGAGCTCATCCAAAGACTTGAATCTGAGTTCCTTGAGGGCCTTAAAACCATTAAAAGGAAGAAGCAGCTGGATTTTTCTTTGAAATTTACTGTGGGCTGAGATCAGGGGTGAGATTCTACCAGGATTCTAATCCTGTAAGGAAGGCGGGAAGAAAACATTCTGGGGTTGCTTACAAAAACTGCCTCTCCATTAACCTTTATTGCATTCTTGGCAGGACTAGATTTCCTGTCTGTTGTGTATGTACCATAGTTAATAAAAGTATGAGCTTGAGGTAAAGTGCAGGGTTCTGGCCCTGCACTTCTGACTGGCTGTTAGGCGGCCAGATCGGATTGGTTAGTTCTTAGGAATCCGATTGGCCCTTAACAGAGGATTATTATTGGTTAAAGAGCTGGCGTTCACAGCTTGCTATTGGACAATTCTCACAAGGGTTGCCTATATAAGGCAAAGTTCATTGTTGTTGTTTTAAGAAGTCACTATGCAATAAAGAGCTGAAAGTTCACATTCAGAGGCTGTCTCCATTTACTCCGACCCATGTCCAAGTACTTAATACTGGCGACGAGGATGGGATGTGGAGACATCTGAAACTAAGAAGCTAGGAAGCGATACCGAGCACGTGATAAGACGACGCCAACAACGGAACCATGTCCAGTGGCATCGTACCACCCGCTCCGTTCGATCCGAACCAAGAGGATTGGGAATCCTACATGGATCACTTCCAAATGTTTCTCGAGACGAATAATTTGAAGGACGCCACACCAGCAAAGAAGTGGGCACTGTTCCTGACGCGCTGCGGCCCAGCTGTATTTAAAATGGCTAAAGCACTCGCCAAACCTCGAGAAGTGAAAGCCATGAGCTGGGACGACCTCGAACCCATCCTGAGAGACCATTACGCGCCAACCATGCCTACACTCGTGAGACGCCACGAGTTTTATCAGAGAAACCAGCGAAAAGGAGAGATTTCGTGGCAGACCTCTGGAATTTAGGGGGCCTCTGCGGGTTTGCCGATTTAGAAGAAGCACAAAGAGATCGAGTAATTCTGGGATTAGATGCACTAGGTGTGCAAAGCAAGCTGATGGCGAAAGGCGACATCAGCCTTGCTGACACCATCGCCGAAGCCACAGCTGTGGAGGCGACCAAAAAGTCGGCTGCACAATTACGGCGAAGCTGCACTCCGGCAACACAACCGACCAGCAAAATCTTACCCAACTCAGAAGGGCAGCTTGCAACAATGCACTACGAGGACCTCTCTTCGTCGTCAGACAGTGACGAAGAAGGGATCCATCGACTGCGGTCCGACCGGGACCCTTGCCCGAAGCCCTTACACCCTTGCACTGGCTGCCAGGGCTGAATGCAAATTCCGCGACGCACTCTGCCATGAGTGTGGGAAATGAGGCCACATCAGCCGGGTCTGCCGCAGCTTACCAGGACCCAGCCAGGCCTCAAAAGGGGCCAACTATCGCCAATCGACAGGAAACCATCTTGTAAGGCGAGAACCAGTAAACTACTCCTACAGAAATCGAGCTTTGCAAAAAGAAGAGGCTCACCATACTATCACTATAGGTCACGCCTCAGTTTTGGACACTAAGAAAATTCGAGTCACGGGAGCCATCGAGAACCAGCCTTGCCACATGGAGGTCGACTCAGGATCGTCCCTCTCAATGGTGTCTTGGAAGACACTCAAGCAACTTATCCCCACAATCCAACGCCAAGACCTCCAATTTCAACGCCTCATCCTCAAGGACTACCAAGGAAATCGAATCCCCGTGGTCGGGTCCTGCCGAGTCCGAGTCTCCTACAAAAAGCATACAGTGTACTTACCTCTAACGATCATCAATAGAGATAGGCCTAGTCTATTAGGCCTCCAATGGTTCGCGCCACTCAGCATCGAAGTGGCCGGCGTGAACCGAGTCGGTGGTTGTGAGTGGGAGGAAGACTTTATTTCTGAGTTCAGCGACATCTTCGCGGACCGTTTAGGCGAGTATAAAGGGAGCCCAATCCCATTTAGTCTAGATCCAAAAGTAGCCCCAATTCGCTTGAAGCCCCGTCGAGTTCCGTTCGCTCTTAAAGCTAAGATCGACAAACAACTCGACAAGCTAATTGCTCAAGGGGTGTTGAAGCCCATCGATCACTCTCCATGGGAAACCCCTATTGTAACACCCATTAAGCCAGATGGGTCAATCCAAATTTGTGGGGACTACCGGGCCACTTTAAACTACACCCTACAGCAGAATGCGTATCCACTTTTGGTGGTGCAGCACCTCCTCCATTCCTTGGGGGGCAGAAAGGTTTTCGTTAAATTAGATTTAGCTCAAGCTTATCAACAACTACCAGTGGATGAGAAGACGGCCCAAGCCCAAACAATTGTAATGCACAGAGGTGCTTTTAAATGTACTCGATTGCAATTTGGGGTTAGTGTCGCCCCGGGGATATTCCAGAGCCTCATGGAAAGGTTGTTACAGGGAATCAAGGGCGTGGTTCCGTATTTTGATGATGTATTAATTGCAGCCCCTACCAAAAAAATCTTGCAGGATTGTTTGAAATGTGTTCTTAAAAATTCCAAGAGGCAGGACTAAAGGTGAAAAAAAATAAATGTCACTTATATACTGACAGTGTTGAGTTTCTAGGGTATCGGATTGATAGCCAGGGCATTCATCCTACCGAAAGTAAATTAAAGGCGATAAAAAACGCTCCCAGGCCACGTAACAAGGCCGATCTCCAGGCATTCTTAGGCCTCATTAGTTTCTATAATGTATTTTTACTGCACAAGGCGACTGTTGCTGAACCGTTACACCGGTTATTAGATAAAAAAGCATTGTGGGTATGGGGTTACCGGGAAGAACAAGCGTTCCGGAATGTTAAAAAATTGCTCACATCTGACTCTGTACTTATGCAGTATAACGAGACTTTACCATTAGTTATAACCTGCGATGCCTCGCCCTTCGGAGTGGTCGCCATTTTTAGTCATGTACTGCCTAATGGGAACGAAGCCCCTGTTGCATACTTTTCAAAGACTCTTTCACAAGCAGAGTGGAACTGTGGACAAATTGATAAAGAAGCTCTCGCAATTGTTTCAGCTGTAAAGAAATTTCATGAATATGTGTATGGAAGGACATTTACCATTATAACTGACCACAAACCATTGCTAGGGATAATAGCCGGGGACAAGCCAACCCCCTACATATTATCCCCTAGAATGATCCGATGGTCAGAATTCCTAGCTGCTTATAATTATCGCCTGCAATATCACCCGGGGAAAGCCATTCCCCACGCTGACGCATTAAGCCGAGCACCGCTTCCAGAGACTCTTGACGATCCGGCACCAACGGCAACCACGTTGCAGATTGAAACACTCAACTCACCGCCTATGACCGCCCGAGACATCGCAAGAGAAACCAAACGAGACCACACCCTAGCTCAAGTCCTAGGCTGGGTAGAACGCGGATGGCCATTAGACCAAGTCCCAGATGACTTCGCGCCGTTTAAAGCAAGACAGACTGAACTTTTTTCCCAAAAAGGCTGTGTCATCTGGGGCGATAAAGTCGTTGTCCCAGAGCGACTCCAGAAGACGCTGCTACGAATTCTGCATGAGGGCCACCCCGGCATTGTGTGGATGAAAGCGCTTGCACGAAGCTACGCATGGTGGCAGGGCATGGACTGGCAAATCGAGCAGTGGGTCAAAGCGTGTGCCAATTGCCAACAAGCCAGCAACGCCCCACCAAAAGCCATGCCTACTGAATGGGAGACGCCACGTGGACCCTGGTCCAGAATCCACCTGGATTTCGTGGGGCCAACCAAAGGATATACCTTCCTGCTGACAGTCGACACATACTCCAATTGGTTAGAAATTCATCGTATGACGGCCACAACTTCCGAGGCAGTGATCAAGATCCTAAATAGACTTTTTGCAACCCATGGATTGCCTGACATCCTAGTGTCCGATAATGGGCCACAGTTTACCCCACTAATGTTCGAACAGTACCTCGCTGACCGCGGCATCCGCCATGCGCTCACCTCGCCTGCGCACCCTGCGACCAATGGCCAAGCGGAACACATGGTCCAATTTGTTAAAAAGACTTTGCAAAAAATGGACTATGACAATATCAATGACAAGGTCAACCAAATTCTCTTTTTGCAACACATAACTCCACATAGCGTCACCGGCAGAACTCCCGCGGAACTACTGATGGGACGAAGACTCCGTTCCCACCTCGACCGGTTGCACCCTGCTTACAAACCGGAAAAGCCAATAGGATCCAGTGGCCGCTATCGCACCTTCCAGGTAGGAGACCACGTTTACGCACGAAACTTATCAGGCGATCCGTTATGGATAGAGGCAACGGTAGTGCGAGTGACCGGCCCCAAATCCTATGTAGTGAAATGCTGTGACAATAGACTGTGGAAACGGCATATCGACCAATTACGGTCACGACTCATAACGGCCAGTCAACAACTCCCCCATGACCAAACCGAGGTGGGGGAGGTACAGAAGAAGATGACGCTCCAGGGAACCTGCTCGAAGGGAGCGATGAATTAAGTGAGACTCAGGAAATGGAGCAGGAAGGAGAATTGTTTGCACCGCAAGAAATTGCACCTGAGCAAGAAGCAGATCCACTGCCAAACAGCAATCTACCTCAACAGGATTGCAATCAACCAGTCCAACGAAAATCCAAAAGACTCAAAAGACAACCGTCCTATTTGAAGGACTATATAACTACACCGTAATTAAGAAGCCAGGGGGAAGGGGTGTTATGTATGTACCATAGTTAATAAAAGTATGAGCTTGAGGTAAAGTGCAGGGTTCTGGCCCTGCACTTCTAATTGGCTGTTAGGCAGCCAGATCGGATTGGTTAGTTCTTAGGAATCCGATTGGCCCTTAACAGAGGATTATTATTGGTTAAAAGAGCTGGCGTTCACAGCTCACTATTGGACAATTCTCACAAGGGTTGCCTATATAAGGCAGAGTTCACTGTTGTTGTTTTGAGAAGTCACTATAAAGAGCTGAAAGTTCACATTCAGAGGCTGTCTCCATTTACTCCGACCCATGTTCAAGTACTTAATACTGTCTCAGGAACTTCTCTGGAGTTTTTTTTCCTCCTTTGCTGGTACTTTGCTTGTGTGGAGTGACCATTTAAAGTTACAATGGCACTGAAAAAAGTGACTTATGACCATTTTACACTTACAACTGTTGCAGCATCCCCACAGTCATGAGAGGCCAGGCAAGGAGATGCGTGCCTCAATGTGAGTGATGTTGAGTTGGCTACGCGCAGCCAGTCACATGACTACCAAGCCATGCCTACCACCTAAGCCACACCCACAGACCCATTTGTTAAAAATTTTGAACCCGACCCCTGGCTGAGATCTATATATACAAGCCATTGAGAATGGTCTAAACTATCTATTGATGTTTGGAATTGAAAACAAAACAATGAATGTGGTGTCTCCTTCCTTCCTTTCTCCCTCCTCATTTAGTTATATTTTCATAGCATCTCAGTGCTGGTCTTTTATGTAATCAGCATTCTTAATTGCATTTCATTTATGTAAACTGCAACTTCTCTTCAGCATTTTCCTTGCTTGAAGGATTTGATCAAATCCTGATTAATGTTTAGACATTTGTGTATCTTCAAAGATAGAGTCTATCCAAGTGATTATAACTTTCATCAGTACAGCAGAAAAGAAGCGGTGGCTTCCTTATGGTTCAGCCCTCAAGAGGCCTCAAAACCTATCCTGGAACAACAATTTAAAAAAACCTTGAGAACATAATTTGAGATAGAGGAAAAAGATGTTCCAGTATGTAATGGAATTTTTGCATTTGATATTTTATT